>CM018586.1:0-2577500 GCA_009078335.1 Salix brachista | reverse complement strand
TCCGGAGGAAAAAAAATTAACAAAAGAGTAAGCAACAAAAATAATTAAATTATTATTATTATTATTATTATTATTATTATTATTATTATTATTATTATTATTATTATTATTATTATTATTATTATTATTATTATTATTATTATTATTATTATTATTATTATTATTGTGTTAATAATGAATAAAAAAACCAGAAATAAATGAAAGACCAAAAAAATTCTAATAACTTTAACAAAAGATGAAAAAAAAATCAAAATTATCAAGAAAAAAAAATAATCTAACTTGAAAATATAAAAAAAACCAATAAAAAACTAAAAGATAGAGCAAATAAAAAAATATTATAGATGATAAAACAAAAATAAAAATTAATAGCTGAAAAAAATCATTTAATCTGAAAATTTAAAAAAATATATGTTCTACGTTGCGGTTTGAGCGAACAATTTTTATAGGATTTGCTGGATCAAAATTAAAATATAATATTTATATATACAAAATTTAATATAATAAAATAGCTCAACACACCCTATCATAACAATAGCAAAATCAAAGCCTTAAAATCTAAAATTATCATTGCTTTTACTATTAAAACAATAAAAATTATTAAATTATCCTAAAAAAAACACTCAAAAACATTAACAAAAGAGTAAGCAAGAGAAACAATTAAATTATTATTATTATTATTATTATTATTATTATTATTATTATTATTATTATTATTATTATTATTATTATTATTATTATTATTATTATGTTAATAATGAAAGAAACAAAAATAAATGAAAGACTAAAACTATCCTAGAAACTTTAACAAAAGATTAACAAAAAAAGAAAAAAACTATCCTTGCTATTACTATCAAAACAATAAAAATTATCAAATTATCCGGAGGGAAAAAAAACATTAACAAAAGAGTAAGCAAGAAAAACAATTAAATTATTATTATTATTATTATTATTATTATTATTATTATTATTATTATTATTATTATTATTATTATTATTATGTTAATAATGAAAGAAAAAAAAATGAAAGACTAAAAATATTTTAACAAAAGATAAAAAAAAAAATTATCATTTCTATTACTGGCAAAACAAAAAAAATTATCAAATTATCGGGAGAAAAAAACAAATAACAAAAGAGTAAGAAAGAAAAAAAATTAAATTATTATTATTATTATTATTATTATTATTATTACTACTACTACTACTACTACTATTATTGTGTTAAATACACTTATATATACATGGACAAAAGTAGGGATTATTATAGAAATATAAAAAAGTAAAAGTATAAGGGCTGAAATGAAAATCAAATATAAAGGGATTAAATTAAAAAATTAAAAGTCAAAGGGCTGAAATGGAAATTACATTTATTGTCAATTTAAATTAAAGGACAAAATTGAAAAATTCAAAACTTGTGTACCGAATTCATTGAGTTATTTACAGCCAATCCGGAAATTAAAAATAGCAGGACCGAAGTGAAACTTTCACATTCAATTAATTAAAATCGGAGGACCCAATCGAACTAAATCAAAACTTATATAACAGAAATCAGGACTAAAAAGCAAATTAAAAGTAGAGGGACCGAATTGAAAAGTAACAAACAAAGGGGGGCTCTCCTGCACATTTACGTGCAGGAGAGAGAGAAATGTGGCCGGCGGCTTTAACCGGCCTCTGCCGCGTCCACGTACATTTATAGGTTACACGCTCCACCGCGAGAGGAAGATCACGCGGAGGCGCATCGAGAACGACTTCGGTAGCCAATTTCTGGTCAGCGTATGACGCCGCACGCACCACCTAAATAGGGCGTGAGGCGAAAAACTGTCCGGCGCGTGCGCCTCAAGCCCTAACAGCCACCGAATAAAAAATTGAAAAAATAGGGTCAATTACCGTGATACCCCTATACCAAATTCAATGTTTTTGTCTTATTAGGGGCTATAATCGTATTTAGCCATTTCAGAAAATATTAAAAAAAAAAAGTTGCGGCGGACTGGTCCGTACGTGCGCAATTACACCCGTGCCCCTCAGCCGGAACCGTTGTTTTGTCTTATTGTCGGGGGCGAAAACGTTAATACACTGTTCACGACTGATTATTTAAAAAAAAAGGACAAAAACAAGAAAAACCGAAAATAACCCCAGTTAACCCGCACATTTTGCCGCGAGGACAAAGGCTAAAAACGGGTGCACACTGCCGCAATCCACAGTGATTTTACACACAATCCACAGTGTTCTGAACAGTAAAAATGGCACGGGAATTAGTTGGTTTCTAATATGTAGCTTAGTAGGATGGTTATTTTCATATATAACAAAAGAGAAAATTTTCATATATGATTTAGTATTGATGAAATAATCCAGGTTTTTCTAAATCCAGATAACTAAGATATTAAAACCCCTAAAAGAAAGTTCAATATTAAAAAAAAAAAAAAACATCTTCGTCATTTATTAGATAATTATTTATATTATAATCGATTTATTATAAATAAAGAAATTAGATAAATTAAGACATACGAGAGGTGTTTTCTTGATTTAATATTTTGGTATTATCATTGATTTATATTTTAGTGCTTGTTTGGGAGTGTGGTGGATGTTGCTTTTGAAAGAAATTTTTGTTTAGAAATACATCAAAATGCTATTATTTGTTTATTTTTTAAAAATCATTTTTGAGATCAGCACATGAAAATGATCTAAAAATATCAAAAAATTTAATTTAAAGTAAAAAATAACAATAAATAAATTAACATATACAGAGGTGTTTTCTTAATTTAATATTTTGGCATTAACATTGATTTAGTGTGGTTAAAGTTTTTTGTTCTGAAACGCGTCAAAATGCTATTTTTTTATTTTTTAAAAATTATTTTTGACATCAACACATGAAAATGATCTAAAATATAAAAAAAAAATTAAAGTAAAAACTAAAAAAATAATAATTTTAAAAAACAGTGTCAAACACCCACTTAACAAGATCTCTCTAACACACAGCTCCATCAACAACAGTTTGACTGGACTGTATTGAAAGCATCTTTCTTCATTTTCAATTTATCGGCAACATACTGATTGATGTTTGATGAATTCTTGATGCCTTAACTCAGTTTCAGTTTGGTATCATGTCTTCAAAATATTTATGGGATTGACATTGAACTTCATCCTAACATGTGTGTATTTCTCTGGGTGCAGTAGTTTTGTTTCTTGTTCACAGATGGGATTATCTTGAACCCTCATCCTCACACCGATGAACAGTAAAATTTGTTTCGGGCCATGAAAAACCTAAATGTGGAGTTGTGGTTTATATTTATATTTCGGAAGTTTTGGTGATTTATATAGAAATATGCGAGAAATTGCAATATACGCATAACTTGTGGAGATCGACATGATGATCTTGACAGAACTTGTAACTACCCAATACAAATCTTTCATATCTATATTGGTGCAAATTAAAATGACTTTAGATGTGCGACAATTATTCTTAACAGTTAAATTACATGTTTGTGACTGTATTTTAAAAAAAAATTATGTTTTTAAATCATTTTAATGTGCTGATATCAAATATAATTTAAAAAAATATATTATTTTGATATATTTTTGAATGAAAAACACTTTAAAAAACAATCGCAACCACAGTTACAAACAGATACTAAAATACCATTTCTTATTTTTCAGTTAAAAAACTTATTTTAAATTTATATTTTCAGAAAAATCTTGAAAAGAACTGACCCGGGTCAATCAACACATCAAGCTTCTACTTCGGATACATTTTATTTTTTTTGGATATCTATATAGGAACGGGGGAATCACATGACCCGGAAAGCGTACTTTGTGGGCCCAGGGCATGTGTAAAACCTCCGGCTGTCCCAGGCTCTTACGAGGAGAGGTTGTTTCCCGGGCTTGAACCCAGATCTACCGAAGCAGAACCCAAGCGTTAGGCCACCACTTCGGATACATGTATTGTCATTGCTGTTTTTTGGTGGATGTTTTCATCATTAATTCATCATCTTTCTATTTTAATTTCTTTATTATATATCTCTTTGATTTAAGCAAGCATCTAGAAACCGATCGGAAAACACAGGTGGGAACAAAGACTCTCTTATTGCACAGAATGATATCATTTTGGAATCAAGGGTTAACAACGTCTAATCACTCAAAGATTTGACTAAATATCTCCAATATCACTATCCCCACTTGTGTAATTTGCTAGTGATCTATCGGTTAATTAATTCTTGACCTTGATCCAAAGTGATGTGTGTGTAAACGGCTTATAGGCGACACGAGCAAATTTGCCCGCGTATTGCGCTGAATTTTTTTTTATATAAGAAACTGATTGATTTTGTGCATGTTGTAATTGATTAACTAAATTAATACAGTATAATTAAGGTGAGAAGAGAGGTTATATTAATTTGAATTTAATTTTTGAATCAAATAATAAAAGCTATGCGTATACTCTTACCTAACCTGCCCAAATTAAATCCTACATCCACTTCGTGGCATTGTTCCTCTTTGCTTGTACATTAATGCAAGTAGAAAACAAGAGAAGGGAAAATTAGTGTTTGAAATTACGGGAAAATTCCAAGAAATATCACCTAATTACGGAAAGTTTCCAAGAAATATCCCCTGATTAAGAGAGATTGAAAAAAAAAAATAATCGCAAGCTGCTTGAATAATAGTATTGGGTTGCCTGATTAAGGAAATATCACCTAATTAAGAGAAACTAGAGCAGTCTTTCATTTCATTAAAAACCCCAACTTCCGAAAAGTAACCCGCTGACCTAATAAGGGCAGGTGGGCTGCAACATCTGGTGTGGTTAACTGGTTATAGTTATTTTAGAAAATATTTTTTATTTAGAAATATATTAAAATAATATTTTTTTATTTTTAAAAATTATTTTTGATCTCAACACATTAAAATAATTTAAAAATATCTAAAAAATTAATTTAAAATAAATAAATAAAATTTTTTTTTTTCAAAAACACTTTTAAAATATAATATCAAAAACATCAAATGTTGGATGCTGCAACGATTTGTGAGTAGCCAAGTTTGGCAACTGACAGGCCTTGGGGTATAAGTATTTGAGAATATGGTTGCGGTTGCTGTAAAAATTATTTTCATTCAAAATTACGTTAAAATGATATTATTTTATTTTTAAGAAATTATTTTTGACATCAGCACATCAAAATAATTTAAAAATACTAAAAAAATATTTTTTTAAAAAAAAATAAATTTTTTAAAAAGTATTTTTAAAATACAATGTCAAACACCGTGAATATGAGATGCTGTAACGATTTGTGAGTGGCCAAGTTTGGCAACTGAGAGGCCTTGGGGGTGAAAGTATAGAGTATAGACCTCTTTGCCTAAACAAATTCAAGAAAAATATATACAAATATCCACGCCAAGAGCAGAAGTTAACAAATGGGCCATCAGTTAAAACATTCTTTCTTTGATCTGGGGACATAGTCAAATAAACTTATGACTTCTCTTCTTCTATTTTTCTTTCTATGGAAGGTACCTGGCCCATGGCCATGTTGCGAATGGGGAGCAGATCCACGCTTTAACTTATATATCTGTACTAGTTATTTATCCGTGTCTCATCGTGATTGGAATTATATTTTTTTACTATAAAAAAATATTAATATAAATTTTAGCAAAATAATAAATTTGTATTTTCTGTGAAGTGCAAGTTCCTATAAAATATATGAATTTTAAATCGATATAAATTTATCTGTTTAGTAGATTTCAATGAAATCACCAACATACAATTATCATCATCATTAAAAAAACAAGAACAGAACATTCAGATACCTAAATTATCAAAATCATTGTATTAGGATTGGTACATTTTATAATCCAATATAAATTAAACACAACAAACAAAATATAAATTGTGAAAACACCTACAATAATCAAATAACAAAAATAAATAGTTAATTTATATCTATAAAAAGAAGAAAACATCATTGAAAATCCATCCCTATGTTACCGTCATTATCATGATTATAACTAGTTAAAATTATTATCAACATTATTGCCCAAAGAATAAAAATCATTAAATTGCCCCAAAGAATAACAAAAAGCAAAACATTTTTAAGAAGAAAAAAAAATTATCATTATTATTGCGCAAACAATGAAACCATAAAATCATCTAATCCGAAGAACATATAAAAATAACATAAAACATAAAAAAAAAAGTGAAAAATGGAGAAATATTAATTTTAAAATGATCACCAACATAAATTAAAATTTTAGGACTGGACCAAATAAAAATAAAACCCCAATAAAAAATAAAATTAAAAAAATTAAAAACAAAAACTAAAAGCATAGATGCATAAATACAGGTAAAAAATAAACATTGTCCAAAAAGGACCGAAAAAACAAAAAGAATTAATACCAAATAAAAAATTTAAAGAATAAGGGCTGAAATGAAAAGTAAAATATATAATTAATTCCAATCAAAGGACAAAATTGAAACAAATAAAAACCTTGGGACCGAAACAAATAAAGGCATTTTAAAAAAAAATCCAGTGTAATTTTGTTAAAAATTAAAAGAATAAAGACCGAAATGAAAAGTAGAATATATGACCAACTTCAATTGGAGAAAAAAATTAAAACAAATTAAAACCTCCATACCAAAAAAAAATTAAAAGAATAAAAAACAAATCAAATATCAAAAGAATAAAGACTGAAATGAAAACCAACATATATAATCAGTTTCAATTGAAGGGCACAATTGAAAAAAATCAAAATTTTCATTGAAGAAATCAGGAATAAAACCGAAATTAAAATAATATGGACTAAAATAAAACAATTACAAACATGAAAGACTCACATGCATTTTATAGCGGCAGAAGAGAGAAAATGAAGAAAACACTAGAAATCATCCACCGACGATTTACTGACCACTTTCAAAAGACACGCGCCTCACCGGGAGACAGATGGCATGGCGTCGCACCAGATGACACGGCGACCAGACAATTTCCATGGCCAAATGATGTTGGATGCGTTGTCTGAAAGGCGTATGCATGTGAAACACTATTGGCACGTTTGTACGACGCATCTGCAGTGTTTCCAAAAAAAAATTAAAAAATATTGAATTACCTATTTATCCCTGGACCCATCAATAACTACGAAAAACCGAGGATGGAAGTACAACAATGCCCCCAACTCTATGCCTTTATTTTTGTCTTTTCTGGAGGTATTTGCGTAGTTTTATTGTGCATAAATATGTGAAAAAACAAAAACACCCCCACTGTTCTTCCTCTTTTTGTCACCTCTCAGGGGTAAAATGGTAGTTTCACCATGCAATTTAAAAAGGAAATACCAGAAAACCCCAAACAATTTGAAAATACCACACATGTCTCCTGGAAATATCTATAATGCCCCCGATTATGAGGATTATATTTTTTTACCTGAGAGGTAAAATGGTAATTATATTGTTGGAATCCATAGTGATCTGTGTTTATATACACAGTAAAACACTCACAACTTTTGTTTGGTTTTTAATATATATATATATATATATATATATATATATATATATATATATATATATATATATATTACCAAAACAATGTTTTTGAGGTTTATAACAATGTTTTTGGTAAAAACGATGGAGTTCTTTTGCTATCCATTGTACACTGGTTTTAGGCCAACATGAATTTAGAATATTGTTACACACCCTATATCAATCAATCAACATGATGTTTATTGACTTTATTACCTACAACATCCCAAAACTTGTCCTCTTATTATCATGTTTGTTGGCTTTATTTATCAATGATGTAAGCAATCCAATTCCTAATTCATCTTATCATGTTGGTTGATTTTATTTATCAATGATCTAAGCAATCTGATTCCTAATTCAGTCGAACTTAATTAACACTAATTCCTAGGTTGAGTGAACTCTCATTGTTGTAATATTAAGGTTTGTGAGATTAGTCGAGCTACGTGCAAGCTGATTCGAATACCCACGTTAATAAAAAAAACTAATAAATATGGTAACTCATTGTTACTTGTGAGATGTTTCATTGTTAATTATGAGAGGTTTCAATGACCCCTGCATTGAAACTTTATCCATGTCAATTTGTTTTTTTAAAACTAAGTGGTTATTGACTTGATCAAACTCGGGTAACTAAGTGGATCAGTCATGATTTTATAAAATTGAAATGAGACTTAATCATGTTAATTCCAAGAATTTATTTTTAAAATCTTTATCCATTAAGATGTTGTTTTAATTAATAAAATTAAAACAATATTATTTTGAGGTTTATCCGGGTTGACCCGACTAACCTACTTCTAGAATTAAGTTTGATAATAATGAAATGAAAAAGGACAACTTTCCATTATATATAGCCCAACTCTTTTATGGGCCTTTTCAAACTCATGAATAATATATTATATTTTTGTGATACCTCATAAGATTATTATCATTTATCTTAAAAAAATACCACCATTCAAATTAAAATCAAATTAACTTTCATATATTCAATTCAAGGAACCAATATCCATAAATTATGAAATGAAAAAATAAAAATAAAAACTCTACTTAAACAAAAGAGAAATATTATTTTTGTTTATTTGATTAATTTACTAACCAAATAAAATATTCAATTTGGTTTGTATTTGTTAATAATCCAAGTGATATGCTTAGCAAGAAAGCGAAATTGATATTTTTATTTGTCAATAATTCACACACACACACACATATTTTATTGATAAACCTAAATTTAAAAGCCTAGAAAACCTCTTCTAGGCTCAACTAAGAGAGGGAATCATCTTTTATTTTTTAACTCAACTAACAGAAAGACCCAATATCTTATGAGCTCAGCCAAGCCAAAAGAAGGATCAATCTTTCTTGGGTTCAACTAAGGGAATGACCCTATTTTCTTTACACCTATTAGGTATATAAAAGCTCTTTAGAGACCCACAATATTTTCATTGATATTAATACTTATATCAAAAATATTATTTTTTCATATTAATATATGTTAGAGATATTTTTATCTTTTTTTTTTAACTCAACTAACAGAAAGACCGAATCTTTTATGAGCTTAGCCAAACCAAAAGAAGGACCCAATCTTTCTTGGGGTCAACTAAAGGAATGACCCTATTTTCTTTACACCTATTAGGTATATAAAAACTTTTTAGAGACCCACAATATTTTCATCGATATTAATACTTATATAAAACTATTATTTTCCATATTAATATATGTTAGAGATATTTTCCATCAATATTAATATATATATCAGAGATATTTTTTCTCGTTAATACTATTAAAAATATATTACGTTTTAACCCCTCCTCTCCATTAAAAGAATTCTTGAGCTACGAAAATACCATGAATTCTTTAAGCAAAAGATTCATAATCTTCATCCTTTATTATATATTTATTTCCAAAGTATTTCTCGATAAAATTTGCTTCTTCTCTAAATATATTGATTTAATCATTATAGAATTCTCAAATTCACTAAAGAAAACCTTTTTGCATGTATCAAACACTAGCCTCCATCCACATGAAAGAAAGAATAGAATAGGTCTTCAAAAGCAATAGATTAAAGGGGTGTTTGACATTGCATTTCAAAATAGCCTTTGAAAAAAATTGAATTTTTTTTATTTTTATTTTTCACTCTAAATTAATTTTTTTGGTGTTTTTAGATTATTTTCATGTGCTGATGTCAAAAATAATTTTTAAAAAATTAAAAAAATATTATTTTGATGCATTTTTTAACGAAAAACACTTTAAAAAACAACCACAACCACAATCCCAAACAAGCTTTAAGTAAGCATCCATAATATAAGTCTTATTTCCAAATTAGCTAGACTTTTTTTGGGACATCACCTATTATCTTTAATATAATAATAAGTTCAGGTAAAGATAATTTATTTTATAAAAAAATGAACAAATAATAATAATTTTGGTTGTGAAGTCAGAAGTTAAAAAGAGAGAGAGAAGGGATTATGCTTCTAATTCTTAGGTTATATGCATTTATGGAAAATATTGTCCAAAGAAGGCAAAACTTTTGTTCTATGTTTGCCCTAGCAAAAGCAATGTTGGAGCTCACCACCCAAATCCCATAAAACAAGGATTAAAGTGGAGAATACCATGCATAAAACAAACTCGGAGCCCATTTTTAAAAATTTCGTCAGCCGTTTGATCGTTGTTGCATTACCCCCGCAACCTAAATTGAAAAAAACATTTCCCACCGTTAGATTAATCCTAAGACAACCTTTCACGACTATCGAGGCAACCTTAAACCCACATGCAGAGCACAGTATCATAACTCAAAGATTTTATTGTTATTACAAAAAACAACCATTGCCAGGCCTGATAGAAAATTGCAGGCCAAAAACGATACAAGAAAACCAGAGAGAGAGAGAGAGAGAGACCCAAAAAACATTTAAACAAAAAACCAAAAACGCACGAATGCAAAATCGCAAGTACTTTGTTTCATGTTAATGTGAGATTGACTATGGAATCTACACTAAAGAAAGCTCCTTTCTTTTCTCTTGAGCCATCTTCGATCTGTAAGTGGAAAAAAATAATGGGTTTGTTTTTGTTTTATGAATCTTGTAGATTGAAGGTCTCTTTTTTTAATCTCGAAGATTTTTTTTATTTTATAAAATGTGATGTTTAGGGTTTTTTATACTGCGCGCTAAAGAGTTTTGGATCTTTTGCTCTCTTGATTTGTTGTTTGGAGGGATGCTTAGGGTTTTTGGTTTGTTTGGTTAATGTTGGGAATGCGAGTTTAATTTTTGTGATTTTGAAAGTTCGGGGCTTTTTAACTAAACACTGGTGGCAAAAGAGAATTTTGAACTAAATGAGGTCGTGGGTTTGGTTTATTGTGTGGTTTCAAGCATTATACGATGTTTTGTTGTGTGCCAAGTGGATGAGTGTTAAAACCTCTTGAAGTTTGTTTCTTTGATGAGAGTAAGTACTTTTTTTTGTAAGAAAAAACCTATTGGGTTTACTTTCCTTTGGTTTATTTGGCTTGCATTTTTTGTTTCAGGTTTGGTGAATTTGTCATTCTAGTATTTGCTAATTGATTTTTAGAAGTTGATAATGGCGGAGACAAGCTCAGTTGATGTGATTCTGGACTTTCTGAAGAAAAATCACTTCACGAGAGCAGAGGCAGCTTTGCGCAGTGAGCTTAGTAACCACCCTGATCTGAATGGATTACTTGAGAAACTTGCCCTTGAAGACAAGAATTTAGGGAAGGTGGTGGAAGAAGAGAATGGGGCCAAATCAACTAATCATACTCAGGGGTCAGGTCCTCGACATAGTGGTGGAATTTCCAAGGAACTTATTGTGAAAGAAATGGAGTCTGGGGTGGATAGAAATGGGCCTGAAAGCAAATGGAAAAACTCTGCTTCTGATGGGGAACAGGGTGGTAAAAATAATGAAGCAATTGATTCAGAGGGTACCGTGCCTGATTTGTATTCATGGAATTTTAATCCAAGCAATGGTCCGTCTGATCCTTACAAGAATGATGTTGGTACTAGCACCAGTAACTTCTCTGGTAGAGCAAATGCCAAATCTGGAGAAGAGTTTTTCTTAACTGGTGAAATGAAAAGTTCATGGCTTGGAAGCAACAGTACTAGTAATGCCAATGCAGAATCCCAGTTTAACAAAATTGAAATGAAAGAACTCAAGGAACTTGATTGGCAACTTAAAACTACTGTTTCATTCTCTGCAGGTAACCCATGGTCTAAGAATGAGGAGCCCACAAATTCTTCCTCTGACCTGTGGAAAGACTGTTCTGTCAAGACTGTTTTTCCATTCCCCAAGGGGGAGGCATCAACCAGTTATGATATTATTACAAATTCAGACAAGAGAGATGGAAAAAAGAAAGCAGATAAAAGTGATATCAGGGAAGCTATCAAAGAACAGGTGGATGAGGCTGGAAAACCTTTGTTCTTTGGAAAGTCTCAAGGGAGCACTGAGCAGAAAAAATTGAGTGGCTTAGGGTTTTCACTTGCATCTAATATTCCAAAGGAAGAATTTCCTAGGCTTCCACCAGTTAAAATCAAGTCAGAGGATAAGCCATCTATCAATTGGCAGGAAAAGTTTGAGCGTGATGGGCCAAGTTCAAAGGTCATCAGCGCTGATAATAGCTACCTTATAGGTTCCTATCTCGATGTTCCTATTTTACAAGAAGTAAATTCTTCAGGTAATCCCATATGATGAGTGTGATTATTTGACCTTTTAGGTGGATTTTTTCAGGGGTTTAGAGTTTTTGGTAGTTATTGTTTATTGATTCAGAGAGCGAAGGAAGCAAAAAAAAAGGAAGGAAGAAATCTTTTGTCATCCATCAACATTGAAACTCACTTTGCATAAAACATTCTACTATATTCAACTTGCTAGGATATTATTTTAACATTAAAGATGGCTAGCCAGTTTAGGTGGTTGAATATTATCAATAAGGTACTGTGCACTTGATTTTTTATACCTATCTTGATGTTGCGAAACTAGCACCGTCTCTTTAACAAAGGAATACACTCTGTTTTACTGTCAAAAAAGTTGAATTTTTATATCTTATGTTGACTGAAAATTTACAGTTTTTTTTTTTTTTTTTTATATATATATGTTTTATGCTAAAAAGGATAATTGCAACTCAGGTGTGAGAATCTGGGGTGCCTTGCCCATTTGGTTGTACCCTAATAAAAGGATAAAGGCATGTTATTGTGTAAGTTTTTATTACCACTTATACATGGAGATCCATTTTGACTCTTTTGATGTAAAACAAAATATTTGCTAAAGAAGTAGAGATTACAGCATGGTCATCATCCTCTCAGCGTATTCATAAATTACATGTGCTCTTTTAGTTCTTTAATGATTTAGGAGCTCTCTTTTTGAGTAACGAAGCTCATCTTGTATCTTTTGGTTTTGGAACACCAATCTCTTTGCTTTCCAGTTTCCTATGGCATGTAGGGTGTAAAACAGGGAACATATAGTCAAGTGGTTGTATTTTATTAAATGAATCATTTCAACTATATAGTGAAATAAATACAGGTTACCTGCCCTTTTTCATTTTCTACATAATTTCTCCCTCCCTGGTGATTTATCTTGCCTGGTAATTGATGATCCAGGTGGAAAAAGGATCGCAGGAGGCAGCTGGCTATCTGTAAGTCAGGGAATTACCGAGGATACATCTGATCTAGTTTCTGGTTTCGCTACTATTGGTGATGGATTAAGTGAATCCATCGATTTTCAAAATGAGTATTGGGATTCTGATGAATATGATGACGATGATGATGTTGGATATACGAGACAACCAATTGAGGACGAGGCCTGGTTTCTGGCACATGAAATTGATTACCCCAGTGACAATGAAAAGGGTGCTGGGTATGGGAGCGTTCCAGACCCCCAGGATAGAGATCCAACCAAAGATGAAGACGATGATCAATCTTTTGCCGAGGAGGATTCCAACTTCTCTGGCGAACAAATATTTCAAGCAAAAACTGTTGAATCAGTCACAGCATCAGATGATCCTATAGGGTTATCAGTGACAAAAATGTATGGAATGAATAATGGGAGTGAGTTAATAGCTCAATATGATGGGCAGTTGATGGATGAAGAAGAACTAAGTTTGATGCGAGCAGAACCTGTGTGGCAGGGGTTTGTCATGCAGACAAATGAACTCATCATGATAGATGGGAAGGATTTGAATGAGTGTGGAAGGCCACAGTTAGATGATATTTGTATGGATGACGATCAACATGGTTCAGTTAGATCGATTGGTGTGGGAATCAACAGTGATGCTGCTGATATTGGAAGTGAAATTCGGGAAAGTTTGGTTGGAGGAAGTAGTGAAGGGGATGTAGAGTACTTTCGTGATCATGATACTGGAGTTGGGGGATCTAGATCTTCTCACCATGTCTCAGACAAGAAATATGTTGATAAACAAAACAGGGATAAGAAGAAACTCAATAAATATGTGGTTGGAAGTGACCAAGATATGCATGCTCAAGGTAGAAGTCATGCAGATGGTGGGTTTTCATTCCCCCCACCACTAAGGAATGAACAGTTGTTGCAGGCAGGCTCTAGTAGATCTTTATGGTCAGACAACTGCACTGCGGTTGTCAGTGAAGAAACTAATGATTGCTTGAATGCTCTGACAGGGCCTGATGACATGATTGGTACATTGCGGCGGAAAAGTTGTGATTCCTCAACTTTTAAAAGTTCCAGGGATGAGAATAATACAAATGCTGTGAGATCAGCAGATTCTAGTCCCTCTTCTCTCTCAAACTATGGTTATACAGAACCAGTGCGTGCCATGAAAGAAAGAGATGGGAAGATTGGTGGTGCAAGGGAAGAAGATCCTGGTGCATCCCTGGAGGATGAAGAAGCTGCTGCTGTTCAAGAGCAAGTAAGGCAAATCAAGGTTCAGGAGGAGGAATTTGAAACTTTCAACCTTAAGATTGTGCATAGGAAAAACAGGTATGCTCTTCTTTGCTGAGCTTATCTAGATAAAAAAAATAGTGATTTCTAGTTGCTTACTGATGCATTATGCATCTTGGGCTCTTGGCATTATTAGAATTGATAAGATGTCTCTACTTCACATCCTAGAGTGTTTTCCCCTTTCACAACTCTGACATACAAACTTTCTTTCCCAGACATCCCCCATATTGTCAGAGTATAATGATACACAATTAATTATACAGGACTCTTGTGTTTTTTCCTCTCCTGGAACAAAATGTTTTCTTTCTTCTGAGTATTCCATATTCTCATGGTATCTTTAACTTTATTCTCCTTAACCCTTTATTGGCACCTGATTTGATCTCTTGTGATAACCTAAGAAGTGGTTATGAGTTGACAAAACAAGCACACCATTTTTATGGAGATTCTGGTTTTCTTGCCAACATTTAAGGATTGGGAGTTAGTGAGGTGCTTTTTGAGGGTTATTCTGAACCAGCAAAGATATTATTCCTTTCTACAAACAAACTTGCTGTCTCTCATTTGCGCTCACACACAAATGGTGTTCTAACAGAATCATGATATGAAATTGATCCCGTGGGTGCTTTCTTATAAGGAGAACCACTGCTACCAGATTATTTGAATTGTTCAGTTCTATTTGTCCAAATTTAGGAATTTAAGATCCCCTGGTTACTGAATCTTTCATTACACGTTATTTGAAAGAGCCATGTAGACTATTTTGCAAACCAGCTAGTGTAACACAACAAGGGATGAGAAAGATTGAACAAAGCATCATAAAAAGAACTTAAAACAAGAATAAAGGCCATAAAGATCCAAGGGAAAGAATAGGAATGATAGGGTACATAGGGGATGCTTTTGAGTGTGGAGTGATTAGTTTGTCACTCTTATTAAAATGACTTTTGCATCCATGCCTGTTGAGTTTTGATTGACTGAAAATAGCTAACTTGTTAATCTTATATATGTCTACAAGATTATGAACTCTTAGCAGCTTGGCTAAGCTTCAGTGTAAGATTAATAGATGTGGTACAAATCAGGAAACGAAAAACGAGAAACATTGTGCAATTACTGAAAATGTGTCTTCTCTCTTGAAAAACTTTTGTTCAATAAGATGCAGCAATTTGATCCTAGTTTTAGTATACTTCCTTGTAGCTATTAGTAGATATATTTGGTTAAAAAGAAGAAGAAGCTAATCTAGTTTAAAGACTATTTATATTGCTGGAGTCATTTGGTGGGTAAAATAATGGTGTTCAGAAGAATAAAAATATTAAATAAAACAGAAGACTTGAAAATTCTTTCATTTCTTAACCCCCTTGATTACAAAATTCTTGTTGGATGCATCCATTTTAAAAGTAGGAATGTAGATATCCAAGTTCCCTCTTGGCTCCTTGGTAAATGAGGCCTGTGTCACCAGATAGTGTCCTTGGTGTGCACTTGTAGCTCTTTGCTGAAGCCAATTTTTTTGGTGTCTCTTCAGAATAATTGTGGTTGTGCTCTCAAGGTTAAACATTCACGGACTGGTGGGACTTTGGTGCTGTTTGGTTGTCTGGATAAATGGGGATGATAGAATAAGTTTATTTTGATCAATGTTTGGTTAGGATCAATTGAAACTTGTCACTGAAAGTGGATATCCAAATCCCAGGAGGGTGCATTTTGTTTCCAACTTAAAAATCTTGCATTTATTGTTGTCTTGTGTCAATCAGAGAACAACACCCTTCCCACTTCTTTTTTATTTTGTGAATTGTTGGCTAGTTGAAATTTGTGACAAAAACTGCTAATATTGGAGCTACATGTAGGGTTTATTTGGCCTTGCTGAAAGTCACAACAACTGTGCTTCAATTTAGTAGGATATAAGTGTTTGGTAAAATTAAGCTTCTGCCTTTTATCTTCAACTTCTTTAAACAATAATTACTTATAAGCCTAAACTTTTAAAAGCATGGGATTACCTGCTTCTTTTAAAAAGCAGGATCAGCTGCCACACATATTAATTCATTTTTATTTTAATGTGACAACCATCCTTCTACCTTTCAAATAACTATGATCTTATTATTCTATAAATACAAAGTCCATTTGTTTCTCCAAAAAAAAATAACAATCATTCGAATGTAGCCCAGTTTCTTTTTTTCATTTGACAAACTATATATACAATTCTTTTTTGTTCTTATTAGTTTAGGTGTTTTGATTAAATGACAAAAACATATTAGTTTTTGTTATTTGTTTAAGTTAATTTTGCATGTCCATTTTTTTTTCATATCCACCTTAATAGTCCAAAAATTACGTATGACTTTATTTGTCATTTGATTTCAACTTCACTTATATATAAGTTTAATATAACACGCCTTACTTGTTTTTAAACTTAACATCCCATAAACAACATCCATCAACTTTTATTAATACCTTTAGTTTTTAGCACTTCTGGCTACAACACCAAAGTTATTTAACTTATAAGCACAACAAGGCCAAATAGAGCTGTGGTTTTCTTTACAAGTGGAGTAATATTTTTTTGTGGTGAATTGTCCTTTTAACAACAATTGTAACCAAATATCCATCAACTTTTATGAATACAACTTTAACTCTTAGCACTTCTGCCTACAACACCAAAGTTATTTAACTTACAAGCACAACAAGGCCAAATAGAGCTGTGATTTTCCTTACAAGTGGAGTAATATGTTTTTTGTGGTGAATTGCCCTTATAATATTTATTTTTCTCGTTTTAATTGAACTCTGCTTCTCATTGATTAGCTTGATTCTGACACTTGCTCTCCTGAACTGCTTTTGCTGGTCAGAACTGGCTTTGAGGAGGACAAGAACTTCCATGTTGTTTTGAATTCTGTAATTGCTGGTCGTTATCATGTTACTGAGTATCTTGGCTCAGCTGCTTTTAGTAAAGCTATACAAGCACATGATCTGCACACAGGCATGGATGTTTGTGTGAAAATAATAAAAAACAATAAGGACTTCTTTGATCAAAGTCTTGATGAGATAAAGCTCTTAAAGTACATCAACAAGCATGATCATGCTGACAAGTACCACATTCTCAGATTGTATGATTACTTCTACTACCGAGTAAGTGGATATGCTTGTATTTCTTGATTTATCCCCCCCCCCCCCTCGATATTTAATATTTTATCACAATGAATGGTTTCTCTGGCACAGCTCTCAGTATCCTACCCTACTTGTAACCTTATGTAAGTTAGTTTTAGCTGCATAAAAAATTATATCAGGTCACAGACTTCTCTGCACTGTTTCAATGTAATGCAATATTTATTAATATATGTAATAAAAGTTTAGAGCATCATACTGCTTGTTAAGTTTTGACCATCTGACCTGTTTCCTTAGTTTCCTTCAAAAACATTATTTGGCACCTGAATAAATACAGGTATAATTTTTTTGGCCATTCTGAAATAATAGATAGAGTTACAAGCCATTGTTTTTCTTGTAAAGAGACCTTGTATTTGAGTGTTTATAACAAGCACAACTGATGCAGGGTCTTTAATTCACAGCACCTAACTCAACAAAGATTACAAGCTCTAGCAGATTTGGTGGGGGTAAAACTTGGGGAATAGGTTATTGGTTGAGATTGGGATGTGTCTAAGGGTATGGTAATCAAAATAGGCAGGACTAAAGGATATGGGCTTAATGAATTGAAATGGAAATGAATAAGTAGGATTTCTAGGAATCACATCTAGAAGATGGAAAATCTAAGCATCACATTTAAGATAGATTGAACCACACAACCTTGAAGTATATAGCTGAAGTTTTCATTCATTCATTGTCTTTAAATGCGAGGTTGCAACTTTTATTGGGTAAGAAAGGAGGTGTTTGTTTGGTGGAGCTAGCTTTCCATTCAGCTAGTTAATAGTGAAGCAGTTGACTTGTCAAGTCTTACAAAATTAATCCAACGTAAGATAAAAATTGCAAAACTACCTTCTAGTTTAGACCTGAAAATCCTACATGATTTGCTAGCCAAACAATCTTCTTTAAACAGTTCTAGCTGGGATCAAGCCAAATAGACATTTAGCTCTTATCTTCAAAGATCACATAAAAATATATGAATTCTAATTGTTTCAGTTTTTGCATCGGCAACCTTTGAAGTTCTTATATGGTTTAGTACACCTGTTTAGTACTTTTCAAGTCCATCATATTATGGATAGAACATTGTGCATGCCAAAAAACTTAATAGTGGGAGATGGCTCACTGTTCCTAGATTGTTAGTCTGAGTTGAGTTAGGATTTTTTGTATTTACTAGTACTGTAGCATGTTTTGGGAGAGGAAATGATTGGTTTTTTTTTTTTTAAAATTATGCTAGTGATATGGTTTCATTAGAAAGCTGAATTCTTGAAATCTCATGCAGAAAATCCCAATTCAAGCCACGATTCCGGGTTAGAAAAGTCTTTTTTGTTCCTTTATTTCTTGATGCTATTAGTTTTTGCCCCCATGTTTCCTCTCTTTGTAGAAATTTACATTTTAATTGTTAAATTTACAAAATAGTTGTGCAGACATGCATAGAATCATCTCATTTTTTAGCAGCAATTTTTTGTTTCTTGTTGTCACTAGTTCTTGAACCTTGGTTGCATGATTGGACCACTTACTCCAAACCACTATACACAGGAGCATTGTTTTGCGACATAATTTTAAAATGAGCTGAGAATCATTAAAAGAATAGTCATATATGTTAGTGAATGCATCTTCAATTGCACCACAAGAATCTACAAATGAAGCTTTGATTTGATTTCTTGAGGAAGAAGTTCATGATAATTCGTCAATGCAAGTTATAAATAATTTACTTTGTAACTTCTCTTTGCTTTTCAGGAGCATTTGTTAATCGTATGTGAGCTTCTCAAGGCAAACCTATACGAGTTCCATAAGTTCAATAGAGAATCAGGAGGGGAGGTTTACTTCACGATGCCCAGATTGCAGGTTTGTTGTGTGCCATTTTCTTCCTAAGAGTTCTATCCTCTTGACATTCCAAGAGTTATATATTCTTTACATGGAATGTGTAGCTCCCCATATTGCCTTTTCAAATTTCATTTCCTCACTGAAAAAGAAAGGAGAATACATCATTTTTTTCATGCGTGATGGTCTGTAAACCTTTTCCCAAATTCTCTATGCAGTCAATTACCACTCAATGTTTGGAGGCACTTCAGTTTTTGCATGGCCTTGGTCTTATACACTGTGATTTAAAACCCGAGAATATTTTGGTGAAAAGCTATAGTAGATGTGAGGTGAAAGTCATTGATCTCGGGAGTAGCTGTTTTGAGACAGATCATTTGTGCTCCTACGTTCAATCCAGGTCATATCGAGCACCAGAAGTTATTCTAGGACATCCGTATGATAAGAAGATTGATGTTTGGTCACTTGGCTGCATTTTGGCAGAACTTTGCACTGGAAATGTAAGTCTTACCTATTACTTATTTACCCATTTAGTAAGTTTCCCTGGAGGAAATTGTAAGAATGGCAGGGTGTATTCCATTGTCTATGCATCTGTTTCACCCATTGTTTTTGGACAACACTTGTAGTTTTCTCTTCCTCTCCTCTTCTTTCCATTTATTTTCTTTTCAAATTAAGACAAGATGTTTAATATGCAAGGATAGTTAGAGTCCTATTTAACTTCTCAATCAGTGAGGGATGCACAGATTAGTTCGAGTAAGAAAGAGATTACTTCCTGCATGAACAATGATTTGAACAGAAAATTACTGATTTATCATATAAACATGTGGGAAAATTATCCATGAGGAACTATGCCAAAAGCCACCATACATGGAGAGTTAAGAGTTTTATTTTAGTTTCCCAACTGATGGAGAATGCATAAATTAACTCTTGTAAGAAAGATAACTTGATGAAGAATGATATCACATGTATCTGTGCATAAAATTATCATGAGTTATCAAATGAGATTCAATATAATTATTGAGGGACATTGCCAAGAGACTGAGGTCATTGTTTGATGAGTTGAGAAGGTTTTTTGTGAAGATGCTTTGACGAGCTTAGTGTATGAGGTGAGAACCTTGTAGGGATTTTAGGGAGTGGAACATTGCAATGTGAAGTTGGAGAAGATTGTGTTCAATGTGAAGTTGGAGAAGATTGTGTTCAATGTGAAGTTGGAGAAGATTGTGTTTAAACCATTAGTTTTTGAAGATTTTGGAAGTTAGAATGTATGTTGCCAGGGTATAAGGTTGGGATATGAGAACATGATTCTGGAATGCAGAAGATAGGAAAGAAGAATGGACTTGATGCGAGTGCAGCTGAGGTGCTGTAAATACATAGAGGTGAGAGTGAGAGTGAGAGAGAGAGAGCTGAATTTCTTTTTTCCTAGGCTGCACCTGTATTTTTTTTATTCTTATCAATTGAATGTCACCTCCCATATTTATGTTGTAATGCATTTATTTATTCTGTCTCCGAGGGGAACATCTTTATATCTGGGGCTAGTGGCCTCTGATCTATTGAAGTTCAAAATATATTTCTTTTGGAGATATTACTTCGAGTAATTTCTGCAAGGACTAATCAATATGCAGTTCTTTCCCTTTGCTTGAACAATTTCCTCACATCATTTAAAAGTATGGATGCATTGGACCTTCCGCAGTTTGGTTACCCAACTGTGACCCTGGTACCAATTGGCTAAAATGAAACTTCTCAGGTCCTGTTCCAAAACGATTCACCAGCAACGTTACTGGCACGAGTTATTGGAATTATAGGCCCCATTGATCAAAGCATGCTAGCTAAAGGACGAGATACATACAAGTATTTTACCAAGAATCACATGCTTTATGAGCGGAATCAGGTAAAACTTCCTTTTGTTTTGCTACTGTTCTATTGCTCATATGAAATTAACTATCCAGCTTCTCAAATACTGTCACCACTAACTGTGCTTATTTTACCCCTTATTTTGTCCGGTGATGTTGTTTGTAATTTTTTAGTACAAAATTAGGATGATTCAAACTTTGGATCAAAATGGACAGTAATTTATATTGCAAGCTTCAAGTATATGATGGAGATAGGGTGTGCATTAATGCAAGAATGCTTGTGTATACCTGTTGTGGTTCTGATCGTTGCATGGACAGTAATTTCTTTTAGAGGATTCCAAACAATTTTCATTCATGACCTTGGATGTGTTGATTTGAAACTTCTTCTGCCATACTGCCAAGTTAAACTTCAATATTGGATACAATATGTTAGGCCTGTGCTATTATGTTAATTATTTACGATATTCCTCAGGATACTAGCAGACTGGAATACCTGATTCCAAAAAAGACATCCTTGAGGCACCGATTGCCAATGGGGGACCAAGGCTTCGTTGACTTTGTTTCTCATTTGCTTGAAGTAGACCCAAAGAAACGCCCTGCTGCATCCGAGGCTCTGAAGCACCCTTGGCTATCACACCCTTATGAACCCATATCAGCTTGAACTGACCGAAGATTTTTCATGGGGTGACAACATGCCGCAGGTTTCTTCATGATCGAGTTATGCCTCTTCATGGAGGGAAGGAGCAACTGATATTGGTTACCTATTAAACAACTGATATTGGTAATATATTTAAACTGATCTGGAAAGTTGGCATGCCACATCGCATAGCTGTATGCATTGAAAGGTGTGTTTAGTTTCCCCTTGGCAAGTTGTATTTTATTTTCACCATAATTGTAATTCTTCACGCAGTGTATTCTTGGGGATTTTCTTTGTCCACTTTGTTTTGATCTGGTGGAAGGGGAATCTTAAAAATCTTGTTGTACATGATGGTGACAATTTTCTTAGGTTATTAGTAACAGCTTGTCAAAAAATAGCTGCGTGTCCAATTTTGATTGGCTTGCTCCAGACAAGAACTTCACCTGCAGCATCCCATTTGAGTTTGATGGAAGCCCAGTGAGAGTATTTCAGAGATTTTTAGTTTGCTGATGTTTGATACTTAGATTTTATGATCTAGTGAGAATGTTTCAGTGGTTTCATGCAAGCACTGCTGGCTGCTGGGATGCATCTTTTTTGATAGGTAGGTCTGTAATTTTTCGGGTTGGCAGCATCAATGAAAATGTCTTCATTGAACTGGTTTCTTTGGTTTAGTTGGATCGGAGGTCAACGATTGACTTAAATAAAAAGTTAAACATTGACCAAGTACTACTAATTATTCAATATAAAATATAGTTTAGAGTAAGTAAAGTAACTAATTATTCAATACTATATATAATGTCTATTTATTTTGTATTGATTAATTAGTACTTGGATAATAGATGTGTGTGAAATAAAAATAAAGTGGATGTCTTTATATTCTATTTGATTGATGGGGGACATGAAAAAAAAATCTCGTTTATCCCCGATTTGTAATAACATCAACTTGCAATGTTTGGAATAATAAATAATAAGTATTCATCACTTCAATTTATAATAAAAATTATTAAAAAAATAGCATGTAATAGTGATTTCTCTCAACTTATCAAAGTAATATATAAAAAAAATTATCATAAAAATCACTCATTCATTAAATCATTCCTTCAAATATATTTAATAATAAAGTAAACAATTAAAGTGACTATATGTCAATTAAAATATTTGTACAAACACAGTTCAAATCTAATATAATTGAAAATACAAAACAATAATTTCATCATAAATATAAATCTTTGGTCATCATTCAATCCTCATTTATCACTATTAAATCTAATTTCTTCTTCTTATTATTATTATTAATTTTTAAAAATAATATTCATTTTTTGTTTTCATGATGTTAAAAAATCAATCATTAATCTCATTCAATTCATAAAGAAATTATGTACTCTAATTCATTATTATTTTTAATTGCTACAAATTATTACATTTTATAACATAACTTATTGTTTATTTTGAGGAATTTATTTTTTCATATTAATTTATATAAAAAAACATAATTAAAATTAAAAATATAGTTTTTTCCTAGAATTGACACTAAGTTGTGCAATCAATATGGATGGGCTTAGGAATGATAATGAATATACATAAGTATTGTTTTGGATATCCATACTCAAACCCAATAACTACAAGAACTTGACCGAATGAATATGAGTTTTTTATATCTAAACTTGATTTGATTAGGTTTCAGACACTCATTAAGTATCCATAATCCAAACCAAAAACGTGAACTCAAATGCTATAATTTACAATTATATTATACATAATTAGTTTGGTATATAAGTAATTTTTTCAAACTTTAATGTTATTTATTTATTTCAGATTGGGTTCTAGTATACCAATATTCATATCCAATCAACCTAACTTCTTGCCTTTGGTTTTACCCGAACTCACCTAAAACCCTATAAGGTCTAGAAGTCTCATATCTATTTGGGTCGGTTTTCATGAGGTTTAGATAAAACTGTTATCCTTGTTTTAGCCTATTACAACCTAAACAGGTAAATGATTTAGACACTCATCAACCCTACAAAATCATTAGCACATAAAACAATGTTTACGTGTGTTACAATCTCTATTCTTGTGAGAAATCAATATGGTGTCATCTAAGTACTCGTTTTATAAGCCATTAAAGACTATAAGATCTTCATATGTTATCTCATGTATAAATCACCTTATTAGTCAATATCACGTGTAGCATATTCGTCTCGTCAACTATTATCACCTATGTAATTAGTTCTCATTATGATTTCTTTTATGAGAATGCAGGTTTATTACCCTACTCCTCACTATATAAAACCACATGATCTAGATGACCAAGGGTATATAAATACATACAAACACAAGAAACACAACCCGATCAACACATATACAAAAACTCATTTACTACTTGTTACTCCCTTTCAATTTACTATTTTCTCTCTCTTGTTTTTACTAACTTAAATATTTAAGGGTCCTTTTTTTATCCATAATAACCAAGCCTAGACATTAAACCTATCGTAAAATTATGAAAAATCCAAATTTATTTGAAGTTTTAACATTTTTGTTACTTAAAAAGGATTAATTTTAAATTAGGATATGGGTATATGTTATGGATGATTGATAATGCACAAGTACAAAGCTTATATATGTAAAAGAATTAGATCATACAAAGAAAAGAAAAATTAAAAAAAAGTGTTAAAACATTGTTGTTTTATTACAAAGACAAAACATTGTATTTAACTTGTTCATAAAATAAGTTCTTTTGCATAATATTATTATGCTTTTACATAATAAAATTATGAAAAAATATTCTCCCTCGTATGATATAATAACAATAAAGTCATAAAAAACCTCAGACTGAGTTCCACATTTGTGATCTTAGGCCAAAACAACAACTAAGCTAGAGCTTTTCTACAAAACAATCTTTAAATAGAAACAATGGACACTCTAATGCTTAAATTAATAAATGTAGAAAGAAAAAAATTAATGTATAGTAAGGGAAAATATAATGAAATTGTAAGAAATATGTATGTTGTGTGTTATGTCTATGAACTTGTTGTGTGGTTGTTTATGGTTCTTAAAGTTGTTAAATGGTAGATAATGGTTCTTGGAGTTACCAGATGGTTGATGGTCATGTATGAATTTTTTTTGTCCAACTTGCATAGTGAAAAAATATTCATAGACTTTAACCATACTTGTTTTCCTTGTTTATTATAGTTGCGAGTATCTTAGTATATAAAGAATAAAGTTCCACCATTAATGGATATTATGGTGCTTTTATGCTTGCTAGAGAACTTGATGATTTTCTATGCTAGAAAATAACCATTAACATAGAAATATAGTGTGTGCCAGGTTAGAGATAGCTTGGTTTGGTAAGGGATAAAAAAGGAAAATAGGAAATAGGAAAGAGAAAAGAGAGTGAGAGAAACTCTACTCGTTTTGGGCAGCTCAAATAGTAAGATTTTTTTTCTTTTATACCATTATTTACCTTTCAAGTCTTTTAAATAACCATGCTTGGTAGAATTTGACTAACAAAACAGAGGAAGTAAAATACTTATTGTTTAAATATTACATTTTTTGGACTTTTGCTAACACACTTGTATTGAAAATAAATGTTTTGCCTACAAAAAAGATATGTGTTTGATTAGTCTTATGAGTTCTTAATAAAGTAGATAACATTATTATACAATAGAGAATGATCATGGAAAAAGTATTAAAACATTGTTTAAGGAGATGTTGTATAAAGATATGGAGAATTCAATGGAGGTCTTAAATGAAGATTTTCATTTGAGATATTGGAGACACATTTTGAGACATAGAGAATTCATTTAAAGACATTAAGATTTTAATATAGATATGAAAGTCTTGTTGTGAAGATTTTTCATTGGAGACATGGAGAATTTAATGAAGATATGAAGATCTTATCTTGAAGATCTTTCGTTAGAGACATTAGAGACATGAAGAAATATTATTGCTTTTATTCAAAAGTTCAAAACTGGTTTTTTTCTTATTTTCTTAATAGTATTTTATCATTTGATAAGTTGAATTTTTGAAAATTATTTGATATGGAATAGTGTATCACAAAGATTATTTATCCATGTTGTATCTCATTTTTCATAAATTATTGGAAATATCTTCTAGAGATTAATATTTCTATCCTTTTTTTAAGGCATCACATTATTAAGTGTTATGGTCGTGGTCATGGTAAAGGTGATAGAATTGATTAAAATCTTTTTTTTGTTATCAAATATAAGTATATTAAAGATCAAAGAGAAACCAACCTAGCGAGCAAGCGAGATTGAAAAAGAGCAACAAACAAAACCTTTTAGGAACATGCTCTCAAGGAAAAAAATTGTCGGAAAAGAAAATACAATTGAAATCACAGCAAGAACCCAGGAATCCAAGAGCTCACCTAGAAGAGCAAAAACAAAGCCGAAAAGAGGACACCTAGGCAGCAACAAAAGAAGCTAACAAGCTCCCAAAAGAGGGGGAAGCCAATTAAAAACCAGTAGGCAAAAGGATCATCCCCACAAGGGAGAATGCAGAAAACCAGCGGGCAAAGAAGCTGACTGAAAAACAGAAACCATAGAGACTCTCGGATCCTCCAAAAAGCAAAAACAAAACCTAGACACTCCAGCCAATGGAGCAGTAAGAGACAGGACGAGCAGAAACAAAGCCAGCCAGCCACTCACAACCAATGAGAACCCTCCAGCCATGAAACTGCAACCGAGGCCAGAACCTCCCAAACCCAACGGACAATAGGCGGACAATAGGAACTAGAGCAGAGACCATTGGATAAACACAAGCCTAGAGAGAGCAATAACCTTGTTTGACTGGAGACCCCCTTTACACATGGCAGCCAGAAAAGACAAGAGACACAGAAAAAGCAAGGCAGAAGAGGCTAGCTCACCATTACCTCAAGGCATGCCAAAACAGTTGAACCAAAACCACTATCAAACTGAGGGCATAAAGAAAAAACACTGAAGCAACAATCAAAGCTGACCACCGCGAAGCTCTATCCAACATTTAGGGTGAAATGATCATGTTCCCGGAAGTGAAAGATAGTGAAGAACATAACTTGGAATTTTTGAAAGACATATGCAACCGTAGCTTTGGTGACACTAAAAATCCCTTTGTGTTTTTGCCACTCTCATAGGTTGTTGGTATCACACAAACTCCTTTTTTTGAAATGGTAGTTAACACCTTAACATGTGTAATAGTAAGAGGTGTGGTGAGGAGCTAAAAAATGTTTGGTGATCGGTAATGGACCTTTAGGTGTTGTTTTTGGATGCTTTGATAAGAAACTGATGATGCTAGAGAAATTATACTATTTACAAATAAAGGTGTTCTTATGTAGTCACACTTACTTATTCAACTCAAATATTGTTCCTAATTATCTTTCATATTGAGAAGAGTCATGTCCTAAAGCGTATATAAGTGTTCTCATAAAGAGTAGTTGTAAAATCCACTAATTAGGGTTTTGAATAACAATAAGTTCAAATAGATTTCTAAATTTGATATTTTTTATTTAATCGCTCGAGTAGTTAGTAGACCCAAACAACTAAAAAACATGTTTTCCCCTTACATAAAATACTTTATTGTTTAGTTCATCTAACTTAAACCTCATAAAATCAAAATTTCTTGTTACTTCATCCTCTAAAAAGGTTATAAGGGCAATCGATCTCCATATGAAAGATCTTTAAGGATGAAAGATGAACTTTAAGCTTTTCAAAGGCCTATTGATGATATCTAGTTTACTCAAAATTAGATGTCTCTTAAAGTTTTGAGAAAAGATAGAGTGTGCTCCCTTGGATAAGCTATGAATTTATAAGGGTAGCTAGTCTCCCTATGAGGAGGTAAACTTATTTTAAAGGGTTAAGCGTAAATCCCTTATTGCTTACCAAGAAACCCAATAATTTTTCTCTATTAATGGTGACAACACATTTGAAATGATTACAATTCATTTGATGATGGTTAAGTACAAAGAATACTGCTTTCAATTATAAGAGATGTTGTTCAAAGGTCATGTACTTTACAAGTATGTCATCAATATATTCTTTTATAATCTTTCTTAGCTGATTTTTGAATATTTTTTTCAATATATGTCAATAAATAGCTCTAATATCTGTCAACCTAAAAGACATGCATCTATAATAAGATATTCCTTTATCAACTATGAAATTTGTTTTTCTATCATCATTCAGGTGTATGAGGATATAATGATATCTAGAATTTACATTAAGTACTCAAAACCTGCAATGCAGTCAACTAATTGGAAAATCTTGAGGAGGGGATAAATATCTTTTAGGCAGGCTTTAGATAAGGAATTCTCTGATCATATTCTTTTAAATTTTCCTCGAGTTGTCATCCCTCTTAGAAGAACGATCTCACTTGGGAGACCTCTCAATCAAATTCTCTTTAGAGAGACAAAGAGGATTATGACACAACTCACTTGCCTCTTTTATCTGAATATAGTTCTCTATGACATGCTTTACTTTTAACAAACTTCTATTTAGTAAGGCATACAATTGTTTCTATTAAGCTTTTCCTTTTATTTTACCTATCAAGGTTTTAGAGACTATAAACTATGTCAATTCCTCAGCTTTAAACATTTCCTTATTGACCTTTTTAGACATGTTCGTGTAAAGTATTAATCTAATTGAGTGACTCAAAAGAATTTATATAACTCTTTTTTGTTGAGATGCTAATGCTAAAATGGGCCACTAACTTAGCACAAAACTTGCCAAAACAATAAAGCCTAACTCCAAGTTATTATACCATGCACTTACTGATTCGTTATTAGTGCCAACTTATAATGTCTTAAAAACCCAATATGTCTAAGAAATAGGTTGTTTGGTATTGGATTATGGTCTAATCAAATTTTTATATCCTTATTTCCTTCTCTTTAGCCCAAGAAATGCAAAAAATAATGATATCAGTCTTGGTACCTATAAAAATAGTTCATATCGGTTGAATTTAAAGACCATTTGATGATAAATGTCACTAACCTAAAATGGAAATGATGATAAATGAAAGAAAGAGCTTTAAATTCCAAGAATAAGGGTGTTTGTTCTTGATATTTTATGATTAATGCTCTGAAATATGAAAGCTTTTAGAGTAGAAAAAAGTGAACCTTTTACTTTGGGTGGTTTAGAAGGTATTTATAATACCTAAACCTTATTGTCTTTGGGAAAAAAGAAAGATTAGAAAGTCCTTTGTTTTTTATGTCATTAATAAGGGATAAACACATAATTAATGAGATTAAAAATATGAGAGACCTATTGAGAGACCTTTATGCATCTATAAATGTAGCAAAACATGAACAATTCATATAAATAAATTGAAGATAGAACCCTATGGTCCTAATATGGATCCTTAAGTCCAACTAGCATGTAGCCAAACCAAAAAGGAATGGGTATAACAACTCATCAGATCCTTGATGTCTCGGGTTCAACCATCGTCTGAATCTAAGCATAACAGGTCTGACAACTTGCCAAACCAATCGTGACTTGGGCTTAACTATAGATGAATCCAAATATATTGGGTCTGACATCTTGCCTAACCTACGATGACTTGGGCTTTGAGGTTCATGACTGAATCCAAGTATATTAGGTCTTGCATCATGATTGATCCACAATGACTTAGGCTCAATTGTCAGACCCACAATGACTTGAATTCAACTTATAAATGAACCCAAATATATTGAGTTTGACATCTTATCACACCCTTGTGTTGACCTAGTGCTTAGTTCATGTTTGTATCAAAGTATATTAAGTTTGACATCTTGTCAGACCCACAGTGACTTGAGCTCAATTTATGGTTGACCCTAAGCATATTAGACCTTTCATTTTATCAAATCCATGGTAACTTGGGTTCACCTCATAGCTGAACCCAAATAGATTAGTTTCAGCCTCTTGCTGGAGCCACAATGTCTTAGGTTCAACTCATGGCTTGACCCAAGGATAAACCAACATTTGATTAGGCTAACATCCTATCTATGGATTTGGACTCATTCAAAGAACAAAAATATTGATTCATCATTGATGATGATGATGGCAAAGCTCATATTCTTAATTAAAAGTGAGTTGAACAACAAAAAAAATTGCACATGCTAAAATTTATAAGCAATAGAGTTCACAATACTCGTAGACAAACTTATTTTGGCTAAATAGTACCATAATGTTTGCTTTTCTTAGATAAAAAAATCTAAAACAAACCATTTTTTTTTCAAAATAAATAAAAACAAAAAATCATAAAAATCTAAAAAAACTAGTTCCACCACCTCTCTAATGAAATTTATGTCAAGTAGTATGATTGGCAAGGGATGAAGTAGTATGATTGGCAAGGGATGAAGTGTCTATTTCAGAGTATGGTTGATGTTATTTTTAAAAGTACTTTTCATTTAAAAATGCATTAAAATGATATTTTTTTATTTTTTAAAAATCATTTTTGACTTAATCACGTCAAAATGATCTAAAAACATTAGATTTTTTTAATTTAAAATAATTTTTTTTTTCAAAAACACTTTAAATGTAGTATTAAACAGGGACTAAATAGATGAAGGGGTTTAAGTTACTTAATTGTAAATTCAAACTATATGATCCAATTTGATAAAAAATAAAGTATAGAGATTGATTTGAGAAAATATTACAAATTGTGGGACCACACTTGATCTTTAATCATCGTTAAAATTTGCTTCAAAATTTCAGTAGGCTAATCTGTAGTAGCAGAGGAGGCAGCAGTGTTTGCAAAATGGAAAGAGAAGAAAAAGAAGCAGCAAAGACGTCCTCCTCCCCTTCTTTATTTCCTCTCTTTGAAGCAGCAAAGACGGCCTCCTCCCCTTCTTTTTTCCCTCTCTTTGAAGCAGCTTCATCATCAATAACTCAACAACATACTAACGCACCTACAAATGATACCGTTCCGCCTCCGGCATGGCTTTACAACACCAGCTTTACTACCGATCTCTCCATCGTAAATGACGCCGTTTCCTCTCTCCTCCCGCCGCACCACTCAGATTCAGACCTCGAAGAACAAGAAGAAGATAAAGAAGACCGCGTTTCCAATCAAGGAAAAGACCGGTCTTACCAATTACTACAAGAACCAGAAGAAGAATTGAAAAGAGAAGCTAAATATTCTCGTTCTGATTCGGATCATGCGGATTCGGGTAGAGAGAGAAAGAAGACGAAGAAAAGACGACATAGCAAGAATAAGAAGAGAGATAGATCGAGAGATGAGGACGCTAGGGATTTTGGTTCGAGGAAGTCAAATGTTAGGGTTTGGGCGGGTTCTGATACGAAAACTACCAAAGATTATTATTTTGATACTCATGGTGATCGCGATAATTTGGTCTATGGCACTCCTTACAGGTATTTCTCTCTCTACGCTTCCGCAAACGCTAGTATTATTGAGAATATGGATGGAGTTAAGTGTTTTTGTTCTCCAACTGAGCAATTTTTTATTTATTTAATTTATGAAAAAATGTTACTGAAACTTGATAGAATTTTGAAGGCATTGAGTTATGATTGATTAAAAGGTATAGAGATGATTTTTTTGTGTGAATAAAATCAATGGAATTAAGTAATTTTATGTTGAAGTTTTGGTTTTGGGAATAGTGAAAGTGAAATACATAATTTTTTGTCCTTTAATTGTTTTATCCTTTTTAAAGAAAATAAATTATTTGGTGAAGCTTGATTTTACAGGTTTTTTGTTTCTATTGGAATTTGTAATGTGGATTCAAATTAATGTGCAGAATGGATGTTCCAAGGTACAAACCTTATAATTCAAAAAAACTTGATTTTCAAGGGCTTTATCTGCTGAATAAGAGGGGTCGTGGATTTGATAGAGATGGTGATATTGATGCCTTGGATACTCAATTGAAGTCTGGTGGTCGTTATTGGTCCTCCAAGTATGCTGCAGTGGAACGACATAAGAATTTAAAGCGTCTTCGAGTTCTTGCACGAAAGAAGCCTAGGGTTGTAGTTTCAGATGAATTTATTCCTTTGTCAGATATGGATATGTCTCATGATGGTGGTGATCATCCTGGTTCAGATTTGAAGGATTGTTTAGTTGTTGAAGAGTCGTGGGATGATGAGGTGTTGCGCAAGACTCGGGAGTTTAATAAGTTAACGAGGGAGCACCCTCATGATGAGAAAATATGGTTGGATTTTGCAGAGTTCCAAGACAAGGTTTCAAGTATGCAGCCTCAGAAAGGTGCCCGTTTGCAGATGCTTGAGAAAAAAATTAGTGTACTGGAAAAGGCCACAGAGCTCAACCCTGACAACGAGGAACTGTTGCTCTGTCTTATGAAGGCTTATCAGAGTAGAGACAGTTCAGATATGCTAATCGGTAGATGGGAGAAGGTACTCATGCATCATTCAGGGAATCACAAGTTGTGGAAAGAGTACTTGCATGTTGTTCAAGGGGAGTTCTCCAGATTTAAGGTTTCAGATATGCGAAAAATGTATGCACATGCAATCCAAGCTGTATCTTCTGCATGCAGCAGGCAGTTTAGGCAGGTTCTTATCCAATTTTATCTTTTTATTGGACACTGATGGCTTCTTGATTTGAATCTAATTGGGTTTCATATCTGTATTATTATGGTCTTGTGAATTAATGGTAACAGTATATTATTAATGTTATGTTAGTTCATTTTACATAAGTTGTCAATATGCAAGTGGGTGAATTCTTTTTTTTATCTTACTTCTTTTGTGAGACAACTGAAGTTATCTTTAAGATCCAGTCACCAAGTTTCCATGTCAGGTGGTAGTACAAAATCTCAAAAGTATTTAAGCCTTTTCTAGCATCTGGTATTAATGTTTTTGACTTTATTTTATAAGTTATTGGGAGTGCCATGGTTGCCTCTTTTCCTTTTTCGAGTTTGTCCAGACAATCTAATATCAACCGACATTTCTCCTCTCTCTCTCTCTCTCTCTCTTCAAATAAAGTGCTAAGTCTCCTTATTTGTTTGATGCAGGTTTACCAAAATGAGAAGCCTTCATCTTTGGATCCTACCATAGTACAACAGGAGATTGGTCTGGTTGATATATTTCTTAGTCTTTGCAGGCTCGAGTGGCAGGCTGGGTATCAAGAGTTGGCTACTGCTTTATTTCAGGCTGAAATTGAATTTACAGTGTTTTGTCCTTCGTTACTTTTAACTGAACATAGCAAACTCAGGCTGTTTGAGCACTTCTGGAATAGTGATGGTCCAAGAGTTGGAGAAGAAGGGGCTGTCGGGTGGTCCACTTGGTTGGAGAAAGAGGAGGAAAATAGGCAAAGGATTTTGAAAGAGGAGGCTTCACATGATGAAGACCGAGGTGGTTGGACTGGCTGGTCAGAACTGCTATCCAAACACGAGGAAACCGCTAAGAACCAAGAAAATGTAGTCCATAACGAAGTGACTGCTGATGAGTTTCTAGAGGAATCTGAGAATGAGGATATCAAGCAGGAAGATGATGCTGAAGCATTGCTAAAACAGCTGGGCATTGATGTGGATGCTGAGCCTAGTAGTGAGGTTAAAGACAGCTCGACTTGGGCTAGGTGGTCTAAAGAAGAGTCCTTGAGAGATTGTAATCAATGGATGCCTGTTCATGGCAAGTTTGGTGCTCTCTCACTCTCCCTCACTCCTCCCTCCCAATTTGTGTTTGTTGATTTGTTCAATTTATGTTCAAGTAGCACAACATCAATTTACTAAGATGTAATAATATACATGGAAGTATCTGTTCTTACAAATATATGCTTGGGCACTCACTAAATCATAATTGCTATGATATAGGCAGGATCTCTCCCAGTAGTGGGACCCCTGATGGAGAAGCTGATGAACATCTCCTAAGAGCTGTATTATTTGAAGATGTCAGTGAATACCTATTCTCTTTAAACTCTCAAGAGGCCCGCTTATCTCTAGTATCTCAATTTATTGAATTCTTTGGTGGGGACCTGTCGCAATGGTAGGTTTATTTAGTACTTTTCTATCCACGTTCATGAGTTTGTGGCTTCATTTTACTTAATTATTCTCTTTTTGGATTTTTTCTGTTATATGTAAGAGTAAATATTTTGAAACAAACTGTCAATTGCAAGCCTTTTTGTGTTTACAGAAGTTTATTGACGTGGAGCATTTTCTTATGTTTACTAAGCTTGATATGCAAAAAATGCATGTTTGATTACATTTCTGCTGGCCCTTTTAGGTCCTTGGAAGCACTTGTACATATGAAGGGCTAAGAAAAAAAAATTCAACTTTCAAATTAGCTTCATTTGTTTCTGTTGGAAAAAGGCCTTTCGTTGTTTGTTTATAGCCATCTAGTGTTTCTATTAGCGTGCTGTTGATTGATGCTATTGTTTCTGTAGTTTCTTTCACACGACGAAGTTTTTTTTTTGCCTAGTCAGCGATGACAGCCTCTTCCTCTTTGTTTGTGCATGCATGTAAAGAGAAAACTGATACACTGAGAATAGGAAACTTGATCTGTTTGGATGAAGTCCATGACACTAAGATCATGATTTGAGGACTTTCATAGTTTAAGTTCAAATGAGCAGGAGTTTAACTTTTAAGAAACTAGCTGCAAGTAAATTAGGATTTGAATGCAAAATAAGAAACAAAAGGAGAAGGGAAAATATATAACCTATATCACACCATGATCCTTGGAACGTTCCTAGAAATTCTAGTGAAACCTGATAGGTTCACATCAAAAACAAAAACATTGTGATCTTATATAGAGCTTCTGCAAAGAGGTTCCCTTGAAGAGATGACTTGAGAAGGGGTGCTTGAGAAAGTGGCTACATGCTTCTGAGCAACTGCAGTACCAGGTCTTCTGCTCACCAAAAGGTTATTTGGTCGAGACCTTGAGTATTTATCACCTCTTGTCATGAAGGTCTAGTCCCATCCATCAGGGGTCTTATTCTAAGCCTAATCTTCTTGATTACAGGAGGACATCCATGAACCTTAAATCAAAAGGAACTTTTTTTAAGGGCTGACTAACTTTGTAGTTCTACAGAACCAGACAACTCCTTTCCTGCTAGTATAGAGATTGAAAGACCTTCCTTGACCGGTTATCTTGTAAAAAGTAGAGTTTATTAAGCCACTATATCAGTTCAACACAAGTTACCAACTGTATATTTTATATTTTCTTAAACTGCTGCACTTTATCCAGAATCTTTTGAGTTTAACTGTTTGGTACCACTACAAGAGTAGCCTATTTGAAATTGAAACTTAAAAAATACTCTGTAAGCTATTGTTTTGTTTCTTATTGATTGATCTATAATCTAATTATATACATTTTTTTTAACAGAATGATAAATATGGGTTGTTCTCATTTTGTTATGTTACTCATGAAATAAAACAATTGTGGATTCTTGCTTTTCTTTCCAGGATTTGCACAAACAGTTCAAGTTGGAAGGACAAACTCCTGAGCATTGAGGTGTTGCCAGATCCTATATCAAAGAACTTGAGAAGCATTCATAATATTTTGGACATATCAGAAGGCAGTTCAAGCTCTAACATTTTTGAGTTACTATTGGGCAACACCAGCAACAGCTCTAAGAGGACTGATGCAATGAAATTTCTTCGAAATGCTGTATTACTTTGCTTAACAGCTTTTCCACGTAATCACATATTAGAAGAAGCTGCTCTTGTTGCTGAAGAGTTTTCTGTTACAAAATTGGATTCGCCTACCCCATGTCGTGTGCTGGCAAAGTCCCTGTTAAAGAATGATCGACAGGTATTTCTTGTTCATTTTACTGGCAAGTCACATGGATCATCTTCATAAGTAATGACGTCACATAATTTGTTTTCTTTCCATCACAATGCATGATATGCTTCCACGTGCCTGAAAAACTGAAGCCACAGAAGTATCAAAATGTAAATTGTGTTTTGCTTGTTTTCATGAATTTTCACTCATTGAAACATTCTAGAGTCCTAGACAACAATGTTGCAAAAATGTAGGTTCTGGAGCCTCTTGCTTGTTTGAGTATAACAGGAAATTGGAAGAAATGTTTTAAAAGGATGGGTGTAAGTTTTCTACGGTGTTTCACATTAATGTTAAATGTTAGTAAGAGTCCAAATGTTCCTCCAGTCCTTTCAAGGACAAGTTATGTCATTTTCTCTTAAGCCAGTTGATTGCATGTGGTTCGTTGTTGTAGTACTGTGGAAGATGTATGCTGGGAGCACTGGCAACTTTTTTTAAATAGGCTATTTGATTCCTGCATTTGCCATTTGGAGATTTTTTTGTAGCCTTTTATCTACAAAAAAAGTATCTTCAATTTTAATCTGATATGGTGCATTTTTATTCTAGGATGTTTTGCTATGTGGAGTTTATGCACGGAGAGAAGCTGTTTTTGGTAATATTGGTCATGCAAGAAGAGTCTTTGACTTGGCATTGACATCTGTTGAAGGGCTTCCGCCTGTAATAACTCTTATCTTTCTGAACATTTGGTTTCCAGCTGATTAAATTTATATCTGAACTTTGATAACGATCATGGATATCTATTTATGGTTGTATAATTGTTTTGTTATTCAGTTGCTGGTCATGGATACATACCTACTTGTATACTGAACTGATGCATATATCTGGAGAATGTCCTGCTAGTTGTATGCAATTGCTTCTGAGTATGCTTTGTAGCAATGTTAAATGAATATTTTTGTATGTTGTAAGAATATTATCCTGCTTTTTTTTGTTAGTCTTACTTGTGCAAAAAATGTTTCTGAATCAATAGCAGTGTCTTGGGAGGTTACCATTAGATGTTTAACAAGTTCGAGTTCTGAATACTGGATTATTCCTAATACTGACTAAACTTTTTGTTCTGTCTTTGTTTTTTGGGTTGGTAATGTTGGACAAGGTGAGAAATGTCAGTGTCTCATTTGTTTGTTTGTTTCCTAATAAGTAAAAGCCACAGCCACTATAATCTGGTGTTTTTGAAACTCAAGTTGATTACATGGTGTAAAACATAGAAAGAGTGCCAGGGGTTGAGACATGTACATGTTTCCTATTTTTTTCCAAGTTTATATTTCTTTATATCTGCAGTTCTTGCTATGTTATAACTGCATAGTAATGATCTCTACTTATCATGACTTTCATCAGTATCATCATCTTTTAATTGTTCTGTTTCTTGTAACAATGGATAGACTGGTACTCCAAGGTACTGAGTTTTACCTCATACATTACTGAAGCATGTGGGTACTTGTTCATTAAAATAGTACTATTTTTTTTTTTTGCAGGATTTACGATCTAATGCTCCACTTTTATATTTTTGGTATGCTGAGACAGAACTTGCCAATAGTTCTGGAAATAATCAAGAATCACCTTCTCGTGCATTGCATATTTTATCCTGCTTAGGAAATGGAGTAGCGTACAAACCATTTGAATCTAAACCTTCTAGCCTGCAATTATTGAGAGCACACCAGGGGTTTAAAGACAGGTTGAATATAGTACGATCGGCATGGGTGCGCGGTGTTGTAGATGATCAATCTCTTGCTCTAACTTGCTCAGCGGCTTTATTTGAAGAGTTGACGACTGGATGGGCTGCAGGTATTACAGTTTTAGATGAGGCGTTCACAATGGTGCTTCCAGGTTAGTAGACCATGCTCGCTTTCTCTTCATTTCATTATAGTAATTGTAGAACCTGATATACCCCATCAAATTAATTAAGGGATGATGATTTTTTGTGCGTGGTTGTTAGAATTGTAAGATTAGGATTCAAGTTGATTCACCCAGAAAATGATTTATATTGGGTATGTGAATTGGAAATATACAAAAATTGCATGATTTGATTTGAATCATCCTCTATCATTTGTTCTTACAATTTATTGAGTTGCCAAAAAAAAAAAACAGATCTGGAAGAACGGAATTCCAAGGAAAAATAAAGATGTGAAGGAATTGTAACTTTGATGGAAATGAGCTTTCCAATTCATGAATCGAATCTCAATTTGACAACCATGATCTTGTGAACTGGAAAGCAGGATGTTCCTGCTTGTCATGTGATGTTTTGACTTTAAGTTGAACATGTCCAGTGTTAACTTAGATCCAAACAGATACTCCAACTTTGAATTCCAAATTTGAACTCACTATGCTCTCAAATACGTTAACAACCTGAATGACAATGTGGGTGTTGTTGTCCTTGATGAAAATTTCTTTTGTACTTTCAGTTTCAGAATGATCATTGCTTTCAGTTTCATCAGAAATGTTTCATGTGATTTCTAGCACATGATTTCTGTTTAAGTATAATGCTTGACATGGAATGGACAAGCTGACACAGTCAACAGATTGAGGACAATTACAAAGACATGATATGACACGTACAAATTTTAAAATCTAAGCTACAGGATTTTGTTTGCTACTTCAGAGTAAAGAGAATGTTGACATCATTAAAGAGCATATAAATTGTGCTGTGATAAAGTTATCAGGGAATACAAAGAACATTGAAAAAGTTAGCATACTAGTTGAATGGTCTGAAAAGTAAAAACCTGGTTATAAAGCTGATAAAATGATTGCGAGAATTGCCTCTTGGAGGCCAAGTTCCTAAGAAGTGTAGACGTGTAATTAGCCCCCGCCCCGCCCCGGCCCCCGCAAAAAAAAAAACTCATGGTTTATAATTGGAGGGTTCGGCTTGGGGGCAGTGACCACTGGACAGTAGATACGGTTTAATATTTGCCATTGAATTGTCTGTATTCTTTTCTTGTGAGTTACTCATTTTTTTCCTAACTTGCAGATAGAAGATGCCACAGTTACCAACTCGAGTTCCTGTTCAACTATTCTGTAAGGATGCTTTTAAGATATCATAAGCAATCAAGTTTATCAAAAGTCTGGGACTGCATCTTGAAGGGGCTGCAAATTTATCCCTCCAGCCCTGAACTATTTAAGGCCTTATTGGAGATCAGCCATCTTTATACAACACCCAATAAAGTGCGCTGGATGTTTGATGACTACTTCCACAAGTAGGATGGTTGCCTCAGCTCTTTGCTTTCTCTGTAGTTTTAATCTTCAATTTTCAATGATACACTAGCAGTTTATCTTCCATTATCTGTGTGTGTGTGTGTGAGATAGGGAGAGAGAGAGAGAGTAGGTGGATGCAAAGGATTCCCCTTTTTTTGCATGATTTTGTTCATCGCATAACGAAATCCTAAGGCTGCCATCTATGCTGCTTTGTGTAAAGTTTTCCACGAGTGAATTATTGTAATATGCAAGCTATGATGCTTAGCATGGTGGAATGGCACAGAAGAAGGTGCCTGCATTCTAGGACAGGCTCATGTGGTTTGCATTGCTATGATACTACCGCAAATGACCTGTAGAAACTTCCCTGCCATGGGTATAACTCAATGTGAACCTCCCGTGTTTGTAAAATAAGCAAGGAATTCCAAGCTGCTTGAAGAATGATAGATGTGAAGATAATTAATGAATTGTTGCTTCAGGATGCTGTTACATCTTCAAAATTTATTTAATCTGCTTTTAGCATGGCATGACATGCATCTATTCATAAGCCGCCTTGCAATATCTTTGTTAAGGTTACATATGCCTCTTTTTTTTTTTTAAATATTCTTATCGTGGCTCTATTCTCATGATTTTCTCAGGAAACCATCTGTAATTCTTTGGCTTTTCACACTGTCATTTGAGATGAGTCGGGGAAGCTCCCAGCATAGAATCCATGGGTTATTTGAAAGAGCATTAGAAAATGAGAGATTGAGCAGCTCAGTTATACTCTGGCGTTTGTACATTGCTTATGAAATTGACATAGCGCGCAATCCTTCAGCAGCCAAGCGCGCTTTCTTTCGAGCTATTCATGCCTGTCCATGGTAAGTGCTTGCTTTCTTGACGAGGTCACTATTATGGGTACTTTTATCCATAAAATAGAATTCTGTCCAAATATATACGCAACAACTCAGGACTATAATTGTGTAAATTATGGACTATATATCAGTGCATATAATTGACTGCTAGAGAACATATTAACACGAAATTGTTGAAAAGAAAATGGCATGCATGCTTCTATATAAAATGGTGCCCTCTGGATGATTGCAATAATTTGACTATTGCTATCAGAAAATCATAGGCTTCCCCTATTAATGAATAGACTGTATTGGAATCTTCATCCTGTCTATTATTGAAGCAGGATAAAATCGTAAATAATTAGTCAGTGACATCCCATGCTACCTCTTGAACGCTGGGCTACTTAGCTACTGTCTCAATGCGAGTTTCGCTTTATTGTTTCCTCAGGTCGAAAAAACTATGGCTTGATGGATTTCTCAAGTTGAACTCCATCCTAACTGTGAAAGAGTTGTCAGATCTCCAAGACGTAATGCGGGATAAGGAGTTGAATCTTAGAACTGATATTTACGAGATTCTTTTGCAAGATGAGTTTGTATCATGATAACTGCTGTCAAATTTAGCAGAAACCCAATTTCAGATGTTGCATTTAATTTAGTTGTGAATATGTTTTGCATGGACCCTTCAGGAGATTTGCCTTTTTTTTTTTTTTTTTTTTTTAATAATTTTCTGTCAACAAGACAACTGGTTATCAATTTTTTATTTCCTTCAGAAATAGATAATTAGCTAAGGAAAATGTTAACGATAAAAAATATGACAGAAGGAACCTAGTTTTTAAAGCTTTCATGGTTTCCCCTTTTCTTGAAGAAACAAGCCACACAAGGTTTGGTTAATTATAAAATAGTCCCAAACCTATTATGTATTCCACAAGCCAGTCCCTAACCATATCCTCATTCTGCTAGATAGGGCTCAACCTGTTTATAATAGGTTTAAGTAACATTTAATGCTTTTCCTGTTATTAATATTTCTTTCGAGTTCATTTTCCCCCCTCGTATATTACTCTTTTGATCCGTTGTCCCTACTATTAAATTCCATGAGAATCCCGATAAAATGATTATAATAAAAATATTGAAATATTACAATTACAAAAAAACACACTAAAAGGTATCATTATTTTAGACTCATTACATTGTGAATCATGAATCATAACATTGTGATGATGATTTTGTTATTCTAAAAAAGATAATAAATTTTTCTATTGAGGTAATATTTGGACATTATCAGAGAACAAATTGATATGTATTTTAAAACAATAAAATAACTTTATTTATCTTTAAATGTAAAAAAAAATAAAAATGGGGTTTGAGGGTGTTTCAATCTTTTTTTATATTTTTCTATCATGAAAAATAATTATATTACTTAAAAAATAATTAAAACAAACATCCTTGAGCTTCTTTATAATTTTATCATGGCTTTTAATTGAGCTTCAATTTTTTATTTTTTTATTAAAAGATTATTCCATTTTCATTCAATTTTTTCTTTGTTATTAGATGAGATCTTTGCGAATTTTTAAAAATATTTAGAGGGTGATCAAATGTATATTTGTTTTCCATTTGGTCATTAAAGTTTCTGAAATTATTGAATCAATAATTTGTTTTATATATTTCTATTACTCTTTCGAAAAAAAGCTATCATTGCTTGTTTTTTTACCCGACGAGAAATTTGAACCGGCCCAGCGAATCAGAGTCGCCTATCTAGTAGAAACTCAAATGGAAATACAAGGGGAAGGTGGGGTCTGCCATCAAGTGTCAACGAGAAAGAATGAGTGGCTCACTGGAAGTGAGTGACTAATCTGAGACTTCAGTAGAGCCATGGCGACTGCCATTGCTACTCCTTCAGCATTATCGCCTCTTCCTTCCTCAATCTCCACCGCTCCTCCCAAATACTATTTCTCTGTTCGCAGCTCAATCTGTACTCAAAACACTTTGTATTCACCACTCCGCTGTAGCAGCCATGTCTCATTTTCACCAAAAAGCCAAGACGGTCTATTTGACCCTGATCTCCGGTCCGTACTCGAACTCGCTACTGACTCAGAGCTGTATGAACTCGAATATATCCTCTTCGGTCCCAGGTAATTTCATTTTTTTCATTTTTTTTTCAAGTTAATAATTGAAAATATTCTTTAATTTCTTTTTAATTATCCCTTATTCCAGTCACTTTAGCCCGTTACTAAAATCAATAGCGAGTAAAAGAGCGGAAATTGATTATGCAATGATGGATCAAGACTTGGAAGAACGAGAAGATATGATATCATGTCTTGAGTCAAGGTTTTTATTCCTAGCTGCCGATGCCAGGTCCACTTTGAGGTCGGTTTCCTATTCATATTGCTAGTCCATTGTTCTGTATTCATGTATATATATTTTAATTTTTGGACACGGTGTGGGTGTTATTGTGGATATAGGGGTTGGAGGCCTACGTATAGAAACGTGTTGCTTACAGTTAGGAAGAAGTTGAGCATTGGTTGCTCCAGTAAATTGTCGACGGAAGACCTAGAAGCCGAGATTTTCCTTCATCTGCTTGAGGAATATGCGAGGTAAATTTTTTTTATTGGATGTAGTGCTTGATTGTTTCCTTAATTTTGTAAGAAAGTGAAGATGAGGTGGGCTCTATAAATGTTAGTGAAAGAATGGATTGATTGTTGTAATTGTAAGCAAATTTTGTTACAGTATAAAATGATTCATGTGGTTGTAAAAACGTGTAAGTAATATATTTCAGTGTTAAATTGAAATTGTTTAATGGTAAACATAAAGCTTTATCTTAACATGGGACACCTTGTCCTATACGTGATCCACTCCTTTCAATTGTGCTCTGGATGTGCTTGAATTGAGGAGAATTTCTAATTTATGGATTTATTTCTCCTTGATTTTTGGTAAATGGATGATTTTTTTTTGCTATCTATTTTAAAGTTGGTGCCTTTTTTTTTAATTCTATTTATTTAGTTCTTTTAAAGCAAGATGGAATGAGGATTTTCATAAAAGAGAAGAGTAGGCTAAAGAATGCTGGAGTCAAGACTGATTTTGTATGTTTAAAACGTATTGAATCTAATGGGAAAGTTCTTTGTGTGGCTTGATATTATGATGTTAGCTGTCTCTAGTAGTGCTGCTGGATGATGTTCCAATGTAAATATTCAGAATGATTTCGATATCTGATTGGTAGCTACCTTTACCTTCTGCTATTTTATTTCTAATTCTTCAATGCCAGAATGCTATAGTGATTGCTCACTTCCAATGTTTTAAACAGTTGTATTGGTGCTGCCTCTGCTAGAAAAATACTTTATTATAAATGTAAAGGTGAAAGTTATTTAGTTTGCCTCTTCTATCATTACTTCTCTCATGGATGCATGTATATGAGCTGGTTATAGTTGATGGCCATTTTGTTTGATCTCTTAATATTGAGCATTATATTTATTTGGAAAAAAAATGCTTATTTCTTTCTGAGTAAGCTGTAAGATGGCTTAAAACTTACTTCCACCATCGTATAGTGAACAATCAGGAACTTTTCCAGGCTTATGGGAGTTATCTAAGACCTCAGATGATCAAGGTAGTCTAGGAATCGGACTTAGTCAAGAGAAGGTACAAGCCCTTGCTGCAAAAAAGCTCGGTGCTGCAGATCTCCAGTCAATCATTTTAAAGGTGGTTACTCACATTCTAACACGAACAACTTATTATTATTTTTTATGCTTCATTTATTTTAACTTTTCTTTTTTAAGGGTGGCGGTGTGTTTACATTGACAAGAATTTATCAATGGGTAAGATCATGAGAATTTTTTGTTTTGTCAGTTAGTGTATTTCATCATTGATCATTTCATTGTGTTCCTAAGCGAGTATTCTTTTTGATGTAGTTAGCTAAGAAGTTAACGGGGAAGGTTTTTCTAGAAGCTGCAAACTATCAAATAAAAAAGGAAATCATCAAGAAGGTACATGATTGGCAGCATTATTATGTAGTTGTGGAATAAATATGAATGCAGTAACATTTTTCCTTAATAGAATGTGGCAGTCAAACATGTACTTTGCAAAGGACTTGTAAAACAAATTAATGTCCTGATGTCATCTAAGAATCTTTTGCTTTTTTCTGCCTTATTATTTATTTCTCTTTTACAAGCATTAAATATAAATGGTTTATTGGTTTTTGTGTGTAGTTGTACAATACATGATTGCTTTTGGTTCAGGCATGATGCCGTAGGATCTTGCCAAATTACACATATCAGAGTACCTAAAACAAATTATATGTTATTTTCATTTCTCTACTGTCAACTCAACTTGTGCTTTATTTGAAGATATCTTATGCGAATATTGTAATCCCAAAGTACTAGATGCATCTTCAAAGTCTTGCAAAGGATCTCAATGTAAATTTATGTTAATATTGATAGTTTGGAAGAAAAACAAAATCAACTGTTGGAGGTTTGTTTTTACAATAAAACAGTCAATCAAAGTAGAAAGACAGTGTTTTAGGGCCAATTTTTGTCTTAATTACTGGGTTAATAGATAAGGATTCATGTTGTTGACAACCTGTAGATAGGATTAAGATTTCTGGAGCTAAATAGACTAGAGTGTTATTGTTATCTAGGCCTGCTTTGCCCAATTGTATGGCCTATGATCAAGCAGAGCGAAGTTAAATATCCAGCCTTTCAAGTAAGTTTATTACTAAGAAGTAAAACATCCAAGCTTGGCTTGAGCTCTGATTGAACCTCAGAATAGGTGCACAAGCTTGGCTTCTCAAGTGCTTAGGTAGAAACCAAGCTTCTAGTGAAGCCTGTGTAGTTTTTAAAGGGTTGATTGTTTCACTTTTATTCTAAATGCGCCCACTTTATTTGTATAAATATGTCAGGGGCTTTCCATTTTCCCTCATGATGCTAAATGGATTTTTTTTTCCTGATATAATTTGGTATCACCTAGTTGGCTGAATTTATGGGCCATCTTGTTACAACTTTAGATGTCTTGTCTTGTTACAACTTTAGATATCTTGTGCTTTGAATTAGATAATTAGATGATATGTAAAAAATCACTAATATGTACACATTTCTTTCTTTGTATAAAGGGTGGACAATTGGCTGCCGTTAATTTGGAGTCCAGAGTGGCCTTAATTGTGGCAAAGCAGGTAATTATAGCATTATATTTGACAAGTTTCATGAATGCTTTTCCATGCTACTATAGTTCGTGGTTGCATCATGCAAGTGAAGCATTTGAACTCCTTTATTGGAACCAAGGTTGTCAATACTGTTTCGGTTGGCGTTTTGTTTTTTCTATTGGTACGAAATGTTTCGGTTTCGGAGTGTTTCGGGGTTGTACTGCTCATAATTAATTAATTAATTAATTATATATATATAAAAAACAAAAAAAATAAATGTAATTTTTATTTTTTATAAAATCAAAGTTAACGCAATAATTTTATTTTTTTATAATATATATTTTTTAAAATTTTTAATATATATATAAACTTATAGAATGTTTGTCCAGCTGGACAAATTTAATTGATTTGTCCAACCCGCATCACTGAAGTCGTCCAAGAAGTTTACATTATGTGGCTATAAATGCTGAAAGGTTATCCCACATCGATTAAATAGATGTCCAGGCAAAGAATTGTGTCTATAAAAATAAATCAAGAAGTCTTGCAAAACCTGCTTACCTGGACTGATCTTAGGTCGGTGACATCCAATGTATTTAGGATGTGTGCTGGTTTAAGAGTAGAAAAGTAAAATAATTTTTTTATGTAGCCGAAACGGCACGAACGAAACAATTCTAGTATGTTTCGGCCGGTATTGGGCTGAAATGGACTGAAATTTAAACCGAGACGAAATTGATCTTGTTTTGTCTTGTTTTTTTTATTGGTAAGAAATGTTTCGGCCAAAACAGAACGGTATTAATAACCTTGATTGGAACATAAATAAACAAACAATAGGTGTTACTAGTTATTTGACCCGTGCTTACCTGCGTGTCAGTTGATTTGTTTTGGCAAACAAACAAATAAATATGTAAGCTTTTCAAATTTGTCCCCCCCCCCCAACAAAACTCTAATTATGAATCAAAAAGCATATGCATACATTTGATTAAAAATTTCGAGAACTATTTGTGCTATTAAAAAACAATTAATGAGTCTATTCAACTTGCCTAGCTGCAAGTTGAATTTTTTTTTTCTAATGAAAAAAAGTTAATGTGTAAGTGTTATTAATGTGTTTTTTTGACATGAGTCAAAAATATAACAGTGAATAACAAAGTCGATGCTTACATATAATAAAATATAGTAAATATTCATATGCGTTAATAAAAATATATATGATCTCAAGCTAATTTTTAATGTAACAGAAAAATAGAGTATTGTTGCAATTGCTACAGTAAAATACCATTTCTTTAGACCTCAGAATAATTTTTCAAAAAAAAGTGTAATGAAAAAAATAGGTAAAGTGTAAAGTGTAAAGTGATAAATATTCGAAGGGGAAAGAATTAAAAAATAATATTTTTTTCCAAAAAAGTGTAAAGAGAAAAAAAAAAAGGAAAAAATAAACATTACAAAAAAATGAAGATAAGAATTTTTTTTGATAAATAGGTCGAGTGAAAAATGATAAAAAAAATGCCAAGTATAAAGAGAAAAAAATCTAAGAAAAACTTGTTTTCTAAAAAAAAGAAAATCACAATCTTGCCACAGTAAAGCTATAGTAACGCTACAATTAAAAATTGGCCAAAATCACCCATATAATTCTAAATTGTCATCTCTACAGCAAAAGCAGGTTTCCTTATAGTATATGTAATAATTCACTATGAAATGCATGTTATAATTGTCAAGGAACATTTTACATAAAAGCTTATGCTGTTAGGTGAGAGACCTTATGATATGATTTATATTACTATTTAAAATTGATGAATTTTAATATTTTCTGGTCAACTCAACTAGGATGTGGATATTCGGTAAATCTATTCACTTCTAGACAGTTAACAGTATAAATATGTTTTGCTACCTGTTCTGTGCTAACACAATAATCATAATCACATATGTTTTTCTATATTTTGCTGGTTCAAGACAATGAGTGTTATTGCTCCTCTGTGCTAGTATTTCTCATTCTTTTAACTGTGGACAGGGTTTTGTTGGAGCTGTGTCAAGATACCTGGGTTTGAGGAGCATGATGTCATTGCTTGGTCCAATGTATTATCTCATCTTCAATGAAGAACTTATTTATGTTCTAGCTGTGTTTATCTCTGTGTTTGTTTCTTATTGCCACTAACATTTGATAAAATGATTGAATTCAAGATTGGATAGAGAGGCTTAACTATGATGTAAATCCATGCATTCACTATCCTGAAGAGTGATCAGGATAACCTATGATCTTAAGGGTAGTAATAACACTGTAGTGAACATCACATGGTCTGAAACTCCATGGTTTCCGTGTTATGCTTGAGCTGCACACAAATAATAAATTTCGTTCCACCTAGTTGTGTTTAACCTTGCTCAGATAAGGAAATGTTCACATAAATCTAAACTTTCTAATTAGATGTTTCAATGTGTAATAATCATAAATGTGTTTATCTATGAATTCTATTTCCATGTATACATCTGCATGGCTGAAGGTACTTTATCATTTTTATCTCAACAATTGGAGCTACTTTAGTGCTCAAGGATATAAATTTGCATGTGTATCCTAATTCTGAACTCTGAAGATGCAGGATTGACCAATAAAATAATTTTTGGTTTGCCACAATTAATCTTTCGTGTTTATTAAGTGATATCTGAAGTGCTCTGAAATGGATGTACTGGCTTCTGAAGTTTGTGAATGAAATCTTGGATGTGCTTAGGAGGGCTATCTATTTTGTTTTCTCTGTTATCTTTCTGTCCTTTTCTTTTTAGTTCTTTGCTTGTTTTTTTACCCTAATTATCAAAGACATATCCATCTTAAAAAACCCAGCTGTTCTTCCAGCCTACTTTTTGTAAGGCAAGTGCAAAATTTGTTGGTGAACTCTGTCATTTGGTCTGGTTTGAGTTTACATGTGCTGCATAGATGCAGATGCCCTTAAGACATCAAGCTGCTGTGATGCCTGAGTCAACTATCTGGCTCAGTAATTGATTTGATCTTTAGCTTGTATGACTGCTTTGTTTCTGTTTGTTTTTTATACAGGTTGTGGGGCACATTTCTGGCAGATGTAGTCATTCAAATGCTTGGAACTGATTATGCTAGAATCTTGCGAGCAATTTATGCATTTGCTCAGGTAATATACTGTAAACGGTTGCCGTAGTTTTATGCAATTATCCACATGCCAGATCCTGCTCAGCAAAGAGATATAAATTGATAATCTAATCACAAATGCACGATTGCGGGCATGCACGCACTCACAGATAGTTTTGGTTGCCTTATGGTTTTGTTACTTCTGTCTTCTGTCATTCTATGATGGTGAATCATGGACGCCAATTCATTATTTTGAACCCTGTTTTTTATCCATCATTGCATACTTGTTTGATCCCAAAACCCAGAACAGCAGTATGGACCTGGCAAGATCCTTGACCAGTGCATAATATATGGGTCTAATCTTAGGTTTTGTGATGTATAGTAAGACCATTCTATGATTTGGCACTGATGGCAAGATTGATGCCATGGCCACTATATTCAACCTTAACATCAAACTGTTTGATAAGCAAGCATAGTACAGATGTCAACAAAACAGCTTCTTTTTTCTTTTTTTGATACAACTTTTGTTTTTCAACTACATAATAGATATAACTCATACACAATATCTCCCAAACCTTAATCCCAAGGGGATTTGAATTCGAAGTGGAATTCAGTATTAAACAAACAATTTTCTGTCGGAATAACATTTAACAGGGTTTTCTTTTCCGTTCCTTTTGCCTTTTAATTTTTAATTGTAACAAGCATGCTGATTTCTGTAATTGCCAATGATTATCTGTTTTTGCCTCAGATTCGCATCACCCGTACATATAGGTTGCCCTGCGATAATGATTGAAAGGAGATGGTTGCGTTAAACCTTTTTCAATGCGACGAAGACCTTGCCAGGGATCTTGTGCTGGACGACTTGTATGTACATGCTATATCCCCTGTCCCCTCTTGCTTACTGTATATATTATTCTGGAATTGAGTTGCGATTTGCTTCTGTGCTAAATAACTGGTTTGGATCTTGAAATATTAAACACTTCGGCACAAAGAATTTTGCCTTCTTGGACGGGATTGTTTTCATGACTGAGAGTGACTGGTTATCTTTTAAAATGTTTTTTTTGTTTATAAATGCATCAAAATGATATTTTTTTTTTAAAATAAATTATTTTTGACATTACCACATGAAAATAATATAAAAATATCAATTTTTTAAAATTTAAAATAAAAAAATCAAATTGTTTCAATTTTTTTTTAAAATGTAGTGCTAAACAGAGTATGTGTTTGCAATGGCATCAAGGATATTGTTAATCATGCCCTTGAAGTTGTTCGGGGAAAAAAACTCAGTTATTACATGACATCCCAACTTGCATTTCTTCCTAAGCAAAATGGGTGTTAAAGCTCATCAATTTGAATGAGCATTGAAGTTTTGCCTCTTCGTTTTTTTTTAAAAATATTTCTCAAATTAATATTTCTGCTTTGACATTTTCCTGAGCAGTATGTATTGGTTTCCTCCACTAGATTTGTGGACCATTTTTTTTTTTTTGGGTTAAAAAAACACTCGGGTGGTGTAAGCATATTTTAAAGAAGTAAAAAGGGCATGTTTAAAAAAAAAGTTAAAAAATAACAAATATTAAATAAAAAAGATTCTATAGAAACACCTAGGACAACATGGGTCAACTCACCAAATCCATGGTTTTAGTGATGGGACCAAAATAAAATAATAGAAAGAAAGTTGAAAAAAATTACGAAATTGAATGTAAAAAAGCTCCAACTTTGAAGATGGAATTGAAAAAGATTCATTCTTAATCAATTTAATGTTAAGTATGAAATAAAAACATCAATTTCAAAAAATTACTAAAGTAAATTCAACAAAAAATAATAAATAAAAATAATTGAGACAACCCGAGTTATTTTTAAAACTTGTAAAAACTATATAGAAAATAAAATAACATAGCTCATGAATAAATGATGAAGGATGAAATAAAAGAAACATGATTCTTTTTTTAAAAAAGAAAAAAGCCAAACAAACTCAAGCGAACCTTCCAAACTTGGTATTATTTTTTAAAACTCACAACTCGTGAAATCCTAGATCCATACCTAATAAAAACCCGTGATTACCAATATGTTTGATGTTGAAGAATGAAATCAAGAAAAAAATAAACTTAAAAAACTACCAAAGTGAAAAAAAAAAACAATAAAAAGAATGAGCTCAAATTTGATAAAAAAAAAAAAAACCTTAAGAAGATGAAGGACTAAATTTGAAAGATAAAACATTAAAGAGGATGGGTGGATGAAATTGAAAAAGAATTCTAATTTTATAAATTATCACTAATAAAACAAATGATAATGAAAAGAACATGAACCGTGAATAAATAATGAATTTAGGGTTACTTTGAATTTTTAAAGGGCCAAACACGAGGATCGAGGAGAATAACAAGCACTGCCTTGTCATGAATGTGACTCCAAGATGATTCAGAATCCCTCGTGGGAGGTGGTGTTTGATCCCCAAAAGGCCCCACACTATCGCCCGAACATTTATTTTTTAATAATTATTAATACTTGATAAAAATACAAAGAAACTTCTAAGTTAACTTGATATTAACCAAAAAATCATGATAAAAATATGAAAAAAAACCCTTAATGAATAGTTTAATATATTTTAAAGAGTAATTAAGTAATTTATAATATGATGTGGTGTCTTTGATGCAATATTTCTTTTAAAGCAGACTGATGGAGCAAAATAAATTAACAAGCCCAAAATATGAAACTATGCTTTTAAAAATGCTTGCATTGCTAGCCTAGGCATGTATGAGCCATCCTTCTAGCCCTACACATTTGAGCTTGATTATCTAGGATTTCTTCATTTTTTATATATAACTTATATCTTAAAATAAAATAATAATTATATAATTAATTAAAATTATTTTTAAATAAATTAGTTTATTATTCCATATTTTAAATAGTATTTGAGTTTTTTATTGTAATATTTTCTATTCTAACTTTTACCTTTTTTGTGATTATATATGAAACTATTGCATACATGATTTTTTTTAAATTGACATAAATATTAAATTGTAATATATATATATATATATATATATATATATATTATTTTTATTTTTTATGTTATTATCTTTAATTAATTATTCTTTTTCTATACAACCCTATAAGAATAACATAAATATTTTTTTCTTCTTATAATTGTGATGAGATTCATCAAACAACACTACATGATCCATTACATGTGCTAATTAGGCCTATCAAAAGGTTAACAAATAGGAAGATTAAAGAGATATTCAATGAGTTGATTCAAGATATTAGTGTCTTATTTCTTACATGACTTGCAAACTTAATTTGTTTTCCTACTTATATGCGAATTAAATTTAGTTTTCTAATATATAGTTCTACGTTAATGGACATAACTTTTGATATGACTGTTGGATTAAGTTGATTTTTTTTCTAGAAGATTCTAAATGTCTTGTTTCATATGTAGTAAAAAATTCATAATGATTAGACACATGAAAGACTTTGCAATAAATCTTAGAAGTTACTATATGGTATTTGCAATATTTTTCTTGTTAATTTTTAACTCTTTTTTCTATTTTATTAGACATAATTTCTTATTTTGTCTATGTCATCCTTTTCCTTTCATTTTAACTTTATTTTCTTTGCATCATTGTATTTATTTATATTTTCACTTATACAAGTTTGTGTGTAAATATTAAGAGAGACACTTTTTTTGTATTGAATTAAGGAAGTTATGCTAAGAATTAGACTCTAGGAATTACTTATTGATTAAAGGTGCCTTGTAATAGGTTAAACAATTACTTTATAAAAGATTAGATGTTAATGCGTCTAGGCTCCATAATCAAAAGCCGTGATTGCTTTCCAACTTACTGCTTAGGGTGGTCACTTTAAGATTATGGATAAATTATTTGAGCATGGTGCCAATATTGATGCTAGAACCTTGGGTGCCTTCTACATTTCATGATTTGTTTTTTTTTAATTTTCCCTGATTATTTGATAAAATTTTGACAAGAATAAGAGTTTCAAACCCCTAAGGTCACAAGGGATTTTGGACCAACTTTGGATGAGTGGTAGTGTGTATATGGAATTTTAAATCATGTTTTAATTTTCTCAATATTGATTTGAATTATTCAACTTCAATATTACAAATATAAATTTTTAGATTACACAAATGAAATGTTTGATGAAGAAAATCTAAAATGAATGAAATGCCAATTGATAAAACCAAATTTAATAGGCCAAAGACCCTAATGTCATGTTTAAAATAAGATATGTAACTTAATTATAGGTTATGGTAGTTTGACTAGTATACTTAATACCAAATTGGTGGAAGAGTTGAACTTGCACATTACCAAACATCTCATACTTTATAAATTATAGTGATTGAATGATACTGATGAAGTAAAAGTGAATAAATAGGTTTAATTGCCTTTTCTATTGGTAAAAATATTATGATGAGGTGTTATGTGATGTTAAGCCAATGTAAGTTAGTTCTTTGTTGCTCGATAAACCATGATAGTACGATAGGAGAGCTATGCATAATGGAATGAAAAAATATGTATTCTTTTAAGATGAATGGGAAGACCTACAACTCTTATATCTATGACACCTAAGCAAATAAATAGGGAATAACTGAAATTGAAGAAGTGAATATAGCTAAAAAAAGAGCTTTTATATCAGGGGGACCTTCTTTGTTACAAGGTTCTTCTTGGTTTTGATAATGATGCTATTCTTCAGATTGGTACTGATTTTTTAAACTTAGAAGATGTTTTTCATGATACAGGTTTAAGGTTGAATCTTCTTTAAAAAAAAGGAGAGAATGATATAAACTAAGCGAGGTCCAAATTTGATCTTAAAATATTTATTGACTAGTTTTGCAATATTAGAAATCCTTCTAAAACCACACATCATATCAAACTAATATTTTAAGTAAGATACTAGAAACATGAAAATGCATTTTGGTAAAAGATTATGTCAAATGGATTTCTAGAACATATTATTTCAAATGATGACTTTACCAGTCAATTCTTGTCAAATTTACTCTACTAGACCTTTATGTACTTTTAAGGACATATATAGAGCTATAATTGTAATTTTTATTTGATTAAAGTTTTAAAAACTATATATCCTAAGATTTTCAATCATATATGGTAGACCCATTAATTCATCCAGATGAAAGAGAAAAACATGTTTGAGTTAAAACTAAGATTTGCTAGGGGTGAGCAAATTCGGTTTGGTTTGGTTTGATTTTTACATTAAAAACAACCGAAACCAATTTTTTATTAATTAAAAAAAAACAAAACCGAACCGATGCCGATTAAACTATTGTGATTTGGTTCGGTTCGATTTGGTTTTTTGATGCTTAAAACCAAAAAAACTTATGCTATTTTTTGGGGGTTTTGTGTGTTTAAACTTGTATCTTATCGATTAAAAAGAAAATGAAAAGAAAAAATTGACATTGTATTGGAGGGATCGTCTGCCTCTCTAATAATCTTTTTTTATGATTATAATATTATAAAAGAGCAAAAAGAAATTAACTGGGGATGAGGAACGAACTTAGAAAGTATCGTAAGAAATCAACTTGAATGAAGCTGTTGATGCAAGAAAGCTGGATGAGGAAGGATTGTTTCTCACTGCATTTTAAAAGTATTTTAAAAAAAATTGAATTTTTTTTTTATTTTATTTTTTACTTAAAATTATTATTTTTTTAACATTTTTAGTTTATTATCGTATAATAATATAAAAAATAAGTTTTTAAAAATAAAAAAATAATAATTTTAATACATTTTTAAATAAATCATACTTTCAAAAGCATTCCCACTCCCAATACAATCACTATATCTACTTCAGATGAGGAAGCTCAAAGCTGTTTCTGCAATCTGAAAAGGATGGGGGCCCGGCGGCTGCAAGGATGGGGGCGAGCAGGCAGCTGCTGCAAATGCTAGAGCAGAGTCTTTATAAAAGATTTGTGCTACATGAAGATGTTTTAGAATATAGACTATGTTTTTATTATCCTATTTTATTTATACAAATCTCATGATCACAGCCTACAATCAAAATTAAAATTTGATACAAGAAGCCGAGAAAGGTCAGATAGGGGTATGACACGATGATTCTATTTTGTAAAGTTAATTTTTTTTTAAATTAAATATTTTCTTAAAAGATATATAGAAAATAACATTATACGAAAAAATGAAAAAAACATTTTGTATTCAAACATTGTTTTTATTCAAGGAATTAGAAAACATGCTTTTCTAATTCTTCAACTTATAACTAATTTTAAAAACCATTTTTTTATTTTAAAAATTATTAAAACTAATTAGTGAGATTTTTTTAAAAAAAGTTAAATAAATAGCCTTATATAACAAAATAAACTTTTTTTTTGTTTGAGCATGTTTTTAATTTAAAAAGTAAGAAATAGTTTTTAAAGTCATTAGCTTAACACATTTTCTACATTCTGTACTACATTCTGTACAAAACTTAAAACTAGAAATGAAAAAGAAAAGGAAAAATAAAAATAAAAACTATTTTATATAACTGAACAGGCCCTTGGGTCCCTGAATATTCGATGCAAAAATATATAGCCCAGCAACTTGCATGCCCCAGTTGTTTAAAAAGAAACCTCCCTCCATGGTGCAGCTCTTCGACTGGCCAGCTACTATTTAGAAGCAACAGGCCCATAATTTTGTTGATGGATGATTTCTCCTATTCTTCAACTTCCGATTATTGCCTTCCTTCACAAACACATCAACCGACGAGAATCTGGCAGGGAAAGTATTTGGACTGGAAACACATTAGGATCAAATACACACTTGCGCGCGCAATTTTCTCGTAGAATTAATCGAGATACATATAAATTGACCTGAATATTCATGTTAATAAAAAAAAAGTATTCGGACCGGAAACAAACGAGCAAGTCCCATATTGTTTTCTTTGTTTCTGAGTTCTGTCAAGTTATTAAAGGCGAGGGCCTCCCCACCAGCTCGAAATCAAAGTGAATAACATCTTTATGTGTCAAAATGTATAGAAAATCATACCTTAAAAATCAATATTACATAAGAACTTGTAAGAAGACACTATGATATCTTTCATTTTCTGCGTTTTTTTTAATTTCTTTATTTAATTGCCCTCTCTTGGTCAAAAACTAATTATTTTCTCTTGCTACTCTACCCTTCATTCAATGTTAACTCACTGATTTCCCTTACAACCACAATATTAAATATGAAAGCGATTTACAAAAAAACCAGATGAGTTAAAATAGTATATATCTATATATATCAGCTCAATCATTTGGGCTGCTTTAATCTCCTTTTCTTTTTAGGAATTACAAGGCTTCCTCTCGATCTGATTTATTGATAAAAATGAAAATGACAGCGTGGTTAGAATTCATTTTAAGACACAAATCCAGTGGATACCAACATCGAGAGCAAATCAAATGTGGATTTGGTCTGATCGATAGGAGAATGAGAATATAGAGAAGAAGACAAGAAAAAAAAATATATATATCCTATGATTATTTGATATATGTAAAACATCAAAACATGTTCATGGTCGTATTACAACATATTATCCCGGTGGAATGTCAAGGGAAAAAAAATTCTTGTCTTCCAAGGATATAAGAAAATACATGATGGCAGACCGGATTTTTTTTAATTCTGAGAGCTAGGTCCATGCTAGGTTTCATCTTGTGTTTTTTACTGCTTACATGCTAGAATATATATATATATATATATATATATATAATTGCACATTGGTTCTTTTATAAAGAAGGGGGGTTTTGATATATTGGATTTGATGCTTTGACTTTTGGAATCGCACAGGCAAACTTCTCTTTTTGGATTTAAAGGTTAGTCTCCCCACTCACATGGTTTGTTTCTTGAGCTATCACTATTCAACTTTGGGAGAAATTTCTAAGCCGGGTTGTGGATGAAAAGATGCCTAAATTATGGGGGCCCCAACATCTCATTTGATGATTAGGGTTTGTTGGGATAACTTTTTCTCTCATTTATTGTATGTTTGATGAGTGAAAAAAGAAGAGAAAAAACTGAAAAAAGTAACATAACAAATCCCAGCTCTTTAGATCCTTCCCTGCAAAGCATATGTCAATTCAAAGAAACCTTTTTTAGGTTGTAAATTTCGCGTTTTGTTTTTTAAATTAGCGAAGATGTTTGGGTCAGTTTGCGTGTATCTCAATTAATTTTACAGGCCCTGAAATTAACGACCATATAAATCTTTAATAACTATCATATTAATAATCATAGGATTCGAATCTAAAATCATAAAAAAAACAAATTTTTTTAATTTCAAACTCTTAAAGTTGAATCAATGACCTACTAAATAGTTTAAAAAGCGCCTTTGTTATCTTTATTCGTTCTAGTGTGTGACATGTTACCACTTATAACATCTTTTTGGTCACTTTTTGTTTGTTTTCCTTTGCAATAGTGCATCAAAACAGAAGATATCACTAACGTTCTATGTTTTCACTGCCAGATAGTGACACATGCAAGAAAGCCGCACGATTTGGAGGTGCCTCTCCCTCATTTTTCACCAATTTTGCGAGAAGTCATGCACTCCTAGGTCAGAAGATCACCATACTTTTAGGTGTTTGTCTTTCATGTGAGATGATCCACTACCTTGGTTGAAGCTGATGGGGCACGTGGATACATTTTTTTGATGTTTTTAGATCATTTTCATGTGTTGATGTTCAAAATGATTTTAAAAAATAAAAAAAATATCATTTTAATATATTTTTAAATAAAAAATAATTTAAAAAACAACCGCAAGCACACTCACAAACTGTTACGAAAAGGGTCATCTTCCCTGAAAAGGCTGTACATTACAACCAAAAAAGATAAAGAGAAAGAGATGAAAAGAAGGGAGAGAAAAGTAAAGAAGAAGAAGAAGAAGAAGAAGAAGTAAAGGAGAACACCCCACGCTCCATGTCTGATCAGTGTTTGTGTCTGTGTGTAATTGGAGTACTTTAACCCTAGCTACTTGTTTTTTATTTTTATTTTTATTTTTATTTTCAAGATTAAAAGAATCAATTAGACAGGGAGAGGGATTTTAAGGGCATTCATAAAAGAACAATTTCACACACAAACACAAACAGAACCAATCCAACTAGTTTCTGTTCGAGAAACCAACTTTTTGTAAATAAGTGACAAACATTTCCAAATAATTAATTCACTTAATATATATATATATATATATATATATATATGTATGTCTCTATCTGTTTTGGCTGATCTCAATATCCATCTCGTCTCTCTTAAGCTTTTAAGTATTCAAAATAACTCATCTCTTTGTTTTCTTTTGTTCATCGTGGGTGTTTGTATGTTTCCACGTCGTGGGTCTGCTTGCATGAAAATCATGTAACCATCTATATCTCCATCCTTTTTTTTCTTTTGTTTCAAGATTAATGAAACTGCGTAGAAATTTCTTGGTTAATGCATCCCTTTGTATCTAGTCAATTTGATGAAAATCGTTGTAGATTGTTTTCTATTTTTCTTATAATATCTAGTTGACGTCCCTAACACTAAGATTTATAGTTTCCATTACAATTAGTTTGGTTCTTAGAAATTCGAGGGAAATGTGACGAACATACAAGCTTTGAGAGATGATGAACGCCAAAACCCAACGAACAAATCTTCTGTTGAATAAAAGAAAAGTGGAAAGCTAAGCTACATCCCGATACAGGAAATCATAGATTGATGCCCTCCTGAGCAGTGCTAGAATATTTGACCATGATTATCGATATTGTTTAGCGACACAAACTAAGTTCATAAACTTCAAACAAAGAAATTAATCAATAATTCTATCATCAACAGAAAATTGAGAAATTATACAGTGATGACAGACAAAATGTAGAATTGATCCTGGTAAAAACCAACACATCTAGCTAGTGCCATTCGTTAATTGATCTGGTATAAGTTATCATTAATACCAGCGGGAATATTGCTTTTTTGTGTGGAGGCCAAATCCCCACGTCCTGGTTTGCCAAAGCTGCCCCTTCTGCTATTTCTGTGGTCACATTCAAGATAATTCCATGTGCTGGTTTTCCAAAGCTTACACGATATTCTTGAATCCATTGATGAAAGTGATGCTGAGAGCTCAGCTAAGCTAGCCTGTACCTCTCCCTTGTGATTAGATAACACATATCCACGAGCATGACTGTTAGATTAAAGGTATTTTGGTACCCTGCTTCATTTTGGTTCTGAAAAAATCTCTAGCCCCCAATCACTTCAAAGTCGAGGTAAAAATATTAAGTTTATATGTACAAAAGGAGTTTTTTTTATTGTAATAATTGGGGCGGATATACTCTATTAAATCAAATGAGATATAGTAGATCCAATCATGTCATCATACAACAAAGTATAAAGTCTTGAAAGTGGCTCAACTAGAACATCAAACTCTCTGTCTAGCAAATCTCTAGTTAGTTTATAATTAGCTAACCAATCAGCCGCACAATTGGTCTCCCTGTAAACATGTAAGGTTTTAACCTCCTAATCCCTACCCAACATATCCTTAATCTGCATGGTAAGATTGTAATTTATATCCATACTCACTCTATTTCTATCGATAAACCCAATTGCAGCACTAGAATCTGACTTCAAAGCTATCTTTTTAAAGCTTTTAGCCCATGTAAGTTGTAATCCAACATAAACAACCCTAAAATTTGTTAATAAATAGAACTTAGCTATAAAGGAGGAAATTGTGGTTGCAAACATGGATGGCCATACCCAACATCCCACACCTCCCCCTTCTCCTTCGTCAAGAGGGATTTGATACAATGGTGAACAATATACATCTGTCCCGTGTTAAGGATATTCTAAATAGTTACTTGGCTGGATCAGAGCTATCTCTTATATTTGTCCATCCATTAATGCAGAGAAAAAAAAGGAAAACGAGAAGGATGCTGTCAATAACATGAGAGACATTTGGCTTCAATCAGTACATACTTCCAAGAGAAAAAACAATGATATCAAACACAGTGAATAAATTAATAATGAAAGCTTTGAGGGCCCTTTTGAGACAAGACAATCTAAGAATATTATGTTTCTAAAGATCTATCTATCTCCCCAAAATTCTATCTCCCCAGCCCCAACTCCCTCCCCTCTCACCTTCCCCGTCTAATTTCCACTCATTGTTTCCCGTTATTTTTCATGCATTTAATCATGGATGAACAAAATCAAGGAAGATAATTGATTAATTAAGCAAGAGATAAGACAAGGGATCTAATTATTAACACGATTTATCATGTTAGTTTATGTCTCCTTAATAGTATCCATAAATGTCATTAATTCCCAAGTCCCATTATCAATTATATATTATGGTTGGAGTGCCTTCAATCACAGTAGACAACCTTTGTTCATTTTTATTCTCTTTCCAATAATTTGTTTACATAATGGGCTGTTCTGCCCCATCTCTCCTTAATTTCTTCCCTAGCTATCTAGTAGCAGCAATGTCGATGGACTCTACCACATTACCATTTTCAACTTTTGCTCATATCTCTCTGCCCCATTACCTCACGGTACTGCTTTTATGAAACCTTTTGTTGTAATATGTTAGTTCTTTTCCTCATTAAAATCTAGTTTGATTGTCGAACACCCAAAAAAAATGATTGACTTCTGACCTCTTGCAATAGTGGTAAGGGAAAAGGAAACAAATTCCTGATTGGATCACTTAACTATAAAGCCTTGTCCAATTAATCCCATCATTACAATATTTGAAAAAAATCGTGTCATTGTACTCTTGTTTAATGATTTCAAAGGCAAGAATTCTAAGATGAGGGTTGATTGAGTAATATACAATAATAGAAGGAGGATTTTCTTGAATTTTTTTTATATTATAATTTAGGTTGAGACTTGGGTGATATATGTGTCGTATTTTTTTTTAACTCGCGCACGCGTACACACACATTTTTGTGATTTCGAGGGTATGAAATACAAGAAACACACTTTGTAGGTCCAGGTGAGTGAATAAAACTCCGGTTGTTCCAGGCTCTTATAAGAGATGCACGCCCTGACTCGAACTCAAGACCTCTTGTACAGATCTCAAACCCTATGTCATCACACCACATCCCTTGGAGACTATCCATTTAAACCATTTGTACTAATATCTTGAAATAGGTTGCCAAAATATATTATTGACGAATTTCCTTTAGGCGATTTGCATATTGCTAGTTAATGTCAATTATAATGGAGACTATCCATTTAAACCATTTGTACTAATATCTTGAAATAGGTTGCCAAAATATATAATTGACGAATTTCCTTTAGGCGATATGCATATTGCTAGTTAATGTCAATTATAACGGATCATCCGAGATTTGGGATTTGATCTCAGAATCTCTGCTATACGTATTGCGAGAAGAATTCGCCAACAACAAATTGACATTTCAGGAAATTTGATTACGACACCTACAAATCCATTTTATCTTGAATTTACAACTAATTGATATACAACTAAAGAGGGCTAAAAACAACAAGAAGCAGCTCATTCTCATATTTTAGCATTTGGTAATGTAGTGTAATCCCATAGTGTGTGTGTGAGGTACGATAATGACAAGGGAAACTACTGAAAATTCAAGAAATGCCAAGGACGTAGGGTTTCGTATTAGAGAATTTGGTAGGGGTCCATGCAGGCCATTGTATTTGCTTGACAAACACCAGACCAAGAGGAGCATCTCCCTAACTCCAATGTCTCACCCATCATGATGTCGACAGCTGGATATCAAAATTCCCCAAGTGGGTCCCGATATCATGGTGGTAGTGATCTGACGGCTCTTACGTGTGATGCATTGTATTTGTGAAAAAGTTACAACCCTTTAGACGATCATGGTCACTTGATCGATCCTGTTGGGATCGCAGCAAGAACCTAACGAAAGGTTGGTAAAGTGCCATGTTTGCATAACCCTAGTGTTTTTCCACAACTTAGTTCAATAGTTCACTTGAAAATAACAGGGTTTTATTGTCAAAACAATTTGTTTTTTTATTATATTTTTAGATTGTTTTGATGTTCTCGTGTCTAAATTATTTTTTAAAAAATAAAATAAAATTATTTTAATACATTTCAAAGTAAAAAAATATTTTGAAAAACAACTGCTTTTATAATATCAAACACTACCTAAAAAAAACCATGCTCGGTCAAACTAGAAACAAGTATGCCACTTGCACCACTTGAAAACACTACTACAATGTCAAATACTGCCTAATTTTTATTTTTAGAAGGCTAACATGAAAATCAAGAAGAATAGAGGGAAAAAATTAAAAAAAAATAAAAGGTCACACACGTTAAAATATAAACAATTATGCCATTCACACCACCTGTATATGGAGGGGACTATGAGATGCTTCAGTCACTTTCAGTAAGAAGCTTTTAGCTACTAGATGACACTACACTCTTTTTTAACCTTAGAGGCATTGTTCACGAGACTTGAGGTTTTTTTTTAAAATTTTTTACTTATTTATAAAATTATTCAGTTGCTCCTGATGACACCCGATAACTACAAAAAATAAAAGATAAAAGAACCCTAAATTTTAATACCAATGAAATAACTTATTTGTGTTAAAATTAAAGAAAAAACAAAAAAAGCCCCTTAATGTTATTTTTACGAGTGAATGAAACCATGATAATTTTAGCTCTAAACTATATTTTAATACCACCATTGGAGCTCTTATTTTTCACAAATTTTCACTTTCAACACCTAATTAAGTCGAAATCAAGGTCTCATAACCACCATTTAAAAGGGGAAAATAACATAAATTTTGAAATAGTTAATAAACAAAACGAAGTTTCTCACCTATTAAAAAACAAATCCTTCAAAAGAGTGAGCTTTTATTAGATATGTCTTGTACAAATATATTGAAAATCAAAAAGAATTTCGCTTAATATTTCTTTCTTTCTTTATTTTTTAATATTTGATTTTTTTTTTATTTCCAATGGAAGAAATTAGTATATAGATTTGAATGTTGAAACTAAAATGAATTAGCAGTTATGCAGTTTAATTAAAATAATTGTTTATTTTTTCTAATAATATTATCATTACAATGTCATAATTGTTTTTCTTAATAATCATATTGATACAAATAGTTTTTCAACTCTATACAGAAGAATTGCTGTTATATAAAATATAATAAACATTAATAATGTTTTGTAATGTTTTTTTATTATAAAAGAAAGTTCTAGAGTCTAGTTTATTTATGAAAATATTATTTCTATGTGACAAATAAATATTTTGTTTTAAAAAAGAACTGATTCGTACGCCCTTAATCCAAATATTTGCTTTCTTTCTTTGGCTTATAACCAATTACAGAAGCTTAAGCTTCGTGTGGTGGAGTACAAGGTAATGTTAGAATAATGTGATAAAGCATTTGCAGTTAAGAGCACTACAACAATGATTAACTGATTGAATTAAATTTATTTTAATATTAAAAAAATATTCAATGTTGCTAATACTTTTTATTATTAAATGAAACTTAAATGACATGAAAGTTAACTCGATATACTCGATAAACTTAATGAGTCTAAAGAGAACATCCATAATTTAATTAAAAAACATAAATATCATATATTAAACAAAATATCGAGATAATATAATATTGAATTGACTCAAATTAACTCAGGTTAACTTGTCAAATTCATAACTCGGGTCATAAGATCGTGATAAATTATGAAACTTAATTCTCAATCAACCTCAATTTTAATGGATGAAATTGAAAAAAAAGATCAATAAAAAAGGACACTAAGAAATAACCAAACCTAGGTTAATCTATTAACCATTGACATGACTCATGAGACCATGATAACCTTAAAAATAAAAATAAATTATAAATCTCAATCTCTATTAAATCCAATGTTAAGGTATAAAATTGAAGAAAAAAAACATTATTCTAGTAAACTGTGTTTTAGTTTTTGTTATCCAATGAGGAGGTGAAAAATGAATTCACCTCCTGATTTATTTTTTGTGAATGATGAAAATCAATAAGCAACACCATAGAATCTATTCCTTATGTCTATTCAACCAATTATAAAGGCAATAACTAGAAGGATCAAATAGGCATTTAATATGCTAATTCATGATATTTGGACCGAGTAATCTTTGAGAATTTATTATAAGGTGGCATCTTGCATAAATTTAAGTTTTAAGAAGGATCAAGTCTTGATCAATGTGACCCAAATAAGATATAGGACTACTTAACATGTATTAGAGCCTTTCTAAAACACTTTATATTAATGGTTATAATTTTCAATTTGACTGTTGAACAAAGCTAACATTTACTAGAAGATTTTAAAAGTCATGTTTTTTTACAGGGTTTAAATTTCATAGCAATAAGAGATTGCAAATGCCTTCCTATAAGGCCTATAAGTTACTATATGGAATGAGCTTTTACTTATACAAGACTTATACTTTGTGTTTTATTGAGATAGTTCCATATTGAATTAGGTTTATTAAGTTTTTCCTAAACTCCTTTATATTTCTTATTTACCTTTTTCCTTTTAAATTTGATGGTTAAATTCCTACTTTCCTTTGAGTTTTTCATTATTTTTTTTTTGTACTCACAATTTGATTTCTTTTTATAGATTTTTGTTTTGTTCAGAAAAGAGCTAAAAAGGGGAGTAAAAGGAAAGATGATATGATATAAACATCAAGAAAATCCAAGTAAAGAGTAAACGCGAGTGGAACAACACATCTTTGAGTGTAAACATGTAAGAGAGTGTGTGAGGTATATTCATAACATATTTTTTAATATTTGAATATGTCTTCAAAAAAATAATAATAACCTAATGAAGAGACGGGAAACACATTCTTTATGTTATATGTAATGTAACGATAATGTAAACATGTGAATATGATTTTTAGTGATATAAGAGATCAAATGGATATAATAGATGTTATGATTGTTAATTTACAAAGAAAAAACTATCCCAAAAATTTCTTAATTCTAGATAGCGAGAGAGATGTGCTCTCATACCTATAAATGAATTTGATTTTAAGAATAAGGATAAAGATACATATGAATTTGATTAAGTATCTTTGTTAATAAGGAAAAGTTTTGGTCAAAAAATGATATGCATGATAGAGGGTTTAAAAGAGATGTTAAAGGCCATAATGGTGTAGATATAAATTTAGAGAGTATTAAAATGAAGACTCATTTCCAATGAAAAAATGATACAAAAGCTTGTATAGAGTGGAAAAAACAAATTGCATAATTTATTACCATAACTATTCTGAGAAGAGAAATGTTAAGCTAGATTATGAAATTATTTTATGGGATGAATTTGTGTTAAATAGAAGAAGATATCTTAAAAAGGCCTATTGAAATTTTGGATGAGATAAAGGCTATTATAAGAAGAAGACCATATCCATTGCTATAGAGACCTATATATTGCAAAGCCTTACTCAATATTCTAACAATATAAAGGATTACTAGATAAAAATAGCTATAATTTGAGCAAATAAAGAAGAGGATGATAGGGATGTTACTATGAAAAATATTTTTTGAATAGTTTGGATTAAAAGGTAAAAAATGTTATGATGTTCCAAAATTGTAAAGAATAAATGACATGCTATAAAACAACCAAAAGAAAGAACAAAAAAAAATATAGGTGGAAAAAGAAAAAAAAATATAAACAAGATAAAAAAAATGATTTAGAGGGGGGAAAAAAAAAAAGCATAATCAGGGGTCGAACTCCTGACTTCCGTATAAGGAAACAAACCCTTTATCCACTGAGCTACAACAAACACTTCTTAATATTTTATACTATGAAAAGGTAATAAAACATCAGAAATTGAGTGAATTGAACGACCCGACCCGAACCGAAAACTAAGCAATATTATTGTAATCCATAGTGATTTGTCTCACAAGCTACAGTAATTGAACCTGATCACTTTTAGTATATTAGATCATTTTAATTTAATTTAATATGTATTAGCTTTTGTAACACAAAAATAAAAAAATTAGGGTTTATCTGTGAATGTACTGGTCAAGCCCTTTAAATACGAACAAAGATGAAGTAGACAAAGGAATCAGACAGTAGTGTGATAGGAGGGCCCACACGTTCTGCCTCCCCATCATGAAATTATGAGGTGACAGAGATACCATTATGCATCCAACATTCATACCCTCTCCATCTCCGTATATCTGATTTATTTGGAATCATATAGCAAGAGTAGGCAGGCAATACATCTGATAAGAAAGGAGCTAGCCCCATTGTGAGAAAAGATAAATAAAATAATTATTATTAATTGTCATTCATGGGTTTTTGGCTTTTTTTTCTTATTCTTTTCCATCTTCATGAGCATATAATGCCACATTAGATACTGTTTGACATTATATTTTAAAAATATTTTTGAAAAAAATTAAAATTTTATTTTAAATTAAATATTTTTTTATATATATTTAGATTATTTTCACGTGTTAATGTTAAAAATAATTTTTAAAAAATAAAATATATTATTTTGATACAATTTTAAATAAAAAATACTTTTAAAAATAATCTCATCACAATCACAATCAGATAAAGATAGACAATACAACTGATAAGAAAGGAGCTAGCCCCATTGTGAGAAAGATAAATAAAAGAAATTATTATTAATTAGCTTTCATGGGTTTTTGGCTTTTTTTTCTTCTTTTTCCATCTTCATGAGCATATAATGCCATTAAGTGATAATGAAAACTTTAAGGTGGTAGCAAATTGTTAGGGCAACTTCATTAAATGTTGCTTCTATTAATTTGAATCTTTTCGAATTCTATTTTTTTTTTTAATTTCTTCACAATAAAATATTGAACAATACTTGATTTTTTGTAATTTAGATAGGACAAGTTCATTAAATGTTGCTTCTATTAATTTGAATATTTTCGAATTCTATTTTTTTTAATTTTTTCACAATAAAATACTGAACAATACTTGATTTTTTATAATTTAGAACTTAATTGCAACTTGGATATTTTCTGGGTTTTATTATTTTGTTACATTTTACATTTTATTGTCTCCTATGTACTGGTTTATCACTCACAATTGACACTTAGAATTGACACATATAATTGTTTTTGGCGTTATGTTTTTCTTTTAATTTTCATTATCATCTATAAAATAATAATGAAATGAAAAATGTGAGATGTGATACCTCTAACATCTATCATATATTGACCGAGATTTTATTCTGATATCTTGAACATTGGCTTTTAATTTTTTTTTTTTTTGTAAAATGAAAGAATATATATAAATAATTTAATTATTAATAATACATATAACATTAATCATCACTAGCCATTTTAAGCTTATTGAAAAAACTAGTTGTAGTTTAATAACGACTTTATTATTTATTCTCACTTTATACAACCATAAGCAACATTGATTATTTGTACGAGAAGATAAATAAAATAATGTTTTTATTTTTTTAAATAGTATTTTGTTTTAAAAGGCTTCAAATATAATTCTCTTTCAAGAATGGAATTGAGCATTTACATGTGCATATACATCGTGAGTACACGCATGGGTATGATTGGCTGTTGCACCAAGAACACAATTATAAGAAATGAGTATTTTTTATATTTTTTTTATTGCGAGGAAATCTCACTCCCCAGAAAACACACTTTGTAAGCCTAAATGAGCGAGTAGAATCTTGATTATCCTACACTCTTACAATAGATGCACACCTTAACTCAAACTTGAGACCTGCTGTATATTCTGAACCCGTGAATGATTCATGGAAAAACAAATATATTTTTTTTTTACTTTTTGTATGTGTATGCATTTATGTACAAAAGTTTAAATTTCTTTCAATAGTATACCACATATATTTTTGTATTTTTTGACATCAAATAATGTCATTAGATACTGTTTGACATTGCATTTCAAAAGCGTTTATGAAAATTTTTTACTTTTATTTTTTACTTTACTTTAAATATTTTTAGTATTTTTAGATTATTTTCATGTGCTTATATCAAAATTAATTTGTAATAAAATAAATAAAAAAAACATCATTTTGATGTGTTTCTGAACGAAAAACACTCTAAAAAACATCTATTATATTATCAAACAGTCAGTTATCTTATTAGGCAGGCAATACATCTGATTAGAAAGGAGCTAGCCCCATTGTGAAAAAGGATAAATAAAAGAAATTGTTATTAATTAGCATTCATGGGTTCTTGGCTTTTTCTTCTTCTTTTTCCATCTTCATGAGCATATAATGCCATTAAGTGACAGTGAAAACTTTCACAGAGATATTGATACTTGGTAGAAATGTCTGATAGTAAATTTTTAGGACAAGTTCATTAAATGCTGCTTCTATTAATTTGAATCTTATGGAATTCTATTTTTTATTTATTTGTTCACAATAAAATATTGAACAATAATTGATTTTTGTAATTTAGAAACTTAATTGCAACTTGCATATTTTCTGGGTTTTATTATTTTGTTATATTTTAAATTCTCCTATGTACTCGTTTATCACTCACAATTGACACATACAATTGTTTTTGGCGTTATGTTTTTATTGTAGAAAATCTTATTTTCTGGAAAGTATATTTTGTATATTTATATGAACGACTAAAATTTTAACTGTTTTAGACTCTTACAAGTTGTACACATCTTGACTTGAACTCGAGATCAGTTGCACAGATTGCAAGCTATTTATCATCACATTACGCTTGTTATAAACTTGTTTTTAATAAAAAAATAATTTGAATGGATATCTAGGTAAATTAAGTGGTCTTATTTTAAAAATTGAAAATAATATTTAAAGAATTAAGTTGACATGTTATAATTTTTTGGCATTTGATGAAGGGTACTTGAGTTTGGAAATTCTCGAGTGACCAAATCCTTTAATTAGATTTTGTTCTTAGTCATGATGTCTGAATTTAATTATGTATCTTTGTGTTGTGGTATTTCAATTATTGTCAGCTGTGTAAAATGTCGCTGGCAACTGTGATGCACAACAGCTACTTATAAGGTATTTTAGTAAAAAAGAGGTCCCGTAGGGAAGAAGAGGACACGGCCTCAATTAATACATATAATTAAGTCAAGGTTGAGATTGTGTTTAAAATTATTTTTAAAAATGTTTTTTTTTTGTCTAGAAATATATCAAAATAATAATTTTTTATTTTTTAAAAATAATTTTTGGTATATGAAAATAATCTAAAAACACCAAAAAAAGTAATTTCAAGTAAAAAATAAAAATAAACAAGACTTAAAACTTGAAATTATTGAAATTAATTCAATAATTTCAAGGAAATTTTTTATTTTTTTTCAAAAGTACTTTTAAAATCCAGTAACAAATAATACTTAGGGCCTGCTTGGGAGTGTGGTTGCGGTTGCTTTTGAAAGTGCTTTTCGTTTAGAAATACATCAAAATGATATATTTTTTATTACTTAAAAATCATTTTTGACATCAGCACATCAAAATGATCTAAAAACACCAAAAAAATTTCATTTAAAATGAAAAAAAAATTGAATTTTGGCAACCGGCATGCCAAACAAGCACTTAAAACTTTAGTTTTAATTTTAAATGGTACATCTTTAATATGATCAAACACTCTTGTTTAATGCATTGGAGAGATAAAATCGAAAAGCATGTTATTTATTGTTTTTGTAATGTGAAAGTTTGACTTGAAGATATATTATTTTTATTATTATCATGAGAGCTTAAACAATCTAATATATTTATTACAAAAAAAAAAAGAAGAGTCTAATATCAATGAAATTACTAACGAAAAATCTTTTATCATTATTATAAAGCGACCAAATATTTTGGTAGAAGTTCTTGCTTATAATACAACAATCATTTTCATTTATAAATACACATAATAAAATAATTAAAAAATCAATAATCAATAATAGATGGAATAAATAACAATATATTCTGGCAGTAAATCTAAAAGTGTTATAATTGGTCAAATCCCTATTTTCCCCTCATCCTACTTTTTCCCCTCTGTTTTTCATGGAAATCAAACACAACAATCCCTCCCTCTTATTTTGACATAAATCAAAGTTCTATTATTATTATTATTATTATTATTATTATTATAAATCTTTGCCACCCAATATTTTGTAGTGTCAACATCATTGTCTTGATACAATTATTTTTAAATATACCCTCCATCAAGAAAACAAACCTATTTTATTATAATTTAAGTTCATGTATTGTGGTTTTTTTAGTATTTGTAGTGTAGTTTGCTTGTATATTGTAGTGTTTTACAACCTTTTTTCTAGAGAATTAAAGTCTGATTTTTATTTTAGGATTTGTTTGTGATTTGAAAAAAATTGAATTTGTTTGTAATTTAAGGTAATTTATTTTGATTTTATGACTTAGGTGTGTTAAAAAAAAAAAGAAGTTATGGGTTATTGAATGGGTAACAATCACATTTTATTAATTTTATTGTTCAGTTTGAAATTTTTGAGTAATTGATTTTTTGTGAAATTGATAACAATTTAATTATAATAATCTTGATTGAATAAGTTTTAATTGAATAAATTATAAATTATTAGTTGGGTTATCTAATACTTGCCATTAATTGGATTTATTTAGTTGATATTTTTACACATCATTATGGTTTTTTGTATATAAATAAAAATTGGTTATTAGACTGTGAGTTGATTTTTAATTACCAAAGTCAAATTGTGAATTGATTGTTATATTATTAATAAACATTATCATCATTAATCTATAAATGTTCCCTTAGTGATGAATGATCATTTGTGGATGTATTTGGATTCTCCTCAAGGATTGTATAACAAAGATTATTGTAAAGCGGTTGAGGGTTTTATTAATTATGCACTTTTAAATATAGAAAATATTAGTAAAGGTAAGATTAGATGTCCGTGTTTGAAGTGTATAATATAAAAGTTCTTCCAATAAGATGTTGTGGAAATGCATCTTCTAAAAAATTATTTATTAAGAAATAATTGTGTTGGTTTGCATACAGATCATGTTAAAAATAAATGTTGTCTCAACATCTAATTCTAGGAACATATATGAAGTTTTAGATGAGTATTAATTGTTATAAGAGTATGATGATGAATTAAATGAGAATAAATCATTGTTATTCAAGTGAATGTTCACTTGTAAATAAAAAAGTCAAATGTAGATGCAACTAAGTTTTTTATTTTTAAATGATAATGGTGAGCCATTATAGAAAGGGCGCACAAATGACAATAAATTATTGATCATTTCACAAGTGTTTACCAAAAATCAGATTATAGTGTTAGTGAAGTCGATTATGATAGCATAATTGAATGGACATAAGGTATTTTACCTTAGATGAATATATTCAAAGAGAATTTATATCATGCAAAATCAATGACATGTTGTAATATAGTGAAAATATAACCAACTACAAAACTTGTGGTAATGCTCGGTATAAACCTAATATAGGTGGGGAAGTACACTTATGGCATACAAAAAACTAAGATGCTTTCCAATCATCTATAGGCTGCAAATATTATTCATATCTTCGAAGACAACTAAACACATGACATGACATCATTATTATGATGCGAATGATGGAATAATGGTATATAATTTCTAAATGGGTTATGACATTTATGATGGTGAACTTATAAGCAATTTAATAACGTGAATCTTTATTTTTCATTAGAGCCATACAACATGCATCTTGGTATATATACAGAGTGGTTCAATCTATTTGAATACTTTATTGTACCCTATTCCCATTGACCTGTCATACTAAAAATTTATAACTTACTATGGGATGTGTATGATGTTGAAATCATTGATTAATAAGTTGAGATAGTTATGGTCATCCAAGGTTTTGATGTTTAGTGTCATAAAGAAACAAAACTTTTAAATTAATTGAATATGCTTAGTTATTTACTATGTTATTACCATAGTAGTACCTTGTCTTTATAGTTCAGCTAGAAATATAGATGCTTGTCTTCAATAATTGATTAATAAGTTGAGATAGTTATGATCATCCAAGGTTTTGATGCTTAATGTCATAAAAAAACACAAATTTTAAATTAATTGAATATGCTTAGTTATTTAGTTATATTGTTTAAATGTCGAGAAAACATATAAGGTCAAAACAAAGTGTTAGTGCCTCGTCAAGTAGTAGTATTTTTTACCCTTCAATTTATTTAGGTGTTGTCATGAAAAGGCATCTAATGTACCATCTAACAACGATGTCTCATCGATTATTGGCCACAAATCTAGTGTCTTATCTACCAGGGATCTATATTTTGACAAGTTAATTGGGGAATGGAAGGTGAATTTAAGCATGTAAAAAAATCTAATTTTATTCAAATATAATATTAAAATAATGTTAACATGTTCATATATATTGAAGTTAATATTTTATTTAGAGGCTGATAAATTTAAAATTTGCAAGAATAATAACATCGATGATTACAACATCGTTGGAAGTGCCTTTTTTTTAATGAGTTCATTTAAAGATCATCCATAATAGAGACTTATGGTTGATGCTTGGTGGGGAAGTTCAAGGTTAACAAGTAAACAATATTTTTAATGGATAAAAAATGTTTTAAAAAGTTAGAGTATTATATGGTAATAATTTGTCATAGCCGAGCTGAGATGTTTATTGTAAGTAAACTTTATAACCTTTTTGTGTATTGTTTAGACTCATATTCTTTATGGTAAGTTGAAGGGCCATTTGCATGTTTTTCATACATGGAGGCATTATATTATTCCTACACCATAGAAAAACAATAAATAAATTTCTTGACTAACAAATAAAGAATATGATTCAAACTTGTGGTTGGAGATTTGAGCAACAAATAGACCCGATAAAAATCAGGTTTATGATATCTATGACTACTCCAGAGATATAAGATTAGGTTATGTTTTCTTGACTGTAAACACCTCACAATCCAACCCTAGACAACCATCACTAGTCATTAAGGAGTTGGTTGAAAAATGAGTTGGTTTTATGAGGACCAAAATGGAGGCAAAATGTAAAGTACAAGAAAAGAAATTGGAGGAGATCATGACAAATTATAAAGCATACTCTTCCAATAATCACCCTCCTCTCTATAGACTCTATAAGACTTTCCTCACCCTCCATCTCCACTTGCATCCGAAGCTTGTAACTCATTTGTATATACATTTTTAATTGATCTTAACATTATATAAAATTTCATTCTTCAATTAAAATTAGTTGTTTGATGTTGTTCAATTCTATTGTGAAATTGTTTTATAATTTTTTTTAATAATGATGGAACTTTTGTCGATAAATTTTCAATATTTTTATCAGATAATTATAAAAAAATATTAATTATTTTGATCCACCCTGACAAAATCACCCACAAAATATATCTTCGGTGTTTTGTTGGAAGAACCATCGATGATATATATGTTTCTAATAGAAGTATCTATTAAAATTCTTTTGGTAATATTCACCAATGAATTTGGTGACAGTTATTGAAATACCATTATTTTAAAAGATCAACGACAATAATTCATCACTATATCTATCAGTATAAAAATCACTAATAAGATTATCGATATATATGACATCATCAACGAGATATTTCCTAGCAACATGTTTTCATCGATAAATCTGTCAGTGATTTTTATACCGATAAAATCAGTATGTTTGCATAGACAAAATATTTGGTTGATAACTTGAAATTTCTAGTTGTGATGTAGCTGAAATCTCATGAATTTTCTATCATATGAATAGTCTAGCTTAAATTGAGCAAGAAAACAGATATTATTCATATGCAAATTTTGCATATCAATTTTTATTATATAATTGGTACGACTTTTGTTTGAGAATAAATAAAAACGAATGATCCTATAAAGATATAGAAACATCTAAAAATTGGGTTTATTTTGATAAATCAAAATTGTGTCTCTAGAATTTTTCTAATGTAACATTTACATTAAAAAGCAAGAAAACTAGTAGTTTGAGGGAGGATCACATGCAAAGGCACATGACAAAAGGCTACTACTTGAACGAGATTTAGAGATCACGTAGATGCTGATCAAGATACATTAACTAAAAGCATCTTACTTTGTAAGCTTCCTCAATCCAATTGCATTGCCCAAGTTCTTACTTTTTTATTTAAAGATTATAATTTTTTAATTAAAATACATCCAAATCCAGTAATTTAAAATCTTCTATTTTTAATCTTCACTTGTGTTTGAAGTTTATATAGAGTTAGAAGATGCAAGTACAAATCACAAGCACCAAAATTCCCAACAGATTCAAGTTAAATATTACCTGTGGATTAATTTGCACGATAAATTCACTTTTTAACTTCTATTTTCTTACACCTTTTATATATATATATATATATATATATATATATATATATATATATATATATATATATATATATATTAACATGAATGAAGTTTCATTGCGAGAGAAAGAAGCATTGTTTTCCCCCTCTAGTAGCCTTTTGTTGGCCAAGACCGAAAGTTACCATCTTCACTCCATCATCTTCACTTTTTATGAGACTTCTTTTTATTAATCTAACATAAATAATTAATAAAATTGTTTCTAGGGATCGGGCCGGTCCAAGAAAGTAAGGTTAATGACTAGACTAGCTAGGCCCCCTCTTAACTCTATATATAAAGAGATATAAATTGTCTGCGGCTACTTTGTTCACGATGCAAACATAAAATATAATAATGAGAATAAAAAGCAAAGCTTAATTATAGTAGTATACATAGTTTATTGTGTTGGAGAGAATGGGGGGATGATGGGAGTCGGATTCTCAAACACATGCAGCATCACAAGTGAATGTCCTTCGCAATCATCTTCCCCAATTGTGTTCTTGATCCCGAATCTTTTATTCATACTCTAATGACTAAACTAATCTACTTTCTTTTGTTTTATAAGCATAATTAATCAACCTACGAGCACTATAACATATCAAGGAAGATCTCTCCTGATCTCTCAAAATAAAATATATTGACATTAAACCTTGTATATATTCATGGTTTGGTGATTTTTTTTATGTGAATACATATATATATATATATATATATATGTATTTCTAATTTCTAGTTGTAAGCTATGTATATATATAAGTTCTAGTTATATATCTTGCATTACACTAGTCCATATACAGATAAAGTTGATATGCGTGGTGAGGTGGTGAAATTATGGGACGGCATTGAGGTGGGTCCCGATCTTTGCCCCGGCAGCCACCAAACAGGAGGCCACATTTCTTGTGTTGGAGTTTGCCCTTTACTTAGATTCTTTTGTCATCGAGAGATGTTTCCATGCATCATGTTATATTGCACAATATCATCCCAACCATTCTTTAAGGTGCTTGAATCTCTTGCTTAGAATAGTTTTAGTTTCTGCATCGATGGCTGAGATCAATAGATCATGGTGTTTTGATTTTATGGCACCGTGCAAGGGATCATTCCAAATGGGCCAAGATTGGGACTAGAAAAGACCTAGATCTAGGGGTCCAATGACATGATATATATATTTTTTTATTAAAAATGTGGGTGTTCGATTCAGCTTGCGCATACCTCGAATAATTCTATGGACTCTAAAATTAACGATAATAAAGTCTCTAGTAAACATATATTGACAACCATAAGACTCGAATCTACATAGTAAATTCTTGTGTATAGCGGTACATGTCATGTCATGTAATGATGTTATGCACCCTCAATGCTTATTGTATTTTGTGTAGCAATTTTTTATTTTTAATAGCAATGATACATAGAGTTAGTAATACTTTAATTAATCATATATTAGGAGGGATCAGCTTCAATCGTAAATATGTAGTACATGCAAGTGTATGGATTTCACATGTAATTACTAGGCTTCATCATATATTAAAATTGGACCACAACGTATCCCTCCTTCGCAACTATACAAAATGTATTTATTTGTCTACGACAATTGAGAAACGACAAGTCTCTAAAGAAAGATTTGGGATAATTAATATATTAAAATTTGAAGAACAGCTTGGCTTTGGGAACTTAAATATGTTCTGCTTTCGGAACATATTTAAAATTAGTATAATTTTAAAATTAGCTGAGCAAGAATCCAAAAGAACACGGAAAAAATTCTTTTTGTTTGTTGTAGGTTGATCAAAGATCGATGTACTAATTTGACAAATCTCTAATTTATATATATATATATATATATATATATATATATATTCAAGCATGCAATTAATATCTTCATCTTTCTTCATCTTCTTTTAATGTATTACTTTTATTAATTATCTCATTATTAATGGATCAAAACTCTTAATTATCAAAATTAATCATGGCCATCATAGGATTTAGTTATTTTTTATGTTTTAAAAAATTATAGTTTATATTTTAATCTTTGATGTGCTTGTAACAATTTACATGATAAAACTAATATACTTTAGTTTATTTAATATTCATCAAGGATGTAAATTGTAATTTTAAAGAATACAAAGGGCAAGTTTAAATTACAGAAAAGTAAAAGAAATTATGGGATTGGAAAAAAATAAAATAAAGATATTTTCAAAAACGAACATACATATAAAGACAAAGTATTAAATGCAAAATAAGCCTCCTTTTAACTCAATGAATTTGATGCGTCCAATATTAATTTTTTTTTGGATACAAATTTTTTTCTAGAAAATATATTTTATGAGTCCAAATGAACGGGTAAAATTCTGGTTGTCCTAGATTCTTATAAAAGGTACAATCCATGACTCGAACTCCAAATCTATTATGCAGATCGCAAGCTCTCTGTCATCATGTCAGGCCACTTGAGAACAATATTAAAAATCATGGAAACCAAAATGCATTAAAATGTGCATTACATACATCTGAATATCTCAATCCATCGTCGTAATTTAGCATGAAGAATTTGAAGAAAGCTTTTGGAAATTAGTTCTGATCATATAGCTCAATGTTACTTTTCTTTTTTTTTATAATAAATTTTATATAAGAAAACTGACTTTATTTATTTATTTAGCAGTATCAATTTTATTAAAGAATAATATAAATAACAATTAAATTTTTAATTAATAATTGAAGTTTTTGAACCGAGATGATTATTCAATATTGAAATTTTAATCTCTTTTCATCCCCTATTCTAATTAGAAAAAAAATTAATAAATGAAAAAAAAAATAGATATTAGTATAGATTTCATAAACTGGAAAGTAATGTTTAAGCTGAGATATAAACTAATGATCGCAGTTAATTAAAGATAACCCTCTTGCTTAGAGATATAAGCTTGTATTTGACTACTATACCCATGAGGACGACGGATCATCCTCAACGTCCCCTTTTTTAAAAAGCTGCTTCTGCTCCAGATATATAATTAATCGGAGTCACTGTAAGGTCCCGCGAAAGGGCACTTTGGTCAATGGAGAATTTTCAAGTCCCCTCGTGTTAGAGAAGGAAGAGAGAGGATAGTAGGGGCGGGATAAAATGGTGACAAAAATAGGTAGCTTTTAGCGTATTTTAGAGAGAGATGTCATCAGCTAGCCTTTGTATTTATGCATGCAAAAATTTTACTGTTCGTGAAGCCAAATAATTACAAGTCTTTTGTTGTTTCTTTGTGGTGTTTTTTTTTTTTTCTGGCCCATATTTCTGGTTGTGGGATCAAGTTTCGATCAATGTGATTGGCTCTCTCTCTCTCTATCTCTCTCGCTCTCCCTTCCTCTCTCTCACTTATTTTCTTTTTAAGAAGAAGACTCGACGAGCAATACCTGATGAAGATGAGTGTTGCAGCAAATAAAAAAGAAAGCTGATAGAAAGCTGAGATAATAAAGAAAGCTGATCATTACCGAAAGAAAACCAAAGTAAATATAGCTTTTCTTCTTCGTCTTCCTCTGCTACTCCTTCCATAGCTGAGCTTTAGCTTAGCTTAGCTGCCCCTACAGCTCTCTAATTTCTTCTCTCCTCCTATCCATATCACTAGAAAAAATACAGTCTAGAGAGAGAGGGAGAGAGAGGGAGGATTGGTTCTCTGCTTCTTAGAAATCACACAGAAGATAGAATCAACAAGAGTTAATCCATGTTATCCAATAGCTCTCCCTCCCCACTTCCTTCTAATTCTGAGCCCTTTTTTTGCTTGGAAAATGGAAACAACAATAGCAAGAGGAAAAGAAGGCCAGCAGGAACACCAGGTAATTCGTTATATCTATATATATATATATGAATATAGATGTTCTTGAATTCTTGTCCTGTGTTTCTAGGTATATGTATAAACATATTCATGATGATCAGTTTGTTTTGGTGTATGTAGATCCAGATGCAGAAGTGGTTTCTTTATCGCCAAAAACACTATTGGAATCCGATCGTTACGTTTGTGAGATCTGCAACCAAGGGTTTCAAAGAGACCAGAACCTACAGATGCATCGAAGAAGGCATAAGGTCCCATGGAAGCTACTAAAGAGAGAGACCCCAGTTGTAAGAAAACGTGTGTTCGTTTGTCCAGAGCCCAGTTGCTTGCACCATGACCCTTGCCACGCTCTTGGTGATCTCGTTGGTATAAAGAAACATTTTCGAAGAAAACATAGCAATCACAAACAATGGGTTTGTGAAAAATGCTCCAAGGGTTATGCTGTTCAATCTGATTACAAAGCTCATCTCAAAACCTGCGGCACCCGTGGACATTCTTGTGATTGCGGCCGTGTTTTTTCCAGGTTAATTATAGATCCATCTATGTTAAATTTTTCAGGTTTTTTCCTTCAATATTTATGTTCATAGATTTTTTTTTCTCTTCCCAAAGGGTGCTTCTCTACTTTTTGATTGACGGAACCTTAATTAATCCTGTTTATAAGTAGTACTCCCATTTATTGTCAGTTGTTGAGCACGGTTCCCAAACATCAGTCGTTGAAGATGGTTTTTTTTTGTTGCTCAAATTCCTTCCTTCGACTGCTCAAGACCCAAAAACAGTTTTTAGTTTATTTATTTATTATTGGTTGTTCAATCTCTTGTAAGTTGTAACTATTTTGGTAAATGATTAGCTTAAAGTTGTGATAAACATGGTTTTAATCAATTATTTAATTAATATTTTCTTCCACTATTTCAATCCAAGTCAATTGCATTAGTTAATCATCACTCCCTCAATTCTTTTTACTTTTTTGTTTAATGCACTTATGACTTGATCACTTCCTTTCATCAATACGGACGCATAGATGAAAACCCTTTTCAAGTATATATCTTCTTGCCACAACGTACGAGCATGACATCTGGTTAATTCAATTTCATATAATTATTATTCTGTATTTCTTTATAAGTGCTAAAAGGGTTTTTATTTTTATTTCTTTTAGAGTTGAGAGTTTTATTGAACACCAAGATACTTGCAATATGGGGCGGCTCCGATCAGAATCACAGTCGCTACAACCACCTGCATGCTTGTCGAGAACTGCTTCCAGTCCAAGTCCATCTAGTGATACCAATTTTAGCACAGCTCCCTGGACTCCATTGATAATACCAAGGCCAACATCAACGAGTGATCCTGCCATGTTCCTGAGCCCTACTTCGGCTACAAATGCTGTGGATAAAACGGATCATTCGTCAAAAACTGCTGCACAATACCATAATTTGGATCTTCAGCTCTCGACCACCTCAAGAAATCCCCTTGAGGTCTCAGTTTCTCCGAAAAGAGACGATAATTATTCTACTCAGTTGCAGCTCTCAATTGGGTCAAGTGATGTTAGTGACAAAAATGAATCGAACATCACTTACACAAACAAAGATCATGCTGGCAAAAGCTCTCCTGGAGAGAGCAATAATAGCCCAAAACCTGAATTGGGTGCTTCAAGGCTTAAAGAACAGGCACGGGAGCAGCTCAAGATGGCCATGGCGGAGAAGATTTATGCAGAAGAAGCAAGAAAACAAGCCAAAAGACAGATTGAATTGGCAGAACAAGAATTCAGCAATGCAAAGAGAATTAGGCAACAAGCTCAAGCTGAGCTAGGCAAAGCGCAAGTCTTGAGACAGCATGCAATAAAGCAAATCGAATCGACTATTCTCCAAATCACTTGCCATGTTTGCAAACAGAAGTTCCATGCAAGAGCACCAGCTGATGAAAACTCTTTGGTATTCAGTTATATGTCATCATCTATAACAGAAGGCGAAGTAGAGCACAGTAATGGGATTGGGCTCGCGAGAACTTCTAACAGATGAAATAATTAATCCCTCTATCTAGCTATGTATTTGTTTCTTCATTATTAACCCCATCCACCTCTCTCTCTCTCTCTCTTTCTTATAATTTTTCTCTACTCTCTTCTTCTACCTCTTGATCATTATACCAAGTGAGTGTTGTGGTGATTATAATCTCAAGTGGATTCGTGAGGTGTTGTAATATCAATCAGTATGTGTGAAGCTATTATTTGTTCGCTAATTTGGTAATTAATGGAGATTTATGATAATGGGTTTTCTATTTGCTGATTCAAACTTGTGGGCCTGTTCCTCTCACACTATATGGAGTTTTTTTTTACATACATACATATATATATATATATATATATATATATATATATATAAATGTAAGAACATTGCCACCTGTGAGTTGCTCGTTAGGTTTCCTACTCTGAAACTATTTCATTGAATAAGCTCAGAGACAATCACGTCTCTCTTTCCTTCAAACTTATGGCAGTTTTGGATTTTCTATTTGGACTATGTGAATATGTTTGCATGCCTAAGTCAGAAAATGAAGGTGGCCCTTCCCACACCATTAATATAGACTACAGTACAGCTGACCAATATTTATAGCCCATAAAAATTTCAGAAAAATTATCAACACAAAACAACGAGATTGGGAGGAATCAGATTGTCCTTTTGATCCCTGATCTTCTGTAAGAACGCCATGTTTTTCAGTGCCACAGTTGTAAGGCTTAATGACAGGCTCACTCGTCCCTCTCAAGGTCTCCAAAGACATAGACACCAACTCAATCCTCCATTCACAAACAATATTTTCTCTCTCTCTCTCTCCCTGCATAAGAATCAGAGCCCCATTGGGGCCAGTGGGGCGCAGATTTAAGAAGAGCTGAGGAAAGCATCTATCCATTTATGCAGAGACATTCAAAGCTTTTTTAGAGCTGGATGTTAAATTTCTTGGTGTCAAGACACTCTTTCTGGTTCATATTTTCTTTCATGACTTCAGCCAAAACAAAAAGGCAAAGGGATGACCTTTAACTGAGCTTTTCAAAAGACATCTACTTTTCCCTTTTAAAAGAAATTTATTTTGCTTTTTGCCGTGGGAGCATGTGCTGCATTTTTCTTTCTTTTTTAAAAATACAACTTAAACCTTAATTCCCATCTAAATTAATCCCTTTATTTATTTTCTTTCTCTCTTTTAATTGCCATTATTATATAACTTAATACCTATGGTTGAGTACTTTAGGCAAGTTCGAGGTTAATTGCTTTCGAATGAAGGATGCCCTATTTTCGAATATTATTGTCTTATTTTTTTTGTAGAAGTAATTACAGGATCACATAGTTGCGTAATTTAGGCAAGTTTAATTATTTGATCCAGGACTATGAATCTTGTTTTGTTTCGGCCAAAACATTTTGTATCAGTCAAAAAAACGAGACAAAACGATATTGTTTTGTTTTTGCCTCAATTTAAACTCCGGCTCATTCTGGATTTTTCGGTCAAATACCTACCGAAACATTCCGGTTTTGTTCTGTCCTAATAGTATTTTTTTAAATAATAAATAATTTTAAAATATCAATCATATCTCTTAATCCAACCGTTAAATTAAGATAAAATTTTACGAGGAGTCTCTTAATATATTTATATATGTTATGTTAAAATTTCAGAGCAATCAGAGAATGTTATGACCTTGCAAGATTGATAATGACATTCTCGTAATATTATTCATGTTCATAATTTTATTCATAAAAATCATTTTATTGTGTCTTTTTTATATTAAACTGTACAATTCTAAATAATTTTATTTTTGGATTTGAACTAATTTTTTTGAATTAATATATTTAATTATATATATATAAACAGTACAACTCCAAAATAACACGCTGAAATACTCTAAAACCAAAACATCCTGTTTTAATTGAAAAAACAAAATAACAACCGAAACAGTATTAAGAGTGTTATTTGATCGATGAAAAAGGAAGCTCATGCTTATATATTATACCTTACCAGTCAAAGTTCATGCTTCGATAGTGGCTCTGTGACTCGAAGATTTTCTCGCAATGATTCTCTGATTTATCACAAATGGCTGGCCAGCCAGAGAAATCATTTCATGGCAATGATAGGCTGTAGTTTCCACTGGGTTTTGCAGCTTTGTGTAGAATATGCCCTTCAAGCCAAAAGTGAGGTCATGTTGAGGTAAATATTTGTTGGGCTATTCTCATCTCTTCTTTTCAATAATATAAGACATAAATGGTGGCAATAATTTTGTGAAGACATTGTGAGTCACATGAGTCAGAAACAAAAACAAAATATGCTTTGCTCATATGGAAAATCCATGGCTAAATGCATCATATTGAGCATGAGATAGTAGAAAAAGAGTTGTCCTGCTGCTTAATTCCCATCATTGTATGCAGGAAATTAAGAGAGGGAATATTAAAATGCTAGTAGACACTATTTCTGGCCAGCCAATCAGAGAGAAGATTAAAAAAGTTTTAATTATTTGTTAAATTTTGTATTGTAAATTAACAATCAAATAGACTTTAATCCCCTCTTCCCTAATGAGAAAGAAAAGGAGAAGGTAATTAAAGCTGCCTCTTTTCTTCATAAAAGAAAAAATAAATAAAAGCAAAATACTTTTAAAATACAGTGTCAATCAGAGTCTTAATCTAGAGATTAAAATTTTACACTGGTTAAGTTATTTATATTAAAAAATACCTTTGTAAATTAAGAATCCAATTGTAATAACCCACTTTCTCTAAAGCCTTTTTCCTTGAAACAACAACAGAAAAATCAAAATGATTATTATACCCACCTGATCTTTCATAAGAAAAATTAACAGAAAAAAAATAACAAGCTTGGAGCAAATGAGATACTTATATGCTGAATATCTATAAAGAATTTGAGGCATACATTCGCATAAAATTAATATTTTTAACCTGATTTTTGTTATTATATTCTAAATCAAATTGTAAAAAAATATATTTTTTTTATACGAGGCAACCTCACTTCTCGGGAAGCGTATTTTGTAGGTTTAGGTGAGCGAGGAAACCCCGACTGTCCCAAACTCTTACAAGGTGTGCACGTTTTGACTCGAGCTCGAGACCTGCTGCATATATTATAATCTTTCTGCCATCACACCACGCCTCTTGAGGGCTGTAATAAATATACCTTAACAAAATATATAACTATAGAGTTTCAAATTTCTATCCGATAATAACCATGATCTTAATCAAAAAGAAAATTATAAATTAATATAAACCAAGTTTTAATTCAAATTAAAAGGTAAGGAAAATATAGTATACCATGAAAATGGTCTTACATCACTTGAACTTCTTATAAATATGTAAGATGATAGTGAAAAATTAGAGAGAGAAAAGCTAGCACTAGCTAAATACAGCAGGTGGTAAGGTTTATGGTATCATAGGTTATTTATTTATTTATTTATTTATTTATGGTGCCAATTCATGCATGGCATGGATGACTTTTCTCTAGTTCTGTACAAGTATAAAGAAAGAGAAAGCAATGTGTAGGGTTTAGAAAACGAAATACGAGATAACTTTGCAGGGGCTTGCCCTCATGTCTATATGGACCTCACGTTTCATGCTATCATCAAACCCTAAATCACCCAATTTCTTCATCCTTTGTTATAATTTATTTGTAACGCAGTGTCAAACATGAACACCTTAATGATAGGAAAAAAAACCTATTTTGAAATTAAGTCCACATAACTAAATAATTTAAGTATAGAAATAAATAAGAATAAGGTCGATTAACCAGCATGTATATATGATAAATGTTACACAATCCCATTTTTTATTTTTATTATGTTTGATTTTATTTTTATTAATTCAACTTCATGATTTACTCTACTTTAAAAAGAATTCTTGAAGTTTACTCGATTCAAATAACATGATCATATTAACTCTTGACCTTGTAATATATCCAATAAATCTTATAGTGTTACTTGTTGATTTTTATTAGCTTATATATCAATTAAAATTATATTTTTTGCTTAAAAAATTATAAAAATAAAAATACAGCACAAAAATATTATATATATGTAAGCAATGTGATTTACATTTTACACGCATCCAAGAGATTGTTCGTTTGTACCAATCTATAGAGCATAGAATTGAAATGTGACCTGCACCTAACCTGACCAAACGACTTGTCTCGGCAACAGCTTCTTGAAATTTTACGTCATCCACCAGAAAAAAAGATGGCACTGATTGATTGTACTCCATTATCCTCTTTGTGCTTTATGTTGATTACACATGAACCTCCAGATATGACCACTACAAGTATACCTCCAAAAACAATCATCCTAATTATAAAAAAAAATAAAAAGCCATTTTAGCTTCAAAATTAGGCCCTTTTAGTAGAAAGGCCCGATTCATGTATACTAATTATAAATAGCAATTTATATATATAACATTTTTCATTATCTCAATTCATTGAGACGTTGTACACGACAAATTTTGTCCAAATTCTTTTCTAAATTTCATCAAATTGTAATAGCCAAAAGGTTAATTTAACTAACAAGTGATTTGAGATATAAAATCAGGATTATTTAACATAAAAAATAAAAGTGTATATATATAAAGTTAAAGGCCTAATAACTTAGTGTCAAATGATAAAATTAAAATAAATAATCAATTTCAAAAAAGAAAAAGTCACAGAGAACAAACTGAGTCAACCTAGGTTAATTTAACTAACTCATTATTTCCAATATGAGATAGGGATAAAAAAAAATGAAATTTTTAAAAAACATAGAAAAATATTAAAGTTAAATAAAAAAAATGCTAAAAAAATCAAGTCAAATCGGGCTAACATAACTACCTAACACTTTATATATATATATATGTTTGTATTTGTTTTTATATTCAAATGAGTCTATGGTAAGTCTATTGTCATCCTTAAACTTATAAGGTAATTGCTTGATAATCTATATTTTAGGGGTTTTAACAAATAGTTGTCATTGCCCTTTTTGTATATAAGCATTGTTTGATGAAAGTGAAATATACAATTTAATTTTCAACTTTAAATTGTTTTTATGGTATCAAATCACTCATAAATGACAACTGATCTTCTTTTCTTTTCTTTTCCTCTTTTATAGTAGTCATGATCGCCACTTTTACCCCACCTACAACCCATAACACCAATCAACCCAAAAAAAAACTTATAAGCATAAATGTTATAGTTGAAGCTCCTCTCAAACTCACTTTTACAAATTATATTTTCTATAAATTATAATTCTATAAAATCTTCATCGACTATGATCATCTTGGCTATATTCATGGCTTAAAACTTTATCCAGTAACCATAATCACTTTTAATGGTACAACCACAGTAAACTCTAAATACACCATTTAGAAATAACATGACCAACAAATATGAAATGATAATCAACATTATCTGTTCAACAATAATGTTTTTTCTTGCTCGAGCCAAAACTTTTCAAAAAGCTTGGAAAACCCTTTGTAATATGTATGTCAAGCCTTTTCATGGACACATTAAATAAATAAATGGACAACATAAAAGCATCGCAAAATAATTACTCGACATTTGAGCTTGCTCTTCTTAGAAATCTAGTTGACAAAGAAGAAATCATAAATAAAGTCCTTGAGGACCTTAAAAGAAACTAAAAAGAACTCATATGGACAATCCAAGCCAGAGATGCATATATCACCTTTGAAGAACAATATTAAAAACTAATTAATTTTAAGGCATCCATTCAAGAAAAATAATAATTATCATAGCATTCATACTTTCCCGCCACTATAAATCAAATAAGTCACACCAATAATAACTATCATTCATCCAACACTATGAATTATTGACCATCACTCAATGATATTAATCGTCTATTTGATTCAACAATGTTAGGCCTAACTTGACATAAGGAAACCACCCACCTCCCCGACCATATCTTGGTTACTATTAAATTTATATAATTTACAGTTATACTACGATAAGGTTTTGTTGCTTTTTATTTAATACCAATTCAAGTGTCTCGCCACTCTTTTTCTTTTATACCTATTCATTATGGTAACCATAAACTCATATTGTAACCACTACTTCCAACACATCATCATGATTTTTGGATAATGATGATTATCACCACATTATATTTGATTGACCAAACTCTCATTTCATGTTTTATATAATAGTAATGATGTTATTTTGATCGTAATGATGATAGTATAATTAGAGATGACTTAAATCTTTCCATCATTCATATTGATTTTTCTTCTTCTCAAACTATATTTGTAGTAAACAATATCCTTTGTATTCCTACCATTAAAAAGATAGTTTTAATATCTCAATTTTGCATCATCTATAATAATGTTTCAATTGAATTTTTACCTATTTTTCTTATAAAAGAACTTTATTCAAACAAAACAGTATCGAAAAAACAAACTAAATATGGTATATATGAGTAGTTAGTCTTTTCATCTTTATTTATTTTTTCCATCATAAAGACCTAATTATCTAAGTAGTATTATAGATTAAGTCATCTTGCATTTTCATAATTTTTATTGATCACTTCTTTAAATATATCTTGTTTACCTTTTAAGGCAAAAATCATAAGCAAAAGAAGTTTTTATAAGATTTAAAACCATTGTTGAAAAACATTTTGATTTAAACATCAAATCCTTCTACTATGAAAATGATGGTGAATACATATACCTTAGTTTTTTTTTTACTATTGGTATTTTTAATCTCACCACCTCACCCTACACACTTGATCATAATGTATATTTATAAAGATGATTTATTTATATTATAAGAATTGGTCTAGCATTACTTAATCATGTTTCCTTACCTCTATTTTACTAGTTTCATTATTTCACAACAACCATTTACCTTATAAATTGCATGTTAATTCACACAGTAAATTACATCTTAACTTATCATAATATTTTTGGTACATCTCCAAATTACTCTAAACTAAAAGTCTTTGTTTGCCTATTTTACCCTCAACTTAGACCTTATATATCAATTTCTAAGCCTTGTATTTTTCTTTGGTAATCCATAATTCAAAATGATTACTATTATTTTAATCCTTAATCTTCTAAAATTTTTGTATTATAACATGTCAAATTTATTGAAACTCCACTTATCTTTAACTATTTATCAAGTCCATCTTTTTTTCATATTTTAATATCATCAACACTTGTATTCCTCTATCAATTAGATTAACCTCAAGTATTTAAGTCTTATAATTTACTATATCATGTGAAGGTGAAGTCCATCAACACTATTTATATGAAGCTTCAACAACCTCATCATTACTTGAGTAATCATCTTTCACACCATACGTATCTAAAACCCCTTAGTTTTCATACAACTATTACCTAATCGCAACCCAACCAAAAATCACCTCCTCCTACATACATTATGACTATACACGAAAAAAAAATTCCATCAACCACAAATAAAAATATCATTTATTACTATATCATTAATCATTAATAAACTTACATGTCTTTTGGGGTATCAATGAAATAGGTGACAAGGATGGGTTTTTTTAAGTGCTTATGTGATTTATCTTTGTCGAAATCCTATATCTTGAAACTCAAAAAGTAAAGAATTATCACTAGATCATTGAGGATGAGTATTGATTCATTACTAACACCATAGTTGAGCTAAACTAGGTCTATTATCTCTTGACTAATCTTAAACTTAACCTTGTTATCTATTCATTTATTATGACTTAGATCCACTCAACTATGTTCCAATGTTGTCTTTCATTAAAGAATGAAACATAAATAACCCATTTGTTTGTACTGTATGTATTTGGTTGCTTATTTCAAACAAGTCAGCTGTAATTCTGCTATCATCCTATTACTTTGGAGGAGTTGCTTAGCTAGTCAAGATTTTAGGATTTTAAAACAAATGTCGTTATTATCTTTTTGTGATTAAGCATTGTTTGATGAAAGTGATACGAGGAAATAATTCATAAAATACATCAATCCAGCCTGAAAACATAATGGGCCCTAACGTGATGGACGCCACTCTAACAACAGCTCTGTGAAACCCAATAATTCCAATTGGCGTTACCATCAGAAATGTCAATTTTGTGATCACCCGGGCCATCAATTTTGTGATCACCATTTAAAGATCTTCCTGGTCAAAATCCATACACGTGTTTTGAACCTCAAACCAACAAATTCTTCATTTCAAGACACGTTGTTTGATGAAAATCACCATCATCTCAGCCTATCCAATCCAATGTCTGCCTCTCGCGCACTCACAAATGTTTGGCCCTTCTTCCTTAATGCTCAGATTCCTGCAGTGCCTCCAGCCACGTTGTCCAGCGTGCCCACAGCATTGCTGCATCAGGAAGGTTCACTCGTTTCGTTCTTGCTTGCAATCCTTAGGTCCCATCTGCGTTCTTCTTTACATGGCACTCTGAATGGTTCTTCACCACATTTGCAATCATAACCTCATGATGTTGCATCTGATTCTCACCTTATGATTCCTCGAACCCACATCCTACTCACACCCGAAGCCATTAATCCTGCCCAACACATGCATACAATGACCATAAGATCTATGAACCAGGTTTTCATACCTAAAGATATCATGAGGTGGTGATATTGTTGATGCATAAGCTGCTCACGTGGACTGGAGATGAAGAAGAAGAGTGAAGAAGAAGTGTGAAGTGAAGTCTTGTGTTTGATGATGTGTAAATCAGTTGTAACTACCTAAAAGTTCAACTGATAGTTTGTAACTAGAATTCTGTTAAACAGTTAGAAAATCAGTTGTAAACAAAACGTGTAAAGCATGTGCTGCTTGATATATAAACAGACAAATAATCAAACACAAGATATGCAACAGAGAGAAGTTGCTTATCTTTTCTGTAAACACATTTCTTCTCTCTCAACCTTCTGTGTGCTTAATTCTTTCTTCTCAAATTCAACAAACCCAAACCTGCAAACAAGAACAACAAACACAAATCAAAGAAATTAACATGGTATCAGAGCAAGCTTGATCAACAAGGAAGGGGCGTAATCAATCATTGAACTTACAGCAGTGAGTAAAGAAGAACAAAAATGGTGTCAAGTGGAGATCTTAGAGCACCACAGTTTAATGGTGAGAATTATGAGTACTAGGCTTTTAAAATGAAAACAATCCTCATAGCTTATGATCTATAGGATGTGGTTGAATGTGGTGATACATCAACAAAAGTGTCAAATGAAAATGACAGTGGAGAAACTTCTGATTCAAAAGACAAGAAACCTGAATCAGGAGAAACTGCTACAGAAACGAAGGAAAAGAGGATCAAAGATGCCAAGACTTTAAGCATTATCCAAGGAGCCTTGACTGATGACATTTTCCCCAAAATTAGAAATGAAGAGACAGTAAGAGGAGCCTGGAATCTGTTGAGAAGAGAATACAGAGGAGATGAAAAGGTTAGGGAAGTGAAGTTTCAGGCAGTAAGGGCAGAATTTGAGTATATGAGAATGTCAGAGGGAGAAAGCTTAGATCATTACTTAACTAAGTTTTTTGGAGTGGTAAATGACTTGAAGTCTCTCGGAGAAGAGATAACTGAACAAAGAATAGTGCAAAAGACTTTGATGAGTCTAAGCAGAAAATACAAGTCCATACTCTCAATTATTGAAGAAACGAGAGACTTAAAAACACTTAGAAGTGAAGAAGTGATTGCTTCAATTAAAGTGTATGATAGAAGGGTAGATATGCATGATGAAAGAGATAGAGAAATGCATACTGAGAGAGCCTTCAGTAGTCTCAGAATTGGAGGGAGTAGTTATGCTCAGAATAAGAAGGGCTCACAAGGCAGAAGTTATCCAAAATTGCAGAATCAAAACAGAAGATTTGCAAATTGGAGCCAAGGTGGAAGTTCTGTTAATCTGCAAAATAACAACTGGAATCAGAAACCAGGAATGAGCTACAACAGTTCATTCAATCCTCAACAAAGAAGTGCTAGTAGCATTCAAACAAGCATGAAGCCAAAATGTAATACTTGTCAGAAATTGTATTTTAGAATCTGCAGATTCAAAGGCAAGCCGAGATGTGGAAAATGCAGCAGGTTTGGTCATAACCAAAATGATTGTGATCTTAATAGACAATTGGCTAATTGTGCAAAGGAAGAAGATACAACTATGGGAACCATGTTCTATGCCTGCCATGCAACAAGTGTTCAAGAAGAAGATGTTTGGTTTGTGGATAGTGCATGTAGCAATCACATGACTTCACAAGAAACCAAACTGATTGACATAGACAGATCAGTGACCTGCAAGGTGAAATGGGGTCTAGGGATCTAGTTCAAGATGCAAGGAAGGGGACACTTGTAGTGGACACAAGTCAAGGTGTAAGGCACATCAAAGAGGTACTGTTGGTGCCTGGTTTGGATGAAAATCTGCTAAGTGTAGGGCAGATGATGGAGCATGGTTACTATATTTTGTTTGGGGGAAACAAAGCCATAATATTTGATGATGAAACACTCACAAATGTTATAGCCAAGGTGATTATGAGGGGTAATATATGCTTCCCTTTAACACTGGAATCAATGGTACCTGCAGCAAGAAAAGCCACTGTGATTGAAAATTCCTGGATTTGGCATAGAAGATTTGGACACTTGAATTTTGAAAGTTTAAAGAAAATGCAACAGTTAGAGCTGGTTGCAGGCCTGCCTAGATTGATCAATATGAATGAAGTGTGTGAAGGGTGTATACTAGGCAAGCACAAGAGACAAGCATTTGACAAAGAAGGTGCATGGAGAGCATGTCAGCCCCTTGAATTAGTCCACACTGACATATGTGGACCTATGCAAGCTGACTCAAAAGGAGGTAATAAATACTTTATTACTTTCATAGATGATTTTACAAGGATGTGTTGGATATACTTTGTTAGAAATAAGTCAAATGCTTTAAATGTGTTCAAAAAGTTCAAACTCCTAGTTGAATTGCAAAGTAACTTTAAGCTGAAAAGATTGAGGAGTGACAGAGGAGGTGAGTATACCTCTCGGGAGTTTCAGATATTTTATTCTGATCATGGGATTGAGAGGCAATTGACAGTGGGATACTCCCCTCAGCAGAATGGGGTGGCTGAGAGGAGAAATAGGACCATTGTTGAGATGGCTAGGTCTATGATGAAGGAGAAGCATGTGCCAAATCAGTTCTGGACCGAAGCTGTGAATACAACTGTTTACCTACAAAACAGAAGCTATACTTCATCACTGTCAAACAAGACACCTTTAGAAGCCTTTACAGGGAGAAAGCCTGGGATTAAGCATTTAAAGGTGTTTGGATGTATTTGTTATACTTACATTCCATCTTGTTTAAGACAAAAACTGGATGACAAAGCAGAAAAAAAGGTGTTTATAGGATATGGTGGCTGTGAGAAGGGTTATAGAGTGTATATCCCACACTCAAACAAAGTTGTGCTATCTAGAAGTGTAGTGTTTGATGAGGACAGTACCTACACGTGGGAGATAGGGAATGAGAAGCTTACCTCTCCACTGTTGATGTTTGAAGACAGAGAAGAAGATGCACAGAATGAAAGTATCCAGTTGGATACTGGTGAATCTTCACAGGAGAACCTAATCAGCCAAGGAGAAGCAGAAACAAATGAAGAAGTCAGTTCTGATTCAGAAGCAAGGGTAACCCCAGTGAAGATTAGAACTCTAGCAGATATATATGCTAGATGTCACATGAGTTTGACAGAACCAGAAACTTACACAGAAGCAGCAGGGAATGTGGCTTGGCAAGATGCAATAAAGGCTGAGTTAAAGATGATTGAAAAGAATGACACTTGGGAGCTTGTGGACAGACCCTCTAACAAGCCAGTCATAGGGGTTAAGTGGGTTTACAAGACCAAACTGAATTTGGATGGTACAGTCAATAAATACAAGGCAAGGCTTGTTGCAAAAGGCTATGCACAAAAGCCTGGAATTGACTATAATGAGACCTTTGCACCAGTTGCAAGGTTAGATACCATTAGAACTCTTATTGCACTTGCAAGTAAGAAAAATTGGAAATTATTTCAGTTGGATGTCAAATCAGCATTCCTCAATGGAATGCTTGATGAGGAGGTTTTTGTTGAACAACCCGAGGGGTTTGTGGTTCAAAGATCAGGCTACAAAGTGTACAAGTTGAATAAAGCTTTGTATAGGCTTAAACAAGCCCCTAGAGCTTGGTATAGTGAGATTGACACCTATCTTACTATGAGTAAGTTCAGTAAAAGTGCAAGTGAACCTACTCTATATACAAGAACTGATGGTGAGGGAAATCAGCTCATTGTATCCATTTATGTGGATGACATTGTATATACTGGAAATAGTGAAAGTATGATGAATGCATTTAAAAAGGAAATGATGCAGAGGTATGAGATGACTAACCTTGGTCTTCTCCATCATTTTCTGGGGATGGGTGTGCTGCAGAATGAGGAGAGCATCTTCATCCACCAAAGCAAGTATGCAAAGTCACTTTTGGATAAATTTGGGCTTGCTGAGTGCAAACCTGTTTCAATACCATTAGCCATTGGTGAGAAAATGGTAAAGGATGATGGAAGTGAACTAGTAGATGATAACTTGTATAGAAAAATTATGGGGAGCTTATTATATATGACTGCAACAAGGCCAGATATAATGTATGCAGCTAGTCTATTATCCAGGTTTATGAATCAGCCAACAAGAAAACATATGGGGGTTGCAAAAAGGGTCCTTCGATATGTTCAAGGCACTCTTGATTATGGGATAGAATATTCCAAACACAAATCAGAAATAGTTAAGGGTTTTTGTGATGCAGACTGGGGAGGTAGTGAAGAGGACAGTAGAAGTACCTCAGGGTATGCATTTGGGTTTGGAAGTGGTGTGTGTTCATGGGCTTCAATAAAGCAAAGGACAGTAGCTTTATCAACTGCAGAGGCTGAGTATGTCTCAGCCTCTGAGGCAACTACTCAAGTGATGTGGTTGAGATCAATTCTTGATGATCTTGGTGAAAAACAAGACAAAGCTACTTCTCTATACTGTGATAATATGTCAGCAATTGCTATGGCAAAGAATCTTGTTTTCCATCAGAAAACTAGGCACATTAACAGAAGAATTCATTTTATTCGGGAAGCAGTTCAAGAAGGAATAATTGAATTAAAGTTTTGCAGAAGTGAAGAACAACTAGCTGACATATTCACTAAGGCATTGCCTAAAAACAGATTTGTGCAACTCATATCACAACTTGGAGTCAAACCCGTAAGCAGCTTAGGAGGTGATGTTGATGCATAAGCTGCTCATGTGGACTGGAGATGAGGAAGAAGAGTGAAGAAGAAGTGTGAAGTGAAGTCTTGTGTTTGATGATGTGTAAATCAGTTGTAACTAACTAAAAGTTCAACTGATAGTTTGTAACTAGAATTCTGTTAAACAGTTAGAAAATCAGTTGTAAACAAAACGTGTAAAGCATGTGCTGCTTGATATATAAACAGGCAAATAATCAAACACAAGATATGCAACAGAGAGAAGTTGCTTATCTTTTCTGTAAACACATTTCTTCTCTCCCAACCTTCTGTGTGCTTAATTCTTTCTTCTCAAATTCAACAAACCCAAACCTGCAAACAAGAACAACAAACACAAATCAAAGAAATTAACAGATATCATGTCAATGAATCATCTCAACTAAAAGTTTAAAATGTTAGATGAGACTCCAGAATATGATTTATATTATTCTCTAACACACTTCCTCAAGTGAAAACTCTTTGAGCTTGAAACAGCCACATATTATTTTGTGCTTGATTTTTTATCAAATAGAATGAGAGTGGTGAGATTCGAACACGTGACCCAGGGTTTAACGATTCGTCTAAACCTAATCAAAATGCCACTAATTCCTCAGGTGGGTTTCCACAGTTCCAGGCCGACTGTTTTCTTTTCAATTACAGCCAAGGATTTTACTATTGTTATCTCCTGGTTTATGTTTACTCTTTCTCTTCATTTCTTCTCGGGAGATGAAGTAATTCCTACCAGCTGGGGAGGTTTATTTCTATCGCAACATGAACATGCCCGTGATCTTTTAGCACAAACAAGCATGAGTGGAGCAAATGATGTCTAATCAACATAATAATATTCATATATCCTACCCGGAAGAAGTAATTATAATGAAAAATATTCAACTAACCTGCCCGGAGACAAAATATTCGTTATCCAGATCAACCAGGCTTGAATCTTTTTGTATCTTCCACAACGACCGGAGTCTTTTCAGTAAAAACATGTACCCAATCTTTCGTCCCTAGTTTCATCGTCAGCGTTGACTTTGATACTTTTATCAGAACCTCATAACAGGTCAAACTCCTCGGAGGTTATCACCATGGATGCTGATGTGGGAGAGCTTTTTTTATTACAAGTTCAAATGAATATGTGCACTTGAGATTGATTTATTTCACTAACAAATGATTAGGGTCTCTAGGATAATTAGTTTCTTGATTCATGCATGAGATTGAAGAGCTAAGTGTTCTCCCCAAATCTCATTTGAAAGGTCGAATGTAATAGTACTTGATACTAATTGAAGAAAATTTAATGCTACACAAAGGAAACATTATGTCGTTTTAGGTTTTCGATACCTTATGAATAAATTGCTTTCAAATTCTATACTGAAGTTTATCACAAATTAAATGACTATTTGGGAATGTGGTTAAAGTTGTTTTCTAAATTGTTTTTTGTTCAGAAATGTATCAAAATAATGTTTTTTTTTTAAAAAAAAAATTGACATCAGCACATTTAAATGATCTAAAAAGACCAAAAACTTTTTTTTCCGGCATAACACAATTTATTATGGATTATAATAGTGATACATAATGTGTCATTCTTTTCTTTTCTTTTTTTCTTTTAATCACTCAAATTTTCTTCTTCTTTACTATTTGGCCTTTTCACATTAACTTGGTTTGGGATTGTGTCTGATGATTTATTTCAGTTAGCTTGATATTGAGTTCTCGCGATATCGAGAAACAATTTTGAATCTTGGTTAATGTTTGGTTTGGAAAATATAATTTGATTTTATTAATTCAAAGAAATTGAAATTGAAATGTTATGGATCAAATCTGAAACTGAAATAAATTATTGGCTTTTTTTTTTTACAAAATTAGAGACTAGAATGGAAGAATATGGAAACAAATGCTTGGCACTTGTAACCATATGAGCGTGGCCACCATGATTAAGAGGCACATGAGCTCCTAAAGAAAACTTTTTTGGTACCATTAGAGTCATCTTATAAATAACATTTTTATATATTAACATGTGATCACATTAGAGCTCCATTGTGGCTTCAACAACCCATTCTTTCTTTCTTTCTTTTCCCTTTCCTCTTCTTGGTTTTTTCAAATGACTTTCCAAAATAAAAAAAATTGGTTGTTATTTTTTTCTATACAAAATGCAATCCTTATTCTTTTCATTAAGTTTGTAGCAATAGTTATAGTTCGGTTTTATAAAATTGATGTTCAATAAAATATAAAGTGGTGTTTGAAATCATAAACACAAGAGTCAATGCAAGATAAAATAAATATTAATAAAACAACTGATGGAAATGAAATATAAAAGGAAGGAACAGTCCATTGTTGATTACAATAGTTACCCTTTTTTTTTCATTTAATTTTTTAGTCCTTTAATTTTTTTTCTTCCAATTTAATTCTTTTATATTAAGTTAATTGAGGACTAGATTTGATTATTTATATTGTTTGGCTTGATATAGGGTTCTCTCTAGTCATAAAGACAAACCTTGAATTAAAGCTCAATTTGGCAAAATAGATTTCAATATAATTAATTCAAAATGTTTGAAATTTTAGGGATCAAATTTGAAACTAAAATAAATATTCAACCTTTTTTCCACTATGAATGGAAAAAAAAAATTAGTCCCTTATTTGTTTTTTACATATGGTTCTTATTTCTTAACGTTTTTATATTTGTGTTCAAGAATTTATTTTATTCACAGTTTAGTCTTTTAGTTTAAAAGAGGAGTTAGAAAGTAACTAGGAAGCATGGGAGGAGAGAGGAAATAAATTGGTTACCCATAATCTAGCCACTAAAAGTGTCCTTTATGTATGTTATGACGCTCATAGTGTGACATCATCTTTTGGTTGTTATTGTCGCCGACAATAAAAAACAGAAAAGCTTGGTTTATTCATGGTGTGGTTTTTGCGACTTAGATTGAAGGGAAATGCAATATGTATGGTAGGAGAAAAATGGAATGAACTGCTAGGTTTCAATGGTGGTTGTTATGCATAGTCGATTATAGGAGCAAAAAATCATCATAGATACCTTGAGCTGAGAGGAAGGAAAGTGAATTCTTATAAAAGTGGAAGAAAGGAAAAAATGGCTTTTGTGGTTGTTAAAAGGCTTGGTGATAAGGTTGTTATTAATAATGAGAAGGAAACCGTGAAGGGCAACTTAATTGTTATGTGTGTTGGAGCTTGGTTATTCCCCCCCCCCCCCCCCCCCCAAATAGAGAGTTAGTAATATGTGTGGTCCCCTTATTGGTGGTGGAATGAAAAATTTTAAGATCGAGGGATGGGACTATGTGGGTTAGGAAAGTGGGAGTAGGCATCTACACACACACACACACACACACATCAATGTCGAGTATGTAAAATTAATTCATGATTTTGAAATAAGCGCATTAAAAGTTGAATGTATTTAAAAAAAATGAAACATTTTCATATGACGATGAAAATGTTGAAAATGACACAAATACATCATGAATGTAATTTTTATTTTTGTATTTTGAAAAAAAAGGTCAAAGATTGGGTCATGACAATATCAATAAGTCTTATTTGGCAATAAGAGTTCTACTATAGTGTTTTTAACCTTTCATCTTGGTAGAAAAATATATATGATGTTGGTTTTGTGTTTTTAGGGGAAATTGAAGGATGGATTGAGATTATTAATGAGTTAATCGAGTCTTTAAATTCTTTTTATGTGTTTTTGGGTGAGAAAAGAGCTAAAATAAGGGTTTTAGGGTTAAATGATTCAGAACCTAACTTTTCAGTCATGTTAAATGACTAGTGATGATACTAGAAAGTGATGTGTTGTTTACCATTTCATATTTTGCCTTATTCTTCTAATGTTTGTATTTCCATAAGATATGATCATAAATGACTATAGATTATCACAAATAGAATTGTGGTTGTAATTCCATGAAAAAAAGGATTTATGATTTTAAATGAGTTGGGTTGTGTTTATTTGTTTGAAAAAATATAAATTTGTAAATGATTTCTAAGTTAATAACAATAGTTTTTGAATTTTTCAAATTTATTAAATGTTTTTTTATTTGTCTATTAGTAATTGATGATCATATTATAAATTTTATTTTCTTTTGTTATTTGTTATTTAAATCTTTAATATGTCATATATTATATATGTTGGTATATTTTACTATAGATTTTTATTTTATAGAACTTTAAGGGAAACTTTATAATAACTAGTAGCATTGTTACTTGAGATCCATTTTAAATAAATAGACAAACACAAAGATGAAAAATAAAATAAAATTCATGACCCATAAAAAAATAATAAGAATATTTTCATTTATAATTTTCTCTTTTAAGTGTATCTTTATATTTCTTTAAAGTGGACCATAGAGAATAACTAATAGAATATTAATATTTACTCCTTTAGTACCATAAAATTATGTTCAATTTGGTTACTTTTATTTTTCTTCCCTCTTTTTTGTTATGAATCTTAGTGTGGGCATTTCTAATTAGTAATTTGATGGTGATTTTTTACTTTAATCTTGAACTTAACATAAAAAGAAAATCATTATTTTTATTTATATACAACTATAGTTTGTCTAAAAAACAAATTAAGTGTTTTTCAACATCATTCTATTAAAGAAATCATAAAAAAAAAATTTATGTAAGATAAGTTAAGAGTTCTAAACAAGATGTTAAAATATAAACAAAATATTACAAAATTACTTCAAATTACATAGATAACACATAAATCATTGTAAAATGATGACCCAACAACTAATATTTTTCTATATTACAAATTGGTTTTAAAAAATTAAACACTTGAAGAAGAAAAATGTAATGCTCAAGCTGTAAGCAATCTAATTTTATAAGTTATATCTTAGTCACACTAAAACCAGTATCACATAATTAGAAACACCATATTTCTCTTTCTATCACTTCTTGTTCTCTCTCTCAATAGACATTCTCTTATTATAATATTTTCTCTATTTTTTTCATTGTTTCAACAAACTCTCTTTTATTAATGTAAAAATAAAATGGGTATTTTAATATGATATACAAAACATAGGAAGAAAGAATAAACATCAATGAATTAAAATTAGGTACAAGACTTTGACTAAGAAAAATGGGTTTCAATTAGTTTAGTATTTTGTTTGATATAAGGTATGAAAAGCCACCAAATTAATTATAAAAACTTTGGATGATATTTCTTGTTGATTAATAAAAATAATTAATTATAAGTAGGATAGGTTAAGGTAGATTGAAAATTGTTTTCTTATTTAGGTTTTTGAATATTTTAATTAAACTCAATTAAATAAGCTGATAAATTATATGGGATCTAAAAATTCAATGTCATAAAAAAGTTATTGTTTTCTTACAATTATTTTCTCTTTTTTTAAAAGAGATTGAGAAAAAAAAGCTAGGGAGTGAAAATATGCTAAGATAGAATTTTTGTTTTTAATTATTTAATAATGTTTTTTATGAAATATGAGTTGTTATTTTTTAAAGTGTTTGTTTATGTAAAAATATATTAAAATATTAAAATAATAGTTTTTAAAATTTATTTTTATATTAACTCATCAAAACAATTTAATATAAACAAAATATTTTTTTTATAAAAACATTTCCAACCGAAAAATATTTAGTAACTACTTTCTTTGTATCCATTGACGAGTTTGTGATGGGACTCATATTTATAGTAATTTAATAAAACTAAATAGAATATATATATATATATATATATATATATATATATATATATATATATATATATATATATATATATTAACTAATATCTAAATGGCGTGGACGTTTCACTGTATATGCGTTCACTGTGCACACAGACACAGTGCACTGTGGATTGCAATAGTTCTCTTTTTTTTTTTTTTTTCCTTTCTGATTGTGTTTTTTTCTCTTTTTTTATGCTTTTTTTTTGTTTTTATTTTATGATTACGCTACTTTTTTTTTCATTTCTTTTTTTTTTTTTGCTTTTTTTTTCCTAATTATTCTTTTTCTTCTTTTTTTCCTCCGTTTTTTGCTTCTTCTTTTTTTTGCTTTTTTTTTGTATTTTTTCCTTATTATATTTTTTTTTCATTTTTTTCTTATTATATTTTTTTTCTTTTTCTACTTATATGTTTTTTTGTTTTTTTGTTTTTTAATAATCGGGGTTTCCAAGCTCGCTTAAATGCACCACGATTAATCTCCATATCCAAATTTTTTTGATAACCAGGGTGTCCAGGCCAACTTATGCATACCATGACAATCCCTGGACCCATATTTTTTTTCTAAAGTGCTTTCCTGCTGGTACATTTTTTTTTCTTTTTTTTATACTTTTGTTTTATTCACGTATATATTTTTTTATAACCGGGATCTCCGACCAGCTTAAGCACACCACGACTAATTCTTGGGCCGAATTTTTTTAAAAACAATATGGATTGCTACAGTGCTTTCACGCTTATACTTTTTTTTTGTTTTCTTTCGCTTATATATTTTTTTTTAACCATGGTCTCTCAGCCAGCTTAAACTCTTTTTTTCACTTATACATTTTTTTTCACTTATATATTTTTTTTATAACCACGATCTCCGGGCAGCTCAAGTGCACCACCACTACTCCTCAGACCAAATCTGTTTTTCATAATCGGGGTGTCCAGGCCAGCGTGGACACACCATGACTAATCTCCGAACCAATTTATTGTTATTTTTTATTTTTTTTCCTTATACATTTTTTTGTTCACTTATATAATTTTTTATGTCTAGGGTCCCCAGTCCAGCTTAAGCACACCACGACTAATTCCCGGACTGATTTAAAAAAAAAAAACAATATGGATTGCTACAGTGCTTTCATGCTTATATTTTTTCCTCACTTATATATTTTTTTTATAACCGGGGTCTCTGGGTTAACTTAAGCGCACCATGACTAATCCTCTGATCATTTTTTATAATCGGTGTGTCTGGATCAGCTGATGCGCACCGCGAGTTCTATAAGTACGTATATACCCCCTATAAGACAAAATCCAAGAGTTGGTTATAGGGGTGTATTGGTAATTTACCAATTATATTTTCTATAGCGGTGTTATGGGCGCGTCTTCGGGCGCGACGCCAATTTCAGAGCTCATGCACATTTTGGATGGCGCGTGCGGCGTAGAACTTCTAAAAATGTATATTAGTTTTTTATATATTCATTTTATTATGTAAAGTGTGTTTTAAATAATATCATGGTATTAGAGATATTTTCAATTTCTTTCATTTATGTGCATAGTACAATAATCATAATATCCTCAAATAAGACGAAAATGTTATTCCACTGTTCATATGACAAAAAAAAAAAGACTATTGCAATCCACAGTGCAACTTATTGTTGATAGAAAAATACAACTTATTTTATACTGGTTATTTCATTGAAACCTACTAAACAAATAAATTTATATTCATTTAAAATTTATATATTTTATACAAAACTTGCACTTCATAAAAATTATATACAGATTTATTATTTTGTCTAAATTTATGCTATGATAAAAAAAATCATACATAATAAATATTTTTTTACGTTGAAAAAAATATGATTCCGCCCGCGACGAGGCGCAGGTGCCATGGCTAGATGTTTTCTTTTATTTTTATTTGTTCTTTGGATTAGATGATTTTTATAATTTTATTATTTGCGCAATAATAATCATAATTTTAGTGATTATTTTTTTAAAAAAATCTTTTGATTTTTTTTAATGATTTTCCTGAAATTTTAATTTATATCGGTGATCATTTTAAAAGTAATATTACTCTATTTTTCCCTTTATTCGTTTTTATTTTTCTGTTTCTTTATTTGTTCTTTAGATTATATGATTTTTATGATTTTATTATTTATGCTATAATAATGATAATTTTAGTTATTATTTTTTTATTGTTGTTTTATAAAAATCTTTTGCTTTATTTTTTATTTTTCATGCAATTTAATTATTTTAATTGTTTTGGCTGTAATGTTAGTAATAATTTTAGCTTTTATATCAATGATAATGGCAATAACGTTAGGATAAATTTTCAATCTATGTTTTCGTCTTTTTGTTGATAGAAATTTAACAGCTTATTTTTTTATTTGATTATTGTAGGTATTTTCACAATTTATATTTTATTTTTGTTTGATTTAAATTGAATTATATAATGAACTAATCTTAATACAGTGAACTTAATAATTCAGATATCCGAGTTTTCTTGCTTTTTTAATGATGATGATAAATTTATGCTGGTTATTTTGTTTGAAACTACTAAACAGATAAATTTATATCGATTTTAAATTCATATATTTTATAGAAAACTTGCACTTGACATGAATTCTGCACAGATTTATTATTTTAGCTAAATTTATATTATAATAAAAAAATATACACAATTAATATTTTTTACATTGAAAAAAATATTTTGCCGCCCGCGGCGAAGCGCGGGGGCATTGTCTAGTATATATATATATATAAACAAAAAGTCAAACCGTTAATTGACATCAATATTCTACACAGATAACGGCATTTAACAAATAGAAAATGTTCCAATTGACCCACTAGACTAGCAAGTGCACCTTACACAATGAGTAAAAAGTAATTGCAAACAAAAAAATGGCGTGAATTAATTATTTTATGTGCTTCTTTGGCGGTGGAGAAGAAGAACCCTAGAAAGCTCCCTTCGTCTTCTTCAAAGTAAGTCCCTTTATCTTTGCTTAAATTCTACACCAGTAACTGCCTGTTCATTTTTTCTTAAAATAAAATCTCAGACAAGTCCAAGGTTACGAAGATCTTTGTTCCTGACCACGACCCATATGCTTCTTTGTTTTTTTATCTTGATTTCTCGGCTTGCTAGTTCTGTTCTGTTAATAATGAATCTGTTAGTTTCAAGACATACACTTTACTATGATTTAACAATATGATTTATAGTATTGTTATATCTGTGATTTGGGTTTTAATTAATTTTTGTGTGTCTGTAATCTTTTTGGAGATTTCCTTAGGTGAACACAATGTTGTCAACAAATTGTGTTAAGGTTAAATAAGTTGTCTTGAATTGTCCATGTTTGAAATAATGGATGAAGATAACAGTTTGAATATTCGTAATTGGGGTTACTATGAGCCAACACCTGTTAAAGGAAATCTGGGTCTTCAGCTCATGTCCTCAACAATGCCTGAGAAACCAATTTTGGGTTCGCGAAGTGCTGCGATTATGACAAGTGTGAATGGAGGCTTTCACCATAGGGATATTGGGATTTCCCAGCCCTTTATGCCGATGGAGTACACGAGGGATGTTTGGATTGGCCAGAGAGAAAAGCTTCTCAATGTGTTGCCTGGAAACCATGATTATGCAGCTGTTTTGCCTGAAACATCTTCATCTCATCATATGGAAATGTTTCAACAACCTTATTCAGCAAAGGATGAACCTCTGGAGCAAGTTGAAGAGGCTGGTGTTGTTGAAAAGGTAAATGGTCCCAGTAAAACGAGGCAGCGTCATAAAGGCCCAAAATCCCCGAGAGCAAAGAAGTGTAAGAGAGACGCTCAAGTTCCCAAACCTGAGGGTAGTCCTTCTATTCAACGAGCAGGGGCTGCCAAGAAAACTGCAGAAATTATGATAAATGGGATCAATATGGACATTTCAGTCATTCCCATACCTGTTTGCTCATGTACTGGCAACCCCCAACAATGCTATCGCTGGGGGTGTGGCGGGTGGCAATCGGCATGCTGTACGACATGCATATCTGTGCACCCTCTGCCTATGAGTACAAAACGGCGTGGTGCTAGGATTGCAGGGAGAAAAATGAGTTTAGGAGCTTTTAAGAAAGTCTTAGAGAAACTTGCTGGTGAAGGCTATGACTTCTCTAATCCGATTGATCTGAGAACTCACTGGGCTAAACATGGTACCAACAAGTTTGTCACTATTAGGTAGATTTACCACATGGATCCTTGTTTTGCTTGTACTCTAAGCTGTTTCATACTTGTCGATGCCAGGGAAACTGATGTAATAAATGAGATTTATCAATAGATTCTTGCCTCATATGTGACTGATTTTTCTATTGTTAATTGTTAAGAGATTCCTTGATTCTTTCTTATCTTATTTACTTATGTATATTCTATTTCTTCTGATTTAGAGTATATTTGAAATAAAAATCTAATCTTAGTGTATTCGGCAGCCGCATTCTTTGTGCAGTTATTGCAGCATTTGTAAATGAATGAGCGTTCATGGTTTACCTATGACCTTGTCTATGATTTTGTGAGGTAGTTGCTTGAGGCTGCCACATTGTTAGTTAAAAACTTGTTATTGATAACCCAACTTAGAGGATCTTTTGCTTCTTTTTCCCTTAAAAGGTTGCAATAACAATGATAATTCTAGGTCCTTTTTGATTGTGACGGTGATTTATTTTGTTTGATGAATGCATTTTACTCTTAGTGGTAATGTTCTATCATGTACAGGTCTCTCCTCATTTTTGTTTTGAGGTTTTATGTTGGATGGTCTGACAATTTTTTTGTTTGATTGCAAGTTTTCTGTTCCTGCCTGGTAGGCTTGTTTATGCTACCTCCCCTCTTCTTGCCCCACTCAATTATGCTGGTTGTAATCCCAAATCTGATAAAAAGAAGTTCGTAACTTGAGTTTCAGTCCCTGAAAGATGTCTATTAAGTTGAAAATTTGGTGGCAGGATTGGAGTTTGTAAGGAGGTTGAATTTGGAGTGAAATAAACTAGAAAATAAAGAACCTTAAAACTTATTCTTGATATTATGAGAGCTCTATAAAAAAAATCTATAAAAAAACATTAAATTTAATTCTAAATCAACTTAATATAAAGAATTAAATTTAAAAAATAACAATTAAGTGACCTAAAGCAATTTAAAAAAATAGAAAAATAAAACATTGTAGGTAACTATTACAATTTACAACCCATAATAGATTGTGTTTTTTTGTTATGTTGCATTTTCATTGTTTTCTTTAATATTTTTTTTTCATATTTTATTGTCTCGTGCATTCATAATTTTAAATCTCATTTCATGGTTGGCCAAGAGTCAACTTTGCAAAATCAAACTACAATTATTATAGCAAAAGAACCTAACAAGAAAAAAAGATGTGTATAAAAAAACAAAGTTTGAAGGACCTAATGAAAAAAAACATGAAGGGTGCAAATAACAAAATAAACTTGGGGTGGTTCTATATTCATAAGAAATTTTTGCCCCAAGTTTTTTAATGTATAGTATTAGTTTGATTCCTCACACTATTTTAGGTGGAACAAGTTTTTCTCAACATAAAAAAAAATATATGGATTTTGGTAATTTTGTTTTTACTATAAAGAAAAAACAATAACTACAAAGTAAGAAGTTCTTATGTGCATTTAATAAAATAAATCAATAATTATATATGTCCATAAATCATAAGAACTTTATTGATTCCAACCAAAGATTATTTTGAGAAACTGAGATAAAATACACATTAAGTTATTTGACCTCATGTTTCTAGTAGCTCTCCAATATATTTTATTTAAATATATAATAATAAAATTATTTTATATTAGAAAAAATAATTTAAACTGCAGTGGAAAAAAACATTTTTTTTTCATGGGTTCTTAATTAGATAAAAAAATAGATAGAATTAGAATAAATAAATAAATATATATATATATATATATATGTTGACACCAAGATCATTTGTTTTAGATGTTAGAGTGTGATCAATTGATAATTTTCTCATATTTTCTTTGTTTACCAGTGAGATTTTTTCTCCTATCTCAACCTAAAAAATGGTGTGAATAAGTGATTATAAAATTTGTGGTTATAATGGTGGTATAATGACTGCATGAATTATTATGATATTGGTTATTATAGCCTAATTTTAGGTCCCTCAAAATTCTTTTATGTAAAAAATATTTTCCCTTTTTCAAAAATCATAAATTCAAAAAATTTAAAATATCTTAGGGTCACAAATGAATAAAAAATTTGATTGTGGCAAAAAATAGGTTGAAAAGAGACTTAATCGCATAAATTGTCCCTAGTTAATCTTTCTTGCTTTGATAGATTCAAGGTAATTGAGGGCTTATCTTCAAATCAATGAATATGAAGTTCTAGATCTCTAAATCAAGCATGGTTTATTCCTAGTAATATATTTGCATCTCTTATATAATTTTATTTCCTTTGATGACATATTTACATTCTAATATTCATGATTAATTTATCAAATTACTATACCTAATCAATCTTGATTGGAAAAAAAGTCACTCGTAAAGAGCTAGCTTTAAGGTTGTTTACTCTTGATAAGGATGATTATGCAAAGGACAAATAAAAATCATACATCAATCATAGCTTTGAAGGAAGGTTATAGAATGAAGAGAGAGGTTGAGAATTATCCATAACAACCCATCTTTAGAAAACCACCATAAAAGTTTCAAGTGGTTTTATAACTTCGTTGTTTTACTTTAGCCTATAAAAAAAGTGAAATTGAAAATTATGAAGCTCCATATCATAAAATCTTATTATTTAAAGTGAAAAAAACACTAATATATATGTAAAGGGTGAGCTTATAATTCCAACATTAATATGAACTATTGGTTTAACTATTGGATTTAAATAAATAAAAATGTAAAAATTAACTAAATTTAGTGCACTTAACATCGCAATGACATCTTTTTTATTTTCTCTAAAGAAAAAGGTTTTTTGGGTTTGAGAATAGGTCTAAAACTTAAGAAAAATAAATCTTCACCTAGTATTATAGTCACCAAGAGCCCTAACGAGTTTTTCAGAATTCAAAGTATGAGACTGATTATGCTAAATAGAATATATTATCACTTTATAGCATCCTACCTAATATAAATTGACTTGTTACTTGTCTTTTATTCCTAATGGGTTTTGTTATGGTTAATGCCAATGGTTTATCTGTCCAATGTAATAAGTTAAATCCTAGGTAGATGATTTGTGTTTATCCATATTAAAGTTCAGGTGATCTTTGACACTTTAAATTACTACCATATAATGATATGTGAGAATTCATTTATTTTGAAAAAAACAAAAACAAATTAATAGTGGTTGACTAGAGTTTGGTAGAGAGAAAATGATAAGCTTATGAATAGGGTTTCAATTTTGACCTTTAGAGACAAATACAAAAGGTTAATTGGAATCTATTTCAAAGGCTCTAAAAAGTAAAAACCAATATTTTGGTGGTTAAATTTTAGTTTGGTCCTTGATTTTATTGCTTTTTATTTTTTATCTCTCAAATTTCTAGTTATGCAATCAAAGTTAAAGATAAAATCAAAACCAAAATAAAAATATTCTTAGTTAAATCCTCTACTAAGATCCAACTCCCTCCTTAAGTTTTTTTGTTTTCAAAATGGTCTCTTAATTTTCAAACCTTTTTCAATTAAATCATAATTGGCTATTAAAACATCAAATTATTTCAATTAGATCCCAATTAAATTAATAAGACCTAGACTTAGGCCCTCAACAAACACAAACCATAGGATTATGAACTAAAAAAATATACATCGTCAATAAACAAGGATAACTAGTGGACAACTAGTTGTAGCACGAGAGCATAAAACACTTTTTTGCAGGAACAATTGTGAAAGTCACTAAGAAAAAAAAAGGACATCAAGTTGGAATTGTCTCTATTAATGGAATAACAACCAACATCAAACAACATCAAGAGTCTGTGAGAATGACACCTAAATTGAACAAATTGACACCTAAATTGGTGAAAACGACAATGGTTAACAAGGGTTTGGTAGAGATAAAATTATAGGCTTATGGATTAGGTTTTGATTTTAGCCTTTAGATAATAATACAAAAAAGAATGCTTGGAATCTATATCAAGACTCATAACATCAATGTTTTGGTAGCTAAAGTTTAGTTTCGTCCCTAATTTCTAGTAATATTGGTTTTAATCCTTTCAAACTTCTAGTTTTGCAATCTAAGATGAAAATCCAAACAATTTTTTTTTTAATTAAATCCTACATTGAAATCTAAAGCCCAACTCAAGTTTTTTGTTTTTCAAAATTGTCCTTGAATTTAAAACCATTTTCAATGAAATGAAAACTATCTATTTAAACATTAGATTATTTCAATTTAACCCCCCACTAAATCAATAAGACCTCTCAAGTCATGCTAATTTTTATATTTGGTCTCAATCCATTAATTCCTTTAATTATAGCTATTGTTCTTCAATTTAACTCTTAAAATACATCTTAAATAAATTAATAAAAACTTGTCATGTTTGACTCATCTTAAAGTTTTTTGAAAAGCTTATTTGAAAAATATCTTTTATTGATTTGTTTTTGTTTTTGGATATTTCTAGCAAAAATACTAGACTTAAAAATTAATTATAATAAATTAAAATATTTAATTGACATAAATATTTTATCGGTAATCGTTATATACAATTATAACATGATAAAAACAAAAATATTTCAATGACCTAAACATAAAAATAATAAAGAGTCGGTTATATTTCACACATCCTCACCTTGGTGTGGTGAAAACATATTTTATCCTTTGGGTTCAAGGAAGTTTCATGATTATTTTTTTGGATTCAAGGAAGTTTCATGATTATTTTTTGTTAAACAAAACTATACATATACTAAAAAAATGATGTTTTCATGTAGAAATAGTATAATTATAAATTTTGCTAATATAGTTTTTCTATAATGATGACAAAATTTTGCTAATTATATTTTATATTTTTTTCTTTTTATACTTGATTTTTTTTATCATTTTACATTTGGCCTATTTATAACAACTTCCATAAAGGTGGTTTCTTCCATATGGAGTTGCGTTTATCTCGTTTATACAATGGTATTTCATTAGAGACCTCTCTTTTTTCTCTTTTGTTTCTCCTCCCCTTGAAATTTGTGTTGGTTATTCAAAAATTTGAATTTATTTTCTTATTTATTCATATTTCAACTTTGGTTCTCAGTTTTGTTTTATAATAATTTATGTTCTTGACCTATTTTTCAAGTTTAAATTTATTTTCAATTTCATCTTTGAATCTATAATTGTGATTTGTTATTTTATTTTTCAAATATGAACCTAATTCTTTTGATTTTTTTATCCTTTTTTGAATTTTATTTTTCTTTTCAATTTCCCTTTTCAATTCCAAACTCAAGGTTATCAACTCATTTTTTTGTTTTACTTCAAATTTGGTTCTCATTCTCATTTTTTGTTTTGTTTTGGCTCCTTTTATATAATTTTTTTTTCAATTTCATCATTCAATATTTTATTTATTTGGAATTGAGCTTTGTAAGTTATTCTAGTTGATTTTTGTTTAGTGACTCGGATCACGAATTTGAAAACTTAACACAGGTTGACATTTTTTTATGATCTCATCATTCGACATTTTTTATTTTAAAAAATAGGTTTCATGATTTTCTTTGGTTTTCTTTTAATCAAGTTATCTTAATCTCATAACCTAGATAGTATATTTGACCGATTAACTCGAGTAGTTTTTTTAAATTGCTTTTTTTTTCTATATATATATTTTTTGTTTTGTCCTTCATAATTGAATTATTTTTAAAGTTAGTTTTTATTATTTTCCTTGTTTTACCTTCTATTAGGAATATCGTTTGCATGATCTGACTCGCGAGATTTGGTGGCCTTACTAGGGTTTGCATGTGTTTTTTTTCTTAAGATTTTTTTTAATTTTTTTTTTTTAATTTCATCATTTTATATATATGTATTGCTAGGATTGAGCATCATCATGTTTTTAAAAGTTTCTTTCTTTGAGGTTGGTCCAACCTCACAACCGAGTTATGAGTTTGTCATGTTAAGTAAGGTTCACTTGATTTTTTTTTATTTAATAATAAATTATTTTATAATTCAGATATGCTGATTTTATTTTTTATTGTCCTAGTTTTTTTCTTGTTATTATTATTATTATTATTATTATTATTTGTCTTAAAAAATTCAGTTGATATATTGTTCTTTCTTTCTCTATTATATAGTTAAATAAAATTATTATTAGAACAAGTAGAATTTATGGTGAGTTTTTTTTTTATTATTTAAAACACACTAAGTGGGTGTTTGGGGCGGCGGTTCAACGCGCGGTGCGTTGAACCGCAACCCCAAACTCATACATTACCAAACGGGATCCCAGTTTTTAACTGTGGGTCCCACCTAAAAAGTAGTCGTTGAGCCGCAGCTGCGAAAGCAGCTGAGAGCTGCTTTTGCGGCTGCGACTCTTGAAAAAAACGCAGCAAGACGCAAAAAAAGCAAAAAAGGCAGCAATCAAGAAGCAAAAAAGGCAGCAATCAAGACTTTATCATCTCCGATCATTCTCACTCAGTGGTGGGTGGGGTTGTCTTTGTGTGTGGGTGGCTGGGGCTGTCTTTGTGTGTGGGTGGAAGAGAAGCTTGTCTCTACTACCGAGGAGGGCCTGAAACTTGACGAGACTGAAGATGAGAAGAAAATCAGGAAGAGTTGAAGCAGAACTTCGAGGGTCTCAGCAAGGTTATCAGGGTGTGTTGGGAGACAAGGTAGAGAAGGGTTTGTGGCAGTTTGTTAGGGTCTGTGTGTGTGTGTGTGGTGTGGGGATGGGAAAAATATATATATATATATATATATAGGGTGGGAACGAATATATATATATATATGGGTGGGTGGGAGGGGGGGCTGGATATATATATATATATATATATATATATATTACAAACCAACTAAAAGGCGTGGGCAAAATACTGCTTAAATCACTGTAGATTGTGTCTTATTTCACTGTGGATTGCGGCAGTGTGCACCCGTTTTTAGCCTTCGTCTTCTCAGCAAATTGTGCGGGTAAAATGGGGGTATTTTCGGTTTTTCCTGTTTTTGTCCTTTTTTTTTATTTTAATCAGATATGAACAGTGTATTGGCGTTTTTGTCCCTCAAGCCGGACAAAATAGTGTTATGCGCTCAGGGTTAAGGGTGTAATTGCACGCGTACGGACCGGCCTGGTTCGCCGCAACTCTTTGTGTTTTTTTTTTTTTAAACAGCTAAATACGGAAATAGCTCCCAATAAGACAAAATCCCTGACTTGGACGCAAGGGTGTGACGGTAATTGATCCATTTTTTTATTATTTTTCTCGGAATACTGTCAGCGCGTGTGATCCACGCGACCGACAGTATTTCGCCTCACGCCCTGTTAAAGTGGCGCGTGCAGGCTGATAGAGTCACCGGAAATGGGCTACCGGCGTCTCAGTCGATGCGCCGCCGCGTGGTCTTCCTCCCGGTGCGACGCGTTCTGTCCTCCGATGGCCGTGGACATGTCGGTGGCCGGTTAAAGCCGTTCGTTCCGTTTCTCTCTCTCCTGCAGAAAAATGTACAGTTGAGGCCCCCGGGTTTGTTGACTTTTCACTTCTGTCCCTGGACTTTTAATTTTTTGTTTGGTAGAGAAGAGGCCCCCGGTTTGGACTTTCACTTCGGTCCCTGAATTTTTAATTGAGTCCTTTGATTGAAATTAATGAAATGTTAATGTTTCACTTCGGTCCTCCTTCTTTTAATTTCCGGATTGAGTTAAAAAACCTTAATATATTCGGTACGGAAGTTGTGATTTTTTCAATTTTGTCCTTGATTAAAATTGATTATATAATTGATTTTCATTTTGGCCCTTTTACTTTTAATTTTAGATTTTAATCCCTATATTTTATTTTTTAATTTGATCTTTTGTTAAAGTTTTTAGGGTTTTTTAAATCTTTCATTTTTTTTCTTTCATTATTAGCACAAATATAATAATAATAATAATAATAATAATAATAATAATAATAATAATAATAATAATAATAATAATAATAATAATAAATTTGTTTTTCTTGCTTATTCTTTTGTTAATGTTTTTTTGGTTTTTTTCCTCTGGATAATTTGATAATTTTTATTGCCTTGACAGTAATAACAATGATAATTTTAATTTTTATTTGTTTTTTTTTCTTCTATTAAAGTTTTTAGGATTTTTGTGGTCCTTCATTTATTTATTTGTTCTTTATTATTAATAATGATAATAATAATAATTTAATTGTTTTTCTTGCTTAATTTTTTGTTAATGTTTTTGAGGGTTTTTTTTTCTCAGAATAATTTGATAATTTTTATTGTGTTGACAATGATAACAATGATAATTTTTAGTTTTCATGGTTTTTTTAGTCTTTCATTTATTTTATTTTTTTCATTATTAACACAATAATAATAATAATAACAATAATAATAAGAATAAGAATAATTTAATTGTTTTTCTTGCTTACTCTTTTGTTAATATTTTTTAGTTTCTTCTTGCTCGGGATAATTTTATAATTTTTATTGTTTTGGCAGTGATAACAACGATAGTTTTTGTTTTTGTTTTATTCTTTTATTTGATCTTTTGTTCAAGTTTTTTGGAATTTTTTTCTCTTTCATTATTAACACACAAAAAAAAATGAAAATAATAATAATAATAATAATAATTATTATTATTATTATTATTATTATTATTATTAATATTATTATTATAATAATTTAATTGTTTTTCTTGCTTACTCTTTTGTTAATGATTTTGAGGGTTTTTTTTCCCTCAGAACAATTTGATAATTTTTATTGTGTTCACAATGATAACAATGATAATTTTTAGTTTTCATTGTAGTTTTTTTGTTTGATATTTTTTTGTACTTTTTACAATTTTTTTAATCTTTAATTCATTCATTTATTATTTCATGATAATAATGATAATAATAATAATAATAATAATAATAATAATAATAATAATAATAATAATAATATTTTAATTATTTTTCTTGCTTGCTATTTTGTTCATGCTTTTTTTTTCTCTCTCAGTATAATTTGATAATTTTTATTGTTTTGACAGTAACAACAATAATAATTTTAGATGTTAAGACTCCGATGTTGCTATTGTTATAATATTTTAAATTAATATTGCTTCATTTTCCCCATTATTTTTTTCATTATTATTATTTTTATTTGCTCTTTGTATTAAATGATTTTTATAATTTTACTATCTACACAATAATGACGATGATTTTAGTTATTACTTTTTTATTTTTTTCTTATTAAAATATTTTGCTCTTTTTTTAATATTGGATCGCGCTGTTTTTTGATCTTTTATGGCACAATACCTACATTCTAAAATATGTATTCTATGCTTGCGCAACAAACTATACTTAAAAATTTATACATTTTATCTCCTAATCTTTAACTTTTATGTAGTTATATCATATAAATTTATCGTTGTTGATTTATTTATGTTAAATTATATACACAAGAATGCCCGCGGCACCGCGCAGGCAATATAGCTAGTATATATATATATGGGTGGGTGGGAGATATATATATCCAGCCCCCCCTCCCACCCACCCATATATATATATATATATTTTCTACTATATATAATTATATATAGTAGAAAATATATATAATATACTTGAAAATATATATATGGTTGAAAATGATGTAACTATATCAAAAATATTTATTTTTGTTTTTATTAAAAAATACCTCAACAAGTAAAAAATTATATACAAAATATTTATTTATTTTTATGATTATTAATCTACAATATTTAAAAAATATTATATATATATATATATATATATATATATATATATATATATATGTTCTTTAAAGTAATTTCAACAGTTGACAGCAATATGAAAATCATGGTAACCAAACACACGAAACTGCTTTTCATTAAACTCAATATCAACAACAGATTTAACCAAACACTAAAATTTCAGTTATAAATCGCAGCTAAAAACGCTTTTCATAAAACTACTTTTTTTCAACCTCAACCACAACAGCAATCGTCACGCCAATCAGGCTCTGGTAAGCATAATTGTTTTCCTTATAAAAATAAATAAATCAGTAGGACCCGCACGGAAGTTTGACAACCTCTCGAAACACGAGCAAGTGCGCCCAAACATTCTCAAATTCCTAGATAAGGAGCACTTTCAAAAATGAGTAAAAAGTAATTACATAGAAAAAATGGCGTGCATCTTTTCATTTTTGTGCTTCTTCAGAAGAGAACAAGAACCCTAAAAAGCTCTCAACGTCTTCTTTCAAGTAAGTTGCTTTATATTGCCTAAAATATTACACCCATGGCTGTCTGTTCTCTTTAAAAGCAATTTTATCAGACAAATCCGAAAATCTGAAGATCTTACTTTCTGGCTATGACCCATATGTTTGTTTTTTGGCTTACTAGTTCTGGTAATTGAGACTTATGCTAGTTTCAAGACACAAACTTTACTGTGATTTGACTATCTACTTATTATTTTTTTGGTTTCTGTGATCTGGGTTTGAATTAATTTTCTCGTCTGTAATCTTTTTGGAAATTTTGTTAGGTGAACACAATGCTGACAACAAATTGTGTTGAGGTTAAATAAGTTCTCTTGAATTGTTCAAGTTTGAAATAATGGATGAAGATAACAGTTTGAATATTCGCAATTGGGGTTACTATGAGCCAACACCTGTTAAAGGAAATCTGGGTCTTCAGCTCATGTCCTCAACAATGCCTGAGAAATCCTTTTTGGGTTCGCGCAGTGCAGCAATCATGACAAGTATGAATGGAGGTTTTAACCATAAAGATGTTGGTGTTTCGCAGCCCATGCATCCTATGGAGTATATGAGGGGAGCCTGGATTGGCCAGAGAGAAAAGTTTATCAATGTGTTGCCTGGAAACCATAATTATGCGGCTGTTTTTCCTGAAACATCTTCAGCTCATCATATGCAAGTTTTTCAACCACCTTATTCAACGAAGGATGAACCGCTTGAGCTAGTTGAAGAGGCTGGTGTTGTTGAAAAGGTAAATGGTCCTAATAAAAAGAGGCAGCGTCAGAAAGCCCCAAAATCCCCAAAAGCAAAGAAGGGTAAGAGAGGCTCTCAAGTACCCAAGCCTGAGGGTACTCTTTCTGCTCAACGAGTAAGATCTGCCAAGAAAACTGCTGAAATTATGATAAATGGGATCCATATGGACATTTCAGTCATTCCTATACCAGTTTGCTCGTGCACTGGCAACCCTCAACAATGCTATCGTTGGGGTTGTGGTGGGTGGCAATCAGCATGTTGTACGACATGCTTATCTGTGTATCCCTTGCCTATGAGTATGAAAAGACGTGGTGCTAGGATAGCAGGGAGAAAAATGAGTTTAGGAGCTTTTAAGAAAGTCTTAGAGAAACTTGCTGGTGAAGGCTATGACTTTTCTAATCCCATTGATCTGAGAACTCACTGGGCTAAACACGGTACAAACAAGTTTGTCACTATCAGGTAGATGTACCATGTGGATCTTTCTCTTGCCATACTTTGCAACCCAGCATGTTTGTATTTGTGTATATTCATGCATCCTGTCTTGGCAGAGGCTTGCAATGTAGTTTGTAGTTGATGAGTTTCTGTCGCATTTGATGATTTTGAAATTGTGCCTTTTTGGCACTGACTGTTGTTTTATGGTCTTTCTTCTTGTAGTCTTGGCTGTTTCAAACTTGTTCCAGGGAAAGTGATGTCGTAGATGAGATTTATTTAATAGATTCCTGCCTCGTAGTTTCTTTTTCTTGACCTTTTAAATCTTATTTCATTGAATTTTTCTTACTTCACTGTTAATTGTTAAGAAATATCCTCAATTCTTATATTAGTACTTATTCAATTTCATCTGATTTAGCACACGTTTGAAATAAAAACCCATTTTTAGTGAATCTGGCTGCCTCGTTCGTTATGACTAGTGAAAATGATTGATTGTTCATGGCTTACCTATGACCTAGTCGTGAGGTAGTTTCTTGAGGCTTGCCACATTGTTAATGAGAAATATTTTTTTTACTAGCAAGTCTTAAGTTTTGGAGGATAGCAAGGTTTCGTCAAACAATCTGTTGGCATTCTTACTACTGTTTGAATATAAATTAGTATATGTGGATGGGTTTTGCTAGTTCGATGGTGGAGTAAGAAGCAATTAATGGTTCCTGGTGTCTCATCATTTAACTTAGAATAACAGGAAATCCTCTCTTACACGAATTCATATCACCTGCCAATCCTGCTCTCGTTGCTTGTCTCTGCCATCGTTGAACTTGTTGTTTAATCATCATAGTTGGTGTAGAATTCAACTGTGTTTGCTCATTATAGGATAACCAGCTTAGAGGATATTTTGCTTCTTTTCCCTTTAAGAGGTTCTAATAACATGATAATTTAGGTTCTCTCATGATTTATGTGGGGCGTTGCATGTGACAATAATTTATTGTCTGGTGAATGCATATTAGTCATGTGACGATGGGCTTCTATCATGCATAGGTCTCGCCTGGTAGTTTTCATTTTTAGGTTGGATGGTAGATAGTTTTTTTTTGGCCCATCATGGTGCTGCTTGCTAGGTCTGTTTATGCTACGTCCCTTGCTCCATTTAAAGATGGACAGCTAAGAGGGTTACTTATAGTCCCGAAACTGATAAAAGACATTTTTAATTAAATATCAGTTGCTGAAAGATAGCTATAGAATTGAAAATTTGTTGGCAGGGTTGGATTTTGTAAGGGGGTTGAATTTAGAGTGAAATAAACCTAGAAAATTAAGCATTTGGAATCTGTTTTAAAATCTATCAGGGTAATCTTATGGTTTTAGAGGTTATTTGACTTTAAATTTTGGATGGATTAGGGTATTGACAGAGAAGAGTTTGAGGCTTTGATGATATGAAAATTAAACATGGTTTTTCCATGGAGCTCCTTTGAGTAAAAATGAAACTCTTTCCAAGCATGACAATTCACATACTGAATTTCCATAGGAATCTCATTGAAGGTCTAATGTGCTGAAACTCTATGAATGTATTCATTCCGGAAATAGAATTGTGCTCATTCTAAACCTACAAGACCTGGTACCTAAAAGAAATTTAGATGAGTTTAGAATATAATTTAGACTATGGCGTGTCAACTTACTCTTTTATGATACTCCTGTGCTCCATGTTACCTCTTTTGTTGTTATCATGCCTTGTGAATTGTAGTGCTGTTAAGCATGCCAGTGAGGAGACTCTTGAGTAATCCCTTATGGCCATTTATAGTGAAGGGACCTACACAACCTCCTGGTTTGAGCTCATGGATTGGCACTAATGTGCTCTTAAGATTTTCACTTGAACAACTGGAAGAGTTGAAAATTTAGAATTAGATGATATTTACATGAAAAACTGAACATGAAATCTGTTCTCTGGTAAAGGATGGATACCCTTTTAAATCCCGCAGCTTGACCTTTGATATTAGCCCTTGATACCTAGGTAGCATTCACCCAGGGAATCTACCAGAGGAGCAGTAGGTTTATTCACTTGCATTAAGAGTTGTGTGAAGTTAAAATGTGAAGGTTGAGGTGCTTTACCAACAAAATCTAAGGTTTCCCACTTTCCCTTTCCCAATTATACTGACAAGTAAAACTCAATGCCCTGTCAGTCAACATTAAATATTGTATCATATTAGGTTTCCTCTGTTTGAAAGTTCACGCGCTTTGAGTTTGTGAAAATAAAAAAACATCATTTTGATGTATTTCTGAAATAAAATCTTTTTGAAAAATAAACTTAGCCACATCCCAAGCGGCCTCTTTAAGAGCTTTTGGACTATTGATATCTTGAAGGTTTTCACAATTTAGTATTTTCCTATTATGATTTTGAATGGCTATAGGTAGAGTTTGGTTGGATTTTGGTGAAATGGTAAAAGCAGGGGTTTGGAAACAGCTGCAGTGTTATTACTGTTGGAGTGCTTGAAATGCCACTTAATCGTATGTCGTGCTGTTATTGATTAGAAAGGTGCTGGCACTAGAGGGAACGGTGAAAGCAGCAGCAGTAATGGTAGTTTGGTGGCAGCCATTAGTGCCTGTATGGTAGAATAATTGCGGTTGTTTTTTAAAATGTTTTTTATTTAGAAATACATCAAAATATCTAAAAACACTAAAAAAACTTAATTGAAAATAAAAAATAAAAATAAAATGTTTTAAATTTTTTCAAAAATATTTTTAAAACACAGTTTCAAAAGTTATTAAGCTGCCAGCATGCAGGGGCGATGTGTTTGCATCAGTACAAGCAAATTCTGCTTGATGAATGGAGATGGCAATAGTACAGTACTTGTGAGGTTGCAGTGGAGGTTGTATCAGACTACACGAGCGAAACTGAGAAATCAAATCTTCAAAGCTCAGTAAGATGCAGTCCCAGAGATTTGTAGGCTTTTCTTTCTTTCTTTCTTCCTCTAAATCATTCACAATCTCTCTCCATGTTAACTCTTATTTAGAAAGGAATTATAAGGTTTTGAAAGAAAAAAGAAAAGTGATGTTTTTTTCCTCTCTAAAGTTGATGTAGATGAGCTTGAAAGGAAAAGGGTGATTTTATTTTTATCTTCATGTTCTCTCCACTGATATATCTTTTTTAATTTTTCAAATTTTGTGTATTTCCTTATTTTGTTTTTTGTTTATTTTTTTGATTTTGTTTTATACACACACATGCCCCCCTCATAAAAAAAAAGAGACATAAACCAGAAGTTCCAAAATCCAATTGATTTTAAGTTGTGTATCTGAGTTCAGTCATATTTTCACTGTTGCTACTCTTTCATAGTAGCAGATGAATTTTCTCTGACCTTTCTTTGTTACATTTAAAGTCTCAAGTTGATAAAATAACATTTTAAATGGTGTAAATATGATTTTTTTTTATTATGAAGCTGTTTGGGAGGGCGGTTGTACCGCTGTTTCTGAAAAAAAAAATTCTTTTTTTTATTTTAAATGAATTTTTTTGGTGTTTTTAAATTATTTTGATGTGCTGATGTTAGAAATGATTTTTTTAAAAATAAAAAAAAAATCATTTTGATGTAGTTCTAAATGAAAAACACTTTCAAAAGTAACCGCAACCGCCCTCCCAAATAGGCACTATGTATACGTCAATGAAAAAACCATTTGAAAAGCCAATTGTATTGGAGTGAAAGAATTAAATTATTTATTTTTTACTTCGAGCTTGATGTTATTTTTTCCCACATGACTCATTTAATTGGTTTATTTTTTTGTTTGCTACACTTTGTTGGTTTTGGCTTTCTTGGATGATACATAGGAATAATGTTTTTGGGAAAGAAAAGACATTTGACATTTTGTTTATCACTTCCTTTAAAATATATGTAAAAAAAGTATTAAAAAGCCAAAATAATATTTTTATTTTTATTATTATTATTATTATTAGTTTTCAACATAGCATACCCCTTGAAGTTGCCCGATCCAATGAATTTTCCAAGCAAGCTCTGTCCTGCCAGATAGCAGGAGATCTACATTGTCCAGCCAAGCCATCAATATGCCAGAATCAAAGCTTCCCTAGTCAACAGCAGCATTTTCTTAATTTAGTAGTCAATTATGCTCCTATTTAATTAACTCTCAAGTGGGTTTTGAATTTAATCTCCAAGTAATATATTTCCCTTGACAAAAAGGCAAGAGAAGCAAATCTTAAAGTTCCAAATTATTTTGGCTAGGGTTAGATACATGTTCAAAGTCTGTACTTGATGCGTGTGTGCACATGAGATGAGACATAAACATTTTACTAACAAATGTTTAGGATCTAAATGAGTGTTAAAAAGGAGAGTTGGTCTTCTGGAATCTCTAAATCCAGGTCCCAAGGAGACATGATAACAAAGAATTGGAGATCTGCAGAGTAGGTCTCGAGTTCGAGTCAGAACGTGCACCTCTTGTAAGAGTCTGGGATAGTCAGGGTTTTACTCGTTTACTTGAGCTCATAAAATACATTTTAAAAAGAAGAGTTGGTCTTCTGGAATCTAGATCCATGTCACAAAAAGGCGTGATGACAAAAAAATTGAGGTTTATACAAGAGGTCTCGAGCTCGAGTTAAGACATGCATCTCCTGTGAGAATCTAGGACAACTGGGATTTTACTTGTTCACCTGGACCCACAAAGTACGCTTTTCAAGAAATGAGATTTTCTCGAATAAAAAAAAATAAAAAAAGAGAGTCTAGGTTGTAGTTACAGATCTCGAACTAAAAATCCTTCCTTTGCATTCAACTAATCTCATTTTTAAGAATAAAGTTCTCTTTAAGTGGTGCCAACATGGTGTTTGATTCTGTAACCAGGTTCATTGACTGACTACCATGGAATTTCCAGCCAGTCTATGTCTAGACATTTAACCAAGTCATTTATGGAAACATTAGGTAAGAATCGAAGTTGTCTCATGGTTTCCTGGCGAAGAACAACATATCCTGACCCATATTATTTAAGGATGATGCTCGCCATTTCCAAGATTCATCATGTTAAGAGCACTGCAACTATTCAGTGATCCTTGAGGTTTCACAGTGTTTCAAAATTCTTTTAATATATTTCTGAGCAAAAATCACTTTTAAAAAATCATTAATCAGGCTTCCAATCAGTAACTTCATCTCCAAATCACCCATTTTGGTCTTAGATGCATGAAAGCAGCTCTGTACTTGAGCAACATGCGCACATGCAATTTATTCGTATCAGGTTGAGTGCTTGTTTCTTTTCTCAGCATTTTCATATCACCAATTGCTATTCCTAGACTTGCCAGCAATATTCTAGTGAAAAAGAAAATGAAGTACTTCTTAGTGTGTTCCCAATGAGACATTCCAATCATTAAAATTTTGAAATTTTTCATAAAAAGTCTGAGATTTGAATAGCAAGAAAGCCGATGTGAGAACTTAGAGTAGGATGAGGGTGATCTCCTTCATCATGCAACCCACAAGTAACCAAAAATTTAAGAAAAAAGACAAATTACCTTACTCGTACTGTTTAGATTGTTTTTAAGATACTTTAAGTGATTGTTTGAGAGTGTAATTGAGGTTGTTTTTGAAAATGTTTTTCATTCAAAAATACATTAAAATGATATTTTTTTTAAATTATTTATGACATCAGCACATCAAAATGATCTAAAACCACCAAATTTTTTAATTTAAAATAAAAATTAAAAAAATTCATTTTTTTTCAAAAACACTTTACAAACATATTCCCAAACTCCCCCGAGAATGTCGAGAGAATGGTGGGTTTTTGTTTTCTATTTTCTCAACAATTTTTGGCTAGAAAAGGAAGGAAATCCTCATACAATTGCTAGCTAGACTACTCCTATTGAAAACGGCACGTCTTGATTGTTCCACTCGCAAAAAAAATAAAAATTGCTTGATTAAGTTGCGACCACATATATTTATATATATATAATATTGCCAACACTATCACATGTTTTTAGCAAAATTGTCATACTTTACTATAAAATCATAAATGAAAAATATTATCAAGGTTGAAGGTGGGTAGGTTCATGAACTCAAAGTTGGGAAATTCTAGTTGACCACAATACTATGAATGAGTGGGGACCCACGAAATTGTAAAAGAAAAGAAAGGGATACATAAAATAATGTCTTAGACCTAATTCTGCCTTCCATGAAACTTACAATCCAAACTTCCCTTCACATACAGGAAATACAGGAACGTGTGATTTCATGTTGACTATTATTTATTAATTAAAAACATCTTCTCTTGTTCTTACTCTAATTCTAGCCCCCACCCCCAACATTGCAAATTGCATGCGGCCTCACCTCACGAGTTGTCACCACTATCTTATTGTGATGAGTTCGATGGCTTGCCTACAAATTGTGATTCCAAATTCATAATGATATTGTAGATTAATGAGTTTTTAACACATTTCTCACATGATACTTGTTAAATGATGTATTTAGAAATTAAGAGATGGGTTTAGGGCCTGTTTGGGAGTGCGGTTGCGGTAGCTTTTCAAAGTGTTTTTTGTGCCGAAATACATCAAAATGATGTTTTTTTATTTTATAAAAATTATTTTTGACATCAGCACATCAAAATGATTTAAAACACACAAAAAAAAATTCATTTAAAATTAAAAAAAAAAGAAAATTTTTCAAATTTTGGCCAAACGACGGTGCAACCGCTTGGCCAAACAGGCTATTAGTCAAATTAAAAATTCTCATTTTGTTGGCATAATTCTTTTTTTGTTTCAAAGCCAAATGAAATTCTTGTGATAATTTTATATTTTAATAATACTATACAGAGAAAAACAATAAATATTTAGAATATGAGTATTAGAGAGAGATTTAATCATCTTTGTGGATCTATGAATTCATGATTTCTATTCAACTAAATTTCCGGGCTCTTATGTTTGTGTTAGCAATGTTTTCTATATAAAAACATGTTAAATCACTAGTTTTTATGCTAAAAACATACCTAGAAGAAAATATAACCAATAAGATTCGAATTCTAAACCCTAGGTAGATCATATAAATTAAACTCAAGATCTTTACCACGAGACTAACTTAAAATTAAGCTACTTAAATCCCCACACCCATCTATGAAAAAAAAACTATATTCATGACATTAAAATGTCCCCACCACTAATAATTTTAGATAGCACATCAATCTAGATTATGATATGATTTGGAATAGCTATTCTCATTACCTTTTCTCACATAAGTGGGGAATCATATCAAACCAAATCGAACAAGTGTGAAAGAAATTGAAAAATTAGCTTTCCCTCGAAACCTCGAAGCCCTAACATGGCAACAAGCTAACAAGATGTCTATATTCTGATAATTTAGTCCCTTTTTTTTATTATTAAATCGGTGTCAATTCTGTAAATTAGAAGTTGGAGACCATAAAATAGAATATGGAAACAACAAGATCTTCTCAAAAGTTTATTTTTTTAATAAGGAAAACAGAAGTCAACAAACTAATAAATTCTTGGCAGTATTCTGTAGAACCCTAAAAAAAAAATAAAAAAAATAAAATGTTTGCCGACTGACTTTGCCTTTAGCAGCAACATAATCGATATGTGGTAACAAGATTGTGACAGTGATTTAACACTTGTGATTCAAGTTTTTTCAACTTTTTTCTCAGTGGTACATACACACACACACACACAAGAAATTGTCAGATTTAAACCACAAATCATGCGCATACGAAGCCATCATTTTCGTTTTTCATCTTTACCTCACCTTTTTTTTTAATCTTTTTTCTTTCTATGAACTGTCTCTTCTGTTTCTTAGCAACTATCAGGGGCATAAGAACATGAGTACATGGTGCACATCATCATCACTCACCGGCAGGACCAAATACTGAGCTAAGAAGATGGGTTGTGTTTTTTTATTTTTTTTTTTCTTTTCACAGACAACTGTTTGTATTTGACGTTTCAAAAATGATTTTGAAAAAAATTAATTTATTTTTTATTTTATATTAATTTTTTTTAGTGTGTTTAGACCATTTTCATGTGCAGATGACAAAAATGATTTTAAAAAATAAAAGAATATTATTTTGATGTATTTTTGAATGAAAAACACTTTCAAAAACAATCATAACCACACTTCTAAACAAGCACATAAAATTGAGAGGTATGGAGCCAATAAAGCTGAACTCTATGATGTTTATGCATTCCATCTCCATTGATTTAACAGAGATTATCTTCCATCTTGTAAAATATTACGGTAAGAGATTTAATCTTAATATATGAAAACCGATCAGAGAGTGTGTGTGTGTATATATATATATATATATGTATATATATATATATATATAATGAAACTGATGGGTAATAAAATCACAAGAAATATCATTCAATTTGTTTACTTTAGTGAAAAATTGAATGAAAAAGAAGGAATAAGATTGAAAGCCAACCTGCAGCCAGTCCAAAAACTTTTTAATAACATTATCCCAATATGTTTTATATAATTATCATGATGTAGATTATGAGGATGAGGGTCTTTGGTGATTCTGGTAGCTCGTGCGTCTTATTTTACAAGTTAATAGCTATTCACTTTCTCTCTCACATTCACGTCCCTTTATTATCTCTTCTTCTCACCGGGCCCGATAAATGCAGTGCTACAGTTTGTAGGGTTTCACTGTGCATGTGAGCCCTTCAACAATGACAGGACACTGAGTGCAGAAATGGAAACAAAACAGCACTCTAAACCTTGTATATATCTAACACTGTCTTAGTCAGTAGCATACTTAACCTCTTTTAAACAAAGTCATTTTAGATTTTTTTTTAAAAAAAAAAAATCATAATTGTAGAAGTTAATTTATCCAGCCCACAGCTTGAATATTGGATTGGTTTGATCTGGGATGCTGTGCCGGATCGCCCTTGAATGATGAGCACTGAAGCTAATTAACTGTTTAATAAATAAGCTGTGACGTATTAAGTGTGTTTGCATGGATGACGTGGCTATCGGAGTAGATGACCTGAGGGGCAGCAAATTGTTTCGTCAGAAATGCAAGAGTACAGAAGGATGGAGTGGCCCTGGCAAGTGGCAGCTGCAAATATTTGCAATATGAAATTCCCGACGACTTTTGCTTCTCCATTCCCGACGTCAATTATTGAACATACACCCATGCCATTCACGGGCCCTCTTGCTCTTTTAGCCAAGCTTGTTTTATATTTTATTTCAATGGGACGATGAAGCCCTTCTTTTTGGCTGAATATCACAGCAAGAGGAGAAAGGATTCCAGCTCATTCCTCCCCTGGAACGATCTTTCTCGGACGGAGAGTTGGAAAGAAAGATGTTCCAATGAATTTATTTATTTTCATTAACGTGGATGTCCGGCGACCATTTATCTATATCTCGACTATTTTATGAACGTGGATATCCCGCGTCAGTTTACGTATATTTCGATTATTTTCATAAATTTTAAAGTTAATGATCATTTAAACAGTTATAATATTGGCAATTATAAAACTCAAATATGAGAACACAAATAAAACAAACTCTTTAATTTCAAGGTGACCTAGATTGTTCATTGAATTATTCTATATATACGGTTCTTGATGAGTGTTTGTGTGTGCATTCATGAACCAAGACTATATATATATATATATATAATGGAACGTTAATGTAAATAAAATAACAACGTAGGGCCATTATAGTAATTCTAACCCTCTTATCCTCCGTTATATACACCTATTAGAGTACATCAAAACAGTAAATCTACACCCTCCAAATTACAGAAAGAGAAAGTAAGAAGCAGAGAGAGAGAGGCAGAAACACAATGGAAAGTGATAACACAAACGATCTGTACAAAGAATGCCTAAGAAACCATGCAGCAAGTCTCGGTAGCTATGCCACAGATGGGTGTGGTGAGTTCACCCTAGATGATACCTCACCACCATATTCCCTCCAATGTGCAGCCTGTGGCTGCCACCGCAACTTCCACCGCAAAGTAACATACAGCAACAGTAGCAACAGAAGGGATAGCACAATGCACCCACCGTCATCAGAGACAGTGGTGATGGAAATGGTAGACTATGCAGAAGGGAATAACGAGAGGGATTTCAGGCCACCGGCGATGGTGGTGGAGTCAGGTGAAAGGGGTGGAAAGAAGAGGAATAGGACCAAGTTTACACCTGAACAGAAGGAGAAAATGATGGGATTTGCTGAGAAGCTGGGGTGGAAGTTGCAGAGGAAAGATGAAGAAGATGAAGTTGAGAAGTTCTGCAGAGAAGTTGGGATTAGTAGACAGGTTTTTAAAGTTTGGATGCATAATCATAAGAATTCTTCTTCTACTACTTCTGCTTCTACTGGCAATGCATCTTCTCTTACCACCCAGTAAGAATCAGGATGAGAGGAGAGGATTTTTTCTTTTCTTTTTCGATGTATATTTTTTCCATTTTATCTGTGGTTAATTTTTCTTTTCTTATCTTATATTCATGCTTGGCTGTAATTTATCCTTGCTTTTCCTCTAGATAACAGCCTTTCTTCATTATTATTTTTTTGGTTTTCATTTTAATCTTATGATTATATGATAACAAGAAAAAAACATAATTTCATGGAATTTCAGGAAAAAAAAAAAGGTGGTATATTATATTGACCGATTAGATTGTGGGATCTTGAAAAAGAACTTGAAAGCAACTAGTTGTAATTTTATTTTCTTAACATATAAAAACTTTTTTTATTAATTAATAATGCACGGATGTATGGTGAAGTCAAGATGAGGTAATGATTCAATATTGCTTGTATAATTAATTAATTAGTTGTCTAGAATTTATGGAAATTTAATGTGATCTGAATGTCCCAGCTCTCACCTTTATTAGGCCACCTTCAAAAGCTGCAGTCCTGAATTCTTCAAATTTCTATTTCAAGATTCCAAGTTCAAATTCTAGAAAATGGCGTGGGAATTGATAGTTATGCATAATTAATACCTTGATTTTACAATCCAACCCTCTAAATATTAAAAATTAAACTGTTGATTACTATTAAATAATTTTATATTACTTATAAACACTGTGCAATAGTTGGCTCTTGCAAATTGCAATTTTTTCCATTCAAATTGAAGCTGTTTTCAAAATATTTTTTATTCAAAAATATATTAAAATATTTTTTTTAAAAAATATTTTAAAAAAGCAGTGAAAAATCTGTCATTATATTGGACACATGATGAATATTAATGGCTATAGGGAAGGCAAATGTATGTGATGATTGGTTGTCAGAATCGGTGCTTTGGACAGCTTCAGTGGACTCACTATTCTCTGTGCATGCCTTCTTTACTTGGGCTCTAGAACTTAGCAAGATTCCTTTCCCCTACCACTGCTCTTCACTGTGCATTGTCATGCTCCGAAGGTCTCCTGATTATGGCTGCCACCCTGCTTATCCTGACGAGAGATCATTTTACTGATTGTCGTTTCAGATTTGCGAGCCCGGGGGCAGAGTAGATGGTGGTGGCTTGCTAGAATCAGGAGCCGAGTAAGGATAGCGGTAAAAGCGAATCTTCAATGCTAATTAAGGAACCTGCGCGACACAAAGAAACAAAGCTCGATTTTTATACGCGAGGAAACTTTATTCTCTGAAAAACATATTTTATAAGCCTGGATAAGTGAGTAAAATCTCGGTTGTTTTAGATTTTTATAAGAAATACACACTCTGACTCGAACTTAAAATCTGCGCAACGCTTTACACTAGCTCGAATGCATGCTAACATCTTGCACCAGAGATGGGGGTGGTTCCTTGAGTAGGAAATAAACAACTAGGGAATGCTGTTTTGCAGATTGACAAGATCGGAGGCAAATCTGGTGAGGAACTTTTCTTTTTTTTAGTTTTTCAAGTACAATTGAGTCTATAGCACAAGTTCATCAGTTAAATCCCAATGAAAATCAATGCCCGCAGACGACTAGTACCCCAACGCGAACACAAAGCAACAGATTACAGATCGGCATGAAGAATCATCTTAATCCACATATGGTAGGAAGAGAATAGATCATCGTAGAAAAGGAGAATAGGATAATTCTTTTTTAGCAATGCATTTCAAAAATATTTTTAAATCATTTTCATATACTAATATCAAAAATAATTTAAAAAAAACAAAACAAAAATTATTTTAATATATTTTTAAATAAAAAATACTTTCAAAAATAAGACCACACAATCAGTCATTCAATAAAACCCGTTAGAGGGGATTGATCTCTCGAAACAAGGGGAACAAAACCAAGGATAGAACCCTAGTGGTATTGGGCCAGGCTATGAACATTAGGTGCAGATTTTAAACAAGGAAAAGAAATCATTTTCCAAGAGATAATTGAATACTTTTTGTTATAAAAACTTTTTATAACGCAAGATTTCTTCCCACGAGGAAAGAAATGTAGAGCAAATGATCCACTTTCACTTCTCAATTGAGCCCCTGCCTAGAAAAAAGGAAAATAAATTTATTATTTTCTATTCATAAAATCTGGGGGAGAATCCCTCAAATAGATTAGTCATTGGAGCACAAGTGAAGATGAATTATGATATGAATCTACCTTATGATATAAACCAGCATTCATTACCACATAAAATAGATGAACTTCATAAGAACAGCATACTAGTATAGAACTAGATGAGCATAAGGTTAAAGACTGGAAGAGAAACTGAAAGTAGGCATCATCCTTTTCAAACACAAGATACTAAGCTATATGCTTCGAAGTCAACAAACAAAGGCCTCCCATCACTTGGCCAGCATCATCCTCACAAACTCCTCGTAATTCACCTGGCCATCGCCATCCACATCGGCTTCTCTGATCATCTCCTCCACTTCTTCATCCGTCAATTTCTCCCCGAGATTTGTCATCACATGTCGAAGCTGCACGTGTCAGGTAAACATCAGCACAGAGTAGAAACTAAATCACCCGAGCGGCGGATGTCAATAGCAGATGAGCAATATATCATCCAGTTTACAACAGGTTTAGTGACTATATGAAGTTACAAATCTAGGAAGAAGATAGCATTAGCGATACTGATATGGTGTTTACCTCTGCGGCAGAAATATAGCCATTCTGATCCTTGTCAAATACCTTGAAAGCTTCTTTAAGTTCCTCCTCCGAGTCAGTATCCTTCACCCAGAAAGTTAAAATTCAATAAAAAAAAAAACAGTAAGATATACATGACAGCAGGAAATTGAAATCTTTTAACCAAGGAGAAGTCATTTTCCACAAAATAAACACGGGAGGTGATAGCTGCACTCCTCAATTGGTTAACCAAGCTCTGATCGTTACATGCCATCATGATTTGTCTCAAATAAAAGTTACGGTGCCTTGGACCTTGATACATTACAAAATGCTTCTTCTTCTTCTTTTTTATACAGAGATAAAATGATTCAAAATAGAAACAAGCAAAGGTAGACTAAGGCCTTGTTTGTTTGCTGGAAAGTAGTTTTCTTTTAAAAAATAAATGCCTGAAAAGTTAATTATTTTTTGATATAAAGGTAGTGTCATGGAAAATGAGTTGGGAAATGTTTTTCAATATTTGGCTGTGTTATGGAAAATAAGTTGGAAATAACTTATTCATGTTTTTTTTTTTCAAGTTTATTAAAAGAATGGGGACCAAATCTAACAATTAAAAAAGTTGAAGGAAAATAAATTAAAAAACAAAATCTAATTTCATAAATTATTTCAGATAAAACAAATAAAAATCAAAAGAATAACAACCAAATCTAACCAATAAAAAAATTAAAAAAGAAAGAAATTGAAACGGAAATCAATTTAATTAATTATTTCAAATAAAATAAATACCAATTAAAAAAATAAAGATTAAATCTTATTGATAAAAACATTCAATTAGTAAAAGGATAAGATAAAAACAAATAACAATAAAAAGAATGAGGACCAAAGATAGTATAAAATCAATTTAAATCAAATTCTAAGGGGTGAAAATGAAAAAAATAAAATCAAAACATAATATATAGCAATTACAAGATTGAGGACTAAACTTGATATAATTAATAAATAACAAGATATTTTTTAATTTCTTGCAACTTCTGGAAAGTGTTTTCCGTTTAAAATAAAAAGAAAAAACTTTCCTGTAAGCCAAACCAATTTTTTTTTTTATTGGAAAGTGTTTTCCATTGATAAACTTTCCTAATGGTAAACAAACACGAGAAAGTTTAGAAAATGGTTTCCAGAAAATCATTTTCCATGAAAGCCTAAAATTAAATATTAGTCTTTGGATTCAAACCAAATCTTAAATTTGAAACTAACATAAACTAAGCTTGTCAAAAAACCTAAACATAATTTATTTTACTAATGCGAGATTATCATGAACCAAAACTTGTTAAAATCAAAACATAAAAAAGAAACCCACAAATCAAAGATCCTAAATTAGAAACCACAACTCGCTCTCCAACTCTTGACCCGGATCACCACCACCTTAACCCCAACTCAAACCCAACCACAAATACCAAGAGAGTTGCGGCTCAAAACCCCAAATTGCTCTTTGCCTCAGCCCCACAAACCATCACATTAACCCCAAATAAATTATTTTTTTTTTTGGAGAAGAGTAGTGGAGAGTTAGGGCATGGAATTGAGCGTAGAAGAATATGGAGTTTATGGACACAAGGAAGTGAAGGGTGTGTAATGAGAAAGGACAAACCATCACAAGATACGAGTTTATTTTGGTAGCAAATTCAAGTTCATCATTTCAGCTATGTGTGACGATCAGAGGATGGTGGAGACTAGAGAGCTTTTGTTTGAGAAACCCCAAAGGCATATTTGCCAGTTCATGTGAAAGAGAGAATGATTGAAGTGTGGCTAAACCCTTGAGGAGTATAAACATCCTTCAAATGAAAACTTCAAAGGTAAAGAATCATGCTAGTTGGATTATTAAGAATGGAAGATAGGCAAAATAGAGAAAAGGCTGTTAGCATGAAAAAACAACTCTAATATGATACAGGAGCATTTTAAACTTTAAGACGATGAAAATAACTTACTAAGGTGCCCCAAATCCAACAGAGTAAACAACAACAATAACAACAATAATACTAATAAAAGTTCTACAAAGCTCACCTTCATTTTCCTTGCCATCAGATTCAAAAACTCAGGGAAATCAATAGTTCCATTTTGATCAGCATCAACTTCATTGATCATGTCCTGCAATTCAGCTTCAGTTGGATTTTGTCCCAGAGATCTCATCACTGTCCCCAACTCTTTGGTAGTGATGCAACCTGTTGAGCAATAATAGTATATTATATAAGCTTTGTGCATTTACAAAAGAGTAATGTTAATTTCACTATTGTGCTGCGAAGGTGGGGATGAACTGGATGACATCACACACATATTAAAAGAATTCCCAATTTGACACAAAATAGTTAGTTCTCGATCTGACATCACACATCAAACACAGATTAAAAGAATTCCCAATCTGACACAAAATAAATAGTTCTCGATCATCAAAAAAATCCACATCACTGTGACATCTATCTATAAATCAGATAGTTTTAAATCAAAGTATACAAGATAGCTAATTAACTTGGACATCCCGACAAAAACCATACTCTTATCGCATCTAAGTGATTTCTTCCAGTATCATTTGACAAGTTCCACACAGAGAGCAAAGCACAATAATTGAAGCAACGCTTTATTTGATGGAAGTTCAAGTCAAGACAATTAATTAAGAATTTAAAAGTGAGAATCTCACTCAACCCATTTCCTTAAAATTTCCCATCTCAGAGAAAACAGGACTCAGTCAGTCCTGCAAAGCTACCTAATCCAAATGGCGTCCTATACATAAACCCATCACAAGAGCGTAAACAACTAATCACAGAAGATCCTAAATAGACCATCAAGATGACAAAATTGAGAACAGTAACAAATGATTTGATTCCACGGAAAGAGCTTCCGCCTTCAACAAATCATCTGTAAGAAAAAAAAAACCCACAACTCTCCATGAAGAAGAACATACCAGTAACAGACAACAAAGAAATAAATAAAAAAACAAAACCAAAACCCAGTTTACAATTATCCTCCTCCTGCTCCTACTACATCACACACATCATTTACTAATCAGTACCAAGAGGAGCAAACAAAACCACAGTAGATCTTGACTTGACTAAAACTAAAAACAGAAAAAAATAATCAAATAGTGTAGAGATATTAACAATACCATCGCCATCTTTGTCAAATAGACTAAAAGCCTCCTTGAACTCCGCGATCTGCTCCTCTGTTAGCTGTTCCGTCATGTTATTACTACAAAGAAGATTCGGGGCTTGTTTTAGTTTATGGCTGCTGGTGTCTGTATATTTATATACAGACAGAGTGTATAAATTAAATAATTTCCTATTTCTTTTATCAATTAATAAAATATAAATATGAAGCAAGTGGGATCTAGCGGTTGAATGGACTTGTTTTCTTTCTCTGCACCAGGGTTCAAGTCCCACCATGCATGCCTGTCACCCCTGCGGTGTCTTACATGCTCATCGGGTTTGCAGGATGTTCAGTGAGTCCGGGAATTAATTGTGGTGCGTGTAAGTGGCCCGGACACCCCAATTATATATAAAAAATATAAATATGAAATACCAATTATAATCTTGTCTACAACATGAAACGGTCTTGATGACAGGTCCGAGATTTGTTGCCAGCTTGGCGCTGTACGGTCGCCAGTTTTCAAAATTAGCTGAGTGTGAATAAGTATAAAATAGTCCTCCAGCTCTCAAAATATGTTGTAAGAAAGCCAATTTGATTTTTTATTTTATTTTCTTGAGATTAAGAATTCACTCTTCAATTTATATCCAAGATTTCCCAAAATTAAGTGAAAAAAAATCCAATCTAGAGAAAAAAAAAGAAGGTAAAATGATAGTCTTATAGTAAAACTACAGAATGTGTTATATGGACTCATTGGAATCTTTATATAAAGTTTGAGGAGCATATTTGTATTTATCCCAATTCAGAAGTAATTGAAAACCATTCTGACTTTTGCTTGACCCTGACCCACATGATTCGGGTAGCAAAGTTCTGGGGTAAGAATTTGACTTGGTTTGATCCAACGGTGGAAGACTGTTCACTTAAATTTGTTGGTATTTGGTGATCGATTCTTAAAGTATTTTTATTTTAGAAATATTTTGAAATAATAATTTTTATTTTTAATATTAGTACATTAAAATTTTAAAAAATATATATTTGAAGTATTATAACTATTTACTTCACTTTTTTTCCTCTCTATTTATTAATTATTTTACACCTGTGTTTCCTGGCATCCACAAGGAAATGTTCGTTTCCCCCGAAAGTCACACACCAACAATCTGCTTGAAGTCCACGATGAGACATGTCCATAAAATGGTGCTTAGTCCACGATGAAAAAATAATATTTTTTTCACACCAATATATATAAAAAGGTTGTTTTGTTTTATTTGTAAAATTCAATGTTTATTCTTTTAATTTTTATTTTATTTTGCAAAGTTAGTCTTTCAAATAATTAAAAAAATCCCAAGTCTCTCTATATATGGAAAGATAAAAATCAAAAGACATTTAAAAATTTAAACATTTGGAGAACAAAATTATAATTGAAAAAAGTTCAATGACCCAAAATATTTTTCAAAATAACTTTACTATACTTTACTGTTCATATAATAAGTGACAACTTCATTATTCATATAATAAGTGAACGATGACAACAACTACATTTTTTTTAGCATATTCGTTGATTTAATTATTTTTTGTTGTTATTTATTGAAATTTAAAACACCATTTGTTTACAAGATAATTGTATTTTATTGAAAAGTAATTTCATGGAAAATGAGCTGAAAAATAACTTATTGATATTTTTTATTTTATTTTATTTAAAGAATAAAGACCAAAATCTAACATAAAAACAAATAGCAATCAAAAATTCAAATCTGATAGATAAAAATCTTTCAATTAAAAAGAAATAACAATCAAGAAATAAAAACTAAAGTTAATATGAAAATCAAAATTCTAAGGAACAAAATAAAATAAAATATATGGCAAGTAAAATATCGAAAATCAAATTTCATATAATCAATAAATAACAGTATATTTTTAGTTTTTCATAACCTTACAAAAATATTTTCCACCCAAAATAAAAGGAAATATTTTCCTGGAAAACAAGTCAGTTTTTTTCTCGCACTAGAAAGTTTTTCTCTAATAATAAGTTTTAAAAAATGATTTCCATGACCTAAAAAATAGACATTTAGCCCTTTTTTTTTTATTTGCGCCGATGTCATTGAAATCAGAGGCTTTTGATGCAGATGATCACATAACTGGATTTTGTGCAGAAGGCATGACATCAACAATGCTTTAGCATGTCCTAAAATTTCCTGGAATTATGTGCAAAATATCAGAAAATAAGTACATAGATTGTTATTTTTACATGCGTAATCCAACAAGACATCCCAACGTCTATATTCCAGTGACTGATAATACAAACAGTTTCAAAACACATTATGGTCAACTCTAATATGATTTGATCAATCTCTGGAATTAAAATCTATCCAGAGATTTTACAGCGTGGAAGCATAAACTCACTCTCTCAGCTTTGCGACCAATATTTGCAAAAGCGGAAAGCCTAACTAGTTGGACGGTAGTATACAATCATGAGGAAAAATTAGCTTTCTAGTTAAATCAGTAGCCAAAAAGGAGCTGAAATTGAAGGGAAAGGCAGATGAATCTACTCATGAACCTGGTATTTGTTCTTGATGGCCAAGGCTGCTGCTCTATACCATGAAGCTGCAGCCATAGCCCCAGGGTCCGGCACCGTAGCAAGAATGTCTGAGGAGATATATGCTGAGCGACCAGCCTGCATACGTTATTTGGTAAGTGCTTTGCAGGAAAGAACGGGGAATGTGATTATCATCACATAGAGCAACTAAAATCTGCCATCGCAGGGTAATACCACCATTTGGTCAATAGCTCACAAGTCATGAGTTATTTAGATGAGAAACTAAGGAACTATCATATGACATTTATCTTACTCGAGTGAATTATTTTACTTTTATGACCAACCTCACAATGATCTTTCATGGTTGTCAATAGCTCATGCATTTTTATTTTATTTTAATGAAAATATGCTTGGAAAACTTATAGAATATGGCTGTATGCATAAAAATAAAACTTTTTTTTTTTTGTTTTATTTTCATTATGTAATTTGTTTTTAATTTAATTTTAAAAGATATAACTGAAATGGGTGTAAAATTGGTTGCGATTTCACCTAGTCCGTCATTTACTATATGTAAACTCACTCTTCCATATGGGATCGACAAATTGGTGGAAATCATAACCAACCTCTCTTTTACATGAAGAGCGTTGTGCTTTATCAGAACCATTTTCAGTCAGAGTCAACTTGCATAATGTCCTTTGAATCAAACAGGTGATTGAGAAAGAATCATGCAATAGGAATCTAGAAAAAGAGGGGAAACAAAAATGTCACCTGTGCCTGCATGTGTCTGGTTGATTCAGCTCCAGCCACTGCTGCTTCAGATGAGAGGAGAAAAGCAGTGCAAGGATCATCTCCAGCATTTAGCCTCTGTTCATGAAAGTAACTAGATTAGTATCAAAAGGAAATGCCACATGAACAGAGAAAGTAAAAAAAGTAGTTATTGTTGACCTCCTGAAGAACAGCTGAGGCTGGAATAAGGGCATCTAACAGTGTGCGGAATCCAGCACTAGCCCCACCATATTTACTGACAGCAGCTATAGAAACTTCAAGTGCTTCAGCCCCTGATTAAAGAGAGTAGTTAGAATCAAGATTTTCCTGTTTGACGACAATTACATTAGGAGTATAATCTCACATTGTTTAGATGTGACAACTGACTGAGTGTTTGCTTTCAAGTGTGCACAAGCTGCCTTGCAGAATATGGTATATCTGTTTAAAAAGTAGAAAGCAATATGAGTATATATGCATGAATGATTATAAAATTCAAAAGAAAGGAATGTGAATCTTAATTAAGCATTGAGTGAATGCAAGTACATAATCCCACTGGTTCCTCCCATAACTCTTCTGATAGATGATCCAATTTCACCCACTGTTTCTGCAGCATCATTCAAGGGATAACTGGAAATAGAAGAATGTGATTCAGGCAAGTCATGGGAAAAGTAAACTTTATTCTAGAAATAAAAAAGTTTCTTACAATTTACTAAGAGACTATAACACATATTAGGCATTCATCATAGAGCAATGGTTTAGTTCTTGTTGGTACAAATGATAGCATATGAAAATCATATGAAGTTGCCCCACAAATCATATTTCAATTATATGTTAAGAACATCCCTAAAATTGAAAATATATACAACATCCTACAAAACCTTCTGAACAGTAGGGAAGAAAACTTACTGCTTCTTCATGTCCTCCAGGATTGCTGTTGCACCCCTACACATCTGCAAAAGCAGACAAATCAACCCTACACAAAGTTATAATCGCAAGATGAGAACAGAATTTGAGATAGACTCACTGTTGATCCACAGTCACCATCACCGACTCTGCCATCCCATTCATTTAAATTGTCTCTAAGATCTATGATCGCAATCACCGCTGCTTCAATAGCCACCTCAAGAAGACATCCTTGTTCACTGAGCTGTTGTGGCCGACTTAATGACTGGTCAAAACCAAAAAAGGGAGGTCAGGTTAGACAAAGCAATCATTATTCAACATATTATCATAAATAGGGCCATTTTTTATGGAAATTTAGCATAAGGGTGACCATCCAGTATAATGTTTTTACCAGCAGAAATACGTGCAGATTCTACTGGCATATGCCTGAATGGAAAACTATTTTACCTAAACAATTGTTGTATTTGACTAAGTGCCAAAAGGGGCTTTTAATATTTTTAGCATGTAACTGTTCTACACGACCTCCCTTCTTGGTTACTATAAGAGGCATCAGCAACTGTGAAACATGAGCTCAGCTTTTCATCTCAATAAATGCAAGGCAAGGAAACCCCAGCTTCTCTGGATCGGAGGAGAAGGAAGGGGAAGATTTTAAAATTAAAGAAAAAGTTGGGGAAAACTTACCAATAATGCATATATATACACAGAAAGAGAGAGATAAAGAGTATGATATAGACAATTATAGTTGATGGCATGTTGAATCTTCAAATTGTTTTCTATAGAATTAATGATAGAAAAATCAAGAAATCCAAGCTGTGAATGAACTTTAATCAGAGAAGAGAGTTTCTTTCCCAAAGATCACATATGGAAGAAGAGAAATATATTAATATGAAAATACCTCATAACTCTTTGCTGAATGAGACAGTGGCAGTGGAACAGGGATCTTGGCTGGTGGGCGATTACCTACAAAGACAGCTCGTGAGATCAATCAACATGAAATCAGTAGTAGGACTTCTAACTGACTTGATAGTTCAAATTATATAGGTTTTTAACAAAAAATACTGAAGGAACATAGATCACCAGTTATTGATGCTACCTAATTGTAGTGAAGAATTATCTTATAAATCAATCTTATAGACCAGAAGCCAAGCAATTAACCACAAAGAATAAAAGCAATATCCTGGCATGTCACCACAGACCATTTACACCAACAGGCCAGTGTGGAGCCTTCGTAGCAGCATCCAAATATTGCAGAATTGCTTCATCTGCCTTCATTATGGAGATTGAAAATCCTGAAAGGAACAAAAACTGAGATAAGATATATCATTCATTAGTCATTAACAGAATGCTCTTCCAAAAATCCTGAAAGAACCCTAACATTGAGATGAACAATTATATCATTTCCAAACCTGCCATATCAAGGGAAGTCATGAAAGATCCAGTATACACTCTATCAACAGCCAATCCATGTTCCAGCTGCAACTGAGGAACTGCTTTTCCTGCTGCAATCATTAGCTCCATTGCAGGGGTGGCACCTAGTCTGAAATTTTGAAAACAATAGAAGAAATAAGAGGGGTAACAAATTCCTCAAAAACAGGGGTGCAGTTCTCGTACTTAAATGTAGCAACTTCTTCCAAAAAGATGAGGAAATATATGAAAATGGGGTGAACATTAATGGAGGTTTCAAATGTTCAGAACAGCCAACAACCTGATCAAAATAGAATGCTTGATTTTGAACATCAATATTATGATACTGCTAATCTAATTTAATATGATATTACTAATGTAAAGCACAAAAAGGAAGAACCTACCCATTGATCAATAGTACCACTCTGTTACCCGGAGTGATTGGAACATAGTTAGTATCCTGCAACAATTCAATGATACAAACATCTAAGCATCAATTATGTTGTCAGTGAAATATATGCAATATCAATATCTGAAGTTTCCTCCAACAAATGGGGTTAAGGACATTAGAAGCTGAGTAAGAGATCCTCTTTTTCACATAAGATTGCATAATCTTAATGCTAACTACTTATGATCACCTTGAAAGCAGAGATAGATCGAGTGTATTTACATACAAAAACAAAATAGTTACAAAATTGAGATGCATTGAAAAGATATTAAAAAGTTTGGACCTATCAAGGAATCAAGATAGAAATAAAATCAAGTACTGGAATGAAAATAAATGGAGACTAAAGGTCACAGATGCACTTGGATTACAGATTTGAGAATAAGAATATAGTTATACAATAAAAAATTAACCTTTTCAAATTGACTATATTGGGGCTCAAAACCTACATCACCTGTTTATCTTTTTCAAAATAAGATCTCTTTCATGTTGTCATGATCTCATGCATCTACCTTGCAGATCAAAAAACTTATAACTGGCCCTAATTCTTACTAAAAGGGGAACATTGATAAGGCCCCAACTACCTGGGACCAAAGCATCATTGAGTTGAATTTAACATAAAACAAAATGAGTACCTTAGGGCTAGTCCTAAGATTTTCAACATACCGGTGATAAAATTTCCTGAAGAACATGGGAAACCACTACTTCCACAGGCTGAAGGTCCGCTACAGCAGCACCAGGTTCCCCATGCTGGAAAGAAATGATGTCATTTGGAATTGATTTGTGAATGTGCAATAAAAAACCAATGTCAAGCAAAACAGACAGCACCACAGATTTGGTAAAATGCTACAGAAAAAAAATGGACAGCTACCCCCCTTCTAATCTCTCTCATGAAGGAGCAACATAATTGCGTTGTGATAAATGTGCAGATAAAGAAATAGATGGACTCGAGTATTATCAAATCAAAAGGATGTCCAGTGCACTTTTGACATTAAGAAAGCAATCACTTCATGGAAATGACTCACAATTCCAAGACCTAGTTCCATCTTTCCTGGGCCCAAACGGTCTGATGTAACCTGACCAGGCAATGTACAAACTGACAAAGCAACACCCATTGTTCCAACCATTTCAGATGCACGTTTTGCTTCTGCGGCAACTTCATCAAGAGAAAGGCCAGTAGCAGCAGCAGCTCCAGCAATCTGTGCTTCACATAGGGAGAGGAAGTTATAAGAAGAAAGCCTGTAAGCGAAACAAATAATGGCTAGGCTTCATATGAAATCAGTTACCAGAAACCCCAATACAACTATGAAAATTGGTGGATAAAAATTATGATCAAATTAATCCTTTATAAAGAAAATGGCAAGAGAAAACCTAATATAAGTCCTACATTTATTGAAAGAAACAAAAGAAAGAGGAAAAGGTCAAAAGAAACAAAACCAAAAGTGTGCAAGATGAATGCACATGCTAGCAGCCTTAGGTTGTGTGTATATGTGCCACATGCATGTGTTTATAAAATGAAAACCTTATTAACAAGAATAGTCCCTGCCAACCCTCTTCGTCCAGCTGTGCCTCGCAGTGGAGGTAATGCACAATCATCACCAACAATCACAGTCTGCAAAAGCAATATCATTAAATTAGGATATTCTATCTAGATATGCAGTAGAAACATGGAGTTCAGTTAAGATACCTCGACTTTATAACCTTCAGATCTTGCTTGCTCAGCAGCCAAACCAAAATTTAGACGATCACCGGTATAATTCTGCAACATCCCAATTACAAACTATGAATCCAGAATAAATTTGACAGCCAAATATTGTTCATATAGCTAAGAACTTAAGAGAGTGTTGCAAAGTTCATTGTCCCTCTTTTCCAAGTTTCATTTTTTCCATTTTTTCTGCTCCCTTTCTTTCTCTTTTTTTTAAGTGACCAAATGAGACTTTGCCACACCCAAATACGATGAAACTATTAACTAAATAGTTTTGAAATAGCAATACCGTGACAACCAGAAGACATCCCATCGGACCAGTAACAGCTCGGATGCCCTAAAGTTGAATTACATTAGAGCAAAGCCATCTATGAGGACGATGAGGTACATAATTTATAAGGTGAAATAAATTGTTAGCAACAAGAAATTAAATAGAACGAAACCATACAGAAACCATACAGATAGAATTGCATCAACTTGAGGAGAAGTAAAAACTTCTCCACAAATAGCAGCACTTAGCATCCCTTCTCCAACAAATCCAGCATGCGCAGGTTCATGCCCACTTCCTCCTCCTGTATCATATGAAAGGATAGCATTCACATCTTACTCACACAATCCTTAAGTTCTATGATCTAGGATCACGTAATGCAATATCAAAACATTTCTAAGTGTTTTCTTTTTCCTTTTGTCATGCATCTCACATCCCACTCAGCTTTCTTTAGAGTTGGACTATTTTATTCTCACACTCCTATTTGTTTATTAAACTTTCAAATAGGAAATTTTAAAATGCCTCACTCCAAGAATCATTTGAAAGGAACCGATGATATCTTAACTCAACAGCAAGACCAAATATTAAGTAGGTCAAGGTATTGGTTCTGTCTATGATGCAAGCCACAAGAACACAAATAAACACAATATATATTGTCTGGCAATATTATAGGGAATTGGGAAAAATAGGACCGAGAATCATTTGCTCTGTGTGAGTGTAGAAGCGCTGTTATACAAAAATCTTAGGGAAAAATAGAAAAACCACCATTACATATGTACATCACCACATAAATGATGGTTAAAGCATATAAAAGCAAATTATTAGCCTGGAAAAGAACAATAAAGATGATAACCACTATTTTCTTTCCGAATTACATAGCAACATTTAGTACCACTACCAACCCAGTACCAAAACTTGTTTGTCATTACAAAAGCACATAGCTTTACAGTTCACCACTTCTCTTCTTATACCATAACTACATCAGAGAACCAAAGGGCACACCCATATCAAGAGTTTTGAAGGTGCACGCACAATATATATTTCAAGCTTCAACACTAAAAGTACTAAGCATTGTCATATTTAAATACTTTCAAACACCACGAACCTGATATAACAGCAACTTTGTCAAGCATAGCGCTTGCATAATCAGCACGTAGCACAACCTTGACCTGTGTCCCCATAATAATGAAAACATCACAATTAACCTCCAACTTTAATTTATTTAAGGCCACTTTCAAATTCTTAAATAAACATATTATTTAAAAAAACAAAATCACCTCTGGAAAGCCATCCAGGTACTGTAATCCAGGGTAGGTTTCCACAAGACCCTCGATGAACTCAGTTACTACAGCTGCAATAAAAAATTACTTCAATTAATCTTCTACTAGAAAAATTTCACTAATTAATAAACACCGTTTAAGAAAAAAAAAATTGATTCAAACGAAACAGGTAACTGACCTAAAAGTCAACCACACCTAAATTCAAAAATTTATTTCACATTTATGTCATTAAATTTTAAAAAAAAAAGAACCAAAAAAGAAAAAAACTATACTCAAAATTCTATCGTCTTTATTTCTTTTCTTTTCCTCGGATTTTCTCGGCATTCAAACAAAGTATCTATTCAAGAACTCAAAAATAACACCAATATTACAATCAACATAGAAATGTAAAGAAATATCAATAAATTCCAATAAAATTGCTTCTTTATATAAGCAACACACATAACAGATACATTTCAAATATATATATATAAGAAAAAAGGTTTATCGGCAACCAAACACAAAACAATGATCGCAAAGAAGCAATTTTATTGACAAGAATTAAATTAATAATAAAAAGTTGGGAGGAAAAAGAGCGAACCAATGGGGTCGTTAATGAGTTTCTTTCCTTGAGAAGCCATGGCTTGTCGTTTCGATATCAAAAATGAGGAATTTCAGTGCAGCAAGCAGTACTGAAAATATTTATATACATAGCCAGAGAGAGGGAGGGGGGGGGGGAAGTAATGTTTTTTTCGGGATGACGATCTTATCCTCATCTTGATTGTGAATATTTCCATCCATTGTCGCCTTATTATGGGTCTGGGTCTCTTTTAAATTGGGGCCAGAAAAGGAAAATGAAATTTGGGCGAGAAAACCATGTAGAAATTTTCTGCTTTTTTATTTTTTTAATGTGATATAATTTTATCAGTTTTTTCACGTAACAAAATTAAATTTATATTTTTATTCTAATTAAAGATAAATAATTCATGTTATTGAATAATTTTTTTAATGATATTTAAAAACTATACACACCCTTAACTATGCAATTCCTCATATTATTTCGGAGTATAATCAATGAAGTAGCAATATATTCGGAATTTTGATATATTTATTTCTAATTAAAAATCTTTATGAAGTTATATTAAAGTTTTAATATTTACATATGTATGGTGGAGTTAGTGATAGAAATCACTCGTTGTTTTCCTACTGAGGGTATCGTACGGTCATTTTTGTTTGGTAGGAATTTTTTTAAAAGTATTTTTGAAAAAAATAAATAAAATAATTTTTATTTATAATTTAAAATTATATTTTATAGTATTTTTAGAATGATATCAAAAATATTTTTTTATAGTATAAAAACTATTAATTTAATATATTTATAAATAAAAAAACATTTTAAAAAATAAAAACTGTAAAACTCCGAGAAAATTTGTATGAATGGCAAATTTAAATACAGACTACCCCAGCTAGCTAGGGTAGTTAGGTATTGGGCTCATCATTCTATTTGACATGTTTTTCTCCTGAATTTTGATCAACAACCGAAAACAAAATCACCGATGATTCCCAGCTACTCGTCCTACGGTCAGACCCAACATTACCCCAGAATATATATATATGAAAAAGCACGAGGATAAATAAGTGTTTCGTTATTGTTTGGTAATTGGTGGTATATTTGAGATTATTTTTTAAGGTGTTTTTTATTTAATAATATATAAAAATAATATTTTTTTTATTTTTTAAAAAATTATTTTTGATATCAAGACATGAAAATGATATAAAAAAAATTTAAAAAATTAATTTAAAATAATAAAAAAATCTTATCATTTGTTAATTTATCAACTTTTTCCCTCGACATCTTATTTGATTAGTTTTTTTTATCCAATTTGGATCGTGAGTATTTAGATTACTACTTTTTTATCATTTTCTTTTTTTTCTTCACTTAATTATTTCTTTCATTTAGTTTGTATATTAGATTTGGTTTGCATTATTTGGATTTTAAATTGTTTTGTGATTGGAAATTCTATTTTGTTATTTTTTTGTGTATGTCTTTCTATAAGATAATCTTAATCTTATGACCCGGGTCTGATTTAAGTTAATTTTCATTCTTTTTTATTAATTTTTTTTTTTCAAATTCATTATTTGACATTTGGGTTAGCTTGTTTTTTATATATATCTTTTTAATTTAAGATTTATTTTTTTGCTAGGTTTTTTCTTGAAGGTTTTTTTTCTTTTCATAATGTCATATTGCAGGTGACAGGTTAGTCAAGTTAACCAAAAAAGAGTAAAAATTCATTTCTCGACCTTTTCTTATGAATTTATTTTTTTAGTTTCATCATTTGTCATCAAATTATTAGACCTAGAGCTTTGTCATTTTTTTGCTTTTTTTTATGTGAGGTTATTCGTAGTACCGGGCTAGTAAAGTTAATCTAAGTTAGTTTAAGTCTTTTTAAAAAGTTTTTTCTATTATTGTTTTGCTAGGCCCTTATTTTGAGAATCTTTTTTTTATTATATTAATCTCAAACACTAGTGGTTAATTAGTGTTAACTTGTGTTGATTCAAATGTTTTTCTTCAACACTATTTTTCTAAAATTAATTTGATTTTTTATTCAACATTTGATTATAGGCTATTGGATCTTGAATTTTGAAATCTTTTTTTTTTGTTATTTATCTCAATCTCATATCCCGAGTTGCATGTTAGTTAACTTTGTTTGACTTAAATTATCATTGCCTTGCAAAAAAAATTATGTTAAAAAAAATTTAACACGGTCCTCGGCATGGCGCGGGCCATTTATGTAGTAGTAATGAAACCTGAACAATATTCTAACAATAAAAAAAAACTAATTATCAAGGTTATTTTTTTAATTTTAAATTTTAACATATGGTTGGCCGACAAAACCAATAAAACCCATAAGTCTAGTCTAGTTTTTTATTGATGTTTTGGTTTTTTTTTTTCAATTTCATTATTTAATATGTGGTTTTTATTTAATTTTATCTTTTAGTATTGAGTTATTGACAAATAAATTTTCTTGTTTTTTATCATATAATGAAAGTTTTGTAGCTTTATTCGTTTGTTTTTCAATTACATCATTTAATATAGGGTCTATGTTTACTTTAATCCTACAATATTAAATTTATGACAAATTGATTTTTGTATTTTGTATCTTATAATAAAATAAAAATATCAATTCAATTTAAAAAAAAAAATTATAACTCAGGTCGTCGTTGGTTTGATATATAAACTAGAGTTAATATTACTTGTTTCTTCTTCTTTCTTTTCTCTTATATTTTTCCTTTAGATCTACCCAATAAAAAAATCATTTCGTTCTATTTCAAAGTAATCACTTGAAGATTAATTGAAAATCAAGTAAGAGTACTCGTAGAAGCACCACCATTATGTTAAGGAACCAGCTCACCTAAAAGCTTAAGTTTATAGGTGAGACCCCATAATATGATTATATTATACTCTAACACCCCCCCTCAAGTGAAAGCTCTTTGAGCTTGAAATTTGCACAGGTCCACATTACCTTGTGCTTGATTTTTTTTATCAAATAGAATGGAGGTGGTGAGATTCGAACTCGTGACCGCTGGGTCAACAAGGCTCTGATACCATGTTACGGAACCATCTCACCTAAAAGCTTAAGCTTATAGGTGAGGCCCCAGAATATGATTATATTATACTCTAACACATTATAGTCAGGCGTGGAATTTTGGAACCTTATAACATGTTCAAAGTCTCATGCCTTGGAATTGATACTCCAAGAACTAATTTGGCGAATTTACTAACTTAGAGAGGAGAAGAACATCTTACTATGTCAATGTCATGGCTAGATAAATAGATATATAGATAGATAGATAGATGTTAAGAAACTATCTCATCTAAAATCTTGAATTTTAAATGAAATCGTAGAATATAATTTATATTATTCTCTAACACACTCCTTCAAGTGAAAACCTTTTGGATTTGAAACTTGTATAAACTCACATTACCTTGTGTTTGATTTTTATTAAATAGAATGAGAGTGGTAAGATTCAAACTCATGATCGTTGGGTCAACAAGACTCTAATATCATGTTAAAGAATCATCTCACCTAAAAATTTAAATTTTAAATGAAACTCTAAAATATAATTTATATTATTCTCTAGAACATAAGATTTTAAACGAAAAATAGAACAAAAGGGGCTTCACAATCACTGAAACCAAACTGGAGGAATGATTATCGATTTTCAAGGCCTTAACTCGGCTCCGAATTCAGCTCGGCTTCTCTGCAAACTCACTTCTCTCCCGCTGTTTATAAATAAGGGAGTTGTGAGAAATTCATCGAAGTATATAATCAATAGAACATGACTTTGAAGTGGAGCACTATGCAGAAATGGGATCAAAATCCCTGATAAGGAGTGAACTCCACTTGCCATTTTGAAAAATTATTCTTCAATAAATTAGAAGTTTTAGACTCTTGTGAGCTTTATTTCACTTCACGAGCATCAGATTTCAAGTTAATGGGGGCACAAATCGTCAAAGAATCTAGTGAATTTTTCTAACTTTTTCAGGACAAGGTTACTGTTTCTCATGCACTTTCGTAATCATGGAAGCAAACTTGTCATCCTGATACACACAATTATCCTCTTTGAGAATTTCAAAAAAGTGCTGGCATGCAGGTGGAAAGAGATTTCCTTTTCTTTTACTGTTTCTTCATTTGTTTAATCTGGATGCTCTGTTTGGGAGATCGAAAGGGCTTTTCAAAGTGCATTTATAAGCATCATTTTGATGTCTTTTCAGCAAAAACATAATCTTACAAGAATACTTTCACCGCATTACAACACAAACTAAACCTTGTTCTAAGTCTGGTTTATTAAAGAATAATATAAATTATATTTTGGGACTTCACTTACAAGCTTAAATTTTTAGGTGAGATGGTTCTTTAACATGGTATCAGAGCCTTGTTGACCCAGCGGTCACGAGTTCGAATCTCACAATTCCCATTCTTTTTGATAAAAACCAAGCACAAGGTGATATGGGTCTGTGCAAGTTTCAAGTCCAAAAGACTTTCACTTGTGGGGGTGTGTTAGAGAATAATATAAATCATATTCTGGGGCTTCACTTACAAGTTTAAGCTTTTAGGTAAGATGGTTCCGTAACATGTTCTACCATGCATGGTGAAAGAGAGTTCCTTGTTTTGAATGGAAAAAGAAAAAGAAAAAGAAAACCATTTCAAATCTGTGCTGTTCAAAATTCGGGCATCATTTTTATGTTCGCACGTCATTTTGGAGACTATAAAATGAAGGAGCCTGCCCAGGACCTTCATCTGCAAACTACATGGACGCAAAGGTTTTTGACATGGGAATTTGGGATCCAAGAGGGTGTCAAAATCTTACTATAAAGAAAAGTTTATTTGATTTAGATCCAGAACATTGAAAGGCTATAAATCATTCTATGAAACTTCAGAGGAAATTGATAGGTTCAAGCTAGTGTAAAGATGTTATGTGGGGAAGATTAATTCTGGGAAATTATACGATAGAGGTAGTATTGTCCAGATAGGATGCTCAGAAAATTCTATCTTATTCATTAAAACAAACAAAAAAAGCCTAATAACCTCGTAGCTGCTGCAGTATCATGTGCTATAAGGTCCTTGTGGTTTCCTGCGATTGTATTCTGTTCTGGGCTTTCTTTTTCTTCCGGGAACTGTATTCAGATTTATATACGTCTTGTTTCTTTTCTGTATTGTTTTTCAACACTATTTTTTTGTGTTATCATACTTATTATACTATATACTAAAAGAGTTCAGTCTTTTACTGTGCATTGTGAGTATTTTTACTGTAGATTGTAATAGTAGTTTTGGGTCGGTTTGGTTCGCAGTTTGGTTATGGTTTTTGTGATTTTTTATATTTTTTTGCACAGTAAAATAATCATTATATCCTCATATAAGATAAAAACCAAGAGTTACCAGAGAAGGTGTCACGGTAATTTCACATTCCATTGCACAATAAAATAACCTTGTTACCCTCCAATAAGACAAAAATCAAGGTTTGCATGTGGGGGTGTTTTGGATATTTCCCCCCAATAAGACAAAATTGAAGAGTTGGTTGTAGGGGTGTTCCGGTAATTTACCATTTTATTATTATTTTCTTGTGGGCGCATCTAACACACACGCTAACGGTTTTCTTCGTGACGCTCCAGTCTAGCGGCGCGTGCGGCGTTATACGGTGGTGAAAATATCCATCCGATGTCTTCGTTTATGCATCATCATGTTCTCTTCCTCATAGTGTGGCGCGTGCCAGCACACGGTGACCGAAGACATAACGGTGGTCGGTTGAACTTTTTTCTTCCTTCTTTTTTCTCTCCTGCTTGCTAAATTACATGACAGACTCCCTGTTTTATGGTTGCTTCAGCTCAATCCACTATCTTTTAACTGTGTTGTATAATCTTTATTTCTATTATATAAGTTTTGATTTGTTTCAATTGTGTCATTCGATTGAAATTGATTATATATTATATTTTTATTTCAATCCTTATTCTTTTAATTTTGGGTTTGGTTTTGAATCCCTTAATATTTTTGATAAAAAAATGTTTGATTTTTTCAATTTTTTCCTTTGATTGAAATTGATAATATATTTGGTTTTCATTTCGGCACCTATACTTTTAATATTTGATTTTAATTCTTTTATTTTTTTATATATCTTAAATAGTCCATATTTTTGTCCATGTTTATATATGTGTGTCTTAGCTTTGGTTTTTAATTTTTATTATTTTCTCTTTTGTTGAAGTAGTATTTTTTTTGAAAAATTTTGTTCTTAAATTTTAGTTTGTATTTGTGATCATTTGAAATTGATATTTCTTTTTTTTTCCCCTTGTTCTTTCTTTTAGTTTTTTTATTAGTTTTTTTTTTTTATATATTTTCAAGTCAAATGATTTTTTTCAGCTAATAATTTTTATTTTTGTTTTATCATTTATTTTATTTTTTGTTTTCTCTTTTGTTAAATTTTTTAAGCTTTTTTTATTCTTTGATTTAATTATGTTTTTTCCATTATTAACGCAATAATAATAATAATAATAATAATAATTTGAGTTTTCTTTCTTTCTTCCTCTCTTGTTAATGTTTTTGAGTTTTTTTTGTTGGGGCTATTTAATAATTTTTACTGTTTTAGTAGTAATAATAATGATATTTTTAGATGTTAAGATTTCAATGTTGTTTTTGTTATAATAAGATGTGTTGATGTGTTTTCTTATATCAAACCTTGTATATATAGACGACGTTATATTTTATTTTTTAACTAGTAAAACTTATTAATTATTTCAATATTAACTATTATAAAAATTATTAACTCAGTCTACAACATAGTTAAACCTAAACAATCTAACTAGTTAAACCTAATTTGGCTTGGCGGGTCGATATTCCAAGCCTAACTAAAATAGTTATTAAAAGGAAGATCTTTAATAAGTGGTATCCGAGTCATTTTCAAGGGTAAATAAAAGTAAAATAGATTGTGTATAAAAAGAAAGAAAAGTTGCAGGTTTTTTTTCTATTATTATGGGCGTATAAAAAGAAAACAACGTACGGAACAAGGTTATGGATAAAATACAACTAAAACCTGTTATGCCCTAGTAACCCTAGATAGCCTAAATAGTGTTTGATATTGCGTTTTAAAAATATTTTTTTAAAATAAAATTTAAAAAAAAATATTTTTTTTTTATTTTTACTTTAAATTAAATGTTTTTGGTGGTTTTAGATCATTTTCATGCATCAAAAATAATTTTTTAAAAAATAAATAATAATTATCATTTTGAAACATTTCTGAATGAAAAATATTTTCAAAAACAACATGAACCACACTCCCGAACATCATTCAATAGGCATTTTCATTGTCGTCGTCTTCCTTTCCTTTACTGAAGCATTTTGATGTATTTCAAAATAAAAAATAATTTCAAGAACACTCTGAACATGAATCAATAGGCGTTTTCGTCGTGGTCGTCTTCCTTTCCTTTGTTGAAGCATATCTATATATTTACTGCTTGTTTATGAAACGGTATGCTGTAATTCAAAAGCATCTATGAAAAAAACAATCCTCTTGGAAAGCTCCCTGCGTAGTGGAGTGGGAATACTTTGGCCATATGCTAAATTGTGAGATATACTGCTTTAATAAAGTTGCTTTTACTGATGAGGACACAATTATCTCTGCTAAACAATAAAATGTATTTAGATAGTTGAATGGCTGGAGTTGGTGGGTATTTCTTAAATGTGTTGTTGCTTCATTCTATTTTCTTTAGTAGCAACGCACTTCTTTATCTCATTTTTGTTTTCCAACCACGTTGTAGATATTTATATATAGAAGTTAATATATGTAGATATTTATGAAACACTACCATAAAGTTATCATAAACAAACAAAAAATACCAACATAAACAAAATCATCGATAAATTACATTGTTATTTATCGAGAGAATGTTACCTTGCTACTTCACTTGGTATTCAATGACAAAAGAGATTTGTTGGTTACTACTAAGAGAACTTATAGTTGAAAATGAAAGATTAAAACAACCGAGAAAATTTATAATATGTTCGTAATATTTAAGTTATAACATGACATACATCCTCCCCTCCCTCGTTCCCTTATTTCTTCTTCCTTTATGCATAAGATGTATTATTGTAGTAGGGTTGAGAATTTTGTAAATTAGTCACTATCTAATCCAAAAAATATTAGCGGATATTGTACTAGATGTCTATGTAATAAGAGTAGAAATAAAAAAAAGTTTCTATATTCAGATGTTATTACAATACATCTTTTACACACAAAAAAAGGTTCATAAAAAATACTTGTATTGGTTTGCACAAGGAGAGCCATATATTCCTTACGAGACCATGAAAAAATGATAGTTAGGTCAACTTATAGTTTTAGCAACATGCATAGAGTTGTAAATGATAATAGTAATCATTATAAAAGTATGATTATAGATGTAATAAAATGAATTAAAGGGTTGCAAGTTAATGTTCAATTATAGATGAAGAACTAAATGCAAAAGTTACTAGTTCTTTTTTTTTTTAAAGATTCTAACGAACCATTATAGGATATTCAAAAATCATAGTAAATCATCAGTTGTCACATAGGTGTTCACCATCAAGTGATCATGAGATAAGTGAAGTCGATCACGACAGAATCGTTGAATGAGGAAGAAGCATTTTACTTAAAGAGAATAGGTTGAAAGATAATTTATATGCTACTAAATCCATAATAAAACCCTTTATCCTAGGATACCTGAAAATTGAAAGGTTTTTGAACTTCTGCATGTTATACTACATAGAAGAAGAATATTTAACCGAGTGCAGAACCTATAGGCATGCTCTATATAAATCCAAAACTAGCACGAGAAGGACTCTTGTCACACATAGAAAACAAAGATACTTCTTAATTACTCATAAGTTACAAAGGTTATTCATATCTCTAAATATGATTAAGCATATGAAATTGCATTATTCATATAATATGATGGATGAAGTCATGATGCACCCTTTCAATGATGAAGCTTGAAAGCAGTTTAATAGGGTATGTCATTAGTTTGCAATGGAACTATGTAACATACTTGTTGGGTTATGTACATACATATTCAATCTTTTTAGGTAATTTTTTGCACCATATTCTTATCTATTGATGATACTCATGGTTTACAATTTACCACTAAGGATGTTTATAAGGCCAAAATTCATGTTCTTATTTGCAGTTATACTTGATCCTAATAATCTGGGTAGGAATATAGAAATTTATCCTTAAACATTGATTGATGAGTTTAAGCAGTTATGGTTCTACAAGACTTTGATATATGATGTCTCATATAAATAGAATCTTCAAATGAAAGAAGCTTTATTATGGATTATCAATGATTTTCTCATGTATGAGATGGTTTGTAGTTGGAGTATGCATGAAAAATAAACATGTTTATACTATATGGAAAATAACAAGGCCTTCACCTTAATAAATAATGGTAAAACATCATTTTCTATTGTAACTTGAGGTTTTTTCAATCTAATCACAAGTATAGAAAAAGCATAAATAGCTTTTTTTACTGGTAGAGTTGAAAGGGATGTTGCACCTCTAATATTGTTAGGTGAAGAATTATATGGTGTGGTTTCATAATACAAGGGCTATGTTTTGTTTTCAATTCGATAAAAAGAAGTTTTCTCATTTCGATATGACCCATGATTAGATTAAGCAAATTATTTTTTTTTAAGTTTTCTTATTGAAAAGAACATGTTGGAAAACATTTTTAACATGGTGATGAACTGAAAAGGGAAGACAAGGGATAAAATGAAAGCTAGAATAAATTATGCATTTGTTTTATCACCATAGAAATATGAAGTTTGTTTATGATAGATCACACATCGCAAAACTTAAAGTCAATTTTGCCTTACACAAGAATACATAATTATTTGTCTACCAATGCTTTTAGTTATTTCTATTTTCTTTTAAAATCATCCAATGAATTTATTAATCAATGATTGAGCTAACATTATTTTTTTTTACATGTGAGGAAATTAAAATACCAATGAAGTTGATATGCCAAGGATTATGTACGGTCAGTTGTTATATTTTAATTGTTGTGTGGTGATTTCCAAAATAAATAAATAAAATAATAGTCATAAATAAAATTAATTGGTTTGTTCCTTTATTTACAAGTAATAAAATTTTAGGTAGTCTCGTGTATAGGAAAGATGTACTCAATAGTTTTAAAAATAGAATATATTGAGAATGCTATTACCTTTTTATGTTTTAATTTATTTAGATGATGAAGATAAGGCCAATATTGAGTAATGTAGACATGAGCATTATTGGTTCTTAAACAAAGCTTTTAATGACCATAAATCATCAGATGCTGACCATGACAAGGCACCTTAGATGCAATACCCTCTTTCAAAGTAGACTCATCGAGTATGATGTTGTCTCGCATAAGGGGTGTCCTTTTTTAGTAGGTAGTATATAGTAGGAAGTACATTGGTTAGTGGAAGCCCAACTACAATATGTAAGTTTCTTTTCCTTTCCTGCTTATTTAATAAATAAACAATAATGGATACTTTTTTAATAATTAATTTCAATGAATAAATAAAATTTCATGTTTATAAATATAGAGATTTCTCTCATGATAACATTAGTGATAAAATTATCGATAGAAAGTGTCTTTGTTTTGGTGGAGTTAGGTTTTCAAAAATCATAAATGAAAGCCTATGATTGAAGTTTAGTTCAAAAAGTTCAAGGTTAGTATATACATAAAAATATGTTGTTGTTGTTGTTGTGTTGTTGTTATTGTTATTTTTATTCATGTAGCTTTTTATTTTATTTTAATGAAGTAATTATTTTATAAAATTAACATGAAAGGAAAATGTTTACTGTGAGGAAGTTAACAATGTTATTGCCAAAAGGGTGTGGAAGAATCACAACGTCATTAAGTAAGATTGAATTCAAATATTATATCTCTTTTAATGTTTAAGTTTTTTTCATTATCTTAAATAATAATTTGTTTCTAACATATAAATTGTATAATTACTGCTATGGGGCACAAACAAATCAAAAAAATATGCAAAAGAAAGAGGTTTTTCAAGCTAGGAAGACGTGGCGGTATGAAAGGATTTCAACCTTTGCATATCTTGAAGGCTATATGGAAATATTATATTCGGCACATGATGTTTGAGCATTTCATGTGGCAGTTGCAGTCCGATATAGAGAACTAGAACAAGGAGATTCATTGTTCAATTACAATGTGCACCTGTTGATCCATTCCGTTCATTTCATATGGAAAATGAATGATAAGATTCTATATATATATATATATATATATACATATATAGTAAATTGTTGTTTTATATAAATTGGTTAACAATCAATAACATTATTTTGTAGGTTATGGTTCGAGGATGCGATCAAAGACCAGCTTAATATTTTGTTAAAACTCACATGTGAAATGAGGACTATTAGTAAGGGATGAAACAACTTGTCAATAACAAAGCTTAGAAGTTTATGGTAAATTGGTAACTTGGGTTTCCATATTTTTTTTAAGTTATTATTTTACAAAAATATGCTGAATGATTTTCTTAAGAAAAGATATAACACACAATTTACAAAAGACATGTATGAATGATCTTTCAACCCATCTGGAATTTGATCTGCATTTGTTGTTTGTTTGGATCATCTAGTGAATCCAATAGAAATTAATTTACAATATCTCAAACACTATAGCCAAAGATATATGGATACGTCATAGTGTATCAATCATTGGTTCATTGCAATCGTGTTCGAGCTGTTAATCTTCAATCATCCAGGAGATTGTACGAGAATAAATTGAAACTTAGATGACCCAACTTAGTATTAAGAAAACCAAACTCATGTTTGAGATGCTTAAACCTAGGCAATTGTACAGGGAGTTGTTGTCAAACCTCATTGGTACATATGGTTTACCTTATCACCTCTTGGTCCTAACAAAGATCTGCCTCTACCTCCTTCTTTAGTTTATATCCGCTAGATAAATTGTAGTCAATAATATTTTTAAATTAATAATGAAAAAATTAATTTTTTTGATGAAATTATCGACTCTCAAAAAATTCCAGAGAGTTTATAAAAATTACCGGATTTATCACTAACAATATATAAATCTCCAATGGGATACTTGTTTTGTGATATGATTTATGAATAATTGAAAATAAAAAAGAAGAAATTATTGAGGATATATTTTTTGATGACTAAATACCATCCATGATTCTGCAAGTAAACCTGTTCGATCTTCAATTTAATAGCTGTTAAAATTGAATCTCTATATTTCAATTGATTACAAGCTATTACATTTGGCGTTGAATTTACAGAACAATTACAATGTTAAACTAGCTAGAATACAACCCTACTTTTCCTCATTAAAAAACACGGTTTCTATTTTTGGTTGATGATAAAAATAACGGTTATATTTTTAACACTCCCCCTGAAGTTGGAATGTGGATATTTATCATGCCTAACTTGCTAATTGCGTCATAAAACACCCTTCTGGATACTATCTTTGTGAGAATGTGGGCTAGCTGATCTTCATACCGAATAAACAGAAATTGTATAATTTTTCGATCAAGATTTTTTTTAATGAAGTGTCGGTCGAGTTCAACGTGTTTGATACGATCATATTGAACAAGAGTGTGGGCAATTTTGATAATTGCCTTATTATCACAGTGTAGATCCATGGATGTCCCATAATCAATTCTCAGGTCTTTTAACACCTGTTTAATCCATAGTAATTCACACACACAATGAGTCATACTTCGGTATTCTACCTCTGCACTTGATCTTGTGACTACTTTTTGCTTCTTACTTCTCCAAGTGACAAGGTTGCCTTCTACAAACATAAAATATCCTGATGTCGATCTCCTATCAGTATGATTTTCTGCCTAATCTGAGTCTGTATACCCTTTAACCTCTTGGACCTTCCTTTTAGAAAATAGTAGTCCTCTTCCTGGTGCACTCTTTAGATACCTTAAGATCCGATATACGACTTTCATATGTTCTTCTCCTAGTGAATGCATGGACTAATTTACCACACTTACTGCATAGGCTATGTCTAGCCTTGTATGTGATAAATATATCAGTTTTCAAACTAACCATTGATAACATCCTTTGTCTGTTGGCATCTGATTTTCTATTTGTCCCAGCTTGTGATTCATTTCCACAGGTGTGTCGACTGGTTTACATGTAAACATTTCGGTTTATGTTAGCAAATCTAACACATATTTTTGTTGTGATAGACATATCTTAGTTTTTGACCTTGAGACCTCGATCCTAAGAAATACTTCAGTTGTCCGAGATCTTTCATTTCAAATTTAGATGTCAGGAACTATTGTAGTGCCTTTCTTTCTTCTGGATCATCTCCTATTAAGACTATATCATCCATATATACGATCAGTGTCATTACCTTCCTTTCTTTGTGTTTTTTAAACAAAGTATGATCTGAATTACTTTGTTTATAGCTGAATTCCTTCATCATGGATGAGAATCTTCTGAACCATGCCCAAGATGACTGTTTTAGACCATATAATACCTTTTTTAATTTGCACACTTCAGTTCCACACGAGAACCTGATTTTAACTATAGGTGGTAATTCCATGTAAACTTCTTCAAGATCTCCATTTAGGAAAGCATTCTTGACATCGAATTGTTCTAAGGCCCAGCCTCGATTCACTGCTATTGATATGAGAATACAAATGGTATTCATTTTTGCAACTAGGACAATTTTTTTTAATAATCCACTCCATACTTCTGTGTATACCCTTTCACGACTAATCTTGCTTTGTATTTATCAATACTCCTATCTGCTTCCAGCTTTACCGTGAACACCCATCTACACCCAACTTTCTTTTTTCCTTTTGGTAGTTGACATAATTCTCAAGTGTTACTCTTTTGAAGTGCCTCCATCTCCTCATTCATCACCTTGGTCCACCTTAGGTCTACTAATGCATCCTGTACATTACTAGGAATAGACAAATTGGATAATTAATTAATTGATAAATGCATATGATTTTGATAATCTATGGGAAGAGATGTAATTATTATGGGGTATTTAGCTTTATTTCTGGGATCAGGTTCATACTGTTTCTTAGGGACTCCTCTATTTAGTCTTTATGGATATCTATTGATCACATTTTCTCTAGGTCAGGAGTTTCATTTATCTCATTTAGAATAGGATTTAGAGATACCTGAGGAGACTTGAGAGAGACATTCTCGGTTGATTCTTCAGTTAATGGTGTAGGCGTAGGCAACTCTAGAGACATAGGGGAGTCGTTGCTGAGAACATTCAAATCTATGTAGACTTCTCCGTTATCGTCACAACTTTGTCTCATTTTCTCTAGCCTTCCATTTTTCTCTAATTCAAAAATATCTTCGTTCTCTTCATTGTTACTCTCCCCTTTAAGAGAAGATCCGGGAACTCCCCCTGAATAATAAGGTTATGATTCTCGAAATGATGCATCCAAGATTACAAGTAGCTTTCGATAGTGAAGATCATAAAACCGATATCCGTTCTGAAACTCCGAGTAACCTATAAAAACGCACCGCTTTGCACAGGGATCCAGTTTGCTTCGCAGGACTTTAGGGATGTGGACATATATCGTGCAGCCAAACACTCGTGGTTCTAGATTTGGTAGATGAGAAACAAAGAGAAGGGATTCCATCTTCTGTTGAGGAGATTAAAATTCAATGGCACTAGATGGGGTTCGATTCATTAAGTAGGTAGCTAATTTGACTGTCTCACCCTAATAGTATTGTGGTAGATTCATGCCAAATAGAGAAGCATGGACAATTTCCATAATCTGCCCGTTTTTTCTTTCTGCTAATCCGTTCTGCTATGGAGTATACGTGCAGGAAGTTTGATGTTGAATTCCATGAAGACTTAAAAAATTACCTAACACTTAATCCATAAACTCCGTACCATTATCTGATTAAAGTGTACGAATATGCCGTTGGTATTGGGTTAGCACCATTTTTTGAAATTCCTGAAAAGCTGCACTTACATCACTTTTATTTCGGAGAAGAGATATCCAGGTCATTCAAATACATTCATCAATAAATGTAACAAAATAACATGCATTAGAAAATGACGGAACTTTTGCAGGACCCCAAACATCTGAATGAATGACTGCAAATGGTTCTAAACTTTTATTCAAAGTCGGTAAATAGAGAATACGGTGGTTTTTTGCTAGCTCACAAATTTCACACTGAAAATCTAATATACTTAAACCTGAAAATAAATGTGGTTGTAACTTCTTAAGGTACCCAAAAGAAAGATGTCTGAGTCATCGATGTCACAACCATACAAGTGCATGAGCTTGATCTTTACTTCTGGTCTGATGTGCGTGACCCAGCTTTGACCCTCGTTTTTTTGTTAATTCTAAATAATATAAGTTGCCTTATCTACCACCATAATCAAGAATTTTCTGGGTTAGAATGTCCTGAAAAACACAAAAAAAAAATCGGTCAAAACATTATTGTGCACGCAAGGGTAACAATAATTTGACTAACCAAAAGAAGATTATCTTCAAGAGATGAAACAATAAAGACATTGTCTAGGGTAATAGTGTCAGTTAGAAACATATACCCTTCCCCCGTAATAGGGGAGGAATTGCCATTAGCGGTGCAGATAACTGACCGTGAAGAGGATTTAGGGTAGATTAATTTACCGGAATTTTTAGTCATATGATCGGATGCACTTGTATCAATAATCCAAGTTCCATTTTTAGTAATAACAAAGTGTGTAAAATTTTTACCAATGGTACTTGGATGGACCACATTTGTTGTGGGTTGTACCTGTTCCGTGTTTGTCAGATTTACCATAACTTTTCCGATATTTTTTCAAGGTTTTTTTTTTTTAAATCCCACCAGTCTAGGTAACCAATAATTTTGTAACATTTTTGTTTCGAATGACCCACTTCACCGCAATGAGAACACACCAGCCCACCCGGTTTTTTGTAACCCAAATTAAATAGGTGTCCTGACCCATTTGTCTCTCATTTCTACCCGTTTGCCTCTCACTCTCGTGACCTCTGTCACATCCATAGCTCCCTACTGATCAGTGGTTCCCAGCCACCATCATCGTTCTGTCACGGAAAGCCAAAGGGGCGCTCACCTGCTTGTCGTCCATGGTGTGCTTCTAGTGTTGTTCTCACCGGACGGCAGCATATGCCCCTTTAAGGTCCAGTTTTGGATCCTTACGTAAGATCTCACCTCAAATCTGTTCAAAGATGGGGTCGAGTCCACTGAGAAAAATATGGACTCGGAGGCGTGCCATGGCCGAGTAGAGGTGAAGGATGTCGTCAACGGCTCTTGCTTGGGATGCACTCCGGCTGTCGATTTCTTGAAAGATGGCCAACGGTTTTGTATAATAGATGGACAGTGGACGAACATTTTGTCAGGTGTTGAACGATCGTCGATTCAATTCGAAGATGTAGGTCTCATTAGCATTGTCGTAGAAGGTTCTGGCAACGACGTCCCAAATGTCCTTGGCTGTCGGGAGACAGATGAACCTCTACATCAGAGATAGATTCATGGAGTCGATGAGCCAACTTTTAACTCTATGGTTCTCGGTGACCCATGCTTCTAGTCATGGGTCACCTAGTTGGGGTCGTGGTGTATCTCCAGTAAGGTGTCCAACCTTGTTACGAGCCCCAATTCGAATTTCCATTAATTATGACCATAATGAGTAATTGTTTTCATCCAGCACAATGCTTGATGGAAATGAAGAGTTATCTTGATGGACAACAACTTGTGGTGACGGGATGGAGGTAAGGATGTTTGTTGGATTGATTTCCATTTATGGATTATGGGTTTCTGTGTTAAAGGAGGTGATGGGTGTTCCTGGGTTTCAATGGATTTTTTCAATGTTTAGGGTTCATGTTTCTGGGTTTTTTTTGTGTTGGATTTTCTGGATTTTGGCTTGAATTTTTGGGTTTCGATGGAATTTCTGGGTTTTGGCTTGAATTTCTGGGTTTTGGCTTGCTGTAGCGGGATGAACAAGATGAACCCTAATTTGAACAGTAACTGTTCGATGAATAGTTGCACTGCACTGTAGCAAACAGTAACAATTTCTTGGGCTGATTTGAACAGTAACTGTTCAATGAACAGTAATACTACACTGTACCTTCTTTTCAACTAGAAAAGGGCAATCATATATGCGGGAGAGAAAACAATTCGATTCGATTCGAAACAGAAAAAAATTCATAAAAATTCAGAGATGATCTGATACCATGTTAAAATCGAATCTCTATATTTCAATTGATTACAAGCTATTACATTTGATGTTGAATTTATAGAATAATTACAGTGTTAAACTAGCTAGTATACAACCCTATTTTTCCTGACTAAAAAACTCAGTTTCTATTTTTAGTTAATGACAAAATAACAGCTATATTTTTAACAATAGCATTACGCTGTTTATGTAATATTCAGATTGTGAAACCTAGAGTATTTGGTATGAAAACAAAACGGTGAGTTGAGTTTTGTTCATATTCATCCCAAGTCTATCGATGAATATTATAAATGAAATATATCTCATTCAACATGGATGCACCTAAAACTCTCTTAAATCATATGCTTAATTAAGCAAATGAAAAAGTATCGGTCAAGTTAATTACATGCATCAAAGATGTCATCGTATTTTGATTGATTGATTGAATTCTCCTGGTCTTGCATGTTATAGTTAGCAGCACAAGCTTGTCAATGGCGGTGGCAACTTGCCTTGAAAGCTTGGATTTTAGGCACGCAACAAGTATTAAACCCCGAGGCCTCCATATATAAAATAACCTAATAGTTCTAGCCCCATTATTTTTCTGAACATACATCTCAACTTCCATGCCTTTTTTTATCAGCTGAAAATGACCTGATACTGTATGATGGTATGTCTGTGCGTGTATTGTTACAGTATTATGGTCCCATGAGCGTTGCGTGATGATAAAAAGTTTGTAATCTGTATAATAGTTCTCGAGAGTAGGGTGTGTATTTTTTATAATAATTTGGAACAACCGGTGTTTTACCTAGACCATAAAATACGCTTTCCGGGATGGATTTACTCACATCCAAAAACTTTTACAGCATTATGGAAAGAAACCGGTATTATTATTCAGAATAGAAGCTTGTTCTGACATTACATGGTACCTTTTCATTAAAACACTCTTCAAGATGGTCTTTTAAGCAATTAAATCTTCCTAATCTCCTGGAATTACTCGGGGCTTCGATCTCTGATACGAAGATTGCTCGAACAGGTCTATGGTCTGACAATCTGGATTCACCTCTGCTGTATTCTTTCTGCTTCAGTCCCTCTCCGAACCAGATTATTCGATCACACCTGCAATAACATAATCTTGTATACTTTCTTGAGCATCGTCTCATTTTGTTGTTATCTTTACAAGACGACTACAAAAAAGAGTATCAAGAAAAGTAAGTTTAATTACCATGCGGGAGCACGCTTCTTTTCACCCTTCCTCTTCTTATCACAGCCATAATAAACCTGTGAGTTCTGATAGTACTTGTAAGTAGGTGCAAATTCAATCATTCCTTCACGCCAACCTTGGAATACATGACCCTCCATGAGCTCGACCTTGAGCTGCAAATATTTATTTTCAATGGAGCTAGCTTAAACCTTAAATATCCTCGTAACTGTAATAATAATAAGATCTCAAAATTGATATTCTGCTTTCATACATACCTGATCCCTTTCTAGCAAAGTATTCCATTCTTTTTTCTGGACTAGAGATCTTGTTGTGGTGTGAGGCAGGTATATCCTGTAGTTTAAATCTCCAAGCCAAATTACCTGACTGCATAGGGATACAATAAGTGAACATTTACAACTTGATGAATCACTGCTGCTCACATGAAAACAAACTGTCTAAATCAATGACATTATTGGACCAATACATATATCATAATGGTCGTGTCTAATTAAAAACATTATCTCCAGCAAATTAATGGCTAGCTAGGATTCAACTTGCCTGCATACAATCTAGAGGAGAATTCTGACCGATGAACGTAGGGAAATAAATATTATACATCATGGGTTTTTTTTATTATTATTGTAAGGTCCATGTAAATTTGGAATTATAGAGAAAGTAATTAAGCAAGGCAGATTTAGTTTTCAAATCACTTGAAATAACAACAATACAATTGGCTTTAAATTAATTAAGCAAACCAGCTAGCTTGTTTACATCATGATTACTTCGAAACAACAGAAATCATCTCAAATCCGTCTAATAATACATATAGATTATTTTTATTTTTTTTTATAACCGGGGTGTCCGGGCCAGCTTGCGTGCACCACAACTAAATCCCCGGGCCCACTGAACATCCTGCAAACCCAATGAGCATGTAAGGCACCGCGGGGATGACAGGCGTGCCTGACAAGGCTTGAACCTGGGGTGAGAGGAAGGGAGAAGCCCTTCATGATCACCAGGCCAAGACCCTGCTGGCCTATAGATTATTATTATGTTGGGTGTTAACCGACTGGACTGTACTCTTGCTATAAAAAAATTCCAGATTATAAGTGGTCCTCGAAGTTATTGCTCTTTCAATGGAAAAGTTACTCTTAGTTTTATCCAATCAATTTTCAGTGGAAAGCACACTAGAAGTTAATTATGTCATCAAATAAATATAAAAATAATTGAAATTAAGAAAAATATAGAGCAAAACAAATCGTAATATCTGCAGTCTATTCATGGACATAGATTTTTCACACATAAATATACTTACTCATGATCAAGAATTTTGCGGGGCAAATTCCGCAAAGGACCACGAGAAAATCTTGTTCGTGACAAAATTTCTGCAGCATTAGAATTTCTGTTGTTTTCATCTCCTTCCTTCCCTCCTGAAGCCAGATGACTACACACAAAACAGAAGCTTGTTTCATGCAAGCAAAACCTAACCGAGACCGATCCCTGCATATATAAACCATTTTCAAGTTAAACAAGCACTACTTGCATGGGTTTTTTCTCTCATCATTAATTACGTGTGTGTATATATATATATATATATATATATATATATATATATATATATATATATATATCTGTGTGTGTGTGTACCTTATTTCCTAGGAAGCCCATGATGCCACAGCCTAGACAGGAGACACTAGGATGTTGTATGTGTGGAAGGAGATCATTCCGAACCCATACAGTGATAAAAATCCCGACCATTTGTTTACTTGTGATACAATCAAAGTGGTGTGGAAAATTATTGCTGATTTTGTCGAGAGAAGGAATGCTATGATTTTTGAAGGGGTGCACTTTGTAAGACTCTCCCACTTTATCTTCTTCGTGAACATGCTTTGAAATACTATTGTTAAGAGCTTCTCTGATGAGAGAATTCCATCTGCAGCAAATCTTTCTGTTTTCGAAACCTAGAACAATGTTTCCGGCATTGAGAGGCACAACTTCTTGGAACCTGAAATATTTAATTAATTCAGTCAAATTGATAAAATGATACTTAGAACAACAGTAGAGTAAACTCGATCTCCTTTTTTTTCCAACAAAAATACAGGCACTCCAGACAAATACATACGTTGTTGGGATTGCAGATCTCAGTCTCGACGCATAAATTTGTTAGCACATATCTTTCAATCAAATCCAGTACTGCTTAAGAGTTATTCTTGTAAAACTTGATAATACTGATATCTAAATCAATTACCATATAAGATAATATAAGATAAGTGTTAGAGAATAATATAAATCATATTATGGGGCTTCACTTAAAAACTTAAACTTTTAGGTGAGATGGTTCCTTAACATGGCATCAGAACCTTGTTGACCCAGCGGTCACGAGTTTGAATCTCACCACCCCCATTTTATTTGATAAAAACCAAGCACAAGGTGATGTGGGCCTGTCCAAGTTTCGAGCCCAAAGGGTTTTCACTTGAGGGGGTGTGTTAGAGAATAATATAAATCATATTATGGAGTTTCATTTACAAGCTTAAGTTTTTAGGTGAGATGGTTCCTTAACAATAAGAACCACAGTTTTAGTAGCACTATTTCTTAAAAAAAAAAAAAAAAAAAAAAAAAAAGAGGGTTCCTCGAGACCAACCCAAGAACATAGATGTCAGCAGGGTCATTGTGTGTGCATAACCAATCTTCCATGTTCAAATCATCAGGTGGTGCAACGCCTCCAACATTCCATGAACCAACAAATATCCTGCTTGAAATAGCTAGTATTAATGATCATAAAATATAAGAAAGAAAATCCATAAACATGCGAGGAGATGAGGTTTTACTTGTGTTTTCCCTGATCATCAGCGATGTGTTTCCCGGAACTGATTCGCGAGGCTTGACCTGAAGAAGAAGCACCTGAAGTTTCTTCTGGCTCGAACATGGTCTCTGATGAACTCGGAAAGTCTGCAACGATGTTATTGCTACCCAGCACCTTCCTCAAGAACTTGTAAGCCACAAACTTAGCCCACATGACCTTCAAAAATGAATGATGCAAGCCAATGAACAGCAGAAAAGAATATAAAAAAGATGATCAGAAAGAGAGATCGGGGTGCTTACTTCCTGCTTGATTGTTTGCATTAATGTTTAGTTTGCAGAGATTTAATGTTTCTTAGAGAGGATGGAAAGTGAAATCATTGAATGGAGCTGCGAAACATTGATTACAACGTAAAGAAAAGGAATTATAAAAATCGGATTGGGTGGGAAAAGGAGAGCATTGGACCACAAGTGCCACACAAGTCCTCCAACAAAAAACAATTGTATAAAATCACTCAATTTGGCAAGTTGGAAAGGATAGCCACAAATTAGGGCACTACTGATGTGAGTGATGATGTAAGTCAAACCATAATTTATTCATATATATATTAAGACAATTGAAAATATTAATTAGAATTAATTACCTGTAGAAGATTATTCCAATTGTTAAACAATTATACTTCATTTTATAATATTTAAATTGGGTGTTTGGGATTGTTTTTGGATGTATTTTAAAAATACATATGTACTTGAAAAAATATATTAGATTTATATTTTTTAATGGTTTTGATATGCTAGTATCAAAAATTTAAAAAAAAATCATTTTAATGTATATTCAAAAAGCATTTTATATCACAGTACCAAAAATACACCAAGTTTAAGTTTTTCTGAATGCATTAGATCGATTTAAATTTAAAAAAAAAAATCAAATTGCATAAAGAAAAAAAATAGTTTAAATTTATAAACAAACTAATCCATCAACATCTGTCATCTTTAAATAAAAAAATATTAAAATAACTTTAATTTCTCGTTCATGTTACTGTTGTGACCGTTGATGTGTATGCTCACTTTTCCAATAAACAAAATGTAGTTGTTAATACAAAAATATCAAAATATCACCAATCGCTCTCGTGCTAATAATCTGCTTTAGAAGTGAGGAAAAAAACCAAAAAATTGATTAAATTGATAAAAAAAAAAAAAAAAAACTCTGATTAAACTTATTAGAATTTTTTTAAAACTTCCATTCTGGTTTGATTTTTATTTTTTAAGCAAAAAACTGGTGAATTGAACCGGTTCAAATTAAAAAAAATATGCTATAATTTTTTTTATTGTTCTAGTTCAGTTCAAATTTGTTGGTTTGATTCCATTTCGGTTAAATGGGCAAAGAGAAAATTTGATTAAAGTAAAAAAGCTGAAACTATTTTCTGGTTTTTTAGTTAAAAGTCGAATCAAACCAAGCTAAAACCAGTCGGTTTAAATTGGATCCGGTTCAATTTCATTTGTTTTTGAATTTTTTTTCAATTTTATTGTTTTTATTGATAAAAAAATAAATCAAATCCAAAATATTCACCCCTAACGTGCTTCAATCAACTTGGATGGAGCAACTTGGCTTGGATATCCTGTGCCTGTCGAGAAGTGCATGCGTGCTTGCAAATAGTAATGCACAAGGTAATCTTGGGCTGAGCCATGCTAGCTATTATTAATTATAAATCTCTCTCTCTCTCTCTCTCTCTCTCTCTCTCTCTAGCTTCAGAAGACAATGGTGTTGATGCCATTGCGCAACCGGCTAAAGTGAATAGGTTTTGGATGACTACGAGCGGTATACCCGCGCGATGCGGCGGCTTTTTTTTTATCTATGTAGAAAATTGATTGTTTTTATATGTATTGTATTTTATTTTCTTAATATTTAGTTAGTATAATTATATTTAAGAATACTGATATGAATTTTTGTCCTTTAAAAAATCCAAAGTCATTTTTCCTCTCTCTCAATATATTTTTAGGCGATAATATTCAATAAATATCAGATATATTAGAAATAAAAATATTGTAATTTGTTTTTAAAACATAAACTTAATTTTTTTTTGTGCTATAATTATTTATTTGCCGTCTAAAAAGAACAGTCTAATGGAAACGGGAATTGACTTGTATATTTTTTAATTTGACTTGTAGATAATGCAGGTAAATTTGTCAACATTTTTTTTTTTGAGATTTTTTTTCCAGTAATATTAGATCTAAAATATTAAAAATGAAAACATTGGAAAATCTTGTAAAGAAATAAACTTAAATAAAAGAGCACAAAATTAAATTTTGAAGCCAATATTTTTTTTATATAAGATTTATTAATCATATTATTATATTAAATATATTTAAGAAAACATGATATGAATTTATGTCCTTCAAAAAATCTTAGGTCATTTTTCCTCTCTCTCAATATATTTTTAGGCGATAATATTCAATAAATATTCAAACATATAATTAGTTTTACATATTTTAATTTGACATAAATATACAAATATATAATTAATTTGACATAATTTCAATAATATATTTAATTTAAAGGATAATCTTAGGCTATTTTGTTCTCTCTCTATATATTCTTAGACGATAATATTCAATAAATATTAGAACATATAATTGGTTTCATATATTTTAATTTGACATAAATACACAAATATATAATTAAAAAGTCAAAACACTGCAAATTTATTTCAAGAAATAAACTTAAACAAACAAGCACAAAATTTAATTTTGAAGCCAATATTTTTTTTATTTTATAAGATTTATTCATCGTATTATTATATTAAATGTATTTAAGAATACTGATATGAATTTCTGTCCTTAAAAAAATTCTAGGTCATTTTTCTTCTCCCTCTATATATTTTTAGGCGATAATATTCAATAAATATTTGAACATAATATTAGTTTGACATACTTTAATTTGACATAAATATACAAATATATAATTAATTTCATATACTTTCAATAATATCTTTAATTTAAAAGACAAAATTGAAGTAAACCCAAACATTGAAATAAAATAATTCAAAACAAAACCGGAAATTAAAAGAACTGAGACTGAAATGAAACTGAAATCTATAATTAACTTGCATAGAAGGATAGAATTGAAAGAAATCAAACTTTTGGACCGAAAATATTAAGGATTTATATTAAATTTGCATGGAAGGATGAAATTGAAATCAATCAAAACTTTGATACCAAAAATATTTAGAATTCCAGCCCAACCCGCAAAATTAAAAGTCTGAGGACCGAATTGAAACTTCAATATATAATCAATTTGAATGGAAGGACGAAATTGAAACAAATCGAAACCTATATAATAGCCATAAGAGCCAGAATAACAAATTAAATCGTTCAGAGACTGAAATGAAATTTGGCAAAAAACAACTTAGCTGACATCAGCTGGCGCAGGTAGGAGAGAGAAATTGGGGGGGGGAATTTAAACGACCATTGACACATCTCCGGACACCTTTATGCCACACGCGCCTCACCATGGGGAAGAGAACATGCCTGAAAATCATTCTAGACGTCGGTTGAGCATTTTCCGACGCCGTATGACGCCGCACGCGCCGTTCAAAAAACGCGTGAGCGCTGAAACGATTGGCGCGTCCGTCGACGCGCCAACAGTTGCCGACGAAAAAAATAAAATAAAAATTGGCTAATTACCGGAACGCCCCTCACCCCCAGGCCTGGTTTTTGTCTTTTTCGAAGGACAAAATAGTTAATGCACTGTTCAGTAAAATATTTTAAAAATAAAAAACCGGCCGGACGAACCGGGCCGGTCTGGGCCGAGAACGGTCAATTACCGCGGAGCCCCTGAAACCGGCGGCGTTTTTTGTCTTTTTCGAGGGGTTTTTTCGTTAATGCACTGTTCAAAAAGCAAAAAAAAAAAAAAAAAAAAACAGAGGTGCACCCGCGAAGCACCGAGCCAAATCGCCAATAAACAGTCACAATGAGTCACAATGAACAGTTTTTGAACAGTAAAAGACCGATGTCTTTTAGGTTCTTTGATAATTTGTCACTGAATTTTAAAATTATTTTTTAAAAAAATAAAGTTTTTTTACTTTTTTATTTTAAATTATTTATATATTTAAATCACATCTTTTTATAATAAATTTATAAGGATTAAAGTTTATAATTTTTTTAATTTTACTTTATATATATATGATCAAGACTTCCACCATATGGATTAAGGTGACCACTATCGCTTCATTGTATACCTTCCCTTTCCCTCTTCCATAAAATATAATTAGTCTGTGGTGTAATAGCAAAAAAATTTATGATCTGCACAGCAGGTCTCAAGTTTGAATCAAGGCGTACATCTCTTGTAAGAGCCTAGAATAGCCGGAGTTTTACCTACCCACCTGAACGCAGAAAGTGTGCCTTTTCAGGAATAAAATTTTCTTTCGTATAAAAATAATAATTAATTAGGGTTATTGTGCACTTGGAATTATTGTAGAAGTAGAAAATTATATTAATAAACATTCTTTTTTTTAATAATTATTTTTTTAACCAACTGTCTTGTAATATCGAGATAAAAAATTCCTTTTAATTGCTTAAGAAAATCATTTGCATTTTTTTTTTACATTCAAGAGAGAATTTTATTTTTTAACTTTTTATTGATTCAAGTCCAAAATGCATGCACATCTTAGATCTTAATTGTTATCTAAGCCAACAAGACTTCAAGAATTAGTATCATAATTTATATATAAGTTGGCTACGGAAATTCAAAATATCAAATTTAAATTAAATCTGTAATTAAATTAGATAAAACATTAACTTAATGAAATTTGATCGTGACAAGATAATCTAGTCAAACCAGATCAGATTAAAAGCCAAGAAAAAAAATAATGTTTCTTATTTTAATAAAATAATAAATTTAAATTGATTAATCACTGAAAAGAAGCATATCCTATGGCGCCATTTATTCTTCAGTCCATAGAGAAAGGAGAAGTAATAAATAAAACAACATTAAGTATAGTAAGTGTGATTGAAATTGTTTTTAAAAATATTTTTTATTTAAAAATATATCAAAATAATATGTTTTTTTATTTTTTAAAAATTATTTTTGACATCAGCACATGAAAATGATCTTAAAATACCAAAAATATTAATTCAATATAAAAAATAAAAATATATTTTTTTTAATTTTTATTCAAAAACACTTTTAAAATATAATGCGAAACAAAGTCTTAAATCCACAGCTAACAATCAAAGCCCAATAAAAAAGGCCCATTAACCAAAACCACCATCATCAAAAAGAAAAAACAGAGATGGAGGACAAGGACACCGGTGACCGGCATTGAGGCCGACGTGAGTTCTAACCTTTTTCTTCTTTTTTTTGTCTTCTCATAAGCTTAAATGAGATTTTATTCATTTTAACAGAAACCATTTGGATTCAATATATATATATATATATATATTGGTGCTTAACAGAGTTTTAAAATACTCTTTGCTATATTTTAATTTTAATTCTTAGTCATTTTATTAAATTTTAATTTGTGTTCAATTTTATTATTGGATTTATCATCTTGATTTTTTTTTCAATTTCATCGATTGGGTTTGATTGGGTTTGTTGGTATTTAAAAAAAAAAAAAATTCTATTTATTATTTTTCAATTTTATTCTTTATTTTTTTATTTTTAAATATTGACCGTCATTATTTTTTTTTAATTCTCTTTATCGTTTTTTACAAGGTGTCCATGTAGATACCTAAACAAAAATCAGGGAGGCTTTATTGAAATAAATAATATTACATGGAAGGGACAAATTGTTAAGAATTGAATCCCAAATGTAGTGGAACATTTCCCTCTAGGGTGGTCCAAGCCCAATTGTTAGAACATCTTGTGGGATTTCACAGTTTTTTTTCCAACATAACACAAGAAATCTCGAGTGATAGGTTTGAGTTAGAACGTGTATATCTTGTAAAATTTAAAAGAACCGAGGTTTTAATCACTAATTTGGACTCACAAAGTGTGATTTTTAGAGGTGGGTTTCCTCACATTAAAAAAAATATATATATGAAAAGGAATTTGTTTATTGAAACTTTCTAATTTTTTAGTCTAAATATATGTTTGACACTGCGTTTTAAAAATATTTTTTTATTTTAAATTATTTTTTTGTGTTTTTAGATTATTTTAATATATTGATGTCAAAATAATTTATTTTTTTTAAAAAAAAATATTATTCTAATATATTTCTAAATAAAAAATATTTTGAAAAACAATTTTGGGAATAAAGTATGTCCATATGCTGAAGTGAAATATATGTCTAGTTATAATTATTTTTTAAAAAATATATTATTATTTTTTTAAAAATATATTATTATTTTTTAAATTAATATATTAAAAAAATCATGAAACACGGTGGCACAGCCACCGAAAAGTCAAATCACTTGTGTATTTTAAATCCAGTCATGGAGCAATTTTCTGCTCGCATACAGCAGCAAAAAAATTATTTAATGTATTTTTAAACGAAAAATATTTTTAGAAATAACTTCAACTACCCTCCCCGACAGAAACCGCACTTAAACTCAATCTGGCCGATAATTTAATTCAAAAAACCTACAACCCAAGACAGGGTTTGCTAAACTAGAAAATATATGGCTAGATGAGAAAAGACACCGAAGCTGAAACTGAAAGATGGGAAATTGCTGCTGAGCAGCAAGCAATTCTCATTTTTCAAAGACATCGCAGGCAACAAGCACAGTTTATATCTGGATTCTATATGAATCCTTAATAGTCAACATAATATAAGAGTCAAACGAAAAAGAGGACTAAAAAAACAGCGTCCAGTTTCAACATCATAAGAAATGCTGAATCTTATTCAGCGAAAAAGGGAAAATTGTCTCATGTGATTTGATGAACGGCTCAAGCAGCAATGCATAAAATGATGCTGGCAAGGTGAAGTCTTCTTCACCTTTCTGATTCCGTAGTCTCTCTTGTCTAGTGAAGAATTCAATGATTTATGTCATCGCACTACTCTACAATTCAACCAATCAATAATGTCCGCCATGATTTCATCCCGTTCTGGTTCAAACAGGAGATCATGCAAGAACCCTTCTAATAGTTTGATGGTTTTGTCGGCCGAGGAGGCTTCTTCGTAAAGTTTCCGAGAGCCGTCCGGGTCGGTTACGGTGTCGGCAGCACCGTGAAGAACGAGGAGCGGAACTCTCAGTCTTTTCAGATTCTGCTGTAGATAGGCTGTGATTCTGAGAATTTCATAGCCAGTCTTCACCCTGATAAATCCAGTGTAGACCAGTGGATCCGAATACTTGGCCACTAGTGCCTCCGGGTCCCGAGAAACTGGCATGCCATTCTTGTTTGAGGTGCTAAGTTGGAACGTCGGCAGCAAAAATGAGATGACTGGGGCTAGTAGCTGCCATGATCACAAAATAAGATTGTCCCTCTTAATGATTTGATTTCCTTTTTCACATCAACAGAATACCATCCATGGTGTTCTGGTTTATGAACACGATAGGAGTCAGGTTTGATAGAAATTCTTACCACAGCAAAAGGATGGGATGGCTGAATTCCTACTGCAGGTGAAGTAAATACTACACCAGAAACACGGGCTTCAACTTTCGGATCCATCACCGCCTGCAAATTTTCTCGTGCAAGAAAGTGAAAATTGTTAGAGAAATTATTAGATGAACTTAGATTCCACAATTTGTCGATGGATCCTGCCATGCAATAATGAATGAGTGCATAAACCTGGGCATACCTTGAGAACAATGGCTGCCCCAGTTGAGTGCCCGAAGCAAAAACATGGAAGCCCGGGATTTTCCGACAGAACCTTGTCAAGAAAGGATTTCTGTAAAATGTTGGGAAAAAATAGAGTGCAGTTAGATTCACCGGATGCAAAATAACCCCTGTCAGCACCTTGTAAATACAAATCAAAACACACCAGATCATCAACAGCATCATCAAGAGAATGAACATATCCATGTAGCCCATCACTTCCACCATGTCCTGGTTTGAAGAGAAGATCAAAAAGGTTACAGAAAATATACGTAATTTCATGAGCTAATTATCAGAAATACAGCACCATGTGAATCCAATTAGCAAAGCAGCAAGTTTCTGACGAAAACTATATTGTGATGATGGAGATAGATCCAAACAAGAAGGTAAAATCACTTTCAAACTTACCAATCCAATCCATTCCATAAACCTTAAACCCTTTAGCATTCAGCTTTTTTGCAAAGTCGCTATATCTGCCACTGTTTGAAAAGAATGTAATTGTGAGATAATAATCAAACAGTAGAATCGGCCGAACCTGACTTCTAAATGGAGCAGTAGGTTCAGATCACAAACCTGTGCTCATTCAGACCATGCATCAGAACAACCAGCCCCCTACAAGAGATATGAATATAATGTTACTACTTAGCACCTGGAAAGCATGAGTCAATATACAACTCTAGATAAAGGTATATATATATATATATATATATATATATATATATATATATATATATGCTTAATCACCTACAAATGGCTATTAGTAAGCTACAGAATATGGACAGGATGTGCTATTTTCTGTAAAGATACGAGGATATATGGATTTAAGAAGATTGTCGAAAGCCAACATTTCAATAAACTATTTGATTAGTCATGTATTATTAACAGTTTTGCTTTTCAATTTTACTATTTTCTTAATATTCCATAAGATAACTATTCAGAGCCAAAATATTCCAAAAGCAAAATTTCAGGCAGCAGAAATTGACTCAAACCTGCTACTCTGCTTAAGATAAACTCATTTTTGCTCTGCCTACCACACCAATTAGAATGTGAATCAAACCTGTATATTCCCTTTAATCGTGTTTAATCCAACACAAAACTATACTTTAAGTGTTTCATCTTCTCAGAACTGAATGTTCATATGAAGTATCTTATCTGCTTCATCATGTTTAAGAAGAATGCAATCCATTAGACTTGTGTGCCAACATGGGCTTGTCAGAAAATATAAGGTAGTCTCAGAGCATGGAATTCAATCTCTCTATTGCAATTGGTGTTTTTTTAAGACTTTGGCTCCCTGATGAAGGTGATAAAAGTAGGGAGGGGACCAGGTGACAGAGATGTTGGATTTTCCAGGCATGGCAGTGCAATAGATTCTAACAACAGGTGATACTAACAATAGTAACATCCAAGAATATGCTCTCTAAGTAATCATCAGTGTTTTTGGAAATGCTGCCATTTTACGTGAAATTCCATCAACAGACAGTGAAAACAATGCATCAAGATATTCTAAACATGAAATTTGTACGAGTTGTAGCATTCAAAAATTTTGGAGGCGACATGAACAAGAACAACAAGCATAGAATCTGTCTGGACATTCCAAACAGTGACATAACCCAGCTAAAACATACCAGAAAAGAGGTTCGAATTTAGTTGGCGATATAGGCAAGAAGATCAAGTAGGTAATCTATCTGCAGATTCCTTATACCAGACTGGAAAAAAAAAGTTGTCTGCTATAATAGATGGAATACTTGAATCACTCAAACTAATGCACACAAGAAAACAGAGTCTGGTGAATATTTCAAACAATAAATAAATGGAAATATGATATTAGGGTCTTGTTGAATTCATTAGCAAAAACCATTAGATTATATTTTGGGAAATTCATTGAAATGTTCTTAAATTTTCTCCAAAATTAGTGCAAATAAGGAAACATAAGAGCATGCTTTGTTGCAGAAACATTTTTTTCACTAATTGTTTTCCTCAAATGTAATACAAAACAAGAAAGAAAAACAAAAGAGGAGCTTATCCCCCACTTCCCATTTAGCAAGCAATTTGGTTTCCATGATCTCGAACTTGAATTTTCAGCTAACAACAAATAGGAAACTGATTTTCTTCATCAACCATTAAAACATGAACAGGAATTACCAAAAATAATGAGGAAATGGCCTTGTTTGAATCATAATAAAACACAATCTCCATCAAATTAATTAATTAATTTAACACCAACAAATACAACCAGCTACTCAAAACTCAAACCCCTTAAAATTAATTAATTAATTAATTAAGACAGGATCATAAAAATAAATCATAAAAAGATTCGAAAAATATACCTGATTTTAACAGAAACTGAGGTCCACGACTGGGTAAAAATGGTATCACCCCGAGCAGAAACAAACAGTGAAAACTCTCTAGCCGTATTGGGGTCATCTTCCTGTAACGCCCTCTTTATTGCAATGGCCCTCCTGCCCCCAACTTCCGAATCCACCACTGCCGTCACCCCACTACCCCCACCACTCTTCCACGGCACAATTGTTGCCGGGACCCGCAACTTGGTCCGGTGGACCCCAATTTCCTGCAACAGCCTATCATCCTTGGATTTCTGATCACAGAACGAAGATGATGATGATGATGATGATGACCCCCTCGCAGACACCCCTGCCGACACCACCGTCCGTCTCCGACCACGGAAAGGGATTAAAAGCAGCAAAAAGAATGCATTTATCAGCATTACCAAGCTTTTTAAGGCTTGAACGGAAAATAATGCACGAATCCTCCCACTCGCACCGGACGTTAGAATTAACGACGGCGATGATGATGTTGCTGCCTTTGGAGATTGCACCATTGCCATAGACTACAAATCTCTTGACAAAAACCAATGCTCTATAAATCAACAAAGTTTGTGCTTACTTTTGTCTTGTGATCCTCTCTCTGGACGTAAAAAAGATGAGAACTTTGAGGTTTTTGATAATCTTAAGAAAACATTCGTTGCTGTTCTAGAGCATAAACTGAGATAAGGAAAAGGTAGTTAGCGACAGATAGACCCACAAACTCCTTTTCCCTGATAATACAACCAAAAGAGAAACCGCTTTTGTTTGCTATATTTAGAGTGTAGAGCAGCTCTGCCAATTTTAAAGGAAAGAAAGAAAAATGAAATAATAATTTTATTTTATTTTTATTTCTAGTATAAAACGAAGTAAGCATTGGAACTCAAGTTCGAGTTTTGCTCTTGCATACGAACTCAAGTTCGAGTTTTATACGTAAAATCCTAAAAAGCTAGCAAAGACAGTGACGACCCATGATGTAAGTGGCTAGAAACACTTTTAGGGCATGGATTTATCCAATATTTCGTGTTCTTAGCGTTCATTCGTTTACGATTATGGCGCGCAGCACAACCTATCAATTCATCAATTAACTGCATGGTTGCAGAGATTGACTCTCAAAAGATGGCTAGTACAAAATATGGATTGGATTGTTGCTTGATCCATTTGTCCTCCCCACCTTTCCCCGCAGCAGTTGGTAGCCACCACACGGCAAGAGATGGTATGGAATTGTGGTTTTAGTTATTTTTTAAAGTGTTTTTTTATTCAGAAATATATTAAAATTATATTTTTTTATTTTTAAAAAATTATTTTTGATATCAGCACCTTAAATATCTAAAACATCAAAAAATATAATTTAAAGTAAAAAAAAAAATTATTTTTTTCAAAAACATTTGAAACACAATGTCAAACACCGAAATGATACGAGAATAAAAATCAACATTATAATAGGGTATTTATCACTACGTTCAAAAGTATTTTTGAAAAAAAAATGAATTTTTTTTATTTTTAGTTTTTATTTTAAATTAAATTTTTTTGATATTTTTAGATCATTTTCATGTACTGATGTCAAAAATTATTTTTAAAAAAAATATCATTTTAATGCATTTATGAATGAAAAATATTTTCAAAAACAATCACATCACACTTCCAAATAGACATTTAGCCTATGTGTAATCTAGTTGAGATTGTTTTTTAAAGTTTTTTTTATTTAAAAATATATTAAAATAGTATTTTTTATTTTTAAAAAATTATTTTTGACATTAGTATAAAAAACTAAAAATATTTAATTTAATAAAAAAATAAAAAAACAATTTTAATTTTTTTCCAAAAATATTTTTAAAATCAATTTCATTTAAAAGCCAAAAGTAATGATCGCACCGTCTCTCTTGGAAGTGTGCGCTTGAAATTTCATGATTAATGGACAGTTGACAACGAAACCTCTATTATCAACAACAAGACTAAAGGAAAATAAGGAGGACATCTAGGGATCAACTAATCATTGTACCACATGCCCAGCAGGGTCTTGGCCTGGTGGTCATGAAGGGTTTTTCCCTTCCTCTTACCCCAGATTCAAGCATTGTTAGGCACGTCTGTCACCCCCGCGGTGCCTTACATGCTCATTGGGTTTGCAGGATATTCAGTGGACCCAGGAATTTAGTTGTGGTGCGCGCAAGCTGACCCGGACACCTCGGTTATAAAAAAAAAAATCATTGTACCACATGACGATGCAGCACATGATATTAGTTTTTTAAGGAAACATATTAAGAAAATCTTAATTGTTGATAATTAAAATGTTTTCTAGAAAAAAATAAGTTTAAATTATATGGGGTTGATTTAAAATGATTCATCTATATAATAGATATAAAAACAACTTAAATAATCAGTAAAAATATAGTTTGATTAAAAACATTATTCAACATAATATTTTAAAAAAGTATTGAAACAATAATATATTGAATCGACTCGAGTCAGTTCAAGTTAATATGCTAAATATGTGACCTAAATTATAAATTCAGGGTAACTTTATTAAAAAAAAATTAAAAAAACTATGAAATTTAATTCACAATTAATCCAATATTGACGCATGAAAATAAAAAGAAAAAAAAGTTTATTACGAAAATCTAAAAAAAAATCTAAGTTATCAAACCAACAATCTAGATCATGAAATCACAATAACATTATAAAAAGCAAATCAATAATAACTTTTTTTAATTGTGTATATTATATGAAAATATTTGACTAATAATAATTGTTTTTATAGGTTACGGTGCTTTGACACGATCCAAGACTAATGGAGCTTTTTATTAAAATCCATGTGCAAAATGTGAACCTTCCAAAAGAGGTGCAACAACTCGTTGATAGTAAAGCTTAAAAATTCTTGGTAAGTTGGTGTTCAACATTTTTTTCTCTTTAGTTATTATTGTTTTTTAAAAAACTTGTTGACTTTTTTCCTTTCAAGAAACGTATAACACCCGATTGCACCCTCATTGATTCATGTGGTCAACCTTGTTATTCTTTTGGTTTCGACAAAGATCCTTTATCTCTTTTTTCAGCTTTTCTTCACTATATAATTTGTATTCAATTATATTTTTTAAATTGATAATATTTTTTTATTTTAGTTTAGTTATTTTTATTAATTTTCTACTTGTTATTTAAAAAAATATTAAATACAATATTGATGAAATTTACATCACCAATGGACTAAGTCCCACATAAAGTTCTAGAGAGTTGAAATGAAATATAAGACTTATCATTGTTAGATGTAATTCTTGGACAATTTAATTTATTGATAGAATGAATACTTTTATTTTTGTTTGGCATATGATTTTTGTCTATAAATTCTTCGATGCTTGTATTATTGATGAATAATTGTTACAATATAAATCATTGATCATACATTTTTAACAACAAATTCTCGTCCATAATGTTGTTGGTAAATCTTCCCTTAAAAAATATCAATGTTTAATGACCAACGTAATATTCCTTTGGTTTATAAAAGCAACGTTTTGACCCAATAGACTCAATAAGATTTCAAGCAATCAATAATTGAAATCGGTTTAAACACTTTTTTTTAGATTTAAATACAATTGACCTGTTTTAAATTATCACACACAAAGTCATTAAGAAAAAAATTAAACTGTGTGTATAATTCACTATAGCTACACACATAAAATATTGTAGATTGCTACAATATAATTATTCTTTTGCCACTTAATTCATAAAAATTAAGCATTTGGGTTTAGGGTTTTTTTGCCTTTTTCTCTAGCCAATTTGTCCTTAAAAGATTGTTTAGGGGTGCATGTATCTTTTCCAATTTTTTATGATAATAAAACTATGATTTTGCCCCCAAAACAAGAAAAATATATATTGGATTGTTAGAGAAGGGTATTTTAGGTGTTTTATTTTTTTATGAGCAGTGAAATAATGAATTTACCTTTAGAAAATACAAAATATAATTGTTGGGAAATGGTGATTTAGGTGTTTATATTTTTTATGACCACTGAAATAACGAATTTACCCTTAAAAAGAACAAGAAAAAGATTTTCCTTTGGAGGTATTTTAGTATTTTAATAAGGATTGTTTCCATGATTAATAAGGTTTGGGGGTTGTTTTGGTATTTTCATGTTTTAAAATATTTTAATCAAAAACATTGTTGGCGCATATTCCAGACTTGATTGAATTGATTAGATTTTTTTTTTCAAACTTCTGGTCTAGTTTGTTTTTTGTTTTTTTGAAGTAAAAAATTGGTAAACCGAAACGAAACAGGTTCAAATTAAAAAAAAAATTGTAATATTTTTTTATTCTTCAGGTTCAGTCAAAAAACATTCGGTATGCTTTCATTTTGGTTAAATGGGAGAAGGGGAAACTTGGTTAAAGTAAAAAAAAAAATCTAAAAAAATGAACTATTTTTCGGTTTGTTAGTTAAAAAACTAAACCAAACTGAACTCGGTCTGCTTAAACCGGACTAATAGTTTGAAAAGTTTATGTGGCTTAATGTTCTTATTTATTTATTTTAATTTTATCGTTTAACATTAGTTTTTGAAAAGTTCAAAAACATCATCCAAGTCTCATTTAGACCTATTAAATAAATCAATACCATCGAGTTAGGTTTTATATATTTTATTAAACACTCACCCATTGTAAAAAAAATCACCATGCTCTAAATAAAGTTTTTAAATTTAAAAAAAAAAATGATTCGGCTTGTGGTATAGCGTAGAAAAACTATCTAGTAATTATAAAAATCAATTATGCTTGTGGCTTGTTTCAAAAGTTATATGTGTTAATTCAAATTGATCATGATAATTTTAAATGACATTGTTTTAAGATTTTTGTAAAATTAAATGATGTTGTTTTGAAAAAAAAGTTAAACCACGTTTCAACCAAGTTTTAATAAAATTACAGATTGACTTACTAGATCAATTAGACTTAGCTAGATCAATATTTAATATGAAAATAAAAATAAAAATAATTAGAAATAAATAGGTCTTTAATCAAGAATTTTGGAGAATCTGAATATTAAATTGATATAAAAAAATTCTGAAAGCAAAATGAAAACTAATTATATAATTGAAGGATAATTTTAAAGATTTGCCTATTAATATATGAAATGGACAAATGAGACCATCGATTAGAAAATGCACGTCTCTTTTGATTGTTTCGTGTGAGGAAGTCTCTTTAATAAATTATTAAAAGAACGTGCAATAGTAGCAATTTTTTTTTAAATGATTATTATTTAAAAAACTTTAATAGATTATTGTTTTTTTCCCGGTAACTAAGGGATTGTTTGTAAGTTTGGTTTGAGTTATTTTTTAAAGTATTTTTTTATTTAAAAATATATTAAAATAATATATTTTTTATTTTTTATAAATTATTTTTGATATCAGCACATGAAAATGATCTAAAAACATCAAAAAAAATTAATTTAAAGTAAAAAATAAAAATAATCTTTATTTTATTTTTTTTCAAAAGTATTTTTGAAATGCAGTGTCAAACACCTTCTAAATAAGTCCATCATATTTTAAGATTAAGAAAATATACCCCCAATTCTTTATTTTTTTAAAAAAATATTCCTATCGCTATTAATTTATAATCTACCCCTAGTAAACCATAGAAAGAGTCAGGCTTGCAAATTTTGGTCAAGCATAAGTTACCATCCAGTCAAATGTTGGCTATAATTTAATAAATTAACTCAGGCTCATAGTTTAAAAAATTATATTTTTAATCCATATAATTTTAAATTTATATATAACTTAGCTTTGTAACTTAAGTAAGCTAATTAATTAGTGCTCATGATTTTATAAACTATATACATACTATATTCTTACGTTTGTTTATATCTTAATCCCTCCATCAATTCCATGCTCTCTTTGATTTTTTTTTTCAATATTGAATAAATAAAAGAGAAGTGGGCAAGACAACAAATTTTAATTGGGAAATAAGAAATTTCTTAATTAAAAAATATTACTAAATCAAGGATAGTCAACTCTAATAAAAAACCATATGTATTTATAATACTATGGAATTAATTATTTATTTTTTATAAACTATAGTTTACTCAATCTCTTTAATTCTTCCTTATAAAATTCCTAAAGTCTAGTTCAAATCTTATGAGTCAAAAACTGGTTTTCTATTTATTATTTTTATAAACATGGCACGAAAAGAAAATTTATTTCATAGAGGAGCCAAACCCTTTCAAACTTATTCAACTGTAAAAAAAAAAAAAACAATATGGATAGAGTTGTAGCTAAGCGAAAGGAGGGAGGAGAGAGATTTTTCAAACACAACATGACTGTCCAATTGCAATTAATAACCTTATTCTACTTCAACTACTTCACAACTGCTCTGTCTATTACCCCTAAGGAGAAAGGGGTGGAGATCCAGATATAAGAGAAATAAAGATTGTGATCATTTTTAAGAAACAAAATGGCAACTTTAAGTGTCCCCCCTGTGCTTTCATCCCCTAGAGATGATGCTATGCAACTCTTCCGAGCCTTTAAAGGTATTAATCTCCTTATCTGTATCAGTAATCTCTTCTTTTGGTTGTTTTGTTGATGAGTTTTGGGGGGTTTATGCTCCTTTTATTGTTTCATTCATTATATGATCTTGACATCAGTTAAAGTTTGAAAATTTCAGAGAAATTTGACATCTTTATTTAACCCTTTATATATATATATATACAGAAACATGTATTTATTTGGGTCATGTTGGAAGAGTGATAATTGATACTTGTTACGTAAATTGTTAACCTTTATGATTCTTGAGGGGCTTTCCCACTTCATGACAAATCTTACATGTTAAAACAAGGCACTTCTCTATCTGACCCTGAGGTGGTCCTTTAAATTCATTTGAATCTGACTTGCCTGATATGCCACCAACTAATACAAGAGGAATATGTTTCTAATCTGAGATTTTTAAGTTTTTTGTCCTCTTTTTTGTATTTTCGCACATGAAGCAAACATTCCAATAGGGAAGCCTGGAAAAACTATCTGTTAAATTGCTTAATTCAAGTGTAGGCAATACATTTCAAAAGTATATTTGTGTAGATTGATGAAACAGTTAGGAAAGGAACAGTATGATGCTATTATCTTTCTCATCATTTTGAGGACAAGGCTTTGATTGTAGCATAGATTAAACACCAACTATGGAGTTGATAGATTGGCTGGGAATATTAGCAAGCTCTTCTATGATTTCTTTCCTGCTTTCTAGTATTCGGACCATAAGCAATGGTTGGAAATCATAGACTTTTAGGACCATGAATATGAATACTGGCCTGGGGATATCGTCTTCTTTTTTTTCAGTAAAGGACTTTTCCCTTGCTGGTCAAATGGTGGTAGGGCGCACTTCAATGAACAAAACACAGAATTTAGGAAAGTGGTTCATGTAGCTCAGCAGGTCAGAATATAACTATGAATGCTAAAATTAAAGGCTATAGGCGTATAAGTTTTCCTGAACTAAATCTTGTTAAATCATCTCATGTTCTATGCTTTTATTGTTGTTTATAGTTAAATTACCATATATTGTCCTTTCCTCTTTCGAACTTCCATTATGTGTCATTGAAAGACCACATTGTTTTTTTGGAAATAATAATGATGCTGGAGCTTGCTAATATTACATTATATTTATTTTGCTTAATGACTAAAGAGATGATGCATCGGTTTAGATTATTTTATGTTTGTTTTTGCTTAATGACTAAGTAGTCACCTTTACTTAATAGCTAAATTGTCTTAGTCATAAAGGATCTCTCTGGTATAATAGGTCGTGAACATGAGCTAAAAGGAACTTTTGGTGAAATTCTGCAATGTGTATAAACAATTAAGGTTTCCTCTCTATACTAAGTGAAATAACCTATCCTCTCAATTCTTACTTCTTTCTAGCCTATGTTTGCTAGCCTATATCTGTTTCCTCTCCATACTACGTCGAATAACTTACTTTTGCCTATCTTTCAAACTGCGATTGATTCTGTTTTTTCCCTTGTTTTAACTTTCATTATTCAGGCAATGTCTTGCTGTCACAGATACCAGCTAACCTTCATGAATAACGAGTTTGTAAAAATTGTGGCAAGTCTTAGCATATGGACTCTGGGAAAATTTAATATCCACCTTGCTAAAAGCTCTTCAGTTAATTGAGGCGAAATCTGTTTTGCTCATATAAGTTGACTATCACAGTGATAAGCCAAACTTGCTGAAGCTTTATGAAAACAATGCAAAACATGATTTTCATTTGATTGGACAATAAAAAAAGTTAAAATGTATGATATCCTGTTTTGAGCTTGTTGTGTTCTGTTTATAATAGGACTGGGAACCGATACATCCACAGTAATCAATATTCTGGCTCATCGAGATGCAGCACAGCGTTCCCTCATCCAACATGAGTACAGAACATTGTACTCTGAGGATCTTCTTAAGCGCTTGTCTTCAGAGCTTACAGGCAATTTAGAGGTATGATATTATATCTACTACTCACACATGGTTTTCAAAGCTTTAAATAATTTTGGAGCTTCATAATCCAAATCAGAACTTTCTGTTCCTGCATATTTGAATCTAATATTTGCTACTTTTGCATTCCAGACAGCAGTTTTGTGGTGGATGCATGATCTACCTGGACGTGATGCTATAATTGTCAGGAAGGCACTGATGATGAACGCAATGAATCTGGAAGCTGCAACTGAAGTGATCTGCTCACGGACACCATCCCAGATACAAGTTTTTAAACAACATTACCATGCAAAGTTTGGAATTCACCTTGAGCATGGCATTGAATCATGTGCATCTGGAGATCATAAAAAGGTAAACTGTCTCATTTTCTCCTTAATTGCAGTCTCATTCTGTTCACCAATATAGTATTTGTCTATTGTCATGATGTGAATTTTGTTAGATGACTATAAAAAAAATAAAAAAATCAACATGGAATTTCAAAAACAGATGTCACTGAACAATCTGTTGCTGCTCACCTTTATAACATTTGTAACAGCTTGGCTGCTGCTTAAACCATGGAAAAGTTTTTTATTGAAAACCATTAGATTTCATTCTACTGTCACTATAGGAGGTTGATTGCAATAAATGGGATTTTCGTTGAAGCAGCATTAGCCCTTATTTTAGAATTCTGTTCACTATATTTTTATGCTATTAATTTTCCTATTATGACCTTCCCTGTCCCCCACCTTTTCTTTTTCTTCATCCAAGTTTATTTTTCAGCATTTTCATTTAATATTCATTAAAGGAAACACAAGTTTCTGATGTATTATTATAATATATACTTGATTTAGCTCCTGCTAGCATATGCAAGTATGCCTCGGTATGAAGGTCGGGAAGTTGATAGAGAGATGGTTGTGAAGGATGCAAAGGCTCTTTATAAAGCAGGTGAGAAAAAATGGGGAACTGATGAGAAGACTTTCATCTGCATATTCAGTGAACGAAGTGCAGCGCATTTGGCTGCAGTTGATTCTGCCTATCATGACATGTATGGAAACTCTTTGAAAAAGGTAAAACTATTAAAATTCTCTTCTCTCTCTCGTTTGTCTGTGTCTATGCAAATTAATTTGTAACAATTTCAGGTTATAAAGAAGGAAACATCAGGACTTTTTCTGCATGCTTTGAAGACAATTTTACTATGCTCAGCAAATCCAGCAGAGTACTTTGCCAAGGTATTCGTCTACATTTTTAAACTCTTCGACTTGGCTCTCTCTGCTTCATCTTGTTACAGTGAAAACATTTTCTTATGAAAGGGATACAGGAAAATCATGTATCAAAGGCATATTAAATTGTATGGTGTCACAGAATGTGTTTGTAATGATGTGGTGAGCTAATAACTATGTGTATATGATTGGAATCTAGTTTGTTACATTAACGTGGTACACCCTTTTGGAGTTTGGAATGATTAATACTTCAGCAGTTCAGCCTTAGTGTTTGGAAAAAGGAATTTTCAGAATGTATAGATCATGTAGAAAACAAAATTGTGAAAACTGAAGTTCTTAAACAGATTGAGATTGATTTGTCTAACAAGTCAGCGTCTTCTGATATCCAGAAATAGTGATCTTATAAGCAATATCATGAGTCAATCATGTATAGCATGGTCATCTTGCATAATGCATCACATGACTGATTGTGGTATTCCACAGCTGTTGTCATTATACCTTTCATCATTTGAATAACAGCAGGCCTAGAGAAGTACTCAAAACCATAAAAAGAACCTCCATTTGAATATTCCTGTTCTTTTTTTTCCCACCAGCTATGCTAATATGAATCTTATTTCAGTAGTTGGAGATTGTACCTTTCATCATTTGAAAAACAGCAGGCCTAGAGAAGTACTCGAAACCTTAAAAAGAACCTCCATTTGAATTTTCCTGTTTTCCCCCCCACCAGTTATGCTAATATGCATCTTATTTCAGTAGTTGGAGTATGCTACAGGGTTGACCCTCTGAAATCAGGATTTACCTGATATTATCATTTATCTTGAAGTCACTGATAAACCTTATCCTTTCACAAAAACATTACAGGTGCTGCACAAGGCGATGAAAGGCATGGGAACCAATGACACTGCACTTATAAGGGTAATTGTGACAAGGACTGAGATTGACATGCAATATATAAAAGCTGAATATCTGAAAAGGTACAAGAAGACATTGAATGACGCAGTTCACTCAGAAACTTCAGGCCATTATCGGGCTTTCCTTCTTGCTCTTTTGGGGCCCAACCAGTAACTGAAGATGATTGGTGCGTGTGCAAAAGCAAAATCATGTTAAATACAAAGGATTGAGATATCGCATGCAGTTCGAGGCACTTTGCTGACTTCATAGAATTGAGTGAATACGAAGTTGAAACACTGATTTGTTAAGAACTATCGGATATATATATATATATATGTTTGAATGGATTTATTAGTGCATGTAATTAGGCTTCTGACTTTGCAATGTTGAGTTTGGCAGTTGATAATCTATTTGATAATTGTCTCAAGAATTTAGTGCAAGGATGGGCAAGAATTTAGGTCAATTTAGTAATTGACAATATCATTACAAACAATCATAATGTTATTTGAAACTATATAAATTTTTTGATAATATTTATATCATTTGAAATATTTATTATGATTTAAAAATGCTTTTTTTTTAAAATAAAAGGCAAAATATAAAAAGGTTAGGCTTCTATACCTCCACAATTGGCCTAAAAAACCTCAAATGCGATTGGACTTGCAAAGTTAGTCCCGTGTGTTTTGATATTTTTTTAATGATTAAATGATATGTCATCAATTATAATTTTTTTAAATAAGATAGACAATATGTCATCTATCTAGTTAAATGATATGTTATTTTTTAGCTTAAGCTAGATAGGTGACCCATGTTACATTGCAAGTTAAACTATTTGTTTTCCAACAATAAAAAAAAGACACTAAGGCGTTACAGTTTTTTCTAAAAAACAAAAAAAAAACAAATATGAGACTTGGATGATTAACTCAATTGGGTTTAATAAGCTTGATTAATTTAATAATTACAACAATGTTAAATAAAGTGATAAAAATAGTATAAAAAACCTTAACTGAACTCGTTTGAGTTAGCATACCAAATATATGACTTAATCGTGATATCATGATAACCCCATTGAAATCAAATTAAATAAGATCACAAAACTCAATTATCAAAGAGCTCAATATTGAAAGGAGAAAGTGAGACAAAATAAATTAAAAAAAAAAAAAACCTAAGACAAACTAAGCTAACTCGTTAACATTGCAATCATTGACATAAGATTGAGACAATCCTATAAAAAAAAAGAACGAAGACCAATTTCTAATCGCTCAAATATCGAAGGGTGAAATTAAAATTAAAATAAATCTTAAAAAAAATCATATGTTGAAGGATCTTATATGATAAAGAGAAAAAAAAAAACATTAAACAAGAATGTGATAACCCATAAAAAGTAAAATGGAAAAAAACTTGAAGCTCAATTTCTAGCACATAAATATTAAAATATGAAATCAAAAAAAAAAAAACCTTTATCTAGATCAACCCAAGTTTACATGTAAAATCTACAATCTAGTTGTAATAGTAGTGTAACTCTCTGTCAAAAGCAAGTCAAAAGAAAATGGAAAACAAATACGAAGCTTAATTATTAAAACAAGTGAAAAAACCTAATATATAGCAAATTAAAAAATAATAAAGTCTATTTTTTGATTAAATAAATGCTGAAAGATAAAAATTTAAAAACATGAGCTTGTAAAAAGGGAAAAAACAAATATATGCCATCCAAAAACAGGTTTAAGGATAATTAAATCCTACCAAAAATATTTTCCAGCTTTCAGATTTCCTCCATCATATATAGTGAAGAATATCTCCACATGAATTCCAAACAATCCAATCAACAGAGAAGAACTCAACATCTTCACCTTAAAATAATCATTATTCCACATAACTAGTAAAACTCCTGGCCTGCCCTCAATATTCGTACCTCGCCATTGGACACTAGAAATATTACACAATCTATAGATGAAGGAATTCGTAATTCTAGACTTCTTTGTTTGAATTAGACAATAATTATAATTATTAATAGCTTGTCTTTTAATTCTCCCCCTTAATTAATCCTCTAATATTATAATAAAATAGATTCATAAAGAAAATGAAAAAAAAGTCTAGCTAAAAGGTAAACAATATAAAAAGTTATGCCATCTTCGCCATTTAACTTCATCTTTAGCCATGTCATGAAGTTGCCTCTTCAGAACATCCTCATCTTATCTCATCGTAATGCTCTAATCTTTTCGTTCACAAGTGGCGTGACGTGAGGGTATTGTGAGAGTGTAATGTGAAGATAGAGGATTTGTGATCTGTATAATAAGTTTTGAGTTCGAGTAAAAATATATAGTCTTTATAAGAGTTTGAAACAACTGGTATCTTACTCACCCAGACCCACAAAATTATATAGCTCTCTCAAGATTTGTATCCTTACATGGCCATTTTATATCTAATGAAGAAAAGACTCCTTGGCTGTGCTAACTAACTAACACTTTTGCTACTGTCAGATTCTTAAAGGATCGTGTTTGTTTAGCAATCCCAATCGCATGGCCATAATGGGATAGGGCTGCTTGAAAGTTATCAGCACTGTCAAAAGTGAGAAGAAACTTTGAAGCATCAAAATGCTTATTAGCCACCATGCATCCTGACGAAACTGAAATGCCAACCTCTCTTGTTTCTCTTCTGTGCAGTATGAAGTCTCTGAACATCACCAACATCCATGAGTTATCTTTTTAAAATCATTAGAATTAACCCATTTTGGAAATCTTTCAAGGTAAAGATATTGTGTTGGGTTTGCTGAAGGCTCACACAAAGATGGATTTGGGGTGTTTGGGAGTGTTTTCAAAAGCGTTTTTGAAAAAAAATGAATTTTTATTTTTTTTATTTTTAAGTTTAAATTAATAAAATTTAGTATTTTTAGATCATTTTGACGTGTTGATGTCAAAAATGATTTTTAAAAAATAAAAAAATATAATTTTAATGTATTTTTGAACGAAAAACACTTTCAAAAACAACCGTAACCAAACTCCCGGGCACAATTATTTGATTCTGTATAGAATCAAGGTTGGTGTTTTCGAGTGGTGGTGAACGGCTGGAAGGGTTGGGCCCAGTATTTGGTGGGGAAGACGAAGGATGCTGCTATAGGTAAGACTTATACGAGTCGTCTGTGATTGTGGAGCGTGGAAGGAAGAAGATGATACTGGTAATAGCTGTTTTTTTCAAGATTTTCTCTGCTATGCTAAATTTTATCATTTTTTTATGTCCCAGATTGATAGCAAATATCAATTAAACTTCTAGTTTTTGTTTTCTAAAGCTGAATTAAACAGAAAATATAGAATCTGATTATGTTTTTTTAAGAAAAAACATGTTGATAAGATGATTGCTTGATGGTGACATTTCATCAAATCTATCAGCTAGATTTGAAGCAGTTACGTGCCTTTTAGAATTGACTAAAGTAAGATTAAGCAGTGGGACATTATGCAACCCACGATCCCAACAACCCATTTTAATGGTGGAAAAATAAGGACAAAATGTGGAATCATACATGCAAAAAGTAATGCTGTGTTAGCAAGATATTAGAGCCAATATCTAAATTTTATTCACTTTAAATATTCCTGAAAAAAGTAAAAATAAAAAATATATAAAAATCCCAACATCTTCTCCATTTCTTTACAGCAACCATTGCCTCATTGCTTTATCAACTTTTCTCGACGAGCACAATCAGAGCTAGCTGGACTGGTGACACAAAGAGATGGCAATGGAAGTCAAGCTTTCACACTCTAATTCTGTAATTAATGGCCCCACTAGAGAGACAATAGAAAAGGGTGCTGTAAGAAAAGGAGAGAATATATATCATGCACCATTAAAAACTGATTCCTTCTTTTTCTTCTGCTTTTTGCTTCGTTGATTACAACACCATGTAATGACTAACATCACCTCATAAACATAGTCCAACAATGGCCCCAAAAAGAATATACAGACACACAGACAGACATGCATTGAACTGACAGAACCAAGACTTTCTTCGTCTCCCCTTCAGAACCCTGTATCTATATATATATATATATATATATATATATATATATGTTATCTATTTTCTTTTTATTTTGGTTGAGAAAAAGGGAAATCTAAATACCATGAAAGTTCCATGGTTAATTAGCTAAGCACAACTCTATCTTAATAAATCAGTCATGTTCTTCGTTTTGCCCGTCTGGTCTCCCCAAGGAGAACTCCAAGATTGGATTCTTGAGTTCTTGATTGTACCCTGGAAAGCTTCTTGATTCAGCAAATTCAACTCCCTGCATGTATAAGAATTAATAGAGGGAAGTTTGTTGAGCTAAAATGCAATATATTTTGAACTCATATATATATATATATATATATATATATATAAAACATTATTTACTTAATGTTCTCATTAATCACTTATTTTTTAGCATGTAGAATTTTGTTTGATTATGTGATTTCATACACTTGGCTGCATAGCATGCATCCATTGTAGGATCAAAGCAACTCTCTGAGAAGATATCCAAAAAAACAGTTTTCTCTCATAATGCAAGCAACAATCAATATAATTAGCTGCAACTATTAATTATTTGTGGACAATAATTGCATAAATACGATGGTCAATGGTGTATTTCCCTGATTACCAAGTCTAGATACTCACTTCCAATTTGTTTCCTGATGCTTGTTGAGATGATAGGGTTTCTTCCCCAAGCCCATCTAGATCTCTTGAACTGCTATGCATCCATCCTCCTTTGCTGCAGAAATTAAGAAATATAATCAGTTGCTATTAAACCATTGACCTACTTCTAGTTTTCTGGTAGAAAAGGAAATACTAATAACATTGATTGAGCCATGCATGGAGTCAAATGAAGAAAAAATGTTCTTTCGATTTTCTAGGTAATTGTAGGTCACCTTGTTCATACCAACCTTAGAAGAAGCAGTTATATCAAAGCAATACATCTCCGTCTGTATTCCTCAACTTTACAGTTTTCCATTGATGAACAAACTAATCAACAGAAGTCCCAAAGAAATGCTTTCAGTTGCTAATGGATGAAACCAGCCTCTTAGCTATATTGAGGAAGATGGTCAAATTAATGGTGTCATGAGACCTTGCTGCTTCAACATTCACCGAGGTAACATGAATTTTAACTTTGTCGAGTCAGGAAATAATGATTCGGAGAAATAAAGGGCCATCCTTATTGTGTAGACGAGTAGCTAAAGCCGAAATATATATATACAGAAACGTATATTGAAGATTTTGATTCTCTATAAGAAATCACAACAAACAAGCAACCACTAAACAACAATATAACTAGAATTTTGTCAAGATTCTTGAACAGTTCAAAACCTATCTCTGACATACCTCACCACCATTTTTGGACTCTTCAATGCTGATCTGTAGTGCTTCAAAATGATTGATGTTCTGTGAATAAAATAAAAGTCTTTGCGCCCCCCCTCGCTCTCTCTCTCTCTCTCTCTCTCTCTCTCTCTCTATATATATATATATATATATATATATATATATATATATATATGGCAGGCTCATGCATAAAAACTGGATATTTTAGCTCTAATATATAGTTATTCTCCAAAACCCTTTAGCATAGTACTGCTACGAATCTAAAACTTTTACTAGAATAACTCAGCTTTTCTTTTATTAATGAAAAAGAAAAGGTTACTAACTGATGTCGGATATTATTTGATTAGAGAGTTCTCTTTTTCTTTTTTCTTTCAAAACCATGATCATGTGATTATAAATCACATCATCTGCTAGAATCAGTGCTTAATAAAGCACGACTCACAGGCCACTATTTAGTTTGCAGGAATAAAATGTTAGTACAGTGCTAGCTAGGATTTACACAGCATGGCCATAGTTTCCAGACTCATCTTTCTGGCCAGACTAAACTGGGTAAATTGCGCTCATGATGGCGACAAATTTTAATGGAAATGAGCTGGAGAATTAGGTACCCTAGCAAATGAGGGTGTTTTATGCTACCACAAAGGTATAGAAACTTTTCAGTCCTGAAGCGCACAGAATAAAAAGAAACCCTAGGAAGGCAACTACAACTAGCAAAAATGGCAGAAAATGGGCATCTTGACCTTTCAATGACTGTGAAATTCTCTAAGATTATGAGAATCTTTTATTACATTTTAAGATTACAATCACAACTCTTGCTTGATCACATACGTACGTTTATATTTATTTTGTTGTAGATTTGGCTTCAATCATTAGAAACAATATATAGATAAATACAATCACAACTCTTGCTTGAAACAAAATGTTTTTTGACCAGGATAAAGGGCCATGATTTAAAACTAAGAAAATACAAAAGATGTTGCCTTATTGGCTCTAAAAGCAATGACTTCCATCTAATCACGTATACCTGTAATTTAGTGCTGTCTTTTTATCTTTATGGTGGTGTCGTCCATGTTCTTGTTGGTTTTCTGTAATCCAGTTTTAGTTTGTGTAATTTCTCCCAAATCTTTAAAAAATGATTGATCACATTCTTAAAAATAAAATAATACTTGCTCTAATTTTAGTTAATTAAGCTGATTTATCTTAATTATCTTTGTTTTTGACTTTTCATCATCATTCTAGAATTAAGTTGCAAGAAAGAAAGAATTTTCCAATTAATTATAACCAATGGCTAGTTTGGCTAATATTTACAAGATATTTGATAGCTTTTTAACCTGTGTAATTAATGAATACGAAATTAAATATTAAAATGGTCCTATCAATTTTCAAGGTAAGAAGTTTCCAATACTAGCTAGTCTCTAGAAGAAGAAAATCTATTAATACAGACTTTTTCTACCCTAAAAGATCAATTAATGATAAAATTTTAACCTAATTTTGGAACTCTATAGTCTATAATGAGATTTTAGGGGAAATATCAAATCCAAGAAATTTTTTAGCTGTTCCCATTTGGGATTTGTATTAGATCCTGGTCACAACCCATGAGAGGGGCTGAGTTTAGTCAAGATAGGGATAGGATAGAGCTACACTCACAATGTTTCTATATATATATATATATATATATATATATATATATATATATATATATATAGAATCATAGCTCATAGTTTATTAGACCACAGCTAGAAGTGAATAAAAAGAAGGAAATGAATACTGATTAAGAACCTGACATTTAGTCAACTCTAAATATTTATTCCAGCTAGGCATTAAAATAAAGGAGATGATCTCCTTAATTAACTCCTGAAATAGTAAGTAAAGTACCTATACAATCACCTCTGACTTCAGAAAAATAGGTTGACAAAAGGGTTTAATTAAATTAAGCCCCCCTAAAAAAGATAGCTAAGAAGGAAATTGATAGTCTTAATGTTACTGTAAATTCAACCAATGTTTTCACTCATTTTTCATGCTTATATCAAAGAAATTTAAGGAAAAATTAAAAAGTTGAAAGTTATTTTACCATGCTTTGCTTAATTTACCTATTTTATTATCTCTTGTTTTCAGTTATTAATTACTATACCTTTTCGTGACCCGTGAAAAGGTACATACATATATAATACATAAATTTATACAGACACACACCAAAAAAGAAGAAGCGAGTGTATGAAAAGCAAAAGCTGTAAGAAAGATGGCAGCTCCTTAGAGATTAAGGGAAAGTTATTAGGAGGACGTGGATTTGGATTTCCTGTGTAAGCTAAAGTCACCCATGCAAGAAAAGGTAAAAAAAAAAACACCAGCTTTATGAATACGAACTTCATAAACATCAATTAATGCAATAGTGCGGGACGGAGATAGATTGCGGCCTTGTGGGTATTACCTGGAAGAGTTGCTCCATGGAGTAGTTGGAGAATCAGTGCAGCCATTATCGTGCTGCAAATTGAGCTCATTTGAACTTCCTTTCTGGTTGACTAAATAGCTATCATTTTGACTGATGCAAGTTGTTCCAGAAACGAAATCTTCATCACCAGATCCATCTAGTAGATGTACAACCAATAAAATTTAAGTCAGCAGCAAAAGTGTATCAGATGATATGATCTTTGAAAAAACGTTGCCATGATCTGTAGGATAACAGGATCGGGGAGGAGTCTTAAGATTTTGAAATGGGAGATCATAAATCAGGGAAATTAACAATCAGCTAATGCGAGAACTGAAGAACAGCTAGACGTTTTACCTGAGGAAGCTGCAGGTCTGCAGTCAGTGCTCTTAACAGTTCTGTACATCTGCATAAGGGGACAAAGAAAATGAATAGAAAACAAGGTAGACCTATCCTTCTACTATATAATATATAATATATAATTAAAAAGAAGAAGAAAAATCCCAGTAAAAAAAAAAAAAACAAATCAGATGCTTCTCTTTCTGGATTTTACTCGGATTGTTTATTAACCACGAGGTTGTTGTTTGGTGAGGTCAGTAATTGCTTTGTATTATTGAGAAATGATGGCTACTTTCTTTTTTTTCTTTCTCTCTCTCTCTCTCAAAAAGTAGAAGTTGTCCTGTATCAGAAAACAGCAGACTCAACTGTTCATTTATTCACTCACTGTCCTCATCGGCTCTCGTGCCAGTTAGCTAGCCTCAGCCAAAGTAGACTGACTAAATTAAACAATCAGATAATGAAGTAGACTTTTTGTTTCCTGCCATGAATGGAAGAAGAAGGAGGAGGAGGAGGAGGAGAGTACTGGGTTTTCCATGCCAGACCTGTAAATGACTTTTAACATGAGCAAGTGTTAAATCTTTGACATCCATGAGCTCTAGAACCGACTTTGGAGTTGCCCCTGAAAGAAATTAAGGTTAACAAAACCAATTATTACCAAGATTAGAGCAAAACAAATCAAAGTCCATGAAATCAACCAGTTATTTAACTCAAGTAGAAGTATGTAGACTATATTATATTCCTGTTTTTGCACCATAAAGTGATTTAAGTAATTAAGAAGGAGAAAAGACTCGTACTTTCATGGCCACCAAGGAGCTCAACAGCATGAACAAAACGAGAATGGAGTGAGCTAGTCCAACGCATTCTTGGAGCTCTCATGTTCCTCTTGCTGTGTAACTTTGGCATAAATCTTGATCGAATCATGCCACCACTCCCATATACCTCCGCACCACCACCCCTTACTCCGGCAGCAGCTCCATATTGATGGTACTGCTGATATTGTGGAACTCTCAGTGATTCCATTGACATTCCATTGAATCTTGGTGCAGAAGTACCCATTCTGTAAGCTTGAAAAGAGGAGGTATGGTGATAAGCTGAGGAATTAGAAGAAGAGTAGGGGGTGCAAGATGGTGAATAGGGCATTTGGTTAGAGCTAAATCTAGGATCAATATTATAATCTCCTGAACTATTCCAGCTATTGTAAACTGGAATCCCCTTTATAGGCTTCAATCCTGAGACATCAAGAACTGAGATCCCGTGGTTTATATGACTCATATGGCCATTACTAGAAGATTGAAGAAGAAGATTTCTTTGCCTTGCTTGATCATGGCGGTGATGATCCTCGAGACAGCCAGTCCCTCTTCCGCCATAGTAATTTTTTCTCCAAGGACTCTCCGCCTCCAAAGCAGCAGTGCTTGTTGGATTTGCAAGAGAAAGTTCGGTGTCTGCTTGAGACCCAACTCTTATAGAACTCTCGCTATGTGATTTTACTCCGTCGTCTTTGCGCCAAATATCAAAACCAGAATCACCATCGTTTGTGCCGGAGCAAATTGAAGAAGGAGCACTGTTTGGAAGGCTTATGTGCAGTGAAAGGTCTGGAATCAGATTCAAAGACTGCTGATCGAAAATTCCGTTCCGGGACATTTTTAATATTCTGGAGCAAATTAATGGTTGCAGGCTAGCTAGCTTTCTGTTGTTCTTCAATAATTAAAAAAAGAGAACGCAAAATACAAGAACACAAAGAATAGAGTCGATTTCAGAGGTGGGATCTTTTCCAAACTTACTAAAAAAGCAATCTTTAGTAGGTTAGAAGTGTAGATGGCTTGGAAAAAGAAAGAAAAACCCTTTTATTAACTCCACATGACCAAAGTATGGCAAGAAAGAAAGCAAAAGTCCGGCATGTAGAGTGCCTAAAATTCAAAAAAAAAAAGAAAAAAAAAGAAAATCCTTTGTCCTCTTCAAGAAACAGAAAGCTTCCCAGAGAGATATGTGTGGTGATGCAAGAAGCGTAGATATAAAAATTAAAATGTGAGAAAGGATATTGAGAGAAGGAGAGGGATTTGGGGTTTTGTTTCCTTCTACTCCCTCGAGAGTATATATAAGAAAATGACAGTTCAACAAATCTTCTCTCTCTCTTTCACTGCAATATTTCTATCCAACTGATTGAAAGTTTGGTTTTAGTTCTTTTATAAAGTGAAATTTTTTTAAAAAAAAAGATTAATTTTGATATTAGTATAAAAATAATCTAAAAATATTTTAAAAAAATTATCTAGAATAAAAAATAAAATAAAAAATTAATTTTTTTAAAAAAAATATTTTTAAAATATAGTGTAAAACACTGATAAACAAGTTAATTATCTCTCATTCTTCTCCATTAGTCAATACACCGTAAAGTTTTTGCCCTTTTTTTTCCTATTATAAATGAAAATACACCGTAGAGGACGGGTTAAGATATACCATACGAAAGAGACAGAGAGGAAAAAGGAAGGGCAGATGAAGTCCTAAGTGGGTATTTATCACTGTATTTTAAAAATATTTTAGAAAAAAATTGAATTTATTTTTATTTTTTACTTGAAGTTAAAAAAATTGATGTTTTTAAATTATTTTCATGTGCTATTATCAAAAATAATTTTTAAGAAATAGAAAACTCTCATTTTAATGTATTTATAAATAAAAAATATTTTAAAAAATAATTTCAACCACTCTCGACAGTAAATATTCTTCTTCCCCCCCTATTAGGCCTCTCCATCTCTTCTTAATTACATGAAAAATGAAGAAGACAATAGAGCAATGACCACCTAGTCTTATGAGTTAAACGAGACATCATATGTATCTTTTGTCTTCGTTCAATGATAATCTTTGTCAAAAAGCTTGGAGATATATAATTGAAGACTCTTGCTCTCTCTTTTTCTTGTTGTGAAGGAATAAAGTGATAGAGATATTACGGGGTGAAAATGGTTGTCGACATGTTGAGTTTCTGAATATTTATATTTTAGTTATTATTTATTAAGATATTTATTTTTATATTAATAAATTATTCATCTAATTCTGAAAACATTATATCCCAGAAATATTTATTATCTACTATTATTTATTAATCAATAAAAAAATAAAATAGCTTATATATGTGTGTGTGTGTTTTATGTCAATATAAAGATATGCATATATTGTATTATATTAAAACCAAATTAAATATTCTATAAATATATTTATATAATATAAATATATATATTTTGAGCTACGTTTGAGAGGGTTTCGGGTTTAATAATATGCATACCTTATCTATTATTATATCTATATAATATAAAGAATAAACAGACTTACTAATGTTTGTGTGTGTGTGTGTGTGTGTGTGTGTGTGTACACAAACAAAGTTTCTATTATATATATATATATATATATATATATATATATATACACATATCATCGTGCAATCCAAATATTCTTCAAACCTGCAAATTAACAAAGAAATATCATTTGAAAAGGTGGTTCATCAACCTTGAATTTTTTTTTCTCTAGAACGTAACCGCAAGGCTTAGCTAAGCTAACTAATTTATTATTGATGCAAAGTTGAATTGCTAGATTATTTATACTAACTCTTGAAAAGCTTTGAGTATCCGAATATAATTTATATTATTTTTTAATTCATGTTTTAATATTCGAGAGACCTCCAATTCATCACTTATTATACTCATCGCTCACTCTTGTTTGAATGGAATTTTAACATAATTTGTTTTTCGTTTAAAATTCCCCCAATTGCTTTATCTATGTAAACCAAAGTCAATTACTCGTTATAGTTGCAATAACCGGAAGTCAATAATTAAAATAAAATATTCAAGAAAAATATTTAGTTGAGATAGATTTTCGGTCTATATAAGAAGTTTCCCTCAAAAGCATTAATTTTTGTTGAAAATTTGGGAAAGTGGTTCTCCATAAGAAAAGGAAGATGAAGGATGAAGAATAAGAGGAGAACACCAACCAAATTATTTTAGATTCACATAGATGGTAGATGCAAGGAAGTAGGTTGTTATTTCTCGGTACCCTTATACTTAAATAATATAACAAATGGAGATCGATATTATATTTTTTTATGCAAGGAAATCCCATCTCCCGGAAAGCGTATTGTGAGCCTAGGTGAACGAGTAAAATCTCGGTTGTTTCAGGCTCTTACAAGGAGTGCACACTCTGGTTCGAACTCGAAACATACTATGCAGATTACAAATTCTTTGTCATCACGACATGCCTATTGAAGACCGACATTATATTCAATATTCTCAATAATATAATAGGCATTTACAAATGACAATTAATGCCAAAGACCAGATAGTTTGAAAAAAAAAGAAAAAACACCAATCCAAATTTCCCGAATGTACTTGGGGATTTATAATTAAGTTACTTACGGAGGAAATTTAATACTGTTATTGGGGGCAACTATATATGAAAATAGAAGGCTTGATGTGAAATAAAATTAAGTGGGAAAGTGTTTAGAAATAAATAATTATATTTTGGAAAGGCCAAATACATGTGACAAATTAAATCCTCAGGACAAAAGTTCAGAATTTTCAAACTTTGGGGTGCTATGGCCCCATCAAACCTATAAGATAAATTATCTTTGACCACGTAACAAAAAAAAAAAAAGTAAAATAGAGCGGAAAACATTATAATCATATTTATCATTATATTGTAATTATATTTTTACTCTTTCCAAAAACAATCAAGAACTTGTCTTTAGGGGTATTTTTATTTTTACATAGAGCTTTAGAAGTGATTTTAATTTTTGTCATTCTTTATTTTTTTGGTGTAAGATTTAGTTTCTACTCTTATGATTTTTATTCATATATTTGTAGATGTTTTTTTTTTTAATTTGTTCTATGATTTCATCCCCCTTCAATTTTTTTTCTTATATGATTTGATCCTCGTTCTTTCTCTTTTTTGAATTTTTTATTTTCCAAAATATTTTTGTAATGTTTTCATCATTTGACATTAAATTTATTTTAAAAAATGATCCTCTTGATTACACCTGGGTATAGAATTTCATTGGTTGTGCTAATATTTATTTAGTTTCATCTTTCTACATTTATTTATATTTCATTTCCATCCTCCTTTAATATTTTATCTGTCATGTTTTCCCTCTATTTTTTAATTGAAATTTCTCTTTTAGATTATGTTTTAGAATTGAAGCTTTTTATAATTCCATCCTCCTTCAAAAGTTCTTTTCTAATATGATTTGTTCCTCATTTTTTATTTCAATATCTCACGGGTTGTGGTTTTGATTGATTAACCCTGGTTTAGGGGATTTGTACGGGCTTCCTTGTTTGTTTGTTTTTTTTCTTTTTTACACTAATATTTCTCAATTTCGTTCTTAAACATTTATTTATTAAATTTAATAACTATTCTTTAATTGGACTTGTTGTCGTGTTCATTACAAAATTCATCGATTTTAGGAGTTAGCTTTTATGGGTTGGCATGTGTCAATACATTGTCAACACCATCGGTTTGCAATTTAATATTTTGACAATCCATTGTTTCCTATATTTTTCCTAGTCTTGCGATAATGATGTTTCTCTTACCTAGATTTCCATTTGAACAAAGTGACGAGTTTGCTCTTGGTTTGTTAGGTTAAACAAGCCACACCAATATCTTTTTTTTTTTTTTAATATATATATATAAACACACGATGATCGGTCAATTTTATCTAATTCTTTGATCTAGCACGTTAAAAACGAAAAGAAAGGGTCCAAAATGGATATTAGGCTAAGCTTGTGACACGTGTGCACCAAGGATGGAAGTCATGAAAATAAAACCATAAATCCTGGGGTGGTGATAATGAAATGGGCTCTTGAATTTTGGGTGGAATTGTCAAAATATATTGATTATCATGAGGGTCCCATTGACCTGAAATGTGTGTTGAGACTTAGACCTTGAAGGCTTGTTTGTTTGCTTTAATGTGGTGATCATCGTAAACCCTAAGTCTCAAACTCCACATAAACCTTTGTAAAGTTTTTTTATTCTCCCAAATATTCCCTTCAAATCCTACACCAACTTCCTCTATCATTAAGTCTACCATGTTTGGCATTAAATTTTAAAAGTATTTTTGAAAAAAAATTTATTTTATTTTATTTTTGATGTTTTTAGATCATTTTCATGTGCTTATATTAAAAATAATTTTTAAAAAAATATATATTTTTAAATAAAAAATATTTTAAAAAACAACTTCAACTATACTCTCACACAGACACAGACAGATAGATCATCCCCACATGAGCCCCATTGACTATTCAACCTGAATGAGTTTTTCCAAACTTTAGTGTATATTAATTTAAATCAAAGATATATTTATTGCAGCACATAACTTACATCAAGAGGTAACGCTCCATTTTCTTTAATGTATTAAATGGCAGTACAACTATAGGTTAAATAATATAAGAACACAAGTCTTCTTTTTCATAATTGGGAGTAGGAAATGCCCGATTTTTAATTAACATCAAGCTCAAGACTTTCAACTAGGTAAAAACGAATATTGCTGCATTTTAAAAAAGCTTATGGAATTTTCTGCGTAAACTAAGCTAAAATTCATTGTGTAATCGCATCGAGCTAGTATAGTTTTGAATAATGCTCACCACGCACGCTGCTATTGAATCAAAGAAAATTTGAATGTAGTGAAAAATATATTTATATAGGTAATAAAGGATTTTTTAATATTGTTATTAAACTTTTTCTAGCAAATAAATCTTCAAACTTTCTAATTCGACTGCTTTTCTAGCTTCAATTTAAAATTAAACTATGAGAGTTGTTTTGACATGATCCAATTGATTTGGTTAATCCAAAAACAACTAGATCGATCGATAATAAAAATTGAGGAGAAGACGTCAAGAAAGGATGAAATTCCTAGAGAAAAGAAATATATCATGCGGATTTCTTACCTAGTCTAGGTTTAAAATTAAATCATCTAAAAGATAATTTGGATGATTGTTAAATAGTGAGGTTAAAATGGAGAGAAAAAAAAAAGAATAGAACTAAAAGGGAAAATGGAAGGAAATGGAAAAAAAAATGCCGGGTAGAATTGATAAAAAAAAAACACTTTGTTATTTATTTCAATAGTGATGGTCCATATATAGTGTTTTCTAAATCTTTTAGTTGTACCGTGTAATGTTGAAGTTTATAGAATAAGTGAATTTGCTCACCATTTTATTGTCTACTATTTGAAGATCAATACCATCACTATTGATACCTAAAAATACTAAATATTAAATGATAAAATTAAAAAGAAAAAAAAATATCTGAGTAAACCCTGGTTAATCCACCAACTTTGTGACCATGAACATGGGATTGGTATAATCCCAAATAAAGTAAAGTGAAAAAGAAAAAACCAAGGTAGTAGATAAATTCCAAAATAATCAAATAGTGAAGGTACAAATTGAAGAAAAAAAGGCGAAAGAATAGTTCGCTTTTTTTGGAGCTACTCGTAAGAGCAGACTCCTCAAAAAATTGGCGTATGCCACTATTTGCGGCGAGCACACGGTAAAAAAAAAAAAAAAAAACCCCAAGGGGGTTGGCCTGGCAGTAGGAGGCCTGGGACGGGGGAGTGTGCTCCTTCCACGTCTCAGGTTCGAATCCCACCAGGTGCAAACAACTCCTTTGGGCCAGCGAACTTGGGCGAAGCCCATGAATTAAATGGTTCCTCTGGCTTGCCGCGGTTGGGCCATGGGATTAGTCAGGCCCCAGCGGGTCTGGATTACCCATTCAAAAAAAAAAATTGAAGAAAAAAATCAATGTTATAGAAGACCCTATAAAAAATCAAAATCATCATGTGTAAACTTTTAAGACTAATGATCTTGTTCATACGGTGGAGACTAACCCCATAGAAGTTGAAACAAAAATGACAAACCTTTCATAAAAACATGTCGAGAGACGATATAGAAAAAACAATTCAATGAAAAATGACCCTAAACAAAATAAACATCGATACAAAGAATAGAGATCGAATTTGATAACAAAAAAATTAAAATCAAATGGTAGGGATGATATTGAAAACAAAACTCAATTAGTAAAATGATAAAAAGAAAATCAAAAGGGTGAGGATGAAATTTAAAAAAAAAATGGGTCAAATTAAACTAAATGCTTAGAATAAAATTGAAGAAAAAAATAAATTAAAAGAAGATATAAAAAAACAGAAATAAAAAATGAAGATATAAATTAAATTAGAATAAGAAAAAAACTAACTTTGAATGATGAAGGAAAAATAAATATCAACCCACATTAACCTTTCTAACTTATGACTTAGGTCATACCTAATCCCCAACAAATCAGTTAATGAAGGATGAAAAGACTTAAAATAAAAAAACTAATTAAAAGAATGAAGGAAAAAATTAAAATAAGAAATAAAATAAAGAGAAATCACAAATTTCTTATTAGTGGATTAAATTGAAAAGCAAAAAGATTTAATGAAAAGGGAGAAAAAAAAAGGAATGAGGACTAAATTGAAAAACAATAACACTATAAAATATGATTGAATGATGAAATTGAAAACCAATAAGTTTTTACAAAAGACCTGGGGAAAAATTAGAAATAAAAAAGAATGAGTGAATTGGGAAAAAAATAATTTATGATAAATTAGAATTGAAAGAGTAAATAAAAAATAAATTATTTTTTTACTAAAGGGCTAAGGGAAAAATCTAGAAATCAAAAAAATAATCAATAAAGTTGAAATGTCAACAACAAATAAGACCAACCTGTAATTTTCAAATGGAAAGAGAAAAAAAAAGTGAATCAATAACAAACTAACTAATCTCCGTTGACACAATAAAAAAATAAAAAAGAATGCAGTGATGTTTTAAATTGGAGTTGAGCAAAAAAATTAAACGACCGATTAAACTGAGAAAACTGAAAAAAAATAACCAAAAAAACCGAATCTTTAAACAAAACCGATTAAAAAATTCTGAAAAACTTTTGGTTAAGTTCGGTTACAGTTTTGTAAGTCTAAAATCAATTAATGTACGCCTAACCAAACCGGTTCGATTAAAAGATGTATTATAAATAGAAAGTTTCTAAGTTTCTTATCTCTTTTCTAAATTTCTAACCCTAGCAGCCACCCCCTCCCTCCCTCTGAAACCAACCATTCCATGCTTTCAAAAGTTGATTTCCTTCAAAATCCAAACTGGGAAATTTTGGGACAAAACATCAAGTTTTCCTTCCTGCAAGCAAATATTTATTGCTCTGCATGCATGCTTTCCTGCTATCCGAACTAAATGCTTCGATTTTTCTAGTAGCTAGGCTGCACACAGAAAGAGAAAGGAGGGCAAGTCCCAAGAACGTACGGGTAGATTGAAATGGACAAGTGAGGAATGATTTTGCAATCGAGTGCTTCATGATTGAAGATGAGGACGAGGAAAGAGAAGCTCTGTAAATAGTAATATTCAACCCTACAATCCCATTAAACTTTTTGACTCAAAAAAAGAAAGAAACGTCGTCGCAGTAAAGTCTATGGATTAGACCTCTGCCGAGCTTTTGGGTGAAAAAAAATGGTGGGTTTTCAATGCTTCGCCTTTATTTGGGATTTGAGTTTCTTTTTGACTCTTTTGGTCACCTTTCCCACCTCGAAATTCGAAGAAAAAAATTGAAAAAAAAAAAAAAAAAAACATTCATAGGTGGGAGCTCGAGCAGGGATTAAACTGGCTGTGACTGAGCTTTCGATGTCACATAGATTATGGTGATAGATTGTGACATTGCCTCGAAGAGCTAGCTAGCTATTCTACTACTACATAGTCTTCGCTTCATCGAACTGATTACTGAATGTCTGAATGTGAACTCAACTGTCCATGCTCTATGTGCTTTGCCGGTGGTGGTCAACGAGAACGTTATTAATATAGCACCGGCTATTTCTTGGTCATGGAGATTTTGCTATTTTTTTTTTCTCCTTTTTTTTTTCCCTTTTGGATTTTTAATTGGGAGGACTTTTAACTTTTAGGCTTTACAATCTCATCCTTGGTAGGAGCAAAATGTGATTATGCTACGTGCATCTCAACTGATCCCACGACCTCTAAAGTTAATGATCAGTTAAAATTTTCAATGACCTTTACTGATATGGGACTCGAACTAGAAAGTAAATCCAAGGTCTGGCCAGTTGAGTCACACCCCTAGAACTAACACATTTTATACAAACATTAACTTTGAATATCTATATATCAAAAAAATAATTATTATTCAGTATTTGTTGACAACATTATTCACAAGTTATACAAACATTGCTACTTTATAAATGAAATCGAAAAACATTTTATCTAATTGATTAACCTGAAATAATGTTTGAAAAGATATACTAAAGATTTTTCAGATTTTAAACACTTTATTTGATATTCTAAAAAATATATTTTATGTAACAAAAAACACTTTTAAAAAGTAATATATATTATTTTGATGTATTTCTAAACAAAAAATATTTTCAAAAACAACCTCAATTATACTACCAAACATGCAATTTTCATTAATACTATCATTCCCATTTTCGTTTTTTATTCCCCTTCAAATTTCTTTTTCACTAACAAAAATCAACTGAGTTATTGCTTCTACCTTGCCAAGTTTTCTTTCCTATCACTTTCATCACTTCCCCCATCAAATTTTCCTTCTCCCCAAACACCCACTTGCCTTTTCCACTTCTCCCAAAAACTGCCTTCTTTTTCTTCTCTTCGTTTTTAGCCTCCAGTTTTGAAACCCAAATTTCCCTTTCAATCAATTCTTCCATTAATATTTCCCTCCTCCCCGAAGCAAGCAAACCCTAATTATTCCCCCTACTTTTCCCTTGTCTTTTCCATCCTTTCCTTCCACGTCAAATACTCAATAGCCCATACTTTTCTTCTTCTCTCTTGTGGTTATCATCTTGCTCACTTTATTTCATGCATAAAGCTAATGGTCACGGACAAGAGAGATTGAGAATTAGGGTTTTGAAGAAAGAAGACAGACTTGAATGGGTATTTTATTTTATGAAAATTCCATTTTTTTTCTAAATACATGTGGATTTACTACATCGAAGTGTTAGAGAATAATATAAATCATATTTTAGGACCTCACCTATAAAGTTTATTTTTTTAGATGAGATGGTATCTTAATATGATATTAGAACCTTTATAACTCATCAGTCATGAGTTCGAATCTCAACACCATCATTCTAATTCATAAAAATCAAATATAAAATAGTGTGGGTCTTGAAGGGATATGTTAAAAAATAATATAAATCATATTCTGAGACTTCACCGAAAAAAAATTAATTTTTTAGATGAGATGATTTTTTAACACGATATATGACAAAGCTAGTGAGCTAATTTCGGCCAGGCCAGATCTCCACAGGCTGTGCTTAACCCCATATCAAACCTCTCATATCATATGTTTAGCGAATCTTTTTTTTATTTTTTTCTTTCCGAAGAAAATCTTGGAAGCATTTTTTCTCTCAACTTTATGGCTTTATTGATTGACAACCAGCTCTCGTTTCCTAGACCTAATTCAGTTCTGAAATTGGTCCACACGTACCACTGATTTTCATTAACCATACCACTGATCATGAAAAGACCCATCGAGAGAATCCCTCCATGCTTTTCCACTCTTTTCACGTTATATGCTTCGCCACCGTTTTAATCTTCAGACAGAACAACTAGATTGCTATTATTTCACATTGAGTTATGTCGAGCTGGTCCAACCTCTGTCGAGGGATGCCACCCAAAAAACAAAGCAAATTTCTGTCCAAAAACAAAATTGAAACTCGATACAACAGTGCGGGTGATTTTATCGAGCGACCGACTATGGCTTCTGCTTTTGGGATTGCGTGAAACCATGATTTTAAAAGGGCATTAAATTTCAGCTCTATTTAGCCCCTGCCATTACATTTTGAAAGTTTTTTTTTAAAAAAAAAATTATTTTAAATTAATAAATTTTGATATTTTTAGATCATTTTCATGTGCTTATATTACATGATTTTTTTTTAAAAAAATATTTTGATATATTTATAAACAAAAAGCATTTTTAAAAACAAGGATTTTTAAGTACACTAGGATCTCAAAACCATGTTTTTAAACCTGTTTTTTTCAACTACAAAAACTAAATATAGGATTATGCCTCTCTTTTTAACTTCCACGATACAAGTTCGAGATCAACCCATCTCAATACAACAATATATATATATATATATATATATATATATATATATATATATATATATATATATATATATATATATATATATATATATAAAAAAAAAAAAGAATAGGAAATTATAGAGATATTTTAATTATTTTTTATGGGTTATAAATTTTATTTCTCTATTCTCTTTATGTTTGTTTTTATTTTAGTATGAATAGAAAGTAATTAATATAATGTTACTAATTACTCTCTCAAAACCATAAGAGTTTCCAAATAAGTCTCGGGTTGTAAGATTGGAGGTCGTCTTTTCTCATCTTAAGATTTGAACTTGGGAATGTGTTTAATGAAAATCTCAAATCTTAATTGTTGAGTTATCCAGTTGCATATATTTTAACTATCTTTATACTATATTTAAGAAATAAATATTTCATGTTATGCTATGTATGAAATTGACAACATGTATACTTAGTGCATGTTTGGTAGTGTGATTGAAGTTGTTTTTTAATGTGTTTTTCGTTCAGAAATGCATCAAAAGATATTTTTTAAATAAAAAAACTATTTTTGACATCAGCACACGAAAATGATCTAAAAACATAAAAAAAAAACAATTAACTTAAAATAATAAAAAAAAATCATTTTTTCTTCAAAAGTGCTTTTCAAACGTAACGCCAAACAAGACCTTAAAAGATTCAAAGATGAAATGGGGAAAAAATCATAAAAATAGACGTCCCTTGAACACATGAAATACAAGTATACCATAATACGTACATGGTCATTTAAGTGATAAAACAGAAAAAGATAAATATCAAATACATTACCAGCTTGTTGGAGTATTATCAGTTTTACACCCAGTTTTTTTTAATCAGTTTTATCACTAAAACACTTGATTTCTTAATTAATTTTAAAAAAAATTAATTACTAAGAAAACGTTAAGCTCTTTTAAAATGACATTATTTTTTAAAAAATATATTTATAATTTGGATAACATTAAAATTAAAAATACATGGTATTTTTTAGGTATGCACAAAAATAAAAGGGATGTGGGGTGTGAACGAGACTGCAAACAGATAAGATGAGATTTGGGGCATGGTTTAAGGTTAGATTGGGGTAAAATCGGGTGTCATTTGATGGAGGCCATGAAGGCCCATTAACAAGTAGATCCATGTTGCTAAAATTCACATCAGGCCCAATGATTACTCTTTTACGAGCCGAGTTTTATGGGAAGTTAACAAGAATGGAATTCCATTGCGTTTGTTGTCTTCAGAATGCTCTCAAGCTAAGCCCACGATAGCTTAGCCATGTGCGCATGGCTCTTCGGCGTTGGGCCTCATATGATTGCAAAGGTGATTCAATGTTCGGGCCCAGTTCTTTTGTTAGATATGATTTATTATGTATGAGGAGGTCTCTTCGCTGCGACCCTTTGTTTTATATTTATATCGTGTTTTAAAAGTATTTTTTTAAAAATAAAAATTAATTTTTTTATTTTAAATTAAAATTTTTGATATTATTTTTATTTATTAATATCAAAAATAATTTTAAAAAATATCATTTTGATATATTTAAAAAAAAAAACATTTTTAAAAATAATTAAATGACACTGTCAAACAATCAATGCACGTTTGACAAAAATAACTGCAAATCATCGGTCATGTTTTCTCTCTTTTGACCAAAAAAGAGACGTATAAAAATAGCTTAGGACCTAATGAATATAGAATAAAATATAATATATTTGTAGGGGTTCTAATTACACTTGACATTCGAGTTTAAAATTTTACAGGCTCGTATGCATCATATTATATGCAAATATTACAATTTGAATAAAACATAAATGAGATTTAAAGGTTTTTTTATGATAATATTTATTGGTTTGGGATAATAATATCGATTCTCTAATCTATTTGTTGAATTAATTTTTATATTTATATTGATAAACCTAGCTGTTATTTTTTTAAAAAAATCTACTTGAAAATATATTAAAATAATATATATTTTTTATCTAAAATTAATATTTTTGATATCAGCACTTAAAAAAACTACAAAAAACTAACTTGAAAAAAATTAAAAATATTTTTGAAACACAAAAACAAATGTGCTCTAATTTGACAGTTGATATATATATATATATATATATATATATATATAAGTTATGTGAAAATATTGGAGGAGGTGGAACTATGTAGAAAATGGTTTTTTGATAATAAAATTCCTCAATCTTGGAAATCTTTAGTCACGGGGATTTAAATAGAGTATATATATGAGAGTGTGATTGAGGTTATTTTTTAAAATACTTTTTATTCATAAATGAATCAAAAAAATAATATTTTTTTTATTTTTTTCAAATTCATTTTTGAGATAAGCACATGAAAATGTTCTATAAATACTAAAAAAAATTAAATTTAAAGTAAAAAAATAAAAATAAAAAAATTATTTTTTTAAAAAATACATTTAAAACACAGTACCAAACAAGCCAGAAGAATTTGATTTTTAAAAATAGATATATGCCTGACGCGTGAAAAAAAAATCTACAAATAATACAATTCATTTGCCCACGTTCATCATATAACTCAGATGATCTCCTTTACCTTCTTTATTAGATTTTTTTATTTTTTTATTTGACATATCTATATAAAGAATTCGACTGTATTTCTTTTAATAATACAAAGAAGATGCTTGAACGCAAAATCCTTAGAAAAAAAGAAGAAGAAGATCCTGCTGCCAGCTTAGCTATATAATTGGACTGTATTTATGGTTAATAAAATAAAGAGTTAGGTAAGCCGAAGAAACACGAGGATGCATTATTACTTCTATACCCTGAATTAAAAAAATAAATAAAATCACGAGCGATATCTTCTTCCTCGATGGATGGATTTCGCTACGCCAAAGCAACACGAGGATGCATTATTGTTACGGTACCTTGAATTAAAAATTAAAAATAAAATCAAGCGGGGTATCTTTTTCGTCGATGGATTGCAATAAATTTTAATCGGTTATCTAAATCTATAAAATATATTTAAAAAAAAAACAACAAAAAGTAGAGCTGCTGTTAAACTTGTAGAATTTTTTTATTCAAAATTTATTTTTATAAAAATATTTTTGGAGTAAATACTGAAAACTTTTGGAGGTGTGTGGCAAGCAGGAGGAACCTTGCTCGGATCAGGCTTGGTAATTCTGTTTCGTTCCGGTCGAAATGGCTGGAACTTTCAGTGCTATTAAAAAAATCGAGACGAAACGACGTTGTTTTCGTCTCAGTTTTAATTCCGGTCTGTTCCGGAAATTCCGGCCAGAACGTCTCGATACCGTTCCGGCTCAAAATCATAATATTTCTTTTATTTTAGAACATTTTACTATCATAATATTTTTGGAATTTTAGAGATGTTTCTAATTTTGAGATTATATTTGTATGACTTTGTATTTGTATTGTATAATTTAAAGTTAATTTATCTTGAATTTAAATTATACTTGTTAAATTAATATTTTAATTTTTTTCATATATATATATATATATATATATATATATGAATAGTATAACTCCGAAACGGCACGCCAAAACACTTCGAAATTAAAACGTTCCGTTCCAATAGAAAAACCGAACGGCGAACCTTGGCTCTCGGATTACGAGTTGCTTTCTCTGAAGGTTGCTCGGCTGCACACTCAAGCAGAGCCATGGCGAAAGCGGATTGAAATGAATAATCCAGTACTGCTGGGCCAATATCTTAAGTAATTGAAAGGTGAGGGACCCATATGAAATCATGAAACCACCACCGAATATTCTATGGGATGTAATTCCTTATTCGGACATCGATCCAACGGCATATTCGCATATCCTTTGCTCCTGCTTCGACAATGTTTTTTTGTTGTTGTCCGAATCTCAACTTGAAAACTGCCCACCGTTTGTGTCTGTTAAAATGACTGCTTGGAGTTTTTCTGTTTTATTTCTTCCAAATTAATGCTTTAAACTTACTCGAGTAATTAAGAGAATTACAAAAAAAAAAAGGTAGGGTCATAGCCTTATAGGATGTTTATGAGTATGATTAATGTACATTTTGTTTATATATATATATATTAGAAATTATTTTTAACATTATGACATTAAAATTAATGGACTTGTTGTCGTTGCTAAATCAGTTATTTAAGTAAGCCTGTTAAAACTAAATTTATTTATTTATTTCAATTGTATAAATTGGTTTCAAGGGTCAATAGGTGAAATTTTTTTTAAAGTTTGCAAAAATAAATTTCGTGAAATATCAAAGCAATTGTTAGCACTTAGGATTAAATAAATAAATAAATATAAAAAATATATATATTTAGCTAAAGAAACATAAATGATATGTTTAAATAAGTTCATCTCTATAACTTTTTATTATTATTTAAAAAAAAACAGAAAACATGTTCCTTTTATATGTATATATCCTCGTAAACAAATACTATTTTAAACTCAAATTCCTGAAAAATCTACTTTAGTGAATTTGATTTGAATTAAGTCTAGGTAATGAAGATGGATAAAAATAAACTAAAAAACAAACAAATAAATAAAGCCACGGGTGACCGACTACCGGCTTGGGTAATTTTGGCAGTGCTGGTACAGCAATTCCCCAGCATGGCCTTCGTATTGATGAATCATTTGAAATGATGTCACAGTTTCATTGCCGCACTCAACTTAATTTTCATCTCTATAGTTTTCTTATTTCATAATTAAATAATTAATTAGCTTTTTATTTTGGTCTATAAAAAAAGCATAAAGGATTAAAAAACATCACAGGACTCGGACAGGACTCCCAGCAAGATTCTCCTGTCTATCCTTTTTTTTTTTTATCTTCTTCTCGGTTCAGCTCAAGCTAGAGAGCCATGGCAGATTTCATTTTCAAAAACAACAGCATGGCTCTTGTTTTGGTGATTTGTAGTTTTGGGTTGTGTTTAGTCTCTACAAATGCAGAGCTTCAAAGATTTGAACAGCCTGCAAAAACTGAGGGGACCCTTTCCTTTCTGGTTCTTGGAGATTGGGGAAGAAAAGGTGCTTTCAACCAGTCTGAAGTTGCTGTTCAGGTTCGACCAACTTTGTTTTTTTTAAATTTATTCATATTTCTGTCAAAATGTAATTGACATTTCCATGTTTTAAAGATCTTCCTTTGATTTGCATGGATACAGATGGGAAGGGTTGGAGAGAAGATGGACATAGATTTTGTAGTATCAACAGGTGATAATTTCTATGATAATGGATTGACTGGTAAACAAGACAGAGCATTTGTGGAATCATTTACTCAAATCTACACAGCAAACAGCCTGCAAAAGCAGTGGTACAGCGGTGAGTACCAAACCTGGCGACTGGCTGGATGATTTTTTTTCCCAAAATAAATAAATAAAATGAAAATGAAGTTTCATGTTGATCTACTAGATTTGAATTTTCTAATTTTTTCTCCCCTTTTGTTTTGCAGTCTTGGGCAACCATGACTACAGGGGGAATGCAGAAGCACAATTGAGCAGTCAACTTAGGAAAATCGATAGCAGATGGCTATGTTTGAGATCTTTCATTGTCAACGCTGGTGGGTAGAGCTTCTTCTACATTCGAAGTGCTTCCTTCATCTCATATATATATATACATATACATATATACTCTAACTATGAACTCTTGATATTGAAATGCTTAGGATTTGTTCAATCTGATAACTCAAATCATTTCTTCTTCTTCTTTTTTCTGCAGAATTGGCTGAAATTTTCTTTGTGGACACCACTCCTTTTGTAAAATCTTACTTTACTGATGCTGAGGGCCATACATATGACTGGAGAGGCATTGGATCTCCTAGAGATTATATTGCAAACCTACTAAAGGTAAGTTCATTGTTTCACTTTCAGAATAATTCATCGACTTTACGATATATGTAACGTTAATAGCCCACTAAACCAGTAGTCTATCAATTGTTTAAATATTATTCTGGATAATTAAGTGGTGAATTGTACTCGCCCATTTTTGGAGCAGGATCTAAAGTTGGCATTGAGTGAATCAAAAGCGAAGTGGAAAATTGTTGTGGGTCATCACGCAATCAGAAGCATTGGACATCATGGCGACACTGAGGAACTTGTCCGCAAGCTTCATCCAATCCTGAAGGTAAATGCAGTTCTGTGTTTACTTTTTGCTAATCAAGTAATTCTGAACACAAGATCGGAGCTAATACTGTGCCGTTTTCATTACTTTCAGGCCAACAACGTAGATTTTTACATGAATGGACATGACCATTGCCTTGAACACATCAGTGACACAGAGAGGTAAAACTTAAGTGATTCTGTGTTGCTTAGTGGAAAGGGTTCTTGAAAATGTTTCTAACTAACGATGGGAAACTTTTTTGACAGTCCAATACAATTTCTAACCAGTGGAGCTGGGTCTAAGGCATGGAGGGGTGACATTAAAGAACAAAACAGAGATGGTCTGAAATTCTTCTACGATGGTCAAGGTTTCATGTCTGTGCAGTTGACTCAGAATGAAGCAGAGATTGCATTTTATGATGTTTCTGGCAATGTTTTGCATAGATGGACTACAACAAAGTTGTTCCACTCATCAACCTAGGGATCCATAGCTAACAGATTGTCATTCTTATTTATATATTTTCTATCATTCTTGCGATCTGTTTCGTTGTCATTGAGCACTATGATAATAGTGAGTCAGGGCCGCATCAAAAAAAAAATGAGTTCTTTAATGTCACGAAAATGATGAAATTGATGGAAAGCTTCTAGCAATCATGATGGGATTCCCTTGCTTGAAGTATTCACCAAACACCACTGAATTTTTCGTTAATAAAAAAAAAAGGGAAGGAAAAATGGGTCTTGCAATAATATTGCACCCAAAAAAGTGGTAAATCAGTGCTTCAACACAAGAACCAATCCAATTTCCTAGTAACTACATGCAATTTAGTAGTCTAGTTAGGCCCCGTTTGGCATTGTGATCCCACCGGCTTTTGGCCAAAATTTGAATTTTTTTTTCTTCATTTTAAATGAATATGTTTTTGTGTGTTTTAGATCATTTTGATGTGCTAATTTCAAAAATGATTTTTAAAAAATAAAAAAACATCATTTTGATGTATTTCGGCACGATAAGCACTTTGAAAAGCTACCGCAACCACATTCTCAAACAGACCCTTAAACTCTACCACTATACTGTAAGGATGAGATTGGTACGGCCAATGTGAGCAATTGGCAAGGTCTATACCCACCCAATGGTGATGTACTTGATGGAAAGCTTTTAGCAATCATGATGGGATTCCCTTGCTTGAAGTATTCACCAAACACCACTGAATTTTTCATTAAACAAAAAAAAGGGAAGGAAAAATGGGTCTTGCAATAAAAATAAAAAATTATGCGAGGAAAATCTATTTCTGAAAAACGCACTTTATAGGCCCAAGTGAATGAGTAAAATCTCGACTATCTCAGGTTTTTATAAGGGCTGTAAGCCCTGACTTAAACTTGAGACCTGCTGAGCAGATCACAAGCTCTTTGTCATTACACCACGTCTCTTGAGGTCTGGAAATAATATTGCACCCAAAAAAGTGGTAAATCAGTGCTTCAGCACAAGAACCAATCCAATTTCCTAGTAACTACATGCAATTCAAGTGTAACAAACGGTAGAGTTTAGTCTAGTTAAACTCTACCACTATAATGAAAAGATGAGATTGGTGGATGGCAAATAATTCTACAGCCAATGTGAGCAATTTGGCAAGGTCTACACCCACCCAATGGTGATAGATTTGCCCCAACATTTTAGTATGGATTGTGTATCAAATTAGGGTTAGGGCAACAAGACAACAACCTTGTGACATCAAGCAAGCGCCAATTTAGCACCACCACCTTGAACCCATCTTCGTCCCTTGAATCCTCTTGCTCGTCAATGATTTTCTGCATGACGTTACGTCTCATATGGTATTGAACAAGACAAAACAGGAAATTTCCAGGAAAGTGGACTTTGATGGTGACCCCAGATGAATTTCGCCCTATAATAGATTTATTTTTCATGATCTTTGCCCTCAATGAGTCTCTTACTTTCTCGATTTTGAACATCTATAAAGACCACCATTTTTGTGTCCAGGTACCACATTATATGCTCTTCAAAGAGGAGGTTACTTGAGTTCATATCTTTTGCACTGCTAGCTAAAAAGTTCTCTTTTTCAGGATATCATGGCTAGTTTCAGCCACCATTTCAGTTCCATGTTCATCGTGTGGATGGCCTGCTTCCATGTGAACGTTCTTCGCGCCTTGTCTGATCTTCGGCGATTCGATCAGCCTGCTAAGGAGGATGGCTCAGTTAGCTTTTTGGTGGTTGGAGACTGGGGAAGAAAAGGAGATTATAATCAATCAAACGTTGCATTTCAGGTTTTGAATTTTTTAAGCTGTCTTTAAAGTCCTAGCACTCAGTATCAGGTTATACATAAATAGATGTCTCATGCTTGTTAAATATGAACTCAATGCAAGAATATTCATTTGATTTCGCAAATTTCTTACAGATGGGAAGAATAGGAGAAGAGTTGAGCATTGATTTCGTTGTTTCTACTGGAGATAATTTTTACGAGGACGGGCTGAGAGGCATAAAAGACCCTGTGTTTGAGAAATCATTCAGCAAAATCTATACTGCAAAGAGCCTGCAAAAGCAGTGGTATAGTGGTAAGTCATGGGATCAAATGAATAGTTAAGAAACCAGGACCTGCCCGGCGGGTCAACCCAGCCCTAAAACTAAGACATTAAAAACTCAGACTGAAACAATATTGTTTCAAGATCTAGGTTGATAAGTTTACTGGATTGATAGCTAGACCGGGTCTAATCACAAATACATGAAATCCTTGTTTTTCCTATGTGGGTGTCCTAACCCATCTCGTGTTCTGAAAAACTTTCTGGTTTTAGTTTTAGGCAACCATGACTACCGGGGAAATGTTAAGGCTCAATTAAGTCCGAGCCTGAGGAGTATAGATAGCCGATGGATTTGCCTGAGATCTTTCATTCTTAACGCAGGTAAGATACATCTCCATCTCCAACTATGAACATTGCCTCTAGCTTGACTAAATTCAAACTTCTCTTCACATCCTCTTAGAAATTGTGGAATTGTTCTTCATCGACACCACTCCATTTGTGGACAAGTACTTTCTGAAGCCAAAGCACCATCGTTATGATTGGAGAGGAGTGATGCCAAGGCAGCACTATCTTTCAAACCTCTTGAAGGTTATATTCATCCCGATCATCCTAATACATTTATGCAAGTTCTATGCAGTTCATGTTTTGTTTTCTGTCCTAAATCCTATATCTTTTTCATGTTTGGCAACAGGATTTGGAATCAGCTTTGCAAGACTCCAATGCTAATTGGAAGATTGTAGTTGGCCATCATCCTATCAGAAGCATTGGCCATCATGGGGAAACAAAGGAACTAAAGAAGCAACTTCTCCCGCTACTTGCGGTAGCTAATCTAATTAAAGAGATTGAGATTGTCACAAACAAAGCATTTCTCTAACAAGCCTAGTCTTGAATGTACAGGCAAACAATGTTGATATGTACATAAATGGGCATGATCATTGCTTGGAACACATAACCAGCAACACAAGGTATGTTTTTAAAAAAAAAACATAGATTGACATTATTTGACAGCAGGAATTGAAACAAAAATCAACAATTTGTGCAGCCAAGTCCAATTTTTAACAAGTGGAGGTGGATCGAAGGCATGGAAAGGGGATATTGATCGACTAAACAAAGGAGTCAAGTTTTTTTATGATGGGCAAGGTTTCATGTCCCTGGAACTAAGACAGACAGATGTAAAGATAGTATTCTATGATGTTTTTGGCAAAGTTCTGCATAATTTTAACCTGTTTAAGCAGCTCAACACTGCCATCTAGGATCACATTAAAAAACCGTGTTTTCCGCACTTCATCAAATATATTATGCAGTGATAATCATGCTGTCGATATTGAAGCGAAAATTGATATATCTTGCCTTTTCAAAGAATGCCAGTACGGAGGTGTTAATCCAGTTCGATGAGAACCCTGCTAATATTTCTCCCAGTGAACAGAACGACAAGCAATGGCAAATCTAAACCCTGATTATAATTTTTTTTTTTGTTTAAAAAAACAAGTTTACTACTGTTTGCCGCGTAACTCTACTAAAACTACCTCATCAAGAGCCCATTATTGGCATCCCAGGTTCAGGAAATTTATTTTAGAGAGTAACTACAGAAACCTATCGAGAGAGAAAACACTAGAACTTCAAAATATAACGAAGCAGATTATGCATGTTAAATGGCGTATACATGGATGGTAACAATGTTAATTTTCTCCCCGTGATGACAATTTAAAAGTGTTATTATCTGAATACAGAACCCCCTAAAATCTGGTTACGCTCATTGAATTACCATGGCATGCTCGGCAAGACAATTGGATGACAAAAGGCCTGAGATCAATCCAACAAGACGAATGATAAATGGATTGCGATTAATCCATATCGGAACAAGTTGGTACTGACACCACCAGATTTCTGAGCCCTATCTAAGCTTTTCCCTTGGCCATTAGCTAGAGAAAATCAATGTTACTGGTACCTAGTACCATCTACTTCAGGCTGCTGCAGCTAGTAAACCATCAAAGACCATTTAAAGAGTGGTGCCCTATGGAACGTTTACAGATATACAGTTAATTTATGGCTAAAGTTTCTTCAATGATTTTCCCTACTACACAACCACTATAACTCAAGGATTGGGCTTTCTGTTTCTCATTTCTTTCCTGGTGAATTCAAGCCAGCCTTGTTCTAAATTCTTGGTTTTTTTTCACTTGTACATTCACCACATACATGATGTGCACTTTTTAGTTCAATGTGATTGATATGCTACACAAAAAATAACATTAAATTTCGAGCAAATATATATATATATATATATATATATATATATATATATATCTAGCAGTTTTGTTATTGTGATCAAACTCAGGTACATGACAGATAGTTCAAAGCATCACGACTACAATGTTTCTTGCATATACTGATTATAATTCGGAAGCACAAAAATAGAGTCCAAGGACAAGCTTTGCACAGAATAACTCCATGTGGTGATGCACAGATGCAAATCGAGACAGGAAAAACAGACCATGAAATCTGTATACAGAGAAATTAGCCCAAATATATTCATAGTTACCAGCAGCAGCTTTACACTAATACATAGATAGCATTTAACTTTGGTCAGTTGTATGTCTACTACAATATTTGTTTTTTTGGCCAGCATACACGTGATTTAATTGAGAACAAAGTGATACCTCGAATCCACATAACTCTCTACATCCCAGAGGAAAGAACCAAAAGTAACAGCTTCCAAAGCAAGTCTCTTCAAACCACCAAAGCTGATCTTAACTTGTTCATCCTTGGAAGTGTCAATGGTCCCTTGAGGCGTTATGACAATCTCAGGTCTTCCAAACAAGGCCTCGGTGTGCTTCTCAATGATGATAACAGCCTCTTTTGATCTTATTGTCGCATACCTTTGAAGTGTCTCCCCATCAAAAGCCATCACATAATTTCGCAATCGCGAAGACTTCAATCCATGTGCAAATCCTCCAGGACTGATACCACCAGAACTGGCTTCGGGATGGGAAGACAAAACTTGATAGGATAACCCTTGACCACCAGGTTTCACATCCTGGCCCACAGCTTCGTGAATATCACTCTCTCTCTCATCCACAGCATTTGGGAGGATTTTCATTGTCTTCTCAAGCTGAAACCTTTGATCAACTCGCTTTAGGAAGTATCCATACATCACGGATGCTGCATAGACCTGTCCAACCCTGAGTTTGCTTATCTGAGCAACAGCAGTTGAATCACCCACCCGATTTCCTAAAATGAGAGCTAGATGGTTCTGAATCATTTCGTAAGCTTCAGGAGAGTGAAGTTGTTCAAGCTTCTCATCTTGGCTAGGCCAAGCGTCCACTTGACCAGCTGACTCTGTGGAAGAGGGGGCTATGGTGGGTATCAGAGAAACATTGGCATCCATGAACTTCTGCACAACCAACGCATACAAAATCTCTTCTAGTGCTTTTCTCCTCTCATTGGCCTTCACCTCAGCAATTCTCCTAATAATTTCAAAAAAACATCATTAGACTCAATTTTCGGCATAAATAGTAGCACCTATAAAACACAGTTGTCTACCACTATCGTGAAACTAACCTAAACAAAGCCAGGTCGGTGCCAGTAGCAGAAGGCTCTTCCTTCTGCTTCTCAGCATCACGATCAGTTTGAAGTTGCTCAAGCTGCTGCTCAACTGCTGCTGGCACAAGATGAGGGTGGCTAACCAAAATCTGGGATAAGAACTGCCCTATCGGAGATTCAAGCTGAAGTGGAGCAATTGGCACAATCGACCCTGAAGAATCTGAAGATGATGACGAAGATGCTCTGACTGCCATACACCTCCTACTTCCATATGCCACTCTTCTATGACCCGGCTTGGAGTACGAAACTGAAGAATGACGCTGCAGTCCAGATAACACGAGGAATAAAGATTCAAACACCAGCTTTCCAGACATAATCTCAAAATACAGAAAACCAACAACAAAGTAAACTTCAAACATCCCAACTTAACCCAAAAAAATTATAAATTTTTCAAAATTTCAAGAGAAAAAATTCTTAAAAGCTTCATTTTTGACAAACATTCCAGCACAATCACACTCAGGAATCATCTCCTGCAACAAATCTTTTGAATAAAACATAAAACTTCATTTACTGATAGCTCTTAAGCATGCAACTGCAAGAACTAAATTGAATCATAAGAAAAATCAAACCTTCAACTTCGAAAATAATAAAGATTTAAAAGCTGCAGTAACTTGCATAATTTAGGCATACACTCTCCTACGGCAAAAAAAAATCATGCATAAACCCAAAAACCCATTATCGAAAACCCAAAAATAAGGCTAATCGGTAATACCTTAATAGGAAAACGCACAAAATCTTGTTTATTGGTAGCTAAAAAACCCAATCCAGCAACAGATTTTGCAGGTCTAGAGATCCCAATTGAAGATCCAATAACAGTAGCTGTAGCTGCTTCCATTTACACCACTCTACAAAACCCAAAAACCCTTTGGTTAGATTCCATCAAAAACCCTTTAAAACAAAAATGATTGTTGATTCTAGCTTGAATTTGATGATATATACTTACCCTTTTAAGTAGCTGAAACGAAAATAGGAAATTTATGTCAAAATACAGAAGAAAGGGAGCCTTTACTTTTGAGAGAGGGAGAGAGAAAGAGGGAGAAATGTATTGAAGGTGACTGTTATTTGTCTGAGCTGGTGGATATGGTAGGTTGGCTGGTTACAGAGGTAATCAAAGGGCAAAACTCCTTTTTATAAGAGTAGTTGTGATAAACGTTGCTGACGTTACTAGATAAGTTAAAGTCCCTTGATATTTAGTTAATTACTCGTTTGCCATTGACTGTTTTAATGGTACTCCATTGTTTTTATATTCATATATTTAGAAAAATATCATTAGAATTCGAATATATATATATATATATATATATATAGAGAGAGAGAGAGAGAGAGAGAGAGAGAGAGAATTGGGAAAAATGATTTTTCTAAACTTCACTTGGTGTTCACAAATTATATTTATATAACTCAATTGGAGATATTATAATGTAAATAAATTGTACTAAATTCTCATTTTTAAAAATGTGATAAGCCAAAATAAATGTGAATTTTGGAAATCAGCATTCTAAATTGATGGATAATAATAAATAAATAAATAATAGATTATTTTGTATGATACTTTTTATAATTTATTTGTGAAAACAACATTTGTAATAGTGAAATTCAAATTGTTTTTAAAAACATATATAAGAAAATTTTGTATTATTTGTTTGTGAATAAAAATCCATACAAAATATCCAATCTTCAAATAAATTTCTTTTTTATATATAATTTGTTTATTTTCATAATTAGCAAATAATTATATGATTTTATAAAAAATAGTGTTATGATAAAATCATCTACATGTAAATATATCTAAAAAATCAAAGGTCCATCATTATATTTTATTTAAATAACTCAATCAATGATTTGTTATGACAATCAATCATTCAAAAGTAGATACTCCAACTAATCATTCTACTTAAATTAGCCCAATTTTTGTGGGATAGCTAATAATATATCTTGAAATAAAAGGGTTTTTAGGTAATCTTGATGGAGGGAATTGTTTTTTTCTTTTTTCCATGAACTAGAAGAGCAAGACAAAATAACAATGTGAGAAAGGGTAGACCAGGCTTCGGGAGATCTTTGGGGTTGAAAAATGTGGACCCAATTTGGGCTTCGATGTCCATCGCCCCAACACATATTTTTGCTTGTGGTGACGATGAGAGCTCGAAATCAATAGATTTCCTGTTATGGGATTACGTGTCTCATTTTGAGTCGGTCATCCCTTTTGTGGCTTCACATTTCTTTCATATATTCTTTTCTTTTCTTTTTTTAATTCTACTTTAATGATGTTTCCATCGATTTTCGTGTATAGATACTAAAATAATTTTTAATTTAGTTTGAAATAAAAATTTATATCCTTCTTTAAAAATAATAAATTTAGAATATTTGAATTTAAAAGAACTAATCACAACAAAGTTATTTGCAAAATAAATTTATTTTCCTCCCTCGTAGGGATTTTTTTGAACTTGAAGTCTACTTCAATTCAAAAACACTAAATTTAACTCCAACTAGATGAATACTTTCTCAAATTAATGATTTTAAAAAATATATATAATTTATAATCACGAAGAGTACTAAATATTATGTGAATAGTGTCAAAATCAATCCAAAATATATACATAGTATTGCGTAAAGTTTTTATATTTTTTAATTCTCTATATATATTATTTTATATGAAATAATAGACAGTAATAAATGCTTGATGAATATATATAAATATAAATATTTTCATTTTTTATTTGATGAATAATAAATAAGATATAGATGATAGAAACTCAATCATAATATCACCTTCAATTATTTTATCTCTTTGATTTAACTTACTTTTATTCTCAAAATAATTATAGTAATAGGAATAACAAAAAAAAAATGCTCTAGCCAACAAAACCTTAACATTTCAACTTTATAGGCTGATTTATACCGTGCAGTGATTTCGGCGAAGCCTCGAAGCTGTTTGGGAGGGCGTTTCAATCGTTGTTTCCCTTTTTTTTCATTTTAAATGAATTTTTTTTGGTGTTTTTAAATTATTTTGATATGCTGATGTCAAAAATGATTTTTAAAAAATAAAAAAAATATCATTTTAATGTATTTATAAATGAAAAGCATTTTCAAAAGCTACTGCAACCGCCCTCCCAAACAGGCCCCTCGTCTTTTTTTTTTATCAACGGTGAGAGTGTGAAGGAAGTTCTAGATCGTGGCCAAGAAAATGGTGGCTACCACCATCATATTTAGTCTTCTGTTTACTTGTAAGCATCTTCATCTCCAACGCGAGTGCTATAAGAGAAGTTAAAAATAAAAAATATATATTTTTAGTATTTTATAACAATTGTTTTTAATGAAAAAGCTATTTAGATAGCCAAAAATAGTTCTTCCTACACAAGTTGTTATTTATAGCAACTTGGAACTAAAAAGTCATATTTTTTTTGTCTTGCTGGAACCTGGTGTGCCACATACTTCATAGTTACTGTTCAAAAGTTGGTAGCAAATAAAATTTTGATGGAATTTTTCAATATTTTAAAATTTCAAATTTAAATTGTTGCGGGGTTTTTAATTTTAAATTCATTTTTTAATTTAAATATAATTAAAAAATTAATAATTATATTGTTGGATGGTTTTTTAAAAGTAATTATTTAATTATATAACTTACTCCTATTAATTAAATAATTAATTGTATAATCAAACTATATACAAAATAATTGCACTATATGTAAAATAATATAAAAAAATAGCTCTCCAAAATGGTTTTTATCATTGGAGTACACATCAACAAAAAAAATTATATATACATTATTCAAAAAGTCATTTTAAAGATTTAGCTCTCTAAAATGACTTTTATCATTGGAGTTGCTCTAAAGGAGTTAGCCCACCCCAAGACACCACAATATAGGTATTTGGCACCGGTTTCAAAGTTTTTTTTTTGAAAAAAATTGAATTTTTATTTTATTTTTTATTTTAAAATAAAAAATTGGTGTTTTAAAATTATTTTTATGTGTTAATATCAAAAATAATTTTTAAAAATATTATTTTAATATATTTTCAAATAAAAAATACTTTTAAAAATAATTCTAATTATAATTTCAACCAGTCACGGCTTTGCATGATGTAAAGACTCGAGAGATAACATAACATAATTGGGGGAAACGAAAAAATTCATATTAATTTATTTATTTATTTTCTAGTCATTTTTTATTTAAATGTTAGTGTTCTAATTAATTAATTAATTTATTTATTTATTTATTTATTTATTTATTTATTCTTGTTGATGATATGTTTGATAAATCGATATATATATATATATATATATATATATATCACCTTTTTATGTGCAAGACCTGCTATCAATACCTTGCTCCCACTAGAGAAAGTTAATGTTATTTAGCGTTGCACAAACTGAACCGTCTTCTTTCATATGTCCCTCTTTGCATTCTTCCTTTTGATTATTTTTTTTCTTTATATTATTTTGAATATATCTTTTTAAAATATTATTGTATTTTTTTCTAATTACGAAGTTGTTATCTTAAACATTTAAAAATCATTGTATTGTAATATCACCTACTAGTCAACTTGACTTATCAGGCATTATTAGCTACCAACTATTGAACTTCTTATGTCAAACCACCAAATACTTGTTATTTATAAAATAAATAAAAAATTTGTAAATGTTACCATTTCTTTATTATTAATTTTCGGGTTACCTTGTTTTATTAAGAATTTCTAGAATTCTAAACCCAAAAATAACAATAAAAAGAAAGAGACTAACATAATTTTGATGGAGTTGTTTTTCTTCTATTTTTTGTTATTTTCTTGATACTATGCCTTAGAATTTATTAGTTACTCAAAAAAAATTGAAAATTTCCGGCTTGCATATTTATAATTTGTTGAAACGAAAAATAGAGATGTGGACACTTAAATAAATAAGTAAGTAAAATAGAGACCCTTGGTTGAAAAATAAAAATAAAGTTATATAGAATTGAATATAAAAAATAAAAATAGTCTCTTGATTAAAAAAGAAAATTATAAAAGCACACAATTTTTCAATTTTGCACTTCCCAAATATAATAACTTGATGATTAGTTAAAAAAAATCATAAAATGTGCCCTTAAAAAAGAAGAAGAAATACACAGCATAATCAATATTTTCTTTTTTTCTAATTGAAACTAGTACAAATATTAACTTTTTTTTTATTAAGATTTTAAGTATTCACTCAAATTAGGTTTATCCTAGTTGATCAATGAGTATATCTTTTGCATTATCATTCAAAATTCAAATTGAAAAAACATAATAAAACAATTATTTTCTATAAATGTATTATCTCAAATATGAATGATTTACATTATATTTAATAAAAAAAAAGTTAATCTTGAAACAAGAAGGATAGTCCATGAATATTCTTTTATCATAATAATACAGACCATAAAAGTTTTTAAATCAAATTTATAAACTTATGTAAAGTTTTAGTTTTTATAAATAAATCATTAGAAAAATCAATTTTTCACCCAAATTAGATAAAGCTTTTATATGGAATATAGATTTGTTTAGAACCGAAAAAGTTGGTTTTATTGTGTTTTTCTGAAGTAAAAGGGTTTTTTTAATAAGCTTTATATTATATTGTTTTTTTTATAACAAAATAGGTTTGGATCATCCCTTTTTCTTCTCTTTTTTATCAGCATTATATTGTATGATTTATTCAAGTTATATGTGTTAGTTGGGTTGGGTTTTTCACATAGCATATACACAACGAAAAAAATAAAAAAAAATTAGAAGATCTAGAAATCTGTTATATAGATCTAAACTTGTTTAGGGATTTATAACTTGAAGATATGATCTCCTTTGACTTCATAGAATTCTTTAAGGGATGAGTTATCACAAACCACAAGTCATCCAATTATTCGACCTCCAACGGTAATCCTTTTATGAATCAGTAGTTAGAAATCTTCTAAATCATTATTTAGAAGAGAATGATTGTTATGCTTGGAGTCTTAACTCTCTATTTTGTAATTTATGTTATTTTTTCTATCTAACACACAATCTTTCTTTTACAAAATAAGAGATATAATTTACTATTTATAAGAAAATATAAAAACCTTATAAATTGGCAAAGTATCAAATTGTTCCCTGATTAATATTCATATATTAATTTTAGTATTTACTTGATTTCTCTAAGAATAAAAATATAGTCCTTGTATTAGTTATATTTTAGTACATAATTTCTAAAGTATATTTTAATAAGTAATATTTAATTAAATCATCTCAGTAAATTTTTTGACTAATGACTCTTAATATGTGTGACCCATTAGGTTCCTAGTATATTGTCTTGAATATAAACTATAATTATAACAAAGTAGAATTAAATAAATTAAAAATTTTAATTTATTATTAGTTCAACAATTGATTAATTTATCTTGGAATATCAGGTATATCGTCTAACAACATGTCATGATCTCTCAAATATTAAAAAACAATCATTAGTGGTTTGACTGAACCTTTCAGTGACAAGTTTCTTAGTATAATTAATATACTTTCATCAATAATGTTATGATTTAACATTAAAGCATGAAGTATACTTGTCATGTTAAATTATATTTGCTCTCTACGTTCTAGATATTGATCATTTGAATAAGACTTGAAACCCTTTTCAATCGCATTCCATATTGGATAAGGATTTCTCAATTAGTATTGTTTGAGAATAAAGGGAATATTTTTTCCTAATTCACCTAGGGTGATAAATCCTCTCTTAATCACTAAAATACGTTTATATAGTCCATGTTATGCCTGATATCTGCTCTTTTGTTACATCAGTTAAGATACACATGTAACAAAATCAAAGAATATCATTCTTTATACAAGATAACTTAGTGATTTCAAGTTTAAAGATCACTTACTCAACCGTCATATGAGCCTTTTCATAGACATAGTTGATATCTCTATATGGAATTCTTATGCGAGTTAGTTTAGTATACATGTCTTATGACAAACACCTATATATTAATTATAAGTATCTCTTATACCCTAGCTTATGATAATATTTATTTCCTTTCATATAAAAAACATAGTATGTATCAGTTTCTACAACTCTAATAAATGTCCAGTATATAAAAGAACATCGACTAGGAATATTTTAAAAACAATGTTTTGATATTATAGCAGTTTTATATCTTTCTTTACAAAACATTTATATCCCATAGACTTTATATTTAATCTAAATTTATAAATCAAATATTAGATTTATTAATATAATATTATATGAATATTAAAGATAATTTAAGTCTTTATTAATAATAAATATGTATTTATATTAATATAATAATATCATGTGTAATCAATAAATAAGTTACAAAAGCATATTAGACTAACAAATTGGTCATGTACTCATGTTACGGTGAACTATCAAGTTGGTTACTTAGGGTTTAACTAGGATTAGATTGAGAAATGTGATATTTACATGAATGTGACAAAGTGTAATCTTGAGTTGTTGTTGTTGTTGTTAATGTTGTTATTATTATTATTATTATTATTATTAAGATGATAATTATCGATAAAGTCATGAAAAAGCTTCACATAAAAAATAGACTTTTCACGTACTACAATTCTAGGTTAAGACATATGGGTTTGATAATGTTTCTTCAAATAAAGGTTTTCAACATTTCTATAGGAGAGAGAAGAGTTTAATAGTGTTGCTTATATATATATATATATATATATATAAAGAAGCAAAATAGTAATAATAAATAAGTGTGAAAAGTAGTATGTATAGGCATTTTAGATAGAAAAAGAATCCTTAGTCCTTTTAAAGAAAAATGGTCAATAAGCATATAAAAGGAAGTGTGAAAAGTAGTGTGATATGTATATACATTCTAGATAGAAAAACAAAATCCTTACTCCTTTTTTATAGAGATATATTTGGATATGCGAGACCTTCAATGAAGTACTTGTGAAGATTTTAATAGAGATTTTTTTGAAAATATGGAATTTTATTAAAAAGTTTAAAAGATATATATATATATATATATATTAAAAAATTTAAAAGATATATATATATATATATATATATATATAAATTTTCTAGAGCTAATTTGGAGATTATTCAATCTTAAATAGATGATTAAATGTGTAGGCTTTCTTACTTTCATTATTAGATTTTTTTTCCCATGAATTGGTGAAGGTAATCTCTAATGACTAAAACTATTCGTGAATTACCAGTCACTGGATCAAATAGGATAATTAAATGTTATGCCACCCTCTAAAACATGCTATATGTTAATACGCAACCGCATTATGATGTGGATTTGTATTAATTTTTTAGTAAAAAATTTCAGCGTCACTGTAGTCCTAATAAATTAAATAAATTGGTTTTATTAAAATTATATTAGAAAAAAACAATGATAACAACTATAAAACTATTGATATAAAAAAAATGATCAATAAAAAGAAAACAAACTGACAACGCGTTGTCTGAAAGCTTAAAATCAGGGCACTAGTATGGAATGTAGCCACCCCTCATCTTTTCCATTGAAATAGGATTAAGCAAAAATTGGTATCAATATATATATAATTTAAATTAAAGGATCAATTAAAAAATAATAATATAAAAAGATGAGTGACACAAATAAATTTCTTAAAGCAATAGAAGAACTACCATCTATTTTATCTATTTTTTAATTCAGTTTTTTTATCTACAATTCAACTCTTACATTTAAAAAACATGCAATTAACTCTAATTTTAGCTTAAAAAAATCAATTATGTAAAATAAAAATTCAATTTATTTTTTTTAAAAAAAAAACACTTGTAATCGACGTGTTTTAACTTTTCGAATAATAAAACTATCGAAGAGGCGTCCGACACGCTGGCGGGCAAACAACAAACGTCAACCAACGAAAAAACATTTTTGTTTTGAACACGTGTTGGCTTGTTACTAACTCTCATTTGAACTACTTTTGACTTTTCACTTCAAGATTGCACCAAATCTAAACCCAAAATGCAGTCAAACTTTTGGGCTAACTACAACTCAGTACCTCAGCTATGATGTAATATCAAATCAACTCTTAAAACTACCAATATTTCAATTTGACCCTTGTTTTTTTCTTTTCTCAAATCAAGTTAGGGTGAGTTTGGCTTTAAGGGTTGGGTATAATTAGAGCTTATTTATGGCTAAAGAAAAACAAATTGGTTAATGACTTGGAAAAGGTTGAAAAGTTTTAACGATGTAGCATGCTATTAGATAAAACCAAGTTCCTAAAGTTTTTTTTTTTCTAATTGATATCATGAATTTAGTGTCTAAGAATCAAGTAATTCAATTGATTTCTTAATAAAACATGATCGAGGGATATAATTGTTAGGTTCATGAAAACGAGATAGTAAATTAGACAGAATCTACGATGTTGATACTGATTTGAAATCCTTACGCACACCTGCACAAAAATATTTCTTACTCATACATCATTTGTTACGTCAAATCTAACGGAACCACAAGCAGCCACCTGACTTGACTTCTTCTTCCGTTACTCAACTCCGTCTCCTCTTTCTTTCTTTGGCTCTTCTTCCACTGTGGATACACTTATCGCTTCCTCCTCTTCCATTTTCTCCCACTCTCTCATTTTCTCAGCAATCAAACAAACTAAACCTCTGATGGAAACGAAAAATGAACCAGGAGAGGAAGAAAACGCTTGGGAAGAAGTAATACGGAAGATGTTACCAGCAGGAGCACCATTACCAGATGAAGATCATCTCGATTATTCAATCGCCATCGAATACGAAGGTCCTCCAGTTCCTTACGAAATCCCTCGCGTTGATCCGATAAATTCATTATCGATTCCTACTTCCTCTCTCGCTTCTACTGAAGAATCGAAATCAAGACCAAGCATTCCTGTCGCCTCTCCAGTTTCAAGATTCACCAGATTTAATAACCACAACGGAAACGCTAGAAGACCTTATCCAGATAGAGTAGAAGTAGAGGAAGGAAATTATGCAGAGGAACCTGATAGGAGTGAAGGAGGAAGGCGAGGGAATTTCGTTACGTTTAATACGCCGAAAGATTCGGAGACCGAGGAAGGAGAAGATGAGGAGGATGGCTATTCCTCCACGCAATCTGATTTGACAACGACAAGGAAGGAAGAGATTAAAGGAGTGAAGAGGAAGGGTGGAATTTGTAGTAGGTGTGGTAAGAAGAATAGATTGAAGGAGAGGGAAACGTGTTTGGCTTGTGAGAAGAGGTATTGTAGCAATTGTTTGTTGAAAGCCATGGGATCAATGCCAGAAGGGAGGAAATGTGTGAGTTGTATTGGGAAACCAATTGAGGAATGGAAAAGGTCGAATTTGGGCAAGTGTTCGAGGATTTTGGCGAGGGTTTGTAGTCCTTTGGAGGTTAGGCAGATAATGAGAGCGGAGAAGGAGTGTGCTGCAAATCAGTTGAGGCCGGAGCAGTTGATTGTTAATGGGAGGCAGTTGAGCCAAGAGGAATTGGCTGAGGTTTTGGGGTGTGCATTGCCGCCGCAGAAGTTGAAGCCTGGAAAGTATTGGTATGATAAGGATTCGGGGTTTTGGGGGAAGGTGAAAGAAAGAATGTTAAAGTTTATTTGGTTTTTGAAACGGGTTTTTATTGTGTTAATTGTTTTTGTCTATTGGATTTCAGGAGGGAGAGAAACCGGATAGGATTATCAGTTCCAAATTGAATGTTGGTGGTAAGCTTCGGGTGGATGCTAGTAATGGAAATACGAAGGTTTATATTAATGGCCGTGAAATTACCAAGACTGAGCTCAGAGTGTTGAGGGTATCTTTATTTCCTTGTTTGTGCGTTTCATTTTGCAATCACGCTGTACAAATGATTTAGTACTTGTGAAACCAAGTTAGAAAGCCTAGTGCTTCTGCTGGAAATGAGGTGTCTAGATCCTACATTCAAATACTATACATGACTGATATAAATCTAGTGCTTGACACTAGTCACTATAGAAATGCATAATTATAGTCAGGATTTGTATGAGTTCTGAATACTGTAGCATGAAGTTTAGTGCGATGCAAGGAATAGTATTACAGAAGTTCACGAGTCTAGTTGACCTAAAGTGCAACATGGAAGGTAGCTTTTAACTTGGGAGGAAGTTGATCTGAGATAGATGATGATTGGGTTCATAAAAATCAGGAAGGAGATTGTAGTATGCATGAGTGGATATAGAAAATTAATGATAGAATTTCATCTATGAACTACCGCAGGGAAGAACCTGCTGCAATAAATACTTAAAATACTTGCTACTGTGCTAGCATATTATAGTAATGGAGCTAGAACTATATTTTCATTTGGTGCTGAGTGCGGTGATGGTGTCTTTTCAAGACTTTCACTCTTCTAGGACATCAAACAATCCACTTCGATATTCCCCTACTGATGAAGAGAGATCTGGATGCGAGAAATGGTTGTGTTGGGGAGACAGTGAAGTGTTAGCCTTTGCTGGTGACTAGCAAAAAACTGTTAACATTCCTAACTATTAAAAGAATTCCTTTTTCTTTGAAAATTATCTGAAGATTTGGAGAATTTTGCACAAGCAAACATGCCCTTGGTGTTTTAGGTCTTGTCCATTTCCAAAGTGGCACAGCATTGGAAGCTGATGACACGCTGTTTTATTATTTTTTACTTGATGTCTATACAGTTGTGCTTGCACATAGATTAAGTTCTTTGCAGTTTTATGACAAGTTTGCCTATGCTTCATTCGCTGCATCATTCAATTCTGATAGTTTGGCTGAGGTCACTCTTTGGTCTCATTGCTTAAATTGATGACATTCATTTCAGCTTGCAAGCGTGCAGTGCCCAAGGGATACTCATTTCTGGGTGTATGATGATGGATCTTATGAGGAAGAAGGCCAGAATAACATAAAGGGAAACATATGGGGAAAGGTTATCTCTTAATCTGTGGATAATATCCCTCCCATCAGTTTTTAAGTTCAACCAATGGTTTTGAAATGAATTTTATACAGTTTTCTGATTTTTGGTAGGCAGGCATCTACTCGTTTCATCTGCTCAATATTTTCATTGCCTGTACCACCTGGAAATCCTAACGGGTTGAAAGAAGATCCAACTACCTTTTCAGGAAGGTCTGTGCATGAGTATTTGGAACAAGGAAGGATCCAGAAACTTCTGTTATTTGGGCTGGAAGGATCTGGAACGAGTACCGTTTTCAAGCAGGTACATTCATGTTTTATCACTTTTGTTTTGGCTTTATTTTTCACAAACATTCATTTTATTAGGTTGCAAATTGATTTTATTGCAAACATTCATTTGATTTGGTTTCAACTTGATTTTATTGCAAGCATTTATTATATTAGGTTTTAAATATTATTTTCATCATTTCATGTTGCTGCTATTAATATGGAAAACACGGTTAACTTTAGATGTTTGTTTGAAACAAATACCCCTCTCTTCTATGTAATTGATAACTGTTACTTCCTCTCACTTGTTGGAAGCTAATGCAAGTATGCATGTAATTTGAGTAGTTGGTGTAATTATGCTTTTGCTTAACTTTTGAGTTTTTAAGATAGTATACAAGCGATCAGTGCAAAACTGAAAACAATTATCTTTATTTGGGTTATTCTTTAACTGGCTATTGGACAATTATCTTTATTTGGGTTATTCTTTAACTGGCTATTGGGGTGCCTCACGGATGATATCCGTCGTGATCTATTAATGTGATAGCTGTTTAGAAAAAAACTAAATATATTGTTACTCCTAATGATCTTTGGCACATTGTTCTTCTGAACTTCTGCTTTACTTGCAATAATTCTTTGTGTGGAGATGGGGGTGTTGGTTTAATATTTTATCATATTTCTCTTGGAACAGGGCAAGTTTTTATATGGGAATAAGTTCACTCCTAATGAGTTGCAGGACATCAAACTCATGATTCAAAGCAATATGTACAGATATCTTAGCATTTTGCTTGAAGGACGAGAGAGGTTTGAAGAGGAGGCTATGATGGAGAAGAGAACTGATACAATCAATTCTGAAGAATGGGCTTCAGGTCTCTATACTCTAGTATTTTGTCATCTTATTCTTTCTAATCTGTAATAAAACACATAACCCTGCTTACTTTTGCATAAGTTTTCCTAGATTTGAAGAAATATGTGAACAGTTACTATTCATTTGATTGCGACCAATATGCTAGATTGTTAAACCCTTGCTCTCCATAATGATATGAATATGCATAAGATGCAAGTAGATGCTGCCTTCGGCCTTAATAAACCATAGCAAGTGGTTCATCCTGAAATAATTTCAGGTAAAAGCGAAGTTGAAGCAAGAGAGAACTGCATCTACTCAATTAATCAACGCTTGAAGCATTTTTCTGACTGGTTACTAGATTCCATGGCTACGGGAGACTTGGATGTATTTTTTCCTGCTGCAACACGTGAGTATGCTCCTATTGTGGATGAGATCTGGAATGACCCTGCTATTCAGGAAACGTACAAGAGAAGGGAGGAATTGCATCACCTTCTCGATGTTGCCAAATATTTCTTAGATCGGGTATGCCTCAAGCATCCCTACTTTTGCTTTGTTTATTTACAAAGGTTAGAAGTTGTCCGTGCTCTTTTGTGTGCAGTTCCATATATTGTCTCCCCCCTTTCTCAACCTTTCTGGAATTTTAGGAATGAGAGTATAATCATTGTAGATTGCCCATAGTTTTGCTTTGTGTCGAATATATTTCTCAGTAATATTTTAAAGTGATGTATTATGGTATTTTGCTTGCAGGCCATTGAGATATCAAGCAATGAGTACGAACCTACAGAGAAGGACATTTTATATGCTGAAGGAGTCACACAGAATAACAGTCTTGCATTTATGGATTTCTCATTTGATGATAGAAGCCCTATGTCTGAGACATACAATGAAAACACTGACTATCTACCTCCCTTGACCAAGTAAAAATCCTCTCTTTTTGCGCCATCTATTACCTTCACTGCTGCATAGAGTAATTTCCTTTCATCTCTCTGGGAATTTCCCATTGCCTCAGGTACCAACTAATTCGCATAAATTCAAAGGGATTGCATGATGGTTGCAAATGGCTGGAAATGTTTGAAGATGTGAGGGCAATTATCTTCTGCGTTGCATTAAGCGACTACGACCAGATGTGGGCCCATGGTACAGGTCCTCTTTGCAACAAAATGATTGCTAGCAGAGACATGTTTGAGAGCCTGGTTAGGCATCCTTGTTTCAGGGACACCCCTTTTGTGCTTTTGCTAAACAAGTTCGACGCATTTGAAGACAAGATCAACCAGGTTCGCCTGTCGACTTGTGAGTGGTTCAATGACTTCAGCCCCCCCCATCATAACAGTCAATCCCTGGCTCAGCAAGCTTACTATTATGTGGCAGTGAAATTCAAGGAGTTATATTTTTCAATCAGTGGTCAAAAGTTGTTTGTATCGCAGACCAGAGCTAGGGAACGTCCTTCAGTGGATGAAGCATTCAAGTACATAAGGGAGGTCCTCAAATGGGATGAAGAAAAGAACGATAACACATATGGAATCAATGGGGATGAGTCGTTTTACAGCACAGAAATGAGCTCTTCTCCATTTATTAGACAGGAATAAGCCTACAGTTTGAACCAGGAGATCAAATTCGTTGCGCAGTGAATGGGTGTTTGTGTTGTGTTGTTGAAGAAATATTGTAGTTAGGTGAGGTGAATTTCATATTGCAGTGTGATGTTTTAGGATCAGGGTTTTGATTGATTCATAAGGAACCACTTTCTGATTGGGGGAGCTGATATATATATATATTTTTGTTGGGAGGTGGTGAGAAAAATTATCCAATCCAGTTGTATATAGTTTTCCTTTTAATCAGGAATAAAACCAGTTTTTGTGAATGTTGTGACTGTTTGTTGCTTTCCTTGCCCTGAGAACTTGCTAGTTTTGTATATTCTTTACTCTTATTATTCAAAGGAGTCCACATATTTTTCAAGGTATTATTAAAATAATAATAATAATAATAATAATCAGCTGATCCATTAAGAAATCCATTATCAAGTCCTTATATTTTCATATTTGTTAGCACCTTGATCCCTTTATTGTTTTTTCATGATAATCTAATTATTATTTTCCTCTCTAAATTATCCTTCATTTCAAATTAGATCTTCCTGTGTCATATACTAAATAATAATAATAATTAAAAATACATTTAAAAAGAGTAATTTAGAAATCTCAAAAATAATTAGTAGTCAAATTTGATAAATAAACTAACTTATGATTTCAAACCCAAAAGGAACTAATTCACACAATTATAAAAAACACGAGTAAATCATAATTTACACCAATTTTATTTTTAATAATAGTAGGACTAGATAGGTTGCACACACTATGTGTCTGTTTGAAAGTATGGTTGAAATTGTTTTTAAAAATATTTTTCATTTAGAAATACATTAAAATATTGTTGTTTTTTTATTTTTTAAAAATCATTTTCGACATCAACACATAAAAATGATCTAAAAACACTATTTTTTAATTTAAAATAAAAAAAAAATTGTCTTTTCAAAAGTGTCTCAAACACCCTATATATCATAGGCTAATAGTCAAGAGAAGTTTTCTCATGCTAGTCACTAACAACATATATTGACAAAAAAAAATAGTGCTTGCTTTAGACTTATTTAAAAATATTTATTGTTATTAGAAAATAGGCTAAGTCTAAAGCAAGCACTATTTTTAAAAAAAACAATAGTGAGATAACAACTCAAGTTAATCCGGGGTTACCTATCAAATACATCAAATACATAACCTAGATCATTGAATTCACTAGTTTTTTAACTTCTTTTTTTAAATTATTTTTTATTTAACTATATGATAATAAAAATAGACACTCATAAAATTGAGCACTAATATAATGTGAAGATATCTAATTGAAATTATAATAACCCTATAAAAAAAAAATCAAAATAACTTATGAACGTTAATTTTTAATTAATGAAATATTGAAGGATGAAATTGAAAATAAAACATTAATAAAAAGAATCAACGAAAAAAAAATTGAATAATGAAATTGAAAAAAAAATCTATTTGGATAAACCTTCGTTAAGTTAATTGAGACAAATTATCACATGGCTAACGTTATGCATCAAATTGAAAATAAAATTAAGTAACCATAAAATAAGAGTAAAAAGTAAAAAGGCATCTTAAAAGAATACAATTAGTAATGAGCTTGGATGGCCCAACACGCCTAGATCTTGGAATAAAGGCCCAAGTGAATGGGCTTGCAGCATGGCCTTGTGCATGGGCCAATTTATTTTTGAAAAATATTGAAGCAAGTGATAGATAGGTCGCATGCAGTAACAAGACCTGCTGCTTGTTTGCTCATAATTCAACCACTACAAAGGCATTGGAAAGTTATGGGAATGTTTTTTTTTTTTTTTTATCTAAAAATCTATTTTCAACCAATTTTTTTTTTTTATATATATATATATATATATCTAAAAATAATTTAAAAAACTCTTATGACCTAATAATAATAATTTATCACCTAATAAAACCTAAAAAACAAAATAAAAATACAAAATCAAACTCGTTAAAATTATATCTCGATCTAGTTCTACAAAACACCTTAACAACACTTATCTTGTCAAGAAAAACATGTCAACACCAAGTTTGTCCATTTTTAGTGGTCAATAGAAATTTATTTAAACAAATCACTAAAATCACATATCAAAAAATAATAAAAAATATATAATTTTTTTTTGTATTTTCATATCATTTTCAGTTGTAAAAATTATTTTTAAAATATAAAAATATTATTATAATATATTTTTAAATAGAATACACTTTAAAAAACAACTAAGAAAAACTATCAACAACTCTCCAGACAGTCAATCCCGCATTTGAACGCTAAACCTCGAACGCGGCTTGAAAGCTACACTTTTGGCGCATATATACCGCGTTTCTTTGCTTATATAAAACCCGGCCACCCCCACCCATCTCATAATAACTGTCAAGAAAAACCCTTGCATTACGCATCAGGGAAATTGAATAGCTAATTCACGTCTCTTCTGCAGGCCAAGGGAAATGGTTTTTAGTTGGATAAGGAAGAAAGCTGCTGATCAGGAAAAGCTGAAGAAAGGCGAGGAGTTGGTGATACCGAACCAGTTTGTCTGCCCGATATCTCTTGATCTTATGAAAGACCCGGTGTCACTGTCTTCCGGGATAACGTATGACAGGGAGAGCATAGAATCCTGGCTTGAAGGTGGGAATTTTACGTGCCCGGTGACAAACCAAGTTCTAAGGAGTTTTGATCAAATTCCTAATCATAGTCTTCGGAAAATGATTCAAGATTGGGGTGTGGCGAATCGGAACTACGGCGTCGAACGAATCCCGACACCTAGGGTCCCGGTTTCGGGAATCCAGGTCTCGGAGCTTCTTTTTATTTTGGAGGATTCAGTGAGGAGATTGAATGGACTACGGTGCCTGGAGTTGGTGCAGAAAGTCAAGAAATGGGGCAGTGAAAGCGAGCGTAATAGGCTCTGTGTCGTCGCGAATGGAGCCATTACTGTGTTTACAGCTGCGTTTGATGCTTTTGCGAGAGATAATTCTTTCGAAACCAATGCGAATTTGCTGGAGGAGATATTATCTACCATGAACTGGATGTTTCCTCTATCTCAATTACATTCACTTGGTCATCATACGGAAGCAGCACAAGCACGTTTAGGATCGCAAGATTCTTTACGCTGCTTGGTGTGGCTCCTGAAATGTGGAGATCTTTCGGCAAAGAAAGACTCCATGATTGCATTGAAAGAACTCGTTTCGTCAGACCAAAAACATGCAGATGCATTGGCAGCCATTGAAGAGGCGAGTGAGGTGCTTTTTAGGCTCGTTAAAGAGCCAATTTGCCCCGCAATCACCAGATCTTCTCTTACGGTGATATTCCATCTAGTTTCATCTCCATCTTCCACTAGCATGGCGATCAAATCAGAATTGGTCAAGATGGGCCTGGTCTCTTTGTTGTTAGAACTCACTGTGGACTCAGAAAGGAGCACGAGTGAGACAGCGTTGGGTGTTTTTGACATGCTCTGTGATTGTGAAGAAGGCAAAGAAGAGGCCTACAGGAATGCGTTAACATTTCCAGTCCTGGTGAAGAAAATCCTGAGGGTATCAGAACTGGCAACCCAGTTTTCAGTTTCAGCCATTTGGAAGCTTGGCAGGCATGAAAACGAACGCGAAAAAGTGAATATTTTCCTGGCCGAGGCTCTTCAGGTTGGCATATTTCAGAAGCTGGTGTTGCTCTTACAGCTTGGTTGTGGGTCTGTGACCAAAGAGAAGGCAACAGAACTCTTGAAAACGATGAATCCTTGCAGACCTGAGTTGGAATGCGTTGACTCGGTTGATTTCAAAAACCTAAAACGGTCATTCTGAAACACTACGTACTGAAGATTTTGCAATATTCAAACTCTTCACTTCGCAGAAAAAATTGTAGTTTGAATTTTGAAATGGTAGACTCGACATATTACTGATGGAGAGATGTCGGCCACCTTTTTGACCTAATCAAATTGATTTTCTTGAGGGTTTGTTTTTTTCCTCGTCAACTCTCACAGGGGGTACAATTCTTTTCTTAAGAATCATTCTTTGTTGTTCTTTTTTGAACTTTCATACACACAAACTCAAAATTCAAACGGCATCTGATAATTTCTGCTCTTCGGTTTACGCTGGAAAAAACTACACGTTTAAACCTCCATTAACTTAGAAGACTGGGGATTTTTTATCTGTTCAAACTAATTTGTGGGTCACATCGTGAGTTTGTGCTAGCTTGAAGCATGGGAGACGACGGGAAAGGTTTTCAAGGATTTGGTTGAAGTTATTTTTTAAAATAATTTTTTTAAAAAAAATATATAAAAATAATATTTTTTATATATTTTTAAAATTAGTTTTGATATCAACCAAATTTTGAGTTGCTGGTAACCTTTAGTGTTGATTTCGTTCCAAAAACATTTTCAAGAAAAAATATTTATTTTATTTTTGTGCTTTAAATTAATTATTTTTATGTTTTTAAAAAAAATAAAAAGATTTCTGACTTGTTTTGCCATTCAATACGTGGAACTTGGAAAAAGGTCATCAACCTGTCAAATTATTTTTTATTTTTTATTTTTATACGGGCGTAGTCATACCAAACTATTGGCCCGAAAGCATTTTAAGTGTTAAGTTTTCAACTGTTTTTTAACAAAAAAAAATATTTTAATTTTAATTTTTATATATATATATTTTTAAATCATTTTGATGTGCTTATATTAAAATTATTTTTTTAAAAATAAAAAAATATTATTTTAATACATTTCATAATAAAAATAACTTTAAAAAATAACTTCAATTATATTTTCAAACAAATATTAAAAATACTTAGTGGGTGTTTGGGGTCGCGGTTCAACCTGCGGTTGCGTTGAACCGCGGCTCCAAAAGCATAAGGAACCAAACGGGACCCCAGTTTTTAACTGTGGGTCCCACTAAAAAAATTAAAACTGAGCCGTGACTGCAAAAGCAGCGGAGAGCTGCTTTGCAGCTGCGGCGTTACATTGAACCCTCAACGTTTCTTTCTCTCTAACGTCATTTATGCCCCCTTACATTGTTCTCTCTCATAGCAAAGATCAAAGAAACAAACCCATCTCTCTCTTTCACACATACAACCACGAAACCCTTCATTGATTTTAGTAAGATGAACGATTACATGCTTGTGAAAATTGGACGGCTCTTTGAATCACCAAATCTCGATGTTGTCCATGATCTACCGTTTGAGAGGGAAAAAGGGGATTTTGTTCTTCGAGCTCTGGTGTACTCCCGGAGAACAGATTCTTAGAGACTGGTTTATGATTGTAGGATTCAATCTGATGATTTTTATCCGCTTGATCAAGCAGTGTCTGTGAACGGTGAGTTCTACTGGCATGTGCATCGTTCACAAGACATTATCCTTGCATTTTGTTAAACTTTCAGTAATGTATTTTCATCTTCAATTTAATAATTCTTCAAGGTTACAGTGTATGTATTTATAGTAATGAATACACTAAAAACTAAAATACACACAAAACTCACCTATCACTACATAACAAAAACAGTTATGCTAATTCACAAAACTTAACAGTTTATATTCTAAATGTAATATTTAACACTCTCCCTCAAGTTGGAGCGTATATGTTTATTAAGCCCAACTTGTTAATTGCTCCATGAAATGTCTTTCCTGAAACCGCCTTTGTGAGTATATCCGCCAATTGATCTTCCGACCTTACAAACGGAAATTGTATAATTTTCCGATCAAGGTTTTCTTTAATAAAGTGTCGATCGACTTCTACGTGTTTGGTACGATCATGCTGTACAGGATTATGCGCAATCTCGATAGCTGGCTTATTATCACAGTGTAGACCCATAGATGTCTCATACTCAATTCCCAGGTCTTGTAGTACCTGTTTAATCCATAGCAATTCACACACACCATGAGCCATACCCCGGTATTCTGCTTCTGCACTTGACCTTGCGACTACTTTCTGCTTCTTACTTCTCCAAGTGACAAGGTTACCTTCTACAAAAGTAAAGTAACCTGATGTCGATCTTCTATCTGTCTGATCTCCTGCCCAGTCTGAGTCTGTGTATCCTGTAATTTCACGAACTTCATTCTTTGAATAGTAGTCCTCTTCCCGGTGCACTTTTTAAATATCTTAGGATCCGATATACTGCTTCCATATGCTCCTCTCTTGGTGAATGCATAAACTGACTTACCACGCTGACTGCATAGGCTATATCTGGCCGTGTATGTGATAAATATATCAGTTTCCCGACTAATCGTTAGTAACGTCCTTTGTCAGCTGGCGTCTGATCTTCTGCTTGTCCCAGTTTGTGATTCATTTCCATAGGTGTATCTACCGGTTTGCATGCAAGCATTCCAGTTTCTGCTAATAAATCCAACATATATTTTCGTTGTGAAAGACATATCCCGTTTTCGACCTCGAGACCTCAATCCCTAAGAAGTACTTCAGTTGTCCGAGATCTTTCATTTCGAATTTCGATGCCAGAAACTATTGTAGAGCCTTTCTTTCTTCTGGATCATCTCCTGTTAAAACCATATCATCCACATATACTATTAGAGCCGTTACCTTCCCTCCTTTGTGCTTTATAAACAAAGTATGATCTGAATTACTTTGCTTATAGCCAAACTCTTTCATAGTGGCTGAGAATCTTCCGAACCATGCCCGGGGTGACTGTTTTAACCCATATAAAGCCTTCTTTAATTTGCACACTTTCGTTTCTCGTGAGCACCTGGTTTTCACTCCGGGTGGCAGTTCCATATAAACTTCTTCTTCAAGATCTCCATTCAGGAAAGCATTCTTGACATCAAATTGTTGTAAGGCCCAGTCTCGATTCACTGCTATTGATATGAGAATCCGGATTGTGTTCATTTTTGCAACCGGGGCAAAAGTTTCTTGGTAGTCCACCCCATACCTCTGCGTATATCCCTTCGCGACTAACCTCGCTTTGTATCTATCAATGCTCCCATCTGCTTTCAACTTCACTGTGAACACCCATTTACACCCAACTTTCTTCTTTCCTGTTGGTAGTTGACATAACTCCCACGTGTTATTCTTCTGCAGTGCCTCCATTTCCTCATTCATCGCCTTGATCCACCTTGGGTCTGCTAATGCATCTTGTACATTACTAGGAATAGACACATTGGATAATTGATTAACAGTAAATGCATATGATTCCGATAATATATGGGTAGATATATAGTTGCTGATGGGATATTTAGTTTTTTGTTTGGGATCAGGTTCATACTGTTTCTTTGGGATTCCTCGGTTTAGTCTTTGTGGGTATCTATGGGTCTCATTATTTTCTAAGACAGGAATTTCATTTATCTCAATTGGTATAGGATTTAGGGTTACCTGAGGTGACTGAAGAGAGACATTCTCGGTTGATTCTTCGGTTAATGGTGTAGGCGTTGATAATTCCAGAGACATAGGGGGGTCATTAGTGAGATCATTTCGGTCTGTGCTGACTTCAATGTTATCATCCCGACTTGGTCTCATTTCCTCTAATTCAAATATATCTTCATTCTCTTCATTGTTACTCTCCCCCTGAAGAGAAGAACCAGGAACTCCCCCTGAATAGTAGGGTTCAGATTCATGAAATGATGCATCCAAGGTCACATGTAGCTTTCGATGATGAGGATCGTAGCACCGATATCCTTTTTGAAATGCCGAGTAACCTACAAACACGCACCGTTTGGCACACGGATTGAGTTTGCTTCACAGAACCTTAGGGATGTGGACATATACCGTACAACCAAATACTCGAGGCTCCAAATTTGGAAGGTGAGGAACCGAGAGAAGAGATTCCATTTTCTGTTGAGGAGACTGAAATTCAATTGCACTTGATGGTGTTCGATTTATTAAATACGCAGCGGATTTGACTGCCTCACCCCAATAGTATTTTGGCAGATTCATGCCAAATAGCGAGGGTCGAACTATTTCCATAATTTGCCTGTTCTTTCTTTCTGCTAATCCATTCTGCTGTGGAGTATATGTGCAGGATGTCTGATGTCGAATTTCGTGACGTTGTAAGAAGTTACCTAGCACTTGATCCATAAATTCCGTACCATTGTCTGACTGAAGTGTACGAATCTGTCGTTGGTATTGGGTCAGCACCATTTTCTGAAATTCCTGAAATGCTGTATTTACTTCACTTTTATTTCGGAGGAGAGATATCCAGGTCATCCGAGTACACTCATCAATAAAGGTAACAAAGTATCGTGCATTAGAAAAAGATGAGACCTTTGCAGGACCCCAAACATCAGAGTGAATAACTGCAAATGGGTCTACACTTTTATGCAAACTTGGCAAATAGGAAATACGGTGACTTTTTGCTAGTTCACAGATGTCACACTTAAAATCCAAAATACTTAACCTTGAAAATAAATGCGGTTGTAGCTTTTTAAGGTACCCAAATGAAAGATGTCCGAGTCGTCGATGCCATAACCAAACAAGAGCTTGAGCTTGATCTGTACTTGTGGTATGATGTGCATGACCTAACTTTAACCCCCCTTGTTTCGTTAATTCCAAGTAATACAGGTTGCCCCGTCTAACACCATAACCAAGAATCTTCCGGGTTAGAATGTCCTGAAAAACACAGAACAAAGGCCAAAACATGACCGTGCACTCAAGGGTAGTCGTGATTTGACTAACCGAGAGGAGATTATACGCAAGAGATGGAACAATAAGAACAGTATCTAGTGTAATAGTATCAGTTAAAACAAGAGATCCTTCCCCCGTAATAGGGGAGGTACTACCATTAGCAGTACATATATCTGTCCGTAAAGAGGGTTTATGGCATATTAAATTATCGGAATCTCTAGTCATATGATGGGATGCACCTGTATCAATTATCCAAGTACTATTCTTTGTAATAATAGAGTGTGCAAATTCGTTTTCGATGATACCTGGATGGACCACATTCGCTACGGGTTGTGCCAGATCTGCTTCCGTCAGATGAACTAGAGGTTTTCGGAAATTTTTCCGAGGTTTTTTCGTAAAGTCCCACCAGTCCGGGTAGCCAATAATTTCATAACACCGTTGTTTTGAATGTCCTATTTCCCCGCAGTGAGAGCACATTAACCCACCAGCATTTTTGTATTTTCGGTCGGCCCCACTTCGGTCAACCCCACTATTTCGGTCAGCCCCACTGTTTCGGTCAGCACTATTTCGGGCAGCCCTATAAAAGGCTTGCCCTAATTCATTTTCTTCCCTTTCTCTTCCCCAAGCCGCCGGCCCCTGTAAAATGCCAAGCATCAGGTTGATTCTGATTTGATTGTAATCACTCTGACTGGCTATGTTCATCGTCTCCTCTTTGAGCCTGCGGCATTCTACTTCTATCTCTTCAAACCTTTGCCTTATTTCTCGTTGCCCTTCTCTTATGCGTTTTTGTCCTTCGCCGATCTCTACCATATCTGTTTTCAATCGTTCCATTGTTTGTGGGTTGGTTTGAACAGTGTGTGGTTCGTGTGTGTTGATTGATTTCCTCTCTCGTCTGTGGTTGTTGGTTTTCGGAGATGAAGATGTTCAGATGGTTTGTTGGGGTTTTTTCTGGGTTTGTGGGTCTCGGGTTTCTGAGAATTTTCGTTTGAATCTGTGGTTGTTCGTGGTTGGTGGGTTCGTGTTTGAATCTGGGAATTTCTGGGTGTGGTATTTGGGTGTTCTTCGATGGGTGGATGAATGGATTTCTGGGTTGGTGTGTGGATTTTTTTTTCTGAGTGGATTTTTCGATTGGTGCTGGAGTTTCTGGGTGTGATATCTGGGTTTTTTTCCGTTGATGAACGGTAACGATGGCACTGAAGCCTCCGGGGAAGAAAACACTTCGATTCGAAAGAAAAAAAAACAACAAATTCGTATGTGGGTTTCTTTTTTTTTCGGGAAAATCTGGGCTTTATTTTCCGGGAAAATCTGGGTTATTTTTCCGGGAAAATCTGGGGTGGATGAACAGTAGCATTGAACAAACAAGTACTGTAGCAATCAAATTTCTGGGTTTTTGAACCAGAAAAGAGAGAAAAAAAATACGATTCAAGATAAAAAATTCGAGATTCGCTCTGATACCATGTTAAACTTTCAGTAATGTATTTTCATCTTCAATTTAATAATTCTTCAAGGTTACAGTGTATGTATTTATAGTAATGAATACACTAAAAACTAAAATACACACAAAACTCACCTATCACTACATAACAAAAACAGTTATGCTAATTCACAAAACTTAACAGTTTATATTCTAAATGTAATATTTAACACATTTGATATGGATAATTCTGTGTTCAGATGGATTGATTTCCCCCGTTGGAACCAGTACTCAACTCCGGTAGAGGTGAGCTTGATCTCCGGCGGGATCAAGGACTCACTTGCATGCTCTGTGTTTCCCTACAATGGATCCACGTCCTTAACAATTGATATTTGGGTTTTATATGAGAGTGGAGTCGGCGTTTGCAGTGGAGAGAGTTGGAGAAAGCTGTTAACCATACCATTTTTAGGAACTCTACATCAAGTATTTACGTGGGGAGATAAAATGATGATCAATGGAAAAACAGGATCACCACCACTTGATTTACGATCTGATTAGTCAAGAGATAATTTGTGATTCTCTTAGCCCCAGTTTCAGCTCCTATAATTTGGATGGTTATGTGGAAAGTCTAGTTAGTCCCAGTTGACGGATCAGATAATTTGTGATTCTCTTCACAGGAGTTCTTCAAGAACTAGAATGATGTTGAAGAGAAACGTGAAACTGATAAAGGGCTTTTGATTATAAAGTTGAGAGAGAAGTTTCAGAGGAGGAGATAGAAGATCATTTAATGGCTCAGAATCGTGATATTGAGGATAGGGAAGGATCAGTTGCTCAATATATATAAATATTTTGTTATTATAATTATTAATAAATATACAAAATTATTCCAAAAAAATATTTATATATTTATACACACACGTATGTATGTGTGTGTATAAATGTGTATTTTTAATTAATTTAACAAGTTGACAGCAATATGAAAAATATGGTAACCAAACACACAAAATTGTTTTTCATTAAACTCAACCTCAACCACAGTTTTAACTAAACACTTAAATTTCAGTTACGAACCGCAACTAAAAGCACTTTTCATGAAACTGCTTTTTTTCAACCTCAACCACAACAGCAACAGCTGTGCCAAACAGGCCCTTAATATCTTGAAACAAGCACTTCATCAGCCTTTACTATCACTTTGGAATTCAATATCTTGCTTTTCATATTATTTTTTTAGTCTAATTACAAACACTAGATCATTCACATTAATGAATCATTAAATTTGAATGATAATTATATATATAAAAAAAACATTATTTTGATGTCTATGATCTAATAATTAACGGACTCGAGTTTAGTAAAATATCTTTATTTTATTATTTTATTATTTTATTCAAATACAAAAACTATTTATTGGTAATAATGTACCATGCTTTTGAGCATTGAAATTCTAGACTCCCTTGCTTTTCATACTTCATTGACACTAACTAGCTACCCTCGAAGGGAATTGAACAAATTAAAGGTTTATTTTCTATATAAAACTATGGTATTTGTTTTTTATTAACTTGGTTGTTCGAGCTAGTTAATGTGTACATTGATTAATCTCATTAGCCTTGAAGTTAATGATTATATAAGCCTCCAATAACCTTCATATTAGCAGTCCCAGACTCGAAACTAAAATCACAGGAAGAGCAAACCCTTTAATCTCAATTTTTTATTATTATACTATCTACTAAATGGTTACTATGGTATTTTTTTGTGATCACAATTGGAATTATTTATTAAAAAATCTTAAATTATTTTTAATACAAAATAAAAATCAATTGAGAATAACGTTTACAATGATGCTAGGGGCCTTATCTTTTCATTGTTTTGCAATCCTTTCAAGTAATTTGATTGGCTAAAATTCTTTTTTTTTCTTTTTTTCCCACAATTGAAAGGGCTCTTGTGTGGTTTCAAATTAAGGATGACGTACGTTCTAGAGAAGTTGACTATTCAGTGGTTACCTTTCGTTTTGGACTTTTAAAATAACTATATCACTGTTCCGTTATGTTTGGGTTTTTTTAATATAAAAAAATATTTAAATATTAATAATATTTTAGGGTGTTTGCACATTGTTTTAAAATTATTTTTGAAAAAAATTAAATAAAAAAATTGATGTTTTTATATCATTTTCATATATTAATATCAAAAATAATTATTTAAAAATTAAAAAAATCATTTTAATATATTTTTAAATAATTTTTTTTTTAAATAACATCAACTACATTTTCATTCAAACAGACTAATGTCTCATTCCTTCGACTCATTGCACATGATGGTGGTTCTTATTCGGACATGATTCTATTTACTTTGATGATAGTGAGGATGATGCTGGAATCTTCAATTCAAGCATTGAGAGAATTTCATATAGGTGATTGTGAGGGATGAGCTAAGCATTCATGATTATAGCAAAGGGTTTGGGATCTGTATAGCGGGTCTCGAATTCAAGTCAGGACATGCACTTCTTATAAGAGTCTGAAATAATCGAGATTTTACTTACTCACTTGAACTCATAAAATATGTTTTATTCCAAACTGGATTGGAGTTTCGTCGAATTCAAAAAAAAAAAAATTATAGCAAAGAACGGTCACCTCAGATAAAATGGCCTCAGCTTTGGCTAATGGTTTCTTTCTACCTCAAATAAATAATTAATTCATTCGACTCACAATTTGATGCTTAAAGCAAAAATAAGCTATTTTTTTATGGCTGAACAAAGTGGTCACCGACATACACAATTTAAAAAAATTACCGTCGGAAAATTTATTCCAAATTAAACCCTCGTATCTGCGTCCTCAGCAACTGTATCAACAAAAATCACTGCTCCCCTTCTCTCACTCATCTCTGCCTAAAATCAGGCGCATCCAAGTTGACAGTAGTCATATATGACTTTTACAGTAATTTCACAGGTTAACAGTAATATAAAAGGTATAATAACCAAACATACGAAATTGTTTTTCATTAAACCTCAAACTCAACCAAAGTTTTAATCAAACACTTCAATTTTATTTCTGAACCTCAACTAAAAATATTTTTTATAAAATTATTATTTTTAATTTCAACAGCAACTGCAAAACAGCAAAAACAATAACAGACAGACTATTAATAGCCTTGTTGCGTTGGCTTCCATCTGCCACCTCTCTTCTGGCTTTCTCACAGGTCCATCTTCTAGTGTTCTGCTGTGGTTGTATCGAAGCATATCCATGCCGATCATCTTATTTTGTGCATTCAAAACTGTCCAAACAACAGTTTCAACTTTCAACTACTTCTCAATCCTTGAGGAGCTAGCTTGAACATTTTCGTCATTTGACGGTTGCCCCATAATGGATGCTTCAGGTTTTCAGCCCATTGATCCATTGTTGTTTTCCCTTCGCAGAGAAGGATATACCTGGTGTTATTAGTATATAATTATATATAGGTAGTTTTTCACATTCATTGATATACACCTACTATTCTTCAAGGCATTTTTCATAGATCTTGTCTTTTAACTTCTGCCCAAGAACTCTTAACCACCAATTCAGGTCAGATGATTCTCACAAAAAAAATCCAAAATCATTTTAAAAACATACAAAAAGTGACAGGGAGGATTAACTTTTGGTTTTCGTGATCTTTGAAACAGTCACAATGGAAGGCATTAGCCTGAGTGAACAAGAGGATAATGTTAACCAAAAAGGAAAACGTCTGGTAAATTAGAACAAAAACAAAATCAAAAATAGAAAGTGAACTTTTCCAACTAGTAGTGTTCATACTGTAGTACTCTCGCAGTCTCAGTTGATATGAGAAAATGCAGTAGCCTAATGCTAGGAGAAATACATGTCAGATGCACAAAAGATGGAACTGATGGAACTGGCAAATACATGATATTCATATTTATATCATATTTATAAATATTCATACTCATATTTATATCTCTGCAGCCGAGGAAAGACTACTGGTTCTTGAACCTCTTCTCCACTTCCTCCAGACTCTGGATTTCCTTGTAGAATTTGCATATACGATAAACACACCTGCAGGCACATATAATGGCACATGACATGAATGAAAATAAATAAATCAAGCATTTTCCAGAGATCTTCCAATCCAAACATACCAGTAGAGAAGGCATGCTGAAACACAGAGAATCGCATTCCCTTGAGCTTTGTAAATCTGCACAGCAAACCTCAATGATAAGCTTATGTAGATTCTAATATAATAAAGAATGATCGTGCAGTTATTTCTTCTTACACTAACTGCATTGACAGTTTGGAGCAGCATTTCAAAAATGTTTTTGAGAAAAAATTGATTTTTTTTTGTTTTTTTTTCACTTTAAATTAAAAAAAATGGTGTTTTTAGATCATTTTCATGTGATGATATTAAAAATGATTTTTAAAAAATTAAAAAAAATATATCATTTTAATGCATTTTTGAATGAAAATCACTTTTAAAAACAACCGCAACAACACTCTCAAACAGTCACCCTGCACTTTGGCCCCTATCCCCAACACACACATAGTGGATAGTCCTGGACGAGAGAGATTACTGGCTCAATTCTGTTCTTCCAGAACCAGTGGCATGTAACAGCCATTTTCATACTCCCAAGCAATACCTTTTTTTTGTCGTCAATGACAATCAGGCTGTTTGGAGATTCATGATGCTAGACATAATAATCTACATTTTCCAAATCATACAATCATTTTACATATGAGAAAGACAGAAATCTAAACCGCTTAATCCAAATAACACTTTTTGTTCTATTCTGATAGTTTAATGCATCTTGTAATGGCTTATTTAACTGTTCAAGCGAGGTTGCAATAAACTAAGGTACAAGACTTAAGTAAACAGCCAAAACCCAATGGAGTAAACTTGTATATACACAGCACTTTGGAGGCAATAACAGAGGTTACGACTAGAATCCAACAAAGCTTCAAGCATTCAATAAACAAAGAAAAATCATCCCCACACTTCATAACCTGGCCACCCAAAAAAACATGAGATTCTTAGCAATTTGCCCACCCATTTAAGACAATCTCCACAATCCCAGCTAAAAAAGAGTAATTTTGTCAGGTCCCTAGTCCCTGTTCGATTCATTTTCTCTAATTCCTTCAATGAATTTAACGGTTCTTGGATAAAGCTTATTAATAATCGCAAATCGATATTACATGTTTCATACACAGAGGGGGGAAAGGAAGGAACCCGCAATCAGATCAAAACGACTTACAGATTTCTCATAACGATCTCTTTCAGAAGCAGTGCAGTTCTCGCCGGCACACATCAATCGATGCTCATTCTTCCAATATATGTCTATCCACAACAAAAACAAAACAGAACCCAAAATTTATAAAGCCGAAAAGAAAACAAAAGGATTGTAAAAGAAACGAAAAACAAACCCAGGAGAAGAAATCCGGAAAAAGGAACAATAAAGAGAGCCGGCTGGAGTAGGAGAGAGATGAGGGAAACCAATCCGCCCTTCAATAGCTTAGGCGAGGGTAATGTTAAGAGTGCCGCAATAGCTGCCTCTGCTGCCACCACGTACGTCAGTATCATCCATTGCAACCCCATTTTCTTTCTCTTTCGTTCTTTCTGTTTGAATTTTTTTCCTTCAAAGGACTGACTGTATATACACACACACACACCTTGCTTGCTTGCTAAGCAAAACCAGAATAAAACCTCAACAGTCAGTCATTCGAAGGAAAAAATAATATATGTATAATTTTTATTTTTCTAGATCTTTTAGGCTTGATTTTCGTTTTCGCTTTGGGCCGAATGAGAGAAAAGTCAGAAACTCGTGTTTGGGGAACTCGGTTTTTTTTTAATTATTATTATTATTATTTTACATTAAAAAAGATTTTCTGATTTAGAAAAGAAATTTGATAACAGCAGAATATTTTTAATATACTGTGGTGGTGATTATGAAATTGGGATAGGGGTAAGAAAATAGTCATCTTGAATTTGCGATCTAAATTCTGTATAAAAAAATAGATAATTAATTAAGTTTAATTCTAGATCAAATCAAGAATGTAATAAAAAATAAATTTAATATTGAAGAGTCAATTCATGTTACTATAATGTAATATTGAAGAATAAATTTAAAACAAATCAAGTCAGGAAATGCTCAAAACAATCAACCCAATTTTGGTTAACCTGTCAAATTTATGGATGATGATATCAAGATAATCTTATTAAAATAAATCAAAATAGATTATAGAGTTCAATTTTTAATAAATCTAGTATTAAATAATAGATTTAAAAAAAATATTGTTTAGGAGGAGATAAAATAGTAAATTAATGTAGGTTTTTTATTATTAAAAATTATAAAATCCAATCCACGAATCATCGTTTTTTATTTCTCACTTTAATTGCATTCTTACTATCTTTTCATCTTTTTTTGTTAAATTTTTTCATCTAATATTTATATTTTAGATATAAACGGACGCGGGGAGTAAACGGACGGGTGTGAGGGGGTTTTGTACTAATTATAAATTTTTAATTTCATCATTCAATTCAAATTGACAATATTATGCTTTTCAATTTGGTCCTCTTATTTTTATTTCTAATTTTATTGTGGTCTTTTGTAAGAGTTATTATTCTTTCAATTTTATCATTCAACAAAACATTGTTTTTATTTTTAAGTCAATTTTGATCCTTGTTCTTTTGATCTTTTTTGTTTTTTTTAAAAATTGATTTTTATTTTCAATATTACCCTTCAATCAAACAAAAAATTAATTTTGTTTTTTAGTTTTGATCCTCAATCTTTTAATTGTATTTTTTTTAAGAAAATCATTTTTATCTTTCAATATTTGATTGATTTGCATTTGAACTTCATTATTTTTTCAAATTAGATGTTTCGGGTCTAAAGACCTGGATCACAAGTTTCAAAAACCAACACAGTTTTTTTAAAAAAAAACTCTTATAATCATTTTTATGTTTTTATCGGGTTATTCGAATCTCATGATCTGAATCGTAAACCCGACAAGGTATTCTAGGTTAACTCAGAATTAATTATCAAGATTTCAAGTTTATATATCTTATTTAGCATTCAATATTATTTTGGTAAAGAAAAATAAGAATAACCCAGGCTAGTAGCAAAGTGAGGGAAGTTACTAATTACAGATATTCTTCTCATGTATAACCATCCTGTGAGCAAGGGTGTATTTGTTTAATTTTCATAATTGAAATTAAAATTCTTTGCATTCATTAGTAAAAAATTAGATAATTAATTAGAATTAGAAGACTTATTTATTTGATCTGTGGAGAAAATCATTACAAAACGAAGAGCTTCTCTGACTACAGTCAAATCCATAGCTAAAGGGGTGTTTGAGAGTGCGGTTGTGGTTGCGGTTGCTTTTGAAAATGCTTTTCGTTTAAAAATACATTAAAATGATATTTTTTTATTTTTTAAAAATTATTTTTGACATCAGCACATCAAAATAATCTAAAAACACCCAAAAAAATTCATTTAAAATGAATTTTTTTTTTCAAAATTTAGCCAAACAAGATTCAACCGCTTAGCCAAACAGGCAACAAGTAATTTAAGCTATTAGACTAATCAAGTAGAAGCCCTTCACGGCCTTCATTTCTAGATAATAATCCCATGTCCTCTCTGTAATATAAAGGGCAGATTAACAAGGAGAAGTGATGTGTACTATCGATCTTCTGCTTGCTCTCAGCCTTCCCATGTAGATAGCAAGTCATTAAGTACCGAAATAATATAAATTATATTTTAAAATCTCACTTAATAATTTAAATTTTAGATAAAATAATTACTTGATATAAATTATGGTATTCGTGTTATAAAATAATATAAATCATATTTTAAGATCTCACTTAATAGGTTAACTTTTTAGATGAGATGATTTTTTGATATAGTATCAGAACTTTGTTGACCTAGCAGTCACGAGTTCAAATCTCATCTCCCTCATTCTATTTGATAAAAATCAAGCACAAAATAATGTGAATCTGTATGGAAATTTCAAGACCAAAAAACTTTCACTTAAAGAGATACATTAGAGAATAATATAAATTATATTCTAAAATTTAGGTCCTAGAATAAGCTTTTAGATGAGATGGTTCCTTGACATGGTATTAGAGCCTTGTTGACCCAGCGATCACGGGTTCAAATCTAACCATCCTTATTTTATTTGATAAAAATTAAGCACAGGATATTGTGGGCTTATGTGCAAGTTTCAAGCCCATAAAACTTTCACTTGAAAAAAAAATATTAGAAAATAATATAAATTATATTTTGAAACCTAACTAACAATTTAAAATTTCAAGATTAGATAGTTGATTAAACTATCTTTATTCTTTCAGAGAAAGCATATGGTAAAAGAGTACCTGAAATAAGTAGGGCGTGAAATGAGACATCAGAGGTAGACGAAGAGAAGGTGTCGACGAGGGGGATGAAGCCTGGTCCGAGAGAACTCTTAAAACTCAGGCAACTCCTTCAGTTTCTTGTTGTTTCGAGTCAGACGACATTCCCCCACATCCCCACAACTCTGAAACTCAGGCAACTCCTTCAGTTTCTTGTTGTTTCGAGTCAGACGACATCCCCCCACATCCCCACTTTCTTAAAACCACATACCCTTTCATTTTGAAACTGCGCCATCGATTTTTTTTCTCGCAGAGGAGAGAAAAAGTTGCGTAACTTGAGGAGGAGTGAAGAATCCACTTGGTTTTTGTGGTATTAAATAGAAGCTCTCTTCATTGGACTATTGACTTTAGAACTCACCTCGTGGAAGGTTGGTGGTGCTTTCTTTATCGTTAAGGCTTGCCAAAATCGATTTTTACGATTAATATTCTATGGAAAGTTCAATTTCCTTTTCTTTTTTGGTATATAAGAATTGCCAGATCAATCTCCATTGGTGGATACATCATCATAAAGAGCAGCTGGGTTTGCATTTAGCCGCAAAGAGTAACGTGGGTGCTTGAAAACATGACAAAAAAGTCTTGAAAGTTAGCTTAATGGGTCAGTCAACATGCGAAAAAATCAAATGGCAGTCAATTCAAGTTATAAATATAAAAAAGATGGGATTTTTTTTCAAAGAAAACTGTTTATCGAGGGCCTATATATGGTGGGTTCTCATCATTTGAGCTTCTTTTTTTTCATTATCTGCTGGCATCGCTAAGCGTTGATGAAGTGATAATGTCATCTGCCATTACTGAACTGAATGAGTTTGATTAGGTTTTTGGGGAGCCTGGTGAAGATATTACCTCGAGCAGGTCCATGTCCAGAGGATTCATCGATGAAGGCTTGCGACTGGGTTGCTTGCTAAACTCAAAGATGTATTGGGTTAGTTTTACGAAGAGATCTATTTAATTGGAAATCTCACTCCCAATTACTGATCAAAATTGTAGTTTTACATACATTTTGGATTGAAGTGGGGATAATGATAGCGTCTCTCTCGTAATAATCTGTACAATTTGTATGAAGAGTAACCGCCATGGATACAAGAGGTGACGGAGCTTGCTTCTTCTCTTCTTTTTTCTTTTTACAGTGATGAATATGATAATACGTGTTTAATCTTCCATCTGGTTAGTTCTAAGGAGCTTTTTACATGCCAGTTCAAATTTTAATTTAGTCCATGTCCCTACAGTGTCTTTTGATTGCAGCCATAATTGTCTTAAGACTTTTAATTTTATGCAATTTCACCCCTATCAAACGCAATTATCAGCCTCAAAGTTCAGCGTCTTCTCCAATTCAATCTTTGGTTTCTAATTTGTGCGAATTGACCAGTAAACTTCCAATTTCCTTCAAGTTGACCCCTAACTTTACTATTCCAGCCCCTAAAATCTCATATCTTTTAGGGTTTGGTCATTGATTTTGACCCTTCAATAATTGTCTATCAAACTTCAATATTTATACAATTAGACCCTTAATTTGACCAAATTAGTTTTTTACTATTGCAATTCAACCTCTCGGACTTCAATTTATTCCAATTAAAATCCAAATTGAACTCAAAAACTAATATTTCTTGTAATTAATCCCTCAATAAATTCAATTAAATCCTAAAAAATTCCTATTGAGTTCTTAAACATTAGATTTTTAAGGAAAACAATTCTTCTCAAATTAAATTCTCTTTGTCAATAGTGCTTTTATTTGTCAAAAATTGGCTAACAGTTTGTTCGACGTTATAAATTTTGATCTTTCGCAACCAATCTGTGGTAATTTTCTAGGTGTTCTCTCTGCTAATATAATTTTTCATTTTTTTAAACATTTTAAAAAAATATTATAACACAGGCCCTCCTCCGTTTGGGCCCTTGGCTAATCGACATGTGCAAGCTGCTAGAATTGCTATTTTGTTTTCAACATGAATATTAGTGTAGAATCCCAAATCGGAAAGGTAAGGTAATGTTTTACATTAAGTTTCAAAAGTATTTTTTGAAAAATTAATTTTTTTTTTTTTAAAAATAAAAACTTTTTTAATGTTTTTAGATCATTTTCATGTACTGATGTAAAAAAAACATTATTTTGATGTATTTTTAAATAAAAAACCACTTTCAAAAACAACATCAACCACACTCTCAAACAAGCACTAAATCAAAGAAAACCTCCTCGGGAGTATTGACTGTTTTGCATGAGTTTTAAAAATATTTTATAAAAAATATATTTTTATTTTTTATTTTAAATTATTATTTTATTTTTTGTAAATCAGTTTGATGCATAGTTGTCAATACCGTTCCGGTCGCCGTTCTGGTTTTTCGATTGGAACTGAACGTTCCGGTTTCGGAGCGTTCCGGCGTGCCGTTTCGGTGTCGTACTGTTCATATATAATTAATTAATTAATTAATTAATTATATATATATATATATATAAAATATTAATTTAACAAGCATAATTAAAATTTGAATTCTTTTTTATTTAAAATATTTTGGTGTTTTTAAATTATTTTGATGTATAGATGTCAAAAATAATTTTTAAAAAATAAAAAAAATAGATTTTGAACCCGGAACGGCACGCCCGGAACGAAACCGAGGCGTTCCGGCCGGAATTTTCGGAACTGACCGGAATTAAAACCGAGACAAAAACGACGCCGTTTTGTCTCGGTTTTTTGAACGGAACGGAACGGAATTAACAACTATGGTTTGATGTGCTGTATCAAAAACAATTTTTAAAAATTAAAAATTTATTATTTTAATATATATTTTAAATAAAAAATATTTTAAAAAACAATATTAATCTAGTTATTTATCACACGTTTAAACGATTACATGCATGGATATTCAAATGGTTGGCAGCGTTTTATATAGACTTTTTTTTTATTTCACTTTTCGCATAGAAACACCACATGCTTTGCATTTTGCGTTATTATGTAATGTTTGGTGTGATTTTAACAAATTTATTTATTTATTATTTTTAATTAAAAGAATTATAAATGTTTTTATTAGAAATAACTCTTGACTTAAATAAAAGCTGCTAACAAATTGAGTCAAAATTCTGTTTTAATTAAAAAATATAAATTGCGGCTTAACTCTTATAACTTATACTAGATTCCTTCTTTAATAAAGTTGATTCTGAGTTCTTTTTCCGAGCATATTTTTAACTTAAAAAGTTATTTAACTCATTTTCATCATGCTAAATTCATATTAAAATACCTAATACATGTATAAGAGTTATTTTAAATTAATATTTTCTTGATTTTAAACTTGTCTTTATAAATTATTTTAGTTTATTTTCTATGATGTTATTGTAGTTTCAAAAAAAAATATTTATATTTGATTGATGCTTCATTTTATAAAATTCTAAATTTGTTATCATATAATTAATTAAAATAGTATTTTTTTTATAAAAAAAAAGTGTTTAAACTCAGTGGATCCTATTACCCAGATTGCAAGTTTAGGTGGATAGGTCGTGAAGCCTTGAGTCATTTCAATACATTGATATCTTAACATTAAAAAAATCATCTTGATTTTTTGCTTAGATATATAAGTTTAGTGGGGTATTTTCATGTTTAAAATGCAATATTTCATTTAGACATGTGGTATGTATATTCAGCTACTCATTAAAAAAACAATTTATATATATATATATATATATATATATATATATATATATATATATATGATTTTAATAATAGTGTCGTGAAATTATTTATTAAGAGTTATTAATTGATCGTGTTTGTTTGAGAGTGTGGTTGAAGTTATTTCTCAAAGTATTTTTTATTTAGAAACGCGTCAAAATAATATTTTTTATTTTATTTTTAAAAATTATTTTTGATATTAGCATATAAAAATAATTTAAAAACACTAAAAATATTTTATTTAAAATAAAAAAAAATCAAAATGTTCAAAAATATTTTTAAAACAGTGTAGAGTGTGTGTTTGTTTTTATTTTTCGTTTATTGTGGGGGTAAAACCCTGGGTTAGCAAAAGAATACAAGAGTAAAAACAATAAATTCATGATTTTGCTGCTGCGTTTTATTTATTTTAATGGTGGTTCCCGCCATTAAAATAAATAGCAAAAGCAAACATACACGTAATTGGTCTTTATTATTTTATATTCTTCTGACGTTTCATTGCAAACACTTAAAAACATTAATTATTAGTTAAATTTTTATTTTTTATTTTTTTATCCCAACCCACCAAATAATAGATAATGTTCGACAAGTGTCCTAGGATTAGTTATATTAGTTATCATAATTAAAATTTTTATTTTTTATTTTTTTATCCCAACCCACCAAATAATAGATAATGTTCGACAAGTGTCCTAGGATTAGTTATATTAGTTATCATAATTAAAATACGAACCACGTCAACTACTTGCCTTGATTACGTGTCTCTTATATAGGTTAGTTGTCCTTTTCTCCCATAATTATTTTCTAATTAGCAGACCCATTTGCCTTGGAGAGCAAAAGGATGGGAATCCTTTATATATTTCCATTTAATTGGTGTTGATGGAGATGATGCATGTAGCCCCAATATATTTTCATCAATTTAAAAAGTATTTGTAATTGTGTTTTAAAATTGTTTTTAAAAAAATTTGAAAATTTTTTATTTTTAATTTTTACTCTAAATAAAAAAATAATATTTTTAGATTATTTTTGGGCGATAATGTTAAAAATAATTTTTTAAAAATAAAAAACATCATTTTAATGCATTTCTGAATAAAAAAATATTTTTAAAAACAATTTCATCTACACTCTCCACTCTCAAATAGACATTTAGGCTGCCCACGTACACTATGAACTCAACATCAACTAGCTTAAGGGCTTGTTTGATCATCGTGATATTATTTTTCAAAGTATTTTTGTTTAAAAATATATTAAAATAATTATTTTTTATTTTTAATAAAATGATATAAAAATATAAAAAAAAAATTTAAAAAAAATATATTTTTTAAATGCAAATAATTAGGAAGATAGAGGGAGCATCACCCCATGGAAAATAAGGTGAAAACAAACACAAATAATTATTACTTTGCTGGAATACTATAATAATATATTTGATAGCGAGTGAGTGATGTAGACGTGGATCACCACGATGGTTGATTTTTAAATCATCGAAACTCTCAAGTCTTGAAAGATATTTAAAGACGGCTGGCTGGATTCAAGTGACTCAATGTGTGGCCGCCTTTGTCAGCACCCTCCACCCTCCATTGCTATAATCAGCACCTTCTTGTGCTCTTCCTTTCTTAAATCAGTCAGGAGTTCTTTGTGTGCGGGCATTGCTGATATATACTTATAATTAACGTATATTGAAATTATAATTAAAATTATTTTTGAAAATGTTTTTTTGTTTAAAAATATATTAAAATGATATTTAAAATAAAATTGATATCAGTATTTTAAAATGATATAAAAACATCAAAAATATTTAATTTAAAATTAAAAAAAATAAAAAATTTCAATTACCTAATACAATAATACTAATAAATTATTGCAAGTGACGACAATGATTTACCTGTATTTTTAGATTTAATAGAGCACTGAGCCTAGACGAGTATGAATCTAGCAAGATATTAAATTTATAATTCTAAACGTCACTTGATGAGATCATGAATCATAAATATTTTATCCTGATAAATCAAAAATAATTTATCTTTACAATTCAACTCTTTTAAAGCTTTTTACTACTATTATTGTTTCAAAAAAAAAAAACACTCCGATTGATTTTATTTTATTTTTTTGGATTTGAGGAAATTTTATTATCAAAAAGTGTACTTTATGGGTCTAGATGAGTGAGTAAAATCCTGATTGTCTCAAGTTTTTATAAGAGATACACGTCCTGACTCGAACTCAAGATTTGTTGTGCAGATCTCAAGCTCTTTATCATCACACCACGCCCCTCAAGAACAAAGAGTTCCTTAATACAATTAAAAACAAAATATATAGCAAGTGACGAGAATGAATTACCTACATTTTTGCCAAGAAAGAGTACATTATATTATCAAAATAGGAGATATTAATAATTTTATCTCGGCTCTTCAATTTCCAACGGGATAGAGCTGGATCTCTCACCACTTGAGAGATATTTTACGTGAGTGAAGCACGTGCGGGGTAAGCAACGGGAACCATGATCAACGGCTAGTGTTCACTTGAGCTGGCTGAGTTGCTGCGATCCCCAACCTAATCCCTTGTTCATTTCATTAATCTCCTGCCTGGCCACTTGGTGCTGGCTCCACATTCATCCCAGCTCTAACTCATCCATACCGCAATATTAATATCAGCAAGAGGCCATACCTTACATTAATTGGCTCCAATTGCATTAATTTATTTGCTATTATAATCACCATCACTTAAGTACCAGCTCTAATTTTTTTAAAGTGAGGAAACCATCTCTCGAAAAGTATATTGTGTGGGTCAGATGAATGAGTAAAAACCCGGTTATCCCAAATTTTTATAAGGATTGCATGCTCTGACTTGAACTCGACATCTAATGTGCAGATCACAAACTCTTTATCATTACATCACACCCTTTAGGTACATCCAACCCTTAATCGCTTGCCTCCACCTTTTTTCTACCGATTTGAGATGCTTATGTAACACCATGTCTCAAAAATATTTAAAAATAATAATAATTTTTTTTTTGTATTTGTTTTTTATTTTAGACTAAATATTTATAATATTTTCATATCTTAATATTAAAAATAATTATTTTTAAAAACAATATTATTTTAATATATTTTTAAATAAAAATAACTTTTAAAATTATTTTAAAACAAGGGCACTCACCGGCTGCATACAGTCTTGCCAAACCTCCATCTGATCCTGAAAGAATCAGCCGACGGCAGGCAAATGGATATGGTGGGCGTGAATAACGTTTGTGCTAAAGACTGTAATCAATTTATGCAAAGTACTGTGGGCGTGAATAACATTTGTATCGTGGAGTATACAGTTGAAAATTAAATGCTACTGTTCTTCATGCTCTAACAAGTGCCTTGAAAAATTAATATACATTTACCTACGTTAATTATTAATAACTACATAAATAAAGAGATATTTTATATCAATCTACTAAAAAATAACTAATTATGCGTTTGTTTGTAACTGCATTTTAAAAAATTAAATAATTAACTCTTTTTTTCACTTTAAATTATATATTTTTTGTTTTTTAAATAATTTTGATATGATAATGTCAAACATAATTTCTTAAAAAATATATTATTTTAATATATTTTTGAATAAGAAAAACTTTAAAAAATAATTTCAATCACAGTCTTAAACAAACATGTGATTACCATTTACATATAATATTTTATAGTGTTAATGAATCATCTCACCTAAAAATTTAAACTATTAGATGATTGCTAGGTCAATAAGACTCTGATACTATGTTAAAAAATCATCTCACCTAAATACTCATATTATTTTCTAAATTAGAATCGGAATCTTTATTGAAACCATGTAATTATTAGATTATACATTTATTTATTTATTTATTTATTTATTTGGGGGGGATGGGTGGCTATTATTATTAAATGGTCACATGTGGATAAGCAGTGCATAGAGTCAAAACGGTCCTCTTCAAATAACCGAAACTCTTCTCAATTTGTGTACCCCCACCTCGTCCTTCCTTCCTGCCACCATCCTTCAAAAAGAAATTTTATATATCCACGTGCTCTATCTCTCTCCACTTGTATAAGAATACCCCACGTCCTCATTTCCTTCAACCACTCCAAAACACATCACCCCTCCTCCCCTAACCATATGGCCCTTGTCCGTGAACGCCGGCAGATCAACCTCCGTCTCCCCGAACTCTCCGACCGCCGCCCCCGTTTCCCTCTACCTCTCCCTCCAGCATCCTCCACCACCACCACCAGCACATCTGCAATATCGTGCAACGATATCGAGAAAATACATGTGATAGGCCATGGCAATGGCGGCACGGTCTATAAAGTACGTCATAAGAGAACCTCACAGATTTATGCACTCAAAGTTGTGCATGGAGATAGTGACCCACTAGTCCGTCGCCAAATTTACAGGGAAATCGAGATTCTTCGCCGTACAGATTCTCCCTATATTGTTCAGTGCCATGGGAGCTATGAAAAACCATCTGGGGACATAGTAATTGTGATGGAGTACATGGAGTTAGGCACGCTCGATTCACTTCTGCAGAAATATGGCACTTTTGATGAGCCCAAGCTGTCGCATGTAGCCCGGCAGGTCCTGAGTGGTCTTAGCTATTTACATGGCCAGAAGATTATTCACAGAGACATCAAACCCTCGAATTTGCTGGTTAACAAGGACATGAAAGTGAAGATTGCTGATTTTGGTGTTAGTAAAATCATGCAACGCACGCTAGATGCTTGTAATTCCTATGTTGGTACCTGTGCTTACATGAGCCCTGAAAGGTTTGATCCCGATACCTATGGCGGGAATTACGATGGCTATGCCGGTGATATTTGGAGCTTGGGACTCACTCTGTTGGAACTTTATTTGGGTCATTTTCCGTTTCTTCCACCGGGTCAAAGACCCGATTGGGCTACTCTTATGTGTGCTATTTGCTTCGGTGATCCGCCGAGCTTGCCGGACGGAGCATCGGAGGAGTTCCGGGACTTCATTCAATGTTGCCTGCAGAAGGAGTCTAGCAAGAGGTGGACGACATCTCAGCTACTGTCTCACCCTTTTGTATGTAAAGATCCGAGTTCCGATTTGTTGAACTTGTGATTTGACCCGAATGCCCATTTAAATTTGTGGGCTGGGAACATTTTTTGAGTCCTGTAAATAGACCTCCGGGATCTGGACTTAGAATTTTCTTTCATTTCTTCATAATTTGTTTATCTTTTAATCTTTTGTTCATTCAAGCAGTGAAACTGTTCTTGAAATGAGATGATATATGAATATATAGACATGGGATCGTTACATGATTCGAGCAGTGCTTGTTTTCCAGCTGAGTTTTAATTTTTATTTTTATTAATTTTAAATTAATAATTTCTGTATTTTTAAATTGATTTAACATGGAGATGTATATTGTATATTTTAACAAAAACACTTTTAAAATATAATTTTCATCGCAATCTCGAACACCGTGATCAGCCATGCTTTGCGATGTCAGTCCACCGTGTCCATCCATGCTTTGTGATGTCAGTCCCTTTTCTTGTATTGCCATTAATTTAATAATTTTGGAAGTGTAACCGGAAAGTATCTGCAAGGCGCGAGAAGCTTCTTGCAAATTTGAAAATTTAGGTGTTTTTACAGTATTTTTAATACAATAGGCTGTTTAGAAAAATAAATATTTTTTATAATGATGTTTTTCTAAAGTGAATTATTTTCTAATTTAATTTTTATTTATTTATCTTTTTCTCCAAATAAAAGGTGGGAATTACATTTTAATAGAGGACCTATTTCCTCTTTTCTAATTTTGGAAAAAAGAAAAGAAAAGGGGAGTATATAGATAGATATGTATTGACTTGTATTAGGTGAGTAGGCCCTCTCCACTTTCTAGCTAAAAGCGTGCACGAAAGTTAGAGAACACTGATCACTGCCCCCAGACATCTTTACTCCATTAATTCTCAAGTGTTTGATTGCTTAGAACATTATTATAATTATTATAGTTGTTTTTTAAAATATTTTTTATTCAGAAATATATTAAAATGATATTTTTTTTATTTTTTTAAATTTTTTTAACATCAATATATCAAAATAATCTAAAAATAATATTTTTTTTAATTTAAAATAAAAAAATAATTTTTTTCCAAAATATTTTTAAAACGAAAAACATTTCGTAAGATTGGGCTGCAACCTGCAATTCTATCGAAATCTGGAGAAGCTTTCTTATGAATAATCTGCAGAGGATTTGTCCGTCAGAAATGTTTGACCGGATAGATTGTTTTGTTTCTCTTTTGAAAACTAAATATTTATGATGATGATTCAGACGATGGAATTAGGTTTTTTGTGATTGAATTGTGGATTAATTATAAGTTTTTATTCAAGTATATTTACTTTTTGTGGGTGTTTGGTACTGCGTTTTAAAAATGTTTTTGAAAAAAATTGAAATTTTTTATATTAAATTATTTTTTTGGTGTTTTTATATTATTTTCATATGTTGATATCAAAAATAATTTTTAAAAATAATAAAAATATTATTTTGATGTATTTTTTTTAAATAAATCATTTTTAAAAGCAATTACAACCACACTCCTAAACCGATATTAAATCCTAAAAAAAGTTGATTTTGTATGAAATAATATTGATACCTAAAAAAAAATCTAGTTTGGTGGATTTAAGAGCTTTAGTTATTCTTTTATTTGGTAGAGAAAAGATGTAATAAAAGTGCAAATGAGCTTCAATTTTAATTTTAAAAATAAAATTGAGCTTATTACCTTCGAATTTAAGTCCAAAAATGTTTTTTTTTTAAAAAAAAAACACTTGTTTAAATTCTTAGATGAGCTAATCCGAACTGGGTGTCGCACAAATGGGGCCCAGTAATTGACTAATGAATGAAAGCTTGCAATAAAACTTTGGCATCCATGGAGGAAGACTGGCCTGACACCTGTAGGAGCTTCGGATGTATCGGGGAGCTGAAGTGGTTGTTTCTGGACAGCTTCGACCCACAAAAGCCGGGATCTTGGGTGCATGACGAGTCAGCAAAAGTCTTAATCAAGGTCTTGGGTGCATGAACGTGAGCACACTTGCCACTAGGCAACAAGCAAGTTGCTAGTCATCATGGCTGCCATGTGGCATTGCTTTCCTGAAGTAATTTTCAGCTAATGCATAGGTGGCGGTGATAGGCCGTAGCCAGAGGCAAGTGGCTCTACTAAAATGTAGTTTTCATGGCATTTAATGACGTCCTTTTCTTTTTTATTAACTTCATGAGTATGATTGAAATTGTTTTTTAAAGTGATTTTTATTCAGAAATATATTAAAATTATATTTTTTTATTTTAAAATTTTTTCACGCCCACAATACTTTGCAACCGTATACTCCACGATACAAATGTTATTCACGCCCACAATACTTTGCATAAATTGATTATAGTCTTTAGCACAAACGTTATTCACGCCCACCATATCCATTTGCCTGCCGTCGGCTGATTCTTTCAGGATCAGATTTTGTTATAGATTTTGTTTTTAATTGTATTAAGGAACTCTTTGTCCTTAAGAGGTGTGGTTGTTTGAAGAGGACCGTTTTGACTCTATGCACATCCACATGTGACCATTTAATAATAATAGCCACCCATCCCCCCCCACCCCCCCCCCCCAAAAAAAAAAAAAAAAAAAAAAAAAAAGATTCCGATTCTGATTCTAATTCTAATTCTAATTTATTATAATTTTATAGTGATATAGGTTAGAAAATAATATAAGTATCTAAGTAATAAATATAGGTTACTATATTTTTTTAACGCATTTTTTTTTTAATCGTGTTTTTTTTTGTTATAATATAAATTTAGTCAAAATAATAAATTCGTGCTGAATTACTGTGAAGTGCAAGTTTTTTATAAAATATATATGAATTTTAAATTGATATAAATTTATCTGTTTAATAGGTTTCAACGAAATAACCAACATAAAATTATCATCATCATTAAAAAAGCAAGAAGATTCGGATATTTGAATTATTAAATTCATTGTATTAAGATTAGTTCATTTTATAATTCAATTTTAATCACATTTAAAAATAAAATATAAATTGTGAGAAGACCTGCAATAATCAAATAAAAAATAAGTAGTTAGTTTTCTATCCATAAAAAGATGAAAACATAAATTGAAAATCCATCCCTACGTTATCGTCATTTTCATTACTATAACAGTTAAAATTATTATCAACATTATTGCTCAAATAATTAAAATCATTAAATTACCTCAAAAAATCAAAACATTTTAACAAAAAAACAATAAAAAAAATAATTACTAAAATTATCATTATTATTGCGCAAACAATAAAATCATAAAATTATATGATCCAAAAAACATATAAAATAACAGAAAACACACACAAAAAAGAGCAATATTAATTTTAAAATTATCACCAACATAAATTAAAATTTCATAACGGAACCTAATAAAAAGAAAACCCTGACAAAAAATAAATAAAATAATAATAATCTAAAAGCATAAATATATAAATACAGACAGAAAACAAATACAGTCAAAACATTGTATTTTTTAATGTTTTTAGATTATTTTCATGTGTTGATGTTAAAAATAATTAAAAAAACAATTATCATTTTAATATATTTCAAAACAAAAAATATTTTTTTAAAAAAAAATCAATCACATTTCCAAGAAAAATAAAAAAAATATTTCATGGAAAAAAATGAAAAAAAAACATAATCAGGAAAAAAAACAACTATAAAAAAAATTGAATTCAAGGATTAATCACGGTGCATTTAAGTTAATCCAGACACCCGAATTATAAAAAAAAATAAAAAAGATTTATATATAAGTGGGAAAAAAAAAGAAGAAAAAAATATAGCCAGAAAATAAATAAAAAATCCCAAGAAAAAAAGAAAAAAAAACGTAATGAAAAAGAAAAAAAAGGGCAAGAAACGGAAAAAAATTACGCTGAAAGCGGGATTAGAACCCGCTCCCTCTTCCATAATGGCGCGCGTTGTAGACCATCACGGCTACCTCAACATTTCGCTCATAATTCACAACAATAGATATAATTAGGAATAGCTATTGTAGGCAAAATAAAAACTTACTGAGGGTGAGATTCGAATCTGCGCCCTCTCGTCAAAGGACCATTATGCCGCTCTTCTTGGACCAGCTCGGCTACCTCAACATCTCGCTCATGGTTCACAACAATATATATTAATAGTAAGTGTTTGGTGGATCCGCATAGCAATTCATTAAGGGCACAACGGTCTTCACACTGCCATAATCCACAGTAACTTACCTCACAATCCACAGTGTCGAAACAGTAAAAACGCCACGGCAATTATATATTAGGTAATGTTTCCCCTCTTTATTTTTAATTTTATCATGGGATGATTTAGAAACCCTTCCTCTCAAATGGACAGGCTTTAGACACAGTTAGAGCAAGTTCAATGGTAAAAGCCATTTTAGAGAGCCGAATCTCTAAAATGATTTTTTGAATAGTGTATATATGATTTTTTTGTTGATGTGTACTCCAATGATAAAAGTTATTTTGAAGAGCTATTTTTTTATATTATTTTAAATATAGTGCAATTATTTTGTATGTAGTTTAATTATGCAATTAATTATACAATTAATAGGAGTAAATTATATAATTACTTTTAAAAAACCCTCCAACAATATCATTATTAAATTTTTAATTATATTTAAATAAAAAATACAATAAATATTTTATTGGTTAATTTTATTCGATAAAGAAATAGATTTCTTTAAAACCCACTAATCCTCAAAATCACAGCCTTCTCTTTAATCTCAATCACATTTTTCTACTTAGACCTTGTTTGTTTCAAGGAAAGTGGTTTCCGGGAAACCACTTTCCAAACTTTCTTGTGTTTGTTTGACTTCCGGAAAGTTGGTCAACGGAAAACACTTTCCAGTCAAAGAAAAATTTGGCTTGCTTTTCAGGAAAGTGTTTTCCGGAAAATTTGGGCGGAAAACACTTTCCGGAAGTTGTGAAAAATTTAGAAGCTTTTATTTTTAGAAAAATTTAGAAAAATTCACTTTCCAAAAGGAAACCACTTTCCAGCAAACAAACGGGGCCTTAGGCAAACACTGGTCCAACAGTGGCTACCAGCAACTCCTCTTCTTCCCCACACCACAAAACTCCATTTCCATCTCTCCCAACAACTGCTCCCCATCAACCGTCATTCTAATTTCACTTAACCCACCAAACTGCATCTCTCCCTCTATCCCTCTGCCATTATCTTTTCTAAATCCGCATTCGCATTTGGTCTCGGTTTCTTTGATCAGTAAAGTAATCTCTTTCCATCTCCTTAAAAAAAAGAGTCCCAAACTTTGATGGGTTTTGTTCGATTCTGATCTCAAGGTAAAATTTCCAAGATTTTGGTTTTCTTTTTGTACTGTTTTGATTCTCTGGAATGGGTTTTGGAGATTTTTGGACTCTCTGTTATGTGAGCTTGACAGTAGATGAAGGAGAAGAAGATCGATGAAGAGGTTTAATTAGTCTGTACAGTATTCCAATAATATATCTATATTATTTTAAGTTTTAGCTTTTTGGTTGAAACATTACCAAAACACTAAACGTTGTGGATTTTCCACTGTAGCGCCCCTCACAAAACACTGTGGACTCGAGCAGTGCACGGGCGGAAATGGCCCTCGGGCGCGCGGCGAAGAAGGGCTGGCGAGCGGGGCCAATTTCGGCTTTTCCCATTTTTTTATTTTTTTTTTTAAATATTCGGATGGGAACAGTGCAATGACGGTTTCGTCCCCGGTAATAGGACAAAAACAGGCATCCGGGCGAGGGGCACCGTCGTAATTGCGCGCGGCCGGCCCGGCCCGGTCCGGTCTGGTCCGCCGCAACTTTTTCTTTTTTTATTATTTTCAGAAATGGCTAAAGACGGTTTTAGCCCCTAATAAGACAAAAACCATGAATTGGGTCCAGGGGTGGAACGGTAATTGGCCCTATTTTTCGAATTTATTAATCGGCGTCTGTCAGGGCGTGAGGCGCACGCGCCAGATGGTTTTCCGTCTCACGCCCTGTTCAGGCGGCGCGTGCGGTGTGATACGGTGGTCGGAAATTATCTACCGGTGGCCAGATCGATGCGCCGCCGCGTGGTCTTCCTCCCGCGGTGGTGCGTGTAACCACCAAATGTCCGTGGACGCGGCGGAGGCCGGTTGAAGCCTCCGGCGACGTTTCTCTCTCTCCTGCACGTGCATGTGCAGGAGAGTCCCCCATGTTTTGCTGTTTTTCACTTCGGTCCCTCGGGTTTTAATTTCGTTTGTAGTCCTGATTTCTGTTATAGAAGTTTTGATTTAGTTCGATTGGGTCCTCCGATTTTAATTAATTGAATGTCAAAGTTTCACTTCGGTCCTGCTACTTTCAATTTCCGGATTGGCTGTATATAGCTCAATTAATTCGGTACACAAGTTCCGATTTTTGCAATTTCATCCTCTGATTTCAAATGAGAATAAATGTAGTTTGCATTTCAGCCATTTGACTTTTAATTTTGTAATTGAAGCCCTTGATATTTGATTTTCATTTCAGTCCTTATACTTTTATTTTTTTAATTTCTAGAATAATCCAAACTTTTGTCCATGTATATATAAGTGTATTTAACACAATAATAATAATAATAATAATAATAATAATAATAATAATAATAATAATAATAATAATAATAGTAATAGTAATAATAACAATAATAATAATAATTTCATTATTTTTTTTCCTTGATCTTCTGTGTTTTTTATGTTTCTCCCGATAATTTGATAATATTTTTTGTTTTGCCGGTAATAGCAATAATAATTGTTTTCTTTTTTCTTTTGTTAAAATTTCTTGCATATTTTTAGTCTTTTATTTATTTATTTTTCTTTCATTATTAACACAATAATAATAATAATAATAATTAAATTGTTTTTCTTGCTTGCTCTTTCTTTAATGTTTTTTTCCTTCCGGATAATTTGATAATTTTTTTTTTTACAGTGATAGCAATAATAGTTTTTGTTTTTTTTTATCTTTTGTGAAAGTTTCTAGGATATTTTTTTTCTTTCACTTATTTTTGTTTCTTTCATTATTAACATAACAATAATAATAATAATAATATTAATAATTTAATTCTTTCTCTTACTTATTCTTTTGTTAATGTTTTTTAGTTTTTTTTCCCAGGATAATGTAATAATTATTTTGTCGTTTTCGAGGGGTTGATTCGTGATTACACTGTGCACAATGCGGCTAATTAAAAAAAAAGAGCCAAAAACCGATAACAACCCCCACAAAAAAAATTAGTTCGCGCTCTTTTATGATAGTTTATGACGCAATACCGATATTCTAAAAAATGTTATCTATGCTTACGTGACAAACTCAACTCAAAATTTTAAACATTTTATCTTTTAATCTATAATTTTTATTTACTTATATCATATAAATTTATCGTTGTAAATTTAATTATGTTAAATTATATACAAAAAAATTCCCGCGGCAACGCGCGGGCAATTATCTAGTGTATAAATAGCTGCTGTCCATGAAAATAGTCAAATGATTCTTGGAGTTGAAAAAACTAAAAACAAAAGGTAAATTTTTTTTTTTTTAGCTTTGGATTGTTTGATAGCTCGTCGGTTGGACTTGCTCTTACATGTCAATGGTTGTAAGCAAGGCGAGCATTATGTAAAATGTATATCATTTTGGATAATCACCCTAAAAAATACAATATTTTTTCTTTTCTTCATATTTGTTCTACTGATTTAACAACTAGGGTAATTCGAATTACCCGAATTATTTATACATTAATACAACAATTCTTTATTTATCCAGAGTTCCTTAAAAAAAAGAAAAATTAATTGGATAAAAATTAGGTACAGGAAAAAGTTTTGACCAAATTAAAATAGATTTAAGAAAAAAAATATAAAACCCATTATCTAACAAGTTTATAAATAAATAAAAATAACAAAAAAAACATAATTCGGGTAATATCCCAAAAAACCGTTTTTCAAAATTTTAAATTTTTTTTAAGTCTTGTTTTAAATTGCATTTTAAAAATATTTTATTTTCATTTTTATATTAAATTATATTTTTTTGATAGTTTTAGATTATTTTTATATGTTAATGTTAAAAATAATTAAAATAAATAAATATCATTAAAATATTTTTTTGAATAAAAAATATTTTTAAAATAATATGAAGTTGACAAAAATTATACAAATTGATTCAAATAATTCAGAGTAATCCGTTTAAACAAAAAAAAAATAGGGTGCAACCCTAGTTGATAGGGGTGTTAGTGTTATGATGGTATTAGTATTAGTTTATTATTTTCACTAGAGTTTGAAGTAATCAGGTTGCTATTTAATTAATATTTCATCCGGTAATGTGTTCAAATCATTTTTTAAAATGTTTTTTAAAATATTTTTTATTTTAAATATATTTAATTAATATTTAAAAAAAATGATATTTTTTATATATTTTAAATCAAAAATATTTTTTCAAAAGTACCTCATATAACATTACCAAATACACTTCATTTTAACAAAATGCTAGTAAGATAGAGTGAAGAGTTTAATTTCTTAAGCAATCAAATTGCTATTTTATTAAGATTTCATTTGGTAACGTTGTTCAATTAAAATAATGTTTTTAGATATTTTCTGATAATCTTGATGCGTGGATATAAAATATTAAAAGATATTATTTTAATATATTTTAAATTGAAAGTGTTTTTGTAAAATTATCATGTAAAACACTACCACATACACTTCATTTTTAATTCGATGATTCCAGTGATGATGACAGTTTTAGCACCGACGATTGCATCGAGGGACTGTGACGCCTCAGACATAAGTCATGTTTAAAAAAGCGTTTCAAAGTATTTTTGAGAAAAATTAAAAAAAAAAAAAATTATTTTTTATTTTAAATTAATAATCTGATGATTTTTCATCATTTTTATATAATAAATATTAAAAATAATTTTTTTTAAAAAAACATACATCTATAAACAAAAAATATTTTAAATAATAATATATAAATAAAACATCATTGTTTTAATAAAAATAATTCTTTGATAACTTAGCAATCCAATTTTTTATTTTAATAATTTTGTAAGCTAGATTGATAATTATAGCTTGGAATTTGGATCGAAGGCCTACCCTGTTAAATACTTAATCACTTTAGTGATAGACTAGATATTTATGAGTGGATGTAGAAAACAATATTTAAGTTACTGCTAATGTTTTTCTAGTAAAAATATATTTTAATTATGTATGAATTGATTTAATATAATCTTGTTAAATTGATGGATTTAAAGATAATTTGGATAATTAGTAAAAATATAATTTGATTTAAAATAAATATTCAAGTAGAGATTTTTTATAAAAAAAATATTGAGGTGAAAATATATTAGATTGATTCAATCAACTCAGATTAACATGATGTTCATGTTGAGTTATGATATCATAATAACCCCGTAAAAAACAGATCAAAATAAATTACAAATATTGTTTTTCAATAAAATTAATGTTTAAGAATGTAATTGAAAAACAATTAATTAAAAAATGACCAGAAAAATAACCTGAAGGTTAACATGTCAATATGAAATTTGAGTTATAAGATCGGGATAACTCTATGAAAATTTAGTTAAAATAAATTATTAAACTTCATTTTCAATCAAATCATTGTTAAAAAATAAGAAAAAAACTTAAGAAGACTCAAGTTAACTTGCTAAACCTATGATCTAGATCATGAGACGAAGATAACCTAATAAAAATAAAATAAAACAACTTATGAATTCTAATTCTCAATCAATCCAATGCTGAAAGATGAATTTGAGAAAAAAAATAACATGGAAAAAAGATAAAAACTCAAATAAACTTGTTAAACTCACGATCTAGATTATAAAATTGAGATAATATCATAAATAATATTTATTTAAAATAAAATAAAATTTTAATTCTGAATAAACCTATCAGTGATGAATGTAATTGATTTTTAAAAAAAAAATAGATTGAAAAAAAAAAGAACATGTAGTTTATAGTATTTCGAGAAAAGAATTGCAGTAATGTTTTTCTTTTAAGATTTTTTTAATCCTAGTGGCATGCAAGACCACCTCCCATTTGCTGCCATGGTCTTGAAATCATTGTATTCTATTTATTTTATCAAAGAGTTTAGGATACTTGGAAGTGTGAGAACTATTTAGTTAAGTGGTAAGAGCTTAGGATCAAAGAGTTTGTTTTTCTGTGATAACATCTTCAAGTCTTATTATTATTATAATAATTATTAGAAACTTACATTTTCGTTAACTTTAAAACTCGTGAAATTAATTAAAATAACCACACCAAACAAAAAAAAAGGGTACTTTCTCATACATCAACTTTAAAACAATTACAAACTGAAAAAAAAAAGTATTTAGGGGGTGTTTGAGAGTGCTTTTCAAAAATGTTGTTGAAAAAAATTGAAATTTTTTTATTTTGTTATTTTTTTTATTTTTAAGTTTAAATTAATAAAATTTGATGCTTTAAATCATTTTGATGTTCTGATGTCAAAAATAATTTTTAAAAAATAAAAAATATATAATTTTAATGTATTTTTAAATAAAAAGCACTTTAAAAAACAACCGTAACCACACTCCTAAACATGAACTTAAAATAAAACCAAATTACATACTCTAGATATGAATAAAACAAATCATGGCACTTTATGGCACCAAACTCAGCGTTCCATAATTGAGATATGATAATTGGCAATTAATATAATAAAAAGAAGGTGGCATAGCATAAGGCCTAGCTGTTGTCAGATCGATTTTTTGCATCTTTATAATAAATAATACAAAAAAACTCAATATGCAAATACAAATCCACGTCACTTTTCTGACAAGTAAAGGTAACATTAATACAAACTATTTTCTTTTTGTTTAATGTGGGTGTGCGGTAGCTTCCACGTGTTTTAATTAATCTCATCTTCTTGAAATTATCGATACTATAAATTCCAGCATAAACATGATTTATCCAATTTGTTTGAATAAAAAAATTAAGGAATTAAATTTAAATTTTATAAAATATTAAACGACGAGTTTGATATAATTATTGATTAAAACCCGACCCATTACATAGATGAATATTCCTATCAGTGTCTGTGTGGGCTCACAAGTCGAATTTTGTTTTAATATTTTTTCAACAAAATTAATAAATAAATAAATAAATAATGTCAATGAATATAAAATATAACAGCAAGGTAAGTCAATAATGACAAGCAGTAGAATATTCAAAACAAAACCATTAAAATCAAATACAGATTCTACAAAAGACGCAATCGACTCCTCTTAATTATGCAATACGGAACCATATGAGCTCAGATTCAATCATACTCTTTCCCATCTCCATTTTCATTTCACAATACGTTTAACTACTTGATATAACTCGGATTCTGTCTCTTCTCTCTCTTTCTTGGTTGATTAGTTATGGCTTCTTTGAGTTTGACCCAGATCAGGGGGAGCAATTCTGTCACTGAGTTTGCTCAGCTCCGTTTGAGAACGCAACGCGGCAGGAGTAAAATTGGGTTCTTGAAGGTGGTGGGTTCTCAGGGACAGAGTCAGGGAGAGCCTGATTTGAGTGTCACTGTAAATGGGTTACATATGCCTAACCCGTTTGTTATTGGGTCTGGTCCGCCTGGAACCAACTACACTGTCATGAAAAGGGCCTTTGATGAAGGCTGGGGTGCTGTCATTGCTAAAACTGTGAGCTTTCACTTTATCGCTTTTCTTTTCTGTCTTTTCTTTTTCTGATATGTGTGTGTGTGTGTGTTATTGAACAGAAAAGAAATGAAATTGAGTCCTGTTATGAGGATGTTCTCATGATGTTTTTTTATTTGGTAGTTTTGATCGAGTGATTTTGGTAGTGGGAACATATCTGGTCCTATCACGACGTTACAGTTGAGTCTTGGCTTAATCTAGGGGGGATCGAATGGTGTTAAGTTTGGTTATGTTTGATAATCATATCGATCATTGCTGACTGTGGTTTTGTTCGGTCAGTTCCTAGACTCTAGTTCAAATGGGTTGAGTTTCTTGTATGCAAACACAAGAAATCCATGATTTCATTGATTGTATTTCTTCCCTTTCCTCTCTGATATGGCTTGCCTTGTCTTTGTCAAAATAAAACATTTGTTTTTTAGTGTCAGAATTGTGAAGAAAAAAATGAAATCTTTTAGTATTGTTGATTGTGTGAGTTAGGAATTGATATGGGTATTGTCAGGGCAGTTCATTGAAGAAATCGAGGGGTATTATGTGCTTTGAATATTACTTTTCAGGGATGCTCTGGAACTTGATCTCATAAGTTCTATGTGCCTACAAGGACTATCATTTGCAACAATCAGTTTCAACCAGGATATTTTAATTGTCTCATTTTAACCACGTCATATGAATGAAATGCCTAGGGTCACAGTTTCGGTGTTTTATTGGATACATCTTTCTTTTCAACTTATCTGCAGCATGTTGTCACCTTTCCATGCTAAAGCTATTTGATCTATTCATAAAAGAAAAAAATGATCTTCAATTCTTGATTTGCCAGGTGTCACTAGATGCTGCGAAAGTTATAAATGTAACTCCTCGGTATGCTAGGCTACGAGCTGGTGCAAATGGCTCGGCCAAGGGGCAAATTATTGGCTGGGAGAATATAGAACTCATAAGTGACCGGCCTCTTGAAACAATGTTGAAAGAATTTAAGCAATTAAAAGAAGAATATCCTGATAGGATTCTCATTGCTTCAATCATGGAGGAGTATAACAAAGCTGCATGGGAGGAACTTATTGACCGAGTAGAGCAAACTGGAATTGTAAGATTTAGTCATCACTGATCGCTTATTTTTGTGCAAATCTTTGCTTGCTGTCATCTAAGATTCCTGAAATGTTTCTTAGGATGCCTTAGAAATCAACTTCTCATGTCCTCATGGTATGCCTGAGCGTAAAATGGGTGCTGCAGTTGGCCAAGATTGTGCATTGTTGGAAGAGGTTTGTGGCTGGATTAATGCAAAAGCTACTGTCCCAGTATGGGCAAAGATGACTCCTAACATCACCGACATAACACAGGTCAATTTCTCCTTTTGTCAGTACACTTGTATTTCAAGCTTGACTGTATGCATGGATTTTAAAAATACTTGACTAGAGACGGAAATTTCTTTGCTTGTTATGTATGGGGTTGAATATACAAGACCTGTTGCCAAGGAAAGATCAAACTGACAACACTTAACAAATTTTTTCTCATTTTTTTTCACGGATTTTTTTTTTTTGTAAAGTGAATTTGGTATATAAAAGCTTTTCTTTGAAGTTGGGGTTGTAATTTTACTGACTTTACCCAAGTAAAAATAACTTATTGCATAAACTTTTAACCTTTTTTTTATTTTATTATGGCACTTATTCGTGAGATTCACCAACCTTTTTCCTGGCATAATGAAATGACACCTTAGACCAAAAAAGTCCTTACTGGTTGAATAACATTTTATGAAATTGTAATTTTACCAGTTATTCCACCTGCAACAAATGTTCAGTTGAGCTTCTGAATTCACAAATCAATCTTATACAATTGACCTAGCCTTGCAAAAAGTTGATATTACTTGTTTAATGGAGAGTTTTCTTCTCACCATACCCTTTTGAGTGTATGTAATACAGAATACAATTCTGTTCATATCATATGTTTGGCTTAATAACTCTTGTGTGATAAAATAACATAAATCTTTTGATCCCATCCATCTATTTTAATTTTTTTATTCATACCGTTGTCTGCTGTAAGGCAGGAACATTTCAGTTGAATTTTTAGTCGTAACTTCATTCCTACCCTTTTGTCCAGCCTGCTAGGGTGGCACTAAAATCAGGATGCGAGGGAGTGGCTGCTATTAACACCATCATGAGTGTAATGGGAATAAATCTGAAAACTTTACGACCAGAGCCTTGCGTCGAAGGGTTTGTATTAGCTGAGAAATGACAAATTTTTTATTGATCACTATTCCTTAAATAAAACTTACATGCTTAAATTTTATTGTTAGATATTCAACTCCTGGGGGTTACTCTTCCAAAGCAGTCCACCCTATTGCACTTGGGAAAGTAATGAATATTGCCAAACTGATGAAATCAGAATTTGATTCGGAGAAATACTCACTTTCTGGTATTGGAGGTGTTGAGACAGGTGGTGATGCTGCTGAGTTTATTCTTGTTGGAGCAAATACAGTTCAGGTGGGGAAAGAGTATTTTCATTGCGTTTTATTTATCATGTTCTTATTGTCTCATCTCATTCACATCTACCTGATCAATATCAGTTACCTATTCAACTACAAAGATTGGTATTATGGTTATGGTTTGGACATCTTGTCTCATGCTGTTATTTATATTTAAACTGCCTGGGGTGAACACTAAGTGAGTTATTCTTTCTTGCTATTATTTGCCGGACAAAAGCTTAAAGACTGCAAAAAGGAAAATAAAATAAAGAATAGATTCAGAAGTTCTTTTTAGTTATTATCGAAGTTCATGTGTGGCTTAACCAGCACCATGTCTGTGTAACCCGAGCTTGATGTTCTGTACAGTTTAACACAGTTTAACTCAAAAGTGAAAACTTCAAAAGCCAGATTATTGAGCCAGTCAGTGTCCAAGTACATATAAGAAAAACAATTGGTCTTGATCAATGTCTCACAATATACTTTGGATTGTTTATATGGGACCCAGATGCAATTCTAAAAAGCATAGTACAGTGGCATGGATGAAGAACTCACCCATTGATAATCAGCTTTTGATTAATTTAATCGGGACTTCCGTCTCTGGAAGCTAGGAATCTGTTGCCTTTCCTTCTAATTATTGAAGGCGGAGCTAGTTTACTCCTTTCATTATGCATGACTACCTGGTTGCAACATTTATACTATGAATTTTTGCAATTGGAACTAAGGACTTTGGATTTTAGCATAGAGTTATCACTCAAAGGGGCTTTGATTTCCAATCGGTATGTATCTGCAGGCAGGTGTGATGTCGGGACAACTACTTAAATGTCACCCTTGCTTCCAATTATCATCCTTTTCAGTTTGTGCTTTGTGAGACTTATAGTGGCTCTGCTCTTTCCAATTTTCCTACTGAATTATCGTCTGCTGCACTTTAGGTGCTCATGTTATTAAAATGTCACTACTATTTCTCTATTTTTTCAAAAGCTATCTTTAATTACTTTATAACTCCTTTAGTAAATGAAAATGAATTCTAAACAAACTGATGTATATTGTGTGCAAATATTTAAGATCATTTATACTTCAGGTATGCACTGGAGTTATGATGCATGGATATGGTCTTGTGAAGAAACTCTCTGATGAACTGAAGGATTTTATGAAAATGCACAACTTCTCATCAATAGAAGATTTCAGAGGGTATGTATATCTATCGAAGAAATCTTAAGTTGCATCTATAAAAAATCACCAGCACATTATATCTCAAATTTACTGCTTTCATTCTGTTGGCCTCCCAGAACATCTCTCGAGTATTTCACAACGCACACGGATTTGGTTCGTCGGCAACAAGAAGCGATACAGCAGAGGAAAGCTGTCAAGAATGGCTTGCAGTCTGACAAAGATTGGACCGGAGATGGTTTTGTGAAGGAGTCTGAGAGTATGGTTTCTAACTAAACTGAAAAACTAAAGCATGTCAATTTGTACAATAAAAATAAATGGGATCTCATCCCACCTTATGCTGGTAGTTGAGCCTTGTTGTTGTTTGAATTGACAACAGCTTAAAGTATATGAATTTCTCAGTTGCAAATGAAATAATCGGTGTCATGTTTGTCATTTCTGTTGATCTGAAGTAACCCATGAAAGCCAGTATCATCAACAGTAAATTGATTTTAGATTTTGTATCATCAACTCACCCTTTAATTGTTTTTTTTTTATATATATATAATTAAGCCTCATAGTTGTATTTAATTCATTTTCATTATGGACTTTTTTAGTTATTAAGAACCAAAATGAAATCAAAAGATCAGGGACCTAAATGAAATTCATAAAAATATGAGGGACGGTAGCGTGCTTCACCGGCAACAGGAGAGAGAAAAGAGAGGGGGGAGAAATTCCTATTTGACAAACACGCGTCGTGTGTGGAGGAAGACTACATGTATATGAACCATATGAGACGACGGAAGCATATTTTCCGACGACTGAGAAGCACGCGCCACCCAAGAGGCGCGTGCGGGCGGAACATTAATGGCGTGTCCGTACGACGTGCCTGCAGTTGACCGAATAAAAAAAATAAAAAAAATAAAAAATAGGTATATTACCCATATAGCCCTTGACCCCAACCATATCTATGAAAAAACCGGGGGTGAAAATTCGGAAATACCCCCGGGTTCTGGCAGCGTGTTTTGTCGTTTAGGGGGGCTAATTGCGTCATTTCACTGTACAACAAATCTGAAAATGTCATCTGTGTCCACTGAAAAAATCGAAAATGCCCCCGGTCCTGGAGGCTAATTTTTTTTTGGATATGAGAACAAAATGGTCATTGCACTATAGTAATGAATAGTGAATTGAGTCTGAGTGAATAATAGAATTTTGAATAATAAAAAAAGGATAGGATTTATATATATGCGAGATGGTATTTCATTTATTGTGCTTGAAACAATTTCAAAGCTCAAGTATATATCATATCAGCCCAAGTACTGTGACAGCAAATTAAAGCCGATTTCCTTTAATTAATTTGCCCGAAAGTCAACTAATCAATAGGCTGAGAATCGAGAAAAGGCGTTTAGTTGACTTAGCTCTAATACATGGATGCACGTCCACTGTTCAAAACCCTCCTCCCTTTACCAATCTCTATCCTAGCAGCAGCAGCAGCTCAACTAATCAATAGGCTGAGAATCGAGAAAAGGCGTTTAGTTGACTTAGCTCTAATACATGGATGCACGTCCACTGTTCAAAACCCTCCTCCCTTTACCAATCTCTATCCTAGCAGCAGCAGCAGCAGCAGCAGCAGCCTGGACCTGGAGTTGTTAATGCTTTTAGTCACAGCCTGAGCATGGGATCAGCTGTGCCCACGCAGCAGCAGCCCCCCAGGAGGCTAGCTATCAACAGCCGAATAGGGGGCCTAATGGGGCAGGAAATGGCACCATAGTTGATACAATGGTTCGAGGGTTCGTGGCAGGGGCAGCACAACAGGCTGGTCAAATGCTGGTGCTAAGCGTCATCAATCCTGGTGCTGACGGGGACAGTATTGGCAACAATAATAATTGTGATCCAAATGGTGCTCTTAATTATTGCAATCCTTCTGTAATTATTCTATCTGTGGTGCCGACACTGGTATAGCTCACTGTATATATGATCGATGACTTAACGTGACAGAGCTAATAATCCGAAGATAATGAAAAAATATTTGTTGTCCTCAATGTGAGATAATTTATTTATTTTTATTTTATATATAAAACGTTGCTGAGATTAATGAATATTAAATTAAAACCGGCCCCATTGTCAATCATATTTTTCTTAACGACTAGACATCTCAGTAGAATTACGTTCAATATAATATATACTAGCCACTAACCCCCGTCTCGACGTGGCCAGAACTATATTTTTTTTAATGTAAAAAAATATTAATTATATGAGATTTTTTATTATAATATAAATTTGGATAAAATAATAAATTAATACATAATTTTTGGGAAGTGCAAGTTTAATAGATTTATCTGTTTAATAGATTTTAATAGATTTTAAATCAATATAAATTTATCTGTTTAATAGATTTTAATGAAATCACCAGCATAAAATGATCATCATCATTAAAACAACAAGAAGATTTGGATAATTGAATTATCGAATTCACTATATTATGATTAGTTCATTTTATAATCTAATTTAAAGTAAACACAACAAACAAAATATAAATTGTAAAAACACATGCAATAATCAAATAACAGAAATAAGTAGTTATTTTCTATCTACAAAAAGAAAAACACATAATTGAAAATTCATCCCTATATTACTATCATTATCATGACTATAACAGTTAAAATTATTATCAACATTATTTTCCAAACAATTAAAATCATTAAATTGCCCCAAAAATTATAAAAAAAAGCAAAACATTTAAAAAAAACAATAAAAAAAATAATTACTAAAATTATCATTATTATTGCTCAAAAATAAAATTATAAAATCATCCGATCCGAAGAACATATAAAAATAAGAAAACACAAAAAAAAGAACAAAAGGAAAAAAATGAGAAATATTAATTTTAAAATGATCATCAACATAAATTAAAATTTAAGGATTGAACCGAATAAAAATAAAACCCCAATAAAAATTAAATGACAAAAATTAAAAACAAAAATTAAAAACAAAAACTAAAAGTATAGATGCATAGATACAGATAAAAAATAAATATTTTTCAAGAAAGACCGAAAAAACAAAAGAAATTAATATAAAATATAAAATAAAATATATAATTAATTTCAATCGAAATACAAAATTGAATCAAATAAAAACATGGGGACCAAAACAAATAAAGACATTTAAAAAAAAAAATACAGTGTATTTCATACAACACAAATATATATATATATATATATATCCATTATGGTTTGAGTAAAAACAAATATATCCATTTGCATGGGATGTATTATTATTACAAGGGTTTTTATTCATTAATTAGTGGGAGCCAAGAAAAAAAAATGGAAATTGAAGGAAATAAATCTGCCTCAAGTAGAACCACAGAAGAGATATCGGTCATAAAGAAAGATCCACCACCAGTTTATTTTGATGTTTCCTTCTTCTCCGGGCCTTTCCAGAAGGAAAGGATTAGTGGATGCTACTGCTACGAAAGCAAACTTTCCTCAGATCGGCACACCTGGATCCAAGAGAAAGCACATTCAACAAGTGGCTGTAAAAAGCCTCCAACGGATAATATAAATAATATAATTTGACATCCTATCTTTATATATACTAGCTATATATATATATATAATTTTCTTTCTTTATATTTTTGTCAAAGTTTTTATTACTTTTAATTCTATACTTTAAATCAAGTTAGTAATTATTTGTTTTTCAATAAGAATAACAATGATTTCAATTGCCTTCCTATTTTTTTCCATTTTATATTTTTTCTTGGTTTTTTTGTCATTTTTTTTAATATCCTTTAATTCAAGTTCAATGTTTTTTTCCAATAATAATAATAATTGTTATAATAATGATGATAATTACATCAGTGATACTAATAATAATAATAGTTTTGATAATAATATTGATGATAGAGAAATCTCGATATAATAATAGTGATAATAATAATGATAATTCTTTTGCATAATTGAATTTTTTATTTAATATTTAATATATTTAAAATTGGACTTAATAATTTTTCTAAATTGAATGTTTCAGGTTTAATGACTCGGCTCAGAGTTTAAAATATTAACATTTTCTTTAAAGTTTTTTTTTATATTTTATCGAGTTATTTCAATCATATTATTCAGAATGGAATTTAGTGTTTCAAGTTTAGTTCCAATGAGTGTAGCTACATTATATTGCTTTTTAATCTCATATAAATATCTAAATATTAAATCATTTAAATATTTAAATATTATATTTTAAAAAAAGCAGGCAGAAAGACTAGTGTGTGAACCCAAATTAAAGAGCAAGTGATTAGGGTGAAGGTGCGACCAAGAAAACGACAGGTACAGAATTTAGCCATATTTTCTCGGGTGATGATGTCAAATAAATGCTGGCTGCTGACTTTGAAGACAGGATAAAAAAAGAAATCATATGGGCTTAATTAAATGCATAAATTAAGATGGATGTTGTTTTCTATTTAAAAATATATTAAAATATTTATAAAAAAAATGAATTTTGAAATTAATACATTAAAATAATTTTAAAAAATAAAAAATAAAAATAAAAATATTTTTTTTAAAAATGATTTTGGATTATAAATGATCCAATTGCATCGCTTTTCAGGATCTCCATGTGGACTTGCAGGCATCTTCTTCGTCCATTAAAATCTTAAAACAAAATCCACTTGCAAAATAATGATTGCAAAGCCTATCCACAGCAGAAACAATATCCAATTTCTTATTTTGTGTTTCTTTTTCTAGATTCTTCCACCACTCTCCTCAAATTCATGGAATATTTTATATGTTTTTTTTTTTTTACCAAAAACATATTGTTTATGTTTTATAATATAAATCTAATATAAAGGTAAAGAAGAGAAGGAAGATCAATGGTTAAGAAAAAGCACAAGCATAAATTATATATATTTTTATCTAAAAATATATTACAATAATATTTTTTTAAAATACTTATTTTTTATTTCAATAAATTAAAAAAAAGCAAGTTTAAAATAAAAAAGATAATTAAAAAAACACAAAACAGACATGATTTTAATATAAAATCTACTGCTAGGGTATCATATCTTTATAATGTACCCTTTCCGACAGCCGTCAATGTCTCCCCTTTTGTCTCTCTCTCTATTTTGAGACAGAGGTGGATGTTTTTATTTAACAGATATTTTTCTTGATTTTTTGTGACCATGTAGTTATTAAGTGGGACAATGTATGTGGTGTCACACAGCCCTAACATCTATCATGTCTGTCGGACCAATGGATCGTCGTTCTAGATTTTTTTACATGATATTTTTACATGAATATTTAGTGAGATTATTATGGCTTTGTGTTTTTGATTTTTTTTTAAATTAAATATTTTTGATGTTTTTGATTTTTTTAAATTAAATATTTTTGATGTTTTTATTTTCATGTGCTGATGTCAAAAATAATTTAAAAAAATAAAAAAAATATCATTATGATATATTTCTAAACAAAAAATATTTTAAAACAAAATATCAACCACACTGTATACGTAACTAATTGTTGTGCATATAATACACGCGTCATCTATAGATCACGTATTTACTATACATATATATAGGAATATCTTATGTCAATATCGTTCCGGTCACCATTTCAGTTTTTCTATTGGTACAGTACGTTTCGGTTTCGGAGCATTTCGGAGTGCCGTTTCGGGGTTGTATTATTCATATATATATATATATATATGAAAAAAATTAAAATATTAATTTACACAAGCATAATTAAAATTCAAGATAAATTAATTTTAAATTATACAATATAAAGTATAAACACAAAGTCAAACAAACATAATCTCAAAATTAGAAACACAGTCATAAGTTAATTAAAATAAGGAGGGTTTTAAGACCGGAATACCAAGACGTTTTGGTCGGAATTTGGCTGGTATTTCCGAAACGGGCCGGAATTAAAACTAAAACGAAAATGACACCATTTTATCTCGGTTTTTTTAATGGCACAGAATATTCCGGCCAAAACACAACAACAATTTCCTTAAAAGAAAAAGAAAACATCTCAGAGAAATAATTGGATAAGGAGTGGCTTCTCCTTCCTCCTCCCAAGTTTCAATAGATAAACAGAATCTTAAAATAACAACAACAACAATAATAATAAACTATGATTTCAGGATTAATTAACAGCCCCACATTTTCACTACCTTTATCTTCCAAGACCCCCACACCCAAAAAAATAAAAAATAAAATCTAACAGCACGCGTTGTTGAATTGAATTTGAGCCACAAGTGCTCCAATGCCCCTTCTCGAATTTTCCACGAAAATTATTTTTTATTAACTGACGTGGCACCGGCACCTTTTGCTTTCCTTCCCTGTTTTCATCATTTAATTTATCTGTTGCCTTCTCTCCTCTTACATTTTCACACAGCTTTTCTGATAATCAGATTCCAAGGAGACTAATTCCTCGGAATCTGTTTCCTTACTGTTTTTCTTTTACTATCTTGTTTCCTGTTACTGCCCAAGACAGAACTGAACTGAGAGTGTTCAGTTTCTGAGATTGGAATCGGATTTTTTTTATTTTCCTGTTCTGGTAAGTTTGTTTTTGATCTGATTCTTTCTTTGACAAATAAAATTATTATGTACTGTACTGTAGCAGCAAAAAATATCTGGCGGTGGTAGATATTTGGAATTAGTAAGCTAAAAGAAAATTAAAATCTAGTGGGTTTTTACATTTTTTTTCTTAGTTGTTGTTGTTGTTGATGATGATGCTAATCAGTGACATTGATGTTCAGGGGATCTTTATTTTTTACTGATCCAAGAAAGAAAACCCGTTTCAATGGCTGCTGCTACTGCTGCTGCTGCTGCTGCTAAGGTACTTACTTTCTTCTTTCTTTTATGCATGTTTGCTTGAATTTAAGAGGCTAAGTTTTTTTGTGTTTAATTATGGATATTTTTTGTGTTTTTTTATGCCCTTTTTATGTTTATTAACTCTGTTATTTTAAGCTTGAAATGGGTTTTCTTATGATGCTGTAAATGGCTGATGAATAATTACACCTTTCCCTTTTCTTTTTTTTATTGCTGATTAGTGTATGATTCCAACAGAAGCTTTGTGTTAAGTCATGCTTTTGCATTGAGTTTAGAAGATGGTAGTATAAGATTTTGATTAGTTAGAAAAAAAGAAAAAGAAAACAAATGTAGGAGTGCAGTTTTGGTAGCACTGAAGTGGAGTCCTATGAGAGAATTATGGATACAATTGATGTATAGCGTCTGTAAGTTGATTGGCAATGGTTACAGTGATTCAGCCATTCAGGTTCTGGGTGTGTGGAAGTAGTAACTGAGAGCAGCGCATCATTTTTTATTTTTATTTTTTTAACACAAGGCAGCATTTTTTATTACCATTTTGGATAAAGGGTTGGGGAAATGGTGTCGTCCATTTTGTATTCACTCTCTGTGTTTTCTATTTCCTTCCAGTGGGAATTTATGAATAATTTCTTGCTAGCGTAAAGAGAACTATTTGGCTAATTCTTTTGATTGGATACAGGAGCATATTGAAGGCACAATGTCAAACTCCTTTGGTAAAGCAAGTGATTGCTGTACCAATGGCAGTGAACAATCTGAAGCTGTTCTCCAGATGAATGAGCTTCACTCATTCAGGAGTGACAATATTCCCAAGGTTCCATTCTTTCCTATTGTGGGACAACCATGCTCGTCTTTCTGATGTGATTATTCAATGACTGCCTTTTCCATTTTCCTTTGTTCATGGTTTTGGAATTTCCTCTCTATATCAATAGGTGAGGAAGCCTTACACTATTACGAAACACAGGGAAAAATGGACAGAAGAAGAGCACCAGAGGTTCCTCGAAGCTTTAAAGCTGTATGGTCGTGGCTGGCGTAAAATACAAGGTAAGTGTAATATAAGTTCATCATTGTGATTTGAAGCGTTTCATATATGTTGCGATACGATGAAGTTGCTCTTATCGTCATGCAGAGCACGTGGGCACCAAAACTGCTGTTCAAATTCGAAGCCATGCTCAAAAATATTTCTCTAAGGTATGGTTCTTGTGATCAAGTTACCAACTTTTCTACTATTATTATCCTTTATGACAGCATGGAGTGCAAGCAATCTTCAGCGGGCTTATTTGATTTGAATGGCTTTCATATTAACATCATTTCTCTTCTTTATGTCAGGTGGTTTGGGAATCAAGTGGCAGCAACGAGAGCTCCCTCAAACCAATTGAGATACCCCCTCCTCGACCAAAGAGGAAACCTACACATCCTTATCCTCGTAAATCTGTTAACATCCGCAAAGGAACACCAACATCTAGTCAATTGGATAGATCTCCATCCCCTAATTCATCAGCATCAGAAAAAGAAAACCCATCTCCCACCTCTGTTTTATCTGCATTGACTTCAGACACATTGGGAACCGTACTTTCAGAGAAGCATAACGCATGTTCTTCTCCTACTTCATGTACCACTGACATGCGTTCTGTTAGTTTATCACCCAGTGCAAAAGAAACTGAGCATGTAACATCAAATTCATCCAGAGAAGAGGAAAAAGAAACCTTTTCATTTACCCAGATGTCTTGTTCACCCTTGGAGAAATTTTTGTCCAAGGTAAGATGAATATCCTGTCAAATTCACCTTAGTTTTCAATTGTTTCCTATATTAAGCCCATATCTTTCGAGGTTTCTAACTCTATTCTCATTATTGTACATTCATGTCCAGAAATTTGAGCTGGGTTCAGAGGACACTGTATGTGCTGAAGGTGATGCCACCAAAGAAGCATCTTCCACCAGTATAAAGCTTTTTGGAATGACGGTCATGGTAGCAGATTCACATAAAAAGTATCCTCCAGGTGCAGAACTTGTTCCGTCCATGACATCCAATGAGAATCGAGACAATGCTGATACTGACGAAGAGAAGCCTGCTCAGACACTGCCACTGAAACAATCAGACACAGAATTATCACTCGGAATGGAAAATAGTGATCAGAATCAGTTGCCATCTCCAGCTTCAGTTTTTGAATGCACAGAATTACAGAGAGGGACTGCCAACTATTTTGCAACTAACCCTTCCATACCATGGTGGCTTTTTGGCAATGATGTGTCATCCCTACCCCCACCTTCATATGACCATACCTCCCCACACATACCTATACCTTCTTATGTGGCAGAAAGGTCAGAAGAAAAGGAAATTCTTAATGAAAGATCTTGTACTGGTTCGAATGCTGGATCGGTTGGTGAACTGGAGAATGTAGAGTGGAGTTTGGATGTTGTTGATTCTCAATGGAGACAGCCTTCTGTTGAGGGAAAATCCAGCCTCCAGAAGTGTACGAGGGGTTTTGTGCCATACAAAAGATGTTTCGGAGAGAGAGATGTCAAGTCAACGGCAATTGTATATGAAGAGCGAGAGCGACAAAGAGCTCGAGTGTGCTCATAGTATCCCTTCCTCAATGCTCTTAACCTACTCGAGAGAGATGATCACTGACGAATGGTTTAGTAAATACACCTAGAATATCATTTTTTTCTTAAGTTTCTCTCCCAGGATCCCTTCAAGCATATGTTCTAGCACATTTGAGATGCCAGGGCCCTCATTGACTGCAGCACACTTTTGCAGTTTCAAGTCTATTGTTTCAGAAGTTGAACAATAGGGTGCATCTGGATGCTCTTCGAGGAGAAAAAATAGGACACTCAGGTTTAACAATTCTTGTTCATTTTTCAGAGTTGAAAAGTCTCTCCAGGTGACAAGGAAGATCATTTACGTCCATTGCTATTGAAAGTGTTAGTGGCTCATTACTCGCTATTGCAATTGTTTCGTATTGTATTTGTAGTTAATTGTACTCTTGTATGTACCGGTATATTGCAGCAGCCTATGTAATCCAAACTAGATTCTCCTTTCCGATTCTATTAGAAACTCTGTTTTAAAGATTTCATGGCATTGCCTGTTTTCATTGAAAAATTAATGGATGGTCTGAGGGAATGTGACTTGCAGAAGGCGCCTGAACCGGTGCCGTTTAAATTCATCAGTGGAGAAAGGTGCTGCCATTTTTCCAATCGCATCTGAAATCTCTCTTTTGTTTTTACTAGTTCAACGGAAGGTCTGTGTTGTGGAAGTGATTTATCTTGACTTCGGTGGAACTAGTGTTCCCATGATTGTATATTTAGCTGCTGAGCCCAGTTCAATCAAAGAATTATGATAAGCTGGTACAAGGAACAGGAAAATATATTTGACTTCGGTAGGGGAGTGATTCAAAAATCTTGCAAGAGTTTCAAGCCATCTAACATTTGTGAAAAAGAAGAAACAGGAAAATATTATTTGAAAAATACTACAAGGAAATCCTGGCATTTTGCAATTAAGGGCCTATGGAGGAGGGTCTACATTAGGTCCAGACAACAAACTGAGACCCTAAGTTGCAGACAATGATGGTCGACAGGATCATTTCTGAATCACCCAGGTTTCGTTAAACCTGGGTACTTTAACTTAAAATTACAGTATTGAGCGGGCCAAGAAATTTGAGATCAGGCATTATATATTCCGGAACGGCTGTTCATTTTCCTCATAAAATTCGATCCCTGATTTCTTCAACTTGCTTTTAAGCCTCATTGAAAGTTCATATGAAAAAAACACACTTTCTTACTAATATTCTGCAAGCACCTCTTGTTTAATTGTCAGCATTTGTTTGACGTTTTTGGTTTCCTAAAGCTATCTTCCTACAGAAATGCCAAACCCATCTGGAAAAACACAGTATTAAACGTGAATTTACCATAAATATGAGGCATTATTGAGTAACATCATCCAAACAATAGTAGCAGTCACTAGGTGAGGATGACTTAAGAACAATTTGCAAAATGACATCAGTCCTAGGAAGCAAAAAACATAAGAAAAAAGTGAAGACTAAAGACCAAAGACTGCTAAAGAATGATATAGTTAATGACTCATCTTATCTAAAAGTTTAAGATATTAGGTGAGGTCCAGAAAATAATTTATATTATACTCTAACACATCTTTTCAAGTAAAAGCTTTTTGGGCTTGAAACTTGCATAAACTTACACTATCTTATAATTAATTTGAACTCATGACCGCTCAGTCAAGAAGACTCTGATACCATATTAAAGAACCACCTCAATGAACAACTTAAACTGTTAAATAAGACTCCAGAATATGATTTATATTATTTGTAACAGGTATTGCAGTAAACAGAAGACTTGCTTGCGAAAGCACCATGTTGATACCAAAGCAGGCAACAAGTTAAAAGCAGTTTGGGGAATGGTAGCTTCTTGCTGATGGTGATAATGGTGGCATCGACGTCGACCTAATCACTTTTGGTGATCTATCAACGATGAATTTCCTGATTACTCATATAAATTGAATCAGGTCGGATGGCTACAGTTTCCTAAGAAAATGATTCAGCAGATGAAGGCAAAACCTCTCGGTCTCTTAGCAATTTCATCCCCTACCAAATTCACTGCTCTCACCATCTACAAGTTGGCCAGAATCTTGGAAAGCATTCGCAAACTCTCCCGCAGTGCGAAAAAATGAAATCGTTTCCTAGGTGAGCTTCTTGCAATGCTTTTCAACAAGACATGGATCTCCTGTCCATCTTATCTGTCATCATTACAATGATTTTGTCGATGGACTAGATAATTTCTATGTTAGGTAAAATTTTAAAGTTTATAACAAGTAAAATGATGGACTGTTAATTATTTTGGATTTAAGTATATAAAAATGTTTGTATATAGCTCACAAATTAATATAAACCCTAACTATGTATAATGTGGTGGATAATTATAATTGATGAAATTGTTTAGGTGATAAGCATGAGGTTATTTATTTGAGTATTGGTTATTTATGTTAGGTTATTTATTAGATGAAATTGTTTTTTTAAGTGTTATTCATTCAAGAAAAATATCAGAATATTATTTTTTAATTTTTAAAAATTATTTTTGACATCAGCACTTTAAAATATCTAAAAACACAAAAAAATAATTTAAAGTAAAAAATAAAAATATATTTTTTAATTTTTTTCAAAAATACTTTCAAAATACAATGTCAAACAGTTATTTAGTCTCAGCCACATAGAGAAGATAGAGATGGTGAGTTACAGTTCTCAAATCATCAAAAAAATGAACAAGAAATATATATTTCAAATTATACATAAATAGTAAAATATTTTCCATATTTGATTATTCTTAAGAAAAAAGTTATTTGCATAAAATAATACAGCATATAAAAATTTCTCTGAATAAAAAAATAGTAGTACAAACGATAATTACAAATAACCCCAAAGAAGTTAAGCTAAATCTGGTGGCTTTTATTTTATAACGACCAGATATTTGATTATCAAATTGGAAATGAAAACTACAAGGAGTTGTATGACTAATATGAAATTCAAATCATAGACGGGGGACTGACTTGTAACAATCCCAAAATTTGTCCTAATCTGAAACCAAATCATTAAACCGAGAGCGACAAGAACTAAAAGAACGCAAGTACAAAACGAATCTTAAGTCTAAACTTATAAATTTCGTCCCCTAAAGAAAGAGGGAAGTCAACTAAAATAAATGAAGGCCGCCGTCATGGCTTCTCTAAGTGTAGCCAACGATAATTCAATTCAAAAATCAGCAGCAGTCCTATACCACTATCCATGCCCAGATGGAGCTTTTGCTGCATTAGCAGCTTACCTTTACTTCAAAGCCACTTCTCTTCCCGCTATTTTCTTTCCAAACACTGTCTATAACCCCATCAAGCCAGACCAACTTCCTCTCCATCAATTCAGTCATGTCTACCTTCTTGATTTCGTGGGGCCTTCTGGTTTTGTCCGACAACTCTCCTCCAAAGTTCCCAGGTCTTAAAAACCTTTTTTTTCTTGGTTGTTTTTGTTGCCAGTCCCTTTTTTTATGTTTTTATGTTTCATAGAGTGATTTTTTACATAGATTGTGTCTGCTAGCCAGTTTTATTAATGGGGTCCTTTGCATTAATCAATTTATAGATTTGGTTTGGTCTAGGTAGATTGAGCTCATGTATAATTTTTTGTTTGATCGGACAAGTTTGGATATTGATTGGTTGTGTGGGTTTTGGGTTTTTGTTGTTCTTCAGGGTGGTTATACTGGATCATCACAAAACAGCAATGGAGACGTTAGGTGGTACAAGTTTTGAGGGAGAGAATGTGAGTAAAGTTATAGATATGGAAAGGAGTGGGGCTACTATTGCTTTTGATTATTTCAAGCACAAGCTTTTAGAGAGTGGGAAGAACAGTTATGATGAGATGATCGGTGAATTTGATCGTGTTAGACGGGTGTTTGAGTATATAGAAGATGGGGATCTTTGGAGATGGAGACTTGAAAATAGCAAAGCTTTTAGTAGTGGTTTGAAAGACTTGAACCTTGAATTCAATGCCCAATTGAACCCCTCCTTGTTTGACCAGGTGCCTATTTCTCTTCTCCTCTTTCTGTTTATTAAATATATAATTCTTGAATTATCCTTAGAAAATAAAAACCAAAGTTCCATTATTTGTTCTGTTCAGTAAAATTCAACATAAATCAGTTACATAGTGCGCGCGCGCGCACGTAATGGGGTGTACATTTGCCTTTTTTATTAACACTTCTGTTATATTTATAGCTGTTCTTGAGATGTAAATCAGTGATGTTTTGTTTAATTCTTCAGTTGCTGTCATTGAATCTGGAGTCTGTCATCAGTCAAGGTAGAGAGAGTTTATCAGTTAAGCAAAAGTTAATAGATGACACCCTTGATCAGTCGTATGAAATTGCACTTGGAGGTGGAGCCTCTGGACGTTGCTTGGTACTCTTCCCGATTACTCTTTTTAACGGTTGGATTCTGCATATAGAAAATATACTTATTATTTCAAACATCTAATCGCCAAGTCCACTTTCATCCCTGGAATTTATCCAAAATTTGGTGATACTCAGTTAGGTTCAGTTTTATTTTAAGGTTGCAATCAGTGTTGCCTTGTACTTTGAAGTCGATATCAATTCCCTGTTTTTAAGTTTTTGAGTTTCCTAATGAAACTTCTAAACATTGATTTTCCTTCCAACAAAGATTATTCTCTGTTTATATGGTTATTAAGCTGTGAATAAAAGGAGCCATAGAAAAAACCTATGTAATGGAAGTTTTTCTGTGGTGAACATTATTTTGTATTTATTTCCTAGTTCTTACTGCACATTTCTAAGTTCCATTTTGATGGTTCTTGAAAATGGAAAGAAAGTGAAAAGGAAGTTCTAATTTCATTATTCTACTTTCAGGCTGTTAATGCCGATTCAGTTTCAGAGTTAAGGAGTGAATTGGGACAGCAGTTAGCTACTAAAAGTCGTAATCTGAAGTTGAGGTTAGTGATAGTGATTAGTCAAAGCAACTCATTTGTACACGCATCTCTTTGCCTTTTGTTCTGTTCACTTGCATGTCAATTTGTTTTCATTTAATTAATATATTATGCTTGTTTGTGATGGTTCACTGTCAATATTATACAATTCCTTAGGAATAAGAGAATTCGAACAACTTTAGGGTTGGAAGAGCATTATCTATGTTTCCTCATAGCATCCACGTCTTTAGTATTGAACTCAATATCTATAAAAACTTAGTCTAAATAAGGCTTAGTTCATATTTCTTCATCAGAGATGCATGCATGTTTTAATAGTCACTAGATTATTTTATTCCATTTTTATACTTCAAAACATATTGCAGGCACTCCTTATCTCTCTGGAAAAATCCTGCTCCATGTTGATAGAGGAGAGTTCTTGGGTGATTAACATTCAGGGGATTTAGGAATTGAAATTGAGATTTAAAATTTAAGAAATGAACAAAATCAACTAACTACTAGAGCCACAATGATAGGGTTAAGAAATCACTCCTTGAAAGTAAGAAAGCATTAAAGCATAACAAATAAATTCTTATTCATCTTCTTTATGCTCTAGAAAAAAATGAACAAAAAACAAAAAGCACAGATTGCATGCATATTTGTAGATCTTTAATACCCCTGAATCCCAAGTAGGCTACAAATACTTATTCAAACTGTACAAGTAGTCCCATACTCCCATTGTAAAACACCCAATTTTTGCCTGGACATCCTTGCATGATCATTGTATGCATTAATGTTCAAAGGTTCAGACTTCAGAACATGTCATTTTCTGTTCTTCTATATGATAAAAATTTATAAACGGAGAGTAAAATATAAAGGAAAGATACCCTTTTATTGAAAATATCATGGATAATGGGAAAATGATATTTCTTTCATGTTGTAATGATCTAGGAGTATTGGATATCCCATGTTGTAATTTCCGTTAGGAAACCCAAAACTCGTGCCCCCAACAGAGGCTGAACAGCCTCCAGTACTCGGTGTTATCTCGTCAAAACAACAAAAAGTAATCCCTGCCATCATGACAAAAAGAAGCATTTTTTATATCGGGCTCCTCGCTGTCTACTATGTGTAGTTACGACTTCAATGATGACATTCAATGGCTACCAAGTTGGAGAAAACTTGACAGTGACACAGAGACTAGTTACTAACAAGCTCTTATGTGCAAAGATATGATGAAAACTTGTTGGACTGTGGAAGCAGTCCAGCTTTGTCAAGCAAGGTGCCAAATTTGTGCAACTTTTATTTTACAGTGTAGTGCCTCTCTTTTCTTGTGCAGAGGAATTGGAGCCATTGTGTATAGAGTGCCGGAGCTTGAAAATGATGAGATGCTAAAAATCAGCCTTAGGAGTGTGGATATCGAAGACACGACACCCATCTCAGAGGTCATTTTTCTAGCGCGACTTTGCTCTCTCCTGTTTTTTTCTTCCTAACAAACAGGGTATCGTTTACTCGTGTTTGTTCAAAGGGCTAAAACACGCTTCATGGCTCAATTACAGGAATTTGGTGGCGGTGGACATCGAAATGCCAGTTCTTTCATGATATGTTCTGCAGAATTTGACCGTTGGAAGGTTGGCAAAAGTGCTTCATTTTAGGCAATTCTGTGGCTGCCAGATACTGGAGTTGTTTATAGGCAAAGATAGTAACTGTGGTGGCTATCCAGAATGCATGAGCTCCCAATCGTTTTGTTTCTCCGCGGCTTCCTTTTTTTTTCCCACCCTTTTGAAGCCTCCCTCTTTACTTGTCTTTGTTTCTTCACGATCATATATGGTCAATGAGTTTTGTATTGTTTGGCTCCTATGAAAATATGGCGTGCAATTTGTCATTTAGCTCTCTAGTAGAGCGCCAAATTTCTGTCAGGATTATAAATTAGACTTCAAATAAATTGCCTTTGCCTAGACGTGGCTGCTTCACTTATTTTGAACCCTACTGGTGATCATAACATAAGAATTAGGCAACCATATAGTAGGTAACCAGTTGTAAAAATTTGAGATTAAGAGATTTGTTTTTCTAATGGTCGCAAGTTCGAGTCCTGTGATTGCCAATATGATGACTACTGGAAACTTACATAGTTGTTAATCTTTAGGGCTTGTGAGATTAGTCAAGGTGTGTTAAGGAACCATCTCACCTAAAAGCTTAAGCTTATAAGTGAGGTCTCATAATATGATTTATATTATTCTCTAACACACCCCTTCAAGTGAAAGTCCTTTGGGCTTGAAACTTGCACAGGTCCATATAACCTCGTGCTTGGTTTTTTATCAAATAGAATGGGAGTGGTGAGATTTGAACTCATGACCGCTGGGTCAACAAGGCTCTGATACCATGTTAAGGAATCATGAAAAAAATCAAGTACAAGGCAATGTGGGCATGTGCAAGTTTCAAGCCCAAAGGGCTTTCACTTGAGGGAGGGTGTTAGAGTATAATATAATTATATTCTGAGGCCTCACCTATAAAGCTTAAGCTTTTAGGTGAGATGGTTCCTTAACAAGGTGCATGGACACTGATTCAGGTATCCATGTTAATAAAAAAAAAAATACATAAGAATTAGGCCCCATATATTTTTGATGATATACCACGGGAATCTACCAAAACAGGTGCTAAGCGCAAGGTTTGTGTTGCTGCCCATTCAAGCTATGCTTCAAAATTTTCTACTCTTGGTTATTGAGAAATCGAAGGGTTTGGATGCCATGAGAATTTATCAACTCGTGAAATTGCATGTTAAGTATGGTGAGTGATTGTAGTTGTTTTTTTAAGTATTTTTTTATTTAAAAATATGGATTTTTTTATTTTTGTATATTTATTTTTAACATTAATAAATCAAAATAATCTAAAAATACTAAAAAAATAATTTAAACTTTCACTACTGGAGTCTCACTCCAATTTGACTCCAAAAAACAAATCTAAGGATACCAGATCCATCAACTTCCTAGTGACTATGGTGCGACACACCTTAACAAAACCCTAGATTTTATCAATTTAATTAGGTAGAAATAGCATTGCAATATGAATCTTTTATATTGCCTTTATTTGCTGGACATTGCATTTTTGTTAGGATCATCCGGCTTGCTAAGCCCTCGAATTAAGAAGGCTGTTCAAAAAAGAAACCTCTCTCTATATAAATACACACTAGATATATGATTCACGCTCTGCCGCTGGCTAGATAAAAAAAATAATGTTTAAAATTAACATAAGTGCATTTTTTATATATAAAAAGGGAAAAAAACGATGCCAAATAATTAAAACAAAAAATAAGAAAAAAATAAATTTACTTAAAATCAGGTATGCTGAATATCATTAGTATTATTGGGGTTTCTCTTCTACCGATCTTATGGTTTATAAATTATCTATTTGTACCGAAGATACATGTCGTGATGATAAAAAACTTGCGATCTACATAGCAAGTCTCGAGTTCGAGTCGGGGCATGCACATTTTATAAGAGTCTGGGACAACCAGGGTTTTACTCGTTTATTTGGGCCCACAAAGTACGCTTTCTGAGAGGTAGGTTTCCTCGTATCCAAAAAAAAAAGGTTTAGCATATGTTTGAGAGTGTAGTTGAAATTGTTTTTCAAAGTGTTTTTCATTAAAAAATATATCAAAATGATATATTTTTTAATTTCTAAAAATTATTTTGATATCATTATATCAAAATGATCTCAAAATATTAATTTAAAATAAAAAATAAAAATATTTTGAAACGTAATGTCAAACATAAAATTAGAGATAAGAGGTTGCTCACGCGTGAATGTTTTGGTTAGACATATAGAATAAGATGAAATTATTGATATTAGCCTATCATTTATAAATATCTGAAATAATAAATATATAGTTGGACTTAGGATTATAAACTATATCACGTAGAACGACATAGATTGAGTCTCTCATGCTATCAAATTATACTATATCATGCTGCATTATGAGGTAAAATTAATACTAATAAAATTATTATTTAATTTGGTATTTTAAAGAGAAGGAAATATCCACTTTTAATTAATACCTTATATCGGGAATTTAATTAGTTCTTCATTTGACCAAATATATATATATATACCTCTTCAAACTTCATTGTCTGAAACACAATTTTCATTTTCAAAGAATAAATACACTATTAAAATATAATATAAATCATATTCTAAGGTTTCACTTAACGGTTTAAGCTTTTAGGTGGATGGTTCTTTAACATGATATTATAGTTTTTTTGACCCAGCGATCACGAGTTAGAATCTCATCACCCTCATTCTATTTGATAAAAATCAAACACGAGGTAGTGTAAGACCGTGCAAGTTTCAAGTTTAAAGGGTTATCGCTTGAAAATGTGTGTTACAGCATAATATAAATCATATTCTATAATCTCGCCTAACCATTTAAATTTTTAGTTGAAATGATTCCTTAACATATAATATGAAAATGCCCTAATAGATAACTAGTGTGTGTGTGTCTATATATATATATATATATATATATATATATATCAATGCCCTTTTATTCCACAAATTCAGCAACACCAAATCACTTCAAATAGAGGTCATAGAGCCAAAAAAAAAAATTCATCATGGAGCCATTTGATAAATTGGCTCTAGCCAGGGAGGCCACCAACCAAAACCACAACAAAATAACTAAGCAAATTAGACAGAATAAACCTTCTGATGATTTTACTAACATTTTCGTGCTTGGAACCTTATTGTAAGAAAAAAATATTCAATTCAACCAATCATGTTATTCATCACCACCAATCACTTGATAATAATTAAACTTTCTTAGTCAGTGAATGTGACATGAGAAATTTCTTCACCGCCAGCCATGGCGTTGCTAGAAGAACACCATGGGTCATCTGTGATGAACTGCATCCATGAATCATCTTTCTCTTCCTCTTCCACGCAAGAAGATGAAGCGATGGGAACGTCTGGTGACATTGTTTCGTACTCATTCATCACACCTTGTGATGAGTTTTCCATTAATGATAGATTTGTACACTGCCCTTGCTCTTCAATCTCAGAACATATTCCATTTTTCTTGAACACACGACACAGAGCGTAAGAATCCTGCGATGAAACAAAAGTAGAGAAAATAAGACAAGGGATTTTCCAGCAAGATTGAGACACTGATGAGAGAGCAGATAAAGTTTAGCACATGGCAAAGTGAGCCTCAATACTTGACTGCTTCTCCATATTTGTAAATCTAAGTCTCCCGCGATTAAAAAATATTTTACAAACAATCATAGAATTCATAATTTACTATTCACTGAACTGTAGATACAGACTTTCAAAGAAGAAAAGGAAAAGAAGACTCGAACCATCTCATCTAAAAATTTAAGTTATTAGGTGAAGTTCCGGGATATGATTTATATTATTTTCTTAACATATCATCTCAAGTAAAAGTCATTTGGACTTGAAACTTGCACATACCCATACTATCTTATGCTTGGTTTTTCATCAAATAAAATGAGGGTGGTGAGATTCGAACATGACTGTTATATCAACAAGGTTTTGATACCATATTAAAGAATCATCTCACCTAAAAACTTAAGATATTAGATAAGACCCCAAAATATGATTCATATTATTCTATAACGGAATAGAGGACAACGTGGATCAGAAACCAACAAAGGTTTAGTATGTAAATGCAATCATATGTATATATATACCGCACAATATTATGTTTTACTAGCACATGACAAAGTCAGCCTCAATACTTGACTGCTTCTCCATATCTGTACATTTAGTCTCCCTCCCTTTAATGTTTTCGAGTAAACAATATTTTAAAAATCAATCATATATATATATATATATATATGAACTTATAATTTACTATTCACTATACTGCAGAGACAGACTTTCAAAGAAGAAAAGGGAATGAGGACAACGTGGATCAGTAACCAAGCTAGCTACCCTGGGATTAACAAGTGTTTAACCTAAACTAGAAGGAGATGGATACTTTGATCATGTCAATTGGCTGGCTGATTTTGGTTGTAAATATTGGAATAAAGTGAAAGGTAGCCGACACACTGTGGCAGGATGAAAGTGATGAGGACTGCTTTTTGGGTTAGCATATATAGTCATAAAATATCATTTTACGAGTCATGGAATCCAGACTTGTGGATCAGAAAATGTAAAAAGATAAAGAAGTGAAGAGCTAATAGATATGGAAAGAGGGATTGAGTCGTATGAAGGATAAAACTTTTGTCTCACTAGAGAAAAAACAAAGTGGAACCCAAGCAACGAATATGAATATGTCAGAGATTTCATGTCATAAAAATATTTAAAGTAGAACAGGCGAGAGGCTAGCAATCAAAAGCTCAAATTCTTCTAATTTTCCATGCAAAATCATGCACCTGTGACACGTTCTTACACCTCATTATATTCTCTAGAACCCTACCATGTTCTTGCCAATACTTCGCAGAGAAACTGATTAGTTCTGTAATTCAACAGTTCGCATTAAGCATAAAAACACGAAATTATGATTATCCGGAGAAGAAACAAGCATTTATGAAGCTTTTATTTGCTTTATGTACTTTGGTTTAAAAGAGATGTGGGTGAAAAAAAAACCAAACGAAAGCAAAGGAGAAATGCTGCTTTCCCGTTTGCTGATGCATTAAAATTTAGGTTTTCAAAGTCAACTAGTGAAAACATAAATGGAATGATCGTAAAACTTAAGATCTACTCACTAATGCTCCTATATTTTTTCTTGAGAAAATAAAAAGAAAAGGTACGAGAAAATTAATGGTACTGACTAACATGGATGAAACAAAGTTTAGTCTGGAGCTATTCTCTCTTGTAAGAGACAAGGGTGAAGAATTTATGTGATGATAACACCAATATATAATGGTCCTACATTTTTCTATCCTTTTTCACCTTGAGAAAAAGAAAAATGAAAGGAGGAGGAAGAGGGCTTGCGACTAAATTACGAGTGATCAAGCTAGCTAGCTAGCTATTTTGAGGGGGTGCCATCTTTGACTAAAATTGAGTGATCGTTTAATTAGATGTCAGTGATAAGAGCAGAGAGTATGATTAATGAATTGCTAGTGATCCTGCCCTAACCCTAATTCAATCAAATATATTTTCCCCATATAGACTAGAATGTATGATGAATCATTTGTCACTACTAAAAAATGGGTTGATTAACAACCATTAATCCTGTTTTTTAACAAGAAAAATAATAAATTTGAAGTTGGTGTGTAAACAAATAACAAATTTACCATTATAATTAATGGAAATGATGTGTTTCTTTTATTGAGCATATGAATAATTTATCTTAGAATTGAATAAAAATGTTGTGACTATTAGAAAAGATGATGATATGAAAAAAATTCAATCTAAAACTTGATTTATCTTAAAAAACTAATGCATAGTTTAATTTTATCAAATCATCATCTATCTCAATTCAAAATTTAATTTAAATATATACTTTTTATTTCATGTAATGAATTATACCCAAGTAAATATTAGGAATGCAATGTAGGTGAATTTATATGATATAAATACCTAAATATTATATCTAATAATTAATAAATCATGAATATAGTAGAAATTCAATTGCTCTCCCTGAAAACAGTAAGAGAACTAGCAGATGAAACAATGACTATTTGTTTTCCATGATCATTAGCATGAATCATGCACGCAATTTTGCACAAACAATGCACGAACTACCTGTATTCCAGAGGTGTCTTCACACTCCTTGTCGTCGACGAGCCGATACTCGTGCATTACCCAATCGGTCCGAATCCCCTGAGGAGCTCGGCCTCGGTAGTAAACTAATGTCTTCTTCATTCCGATGGCTCTATTCTGGCAGTTGACTTTTCTGTCTTTTCCAGTTGACTTCCAGTATCCAGCTTTGGTTGCTCTATTTGTCCTGAACCCGTTGGGGTATTTCCTGTCCCGGGGCCCGAAGAAATACCACTCCGGGTCTCTACTCGGCAGGAATGATTTTTCTGCAAAACAACAGCAGAAGCTCTGATCAATGAAACGATCGAGCCCTTTGATTTTCTCGTGCATCCCTTCACTGTCGGTAGAATAATTATGCCAACGATTTGCCAACCCTAGCTGCTTGAAATATTGCAGCGTGAATACAGCAAAAGCTAAGTGGTGTTAATTAGATATATATACCTGCTAATTCCCAGGGCTCACATTTGTAGAGATCAACCTCAGGAATGATGTCTAGTTCAATTTCCTGGCAGCTGATTTTACGCTTCAGATAGTAATTGACAAGCTCCTCGTCGGTCGGATGGAATCGAAATCCGGGAGGCAATCCGACCGGAGCCATTGTTATGATCTCTACTCACCACCACCACCGACCTCCTGCTACTCTCTCCCTAACTGCAAACTCCTTTTGCATTATTATGATCTCTGCAACCCTCATCGTGTATAAAAAAGGATGCAAAGCTCCTTGTGATTGGTTCATTCTTTCACTTTCGCTTTACAGATTCTTAGACAAACGTTTCGTGTAAGCCGGGCGTGTCATTCTTGCTCCAAATATAAATTTGATTCTTCTGTTTCAAGTTCTAAATATTCACCGAAAAGAAAGCAGCAGTACAGCGTGATTGCTTGCTTATCGATTCCTTTTCTATTAGTTAGCAGGCTTTATTTCAAGAGCATTTGTATGTAAACGTTCTGCGATGGCATGCGATTACACCACATACATGTTGACTCGAAAACTTTTTTTTTTTTTTATTAATTAAGGAAACTCTGAAAAACATATTTTATAGGCTTAAATAATCGACTAAAATCCAGATTGTTCCAGATTCTTGTAAGAGATGTATGCTCTGACTTGAACTCGAGACCTGCTGTGCAGATCTCAAGCCGTTTGTCATCACGCCACACCCTTTGGAAATATCTCAAACAATCAAGATATGTGGAGCTTAAATAATGTAATTGTGTATATCATTGTATTGCTGAAATTGCTTTTGAAAATGTTTTTTGTTTAAAAATACATTAAAATAATTTTTTTATTTTTAAAAAATTATTTTTGATATCAGCATATGAAAATGATCTATAGAACACAAAAAATATTAATTTAAAATAAAAAATTTCTTTTTTAAAAAAAAAATATTTTTGCAACGCAATGTCAAACAGAATTTAAATCTTAGAGTATCCTATGTGGATGTAGCTTAAATATATAAATATCAAACAGGACCTAAATCTTAGAGTATATCATCATGTAGCTAATATATATATTGATTTAAAAAAAAATGATTTATATGACAAGTGATGGTGAATAGATTTTCATTATAAACAAAATAATTGTGAAACAATATGGCCATCAACTCATGTTATGTGAGCTTAGCCCAAACAATGCGGTCTCTTTCTCTCACATATCTTTTATTTTTTCTCACCGAATCTTATCCATTACACATACATACTACTATCTTTTTCATGTTTGAAGGCTGCTTTATGGATGGTCCGAGCACACAATTTTTTTTATGTTTTTAATTACATTTATTTTTGTGAGCGTAACCTTTATTGCAAGATGGTATTAAATTATCTAGTCAATTATATATAATGTAAATACATATCATTTCATTAATAACATGTCAAACACTATATCCAAGAATGATTATTAACATTTTAATAATCGATTTTCATGCAACTTTATAGGTAAATTAACATGATCAAGATTTATAAATATCTTAAATTACGAAGTAAACACAACATATCTTATATTTTCTCTCAACTTTCTCATATATTATTTCTATCATACACCTACTACTAGTTTAAACACTCAAAAGTCACTCGTTCCATGACATACTTGTTTTTTCACACAAATTTTAAGTTATTGGTCAAACCCAACAAACAACAAGCCTAGTCATAATGCCCGGATTAAATCCACCGCGTCTTGACCTAGAATCGCAACCCATGAAAGACTCGTTTTATCATGTAATTTTTTTCTCGGAAATTCATCAATAAGAAAAACTATTCAATTTGAGATTCTCAAACTCAAATCTCATCACCAATTATTTTGGAAAAAAAAATGTATTTCTACTTCCAATTAGCCATTTTCGTCAAGCATACTCTAATTATTTACTCCAATATAGATATTGCAGGGATCTCTTGAAATAAGTGTGAGTGAAAGACATTATATTTTTTTTTCCACCAAATTGATGATCATTTTATCTTCACATTCATTTTATTTCAGAGCTTCAATATGTAATTGTCTGCACCAAATATGTAATTACACCCATTCTTCAAAAATAAAAGCTCAAGAGACATAAATACTCGAGAAAAGTGCCCTCCAGTGGCTTGTATCTGCACACAAAGGCAGCAGCTCTTGCTTTTCGGCCGAGCCGGAGATTTTGGGTTTCTTTCTTGTATCGATAAACGAGTCTCTTGGGCTAGTGAGCCGCTCTAGGCTTGAGTCCTTACAGCGTAGCCCTATACTGACTGTTGGTTGGACCGGGCCCCCCTGCATTGGTTTTGCATCTTCTAATCCCCCCTATACTGACTGATGGTTGGACCGGGAGCCCCCTGCATTGGTTTTGCACTTTCTAATCCCGGTTTCACGTTAGTGTTAAAAATAATTTTTAAAAAATAAAAAATATTATTGAATAAAAAATATTTTTAAAAATAATTTTAACCATACTTTTAAATAGTTACTGATATATGTATGAAGTTATGAACTGTTCGACACCAAGTTGAGAAGGGGAAAATTATTAGATTAACAAGAGTTTTACTCCTCTTTGTCATATTTCTATTGTATGAAATATTTATGATGTCATTTTTATATAAGAAAAAATAATACAATTCTCAGGATATTGAATAATTCTTCGTTGATAAAGATAAAGGGAAGATTACACTAACCCCTTGAAGCATGGTGAAACTAATATCTGTTTGTTAATGTGTTTCAAAATTGTTTTTGGAAAAAATGATTTTTTTATTTTATTTTATATTTTAAATTATTTTTTTTTGTTTTTTTAGATTATTTTTATGTACTGGTGTCAAAAATATTTTTTTTTAAATAAAATACATCATTTTAACACATTTATAAATAAAAAATACTCTAAAAAACAATATCAATCACACTTCCAGACATACACTAAACTACTCGGACGTTAGATTACTTGATAAATAAAAATCTTTTCGTACTCAAGAAAATATTATAAGAACCTCATTCGAGCTCTATTAATTTTACTTTTAAAAAATTAATATTAATTTTTTAAAATTATTTTTGCGTGAGTCAATGTTTGGAGCTCTTTCTTCTTTTTTTTTTTTTTTTTTCCAAGTACAAGAAATTTGAAGGGTGTGGCTGTGCAAGCATCCTCATGTGATATTTCTTGTCAACTTGTGATATTTCTTTCTGTTTTTAGCACTGCTACATTCGTACTGTTTGTGTTTAAAGTTTGGAATTTTTACAGCAAAATTTGGAATCCCATCTGCCATCACTGTCACACACCCAATCCAAAGCCCTGTTTCATTGTCCATCTGATTCTTGTAACAGACCTCTCTGTGCTCCAATCGTGGACACAAATTCTTATCACCTACAAAAAAAAATTATTTCTTTACTGATGATCCATGTTTGAATCTGTGAGCCTGGTTGATACATCTATCTTTGTTTTGTCGGAGAAAAAAAAACTGCATTTAGTTCCCTGATTATTTCTAGTTATTACATAAACTTTCATGTCTGTTAAGGATGTCAGTTTTGTTTTGTTTAGGCAAAAACGGTCGAAATAAAATGAGATCAAAACAATAACCCAGTTTAAATTCTTGTCTATTCTAAATTTTAAATACCGGCCAAAACATATCGGTATCATTTTGACCGTATTGTTTCAGCTATTGTCTTAAAATAATTGGTCTAGGTAATGTCCCACAAGTAAGAAGAGTAGATCGAAACGAGGAACCTGTAAGGTCCAACGAATTTATTAATGGGGGGCATCATCCTTGATGCTGAGCTCTGTATCCTAACTTCACATTTTGGCCTGATTGGAGGGTTACAAAACCAGAAATGAAAGGGGGGAAAGCGATCGAGTTAAGCATTCAGATATCACTGTCCAGTTTCCATCTTCGTCACTGTTTTGAAATTTCAAACATGGATGCTCCTTTCTTTTGTTACCATTTATAAGCAAACTTCTGTCAGTCTTCCCATGTGTAGCTGTGCAGCTAGAGAGATCAGGGTCTGTACAATTTCCTTGCAGGGATGGGTCCATGACTTGTTGATCTGGATGTTACTGATATAAAGATTCATCCATGGCCAACAAACAGCATTCACAGCTTGGAATGGGTGGCATCTCTCTGCTTCAAAACACCTCAGGTGGGTTGCGTACTGAGGGAGTTGATGAGAGAGTGAAAATGTTGCTCGAGAACTTCAGATCAGAAGAAAACATGGGATGCGGTGAAAGTTTTGCTGAGAGAGCTGAATGGTTCTATCAGAAACGCCCTCAACTTCTTGCTTCACTTCAGGACCTCTACAATGGGTACACGACCTTGCTGGACAGATGCAGTAGAATGGAAAAGGGGAAGGGACTTGGCAAACACCACTCTTCTCCGATGCCGGCCACCTTTGATGATGATCAAGATCAAGAAGACGGTGGTGGATCTAGCAGCTTCCGGTTTCTTGATTGGGATGCTGAGAGCTCTCTGTCTTACCAACAACCACCGACCCCTACTCAAGATGAAAGGAACACCATTCCTGGCATGGATGAGATTGTAGCTGATCTTGTAATGAAGAATGTAGGGAATGATATATTAGCAGACCAGCTTGGTGACATGGAGAAGCAGCAGCAGGGCCAAGAATCAATATGGAGGAAAGTGGAGCTGCTAAAGAAACTTCTCGAGGTGTTAGAGTCGGAGAGGATAGTGTTGTTGAATGAGAATGTTAGAATGGGGCGCAAAATGCAGGCTTTAATGGAGGAAAACAAAGGGTTGTCATCGGAGGCCATGTTCATGAAAATGAAAGCCGGCGAGCTTGCTAGGTGTGTGTTAAAGATGAGGGAGGATCACAGGGTTTGTATGCTAACTAGGAAAATTGAGGATCTCCAAGACCAGATACATGGACTGGAGATTAGAAACAGGGAGTACTGTCAACAGTTGTTGAAGAAAGAGGAGCTTAAGGAAGATAAAATTAGCGGCGGCGGCGGCGGCGGCAAAGATGGTGGGGTGGCTTTTGTGGGTTGTTGCTTCCAACTGGAGAAGCTGAAGCTGAAGAAAAAGAACGAAGCATTTGCTAGCAATGGCAGATGGTCAAAATGGTGGAACAAGGTCAAGAACATGGACGTGCTTTTGTCATGGCATGGCTAGTTTCCAGACAGCTACCACCTCTGCATCAGATGGAGTTACAGGCAGCTGATATCGTTAGTTTTCTGATGTCTTGTTTTTTGTTTAAGCCTGAAAGAAATTATAATGTTAATCTAATTAAATGATTTGACTAGCCATAAGAGGTTAGTTCATTGAAGATTTCGTTGGTGAATAAAGTTTGAATGGAAATATCATTTTTTCTTATTCAATGTAAAATAAATATTTAAATGTTATTAATGTTTTAAAAATTTTTGGTGAAACAAATTTAAATCATATATAAATTGATATAGATAAACTCAAGTAATTTTATAGGTTCAAAGGCACTTTGAATAGTCTGTAAAAATATAATTTGATTAAAAAAAATTAAGATGATATTTTTTTTTGTAATATTAAGATAACACTATATTAAATTGATTTGGATAAACTTCAGTTAATATATCAAATTTGTGATCCAGATTATAAATATATAATAATCATATAGAAAACAAATTTAAATAAATTATAAAACTTAATTCTGAATCAATCAAATATTGAATAAAAAAGACCTAAAAGGCAAACTTAGTTAATCTGTCATATCTACAATCTAGGTTATAAAACCAAGATAATCTCATAGAAAGAAAATCATAACAAAAGACAAGGTTCATTTCCTGATCACCCCAATATTGAAAGATAGGATTTAAAAAATCAATCAATTAAAAAATATAAGAAAATAACCTAAGTCAATTTGTGAAACCAATTATCTAAGTCATGGATAGAGATAATTTCTTAGAGAAAAAACTTATTTAACTTTTACATTTGTAACTTTGGTCATGAGATCTAAATAACCTCATAAAAGATAAATTAAAATAAATTATGAAGTTAAATTCTTGACTGGGACTTAATGAAATTTGTAAAAAAAATAATTAAAAAAATAACACAATTAATAAGCCGAGTTAACATATGTTAACTCGGTAAGCATTATTTTTGAGTCATAAGATCGAGATAAACTTATAAAAATAATTCAATACAAATATTGAGGTCTAATTTATAATAAAACACAATATCAAGTGATGAAATTGAAAAAAAAATCAAATAAAAATAAAAAATGAGTCAACAAGGTTCACTCATTAAACCTGCTACTCAGATCATAAGACGAGGACAACTAATAAAAATCAAATACAATGTTGAAGGACCTATGACTCAGGTTACGAGACTGAGATAACCTTAGAAAGAAAAAAAAACAACTCAATTTAACTACGGTTAAAATACTAAAATTTACATCTTTGCATCCTGAGACCAAGACATCTCTATAAAAAAAGAAATTAAAATAAATTATGAAACTCGATTCTCAATCAATTTTATATTAAGTGATAAAATTAAAAAATAAAATCACAAAAAAACACCTCGAGTCAATTCAGGTAACCTATTAAGCATTATTCGCATGTCATGAGAATAAAATAACCCAATAGAAAGCAAACAAAACAAATTATGAACCTTAATTTTTCAATTAACCTAATATATTAAAGGAAAAAATAGGAATAATAATAACAATTAAGAATAAAAACATGAGTCAATCATTAACCAGTCAAAGTTGCGATTTGTGCGTTATGAGAGTTGGATAACTCAATAAAAAACAAATATAATATTAAATGATAATTTTTTTTTTTTTTTTGCAAATAAGGTCAAAATGGGGTTTTCACCATGGATTGCTACAATAAAAACCCTGTATGTTTTAGTATATTATGTATATATACATATAACAAACTTAAGGTTTTTTAGTTTTTTATTTATAAATTTGCTTTTATTAACTCATACTCCTCCACAAATCAATCCAGCTATTTTTAAACTTGAAAAACAATGTCAAGAGCATGTAGAATTCCTTAACAATGTTATTAAACCAGATCAAATAGATCAATTTTGAAACCTTCCACCTCGACTTTTTTTCTAGCTCAAGTTTTCAATTAAATCATATGAGAATTAACCATATATGAATCAATCTATTTCACGAGTCTAAAGGCAACTTGAATAATCAATAAAAACATGTCTTAGCTTTTAATAAATCTTCTAGATGATATATATTAAAAAACAATATTGAAACAATACCAAAATGAATTAACTTTGATCAACTTCATGACCTGATCATAAATTTTATTGGTTTTAATAACTTTTTTTAAAAATATATTTTATTTAATTATATGAGAAAAAATAGATGCTTTCAAAATTGATCATCAATCATAAAATAGATGTTTACTTAAAACTATAACTATGATAACTTTATAGAAAAAAGATAGAAATAAATCATGAAGTTCATTTCTTAGTCAATAAAATTGAATTTAAAAAAAAAAAAAACATGTCAGACCCCGAATATGTTCATGAGCTTTCTAAAATTTAATCAAACTCGTAAATTTAGTCATTATCTACATAAAATTTAATAACTTAGTTCATTTTTTAAAGAAATATTTAACTGAATATTTTAGAAAATAGATCATACTACATTGCCGAGATATTTTTTAATATCTATTTGATGTTGAGATATTTCTCTAACACCATTATAATCATATAAAAAATAATAATTTAAAATAGATTATTAACTCCAAATTTTAATAAACACATACTCTAACACTAAATTACTTTTTTTTTAAAAATCAATAACTAAAAAAAAATCACAACAATAAAAAACCCACTATGAATTACTATTTTAATTTTAATTGAGTGTTTGTAGTGTTAATGGGTATGGGAACAATGTTTTAGCTTCGTTTGTAATTGTAATGTAATGAAATAATAAAAGAACGAAGACCGAGTTAGGAAAGGAGCGTTGATGATCTGTTTGGATAATAGTTGGCTTTGTTTTTTAAAATATTTTTTTATTAAAATAATATTTATTTTAAAAAATTATTTTTAATATTAATATATCAAAATGATATAAAAAAACTAAAAAGTTAATTTAAAAATAAAATATTTTAAAAAAAAATTGTTTTTGAAATATAGTATCAAACGTGCAATTTTGTATACCTAACTTTTTTTCATTGATTTAAATTTAGTTTTTAAAATTAATTAATTGATTTAAAATATTAGTAATTTATCAAACTCTTATATTAATTAAGAATAGATTTTAAATATTATTTATTAAATAAAATTTAATTTTTAATTTTTTTTAATAAGAATATTTTAAAGAATATTGTTTTATCAAATTCTTATATTAATTAAGGATAGTTTTTTTTTATAACACTAGCAAAAACCAAATTTACAATCTTTTATTATTAATTTTTAAAATTTTATCCGGTTAATTTTCTAATAGCATTTTTCATATAATAAAATATATTCATAAAATTCCACCTTTAAATAAAAAATACATCATCAAATTCAAAACACGTGCATCTCTTTTCTTAAATTTTTATTTTTTTACAATAGAAAAACGGAAGGACCGTAGCGAAGCGCAGAGCAATTACTCAAGTGATTGATGACTCTCTGAACTTGAAATGGGTTCAGATATTAACCGGTCCCTCCAATAAACATTTTGACCCGAGAACGCACCCTCACGGGTCGAATATCGAAACGCGAAACGAAACGCGACCCCAGCGTAAGCTGCAAAATTACAGGGGGTGGAGAAGTGCTAAAGAGCATAACAAAAAAATAGGTGTACAGTAAAACATTCTTAAGATCTTCACACGTGGTCATACATGGCACTCCCACCGTCAGATCCACTAAAGTAATCCTCTTTAAAGAGGCTCAAATACGTAGAGAATAAAAAGGGCACCCCTTTCAGCGCCGTCTGTGAAGAGCTTTAAAGACACCCTCCTCCTTATCCCCCCCCCCCAAACCCATTATACTAACCAAGGTAAACAAAAACCCTAGATTCATTCATTTATTTTACCCTTGCTTTTAATTGTTTTGCTGTTTTCTTTGATTGGTTTTTTTTAATCTTGTTAAAGTTTGTATCTTTTCATTCCTTTCTAGTTAATGCTAGTGTATTATTGTCTTAGGAGTTTTTGGTGATATGGGTTCTGTTTGTTGAGATGGGCGGGGCTTGATTTCATGGTTTTTGTGGCTATAAGTTAAAGAGACTATTAATCTTTGTTTAGGGCTTTTGACTATGATGTTTAATGAAGAAAGTGTTTTGTTTCTCCTAATGTGATTAATTTGATTTGTTTTGGAATTAAATTATCAAGATTTGAGTTAAGTATGAGAATTTAAGTACTTTTGGAGGTTTCAGAAATGGGTATCTGCTAAGTAAGATAGTTAACTAGGTTTAGGTTAGGTTATGACTCGCTTAGTGGATCATGCTGGCAACATGTAATCTTGCTGTGGCCTGTTCCTTGTTGTATACATAGGGTTTTTCTTGGGATTCCTTGTATGGGTTTTCATGTTTAGGTTTTAATTGGATTGGTACTGTAAATTCTTTTCTTGCAGATGGATCGGGAGAAGCTTATGAAGATGGCCACTGCAGTTCGCACTGGTGGGAAGGGTAGTGTGAGAAGGTGGGAAGACTATTCCATTGCAACTGATCTAGCTTTCGCTGGAATTTATCAATTAGCTAAATGATATTGTGTTTGCATCAAGTACTTTAGAAACGAAAATAAATGTAAATTGGAGAATGAAATTGTTTTATTCAAAATTGCCTTGCATGAGATAGTCAGCCTAGTGGCATATTGATTTGTGTTCCTCGGAGTGTACATGTTTTTATTCATGTTTTATTGTGTTTTTCTGTTGTTTACCTCTAATGAGTTTCTTTTAAATCTATGGTTATAACTGAAGGAAGAAGAAGGCTATCCACAAGACTAATACTACAGATGATAAAAGGCTTCAGAGCACCCTGAAGAGAATCGGAGTGAATGCTATACCTGCAATCGAGGAAGTCAACATATTCAAGGATGATGTGGTTATCCAGTTTCTAAATCCCAAAGGTAAAGCTGACTAGTATACACGGGCATGATATATTCAGATCTTCCAAATTCTCATGATCAATTTCTATCTTATTATTGTTTTGGTTATAATTTTGCAGTGCAAGCATCCATTGCTGCCAACACATGGGTTGTTAGTGGTGCCCCACAAACTAAGAGTATGGCTCTAAGACTTCATATTTAAAATCTGGAATGAAAAGTAAAATCTTTTGTCTGTTAATTGGCGGAGCATCTCTGTATACTTCATGGTTAAATGTTCTTGGACTTGGCCCATTGAGTTTGGATTTCTCAAAGGAATTTAACAACTTGTTAGATTGATATTTTCTGATCGAATGATATCTGACATGCAAGCTTGTTCTATTTTTTTATATCAGAATTGCAAGATATTCTCCCTCAGGTTCTCAGTCACTTAGGTATGCACTTTTGAATCTATTCCCTGTAAATGCAACCATCTGTGAAGTTTAACTGGTGCTTGAACTATCTTCTACTCTTTTGTTTCTCTATCGGCAGGCCCTGATAACTTGGACAACCTGAAGAAATTGGCGGAACAGATCCAGAAGCAGGCGGCACCGGGTGCAGGTGCTACCGCCGCAGATGCAGCGGCACAGGATGATGATGATGATGTCCCAGATCTTGTGCCAGGAGAGACCTTTGAAGCTGCAGCAGAAGAGGAGGGTAAAGTTGCTGCTGCTTAGAGAGATTTAGAAGGATTTTGTGCTATTTTATATACTTCCTGTGTTTTTGAAGTGACCCATTTTTCTAATAACATCAATCTTAATCTTATGTTCTCGGGGACTCTTGATAGTTGTTGTGTCAGAGTTTTCGATTCATTACGCTTTGCAGAAATTCGTGATTGATATTTGCTTACCAAGGCGGTGCTTCCTGATTGAATGCCAGCGCCATTGCCATGGCAATGCTCGAATCACTGTTCTTCAAAAATAAGTCAGAGAGAGAAGTTTAGGACACACCTAGCATCCTATCCATAGCATCACTGTGATTTCGGCTATAGCCCATAATATTTTTACTGGAATTTTGCGGGCTTGTGTTATGCCGTGGGCTAGAATTATTTTTATTGGTTAAAAAATATTACCCGGGGAAAAATAGTGCCACTTGGAGCGTCGACTTTACTGAGCAAAAAGAGTATAATTTAATTAGATAAAAAAATGAAAGATAACAGGGTGAATGAACTAATTTAAACAGAATCATTGAACCTAAGAAAAATATTTAGCAGTCACTAAAAGGAAAATGAATTTAGGATTCCAACCAATATATTAGTATTAGTATTAGTATTAGTAATTAGTAAAAGAGCTAAAAGAGCTCGGCCAGCCACTGTGCACGCACACTCATGTGCACTGTGGACTGGCCATTTTCAGCCCTTGCTTCGCGCGCGTATGTGCACCTGTTTTTTTTTTTTTTTTTGCACAAATATGCTTTTTATAATTTCTATGTCGGAAATGACAAAGGAACGCCTGTGGCCGAGCGGCTCGCTGCGCGCTGGAAAATTCAGCGCGCAGGGGTTCGAACCCCTCAGCCAACAAATTTGATTTTGGTTGTTTTTTTTTTTTTTCTTCTGAAATACTTTTTTTTATTTATTTGGAAAGCAACTGTAAAAAGCTTTATGCCCGCTCATAAAGCAATGATAATTGTTATTATCATAAGATTATTATTAATAATAATAATAATAATTTGATAATTTTTATTATTTTAATAGTAAGCAATGATAATTTTAGATTTTCAAACTTTGATTTTGCTATTGTTATACTAGGGGGTGTTGAGCTATTTTATTATATTAAATTTCGCATGCTCATAAAGCTATGATAATTGTTATTATCATAAGATTATTATTATTAATAATAATAATAATTTGATAATTTGATAATTTTTATTATTTTAATAGTAAGAGCATTGATAATTTTAGATTTTCAAACTTTGATTTTTCTATTGTTATACTAGGGGGTGTTGAGCTATTTTATTATATTAAATTTCGCATAAATAAATATTATATTTTTATTTGGATCCAGCAAATCCTATAAAAATTGTTTACTCAGCCCGCAACGTAGAACATATATTTTTTTAAATTTTCAAATTAAATGATTTTTTCAGCTAATAATTTTTGTTTTGTTTTATCATCTATTATATTTTTTTATGTGCTCTTTCTTTTATTTTTTTTATTGGTTTTATTGTTATTATTTTCAAGTTAGATGAAATTTTTTTTCCTGATAATTATGATTTTTTTTTATTAAAGTTATTATGATTTTTTTTCTTTTATTTTTTTCTGTTCTTTATTCATCATTAACACAATAATAATAATAATCATAATAATAATAATAAGATTAATAATAATAATAATAATAATAATAATAATAATAATAATAATAATAATAATAATAATAATAATAATAATATATTCTTTTTCTTGCTTACTCTTTTGTTAATGTTTTTGAGTGTTTTTTCTTTTGGGATAATTTGATAATTTTAATTGTTTTTGCAATAATAGCAATAGTCATTTTGTATCTAATATTACTGGGGATAAAAGACAACTCAAGAACAAAAAATAGACAAATTTACCTAGGTTATCTACAATTAAAAAACGATACAAGTCACTTTTGTCTCGATTACACTGTTCCTTTTAAACGGCAAACAAGTCATTATTATATGTTTTAATATTTATTGCATATTATCACCTAAAAATATATAAAGAGATAAAAAAAATGACCTCGGATTTTTTGCAGGAAAAAAATTAATATCAGCATTCTTAAATACATTTAATATAATTATATGATGAATAAATCTTATAAAATAAAAAAAAAATGGCTTTGAATTTTAATTTTGTGCTCTTTTGTTCAAGTTTATTTCTTAAAAAAAAAAATTGGATTTTTAATATTTAAGATCTAATATTACCCGGGAAAAAATACAACTCAAAAAAACAAAAGGTCAACAAATTTGCCTAGATTATCTACAATTAAAAAATATACGAGGCACTTTCCGTTTTGACTACACTGTTCTTTTTAGACGGCAAATAAGTAATTATAGCACGCAAAAAATTTATATTTATTTTTTAAAAAAATTGCAATATTTTTATTTATAATGTGTCAGATCTAATATTACTGGGGAAAAAAGGCAACTCATATTTTTTTTTTTTACAAATTTACCTAGGTTATCTACAATTAAAAAAATATAAAAAGCACTTCTCATTTCGATCACACTATATAGTATGTGAGACTAAGTATATGTGTTTAATATTTATTTAATATTATCGCCTAAAAATATATAAAGAGAGAAAAAAAATGACCTACGATTTCTTGCAAAAAAAAATTAATATCGGTATTCTTAAATATATTTAATATAATAATATGATGAATAAATCTTATAAAAAAAAACTTTGGCTTTGAATTTAAATTTATATTTGAGACTCTTTTTTTTTCCTTTTAAGAAACGGTGACCTTTTTTTCACATGTATTTTTTATTTTTTAGTGTCCAAGTCAGTTGTTCTTTTTTAACCGGGTTTCTTTTTTTTTTTTTTTTTTTTTTTACCAGAGTATCCGTGACAACAAATTTCTAATAAATCATTTCACCTTCTTAGCAAATTTTCTAACAAATTTTATCAAAACTTTTTTAGCAATAGCAGTATTCAATCACATTTTGGTTGAAAAAAACCATTTTTAACAGATTTTATCAATTACAATTATACTAATTAAATATTAAAATAACAAAATACAACATTTATAAAATCAATCAATTTTCTACATAGATAAAAAAGCACAGCGAAGCGGGCAAATCAGCTCGTATATATATATATGAACTAATTTAAACAGAATCATTGAACCGAAAAAAAATATTTAGCAGTCACTAAAAGGAAAATGAATTTAGGATTCCAACCAATATATATATATATAAACTGAAAAAAAGTAATTTTTTTTTTATCAAAGTCTAATTTCAAATAAATTAAATATAGAAGGGTAAAATTAAAAAATTAAAAAGATAAATGACATCATTACACTATTATAATAAATAGTTATTTGATTGTAAAAAAGATAAAAATATTATTTCCTCATAATTTAAAAATGAGAAAAACTATTATTATATTATACTATATACTAAAAGAGCTTATGGTTCGGTTACTGTAGCATGTGAGACAAATTACTGTGGATTACAATAGTGTTGCTCAATTTTCAAGTTGGTTCGGGTCATTCGGTTTGCTGTTTGAATACTATATACTAAAAGAGCTCATGGTTCGGTTACTGTAGCATGTAAGACAAATTACTGTGGATTACAATAGTGTTGCTTAGTTTTCGGGTCGGTTGTTTGGGTCATTCGGTTCGCTGATGTCCAGATATTTATTTATAATTGCACGGTAAGATTCAACAAAAGGCCTGTAGCTCAGTGGAAATCAAGAGCCCCTGTTTCTAATGAGGGCAGGTGTTCGACCCCTACCTAGCGCGGATTGCATTATTTTATTTGTTTATAGTTTTCTTTTTCATTTTTTGTTTGCTTTTTTGATTTTTTTTTTCACTTATGAATTTCTTTTCATTTTTCTTTCTTTTGATTGTTTTTTATTTATTTATTTTGACGTCAAATTATTATTTTTTATATTTTTTTTTTCATTTTTTTTGTTACAGTTATTGACCTTTTTTTTTTTCTTTGATTGATTTTACCCATTATTAACGCAATAAGAATAATAATTTTAGTTTTTTTTTTCTTACTTCCTCTTTTTTTAATGTTTTTGCTTTTTTTCATTGGGGTAATTTAATAATTTTTATTTTTTTAGCAGTAATAGTAATGATATTTTTAGATATTAAGACTTCGATGTTCCTGTTATTATAATAGGATGTGTTAATGTGTTTCATTATATCAAACCTTGCATGTATAAATGTTATACTTTATTTGATTTTTTCAAATTTTTCATTTGATTGAAATTGATAATATATTTGGTTTTGTTTTCGGCCCTTATATTTTTTATTTTAATTCCCTTAATTTTTTATAGTTCTTAAATAGTTCATATTTTTATCTATATTTATATATACGTGCCTTTAGTTTTGGTTTTGAATTTTTATTATTTTCTCTTTTGTTGAGATAATATTTTTTCCAAAAATTTTGTTCTTAAATTTTAGTTTGTGTTTATGATCATTTGAAAATTAATATTTCTTATTTGTTTTTTCTTTTGGTTTTTTTATTAGTTTTTTTTTTAACATCAAATGATATTTTTAACTAATAATTTTTATTTTTATTCATTTTTATTTTGTTTGCTCTTTGTTAAAGTTTTTGGGCTCTTTTTATTCTTTTATTGAATTTATTTTCCCATTATTCATGCAAAATAATAATAATAATAATAATTTTAATTTTTTTTCTTGCTTTCTCTTTTATTAATATTTTTGAGTTTTTTTCTTCTCGAAATAATTTAATAATTTTTATTGTTTTAGCAATATTAGTAATGATATTTTTAGATGTTAAGCCTTCTATATTGTTGTTGTTATAATAGGATGTGCTGATGTGTTTTATTATATCAAGCCTTGCATGTATAGATGTTATATTTTATTTTTGAACTAGCAAAATCTATTAATTATTTCAATCCCAATAATTATAAAAAATATTTGTTCAGCCCACAACGTAGTGAGAACAATTAACTAGTATTGCCTATTCAAGGATTTTATAATTAAAGAGCACAATTACAGTTATAAAGATGAATAGTGATTTATTATGAGTTTTTATTTTTATTTTTGTTAATGCATGTCTTGAAGTGTGCTGACATGCTGGTGGCCACGTTTCGCCTTGATTTATTTCCAGTACGATGAGGTTGAGGTTGTGCGAGTAAAATCTTGAAGAGTCAAATTATAAAAATAATATTTTAAATTGTATAAATATGAATTTTTTAATGTGTATATTTCAATCGAAAGAACCATTTGAAAAGCCAATTGTATTAAAGTGAAATAATTAAATACTTTATTTGTTTTCAATTAATCTGATGAGTTTTTTTTTACATAGTTGCATTTAATAGATTTTTTTTTTGTTAGCTCCATTTTGTTGTTTTTGAATTTATTAAGAGATATGTAGGAATAACATTTTTGAGAAAGAAAAGGTATTTTGATATTTTGTTTAGCACTCTCATAGGAGCATATAATGTAAGCATTGGAGAGTCAATATATATATATACGAGCTGAATGCCCGCGCGATGCGCCGGGGTTTTTTTATCTATGTAGAAAATTAATTGTTTTTATATGTATTGTATTTAATTGTTTTAATATTTAATTAGTATAATTATAATTGATAAAATATATATAATTGAAATGGAAAGTGGTTTGTATATTTTGTAATTGCAGATAACGTATGTAATTTTTTTTTCTGATTTTTTTTCTCAGTGATATTAGATTTGACACATTATATAAAAAAAAATCCACAAATAAACTTATATTTTATGTGTGGTATAATCAGTTATTTTAATATTCAATTACTAAAATTGCAATAGATCAAATATGTTAGAAATGAGTTTTTTGCGTGGTATAATTAGTATGCTTGCCCGCGCATTGTGTCAGGTTTTTTTCTATGTAGAAAAATAATTGATTTTTTACATGCTGTAATTAGTTGTTTAAATATTTAATTAGCAACATTATAACAGATAAAATATGCAACAAATTAATTTTTTACCCGCCTAAAAGGAATAGTGTAATCGAAATGGGAAGTGTTTTTTTTTTTTTTTAATTGTAGATAACCTAGGTAAATTTGTCAAAAAAAAAATTAGTTGTTTTTTTTCCTCAGTAATATTACATCTGACACATTAAAAATAAAAACATTGTAAATTTTTGAAGAAATAAACTAAATTTCTTTGCGTGCTATAATGACTTATTTGCCGTATTAAAGGAATAGTTTAATCGAAATGGGAAGTGATTCGCATAATTTTTGACAAGAATAGTGTAATCAAAATGGGAAATAGTCCGTATATTTTTTAATTGTAGATAACTTAAGTAAACTTGTTAAAAAAAAATGAGTTGTTTCTTTATCCCAGTAATATTAGATTTAAACTATTAAAAATGAAAATATTGGAAATATTTTTTTAAGAAATAAACTTAAACAAAAGAGTATCAAATTTAAATTGTAAGACACAATTTTTTTTTTATAAGGTTTATTAATCATATGATTATATTAAATATATTTAAGAATATTGATATTAATTTTTTAAAAAAAAACAAATGCTAGGTCATTTTATTCTCTCTCTTTATATATTTTTAGGCGATAATATTAAATAAATATTAAAACATATAATTAGTTTCACATACATTATAGAGTAATCGAAATGAGAAGTGGTTCGTATATTTTTTAATTGTAGATAACCTAGGTAAATTTGTCAATATTTATTTTCATGAGTTGCTTTTGTTCCTCAGTAATATTCGATCAGACATATTGAAAATAAAAATATTGTAATTTGTTTTTAAATATGAACTTAATTTTTTTGCGTGCTATAATTATTTATTTGCCATCTAAAAAGACAGTCTAATGAAAACGGGAAGTGACTCGTATATATTTCAATTATAGATAATGTAGGTAAATTTGTCAACTTTTTTTTTTGAGATGTATTTTTTTTCCCAGTAATATTAGATCTACAATATTAAAAATCAAAAAACTGAAATTTTTTGTAAAGAAATAAACTTAAATAAAAGAGCACAAAATTAAATTTTGAAGCCAAATTTTTTTTTATATAAGATTTATTCATCATATTATTATATTAAATGTATTTAAGAATACTGATATGAATTTTTGCCCTTCAAAAAATCGTAGGTCATTTTTTCTCTCTCTTTATATAATTTTAGGCGATAATATTCAATAAATATTCAAAAATATAATTAGTTTCACATACTTTAATTTGACATATATATACAAATATATAATTAATTTGACATACTTTTAATAATATATTTAATTTAAAGGACAATCTTAGGCCATTTTATTTCTCTCAATATATATTCTTAGGCGATAATATTCAATAAATATTAGAACATATAATTGGTTTTACATATTTTAATTTGACATAAATATACAAATATATAATTAAAAAATCAAAACATTGAAAATGTTTTTCAAGAAATAAACTCAAACAAAAGAGCACAAAATTTAATTTTGAAGCCAATTTGTTTTTTTATTTTATAAGATTTATTCATCATATTATTATATTAAATGTATTCAAGAATACTGGTATGAATTTTTGTTCTTCAAAAAAATTCAAGGTCATTTTTCCTCTCTCTATATATATTTTTAGGCGATAATATTTAATAAATATTTTAACATATAATTAGTTTAACATACTTTAATTTGACATAAATATACAAATATATAATTAATTTGACATACTTTTAATAATATATTTAATTTAAAGGACAATTTTAGGTCTTTTTTTTCTCTATATATATATTCTTAGTCGATAATATTCAATAAATATTAAAATATATAATTGGTTTCACATATTTTAATTTGACATAAATATACAAATATATAATTAAAAAATCAAAACAATGAAAATTTTTTCCAAGTAATAAACTTAAACAAAAGAGCACAAAATTTAATTTTGAAGCCAATTTGTTTTCATCATATTATTATATTAAATGTATTTAAGAATACTGATATGAATTTTTGTTCTTAAAAAAATCCAAGGTCATCTTTCCTCTCTCTCTCTCTATATATTTTTAGGCGATAATATTCAATTAAAATTTAAAAATATAATTAGTTTAACATACTTTAATTTGACATAAATATACAAATATATAATTAATTTGATATACTTTCAATAATATATTTAATTTAAAGGACAATCTCAGGTTTTTTTTCTCTATATATAAATTATTAGGCGATAATATTAAATAAATATTAAAACATATAATTGGTTTCACATATTTTAATTTGACATAAATATACAAATATATAATTATTTTGAAATATTTTAAATAATATATTTAATTTAAAGGATAAAATTGAAGTAAATAAAAAAATGAAAATTAAATAATATAAAATAAAACCTGGAATTAAAATATTTGGGACCAAAATTATACTGAAATCTATAATTAACTTGCATAGAAGAATGAAATCGAAAGAAATCAAACTTTAGTACCGAAAATATTAAGGATTTATAATAAATTTGCATGAAAGGATGAAATTGAAACTAATCAAAAAATAAAGTAGTAGAAGCACGGTTATAAAAAAAAAAGTGCAAGGGGAAAGCACCTTTTTAAACAGTATTGAGAAAAAATTTGTGGTGTGCATAAGTTCACCTGGACACCCCGGTCACGGGAAAAAAATAAGCGGAAACAAAAAAATGGGAAAAAATATATAAGTTCAACCAAAAAAGGGAAGAAAAAGAAGAAGCATGGTTATAAAAAAAAAAGTGCAAGGGGAAATCACCGTTTTAAACAGTAATGAGAAAAAAATTGTGATGCGCATAAGTTAACCTGGACACCGTAGTCACGGGAAAAAAAATAAGCGGAAACAAAATAATGAAAGAAAATGTTTAAGTTGAACCAAAAAAAGGAAAAAAAAGAAGAAGCACGGTTATAAAAAAAAAAGTGAAAGGGGAATTCACCTTTTTAAACAGTAATGAGAAAAAAATTGTGGTGCACATAAGTTAAACTGGACACCCCGGTAACGGGAAAAAAAATAAGCGGAAAAAAAAATGGAAAAAAATATATAAGTTGAACCAAAAAAGGAAAAGAAAAATAGATCCGGAGATTAGTGATGGCACGCGTAAATTGCCATTGATATCCTAGTTTACAAAAATAATAATAAGAATAATAAAAAATCAGTAATGAGAAAAAAATTGTGGTGCGAATAAGTTAACCTAGACATCCCGGTCACGGGAAAAAAAATAAGCGGAAACAAAAAAATAGAAAAAAATATATAAGTTGAACCAAAAAAGGGAAAAAAAATAGATCCGGAGATTAGTCATTGTACGCGTAAACTGTCATTGATATCCTAGTTTAAAAGAATAATAATAAGAATAATAAAAAAAAAGGAAAAGCAAATTTTCCAGACAGTCATTATCAAAATCAGGATTGTAAAAGAAAAAAACAAAAACACAGTAATTTAAAAAAAATAATAATAAGAATAATAATAATAAAAAAAGGGAAAGCAATACCTTTAAAAAAAAAACGGATGACAGAACAACAACAAAAAAAGGAAAGCAATTGCTTTAAAAAAAAAATGGGATGACAGAACAAAAAAAAAATGGGAAGCAAATAAAATTAGAAAAACGGAAGCAAATAAAACAAAAAGTGAAAAAACGGAGGCTGAGAGGTTCGAACCTCTGCGCGCTGGAAATCCAGCGCGCTGCCGAACCGCTCGGCCACAACTACTCATCTGACAAATTCACCATAAAAAATACAAAAACAGGGCCAGTCTAAAAAAAAAAAAAAAAAAAAAAAGCACAAACTCGCGCGAAGCACTGGATAAAAGTGCAAGTCCACAGTGACAATGTGAGTGCGTGAACAGTAATGAACAGTAATATACCGATGCCTTTTAGTTTTTTTGTTAATAAAAAAAAAAAAAAAAAAAAAAGCACAAACTCGCGCGAAGCACTGGATAAAAGTGCAAGTCCACAGTGACAATGTGAGTGCGTGAACAGTAATGAACAGTAATATACCGATGCCTTTTAGTTTTTTTGTTAATATATATTTTTTTTTTTGGCTTTCAAGCAAAATTAGGCTTGAAAAAAAGGGGAGTTATAAAGAAAATGCTCAAAAAATAATTATCCCCTATATGCAACCATGTTAAGAAGGAAAATAAGTTTGGGAGTGTGTTTGAAAATGTTTTTGAAAAAAATTAATTTTTTTTTTACTTTAAATTAATGTTTTTTGGTGTTTTTAAATTATTTTGGTGTGCTGATGTAAAAAATAATTTTAAAAAAATAAAAAAAATCATTTTGATATATTTATGAACGAAAAGCGCTTTAAAAAATAATATCAATCACACTCTCAAACAGATACTTTGAAAATATTGACATCTTCCTAGGTGCTAGAGTTGAAAAAAATCTAATCAACAAAGAAATCCTCAATAAAGCTAAAAGCCCTTTCTCTTATCCATATATTGAGATTATTTTTGAAAGTATTTTTCGTTCATAAATATATTAAAATGATATTTTATTTTTTAAAATTAATTTTGATATTAATATATTTTTAAATGAAAATATTAAAAAATTGAAAATATATTTTTTTTTTTTTAAAAAAAAAACGGAGGGTAAAACAGCCCTTTAATTAACAGGAGGAAGTATTGGCTTAAGAGCTTAAACCCACATCCAACACAACTAATATTCATAAACATCCGTTTTGTTAAATAATAACTGTTTTTTGTTTTTAAGAATGTCCGTTATCCTTGCACACGGCCTCAGCCCTCCACTCATCGAGGTGATGATGGCGGTGGTTCTAGAAGGAACACACAGCGTTTTACCCAATTCTAACCAATACATCCTCTGGTTTCCACCATCACCACCAACCAATCAAAAACCTCTCTCAACACTGCCAGGAAAATCAAAACGACACCGTACTCGTCTCACCAAAGCAGCAGCAGAAACGCGGGAAATCCGAGTCTGCACGAACCGCACATGCCGTAAACAAGGCTCATTTCAAACTCTAGAAGTCGTCACCGATTTAGCCCCTCCGGATATAACCGTCAAGTCCAGTGGCTGCTTAGGCCGTTGTGGCTCTGGTCCAAACGTCGCCATTTTGCCTCAAGGAATAATAGTGAATCATTGCGGTACAGCTGCTAAAGCTGCACAGTTCATGGCTACTGCTGCTAGTGTTAGCGATGGAGATATAAGTAAGAGTTTGGAAGCACTTGCTTTGAGAAAAACAGCTCAGGCTGAATCCGATCTTGCAAATTTCTCCAAGGCCGAGGAATTACTCTCACTGGTATAAATTTTTTAAAAATTAATTTGATTTGATTTAACTTAATTTTGGGAATGATTTAGGGTTAATGATGCATGCAGGCTATTGATCTTCAACCATTTGGTGGTATCCACGTCATTTATAAATACAGGTTTGTATAATTCCTTTTCTTTTTAACAGATGAAAGGGTTGGTTCAGAAAAATAATTTGAGTTTTTTCCCTAAATGACAGGTCCCTTGCAAGATTGGCTATGAGAAACTATTCGGGTGCTCTTGAAGATGCAAGAGAAGCTTTAAGATTAGCTCCTCGGTATCTTGATGTGAGTCACAGTACTTGTTAACATATCAAATTTGTTTTTACTGTTGGAGAATTATACTGAAGAAGAAGCACAGGAAAGCAATTTTTTTTTATAAAAAAAATCACATCAGTAGGCTTTTAATTAAAGAAGCCATTCTAAAACCCATGATGCACTGGAACACAAAGATGCCCCCCCCAAAAAAACCCCACAAGGAATCATTTTCTACTTTCTTAAGTTATAATCCGATTTTTCATATTTAATATGAAAGTGAGATATACTGGAGGTCTCTTGCCACGGGGTGTTGTTTCTTGCAGTTTGCTCTGTGTTGACTATGCAGATGCAGGCTGCAGAACTCTGTCTGTGCGCTTTTGCTTATTGCTGTTTGAATAGCTTTCATGATTGGTATAGTGAAAAAGAAAGAGAGGCTTTTCAACTGTGTATTTTCAGAGATTGGTATTTTTAATTGTCATGGGGATGTATTTATGATCTCTTGTTAAGCAGGCTTACATGTGCGAAGGTGATGTTTTCATGGCAATGGAAGAATATGATGCAGCGGAGAAGGCATATTTGACTTGTTTACAGATAGACCCATCTATTCGTCGTTCCAAATCTTTCAAGGTATATTTCAATTTCTTGAGATTCTTTCATTTTTATTTTTACAGAACCGTATGTAAGATTAGCTTTTCATTGCTGTATCTTCTTCAATTTGTTTATCAGCTCCTGCAATAACTCTAAGTAGGTCTTTCCTTATCTTTCAATTTTTTAATTTCACTTCAAGACCTTCAAATCCCAAAAGAATAAAATATGGCTTGTGTTGATCGGAACTCTCCTCCCATCTGATATTTTCTGATTCTTTCTTCATTCATCAGATGATGTCCTGAAATTTTAGTTTAGTGTATCTAATTGTTAATTGTAATCCTGCTTTTATGAGATTTTTATGAACAAATAAAAGTTAGGATGTGAAACGATACTATTTTGATTACTTTTTCAGTTGAAAAAGTAAAATTAAAAATGAAGCCCCCTTGGCTCAGTCTTTGGTTTGTTTTCGTTTTGCATGCACTTAGTGATTTATCTTATTACATTTTATATTGACCAGAAGGGTAGCTACACTTTTTCAACTAAACCAACTTAAAATAAAGATATCCTTCTAACCACATCACATTCAAGGAAAGTAATCAATTTTGAAGTCTTAAAATTTCCTATAAAGACAAAAAGTTTAATCTTTTTCAGTGCAAAATGAATGAATAAAATGATTTTCACTTTGTTATTTGGTCATTAACTGTATCTGTTGCAACATTAGAACGACTTTGAATTGGAAGACTGTATTTGCCTCTAGATCTGAACTAGAATGGCTTGACAGGTTAGTTGAACATAAAAAAAAGAACCTATAAGCTAGCGTTTGGTTATTGTCATAGAACAACAGAAATGGAGACAGTGAAGACAAAGGGACATCTCTCCATGCACTTCCTGTTTTGAATTGTTAAGGAACCATCTCACCTAAAAGCTTAAGCTTGTAAATGAGGCCCTAGAATATGATTTATATTATTCTCTAACACACCCCCTCAAGTGAAAGCCCTTTGGGCTTGAAACTTGCACAGGCCCACATTACCTTGTGCTTGATTTTTTTATCAAATAGAATGGGGGTGGTGAGATTCGAACTCGTGACCGCTGGGTCAACAAGGCTCTGATACCATGTTAAGAAACCATCTCACCTAAAAGCTTAAGCTTGTAAGTGAGGCCCCAGAATATGATTTATATTATTCTCTAACATGAATGTATAAAAATTCACTCAACTATTGTTTTAGAGACATTTATTTTATGTATTCGTCTTTTTTTCTCTAACCAAACATTTTTGTCTCTTCTGTATCTGTCCAAGCACAACCTAAGAGAATATGGAGTATGAAAACAATTAGATAGCATCCTTGCAAATTTAAAATTTAACTCTGGAGTCTGAACCTTGAAAAAATGCCATTTGGGCCAGAAATATATTACGTTTTCCTTAGCATGCTATGTCACAATGTCGGTCTTGTGAGATCGAGCAACTTAATAAGTTACCATGCACTTAGATGTAAGAATACATATCCAAGAAAAGAAATCATGTGAACTAATGAGCCATTAGATATTATCTTGGCATATGAGACACCTCAGCATATTATTATTATGGTGCTGCAGACATGAATCGAAGTCTCATACTTCAACAAGGTTTGAAATGGGAACTTGCACTTGAATTTGTTTGATAACTCTCAAATAAATATATATTGGAATGTGGGACTTGATATGCAAACGATAGCATTCATGTATGAACCAACTGATAATAGGGATAGAATTTCTCATAATTTAGCACTGCTCAAATACAATGTGTTCCCCAAGGAGAAAAAAATAGAAAAGGAAAAAAAAAAGCTTCAATATTTTCTGTCTCTGGCAGACTCGGGTGGAAAAGCTTAACGAGTACCTAACTGCTGCACATACGCCTCTCAATCAGCATGAATGAATCCACCTGTGAATGCATATTACAATCTGAGGGATTGAAGTCTTGAAGGTTCTCTGCATCCAGGTTTGATTTTCTCGCTTTGAAAATCTGTCCTAATTTTGTTTCTCTGTGTTTAGAGCTTGAGATGAAATATAAAGTTTATACAATTCTATGGCCTAGTTATATTCTATAGAAATATATATCATATATTTGGGTGTGTAGATGGGATTCTTAAGGATAGATGTCCACTATATTTTATCTTGGCTGATTATTTACCTCTCTGCACATAAAACCACATGAAATTTCAATCTCATTAAATGGGGGAGTACACAGCCATATGCGTACTTCTTTATAGATCTCCACTATAAAATAATGTACGTGATCTTGCTTACAAGCTATCCATTGATTTTCTTAACATGAAGTAGAGAACGTTACAAGATATCTAAATCACCCTCCCCCACCACATAAGCAAAGACGCAAACACAGAACCACACAATGCCACAAATATTTTGAGCATCAATTAGTATTGGTAGGGGGTTGTTGCTTGTCTCATGGGGATGAAGGCATTTGGGTTCTCTAGCAGAGACCTTGATAGCAACTAAAATTGAAAGATGGATTTATGAACATTGCTTGTATTTTCAGATATTGATCCAATAGTTGGGAAGTTATTGCTAATGATACGAGAATCAGTGAATTTAGAACACACGTTACAGTTTCGTTTTTTTTGAAATGTTAAGGAAATAGTGTGCATGTCTTGTAACTCTGCACAAGACTCTCCGCGCGCGTGTGTGTGTTATAATCTGCACTGACCATTTTGCTTTGTTCAAAATGGAAAATCTTAAACAGGCACACAAATTGCTCTTAAGTAAACTGGAGTTCAACTTCAGGTCATTTTCATTCACAGAAATCACGCAAGGAGTGAGTCACTCCTAACCTCTATTCAAAGGTACCCAAATTTCCAGCCTCATAAAAGTAGTGGACTGGAATGACCGCACAACTAACGAGGTGTGCATTGTGCAGCTGAACTCACTTGCATTGCTTTGTGCAAGCCTCTTTCATAATTGAATTTTGTCAGAGAGCAATCTGTGTATATGGAAAAATACCATTACTGATTGAATGCAACATCTTGATTTCAATATTTCTTTAACTTTATTCGTGCATGTTCTTAAAAATGTCAAATCTAACCAAATCTTGGTCATTATTGAAACTGTATCATTATTTTGTTGTAGGAACCATTGATCTGCTCTTAATTCTAGTAAGGACTCGTGGTTCTAATCTTTTTCTTTCTCACTTACAGTACTTAAAAGATTAATAACTTTGTTGATTTTGATTTCATAAAGAAAATAGAAAAAGGTTTAAAATGTAGCTTCTATTATTTTTTAGTTCAAAAAAACATATGACTGGATGAAATAACATAGAAAGTTATGGTTTGGTCAATGGTGTAGGAAGGAAAAAACATTACTCACAAAAGTTATTGGTTGGATTAATATGTTGCAAGAAACTAAAGTCAAGTACTGGATACTATAACATGGGAACCAAATTGAATTGGAGAGAAAATGAGTATTTGGTTAAAATAATGAATATGCTATTCCTTGCTTATAATTATTTAATTATAATATTAGATATGAATGCAAATTAGTTTAATGACATTTTTGAAGATTATGAACAATGTTGCTTAATATGTTTCACATGACTATGCTAGTAGGAATAATGGTTGTCCTATGACTCCTATCGGTTTAGTAGTGGTGCTACTGAATAAAACAATGCAAAAATGATAATGACAACAATGAAGATGATGATGATGATGACAATGACAATGATGTGGGCAATTCATTTTGGCATAGAGAACTTGATTGTCATAATCTAATATTATGCACAATAGGCTCCCATGCATTGTATTCCAATAACTACATCTATAAACAACCCTATATGATTCTGTACAGCACATGAATGCAATGGTTGAATAAAATTATAAATGGGTACTGGATACATTGTGTGTTTATGTTTAGGATGGATGCAACGATGTTTTAGAGTCTTTGTTTGGATTTATAAACACAATATGGACTGAAACCATAATGATGATCGATGTTATAGAGGAAATTGATATGTTTCTTTATACTTTAGTGTTGGGTGCTTCTAATAGGGAGGTCCAAAAGAGATTTAACATTATAATGAAACAATGAGTTAGTATTCAATGGGGTTCTAAAGGTTGTGTGCTTGTTATCAATTGAAATAATAGAACTAGTTGATCCAAAATCTTCAACTACACCACGAGAAATCACTATGAACCCAAGATACATGTCACACTTTAAGGTAACATCTAAGATTATTAGTGATTGAATATATTTGTCTTCCTAGTTTCTTTATATAATCTATTTGGCAATTCATTTGCAATTAACGTTTTTTAAATATATGTTTTTAGAATTATGTAGCAACAATCGATGGAATACATGTGATTGCTTGTGTGTCTCAGGAAAAATCAAGTACTATTTATTGGAAGAAAAGGAGTATCAATGCAAACTATTGTGACAACATGTGGTTTAGACATGCAATTTACTTTTTTTTGGGCAGGATAATAAGGTAATACACATAACATGAGATTTTTTTTATAAGACCATCTATAATCTAAATTTTAAATTTCCAAAGCCACTAAAAGGTATTTTGGATTGAACAATAGGACTTCTAAAAAAATTGTCATTTAATTAATTTTTAGTCATGTGGTTGAAAATATATTTGTTTTAAATATTTTAGGTGAATGCATGGAAGTATTACATAGTTGACTTCATTTGTCCAAGTGAATATGGATTTCTAGGTCTATATAAAGGGGAAAGATATCATCTTCCAGAATTTCATCGTCAAGGCCAACCAAGAAGCCGAAAGAAGTTATGCTACAAGGTTCATTCCTCAGTTTGATGTGTATTGAGTGAACTATTGGGGTATGGAAAAAAAGATGAAGAATTTTAATGAACATGCCAATTTTTCTATATAAGACACAAGTGTAGATTATTGTTGCATCAATGACTTTTTATAATTACATAAAAAGAAAGTTTGAACAAGATATTTCTTTTAATGAGTTTGAATGTCACCTTGATTTTGTGCATCAAGAGTTTTTACGTGATATTGTTCCACGATAAAAAAACACATGAAGGCAACATGACTTTATATATGGGTTGTGTTTGAAATTGATTAAAGTTTGTTAGGAGAACTGTAGAATTTTTAATTTTACAAGTAGTTAATCTTAAATATAGATTAATTGTTCAATGTCATGTATTAAAAAATTCAATATCATATTTAATCATTTCATGTCCAACCACAACTTCAACCAAACATTAATGCCAAACTTTAAACAAAGAAGCAATTTGAATTACAATCTTTACCAAACATATAATTTAGGTAAAACAAACATACAAGAAAGTATTATTTTTTTTCAAAATTACTTTTCTCAAATCATAGCCACAAAAGCAACGATAATACCAAATACACTCTTAATGAATGAAACTAGTATGATTATGTTCTTAATGATTGCCACGCCCATGTAATAAATGACAAGAAACAAGGAAGAACTCCATAAGCAAAAAATATTGTAGCTAGTGTAGATAAGTTGTCATGGAAAGATGAGTTGTTAACAATCGTTTTGCAAAATTGTTATAAATTGTTCAATCTTCTTCGTTTTCTTCTCCTTATATATATATATATATATATATATATATATATATATATATATATATATATATATATATATTAGATAAAGAAAAGGGAGAGACATAATTTGTTCTTTGAAACCCTAAAATAAATGGTAAGAAGTAAGGTTCCAATAGGAATCAATTTTCCTTTAAAGGAGTGGAGTGATGTAGTACATCAATCAAGTTTGATTAATTATCTTAAAATTATAATTGTGAAATTCATTCTAGCTAAGTTATAATAAGTCAATAAACTAGTTGAGGTTTTAATATAATCAATCTTGTTTTTAACATAATCAATCAAACTTGATTGATGTACTAAAATGCTTTAGGAATAACTATTAATACCCATTTCATATATTTATTTATTTATTAAAAAATAAACGTTGAAAGAAAATATCACATCTAAACACACAAAAATTATAATAAAAATAATCCCAAGTAGGCTTAGAAATCATTCATATTTCTTGTTTTTCTATCTCGTTGTGTTTATCTCTCTTGTGATATAAATATTGATAATTACTATCATAAGTTCATAACACTATAAAATTTATTGATTCCATCTCATAACAATCCTCTAGATTTTTATTGAAGAAAATTCTACAAAATCTTAGTTTTGTTTAAAAATCATCTCTTCAATATGATATAATATGTTGTAATCTAAACCATTTAAGTTTGAAAAAAAATTCTTGGATGAGTGTTCAATTTGAGGCTAATTTAAATTAGAAAAATAAGTTCTTTTGTAAGATTGATTACGTTGTTAAATCTAAATATTTGAGTTTAATTTATTTGTATATGATTTAATGCATAATAAAAATGACAATAAATTAACCTTTTATTATTTTATTTTTCTCTTAATCCAAATCATTGAGTTCAAAACAATAAAAATTGGGAACTTATCTTTTACTTTGTAATGTTATTTAGATTTAAATCATTGAATTAAAATCAAATAAATAAAATTTAATACATGATAAAAATGATAACAATTCAAGTCTTTATATTTTATTTCTCTTACCTAATTCAAACCATTGAATTCAAAACTAATGATAAGATTCGGAAGAAGCAATCTTGTTTCTTAAAAAAAAAGTTAGCAATGATGTATAAATGATACTTTTTGAATATGAGAGGATGATAATTCTATTCCATTATATAAAAATTTAAATTCCATATCACGTAAATAATCCATTTTTTTTCATAATCTTACAAATTCTTAAAATAAATGGGTTTGGGATTTTTTTATTTAATTTTGACTTAGTTAATTGTAAATTTTATAGCACTTTAGGATAAAAAAAATGATAGGTAATGGACAAACAAATAACAGCTTATACGAATTACCTCATCACCTTCGTTATTGGGAAATGAAGATTTTAAATTGGGTTGGACAAATAATTTTATTTTTTTATGAATAATTAGTTATCCAAAAAAAAAAATAATCCTTTTTCAACCGGATAACCCGATTGCCTCCCCGCTCATGGGACACCCGTTAGCTTTTTCCTATATAAAAAACACAATTTTCTTATTTGCTTACATGTCAGGTTGTGTGGCACGACATGTGTTTATTTATTGACACCATATAAAATTAATTTTAAAAAATAAAATAAAATTTATTTTTAAAAAATTATATATTAATAGTGTTAGTGTATTTATTCTATTATTTTTCAAAAGATTCAAATGATGAATATTATACTAAATAGGATTAATTAAAATATAACAAAAACTAAAACACAGTTTGAGTAGTACCTAATATTAAAAGGGTACTAATTATTTATTATTATTATTATTATTATTATTATTATTATTATTATTCTCAATACTTAATTTTCTTAAAATAACTAATTTATCTTTATTTTAATAATTTTTATTTAATTACAACTTGAAGTATAATTTCCATTAACGATGATATGAATAGTTATAATGGTTATTTTTTTTTTTATTGGGAAGGACATTTTTTGTAGTGAATTTAGCACCAACCACATTATATAGATATATTACTATTATCCATATAAATTATATATCCCTTTTATTATTATTTGCTTAATGTTGTAAAAACTATGCTATTTTAATGGGGGGAAATGCAAATTTTTCTTTTTAATAGAGAAAAAAACGTAAGGGAATTTAATGGACTAGAGATAACGAGCCATATGCCCGCGCGATGCGCCGGGATTTTTTATATATGTAGAAAATTGATTATTTTTAAATGTATTGTATTTTGCTATTTTAATATTTAATTAGTAAAATTATAATTGATAAAATCTGTATAATCGAAATGGAAAATGGTTCATATATTTTTTCCCCAGTAATATTAGATGCGACACATTATAAATAGAAATACTGTAAATTTTTTTTTCCATAAATAAACTTATATTTTTTTCGTGCTATAATTAGTTATTTCAGTGTTTAATTACTAAAATTGCAATAAATAAAATATGTTAGAAATGAGTTTTTTGCGTGGTATAATTAGTATGGTTGCCCGCGCACTGCGCAATGGTTTTTTTTTATATAGAAAACTAATTGATTTTTTACATGTTGTAATTAGTTGTTTAAATATTTAATTAGTAACACCATAATAGATCAAATATGTCACAAATAATTTTTTTCCCAGCCTAAAAGGAATAGTGTAATCGAAATGGGAAGTGGTTCGTATATTTTTTAATTGCAGATAACTTAGGTAAATTTGTAAAAAAAAAATTTGAGTTGCCTTTTTTCCCCAGTAATATTAGATCTGACATATTATAAATAAAAATATTGTAAATTTTCTAAGAAATAAACTTAATTTTTTTGCGTGCTATAATGATTTATTTGCCGTCTAAAAGAAACAGTGTAATCGAAACGGGAAGTGACTCGCATATTTTTTAATTGTAGATAATCTAGGTAAATTTGTCAAAAGAAAAAAATTTGAGTTGTTTTTTCTCCCAAGTAATATTAGATTTGAAATATAAAAAATGAAAATTTTGAATTTTTTTTTTTTAAGAAATAAACTTAAACAAAAGAGTATAAAATTTAAATTTAAAGCCAATTTTTTTTTATAAGATTTATTAATCATATTATTATATTAAATGTATTTAAGCATATTGATATAATTTTGTTTAAAAAAAACAATCTAGGTCATTTTTTCTCTCTCTTTCTCTATAGATTTTTAGGCGATAATATTCAATAAATATTAAAATATATAATTAGTCTCACATATTTTATAGAGTAATCAAAATGGGAAGTGGTTCGTATATTTTTTAATTGTAGATAACCTAGGTAAATTTGTCAATTTGTTTTTGTATGAGTTGATTTTTTTCCCCTAGGTAAAAGAGCTAGCAAGAAAAATAATTAAATTTATTATTATTATTATTATTATTATTGTGTTAATAATGAAAAGAACATAAATAAATGAAAGACTAAAAAAATCCTAATAACTTGAACAAAAGAACAAACAAAAAAAAATTATCAGGTGAAAAAAAATTGATCTAACCTGAAAATAATAATAAAAAAACCAATAAAAAACTAAAAGAAAGAGAAAATAAAAAAATATAATAGATGAAAAAAAAAATTATTAACTAAAAAAAATTATTTAATTTGAAAATAAAAAAAATATATGTTCTACGTTGCGGGCTGAGCAAACAATTTTTATAGGATTTGCTGCATGAAAACTAAAATATAATATTTATATATGCAAAATTTAGTATAATAAAATAGATCAACACACCCTACTATAACAATAGTAACATCAAAGTCTTAAAATAAAAAATTATCATTGCTATTACTATTAAAACAATAAAAATTATCAAATTATCCAAAAAAAAACAATTAAATTATTATTATTATTATTATTATTATTATTATTATTATTATTATTAACTAAAAAACATTAACATAAGAATAAGCAAGTAAAACAATTAAATTATTATTATTATTATTATTATTATTATTATTATTATTATTATTATTATCATTGTGCTAATAATGAAAGAAACAAAACTAAATGAAAAACTAAAAAAATCCTAAAAATAGATAAATTTTTTTATCATTGCTATGATTGTTAACAAAATAAAAATTCTTAAATTATCCCGAGAAGAAAAAACTAAAAAACATTAACAAAAGAGTAAGCAAGAGAAACAATTAAATTCTTATCATTATTATTATTAACTAAAAAACATTAACATAAGAGTAAGCAAGAAAAATAATTAAATTAGTATTATTATTATTATTATAATTATTAACATTATTATTATTATTATTATTATTATTATTATTATTATTATTATGAAACAAACAACAATAAATGAAAGACTAAAAAAAACCAAAAAACTTTAACAAAAGACCAAACAGAAAAATAAAAAATAAAAAATTATCATTATTATTACTGTCAAAACAATAAAAATCACCAAATTATTCTTAGGAAAAAAACACTCTAAAAAATATTAACAAAAGAGTAAGCAAGAAAAAGAATTAAATTATTATTATTATTATTATTATTATTATTATTATTATTATTATTATTATTATTTTGATATTTTTTTTTATTTTTCTGTTAATAATGAAAGAAAAAAAAAGAAAGACAAAAAAAACCCTAAAAAGAAATAAAAAGAAATAAAGGAATTAAAATAAAAAATTAAAAGTATAAGGGCCGAAATGAAAATTAAATATATTATCAATTTCATAAAAGGATCAAATTGAAGAAATCGAAACTTCTGTACCGTATTTATTGAATTATTTAAACCCAATCTGAAAATTAAAAGGAGGACCGAAGTGAAACATTGACATTCAATCAATTCCAATCGGAGGACCCAATCGAACTAAATCAAAACTTATATAACTAAAATCAGGACAAACAACAAAATTCAAAGTCAAGGGACTGAAGTGAAAAGTAACAACAAATGGGGGACTCTCTTGCACTTTTACGTGCAGGAGAGAGAGAAACATGGACAGCGTCTTTAACCGGCCTCCGGCGAGTCTATGAACATTTATATGATACACACGCCACCGCGGGAGGAAGCCCACGCGGAGGCGCATCGATAGAGACTCCGAAATAGTTTCTCCGGCCACCTTATGAGTACGCACGCGCCACCTAAACAGGGCGTGGGGGTGAAAAATCGTCTGGCGCGTGACGACGACGCTCTGACATTCAGCAAAAGAAATAATAAAAAAATGAGGTCAATTACCGTCCTGACCTTGTGTCCAAAGTAACCTTTTTTGTCTTATTAGGGGCTAAAACCGTATTTAGCCAATTTCGAATAATAATAAAATAAGCAGAAGACCGGCGGGGCGGACCGGACCGGTCCGGGCCTAGGTGCGTAATGACAACGGAGCCCCTGATTCTGGCGGCGTTTTTTGTCGTTTTCGGGGGGTAAAATAGCTATTCCACTGTTCATAAACTGAAAAAAAAAAAAAAAAGCGGACGAACTCGCGCGACGCACCGGATCAAATGGCGAATGAACAGTGCACATGAGTCTACAGCTATAGTTAACCTACAGTGAAACACCTTCCTCTTTTAGGTTCTTTGTTAATACCCTATCAGGATCGAATTAGAAACAAAGGTTATATGAGGATCAAATTGAAACTAATAAATAATATAAGGATCACAGTAGCAAAACCCATTTCAAAGTTCAAATTCATAGGAGAAACTGTTTCAGCTTCTTGCAGCTTGTGATAAGCTTTGGTGACAACTGTAAAAAAAAAAGAGGAAACAAAAGAAGAAAAATGAGAGGTTGCAGTGCTGCTTGTAGTGCACCCGTAAGCCTCTCCACTGCTAAAATTGTTTGTAGAAGTAAATCTCTTCTCTTCCAATTCAAAACCTCGAGTCCCTTTGCTTCACTAACCACCACTTCCATTTTCACAACAAGAAGACCATTTCTTTCTCTTTCACGGTCACAGCCCAATGAAGCAAAGCAAAAGCAGAAGTTATGGGAATTTAATTGTTCCACCATTCCCTCAAGTTCAATAGTAGAAAACCCATATAATGATTTTGTAGTTGTCAATTTCTATCGCTTTGTTCTTATAAACGATCCCCTTGAAGAAGTTGCCAAGCACCTCTCTTTCTTAAAGGTTTATCCTTTCTATATTTTCTTATTAAATTTTGGATTTTTTTTACTTGTAGCTTACATCTTTGCCTAATTTATTTTAAGGGCCTTGATATTCATGGGAGAATCTATGTGAATGAACAAGGGATTAATGCTCAGGTACTGTTTTTTGTACTTATATTTTCTCAAGGACTTAATTTTCTGATAAAGACAAATAAGAGTTGAAATGGGTTTTTGTTTTTCATGGATGTTCTTATGTGCAAGAAAAAAAAATTCCACTGGCTATGTAAAGTGATGTATCGATATGTTTGCTTTATCTTGGTGTTAAGGTGCTTATTTCCCATTTCTCTCTTGTTGAGTGGTCTCCTTGTTGCTGTAGTTTGGAGCATGTGGAGTTTTGTATTTTGGTTAAATAGTGGTTTGTTCTCATTCTTTTGGGGAAGTTCTCTTGAAACATTTCATGGGGCTTGGGATGAAGAGAGATTACAGGTGCCTTTGGCAATGTGCTGTTTTTGGTCATTTGATGTTTTTGGACACAGGAATGCTTGGATAGTTTAACAATCAAAATCTGAAAAATAGTTGCTATGGGATTGGGTGGTACATATTGTTAGACAATAATATAAATCATATTATGGAGCCTCACCTGATAGCTTAAACTTTTAGGTGAGATGGTTCTTTAACATGGTATCAGAGCCTTGTTGACCCAACGGTAACGAGTTCGAATCTCACCACCCTCATTCTATTTGATAAAAATCAAGCACAAGGTAGAGTGAGTCTGTGTGCAAGTTTCAAGCTCAAAAGGCTTTCACTTGAAGGGGTGTGTTAGAGAATAATATAAATCATATTATGGGGTCTCACCTAATAGCTTAAGTTTTTAGGTGAGATGGTTCTTTAACATATATTACCTTCGTTATGGTGCTCTACATTGTGCTTTTAGCGTGGTATTGTTTATGGACATTCGGCTGGATTGGCAATCATATTCCTTCGGCCCTCCAAGAACATATCTTATTCTTCAACCTGTGTTTTACATTTTATCTATATTCCTTAAAGAGATAGAAGAAGGAAAAGATCTGAGAGTGGTGTTGCATTAAATTAAAATCTCTTGTAAAATCTTCTGATTTGCATTAGGATACATAAGTTTTCAAATATAATTCTGTTTGAATAATCAAGGGATATTATGGTTTAAGTGTAATGCTGTTTGAATAAGCTGGTGATCGTATGGTTTTTAATCTGTTAAAACTTCAACCACCATCTCCACAGAATTCTTGTGATTTTTTTAAATAAATACTGTCTTCACCCCTCGAATATTTTGGAATATCAAACAAGCTGTCCATGAAGAGAAGTCAGAAGAAGTTCATCCTTTTCCAAACAACATACTTTCCCACGGTTTTAGACATATGTCAAGGGAGTGTCTCAAATTAGGATAATTGGTGGTAAAATTGTGAAGTCATAAATATAAATGATTGTGGATATGTTGCACTTCTCAAAAGATTCTGTTCTTTGTTTAGCAAACCTTTTTTTTTTAATGGTTGTGGAAATAATGCTTTGTACCTGCTGATAAAGTTTTAAGCCACTGTATCAAAGTTTTTTCCTTCTCATCTTCTTCATCCCTTGTGCAGTACAGTGGACCATCAAAAGATGCCCTGGCATATGTTGAATGGCTAAGAGAAGATTTCAGATTTTCTGATATACTGGTTCAGATATCTCCAGCATTAAATGGGCATGCTTTCCCAAAACTAAAGCTCCGTTATAAACCTTCCCTAGTACAGGTGACATTTAATTGCACAAATATTCTTGAATATTTTGCTGTTTGCCTGCACTGAGTTTTGACTTGCATATATGTCATGCATGTATGTTTTCATCTTGTTACTACTTTTTCTTTGCCAGTTGGAAGGAGGTATTTCACATCTCCCTTTGCTTGACCCTACAATGCGAGCAACTCCTCTAGCACCATCTGAGTGGAGAAAAAGATTGAAAGAAGTACATGATTCAAACTGTGTTGTACTGGATGTTAGAAATGGTATTTATTTTTTTCTTCTTACAAGTCATTCTCAGTTTTCACCTGGATTTTCTTTGAGGAATTTGCTATTTTATTATATGTTTTTGTTATGCTGCTGATGCTAGTAGCAAGATACTAAAATGAGCACTATTTGAGGACCATGATACATGGATTTGGATAGGGGAATCAAATCAGGGATTTTCCTGGAACATCCTTGCAGTCTTATATTATAGGTTTACAGTATGAAAACCTGGATAAAAGAACAGAGCTCAAATAAATGAGTATAACACGTGAAACAGCTTCTGCAATGACAAAATATGATGGCTGGTTATGATAATTTCCATGGGAAGGTGAAACTCATTGTTATTCCATGGTGATGATGATTTATAAAAAGTGATTTGGGGAAAACAATTGGAAAGGAAGTTGCTTCTATGACACAAATATAGAAATCCACTTGCCAAAAAAATTGTTCTGGTTGCGGCACTGGAGAAACATGGGTATTTTTCAAAGGGGGGCCAAAGTAAGGCAAACCTTTAGTCAAGGGGTTCTAAGGTTAAGATGAAGGGAGCATATAATTCACAAATGAATATATTTTTGAATTGTCTTGCTGTAGCCCCAAGGAACCACTGCGAGTATTAGGCCAGTGAGTTTCAGGTGGGTAACAGCTTCTGGTTCAAGCTCACAAGTGAATTTGCTTAACATGAAAGTTGGTGGCTTAGTTTAATCCAGGCTTGAAACCTTTCTTGTTTTGTTTTCAGCTCCTTGTAAATGCTATCAAGCTGCAGTTATTTGGCTTTGAACAAAGTAATACACTAGTAATATGTTATTGAGGTTCCTTGTGTTTCAACCAACTCTTGTCAGCTCAAGTATGTGTGTCATCAGATGTATAGTTGGGTGTCTTAATCTGTGCAAGCATCTTCATTTCTCAGCATGTAGGCAAAATGCGTTAGGGTGTAATTTTTCTTTTAGAATCACTATGTGCTCATAATTTAGTGATTGAAGAGAGCTATTGCTCCTTGGACCAGGCTATGAGTGGGATATTGGCCATTTTCACGGGGCTCAGCGACCTGATGTCGACTGTTTTAGGAGCACTTCATTTGGGGAATCCAATAGTGAGGAGGTATGCCTAGTTGCTTTTTATCAGCCCATGACTTTGCTATATTTTTATTTGATAGTATCTGTAATAAGGGAGGTGAGTGACTTGGCAAATTGATAACCACTTTGAAGCTATGTCTTAACACATGTTTAGGCACTTGCTTTTTTGCTTGTTCATATATTACAGAGTTTCATTTCTCAGATTCGCATGAACAGTCTCTTGCTTATCTTTGTTTTCATTATTTCAGGCCATTGCTTCAGATCCTTTAGCAAATGTTGACAAAGAGAAGACAAATATATTGATGTATTGTACAGGAGGCATTCGTTGTGATGTATATTCTACCATCCTAAGGTACCCTGCTGTTTCCTCTTCATACTGGTTTCAAATTGCGTTTGTGATCAAAGTTTGGCTCATTGACATTATTCATCTACATTGAACTAGACTGACTTTTTGTTGCATTGATCTCATTTAACTTCTGATCAATTCTGCAATTACTTGGAAGCCCAGCTTGATGTACAGATCAAACTGTTGCCAGTTTCGAACAAAAATTAACCAATTAAAATTTTAAGAACACGTATAATGGGGAACTACGAAAGAAAACAACAGAAACTATTATTGATTGATTATTCTAGATTCTTAGTGATGCTTATGAATATTACTGTTAATTATTTTTGTAGTTAAATAGGAATTTGGTTTATATAAGTTTCCTTTTTGAATTGGGACTGGTTAGCAGGTTAATCATATTAATTAAAAATTTAAATAATCAAATAATAGTTCCCATCACTGTCTTTCTTCACTCCCCATCAACGCATATACTCATGGAAGCAAAATGGCATGATATATGACACTTATTAAACAATGAAACTTTAGATATTTTCTTGCAAGTGCTAGGAAGTTAAAGCATAATTCATGATGTAATCATGTTCTTTCACTGTATATAAGTGACAAAGTCGAAATGATTGTTGTGCCAAGAGCTATGGCTGATCTTCCTGGTATTGTTGTTTAAATGCTAGTTTAGCTTGGTGCCTCTTCCAAATTTGTATTACTTATGTTTTAATTGGAACACTTGACGACAACAGGAATAAGAGATTTGGAACTTTTGGACTTTCTTTTCTTTTCTTAACATTTATGGGGTGCTTAATTTTGCATGGCAGACAACGTGGTTTTCAAAATTTGTACACCTTAAAGGGAGGGGTTTCTCATTATCTTCAGAATGAAGGTCCTGTAGAATGGTTCGGTAATTTGTTTGTGTTTGATGATCGTCTTTCTCTTCCACCTTCTGCCTACAACCCTGAGGATTCAACAGTATCAAGCAGCAATTCACAAGGATGTAAGAATATTTTATTTGCTAACTGCTACATATGTGAATCGCAAGTCAATGAGTTACGACATCGGAACTGTGCCAATATTGACTGCAACCTACTTTTTCTGTAAGTCTGCATCTGCTCCTTTAGCTCTCCCTCCTCGTTCTATTACACAAGTAGTGGAAGAAATCAAAAACATATTCATTGGGGCTCCTCATCTGTTAACCACCAAACCTATGTATCGAAGTGTTGCCAAGTTTTGATTAGGCATATTCATTGGGGCTCCTCATCTGTTAACCACCAAACCTATGTATCGAAGTGTTGCCAAGTTTTGATTAGGTTTTACTGAGTCAGCTTTATCGCCTTGGCCAATATAACCAATCACTTTGATGAATGCTTTGACTCTCTTAACAGATGTTGTATGGACTGCGTAAAGGATTTTAAAGGTTGTTGTTGTCTGCCATGCACATCTGCTCCTCGGCTTAGACCTGTTCTGCCCGGGAATCAACGATACAAGAAATGGTACATGTATAGAGAACTGGAAGCGCAAAGTGAGTTGACAGTTTGATAGTATGCCTATACCCTCAAAGTGGAAAGCTTGTGTATTTATCCAGCTCCTATAACTTCAATGCTACCATGTCTTCTGAATTCTGATGACTGAGCTACTCAGCTGCCTCTTTAACTTAACTGCAGAGTTCATATAGCAGCTTTAACTGGGGATTTCTAGAGTTTATTCTTCTGAGGATCAGATCTTCTTGCATCAGCAGGTCGGCCAAAATGGTTCAAGACTCTGCTGTACTCGATAAGGTGTACCAAAACATGTCTTTTGTAATCGACGATTTTGAATGAAGATACATTTTGATTTATCATAGAATGTATCTACCTTGAAATGCTGAAGAGGTCATTACCCTCTTTACTGAAAGGAAGGTCAATGTTATTATCTAGACTTGAAACTCAGATCTTTGCTTGCTTGCTTTAAAATTTCTTAAAACCATTATGAATTGGTGATGGGTTCAATAGCATAGCCTGCATTGCATGCGAACATGAAACGTGGATCACTCACAAACAAAATAGGGTTTCCTGTGCAGCAAGATTGAGAAAGTGACCTGATTGCCATTTGAAGTGTAGGGTTTGGCAGATGACGTCTGCTTTATCCTCAGCTTTTAGTACTGCATCTTTCAATTTTGCCGCGGAGAAAATAAACTCAACTCGATCTCCACATTACCAAATCTTTTGTAAACACGGGGTGGCCACTGCGAACATAGAAATAAAGTTCGAATTTAATTCTGTACTACACCAGCTTCCCACAATTTCCTAGCCAGCCCTACCATGGCATGCTTTGGTGCTTTATATACACGAGGAAATTCTCCGAATTACAAAACCTGGACTTAAAAGTGAAGAGCACACATTCTCTCTTGGCTGGAATCATTACCCTGACACAGCGGGTTTAGGCCCTAAAGCACCCAGCGGAATGACATCAACAACCCTTTTGAATTTGTCGGTGGATCAGGCAAGCTTTCCATACATGGGAGACAGCCAAGTCTGCAGCGCACATCAGAGCCGCTGCTACATCACAGGGAATGTAAGATGCTGAAGTTTGCTAGGTCTGATTAAAATGGCCTAAACAAGAGATTAGATTGAGTTAAGATTGCTGGCATTTTCCTTCATAATTTTTGTACGGGAATAAAATGGAAGGAGAGAACTTGTTCTCGTTACTGTGTCTAGGCCTTAAACATTGAACTTCACAACTTGAGGAGTGAGCTGTGAGCGATATATAAATGCATGAATTTGGTTAACCATAATGACGCACAAGCTTTGATTCCTCACACACATATAGAGATTAAGTTGAAATCTTACTCTTGAAAAATATATTTTGTTGGTTTAGGTGAACGAGTAAAATTCTGGATGTTCCAGATTTTTATAAAAGATACACGTCTTGACTAAAACTTGAGACATACTGTGCAGATCATAAACTCTTTGTCATCATATCACACTCTCTGGAGACTTGGTTTTAGGGTATCTTTCATTTGGTCCACGACGTTTTCTCCATGTGGATCTCAATTTTGGTCAACAACACTTCCCCCACAGAAAACTGGGTTGAATGTAGCTAACACAAACCTTTTTTCAGTATTCTTCATCTGTTTACTTTCAACTTGATTTTAAGTCTCTTGCCAAAAATGAAGGGACCGTTGCATCCAGCATTGATGCAGTCAGTTTCTTGAAATGGAGCGTCGGCTGAAATAGCAGTACTTCACTCTGTGCCCTTATGCAAGGGTTGCCGCGGAGGAGATTGATAGAACAATAAAAAATCTAGGTTTACAAAGCAGGAGATCAAAGATCACGCAAAATAGGGAAAACATCAGACACAAACTGCTGCTGACTTGAATAGTATAATTACTTTTTCGATTTTCCGATAAAAAGAATTTAACTTATTACGTGTCATTTCATTTGTATTTTTTGTTCAAACTGTTCCTTGTTTTTTTTTCTTTAATTTTTTTCAATTTTGATTTTTATATTAAATTTGATCATCATTTTTTTTTACCTCTTATCAGGTCGTCTTAGCATTTCATTTTCATGCTGAAAAAAAATATGAACTACCTACAGCGCGCTATGCAGACCCTATTTAGTCACATTTTCTAGATTGTTACTGGGAATTTCGTTGTAGCACCAAGGATGCTTCTTCATAGAAGTATTTCTTTTGATCTTATGTTTATGTCGGAGCGAGCTAGCTAGCTGTTAGTCTATAAGCTAAATGTATGCAAGAAATACCAGAAATTTTTTGATAAAATTCCGGGAGCAGAGATCATGGCTTCCTTTATCATCCAACACTATCTTCAACATCTCGATTCCAGACAAGAAGCTAAGCAAAAAGCATAGGAAGGGGAGCTTGAGATCGCTCAAAAACTTCCCACAAAAATTCACTTTCGGCCCTGAGTCAACTCACTATATTTTATCTAACCTCAAATCCTCGCGTGGTAGCAGATCTCTTGAAAATTGATGTTGCGTGAGCCCTCGATTAAAAAGTTTCCATTCCAGTGGAAAACATTAATCTGCCACAATGGCACATGCCCGCCTTGAGCCTTTTTCAAAAGCATTGTTTCATCAAATCAAGAAATACAGGGTTATATCCAGAAGAGAACTCAACGAAACTGTATTAGTTGGGATACCAATAAATAAAAGTAGATTGCCAAGTTCAAATGTGTTCATATCATCAAATCTAAAAGATATATAGAGTAACAAGGTCCAAAACGACAAAGATCACACAAAATGAACAAAACTAACACCAAGGACACCACGACGACCTAAAGTCATGAATCCTTGGAGCTCTTAATCAGGCTCACTTCTTGGATTTCTTAGCCACCCTGTATTCAAAACAAAAAAAATGAACATCATACTGTTGAACCAGAAGGAAGTGGATTTTCAATCACTGCATTAAAAAATTTTGCTTACTGGGCTGGTTGAGGTGCAGCAGCAGCAGGTGGTGGAGCAACAGGCTTCTCTGCCCCAGGTCCCTGTGCAGGATCAAAATATTAATACTTGCCATCCCCATGTAATAACTTAATCCAATTGAGATCTTCAGCTAAGAGTGTAATAAAACTCTGATTTTGATTCTTTTCTAGAATTTATTTTAGAATGAAGGAAAAAAACGTGAAGACTTGAACAGATTGAAATTCACTCATACGCATCCTTGTCACCATATGACATGTATGAATTTAAAGCTCCCAAAATAATCTTCTAAAAATTAGAACATTAAGTGACTTAAAGGATCAGACAAAGAAGTACATCTAAGATATTCTGCGAGTTTCTAACAACCATCACAGAACTGAAATATCCCTTCACATAAATTATAGATATAGCTGATAACTACAGAAAGGTTCAACTGCCCTATATAAACAGTCATAAGAATTATAAAATTTCTAGCAATGAGTAATTCATATCCAATGCTATTGATTATCTAACCTGGGCAAGCCGTTCCTCCCTCCTAGCAAATTTCCTCTCTCTGCTGGCCTTGTTCTTTGCCCTCTTAGCCTCAAACTGGTCAGACAAAGTCTTCTCCCTTGCTTTCTCAGCCTTTGACTTGTGAATGCTCTCCATAAGAACTCTCTTGTTCTTGAAGACATTACCCTTCACCTTCATGTACATGTCATGGTACATGTGCTTGTCAATCTTCTTTGACTCCCTGTACTTACGGAGCAAGCGCCTGAGGACTCGCATTCTTCTCATCCAGAGAACCTTAGTTGGCAGCCTAGCCTCCCTTGTACCCTTGCGCTTACCTGGAGTAATTCAAGAGGCTTTGCAGTTAGCAAACTTCTCCCACAAAAACTATACCGCAAATAAACTAACCAAAGACAAAACATATGAATAAAAAGAACTCACGACACCATTCTCAAAGTATTCAATAGGTATATATTTTGAAGATTTTCAGTTTATATCCTGACAGTATTTTTTTTCATGTTCTTTAAATTACACAAACTCAATACAAACATTGGTGAGAGTCAGAGATAGAGCAATACAAACATAAAAAAATATAATACATGAACTATAGCCTACTTGTACCAAAACCTCGGGGTTTTTTCCAATCAATATTTTATAGAACTCCATTTTCAGTAAAATGCTACATAATTTGCTATATGCTCTAGAAAGCCATATGGTTCAGAAGAAATATACCATATCCAGAGTGTCTTCCCTTTCTCTTGGCTTCTTTCATGCGACGGGCACGAGAGCGAGAGTGAATCTTTGTTGGCTTCCTGATGATGAAACCATCTTTAACCAGCTTCCTAATGTTTTGGCCTGCATAATGCATCATACACATGAATTTATTGTTCTACGTGACAGTACAGAAACAATGCAGATTCTGCCATGAAAGAAATCAAGGACAGCCATAGTAGATGTTGGAACACCGTAACTAAATCAAATAATAACAAAGATAGCTTACATGCTACTTAAAAAATTAATAATTGAAATTCTATTTTAAAAGGATTTATAACAAATTATACTTCTATCATTCTCCATGCTGAACAACCAATAGAAAAATGATTGAGCGATCAAACTTAGTTTTGACTTCAATTCAACAGCCCAAAATCCATTAAACAAGAAAACTATTTGATTGGATTCAGATCCTAAAACCCATTTTATCTATTAATAAAATACATAACTATGGAGAGAAAAATCACCTCGGCAACAAGTGTTTAAACTGTAAATGGGCTCTCTAATCCAAACAAATGATTGATTAACAAGTAATTATCATCACCTAATAAGAAAATCCATTTTGAAATATTTGTTCTGGGATTACTACATAATTTTGGCATCATGATATTTAATAGTAAATCATTTGGTACTAATCAGACCAAAAGCAATAGTTAAACAAAACAATGTTAATAGAAAAAGATTAAAAACAACAGGTGACAAGGAAGGGAAAGTGTGTTACGAGAGTTGGCCATGGAGATTTCGTTGACTTCATTTGGATCAAGCCAAACCTTGCCCTTCCCACACTTGAGAACGCTAGCGGAAAGCCGCTTCTGGAGCTTCAACGACACCATCTTTTCTCTCCCTCTCGGTTTCTCTCACGTTGGCAGCTGAGAGGAAGCGGCTGTTTATAGCAACTCCCCTCGCTAGGGTTTTTCACTCTCTGGGCTTGTTTGGGTCTTCATACATGGGCCTCACTTAAAATTCAATAGGGTTTCTTGTATTGGAATCTTTAGGCCCTTTTTCGAGCACGGGAAGCCCAACGGATCTAATATATACACACACACAAGTTAATTGCCTAGGTTTGTCGTAATCAGAATTATATTTTTTAAAATGTATTTTTTTATTAAAAGTGTGATTTTTTCCCCATAATGTTATAAACTTAAATAAAATAATAAATCTTTAATTTTTTTATTTTATATTTTTATGAAGCACGAGTTTCTAATAAAATATATAAAATTTAAAACGATATGAATTTATTTGTTTAATTGTTTTAAACACAACATGAATGATTTTTTTTTTATATAAAAAAACAATTTTAATCAATAATTTTTTTTAAAAAATAAGATAAAAAATAAAACAAAAAAGTAAGCAAGAAAAACAATTAAATTATCATTATTATTATTATTATTATTATTATTATTATTATTATTATTATTATTATTATTATTATCATCACTATAATTGTTTTTATTATTATTGGTATTCTTAGTATCAATAAATGAATTATTGCTATTATTTTTATTATCACCATAAGTATTGATATTATAATCACTATAACCATTATAATAATTTTTCATTGTTATTAGCATTATCATTAGTAATGTTACTATCATTATAATGGTTATAATTGCTACAATTATTATTATTATTGTTATCTAAACAATGAAAATCATAAAATTATTCCAAAAAATAAAATAAAAAACACAAAACTTTAATAAAATAGCAAGAAAATAACAAAAAGAAACGATAAAATTAAAATAAATATCACTAGCATTAAAAAAACCATTTGATTTGAAGATAAATAAAAATATACATACATATATCATTGAATAATTCATATTGAATAATTCATGAAGATGTGGAATTAAAATACTTATTTTTTTACATAAGCACACTTTACACCATTAAAATTTGAATTAAAACAAGGAACTTCTGGAGAGAGCACAATATCTTTAAAGACACTATTTATTTTATTTTTTTCAACTGCTCTCGAGCTCTTAAGCCTGAATATTATTCTGACCCACATCTTTGTGTTTCTCCTCTTCTTCCTGTTGCTTCAAAGAGTCATAAAGCGGAGCATTTTTCGTCTCCGGCAGCCACAAACTTACAACTCCACTAAAAATGGAGAGGATCCCAAATACGAGGAACGAAAGAGACGGGCTTAAGCGACCGGCGGTGACCAGCAGAGGTGCGATAGAAGCACCCAGCATCAGGGATAGTCTTGATTGTGACAGGGCGAAGTTTCTCATGTTGGTCTGGAATAGCTCGACGCAATAAATATACAAGACATCATATGCTATTGAAGCAGCCATGAAACCAATTCCTTCAATGATCAGTTGAGCCCAACTCCCATCTCTGGATTTATCTGCCTTGTTTTCGTGTTTTCCATGAGCGAAAATGATGCAGAGGAGGCATGAAATTCCGGCGAGAAAAGCAGATAGGGAGAAGAGAAGTCGCCGGCTGGTGAGGCCTAGTAGTATAGTGCCGAAGATAATCGCAGGAATTTCCATCAATGCATTGATTCCAACAGAGAAATAAAGGTTGAAATTCAGGTTCTCGACGTTCAGTTGAACACCATAGTAAACAAAACCAACTCCAAAACCTGCAATCATAACTGTGACCATCTTTTTCGCAGCCCATTTCGTCCTCCACAGGCTTTCTTTGGTGCATGTTTTGGTCAACGCTTCGTTTTCACCACCCTCTTTCGGGTCGGAAGGATTGGCAAGGCAGAGGTTCTCAGGCAGTGTTTTTCCATTACGCCTCGCGAATTTTCTCAAAACATCTAGGGCTTCTTTGCTCCTTCCGCTGACAAGAAGCCAGCGCGGAGATTCTGAGACGAAAGGGAAGGACAAAACTGAGTAGGATAGAGGAAGAAGTGATATGATTCTGTATAAGTTCTCCAGTTTTTTCTTGTAGGATAGGCGATTAGAGGAAGGGAAAAAAACCCTGCAGTGAAGAAAAAGAAGTCATATTGGCTGACCGGACCGCGCCATTTGCGTCCGACAACCTCTGTAGCTAGAACAATACAACAAATTCCTATTCCAGATCGAGAAAAACCATTTGCGAATCGAAGTAATGCGTATATCCAAATGTTCGGCGAGAGGGACGTGAGGAAAGCAGTGGCAGAGGACAAGATGCATGAGAGTAACACTGTTCTTTTTCTGCCGAGTGATGCATCTGCTAAGTGGCCAAAAAATGTGGACCTGCATGCAAAATTATCATTTAACAACGTTAATCACTGTAAAGACGTAGACTAATATTGTTTACAGATGGATTAACAGAGTTAATTACAAAAAATATGTAATTTATGATGGACGATGAAGGTGACAGCAGCATATATAGCTACTTAATATTTTTCTCTCAAGATTTGGGACAAACTTCCAAAACCATAAACCAAACTGATTGTTGAGATTCACAGTAACGAATGCTTGAGCGTGTGATTTTCATTACCCAAGAGAGAACCGATGAAGAACATTGACGCAGGTACAGCAGCAAGGAATCTGCGGTCACAAACAAGACCCCATTCTGCAACAATGGAGCTTTCATGGCCGCCGACCCATTCCTAGGTGCCTGGCTTCAGTCCACAAACAGAAGAAACATCACCTCTGCTGCTGCTCGACATGCACAGAGACGACGACGAGTTATTTATGCATCTCCAAGATTTTGGCTGAGCATCACTGAAGATAGTAACCAATGTAAGATAATCAAAACCCTGAAAAGAAGAACAAACGAATGATTGAAAGAAAAGGATGAATTGAAATCCTTTCTGTTCACTGAAGAATTCTTCACTTGATTTTATTTCACAGAGAAGGGGTCATTTATACACGCACTGACCATGATGCTTTTTACATAACAAACTGAGAAAGAAATAAAATCAATAAAACTGGAAAATCCTACCAGCTAGTGACAGTGAATCAATGTACTAAAATAACAGAAAAGGGGATTTGCACACAATGTGTGTGCTGCTATTTGCATTCTTGTGTACGCGGTGATAGGGATGGACGACCAGTCTTCTTCATCAAGGGATGGACGACCAGTCTTCTGTCCTTCATCACAAATATTTGTCCCGTAATACACCCCCACAAGATGGAGAATGGAAGTTGACAATTCCCAGCTTGAGCAAGTGAGATTGTAGAAGAGAAGAGGGAAGCGCCTTTGTCAGGAGATCAGCTCGTTGAAGGTGAGTGGAAACATGTCTGGTGACAATTAATCCTTCCAAAATTTTGTCTCTGATGAGATGGCAATCCAGTTCAATGTGCTTCGTACGTTCATGGAAAACCGGGTTTGAGGCAATATGAAGTGCAACCTAATTATCACAATGAAGGGTGGCTGTATGAGGGTGCTCGACATGTAGATCAGTAAGGAGGAACCTGAGCCAAGTGAGCTCAGAAACTATTGCAGCCATGGCTCGGTATTCTGCCTCCGCAGAAGACCGAGAAACTATGCTTTGCTTCTTTGATTTCTATGAGATAAGGGACTGGCCTAGTAGAACACAATACCCTGTAACGGAGCGACGAGTGTCAGGGCAAGAAGCCCAGTCAGAATCACAATAAGCAATCAACTCTAGACTGGAAGTAGCAGACAATAATATTCCTTGTCCAGGCGCAGACTTGATATATCGTAGAACTTTGTGAGCAGCTGTCAAATGAGACTGCGAAGGTTTATCCATGAACTGGCTAAGTACTTGCACTGGATAACTGATGTCAGGTCTCGTAATGGTGAGATAAAGTAATCTGCCAATGAGTCTTCGGTATGTTGAGGGATCAACTAGACTGTCACCTGCATCCCTGCTCAGTTTAGAATTCTGCTCCATAGGAATTTTTACTGGTTTACAACCCAGGATTCCCGAATCAGCTAGAATATCAAGGGCATATTTGCGTTGACAGATGTGTATGCCCATGGGAGATCTTGCTACTTCTATTCCAAGAAAAAAATGCAAGACACCTAAGTCCTTGATTTTAAACCTGTTATGCAAGAAATCCTTGACTGCAACAATGTTGTCCATGGAACTGCTAGCAAGGATTATATCATCGACATATACAAGAAGGGCTGTGAAAAAAGTGCTAGTGGACATGGTGAACAAGCTGTAATCAGCCTTTGATTGAGTGAAACCAAAATCTAACAAGCAAGAAGTGAGTTTGGCATACCATTGTCTGCTGGCCTGCTTCAAACCATACAAGCTTTTAAGAAGCTTACATACCTGTCCAGTTGTGCCTTTGTCGTACCCTGGTGGCTTTCTCATGTAAATTTCTTCTTCTAAGTCTCCATGCAAGAAGGCATTGTTTACATCAAATTGATGCAAATGCCAACCACGGACAGCAGCAACTGACAAAAGGCATCGTACAGTGACCATCTTTGCGACGGGAGAGAAAGTTTCATGATAATCGATGCCTTCTTGTTGAGTATACCATTTTGCGACCAATCTAGCCTTTAGCCTTTCTATACTACCATCTGATTTTCTCTTGATTTTGTACACATACTTACAGTCCACGGCATCCTTTCCAGGGGGCAGATCAGTGAGGATCCAAGTTTGGTTTTCTTCCAAAGCTTGCAGCTCGGCATCCATTGCCTTACACCAAACCAAATCCTTGACTGCTGTGGAGTATGAAGTTGGTTCAACCATGGTAGAAAGATTAGCAGCAAAGGCTTGGAGATTTGGTGAAAAATGATCATAAGACAAATAATTGGACAAAGGAAAAGAACAGTTTGTAGAAAGAAGAGATACCTGTGCCATGGATTGGTGATCTGAAGTGAGTGCAGCTTGTTGACAATGAAAATCCTGCAAATAGGTAGGGGCAGTCCTGTTCCTAGTTGATTTTCGAAGTTTCATGTGAGGTGAAGGTGAGGAAGTATTGTGATCAACAGGATTAAGGGACACATATGAATTGTCAATACTGAGATCCTTAGGAGTGGAGGCAGGACTGCTAGATGTGGATGGAGTGCTTGGTGAAGTAGAAATGTTGTCTATACTTTGTGGGGAGTAATGAAAGTCAGGTGAGTAATTAGGACAAGGATATTCTTGTATGTCTGGTGTAGAGAGGAAAGGTGAATGTTCTTCATTGGTGGGAGAGGATGACTTAAAAGGAAAATGTGTCTCATGAAAAACAACATCCCTAGAAAGAAAAACAATCTTACTATTCAAATCCATCAATTTGTATCCCTTGACTCCAAAAGGATAACCCAAAGTTGTCCTAGAGAAGTCATCTACTAGGGTTAAAAAATATCTTGACCCATCATAAGCATTACTAGAACATGGCCCCCAAATATCACAGTGTACTAATTCAAAAATACCAGAGGATTTATGTGAACTGGTAGGAAAAGGAAGTCTATGTTGTTTGGCAAGAGGACAAATGCAACAAGGAGAAATTTCATTGATAAGTAAATTGTCTCTTACAGCAGGATCATCAATCAATTTCATTCGTGAATTAGAAATGTGACCGAGGCGACAATGCCAAAGGCCATTAACATCTATACTACTTTTAACAGAAATAGCAACTGAAGGAAAATTTGGAGACAAACATGATAGAAGATCTGTCAAGGATGAAGGAGGGACTGCCTTAGGAATGAGGTGATACAAGCCACTTCTCACTTCAGCAACTCCAATCGTGGTCCAGGTGGAAAGGTCCTGTATGAAGCATAAATCATTTATGAAAACCAAACAACAAGTCAGTTTTTCAGTAAGTCTTTTAACAGAGATCAAGTTGAAAGTGAATGAAGGAATGCATAAAACATTGTTGAGGGCGATCTTATTGGTAAGTTGAATGCTGCCGAGATGAGTAGCTGACACAAAAGTGTCATTAGGCAAGCTTACCCTATAAGACGCCTTCGTAATGTTAGAAGTAAAAAGGGAAGGATTACAGACCATATGGTCTGTAGCTCCTGAGTCAATGATCCAAGGGACACTATTTTGCTTTAAGAACTCAGCAAAAATGTCACTATAAAACATGGTTTTACCAGATATCTTTGAAGGTGTGATACCAGCTTTGGAATTGGCTGAAGTTTGATTTGCTGAGGGAACTGCAGCTAGCATACCATTTGGTTGGATAAGGCTCATGAGATGAAGATATTGTTCCTTGGTGAAAGCCATTTTCTCCTCACTCACCTCCTCCCTATTGGGACTTGTAGACACAGCCACTTGATTTGCAAAAGAACCTGCAACTTTTCCTCTGTACAGCTTGTGACCTGGGAGATACCCATGAATCTTGTAACACTTTTCAATCACGTGTCCACTTACATTGCAGTGAGAACACACTGGAGGCTCAGCATTTCCAGCCTTGTAGCAGTTTTCAAGAGTGTGTCCTTCTGTGTGACAATGTTGACAGTATGGCCTTTCTTTTCTTGCGAAATTTCTGTTACCTGTCTTGAAGGTAGCATTAACATATTTACTAGCCAGTGCCATGGATTCACTAGAGGAAGTATTATTGGTAAGTTGGTGATGTTGTTCTTGTTGTTGAATCAAGGAAAACACTTTGTTAATACTGGGAAGAGGTTCCATTAACATGATTTGGTCTCTAGCATTAGTATACTGATCATTCAAACCCATAAGAAATTGTATGACATAATCCCTCTGATACCTTTCATTTAACATCTTCGACTGACCACATATACATAATGGCATAGGATTATAAATAATCATCTCATCCCAAAGAGTTTTGAGGTTACCGAAATATGCACTTACAGAGTCTCTGTCCTGTCGAAGGTTAGCCAAATCTCTTCTAAGCTGGAATATGCGAGGACCATTCTGCTGTGTGAAGCGATCCTTGAGCTCTGTCCATACCACTTGAGCATCATCCACAAAAGCCAGTGTATGCTTGATATCAATGCTAACTGCATTCTGTATCCACGAAACAACCATGTCATTACACCTCTCCCACATTTCAAACAGAGGATCTTCTTCATCTGTCGGCTGGACAACACTTCCAAAAATGAAACCAAGTTTGTTCTTCGCTCTAAGTGCTCGACGCATTGACCGTGACCAGGTAATGTAATTTTCAGTGGTGAGCAGTTCAGTGACGAGAACCAAGGATGTGTGATCGCCATTCTCTATGCGATAGGGATTATTTGGATCTGTGAAGTTGAAATAAGAAGAAGCGTGTTTGGGGTTTTCAGTGTTTGCAGATTGTGAAGTTGGGGTTTGTTCTTCCATGGTTTGATTGGAAAAAAAAGGAGAAATTATTGACCAAGCTCTGATATCATGTAAGATAATCAAAACCCTGAAAAGAAGAACAAACGAATGATTGAAAGAAAAGGATGAATTGAAATCCTTTCTGTTCACTGAAGAATTCTTCACTTGATTTTATTTCACAGAGAAGGGGTCATTTATACACGCACTAACCATGATGCTTTTTACATAACAAACTGAGAAAGAAATAAAATCAATAAAACTGGAAAATCCTACCAGCTAGTGACAGTGAATTAATGTACTAAAATAACAGAAAAGGGGATTTGCACACAATGTGTGTGCTGCTATTTGCATTCTTGTGTACGCGGTGATAGGGATGGACGACCAGTCTTCTGTCCTTCATCAAGGGATAGACGACCAGTCTTCTGTCCTTCATCACAAATATTTTTGTCCCGTAATAACCAATGTGTTTTGAGAATCAAAAACCCAAACTATCGAAACCAAGAGCACATGTAAAAATTGTGACCACCCGAAGGATCCTATGTACTCCTCCACCACCGCCTCCACTGTTAGCTCTAGGGTTCTTGCTGCTGGTGATGCTACTCTTTCTGCTAACTGTTGTCTATTTCCATGGCCAGGATTTGGCGCTGCTTCTTCCATTTCTACTTTCTAATTAATTTAGAAATGTTTGGCTGAAGACAGCCAATGTTCTTCCTCCTATTTTAGCCATTTTATCCATCTTTATATAGACGTTAGCTTTGTCATGAATTCTAGCTAGTTACATATTATTAAACAAATATAATTACGAAGATGAGAGAAAATTTGACAACATAGTTGGAAAAATTTGAGCAGGACGTAATCTTTACCATTGTTAATTAGTTAAAGGATCTTAATAAATAAGCAAACATAAACTATGTTCTGCAATGAAAAATGGAGATCATCATCATGGCCTACAACGTACTTTTATTGAGGTTTCGGTTGAATATATATATATATATATATATATATATATATATATATATATATATATATATATATATTAAATACTGTCTTTGTTGTATTATTTCGGGGTTAGTAGCACAATTTGCTTTTATATAATAAGGTAATTCTTCAATTTATATTTTTATTCATAATTAAGTTAATTTTATCCCTGCATGACAAATCTTATGATTAATTTTGGAAGTTGCACATGATTATGTCTTATTCTTAAATTGCATACGTAAACCAAACAAATTCATATGCAAATTATGTGGATGGTTTACTTTGAAAATATTCTTAAAACGATATATTAAAAACTAAAAATGTATTCAAAACATAAAATTGTATTAATTCGAAACATGATGAATTAAATTAATTAACATATTATATAAGAAAAAAATTGAATCTTTGAATTATTATTTTTGGAAACTGGGATTAAAAATATTAAATTTCTCGTATTAATTACTTGAATTTCAATGAGTTATTTATCCAAATTATTATAAGAATATCAACTATTAAATCAAAGAAAAATAATGAACCCAAACAATTATATATATATATATATGGATTTTCCTATTTACACAGGAATCATGAAATGTTTTTTATTTTTTAAAAAAAGCATGATACATTTTATGTGGCCAAAACTAAAGATAGTCTAGATTCCTTTTATTATTGTGCTAATAATTGTTTTTTAAAGTTTTTTTATTTTGAAATTTATTAAAAAATATTTTTTTCTTTTTAAAAAAAAAATTATAATATTAGGATATTAAAACAATTCAAATATTTTTTTCAATTATAAAATAAATCGCCAACAGAAAAAACTGAAAACAAGATCCCTTGATACCAAATCTTCAGAAAGGCTAAGGAGAGTCCCATCATAAAATTATGGGAATGATAAATCTAATAATGCTAGCTTATTGGCCACCATGACAGGGGGCTTGGACCTATCAGACATGACATAAGTGCTGTTCGGTATGTTGTCATTAAGATTTGTCCAGGCTTTTATTATTATTATTATTATTATTATTATTATTATTATTGAATTAAAACATACAAGAATATTCCTAGGAAGACTAATACAAGAATATTCCTAGGAAGTCTATTATTATTAAAAAAAAAAAAAACTAAAATGCTCCCACTTTGAATTTATTTTGTAATCGTGGATTTAACAGTAAAATGAAGATTTTCTTTTTATTAACAAAACATAAATGGCTTTAAAAAGCAATCCTTTTCTTTTTGTTTTTATTTGTACAATAAAATAAACAATATGCTCTTTTGATTTGAAAACAATGGGTGCTTTTTGTTTTTTTGTTTTCTTGTTTAATCCATATGACATCTCTGTTTTGTATTGGTGGCTGGTTTTTTCTGTTTTCTTTTCTTTCTTCTTCTGGATTTCAAAGTCTTCTCCTATATAATTTCAAAATAGCCCTTTGATTTATTTTTTAAAATTTAATTCTTGTTTTTACTGTAATTTTTTTATTTTTTATCATCCATGTAATTGAGATTTTCTTTCACTTTAATCCTCTTTTGTTTTTTTTGTCATATTTGGTCTTTATTCTTTTGAATTTGGTTTTGTTAATTTTTAGTCATTTTTAATTAAACTATCTTTTTATATCATTCTCTTAATGGAATTGTTTTTTCAACTACATCCCTCAATGTTTTAGTTCATTTTATTTTATATCATATTCGATCCTTATTCTTTTTGTTACTATTTGATTTTTAATCTTTTTTATTGGAACTTTTTTTATTTTAACCCTTAGCATTTTATTAATTAGGGTTTTGTTAACTTCTTAGGTCACGGGTTAGAAGGATTTGACTAGGTTAGGTTGGATCTTTTTTTCTAGGTTTATTTTCCCAATTGATTTTCTTATATCATCCTTCTATAAAGTTATTTCGATCTCATATCTTATATCACGAGTTTCACATGTAACCCAACTTTGTATAAGGTAATTTTATTTTTAATTTCTTGTTGTTGTTGTTTTGTCTTTTTTTTATATCATATTATCAAATTAAACAAGGTTTAACCTTATTATCAAATTTCTTTTACTTATTTTAAACAATTGTTTCCTCAACTTTATTTTTTTTCAAAAAGAGTTTGGCCCAATTCATAGTATCACCGTATCCATGAATCTAGTAGCATAAACTAAAAGATGTTGTGTTTCTGTTGTGTATCACCTCATAAAAACTCTTTTTTTCTGCATCTATATTTCTTTCTCTGGTTTCATATTTCAACATTTAGTTTATTGTAAATTAAATTTCATAATATATTTTGTCTTGATGTATACTTGGTCAGTTCAATCTCAAAACCTGTATCATTAGTTAGACAAGTTAAATCAATTGATTCGCTTTTTTTTAATTGATATTTTTTCAATTTTATTCTTCAACACTTAGTTAATTGAGAATTAAGATTTATAATTTATCATGGTTTGTTTTTTTATGAGTTTATCTCAATCTCATGACTCAATTCATGGGTTTGGCAAGTTAATCTAGTTGACTCAAGCTTTTTTTTTTAATTGGTGTTTTTCAATTTTATCCTTAAGCATAAAGTTGATTACAAATTAGGCTTCATGATTTATTTTGGTCTGGTTTCTATGAGGTTATGTTGGTCTTATGACTCACATCATGTGTTTTACAAGTTAACTTAGTTAGACTGAATTTATATTATTGTCTTGCTTTTATATTTATTTATTTTAATTTAAACTTTTAACAATGAGTTTATTCAAAACTAGGCTTTCTTATTTGTTTTGACTTGCTTTCTATATGGTTATTACAGTCTCATGGCCTTAGTTATGTGTTTGATGGATTCACTTGATTAATTCGTGTTTTTTTTTTTGTTTATTTTCTATGAGGGTATCATAATCTCATGACCTGGATCATAAGTTTGACAAGTTAATTCAGATTAATTTTTTTACTATATTTTTTAAATTTCATTATTCAATATAGGATTGATTGAGAATCAAATTTCATAATTTGTTTTGATTTAATTTATAAGAGGTTATCATGGTCTCATGATCTAAGTCACATATTTAATAGGTTAATCCGGGTTAACCTGAATAGATTCAATATTTTATTGTTTCAATAATTTTTTAAAAACAATGTCTTGAATTTTTGTGAATCAAACTATGCTTTTACATGTTAATTGAGTTCATTTGTACATATCTAGTTAATCAGGTCAATCTCCATACAAATTTATTTTTTTTACAAGAAAAATATTAGTAATGCCTAGATGTTTATATTGTATGTTAATTTTATTTTATTCAACTTGTTGTGTAGTGCAAGCTAATGCTTAAGTCTATACTAAGTCTAGTTATTTTGTGCATAATTATTTAGGTTTTAACTAATTAATTGTCATGCTCTATGTTCTAAAGAAAAAACGTACATCTTTCTTTATATCACCAAAAGATAATATATAAGCATTACTAACATGTTTCTAGCAGAAAAAATAAAATTAATTGTGAACTCAAAACTTGATATGCATATTAAATAAAATATATTAATGAGCATATGTGTTATAACATACACACACGCGCGCGCGCTAGCTAAATATTAAATTGTGAAGCTAAGAAACAAACATAGATTACGATATCCATTTTGAATTGACATGATGACTTAGCAGTCCTAAAACCAACTCAAACTACCAGTAAAAAAATAATTTGACTTAAAAAAATCAATATGAAATTTTTACTTAAAATAGCACCAATATCTTCGATCAACTTGGGTTAACCCTAGTTAACCTGTTAAGCTCACAATTCAGGTCACTAATTGGGCTTAATCATTTTGTTTTTTAGACTATTTTTTACATATTTATGATTTTATATGATAAAAAAGACACTCACATGAAAGCAACCCATTAAAAATTAAGAAAAAAAACCATGGTTGGTTGCAAAAAAAAGAAGAGAAAAGAACACTTGCTAATGTTTTTAAAATAATGTTATATTCTTATTCAGAAGAAAAGGGAGCAAACCCGCATGTACTTGGGCTCAACATGTAGCTGAACCTAAAAATGTTGAATTTGATATCTTGCTAGAACCATATGTACTTAGGCTTAATACGTAACTAAACATATGGATATTATGTTTGGAAACTTGTTAAACCTACATATACTTAGGTTCAATGCATATTGAACTCAATGATTTCGAGTCTAACATCTCACTAGACCTACATATATTTGGACTTAGCACGTGATTGAACTTAAATATATTAGGTTTGATAACTTGTCAGATCCATGTGTACTTAAATTGAACGTGTAATCAAACTCAAGGACATTGGATGTAACAACTCACTAGACCTACATGTACTTGGGATTGACATGAGACTGAATCCAAGGATGTTAGGCATGGAAGTAAGCTTGATTTATGTTATCCGATCTTCACATTCTAACAAACCCAGATATGTTGAATTATCACTTTATCTTTCTATATTTAATACAAAATTAAAATAATTAATTTTTAATATATAAAGGTTGATATGCAAACACCTTCTCCTAGATTAAAAAAAAGAAAGGGGTATTAAGGAATAAAGATATAATAGCTTAAAAGTATTCTTCCAAAATAAAATTATTAAAAAAAAATCACGAAATGAATTTGATGTGTTTTTAATTTCCACCCCATTCAATGGATGAGGAGAAGGACGAGGTTGGGTGTTTAAGGAATAAAAATATAATAGCTTAAAAGTATGTTTGACATTTTAGTGCTACATAATTTTCATAATTTTGTTTTATCAAAAATGTATTAAAAATTTAAAATGACTTTTTCTAGATGTTTTTTTTTTTTTTTACATCAATACAACCATTTAAGAGTACCTAAAAATATATTAATTTAATAGATAACGCTGAAAATCCAACCTCACCCGATCATCTGGCATCCCTCCCTGCAAGATTCAAGATCCAAACCAGAGTTACATAACGAGTGAGTCAAAAACCTGAGTCTGCATCACCATCACCATCACCAGCTATATATCAAACACATCGCGACTCAAAGTAATAAAAATAACTCCATGATGGGACTGCGTTCTTGGTGCTTGCTACATTGCATTCTTGAAACAAATTCTGTAGAGAGAATACCAGGTGTCGGGACAGTGGGGGAGGAGGGTTTTTGTGGCCACGCAATGCACAGAGGTAATCCATCTCCATTAAAATTTTAAAGCTCTCTCCCTGCCCAAAATGCTGGGTGACCTCAAGCCACTAAGAACAGGGGAAGATGGGATCCGACAAGGCATACTTTGTTTACTCTTTTTTATGCTTCCGTGCGTGGAAAACATGATCAGTTTCTCGAGCCCAGAATAATCATAGCTCCCCCCACAAACTCCATTATTGTGCAGGATAGCTCTGGAGCAGAATAGACACTCCATTTTCATCGAAAAGTAAACAAAATATCATTTTAATTTGGCAAAGATCTTTGACACCTGATGCTCGGTGTCACGAGTCAGGGCACTCATGCCCCTCTGCTCCTCCTGTGCATTAACAATGGGTGGTGGTGTCCCTGTCATGCGCTCTTATCTACCCAGGGACGATGGCATTTCATAAATAATGCGATTGGTGGGTGAATCAAAGCCGTGTTGCTTAACCAACCTCTTTTTATACGTCGCCTGTGTCTCTCTGCTGCAAATATATATATATATATACACACACATACAGAGAGAGAGAGAGAGAGAGCAGTCCGGTTTTCCAATCCAATACGAATGATTATTAAATTCAATCCCATCTTACTTGAAACATTTATAATTCAAAATGGTATTCCGACAAGGTTTAAGTTTAAATAAGTAAAAATACTTTTATTGTATTAAACTCGACTCGAATGATTGAATTTAATACAGGTAGATTAACATAGAGGATTCATTTAAAGTAAAAGGAATTTGCATCAAATACTTGAAAATCCAAACCCAAGACCATAAAACCTAATCCATACAAAGAAGATTAGGCAACTTAGTAATCGACTCGCTAGGGTTTTTCACTCTCTGGGCTTGTTTGGGTCTTCATACATGGGCCTCACTTAAAATTCAATAGGGTTTCTTGTATTGGAATCTTTGAGCCCTTTTTCGAGCACGGGAAGCCCAACAGATCTTATATATATATACACACACAAGCTAATTGCCCGGGGTTTTATTGTAGTCAAAATTATATTTTTTTAAATGTATTTTTTTGTTAAGAGTGTGATTTTTTAAATTGATATGAATTTGTTTAATAGTTTTAAACAAAACATGAATGATTTTTTTTTATAAAAAATGTTAAAACACAATTTGTTTTAAAAAATAAAAGAGAATATTGATCCATAAAAGTTTTTCAAATTATCATTTGTATATTATTATTATTATTGTTATTAATATCATCACTATAATTGTTTTTTTATTATTAATATTCTTAATATTATTTCATGAGATTATTGTTACTATTACTATCACCACCATAATTATTGATATCATAATCATTATAACCATAATAATAAATTGTTGTTGTTATTATTATTATTAGTAATGTTACTATTATTATGATGATTACAATTGCTACAATTATTATTATTATTTCCTAAACAATGAAAATCATAAAATTATTCCAAAAAATAAAATAAAAAACACAAAACTCTAACAAAAAAATGAAAAGAAAACCATAAAATTAAAATAAATATCACTGGCATTAAAAAAAAACCATTTGATTTGAAGATAAATTAACATATACATACATATATCATTGAATAATTCGTATTGAATAATTCATGAAGATGTGGAATTAAAATACTTATTTTCTTACATAAGCACACTTTACACCACTGAAATTTGAATACTTATTTTCTTACATAAGCACACTTTACACCACTGAAATTTGAATTAAAACAAGGAACTTCTGGAAGAGAGCCCAATATCTTTAAAGACACTATTTATTTTATTTTTTTCATCTGCTCTCCAAGCTCTTAAGCCTGAATATTATTACTCTGACCCATATCTCTGTGTTTCTCCTCTTCTTCCTGTTGCTTCAAAGAGTCATAAAGCGGAGCATTTTTTGTCTCCGGCAACCACAAACTTACAACTCCACTAAAAATGGAGAGGATCCCAAATATGAGGAACGAAAGAGACGGGCTTAAGCGACCGGCGGCGACCAACAGAGGTGCGATAGAAGCACCCAGCATCAGGGATAGTCTTGATTGTGACATGGCGAAGTTTCTCACGTTGGTCGGGAATAGCTCGACGCAATAAATATACAAGACATCATATGCTATTGAAGCAGCCATGAAACCAACTCCTTCGATGATCAGCTGAGCCCAACTCCCATCTCTAGATTTATCTGCCTTGTTTCCGTGTTTTCCATGAGCGAAAATGATGCAGAGGAGGCATGAAATTCCGGCAAGAAAAGCAGATAGGGAGAAGAGAAGCCGCCGGCTGGTGAGGCCTAGTAGTATAGTGCCGAAGATAATCGCAGGAATTTCCATCAATGCATTGATTCCAACAGAGAAATAAAGGTTGAAATTCAGGTTCTCGACATTCAGCTGAACACCATAGTAAACAAAACCAACTCCAAAACCTGCTATCATAACTGTGATCATCCTTTTCGCAGCCCATTTCGTCCTCCACAGGCTTTCTTTGGTGCATGTTTTGGTCAACGCTTCGTTTTCACCACCCTCTTTCGGGTCGGAAGGATTGGCAAGGCAGAGGTTCTCAGGCAGTGTTTTTCCATTACGCCTCGCGAATTTTCTCAAAACATCTAGGGCTTCTTTGCTCCTTCCCCTGACAAGAAGCCAGCGCGGAGATTCTGAGACGAAAGGGAAGGACAAAACTGAGTAGGATAGAGGAAGAAGTGATATGATTCTGTATAAGTTCCTCCAGTTTTTTCTTGTAGGATAGGCGATTAGAGGAAGGGAAAAAAACCCTGCAGTGAAGAAAAAGAAGCCATATTGGCTGACCGGACCACGCCATTTGCGTCCGACAACCTCTGTAGCTAGAACAATACAACAAATTCCTATTCCAGATCGAGAAAAACCATTTGCGAATCGAAGTAATGCGTATATCCAAATGTTCGGCGAGAGGGACGTGAGGAAAGCAGTGGCAGAGGACAAGATGCATGAGAGTAGCACTGTTCTTTTTCTGCCGAGAGATGCGTCTGCTAAGTGGCCAAAAAATGCGGAACCTGCATGCAAAATTATCATTTAACAACGTTAATCTCTGTAAAGACGTAGACAAATATTGTTTACAGATGGATTAACAGAGTTAATTACAAAAAATATGTAATTTCTGATGGACGATGAAGGTGACAGCAGCATATATAGCTACTTAATATTTTTCTCTCAAGATTTGTAACAAACATATTTCCAAGGAAATATGAGAAGATCCAGAACCATAATTAACCAAATTGACTGTTCTAGAGATTCACAGTAACGAATGCTGGAGCGTGTGATTCATTACCCAAGAGAGAACCGATGAAGAACATTGACGCAGGTACAGCAGCAAGGAACCTGCGGTCACAAACAAGACCCCATTCTGCAACAATGGAGCTTTCATGGCCGCCGACCCATTCCCAGGTGCCTGGCTTCAGTCCACAAACAGAAGAAACATCACCTCTGCTGCTGCTCGACATGCACAGAGACGACGACGAGTTATTTATGCATCTCCAAGATTTTGGTTGAGCATCACTGAAGATAGTAACCAATGTGTTTTGAGAATCAAAAACCCAAACTATCGAAACCAAGAGCACATGTAAAAATTGTGACCACCCGAAGGATCCTACGTACTCCTCCACCACCGCCTCCACTGTTAGCTCTAGGTTTCTTGCTGCTGGTGATGCTACTCTTTCTGCTAATTGTTGTCTGTTTCCATGGCCAGGATTTGGCGCTGCTTCTTCCATTTCTACTTTCTAATTAATTTAGAAATGTTTGGCTGAAGACAGCCAATGTTCTTCCTCCTATTTTAGCCATTTGTCCATCTTTATATAGACGTTAGCTTTGTCATGAATTCTAGCTAGTTACATATTATTAAACAAATATAATTATGAAGATGAGAGAAAATTTGACAACATAGTTGGAAAAATTTGAGCAGGACGTAATCTTTACCATTGTTAATTAGTTAAAGGATCTTAATAAATAAGCAAACATAAACTAAGTTCTGCAATGAAAAATGGAGATCATCATCATGGCCTACAACGTACAACTTTTATTGAGGTTTCGGTTGAATATATATATATATATATATATATATATATATTAAATACTGTCTTTGTTGTATTATTTCGGGGTTAGTAGCACAATTTGCTTTTATATAATAAGGAAATTCTTCAATTTATATTTATATAATAAGGAAATTCTTCAATTTATATTTATATTCATAATTATATTCATAATTAAGAGCACGGGAAGATGGGATCCGACAAGGCATACTTTGTTTACTCTTTTTTATGCTTCCGTGCGTGGAAAACATGATCAGTTTCTCGAGCCCAGAATAATCATAGCTCCCCCCACAAACTCCATTATTGTGCAGGATAGCTCTGGAGCAGAATAGACACTCCATTTTCATCGAAAAGTAAACAAAATATCATTTTAATTTGGCAAAGATCTTTGACACCTGATGCTCGGTGTCACGAGTCAGGGCACTCATGCCCCTCTGCTCCTCCTGTGCATTAACAATGGGTGGTGGTGTCCCTGTCATGCGCTCTTATCTACCCAGGGACGATGGCATTTCATAAATAATGCGATTGGTGGGTGAATCAAAGCCGTGTTGCTTAACCAACCTCTTTTTATACGTCGCCTGTGTCTCTCTGCTGCAAATATATATATATATATACACACACATACAGAGAGAGAGAGAGAGAGAGCAGTCCGGTTTTCCAATCCAATACGAATGATTATTAAATTCAATCCCATCTTACTTGAAACATTTATAATTCAAAATGGTATTCCGACAAGGTTTAAGTTTAAATAAGTAAAAATACTTTTATTGTATTAAACTCGACTCGAATGATTGAATTTAATACAGGTAGATTAACATAGAGGATTCATTTAAAGTAAAAGGAATTTGCATCAAATACTTGAAAATCCAAACCCAAGACCATAAAACCTAATCCATACAAAGAAGATTAGGCAACTTAGTGGAGGATTAGATGATTAACTGGTGTTTTGCTATGAGTTGGATCATTTTTAAAAAAAATAAAAATAAAAATAAAAATAAATTGTGCATGTATCATTAATGAGCAAGGTTGTCAAAATCGCGATTTTGACACGACACGGAAGGGGCTTTAAAAAATCGGATCGTAAAATCATAAAATCGTACTTAAATTTTTCCGTACAAAAATCGTAAAATCACAACTAAAATCGTGGAGGTAGAAAAATCGTAAAATCATAAGTAAAATATTTTTGAATATAATACAATATAATTATAGCCATAAAACTTCATTAGTTAAGGTTGGTACATGATTCAAAATAACTTAAAAATATATTACAAAACAATTATGTCCATAGAATTTTATTCGGTAAAAACTAACAATTTTAAAATAAATATTTTGCTGATGTGCTATATAAATTAAAATCAGTCTCATGACCGTTATTTTTCAAGTATAAATTTTAAAATTAATATTATTGATTATATATATATATATATATATATATATATATATATATATATATATATATATATAGAGAGAGAGAGAGAGAGAGAGAGAGAGAGAGAGCGAGGGGGGGGGGGGGGGGGGGGGGCGGGGAAGTATGCTTTTAAAATGGCGGGGCTGCTTTAAAATGGTCGGCCGCACAAAAATTCGGTAAAATCATAAAATCAGACCGATCCGGTCCGATTTTACGAGTTTGACCGATTTTGACCAAAAACGATTTTTCTACCCGAGTTGACAAGGTTTGATGAGTTGACTCGCAAAATCGTACTCGCGATTTTAACAACAATGTTAATGAGTTTTCTAATACTAAAAAAAAAAGGCTTAATCATGAACTCAAAATTAGATGCATGTGTTTAGTAAAATAGATTGCGAATCATATATGCCAATAAATATCTAAAAGATGTTAAAGCTAAATAAGAATAAAACAAATAAAATACTCGGCCATTTAATTTTAGATAAATTTAAGAATAAAACATAATAAAAACCTAAAACAGGTCAAACACGAGGGCCTAGTTGGTTCAACATGCTTAGCTCATAATAAAAACATGGTTATACCTTCATGTTTAGACTTTTTCTTAAATTGAGTGGACACGATAGACCAATGTTTTTTTCAAAAGAAAAAAAAAATGATGCATACAAGTTATTGCTATATACGAAATCTAGTTCATGTCATTATCGTTGGCTCCAAAAGGTATTTGTTTGATGAAATTATTTATTAGATGTATTGATATAATTGTATTGGTTAAGCTAGTTTGGTTAGTAAGAACTTTACATCAAAATCTCAATTCAAGTAGTCATTTATTTAGTACCTCCTAAAAAGCACATACTTTCTAACCCTTCTTGAGAGGTTCCACTCACAAACATTAAGTTTATAGTTGAAAGGTATCGCAATTCATCATTTAGGTTATGCATTTCTTGTTTTCATTATTTGTCATACGTATAGAACTAACTTCAACATTGGTCATAATATAAAAGATCTTTTAGAAGATTATATTCCTCTAAAAAAAATTAGGGCGTGGATACAAATGTGTTTATAACAAAATCAATAATTCATTTAGTTTTTGCTCTCGATTTCTTAAAGGCTATCACTTTTTCAGTAGTTCAACACATATACTCATTACCTATTTATGAATTTATAACATAAGATTTTACTGCTCGAACTACATTATATACTCATCACCAATACATTACAAGATTTATTAAGATGTGAGTTTTTGCTCAGGAAGCTATTTTTTTATTAGAGATTACAATCCAGAAGAAAATAAGGATGATGAATTAGAAAAAAAGTTAAACCATAAAAGGCTATCATATCTCATTCAAGTTAGATCAACCTTCTTTTAGTATTTTTGTACTTTAGGATTTTATATTCATAATGATGTCATGTTTGCTTTTGACACTTCAAAGAAACAAATCTTGATCAAGCCCATATTTATACCATGGATATAATATATTCATGGTAAAACTTCATATAGGTTTTATGTACTTTTATATTCCATTAATAGTACAACCTTTAATACAAGTCAAGACATATGGTTATCCAATTGATTAAATGTTATTGATAAAAATAGTAATTCATTATTCTTAACAATAGGGACAAAAGTGATGTAAACACGTTATATTTTAATGGTTAACAACTTGACCCAACAAGAACCTGCCTTGAAGAACCAAGTTTTATGTAATAATCACTCACACCATATGCCTATAAAAAGATACAAACAAGTAGTCTAAAACCACAATAAAATTAATCAATCGTTCAAAGAGTTTGCAAGTTCAATCAAGAACTTAATATGAGAATTATTAAACCACACAAAAGATAGCAAGAATGTCAATTTCTTTATAAAAAATAGTCTTCCCTCACAAAGTCTATACAAAAGAGTATTTATATTAGAAAGAATCCTAAGCCTAATAGGATACCTTTAACTAATATGAATAAACCTGACAAATAATAATAATAATCTAGATTTAAATAAATGTCATAATATTTTTAAAAAGCTAAAATAATAGTGCGATGTCAAAATTAGTTGATTAGAATCTTTTTATTCCAATCTTTTTGTCATGTCTAAATTGCTCACCTATAGCTTTAATCAGATTTTGGGTCTGCTTTAAGATCCCGTTTGGGAGTGCGTTGCAATCGGCGTTTGGGAAAAATTTGAAATTTTTTTTTTTCATTTTAAAAACCGGCGGTTTGGTATTTTTAGATCATTTTGATGTGCTGATGTCAAAAATGATTTTTAAAAAATAAAAAAAGATCATTTTGATATATTTCAGCACGAAAAATACTTTGAAAGCTACAGCAATCGCACTCCCAAACAAGCCCTAAGTAAAACACGAATGCAAAAAGTCAACTTCATACTGGTTATTGACATTGATTTACCCTACATGAAATAAAAAAAATAACCTTAAAGTTTGAAAAGAATTAAATGTATATCAAGCTAGTTGTGTTTTAAATAATTGTAAATTATAATATTAGGGCTCGAGTTTCAAGTTTGAGCTTGAGTTATGAATTCCCAAAACCCAAACAAGTTGGGTTTGGATTTCAAAAATTTATGTTTGTTCAGGTGATTGTTTTGATTTTATATATATAAAAAATACAGATAACAGGAGCTTAGCCACCTCCAAGTATGGTTCATCCAAATACGCTACGGGATAAATTTGTTAACAAATAATTGAAATAATATATCAACCCAGTTCACTGTTCATATGTAAACAGTTAAACCCAGTTCACAACTATTTTAGTTGTGTTTATAATACAATATAATGAACACAATCGAATAAATTTTTTTGCTTGAGATGAAAGAATGATGCGTGCAAATGCACTTGGCATCAGCAAACCGCACCTGCTTCATGAGTAACGAGATTTTAACATTACAGAAATGCCAGCAATTAATGTTATCTACAGAACTCATCTTCATTTTCGAATCAGCAAGAGGAAATAGAGAATTCACATCACCTGAACTAGTACAGGTCCAGTGATTCAAGCACCCTGCGAGCTTGGATCTGTAGAGCCATCAACCTCTGTTCTGGATCGACTGTTGATCCAAATTGACTGGCTGCCCAAATCAAGGAGGCTGATTTCTCACCAAGGAGTCGCCTTACATCTTCATGTATGGATGGCATGGGGGCCCTTTCCCTCCCATTAAGATGGCCAATGAGTAGTAGCATGAACTCTCCACATTTCAACCTAATCAGGTGTAAACATATGCTTCGTTAGCAGTCAGATCTGAATTAAACGATACAGGTCCATCTTAAATTATTTAAAAAAGGAACTTATCACTGATAAATCTTAAAAAAACGAATTTTCTATGTAATCAAAAGAAACGATTCAAGACTTGCTTTACTTCCAATAACATCTTCGACATGACAAACAGTACTGATAGCGCCATGCTGTACAATGGAGGCAAACAGGGGTGATGAAAATTAATAAATACCTGAGATTCTCATCCACTTCCTTGTCCCTAATGACCACAGTTACTTCCTCAATACCATTACACGCTTCGAAATCCTGAGTATATACAAGTCAAAGTAAACAGGGATGCTAAGTAGAGAAGAGAGAATTTTCTTGATCAATTAACATCATGGTTGATTTTACTTCTAGAAAATAAGGACAACTACTTTATATGGTTAGCACAACTGTTTTTCAAGGTCATTGTATCACCCTTGACCAAGTAATTCATGTCCTCTAGCATTATGCATTTAATTGTAAAGACCAGAAATCAGCCGTATGGAACTCATGGAAAAGCATGCCAAAAAAGCAAATCAAGCCTAGTTATTTCATCCATATTGATGTTGGGTGTATTGGTATACTATGACAGGTTACAATTTCTGATCTAGTCTACAAAGTAGGCCCAGTTCAGCAATGATTAGGTATTATAATTGAGTCATTTAGGAACTACTATAACCATAACTGAGATTAAACTCCAACAGAGATGAAAATATTGATGCTGAGGTTGCAAAAAAGAAGCCTAATTCAATTCAAAACAAGATCAAGAAATGACAGTCCAATTACAAAGAAAGTGAGATGTGAATAACTTCTCTAGATCCAGGGAATTTCTAGGATTAAACCAGCATAATGTTGATAGCAAACAAAAATTCCAGGTCTAGCAGCATAGAATGTTCATAGTGGAAAATAATAAAGAATACTTGAACAGAAAATGTTGAGAGAGACTCTTGCATCAAGATGATTGTTTGAGAGACATGCCCATACACCAAAGTGAAGCAGCAGATTCTAGTAAATCAAATAAAATAAACAAAAAATGTGTACCCACTAAATAAGAGCATCACAGTAAATCAAGTTCTTGGTCTTCAAGTTACATGAAACCCAACTATACTGGATCTCTGAAGCCTATAATTAAACTTGCACCTACACCAACACAAAATAGAGACACTCTGACAAACTAAAGTTAGAAATGCAGTTCATTCCAAAGCCAAACTTAATAAGGAAAAAGGAGAAATAGAAAACTGAATTAGTTAAAAGTGGTCTTTTCTAGATCCCACATGAAACATTACATGATCGTTTCTAGAAGATGTTGAGCCTTATTACATGTTTATTGGTTAGTATGTAGATGTTTGGTGAAACCAAGTGGAATGTTGCCTGGAATTGACTTCAACCCATGGAGGGGGAGTGTCACCCAAAGTATGAGACTTGCTAGTTTTAAGCCAACTCATGCAATGATCATCTTTAATTTCTGCTTTAAGGGTGCAATGGCTTCCTTATCTAGGTGAATTAGCATACTTGGAGCTAATTTTATTAATTCAACTAGCTTACATGTGGCATCCACAAAATAACCACGCCATGGTCATCTTCAATCCATGTTCCAGAAATGAAAGTTTGACGGCAATTAACATAACCTAAATAAGCTCCCGGTAAAGAAAAACAAATGAGGAAAAGATGACAGAACCAATTAGGCAGGCTCTTTTAGCATTTGCCCCCATTGGATACCCTTTCACATCTACTTCCAAAAACTTTGAGTCCAAATATTTCAGAAGCAGTGTAGTTCAGAGTTTGTATAACAGAAACGATTACGATGACTGATTTCATTCAATAAATTCTACCCTGATACTACCAAAATGTAAAACATGAATAGACTGAAATTAAATATTTACTAAGCTTGCTCTTAATATCTTGCATCAGAATGTATGGAATAGAAATCAGTTTGCTTCGAAATTTAAATATGAAGAATGAGAATGATGGGACAAAATCCATACCAATTGATTGGGTGATGAATCCAACATTATCGAAATTAGAGCATCTAAACAAGCACTTTTCTCCAATACACCTCTAGTCGACAAAATCCGCATCAAAACCTAAAAAATCAAAACCAAATGCTCAACTTTTATGCCTGAACAAACCATCAACACGCACTACAAAATTCATTTTCTTTAAAATCCAATTCTAATAACCACCTGAATTGCCTTGTACTGATGAGCAAAAACAGTACTCTCTCTATGAAGCAAGCAACAACCTTCCAAAACACGTAGCGCAAGCGCGATTTCTGCATCCGTCGAAGGACTCGTAATCCTCATTGGCTCCACACCAAACACATGACTCAAACTCTCCACATTTTGCTCCTCCTCCCCCTCTTTCAACGAGTTTTGAAACAAAACCGGAACCACTAAAAAAAATACCAATAAATAAAAATTACAGAAAATAAAGTAATCGAAAAAAGCAAGGAAGCGATTCAGAGCAAGGTGGTTACCTTGAAGATCCGGTAAAGATTGCGTTTGGCAGAAAAGGTTGATAGTGGAATCTGATTGAGCGACGGATCTGAGGAAGTTAAGGAGAGAGCGGAGGCCACGGAGGCGGAGGAAAGAGAATTCGGCGCGAGCATCTCTAAGGCTTGTACGGAGAGCGAGTGTTACTTCTCTATATAATCTTTGCTTGTTTAATGAGTTAACTAGCTCATCCACCGCTGTTGCCATGGATGACGACGGTTGTTGTGGTTGCGGCTCCGCCTCTGACGACGGTTCTCTTGTTTCTTTCAGTGCTGCGCTCCATAATGGCTTCTTTAGATGCATTTTGGATTTGTCAGTGGACTGTCGTTCTGTGAGCTATGCAATGGCGACTGGAGAGAGAAGGTGCGTTTCCTTTGTAGGAATTTACGAAATTGCTATTGTATAAAATAAAGAACAACAGGCAAGTCAGTCCCCGCACTATATAAATCATTTTATAAGGTCCATGGTGAAGGTGAGGATGCAAAGTGATACAACTGCAAGGACATCCAGCTAATAAGCATTTTTTTATGCGTTTGTGTGTTTATAAAAAATCAATTCATTATATTTATCATTTATTTTGAAAAATTATATATTATATACAAATGATTTTTATAAATATTAGTTTCATGATTTAGCCCCAAATGTCAACACAGAGAATAAAAATAATTTTATCTGTTAATACTTGCAATTGGTGAATTATGTGATTTTTAGATTTACATAGATTATTCTATCTATTGATACTTGTAATTAAGAAAAGAATTGTATTTTATATATTTTTGAATAATATTTTATATTTAAAACATATATATATATATATATATATATATATTTTGACAAATTAATTTGGAAAGAATAAAAATTAAATATTTTAAATATATTTTATAGTTATAATATTTTTGTATTTAAGTATTTTAACTTATTATAAATTTTGTATCATTAACTATCGAATATATTAATATATAATGAGAAAAATGCAAACAAACACGATTAAACTTTATAAGGGTTTGTTTGGGAGGATGATTGCGGTTGTTTTTTAAAGTGCTTTTCATGTAGAAATACATCAAAATGATATTTTTTTTATTTTTTAAAAATTCTTTTTGACATTAGCACATCAAAATGATTTAAAAACACAAAAAAAAATTATTTAAAATGAAAAAAAATTCAAATTTTAGGAAAACGGCGGTTGTACCGCCCTTCCAAACAGCTTCTTCGGAAAAAAAGTACAAGCACTGTAGCGAGGTTGATTTAAAATTTTGGGGAAACGGCAGTTGTACCTTGCTACCGTGTTTGTTATTGATGTTTTCTTTTGACTAAAACTATTTTAATACTTTTCACATTAAAAAAAGGGCATGATTGCAAAATTCTGCTGATGACTTATTTTTTCTAAAAAAAACAATTAAAAATATTATTATTTGGAAGTTAACTCTAGAGATGCATTTGAAACGACTTATATAATTGGGAGACTGGTTTGTAGTTTTCCCTACAATAAAACCAAATAAGATTCAATTCAAAAATAATAATGAAAAATTCGTAACTTGCAACATCGTTTAAACTTAGTTCAAGCATCATTTTTGGTAAGAATATTGATTAAATCTTCCAGGTGTTTTTAAAAAAATCTGAAAAGTAGTTAAAAAGACTTCAAAAATAACTAAAAAATATTAAAAATTCTGAAACGACATCTTTTAAGTTTACTGTAAGAAAAGGAGCACTTGTTTTTTTTAGTAGTAAACGTTTTGCGCCTTCACTGATTTCATACAGCTGTCACAGAGTCATGCCAACCATGATCAGTGCTCTTAAATGTATCACGAAAATAGAAGGAAGCCATGTACATGGAAGCTTGACTCTGGATTTATGTCCTGAAAATGGTAAAAAAAAACGTTTAGCATCAGCAATATGAAAACCATAGGTGATTATATCTAATTGAAGTTATATTTTATTTATCTATTTTTCATGAATGAGGATAGAACTGATCAAGGAAACATTATGAACAATAGAATGAATGTTTGTTGCAAGGTTGTCATTGGTGCTTCGTTTTTTCAATTGAAACAGAATGTTTCGGTTTTGGAGCGTTTTATGGTTGTACTGTTTGTGTATATGTGTGTATAATTAAATATATTAATTCAAAAAAAATTTAGTTCAAATCCAAAAATAAAATTATTTAAAAGTGTGCAATTTAATCTAAAATAAGACACAGTAAAATGATTTTCTGAACAAATTATGAGCACGTACAATATTACGAGAATGTCATCACCAATCTCGCAAGGCTATTATATTATTTGATTGCTCTGAAATTTTAACATAATATATATAAATATGTCAAGAGACTCCTCGTAAAATTTCATCTCAATCTAACAGTCGGATTAAGAGATATGATTGATATTGTAAAATTATTTATTATTTAAAAAACACTATTTGGCCGAAAAGGAACGGGCGAAATGAAACCGGAACATTTCGAATGGTATTTGGCCGAAAAATCCAGAATGAGTGGGAATTTAAACCGAGATAAAAATGATGTTGTTTTGTCGTGTTTTTTAACTGGTACAAAACATTTCAACCGTTTCGATCAAAAAAACGGAGAACCCTGGTTGGCTGATGATATCTTAAGAGTACGTAGAAGAAAATCAGGCAGAGAGGTTGAAGAAAACGGAAATAATACCTGCAATTTTGAGGAGCTCTCCAGGAGGGCGATGCTGAAGCTCTTTCATTTGGAGGCAACGACGTGTAGTTTTTCCAATCTTCAAGCACAATTTGAAGATCATGAACTTTAGTCCCCAAACCATAGCAGCAATTTGCATGCATGGTGCAGACTTTGTTAAAATCCTTGCTGCGTTCACAAAACCCACCAAAGTAAGCAGTGTCTAGAAACCTCATGGTCAGTTCAATCTTTTCGAGGACACGATCTTTTTTAATCTTGTTCAATACATCTTGATCGTGTTTACCAGGATATGTTTTTCTAGACATGAACCAGAACCTGTAGAACAGAATCGTCCGAGGATTTGATCTGACATAGGTAAACCCTCCATTGGGTCGATTGTTTTTGTCTTCAGGATTGCCATAATATTTGTCACAAGCTATCTGAAAATCTACCTGTGGATAGAACCGTGGAAATGGATTTCGAAGCCACATAATATCAGCATCCTGGAAAAGGAAATTGAACAAGTTAGATAGCAGAAATTAAAATAGACCGGGACAAAATTTTGATCTCAGCCCTGAAACTAGACTCATCTTCCTCCCAAATCACTCGTGTTTGTCTAAGGTTTAAGTGTTTGGCACACCCAGGAGTTTTCTCCACAAACTCTAACCAATTTCGGCAACTAAGAACACAAGTAATAAATCATATACTATACAAACAAATTACAAAAACAACCCAACTTTTATTAATCCGTCAATTAAGGAATACATTGTTAAGGAATCGTCTTATCTAAAAACTTAAGTTGTTAGTTGAGATCCCAGAATATGATCTATATTATTCTCTAACACACTCCCTCAAGTGAAAGCCCTTTGGACTTGAAACTTGCACAGACTCACACTACCTTGTGCTTGAGATTCGAACTCGTGACCGCTGGGTTAACAAAATTCTGATACCATATTAAAAAATCATCTTAACTAATAGTTTAAGTTTTTAATTGAAGTCTCAGAATATAATTTATATTATTTTATAATATACAAAAATAAAACCAAAAGGGTATGTTGCTTTGTACCGTGAAAACAAAGCTGTAGCCCATCTGAAGAACAGTATTCAGAAACTCTATTCTTCTCCACATCATCTTCAGGTAATCTTCAGACATGAAGGGTGCCTCGGTTGAAGAATCAAGCCCTTCAGTTTTGAGAGCATAGCAATGCGGATGAATAGCCAAGCAACGGGCATGAGCCTTCTGATCCATGGATATTATCACCAAATTATTCAGGAGTTTTTTAGTTTCGAATCCAATTTGGAAACTCTCCAGGAAGAGATCGAATACAGATCCAGGCTCTGCCCATGCATCATTCAATGTTGTTAGGATCACAGTTTTACCTTTCATGGATGCTTTGTTCAACACTCTCTCCAATTCCACATCAAATTTCGTCTGGAATGGCATGAAATACAGTGGTCATTATAAAATACCAAAGAAAGTATACGGTGGATTAATCTGGGAGTTGTTTTTCACTCCGTTTTAAACAAAATTTAAAAAAAAAAATGAAAATTTTAGTATATTTGAAAAAGAAAAAAAAAATTAATGGGCTTAAAAACCATAATTTTAATATATTTTTAAATAAAAACCCTAAAAAAATCAATAGTAGACACACTCTCAACAATAAAATATTAATTGGGAATGAATGCATGTTGCAGGTCTGACTTGATCTACAGTGCTGACACTATTGCTGAGGTGATGGTCATCAAATGATGCAACTTTGAACACTTTAGCTTGTCACTGTTGCGTCAGCAAACATTTCCTGTGTGGTCACTGTCATTCTATGATTATTGTCGGCCCGAATAGAAGACTGATTCGCGAAAGTGTTTATAAACTATAGTTTTTTTTTTAATTAAAACGATATTGTTTCTTAAGAAAAATAATGATATCAATATTGTTTGTATTAATTAAATTTTACCAAATTATTATTATTGCTGGTTAAATAAATAAATTAGCTCGAATTAACTTGTTTTTCAAGTTAAGTTTTAAAATTTAAAATTTTCAAAATAACTAATATCTCATTAAGCATTGCCACTCATTTATAGCCTGTTTGGCTGTGCGATCCAATCTGTTTTTGGACGAAATTTGAAATATTGTTTTTTTGCATTTTAAATGAATATGTTTTGGTATTTTTAGATCATTTTGATGTGCTGATGTCAAAAATAATTTTTAAAAAATAAAAAAAACATCATTTTGATACATTTCGGCACGAAAAACACTTTCAAAAGCTACCGCAACCGCACTCCCAAACAGGCCCTAAGGGTATGAAATAGTGTTTTTTTTATGTTTATCTTTTATATGGTAGCTCTAGTTATTGATTTTGAAAAATTACTCAATTGCTTTTTTTATTTTTTAGATTATTAGGGCCTTGAGATTTATGATTATCTTTTTTGTTTTTTTAAGATTATCTTAATTTTATATTCTACATCGCATGCTAGTCAAGTTGATTTAGGTTGATTTTTTTAAAAATAAAATAAAATAATTTTATTTAATTTTATCTTTAACATGAGATTATTCGATATAAAATTATTGGTCCTTAAGCTTCTTTATTTTTTTTTGTTATCCTAATATTATATTTAGGTCATTAAAACAATTGAGTTCACTAGGCTGATTTGATTTTTTTTATATATTTTTTGTTTTTAATTTAGTTTTTATTATTTCACTTTTCATCATTTAGTTTGTTCGAGAGTTAACCCTATTTTTTTATTTTGTTTTTTCAATATAGGGTTGTCGCAATCTCACGACCGGGATATAGATTAACCATATTGACTAAAAACAAGTTTGTATCTTTTTTTTTAAAATTGTATTTTAGTTCATAATTTAACATTTGATTTATTGATATTTAAGCTTTGATTTTTTTTTTCTAATTTTTTTATGAGATTATCTTATTCTCAATCAATTTTTGTTTTGCTATCAAATAATATCAGTAAGATATTTTTAAAATATTCAGAGGATAATTTTTTATAATATTGACAAATACTTATTTTCTCAATTGGTTGTTGACCACTTTTAGATATCTTTTTCTTATCATTTATTTTTTAATTATATTATCAAATTAACCAAGAATATTAAACTTACTCAAATCAATGATTCAAATCTCAATTTGTTTTTACTTTTAAACATTATCATCATATAAATATATATTTTATATTAAAAAAATTAAACTTGCTCATGACATGGCATAAACTATTTATCTAGTTTTATCTATAAAATCGAAGTGGGTAGAAAATGAGATTGTGGTAATAATAACAAGAAAAGAAAAAACATACTCTACTTTGAAAAACTACACCCAGAAAAAGGCTTCAAGCTGTGTAATGATTTCACATCAAGTTGTTTCACCTTTAATTGATGTCCACTGAATTTAATAATTTATAGTGTCAATAATTTTTTGCTTAAATATTTTTTATTATTATTATTGGAATTACATAAGCTATCCCATCGAGAGCTAGATAAACCACGTCATACACTAAACTAATTCGTCGGAATAAGCTCTACACTGTCCCAAACAAATGAATAGCTTGACGCGTCGTTTTAGTTTCCTTACTATTCTTTTCTTTGCCTTTATATGTTATTTTAAAAAATATTTTTTATTCAAAAATATATTAAAATAATTTTATTTTTATTTTTAAAAATTATTTTTGACATCATATAAAAATAATATAAAAACACCAAATTTTTTATTTTAAAATAAAAATAAAATATATTCTTTTCAAAAGTATTTTTTGAAACGCAATATCAATCAAGACCTCTATTATTTTCACTGCTACAAGAGTCGGCCTCAACCTCGTAGCTAGTGAATTTAATATTTATTTAGAAGTATAGTTGAAATTATTTTTTAAAATATATTTTATTCAAAACTCATCAAAATAATTTTTTTTTTATTTTAAAAATTATTTTTAATATCAACATATAAAAATATCTAAAAACATCTAAAATTTTAATTTAAACTAAAATATAAAAATATTTCACTATCTACGTTATGATTATTTTCAAGAGCACAAAGAAATTCCTTTTGAAATCTCCTCCACCACATATTAAAAAGTAAAGACTTATAAATGGTCTCTCATGAATCCTGCCCCAGTTGCCTTTCCCTTTTTCTGTTTTTTAGTTTGCTTTCAATTTAAGATAATAAGCTTTGAATTTTTTTTTGTCTTAGTACATACTGGATCTGATTTTGATTGAGTTAGTAAGCATTTTAATATATATACATATATATAATTTTTTTTTATTAAAAGTAATATTGTTTTAAAATGTTTTATTTTTGTAAAAATAAAACTTGAAATAACCTGCTTGATTATTGTTAAACCAAATTAATTTACCCGGCTCGATATCTAGGTTTTGAACCGGTTCACCACTATATAACACTATGTAACTATGATTTTTTTCAAGAACACAAAGAAATTCATTTTGAAATCCCCTCCACCACATATTAAAAAGTAAAGACTTATAACTCTCATGAACCCTGCTGAATAAAAAAAGGGCAGCTTAAATCCCGAAAAGAAATATGAGACATGTGATTTATTTTTCACACGTTATGAGAGTTTAAAGTTATATATTTTAAGTTAATAAATTATTACTCGATGGATATTAGTATTTTATTTTATTTTATAAAATACGTTTTAGCCCCTGTGCATTCAGCAATCTTCCATTTTAGCTCGTACGGTCCATGAATATTTTCAATGGTGAATTGATTTTATGGGATGATTTTGTGATATGTTATCATATAGAAGAAGCATTGGGAGATTTTTATCCACCCAAAATCTTTAAAAATTATGAATATATTACATGTAATTGAATAATGATTATGATTAATATGATGAGCACAAAATACATAATCCATTGCAGTCCTCCTAAGGATTTTCCTCACCTAAAATTTAAGATAGAAGTGAAAGAAAAGGAAGGAAAAAACACTTTCTGATAGGTTCCATGCTTTCATTATACTAGCTATTCAACATTCAAGAGCAAGATTGAAACCTTTTCAAAAATAAAGGGCTGATATTGAAGAAGTTTAAAATACAGGACCTGAAGTGAAACAAAGTTAAAACTTCGGTGACTAAAGTATAGTTGACCCAAAAACAAAGACGTACAGAAATCCTACTAAGGAAGGTTGTCGGGATATACTGGAGCCCGGACAATAGAGCAACAGTGTTTGATTCAACATCAAAACAATGAATGACAGGGACTAATCTAGAGTTAAAAATGCTTCAGCTAGACAGGAAACAGAGAAGTTCATATATGTTCTGCCTCGGGATTCTGTACTGGAACGTGTTGATGATGTCTGTGATTTTGGTTCTTGGGCAATTTTGTTTAGGTTTCATAAGCATCTAATATAGATAGATAGCTCTATACGTGAAGAACTAAAGAAGAAGATGAACGGAACTTTCCACGCATATCGAGCCATCAAGAAAAGTAATCGACACCCAGCAAAATTAATGAAGTAAATTTAAGCATTAAAAGATCATGAATGGAGAACTCACCTTGTAAGTTTGCTGGTATACCATGGAAAGTGAACCCGAGTCAGAGGAGGAGCCGAAGGAGCTAGGCATGAGTTCGAAAGGGTCGGCAAACTCGTACAAAACAAGGCAAGAAACTGCGAGAACTCCGAGAAACAAAACTGTGATTCTTACATCTGGTTTGTGGATGAGCCCAGAAAAACTATGAACAGATCCATTCATGGAGTCACCACCAGTACCAGTCATTTTCCCTGCATGCAGATGATGATGAATCGCGCTTTCTAATTAATTCCTAGCTTTCTCCAGATAAGAACTAGTCTATCTTGAAGTCTTTATGTGTGCACAGTTGGTCAACCTTGTAGCTCTCTCTCTATATATTTCATTTCCTAGCCAGAGATGGCGAAATCTTGTATATTATTTATTTATATATTTGGTTTAGTTTTTTATTCTTTTTTGATCCATCTTATTTGTTGAACTAGATACTCGTTCAAGTAGGAGGCTTGACTACTGGTAGGATCATGGCTGCTGCTAATAAAGAAAGGGACACGGAAAGAAAGCAAATTGTCAAATAATTCAGTGGAATATCTTTCTTGAAATCATCGATCGAGGCTTCAGCTCATGTAAGAGGGTATTTAATATAGAAATTACCTGCAAATTCCATTGATTCTGCTGGACGCCGATGACTTGTCCAAGAGCAGAATAGAAAGAAACCTTATTTTAACATACGAAACCTAGTTTAAGAATAGTACTCTAAGCAACTGGGGGTCTTGGCCTAGCGGTTGAAGGGACTTGTTTCCTTCTTCTGTACCAGGGTTTAAGTCCCACCATGCACGCTTGTCACCCCACGGTGTCTTACATGCTCACTGGGTTTGCAGGATGTTCAGTGAATCTGGGGATTAGTTGAGGTGCACGTAAGCTGACCCGGACACTCCAGTTATATATAAAAAAAAGAATAGTACTCGTAAGAAAATTCATCACAGTGGAACCAGAATTGTACACGAATACGTAACTTTACCTTCAGTGTTATTCATTTGTTGGCACGGTGTTGCTGCTGTTGTTCTTTGACGATAATTCGAGACAAATTCCACGATCAGTTTTTATATATACTTTTATTGTAATTAAAGTAGATATTTATTTAAAAAACGATTTAAATTATGAATGAATAAATACATTTCATTTAATATGCACGAGCATGTTTATTTTATAATATAAATCTTGATATATGAGAATTAATTAAAAAATAATTTAAAGGGACGGAAAGGACAGTCTCTTGACGAATTCATTTCAGGTCAATGAGTCAGCTTATTATGGCAATTCTATTTTGTAAATCAATTCAAAGATAAGGTTACGTGCATCACATGAATTGACTTCACCGGGTCGGCTGTGGAATTAATTGCCCCCATTAATATTTTTAATCAAAACAAAATTTTGTTTTTTTTGTTTTTTTGTGAGCCGGGTCTTTTATTTTGTGTGTATCTGGACTAAATCTTCGAGTTTTTATACTTGTTGCCACCAAAGTTTTTCACTCAAGAACATGTTAAGCTACTAGCTTCTATACTCTAATAAAATATAGCTATTGAGATTCCAACCCTGAATTTTAAAAGAAATATCTTAATCTTTATTAGTGGACTAAACTTCTTAGATTAAATTTTAATTAAATTTTTTAGTTGATTTTCAAAACCATAAATTATTGAGAATTGAAAAAAGTATTTATGTTCTTGAGCTCATCGATAAAATTAATACGATAGATTGAGAGTACATATAAAGACATAAAATTTCATCGATAAATCTAAAAGTTATAGTAACGTTGCACATGGCACATGGCACATGGCACATGGCACATGGCACTTCTTCGTTGACCAGACACTCTAGCCACGACGAGAACAGAGCAGCCGAGACAACTTCTAATAAATGAAACGACATAGTTTTTGTTTTTATTATTGATCATGCATTTCTACGTTCCGAGTAATTTACTCCGGCCTTGATTTCTGCAACTTTGGATGACTTTCTCTCATGTGAAGTAGCAATAAAACTTCCTCAGGATGTAATATACTATAAGAAGGGTAATGATCCTGAGCAACCACCAGCTGCAGTTTCTCTGTGTGCTGCTGCTTTGTCGACGTGCAATGGTCATTTGCCCTAAATTTTCTCTGCCATTCCTGCAAACAAAAGAGTCTCTCCTTGGGTAAATACAGCCTGGTTTTGGTTCCAAGAATTTTCCAAAAAAAATATTATAGAGGTGAAATGTATATTTATGGTATGAGAAAGTTCATTGTCTTCACCTTTGGCTCTGAGGCTGCTGGGGTTGTGCCTTCCTGTCAGCAGGCAAGAAGATCAAAACGAGAATCAGCTTGTGATAAACTAGAAAAACAAATTAATTTTGATTAAATTAAGGTGGGGTTAGATGAAATGCCTTTGTGTTAGCTGAGTTTCAGGCACTGACAGTGGGCCCTCCTCTACTCGCGGTTTGGCTTTCTGGGTTGGAAGTGGTTGATGAGGTTCAGCTACAGCAGCCGGTGCTGATTCTTGGGGTTTAGTTTTTGAAGCTGATGGTGTCTGTACAGGAGGTGCAAATCCTGGGATTGGAACATTCCTTGCCTGTCACGCATGGTAGATAAATTAGAGGTCTAATTTCCTTCGACTTGTGGGTTCATATTACGAACTGTCTAAGATAACCCACCAAATTCCTGAATTGGAGATTGTAAAAGGTTTCAATATATCTCTGCTTCATAAGCTTCTGTTCCTTGTTAATCTGCCTCCAAAATCCGTAAACAGATCCCATGTTCAGCACTTTGTTTGCATAAATCTTCCATGTATAGCTGCAAGAAACAAGTATGATTAGTTTCTGATGGAAGTTTATATCTGATATCAGGTAGCGTTGAGAATTCACCATTCGTAGATTCGTTGGAGACCACTTGCCGACATCTTGTTCCAATATTCAGCATCTGTCTTGCATTTCTCGAAGAAATCTGCTATCTTCTTGCTAGACTCATCTCCATTGTTGGGGTCAATGTGGAATCCTGAGACCCCATCAACAATAATTTCTGCCGGGCCACCTTGATTGGTGGCGAAGGTGGGTAGTCCACAGTTCATTGCCTCAATTACTGTAAGGCCGAAGGCCTCATAGAGAGCAGGCTGAATAAAAGCTCCCTTTGTATCAGCAATGCAGCGGTATAGCTCTCCGTTTCGGTATCTGTCAGATTGAGCTGCTATCCATCTGAACTGGCCCTTGAGCTGGTATTTCTCAATCAAGGAATGCATCTTTTGTATCTCCGCAATTTCCTCTCTGTCATTTGATTTAGATGGATCAAAGAATCCTGCCACAACAACGAGATTCACCAAGTTTCTTAGCTTTGTATTCTTTCCATACCACTCTGTCAGCCCTGTGATGTTTTTTACTGTATCCAGCCTTGCCATGGAGAAGATAATCGGTTTCTTCCTGTCAGCCAGATATCCACTGTTCCAGGCATTTTTTCTTAATTAGTTTCAGCTCAGAACAATAACTACAGGCTTTCTGAGCGAATGATAACTTTAGAATCTTATCAGAGAAAGGAAACTTCATGAAAACTCACATGTGCTCATAGTTATCCTCATTTTTATAGAGCAGTTCTTCAATGGCAGGATGAAAAGAGGTTAGCCGCTTCTGTTTCTCGGTGTAGGGGAAGTAGACAGATTGGTCAGCCCCAGGGGAAGCAATGTTGAACTTCGGATCAAAGACATTGATCCCTGACACTACGCGGCAAAGTCCTGGCATGGTAAAAGCCACATGGCTTTCATACTGTCCTGGTCTATTCTTGCTGCAATTGAAGAAAGTTTTTCGTTAGAAACACAGATTATATTGGTCAATAGGCCTGCTTAGAATTGATGATAGCAGGTAGAAGACTAACCTTCCTGCAATTTCTTGATATGTGCTGGTTATGATAAAGTCAGCAGAATTCATCGCAATCATGTCTGCTGTGAACTGACAGGAAAAGTGATACTTGGGTTCTAATTCCTTCCACTTGGCATCAGAATCTTCGTACTTAGTTTTCTCCAAAGCATGAGCAATAGTTCCCTGGAATTACATCAGGCCCAATTTCAGAATAAGTATGAATGATGGATCATTCTACGTTCTTTAATTGAAAATTTTGAAAGTTAAATACAGAGTAATAAGCTCAAACCAGAGTTATGCCAAGTTTCTGAGCCATTAGAGAAGCCACCAAGTTCCCATCACTATAGTTCCCAATGAACAGATCAGGTTTACAGTCCATGTGTTCAAGGATCTTATCAGCAGCATCCTAGTGATTGAAGATGAGCCAGAGAGAAACACAAGATTATCACGATCAGAATGTGTTCAAGAAAAACAAACTGAAAATCACAGAAGGAAATGGAGCCACGTGCCTGAGCAAATCTCTCGAGGTAAGGGTATACATCGAAACGGGAGACCCATTGAGGGAGAACCCCTTTCGCTGTCTTGAAAGGGACCCTAACAATGTGGGAGTGCTTTGTACCGAAAATCGGCTCCACCTCCTGGCTGCACTTTGTCCCTCCAGCATGTGGTATCAGTCGTGTTATCTGTAAACAGTTAAACAGCAGAAAGAAAAAAGAAAATAATTATCTTCAATTCAACTCTTTAATTAATTGAGTGAATGAAGATAAACTTTGGTGATGTTCATATATCTGTCTCACCACAAGAATCTGAGGCTTCACGCTAAGTCCCTGCTGCTTTATTTTAAGTAGTAGTTCTTCCTCCAATGCTCTTACTTGATCAAGAATGTAAACAACCTGTGTTCATGTCCATGCAGATTAGTTTACTACACTGTAATCATGGATCATGGTATAATCAAGCCATAATTTACAGTGTGTAGGGCTGTCTTTCATACCTGGCCACCGGTATCCGGCAGCCCGAGGACATCTGACTGGCCAAAGTAGCCGTGAGGAGAGAAGATCACAATCTTGAACATGTTGGGAATCCTGCTAAAGAGCAACTCCAGTTTCACCGGGTCTGGAGCTTGAAGTGATTCAGAAAGCATCCTCATTGTCTCTTTGACTCTTTCTGCGGTGTCTCCCCATCCCTTCTCAAAGCCCAACTCTTTCAGGCTGGATATTAATTTACAATCAGAAATATTAGATTTTCATGAGATGGGTTTTCAACAAACATGGATGTTTTATGGAAATAAAGAGCTAGATCAATGACCTCTGCTGGAAACCCTGATATGGGGTGTCTTTAGGAAATCCAGAGACAACTACTTCAGCTACAATCAATGCTTCTTGGAGCTTGGAAACTGAATCCAGAGCTCGATTGATCATAAGATTCTGCATGTTACAGCATGAGCAGCATGACCATTAGTTTCAAGCACTTATTCCCCCGTTCGAGAGTGTTGTTGAGGTTGTTTTTGAAAGTGATTTTCGTTCAAAAATGCATCAAAATGAATTTTTTTTTATTTTTGACATCAACACATCAAAATGATCTAAAAACGCCAATTTTTTTAATTTAAAATAAAAAAATTTATTTTTTTTCAAAAACATTTTCCAAACGCATTTTCAGACACACCCTAAGACTGGCAGATCACACATATCATCTTGCTAATGTGAGGACAACTACCTCCCCTTGATGGTCGAGCGCTAACAAATAGTCGAGTAGAGGCTTCGCAGCCTCGGAACTCCCACGGAGCTTTGAGGACATGAACTTTGACATGTGGTTCAGTCCATTCCCAATCGAAGAAGAAAGAGTTAGGCGAGGGGTAGAGAAATCCATGGCTCCAAAATCTACTTCCAACGCGTTTTCATCGCTCGCCCTGCGCCTCAATATAGCAGTTATTAGAAGGAAAAGTTACTTCCAAAATCATTCAAAAGATTTTCACTCGGACTTGCGCATACCATTTTTCATCAAAGATCATTTCCTTAAACTGCAGATATTCTGAAATGGAGATACCATCTACTCTCAAATCGTCAGCGTTCACTTTAACATATTCCCAAAAACCTGGGTTAGGTCTTACAGCAAATGCCACAAATGGTGGAACAACAGCAGCCTCCTGCAAATTGTTTAGTTGAAAAAGAAACGATTTTAACTTTTAAGTCCATAAAGAAGCAGACAGATGCAGATGGACAAAGAGAAAGAGAGAGGAGAAAGATCAAGAACATTACCTGAGTGGAGCTCAGGATGTAACCAAATAAGCCTTCCAAGACCTTTTGCCTTTCTTTCTCATCCTGTATTGATCTGTAAACTTCATCCATTATATGTTGGCGCTTCATCAGCCTTTTCCCAGGAGCAATAAACCTTTTTTTTTTCAAGCATCCCAGCGGAGAGAAATAAGATGATATGTAAATATTTCGAATGGTTCAGAACCAGATAATAATGAGGAAGTAAACTTCACCAGACAGAAAACATTGAAGCACTCGTGTACCTGGAAAAACATATCCTCATGTGATACCGGCTCTGCCTTAATGCATCAGGCATGCTATCAGCAATTGTTTCGGATCGCTTAAGGACTGGTGGGGAAGCCATCTGAGCAGGAAAACAAATGATAACAGAAAAAGGGTTTTTCAAAAGCAGAACGATTGTGAAATCAGAATGAAGCTTCTGTGTGCTGTAATCGGGGTGTGATAATGTGCTTATATAGGAAGTTCATAAAAAAAAATAAAAAAAAATGAGGTGATGGAGTTAGCAGGTAGGGTTTGGCTAGGAGAGGAGGAGAAAGAACATTCTTTGTTGGAAAGAAATGGTAAAGAAAAGAAAGGAATGTGTGATTGATAGAAGAAGCATATTTAGATTGACAGAGGTAATTTTCTTTTCTTCTTTTTTTTCTGTTAAACCATTTCATAAAGTTTAATCGATACCTTACTTGATCTTCAAACTTTTTTATGAGGTGAAGACCTGATTTCCCAAGTGGCTCTTCTGATTAATAGTTTCCTCTACTGTGATCACCATGTTTCCTTCTGCCTTCCATTGCCGTGAGTCTCAAGCTACTAATAGTATTAAGACTCGGTCGGTCCTGGCCGAGCCAGACACGACAACCCGATAGTTTATCGATCGAGAGTTTAGGATTGGAAGTTTTACTTTGAACCGGTTTTTTTTATCAAAATAATATTATTTTTTTTAAAAAAAAAAAAAAATCATAACTCGTAGTTATTTTATCAACCATGTTTCGGCATGGTATCCTATCCTTCTACCTTCCAGCAAGTCTCACGTTACTCATTGTCATAGCTATAAGACTCGTCATGGACTTACATTTTGATTAAGCGATTGTTTAGCATTGTATTTTTAAAATGTTTTAAAAAACAATTAAAAAATTTATTTTTAATTTTAAATTAAAAAAAAATTGATATTTTTTTATCATTTTAGTATACTAATATCAAAAATTATTTTTATAAAATAAAATAAAATATCATATTAATATATTTCTAAATAAAAATATTTTAAAAAATAATTTCAACCACAATTATACTTGGTATAACTTGACATGTCAACCTATCGGTGTTGAGGTTAGAAAGTTTATTTTTTTTTATCAAAATAAAATAATATTATTTTATATTTGTAAGAAAACTCATAACTCGTTAGTAATAGGTTTTATAACCATGTTTTCTCTACACATACACAATTGGTTAAAGTAGATTTATTTAACAGAGAGTGTTCAATATTTTTGGCTGGGTGATAAAAATTTCCACAAGACCTCGAACTACCTAATTCCCTTCCTAACCCTAGCTAATTAAATTTATTTAATAAAATTTACCAATATAAACATATATACATATGACAAAGCAGCAACCTTGCATTTCTGTACATTTAAAAGGCGCTAGTAACTATTGCTTCTTTTTTTTTTAGAAAAAAATATCAGAAATATATTACAATAATAATATAATACAAAATCAATAAAAAAGTAATTTAATAAAAAAATAAGATTTGAATAATTAAAAAAAAAACAGGTGGCACCTTATTAATACCAGACAACTTCATACCAAAAACAACCAAGAAACCCAGATTTACATGCTGTGGAATTTTTCTCGTTTGATTCAGTATATAACGAGATTTTCACTGATATAAAGACAGTAAAGGAGGAGTCTGCTACTATTGTGAGATCTCAAATTCATCTTCACAGCAAGGATTTCAGAAGCTTGCACTGAGCTCAGACAAATGGTAAAAAGACATCTACCATGAAAATCTCCGACTGGGGAGGGAGGCCATCGAGTTAACCATGAAATCTCAAAAAGACAGCAGCTAAAAGTCTTTCAACTCAAATGTCATAAAAAATACTGAAGAAAGCAACAATGAAGCAGCGGTTTTCAATATGTAGTTTAAATATAAATCACCCAAACACACCCAAACACTAGAACACAACCAGCTTGATATTGTATGCCAGAGGTAAGCAGGGGCCGCCACCCAGTATGGGTAGCAGCTTTACCAACAGAGCAGTTTCTACTAGTGTGTGATTTCAACAACAATCCAAAAGCAAGCAGGGCTGTCCAGAAACCTAACAGTAGAACATAACCCGCTTGACATTCTCCTTCAAGGCAGGCAGGGGCCTCACAGCAGCATTAGAAGCGGGTCCCCGTGTGGCTCGAGCCCCTGCTCCTCCGCCTCCTCGTCCAGCCATGCCACTTGTAAGTGATCCGCTATCTGATGTCTCTGGTTCCATGTAGAAACGAGCTCGGAATGCAGCAAGATGTGCGTAGTATGCAGGTGGCACTACAATATCATAAAACAAATAGAAGAAAATGTTAATCGTCTGCTCAAGTTGCGCATAAGGTTGAGTGTATGAGAGAGGGAGAGGGGCAGAGGGAGAGACTAACCGATGGAAACAGAACGCGTGCATCGTGCATATCTGCAGAAATCAACAAGGAGCGCGCGCATGTTAGTGCCATAATTCATCGTAGAAAGAAAAGCATCGGCCAGGGAAAGTGCTAATGGACAGGAAAATGGAATATTAACAAAAACATGAACATACGTGTAGCAGAGATTGTTTGTAAGGGACTGCAACCCATCAGCAGTGAACTTGTTCTCATCCCAAAGTACATGGTAATGCGCTGGACGGCTTGTACCCTGTCAGTAGCCCCACTGGTCAGAAACCAAAAGCATCAAAGTGCTACAAAGAAATCAAATTTACAGAGACATGCAAGTCTCACCTGAATCCCAGCATGACTACACAAATAGAAGTCAAACTCCGTAGGGTGACAAATTTTTGAGTCCACAACAGTGCCTGCCATGTGAGAAGGGTTTAGTGAAACATGTCATGAATCTAAAACGACTTGAACGCGATTATTGCATCACCAAGCTAGATAAATTACCAGGCAATATATTCCCGCTCCGGTCAACAGCGTTACGGTCACGATGATCATTTGCAAACAGCCTTGTGTGATGACGCTTCTGAACCACAACAAATGTCACTGGAGGCTGGTAGTTGGGCTCTAAAGAAGCACATGCCTGAGGATGAAGGCAGAAAGATGATATATACTAGACGGCTCGTAAAATTAAACAAGACAATAAATAAAATAACCAATAAATTGAAGGACAGCAGTTTTACCTTTCGAATAGCATCCAGTTCATACAGCAAAACTTGATAGAACTGTCCTTCACTAACACCATCTCTGGAAAATAATTACATCATTAGACATGGCAACAACAAACAACAAAGAAGAAGAAAGAGCAGAATAAAACCTGTAGAATATAATTCTCTGAGGCTTCTGCCCTGTTGCTCTTCGGAAAGATATGAGAAGTTCCCTGCAAAATGGAAAGAGAGAATCAATCCTAATAACCACAGAAAGCTCCTCTTAGCACAAGACCATCATTAGCATCAAATACAGATAGAATAGTTGTTGAATAACACTGATCTACAAACTAGAATCCAAACACGACTAGAGAGAGAGACAAAAGGTATGGGAGTGAGAGCTCAATCATACTTTATCATGCCACCAGACACTGTCCCTCGTGCAGGATCCTGCCATGTTTTATACAAATCTTGGATAAGCTCTTGTCGATGGGCTTGAGCACAAACCAGGCCTGCATACTTAGTAACCTCTGGCCAATCTTGAGAAGCCACAACCTGCATTAAAATCTCATCAATTGAAAAATAAAAACTGCAAATTGGCACAGCCTAACCAAGTGAAAAAAATGTAGGGCATTCAGAAACTGAAGAAGAAGAAAAAACCACATACAGCTGCAATGGATGGACTCGAGTCCTCCCCAGGATGAGGATGGGTAACGTCCGCACCAAAAATAATAGTTGGCCGGTCACTGACTAGAGGAATACGTCGTGATAATGCATCAACAAGAACAGTATTCCTTCCTCCAACCTTCACATTTATCTTCAAAGCCACATTGGCCAGATATTGCTTGCTCATTTTGAATACATGCTTTGTCAAGCAGCACTGAGAAACAAGCCCAAGATCTGTCTCACAAATACGTTTCAAATCACCTGGCATCCAAAACACAATAAATTGTAAAATACAAAAAAACAATTATTGAAAGTAATTATGAAAACCAGCTTTCAAACACATGGAATTATTGCAAACTTGGTTTAAATCAAAGAACTGTTAGTAATATAAAAAAACATTTAGATATAAAAAAAATGACTCGCAAGGATATTCATATGCAAATAAAGAGATGAAGGAAGAAATAGCATGTCAGTTTTTTTTCATATTCAAAAAACAGTAGTCATCAACAGAGATTTTGATTCAAAATAAAACTGTTGGTAAGAAATGAAAAATGAAAGGGAATGCTTTCCTTAATATAACTCATCAATTCCCCTTGATTTGTCCCCAATACACAATAACATTAAAACAAAAACAAGACTAGACAACCACCATCTGGCCAACACAACTCAAGTCTCATACCGTAGAGAGAACCATTGTTATCCGGAAGAATCACAATGAGCAAGTCAAGTTCCTTGCTATGTGGCTGGAGTTTTGTCATTGCATCATGGTATCGAGTTTTCAAAACCCTCTCTACTTGCTCAGGACGAGCACTGACAGGAGGAAGCAATGGCTCAAGAGCAAAGTCCTGCATAAAAGCCCACAATCCAATGTTTAGAGATGCCTCAAAAAAGAGTCCAAAAAGAAATTGGAAGCTGATGCCCATAAGAACTGTGCAATTTCGATACCATGCCGGAAATGGAGCACATTTGTGCAAGCTCATGGCAAAATCCTCGGGCCACACTGTCCTGGACATTCCTTGAAAAATTGATGCAGATCCAACTGTTGACTCTGCCTCCATTAACCATTTTCTGCCATATAATGACAACAGAAAAATTTAGTCTTTTAAAATTGCAAGGAATAAAATTAACACAATTAAGGATACAGATTCAAACTCAACATACTACCAATAAGTGGCCTACGTTGATAAATTTTGTGATTAATTTGCAATGATGCTTGTAAACAAAATCAAAATGCCCTAACTTCCACTACATCCAGACCTCAAAACACTGCATCTAAAATAACTCGTTACACATCCACTAAAGCCAGTCACCATCCAGGTTCCAGGCCTCCCTTGTTTAATAGAGATACCCAAAGGGTATAATCTCTCACCTACCTCTCAGCTGCCCTCCTTTTCCACCACCCACTAACCACAATATTGCCTCTCAGCTACCCTTGCTGTCTCATGTCACCAAGTTACAAAGACTTATACTAACCTTCGAATTCCAAACAAACAAAAGAAAGTAAAGACAAAATACAGACAGGACAAAGGTGATTGTGAAATGCATCTCATACCATTATTATTGTATAGAGCAGTAACAGTAGGAATACCTTATTCATCATGTTCCACTGCCCAACTTGAGGAAGACAATCCTTCTCCCTGCCTGTATCATGATACTTGAGCTGCATAGACAAACAGGCAATAGACAATAGAGAATTGCAACCAGAATATGTAAAGTTTAAATAGGAATCAGACAGCAAATAAAGACTATTTACCCGTGGGGGAGGCAGAATGCGAGCTTCAACTGAAGCAAGCTTCTCACTAATTCTTATACCAAACTCCTTGGCATATGGATCATTGTGATATGCATTGTGATGAACCGTCTGCAAAAAATCAAAATGTTAGAAGTAAAATATTTCACAATTTGCTACTATACTAATAGGCATAATAACTAACAAAATGAAGCTGCTACTTATGCCATTATTCAAGGCAACTGGTAGTCCATATCCACTTATCTTTACATCTAGCAAACTGTGTGATTGTCATTTTAAAACGGTGCCTGGTAATTTTACACAACAACGGAGCACTGAATCCCCCAATTTAGAAAAAGAAAAGGCAATGCACGAAAGATCAAGAATCCAAAAGTACTTGTTAAACATAAATCAAGATTGCAGAATCACCAGTTCAACAAATATAAATATATATATATATATATATATATATATATATATATATATACAGCTAATGCATTCTTGAAGCATCCAGAAGCAAAGCAAAGTACAGAACACAACCACAATATAATGCACAGATAAAAATCATTTCATGCAATCAAATAGAAGTTATCCACCACAAACACGCCTTACCTGCATAATATCCCGTTCCCTTTCTTGAGGACGTTGGCAAGTCACCTTCAACAAAGCAGTGATCTGTCTTTCATTCAATCTTTTGGAGTACCTCTGACCCTCAACAATCTTACAGACCTGTTTTCAAGAGATGATTCATATGCAGGCACACCTATAAACTGCAACTACAGAACAGAAATGAATATACATGCATTTACCTCCATGGGCAAATAGTTAGGTCTCTGTTGATTTCCCACTTGTAGACAAGGCCATTGAGTATGTTGAATAACAAAGCCATAGGTTTCATAGAAATACTCCACAACAGATTTCAGTGTTCCTCTTTCATCAACCGGAAAGCTAGCACAAAATATTATGTCACAAACAGAGACCAGGAACTATATCTAATTTCGAACAGCATGAACAAACTATTCATGAAATATGAAACTCACGTCAGCTCCCGTGTTGCCTGTGATGTTAAACCAGATATACGGTACTTTCTGCGCATATTTCCACGGTGTGTAACTTCAACTCTGACACCTCTGAGAGCCTTTTTGATCTGTTGGTTGAGAAGAAATAGTGCCTCAGATCTCACATTGATAAATGAATGAGAAAATTCAACTATGCAAAAATAACATGACATATGCTACAGAAATTGTATTAAATAACTGTGAACCTGTGGGAAAACAGATAGTTAAGAGTGAAACAATAAATAGTTCTAACCTTTATACGATCAGAATCAGACAACGGTCTAGAGGAAACATCTCGCATCAATAATTTAGTCACAAAATCAATAACTGGTAGCGGCTCAATGAAGGCAGTTGAGGACATATCTGCAAGCACAGACAAGCCATTGACAAATGTTAAATTGCAGAGAAATTATAATATAAACAATAATCATGCCAACTAAAGTTGGTCCTAACAGAATACATTTGGTCAATAAAATATACCAATATTGAGTGAGAGTCCCATCTGTGTAGGACGAATACTTTGATAGAAACCACGCCAACTCTCCAAGCCCTCACCAAGAGACTGCCTCCTTCCCAGGTCAGGGGAATAAAATGATCGACTCACCGGGCAGTACCTTCAGTTGATCAGCACCCATTCTTTAGCATGCAAAACTAATATTGCACAAGTTGCTAAAGTAAGAAACAGAATACCACCTTGAAGTTGGCAATTCACGCAGCACTATATCAAGGACTTGAAGGGCTTCCTGAGGTGCATCGGCTTGCTTTCCCTGCAAAAAGAGTCCTAGATGGTGCAGATCAGCACGGGCAGCAAATTTGATGACAACTTTAAATTCCCTGTCTTTCCTGAAACAAGAAGTTAGAAATTAACAGCATAGAAGAGGATACTAATTAAGGCCATTACAAGGTTATGATCCCACAAAAGCAGAGCATAAGCTGAATAATTTAAAACAGTATTACAATTTGGTATCTCAAAATGCTCCACCTCTCCAGACACTGAACCCAATACATTGAAACAAACATCCCCCAAGTGCAAACAATATAAATGTGAAAATGAATAACAACCTTTGCCCGCCAGTTCCATCATCCTCGTCAACGAGGGTGATTTTGAATTCCTTTGCTTGAAAAGGAAGAGCCCCAGCTGTATAAAGACTCTTACGTCCATCATAGGCAGGAAGACGCTTTCCAAGATGGGATTCTCTGTACAGTTTAACCAGTTGTTCCATTACAGCTCGATTAACAGCCCTTGATTGGACCTCCGGTATAATGCTAACCTATTCCCATCAACACCAATTAATCACATGCAGCAATAATTAAAAAATACATATTACCTAGGGAAGAAACATGAAGAATCAGTCACTCACATCATACTGGTGCAAATCCTTGTCTGGTAGCTCAGCAAAGAAGTGATTGGCCTTTACAATACACCTTGTGCCAGTGCTACCTTTCCCAGGCCGAAGCGGGAATCTCATTGATTTACTTGAGGCTGGCGGTGGCTGAGTTTCCTGGCTAGAAGAACCTTCTTGCTGGATAGATAGTTGTTGCATCTGTTGTGACACAGTCGTTGGTGATGGTTCTGGTGGTTGCATTGAAGAACTTGCCTCAGATATCATTGGCTGAGGGGTCACCCCAGCTGGGTAAGGAGCTGGAGTAGCTTGGTGCAGCTCGGGTGCTGGGGTTCTAAATGGCCCACCTGAAGGGGGTCCTCCACGGCCGCCTCCACCACGACCACTGCCTCGACCTCCTTGCTGAGGTTGCCCTCTCCCCCTACCCTGGTATTCCGGGGCTCCACCAAAATGCTGTTGTTGCATCCCTCCCCTTCCTCGGCCACCACCTCCACGACCTCCCTGCTGAGACTGGGGGCTATAACCCCTTCCACCTTGGTATCCTCCTCCACCACCTCCCTGTTGAGGAGGACTGCTCCTCTCGTCAGGGGGGTGAGCACCCCGACCAGCACCGGTTTCCTGGGACTCAGAACTCTCTCCCCCACTTTGTGGAAGTTCCGTTCTCCTCTTCCTTACCATGATGATAACTGCAAAAGCACAATACTTAAAACCATGAGACAATGCCACAAAATGATATCAAATTGCAATCCCAAGAACCAAAAAACACATGCATTGGACTAAAAACAAATAGCTATCACGAGAGAGCAAGGTCACTAAGAGCATGGCTGTATGATCAAAATTGAAAAAAAAAATAACCGTTAAAATTAATTGTGCTTCATAATAAGCCCCTCCCCAAAACTAACAAGTAAATTTAATCTTAGCAGCAAAACTCATTCCCAAGCAAGAAACTAGCTATCATGAAAGAGCAAGGTCACTAAAAGCATGGCTGTATGATCAAAATTGAAGGGAAAAAATGACCGTCGAGATTAATTGTGCTTCATAACAAACACTTCCCCGAAACTAACATATAAATTTAATGTTCGCAATAAAACTCATTTTCAAGCAAAAAACTACAGAACCTTAACGGCCACAACCATTCATATACACGACAAGAAAATTGATAAATATACCCTAAAAATTCCAAAAAATGAACCACGTACAGGAAAGTTTCAGAATTGGCTTTAATTAACAACGAAAATATGCTAATAAACTCCAAGTAATAAAACACTACACTTATCATATCACGAACAAAAATTCAAAAAACAGCAAAAACAGAAACCCCTAAAGCATCTCCATTACAGTCACGTCATACAGCACAAAACCATAAAAAAGAACCAGCACAAGTCATAGGGAAAGGATCTCGCGATCTAGAACGACACCCAACATTCCACCACTCAGAAAAGAAAGCAGCGACTGAGACCAAACAGATCTGTGGAAAAAGTGGCACAAAACTACAAAACGCGGACAAACACGGTAGATCTAGAGTCAACAAGTAGTGAAAGGAAGAGAAAAACTAGTGCTGTTACCTGAAAAAAGTTACCGGAAAACAGCTATTTGCTCACCGGAGATTTAAATAGCGACGAAAATAAGACAACCGTACAGCACTACGAGCGCACCTCTGCGTAGAGACTAGAGAGCGAATAAAAGAGTTGATAGTGGCTCGGGAAATCCACTATAATGGTGGTTATAAAGGAGAGGGTAGGTGTTTGAAAATGACAACTCCGTCCCTACTCTACTCTCCAGGGAAGGAGTACACTGGTACTTTTTCTTACTTCGTTGCTGTGGAAATCGACACGTGTCATATGAGCTGGATTGTTTGAGATTTTTAAGCTGTCGGGATTATATGATGTGGCAATTTAATTTATTTTTGGGATCTTTGATAGCATTTATTTATAGGGTATAAAAAAAGAATATATACTGATTTTTTTGATTTTTTTCTGTATTGAGTGGTATTTCGTGGGTATAAAATGCTAATTTGGAAAAGAAAAAAAAAAGGAAATGAGGTGGAAGGAAATTTTAGCATGCAATGGTATGGTTTATACTTTTTTTTTCTGATTTATTTTTAGTTTATAATTTTTTTTATTTTGCATGGAAAAGTTTTTCTGATTTATTTATAGTTTATACTTTTTTTTTCATTTTCCTAGTAGATCTCTCGATTCGATTTTAGACGAATAAAAAATAGTGTTTGTGAACATGCACGAAACACGAGGACTTGCTTTTTCTTGCTTCGTTTCAAGGTAAGCAATTCAACAAGGAGACAACCCCAGAGGGCACGGTGTGGGTGGTTCGGCGCCCTCATCCCTTAAGCAAGAGCAGGGTTCGACCCTGCATCTTGTGTATGGAGACACTCTCTTGGGGAACACTTTACCCTTATATGGGCCGACCCGGTGCGAGCGTGGATTAGTCTGGGCCAGCGTCCAGGACACCGCGTGGTTTATACCAAAAAAAAAAAACAAGGAGACTTGCTTTTTCTTACTTCACTTCTAAGTTAATATGAGAAATTCAGACACAAAATTAATTAGCTTTTTTTAAAAAAAAGTATTTTTAAAATAAAATGAATCAAGATAAAAATAAAAAGATATTATTATTTAACATCAATACATTATATTTCATATTATTTTTTTAGTGAAAAAACTTTAAGACCCTATTTGAAAATGTGGAATGTTGTTTTTCAAAAAAAATCATTTAAAATAATATCGATGTTTTTTATTTTTTAAAAATATTTTTGACATCAACACATCAAAATAAACTAAAAACACCAAAGAGATTTAATTTAAAATAAAAATTAAAAATATTTTTAAAACACAGTATCAAACATTCACTAAAAGTAGAAGATCAAACATTCACTAAAAGTAGAAGATAACTTTATAATAGTGTTAAACAAACACTAAATTTATTTGATTGATTGATTTTTTAATGATTTACTATTTTGATGAAAATAATTTAAATAAGTTTATCCATTATTCATGATTTAAATCAATGATGCAATAATCTATATTTTTTTAGGTTCTTCAAACTTAACTATGTTTATAAGATATAGTTTTATATTAATATTAATAAATATAACAAAATAGGCGTGAATGGTGATATCACTACAGAAGAAAATAATTTAGAAGAAACCGCATAAATATATTTTTAGCTTAAAAACTGGCGAGTGGATTGAAGTGCGGTGGAAGTGGATAAAGTTGGAAAAACGAAAACGAGGGGAGCAATGGAATCACATGATTGGCCACGACTCGTCTTCGACAAGCACGCACCCCACTAAATGCCAAACATTTCATACTCTCCACCATTTTGCTCTACTCGCTCCCATGGATTGCCACCTGTCATATTCCTGATGACAAAAGGAGTACGGTCTTAGATCGGTTTACCGAAACACCCCTCATCAATTTTGTCACGACGCGGCGCATTATGTTCATTTTAATTACACCTAGCCCTATAATCAGCAGTCCAATAAAAAATAATCAGTAATTATTATAATCAATAAATCGGTGTAACGTACAATGAGCTTTATTTTATTTATATTTATTTAGGGCTGGATTTGAATTTAAAAATAGTCGTTGCTTTCCAGAAGATTCGTTTCATTTATTATTCTTAAATTTGTTAACTGCTTCGATAACCATCTTAACAACTTCGTAACGAAGTAGAGAGGCAGTGGGTCATGGCCAAATGGGTCAAAAGGACTTTAGTGAAGCTAGCCGCGACCACTTTTGGTCTGCTCTGGTCTGACCAGCTGTAATTGTCATCTGCTTTATGTAGTGGGGTCCCATCGACACTACTAATTAGAACCATTAGCCGTCACCATCGGTTCGCTATCCAAACCGAGCAGGGTTGAACCGGTTAGATTCCGGGTCTGGTTCATTGGTTCAACCTCTAACACAATGCATTAAAACCTTGTGATTTTAATTTAATTTAGTGTTTATTTGGTAGTGTGGTTGAGGTTATTTTTAAAAGTGTTTTTTATTTAAAAATACATTAAAATGATATTTTTTTATTTTTTAAAAATCATTTTTGACATCAGGACATGAAAATAATATAAAAATACCAAAAAAAATAATTTAATATAAAAAATTAATTTTTTTATTTTTTTCCAAAAACATTTTTAAAATGCAATGCAAAACAGTACCTTAGAATTTGTTTTTATGAAATCTCATGTTTGCAATCATTTTAACAAAGGTGAGATGAAAGTGTTTTTTCCAGCGATGGTTTGTTTTTCTGTTAGAATTTATTTTTCAAAATACCTTTTAAATTGTGCTTCATTTCAAAAAATATTAAAATGAAACTTTGTAAGTGTTTTTTTATAGTCTTATATGTTACTATAAAAATATAAAAAAATTGTTTTAATATATTTTTAATTGCAAAAACACTTTGTGTCACAATAACGAACACGCATTAAAAAACCATTTGTTTTTGTGTTTGGATACTTTTTAAAAGCACATTTTGCTTGTAAAAATATAAAATTTATATTTTTAGTGTTCTTTATGGATTTAATGTGCTAGTGTTAAAAACAATCTACAAATATTTTAATATATTTTTAAGCAAAATTTAATTTTAAAAATGATCATGCACTACAATGTCAAATAATCAAATGTTCAAGCACAAAATTTGTAATAAATTATAATCTTATTAAAAAAAGACAGATTATTATTATTTTTTATAAATGAACAAGAAGTCGTTTAGTATTTAAACATAAATAATTTTATACTAACGTTGGTGATTCATAGAAAAATTAGTCATCGTTTATTTATCCTTAAAACTTATAAAATGAACTGTAATTTCGCTAAATAAAATTTTAAAAAATAAATTATTACTCACCATTTATTTAATAAATACTCAAATGACGTTATGATGATACTTCTTTACCATCCTAATAAGAAAATATATGATATCAATAAATATTTTATCTTGATTCATACTAACTCTTGGCAATAGTGCTAGCATTAAGATTCTAATATTTAAGAATTGTTTTTTATTAAAACCTTTTTAATTATATGTGACATGTACTGAAATTAGACTTGTTTTCTATTATGGTATGTATTAAAACCATTTTAAAATTAAATTGGACTTGATTTGATTTGGTGAAGGAAAGGACTTTGATCCTTTGTATTCCTTGGCATGGTTTGATGAAGACTATGACTTTGATCCTTTTCTTCCTTGATAGACTTGAATTCTTTTGAGAGAACTTCCCAAGTATTTGTGTTTAGTTTTTAGTCTCTACTTGTTTTTGTTTTTTGCTTTTTTTTTTGTTGCTCCCCCCCCTTCTCCTTTGATAATGGTTTTGTTGTCTATTTATAGACAAGTCAAGTGTCAATTTACATCAAATATTCTTTAACTAAAGGATGTTTTAGGAAAATCAATATTGAATTACTTAAAATACCCTTATCCTAAAGGATATTAAAGTAAGATCTATAAAGTATATTTGGATTTGAGTTTTTAATTTAATTTGGGATCAAACCCAAAAAATATAATTAGATCCACACCTTATATATATAAAAAATTGGGTCATGGATCAAACTTGTTGAAATTTTGATGTCAACAGACCTAAAGATCTCATATATATTTTCCTTTCTAAGATGGATTGGTAGACCTATTTGTTGTTTTAAAGGCAATTTTCTATTAATTGCAAGTTTATCTCTCATTTATGACTTTATGTATTTTTTTTCCGCGTAAACTATCATGTTTTCTACTTAAATTGCGAGTTCTAAACAAAACCTGATTTGGATAAAATTTTAAAACAAGGTATGAAAACATATTTATAGACTCCATGCAAAAATTCATACTAATCCAATGATTGGATTGAGAGATTTGCTTTTTAGCGTAAAACTGGTTAATTTGTGACTTTTCATAAAAAAAAAAACCAAATTTTATTGTTCAATCCTCACATAAATCACCCATATTATCCTTGTAAACCCTTAGGATCATTTTATTATTTTGAATTTTAAATCTTTATTTATTTATCAGATTTTTTATTGTTTCAAGGTAATGTCATCAATTTTTAACTGGTGCTTGCATCTTCAATGCTGCCATTTTGTTGCAATATCCTATCTTATAGTTTTTTTTTTATCAAATCACTTATTTCTTATAGTCATTTTCTCATTATTTCATCTATCAAATCAGATTATCATCGTTACCATCGTTAGGAATTCTAAACTAAAATTCATTTTATGGAGGTCATCGTCTCGATTATACATCATAATTATTGTTATTATCATCATTTATCTATTCTTTATTAACTTGGTTTACATCACTCATTAGGATATTATTACTTTCAATTTTATATTTATACGAGGTTTACATGGGTTAACTTGAGTTGATTCAAGTTTTTTTTAATTGATTTTTTCATGATTTAGTTTACTTGAGAGTTTACTTCTATTTTCTTATTCAATTTCTCTATGAGGGGTTATATTGGTCTTACAACCAAGTCGTAGGGTTAACATGCTGACTAGTTGTTTGAGAATTGACCTTCACTATTTTATTTATTTATTTATTTCCATGTAGGGTTATCAGTCTCACTACAAGACCGTGGGGTTGGCATGCTGTCTCTAAGTCAGTTTGTTTGTATTTTTTCCCCAGTACATTCATTAATGTCCGGTTCAATTGTAATTAATCTTTGAATTTCTTATCTTATTTTATTTTTCTCTTTATCAGGTTATCCCATTTCCATTTATTTTTTTTATTTATGATCAAATAACATCATTTAGATATTTAAGAACATTTAGAGGCTATATTTTCATAATATTGTCAAACAATTATCATTTCTAATTAGTCAATATTTTTTTTCTGTTGATTTTTTTAATCATATTATTAAATTAACTAAAATCATCAAACCCATTTCAATCCATGATACGAGCAAGGCTGTCAATATCGTTCTGGTTTTTCTATTGGTACAGAACATTTCGGTTTCGGAACATATTGGCGTACCGTTTCGGGGTTGTACTGTTCATATATAATTAATTATATATATATATATATTAAAAAATTAATATATTAATTTAACAAGCATAATTAAAATTCAAGATAAATTAACTTTAAATTATACAATATAAACACAAAGTCAAACAAACATAATCTCAAAATTAGAAACACAATCACAAGTTAATCAAAATAAGGAGGATTTTAAGGCCGGAACGGTACCGAGACGTTCCGGCCGGAATTTGGCCTCTATTTCTGGAACGAGCAGAAATTAAAACCAAGACGAAAACAACATTGTTTTGTCTCGGTTTTTTTAATGGCACAGAACATTCCGGCCGAAACGAAACAGTATCGACAACCCTGGATACGAGTCCTAATTTTTTATTACTTCTTTTAAAACATTCATTGCCTGGACATCCTTTCATCACATTAAGAAAAATTTTATCCAGCCAACCAGGTAACACGATCCACCCATATAGTATTTTCTATATGGTATCTTTCCTTTCCAACGAACCAAACATTACAGAAAGAATTCGATGGCGACACCTTTTACAGGTTAAATACCTCACCCTCCTGATGTATGGTATCTTTCCTTTCCAACGAACCAAACATTACAGAAAGAATTCGATGGCGACACCTTTTACAGGTTAAATACCTCACCCTCCTGATGTATCCGGCACTGTGATTTCAGAATTAAAAGTTTCCTGAAAAAGGAAGTACGACAAGAATGCCTAAAAGTCTTTCATGTCTGGTTATCCATTCTTTTCCTTCTGTCCTCTAATTATCCAAGAAATATACAGGTCTGGAGATAGCAGAAATTTACATCAAGAAATCTGTGTGGTGCAGCGAAGCAGAGGATTTTAAAGGCAGCCTTGCTCAAGCCTAATGTGAAAATTCATATGGTGATGTTAACAACTTTCCATTACAAGATAGAAAAGATCACAAATCTAAGGATTGATGTTAAGGATACTACTAATACATGCATTCCAAGTTAACTGCCGGGTAAGAACTAATACGTTCCCCTCGTGTCTACTCCTGACGTTCCCCGTAACGGCACCTAACGTCTTCTCCTTCTATTAACTTCTCTATAGCATCTGAAGGAAGGCCAATCATCTCTAAAGTTTTCTCCCACACTTCATGAGCGGTGTCGATGTTGTGTGCTTCTTCGGAAGGATTTGTTGGTCGGCAATCTTGAGAAATGAATGCACAAACTGGCCAGTCATCAGATTTTAACAGCTCGCAGTATTCAGGAATCTGAGGATCAGTTGCTGAAAAAAGAGCACTCCTGGAACCTGAATTGGATCAAATTATACAAGGTTAGCTAGCAGTTAGAATATTGCTCTCTTTTTCCTCTTGAATTTGAAGGCAGGGTTAAGCATGATAGCAAGATAACTCGTAATTTGGTTCTCTCCATGGTACATTATGTTGTGATTCCATAAATTATTGACTGGTAATGTTTTGTCATAGTTCTCATTGGAAATTGAAAAGCCATTTCTCTACAAAATCTTTTGGTGCAACCTAGTTCTATATATCATGCATCAAGAACTTCAATGTACTGTAATAAACTAGATTGATTTGCTAAATGTACAATTTCTGCACTAAAATGGATTTGTGAGGATTTCCCTTAGCTTCAGACTCGGGTACCAAGTGTCTGAATCACTGAAACAGTTCAAAACCTTGACATATAGCTGTTGACCACAGAAAGTATGGGACAGTAATAATAAATTTACTCTCAAGTCTTTCTTTTCTTGCCTTGGCGGAACTCAAAGAACATCTCCTCCAACAACTTCAAAGTCAGTCCTGAGCAACTTGCTCGTTTGATGGGAAATTGTAATTGAATTTAGCTCTTTTGCAAGGAGAATATTTATGTTTGGAGCCAAAAAGAAAAAAACCTGTTCCTAAGGAAGGTGTTTATTACAGCCAGTGGGGACCAACAGTGAAACAAATCATTCTAGCAGCAAATTGACATAGTTTCAAGCCATAATGTCTAAGACATTGAGAAAGCAAGACACATGCAACAACATCTGATTCACTAAAATGTTTTCATTTGTAAAATTCTTGTCACATGCATCATAAACATAGAAACATTTGAATTGTCCTACAAACAATGCTTCTGGTTGGCATGCACAACCTCTCTTCAACTCTCATATTTCAGTTTCCTGAAAAATTTCCTTGGCATTCACGGGGCAAAAACGAGAGATAAAACAGCAGGCAGGAGAGGAAAAATATCATGCACTTCAATACATCATGTATTGTGATCAGATTGATGACAGGAAGGACATCATAAGTCATGAATGTCATGTTAAAAAATAAAAATAATGCAAGACAAGTTGTCACCACTATCCCTCAGAGTTGCAAAGTGAGAACAAGCTATCATTTGGGAGACTCACCTTCTTGGGCATTGAAGATAAAATACGGTATTAGGTGATAACCAGCTTGCACAATTTTGGGAAGATCCCTTGCCTGAATTTAGATAAAGTTGAATGCAGGATGTAAGATACAACAACGTAACTAGAAAGAATGTTTATTGATCGTACAAAGCTAAAGCAAACCAATTCAACAACGGATTTAGTCTCTCTAAATCAATTCCATCATTTAGTTCCATACAGCAAGAATGATGTTCTACAACTTATTGTTTTTTCAGGTGTTTGTAATTTAGGTTAACCTCTCTCTGAGGAATCAAACCTGCAACCTCCCTCTTGGAGGACAAGTATTGCTACTGGTGAGCTAGAGCCCCATTGGTAGGGTTCTACATCTAAAGATTAGAGTTCCTCAAAATAAAAAGTTATTTAGACAACATTTTGTGTCATCATGAATTTTACTACTCAAAAATAAGAAGAAAAGCCAAACAGATTAATTTGTGTGGAAAACCAGTTAAAAGGAAATGTGATAGAAATTAACTTGTGTGGAAAACCAGTAAATCAATGGGATCAGATGGTTCCAATGGAAAAATGAATAATGATGGCAATAAATCTGTAGAAGATAACATGATACTTGGTGGTCATTCACTTTATAAGGTTTGTGCCACTTTGTTGCATGATGATCTGCATTTAATTTCAAGGCTACAAATTATACATATGCTTACTAGAGTTGATTTCTTCTAAGGATGGACACATTGTCAACAATTAAACACAAGTTAACAAATTAACAATAAACTTGAGGTTAAGTTGGACAATTGATCAAGTGCTACTGTCCAAAAACTTAACATCAAAAGCACACCCTTTCTGTAAAAATTGCAAACGTTCAGGCTTCTGGTGGTCATAAGTTTAACATATATTTACTGCCACCAGTTATTCCTATATTTTGTCAACCAACACACGTCAACATGCTCAAAACAGCTACAGACACTATATTTTCAAAAAGCCTAACAATACTTTTCCCTCCCAAAACATAAATGCATAACAGCTCCACTTTGGAACCAGCCATATTTAATCAAAAATAGCCAAAGGTATCTGCTGCTTATCCCAATCTTTCGCCCTTTATAAGAAGTTATAATCTGTGTCTTTCCACCATTGTGCCATAGAACATGTTCTGAATAGGTAGGGCGTACTCTTTTCATGTTAAAAAAGAGCTTGTCTGGGATGGTTTTATTGAAAGGAAAAATCTTTAATTGCTAATATCTCTCTCTTTTACCCAGTTCTCCCCTTTTTACAGCACAGTTTTCCATCATGACATTCCCTCTGCATTTTCTTTTTTTAAAAGAAGTAACAGCACAAATCATAGACATTATTGCTTCATCTGTATCTATACTGAAACATATGCATCAAGAAACTTGTATGAGCTGTATGCAGACATGTTGGCACGTCCTTTTCCTTAATAAAATTATAATGAGCGATTCAAGACACTCACAACATTCGTTTGGACTACTCCAGGGGAAACACATAATACACTGATGCCAGATTCAGACGGAAGCCGCCTGTGCAGAACACTACTAAACATGACCTGCAATCCAAAGGTCACAAGTTCATGATTCATTCATGAATATTAAAACAAATTACAACATAAAGCAGTTTACCGAAACACAGCCAATATATCCTTTGAACATGTTTCATGCAGTGTTGTAGCACAGGACAGGGATAATGTAGTAATATGATATTGCTAGAGCTTTTTGAGTTATCTGCAATAATTCCCATGCAAAAGAGTCTGAGGTATTTGTACCTAGCAAACCAGATTTAACATTTCTAACAGAAATTTAAACCCACCTTTCTCCATCAATCGTTTGCATGGCAAGCATGTTTTGTAATACAAACAAAAGTTGTCATCTTTAACAATCAAACTTCCATATTAATTTTAAAATTTATCTATAATTTAATTCCTTATCTTATAGTCAGAGGACAACTGGATAGATCACTCCCACAACACCTTTACTCACATGAGATTCATAATTTGAAGCCAAATTTGAATCCCACATCCAATATTTGGCAGAAAACATGTATGCTTAAGCTTATTCATTTGTTTTGACAAGTACAATATTAATCTCAGGCTCTTCTTAATACTTTAAATAAACACTACCACCAAGTGAGGTCGATTAAGCAAAACAATCATGACTCTGGTAAGAGTTCAGTTCATTTGCATCCCTAAAAGAAACTAAATCCAGTAGTTGAAACACAGATACTCAACAGAAACTAAATACAGTTGAAAAACCAAAGGAACTTTAACAGAGATGCCAGCACAACAGTTCTTTTATCGTTCAAAACAAAAGGGATAAAAAGACTCCAATGCGATTGAGGAGAGAAGCGAGCATTTTATCTTGATACAGCAACTTCATGTGGCACAAACAATAGGGAGATTTCCTTTGCTAACTTAAATCCAAAATAAAAATAACAGTTTCCAGAATCAAACAGTCAAAAGTATCAAATATCAACTCTAACCACACCTGTGCTAACTTGCTGCCGGTGTATCCAACCAAGCTTGTATACTTTCTCTTTCCAGAAACAACATTCATGTCTTCTGTGTCAACAAAGCCAACATAATGCATCTAGAGAAGAGAGAAGTATTAAAATCCAATAAAAATTGTGAGCATATGAAAGTTACATTAAAATTATGATGGGATTTAGATGCTATGTGATGGGGAGTAGAAACGTTATGCACAGTCATATTGATACGTTTTCCTTTTCTCAGAGGTAATTGCACAAGTCTGTGGAACAGGAAAATGATGGACACTGACACATCATAAAATTAGATCATAAATAGATACAGGAAATAGAAGCTGTTTTTCTTCTTCCAGAATTATCAATTGCATATCATTTTAATTTGATGAGTCTATCAATCTCACAAGTCTGTATCATTTAACAAGGAATGCTAAGCGCTATTTTATAATTTCCAAAATACATTTGTAAGATCCTATTTTAAAAGAGAATGCAGCTCGAAAGGGGCAAAGTATATTTTTGTTGGCCATAGTACTCACAACTGAATTCACATTGATAATTCGGCTTGGAGAACCTCTAACTAAGGATGGCAAAAGCAATATCGAAAGCAATGCTGGAGCTAGATGATTCACTTGCATGTGCTCTTCATGCCCATCCTTTGAAAACTTTTGTGGTCCTTAATAAAACAAATTCAAAGCATATTAGTTATTTATGGTCAAATAGTAGATAAATATATAAGAAACGCATGCCCAAAAAGCTTTTATGACTGAAAACAGAAACAAGTGCTAGTTTATGTAAATGCTCATCAGTACTCTACAAAAATCAAAGATTAACCCAAATTTTCAATCAAGAAGCAACCAGATCATTAGCAACACCTTGCATAGTTGCTAAACACTTGTCAAGAAGAGTCTTGAACTTTGAACTAAAGCAGAAAGCTTGAAACAGGACCATAGAAACTCACTTCACTCACAATCTCAATTATCTTCCCATCATCCCATCCCTAAACGCATGGCTGACCAAGGACTCATGAACAAATCAATGCAGCTTAAATTATTAGATTCTCGTGATTTTTGCAACCTAATCTCATGAGAAAATAAGCAAAAGCCAGAGAAACGCCCACATATCACATTCTCATTAGTTCATATATAATAAAATATGAAATGCACAGGATGACTCCCCTATTTAAGTGCACCTGAAACATCTTGCCAACCATGTCATTGAAACTCTCTAATTAGTTCTATCCTCCAAAACCTTCACATTTGGCAGAGCAATGCTTTCTGTCCACCAATACCCATGACCTTGACTAAAAAGGCCACTTCTCCTTCATTTCCCTTCCTTCGAGTGATTCTAACTGAAAGTCACAAAGGGTAGAAGAATGCTCTCCAAACATTCTTAAGAACAAAGAGGAAATTTCAGGGACATTTGACCTAAACTTGAAGTTTTCACTTCTTTTGATCACAGACATTGTGAGAACACCATGGAATCTTGTTTTCTCCAGCACTGCGCATCCCCCCCTGTAGAATTATTCAAATAACTTTCTTATTGATATGATCTTCCAAGAAGTGCCTCACAATCGAAGCCAACATTATCTTCCCACATTCCTTGCACACCAAACATCACCATTCAAACCCCAAAGAACCCGCAATTTCTTTCCTTTTTTTCAAAAATTAAGAGCCCCAATCGCAGAAATGCAGTAATGCTCACACCTTTCATCTCAGCAGATCCTTCAACTGTTTGAGCATTAGACCTATCCATTTGCAAGAAACAGACCATTTGTACAAAAGAAAAGACAGGACTTGAAGACATAAATAGATCACAGTGAGCAACCATCCATCCTTCCTCTATGCCATGGCAAGCTGTAAACAACAAGCCACCAAGCTAGTGGAATAGCATATGATTCAAAGGCTTACTGTCCTTTTCACACAAGAAACCAAAAGTTTCAACAGAGAAGCCTATCATCAAGACTCTCGGGCCATGTTAACGTGAATCATGATGTGGACTTAGTAATATTAAATGACATCACAAAAAATAGGGTTCCAACATGCCATCAAGACATGCTGTGGTAACACGAAAACTACTGCAGCATCTCATAGGCAGGCACGAGGGGTCCAAAAATATATTTTTATCAGGATGGTCAAAAGGCTCTGGCTCAGCAGCATGAACAACTATTTTACAAAACAAAAACACCCTCCTCAAAGGATATCCTCTCTAAACTGGGAGAGAAAAACAAGTAATCTTAAGCCATGCATCACCCCTGGCTCATCTGACTTGATTTCCAATAACGGCACTAATCATCTAATTGTGACCACGACTTCTCATTGCCTAATAGCAGGAACCTTCGTATCAGTTACTAAACTCTACCAGCTGCTATAACTAACCATGAGTATTCACAGTTGAAGGGATTCAACACTTCACTATTCCCCACTCCTTAAGTACTTACCTGTTATACTTGGGAATCGCCAATACCCTACTTCCAAACTAAAACATAAGAAATAATGCACAAGCAGGAGGCAGCATCGCATTTACATATCAGGAAAAAAAACAAGAAGAAAAGTTAGAGAATATAATCAAAACACCAACCTCTTATGGAAAATATTCCAGCATTATTAATAAGAACATGCAAAGGTCCCATTCGCGCATTCCACGCTTCGGCAAATCTCGAAACCGATTCCAAGGACAAAAGATCAAGCTCCATCACCTTCAAAAATCACCACAAAATTAATTTTAAAAAATACAAGAACGGATAACAGAGATTAAACAGTAATTAAGGCCAACCTACAACCTACCTCGATATTAAGAGGAAGGCCGAGTCCAGTCCATTCGGACTGCCATTTATGAATCAAATCATGCGCTGCTTTGGTATTCCTAACAGCCATAACAACGTGAGCTCCGGATTCCGCCAATTGCCTGGCGATTTGGAGACCGATGCCGCTGGTGGATCCGGTGACAATGCAAGTGAGATTGTTGATAGGAGGTAAAGAGAGAGGGTTTTGCAAGTGACTAGCCATGATTCGCTGAAATAACATTTCGTATATTATGTACATCCATCCTCTTATCCACTCTATCCATCCTAATCTTTGCTTCTTCTTCTTTGGTACTGTTGTTGATGGCGTAGATGATGACTCTGACGGCGTCGTTTCCATGTCTAGACAAGAAAGTTTCTTGATTCCTTGCGGTTCTTTTACGCGATTTGGAATTTTTAGATCTGAAGTGGTGAGCGATTGAGTGAGTGCTCGCTTGGTTTTGGTGGTGGCTGGTGAGAGATGGAGAGAATCAGGGGAAAGTATCTGAGAGTGGTAGTGCGAGTGTCAGATTTCGAGGTGCCGAAATAGTCCCTCAAGTTTTCATGATGGTCTAAATTGGTTCTAACTTCTAACGGCTAACAAACAGATCAGTCCCCAGTTCCACCATATAAATAACAAATAAATAAAGGTGTAAGATTTTGTTAATAATATACTATATATATAAAACCCGTAGGTTTTTTACTGTGCACCAGTGCACTGTGCACACAGACAGTGCACTGTGGATTGCAATAGTAGTTTTTTTTTTTTTTTTTTTTCTACTTACGTTTTTTTTCTCTTTTTTTTGCTTTTTTTTCGTTTCTTTTTTTTTTTTCCTAATTATTCTTTTTCTTCTTTTTTTCCTCCGTTTTTTGCTTCTTCTTTTTTTGTCTTTTTTTTGTATTTTTTACTTATTATTTTTTTTCTTTTTTTCTTATTACATATTTTTTTTTCTACTTATATATTTTTTTGTTTTTTTGTTTTTTAATAATCGGGGTGTCCGAGCTCGCTTAAATGCACCACGATTAATCTCTATATCCAAATTTTTTTGATAACCAGGGTGTCCAGGCCAACTTATGCATACCACGACAATCCCCGGACCCACATTTTTTTTCTAAAATGCTTTCCTGCTGTTGCTACCCAATTTTTGACTCTTTATTTTTATGTTTCGGAAATATATCCGAAAAATACATATCTTGGTACAAGGGCGAAATTGAGCAAATTGAGAGTTTAATGGTCGATTGAGAGTTAAATCGCGAAAATCAGGAGCCAAGGACCAGATTAAAAGGATCGCGCAAAGCTGAGGTTGAGGCTAAATTTTTGATGTGATATAATTGCCAAATCAGCAATTAATTGGAGCAGATCAACGCAGCAGCAATCAAATGGAATCAAGGAAATCAATTGGAATAAAAATAGCAAGTCAACAGCAGATTTTATAACAGCTCAATCCCATGACTTCGTCAAAATAGATCAGCCATGATTCTTTTTCCTAATCAATCGTGATCTCCTTCCTGATTCTCCTCTGATTGCTCTCGATTTGATTAGCTTTCCATAACACTGCATGGCGACCCAACGGTTAAATCCTCTCTGCTATAAATAACAGCACGTTGAAGAAGACAGAAAAAAGAAAAAAAAGAGAAAGAAGAAGAGAGGAGAAGAAAAGAAATTCACGCATGAAAAGAGATAGAGAAAAACGAAAAAACAAGCAAAAGAAGATTATGTAAAAAAACAACATCTTCACTCTCGGTGCAATCTTTTCTCTCTCGGTCCCGTGGTCTCTCTCTAAAAAAACAGAGGAGCCTCTGTCAATCTCTCCCTCTCGGCCCGTCAGCCATCTACTCCGGCCATCACACTTCGTATAGACGACACCAGACTCTCCTCCATCACTCCAGCAACCCAGACAGCTACCTCCGGCAAAGAAACAGCAGCAAACGACATCATCTGCAACGTGACCGAGAGCTTTCCGACGACCATTCCGGCCACCACAGGTCACCATATCCGACGACACAACGACCAGAAGAATCACCACGACATCCTCTACCCAACGGTATAAACAGGTACGCATTTCATCACCCTAAAAAAATCATGCATCCATTGTTCATTGTCCCTGTGCTTGCATGCGGGAGTGAATTAATTCACTCCCCGCGTGGGCTTGGTGTGCCGGGCCTTGTGCCCGGCCTGACCCTGAAGGGCTAGATGGGTCTGGGCTGCCAGCCATCTGGGCTAGCAGCCCAGCCTGGAGGCAAGGTGGGCTGGGCTGTCAGCCCAGCCCGAATTTAGGTGGGCTGACAGCCAGCCCACCGAAAAAGATAAAATAAAAAAAATAATAAATATAAATACAAATTTTCCAAAAAAATGTTTTTATTAAAGAAAAAAATGTGTTGTTTTCTTGCATACGGCCAATACACTAGCATATTTTAAAAATTGTTTTTCTTTTAAAAAATATATATTATCTTGGGTTTTGAAGAGAAAATGAGTTTTAGCATGGATTTCGCAAAGGAAAAAATCATTTCTTGCATTTTGAGATTTTACAACATGTTTGTAAAATCCAAAGGGTATTGGCCAATATTCAAAAAAATATAAAAAACTTTTTTTGGTGATTCGTATTATTCATTGTCGGTATTTGGATAAATAAATCCTAAGGGGTTAATATCCAAAATATTCGATGGGAATGATACGCTATTATTCACCGTTGGTATTTGGATAATTAAATCCTAAGAGATTAATATCCAAAATATTCGGCGGGAATGATATGCTATTATTCACTGTCGATATTTGAATAAATAAATCCTAAGGGGTTAATATCTAAAATATTCGACGGGAATGATACGCTATTATTCACTGTCGGTATTTGGATAAATAAATCCTAAAGGGGTTAATATCCAAAATATTCGGCGGGAATAATATGATATTATTCACTGTCGGTGTTTGGATAATTAAATCCTAAGGGGTTAATATCCAAAATATTCGGCGGAGTAATATCTCATTTGCCATTTAATTAACATATGTTTTGAGTCATAACAAATCATAAGCAAACCAAACGTCAAGCAGCTTACCTTAGGTAGGGCGTACTAGGGGTGCTAAAACCTTCCCTTTACGCAACCAGTCCCTTACCCTAGAATCTCTGAAAGACCAGTTTTAGGTTTCCTAGTAACCATAATACTAGGTGGCGACTCCCCTTTTTTACGAAAATAAAGAATCCCTCCGATATTTAATCCCCCGCTCACGGGGAGGGTCGTCACGACGCCGCGCTCTCATATTTTTTTTTTTTGGGGTGCGACAGAATGGCGACTCCGCTGGGGACATTGGACTAGGCTTGATAAATTTGTTTGTTTATGATATGTTATAGTTTTTTTATATTGCTATGGATAGTTTATATTTTTTTTAGAAGTTAGCATGCATCTTTACATCCTGTCATCATAATATGCCTTGTCATGCATCACTATTATTATTTTGAGAGCACACACTAAACTTTAAGTTAAGTGGGGGACTAGCAGCTTACCTATGACTTGAGTCAATGTTGAAGTTTGTGTAAACCCTAACTCTTTGCTGAGTGTTTAGACTGGTAGTGATTGGTATACGTGCCATCCCGCTATCTGCTAAACCCCCACATCGCCTTTACGAGGGTGATCACTGGGACAACAAGAGACCCTTTTTAGAGACCAAATAGTAAACCTACCCTGTGTCTCACGTATGAGGAACTAGAACCAATCATTAGGGTGTATGCTCCCTCCATTTTTGCATTAAGACAAATTCTTCTTGAAGCATTGTGAACTTAAGATTTTTTGAGTGGCATAGTGGCTATCACGTAAGAAATGTTCATTGTAGGGTTTAAGAAAAAATCAAATTTTGTTTATCATGCTCACGTGTCACTTCTCGAAGGGTGGGTCTATCAAAAAAAAAAAATGCATATATATTTCAACATGCATTCTCGCAGTTTTTGTTTATCATACAATTGTCACATCTCGAAGGGTGAGTCCGTAAAAAAAAAAAAAAAAAAACATGCATGTACTTTTCAACATGCATTCCCACAGTTTGAAATAGGGGTTCCTCAATCTATCATCCTCCAAAAGGTCAGGAGTCGTTGACAGTGGTAAGGAAAATTCACACAGATATAGAAATAGCATTCGTATTTTTCTACAAGCCAAAGATAGAGTTCTCTGCTCTCCAGTGAAATCAAGTGGGACATATGCTGAGATATCATCTGCAAAGTGTTAATGCATTCATCAATGAAGATTAAGGAGTTTTATGCCACCACACACAGTAGACGGTGTCTAAAAGGTCGGCACATGTGCACTACAAGATTACACCGCTCGAAGAAGCGAATTTGCAAAAAAAAAAAAAAAAAAACTAATATAATAGAACTAATAGAGTACCCAATATTAATTTAATAGGCTATATATAATAGAAACTGTATTCAAGATTTTGTATAGGAGCTCAGATTCCAGTCCTTTCGTTAGAGGTAAGCATAGTTGGAATCTCTTCCTGCGGTGAATAAAGGAAGAAAAAGGGCTATCTAATGGATATAATGCAAGCAAGGAATCCTCTTTTTGAGATTAAAGTTAGCTTAGAAGTCTGATAAAAAAAAAAAAAAACTAAGATACTAAGCATGAAATCAGTCGCTAATTTCTATTTAGCAATAAGCCCAGTGAAAGTCCTTCTTTTCTGATTCAAGTAGAAGACCTTTCATTTTCTATTAGGAGCTAAGCGTAGAAGCTGCTCTTAGCTAGAATATAGAGATAAGCTCTGTTTGTCTTCCTGTCTAACTCCCTTTACTTGAGTTGAGTAATTTGCTAGTGATGGTGTAGGACTCTCCCCTAAAGGACTCCTACTCAGCTATTCTCCATTTCCATTAAGACATTAATCTTATCCTTTTTTAGAGTAAAATGAAACTATAAAAAGCGATTTCTTTTTGCTAGGATAGTCGCGCTATCCCTGGCCTTTGGACTCATCTTTCTGACTCAGGAATAACGGGAGGGTAAAGTAAGATCTCTTCCGCGCTCGTGCCCCATACCTATTAAGGTAGGCTAACTTAACCCTTCGCTCTGCCCACTGGTACTAGTTTTTTTTGCTTTATCAGACTTCATTGTCATCTTTCCTGCTACGACCATGAGCGCTTCATCAGACTCGCCCGTAATCCTTGCTTTCGTTCGGTTCCGCTCTTTCTGGTGGTTTGGATAGAATATAGATGTTTGCTATTAAAAGTGACTCTTTTCATCGTATAATGAAATTGTTCATGATTTGCGCACTTTGGTGTTTTGTCAAGAGCGCTTCTAAGCTTGCTTCACTTTTAATGTCCAATGAGGAGCACGGTGGAGCATAAAAAATATATATATATATACTTTCCTTTTATGACATAATCAGAGAGATGAATAGTTACAAGAATTTCAGTAATCAAGTGTGGAAGTTAATCAGCAAAAGGCAAGTCAAGTTTTGGGGAGGATGTTATCGTCGACAGTGTCCACAATAAATCATCGCAAGCATAAGCAAGATCAATGAGCAGCGATAATACAGAAATGATTGTTTGAGAAAAGTGTCGCATCGTCAATAATTTTCTTACGAAATCTCAGCGGCTATCACTTTGTTTTGGGATTTAAATCATCATTTCATTGAAGCATGTGTATCCTTGTCTTTTTGTTGTTATGAAATCAAGAGATGTTTAACATTCTTATTTTTGACAAAACATTTTGATCAAACTCCAACATGCAAAATTTAAAGTTTATAATTCTTGAAAATTATAATTATTTTGATTGCAGAATTGACCCAACTTGTGTTAAATAACATGATGACCAATACCAGGCGACCAAACAATTTTTTGAGCCCATACATCGAGTTTTTGAACCACACCATAGAACTAAGCTTTATTAGTAATGGATTCAATATTTATGGACCCACGAATCATAACTCTTGCACGTCCAAATCATTACATTGGAGGAGGTCAAAAATTTATCAGTTAAAACCAACTTTGCTTGAAATGACAAAAGGCCATTTTTGTTTATCTCCTTCACTATTATTAAAATATGTATCCCCTTTTAATCTCCAATATGATATTTCTTAAATAAATAAATAAAACCCGACATGGATCACACCCTCACACTGGGGGCAAACACATTGGGGGCAAATAAGAGATTTTTGGTTTGAGGATGCAGTGACAACATTAGAATCATCACAAGGAGGGATGTTTAAGAATGAAAAACCCAACATTGGAGAACAAGCAAATTGAGGTATGACATGGCAAAAAAAAAAAAAAAAAAGAGAATATTGAACTATATCATGTCCGTCGGTATTTGTGGTTGAACCTCATGTAAAAAAAATGTATTACTGAGATTATCGAGTCTTCAAGATAAATTATCCATCAAATGAAGATCTTGTAGAATTGTTTTATTAGACTCTATTGAATGCAACAAAAGCTGGGATAACATTAGATGACAAATGATGGTTTGAGTTTTAGCATTTCCTTTTATGTTTGAAATTGTCAATAAAAGGAATAACATGGTCGTAGAGATTCTTAGAGCATTGGTTGATTGATAAAAATCATGTTAAGATAATTAATGTATTTTTATATCATTTCTTCTACAAAGACAACAAGAGAAAAAGAGTTAACGACTAGATGATGGTGATCCTAGGTCTATGAAACCCTTAAACGATTTTTTGAGCCATGTTTTAAAAGTCTTTCTTGATCAAACAAGCAATTTTAACTGATAAGTGTTGTTCTTCAATATTGTTAGGGTTTTTTTTCATAAGGGTTATAATTTCACGAAGTAAGTTACAAGTTGTTATTCATATTGATAAAGCAAGTGCTGAAAAAGGAGACAAATTTTCAAATGAATCTCGGGTCTTTACTCGACACTCTGATGGTTTGAAAACCACAAATTATCACTTCATCATGTACTGGCAAAAAAAACATACCCCCAAAATCAAAGATAGAATTGAAACAAAAATAAACCTATAGAAAAAACGATTTCAAAATCATAATGGGTCAATTACTGTTTGCAAAAATACAAGATAATTACAGGTTTGCATGCATTGAATATCGTGTATTGGGAATTTGACCAAATGAATTTTCAACAAATGACATCTCTTTTATTTTATTTCAAAAATTAGATTTTGGATGCACATGATCTTTTGAAATTGGTGACTTAATTTCAGAACAAGAAAGATTGGCAAACAAAGAGAACACTGATCGGATTTGCAGAATCCTTGACATTGACAGTTCTTCATTGGAAAGCCCAGCAGCCAGAGGGCACAATGTGGATCTTGATAGAAATAGAAACAATTTCACATCAGCTTGGGGGCAAAGAAGCAGAAGCAAATGATGATTTAGTGAAATTCATCAATGAGCACCAACGGATTCAACTCAGGGCAACATTGCTTAATAGAGAGTGATGGTTTGATAAACTCCAACAGTGATTGAGAGTAATATTGCATTTGAAGGGTATCTTCAGATTTTGAAATATTGGCTTACCCGCAAATTTGGTTGTCTCCAAAAAGATGATATCGCATGGGTGCATTTTGATAAATATCGAAGAGTATGCAAGCCACCAAGATTGATTGAGGAATAATTTGCTATGAAGCCGGTCAACTCAAGGTTCAGTTCACCGCATGAAAAAAAAAAAAACCTCGTTATGACAATATCATAATTCTTGGCATAGACAAGAAGAATTTGCTCAGAAGAAATTAAGTCTACAACGAAGAGTTCAGATTGCATGGCCGAACAGTTGCATCAATTCAAGGTGCAATTCATCACATGAATGTGGGTGATGATAGCATTACATCTCTTCTCACAAACTGAGAGAAATTTAGTGATGATAACATGGAGAATGCACCGATGAGTTTTGGATGCATTTCTTGATGACTTGACAATTTCATGAAGGTTAATGATGATATATGATGGAAAGAATACAATTCAATTGATGAAAACTCCATAACCGATCGACAATCAAAGATGAGGTCGACATTAGCAAGCCTTGCAATGATTGTTAGCAAAAACAAAGAGCTATTATTGAGAGAATCCAAAAAGTTGATGACTTGTTACATTCTTTCACGATGAATCAAGCAACCCCACACTTGGGGGCATGGTCAAATTTGATAAAAGCAAAGATCATCGCAGATAGCCTAGAATAAGCAATGCGCTTTTGGTTGAGTGAATGAATGACTTATGAGCCATCTAATCAGAGAAGCCAGCAAAGCTTTGGAGATTAGGCAAAAACATCCTATGATAATGGAGCATTCAGAGAAAGGGGACATATATTTCTGAGGTAAGTATATGTGCATCATCATGCATTGCGACCCCATTTTCCAGCCGGGTAGGTCACCCAGAAAAATGAGACCACGCTAGCTGCTAGCCGGGTCGGTCACCCAGAAAAATGAGACCAAGCTAGCCGGGTAGGTCACCCAGAAAAATGGGACCACGCTAGCCGGGCCAGTCACCCGTTATAATGAGACCTCTTTATCCGGGTAGGTCACCCAGAAAAATGAGACCACGCTAGCCGGGCCAGTCACCCGTTATAATGAGACCTTTTTATCCGGGTAGGTCACCCATAAAAATGAGACCAAGCTAGCCGGGTAGGTCACCCAGAAAAATGAGACCATGCTAGCCGGGTAGGTCACCCAGAAAAATGAGACCACGCTAGCCGGGCCAGTCACCCATTATAATGAGACCTCTTTAGCCGGGTAGGTCACCCAGAAAAATGAGACCCTTCTAACTGCTAACTCGGGTAGGTCACCCAGAAAATTCAGACCCTTCTAACTCGGGTAGGTCACCCAGAAAAATGAGACCCTTCTAACTGCTAACCCGGGTAGGTCACCCAGAAAAATGAGATCATGCTAGCCGGGTAGGTCACCCAGAAAAATGAGACCACGCTAGCCGGGCCAGTCACCCGTAATAATGAGACCTCTTTATTTTATCTAACCGGGTAGGTCACCCAGAAAAATGAGACCCTTCTAACTCGGGCAGGTCACCCGTCATAATCAGACCCGGGCAAGTCATCCGTCACTATCGAGACTCCACTAACCCGGGCAGGTCACCCGTCATAATCAGACCCGGGTAAGTCATCCGTCACTATCGAGACTCTACTAACCCGGGCAGGTCACCCGTCATAATCAGACCCGGGTAAGTCATCCATCACTATCGAGACTCTACTAACCCGGGCAGGTCACCCGTCATAATCAGACCCGGGTAAGTCATCCGTCACTATCGAGACTCCACTAACCCGGGCAGGTCACCCGTCATAATCAGACCCGGGTAAGTCATCTGTCACTATCGAGACTCTACTAACCCGGGCAGGTCACCCGTCATAATCAGACCCGGGTAAGTCATCCATCACTATCGAGACTCTACTAACCCGGGCAGGTCACCCGTCATAATCAGACCCGGGTAAGTCATCCGTCACTATCGAGACTCCACTAACCCGGGCAGGTCACCCTTCATAATCAGACCCGGGTAAGTCATCCGTCACTATCGAGACTCTACTAACCCGGGCAGGTCACCCGTCATAATCAGACCCGGGTAAGTCATCCGTCACTATCGAGACTCTACTAACCCGGGCAGGTCACCCGTCACAATGAGACTCATATCCTCCATTCTATTTTTCTTTACAACACTTACTATTTAAAGTCTTTTACAAGACTTTAGTCGTAAGCATTGTAAAGAGGGGGCATCTGTTGCTACCCAATTTTGACTCTTTATTTTTATGTTTCGGAAATATATCCGAAAAATACATATCTTGGTACAAGGGCTAAATTGAGCAAATTGAGAGTTTAATGGTCGATTGAGAGTTAAATCGCGAAAATCAGGAGCCAAGGACCAGATTAAAAGGATCGCGCAAAGCTGAGGTTGAGGCTAAATTTTTGATGTGATATAATTGCCAAATCAGCAATTAATTGGAGCAGATCAACGCAGCAGCAATCAAATGGAATCAAGGAAATCAATTGGAATAAAAATAGCAAGTCAACAGCAGATTTTATAACAGCTCAATCCCATGACTTCGTCAAAATAGATCAGCCATGATTCTTTTTCCTAATCAATCGTGATCTCCTTCCTGATTCTCCTCTGATTGCTCTCGATTTGATTAGCTTTCCATAACACTGCATGGCGACCCAACGGTTAAATCCTCTCTGCTATAAATAACAGCACGTTGAAGAAGACAGAAAAAAGAAAAAAAAGAGAAAGAAGAAGAGAGGAGAAGAAAAGAAATTCACGCATGAAAAGAGATAGAGAAAAACGAAAAAACAAGCAAAAGAAGATTATGTAAAAAAACAGCATCTTCACTCTCGGTGCAATCTTTTCTCTCTCGGTCCCGTGGTCTCTCTCTAAAAAAACAGAGGAGCCTCTGTCAATCTCTCCCTCTCGGCCCGTCAGCCATCTACTCCGGCCATCACACTTCGTATAGACGACACCATACTCTCCTCCATCACTCCAGCAACCCAGACAGCTACCTCCGGCGAAGAAACAGCAGCAAACGACATCATCTGCAACGTGACCGAGAGCTTTCCGACGACCATTCCGGCCACCACAGGTCACCATATCCGACGACACAACGACCAGAAGAATCACCACGACCTCCTCCTAGGAGGTTGTGGATTTCAATAGTTTTTTTTTTTTTTTGTTTGGTTCGCAGTTTTAATACTATTTATATATTATGTCACAGGAAGAGACAAAGAAAGGCATGTAGCTCACTGGCAAACTGACGCACCTGTGACTTAAGAGGGCGGGGGTTCGACCCCTGCCTAGCGCGAAATTTGTTTTTCGTTTTTTGTTTGCTTTTTTGATTTTTTTTTCACTTATGATTTTTTTTTTCATTTTTATTTATTTTGATTGTTTTTTTATTTGTTTATTTATTTTGACGTTTTTATTTATTTATTTTGACGTTAATTGTTTTTTTCACTTATGTTTTTTTTTTTAAAAAAAAAATTATTGACATTTTTTTTTCTTTGATTGAATTTTTCCCCCATTATTAACTCAATAAGAAAAATAATATTAGTTTTTTTTTCTTGCTTTCTTTTTTTTATGTTTTTTATTTTTTTCATCGTAATAATTTAATATTTTTTATTGTTTTAGTTGTAATAGTAATAATATTCTTAGATGTTAAGACTTCGATGTTTTCATTTCGGCCCTTATACTTTTAATTTTAGATTTTAATCCCTTTATATTTAATGTTCATTTCATCCCTATTACTTTTAATTTTTTATTTTAATCCCTTTATTTCTTTTTATTTCAAGAATAATCCTTACTTTTGTCCATATATATATATAAGTGTGCTTAGCTTTGATTTTTAATTTTTGTTATTTTCTTATTTGTTGGGTTGGTATATTTTTTTCAAAAAAAATAGTTCTTAAATTTTATTTTATATCTATAATCATTTGGAAATTGATATTTGTATTTTTTTTTTGTTATTTCTTTTAGCTTTTTTTTCATTTTTTATTTTTATTTTTACGTCATATGACTTTTTTTACCTAATAATTTTTATTTTATTTTTTTGTTTGATCTTTTGTTAAAGTTTTTATGATTTTTTTAGTCTTTTATTTTTTTTCATTATAATAATAATAATAATAATAATAATAATAATAATAATAATAATAATAATAATAATAATAATAATAATAATTTAATGTTTTTCTCTTACTTACTCTTTTGTTAATGTTTTTTAGGTTTTTTTCTCTCAGGATAATTTGATAATTTTTATTCTTTTAATTGTTATACAAACTTTTTACTCAGCCCGTAACGTAGTGTGATATTTTTTTTATAAATTTTCAGGTCAAATAATGTTTTTCCAGTCAATAATTTTTATTTTTTTTTCATTTATTTTATTTTTTTCATTTGCTCTTTTGTTAATGTTTTTAGTTTTTTTTTAAGCCTTTGATTTAATTTCGTTTTCTTCCCGTTATTAAAACAATAATAATATTAATATTAAGAATAATAATAATAATTTTAGTTTTTGTTCTTACGTGCTTTTTTATTAATATTTTTTTTTGTTTTTCTCTGAGATTTGTTGAATAATGTTTATTGTTTTGACAGTGATGGTGATGATAATTTAAGAAGTTAAGACTTTGATTTACTATTATTATAATAAAGGATGTTGATCTTTTTCATTATATCAAATTTTACATACTAAAATATTATATTTTAATCTCAACAGTTATAAGGATTATTTGTTCCGCCCGCAACGTAGTGCGGGCAATCCAACTAGTACTCTGCTAAATCAGCATGACAGTCCAGGGACGTTTTAAAATAATTAGATCAGTGGTCGGGCTCTGTGCTGTGGGTTTGGGTTGAGTTAAAGGGTGTTTGTGAGTGTGGTTATGATTGTTTTTGAAAGTGCTTTTTATTTAAAAATACATCAAAATAATATTTTTTTTTTTATTTTTAAAAAATTATTTTTGACATCAGCACATCAAAATGATCTAAAAACACCAAAAAATTTCATCTAAAATGAAAAAAAAATCAAAATTTGGCCAAACGGCGGTTCAACCGCTTGGCCAAACAAGCACTTAATTTTTTTATTAAAACATAATTTATATATTAATTTTTTTTATTTAAATATGGATATGGTGTTATATTAAGTACTATTTTTTTAAAATTATTGATGCTGTAATATATTAGGAGCACTAAGGCAATAGAAATTAGTATGGTTACATTTATTTTTAAAATATTTTTTGTTTAAAAATATATTAAAATAATATTTTTTTATAAAAATAATCTAAAAACAATAAAAATATTTAATTTAAAGTAAAAAAAAAATGATTTTTTTTTAACGCAATACGCTAAACAAGAACTACATTTAGGTGGGCTACAACCTCCTAGGCCCTCACATATTTTAAAAAAAAAATCATTCTTAATATATGTATATTTATTGAAAAGTAAGAAGTGCAATCGATCCTTAAGCAGCCCAAGCAAAGGTAAGAGTTCATTAGATAGTGTCATAGGGATTAATTTTTTATGAGTTTTTTATTTAGAAATATATTAAAATATTTTTTTATAAAATTGATTTTTTAATATATTTAAATTATTTTGATATGATGAAGATGTAAAATATATATTTTTAAAAAAAAATTATTTTAATAATTTTCTAAACAAAAAATATTTAAAAAAACACTCTTATCATATTCTCAACATTAATTACAAAAAATTAAACTTACTTCCATAAAGTTGTTTAAGGATCGGAGATTGATTATCAAGTATTAGTAATTCTTTGTTACTATGTTCTAAAAATGTTTTTTTATTTATTTTAAATTAAAAAAAAATAGTATTTTTAAATCATTTTGATGTGATAATATAAAAAAAATAAAAAAGAATTATTATAATATTTTTATAAACAAAAAAAAACACTTTAAAAAACAATTTCAATCAAACTCTAAACAGTTGATTTTTCATGAAAATCAGATTTTTTTAAAAAAATAGTTTTTTTACATTATTTTAATATAAAAATAAATTTTAAAAAATTAAAAAAAGTATTTTAATAAAAAAAATAAAAAATATTTTCTTACAAAAAACTTCACTCTCTCAGCATTAATTATAAGAAATTGAAACCCACAGAGGAGTGGCGTCCGTGACCTATACACAATAAAGCTGTCTAAGGATTGGAAATTGATCGGACGTCTATTAACATTGTGTTTGATATTGCTTTTGTTTTTGCTATTGAGGTTGAAAAAAAACAGTTTAAAAAAAAAGCATTTTTGCTGCGGTTCAAAATAAGCTGTGAAGTGTTTGGTTAAAACTGTGGTTGAGTTGGAGGTTGAAAAAAAGCAGTTTTAAGTGTTTGGTTACCAAACTTTTCATATCGCTTTTAACTTGTGAAATTACTTTAAAGGGCATAGACATATACACACACATTTATATATATATATATATATATATATATATATATATATATATATATATATATATATTAATAATCATAATTTTATAATGTAAGAAATAATTCAAGTAAAATGGATACTTCTTTTTATTCTCCCATCAAATTATTTGTAATTCCATCACAAACTAAATTCATACATGAAGACCTCTGCGATCCCTAATTATTTGATCGAGGATCAACATCTAATAAAATATCATCTGAAATAAAATTATGATTGCGAGACAAAATTATATTTTGATGTCTTTTAATATATTTATTTATATTTTAATTAAGATTTTAGATTTTTATATTATTATTTTAATATTAATAATATAAAATTATTATTTTAATTATAACCCATTTGCTAACATCCCCATCTGCTTCGTCCCCTCTCAAAAAACCCATTTGCATCTGCTTTGTCCCCCCATGGAAGCTAACACCCCCATCTGCTTCGTCCCCCCCCCCCCAATGGAAGCTTTCTCATCTGCTTCATCCCCCTATGGAAGCTCTCCATCTCCCTCATCCACCACCCCTATTTGCTTTGTCCCCCTCTCAACTTCTACCCATCTGCTTCGCCTCCCATGAAAGCTCTCCATCTCCCTCACCCACCTCTGCTTCTAACACCCCGAAAACCATTTGCCCCTCCTCTCTCTAGAAGCCTACCTCTCAACTTCTCCATCCCCCCCAACGCATGCAAAAAAAATGATTGGTTTTACGTTTAACACTTGAAAAGCATGAATCGCAGCAAGAAAAGCAGCTAATCGCTGCTTTTCTTGCACCGGTGTTTGGAGGAAAATTGGACGTGGGACCCATGTCACAAATCTCTGGTTGGAGGATAACCAAACACTGAATCCAATCTGCTTATATACAAACGTGGGTGGCATCGCAATGTCAAACGGGCACTAAGTAAGTCCAATCCCAAAGCTGACTAAAAGTGATGTCGACGTGATTATACTGTGTCGTGATGAGTCAGATCTATTTTATCCGACAAGTTTTCTTATAAACCTGTATTTGACACGATATATCCATGATTATCAGGCACATTTTATCCATATTTGTTCGGATCATAGGGCGATTCATTCACAAAATACAACTAGCATGTTTTAAGGAAGTAAACAAAATTTGTGACTTAGTTTATAGGGTCCAATAAGTTGGTTTTATATGATTAAAAAACAATGTAAATAGATTGAATTAAAACAAGAGGTAATCATGATATCTCCACAAAATAATGCTTGCAAAAGAGGGAAAAAACTATAAAACTCGATTTCTAAATAACTTAATACTAAGGATGAAATTAAAAAATTGACTTAAATTAATCCAAGTTAGTATGTCAAATTCGCAACCCTGAAAAGTTAGATCGTGTCAATGGGATAAACGTTTAAAAGGTAAAAAGATGGAGAATCATTAAACTTAATTATCAAATAAATCCATTGTCAAAGAATGATTTAAAAGAAATTCAATCTTGAAAACACAATTAAAAAAATGAGTTGAGTTAACCCAAGCTAACTAACCAAACTCGTGATCTAAAACATAGTAATGGAATAATCCTATAGTAGAGAAAACAAAGAAAATTATAAAACTCAATTTTTAACAAATTCATTATTAGAGGATGAAAATAAAAAATAAAACTTATATAAAAATGATATGATAAAAAGACTGATGTCAACCCGAATTAAACTTTCAAATCTATAACTTATACCCCATAAAGAAATCATGAAATCTAATCCAAAACCAATCCAATATCAAGATATAAAAAATAAAAACAAAAAATAGCAACTAAAAGAATAAGAATAAATTTAAAGAAAAGGAGGAAGAAAAAGAAAAGACGACCAAAACCTCATTGTCGCTCAACCATTGACATGCAGCGCCTCACAGAAAGCTCACACCCCTTAAAATTCCCAACGCCACCAAGGATGGCAGTATTTGACGCGCCACTTTAATATGGCAATTTTCTTCACATGCTGACGCGTTGGTTGCAGTCAACAAACTACCTATTCACTTCAATCCACCATGTTTGTTGTAGTCTCAATTTTGGTCCCTTAACACGTACTAATTTTACATCAATATAATTTTATTTTATTTTACCAAGTGGAAAACTATTCGAGTGCCAATATTTATCATCCATATTGTCATAACCCTCATGTTTAGACAATTAAAACAAAATACCATGTCAAATCTCAAATAAAAAAATGTAAAAGGATCAAATTAGAAATTGAGTGACCAAAAAAACAAACAGTAACTTTTTTTCCTGACCGTTCAAATTAGTCTTTGATACCAGCAAAGAAAAAAATGAAGCAAGCATTTTTTATGCTTTAAATTTTGTTCCTAGAGTTCTAACTCTTTTAAAACTCATTTGTGTGAATAGGTGTTTTGCTTCACAACCCACAATACTCTTAGTTTTTTTAATTTTAATTTTAATTTTAATTTTAATTTTAATTTTAATATCCATTAATTAGTGGCTAATTATAGCATAGTCTAATTCCATTTGCTGTGAATTATTGGCCTTGCCTGGAAAGAGAGGGTTCTCCAACCGAATATAACCAAATCTCAGCTACGTGACCCACATTATTTGTTTAATGTCCACAGCTTTTGGCCTAATCCCTTTCGTTTCACTGTCAAAACAAACAAGCTATAGAAATATCTCCAAAATGCAAATAGACTAGTCCATTCGGGCTTCTTCGGAAATAATTATTTTCTTAGAAATATATTAAAATATTTTAAAAAAATATTTTTAATATCAATATAGTATATCAGAATAATCTAAAAATATATATAAAAATAATTTAAAATAAAAATATAAAAAAAATTTAGTAATTCAATAGGAGAAAATATATACAAGTTTTCTAGGAAACAAGCTTTCCAGTAGGAGAGAATGGGTTTTAGTAATTCATTTGGCTCTCTCGTATTCATATAAGTTTATGTAAAGAGCACATGAAACTTCTTTTATCTTTTTGAAAAAGATATGACATAAATTATCTCATTTAATAGTTTAAGTCGTTAAATAAGATATTAAAATATGATTTATATTATTTTTAGCACATATCTTTTAGTGAAAATACTCTGAGCTTGAAACTTGCATGGACACATAATATTTTATGTTTATTTTTTTATCAAATAAAATAAGAGTTGTGAGATTCAAACTCGTAAAAAGATATAGCTCTGCAGACTGGTTTTCAACTGCAGGCACACCAGACACAATCTCAATCAAGTTGGATGTTATCTGTCCTTGAATTATCTTGCATTTTCAAATTAATGGAACCGAAAGTTCCACGAAAATATAAATGTTTTAATAGTAGTGTTAAGGAACCATCTCATCTAAAAGGTTAAGCTTATAGGTGAGGTCCTAGAATATGATTTATATTATTCTCTAACACACACCCTCAAGTGAAAGCCCTTTAACTTGAAACTTGCACAGGCTCATATCATTTTGTGCTTGATTTTTATCAAATAAAATGAAGGTGGTGAGATTCAAACTCGTGACTGCTGGATCAACGAGACTCTGATATCATTTATGGAATCATCTCACCTATAGTAGTGTTGATTATGAGGAAACCTTCCATTGCCATTCGTTCTGATAACAGGCAATTAGAGATGAAAATTCCAAACCACTCAGCTGCGAAAAGCTCTTTTCGAAACTCAAAGGCTAACGAGCCTGTCAAGTCCTTTGAATTTGGATCTATAGACTGATATGAATCTTAAATATATACGGAAAACAGGATTCAATACAGTTATATTTTCCTCTCAAACCCTATCAGTGCATGAAATTCAAGAATTTCAAGGAAACTTTCCCCACAACCAACCACCATTTGTCCAATCTTTCCTGCTCTATAGACTACCAGGCTCCCATTGAAGATGGTAACAATCATCAAATTGTTGGTTAAATAAACACCATTTCTGCAATTGAACTAAACAGAAATTAACAGTAAAAGAAAGGTGTTATGAAATGGGACTAAAACATTTTCAAATCCCAACTGCAGAAAATTTCTTGAAACAAGGAAAACCTTTTCTGTCGATTTTCTCTCCCTTCCAAATCACACAGGTAGACATGGACGATTCTGTTAAGAGCTCTGAAGACATAAAAAAAACTCCTCTCATTCAAGGAATCTGACAAGATGTGAAATTTTGATATAGAGAGCGTGACGTGATAGAAGAGGGTTTGCGATCTGCGTAACAAGTCTCGAGTTCGAATCAGGGCTTGCACTCCTTGTAAGAGTTTGGGATAACCAAGATTTTTACTCGCTCATCTTGCCCCCACAAAATACGTTTTTTGAGGTGAGATTTCCTTACATAAAAAGTATTAAGATATGAACATCACATAAGGTGAGAAATTTTGCAACTCCTTGTCGAAAGCTAGCTAGGAGCTACTACGCGATCTTCACCCACCACAAATCCAAAAGTATTAATTTGCTTAACCAACACACACTAGCTTTGTTCTAAACTTTCTCTTGAAACTTTTGTTAATTAAGAAAAAAAAAACAATCTACAACCTTTCTTAAATTTACAAAACATAAACTAAGACATTAATTTGACTAAGCAAGATTATCATCAAGGCAATATCCTATGATTATATGCTCATAGAACATAATAGTGATTATAATATATGTTAATTTTATCTTTCAAGCCCTTCCTTCAATCTAATTAATGCCAATTTCCAGATTCCAGGTTCATTTTATATTCTCTAGACAACAAAGACTTTACCAACCACAATGCATAATGAGGTCCACAGGACATGAGCTCCATTCATGGGGTTACATTATTGGGGGCTTGTAATCATAATTACTTGGACAGCCACCCCCAAAATCGATTGCCTGTTTGAGCAGATTTTCAAACAGAAATCAACCCACTTGGTAATTTTTAATTATTTTCCATCGAGGTCCAAGTCACTCCATTTTGCAGGTTATTATGATGAAAGAATTTAACTCTCATGACTTACTAGTCGTTTATAATTTCAAATAAAATTTAATAACTTTGTATAAAAATATAGTTTTAGAATAAAAAGCTTTTTGTCAGGCTTGTCAATTCCGTTCCGTTCCGTCCGGAATATTCCGTGCTGTTAAAAAAAACCGAGACGAAACGGCGTCGTTTTCGTCTTGGTTTTAATTCCGGTCCGTTCTGGAAATTCCAGCCGGAACGTCTCGGTACCGTTCCGGCCTTAAAATCCTTTTTATTTTGATTAACTTATGATTTTTTTTTCTAATTTTGAGATTATGTTTGTTTGATTTTGTGTTTATATTGTATAATTTAAAGTTAATTTATCTTGAATTTTAATTATGCTTGTTAAATTAATATTTTAATATATATATATATATATATGAACAGTACAACCCCGAAACGCTCCGAAACCAAAACGTTTCATTCCAATAGAAAAACCGGAATGACAACCAGAACGGTATTGACAACCTTGCTTTTTGTTGCAAGGAGAAATTCATTGCTTTTGGATGTCCTTAATTGACATTTGTAGCTTCTTATGAAAAAAGAAATATTGCTTGGTGTATATGCATTTCCAACTTCTTGCTAAAAAAATCTTACAACATGTTCATTACTCTTTAAATTGAATTGGATTTAGATGTTTTAATAAAATTTCATGTTTAGAACTATTTTAAATATAATTTTTTTTATATAAGACAATCGAAGGAATACGACGAGAACAATAAAAATAATATAGAAAACAAAATGAATTAAATCATATCTCTTTCAAACATGTGAATTCAACTTATTTATTAATTAAATTTAAATTAATTACATATAGCTTGTTTGGGAAACCACTATCAAATCGCTTTCGCAATATTTTTTTTGCTTTAAATTAATTTTTTTAAATTATTTTGATGTCCTCATATCAAAAATTATTTTTAAAAAATTATTTTGATGTATTTCTAAATAAAAAATAACCTCAATCACACTAAAAAAACCCACAAAAACGTTTAACTACAATAAACACAATACCATACTGTACAATGGGGGAATTCCAGCCATTTGAAAAGAAAAAAAAAACATGGGAGTACCATGAACACTTGTCTAAGAGAAAAAAAAAATCCACAAAGAAGTCTACTCAAGCAACCTCCATGATCTGAAATAAAATTAAATAGAAAAGGGCATTGTCAATTGACAAAACTCAGAAAAGATGGCTTGTCACTCACATGCTTTAACAAATGAACTAAATAAAATGCATGTATTTTTTAGGGTCTAGCTCGACAAGTTGGTGTGTGACAGAAGAGCACTCAGCACAGCTCACGCTTCCGGGATAGATGTCATGGAGAATGATAAAAGCAAAAGCTTTCTTTGGACCCAAGCCGAAGGAACTTGGAGTCACATAATCTATAATATCCTAATTTCTGAATGAATGAATGATGCATTGTCTATTCTACAACAGGAAAATAAAACGAAGCTCTTTTGTAGAAGACAAATTACAAGAAATATAAAATCAGAAAAACTTCATAGCAAATTGAAGAGCAAATATATATATATTACTATAGGCATGGACCACCTTTTTTCAAATATCTTGCCAGCATTCACGATACGTATGTCCTGTACATTTTATTTTTAAGAATATAGAAACCCACTCGAGAATTATTTAAAAAACATATTTATGTTATATGTATAATGACAAATGACAATTACGGAGAGTGTAGCTCTACTAGTCAGGTGATATCACCGATTTGAGTCTTGCAAATTTTATAGTTAACTTCATTATTCGTGGATTAGTCGAGGTGTACTCCATAAAAATCATTCATTCGAGTCTCATAAATTTTAAGGCTACTTGAAACTTATATGGTCGTTAATTTTATGATTCGTGGGATTAATTAAGATGCTCGTAAACTAGTCGATCCAAAGTTATTGATCCCGTCCCGTTCCGGCCGGAACGGGCGGAACGGCCCGTCCCGTTGCAAAATCCGGGACAAAACGGCGACGATTTTGTCCCGATAAAAATCCCGGCCAGTTCCGGAAAATCCGGCCGAATTCCGGCCGGAACGCCCCGGTTCCGTACCGGGCGTTCCGTTCCGGGTCCAGCCAAAACGAAGAGGAGAAAGAGCAGAGTGACGGAGGCAAAAATAAGAGGAGAAGGGGAGAGGGACCAGATGGATTCCTGCCTCAAAAGGTCGATTAGAGGTTCGGTTTCCTTCTCCAACCACCTTTTAGCGTTCTGGGCCCCTGAAAAAGAAACCCGAAATCAAAAAGAAAGAAGAGAAATTCATGGGAGAGGGACGACGGCGAGAGGTTGCTGAGAGGTGAGTCACGGAGGCGAGATCAAAGTGAAGAGAGGGACGGGGACGAGAGCTGGAGATTGAAAAAAAGTGAAGAGAGGGACGGGGACGAGAGTTAGATTTTGGGATTTGGATTTGGATTTTCTGACGGTTAACTTTGGGCCGTTGATTGTGGATACAGTTGTGCTCTTTCACTCTTTGGTATGCAAGAGTGTAAAGGGATAAGGAGCTGCCGCAAAGTGTATTTTAGTCCTTTTAGTTTATCAAATTGAAAAATGTTAACCATTGATTGAATTGTTAATAATTAGTGATTAAAAAAAAATGTTTAAGATGGAATGTATAACCAAAAAAATGATTCAATTTAATATAAAATACTTAAAAATCTCACATATGAACTGATATATATTTTTTAATTATATCTACAAGTATAAATAAAACTTAAAGAAATTTATATTAGCACAATAATGTCAAGAGTTGTAATTATATTCAATTTTCAAATCATTTATTTCGGTTAGCAACATCAGTTTGGAATTTTAAAGATGTTTATAATTTTGAGATTATGTTTGTATTGTATAATTTAAATTTCATTTATCTTGAATTTAAATTATACTTGTTAAATTAATATTTTATTTTTTTCATATATATAATTAAATAAAAATGAACAGTACAAAACCGGAACGGTACCCGTACCCGGAACGGTACCGAAACCGGAACGTTCCGTTCCAAACACAAATCCGGAACCGGGACCGGGACGGGATCAATAACTATGAGTCGATCATTCTAAGTTAATAAAAAAAAATGAAAATTGACAATCAAGCTCTTTGGATGACGAGTAAATCTAATATTTACAATGGCATAAGCAACATGAGTACAAAACTAGTAGATGTTGAGTATGGTAAATAGACACACTAATCACACACAAGATGCCGATAATTACCTTTGCCTGATCCAGAAGAGAAACTTGGAAGCAGAGGATTAGCGTTTTTTTAATCTGATGATCATCAGAATTTAACATAGTAATTAACCACCACTTAACGAAAACCAAACTACCGGGCCCCACCACGGGCCATTTCCCTAACTCTCTGTTCAGATTCCTGCCTTTGGAGCCTCATTTCATAATTGACCTTTCTGATGAACTCTTCTGCTCGCCGATTCAACTCATCCTGACTTATCGACTTCTCCCTCCTTAAAGAAACAGAATCATTAAACGTGTCTGATTTCTTCAGTTCTCTCCTAGCCCAAGCCACCGGATCATCATCATCTCCGCCGCGACCACCACCACCAGGAGTGACCATTCCATTGGCTTTTTGCAGCACCTTTGGAGGCGTGTCCCATGAGACAATCTTCTTTAACTGCCTTGTTGCTGTCTTTCCTTGCTTCTCCATGATTGATGTCCATGCGTCCTCCAGGGTGTCCTGCTGATCTGCGTCTGGTGTCAGCGGCTCCATGTCCATCTTTTCTTGCTGTTTTTTAGCAGAATCTGTCAGGCAAGAGTCAGTAGAATCCTTAGATGGGTCTGTACTCGTCTTTTCCTGCAGTTCTTTACCAGAATTTGTCAAGAAAGTGTCAGGGGAGTAATAATCCTGAGAACAGTCGAAGGGTTTCTCAAAGGACAAAGTGGTATCCAACTGTTTTTCCACTTCTCGTATGTCATGCTCTTGCCAGATATCATTCGCATGATCGATGCCACTTTGGTTCTGGCTTTTGAGTTTCTCAGAACTAGAATAGGGTAATTTGGTGTGGGGGTTTGGGTGTTGAAATGAGGAAGCAGCAATGGTGATGATGATGAAGTTGACGATGATGTAGATGTACGGTGGAGATAACCAGCCACGGAGGGAGATCCATGCGCTAGGAAGAGTGGAGAGAATTAGATTAAATGTGTAGGGAATTATAGCCACTTTGAACAAAATAAAAGTGGAAACGATCCCCACAGAGAGAAACACCAACTTCACAGCCCAAATCGCTGTCTCAAATCTACTTGTATTGAAAGAAAAAAATTCAAAGAAGTTGGCCATTTGGGTGCAGAAATATGAGAGCTCGTAAAACAAAAAGATCTGGAAATAAATGATCTAGACCTTATCTAACTAACTAAACCCCTGCAGTTCATCAAAAATCTTTGGCAGAAGGGACAACAAAATCAGATAGTACCAGTAGCTACTGCTAAAATGAAAACAAAAGAACCCTTCAAAAATCAATCTTGTGAGAAACCATTGGACTCTTCTCTCTAAGATCCCTTCTCAAGGGAACTTAAAGCATGAGGTGTTGCTTTCAAAACTTTGGAAGTGCAGATTCTGCAGAGAGATTTTGCATTGTGATTGCTCAGCGGCATAGAGAAAGAGATGGAGGGAGAGGGAGGGGTGGAGAGAGAGAGAGAGAGAGAGATTTTCTTTTTCTAGTTGAATTTATGTAGAGGAATTATGACCAGCCAGGTTCTTATAAGAGGGCTATCAGAAAAACGACACAGTACAGTACAGACCAAGGTCCACAGTACAGACTACAGAGTGCATGGGGGCATTAGGCTTTCTTTATTCCTTAAATTTCTTGCAACTTTCCCTCCTCTGATTCAATCCTAACCATCCATTCATATTCAAAATATTGAAGCAACAGGAAGTTCAATGATGTTTCTTTTCTCTTAAACAAAAATTTGGGCTCCAATTCTTTTGATTTAATTTAATTTAATTTAATTTAGTTGATTAAAAATGTAATCGGACTAGCCTTGTAAACGCTTTCAAAATAGGCTGCACTGCTACTAGCCGATCATAAAATATGAAATCATATAAATTATTTCATTGATTGATAGATACACGATATAGTTTTTTTGTTCATATATATAAGTTATCTTATTGGTGAAAGAGGGATGATATTAATTATGTTTAAACTTTTAAACTAAATGTTGTTTTTTAACCTGTTATTAATTATATTTAAATAATAAATTATCTATGTTAGATAATTTATAGTTTTACTTGTGTACTTTCTAATAATTGGGATTTAATTGTTATAGCGGGATCGAGGTTCGCTTGGACTTCCTTTTTAAATTATTAAAACTTTAAAATAATAATAATAATAATAATATTGTTATCAAACTTATCTTATAATTCATATTTAGAGCTTGTTTGAAAGTATGATTAATGTTGTTTTTAAAGTGTTTTTTTTTTGTTTATAAATGTAGATACTTTTTTATTTTTTAAAAAATATTTTTAATATGAGCATATTAAGATAATCTAAAAACACACAAAAATAAATAAAAATAAAAATTACAAATTTTTTTTTTTCAAAAATTCTTTTGAAACAAACACAATGTCAAATGGAAAATAAAATTAGAATTAATATATAATAGAGTTAAACGTGAAAAACGATTCAAGAATATTATAATATATTACAAGCATATAACAAAAAGATAACAATAGTTTGGAAAACTCGATAGAACAAAAGGGAATGGAAGTGGAATTTGATTAACCATTACAGTCTGGGGTGGGGTTACTGACATGAAAGATAGAATTAGACAGAACAAGATCACTTTTGGTCTTTCTATATATATATATATATATATATATATATATATATATATATAATAAAATTATAACCACTTGACGGATGTAATGTTCTTGTTTAGAAAAATTAAGTCAAAAACTCTTTAATTACATTTGTCGTAACAATGGCATGTAATTTCAATTTTTTATGTTCCAACTAATTTCCACTCAAAAGTGCATATAGTATTAGGATAGAAAACTAATCGTCAAACATCATGGAGGTCTAATTTGATTTAGGGTTTACATCATTAAATTTTCAAGTTAATTTATATTAATACAAGTTAACCGATTTATTAAAATAATGGTTTAAAATAAAACTCAATCTAGATCAAAATTCAACACCTATCAAACATATTAAATCAAATTAGGTTTTTAGCCTAAGTTTATGGTACAATTAGTATATGATTGATTGAACAGAATATCTAATCATCTAATAGATGATTCAGTGACAAGAGTTTGAGATATAAGAGTTTGTCTTTTTTATGGTCTTAGGTTCAATTCATATGGTTGCTAATAAGATGACTATTGAAGACTTAAATGATCGTTAACTTCAAGATCCGTATGATTATTCGAGATACGCGCAAGCTGATCGGGACATATACATTAATAAATAAATAAAAAAAAAATATCTTAGGCCATTATTGGTACCCCGATGGCAAATTGTCAATGGGGTCTCCATGTCTGACCCCGGGAAACAGCCACCCTCCCCAGGTCCCCATCCTCTTAATTGTTGGGATCCCCCGTCATCCCTCTCCCTGCCCAATAAATTCTGCACCACTTCCATTCCTTTCTTTCACTTTCAGTGCCCTAGCATGTCTTTCTATCCGTTGAACCTAACCCTGCCATTTGCCTGAGGGGAAGACCCCTTAATTCGTGTGGAAATTAAATCAATAATAGTAGCAATTTTACTAACTTCTCTCTTTATCAACAACCCTAGAAACTATTTCATTAGTTCAAGTTAAATTCTGCATGGTCATGCCATGAAATAATCATTACGACAGGTGTTTGTCACTATATTTCAAAAATATTTTTGAAAAAAAAATTAAAAAAAGTATTTTTATTTTTTATTTTAAATTAAATTTTTTGGTGTTTTTCGATCATTTTGATGTACTTATGTCAAGAATGATTTTTAAAAAATATAAAACATAATTTTAATATAATTCTAAACAAAAAAACATTTTCAAAAACTACCGCAACCACGTTCTAGCCAGATTTGCAGCCCTTGAATGAAGAACTTTTTAAGGGTGTTTCAATAATGCTAATTGACTTTCTTGATGTTTCAGGTGAGAGGGGTTTCGTATGATTTCAATTCAATGCAGCATAGAGAGAGAAAAAGGAAGGTCAAGGAATTGATGGCTCTAACTTTCCATGATTATTCACCTTATACAGCTAACTTTTATGGATGAATTATAAACATGAATTGAGAGTGAAAAAGAACTTTGATTTGGGGTAGTTTTACTGCTAATCGATTTGAATATGAACAAGTGCTTCCCGTTTCTTTTCTCGATTTGAATTTGAAAAAAAAGAACTTTTTGTTTTTTCCTTTTAAATAATTTGATGGGAAGTCTTGTTACTAGTAGGTTTTGAAATTATAATTATGCCTCGGTTTAGGGTATAATATGGTTTAAAATTAGGGTTATGAATTTATTGGATAAACTCTAAAATAATAATATTTTGTTTTTATAAAATTAAATAAATTACATGGTACCGAATAAATTTTTAAAAAAAAAATCTTAGAGTTGATGTAATTGGTTCTCACTCGAATTAAACCGAGTTAACTAGATCAGTTAGTCTTAACCCAAATAATTTAAAATGAAACTTAGGCATGAGTTAAGCTCCAGGTTAGTTATATATAGCCAGGGAGTAAATTTAAAAAATATATAATTTTGTAATAAAATTGTAATTTTTAAAGGTGAATATATTTTTACTTGGCTTTTACGAATCATTTTTCCAACGAAAGTTTTAATTAAACCATCTATATCTTTAATTAACATTATTATAAATTTATCACAAGATCAGTAAAATAAAAATTAGGCAATGCTAATTGTCAAGTAGTGTAGGAGAAAATAGGATTTTCCAAAAAAAGAGTCCTTATCGGATCCCTAATGCTCCAATTCTGTCAATTATTTTTCTCACAATCGTAGAACAGTAGTGAATGTCACTGTAGATGGACGTCATCAGATTTTTTTTTTTCATGGAACTTTTCTTTTATGGTCAAGATGTATCCATGTATTATAAGAAGAAGAAGAAGAATAAGAAGAAAAGTCCATCATTATTAACGTCGGTGCTGAATTAAAATAATCTTTCTTTGTCATTAGGGTTTGTAAGCAAATAAGAGGCTAGTTGCTTGGATTAGCTAGCTAGGTATAACATTTAAACTTAAATATTAACATGATAAATGTATATTAGCTCATTACTAGACTGTTTAAGTGATAACTTAAATTATTAATTGAGGTATGTATAAGCTGATCTGAACCATTTTTTTTGGATTTGAGGAAACATTACTCCTCGAAAAATGTACTTTATGAATTCAGGTAAGCGAGTAAATCCCTAGTTGTCCTAGGCTCTTACTAGAGGTGCACGTTTTGACTCGAACTCAAGATCTACTATGCAGATTTCAAATTTTTTGTAATCACACCGCGTCCATTAGAGTTGATCCGAACATCCACATTAATAATAATAAAATAACTTGAATAGTTAGCTACTAGCAAATCTCTCTCTCTAGTTATCTTTACAAATTATTTGTTTTGAGACTATTTTTCACACAACTAAATTATTATTTTTTCATGTTTATAAAAACCATTAATTGTATTCTTCACATTGACGAATTTTAAGATTTTTCTTCAATTCTTTCTAAAAATTGAAGTGATAACACGAGAAATAAATCCATTTAGGTATCATCTCCTCTTAGCTTCCAAGAATGCTCTCTCTATCTATCTCTTGCCGGCAAGGGAGATGAGCGCAAGTTGTTTCAATCCAACAATGTCCTTTGCTAGTTCTTCGAGCCCACATTGCTACCGTGAGAGACTAGAGTTGCTGCCACTAAACACCAAAGTGGTGGTGGTGTTAGTAGAGGAGGTGGTGGGTCTCCACCAGGCGGCGCCCAATCCTTGTAGTGGTTATCTTTTTCTTTATACAGGAAAGGGTTGTTTGAATTTTGATTGTAGGAGCTAGCCAGCTACTAAAAGAAGGATCTCTTTCACTATTGGGTCCCATCAACTATATCAATGGAGTAATCCACCAAGATTGCGCCGGAGCTTATATTTGCTTAGATTTGAAGATTTGGCCACCAATTTGCTGGGCGGTATATGCTTTGCTGCCAAGCTAATTCATGCATGCGCTTTAGCTATCACCACATGCTTGTGGTGGTCCTCCTATATATCCTTTTATCATACCACTACGCACGGTCAACCCTTCTGATTTTTGTAGTGCCATTTATCCTTTTATCGTCAATCATTCTTGAGCTCTATGTTTTAGAAATTCGTATATTTTATCAACATGAAATTAAAAGGGAAGAGAACCTTCATTTACTTCATCCGAAAACCGATGAACTACCTTCTAGTAAACATAGCAAATATATAAACAAGTAATAATAGACATCATTCATGCTAAGAAATAATAGAGCTTGAGGCATACTAATTAGATTCAGCGCGGTATATATTATTAGTATTATTATAGGACATTACCAGACTATTGAACATAATCTAAGTTGTTCTTGTAATTTATTTATTTTATTATTATTATTATGAGACATTACCAGACTATCGAACACAATCTAAGTTAATGTGTTATTTTCTTTTCTTTTTGTCTAAAAAACTTTTTGATTATTTAATTTTTTTATATATTAATTTTATTATGGATAAGGTATTGAAAATAATGATAACAATTATTTTTAAAGTATTTTTTTTAAGAATGTGTTAGACTAATTATATATTTTGATATTTGTTTAATATTAACACATTAAAATATATAGAAAAAAGAACTAAGATTTTTTTTAATCTCAAATTAATTTATCCTCAGTATTCTGAAATATTTTTAATATAATAATATCAAAATTAAATTTTAAAAAATAAAAAATATTTTAATTTCTTTTTAAATAAAATCACTTTAAAATAAAAATATACAAAGTCACATGTAGACCAAACAAATGAAAAAAACACAAAGATACATATCATTAACAATAGAACATTCACTATACATGCATAAGAGAGAGTTTCACTCTCATTTCATACCACCAAAGCTAAATTTATTCTGTTTTTAACATAAACTGTATTTAATACAGAGATAAATAACAATCAAAATTAAAAGTCAAAATTAAGAGTATAAATGTATAAATATGAATAAAAAATAAAAAATAATTCCAAAAAAACTAAAAAAAAAAAGGGATCGCAATTAAATAAAAAAATAAAAAAAATAAAAACCTAAATGCAAAATAAAAAATTACATATTTTAAAACAAAGTAAAAGAAAAAAAAAATCTGCCTACACCGCAGCGTAGACAAATGGCTGGTCAATCGGATCAATAACTGAAATTAGTTTAATTATAAGTTGACTTTTCTCTTACCTAGACCAGAAAAGATCTATCGAGCTTCCAGGTAACCTCGATTTAATAATTGCGGTTTGAGGTTTCAGTGAACGAAAAAAATGAAAAGAAAAAGATAAAAGCAAAGGTAAAATAAGTGATCCATCTTATCTTATAAAAAGGAGAAAAAAATAATAAGGGCACTAGCTATTTTTGTATGATTGATTTCTTCTAGAACAGTGATACGAGAATCTAGGTTATATTATTAAACCTAATAAAAAAGCATAAAGGAAGGTAAGAAGCATAATTCAAGTTTTATTTTCTTCCCTTAATACATAAGAGGGTATCATTAAACTAAACAATAATTGAGGTAGGAATTAATATACATTGACTAGGTCAAACAATTGATGGTTGGTCGTGTTTCTATATATATACATATAGTTTTGCAAAATTAATGGGAAGAGAATGCCATTGTTGAAGAGACAATAAAGAACAGGTTTGCAACACCTAGCAGGTGGTAGTTTGAATGGATTTGTCTCCATCTCAACAATAAATAAAAGAAATAAATTAATCATATAGTAGGTGGTTCAACGGTAAGAGTATGAGACTAAAAAGTTTGCTTTATTTATGGTCTTAGGTTCGAGTTATGTGGTTGCTAATATAATAACAACTAGAGATTTACATGATCGTTAATATCAGGGTCCATGAGATTAGTCGAGTGCGTACAAGATAACCCACACATCGACGTTAATAATTTTCTTCTTCTTCATGAAATGGTTCCATTCATGTTCACATGATTTGGTTATATCTAACTCAAACTCTATTTTTATTTTTATTTTTTAATGTTTTAAAAAACAAATTAATTCGATGATCTTCGGCAATGCAATACAGCATTTTATTATATATTTTTATAGTAAAATAGTGTATTTGATATAATAATAGTTTTCGTTATTATGATTTGAAAAGATAAAGCTATGAATTATAGTTTTTAATAATTAAAAATTTAAAATATTAGAGATTTTAATGGAATCATACAAAAATCTTGTGTATCTATTATGATTAATCAAATTCATATTTTAAAAATTGTTGTTGAGACAAAATATAGTTCCACTATACTATTAAACAAACCCTTGCTAATACGCTAGACTATTGATCATCTTAAAAAATATTAAATATATACTAAGTTGTATTGCTTAAAATTATTCTATTAATGAATTTCACTTTAGCATATGTAAAAGGAGAAAATACAAATCCAATTATATTGAATAATACCTCCGTACACGTGTCTCATCGCTTTCCATAATACAACTTTTGTATTTTTCGTAATACTAAGTTTTTTCTTTCTAATTATTTATTTTATCATTTAACAATAATATATATATTTTTAGAAGAATATCTTTTTATCTCACACCCAAACACGCATTTATATATACACGCACGCTACCGAAAAACCAAAGCAAACTGATAGTACTGTCGTTGTACGGAAATCATGACCAAATTGGAACGATTCTGGTGATTAATCATGAATTATATATATATATATATATAAGGAAAAAATAAATAAGAGGGGAAAGGAAGGAGGAGAACAGTTGAGATGTCATCTCCTTGAAAATGAAGTATATATAGTAGGTGGCTATTTTGGTCTCAAGTTCGAGGTACATAGTTGTTAATATAACAATTATTTAAGATTTATATATATATATATATATATATATATATATATATATATTAACTAAAAAATGAAACGTATGTATAACTGTTTTATTGTGTGATGCACTGTAATTTTGAAGATGATTTACTGAGGATTTCAACAACAATATCGTAACATATCTTATTTTTTCTTTTAACATAAAGTTGAGTGAATTATAGTTTAGTCCCTGTTGATGATTTTTAAGCTAGTATATATATAATCAATGTGTTGGAATCGCATCTTTCATTTTTACAGACAAATGGGCCAACTGAGCGAATTCCTCCTGTAGATCATAAACAAATGATGTAATACTTTAGTTGGCTTGTCCTTTTTCAAGAAATCCTTGTTTATGTCCGAAGCCAAATGCAAGAAACATTAATCTGGTTCTTGTGCTGTAGACCTGTTTGGGTTTCTAAAAAATTTGAATTTTTTTTTTCATTTTAAAAACTGGCGGTTTGGTATTTTTAGATAATTTTGATGTGCTGATGTCAAAAATGATTTTTAAAAAATAAAAAAACATTATTTTGATGTATTTTAGCACAAAAAATACTTTAAAAAACTATCGCAATCACACTCCCAAACAGGCCCTTAGTGCACTAAGCACAGCTTGAAAGTAGACAGCTTTAAGCACAACAGCAGATTCCGTTCTTCAAGCTGTCCTTGCATGGCCTTAATCATTACCCTTAGTTTCGTTGTCGGCATTTCAGTACAAAATGAATTTATGGTTAGTATGTGTTTTTAGTTCAGAAATATATTAAAATTATATACTTTTTAAAAAAATTATTTTTGATATCAGTATATAAAAATAATTTAAAAACAATAAATTTTTTTAATTTAAAATAAAAAGTAAAAAATAAAAAATTCAATTATTTTCAAAAATATTTTTGAAAATTGACAAAACCCCACTAAACAAAAGAAGAGAAGCCTGCAAGGGTGGTTTTTATGAGCAGGGAAGCACTGGCATCACGAGTATAAAAATATGGTCTTTGGCCCCGTTTTGCTTAGGATATTAATAATATGCTGAGGAGATAAAGCACTAATCGTTGTGTTCTTGGTTAGCATATATTGCCTAAATTACTCCCAATGGGAATACTTGATTGCTAAATTAGAGTATGTTTTTCATTTATAAATATGTTTTTAATATCAATTATTATATCAAATTAATCTAAAAACACTATAAAAAAATATTAATTTGTTTTGGAAAAACACTCTTCAAATGCTTCCCAAACACGGGTTAGAACCAAAAGTACGGTGAATGCAAGAATGTCTGCTAGGTTATGACTTCACATTTGAAGGGGTGTTTGGTTATGTGGTGTAATGACTGTTTCACTAAATTTTAATTTTTTAAGAAATTATATCTTTTATTATTTTAGTGTGTTAATATTAAAAATAATTAAAAATAAAAATTAATATTATTTTAATATATTTCTAAAAAACACATTTTAAAAAAATAATCTTTATCATTGTTCCAAACACCCCTAAAATAGGCAAGTTATTGAATTGTTACCGTAATTAAACCTTTTTTTTATATAAAAAATAATAATTAAATGGCACAATAATCAAAATTTATGGTTCTTACGAAATAAAATAAAAAGAATATAGACGATTATAAATTATAATAATATCTTATCCAATTATTTCTGGAATTACCGATTACTTTAGGCAAAGACATGGATATATAGCAGAATATTATTGCTTGGTTATTAAGATTTAGAGAATTATCGCAAAACGTTGCTTTGTGAATAAAATTAAGGCATGATAGTAAGAGATTGAAACTAAAAAATTTACTCTTTCTGTGGTCTCAGGTTCGAGCCATGTGACTGTTAATACAATGATCACCGGAAGCTTATATGGTTATTAATTTTAGAGCCTATGAGATTAGTCGAGGCGCGCATAAACTGACTCGGACATCCATGTTAATCTAATAAAAAATTAAGGAATTACTTCTTACATTAGTTTGATATCCCAATATATCATCACACAACCATCAATCTCCTTCTTGCTGATCATAATATTACGGTTCAATTTAATAAATAATTTCATGTGATTTGTATATAAAACTGGTACACGACATTGTTGGGCTGACGAGGACCCTCCATTTTTAGAGCTGCTACAAAAACTATAGAATGATTGGAGCATGCATGCATGCATACAGAATTATGGATACTTTGATTGAGGTCCAAGGCCTGAATTATTTTTGCAGATTATATATAATTTTTCGGATATCATAAACTATGGATTAGGACTCATTATAAAAAAAATAACATTGAATTGCCAATACTTACTAACTAACTAAACTAATTTTAATAAACAAATTAAATCACTTGTCGTCAACAATTGTAATAAAATCTTATATCTTATTGACACTTGGAACGAGAAAAATCGAAATACAACAACTACCAATCACCAATTTTTCCAACAAAAAAAAAATTTAGTCTATAATTGAAAACAGCAGCTATAACTTTTCTTTGCTTGAGCTTGTTTCCGGTCGGTTTTGAATGATTTTCTGGGCCTGTAGATTTTAATGATTGGGCTTTCAAAAGAATAAAGTTTGAATCTAGCTTTGGACTTTAAATGGGCTTCATTATTCAGGACGATCCATTTGGGGTCACATCCGGGGCTCCAAATGCTGTCTGAGTCAACTTTTTAGGGCAAGTCCAACGGGACTAGCCATCAGAGGAGGCAAAAGCATATTTTAAAAAAAAATGGTTCTTTTTGTTAAATTTGTCACTCCAACGGGGAGAGCCAAATGAAGAGGCAAAATGCCTTTTCCATTTTCGGGAGCCATTCCCACAGATTTCAGCCGGGGAGCCAAAACAGAAAATTCTGACCGTTATAATTTTTTTGACCGTTGCCATTGTACCAATAAAAACCAACATCAACATAGCAAACCAACATCAACACAACAATACAATTAATTGAAAAATTGCAAAAACACATATATTTTACAGCAAACTCAAACAAGAAAAATCACAGCAAAATACCACAAATCCAATGAGCTGCATCTTCACTTCGTGTCAAATCTTCTGCCCACTGCATCATCGGTTTGTTTTCTAACTTAATCTATTTGTTTTTGTTCAAGTAGGTAGGTTTGTCTACAGAACCAAGAACCCATATAGAAATTTCACAGAATCTGAATTGCTATTTGAAACCCATATAGAAACTTGAACAAGAAAGGGTCATGGGAAAGAGGGGAGAGCAGGGAGGGAGCAGGGAGCAGAATGAGGGGGGGGATGGAGCCGAGGGAGATGGGGGATGGAGCAGAGAGCAGAGGGAAAAAGGGGAGAGCAGAGTGAGAGGGAGCCGAGGGAGAGGGGGGAAAAGAGTAAAGTGAGAGGGAGAGGGACGGAGGCGAGATGGCCATGGGAGAGGGACGAGGGACGATCGCCATGGGAGACTGGTGGCGAGCGGCGGCACTGGAGAAGAAATGGTGCGTGCGGCGCCTAAAAAAAAAAGGGCAGAAATATGTAGGGTTTCGTGTGTGTGTGTGTGTGTGGGGGGGTATATTAATAATATTTAGGGAAAAGATGGGTAATTAATAATAATATTTAGTAAAAAAAATAATTTTTTTGATTAATTATGAAATTAATAAATTACGAATTTTTTGATCAATTAGATTAATTACATGTTTTAAATGTATTGTTAGATTTAAAAATTGTGTAAATTTTGTATTTAGAATTGTTGTGGAGGTAATTAATAATAATATTTAAGAAAATAAAAGGAGGTCATTAATAATAATATGTAGTAAAAAAAAAATTTATGCGAAATTGATAAATTATGAATTTGTGAATCAATTAGCTTAATTACTGTTAGATGTTTAAACTGTGTAAATTTTGTGTTTAGAAATGTTGTGCATTTATTCGTAAATAGATATATTTATCAGTTTTATTAATACTGTAATAAAATTTGAGTTAGATCGACAAGAGCAATAACACAATGTATTTTTTATGCAGATGGACTCAAATGTGCGAAATTCATTCACTAACTCTCCTATAAGTGCGTCTGAACAATTTGTTTCTCAACAAAGTGATCTTAATGTTCATATTACTAGAAAATCACAAAGAAGTAAAAACTTATCGCCGGAAGAAGATTGTTTACTTGTATCTGCATGGTTAAATACTAGCAAAGATCCAATCACAGGAGTTGATCAACAAACAAGACAATTTTGGGCTCGAGTACATGCGAACTTTGTAGAGAATGGAGGAAACTTGAATAATCGTTCCCAACTATTAATTGGGAACGATTATTTTTTTAATTATATATATATTTTAAATAATTTTATTGTTAGCGGGTTTCTCAAAAACAATTATTTAATTATATAACTTACTCATATTAATTGTATAATGAATTGTATAATTACACTATATACAAAATAATTGAATTTTATTTAAAATAAGTTTAAAAAAATGGATCTTAAATATGACTCTTGCCATTGGAGACCACATCAACTCAAGAGCCATTTATACACTATTCAAGAGCCATTTTTATCATTTGCCTCTTAAAAATACCTTCTACCATTGGACTTGCTCTTACAAATAGTAAACCGAGAGAGTCACTGTAACCTTCTACGACAGGCGTCTCTGATAAATCTGCTGCAGTCTTGCCTCCTGCCGGGCTATCTTCACGTAGATCCAGTCCCATGCTTCATCCAAGAACTGGAAATAGTCTAATGGAGGAATTCTCCCGGACAAGTTATTGTAGGAGAGATTCAAGAAATTTAGAGTAACTATGGTGGATGGAATCACTCCCTACAAATCAAGGGATTCTAACTGTTTCAGCTGCCCAATCTTGAGAGGGATTACTCCGGTCAAATGGTTTTCTGACAAGCTCAGTACATTCAATTGCAATAGACTTGTTATTTCTTCAGGAATTTCTCCTGTTAATTTGTTGCTTGAAAAATCAATAATCCTCACGAAAGTCCCAGATTACGTTTGTATTCATAATGCCCAATCTGATATCATATCGGTTAACTCTCCTTTCTGAATCATATCAATGTAGTTGTTGAGGCATTTGGGATGATTCCAGAGATGTTATTTAGAGAGATGTCTAGTATCTGAATATTACGTAGCTGACAAAAATGAGATGGTATAGGTTGTTCAGAATTATTAATCCATTGAAAGGGATTGAGCAATTAGGAAGCTTTCCTGATAATAGGTTGTTTGAGAGGTCAGGAGAGATCAATTGCCGATCTGCAATCCTACATATAGCAGAATTTGGCCCTGAAAACAATTTTTTCGAGAGATCTAAGGGTATTGCGTATGAAGAAAAGGTTGGTAAGGGGCCCTCGAACTGGTTGGAACTCAAATCTACCCTAGAAATTATAGGATATTTTGATGAGAAATCTGGCAACATACCTCGCATCCTGTTACGGGAAAGGCTTAAGAACACCAAGTTGGAAGTAGAAAGATTCAGAAACCAGTTGGGGATTGTATCTGAAATTCCCGAACCAGAGATATCTAGCAACCAGAAATTATTTTGATTTCGAAACCATGAGGAAAATGAGGGCCCAAATCGCTAGATGAAAGATACACGGCATCTAATTGAAAAGTTGGGGTCCATTTAGAATCAAACGAGTCGGTTAGCCCGCGCGTTGCGCCGGGCTTTTTATATATAGCAAACTTATTATTTATGTGGTAAGCAAAGAATTTTTTAGTTGATAAATAGAGAATTGTAAATTTTAAATCATGCTATAATTTTTTTTTTATGTATTGAATTAGTTGATTATTGCTATAAGCTTAAATACTCAGATAATAATTCAATTTTGAAATTTAAAAATTATAAGCGATAAAATTTATGAAAGATTAGCGAATTGTAATTTGAGTATTGCAAGACCATAATTGATTAATTGTTTAGTATGTATTAATTGTTTTGATGGTTATTTAATTGGTTGATATAAATCTGTAATCAATAAAATGAATGAAAGATGATATTTTGTTGTCTTGGACTGAATGTGTTGATGGTTAAATATTTTTTAACAGTTACTAAGCATGTAACTGGTTGATAGCAATATTGTAAGCGCTGAAATCTATTAAAGATAGATTATTTTTTGTTTGCATTGATCTGGTTGGTTGTTGACATTATTTTACTGGCTTGGAGAATAATTTAGTCACAGTTTGGATTTGAATTATGTGTTGATTTAATTAACTCATAGATAGCAAAATTGCAATGTTTTGATTATCTGGTGTGTTTTAATTGGATTGATAATTATATAATCAGTTGGTCGAAAAAATGTAATAGATTATATCGATTAGAGATTTTTGTTTGCTGTAGTCAATTGGGAATTTGTTGGTGGTTGGTTTTGTTGTAATTGTGTGGCCGATCATTTAATTTTTCTTTATTCAGTTGTGTTTACTGGTTATGAAAATATTTTTTGTATCCATTTGTATGGTGAATTATTTGATTGTTTGGTGTGATATTTTTTTGTTGTAGTTTATTGATCAATTTATGAATGTGTTTTAATCGGTTATTTGTAATTGTGTGGCCGATCATCTACTATTATATAACTATATTAAATGTATCTCAGAATACTTATATTAAGTTTTTATATTGAAAAAATCCTAGGTCATGTTTTCTTTTCCCTATATATATTCTTAGGCGAAAGACTAAAAATATATATAAAAAAATTAACACCATTACTGTCAAAACAATAGAAATTATTAAATTATGAAGAGCAAAAAAAATATTAACGAAAGAGTTATTAACAAAAATAATTGTTATTATTATTATTATTGTTGTTATTATTATTATTATTATTGTTATTATTATTATTGTTATTATTATTATTATTGTTATTATTATTGTTATTATTATTATTGTTATTATTATTATTATTGAAATAATTGTTATTATTATTATTATTATTGTTGTTGTTGTTGTTGTTGTTGTTGTTGTTGTTGTTGTTGTTATTATTATTATTGTTCTTATTATTATTATTATTGTGTTAAGTACACTTATATATACATGGACAAAAATAGACATTATTCTACAAATAAAAAAAATTAAATTTGTGAATGTGTTTTAATCGGTTATTTGTAATTGTGTGGCCGATCATCTACTATTATATAACTATATTAAATGTATCTCAGAATACTTATATTAAGTTTTTATATTGAAAAAATCCTAGGTCATGTTTTCTTTTCCCTATATATATTCTTAGGTGAAAGACTAAAAATATATATAAAAAAATAACACCATTACTGTCAAAACAATAGAAATTATTAAATTATGAAGAGCAAAAAAAATATTAACAAAAGAGTTATTAACAAAAATAATTGTTATTATTATTATTATTATTGTTATTATTATTATTGTTATTGTTATTATTATTGATATTATTATTATTATTGGTATTATTATTGTTATTATTATTATTGTTATTGTTATTGTTATTATTGCTATTGTTTATTATTATTATTATTGAAATAATTGTTATTATTATTATTATTATTATTATTATTATTGTTGTTGTTATTGTTGTTGTAGTTGTTATTATTATTATTGTTATTATTATTATTATTATTATTATTATTATTATTGTGTTAAGTACACTTATATATACATGGACAAAAGTAGACATTATTCTACAAATAAAAAAATATTAAATTGTTATTATTGTTATTATTATTATTATAATTATTATTATTATTATTGTGTTAAGTACACTTATATATACATGGACAAAAGTTGACATCATTCTACAAATAAAAAAAATTAAATTTGTGAATGTGTTTCAATCGGTTATTTGTAATTGTGTGGCCGATCATCTACTATTATATAACTATATTAAATGTATCTCAGAATACTTATATTAATTTTTTATATTAAAAAAATTCTAGGTCATGTTTTTTTTTTCCTATATAAATTCTTAGGGAAAGACTAAAAATATATATAAAAAAAATTAACACCATCACTGTCAAAACAATAGAAATTATTAAATTATGAAGAGCAAAAAAAATATTCACAAAAGAATTAGTAACAAAAATAATTGTTATTATTATTATTGTTATTATCATTATTGTTGTTATTATTATTATTATTATTATTATTATTATTATTATTATTATTATTATTATTATCATTATTATTATTCTTATTATTATTGGTATTATTATTGTTATTATTATTATTGTTATTATTATTGTTATTATTATTGTTATTATTGTTATTATTATTATTGTTATTATTATTATTATTATTATTATTGGTATTATTATTGTTATTATTATTATTGTTATTATTATTATTATTATTATTATTATTATTATTATTATTATTATTATTATTCTTATCATTATTATTATTCTTATTCTTATTCTTATTATTATTGGTATTATTATTGTTATTATTATTATTGTTATTATTATTGTTATTATTGTTATTATTATTATTGTTATTATTATTATTATTATTATTGGTATTATTATTGTTATTATTATTATTATTATTATTATTATTATTATCATTATTATTATTCTTATTATTATTATTATTATTCTTATTCTTATTATTGTTATTATTATTGTTATTATTGTTATTATTATTATTGTTATTGTTATTATTATTATTATTGAAATAATTGTTGTTGTTATTATTATTATTATTATTAATTATTTGAAATGAGGGACAAAATTGAAAACAATATAACCTGCTGCACTAAACAAATTAAGAAATCTAATAGGAAACTGAAAAATTAAAAGACGAAGGACTGACATGCAAATTGCATATATATCAATTTGAATGCAAGGACGAAATTGAAAGAATTCGAAACTTGGATTACAGAAATCAAACAAAACCAAGGGACTGAAATGCATGCACAATAACTCGGGGGACTGAAATTGATTCCGGCGCTGAGGAGAGAGAAAAGAGGACATAAACGTTCAACCGACTATTTGAGCCTACACATCCATATTTAAACCGCACGCGCCACTCCATGAGATTCAGGGAAGAGTTGCGAATCGAATAGACTGGCGGAGGAAAATTTTTCACCGCCTTATGAAGCCGCACGCGCCGCTTGAATCAACCGGGGTCACAAAACGCGCCGACGCGCCCGTACGGTCCGCTGACAGCGCTGACGCAAGCGCATAGTAACGTCATGGTCAATTACTAAACCACCCCTGAGCCGAATTCATAGATTTTGTCGTTTCGGGGGCTACGAACGTCATTACATATTTTCAAAAATATTAAAAAAAAAAAAGAGTCAGGCGGACCGGACCGGTCCGTACGTGGTCAATTACTCCCGTGCCCCTCAGCGTAAACCGTGTTTTTGTCTTATTACCAGGGACGAAATCGGTAAAACACTGTTCACATGCGGAAAAGACAAAAAAAAATAGGGTGGACGAACTCGCGCGAAGCACGGATCAAAAAGCTCGCGTCCACAGTGAATTTAGAGTGCGTGAACAGTGAATCAACAGTGTTTTTCGTTTTGTTTTAGGTATTTGTTAATTTCAAAGATAGAGAGTTATGAGATAAATCCAATACCCGTAATTTGGAGAGAATTGAAAAATGAGCTTCAGATCAGAGAATCCCCTCAACAGACAATTCCTCAAGTAGAGATAGGCTTCCAATACTTTCAGAAACATTCCAATCTAATCTACTGGCAGTAATCCACAACACTCTCAATGATGAAAGCATTGTAACATCTGTTAGTGATCCTCTCAGTTGATTCCCAGACAAATCCAACGAAACAAGCTTTGAAATTTCTCTAAATCTTTTTGGTAAAGATCCATTCAACTGGTTATTCGAGAGTTACAACTCAGTAATGGAAGAGAATCTCGTGAAATCAGGCAACGAACCATGGAGTTGGTTATGACTTCATTGCAAATTCTGCAGCGAGTTCTCTAGGCATCCATTCATATTTCGAAAAAAAAACCTTGGAAGGGGTCCGCTGAGATTGTTGGAGGACAAAACTAGCTCGCGTAAGCTACACATTCCTCCACAGGATCTTGGAATTCCGCCTTCAAGTTGATTAGCGGAAAGTTGAAGATTCGTGAGAGATGTCATTTTTCCGAGGGCATCTGGAATCGAACCCCTTGTAACTGGTTGAAAGATAGGCCAGGATCAACAAGGCTATTGCTGAAGTTGGACAGCCAGGGGAATATTGCAGAGGAAAGATGATTGTTTGAAAGATCAATGGCAGCAAGAGATCTTGAAGAATTGATGAAAGAAAGGCTTTCAAAACTAACTTCATTGTTATTGCTGCTGAGATCAAGAGATTGATTGCATGGCTCGAGAGGTTTCCAAGCTGATATGAGAGACTTCCGATTAAACCAGTGCTGGAGAGACTAACTTCATAGTATCCTGGTTCATGTTTTTTATTTTATTATATTTTAAAAATATTTATTTTTTAGTATTTTTAAATTATTTGCATGTGATATTAAAAATATTTATTTTTTAAACATTATTTTAATAATAAAAAATATTTTTAAAAATAATCTCAGTGATATTTAGTAAAAAAAACTTAGGAAAGGACTCCCACGGAAATTATTTTTATTTTTTTGTCAACGTCAATTACAAGGGGCAGTTTGGGCGGTTTAGGAAACTTGAAAAAAATTAAAAATTAACTCTTTTTTTTTGTTCTAAATTAGTTTTTTTTTTGTGTTTCAAGGGGCAGATTTAGTATTTTGATATAAAAATAAAAAATTAAAGATATTATTTTAATATATTTTTAAATAAAATATATTTTAAAAAATAAAATTAACCACACTCCGATCAAATACTAAATCTGTTTTGAGCATTAGCAACACTGTCTGTATACAAAGCTAATTCCTAACTTTTATTTATTTATTTATTGGACAGCACCATATATTTTTATATTAATTTATGGATTAACTAATTATGATTAAACCTTTTTTAAAGGATTTTAAAGATATAATTTGCGCCTCAATTAGAAATGTTTAGAAAATAGAATTTCTTAAAATATTAATCGTAATATTCGAATTCCAAACATCTCATTTATTCCGAAACTAAAAAATCTCATTTTTACAAAACTAATACATTGAGGTATCTAATTCCTAAGAACTAACAAATTTCGTTCAATTATAATTACTACATTGTTTCAATCCAGCTTGCAAATAAGTCCAGAGCTGTAATAAAAATTGCTAAGTAAAACCTCCTCCCCTGTTAGGTTTTTGACTTTTTGTTAATTTGGTCACACCACTAGTCAATGTTTTGATGGATCAATGACTTGACTCAAAGGTCAAATAATGGTTCATAAATTTATTTTAAAATAATATTGTTTTAAAAATTTATTTTAAACAATTAAAATAACATTATTTTTTTACTAAATAAATCAAACTATGTATCGGGTTTAACTAGATAAAACATGATCTATAGTTTATGTTTGTAATTATATTTTAAAAATATTTTTGAAAAAATTTAAAATTTTTATTTTTATTTTTTATTTTAAATTAAATATTTTTAGTATTTCTAGATTCATTTTTATTTATATACTGATATCAAAAATAATTTTTAAAAAATAAAAATATCAATTTAATATATTATTTAAAAAAAAAAAATTTAAAATTATGCTCGTACTCTCAAAAATCAATAAGTCGGAGGGTCACCGTATTTACAATTTTTTCGCTCACCGGGGGACCTACTCATCCACCCAATATCTATATCAAACAGTTGATTTCGATGACAAAGCCACTTATCTTGATCAAATGGTAGAAAACAAAACTTGATGTGTATGATAATAGTGTGTACTTAAAAATAGCCAAATGAAATCTCTCTAATTTCTAGGTGTCAATCACAGGAAATTTGTCTGAAAATATAGCTATTTGCTAGCTGCGATCAGTACTCTACAGAAAGCATAAAGAGATAAAAATTTAACGTTCTTTTCGTCCCATTTCACCTTCACAATTTTTTTTAAAAGTCTTTGGAGAGAAGGAAACAGAGGTGTCGAGAGAGAGAAACGGTTTCTTCTGGTGGGTTTGCTGGGTGTCTCTTAGCTTTCTTGAGGGTTTTGGGGTTAAGAAATAAAAAAAGGAGACATTTTTATTGTTGGTAACCAAAAAGCTGCAAACTTTTTTCTTTTATGTTATTTGTTTTATAATCCTTCTCTCATTGCTCACATTTGTTTAACCGGTACTTGTAGCTTTCTGTGTGCTAGTCTTTGTTTGGTTGCCAAGAAACCGCGAGAAAACATTTTTGATGAGCGCTTCTAAAACGGGGTTAAAAGGTTTTTGTTTTCGTCGATTTTATTCGGGTTTTATCTCAAAAACCATTAATCTTTTGAGTTTTGATGATGGTGTTTTATTGTAGAAAACAGAGGAGGTTGGTCTAGTTGTTTGTACTCCAATTTGTTTTGACGAAGCCTCTAGGGGTGGGTCTGTGTGTTGCGTGGAAAGAAACTAAAAGGTGAAAACTTTAACACAAACCTTTCAAGACTATTTGATGGGAAATCGAACGACTTTTTTTGAAAATGGGTTTTGATGCTTACGAAACATGATTACCCCTGGTTTTATTTTTATCAGTATATTTTATTGTTGCTTTTGTTACCCTCTTAATATTTCCTGCTTTTTTTCACACACAAAAAATCTCTCTTTATGGTTTATGTCTTTTGGGACGAATGGTAAAAATGATGATAAAATACGAGAAAACGGCATTCATTTCTTGTGAATCTTACAAAGTGTTGGGGAATGGAGTGACTTTTTTTAAAATATACAAAACAGCAATATTAGTATAAACATTTAAAACAAGGTAAGTTTTTTTTTTTTTTTTTTTAAAAAAAGTTTCTTGGCTACCAATCAGAGGATATTGAAATTTTATTGTAAGCTGCAAACACTTCTGCTTTGATTCTTATTTGCCTCTTGTTAAAAAAATGCATTTAATTAGGAATCATGATATGCATGCTGTCTTGCTAATAGGCCTTCATGTTTGTTTGCTTGTTTCCCACGAACACACTAAAATTAATTCCAGAGTTATTGTCATGAATTAAGAAAGAATGTGATTTTTTTCGGACAAATTTAGTTATACTCAGGGTTCATTGTTCTTGATTGACCAAGTGGCACTGAGATAACTGTTCTTACGTTTAATGTGTTGCTAGCTAACACTTGTAGTGCTTTACAATAACTCCTACTGATTCTCACCCACTTTTTATGCTTGATAGATGATATCTAAGGTGCAAAGAGGATTTTTGACTAACTTCGGCTCTTTGTTCTTGGGATGCTATATTTGATGGGTTAGCTAATTTCATGTCATTTTGCTTTCCTGTTTCAAGATTCAATGACTCCATTCATTTTTTCTGTGATTTAGGATATGGCTGATTTAGGGTGCTTGAACACCGACATTCCCTTTAATGTGCTATCCCGCTTGCAAACCAAAGATTTGCTGGGATTGAAATGTGTCTCTAAAGGATGGAAGCACCTTATATCTGATCGCTCTTTCATCCAGGCTCAGTCACAAAGGAAAGAGCCACTGTCAGGATTCTTCTTCCAGCAGAGGCATCGGTACTGTCCTGATGACATAAAAACTATTACCTATTTTCCCGTTGAAAGGAAAGGATTGCAGCAGGATGTCTTTGCTTTCCTCCCTCGGGATGTCGTGGTGTTGGCGTCATGCAATGGGCTTGTTTGCTGTCGAAGTTGCTACCCCTTTGAAGATCCAGCTATCTATGTTTGCAACCCCTTGAACTGTGAATGGTGGAGACTGGATTGGAAGGAATCTGACAAAGAAAGCTTCATTTCTCTGGCGTTCAATCCCTCCCAGGATATCTCTGTCAATTTGACAAATTTCAAGGTTGTTAGACCAAGGCAATTCGAGACGGAGCAGGAGGGAGCATACTTCTCATTTGAAATATATGCCTCAAGGACAAGGAATTGGAAGCTATCAAAAGAGGTTTGCTGGTGTGATAACAGTTTATCCAAGAATGGAGGCATTTTTAGTGGAGGGATCTTACACTGGCTCACTGATGGCGACCAAATCCTGACTTTTAGTGTCGAGAATGAACTAGCTTTGCTGATTTCAACGCCTCTCCCAGTTGGAGAGTTTAATAGTACACCCCAAGCTTGCATTGGAGAATCTGAAGGTCAACTGTATTATGTACTGATCTCTGAAGAAGGACTTCATGTATGGGTTCTTGAAGACTACTTTGATTCTACATGGTCTCTCGGGTACACCAAAACTCTTGCGCAGATAGAAAAGGAACACTCGGGCTGCTTCATCAACTTATACGACAGAGTGATGCACTGGCCGAGAATTGATGATCGCCCATGGATGGATCCCCTGGCCTTCAAAGATGGGGTCTTGGTAGTAAGGATATCTAATACCATCTACTTGTATCATGTTGACACTAGCAAAATGGAGGAAGTTTGCGAGACTTCAAAGTTTGGTGCAATGTCCTGGACTTCCCCCACAGTGCTTCCCTATACCATGAGCCTGGTTCCTTTAGGTCTTCAATTGGGGTCACCATAATTTCCATCCTCTGCTAACTGTGAGCTTGCGAATGGTGAAGTTGTAGTCTTCAAGATGCAGTGTGCAGGCCTGTAATTAACAGTTCTGTTTCTGGATTTATATAGCTTAGGAAAGTAGTGCCTAACAGGATTCTCGAATTAGCAGACCAGTTTTGAATCTGAGCTCTTTTGGATCTTCTCACTGTTAATTAAGCTCGAAGGAATCCCCATTTGTCCATGATGACTTAACTTTTGAATTACTATATAGTTTCAGCTTTACTAGTTTTTTTTTAATATCTTTAATAATCTTTTGTTGTTCTTGTAAGTTGATTTTAATCGACATTCCCCTGTTGATCATCATGCTCTCCTGCCATGGGAGTTCGGAGTTATTCCTCAGGATAAGATGGTATTACACAATTAGTTAGTCCTCTTTCTAGGACTGGATTTTGAATTTCGAACAAGGTGGGGGTGCCGAAGCTCAACAATTAGTGCATGCACACACTTTTCCAGCAATCACAGCAAAGCGCTGAGAAGTCTAGATTATGAAATAATTTTGTATTATTAATTATATCTCTTAATCCGACCATTTGATTGTGATGAAATTTTGAGTTTCTTGATATATTTATATATATTATGTTAAAATTTCAGAGCAATCAGAGAATGTAAACCTTACGAGATTGATGATGTCATTCTTGTAATATTATAGATGTTTATAATTTTGTTTAGAAAAATCATTTTATTGTGTTTTTTTAGATTAAATTGCACAATTTTAAATAATTTTATTTTTTGATCTGAACTAATTTTTTTTGAATTAATATATTTAATTATATATATACATAAACAATACAATACTCAATCAACGCGCAAAATACTTTAAAACTAAAATATTCCGTTCCAATTGAAAAAACAAAGTACCAATCAAAATGAAATTTACACCCTTGGCTCTTGCAGAATTGATCTGAAATGGGCATGTGCATCACTTCTAATTCATGCCCTTTGTAACTGAGATTTGGCCGTGTTCTTCAAATGGAATATTAATAATTTATTTCTCTTCTCCTTTGATTAAAAAAATTAACCCCACCAAAAAAAACTAGCTGGAAACCACCTCAAAAACCTTAGATAGGAGAAAGGTGGAGACTGGGGTTAATGCTTAGATGAGAGTGTTAGTAATAATATAAGATCCTGTTCAGCTCTCAACGCTGAACTCTCGGGTGTTGTTGGTGGCTGTCCTAACCGTATCTTTTGTTAGGCTTCTAGATCCTGTCCGGTATAACTGTTGTTATGGTGGTTGAGATTGAAAAAAAACAATTTTATGAAAAGTGTTTTTAGTTGCGGTTCAAAACTAAAATTGAAGTGTTTGGTTAAAATTGTGGTTGAGTTTGAGGTTTAATGAAAAACAGTTTCGAGTGTTTGGTTACCATACTTTTCATATTGCTGTCAACTTGCGAAATTACTTTAAAAGACACACATATATTTTTTAAATATTGTAGATTTAATTATCATAATAATAAAATATAATTAATAATTCAAGTAAATTACACAATTTTTTATTTTTTTTAAATATGAATTTTATATTTTTTTTTAAAATCAGACTAGGCCTGACCCAAATAAATGGGCCGACCCAACCAAGGTGAGCCAAAAGGCCCAACCCTGCCGGACTTGGGTTGGGCCGAGAGCAGCTCAGCCCAAGTGTTAAGACTATTTTAAAACGCAAAACGGTGCGTTTGGTTTTTTTTTAAATACAAAACAATGCGTTTTGCCTTTCCTTTTCGTTTTGCATTATTGACATGTTACTGTTCACGTTACTATTCACCGACTGTGACGAGAGGGTCAACGGCCAGTACCGATGGGTAGAGGAGACCGAGGTGGTTCTTCATGTGGTGGTGACGTCGGAAATGGTGCTGTGTGGTGGCCGGTAGGAGCTCTGGAAGCTTGTGATGCGGACGCCGGGGCTTGCTGCCTCTGGTGCTGCTGCCGCCAAAGCTTGTGGCGTGGAGGAGAAGCTGACGATGATAAGGTGGATGATGGTGGTGCTAGGGCTGTCGGTGACTGGAGAGAGAGAGAGAGAACGCCGGCTGACTGTGGAGAGAGAGAGAGAGAACGACGGTCGTGTGTTGGGGAAGAAAGAGAGAGAAAGAGGCCGAAGGTGTGTTCCTTCAAATAATTCAATGTAGTCTTTACCAAAGGTGTGCTCATGCTCAGAAACATTACTGAAGTTTTTTATGCAGTTGAAGTCCCATGTTTACTGCGGCTGAGGTTTTCGAAAAGCATCTCACAGATGATTTTCGTTACCTGCGACTCGACAATATTTTTTGGTGGGGCCCACAGTAAAAAACGAGGGTCCTGTTTGGTAATGCTTTCATTTGGGGCTACGGTTCAACGCAACCGCAGGTTGAACCGCCGCCCCAAACACCCACCTAGTCCGATCAATTTATTTAGTATTGTAGTAATGGTGATCTTTTAAAATATTTTTTTATTTTTAATATTAATTTATTAAAATAATCTAAAAAAATAGTAATTATAAAAAAATGGTAACATTCTAAGACAGATTTAAAGTTAAAATTTAACCAAATGCTATAAATCTAACTTATGAGTTATCACTACACAATAAACCATTAATTTTGAGACAACTCAGCACTTGAGTTATTCATCATAAATTCATAAAAATATTAAATTATAAACATTTGAAAATGTAAATGCTAGATATAATCATTATTTTTTAAAAAAAGACCAAGTAATTTGTTTTTTTACTAAACATGAACGAAGTTATAATTTACAATAGCATAAAATGTATATGATGTCATTAATTGGATTTGAGGTAGAGATAATTATTTTTCTGTCCAAATTAAATTTTTTTATGGATAGTTATTGTTAAATTGATTTCAAATACCATGTTTTTATTTTAAATTATTTTTTTGATGTTTTTAAATTATTTTCAATGTGATGATATCAAAATAATTTTAATACATTTTAAATAAAAAAATATCATTTTAATACATTTTAAATAAAAAAATATCATTTTAATACATTTTAAATAAAAAAATATTTTAAAAATAAACTGAACCATTTAAAAAAAACTTGAAATAGAATGGGACTCAAGCGGGTAGTCAACTTCAGATAAAATCTGAAATAAAATAGAGTTTGAGGTGGTAATAAATAATGCTCTACCGACTCTACTTTTATATATATTTAAGTTGATAAGAAATTATTTTATTATTATTAAATATAAGATATATGTATGTTCGGATAATAATAGTCTAATTAATACTAAATATCTAATAAGCTCGGGTATTGCCTACTTGATCATAATTATGGATCCGAAGGATAATACGATAATACTAAACACCAATCCATGAATATTAATAGTCATCCTTGATTTGAACATAGGATTCTCCGTAGATACGTCACCGTTTTCATTTCTCCGTAAATACCAATAAACTCACTAAAAAATCTCTTTCTAAAAAGCACACCAAAACAAATAAAAATTCAGAAAAATTCCATTTTAATTCTTCAATAAAAAAGTCGTCATGTCTTCCACCACCGGCGGCGTCCCGCAACTCTACTTCTGCCACCAGTGCGACCGAACGGTAACAATAACACCATCACCAACCTCCGCTCTCTCATGCCCCAACTGTAACGAAGGTTTCCTCGAAGAAATCGATTCTTCAAACCCTAGCCCTAACCCTTTCGATGCTGGTCTCGACCCCGCCCTCTTACTCGATGACTTGTCCTCCATTTTCGGCGGCATGAACCCCACTCCTCGATCATCGGCCACCTCAACAACAACAACAAGCTCCTCCACTGCGTCGCCACTATATCAAGATCTCGACGGTTTCAATCCTTTCGTTTTCTTGCAAAATTACCTGCAAACCATGAGGGCCGGTGGAGCGAATATTCAGTTTGTGATTGAAAATAATTCTGGCATGGGCGGGATGGACCCCACCGGATTTCGTGTTCCGGCAAATCTCGGAGATTACTATATCGGACCGGGGTTAGAACAACTAATTCAACAGCTTGCGGAGAATGATCCTAATAGGTACGGAACTCCGCCGGCGGCGAAATCTGCGGTGGAGAATCTTCCTGATGTCAAGGTAGTAGAGGAATCAATGCAGTCGGATTCGTCACAGTGTGCTGTTTGTAAGGATAATTTTGAGCTAGGGGAGGTCGCTAAACAAATTCCTTGTAAGCATATCTATCATAAGGATTGTATCATGCCTTGGCTTGAATTGCATAATTCGTGTCCCGTTTGTAGATATGAGTTGCCTACCGATGATCCGGATTATGAGCAGAAGAAAGGGAATGGGAGTAATCAAAATGTGGGTGGTGGAATTAGTAGTGGTGGGTCGCTTAGTGATGGTGATAATAGTGATGGTAATGCTCAGGCACCGAGAGATAGGAGGTTTAGGATTCCATTTTCATGGCCGTTTAGTAGTGGTCGGTCAGCTGGGTCGTCGGCAGAGGCCAGCAATAGCCGGAGTGGGAACAACAATGATGGGGATTCAAGAGGGAATACCAACTCTGGATCCGAGTCTAGAGAAGAGGATCTTGATTGATTGATGCTGCTGGGTGCTGTTTCTTGTAAACATACAACTTTTTTTACTTATTTTAGTTTCCTATTGTTTTTGTTTCTCCTTTTGTTTCATTTAGTAATAAGTGGTTGTTGTTGTTAATGCTTGTCAATAATAGTCTGGTCTTATTGATGGTACACTTTTTCTTAATTCAATATCTGTGATCTAGATGGTTGTGGAATGAATTGACGACACAACTGTGAGTTAGGAGTTTTCTGTGTTTAGCTGATTGTGAAGCAAGTGTGATTTACAGAGTATCTCTAGAGCCACGTTATTTTGTTTGGTGAAGATAGAATTCTTTTGCCTATATGGTTATACGGTTCTTACATTGAAAATAGGATTTTTGAAGTTTTGATGTCTGCATACAGTGTATTTAAAATTGCCGTGGTGTTCTGGCATGGTTGCTGTAGTGTATGGATCTTGTTATTTTGTTTGTCTGTTCATCCTTTTCATTCTCTTTTACATTTGCATATAAAATGTCAAGATGAAAGTAGATTGATGAGATTTACAGATGCTTGGCATTAAAATGTGGCATGACGGGCATGAACACAACAAAGTACAAACTATTGAATGCTTCTGACTCTGATTTCTTGGGAGCTCTCAATTGCAAGCAGGATTATAGTGCTTGCCTATGAGCACAACACATGAAAGGTACTGGGGTGCACATTCAGAGTACATGACTTTGTTGCTTAGCCCTCCAAACTATAATAGGAATATGGTGCTTATGCTATGGATTTTGGAGTAGTTGAAGAGTTTGGTGTCATTGCAGTGGGTTTGACTTGGAGTTTCAAGAGCTTGATTTTGTCCTTTCATTTATGTCTTTTTTATATATAAAGATTAGGTATTCATTTGAATATCTAGAATATCTATATTCCTTGCTACTCTCTCATGCTGAGAAGACTGTGGTAACCAACAACCTGATGAGGAAGTGTGAGAAATCCGCAAGTGATTTTTACATCAATGAAGCAGTACTCAAGCGCATACTCCTTGAAACAATTAGGATATGATTACTTGTATCTTGGATGGCTAATAATATAGGATATCTCAATTAGCTAGTGTTGTAGGTCATATTCTGGGGCGTTGTTAGTAGTAACAAGTTAGATTGGATAAAAAAAGTTCCTGCTTTTGTAGCAGTAATCTGATGGATTCCTTCAAATTTCTGTGCACGCACACGCTCATGTGGATTAGCTTTGATGCCGTTGTATCTGAATTGTGGTATTTTTATATGAGGATAATATTTTATTCTTAATTGCGCATCCTATAAGACATTCATCTAGATTGGCCCCTTTCAACCTTTTCACGTTGTCTGGTACTTCCTGCCACATCTAGTTTTTATGTCCTTTTGAATCAATGAACGAAGCATCACATGATAACATCTTTAAATTAGGCTGTATTATTTTGGTGTTTTTGTGCATCTAGTTTTAATGGATATTAGATTCATTGGTTAAGATACATCAGCTGTAGTTCTCTTGTGAAAATCATAGCTTGTATGCCCTTGTTTTCTTGTAATGAAGCCAGGTCACTCTATCATGTCCTAGCTAAATGAGGCATTTCCATACGTTCATTGATTTGACGGTTTCAGTACCAAAATAAGAAAAGGGGAGAGGGGATGTTGGTGTCTTTCCAGATATCTTGCTGGGTGAGTTTTTTATTCTCTTCTCTTTCTGCAGGATGCAAGTTATATCTGGAATGGTTGTTGCACAGAGAAAAAACTTACGCACATTCTCTTTTCCCTTTCATGCTTCATGCATGTTCTGTAAATGCTGGTTTTAAAATTATTGTCACAATTGTTGCAAGCTCCACCCTCTTAGGACAAATTTATGCACAAATTTGCTTGGTTCTGTGAAGTTATTTTTTGGCTGAGCATCATCTTAGACCCCTGAAATACCACTTTCCCCAAAAAACTATTGTAATCTGTTTTTAAGCATTAGAAGTGCATGCTAATCCTTTTGGGTAGTTGAGTGAACATAGGTTCAGCAGTGGATGAACTCAATTAGAATGTCAATATTAAGCTTGATAGCAGGTGGAGTGATTGCGTGCTGGTATGATTTGTTTTAGGCGGTATGCTCTTATGGTGTACCAAAGGCCTGAGTTAGCTCATTTTTTTTAAAGTGTTGCATAAATTGTTTAATTTTGTTTAATTTAGGGCGCCAGGGTTTCCTTTTTGGCTCTCTTCCCCCACATCTTCTCTTTCTTTTATGCTTTTCGACTCCTTTTTTCTTTCCTTCTATGAAAGGGATGTAATGCGTTATGAAAAAGCTTAGAATTCCACCAAATAAAAAATCATTTGGTCCAACTTCCAAGCTCATACGTTTAAGATTTCTCTGGTTTTGGGTTTTGGGTTATAGAAATTCCAGGTTTTAGTATCCAATGCGAAGGGAGCTTCATAGATCAAGTATCATCAATTAGAAGCAAGTGAATTGAAGTTAGGGACATGAACACCTATCAAAGCTGTGTGTTTTTTTGAAGCAAGCATCATCAAAGTTTGAATAGAATAAAAGAATTGGAACTTGGAAGTTACAAATTCCAAATGTGAAGTAAATTATTATCCCATCTCGTCCCTGATAGAACTGGTTCCCGTAGACTTTAGAACTGAAAGCTCATTAGTAAAAGGTGGCATGTTGCCCTTAGCTGTTTTTTGTTTTTTGCTTTTTGTCGACGTCAATCACCATCTTAATTATATTTAGGTCAGTTCTATTTTGAGGGTGGAAGGAAACTGTTTTTGTAAAAACTTAATTATTTTTCTGTTTTGATTTTAGTTTTTTTTTTTTTACTGTGTTTGACATATTGATGCTAAAAATAAATTTTAAAAAGTATATATCATTGTATATATTGAAAAATAACTGATGCAACAGCCAAAGTCTCGTAATTATTTTATCAAAAAAATTGTTTTAAGTTTTGTAATTTGAGGTTAAACAATTTGGGATCTTCGATTGGAGCGTACATTTCACTTTTTTTCCAAAGAACTCAACCGATAGATGTAGCGATACATCAGCAATTAATTGTGGTGATTAACCCCCTTTATATTTATAAATAGCAGTAATTAGTATAGTTGTCATTTTAATTTGAAAATTCGCCTAGAAAATGGTATAAATTATTAGGTTTTCAGATTAATTCAATTTAATTATTTTAATTGAATTTATGTAAAAAAAATAAAGTTGACCCGTTTAAATTTCACCAATCAACAAATTATAAGTCAATTACATTTTACAGTTAAAATTTCACTAGTCAATTAAATTATAGATCACCTCATTCAAGTCAATTTTTAACTTTAATTGCTCTGGATCACTCACTTAAATTATAAATCAACTCATTCAAGTCAATTATATTTTTATTGCTTAACTTGAATCGTTTTGGACCACTTATTTCTCAGGCTAACTTTATCAAAAACATTTAAATTTAACAACTCTTATAATTAACATTAATCCCACAAGGTTTGGTTTATCATTGATTATTTTTGCTTAAGCTCCTCAAAATAAAATATATATAAAAAAATCCTACGACGCAATATCTCTCTCTATTCCATAGATATTAATTCCGTTCCGTTCCGGTCGGAACGGCCGGAACGTTCCGTTTCGTTCAACAAACCGAGACAAAACGACGTCGTTTTTGTCTCGGTTTTAATTCCGGTCCGATCCGGAAATTCCGGCCATAACGCCTCGGTTCCGTTCCGGGTTAAAAATCTATTTTTTTTATTTTTAAAAAATTATTTTTGACATTTATACATCAAAATAATTTAAAAACACCAAAATATTTTAAATAAAAAAGAATTCAAATTTTAATTATGCTTGTTAAATTAATATATTTTTTTTCATATATATATAATTAATTATATATGAACAGTACGATACCGAAACGGCACACTGGAATGCTCTAAAACCGGAACGTTACGTTCCAATCGAAAAATCGGAACGACGACCAAAACGGTATTGACAACTTTACTCTATACATACACACATACATAATTAATTTGTTATTTAAAAAAAAGGATAAAAAATGAGTGGATGGACCATTTATCAAAAGGTAGAAATCATCACATGATGAATTGAATTTCGAATAAAGGACACGGAGAGAGATTCAAGGATGTGGGCCCCCCGTAGTCGTTCATGGCTGGGTTGCATCGTTATGTCGGTAGTCGCTCTGTATCAAACCAAAACCGCGTGCGTCAGAAATTTGTGATTACGTTTCTTAAAAGAATTACAAGAAAACCATGATACATGTGCATGCATCCATATTCCATACATACAGGTAGATAATTCCCACAACTTTTGGACTTCGTTTTTCTGTCCCTATAGTTAGTCTATGCTTCCACTCTTATCCTTGTATTTTAGAAAATTATAAATTACTTATATTTACATTCTTCTTCTTCAGACTTTAACCTAGCTTTTGAAAATAATACATGATCAATGCAGAGCTTTTGAAAAAATAATTATTTTCTTAAATTATTCCCTTTTACTTTAAAATCTTTGTTTTATAATATTTTCTTGTTTGGTATTATTACGTATTTCAAGTATTTTTATTTGAAAGAATGATTTTGCTTTTTTATTAATGGAGTTTTTTTATTTTAATTTTTACATAAAAGATTGTGATAATATTTTGATAAAAGTTTTTAAAATCATAAAACATAGTAACCCTATTTTCCCTTGTTTTTATAGATAAACATAATTTGTATGATGATTATGGAGTTTGTTAGTAACTAGTGGATCCAAGATAAACATTGTTATAATAGCATACATCTTTATATTTAAATACACTAAAAACAGAGCTATAAATCTCAAGTTATTATTTGAATAATACTGAGAAATCCAAACTGTAGACATAGAATTGAAACAACAATAAATCTACAGGGACAAAATTGAAGTTTAACCCATAACATATTTTAAGATAATGATGTTATTATTATTATTATTATTATTATTATAATAAAAACGAAGAAAAGTCATGCTACAAACAAAAAAGCAATCCTACCATTTTCTTCCTAACAAAAACAAATCAAATCAAAACTTAAATAGTAAAAAAAAGAGAGGAAATTTAGACAAGATTCGTGTTGGACGGTTGACCTTTTTCAAAAAAAGTTTTGGTTTTTTTAATCTTTATAGATTATATTTTAATATGTTAATATAAAAATATCATTTTAATAAATTTTTAAATAATAAAATAATCTCTAAATAGTTCTTCATACACAAGTAAAGGTGTCTCCTCGTCTACCCTCAACTTTGCCTAACATTTCAGGTTTCGTGGACTCGCTTTTTCTCTGTCACTATCTTTAATTATTTTTCCGAATAAAAATAAATAAAAATCAAATAGGACAACCTCGGGCGTGTAAATTATTACTACAATGTCAAAATATAGAACAGCAAAAAGCAGAATCCCATGAAAGATTGGCAGAGTAATATAACCGTGTTCCATTTCCAGACACCCTCTGCCAAACCCACCTTATATTTTTTTATTTTATCTTCATTTCATTTTCTCATTATATCCAGACACACCATTCTTCACAATTTTTTATTTTTTTTATGATCTAAGAACATAATTCTACTTTTGAATCTTTCTAATTAACTCTAGTCAAGGAAACACAAATTGGGTTTTTTTTTTCTTTTCTTTTCTCTCCATCGTTAGAAGATAAAAAAAGAGCAGCAATTGATCTGTGTGTTAAGAGAAAGAAACCCAAATCAGATGTCTCCTTCGAATAGTAATATTGATATTACTACTGGAGGAGGAAGAGGAACTGATAACAGCAATGGAAGCAGCAGTAATAAGAATTATATAGAACATCACGTTTCTAAGAGGGACACTCTTGCTGGTGTTGCCATCAAATATGGTGTTGAGGTGGGTGTTTTCCTTACTTCTTCTTGATTTTCTCTTTATGATCTGTTTGATTTTTGATGATTTGGTTGATGGGCACTGCTTATTTTATGTTTTTATGAAGTGGGTTTTAGTTAAAATGTCTTATGGTGTTAGTTGTAATATGATTTTTAGGTGGCAGACGTCAAAAGGTTAAATGGGTTATCTACAGATCTTCAAATGTTTGCTTTGAAGACTTTGCTCATACCATTACCAGGAAGACATCCTCCTTCTCCCATTTTGTCTAATGGTTCTGCTTCTCCAGGGTAATAATTAACTGCTATTCTCGCACTTCTGTTTAAATTTGGCAATTTCTCTGCAGTGTTTTTGTGTTTTCTTCTCATTCTGGAATATTAGCTTTTAACTGTAATATCTACTTTTTCCATTTTGATTTTGTATTTGCTGTGATTTAGCCCATACTCCTGGGTTTTGAGTTTCGACACCATGCTTCATCTATCTTTATTTGCATCATGCATATAATTTGCACTCTGCATTATTACTATAAGATAAGTTGTTAAATTATTGAGACTTGCAAGAAGCACATGTAAATAGTCTCTCAAGTTGATAAGAATGGTTGCCCTTCCAATGTTTATAACCCTGCCGGGTTGCCATTTGGAGTATCTTTCTCTTCATTGGATTACCAGTTTCCTCATATGGATTCAAAAGCATTTTTTTAATTAATATCCATATGAGGAACTTTTATATGCTGGTGTAGTATGGAGGCAATAAGTGTTCTGCCCAGTGTTTTTCTCGTACTGATGACCATTCCAAAATTAAAAACTCTTCTTGCATTATTAGCATATTGTATACTTCTCTTTTGGAGCACATTGTATCCATCTAAATGGTGAAAGTTGTGCTTCTGTCCTGAAGAATGCTGTTTGGATTATGGTTGAGAAAAGGCTGTTTGGTGGCTAGAAATAGATGAAACCAATGGTAGAACTTTGGACAATCATGTCCAGGAGCAGAATGCAGTCAACATTCTCATGTTGAGCTCAGAGCTCTGGAAAATCCTCTGAACATTGATCCCCAATAAACCAGGAAAGTCTATGAGTTTCCACATGGGAAAGTGAAAAATTGATCTCCTTTTTGGTTTTTATGGATTCTTGTTGGTTGTATTATGTTCCTTTTCCTGTTCCATTACATACTGCATCCATACTTGTGATGGTAGTGAAACATTGAAGCACTGTTTCTTGGAACCTAATGGGAAAATGAACAAGATAAAAGGAAAAGAAGGAAGCTCATGGAAATTCCTGCTCTGGTTGAGCGAAGTGATTTGAGCTTTGATTAGACTGTGGATTGTAGGGTTGAGGAACAAGGGTCTGACTATAGTTTCTCCATCATATTTTGTATCACATGTGCTACTTGTTATTGAGCTATGCATAAATTGAAGAACAAGTTCCACAATAAGTTCCGCCACCATAATTTAGCAACTGGAGCTGCTTGACATTGTGGAGCTCTGCTTCTTTTGTGTTGGAGGTTAAATGCCTCCTTAGAGTGCTTGTTAAATTGCACTTTGAGGATTTGGTACATGAAGGTTTGAGACACAATCTCATTAAACTGCATCTCTAACTCTAATCTTGGTTTATAATCATCTGGGATGTCTAGTGTGCTGTTCTCATAGCAAGTGGGATTCCTGTTGTGCATGTCATGCTAAAGTCAATTTCGCATACCTTTCATTTGTATTCACTAGATTATAGAGGTATTTCTGTTATAATTCAAAAAAGTATTTGAAAGAACTGCATTTACCTAATCTTCACGAGGCCAGTTAACTAAATTTCTGGGTTTGTTTCAGCCTCAGTGTTCTTAAATATCTGTGTTAGCTATATTCACATAGCTATAAAAACTTGTTTATATGCAGTGGTTATCTATAGAACTCGCAGCCACATTTGCTTTGTGGTGTTGATTTTGTTGATCCCAAAACTCCCAATTTATAAATATGCAAAGACACCAGATTTGCATTTAGTAATAAGGCTATAACTTCTTGCAGGGGAAATGACATTGACAAAACACCACCACGGCCACGCCACTCGAATTTGTTGGAAACACTTGAGTCTTTAAGCTTAAAATCACCTCAAAAGAAGGTTTCTCCAGCTATGAGCACTTTACAGAAGTTCTATGGTCTCCAATCTTCAAAAAAGAAGGATTCAGCTGAAGGTATGGAGATGGCTGTTTACAGAACAGGAAGCTTGAATTACTTAAATGATGGGCAAGCTTCACCTATATCTGACCCATTTTATAGCAATCACGGATCCATAAATTTGGCCAATGGTTTCTTGCCTGAGAATGGTTTGGTGGCAGAATACAAGCCTCTTTCAGTAGCTAGAGATGGGGAAGTTGAGAAATCCAATGAGAAGTCTGTTCGAAGACGCCAGAAAGCTGAAGCTGATCCTAGAGTTGGAACTCCAGAAAAGCTGTTGAAAGAAGAGAACAATGGTGGAAGTAGTGCCTTTTCACCTGTAACAGGAAAGAGTCTAGCCATGAGACTAAAATCAGCAAGCAGAACATCGCTGACTGCTGAATCAGAGTCAGGATGGTTCAATGCTCTGTCGGTGGGCTTTGGAGATTCTATAATTGCTGACGGGTCTGTCGGAGTTCGTAAATCATCAAGCACACCAAGTCTGCTGGACCAGGAGAACAGTAATTTCTCTTCTGTTTGGCCATCTTCAAAGTGGAGTTTGACGTCTGATTTACAAGCTTTCTCAACTGCAGCCATCAGTATACCAATATTTGATGGCATACCAAAGCCAATTTCTGGACGTAGGAGCAAAGCTGCTCTTGATTAGCACAAGTCCTCTGCAATCTCGTAGAATCGATTTGTTTCTGTACTGTGTATCTTTTGGGATTGGATGTCATTTCTACCTATTACATTCCTGGTATAGCTGCTATGGGAAATCGAAATAGGATCAAGGCCAAGAAAACAAACAAAGGTTAAAGAAATACAATATTACGTCTGTTTTGACTATTCAGTGACGTGCTCTGTTTAAATGTGGATAGCATTCAATTCTGAAGCCGCAGCTTCTTGAGAAAAGCAACAAAAAAGAAGGTAAAGAATGCCTTTTTTTACAGTGTTCCATTTCGGATTTGTAATGGGATGCTCAAATCTAGGTCATAGTCTCAATTGTCATATAGTATTTGTATACGAAGCCATTTGTCCCAATTGTTTTATATAATGCTCAATCGCTGTACTGGTTTTTTACGGAACGCATATTGATTTCTCGGAGAGGCTTTCTTTTCCAGTTTTCATCTCCTTATGATTCTACATTAAGCAATCATTTTGATCTGAATTGAATCTGTTGAATTGGGAATTTATAAAATGAAAAGGGTGGGCAGAATCAAAGCCTTAACATGGATTCTACCGGGGGACTTCTGTGGTTCATGGTCATGTACACACGGTGTTTAGCAGACAAGCAAAAGTTCCAATTTCTCTAAAAGATTGGGTTTGTGATAAATAGATGTGATGCCTTAAAATGCCATTGCCATCAGCATCTAGCCTGGATTGAAGAGCAAATGGGAAGATGAGTTACCACTTACCACACTTTCTCCTTTGAGCCGAAAAGGGTGGCAAATTTTGATGTTCCAAAAACTTTTCCGATTTTGAAAACAGATTAAAATTCCACAGTGATGAGTGTCTAATGTTCAGGGTTCCAAAGGGTGATTCATGGTTGATGCAATAGAGTAACCAGTAGACTAGTGACTCCAAATTTTGTAACAACATTGAAGCGTCTCAGCAGTAGAAATAACATCTTTTCGTATTTATGAAAATTCATGAGCATTGTTTTCAGAAGATGAATCAGACAAATATTCTACATTATTTTGGATTTTTGAATAAACAATAAGATCACCACAACTATCCAAAAGTTATTACCGGAAGAAACAAGTCAACAAATAAATAAACAAATATCGTCCACATGCAAAAGAGGATCATATTTGCACTCGTGCAGGAAAGTAGCACAAAATGCCCTAAAAATCCATTTTTTTTCAAAGCAAGTACGAGTGAAGTGGCCTGCAGAGTAAAGTAATCAATACAGCATTCGTCTAGGGAAATAAAAGAGCATGTGTCTGAAGTATGGACACCATTTCCATCAAAGTATTTTCCAACACCATGCATTTTCACAGCTCCCCTCCGCTTGCACATCATCAGGTCTTGGAGATGACCAATTTTTAGTCTTCAAATGATCTCACGAGCCTCCGAAACCGTCCATCGTGAAAACAAATAACAAGACACCATGACTCATCTGCATCCATCCATGAAGCAATATCAGTGAATGCTAGCATACTGGAAGCAGCTTCCTTTGTTTTGCTTATTTCTTATGTTTTAGTTATGCTAAACAAAAAGTATATTTTCTGTGGAAGAGTTAAAATAATGACAATAGGAAGAATTTCCTAGACCAGATGATGTAGAAAAGTAAAAGTTACCATGGAGTGCAGAACAAGGGGTAAAACACTTGGGCAAGAATTTTACACCAAGATGCAGATGTTACAACAAAAGAAACCTAGTCTCATGATCTGAAGGCAAGGGAGGATTCTCCTGGATGCAAAATTTGCAAGGATAATAGTTCGAGTGGAAGCTAATCAAACAGAATTCCGATGATCACTATCCATTAAAAGATCAACAAGAATGGTTTGTTTGGCATCTATATCCTAAAAACAAGATACATCACAGCCACTGAAACTGATCTGAGTTTGATGCAAGGCTCCAAGAAGGCAAGAGAAGCCTCCAAAGAGGATAATCAACATGTACTCTAGTCGCTCTCAGGACTTCAGGAGAAATTGGAAACAATCAGGCATAACAACGATATTGCTTGAGCTAGCCACTCTTAACAAACCATTCGTTTCTGAATAGCTTCCTATTTCGAATCTGTAGGCAGTTGGTACAAAATGGTTGAAACTAAAAATCTTTAATCATTCAGCACCTCACTGTAAAGAGGAAACTGGGGTTCATAGGTAATTTGAGGTTTCTGAGATTATTTAATGGCTTGTGAAAAAAATCTGCAACTGCTAGCAAAAATTCAGGGTATGCAGATAAGATGCAGAACACAATAAGATAAAAGTTAACACATAATCAAGTCAACATAAGAGAATTTAGATCAATATATGTAGGATAAAAAATAACACAAGGATAATCCAACACAACCAAAATTCAATGCTAGAGTTTCTTAAGCAAACACAACTACGAACTGAAGATTATTACTACCATTCAATTAACAATGATCAGGCCTTCATAAAAGTATATTAGCACAAGAGGCATCACAATCACAGTCCCTGCCTTGTGCACAGTATATGGTTAAATGTGCATTCAATAAGTCAAGGAAGAATCAGTCCATACTCTATACAAGACACAACCCATTGATGCAAATTGGAACCTTGAAGACAGTAACCACAAAATCATAGAAATTGGAGTAGAGTGAAAAGGTAAAATCCAATGTGGAAAACGTCAAAAATCCCAATTTAGTTAATGATTAAACATTGGATAAAAGAACACAGAAGTTAACCCAGTGCATTTGTCTTTCACTAAATGAAGAAATCAACACTCATCAGAATTAAATTAGACTATGAGACGCACTTCTGAAATGTCAAATCTTGAAGTGCAAGAGAAGTAATGATAAAGCATAGTTGAAATCTATGCAGGACCACTAACCTTGAAAATCTAGATGGAGAGAGATTTTAACTTCTTGATGCGCTTAGTGGCAAGGGAAATGCCTTTGATTACTTTCTTCGTAGATTTAGCTCTTTGTTTCATCTTCTTCTTTGCAGGCATCGCCCTAACTGGACCTGGCGGCACCCCCTTTTTAAGTGCACTTCCTCTAGGGGTAACAGAAGGTGGTATTCTCAAACTCTGTGGTGGTAAAGGAGTGCTGGGCTTCCAGATCAAGTTGTTTTTCATGGAAAACCTGACTTTTTTTGCGCTCTTCTCTGTGCTCTTTGCCATTGCACTTGTGCTGGCCTCAGCATCTTCTTGGCCAGCCAATTCCAGATTTTCAGATCGCTTCCCATCCACACTCTTTGCTCTCTTTCTCTTTTTGGAGACATTACCATTACCAGTGACTTTCGGAAAATCACAGGCACTAGCAACATCCTCATCTATGTCCACATCTGCAGCAACTTTCTCAAATTGCCTCTGAAGATTTGCTATCGCAGATTCATTAAACTTTATCAAATTATCATCACCAGTCTTTTCTTTACTCGAATTCTCGCCATTTGGCATATTCCCATTCCCATTCGCGTCAGTCATTGAATCACTCTCACTGTGGGAACCGGAAATTGCATTCTTTTTCTTCTTCTTATCCTTTTTGCTATTGCCATCTGACTCCTTCTTTGCCTTTTTGCTCTTCTTCAATTTCTTGCTACCAGGCCCATTAGCAACAACATTACCATTCAAACCTTCTACTTCCATCCCACTATCAATAGGAACCAAAGTTGGCACCTCCTCTTCATCCTCATCATCACCATTACTCTCTGGAAGTGAAACCTTGATCCCTGAGGCCACAAAATCCTTCTCCAATTTCAAAAACACTTCATGTAACCCCAAAATCACTTTCCTATTCCCTTGGCAACACTCAACCGAAGAACCCAACTCATAAAACTTCTTCGAGAACTCCATTACCAATGCAATTGAACCCAAAACCACCACCTCATCATTCTCCCCGACATCACCCCCCTTCTTCACCTCCAACAATTCCCTCCCCATCTGCAACAACACATCAAACACATTACTCTTAATCTTTCCTAACAAAACCTTATCACTCACCCTCCCCATTACACCCACAAAACTCCCAAAAATAACCTCCAAAACCGCCTTCCTCACCGGCAAAAAACCTTTCAATTCCTCAACAAAAACCGAAGCAACATGATAATTAACACCATTTCCTAATTTATCGTCAGCTAAAAAACCCTTTTCAACAAAAACCTTCATAAATCTCTCCACAACACTCAAACCCCACTTCTTCTTTTTGAACAAAACAAACAAAGAATTCACGAATCTCCTAATCAAAAGATAAAACTTATCTAACCTTAACCCATCAATACCAGACCATTCCCTTCTCAAAGTAACTATAAAAACAGAGAAATAACTGAAACAAACAGATTCATCATCAATAACAGAAAGTAAGGAACTCAGTTTGTTGATTAGTTGGTTCTGAGCTAAAGATTTATCAGCATGCCACATGCAGTAAAACAGTCCTTTCCAAATTTTCTTCATAGTTTCTTCAGAGATTTGACGCTGTGAAGGCAACCATCTGTTCAAAAGAATCTTTAAAGATTTGTTTCGGGCTTTTGTGTCGCTTGAAGCTAGTTGTTTTATTAGGGCTTTAGAAGTTTGACCTTGGATTTGGGGTCCCTCCTCCATTGTTCTAGATTGATGAGAAGGAAAGAAGGTAGTTTGAGGGAATTCTTGAGGTGGGTGGACACTGGAGAAGGATTCTTGTCTGTGTGAATCTAAAGAAGAGACAGAGAAGGCTGTATACGCTGATTTATTTTTTCTGATACGTGACACAGTCATAACCCTAGGGGTAGTTTTCGGAAATATGTTTTAAACCAGCTAACGGTTATTTTAATTTTGGGAAAGTGTCCAATTAGTTATCCAACTACATACTTATTCTCAATTAAGTCCTCCCAATTTATCATCAATATATAAACTCATGTGGTAAGAGAAATGATTTATTAAAGAACGGTTGGCCGCTCAACCAATCAAAACCCATATTAGCATACTTTAAGCATGGTCTTTATATTTTATTTTGAAGATTGTGTTTAATTTGTATTTATATGTTTATGAAATTAAAACAGCTATTTTTACACAAATGACCATTGCAGTCCACTCATCAACCCATGTTTCAACAAATATTATTTTTAAAAAATAAAATTTATTTATATCAAATAAAAAAAAAAAAAATACAAATTACATTTGCTGATACTAGCGAGCTAGCTTCCTTGTATCAAGACAACAACCATTTTCAACCCAAAAACACATGTACTTTGGTTTTTTGTGCAACAAGGGGCATGTTATTTGCCACTTTCTATTTAAATAAAATAAAGTAAATAATATATTGTTTGTTGTCCAATTTCTAACAATTTGATGGCTGGAAAACCTATCAAAAAGTTAGGTTTTGTACTTTTAGACCAATAAATCTCATTTTCAATCATATTTTTATACGAAAATACTTAAAAAAACACCTTGGAAACCTTAACAAGCCTATTTACTTTATTTAAAATGATAATGAATAATCGATTAAAACTTTAAAAAAAAATCATAATTTTTCAAACCTCAATCTTCTTTTTATTTTTAACTTTAAATTAAAAAAATTTAGTGTTTTTAAATCATTTTCATGTGCTGATGTCAAAAATAATTTTTTTTAAAAAAATATATCATTTTGATGTATTTTTAAACAAAAAACACTTTTAAAAACAACTTTAACCACATTGTCAAACAGGCACGAAGGCAAAAAACTATCAATATCAAACCTTTATTGTTGAATGAAACCTTTTAACAACAAATTTGGTTAATTATGTCGCTGAAATTATAACAACCACCAACTTTCTTTCTCTTTCGTTATTTTTTTAGTGAATTAATCTCTTTTCTCGCAAGCCTATAGAGTTCAAAATGAATAAAATAAACTTTTAAATTAAAATAAATAAATAAATGATTTTACGTTTAACCATGCATTTTCTTTATATTTTTTATTTTACATTTTAATCCTTTTTTTTTTAATTTGGTTTTCTACTATAATTTCAAACTTGATATCTATTTAGATCATAAAGGGACTCGATTAAAAAAATTGAGGATAACAATAGAAAAAATAGATGAAAATAAGAAGAAAAAAATAAAAGAGTTGGGGAGGTGTTTAGTAAGGCACTATAATAAACCCTAATTTTTTTAGCTCTATTTATAATTTTCCTTACCTTCTTATTATTCCTTTTCTTAATTTGAAAGGAAGAAGGGGCTGGGCCATCATGTATCACCGTTTCTATATCACAGAGCTGCAAGCCCAGCAGTGACACGGCCTTTTTTCGTTTTTTTATTGTTTTAAAAATTGTTTTTGAAAAAAATTTAAAAAAATTATTTTTATTTTTTATTTTAAATTAATTTTTTTTATATTTTTAGATTATTTTTATGTATTGATATCAAAAATAATATTTTTTAAAAATATTATTTTAATATATTTCTAAACGAAAAATATTTTAAAAAATAAGACACTTCGAAACAGGCACTATCTCCCTGTTACCAGTAAAAAGAAGTTCTGGCACTCAAAATTTATGGCTGTCTGACATCTAAAGAAATCTTATGCAGTTGGCTGCAGATTTTCGTTGAATCAGCCAGAATTTTGTTTCTTGTCTTTTGTCACAGAAATGATGAAATCCATTACAAATTGGAACAAATGAACAGTGTAAGCATATCGGCAGTAGGGGTCATATTATTAGCAACCTGCCACATGTTTCCAGCATGCTGGCGAGGAGGTGGTTTGGATAATCATTGTGAGGTGATGAAATCAGATCAAATTTGGATCCCCAACAAGATGTTTCCTTTTCACCTAGAAAGGTAAAACGAGGCCATTTTATACAGGCCCCAACTCAAGCATTGACCTCAAAATGGCCAAAGCGTCATGATTTAGGTACAACAATTGAAACACGACAACAAACATCAACGTATCTCGGAGCCTGTAGGCATCAAAATTCCTGACAAAGAAATGTTTCTGTTGTCCAGACCAAATGGGGCTCTTGATCGGTGAGCGTGGAATGATCTTTGGACATCTTGCCAAGAAGTTGCAAATAATTCCTTAATTTAGTTCTGTTGGCTAGTAAATTCAAAGCCAGCCCTTCGTAATTCTCGCAATAGTAAAGCAAAATCTAAAACTTCAAAATATGTGAGGCTAAACCCTCACCTGGCCAGTTAATGTTTCTCCGTGAGCATGAGCCTAGCTGCAGAGTCAAACAAATGCTATTTCTGCTCATCAGAAACAACCTAAACCATAACCCTGCCCAAGCAGAACTGGTTTAATCCCATGTCTACAGTTTCAAGAACATGTGATAATAATCAACATAATTCTAAGAAAGAACATATAGCCTGTATGTTCAAGATTTGCAGAAAACCTGTGGAGGTGGTGCCCATCTCTCACTGTCCGTTTCCCTGTCAAGAGAAGCTTCTTTGTTTGCTGGCTTTAGAAATCGGATTGATTTCTCATGGCATTCTCCATAGTATTTGTTTCCCTGAGATTTACAGAAAAACACTTCAACTATATATCAGTTAGGGAAGGATAGTCAGTTCATGTGACCGAATAGTCAACTGTACATAAAGAGCAGCAGCCTCTCTAACCACTCACATCTGCTGGGAGAATGCTATGTAAATCAGTCAAGGATTGACCACCGGTTAGTCCATAAGAACAAGTTTACAAATATTCCCATGCAAAATGCAGTAGTTTGAAACCTTGACTTTGTTGCCACTAACAAGAATGCCATATCCAATTACAAGATTAATCAGGAAAAGATGATGAGGGTTTTTCCAAGTTTGATAAAATAAATCAAATTGGTGGCAAAATCTCCAGCACAAAGTGCACCAAGATAAAATTGTTTCTAAATTCTCGTAAAAAAGATCTGGGAGAATGGAACCGTTTTCGGAGTGCATGCTCGATGTCTCTACATCAAAAAAAAAAAAAAAACACGAACCACATCTATTCCATGCTTCAGGTTTGCCTGCTAAGTTCTATGAGACAGCTTTACTCGGCGAGTAAATTTTAATTCTGCACTTACAAAACCCACCTCAGTTATTACCCAAACCTGTTTAAGACAGTAAGTGACGCTAATAGAATGCAGTTTCTTTTTCAGTGCTTTACCTTTTAAACCTTTCAAGATAGCATAGTAACTGCTAACATCCTCACATCCATATGAGGAAGAACAGAAGGATTGATAATCTAAAACAATTAAATGGACCTAGAAAGCCATCTACATAATAAATTACCTCAGCAGTAGTAGTGCTGTTGCTGCAGCTTTGTTGGATATGATCAAGTTTGAACTTTTGTTGTTGAAAACACGTGTTTGTGTGTGAAGGAGGTGGCATTGGGTGGGAGCTTACGTAACATCTCGAGTATGTAAATCATTGTTTCTGAATTTACTCGAAAATCATTGTTTGTTATGTGCGTGATTGTCTGGGTTTTGTTTCTGACGCCAGTTTTGGTGTTCTAATGACGAAACAATATTAATTATCGTGAAAAAAATGAAAGGCAAATTACACCAAAAATGTATTAAAAAAGGAATATGTAAACTTGTGGAGGGTAATTTATATTGCGATGAACTTAGACAATAATAAAGAGACGAAAAAAATTTCTCCAGCCATGTCCAAGCAGCTCAAGTTAGATACGCAGTGTCCTTCAAAATCCATCGAGAAAGAAAATAACCTGAGATTGTCAAGGAAACAAAATCCAGAACCTGAATCCATTGCACATTTCTGAAACCAGAACCCTGGTCCAGGCAATAGATCAACGCAATAGATACGCCTCCAATCTAAATCAGCATTGTCTTAAAGCAAGTTAGTTTTACCATAATCACAATCTTTCGACAACATTCAGAGCATACAAACTAGTTCACTTGCTGATTATGTTTTGGGCCCCATAGCTTGCCGTGCATAATAAAAGTGATAAAATCTTCTTTCAATTAAGATCTATAAATTACTCAAAAAAGTCAGCAAGTTACATTCGATACTAACTAGTCGAGGATCTAAGATGGTTTGTCTGCAATATAACATGACATAGTTCGAAATGGATGAGGAGGTGAAGGGCTATTCCAGAGACCAAAATTCAGGTTCAGAAAATTTTAAAAGCCTTGAATATTGAAAGCTCAACCTCTTACATATACTTTACTTCTAAAGCCAACTCTCTCCCCCCCTCTCTCAAGACTCGTAGTCCAACTACCAATTTCTTTCTCGCCCACATGGAATGAGAGATTTCACCACCTATTATTTGGTGGCTTGACCTTGTAGATACGAACTATCCAATTAGATGTCGTGAATGCCTCTTCCAAGTGTTCAAGTTTAATGTCCTTATTTCCAATTTCGACTCCCCTTGCTCGATCATACCTGCCACAACAGAGAGCAATTACAAAAAGTAACAAAAATGATGCGTGCTAAAGCCCCCAGTACAATCAATTTCAAAAGAAAGCGAGTCCGGGCAGAGTAATCACCAGTTAGTACCTTTCAGAAATACCCATTGCCACCCAGCAAGTGAATGCTAAACAACTTGCGAAAGAAAAGACAAGAAATGTTTTAACTTACCCTGGAGGTTTCCCATATTCTGTTACCAGCTCACCAAATCGATAGTAGGATAGCTTGTACCTATTCACCAACAATCAAAAAACAATATTTAACTTCTCTAAACTAAAAAAATTGTACCACACTAGGTAACACATGATCAATATATGATCTTCAATTCATTGAAGTAATACTTTTTTTTGGGATGCGAGGAAACCCCACTCCCGGAAAGCGCACTTTATGGACCCAGATAAGCGAGTAAAACCCCGGCTATCCCAGGCTCTTACAAGGGGTGCACGTCCTGACTCGAATTCGAGACCTGCTGTGCAGATCGCAAGCCCTCTGTCATCACGTCACACCCCTTGGGGACCGTAGTAATACTTTCTCATTGTTGGAATGCCAAAAAATTCCTGGAGGAAAATTATTGTTCTCTAGTTCACAATAATGTCAAAGGTCAATGTATCAGATCAACTATATCGAAGACCCTTGCTTGTGGGAATCAGGCCAGTGAAAATCTAGGAAATTTCCTTGATAAAGTAATGCAATAAAAAAATCAAGAAAGGCATAGTAATAGCCAAAGACATTGAAAATGACTAAGGCATGTAATTTTAGAGGAAAAGGAAAACTTGAGTGACTATGAAAAGAGAAAGATTCAAAACCAAAATATTGGCAAGTAATTTTTACTAAATATTACAGAATCCAAACTAACAGAGAAAGTAGAAGTGCAGAACAAAAAAGTACATGAAGAAATAACAGAAAAAATGTATAACTTGTCTGTAGGACACACATCTTTTATTAGAAGGCATGTTCTGTTTTGTCACTACTATTTAGATTAGTTGGCCTGACAGCCCATATGTAACTACAGCATTTGCAAGAGAGAGACATCCAGATAAACTTGTATGATTGTAAATCTTTAAGATTTGGTGTGGGTATGCGATGCTCAGATCAGATTCTTTGTCCTATCTTAAATGATGGATGCAATGCCCTCATACAGAGGAAAAGAACCCTCAAACTCACACCCTTACTCTACAAGAAATCTGACAATTTTTGCAGTCTCTATGGGCAGAACTTCCCACAAACCATGTTTCAGGTTAAATTATGAAAATAAAAAATCAATAACAAATACTCAAGATCAATTGTGGAGTTCACATCGATCTCACCTTGCAATTTTTTTAAGATGAAAACAACTAAGATGCATAAACTTACATGAGACAGTTCAACATCTTGGGAGCTGCACCTTTGTCAACACGATATTCCCCATTGACAAGATAGTCAGGTTCCTTAATTACAGGGAATACTCCACCTCCAATTCTCACCATCCACAAAAACCTAATGCAAATGAATAGCTTTATTAGACTCATGAAAGATACATTATCCACAAACATAAAGAAGATTGATGTTATCAAAGAGAAGCTCATAAGCCATAAATGAGAAAAGCTAAGGAGAACCATCTTGAAAGCTTCGGCAATTTGTCCAACAAAAGAAATGTTACATATAGTCTACGGTTTTAAAGGGGAAACAAATGCATTTAGGATGGCATAAAACCACTTCTCCAGCCTTCAACAGCTGAATGGCATCAACATCTGAAATTAAAATTACAGTAAACCACTCCCTGACTGGGCAGATAATGTCAATGGCAATGCTAAACTATCCAAATTCAAATTATTTAGAAGAAAGCAAATGATAAACCATAAACTGATTCAGGATCTTATAAATGCAGATCACGTTAAATTAAAAACATAAACTAGAGCCTTACTTGTTGATATCATCAGAAGAATACCCTGTAACACCACCAAAGACAACTAGTACATAATTCACATCAAGTGATCTCATTATCTCATATGCCTCATCTTCATAAGATGACATTGCACGGCCAACAGTGGCAATGTGAGTATTGTTCCAGGTATTATTGTCAACAATAACTGTTCTGTTCCCCATGGCAGTGATCTGATACCCATAATCCCACCATGACATCACCTTAGCATCTGCAGGAGTATTCTGTCGAAGCCAATAGTATGCCTCACGGTAATCATCAAAGATGACCCTGTTTCCATGGGCACCCCTTGCAGCCAAGACAATTGAGGGAGACGAGTAGGCCTCTGAGGTCACCCAGGTACAGTGTATAGCATACCTACTGAGCAGGTAAAAAGCACCGAAAAGCAATGCAATAGCCCCATTTCTTTGAAAAGGCTGAGACTGATCAGGCAAAGCCTGCTTGCACATCAAATACATCTAGCATTATTTTACTGCAACAACCAGAATAAAGCAAAGGGAAAACTAGCTCCAGTGCAATAGCACTTGATAGGAGTATTATTCAAAAGTTGTAATAGTCCAGATGTTCTGGAAGGAGTGGTGACCAGAAAATAAATAATAGCAGCATCACTGAAATTAGAGCTTCATATTTTATTCAATGTTGTAAAGCAGCTCAGCAAAAACTACTTTCTTACCTATTCCATATAAAGGAGTAGCCAAGATCATTGAAATTATTAAATAAATACAACTCCAAACTCTTAAATATACAGCAATTAATATCATCAAAACTACAACGAGATAAGAACAGCAATGTGAGCCAACAGTTTCCTTAGAAAATATCATTAGCAAAAAACTCTTTCAGACTAAATGGATGAGTTGTCTTAAGATCAGTAGAAGGTCTTGGTATGAATAAAACACATCCTTTTCAGACTCTTAAAGAAGAGTTTATCATGGCTGAATAATAATGAAAGGTGTGCCAAAACCAACTTTAAACATTATCCCACAAGTGAAGCAGCATATAATGTTACTTAGATCAGCTGGTTTTCTAAAATATATAACAAGCTTATTGGAACCTTGATTTTGTTCACCATCTTATGGACAGTTGACACAAACCAAGAGAATAGAGAGATTCATTTCAGCCACAATAATACCGGTTGTCTTCATAAACAGGTCAAGAGAATGGAGAGGAAACATTCCAAATCAAGTGTAAAGAACTCACCTTAGAAGAACCCTTCCCACCACTTGCTCCTTTAGTAGAACCAGTTTGGGAAACCTTGCTCTTAGTCCTTAACAATGTAGTCAAATTCTTTATTGTGGCAGAAACAGCAATGGCACTAATGAGGCATACCGCAGGCGTTGCAACAAGAATTAGCCGCACCATGACACCAGCAAAATACATGCTTGTAAGACCATACATAACTATGAATATTGTGGCATCTGACAGCCGCTTGAAGCAGAAATACAGACCAGCAGGGAAAAGGAAAAGCAGGATATGGAAGTCAAACATGAAAGATGACCAAGCTGTTGGCTGATGCTCAGAAACAGATGCAATGATGGGAATGTGATCCTTAGCATATGTTGGGTCCAACAGAGAGTAAAATCTGCCAGTCCACGGAGAAATATACCCAGATGCTGTGCCAACTCCGAGAGCAATAGCGCCTACACCTACTGCGCAGGTCACAATAATCCTCAAAAGGGCTTCAAACTTCTTCTTATCACCTAGCAGGTGCTTAACCCAACCTAAGAAGTAAAACCCCTGTACAAACAGTTCAGGGCCAGTGAATATCCAAAGAAAATAAGCATTTTCTACTCTGACTAAAATAGTTACAACTTATAATGGTAGTATAAACTATCTTAATATCATTCGCAGTTATAGGCATGACAGATATCCAAAGAAAATAAAACATTTTCTACTGTGAATAAAATAGTTATAGCTTATAATTGTAGTATAAACTATCTTAATATCATTCGCAGTTATAGGCATGTAAGAATATAGATGAAGACTCAGCAAGTATTGAGCTTTAGCAGTTTTTGTGAGTAATTGGCAAAATCATGTAAATGGACCTGATAGAGAGACTAAAGCAACACAAATAACATGTTTAAACTGTGACAATTTCAAAACAAACAATAAATTCAAATTTCAGAAGTTTAACACTCTACAAAGCATCCATTTTTAACTTAAGACAACAGCGGTAACAATTCAAGGACTGTCAATTTGTAATGCTGCATTTAAGAAAAACTTCTGTTGCTTAGCCTCGAACTGGTCCTTAAGAAACCCAGCATGAGACAAGCAATTCAAGCAAACTACACAATTTAATTTCAAATCCATCACAGCAAGTAACAAGTAAAAGAAGAGATTAAACATCAAACCTGCATCAAGAAGAACACACCCATAGCTGCCATGTGCTCCCCAGATTGCACATGTTGAAATCCAACAAACCGAATCTGCATGGCAAGCAACATTCCCAACACATACATAGAATTGTAGGCAACATACAACCTCATCGAATACCTCCCAGTAATCAATAACACCAGCACATAAAGTGGAATCAAATTAATAATAAAAACATAACCTCCCCAAGCCGAAACCATATAAAAATACCCCAAAGCCGACCCCAATCCCCACGCTAAAGACCCCGTATTCACTGCCTTAACAAACAAATAAAAAGTCAACAACAAAGCGAAAATCGCAACCCCCTCATTATCATAAGACCCTGCAACAGATCTCGATATATAACCAGGACAAATCGCAATCAATACAGCAGCAACCAACCCAGCACCAGTATCCCATATCTCTTTGCCGAAAAAATACGCAACAAGTGTAGTATTCGACGCGAAAAACGGTGCTGTTAACACACAAACTTCACGAATATGAACAGCAAAACGTAAAAATCGAAGACCCCAGTACATAATGGCTGCAGTAACCATTAATCCAGGATAAAGGGTTCCTCCAATGATACGTCCAAGAGGGTACCAACTCTCAGAATCGAACCAATTCCAAAATTCATAAAACCCTTTTCAGTTAAGAAAAGGGTAGTTCGATAATTAAAATATGGATCAAATTCATGGATCATTGATTCATAACGTAAGACACTAAACAAACGAGTAATGAAAGCTAAAACATAGACTAAACAGAGGATTGAGACACGGATCAGAAGCTCTTGCTGTTTGGTTTTGAGTTTGAGTGATTTGAGTGAAAGAGTTGACATCAGATCTGATTTCATAGACACTGATGATGACGATGGTTTGTTCGTGCTGCCGTTAATGGGTTCTGTTTTGGTGACTGCCATTGTTTGTTTTTAGCAGGAATTGAAGTGGGTTTTTGCGACTTTTATGGTTGTGGCATTTTTAAGGTTTCGTGATGATTGAGAGAGAAGCGAGAGTGGAGTTCGAGCTTTGGGGTTTCAAGGAGCTGTGATGTGGAGGTTTTGTTTTTTTTGTTTGGGTTAAAGCCCTAATCCCTAGATAGAGTGATTAAAGAAGAGGTTAATTATGGTTCGAAGATGATTAGGGATGGGATGGATGACTTGTCAATTTGTAATTGGATATAAGGGGAGAGAGATCAAGATTCAAAACTAGTCTTATTTGGAATTGGGAATGGGTATCCTATTTGCTAGAAATTGGATTAGGATTGTAAAAAAAAATATATAAATATATATATATATATATATATATATATATATATTAACCAAACATCTAAATGGCGTTGGAGAATCACTGTGTCAAACACTGTCGATTGTGTCTAAAATCCCTGTAGATTGAGGCAGTGCTCGCCCGAAATTCTCCTTCGCCCGCGCGGCCAAAGGAGCTACTGTCATGGGGCCATTTTCGGATTTTCCTCTTTATGTCCTTTTTTTAAAAAAAATAATCTGCCGTGAACAGTGTAATGACGTTTTCACCCCCGGTAATAGGACAAAATAACGGCTGGGGCTGAGGGACAGACGTGTAATTGCGCGCGGCCGGACCGGCCCGGTCCGGTCCGGTCCGCCGCAACTTTTGCTTTTTTTAATATTTTCGGAAATGGCTAACTACGGTTTTAGCCCCGAATAAGACAAAAATCATGAATTGGGTGCAGGGGTGGAACGGTAATTGGCCATATTTTTCGAATTATTTAATCGGCGTCTGTCAGGGCGTGAGGCGCACGCGCCAGACGGTTTTCCGCCTCACGCCCTGTTCAGGTGGCGCGTGCGGCCTCCTCCGGTGTCCGGAAATTGTCTACCTGAAGCCAGAACGATGCGCCGCCGCGTGGTCTTCCTCCCGCGGTGGTGCGTGTAACCACCAGATGTCCGTGGACGCGGCGGAGGCCGGTTGAAGCCGCCGGCCACGTTTCTCTCTCTCCTGCACGTCAATGTGCAGGAGAGTCCCCCATGTATTTTGACTTTGCACTTCGGTCCCTCGACTTTTAATTTCATTTTTGGTCCTCATTTCTGTTATATAAGTTTTGATTTTGTTCGATTGGGTCCTCCGATTTCAATTGATTGAATGCCAAAGTTTCACTTCGGTCCTTCTACTTTCAATTTCCGAATTGGCTGTATATAACTCAATCAATTCGATACAAAAGTTCCGATTTTTGCAATTTTGTCCTCTGATTTCAATTGAGAATAAATGTAATTTGCATTTCAGCCCTTTGACTTTTAATTTTTTAATTTCAGCCCTTTATATTTGATTTTCATTTAAGTCCTTATACTTTTATTTCTTTATATTTCTAGAATAATCCCTACTTTTGTCCATGTATATATAAAAGTGTATTTAACACAATAATAATAATAATAATAATAATAATAATAATCATAATAGTAGTAATAATAATAATAATAATAATAATAATAATAATAATAATAATAGTAATAGTAATAATAATAGTAATAGTAATAATAATAATAATAGTAATAATAATAATAATAATAATAGTGATAGTAATAATAATAATAATAGTGATAGTAATAATAATAATAATAGTGATAATAATAATAATAATAATAATAATAATAATAATAATAATAATAATAATAATAATAATGACTTAATTATTTTTTGTTCTTACTCTGCTGTGTGTTTTTTTCTTTCTCCTGATAATTTGATAATTTTTTTTTTGTCGGTTATAGCAATAATAATTGTTTTTGTTTTTTTTATCTTTTGTGAAAATTACTTGCATGTTTTTAGTCTTTCATGGTTTTTTTCCTTTCATTATTAACATAATAATAATAATAATAATAATAATAATAATAATAATAATAATAATAATAATAATAATAATTAAATTGTTTTGCGTACTTGCTCTTTCTTTAATGTTCTTTTTCCCTCCGGATAATTTCATAATTTTTTTTTTTACAGTAATAGCAATAATAGTTTTTTTTTTTATCTTTTGGTAAAGTTTATAGGATGTTTTTAGTCTGTCATTTATTTTTGTTTCTTTCATTATTAACATAATAATAATAATTATAGTAATAATAATAATAGTGATTATTATTAATATTATAATAATAGTGATTATGTATTCTATTATTATAATAATTGTCGCACCCCAAAAAATGTTAGCAATGCGGCGTCGTGACGACTCGTCCCCGTGAGCGGGGGATTAAATGTCGGGGGGTTCTCTATATTTGAAAAAGGGGAGTCGCCACCTAGTATTAATGGTTACTAGGAAACCTAAAACTAGTCTTTCAGAGATTCTAGGGTAAGGGACTGGTTGCGTAAAGGGAAGGTTTTAGCACCCCTAGTACGCCCTACCTAAGGTAAGCTGCTTGACGTTTTGGTTTGCGTATGATTTGCTATGGCTTTGAAAAAAAACATATGTTAATTAAATGGCAAATGGGATATTATTCCCGCCGAATATTTTGGATATCAACCCCTTAGGATTTATTTATCCAAACACCGACAGTGAATAATAGCATATTATCCCCGCCGAATATTTTGGATATTAACCCCTTAGGATTTATTTACCCAAATACCAACAGTGAATAATAGCATATCATTCCCGCCGAATATTTTGGATATTAACCCCTTAGGATTTATTTATCCAAATACCGATGGTGAATAATAGCATATCATTCCCGCCGAATATTTTGGATATTAACCCCTTAGGATTTATTTATCCAAATACCAAAATAAGATTTTTATATTTTTTTGAATATTGGCCAATACCCTTTGGATTTTACAAACTTGTTGTAAAATCTCAAAATGCAAGAAATGATTTTTTCTTTGCGAAATCCATGCTAAAACTCATTTTTCTTCAAAAACCCAAGATAATATATATTTTTGAAACAAAAGAACGATTTTTAAAATATGCTAGTGTATTGGCCGTATGCAAGAAAACAACACATTTTTTCTTTAACAAAAATATTTTGGAAAATTTGTATTTTTTATATTTTTTTATTATTTTCTCTTTTTCGGTGGGCTGGCTGTCAGCCCACCTAAATTCGGGCTGGGCTGACAGCCCAGCCCACCTTATCTCCCGGCTGGGCTGCCAGCCCAGCCCAGCCCACCTTATCTCCCGGCTGGGCTGCTAGCCCAGATGGCTGGCAGCCCAGACGCTGGAAGTCCTTCAGGGCCAGGCCAGGCACAAGGCCCGGCCCGCCAAGCCCACGCGGAGAGCCCCCCCCTGCATGCAAAATTTTGCAAATGCAGGGGTGATGAACAGTGATGCACCAATTTTCCAAGTGTAATGAAAGGCTTACCTGTTAACACATTTGGGTAGAGGATTCCGAGGTGGTTCTTTTGGTCGTGTTGGCGTCGGATATGGTGGCCTGAGGTGGCCGGAAACTGCGTCGGAATGGAGACGGGTCTGCTTGCTGCGACGGGGCTGCTCTGTTTTCTTCAACCGGAGGAGGTGACTGGGCTGCTAGAATGACGACGGAGATTATGGTGATGATAAGGCAGCTCTTGGTGGCCGAAGCTGGTGGTCGGAGTGGCTGAGCCGAGAGGGAGAGAGAGAGAGCGTTTCGGGTCTGTGTATTTTAGAGAGAGAGAGGCAGAGTAAAATGAGGGGAAATGCTGAGGAGAGTAGGAAGAATTAACTCAAAATTTTTATCTCAATGGCTCTTTCATTCTCTCTATTTGTCTCCGTCCTTAACAATGTGTTTCTCACGTAAATCCCTCCTCTGTTTTCTGTTTTCTCCCCCCCTTTCTCCTCAACGTATACTGCTATTTATAGCAGTACAAGACCCAACGTTCATCAATGTTTAATGCAGGGTATTGAATGCAATCAGAGGAAAATCAGGCATAAAATCACGATTGAAATGGGAAAATTCTGACTGCTTTGCTGTGATGGAGATGAAACGGGAAGAGAATCACGCAGGATTTTGGAATTGAGCTGTTATCAAATCTGTTGTTGATCTGCTGCTGCATTGCTGTTGATTTTCTGTTTTAATTCCAATTGATTGCCATTGATTTCAATTGAATGCTGCTGCGTTGAGAGAGCCGAATTGGGAAGAAAATTAAATCGAAAAAGGAAGGAAAAGAAATATCGATCTGCTGTGAAGGAGATGAATCGGGCAATAAAATCAACATTGATGGGAAGGAAAATTTGATTGATCTGCTTTAAGCGCGCCTAAAAAATCAACGTCAATGCATGCCGGAACATTGCACATTTTTTTATGCAGATTTCGAAATTTTTTAGGAAGGAAAGAAAAAATAAAAAATGATTTGGTCCTTTAAAAATTCTCTAATTGCACCCAATTGGATTTAAACTTTTTTATGCAATTAAATCCCATCAAAAATTCAATCTCAACCTTAGCTTTGCGCGATCTCCTTATCTGGCCCTTGGCTCCTGATTTTCGCGATTTAACCCTCAATCAACCATTAAACTCTCAATTTGTTCAATTTTGCCCTTGAACCCAAAATCTATTTTTGAAATACTTTTTTTCGAAACATAAAAAAATAAAGAGTCAAAAATTGGGTAGCAACAGATGCCCCCTCTTTACAATGCTTACGACTAAAGTCTTGTAAAAGACTTTAAATAGTAGGTGTTGTAAAGAAAAACAGAATGGAGGATATGGGTCTCGTTTTTCTGGGTGACCTACCCAAGCTAGATATGAAGGGTCTCATTTTTCTGGGTGACCGACCCGGTTAGTGGTTAGAAAGGGTCTCATTTTCCTGGGTGACCGACCCGATTAGTGGTTAGAAAGGTCTCATTTTTCTGGGTGACCAACCCGGTTAGTGGTTAGAAAGGCCTCATTTTTCTGGGCGACCAACCCGGTTAGTGTGGTCTCATTTTTCTGGGTGACCGACCCGGCTAAAGAGGTCTCATTTTTCTGGGTGACCGACCCGGTTAGTGGTTAGAAAGGTCTCATTTTTCTGGGTGACCGACCCGGTTAGTGTGGTCTCATTTTTCTGGGTGACCGACCCGGTTACTGGTTAGGAAAGGTCTCATTTTTCTGGGTGACCGACCCGGTTAGCATGGCCTCTTTTGATGGGTGACCGACCCGTGGTCTCATTTTTCTGGGTGACCGACCCGGTTAGTGGTTAACAAGGTCTCATTTGATGGGTGACCGACCCGTGGTCTCATTTTTCTGGGTGACCGACCCGGTTAGCATGGCCTCATTTGATGGGTGACCGACCCGTGGTCTATGGCCTCATTTGATGGGTGACCGACCCGTGGTCTCATTTTTCTGGGTGACCGACCCGGCTAGCATGGCCTCATTTGATGGGTGACCGACCCGTGGTCTCATTTTTCTGGGTGACCGACCCGGCTAGCATGGTCTCATTTGATGACCGACCCGTGGTCTCATTTTTCTGGGTGACCGACCCGGCTAGCATGGTCTCATTTGATGGGTGACTGACCCGTGGTCTCATTTTTCTGGGTGACCGACCCGGCTAGCATGGTCTCATTTGATGGGTGACCGACCCGTCTCGAGCAACATCGATCTTCAATTCGTCATCGATCTTCAATTCACCTTCCGCGATTTTGTTGACCTGAGATTCTCTTTAGAAACATAGGCCCTTTTCTCTGATACTCCATTATCAACAGGATGCCTTTGCCTAATCTCCAAAGCTTTGCAGGCTTCTCTGATTGGATGACTCATTCAAATTGTCATAAGTCATTCAACCACTCAACCGCAAGCGCCTTGCTTATTATGGGCTATCTGCGATGATCTTTGCTTTTATCCATATCTGACCATGCCCCCAAGTGTGGGGTTGCTTGATTTTCCATTTAGCGCAGAGTTCTATTATTATTCTTCCATTGAAGTTCTGAGCAGTATCAGTTATGATCTTTTCTGGTGGTCCGTATCGACATATCAAACAAATTTCTTCAACACCTTTTGCATTACATGAGTAAATGACCCAACTTTTACCCATCTTGTGAAGTAGTCGATAGCCACGAGAAATAAACCTATGATCATTGCTGGCTTTTGGTTGATAGGTCCAATCACATTAATTCCTCACAGTGCAAAAGGCCACGGAGATATCAAGCTAAACATAAAAGCCGGAGGGCATTGATTTTGTCACCACGGACTTGACACTTATGACACTTGCGGACATAGTCGATGCAATCCCTCTCTAATGTCCTCCAGAAATAACCATTTCTTTGCATTTCTCTAGCCATCATATGCCTATTAGTATGGGTCGAGCGGATCTCTTCAAGGACTTCCCGAAGCGCGTTTTTTGCTGCAGCTTATCTGGGCATCTTAGCACAGTCCCATCAGATGACCTCTTATACAGGACCTCCTCATCAAGGTAAAAATCCATAGTTAACCTCTTCAAGGTTTTCTTCTCTTTTTGGATGCCCCCAGGGGATAAGCTTGATTTTGGATGAAATTATTGATATCATAGTACCAAGGGTTTCCCTCTATTTCTCCTTCAACTGAGCAGCATCCATAATGATCAGTCACACTAGTAGCATTTCTGTATTTTCAAAACCAATGTTGTATTGCCTTGGGGGTCTATAACAATGAATCACCACACGTAAACCAAACTTATCCAATCCATGGTTTACCTTGATATTCAAGATCAAGCCGGCCTTCTTTCCATAAGCTTTCAGGGATGATAAAATAGGCTCCACTAAAATCTCAAAAACAGAATCTGACTTCATAACATACTGGGATCACACAAATTTTCACTTTTACTGTGGTGCTGATGGATCCAATTTTGTAATAAACCTTTTTGAGGCTACTGCACACCTTTTCTTATCTTGGGAGGTCTGATTCCAACACTTACAACAGAGGTTGGAGGAGGCCTTTTGGAAGACATAGATTTCGTTGATGGTTCTGTCTTCTTGGAGGAAATGAGCGATGAGTTTAGAATGGCCTCAATAGCTTCACGTTGTTGTTTCCTCTTTGTAATCATATCTAAACAAGCACCTACAGGATTAGGATCTTTACCATCATTGACCTCCTTGCTTTTGAGGCTGCCTTCATCTGAGGATGTAGAATTCTACAAATTCTTCTGGCTTCTCACCTTCAATAGATTTCTTTGTTCCCTTGCTCAATTTCAGATTTTTGTGGCCATCACCGAATTCATGTTCAGAACGCTCCCTAGAACTCTTTGAATTTGCACATTTATCTTTCTTCTTACCGGAGTCAAGTTTCTTCTCGCTTCTTTCTCTTCCCTTGCTTTCATCACCAGTAACAGATTCCCCTGGAATTACAGACTTGACATCCATTTTCCCTGGAAGATCATGTTCCTCTCTGGCTTTTCTTTTGCTACTTTGGATATAAAAATCCTTACCGTCTCCAGCAACAGTACTATGGCATCGGGTCACAGAACGAATAGAGTTTTTTTTATCCCTGTGCACTTTCTGCTCATTTTGTTTGCCTAGTTTGCCATTGCTTCTAGAATTTTCAGCATGCCTAGACAGTCTTGAATGATAATATATAATTTCTCTCTTGCAAGCATCTCTAGGAGCTGTTTCAAACAAGGATTCATATGGCTGTTTCGCTGAGATGACCAAATTCCTCTCTTTAGCATCCTTTACTAGAGCTGCCCAGTTCCGGTTCGTCTGCAAGGTCCTCGCATTACCCAAAATCCAAAGCGAGAGCTAGGCTCTTGTCAAGGCAACATTCATCCGTCTTACATCAGCGACAAACCCAAAACTGCTGGAGCTCAATCCATTCATAGATGAACTTTAATCAGCTGCTCTAACAGTGGAAAGTATCAGTATCAACCTCTCGGCCAGCACGTAATGGAGACCATCTTTTCTTCAATTTATGATGGTTCAATTTGTTCGCTGCATTGGATGTTCTTGTTGTTAACTTTCAACTCATGAACCAAAAACAAAATGCACGATCTTCTCGCTTGAGGTCTGTAACTGCGTCATGGTCAATGGTTGGGACTTTCACGATTTTCATTTCCACTATCTTCTCGCTCAGCAACCACTTTACAGTTTTTGCCTGCAGCTGCTGCTATCACCTCTACATGTTTGTCATCTTGCTCACATAATTCTGCAGACTCTTTCGTATTGGAGGAACTGACGGTTTCAATAGATGCTTTGCACTGTTTCCCCAACAGATTTGCAGAAATAGCTGCTGCTCATTTTCTTCAACATTTCCAACTTCTTTGATTGCCTTTTCTGATCCACAGTTATAATCCATTCTGCTGCTCAACATAATATCTAAGGCACTCTCACCAGTTGTTGGGTAAGATCTATTCGCGACTTCAGCATTGTCGGGTAGCTTTTCATTTCCTCCATGGTGAAAAGATCTATTCTCAGCTTTAACATTATCAGATATATTTCCATTACCTCTATCATGATCAAGTACACACTTGATAATCCCATCAGCCTTAGAATTCATCGAAGGCAAACTATTTTCCGTATTCACTAGAAACTGGACCAACATCCTGTAATGCTTCTTTGCTGTCTCCATTAGCATTGTTGGGGGTCACCACACAGTTTGCTACCTTCTCGTTTCCTTCACAATCTGAACAGCCTTGAAAACCAGTATTATTGTCTTCAAGGTCAATATGAAGTGTCATATCTGGTAACTCAACATTCTGAGTCATCCTACTTGCATTATCCTGACTTCCAATATTAACATTGCCAGACGATCCATTACCACTGAATTTTGGCCTGATCAACTTTCTTTTTTTATGCTGCTGACCTGATAAACCAATGTTTTCTGTACTCCCTGTATTGGCAGCACTCACAATTTTCTGTGCTTTTCTACGACGCTTGAAATCTGCTCGCAGAGTTGACATAATCAGAACTCCTTCTTCTTGTAGGAAAAGAATGCCCGTGATGACTAGTTGGGACATTCGTCCTAGACTCAATACCCCCCTCATGGCCATTCCCCACCATATTGTGTGTCACAACCCGGGTATCTTCGGCCAAACCTCCAACTTTATTCAAAGAGACCACAAACTGCTCCTTCGAGATAAGTGTTCTGAAAGGAAGACTTGTGTACCTATCATACTCTCTTCTGTGCTTGCTGGTAGAGTCCTCAAAGTTCTCAGTGACACTTCTAGCTTCTTTTGCAGTGTACCCAACTGATCTTGCAACATTGGATCGAGTAAATTGCCTCTCAAGTAGCCTGTCTTTTATCTTTCTTTTACTTAACAATAAAAGAAGCTTTTCAACCTTTCTTTCAGACAACCCAAAGTTGAACTTGTGGTAAAAAATAATTCTCGTTGCATCACGGAATTTATTTTCAGAGAGTGCGTCACACTGCCTTATGCAAAAATGCTGTAAAAGATTACGGAACATACATCCTAATGATAGGTTCTAGTTCCTTTACGTGAGACATATGGTAAGTTTACTACTTGGTCTCTAAAGAGGGTCTCTTGTTGTCCCAGTGATCACCCTCGTAAAGGCGATATGGGGGTTTAACAGATAGTGGGATGGCACGTATACCAATCACTACCAGTCTAAACACTCAGCAAAGAGTTGGGGTTTACACAAACTTCAACCTTGACTCAAGTCATAGGTAAGCTGCTAGTCCCCCACTTATCTTAAAGTTTAGTGTGTGCTCTCAAGATAACAGTGATGACAGGATGTAAAGATGCATGCTAAAGCTTCTAAAAAAATATAAATCATCCATTAACAAATACATACCATAAACAAACAAAACCATCAAGCCTAGTCCAAGTCCCCAGCGGAGTCGCCATTCTGTCGCACCCTAAAAAATGTTAGCAATGCGGCGTCGTGACGACTCGTCCCCGTGAGCGGGGGATTAAATGTCGGGGGGTTCTCTATATTTGAAAAAGGGGAGTCGCCACCTAGTATTAATGGTTACTAGGAAACCTAAAACTGGTCTTTCAAAGATTCTAGGGTAAGGGACTGGTTGCGTAAAGGGAAGGTTTTAGCACCCCTAGTACGCCCTACCTAAGGTAAGCTGCTTGACGTTTTGGTTTGCGTATGATTTGCTATGGCTTTGAAAAAAAACATATGTTAATTAAATGGCAAATGGGATATCATTCCCCCCGAATATTTTGGATATCAACCCCTTAGGATTTATTTATCCAAACACCGACAGTGAATAATAGCATATTATTCCCGCCGAATATTTTGGATATTAACCCCTTAGGATTTATTTACCCAAATACCAACAGTGAATAATAGCATATCATTCCCGCCGAATATTTTGGATATTAACCCCTTAGGATTTATTTACCCAAATACCGATGGTGAATAATAGCATATCATTCCCGTCGAATATTTTGGATATTAACCCCTTATGATTTATTTATCCAAATACCGATGGTGAATAATAAATTCCAAAATAAGATTTTTATATTTTTTTGAATATTGGCCAATACCGTTTGGATATTAACCCCTTAGGATTTATTTACCCAAATACCGATGGTGAATAATAGCATATCATTCCCGTCGAATATTTTGGATATTAACCCCTTATGATTTATTTATCCAAATACCGATGGTGAATAATAAATTCCAAAATAAGATTTTTATATTTTTTTGAATATTGGCCAATACCCTTTGGATTTTACAAACTTGTTGTAAAATCTCAAAATGCAAGAAATGATTTTTTCTTTGCGAAATCCATGCTAAAACTCATTTTTCTTCAAAAACCCAAGATAATATATATTTTTGAAACAAAAGAACGATTTTTAAAATATGCTAGTGTATTGGCCGTATGCAAGAAAACAACACATTTTTTCTTTAACAAAAATATTTTGGAAAATTTGTATTTTTTATATTTTTTTATTATTTTCTCTTTTTCGGTGGGCTGGCTGTCAGCCCACCTAAATTCGGGCTGGGCTGACAGCCCAGCCCACCTTATCTCCCGGCTGGGCTGCTAGCCCAGATGGCTGGCAGCCCAGACCCATCGGGGCTGGGCTTCCAGCCCAGACGCTGGAAGTCCTTCAGGGCCAGGCCAGGCACAAGGCCCGGCCCGCCAAGCCCACGCGGAGAGCCCCCCCCTGCATGCAAAATTTTGCAAATGCAGGGGTGATGAACAGTGATGCACCAATTTTCCAAGTGTAATGAAAGGCTTACCTGTTAACACATTTGGGTAGAGGATTCCGAGGTGGTTCTTTTGGTCGTGTTGGCGTCGGATATGGTGGCCTGAGGTGGCCGGAAACTGCGTCGGAATGGAGACGGATCTGCTTGCTGCGACGGGGCTGCTCTGTTTTCTTCAACCGGAGGAGGTGACTGGGCTGCTAGAATGACGACGGAGATTATGGTGATGATAAGGCAGCTCTTGGTGGCCGAAGCTGGTGGTCGGAGTGGCTGAGCCGAGAGGGAGAGAGAGAGAGCGTTTCGGGTCTGTGTATTTTAGAGAGAGAGAGGCAGAGTAAAACGAGGGGAAATGCTGAGGAGAGTAGGAAGAATTAACTCAAAATTTTTATCTCAATGGCTCTTTCATTCTCTCTATTTGTCTCCGTCCTTAACAATGTGTTTCTCATGTAAATCCCTCCTCTGTTTTCTGTTTTCTCCCCCCCCTTTCTCCTCAACGTATACTGCTATTTATAGCAGTACAAGACCCAACGTTCATCAATGTTTAATGCAGGGTATTGAATGCAATCAGAGGAAAATCAGGCATAAAATCACGATTGAAATGGGAAAATTCTGACTGCTTTGCTGTGATGGAGATGAAACGGGAAGAGAATCACGCAGGATTTTGGAATTGAGCTGTTATCAAATCTGTTGTTGATCTGCTGCTGCATTGCTGTTGATTTTCTGTTTTAATTCCAATTGATTGACATTGATTTCAATTGAATGCTGCTGCGTTGATAGAGCCGAATTGGGAAGAAAATTAAATCAAAAAAGGAAGGAAAAGAAATATTGATCTGCTGTGAAGGAGATGAATCGGGCAATAAAATCAACATTGATGGGAAGGAAAATTTGATTGATCTGCTTTAAGCGCGCCTAAAAAATCAACGTCAATGCATGCCGGAACAGTGCACATTTTTTTATGCAGATTTCAAAATTTTTTAGGAAGGAAAGAAAAAATAAAAAATGATTTGGTCCTTTAAAAATTCTCTAATTGCACCAAATTGGATTTAAACTTTTTTATGCAATTAAATCCCATCAAAAATTCAATCTCAACCTTAGCTTTGCGCGATCTCCTTATCTGGCCCTTGGCTCCTGATTTTCGCGATTTAACCCTCAATCAACCATTAAACTCTCAATTTGTTCAATTTTGCCCTTGAACCCAAAATCTATTTTTGAAATACTTTTTTTCGAAACATAAAAAAATAAAGAGTCAAAAATTGGGTAGCAACAATAATAGTGATTATTTATTCTTTCATACTAATAATAATAATAATAATAATAATAATAATAATAATAATAATAATTTTTTAATTGGTTTTTGTTGCTTGCTGTTTTGTTCATGCTTTTTATTTTTTTCCCTCGGTATAATTTAATAATTTTTGTTGTTTTTATTCTGGCGGCAATAATAATTTTAAATGTTAAGACTCCGATGTTGCTATTGTTATAATATTTTAAATTAATATTGCTTCCTTTTCCCTGTTTTTTTTGTGTTTGCTCTTTCTATTAATTGATTTTTATAATTTTATTATCTGCACAATAATGATTTAAGTAAGTTGTTTTTTTTCTTATTCAAATATTTTGCTCTTTTTTCTAATGTTAGTGTGCGCTCTTTTGTGATCGTTTATGACGCAATACCTATATTATAAAAGATGTAATCTATGCTTACGTTACAAACTCAACTCAAAATTGTAAACATTTTATCTCCTAATCAATAATTTTTATTTACTTATATCATATAAATTTATCGTTGTAGAATTAATTATGTTAAATTATATACAAAAAAAATACCCGCGGCAACGCGCGGGCAATTTGCTAGTATATATATAAAAGGGGTATTGAAGGGATGTAATTATATCTAAAAAGCCATGGTGAGTTAGCAATTCATTCATACGAGAGATAACTATATATTTAAAATCATGATTAAAATTTATTAGAAAATTTATGAAATTAAATATTCAGGCTACATGAAAGAATTTAGCATGAAGATTATGTTTTTATTATTATATTATATATACTTAATTAATATTGAATAATTATTTTGAATTTAGATTTGTCCTGATACATTAAACATTCTTTATGAATTTATTTTATTATTAAATTTATATTAATTAATTATTAGTTTAGGATTATTAACTTACAACCCAAAAGAGATTCATTAGAATTTATTGTGATGGGAACAACCAAGTTGTCATCAAATTCTTGTATAATTCCTACCATTTAATGATCATCTGTATTGAGAAGTTCTGTTTGAGATTTTTTTTCTTCATGTCATTAACTTCTTGATTTATATTATATCTCTCTATCATTTTATTTGGATCACTTATTGATTATATTATTGTTGATTTTCTTTATTAAATTTCAAAATAATTTTTTGTTTACTAGAATTCTATTCTTATGGTTTAAAAAATTGACTTATGGTTTAATTTTACAATCCAAATTTGTATTGTATTTTTCATTTTTTATGTTGTGTTAAAAAAAATTGACACCTTGACTGTGTTAGTTCGCAGATGAATGAGACGGCTTTTTAAATGGATAAAAAGCAAACTTCAATTTAGATCCTGTTTAATACTGCGTTTTAAAAGCGTTTTTGAAAAGAAAAAAAAATTTATTTTTATTTTTATTTTTATTTTTTATTTTAAATTAATTTTTTATAGTGTTTTTAAATTATTTTGATGTGCTGATATCAAAAATAATTTTAATAAAAATAATTTTAATAAAAATAATAAACATCATTTTAATATTTTTCTAAATAAAAAAATACTTTAAAAAAATAAACTTAACCATACTTTCAAACATAGGATTCTCGATCAACAAGTTGACTAAGTCAATTTACGGATGAGCATTTAACTTTCTGAACGGGATGAACAAGTTATCGAATCTATCCAATAAAAGCCCGGTTGCTTTGAGAACTATGCAAAAGACAAAACAATTTCGCCCAACCCATTTCACAGCATAAAGACAATCCATTTTTCCAAGCTAGACAAGAGATTGATAGGAGCGTATGTTTCCTCCAAGCATATTTTATAGATTTATCTTCTCTTTTTTTTCTTTTTTTTCGTGGTTACAAAATATTGCAAGCTAGTGCATTTGCGATAATCTTAAACCATAGCAATTTCTTTTTTTTCATCGAACAAAAAAAAAAACATAATGGTGCCCTGAACTTGGTGCCATCCAACACAACAAATCAAGGTTGCCAGTCTCTTTTTATTTCAATCAAAATGGTTGAAATATTCCGTATCAGTTAAAATAATAAGACAAAATTGTGTTATTTTTATTTGGGTTTAAATTCTGGCCAATTTTGGATTTTTTGGCCAAATACCGGCTGAAACGTTCTGGTTTTATTCCGCCCGTTTTATTTTGGGCAAATAGTTTTTTTTAAATAACAAATAATTTTACAATATTAATCATATCTCTTAATCCGACTGTTAGATTGAAATAATATTTTACGAGGAGTCTCTTGACATATTTATATATATTATGTTAAAATTTCATATCAATCAGAGAATGTAATGACCTTGCAAAATTGATGGTGACATTCTCATAATACTATATATGTTTATAATTTTGTCTAGAAAAATAATTTTTTAGATTAAATTGCATTGAAAGCATGGCTAGCTAAATCCCATTTGGTAAACGAATTGTAGCAATTCTAGGGACTAAGAACAAGCAAGTACCATTATTCTAGGGTTCACCAAAGTTCAAGAACATGCACCCATGCAAAAACACAGTAATTGGAAAATAAAGCAGCTCCATGACATTATCGGGAAGATATCCCTCGCTGGACGATATTGGAAAGATGATATACTGACTTGTAAATGGATTACACTCCTAAATGTTGGTGATCTTGCTGTATTCATGGATCTGACAAGCAAAATAACCCATTGCAAGGGTTGAAAGTACCAAATTCAGAATCAAGGAAGTTGAGTTTCGGATAAAAGCACATTATTTTGTCAATCTCCAACTGTTGTTACCACTCATTCTCTCTTTACACGAGCATATTGGAGTTTCTGTGACCCAGAACAAAGCGCATTAGAGAGAGTTGATTACTACAGATTCTTGCATGAGTTTGCTTGCAGGATGATGTATTTGTGAGAAAGAATGATCCCTCTTGAAAAGTTGCTGCATTATTATCACAGATTCGTGTTAAAGAACCATCTCACCTAAAAACTTAAACTTGTAAGTGAGGTCCCATAATATGATTTATATTATTCTCTAACGCACACCCTCAAGTGAAAGCCCTTTGGGCTTGAAACTTGCACAGGTCCACATTACCTTGTGCTTGATTTTTATCAAATAGAATGGGGTGGTGAGATTTGAACTCGTGACCGCTGGGTCAACAAGGCTCTGATACCATGTTAAAGAACCATCTCATCTAAAAACTTAAGCTTGTAAGTGAGGCCCCATAATATAATTTATATTATTCTCTAACAATTCGTAACTAAGTTTGCTTGCAAGATGATTGAAAGAAGGATCTCTCTTGAAAAGTTATCGCATTATTATTACAGATTCTTGCCTAAGTTTGCTTGCAGGATGATTAATTTGTGAGAAAGAAGGATTCCTCTTGAAAAGTTGCTACATTAGCTATACATACACACATCCATAAAGGGCAATGATTCCAGGATCCTGTTAGCTTATATCTCTAGGCCTGCCAACACACAGATAGATGGAATTGGAGATTTCCCAGTACTACAATCAAGCCAAATAATTGACAAGGTATCGTCTTACCAAAAAGCTTAAAATGTTAAAAGATTCTAGAATATAATTTTTTTTTAATTCCCCCTGAAATGAAAGCCTTTTGGACTTGAAACTTCCATAGATTCATACTAACTTGTGCTTGATTTTTTATCAATTAGAATTGGATGATAAAATTCGACTCATGACCGCTGAGTCAACAAGGTTCTGATATCATGTCGAGGAATCACCTCGCCTAAAAGCTTAAACTATTAGGTGAAACCACGTAATATAATTTATATTATTCTCTAACAATAATCAAGTATTATACTTAAACTAACATATGAGAACAGGCCACTTCATTAGCGTTGTTGAAAAAAACATTGATTATGGAATCATCGGTCTTCAGAGATAGAAACCGGTGTAATGGAAATATATAAAACAAGCAAAACACCTGATAAGCACGTTTATATGAAGAGAAAGTTTCAATTAATTAATTTAAACAAGAAGGATAAGGTTTGTGTGAAAGAATGATACCAAATTATTCTAAAAAGACATCTGAACCTTTCTTTAATCTTGCAAACAATATTTCAAAATGAAACTCCAAAAACATAATTACAGGATTTGTATAGATAATAAGCTTGGAATAATAACATTTTAGTAAGAATTTGATGTTGTTAATAATAATTATTAAAAAAAATTAATCCAAAAACTTAAATTAAAATTATAAAAAAATATTAATGATGTAAATCAAAACAGATAGGGTACATTGTCGGTTAAATCTGACTCTATGCTAGCATTTGTAAGCAAAACGATGCCAACTGATAAACAAAGACACGAGCAGAAAAGATGATATTATAGCCAGGTCAAATAGGAGAGGTATATATATATATAATATTATCATTTGATTATTGACTTGAGACATGTTTTTTTTGGGTTGACCACGTAGATTCATTTTGTTTTTATTGTATCTTGTTATTAAATTATTTTTTTCTCAATTTCAACCTCAAATAATAAGTTTATTGAAAATAAACTTCATAATTTCTTTTGATTTGCTGTTATTATAGTCTTATAATTTTGATTATGAATTTGACAGGTTAACTCATGTAATTATTTTTACTTTTTATTAGGTTAATCTTAATCTCATGATCTAGATCGCATATTTGACAAGTTAATTTTTTTTGTTATTTCTAATTATTATTTTTAAACTTTATTCTTCATTATTGAGTTATTATGGTCTCATGATCCAAGTCATAGATTTAATAAGTTAATCAAGATTAATCCAAGTCAATCAAATATAATATTATCTTTAATGTTATTTAAAAAAAAATCTTGATTTTTTTATAAATTAAACTATATTTTTATTATTCTTGATGTTATTTTTGAATTCATCGAATCAATCAAATAAAATTGGATCAATCTCCATATGACTTTTTTTTTTACTTGAAAAATATTAACAATATCTGGATATTTATTTTGTATATTAAAAAAAAAACTAATCCGACTAGCGAGGCTAGCCTGTGATATAGTAATTTTATCTTAGAAGAACAAGCTTCTTTCAACGTGACTATCAGCATCATCTTTTTCTTGGTTTGTCGCCAGGACCATCAGATATTCAACACCATATGAATCACTTGGTGCGATTTGGCAACGTAAGGACACTGAAATACCTTAAAAAAATCTGGAACCATTTTTTTAAATGTAAAATCCATCATCGGACGTTCAGAATTATGATATGGTATGGTAACAATCACCTAGAGCAGCATTTTGGTCAATGAGCTCATGCCATGCCAGCTCAACTTTCTCAACATGGCAAATTGCTTTCAACCTTTTAAATCCCCAAATTACCCTTTTTAAATGCCCGTTTAGTTTTGTATATAAATTCTTTACCTAGCAAGTAAAATTAATTTTTTTAATTACATTTCTTTAGACAAACAATTTAATTATAACGAAAACCAACACCAATCAACAAGTTATAATCAAACATACAAACACAGGTATTAATATTAGGTTTTCGAAAACAAAGGGTTTAAAACAAAGGGTTTATTTCATTAGAAAACACGGAAAAAACAATAATCTACTCCAAAAATATTTTCTGCAATTTTCTGCATTTATGCAGCTAAATATTGCAAAAGATATTCCATTTCAAAACTTCTGCAATTCTTGAGATCACTATATCCCATTACATCATAATAATCAGACCACAATCTAAATCCTGATCAAACATTGCAAATTAGCATCAGTAAAATTTAGAAAGTAATTTCTCAAGGAGTTCAAGTACCGGAGCTCTACTGTGTAGCAAAAAAAACGGAGCTATGTAAAAAAATTAATTCAATTTCCTATGAAAGCATCCAGTAAAACTATTCCACTCCCAATGCTGTGTGACACTCTATTTAAAATGTTATTGCCACCCTATTCATTTACAATTTTGCAGGCATCCTCTACGAGTTAAAGGTAGATGATGGAGAAAATAGGTCAGGACAGTGGTAAATTATTGTCAACTCACGCCTTCCGCAACCTGACTAGATATCAAGATAATGTTTGAACATCACTTTCGCAGAACCTCCATGAACCGTCATCTTGCCTTTTTAGAACATAAAGGGTTTTATAGGTGCTGCAATACATCAGAGACACAAGTATAAAACAGAAATTATCAGAACAATACACTTCTGGATTCGGGTTTTTATTTTGAAATTATACTATTGGAACCACCTCGGAATCTAGATTCATTAACGACAATTTGTTGAGCTACATGTTCTTTACTATTATTTTGTTGTTATATTTTTTTTTTTTGAGAATGTCAATTCATCAAATTTGTGATTCATAAGTACTTCACAACTGATGTGGGACAAGGTTCATTGAAACAAACAATCTAGTGACAAGAAAAAATGAGGATATACTGACCTGTAATAGTTTGGGTTTTTCTGCTGAGATTCATCAACAAGCTCCGCTGCTTCCTCAAGGAGAACTTCAATTTCTGCGATCTCCAAACCATATCCATCTAAGAAAATGTCAGCTCGCAAAATGGACAGTTGCAGCAAAACAAATCTCCAATAACAAGACTGTGTTTTTGCTGCTTCAGCTAAATCTTGCCACTGCAAATAAAAAATGCAAACAAGGCAAGCAATCACAACACTTTAAATCTTTAGAAAGGAACAGAAATTTAATTCGTTGTTAAGCTGTATTCCCATCCAATCATGCACATAAAAATATACAGGGGCTGTAAAATAGTCATTTGAACCAAAAAAAGTTATTGGTGGTCTAATTTATTATAGCCAAATTAAAATTTCTCAAACTCATCAATAAACTGTTTTGCAAATGATACCCTCAAAATCCTCAAAAAAAATATATATCAAAGAACAAAGACTAAATTTCAATAGTTTTCATTCTGAACTCAAATTAACGTTCAAACCAAATCTGAAATATGTTGTTCACAAGAATGTAATTGAATATCCTTATCATAATCCACCTCAATAGTGGATAAGCTGACTATAGTTAGACTCTTGTAGAGCAAGTGGATTATATTTTCACAATTTAAATTGGCATTTATGATTGGGCAAATTACTGTCATCCAATGACCTAAAAAAATCATTGCATCTTCAAAGTCTTCACAAGATTATTAGATTGGAAGCTCAATGATTGAATATCTTATCACAACAAATATATTTTACCTGGGCAAGCATGGACTCATCAAGGACTTCAGAGAGGCTGTGAACTTGGTAGCTAGGACCCAGAGCTTCGGCTTTAATTGCCTGCCAATGATCAACAAGAGCTTCAGCTTCTTCCACAGGCATTTGTTTTCTAGATACAGTTGCCATAGAAGGTGATATACTAGAAGCAAGCCTTGAACTTTGCAATGTTTTATCATCGAGCCGGTTTCCATACTGCATTTTAAGCATGGACAACAGCTTTCTCATTCTTTCAGCAATACCACTTCCTCCAATATGAACAGGGTGAACATTGTGATCAAGAAAAGAATCTGTTTTCCAGGCAAGGGAACTTGTGCTGATACTAGTTCTATCAGAGATCAGATTAGATGCAACTATTCTCCTTCTTGAACCCGTGCCTGATAGTTTAAAAGTAATAAACACAAAAAAGCACCCCAATACCGCAACACAACTTATCTTTCTAGCTACATCTGCATGTTGTAACCAACTTTCCCAAGCTCTTCTATTGTGAGCACCAATCTCTCTCTTCAATTGCACTGATGGCTCATTACAGTTGCTTCCACTGCCATTCTCTGTCAAGATCAGTGAGCTTTGCAAATCAGTTGGAGACAACTGCTTTACAGCAGACCTGAAATGTTGGGAAGAGTTCATATATGGATGTGATTCCCCAGCCATTCGCTTCATAGCAATATCAGACAGTGGTCGACGGGACAAAGTAGAAGCAGCTTGTGCAGGCACTCTACTTCTCTTGCTCCCAATAACTCTCTTTTCACCACCAAAAAAATTCACCTGTAGAAATGTACATTTGTAACAGAAGTTCCTGCTAATGCTAGAGATTATCATTCTTTTTATGGTTCATAGATATGATTCTCACCAAAGAAGGCGAGCAGTCTCTAGTATCTGAAAAGACAACAAGCACAGAATCCTTCAGCCATGTTTCCTGGCAAAGTTCAGCAGGCATTCTGACATGAGAAAGTATCAACACTTAAGAATCGTCTAGTGCATGAACTTAATAGATCATCACTTGCCATGAACCATGAAGGGGAAAGACCACAAAGGGAATGGACATACAAGAGAAATGTCTTCAATAGTGGGATTTTCTATAATGAAAATAAACATAAAAAGGATAACATGGCCCAGTAATAGGGACTTTAATATATCAACTTTGCAAGACACTGTACTCTCCCTGAATTTATTCATCAATACTCATTCTAGTTTGGAAACGACCACTAGTGGAAGAAAAATCAAGCAGAATTTATTCAACAAGATGTGTGAATATTGAAAGTGAGCTTGCGTGTCTCTAGTTCAATCATAGTGAAAGAAACTTTTTTGGCTAGAGCAACAAATAACTTCACGATGAAACATTAGCAACTAAATTGCACAGCATCCAAAATAAAAGCATAGGCTACTGGAAGAGGCTTATTAACTCAGGAGCCAACATTAAGGTCCCTTCCTCACCCCTTGTAACTTATCCCCTAATACCCCCCTCCAATGCATAAGTGCAGCACAAACAGACTTAATCGGTCGCTAAGCAGCTGAAATAACCAAAAGACAACAGACATATATTCTAGAGGTAGAAGCACAACCAAAGTGTGTCTAATCATGTAAGAACATCCAACCTTAAAGCTTCAACAATGGTACAAGGAGAGGGGCACTACATAAGGCTATAAGGAACCTCATACGTGCCCATTATTAGGTCATTGGGAAATTTCCAGAATGTAAACAACATGAATAAAATAAATTAGATGATGGTGGTTATTTAAAAGAGCAGCATGTAGGACAACACTAATAAGAAGAAGCAGAGCATAATAGGCAAGCGGTGATACTGTGTTAAAGCACATGCTATTGGGTTGGAGGTGCTCAATAGCCCATATAACACGGGAAGGCCATTGTGAATGAGGAACTTGAAAACCCTCTTTTCCCCTCTAACATTGAGCAACCAGAGCATGAGCAAATATAGATGGTAAAAAAATACCACACCATATTAACATCCAATAAATGATTTGAAAGAAATAAGGCCCATAGCTGTAAAAATATGACGCCGCTCAAGTCTATATTTCACTTGGGGCCTTCCTAACCGTAAAAGTATTAACCTCCACTTGTTTTTTCAAATGCATGCATGCGGTGATGTTCAACTCATGGGGCCAGAATAAAAAGGGATACCAATGATGGTTTTGCACCAGAGACATCTTTTATCTCCTTTCCTGAGACTAAATTCCGTGCAGCAAGATTTGAATTTGATTGTAGCTGCTGAAGCTTTTCAACTGCTTGGTCTTGATTGCCCTGAAAATAAAAGATGAAAAATTCCCCAGGAGTTAAAAAAAGGAGTGCCAGAGAAAGGCATTGGACTGGGGAGCACAAAAGGAGTATGGATAGAGATTGACCAGTAAAAACCAAGATATGCAAACCAAACATGCTAATGGAACTGTATCTTAGAAAAAAGGGAGCTCAAAAATACACCTGACCAAGCAGAAACAAGCAGAAAGCTTCTTCAAATTTTAGATCAATACCCTCTGATGCTATCAAACACTCGCATATAGTTTTTGCATTGTTGATCTAGCAAACAACAGAAAAAACAAGATAACAAGACAGAACTCACAGCTTTTTTATCACAATAAAAGGTGCAATTTAGTATTTATACCAATTCTGATTGCTTGCTAGAAAAACCAAGAGCAACATGAGCTAAAAGCACCATGTAAAAACAATTGAAATCAATCACAACCCTTTGATTCTGTGACTCAAGTGATTTCTTATTCTTGCGAATGACGACTAAATCATCCCAAGGAAGAAGATCAACTATTTCTGTAGCCATGAGTCTGTTAAGTGCTTGGCTCAGAAAACATGGCCAGTCTTGGACTCTGCATGATGTCTCCAAATCAAGGCCCTGTCTGAGCAATTCACGCAAGGCTGCAATTGCTCCTCGTCTCCGTTCTGCATTTTCAGGAGAGTGAGGCATGCCTAATAATTCCAATGTGCATGCAGGTGCAAGCTCCTCCAGAGATTCTTCTATCTAAAAACAAAATGCAACATGTTAACATCAATGTATATGGAAACATACAGGACATGAAAAATGTGGGAAATATAAGTTGTCTGATGCACTTTGTAAAATTTCAAGCACCATTATGTGTTGATGACATGTCCTTCTAAAATATCTATTCACTTGTAAATATCTATTTGCTCTGCTTCATGAAGAATGAGAAAATTCAGAATGACTTAATTGCAAACACAATCTCAGGCACAAGCAATAGGAGGTACCGTATTAAGCAGAAATGACAAAAACCACCATACAGATCCTTAAATGGTGGGGGGGAAGAGCCATTGAATCACAGTTACCTGAGATAGTAATGCCATCTTGCCAAGTGAGATTTTACTCCTTAGAAGGCACTGAGCACGAGCAAGAGCTTCAAATCCAAGGGACACTTTGTTGCTCTCAAAACCAATCTTTGCAATTGCACACTTCAAGAAAGCACCTATGATAAGAAAAGGGGGCATAACAAGCCTGCTACTACAAAATTACTATAATTTGACCCCTTCATTGATTTTCTTACCTCTGCCAATGCCATGGATAGAAGTACATCATGAACATATGGCTTGGCATCTGGATGCTGGAGAGCTGCTCGGCCAATATCCAGAACCAACTTCTCTTCTCCAACCTGTATCAGAGAAAGGAAGATCCCACAATGTTAGCTTAAGACCAAATCCTTCTGCTAGAAAATCTTCCACATTCAACTACTGTCAGCAAAAAGACACCAATCATTGAATAACAAGATTGTTTAACATGCAGCAGAAATTGATGAAGAAAACAAGTGCAACTATTAGTGGATGGAAAGTCTATGAAAAATGGCAATCTGTTCTCTGCTTAAAGACAACCCTCACATAAGAACTACAAGCTCATGGAATTTACTAGAAAGGATTTGAGCAAGACATTACAGACTCACACCTCTTGAAGTAGGCAAAGAGCACCAGGCAACCAAGCCCATGGAATTCGCAGAGAGGATTTTGATGGGATCTTGTCCCTCACATTCCCAGCATATTCTGGTTCAAAAAGAAGCTTATCCCTTACATCCATTAGAAGATCCTGAGATCAACACAGCATGTAAGATGTTACAAAATCCAAAATTGTCTTCCCAGGTCATAATTTTTTTTATTTTTGCAAGTCAGAAAAACTACAAGTTTCAATCTTGAGTCTCCACCTGCCGAGATATAACAGCATCCATGGTATAACCCTCTTCTACTTCAGCATTTTTCAATTGCATCACTGACCTAACAATCTCATCTTTCTCTGCTTTATCATGAACACCAACAAGCTGCAAATTTATTCAGCTGCAGAACGTGACTAACTAAAAAAAACTGGTAACCAAATCAACTTGGTAAAAGCTGGAAAAGGGTGTTGGAACAAATGCCCATGGAGAAGAGCGAAACACACTCTAAAGTCTAAACCCTAGATATGGGGCTACAAAAATTCTAGTATTGATATGCAAATGAATAATTCTTGAATAAAAGTTGGAAAAGAGAGGGGGGAAGCAGGAAAATTTATCGGGTTGGTATATGAAAATGGATGATGCTATTTCCTATTATAATGTTTCCCGGACACACAATTACACTGCATAAGATCATTATGGGTGGTAGCTAACATATGTTATCCTCCATACTTTTCAGCACAGCAAATACCCAAGTATCTTGACTAAAATTTCCATCTAGCAAAGAACAAATTATTTGTGATGCTCTGTAAAAACTCTTTGCCAAACGCTACGGAGGGACAAGAACCTCCACTCCAAAACACAGAAACCACCACACAAATAAATATCTAAAATGTTAGCTTGATAATTTACTCTAAAACTAGAGAAGCCAGTACATCTCTTATACCGATGTTCGCAGGCATTGTTATAAATCTTTTCTACTAAGAGAAAAGGCTGAAATACTTCAAATACATACATTATTTACACAACTAGGCAGACAGTGCAAACTTTCCTGCTTGATATATACACACCAAAACAAATGCTACAGAGAAAGACTGAAATCGACTAACTTAATACGCCGTCATTTTTCTCATTTCTATTATTTTCAGGATCTAAGAGCTCACTAAACCCAAAATTTAATACCGTGTCGTTCTCTGATTAACAAGTCAATAAATTGAGTAATATAATTTCTGCTAATTTAGAATTGAGTTGTAATTAAGACCATGATTTCTCAGCTATTTTCAATATCTCTGCTATATATAAAGAGAGTGTTAGCGCGTTGATGTAACCTGATAACAAGTGACCGGGATTTCAACAGCGGCGGTGGATGTGGCCTTCGTCGTAGCGGCGGCATTGTGAAGAATGCGAGTATCAGTAGTGGCATTGAAAATCAACTTGTTATTAGATTCAAAATCAGGCTTCCTCAAAACCCTAGAGAAAGGAATTGTTCTCTTAACAAAACCTAAACAAAGAAGAGAGCAATCACTTTTTTGGTTAAAATGACAATAACAGCAACGACACGAAGTTGAAAGAATGGTCGGCGACAGATTCAAATTCGACACTGCCATTTTTATGTTATATTTTTTGTTAAATCATGAAAAAAAGGGCTTCTACATTGGAGATGATGACAAAAAAAATGCTTGAAATGTTAGGGTATGTTCAAGTTATTTATTTATTGAAGGGGTGGGGAGATCATGTCCTTTGATTTTTGTCAATTTCAAAAAATAAAAACAAAAGTGTATATGTATATATAATTTGTTCGTTAAAAATTGGAGAGAGAGACTTGTTTTTCTTTCTTTAATGAGTGATCTAGAGAGTAGAGATCCATCGCTTTTGTTAAAGTTTTTGAGGTTTTTTGTGCATTTGTGTCCTCGTTTTATTAATCTTAATTCATACAAGTCCCTGCTAGTATTTTACTTCTCTGGGTTTTTTCATTACCACTATCGTCTCACCACGTGTCTTTCATTTTCTTCACTGCCAAGTGCCACCTTTTTTTTCCCATCTTCATCATCACTATTTTTTTCAAAACAAAAAATACAAATGAATCTAAATAAAACTTGTTGGGCTTTTTCTTCATAGCCCAAAATAATTCTAGAGATTGTCTTTGAGCATATTTTAAACAAATATTTTTGGGCCGAGGAAAAATAGTAGTGAATGTTTGGGCCTCCAAAGGCAGTGAGTATTGCTCTTCATCTGGACCTGATGGGCCACTCTCCAAGAGATCGTCCCATTCCATCTCTTGCTCTTGGATTTTCTTCCAAAAGTATTGATGCAAAGTGACTGCTCCTATGCTACTCACCTCCACATTAACATTAATAAAAGAGCTAAAAGAGCTCGGGGTCGGTACCGTAGCCAGTGACTCATACGCACTGTGGACTGGACTTTTGTCGTCCGTGCGTCGCGCGAGTTCGTCCATCCTTTTTTTTTTTCCGCCTATGAACAGTGTAGTGGCGATGTTAGCCCTGGTAATAGGACAAAATAACGTTTCGGCTGAGGGGTGCGGGCGTAATTGCACGCGTACGGACCGGTCCGGTCCGACGCACCCCCTTCTTTTTTTAATATTTTTTAAATGGCTAAAGAATGTTATAGCCCCTAATAAGACAAAATCGATTAATTTAGGGCAGGGACATAACGGTAACTGACCATTATTATTTATATATTTTTCGAAATCAGTCAGGCGCGTGCGGTTCACGCTGCCGACGGTGTCCCCCCTGACGCCCCTTTCAAGTGGCGCGTGCGGTATTCTACGGTGGCCGGAAATGAGCTACCGGAGTCTAATCCGGTGCGCCTCCGCTTGGTCTTCCTCCCGGTGCGGCGCGTTTTTCCACATGGTGGCCGTGGACGCGGCGGTGGCCGGTTAAAGCCGGTTGCACCGTTTCTCTCTCTCTTGCACGTAAAAGTGCAGAAGAGCCCCCCGGATTTTGTATACTTTCATTTCGGTCCCTTGACTTTTAATTGCGTATATGGGCCTGATTTCAGTTATCTAAGTTTTGATTTTTTTCGATTGGGTCTTTCGATTGCAATTAATTAAATGTTAATGTTTCACTTCGGTCCTCCAGCTTTTAATTTCCGGAATGGGTTGAAAAGGATGAATATATTCGGTACAGAAGTTTCAATTTTTGCAAATTTGTCATTTAATTGAAAATGTTAATAAATCTGATTTTCATTTCAGCCCTTCAACTTTTAATTTTTGATTTTAATCCCTTTATATTTGATTTTAATTTCAGCCCTTATACTTCTATTTTTTAAAATTTCTAATATAACCCCTACTTTTGTCCATGTATATATAAGTGTGTTTAACACAATAATAATAATAATAATAATAATAATAATAATAATAATAATAATAATAATAATAATAATAATAATTTAATTGTTTCTCTTACTTGCTTCTTTGATAATGTTTTTTATTTTTTTTTCTTCGGATAATTTGATAATTTTTATTTTTTTGGCAGTAATAGCAATGATAATTTTTATTTTTATTTTTATTGTATTTCTTTGTTTTATCTTTTGTTCAAGTTTCTAGCATTTTTTTAGTCTTTCATTTATTTTTGTTTCTTTCATAATAATAATAATAATAATTTTTTAATTGTTTCTCTTACTTACTCTTTTGTTAATATTTTTGAGTGTTTTTTTTCAGGATAATTTGATAATTTTTATTATTTTAATAGTAAAAGAAATGATAATTTTAGATTTTCAAACTTTGATTTTGCTATTGTTATACTAGGGGGTGTTGAGCTATTTTATTATATTAAATTTCACATAAATAAATATTATATTTTATTTTGATCCAGCAAATCCTATAAAAATTGTTTACTCAGCCCGCAACGTAGAACATATATTTTTTAAAATTTTCAAATTAAATGATTTTTTCAGCTAATATTTTTTTTTTCTTTGATCATCTATTATATTTTTTTATGTGCTCTTTCTTTTAGTTTTTTTATTGGTTTTATTGTTATTATTTTCAAGTTAGATGAATTTTTTTTTCCTGATAATTATGATTTTTTTTTCTTTTGTTAAAGTTATTATGATTGTTTTTTTTCTTTTATTTATTTCTGTTCTTTATTCATCATTAACACAATAATAATAATAATAATAATAATAATAATAATAATAATAATAATAATAATAATAATAATAATAATCATAATAATAATAATAATAAGAATAAGAATAATAATAATAATAATAATATATTCTTTTTCTTGCTTACTCTTTTGTTAACGTTTTTGAGTGTTTTTTCTTTCGGGATAATTTGATAATTTTAATTATTTTTGCAATAATAGCAATAGTCATTTTGTATCTAATATTACTGGGGATAAAAGACAACTCAAGAACAAAAAATAGATAAATTTACCTAGGTTATCTACAATTAAAAAACGATACAAGTCACTTTTGTCTCGATTACACTGTTCCTTTTAAACGGCAAACAAGTCATTATTATATGTTTCAATATTTATTGCATATTATCGCCTAAAAATATATAAAGAGATAAAAAAAAGGACCTCAGATTTTTTGCAGGAAAAAAATTAATATCAGCATTCTTAAATACATTTAATATAATAATATGATGAATAAATCTTATAAAATAAAAAAAAACAATTTGGCTTTGAATTTTAATTTTGTGCTCTTTTGTTCAAGTTTATTTCTTAAAAAAAAATGAATTTTTAATATTTAAGATCTAATATTACCCGGAAAAAAATACAACTCAAAAAAACAAAGGTCAACAAATTTGCCTAGATTATCTACAATTAAAAAATATACGAGGCACTTTCCGTTTCGACTACACTGTTCTTTTTAGACGGCAAATAAGTAATTATAGCACGCAAAAAATTTATATTTCTTTTCTAAAAAAAATTGCAATATTTTTATTTATAATGTGTCAGATCTAATATTACTGGGGAAAAAAGGCAACTCATATTTATTTATTTTACAAATTTACCTAGGTTATCTACAATTAAAAAATATAAAAAGCACTTCCCATTTCGATCACACTATATTGTATGTGAGGCTAAGTATATGTGTTTAATATTTATTTAATATTATCGCCTAAAAATATATAGAGAGAGAGAGAAAATGACCTACGATTTCTTGCAAAAAACATTAATATCGGTATTCTTAAATATATTTAATATAATAATATGATGAATAAATCTTATAAAAAAAAATTTGGCTTTGAATTTAAATTTATATTTGAGACTCTTTTTTTTTCCTTTTAAGAAACGGTGACCTTTTTTTCACATGTATTTTTTATTTTTTAGTGTCCAAGTCAGTTGTTCTTTTTTAACCGGGTTTCTTTTCTTCTTTTTTTAACCAGAGTATCCGTGACAATAAATTTCTAATAAATCATTTCACCTTCTTAGCAAATTTTCTAACAAATTCAATCACATTTTGGTTGAAAAAAACCATTTTTAACAGATTTTATCAATTACAATTATACTAATTAAATATTAAAATAACAAAATACAACATTTATAAAATCAATCAATTTTCTACATAGATAAAAAAAACCCAGCGAAGTGGGCAAATCAACTCGTATATCTAAAACACAAGAAATAGTAAAATTATATTAAAATGCAGTAAATTGTTGAATTAAATCTAAGTTATCTGTTTTTACAAGAGATTCTTGGTTATTGTCTTCTACTATCTTTGACTCATTTAAATGAAAAAAATAATAATATTTTGACAGCATCTATCAATATTGAAAAAAGATTTTCTTGTGACGTAAGTATTTAGGTCAGTTTGCATGTATCTCGACTAATTCTACAGGTATTTTAATTTTATTTATTTATTTATTTCTCCTCTATTATAAAAAAAAAATGACAATATGTTAAGGAGAGCCATCTAGCTATGATGAAAAAGATAGCCCGCTTGCAAACAAGACCAGATAGTGCAAAACTCTTAAAAGAAACTATAAAACGACTTGCGATCTTCCTGTAGTGCAAGACACAAAATTTCGTGAATTGTGACAGTGATTTATAATATTTTTTATTGTCTATTTATTTTAATTGTCTCTTGATTTTTTTAATATATACGATTTAATTTTTTAATATTAAGTTCATGAGAAATGAGCTTACTAACTTGTTTCAATTCTTCATTTTTGATATTTGCTCTTAAAAAATTTATTTATCCTTGTTGATATTTCCTTCTATAGTTTTTGGTACAACTAGACTAGATAGTATAAAGTTTGAGTATTTGTAGTTGTAAGGTCGAGGAAAGAGAATATTGCTTATGAATTATCTCTCAATGTGTTAAATAACCAAACCAAATTTAAAAGAGAAAATTAAAATAAAATAAGCTAGGGTTTCATTAATGAATACTTCGCTAATTATTTGATTTAAATGCATAAAACTATATAAAGATTAAAACAAAGAAATTATTCTATCTTTAATAAATGATCAAACAAAATAACTTTATTATTTTCATACAATAATATTCCAAATTTGTTATCGATACTCTACATGTATACAAATGCATGTTCTTTTTGTATCGATAGTATATATAATTTTTAGATGAAATGAATTGTTCAATTAAAGTGAGTTTTCCGATAAATTAAGTTGTTTAACTATTTAGTAGGTGGTTCAGTGATAAGAATTTGGGATTAAAGGGTTTGCTCCCCCTGTGGTCTCAGGTTCGAGCCCCAAGGTTGCTAATACGATGATCACTTGAGTCTTACATGGTCGTTAACTTCAAGACCCGCGAGAGTAGTCGAGATGCGCGTAAACTGACCCGGACACCCAGGTTAGTAAATAAAAAAATGAATACTCCAACTCATATGCATGTATCTTTATAACTTCTTAATAATTTTTATTCGAGTTTTCCATCCATGCTCTTTTTTATTCTTTAACAAAATCTCATTGTTTTCAGAGCATATATATTCATTAGGATAGAATTATTTAACGGGTATAGACCGGGGAATCAGTTGATGATTTTTTTTTAAAAAAGTTTAAAGACCTAGAATATGATAAAGAATAATAAAATATAAAACAAAATAAGATTGTTTGAGGCTATAATAGTCCCATGGGAAGTTTAATCATGAAAATCAACTATATAATGTGATGTCATTTTTTTTTTTCAATTTTATTTTGTAATATTGATTCTTGTAAATTATATCTAAGTCTTATGTGTGTGTATGAATGAAATTAGATTATATTGATTAACATAAAAGAAAAAAAGCTATAAAACACAAACTATTCTGCTTCTTATAAAATAAAATTTTGACTTTTGAGACCCTTGTCATCATACAATATATGTAAAAAGAGACTTAATTATTTTTTTGATGAATGTGGGTGTCCGAGTCAGTTTGCGCGTAACTCGACTAATCTCACGAGCACTGAAGTTAACGACCATCATATTAGCAACCACATGGCTCGAACATGAGACCACATGGAAATAAACTCCATAGTCTCAAGCTTGTATCACTAGACCATCTACTAGATGATTTTTTTTAAATTAAAAAAAAGACTTAATTTGGTAGGTTGACTTTGAAAATCCCAAAACATGTAACCCAACTTGGAATCAAGATTTTAGTTGAATTATATTAGATATTGATATGATAAAACTTGATTAACTTGATTGAATTTTTAATCATTTGGTTGATCTCACAAAACACAATCCAAACTTTTTCAGACCAACACCTAATTTTTTTTAATAAATAAATAAATAAAGTTATACTGTATTAATAAAACAATTAATTAGTAAACCAGTTTATTTTTCTGTTATTTTAATCTAGTGAACTAGGTTATTTTTCAGATAAGATATAGACAAAAAGTGTACAAATTACAAAAACTTATTTATATTAATACAAATATAGTAGAACCTTTTGAACTCGAAAGCAAAAGCATGGTGAGCTCGATCCATGAATTAAATTACTCATCATCATCCACTCAAAATATATGTAGCTACACAACCCGTAAGAAAGGAAAAAAAGAAGAACATTTGCATGATCATAAGAATATAACACACGAATACGACAACAAGAAGAGTTTCATTTATAACAAATGTAAAGTTTATGTAAGAACATTTCTCGATGAAATTCTGGAAAACTTCATTCATAATGGTACGGGGAATAAATTAATTCAAGAACAGGAGTTCAGCAGATGAATATCTGTCACACTTTTCTTTATTCATGGTAGAATATGAAGAGCTAAAAGTTTTTTAACCCTTGACGGGAGGATAGCATGTAGCTGGAATCAAGACGATGTCGTTTTTTCTTGTAACTGAAGCACTAACAATCTCGCTCATGTCAAAATCTTCAGGCTTGATTCCATCAGGAATTTCCCAGTCAAAATGTAATAATAATTTTGCTAGTGGCAACTCAACAGTAGCAACGCCAAACGCCATGCCAGGGCAAATCCTTTTTCCAGAACCAAACGGGAGAAACTCGAAATTAGTACCTTTGTAATCAGTCGAACGATCTAAGAATCTCTCCGGATAGAATTTTTCAGGCTCGGTCCAATACTTGGGATCCCTCCCGATCATCCAAGCATTGATAAGAACCCTAGTTTTAGCTTCTAAATCGTATCCAGTAACCTTGCAACTCGCCTTGCATTCTCTTGGATATAAGCACAGGGGTGGATGTAATCTTAGGGTTTCTTTGAGAGTTAAGCTCAAGAACTGTAATTCATGAACGTTTGATTCATCAATGTAGCCGACATCATTGAAAAGTGTTCTCACTTCTTTCTGTGCTTTTTCCCTGACTCTTGGATTTTTCATGAGTTCTGACATCGCCCATTCTAGAACTGTTAACGTTGTATCACCTCCACCAGCGAACATATCCTGAAACAAGATTTATGTCAAAGAAATACACGCTGCCGGAATATTTATGCATAATTAAATAAAAGTTTATTGGCTAATATCCCTTCTTTAGGGATTTATTCCCAAGAAATGAACAGTTATTTTGTTTGATTTTCAAGATTTTTTAAGACCTTGAATCCATACAAGGAAAATTATTTCTCTCAAGAAGGGATGCCTTTTTTATGTTCAAAACGTAACTCAAATTTAGTGATGATTATGAAAAAGTTAGAAGTTTTAACTTACCAATTAAAGTTTAATATATAACTTTCAAAGCCATTTTAAATGTGTTTTCATTGAGATAATATATGGAGTGGCCCTCCAACTTACAAAAAATGAAGAAAAAAAAAAACAAGTTAATCTCAGTTAATACGCAAATTAGTATGAAATTATTTCTAATAGTCAAATTAAAAAATAATCGAGATTTAGTTTATATTTAAAATTGTTTTTTTTCTTCAATTTAATGCTTAACTTATATATAATATAACTAACTTGGTAAGTAAAACATGCTGGCTTGTTCTAGTGTTGTTCAAAATGAAAATATATACTTAAATATAATTAAAAATTTACTATCTAAATTGACAAAACTTTTATATTTCAGCTTTAATTTGTTTTAAAATATAATAAGAGATTTGGTTTTCACATAAATATGAATTTTTTTCTCTATAAACAAATACTTAGTTGCACGTAGATATTGATGATTTGTGCTTAGAAATGTCAACGTTCTAACCAGGAGGATTGCTTTGACGCATTCGTCAGTTAAGTGGGGGTTGAAGCCTCCACCGAGTTGGAGATTTAAAAGAACATCGAGAAGATCATCCACTTCATTTTCAGCAATCTTTTTGTCTCTCTTGCTGGCTCTGCGCTCCTTCATCAGCCTCTCAAGGATTTTATCTGCTTTTTTATGCTCTCTCCCGAGCCTAAACTTCCTCCAGCTAAACATGTGAAGCAGCTTTTGGGATGGGTACAGATCTACGACGTTGGCACCTCCTGCTGCTAGCGACAGTTCTCGGGAAATTGTTGAGAAATCTTTGACGATGGTTGCGAATTCTTTCTGGTTTTTGCTATTCCTTCCGACGCTTATCCTTGAAATTATGCTATACGTGAAAGAAAACAGTACCTGACTGAGGTTGATGGCCGATCCTCGCCGGGAAGAAATGGTTCTGATAAGACCTGCTACCTCTTCTTCCCTTGTTGCTCTGAAAGTTCGCACGCGTACAGGACTAAGAACCTCCATCGTGACAATTTTTCGCAGCTGTTTCCAGTAATCTCCGTAGGGTGCAAATATAAGGTCTCGATTGCCGTAAAAGTAGACATTTCCGGCGAAGAAAGGAGGCCTTTCATCGAAATAACTCTCATGGGTTTTCATCACTTCTTGTGCTAATTCTGGCGATGATATAATAACGGTGGGAACTTCACCAACCTGAAGTAGCATGATCGGTCCATACCTTCCGGCCAACTCTTTGAGGCGAACAAGGAGTGAAGGTCCACCCCCCAGCTGGTGAAGGTTTCCGATGACGCGTAATGCCTTCGGTCCGGGAGGAGGATTTCTGCCTGAGTCGTGATTTGTTTTCGGTTTCTTAAAAAAATTAAGCAGAAGAAAGGTGAAGAGCAGGAGGCCGGCTGAAAGGACACCGGAGGAGGGAAATTGCCACTCCATAGTCAAAATGTACGTGAAGATTGGCAGAGGTTGGTATGCGATGCCTACGCCCTTGAAGAGAAAAGGGCTCAAGATAATCTTATAAAAGAGGATTTGATTCAGTTTCCACTCAAAAATATATCAATGAGCATATATGGATTTGGCCTTTCCTACTACGTAAATAATAGATTTAGTGTTATTTTTATTCAAAAATATATTAAAATAATATTATTTTATTTTTTAAAAATTATTTTTAATATTAATAATGTAAAAACATTAAAAAACTTTAATTTAAAATAAAAAATAAAAAATTCAATTTTTTTTCAAAAATATTTTTAAAACAAAATTTCAAACACCGCATAGAATCTCGTAATAACTTCCTTACTTATTTCGTCTTGTCTGTATCAGATTCCCATGATCCTGTAGCCATTTCCTTACTGGTTCATGTCTGATTAAGAAAGATATAGTCATTTCTAAATTATCTTAATAAAATGTGGGTGATCCTATTAATCCGTAACTCTCCAGCGCGACATTTTTTTAGCAGAATCTGGATTGAACGCTGTACCCTTATATAAATTAAAAATTATTATTATTATTATAACATAACCATTCTCTAAGAATTATTTATATATTATAGCATATAACCCAATTTCAGTCAATAAAAACAAATAATATTAAAATTGGAACATAATAATAACGGTGATATAAAAATTGGATATCCAAAACAAATCTATGCCTTCTTCTTTCTTTTTTTCAAAAACTCCAATAACATTATTTTAATTTGTTTGATGTTTGGTTTTTCTTTTGAGATGTGAGAGATGAAAAAAATAAAATAAGATAAAATTAAAATACGAAACGAAATGACCTTTCCTTGATTTTTCTTAGTTATTTAGTAGAGAAGAGTAAACTTAAATCTCTTAAAAGAAATTATAGTGGTAATATTCGAAAAATGTTAGACTATAGGATTGAAAGTGGATCAAAACAGAATATAAATGGGAATTGTGGTTTAATTACTCGAAAGTAAAATCTCTAAACCCTAAACAACATTCATAAATGGCGTGTCTTAGAAATTCAGGTAACATTTCTAGAGGAATGGTGTCTGCAGCAGTGTTCGAAATTATAAATCTGGTTTTACATTGTGTTTTAAAAGTGTATTTTTAAAAAATTATTTTTATTTTTATTTTAAATTAAAAATAAATTTGTATTTTTAGATCATTTTCATGAGCTGATGTAAAAAATGATTTAAAAAATATATAATTTTGATGTATTTATAAACGAAAAACACTTTCAAAAGCAATCGCAACCACATTTTCAAACATACATTGAATAAAGTTATTTTTTAAAGTATTTTTTTACTTTAAAATAGTATTTATATTAGTTTTTAATATTTATTTTTGATATGGCATATAAAAAATCTAAAAATATTAATTTAAAATAAAAATATTATTTTTTCTTTTAAATCACAATTATACCATAGAACCAGATTGCGTTATCATTAGTCTCACATATTTATAAGAAAAAAAACTTAAAAATAATCATTATCATTATTTTGAATGCCTTATTTGCGTTTTTTTATATAGAAAAATGATTGATTTTATACGTGTTGTAATTGATTATTTTAATATTTAATTACTAAAATTATAATTAATAGAATCTGTTAGAAATGAGTTTTTTTTTTGCCTAAAAGTGATTGAATGTTGCTACTGTTAAAATTATTTTGATAATTATTTCATCGGTAGATTGTACAATTGGAATCGAAAAAATTCTGTTAAAATGAGTCATGTGCTCCGTGTAACATAATGATTGATTGTTGTGTATATTTTATTTCTTTTATGAATTCTTTAACTAGCGAATAGTAAAATGACAATCGTTGACTTTTAGCACAGATGAGTGATTTGTTTTATGCATCAAATAATTTGATTGGTAATTTTATTTTAACTACTCTGGTAATAATTTAATTGACGAATATCAAAACCGCAATTGATCAAATTAACTAAAGATATATTATATGTTGTTTGCAACAAAAATACAATTGCTACAATTTATGAAAGATTATTTTTTCAGTTTTTTTCATCATATTATTATATTTAAAAATATTTAGAACACTGAGATTAAATTAATGTGAGATTTATAAAGAAAAGTCAGTTCAATTTTTTATATATATTTTACCACATTAATATTAAATAAATATCACAATATATAATTAGTCTCACATATCTATAAGAAAAAAAAAACTTATAAATAATCATTATTATTATTTTGAATGTCTTACCTATAAGAATTAGAAATTTCAATAACTAACAATATTAACGAAAAAGCAATCAAAAAACTGAATAAATGACAAAACAAAAATAAATATAAGCAGATTTAAAAAAAAATATTTGACTTGAAGGATAAATAAAAAGAATTTAAAAAATAACAAAGAGAAAAAATAATAAATATCAATTTTAAAATGATCACCAACACAAATTAAAATGTAAAAAAAAAAAAAACTAAATAACAATGAAAATAATAAAAATTGGTGAGACCATAATTATTTAAAAAAAAAATTCCATAATTTTTTTATTTTATAAGATTTATTATTCATATTATTATATTAAAAGTATTTCAGAGCAATGATAATAATTTTTTTCTCCAAAGAAACCTAGGTCATGTGTGTGTGTGTGTGTGTATTTTCAAGGCACTAATATTAAATAAATATCAAAATATATAATTAGTCTAACATATTAAAAAAAAACTAACAAATAATCATTATCATTATTTTGAATGTCTTATCAATAATAATTAGAAAATTCAATACCTAACAATATTAACAAAAAACCAATTAAAAAATAAATAAATGACATAATAAAAATAAATATTATTAGATTTTAAGAAATTATTTGACTTGAAGCCAAAAAAAAAATCATAATAATTATTAATTTTCGAATGATCACCAGCACATATTAAAATTTGAACATTAAATAAAATGAACTTAATAGCATTGGAAATGAAGAAAAATTGAAAACAGAAACTAAGAGCATGTATATATAAGCATGGATAGAAATATATATAAACAAAATAAAGGAATTAAAAGTATAAGGGATAAAATGAAAAAAAAAAACATATATAATAAATTTAATTTGAAGGAAAAAATTCAAATAAATTCAAACATTGATACCGATGAAATTAAATAATTTAAAACAAAATCAAAAATTAAAAAAATTATGACCGAAATGAAACTAAAATCTATAATGAATTTGCATGGAAGGATAAAATTGAAAAAAAATCAAACTTTGATACCGAAAATATTAAGGATTTATAATAAATTTGCATAGAAGGATGAAATTGAAATAAATCAAAACTGTGATACCGAAAATATTAAGGATTCCAGACCAATTAGAAAATTCAAAGTCCGAAGACCTAAATGAAACTACAATATATAATCAATTTTAATTAAAGGACTAAATTGAAACAAATCAAAACCTATTTAATAGCAATAAGGACCAAAACAAACAAAACCAAAGTTTAGGGACTTAAATGAAAAATCACAAAAAACAGTTGCGCTGAGTCAGGTTGCGCAGGTAAGAGAGAGAAAAGGGGGAGAAATTTCAAACGACCAATGACATGTCTCCGGCCACCGTGTACTCACATGCACCGCACCATGGGAAAGAGAACATGACTGAAAATCATTCTAGACGCCGATTGGGTTTTTTTGGACGCTGTAATACGCCGCACGCGCCTCCCAAAACACGCATGAGCGCGAAAATGAGCGGCGCGTCCGGCGACGCGCCAACAGTAAATCGGCAGAAAAAGAATTGAAAAATGGTAAATTATTGTGATACCCCTCTCGGCCAGACTTTAGTTTTTTTCTTTTTCGAGGGACAAAATGGTTATTTAACTGTGCAAAGACATATTAAAAAATAAATAAACTGGCTACGCGGACCGACCGAAATTGTGCAATTATCGTCGAACCCCGCGGTCCCGTGACCTTATTTTGTCTTTTTCGATGGATAAATTTGTTATTTCACTGTGCAAAAAAGAAAAAAAACAATAGACCAAAAGAACCGGACAAACCGAATCGAAACCAAACCGAAAATTGAGTACAACAATAATCATCCACAGTATTTTGTATGTCGATGAACAATGCATTAGTTCGTGATCTGTTTTTGCTGCATAGATAATAAGGGCAAGTCCAATGGTAAGAGCCATTTTTAAGAGCCAAAATTGTAAAATGGCTCCTGAATAGTGTTTATATGGCTTTTTTGTTGATGTGTGCCCCAATGGTAAGAGCCATTTTGGAGAGCCATTTTTTTATATTATTTTAAATATAGTGCAATTATTTTGTATGTAGTTTAATTATGCAATTAATTATACAATTAATAGGAGTAAGTTATATAATTAAATAATTTCTTTTGAAAAACCATTCAACAATAAAATTATTATTTTTAATTATATTTAAATTATAAAAATGAATTTAAATATAATTAAAAGACCCACAATATTTGAAATTTAAAATTTATAAATTTGTAGTTATTCGAGTGTAGTAAAAATTATAGATTGTATATTTTAATTATTATTAGTGTTAATTGTGACTTGATTTTACGTACAAAAAAATATTTTTTTCAAAAAATAAAATAAATTTGATTTAAATTAAAAAAATCACAATCTGTCATTGTCAATTCTCTAATTTGATTTGGCCAACCTATTTTCATTTCTCTTTCTCTGCATCTTCTAACAAATTATTATTATTGAGGTAACACGAAACCTTTTCTTTACTCATTTCTCTGCATCTTCCAACAATCACAACTCAACACCTTTGATCTCTCTCCCTCTCTCTCTCTCTCTCTCTCCCCTCTTCTCTTGCTCATTTCTCTTCCCTGTAGATCCCTCCCTTGCAAGAAGCAGTGGTGAGAAAGAGCTTTGATCCAAAAACAGGAACAGATCTTTGTTCCTTTTATCACCGATGATGTTGGGAAGGAAGCAAAACTGTTTTTGCAGCCCAAAATCAAATTACCAAAACCCATATTGTCGGATCTTTTTTACCAATGACCGGCCGGGACAAACCAAGGGAGAGGAAGAGCATACAGGGGAGAAAGAGCAGAAGAAAAGGGCCAAACGCATGAAGAAAGATCAACTAGCTTCCTTAATTTAGTTTCAACGGTATTACAACGAATATTTTTACTTTTTTTAATTTTTGGCTTTTTTGTTGGAGGTGCTACAAATATCTCCTGAAATCGTGAGGAGCCATTTTGGCTATTGAAATGCCTTATCCGTTGGAGCTGATAAAAATAAGAAGAATAGCTAAAAGGACAATTTTTTGGGTTTGGCTTCTCATATGCCTTATCCGTTGGACTTGCTCTAACATCCACGAGAGTAGCAGCTATATATTTAATGAAATAAAGTTTTATTATTTTTATTATTGTTATGGAAAAGAGGTTGAATTCAAGATGTTTTTGGAAGAAAGAAGAATACTAAAGATATTGTGTTGCTTTGTAACGTCACAAATTCACAGCCTTACATTTCTCTGCGTCGTCTATCTTCATTGAATGTTGCGACCACCTATTCTCTTTGCATTAAATAATATTAGGTAGGCGTCTTAATAATTTTCCCGACACCGATGTTTCGCATTGACTGGTAGCTTCCACTTGCCGGTCCACCGATAAATTACGTGGCAGCTTCCCAGTCTCTCTCTTTATACATGCAAGCACCAAATTTGTACAAGAAATAAAAAAGCATCGCTGCCTGTCATTTTGGACGCTATAACTGGCAAGCCCGAGATCTACTACGAAGCTTCATAATAATTGGCATTGTATAACCCTCTAGTAGGTGCTACATAGCTCGGAATTAAATGTTTTGTTTTTCTTTTAATTTTAGCTTTAATTTTGTAGTTATTAATATAATAATTACTAGAGATTTATATGATCATTAATTTAATCGAAATATTCGCAAATTAATCCAAAAACTCATGTTAATAAAAAAAAAATTGACATAACATTATCTTTGCTAGACGATTAAAAGAGAAAATAACAAATAAGAAACAATTTTTTTTTTCTTTTCATATATAAGAGAATCACTAAAAAATATACAAAAAACAGATTGTGAAATGTGAGATTACTACCATGATCAGCATCAGAGTATTACAAGCAACTCCAAGAGATAGATGGAAGTAATAGTCTCTGAAAGACTGTACCGCAATGATATTGCAAAATACAAACTTTTTTTAAAAAAAAATCTCCATATTAGAAATAAATATTAAGTTCAATAAATAATTTTTCAAAAGCAAAGTAAATTCAAATTAAGTTCCAATGTTCCTAAGAAAGGGCTTGAGGAGCCGAGGATTTGCTATGTATCAAGCCGTATATTTATAACTAGTCACATCAATGCCATGTTTGGTGATGTGAACTCACTCACTCAATAATATTTTCACACATTATTAAAATATAATAAGCAGCTCTCCTGAAATATCAATTACACTTCAGATTATACTCATGTTTAATTCCATCGGTGTCGAAATCTCGTGGCGCATTTAATTTTCCTCTTTAATGCTTCTTCCCTTGCATGCTGCTCGAGTTCTAATTACGCTAGACTAGCATTTAAGAGCAGTGAAAGATGTAGTTTGGTGAATAAATTTCACTTCTTTTTTTAAAAAGGAAAATTGATTTTTTTATTTTATCCATGAATCGACGTGTGAAGAGATGGGCCCTGCAATTTTATGAGAAGCTTGGGTGGGACAGGTTGATCTGCCCGTCTCTAACAACTAATTCACTATCCACCCGAAAGTCTTCAAGATATTAAATAGTCGTTTGTTTGTTTTTTTATAATATTTTTAAAATTTTATTTTTAATATTAGAATAAATATTGCAATGATAGTTTCGTTTAAATACATTAAAAGAGTAATTAAAAAAATATTTTTAATATCACGCACATTAAAATAATCATAGCGTTTTATATGTCTCTATCTATCGACTTGACACATGTAAGGAAATTTGCTCTGATTTGTATGGAAAAATGGGTAAAATTAGTGTCTAGAAAATCAAAAGGCGTCGAATTTTGTAAGGATATGTTTCTTGGAATAAAATAATTATAATGAAATTAACGAAAGAACAATAAAAATTAAGCTTCAATCTCAGACTGGCCGGAATCCACTGCATAGATCCCTAATTTTTTTCTATTTTTTATTTTAAATTATTTTGTTGTTGTTGTTTTTAGATCATTTTCATATATTTATATCAAAAATAATTTTTAAAAAATAAAATAAAATCATTTTATTCTATTTTTTAAACAAAAAACATTATAAAAGCAACTTAAACCGCATAACAAGACTATACATTAATTCTAGGTCAACATCAAAGAAAATATTGAAATTTAGGATACCATTGCTAAAGAATTTATTGACTCATTAGTACTTCTTATCAGAAATTATGTGTAGATATTTTTGCCGGTAAAACTGTATTTTATGTAGTGTGAGGGGCGCGCCCTCCATTTTTCGAACTTCGGTTCAAGTCCCAGTGGGAGTGGGGCTGGAGGGCTCCTCCCCTCATGTTTCTCTGGGTCCTTACTTGCGTGGTATGTTTGTCACCCCCATGGTGCCTTACCTGCCACCTCCGCGGTGCCTTACCTGCTCATTTGGGCTTGCAGGATATTCAAGTGAGCCCGGGGAATAGTCGAGGTGCGCGTAAGCTGGCCCGGACATTCCGGTCATAAAAAAAAATAAAATCGTAATACATGAATTTACGAGAGAATAATAAATTAAGTAGCAGACCGGTAGGTGATTTATATTCATTGTATTTGGCATTTAGAGTAGTTATAATTATAAGGGTGTAAGCTTTTTGAGGCTGAAAATATAATTATAATTATATATTTAAAAACTGAGCTTTCCAGCTCTGAATTTTCTAGGCATAAAGCTCACTCGAAAATCATCGACCACCCAAACAGGTGGGGGGTGGCTTTTAGGCTTTTAGCTAATTAAAAACCTGTAAAATGGCATTGAAAGCTTGGTTGAATCCTGAGAAGACTTGCAGACTAGATTACCGCACACCAAACAAACCTTAGAGTACATACAGTCATACACAGCACGATTTTGCCTGAAAATTTAAGCGATTGAATGAAACTACAAAATATGAATTTATAATATTCTTTAACCTCCTACCTTAAATAAAAAAAAACCCTTTAAATTTTAAAAAATATATATAAAATCACATTATTTTATATTTAATTTATATCAAATAAAATGAGGATGTTGAGAACAAACTTATGACCTAATTGATTTGAACAAATTATAAATCAGCATGACATTTTCTATCAAGCAAAAAAAAAGAAAAAGAAGAGCAGATAATATCTCATCAAATATTGTTAAAAAAACAACCTAAATCACATCGACTAAATATTGTAGCGATAGACAGTTTAATATGGATTAAAATATTGTAATTACTATTTTGCCCTTTTGTTTCCACAATTTAACTTCTGACCGCAAATGTATTTTAGATTTTTTCTATGCAACTATTGGCATTATCTTATTTTTGGAGGGCATTTTCGCATGTTCAATATTGTTTTGCACAGTAAACTATGATTTTTTGTTTTTTTATGTTTAGTGAACAATACAACTACTAAAATACCCTCTGAAGAAACAAAAAATATACAAATGGTCTGGGGGCATAATGATAATTTGATACCATGTTTTTATTTTTATTATCTTCGATTCGAGGGGGTCTTTAGATAGTTTCATACTAGTTTGATGGCCCGCACTTCGTTGCGGGCGGAGTAAATAATTTTTACAATTATTCAGATTAAAATATAATATTTTTACATGTAAAGTTTGATATAATGAAACAAATCAAAATACCCTGTCATAGTGTTACCTTCTAAAATTATCATCACTTTTACTGTTAAAACACTAACAATTATCAAAATACCTCGAGAGAAAAAAAAAAAAACAAGTAAGAACAAAAACTTTTTTTTATTAAATATTTTTTTTATTTATTATTATTATTATTATTGTGTTAATAATGAATAAAAAACCATAAATAAATAAAAGACAAAAAAATTTGTAATAACTTTAACAAAAGATGAAACAAAAAAATAAAATCAAAATTATCAGGCAAAAAAATTAATCTAACTTGAAAATATAAAAAAAAAACAATAAAAAACTAAAAGACAGAGCAAATAAAAAAATATAATAGATGATAAAACAAAAATAAAAATTATTAGTTGGAAAAAATCATTTAATTTAATTTTTTTTTTAAATATATGTTCTACGTTACGGGCTGAGCAAACAATTTTTATAGGATTTGCTGGATCAAAATTAAAATATAATATTTATGTATGTGAAATTTAATATAATAAAATAGCTCAACACACCCTATTATAACAATAGCAAAATCAAAGTCTTAAAATCTAAAATTATCGTTGCTCTTACTACCAAAACAATAAAAATTATCAAATTGCTTTTACTATCAAAACAATAAAAATTATCAAATTATCCTGAAAACACACACTCAAAAACATTAACAAAAGAGTAAGCAAGAGAAACAATTAAATTATTATTATTATTATTATTATTATTATTATTATTATTATTATTATTATTATTATTATTATTATTATTATTATTATTATTATTATTATTATTATTATTATTATTATTATTATTATTATTATGTTAATAATGAAAGAAACAAAAATAAATGAAAGACTAAAAAACATGCTAGAAACTTTAACAAAAGATAAAATAAAAAAATAAAATAAAAATAAAAATTATCATTGCTATTACTGCCAAAACAATAAAAATTATCAAATTATCCGAAGAAAAAAAACTAAAAAACATTATCAAAAGAGTAAGTAAGAAAAACGATTAAATTATTATTATTATTATTATTGTTGTTGTTGTTGTTGTTGTTGTTGTTGTTGTGTTAAACACACTTATATATACATGGACAAAAATAGGGGTTATTTTAGAAATTTTAAAAAATAAAAGTATAAGGGCTGAAATGAAAATCAAATATAAAGGGATTAAAATCAAAAATTAAAAGTTTAAGGACTGAAATGAAAATCATATTTATTAACATTTTCAATTAAAGGACAAAGTTGCAAAAATTGAAACTTCTGTACCGAATATATTCAGCCTTTTCAACCCAATCCGGAAATTAAAAGAAGAAGGACCGAAGTGAAACATTAACATTTAATTAATTGCAATTGAAGGACCTAATCGAACAAAATTAAAACTTATATAACAGAAATCAGGACCATAGACACAATTAAAAGTAAAGGGACTGGAGTGAAACGCTACCAAAACCGGGGGGCTCTTCTGTACTTTTACGTGCAGGAGAGAGAGAAAGGGTGAAACCGGATTTAACCGGCCACCGCTGCGTCCACGTCCACCGTATGCCAAAACGCGCCGCACCGGGAGGAAGACCAAGCGGAGGCGCACCGGATTAGACGCCGGTAGCCCATTTCCGGCCACCATATCAGCCTGCACGCGCCGCTTGAAAGGGGCGTGAGGGGGAATACTGTCGGTCGCGTGGAGCGCACGCGCTGACAGTATTTCGAAAAATAAATAAATAATAATGGTCAATTACCGTTACACCCCTGGGCTTAAGTCACCAATTTTGTCTTATTAGAGGATATAACCGTATTTAGCCATTTTAAATAATATTAAAAAAAAAGGTTCCGGCGGACTGGACCGGTCCGTACGCGTGGAATTACAGGCGTGACCCTTAGCCGGTAGCGTTTTTTTGTCTTATTACCAGGGTTAAAATCGTTAAAACACTGTTCATCAGAGGAAAAAAAAAAAGGTGGACGAACTCGCGCGACGCATGGACGAAAAATGTCCACTCCACAGTGCAATGTGTCTAGTGCTACAGTGAAACACTGAGCTCTTTTAGATTATTGTATAATTTGTTTTGTTTTTTTCTTTAACTGCATATGCGTTGGCTGAACATGCATGTTGTTGCCTCCATTACGCCCCTTATAGGCAGCGCGTGAGGTGTCCAAAGGCTGAGGAAAATGCATGATCATCATGTCCCTGGATACACCGCTATGTTCTCTTCCACATGGTGATGTGTGTGTCGAAAGGAGGTCGGTGGACGGTCATTGGTGGTCAGTTTTGCTTCTTTTTTTTTTCCTATTCTCTCTCCTAAAATACAATTAAGTCCTTAATCTTTTTATTTTATTTTTCCCTTGATTTTTTTTATAGAAGTTTTGGTTTTTTTTTTCTTTCTATTTTACCCTTTAATTGAAATTAATTATATATGTTATTTTTCATTTCAACTCTTATTCTTTTGATTTTTTGTTTGTTTTTTTTCCTTAATTTTTTCGAACGGCATGTTTTGATTTATTTCAGTTTTGTCATTTAATTGAAATTGATTATATATACTATTTTTCATTTTGACCCTTATTCTTTTGATTGTTTTTTTTTAATTCCATTTATTTTTTTCAGTCTCAAGGTTTGGATTTATTACAATTTTATCCTCCAATTGAAAATAATTATATATTTTATTTTTCATTTCAACCTTTATTTTTATAATTTTTAATTTGATTTTAATTTCTTTAATTTTTTTATCCTTCTTGCACAATCTTTATTATTTGTCCATACTTATGTGTCTATTCTTTGATTTTTGAATTCTGTTATTTATTTATTTTTGTTCACTTTAGTCTCTAAATCTGAATTTATGTTAGCGATCAATTTAAAGAATTTAATAAAAATTATTTTACTGTGTCCATCCCATACAGAACCCAAGTTAAATTGCTTATAAAGCACCTCCACAATCCTCGCTGTGATGCCCATCTACCAGCCTCTCTCCCTCTTCCGTTGGTTGTGCGAAAAGAGAGAAACCACCATGATGGAGGATACCATAGTCTTGTATCCATCACCTGGCAGAGGCCACTTGTTCTGTATGGTGGAGCTAGGGAAGCAAATTCTCAAACACCATCCTTCAATCTCAATTACAATCATAATCTCCACCCTTCCGACGGAACCATTCCCCGTCGATGACCCCTACTTTTCCACACTCCCCACCACCTATCCCTCCATAACTCTGATTCACCTCCCTAAAGTTTCTCTGCCTCCCATCACCTCTCCCCTAGATTTCGTTTCCTCTTTCTTCGAGCTCCCTGAGCTCAGCAACACGAACCTCCACCAAACCCTCCTGAATCTTTCTAAATCCTTCAATATAAAAGCCTTGATCATAGATTTCTTTTGCAGTGCTGCTTTTGAGTTTGTGTCGTCTAGACACAACATCCCCATTTACTTTTTCTTCACTTCCGGTGCCAGCGGCCTCTCTGTGTTTCTTCACCTCCCTGTCCTTGATAAGATCTTCACAAAGAGCCTCAAGGACCTTGACGTAATCATTGATCTTCATGGTATATTCAAAATTCCGTCAAAAGCGATGCCGGCGGCTATTTGTGACCGGTCTCACAAAGTTTACCGATACTTCCTTGACACTGCCAAGCTGATGATGAAGTCTGCAGGGATCGTGATAAATACATCTGAGTTGCTCGAACACAGGGCACTTCAGGCAATACAAGAAGGAAAGTGCGACCCAAATGAGCCAGTGCCGCCATTGTTTTGTGTTGGTCCACTTGTAACCACTGGTGAAAGCAAAAGCGAGCATGAGTGTCTGGCTTGGCTTGACTCGCAACCAAGCCGCAGTGTTTTATTTCTCTGTTTTGGCAGCTTGGGGGTCTTTGATTCGCGCCAGCTAAAGGAAACGGCTATTGCGTTGGAGAAAAGTGGCGTTCGGTTCTTGTGGGTGGTGCGGACTCCCCGAGCTGATAGTCAAATCCAAGCTAGGACGTCAGGTAAGCCAAATGAGCCGTGCTTGGAATTACTTTTGCCAGAAGGGTTCTTGGAGAGAACCAAAGAGAGGGGATTTCTAGTGAATTCATGGGCGCCACAAGTTGAAATACTCAACCACGGCTCGGTTGGAGGTTTTGTGACTCATTGTGGATGGAATTCTGTGCTCGAAGCTGTGTGTGCTGGGGTGCCAATGCTGGCCTGGCCTCTGTATGCAGAGCAAAAGATGAACAGGTATTTCTTGGTTGACGAAATGAAGGTGGCTCTACCACTCAGAGAAGCTGAGGACGAGCCGTTTGTCAGTGCGCCGGAGCTGGAGGAGCGTCTGATTGAGCTGATGAACTCGAAGAAAGGCGAAGCTGTCCGAGAAAGAGTTCTGAAACTTAGCGAGGATGCGGTGGCGGCAAAGAGTGACGGAGGATCCTCTTGTGTAGCCATGGCTAAGCTGCTGGATTCTTTCAAAAAAGGTTAACAATTGTAAACCGCGGGCTTGGGTTCATAATAAACCATCAAGGTAACCATGCAAGTTCAACAATGGGATCTATCTTGTTTGCTGATGATTTTTACCTTGACTTGGGATTTCAATAAATAATTTTTCAAAAATAATGTAAATTCAATTTAAGTTCCAAGGCTTGAGGAGACGAGGATTTGCGATGTATCAAGCCATATATTTTTAACTAGTTAAATCAATGCTATGTTTGGTGATGTGAATTCACTTCATTTTTTTAGATGTTTAATATAGTAATTGTAATTTTAATATGATATTTTAATTCAATAATATTTTTACACATTATTAAAATATACTAAGCGACTCTCCTGAAATTGGGCATCATTCATATGGGAAATATATTACATATATCATCGCAACAAAATTCATTAACAACTATATCTATGTAATTATGAATTTACTATTTAATACTTTATTTTAAAATTTTTATTTTTATTTTTCTGTAATTTTATATTATTTTAATGTTAAAAATATTTTTTTAAAAATAAATCGCAATGTTTAATTTTCATCTTTAATGCTTCTTCTCTTGCATGCTGCTCCAGTGCTCATTACGTTGGTCTAGCATTAAGAGCAGTGAGTCGACGTGTGAAGAGTTGGGCCCTGCAATTTTATGAGAAGTGTGGTTGGGACAGCTTGCTCTGCCCGTCGCTTACAAACTGTGGACCCGAGAGTTTTCAAGATATTAAATAGTTGTTTGTTTGTTTTTTATAATATTTTTTTAAATTTATTTTTAATATTAGAATAATATAAAAACACTTGGGACGTGTTTGTAACACTTGCTGTGTTTTGTACTCTGTTTCAAAAAAAAATCATTTTAAATTAAATTTTTTTAGTGTTTTAGATATTTTTATGTGCTGATGTCAAAAATAATTTTTAAAAAATAAAAAATATTGTTTTAACAAAAAAATACTTTAAAAAAATATAAACCAACTAAATAGAATTAAGGCTATAAGCAAGATGAATCAATTTATATGGAATTGGCAACCCAAGACTCCTCCCCATCTAGCCCAAAATTTGCCAGCTCTTGTGGATCTTAACTTGCTATTTTTAAGGCATGGCCTCTTGTGGGTTTTTGGTAAAGGTATGCTAGCTTGTTATACCTTGGGATAGATTGAGCCCCATGTAATATGGTTAAAATTTGGCCTTAGCTCAAGATTGACTTGATGCAATGAATTCTTAAAAATTACGGTAAAATAATTTATTTAAATATATAATAAATATTGCAATGATAGTTTCTTTTAAATACAGTAAAAGGGTAATTAAAAATATATTTTTAATATCACACACATAATCAAGGTTGTCAATACCGTTCCAGTCGTCATTCCGATTTTTCTATTGAAACAGAACATTTATGTTTCGGAGCGTTTCGGTGTGCCGTTTCGAGGTTGTACTGTTCATATATAGTTAATTATATATATATATGAAAAAAAATTAAAATATTAATTTAACAAGTATAATTTAAATTCAAGATAAATTAACTTTAAATTATACAATACAAACACAAAGTCAAACAAACATAATCTCAAAAATAGAAACATCTCTAAAATTCCAAAATATTATGATAGTAAAATGTTCTAAAATAAAAGAAATATTATGATTTTGAGCCGGAACAGTACCGAGACGTTCCGGCCAGAATTCAGCCGGAATTTCCAGAACGGATCGGAATTAAAACCGAGACAAAAATGACGCCGTTTCGTCTCGATTTTTTTAATGACACGGAATGTTCCGGCCGGAATGGAACAGAATTAAAAAGCTTGCACATAATGATTCAAAAACATTAAAATTATTATAGCGTTTTATATGTATCTATCTATCGACTTGACACGTAAGGAAATTTGCTGTGATTTGTATGGAAAAAAGGGTAACATTTACTGTTTAGAAAATCAAAATGCGTCGAATTTTGTTAGGATATGTTTCTTGGAATAAAATAATTATAATGAAATTAACGAAACAACAATAAAAATTAAGCTTCAATCTCATACTAGTTGGAATCCGCTGCATAGATCCTTAATTTTACTTCGTTTATTATGACTCTGTTTAATATTACGTTTTAAAAATATTTTAGAAAAAAATAAAATAAATTATTTGTTTTGCTTTTTGATCATTTCTATATACTTATCAGAAATTATCGATAGATATTTTTGCCGGTAAAACTGTATATTATGTAGTGTGATTTCAGAATACTTGAAATTACGAGAGAACAATAAATTAAGTTGGAGACCGGTAGGTGATTTATATTCATTGTATTTGGCATTTAGGGCATGTTTTGGAGTGCGGTTGCGGTAGTTTTTCAAAGTGTTTTTTGTGCCGAAATACATCAAAATGATATTTTTTTATTTTTTAAAAATTATTTTTGATATCAGCACATCAAAATGATCTAAAAACACCAAACCGCCAGTTTTTAAAATTAAAGCCCACACAAAGCTCACTCGAAAATCACCAATCAACCAAACAGGTGGGGGTGGCTTTTAGCTAATTAAAACCTTAAAAAACCCTACCGGACACTGAATCCGATAACTTGCCTATAAAATGGCATTAAAAGCTTGGTTGAATTCTGAGAAGACTTACGGATTATGATTTGTTTGGTATTATTTTTGTTTTTTTAGCTGAGATTTTAAAAAAGCAGTTTCATGAAAAGTACTTGAGTTGTGATTCAAAATAATTTTTAAAGTGTTTAGTTAAAATTATGATTAAGTTTGAGGTTAATCAAAAGTAAGTTTTTGATTATCAGGCTTTTCATATTGCTTTCAACTTGTAAAATTACTTTAATATAAATATATATATATAGTTTTTTAAATATTTAATAATTATAATAATAAAATATAATTAATAATTCAAGTAAATTAAACACTTGTTTTTATTCTCCCATCAAACTACTTGTAATTTTATCACGAACTATAAATCCATACGTGAAGGCATATGCAATCCCGGAACAACATATAGTAAAATATCATCTAAAATAAAATTAGAATTGCGAGACAAAAAATATATTGTGATCTCCTTCTAATATATTTATTTATATTTTAATTAATTTTTATTTTATTTTAATATTAAAAAAATATTTTTTATAAGAAAATATAATAAATAATAAACCCCTCCCTGCAAAGTATAATCCTGCAAAATATAATAAACCCCTCCCTAAAATAATACTCCCAGCACTAGTAAAAAGATGAAATGTCATCGGAGTCTGGAATGGGGAAGAAACGAAGGCTAAGGAGTCATGTCTATTTTTTTTTTTTTTGACCTAATTGATTTGAACAAATTATAAATCAGCATGACATTTTCTATCAAGCAAAAAACAATAAAAAAAAGCAGTGAATGGTTAAAGAAAATGAAAATTAGATAATATCTCATCAAATAATATTAATAATAACCTAAATCACATTCACTAAATATTATAACAATAGACACAGATTAATATAAATTAAAATATTATAATTATTATTTTTCCCTTTTATTTCCAAAATTTAACTTCTAGCCTCGAGTATATTTTAGATTTTTTCTATGCCACGGTTGACATTATTTGATTTTTAGAGGGTATTTTCGCCTCTTCAATATTGTTTTGCACAATAAACTATGAAAATTTGGTTTCTTACGTTTAGTGAACAATACAACTACTAAAATACTCTTCGAAGAGACAAAAAATAGATGACTAGTCTGGGGGTATAATGGTATTTTGATACCATGTTTTTTTTATTATCTCCGATTCGAGGTGGTATTTAGGTAGTTTCATTTTTGTTTATTATTTTTTTTTTTAACTGCAAACGTGTCGGCTGGACATGTCTGTCATCGCCTCCCTGACACGCCTTATAGGCGGCGCGTGAGGAGTCCAAAGTCTGAGGAAAAAGCCTGATCATCATGTCCCCAGGTGCGCCGCCATGTTCTCTTTCACATGTTGGCGCATGTGTCAAAAGGAGGTCGATGGACGGTCATTGGTGGTCAATTTTGCTTTTTTCCCCCTCCCTTTTCTCTCTCCTGTAACGAAAAAATACAATTCAGTTCCTAATCTTTTTATTTTGTTTTCCCCTGATTTTTTCTATAGAAATTTTGGTTTTTTTCTATTGCGCCTTTTAATTGGAATTAATCATATATGTTATTTTTCATTTCAACCCTTATTCTATTGATTTTGTTTTCCTTTAATGTTTTTGGTTTGCATGCTTTTATTTGTTTCAATTTTATTCTCTAATTGAAATTGATTATATATGCTATTTTTTCTTTTAACACCTTTTCTTTTGATTTTTTTAAATTCCATTTATTTTTTTCAGTCTCAAGGTTTGGATTTATTATAGTTTTGTCCTCCAATTGAAAGTGATTATATATATATATATATATTTTTACATTTCAGCCTTTATTATTTCTTTAATTTTTTTTTATCCTTCTTGCACAATCTTTATTATTTGTCCATTATTATGTGTCTATGCTTTGAATTTTGATTTTTGAATTCTGTTATTTTCTTCTTCTTTTTTTTGTCCAATTTAGTCTCTAAATTTGAATTTATGTTAGTGATCAATTTAAAATTAATATTTCATTATTCCCCTTTCTTTTTCTTTTATTTTCTGTTAGTTTTATTTGTTCTTATGATCAAATAATGTTTTTAATTCTCATAATATTTATTTCGGTTATGTTTTTTGCTCTTTTATTAAAGTTTTTATATTTTTTATTCTTCGAGATAATTTTATGATTTTCATTGTTTACACAATAATAATAATAATTTTATTTTGTATTTTTTAAATAATTGTTTCCTTGCTTGCTCTTCGGTTACAATTTTTTTTAGTCTTTGAGATAATTTAATATTTTTTATTGTTTAAAAAATAATAATAATGACAATGATAATAACACACTTTGTTTTTTTTTTAGATTGATTATTTTCCCCAAATATAGAGCATTATATATATAAAAAAATCATTATGTGAATATTTTTTTTCATTTTAAAAAAAATGACTCTAACTGCGGCGAAACGCAAGGTCAATGACTCGTGTGTATATTAAATTATTAAAGATTTTAAATTTTGAATGAATATTGTTGCATTGCATGTGTTAGAGAATATTATAAATTATATTTTGGAACCTCATTTAACAACTTGAATTTTTAGATGAGATGGTTCCTCGACATAGTATCGAAACTGTGTTGATCCTGCGGTCATAAGTTTGATTCTAACCGTTCTCATTACATTTAATATAAATTAAACATAAGATAATGTGAGTCTATTCAAGTTTGAAGCTTAAAAAGTTTTAATGAGAGGATATGTTAAAGAATATTATAAATTAATATTTTAAAGTTTGAGGTTTATTTAAAAAAGGGTGGTGCGTGTTGTGTATGTACACTAGAGTTCACAATAGAGAACCAGAGAGACTAAGTTCACGAGAGACCAAGAATGGAGACCCGTGAACATGCACTGATTCGAAGCCAAGGAAGCAGACAAAAGGAGGCCAACTCAGCACCCGACAACAACGTACAGCACATCAGAAACTGAGGACGACACGTCTCTTGGATTTTTCACTCACTCCATGCATCAAAATAGATAGAGACCCGTGGGCCGTGACATAAAGTTAACAAAACACTGTGGGCCACCAATCCTTTCAATCATATGATTGACTATTCGCTGGTCATCGTGTTTGCTTTAGGAAAAACATATTAAAAGTACATGAATTTGGATCCTCATGTTGGATGTTTAGATTTAGGGTTGTTTAGCCTCATGTTTTAAAAACATTTTTTATTTATTTTAAATTAAGATTTTTTAATATTTTAAATTATTTTCATGTGGTGATGTTAACAATAAAATTTTTTTAAATAAAATTATTTTGATATATTTCTGAATAAAAAATACTTTAAAAAACAACCTCAAACACACTCATTAACATTTAATATTTAAAGAACAAGTCGCTGCATCAATCGTTTATGCAGTATGTAATCTTTATTTTATTCACAACTATCAATTTAATATGAATATTCAATTAATTAGATCTTGTATTAACTCTTGTTTTTTATGAAATAATATATAATTTTTAAATTTGTTTTTAATATTGAACATCAAAACAATGAAAGAACAAAAATTATTTTGAATAAAATAATAAAAACTATCAAATCTTGTGAGAAATATTTTTAAAACTAAAAAACAAACAAAGCATCCAATCATTACAGTTGATTACAGGCATGCATCAAGAAATTAGAGGCATCTTCATATCGAGAATAAATATTATAGATGTGTGATAGCTTCAAACCAAACCATGCTTTACTTTATTGTCGTTTTAATTTCTTGCAACAAAAGACATATATAGGGCAATATAGATTATTACACAGAATATTCCAATCCTCAAGAACGGACTTGCTTCATCACGATCTCATCATTTTCTTCTTTTGTTTTGACAAACAAAATGAGGCAGAAGAAGTGATCAGCTTCGCTTTCAACAGACAGATAAAGAAAATTACAATAATATATGGAAAGAAAGTGAGAAGTTTTGTTTAATTAAACATATAATTAAGCTGATTAATTTTGCCTTAATTATTTCTTTGATCTTGAAACCCTTCTGATCAGAACCAGCAAACAAAGAACACGATAGAACACAAAAAAGCCAACCAGAACGTAGATGTTCGTCCATCTTTGCCTCTCATGGAGCCCTCTATTCTGCAGCACATCACCACCAGTCACCATGCAAGTGCTGTTCTCTTGGTACCACAAGAAGCACTTGGTTACAAGGCAAGAATACTCATTTATGAGTAGGGCATCGAGGGCATACTTGTACATGGAAAAAAAGTGCATGAAGAGCCAGTACTTGGGCATGCTATCCTGAGAAATGAAGTAGCCGGAGAAGAGAAAGAATCCACCGAGAAGAATTGTGACCAACGAAGTTCCTGCTATGTAATTTGGTGCAAGAGAGCTCAAGAACAATACAAATGAGTTTCCCATCAAGACAATGACCCAAATGACCAAAACAAAGTAAGCGAAAGCTTGCCAGGTACCACAGAGCCCCACCATGAAATAGATCGAGACCGAATAAATCATAGCAATCGCAAACAAGTATGGCAAGAAAACAAGAGTGTTTGCAATGAGATAAGATGATAGTCTATAAAGCCCACTCGATGTTTCTCTCAGTAGAATTGGCCTTTCATTGATGAAGATTGGGAGTGTTTCAGTGGTGGAAGAGAGAAGGAAAGTGAGGGTGAAAGCGAAGAGACCAAACCTTTTTTCAATACCTTGCTTGCCATATCCAATGTTGATGTAAATGGTTCCTAGAACAAGACCAACAATAAGTGCTTCTAATGTATTTGTCAGTAATAGCTGCCTTGTTCTGTAAATAATCTTCCAAAACCTACTATATAGAACACAGATTTCATGGAGTCTTGAACTCTTGTTTCTGATCATAGTTCTTGCTCTATTATCATCAGAAGGGGGGGTTGTAGAATTATTATCTGGTGATGGAGGTAGCGATGGTGGTGTGTTGGGTTTACTCTCCTGAAGCTGGTTTAGAATTTCCATGGCATATTCAAGGGAGTTGAGCTGTGGAGGGACAGTGAAGCCATTAGATAGCAAGAAACTTTCCAGTGAAGAAAGGGTACCATGGTGAACCACAGTTCCCTTATTCAACAGCAGTATTTTGTCGATAGTAGAGAGGATATTGAAACTTGGTTGATGGATGGACAAAATCACAGTTCTATAACGTGAAGTAGCAATGGATTTGAGGGTTTGCATCACATTAAGAGCTGATTTACTATCAAGTCCTGAAGTGGGTTCATCAAGGAGTAAGATACCTGGGTCGTGAAGGAGGCTTAGCCCTATTGAAACACGCCTACGTTCCCCGCCGGATAGTCCATGAGCTAACCTTGCATTAGCCAAGTGTGTTAGGTTTAGCTCGCCGAGAAGAGATTCAACGATGGTGGCAATTTGTGATGATTTTGGGTTTAGAAGTCGAGCGGCGAAGCTGAATGTTTCAGACACAGTAAGCAATTGGAGGCATGCATCGTGTTGAGGGACATAAGCTGACAGCTTGCGAAATGAAGAGGAGTTGATAGGGGTTGAGTTGAGGAGGAGAACGCCGCTAGTCGGTGAAGTTCTGGCTGCTAAAATGTCTAAAAGAGTGGATTTTCCAGCTCCACTTGGGCCAACGACGGCAAGGATTTGAGATGGGTAGGCTGTGAGAGACACTTCCTTGAGGATGTAACTTGGGGGAGATGTAGTGCAGTGCTTGAAGAGGAGGAATGGTGCTATAATGCTGTTTGAAGTTGCGGTGGATTTAACATAGGAGATTGATGAGGCTGTAAATTTGTAGGTTTTAAGTGACGGTGGCTGTTTTGGTAGCGGTGGTGGTGGCTGTGGTGGCGGAGAAGGTTGTGATTGATCTTCCATGGAGAAGTGGAAGGAGATTGAAGGTTGAAAGGAAGGGTTATTTGACGTGTCCAAAGACAGAAGAGGAGAGATATGTTCATGAATATTTCCATCACTTTAGAGAACATAAGAATGCTTGTAGTGGATAACAACAACATTAAAAATTAAAAAGTGTGACTGTGCCCCTAGTAGGTTTTTTTTTTCTTTTTTTTTTTCTTTTTCTTTTTTTCTTAACACCGAGTTGTTTCTATGTTCCAAGACTCGGAGAAGATTGGTTTTAGTGATGGTAACTATTTTTTAATATATGTTTTTTATTTTTCAAAAATATTAAATTAATATATTTTAACATGCTTTACAATAGTTTTAATATATTTCTATCAAAAATTAAAAATCTATATTTTCAATTAAAATACTCTTTAATATTTGCGTTTTGGATAAAAATTGAACAAGCAAGCTCATTTATTAGTTGTGCTAAATTCGAATGATTAAATATATAGTCTTATTAAACCTGTCTTATTGTTTCCCAGAGCATAAATGTCATTGCTCATTAATCTAATCTAAATTATCGCGCGCTGATGATGAAGTATGTGATAAAAATAAATATAATAAAATTTATTGCTGTTTTTAATTTATCATATAATCCTGGTCATTGAATTCAACGTTAATTGTAAGATTTGAGATATTTTCTTTTAAAAAACATAAAAAATAATTAAATCCATTCATTAAAATTGAGAAAACTATTTAAATCCAATGCTAAAGGCCAATTTCATAGCAAGTTACCATTGTAATGTTTGTTTTCGCTCTTTTGTTTTGTTCTAAAAAAATATGGCATGATATCAAAAAGCTTGCGATCTATATATATAGGTCATGAGTTCAAGTAAAGGTGTGTATCTCTTATAAAAATTTAAAATAACTAAGATTTTACTCACTCAACTAGATCCACAAAATATATTTTTTAGATATGGAATTTACTCACATAACCAAAAAAAAAGAAAAAGTAATGTTTGTTTTTCGTTTGTTTTTCAAATTATTTCTTTTTGACAGAGTGTATTTCAAGTCAGGAAAGCTGGCGAATGTTTGGTAACCATGTCGATCACGGACCACGCCCACCCTATATTCAGGAGCAAAACAAGCTGATATATGTCAATTTCAATGTTTTTTCCTTAATAATTATTATATATTCTTGGTTATAATTGCCTTATCCTCTGCATTTATCTGCTTTATATTGTTTGTTTGAGAATAATATAAATTATATTCTAGAACTTTACCTTATAATTTATATTTTTAGATAAGATGATTTCTTGATATGGTATCAAAATCTTGTTAATCTAAACTTTCACGTGAGAAAATGCGTTTTCTTGATTTACATTTTTGTTAGCTTCGAAGGAAAAGAAGAACTGCTCTTTCTCCAAGTCCTGAGATACAGAAACGGTGGCATTTCTGGGCTCATGCAGGAGACGTAGAACAGTTTTAAAAACATCATAAATCTTCTTTCATGTGAACTGTAAATAATAGAAGTGTCTTTCAACCATCGTATACAACAAAGAGCAAAAAAATAAAAGGTGGGATTTGATATGGAGAAGATATATATATTTTTTTAATTAATCTGTTTGTTTATCTATATATTTCACGAGTTCGCTGTTCTATCTCTTTCCCATCATGATTTTTTTTTGTCAATGAATAGAACAACAAGGCCAATCTACACTTGAGGACGAAACTTGCATTAATCAGCTAATATTCTCATCCGTGATCCCTCATCCCATCTCTCCTAGCTTCTCTATCAAATGTGGAAACAGTACTGGTGACATTTTCATCTGCATGAAAGGTATCTTTCACGGGAAAATTTATTATTATGATTCATTGTTTTTCTGGATTTGAGAAAAAAAACAGTAAGTTACCTGTCCTGGCTTTGCTTGAAATACTAGCAACCACTGCTGCCTCCGATGACTGCGCAGCCTCCACTGTCACCAACAACGCTGCCAGAGATACCGAGGTGGAATTATAGGAAGCAACTAATAGCGTGTTACAGCGTTCAAATGGAGGATCTTCCACCATAATAAGTCTCACAGGGGACAAAACATTAAATATTTATTTCAACTTTGAAATTAAAAAAAAAACTAAATAATAACACTTTTATCAACAATTTCATGTTCAATTTGACAAGTTATTACGGTTTCTAGTTTCTGTTAGACAATAATATAAATCATATTCTGAGATTTAACCTAACACCTTAAGTTTTTAGGTGAGATGGTTTCTTTACATGGTATCAAAGCCTTATTGACCAAGCGGTCACGAGTTCGAATCTCACTACTCTTATTCTATTTGATAAAAATTAAGCACAAGGTAGTATGGGCATGTGCAAGTTTCAAGCCCAAAGGGCTTTTACTTAAGAGAGTATATTAGAGAATAATATAAATCATATTCTGGAATCTAATCTAACAATTTAAATTTTTAGATGAGATGATTCATTTACGGTATCTTCTTCAGTTGTTTTTCTCTCATCACCTATACTTGTCCCTCGAGCTATTCACCTCCAACCCAACTTTCTAATCTTTGCCTAAATCTGTTTCTCTCATTACAAACCATTTGCAAGCTCCGATCTCACAATTTTGAAAGAATTTCTTAAATGATTCTCCAGTGCAGTCTCTTTCACTCATTTTTAGGAGCTGTTCAACGTGAGCAGTAGCAGTAGCAGTTGTAAGATTTATGGTTCATGTCTCCCCCAAATTCTAGTTTATTGCACTGAGCGCCGACATTGTCTTTATTTTCAGGATCTTTTTAAACTTTGATTTTTCTTAGATTATAATCTAGAGTAAAAAAGTATATCATAAGACTTCATATAAAATTTTGGTCTGATTAAATGATCAAATTAAGAGATACATTCAATATCATAAAACTAGTCAACCGGAAATTTCACCCTAAAAATTGATTTTGACAAGACATATAATTTATTTAAATCATCATGGATCTTAGACTAATTATTTGGATATTTGTATTTATAATTACATAAATTTTTCCAGAGTTTTTATTATTATTTTGACATTTTCTTATATTTCACACATAATATCACCTAATTTAAAAAACTTTCTCTCTTAAATCATTATTTTTACCTACTCGGGGAATTATCATGATTTATTGCTTGTTAATATTTCACATGCTATTTTATTGTTTTATCTTCTCCAAATCTAAATCTAATATCCTAGAAATGTTCATCCTAGATCTGCTTGCTACAGTCTTTCGCATCATTGCCATGTAAATCTCCTCATTGGCGAGATACCATGCAATTCAATGTCCTCATTCAGAATGACACGTCGTATCAAGTAAGAAAACATGCAGACGAGAGCATTAAGAGATAGAACGCACGTCGTAGATTATTCAGAGATTTTTAGTCAAGTGATTAAACCAATTACAATCCATTCTGTAATTTCTCTTGTCGTATCAAATAACTGGTCACGCCGTCAACTGGATATTAAAAACGCATTTCTTCATGGTTTCCTTGAAGATGGTTTCTATATGCTTCTTCATGGTTTCCTTGAAGATGGTTTCTATGCACCAGCTACAGGGATTTCTTCGAATATAATCGTATATGTTGAACAGAAAACATTCTAAATTCAAGGGCAATTAAATCTTCTAGTAGTTCTAATGTTGAAGTTGGAATGATACGAAATTTACCAAGTTAATGTGTTATGGAGAGTCCGACATTAATCAATAAATTTGTTATAGATGCATACCTTTTTTTGGCCGTATTATGCCGTTTAAGCTCCGAAATGTTATTGACATTTTATGAAAATTTCATTTTAGTCATAGTTCTTGATTTCCAAATCCGAATCGATTTCCGTCAATTCCGGTATGCTCAGAATTTCTAGCAGTTTTAATTTCCGCAATTATCTCAATTTTGCTATTTTTGATAATTTTTAATAATTAGTCCTATTTTCTTGTCCAACAAGGATTAGGGCTAAGGTTTTCACTTTAAAAATAATTGTAAGCCTTCTAGCCGGGAAAATTAATTATTCAATAAAATTTCAAATTTTCTTGAGAGTTTCTCTCATTTCCGGGGGATCCCAAAATATTATACAGAATATTTCACAAAATATTATACAGAATATTGATATTGATAGTATTCTTTTGTGTTTTCACTGTCATTTTGGCAGGCCCCAAGGGGTTTTCCAAATATATCGATCAGATGTATCAACTTGGTTTTGAGGGTTCTAAAGCTGACACATATCTATATACTCTTTATCAAGGCATTGTACAAATCTTCATTCTCAGCTCCGTGGATGATATAATTGTTATTGATCACTTGATCTGCCAATTATCTATGGTTTTTTCAATCAAGGATTTAGGTCCCTTTTCCTTGGTGTGTAAATTCTCCATGACGGTCATGCTAAATTTCTGATGCAGAGGAAGCATATTGCAGATTTGCTCCTTAAAGAACATCTTAACAAAGTAAAACCATGTCCAACTCCTATGTCTACCACCTTTCATCTTTCCAAATTTGAAGGTTCTGATTTAAGTGATCCCACACCCTCTAGAAGCACTATTGGGGCTCTGTATTATCTTGGTTTTACTAGTCCAGGTATTGCTTACAGTGTTCATCGTGTCAGCGAGTTCATGTATCAGCACAAGGAACCTCATTGGCAGGCTGTGAAGAGAATCCCCAGATATCTCAAGCACGCTATATCATTTGGTCTTTGCTTTACCAGACAAGCTAAAGCATCTCTTCATGGAGTTAGTGGTGTTGATTGGGCCGCAAAAGTGTTGGTGTTACTCATGGCCATAATCTGATTTTTTTATAAATCTCTTTTAAATGCAACAGCAAAAACTCAGTGGCTTCAATATGTTCTTCATGACTTGTACATTTCCTTACCTAGTTTTCTGAAGCTATGGGGTGACAATTATCAGATGACAGCTACTCTCCCACATTGTTAGTTAGGTTGAATAGTTCAAATACATATATAATTGTATCCTATGAAGCTATGGTGTGACAATACCAGTTCCATGCTCGCACTAAGCATATTGAAATTGACTTTTGATTTTGTCTGTGATCAGGTTCTTCGGTAGAAACTTGAGGTCCTATTTTATCATCCAAAGATCAGTTGGCAGACCTACTGACTAAAGCTGATGTAGCGGAAAACATAAAAAAAATATGATCCATGTCTATATTTTGTAAATTACTCTGGAGTTCACCAGAAACGAGAGAAATTCTCAAGAAAACTTGAAATTTTATTGAGTAACTGAATGAATTCGGCCAAAAGGCTTACAATGATATTTAAAGCGAAAACCCTAGCCCTAATCAAATGGGCAAGTTTCGCGTCATTCTGACTGTACGAGTTTCGTGTCATTTTGACTTCGACGCCCAGACTACTGGAATTCAATTGCCTTTAAATTTAGGATGTTCTCTCTTCAACATGTATTTATCCGCCACTTGCTCTAAATGAAAAGCTCTAAATGCTCTACTCGTTTCCTCTGCTACGTTTCAATCTTCAAGTGCAGGAACTACCCTTTCGACTGCGAGGGATACTGCAGCATCTGCACCAAACATATAGGCATTAACTAACAACCCCAGGAACAACCAGATCTCAAGACAATATTGTTAGCTGTCACAACAGTCAATGAAGGAATTGTTACCACAGATCATGGAACATGAACAAAGTACAGGCACCCAAAGACAACCACTGTACTATATATATATATATATATATATATATATATTGGAGATGTTACACCTATATATCTCATAGGAACACAAGCTGCGTTATTCTTCATCGTTCTATGTTTCTGCATTCTGCATTTGTAGTGCTTAAGTGAGATATCCTTCTGAAAAGAAGTGTGTATACATTTGCACCCTTTTCAATCACAATTATTTTTCATATCATCAACGTTTCCTTTTTCCTCCACTGTTAATCACTATTCATCTTTCTATGTTTTAGCATTCTGCATTTGTAGTGTTTAAGTGAGTCCTAATGGGACGTGGCGTGATGGTAAAGGACTTGTGATCTGCATAACAAGTCTCGAGTTCGAGTTAGGGTGTGTACACCTTGTATGAGTCTAGAACAGCCGGTTTTACTCGCTCACTTGAGCCCACAAAATATATTTTACGAGAGGTGTGTTTATCGCATCCAAAAGAAAAACAAAAGTGCACCCTTTTCAATCGCAATTATTTTTCATATCATCGACGTTTCCTTTTTCCTCCACAGTTATTCTCCGAATCATCAACATCAGTGGGAGCTCTCTGATGATTTTCCTATCCTCGTTTGTCTTCTTTTTTATTCCTTTTCTTCATAATTATCATTCGATTAATGTAGCAGTAACCTGGATTGCCAGTGAATGGAAAGTTAATTAACACCAAGACAGTAGGTGTACGTATACAAATTGAGATGATAACCTCGAGGCCAGTTTACTAGAACAAATATCTCCAATTTTAATTGAAATGATTTTCTAGTACAATCGTTGTTTCTTACTCTATCATTCTAAGAGAATAAACGCTAGCTATTATTTGGTTTTTTTATTAAAAAAATTCATGGTATTCAAGCAATGCTTGTTTTATGATGGGAATGGAAATGATTCTTTTTATTTTTATTTTATTTATAAGTATTCAAAGTTGAGAAAAATAGAGGGAGAAGGCAGATCGACTTGAAAACTCAATAGTGGAATAAGCAATTTGACCACCATGACCGGTGGATAAAATTTCTTCTAGCAAGTAACAATTTTTTATACACGGTAGCTTGGAAAACAGTAGCTAATTTGTGTCGGCAATGTTTTGGTCATTAATAACCTCCTCAGATGCTTTTACGAGATCCTCTACAATGGCTGCAAATCATATTCACCATGAACACAGCAAATGATTAATGGCTAAATTGTATGAAATTTTAGGCTGTTTGGGGAAACGCAATTTGTTAAGGGGTGATTGAGAATCTGACATGGTTGTTTTTTAAAATATTTTTTATTTAAAAATATATTAAAATAATTTATATATATATATATAAATATTCTTGATATTAACACATTAAAATAATCTGAAACATAAAGTTAAGATAATTGAAAAAAAAGAAAAAAATAATATTTTTATTTATTTATTAGAAATTATTTTTTATATTAGCACATCAAGATGATATGAAAATATCAAAAATTAATTAAAAACAAAGGAAAAAAATATTCAAGTAATTTTCATTTAGAAATACATCCAAATATTATTATTATTTAAAAAATATTTTTGATATCAACACATTAAAACAATATAAAAACACTTAAAGAAATTAATTGAAAACAAAGGAAAAAGTAAAAAAAGATTTAAGTAAATTTCATTCATAAACGCATCAAAATAATATATTTTATTATTTTAAAAAAAATATTATTTATTTATATTAACACATCAAAACAATCTAAAAAAACAAAATATATATTAATTTAAAACAAAGAAAAAAATAAAAATATTTACACGCACTACCTCAATAAATAAGGAGTTGCCCACCTACCAATGTGGGACATGGCATGCCTCATCAATGTTATTAAAAACAACTTATTGTATACTATTATTAGTTAGTAGGGTCCAATTTCACCCAACATTTATAAATTCATTGAGTCAACTCATAATTTGATAAATAGCTCGTGTATATTGCTAATAATTTGTTAATTATAGCTTCTAAGTTTGAAAGCATCCTAGATTTTAGCTATCAAAAAGGTTGTTTTGATTTTAAATAGGCTAGGTTGTTTTTATCATGTTCTTCGTTCGTAACGTTCAAGGAAATTGTCCCCATGGTTATCTAAGATCCAATGAACTTGAGCAAGAAACTCTATTTTCAAAGATTATTCTTCCAAATTAGGATGTTATTCTTACACGAGCTCAACAAAAAGAAATAGACATGGAAAATCTATGAGCCTCCGATGAAGATATGGTGCTGGCCTGCCTGCTATTTGGTGCACCCCCCTCGCTAGATTTATAGACCACAAAAACTTGAACCTCGTTATCTACTCTTTCCATCTCCGGTGGTTTCCTGCTCAGTGGTGAGTGCAATGAACCATGCTTTTAGCATCCTTGTCTCGAGTTATGTGTGAGTCCATTTTTCAGAGTCACTCGGAGCAATAACCAGGCATGCATGTGTTCTTGTAAATAAAAAAGATAAAGGAACGAAACCACAAAACTTGAAACGTGCTTGAACATTATTTTTAATGATATTTTTTCAACAATAAGGTACATTTTATAATTCAACAAGTTCTTTTTTAATAAAAAAAAGAAAACACAAAAACAGTTTGAAAAGAAAGAATATCAATAAATTAAAAAGGAAAAGTATTCCGGGTCGTTTCTTGTTTGAAAAAATTGTATCATATTTATAGACAGTCATGATGTAACAGTCATTTTAAATTTATTATGAAATTAAAATAATTGTTACAATAATTTAAAATATAGTTGATAAGAAATTAAGTAATTGTGATAGTTATAGCTGCTGAAAAAAATATATAAAAAAAAATCTGGGTTGTTTCTTGTTTGAAAAAACTACATTATATTTATAGGCAATCATAATATAACATTTATGTTTAAATTTATTTATGAAATTAAAATGGTTTTTACGAAAATTTAAAATATAGTTGTTAAAAAATTAAGTAATTGTTACAGTTACAGTTGGTGGAAAAAAATAAACAAAAAAGGTTTAATATTTGTGAATGTTAAAAATAAATGTTCAACTGTTATAAATATTATGATTTCAGTTTAAGAGTCATTAAAAAATATTTTAATCAGAAGACAAAAATTTTATATTATATAGGTGTTGCCTCACGCGCAAATTCTATTTTTTTTGTTGGTTACTATCATATCTCAAATTTTATTATATAAACACTAAATAAAAGTCTTACTTTTCAATGTGGGATAATAAATCATATATATTATCTTTGTATTCAAAAGATTAATTGTGTTTTTCAATGTGGGATAAAATTTTAAAATAGGTTTTAATATAACTTTCGGAGAAACTGGAACAGCAAGTGTAGAGAATTTACTCCATTTTTGAGTGCTCATACTGTGGATTGAAACCAAACAACCTCCCTACCCGGTGATGAAGGGGGCCAAGCTGTGTGGTGGTTCAGAGAGGAAGCTGATATGGGATGTGGGGGTGCTTATGTTTACACGATAAATTATATTTAAGAGTTGCATCTAATAATTAAGTTTATAAATAAAAAGATTTTTTGAAATGATATCATAACTTTGTTTACTTATATCATTTTATTTTATTTTATAAAAATCAATCATAATATAATGTGTATCTATACAAATTTCAAATTCAAAAATCTTTTAATTAAAATATATATTAAAAAATAATATAAATTATATTTTAAAATTCCATCGAATCACTAATTCGCATCTCTTCAGTCCTCAGTCCTCACCTTCTCCTTCGAAATTTCTAGCTCTCCGCTATTCAAACGTGTCCAGGTAATGATGGTTGCTCATTGATAATTGAACTCTTGAAAATAATAACCATTGATTTTTGTGTCCGAAGCAAGGGGAAATGGAAATGTCCGAGGTTCGTTTCACAACACGTTGCCTGTTATTGTCCAGACAACGCTAGCCACATGTCTTGCTTCCGATCAGAAGTTCTCTGGAAAAAAAAACTAGGCATAAGCTTTTTATATATATCAAATAAAAGAAATAATGATTTTTAAAGACGAACATTTCTAACTATAATATACATTTAATTTACCATGTTTGTTTCAAAATTGAATTCCAAAAATTAAAAGAAAAAAAGGTAAAAAAAAATTAACCATCAAACTAACCTCTTAAAACTTTAAATTTAGCAATTAAACCAGATAGAAAGTTGTGTAAATTTTAGATTTTAAATCATTAAAACCAAGGAACTTTGATATATGTTTCATAGGTCTCGGTTTCAAGTAAATACATATTTATTTTATAAAAATTTGAAACAATTAAAATTTATTTACTTAACTCGAGTCCACAAAAAAATATTAAAGGGATGAGATAAAAATATGAGTGGATTCCGTTTTCACGTTTCATCTACGAATTATAGAGTAGATTATGTATACACAGACATGCACATGCACCAAACTTTAATAAATAAATGACTCAATAAAGATTTGATTGAGAATAAATTTGATTATGGTGTACATAAGCCAATTAAAGACAATATATATATTAAAAAAAACAGATGTACAGGAAATGCTCTTTCTATGGGCTGTTTGGGAGGGCGGTTGCGGTTGCGGTTGCGGTTGCTTTTGAAAGTGCTTTTCATTTAGAAATACATCAAAATAATATTTTTTATTTTTTAAAAATCATTTTTGATATCAGCACATCAAAATAATTTAAAAACATCAAAAAAAATTATTTAAAATGAAAAAAAAAAAAGGAAACGACAGTACAACCGCCCTCCCAAACAGCTTATTAACAAATACCTAAAAAAAACGGAAATCACTGTTGAAACATTGTTCACGCACTCTAAAATCATTAACAAATACCTAAAAAAAACAGAAATCATTGTTGAAACATTGTTCACGCACTCTAAAATCATTAACAAATACCTAAAAGAAAACGGAAATCACTGTTGAAACACTGTTCACGCACTCTAAAATCACTGTGGACGCGAGCTTTCTCCTCCGAGCGTCGCGCGAGTTCGTCCACCCTTTTTTTTTTCCGCCTATGAACAGTGTAGTGATTATTTTAGCCCCGGTAATAAGACAAAATAACGTTTTCGGCTGAGGGGTAAGGGAGTAATTGCGCGAGTACGGACCGGACCGATCTGGTCCGCCGCAACCGTTTTTTTTTTTTAAAAAAAATTAAATGGATAAAGACGATTCTAGCCCCTAATAAGACAAAATCTATTAATTAAGGTCATGGACATAACGGTAACTGACCATTATTATTTATATATATTTTAAAATATGTCAGGCACGTGCGGTGCAAGCGCACGACGATGTCCGCCCGGACGTCCCATTCAAGCGGCGCGTGCGGTGTGATACGGTGGCCGGAAATGGGCTACCGGCGTCCAATCGGGTTCGCCGCCTCTTGGTCTTCATCCCGGTGCGGCGCGTTGCTTCACAAGGTGGTCGTGGACGCAGCGGTGGCCGGTTAAATCCGGTTGGTCCGTTTCTCTCTCTCTCCACATAAAAGTGCAGAAGAGCCCCCCGAGTTGTGTATAAATTCATTTCGGTCCCTTTACTTTTAATTGTGTATATGGCCCTGATTTCGGTTATATAAGTTTTGATTTTGTTCAAGTGGGTCCTTCGATTGCAATTAAAGAAATCTTAACGTTTCACTTCGGTCCTTCATCTTTTAATTTTCGAATTAGGTTGAAAAGGCTGAATATATTCGGTACAGAAGTTTCAATTTTTGCAAATTTGTCCTTGAATTGAAAATTTTAATAAATCTAACTTTCATTTCAGACCTTAAACTTTTAATTTGTTATTTTCATCCCTTTATATTTTATTTTTATTTCAGCCCTTATACTTTTATTTTTTAGAATTTCTAATACAACACAATAATAATAATAATAATAATATAATTCTTTTTCTTACTTGCTTCTTGATAAAAAAAATTTCCTTTGGATAATTTGTTAATTTTTATTTTTTTGGCAGTAATAGCAATGATAATTTTTATTTTTCTTTTTATATTATGTCTTTGTTTTATCTTTTGTTCAAGTTTCTAGCATTTTTTTAGTCTTTCTTTTATTTTTGTTTCTTTCATAATAATAATAATAATAATAATAATTTAATTGTTTCTCTTCCTTACTCTTTTGTTAATGTTTTTTTTTCTCCGTGTATTTAATAATTATTATTGTTTTGACAGTAATGGCAATCATATTTTATTTTTTTTCCTTTTGTTAAAGTTTCTAGGATATTTTTAGTCTTTCAGTAATTATATGTTCTAATATTTATTGAATATTATCTCATAGGAATATATATAGGGAGAAGAAAACATGACCTAGGATTTTTTAAATAAAAAAAATTAATATCAGTATTCTTAAATACATTTAATATAATTATATAATCAATAAATCGGATAACATAAAAAAAAAATTGTCTTCGGATTTTAATTTTGTACTTAACACAATAATAATAATAATAATAATAATAATAATAATAATAATAATAATAATAATTAATATTATTATAATAATAATAATTAATATTATTATAATAATAATAATTTAATTGTTTTTCTTGCATACTCTTCTATTAATATTTTTTTCCCTCCGGATAATTTAAATTTTTTTATTGTTTTGACAGTAATAGCAATGCTAATTTTTATTTTTATTTTATTTTTTTGTTTTATCTTTTGTTAAAGTTTCTTGAATATTTTTAGTCTATCATTAATTATATGTTCTAATATTTATTGAATATTATCGCATAGGAATATATATAGGAAGAAGAAAATATGACCTAGCATTTTTTGAATAAAAAAAAATTAATATCAGTATTCTTAAACACATTTATATAATAATATAATGAATTAATCGAATAACATAAAAAAAAATTTATTGAATATTATCGCCTATAAATATATAAAGAGAGGAAAAAAATGACCTAGGATTTTTTCCTTAAAAAAAATTAATATCAATATTCTTACATACATTTAATGTAATAATATAATTAATAAATCTTATAAAAAATATTTGTATATTTGTATATTTATGTCAAATTAAAATATGTAAAACTAATTATATGTTTTAATATTTATTGAATATTATCGCCTGAAAATATATTAAGAAAGAGGAAAAATGACCTAAGATTTTTTGAAGGACAAAAATTCATATCATGTTTTCTTAATTATATTATATATAATGATATGATTAATAAATCTTATATAAAAAAAAGATTGGCTTCAAAATTTAATTTTGTGCTCTTTTATTTAAGTAGGTTTATGAATTTATCCCTCAATTCATTAGCATGTGCTTAGTAGCAGTTTGCAACTCCGCTTCTGTCGTTTCCGCCCGCCTGTCCTATTTGATTCAGTCAGTCGTCTGAAAGTGCTTGCAGAGAATTTCCAATATTTTCATTTTTAATATGTTAGATCTAATATTACTGGGAAAAAAAACATCTCCAAAAAAAATGTTGACAAATTTACCTGCATTATCTACAAGTCAAATTAAAAAATATACAAGTCACTTCCCGTTTCCATTAGACTGTTCTTTTTAAACGGCAATAAATAATTATAGCACACAAAAAAATTAAGTTTATGTTTTAAAAACAAAATACAATATTTTTTATTTCTAATATGTCTGATATTTATTGAATATTATCGCCTAAAAATATATTTAGAGAGAGGAAAAATGACTTTAGATTTTTTGAAGGACAAAAATTCATATTAGTATTCTTAAATATAATTATACTTGCTAAATATTAAAATAATAAAATACAATACATAAAAAAACAATTAATTTTCTAAATAGATAAAAAAAAATCCGCCGCATCGCGCGGGCAAAACCGCTAGTATATATATATAGGAAAAGCCATTTCCTGTACATCCGTTTTTATATATATTAAAAAAAAACAGATGTACAGGAAATGCTCTTTCTTGGGTTGATCCCTCTCCCTCCTCCTTTCTAACGGGCAGCCTTCCATCTTTCCCTCTTATTTTTTCCCTTACTTTCTTTTTGCTTTTGTATTTAAAAGTGTCTTCAATCATTTTTTTTTAGCTCATTATAGATCTAGCTCTTAAATTCAAATATTTATATGGCTATTTGAACTCTTACTCTTTTTTATAAAATTATTTACAAATGTTATGTTTGAAGATGATAAATTAATTAAAACTTGAGAATATCACGGTAAATTGGTAGAATAAATAAAATTGAGAATATCAACACTAAATCAATGCTTGAATTGGAGAAATCAACTTCAGTTTTTTTTTTTTTAAATAACTGAAGGTCTGAGAGATAAAATTGACGCCCAAACAAATTCATGTGATTATTAATTTGGTTAGCATCATAGTTTTTATAACATTTATTATCGCATGAGATTATTAATTTATCTATCTAAACACGTACATTATTTTTTATTGTGTCATTATCTTCGATTTATTTTCTTATGACAAAATTCAATTATATTATAATATTAAAAGATAAATTCAATTGTATGATTAATAAGATTATAGCTTCAAATAATAGAATAAATATTTTATTACCATTAGATATTCATGAGCATATTTTAAAAAATACATGTTAGATTTATATAGATATATAAAATGATTGTTAATATTACCATAAAAGTTATAATCTTATTTGAAGATAATGATACAATTGAATAATGTTTTAAATGTTGATTTAGTTGATTTATTTATAGTGTGTTTTATTAATATTGATAAATGTATTCGATTGGATCAATTTATTTATAGTGTGTTTTATTAGTATCAATTAATGAGATTAATATTAAAAACATTATTCAATTGTGTCATTATCTTCAAATAAGGTTGCAGCTTTTAAGGTAGTATTAACAATCATTTATGTATATAAATCTAACATGTGTTTTTTTTTCTTACAAATAAATATGAATAAAATATATGTTCTATTATTTTTTAATGTAAATTGTTTACGTGATTAGTTTAGATTAATTATCTACATTGGCATTAAAATTATTAAGTCATGTTTTGATTGGAACTTGCCTGATAAGTTTTTACTTACAAAAATTATTTCTAAAAAAAATAGTTTTATAAAAAAGGAAAAGAAATACATGGGTAAGGTATTGGGATTTTGATTGAAGAGATATTATTTTCTCCTTAATTCAAATCATTAAAAATTCTATGAAATTTATTTTAATTGCTATTTGTTTTTATTAAAAATGTTTTCATAAAAAAACATGAAAAAAATAAAATTTTGCCTAATATGTATATATATATATATATATTCAGAATTTAAAATGTTATTTTTTATAAATCTTTATTTAATTATCATAATAATGAATAAAAATATTTCAAAAAATTGTCCCACACAGCATATCGTAGGTACAATGGTTAGTTAAAAGAAATTAAAAGAGGACGGGGTTTTATTGTGTAGAACCTTATTTATCCTCTCAGATAAACGTTGTTCATCATACAAGTCTTCAAACTCCGTCCCTTGTTTTTTTGTTTTGATTCGTTTCTGTCATCTAAATTTGGATTCTTTCAACTTGGTCCTTGAAATTTCCTTTGTTTTTGTTTTGTATTTTTTCATTTTCTTTGGGAACATTTTTATCGCATTCCTGGGGCGTTTTACATTCTTTTAAATTTTAATCGCTTGTCAATTTTCTACGGGAAAACTTCAAATCATTAGAAAAAATAAAATTAAAAGTAGTAACGAATTTGATATTTGGCAAAAAAAATAGCATTTTTCAATGTTCATTGTTACAAGGCAAGTAAATATATAGTTTAGTCCCTCAATTTTAATTTTGCTACGTTGTATCCTTTATGTTTTTGGGATGTTCCTTTAGATTCCAAGTTTATTTGCTTTACGTTTGGATAGTTGAGATTTGAAAAATAAGAAAAAAGATCTTTGGAAATTTTGAAGTGAGAGAAAGCTGGTTAGAATATTTAATTTTTATGTTTTTGGATTCATATATGAAAATAAAACTTATTTTTAATTGAGATATGGATTTTTAGAGTTAAAAAATATGCTGATATTAAAATATTATTTTAAAAAAAATTAATTTATTTTTAAATAAAATATTTTAAAAAAAATCGATATTACACTATCAAACAAACTTAATAACAAACTCAGCAAGCTGTTTGCCAAATTTAAAAAATAAAATTAATCGGATTTTCAATTTTCAATTTATATTTCACAATTAAAAAAATATTTATAATACCATCACGTTTTGTCTTGCAATAAAAATTAATTTGAAACCTCATCCACAACGTAACTCGTGCAGCTGTAATTGGCTAATTAAAAAGTAAAACAACCTTGTAATTAAACTGGATGACTAATGTTTTCAAGGCAATCCATGGGAAACAGTTTCATCTCATCTTCGTGTTTTTTTAAAATTAAATCTTTTTATTTTTTATTATATTTTTAGATCAAAATTAATTTTTAAAAATTAAAAAAAATCATTTAAAATCATTTCTTAACAAAAGTCTCAAAAACAGCACAATCCTCACTTCCAAACAGCCAAAAGCACACAGCAATGAAGAGAGAGAATTAAATTTTACGGCAAATTGCGAACCAATAAAGTCATTTCAGTTATCAAATCCAGATATGATTACATTCTTGACAAGAAGGACAATCTAAAATATTTCCAACTGCAGACTCCATAGATTGGAGATCCAATTTCAGGCTTCGTTTCAAGTTCCTCATGATGACCCATCACTTCACAGACAACAACATCAACTACAGCTCAAACAAACCCCATATTGTCTTCCTCTCCTAACTTGCCATCATTATTCTTGGCTAAAAAGACCAGAAACTGCACTACTTTTTCCATTTCTTTCTCTTTACATGATAAAACAGAAAAAAAAACTTTTAAATTTCTTTTCTTTGTATATTTCCCGCTTGTTCTCTCTTGAATGGCAAGAAATGATGGTTAATTGGTTGCATTCTCTTCGCTTGATGAAATTCTCGGTGAAGCCATTGATTTCTCGTGCAAAGTGTCACTTGACATTGAAGAAGAATCTGAAAAAAACCAACATGAGAAAAATCGTTAGATTTTGTTTATAAATAAAGAAAAAACTAAAACAGCAAATATTATTATAGAAAGTTAGCAAAAGGGTTATTAGTTCTTATACCTCTAGAAGAATTGAAAGATTTCTTGCAATGCAGGATAGCACTTTGAATCCCATCATGCTGTAGCAGCAAAGAATCATCTCTCCTGCTCCCAATTGGAGGAGAAATTCCTGTGGTCGCTGAAGCTGATTTGCTCTTCCCAAGATGCCGAGAAACCACTCTAATCCCTGCAGGAAAATTCCCCTGCTTTTCCTTTGCCGGCACCGTTGCCGGGGAAGATGATGGAGACCCAACTGATAACTCGCCGGAGAACTTCATCTTGTCGTTTTGTTTCTTAGAAACTCTGATGTATAACGGCTTGATGAGCTTCAAGTACTTCTGTATTATTTCCTTTGAAAACCTCTTTGATGTATCATTATCATAAGAATCTTTAGCGATTTGCTTCCTCAAGCTGTTTTGTTTAGTGAAAAAAGAAGCGTTTGTAACCTCTTCAAGCTTGAATTTGACAGTAAAAAGCTTGTTACTTTCATGCCTCTTGCTATTTGCATTGAACTGCTCAGCTTCCCCTGTTTTCTCTGTTTTCTGCGACGCCATTGACTTCGGTTTCTTGAACATGAGGACTCTAAACCTTGGAGCTGATTTTAGCAAGGAGATTGGAGACTGGGGTTTGGATGAAGAAACGTGTTCGACAGGGAGGATTTTTCTCTTTGAAAGGAGATGATCCGTCGAAAGAGATGGTTGCTGAAATGTGTGCTTAGGGTTGTGGCTCTCTTTGAGCGCTAAATTGTGGAGAGGTGCTTGTTTAGAGTCAAAGAAGTTGCTTTCCTTGCCTAGTGGGTGGCTGTTTTTTATGTTGGTGGTGCTGTCGCTGCCGCATTTACTGGTGTCAAAATCAGGCACAGTAAGTTCCAATTCAAAAAATGAATCTTCTCCCTCTTCAAACTCATAATCCGTGAATGGGATCTCGGTGGTGTCATCGCAGCTTCCACTAGAGGGTCGGTTTTCCTTGTCAGTGGCGGTGGTGGTGGTGGTGGGTCTCCAGAACTTGAGGAAGTAGAGAGCTTCCATATCTTGAAAAAAATGGATATAGAGATGGGAGAGCTTTGAAAGAGAGGGAGGAGACGGGACTGGTGCTGGCTTATTTTAGGGTTTAGAGGTGGGGTTTTTTATAGGAGGTTAAAGGGAAGGAGGGATTCAACGTGGCCAGGTTTTGGTTGACAGATTAAAAAAAAAAAGAGCTTTTGCACTTCGTTTTAGGATTTTGCTGTTTGTTATTGCAGCATTGAAAATGGTGTTGCAAAGGGTAAAGCAGGGCGGGCAAGTGAGGTCAGGTTAATTTTTTGCTGCTTTTTTTCTGCTTTTACAGGAGAGACAGGTCATTGTAAGCCAGGTTGCTTTAGGAATTTGGACACACATTGTTTGTACGATTGGTTGTTTTTATTAGAGCCTGAGAGGTTTTTTTGAACATCCCCTCTAGGGCTCAACAAATCTGACCTCTTTCATGCAAGCAGACGACTCTGATGGTTCAGGAGAGAATGTGTTTTATCTGTTAATGGTCAATTTAGTCCCATTTCTCTTCCCTTTTTCTTAATTTGGTCCCTCTATCTTTCCTGTCCTCCCATCGGCTGTGTAATCCAAGGTTGTCAATTCTGTTTCGACAGTTGGTGTTTTGTTTTTTCAATTGGAACGAAATATTTGGTTTCGGAATGTTTCGGTGTGCCGTTTCAGAGTTGTACTGTTTGTGCATATAATTATAATTAAATATATTGATACAAAAAAAAATTAGATCAAATCTAAAAATAAAATTATTTATAATTGTGCAATTTAATCTAAAAAAAGATACAATAAAATAATTTTTTTGAACAATATTATGAACATGTATAATATTATGAGAATGTCATCATTAAATTGAAAGGTCATTATATCAATCATCAAGAGACTTCTCGTAAAATTTCATCTCAATATAACGGTTGGATTAAGAGATATGATTGATATTGTAAAATTATTAATTATTTTAAAAAAAAACAGTATTTGGCTGAAATGAAACGGGCAGAACGAAACCGTAATATTTCAGCTGGTATTTGGCTGAAAAATCCAGAATGGGCCTAAAATTTCAACCGAGATAAAAACATCGCCGTTTTATCTCATTTTTTAACTAATACAAAACGTTTCGGTTGTTTCTATCGAAACGGAATAAAACTGACAACCTTGGTGTAATCATCTACTCTCTCTGTTAAAAGGCGTTATGGATGACATTATTCCTGTTCTTAATTCGTATGTTCTTTAAAAATTAATTCCACAGGTGAGCTTAAGGGAGCATGATATTAGAATTTCAAATAGTTGAAGTACCAGATTGGTGTAAGAATAAAATTAAGGGATCAAAATGAACATCAACCCCACATTTCTTTACAGGGGATAGAGTGTGACATGCTCTATAAAGCTGAAAGTTCAGAGCCCAGCTACGGACACAGATACTCTCTTGTCTTACGAAAGCAGAATTCTTACAGAGTTGCAGAGGAGTTATTTGTTTATTTTTAATTAAAAATAAATGTTTTCCCTACCTCCAAATTTCCTTCACCTTTTTCCCGAAATTATATATTTTCATTCTTCTTATTAAGAAAATAAACTGGGGAATTGAGGTATGAACTTGGGGGTCGATGATTATTTATTTATTTATTTTAAAATTTAAGTGTTTGTTTGGAAGTATAGTTAATGTTGTTTTTGAAAGTATTTTTCGTTCAAAAATATATTAAAATGGTATTTTTTTATTTTTTAAAAATTATTTTTGACATCAAAATATCTAAAAACATTAAAAATTTTAATTTAAAATGAAATAAAAAATTCATTTTTTTTCAAATACATTCTCAAAGGTTCGTTGAACACGCTGCTCTGGTCAAAACTTTGACTTCAAATTTCAAACATTATAAGATTTCATAGATTATATGAGAGCTGGCATGCAACTGATAAATTTGGAGGGTTTAAGATTTTATTTTTGCTTAGAATGAACTGCTGATATACTTTCGAACAGCCCTACCCCTACATTTCTCAGACGAGGGATCCTAAACATTGATGGGTACAAAAGGGATGAAGGAGGAGGGTGATGGGAAACTTCCAAAAAGAGAAGAGAAAGCAAAATGAAAGAGAAAAGGGCCAAAAAGAAAAGTCTCCAAAAAAAGAATAGGAAAGAGTAGGGTCACGTTACCATTGGTAAAACATTGCAGTGGGGGGGGCTAGGCTACTTTACTTTCCCAGAGAGAGATAGATTGGGAGAGAGAGAGAGATTGGGAGGGAGAGACTCAAAAGATCTATAGCTATAGATAGGTCAGAAAATTGGGTTGTTTTACAAGGCAAAGGCTTGTATTGGTGAAGCTGGGGCACGCATGCAGGGTCATGCTTTTGGACCCTATCTAACCTTTAAAGAGAGTCCAACCAACCTCTCTTTATTACAATTTTAATGCCCGATGCCATGAGGTCCGACTCTTGCCAAAAAAAGGTTTGACTTGTAAATATTGGTTTGGATGATCGCCACCTCATTTGGTCTTGTTTTACACTACGTTTTATAATTAATAAAAATAAAAAAATATTTTTCTTAATTATTTTAAATTAGATTATTTTGGTATTTTTAGATAATTTTATATGCTAATATTAAAAAAAAATAAAAAAAATAAAAAAAAATTATTTTAATATATTTATAAAAAAAACACTGAACTCTAGGTGGGTAATGCGCTAAGGAGAAAACCATTTGCGATTTGCAGTGTATCCTTGTATTAGATACTGCGCTCTAATTTTATTTTTTATTTTTAAATTATTATTCTTATTATAATATCAGGAATAAATTAAAAAAAATTCTAATATATTTTAAAAAATAATTTCTATCACAGTCAGTATTATTATGCAGTCACTTACACATCATCATCACGTTGATATGTAATCATGGGATGGATCCTTGAGACTGTTGATGGCTAATTGAATGCATCGGTAATTGGCAAAAGAAGCAATCATATGTCATAACCCTTCGTCTCAAAGAAAGGTGTGTATATATATATATAACTCTTAGATAGTGAAATTAAAAATAAAAACTTACTATTTCAAAGCTTTCTCAATCAAATCCCTTTAACCATCATTTAAGTATAGATTACCAAAATCCCAATTTCAATTATCATTTTTATTTCTAGCATTCACTATTTTAATATCATTTTCGGATCTCAATAACACTTTAAATGCCTATTTGAGATTATAGTTTAGGTTTCTTTGTAAAGTATTTTTTATTAAAAAAATCATTAAGAATTTTTTTTTAAAATTATTTTTAATATCAACACATTAAAATAAAACAAAATAAAATTCAGATTTTCAGAAAACACTTTTTAAGCGATATCAAACACCTCCTAACTCTCTAAAACAAAATATCTGGTTTTATTGTTATGTTCCTAATTCTAACTTATCTTAACATTTTCAATCCAATTTCCCTCTCTTATTTGCATTTAAATAAAAGGCATTAGTATAAACTAATTTTAAAACAAATAACATAATATGTAACTAGCTTTGTTTTACTTAATCTAACTAAAAAACCAATAACCTTGCGATAGAAAAGATCCGTAGTAATCCAAATCATCCTGTTTTTTTTTATTATTAACATGGATGTCTGGATCAATTTGTGTGTACCTCGACTAATTTCGGGATCTCTAAAATTAACGACCATTAAGACTCTAACGACCAATCACCATGCTTCTTTGAATTATCTAATGGAAGTCCCAGTGTTCTGAAAATATAGTTTGTATCTTAAGCAATGAATCTTTTTTGTATGGGACACCATATATATATATATGTTATTTAAATTGATTAATTTAAGTTAATTAATTTTTTTAAGTTAATTAATGATACCTTTGAACTATAAAAACATATTAGTTTGAAGATGTGTGCTTTTAAAATCTATAGATACACTAATCTATTTTTTTTACATATATAAATATTTTGATGTTGACAAAAATTTATTTAAAAACAATTTTTGCTCTCTCTAATTTTTTTATACGAACTATATGTTCACGTCTATCATAATAAAAATAGATTTTTTTTTATTAAACTTACAGAAATTATTGTCTACATGTTTAAGATTTTGTGGCGTCGTGAAGATATATTACTTTAACTCTTCAATAAATATAATTAGCATAATCAATACCTTAAAATAGTGATCTTGGTGTTCTGTTTACTATAACACTCAATTTACACCCTAAGACTACGTTCATGCATGACTCTTCACACTCAAAGGGAAGCTTTCGCCTTCATGGAGAAATCATTTATACACGAGAAGGCAAGTATAACATTTATGCACATACCCATCATCACAAGATTTTTTGTTCTCATCTTTTTTTTTATTTTAATATAGATATCAGGGCTAGCTTGGATTTACTTTAACTCTCTTTTTTTTAAGCAAAGAAACTTCATTTCCTGTAAAATATACTTTGTGGGTCTAGGTGAGCGAGCAAAACCACGACTATTCAGACTTTTACAAGGATGCATGTCCTGACTCGAACTCGAAACCTGTTGTGCAAATCGCTAACCCTTTGTCATCATGCCATGCCTCTTGAGAACAAACCTTAACTAATCTCATGAATTACTGTGAGACTCGAACTTGTGATCTATAAAAATCTAGCAACTTTGGGATATCTTTTGTGCAAACTTCATGTTTGCAGAGAAGAGGTATGCTCCCACCATAATTGATTTCATTTTTTTTCTTTTTCTTGCTGTTATTTCTGGTGGATGAAACTATTTCTCATCTGAAATTCATTTTCCACTCAACAGCATACTACTGTGACTTTTTGTACTTACACTGATGCTTCTGGTTGTTGAATGTGGGGGCTCTGTCTCTTTGATTTTTGAATTCACAGATCGATGGCTAGCTGGTCAAATTATTCCTTGAAGAATTTTGGTGAAAGTGGGGTCTTCGTGTTCTAGCTCGTAGGGACGCGTGATCAACAAATTCTCAATTCTAATCGGATTTTTTCTCCGTATAGAAATTCAATTTGAGTTATAGTTTGGGACTGGTTTTTCTAGGGAATGAAAAATTAAGCAATTAATATCCTAATCATGATAGAACCATACCTGTCAATATCGATGATCACCACATTTGCATCTTTACAAGCTAATTTTTATGCATTATAAATCAGATTATAAGTTAATTTAACATAAAAATATGTAGAAATTGATTTTTTTTTCATGATCACCTCAATTAGAACCTTTTTTTTTATAATCGGGGTGTTCGGGTCAGCTTGTGCGTACTACAACTAATTCCCGGATCCACTGAACATCCTGCAAGACCAATGGACAAATAAGACATCACGGGGTGACAAGTATGCACAAAGAGACTCAAATCCGGGCATAGAGGAAGGAAATAAGACCCTTCCAAAACCTCAAGTGCAATTAGAACCCTATTTTATTGTATTGTATATGGTCAAATAATGCTTCCAAGAAAATTTGAAGAAAAAAAAAGACGGGCAAATAACGCTTCCAGGAAAATTTGAGAAAAGAAGAAGAAGAAGACGAGTTTTATGTTAAATTAAATGGTATCTCTTAATAAAAAAAAATCAAATTATTTTAATACCATAAATGCTATGTTTATTCTCAATTTACTTCCCCTACAATTTTTAGAAGATATCAAAAAATACAAAAAAAAAAAACTTGTACATACATCCTAATATCCAGCCATGAAGGGACCTAGTTACAAAATTTTGGCAACATATAAATTTAATCAAGCTTGTCTTTAAAAAGGAAAAAAAAACGAAAGAAACTGATTATTTTTAATTTTAAAAAGAAGATATAACTATAATCGGACACAATTGCATATGGGGTTAAAGCCTAAAGGCCCTTCCAACTTCCTGGACTGAAAGGCTGCAATCAATAGATTGATTTTTCGTATTTATTATTTAAAAATAGATAAATAAATAAAGCAAATATTGTTTGTCGTCTTTTTTTGCTCTGTGCAGTTCACTCTGAGGCAACACAGTGAAGTTACTATTTCAAACTCAGGAGCTTTGTCTTCCCCTCTTGTCTTTCTCGTGTGGTCATTTTCTTTTTTAGGTTAAGATTCGATGGATATATATTACCCTTCTTGGATGTAAAACAAACAAATAAATAAAATACTAGTTTTTGCGACAATAAATCCACTTTTATGATATAATTAACAACATACCATATATGCTATGTTTAAAGAATTCATGGAAAAATTATTTTTCATGATCCCATAGTATTTTTTATTATAATAATAATAATAATTATTATTATTATTTTGATTAACCGGATGTTCAGTCAACTTGTGAGTATCTCGACTAATCCCATAGACCCTGAAATTAATGATTATGTAATACTCCAATAACTATTATATTAGTAACTGTAAAATCTCAAACCTGAAATTATATGAAAAATAATTTTTTTTAAGTTTGAATATGGATTCACTAAACTACGATTACTTTTATTATTATTATCTGCTTGAGTGGATAAGGAACCGAATTGCATGAAAAAAAATATCCAGTCAACCAGTCCATATCAACCATTAAACCTCATTCCATTAAAAAGAAACAACCGGTCCTCTTCCTCTTCAGACTGAATTTGTACTGGCCATGCACTATTTACCAAAACTTATATATGATCGTAGTGACATATACATATAATACATCAAACAATACACACACACACACACACATCAGGAAACCAAACATAGAATCATCAAATAATCTACAAAAGAATCTTCAGATAATTAATTAAAAATAATACAATAGATTTCATGTGATTCCACGTCGTTTAACGTCTTTTTTTATGATTTTTAAAATTCAACATGTTTAGTAATAAAGTGTTTGAATAGTGGTTGATCACGCATTTAGATCGATATTTTGTTTTTTAAAATTCAAGAAGTAAATGGTTGGGAGTAGAAAACTCATTATCTATAGAATAGTTTTTTTTTTGACAAGGTTTAAGGACTCTCGTATGATAAAGTCAGTGATTTTTTAGCAAGAGACTACAATAAATGAGATAATGAATTTTAAATTCAAGAACATAAATATTTGTTTTTGTATGATAAATACTATGAGAAGCAAGTCAAACCCATGTTGTCTAGGTTTTTTTTCAATGGTACATATTGAATTCATCATTTAATTTGATTTTATTCATTTTTTTTAAGAAAATAAGTGTTTTTTTTATCCAAACCAACTAATAATTATAATAAATTCTTAAACAATAGTAAGACACACTGCCGTTAATTTGGAGGAAATGAATGAGTACATAGAGGTCAACATCTTCGATCTCGTTGACAATCAGAGTCTTGTTGAAGTTCTTTTATATGCAACGACGGAGAGAATAATTAAAATTGAAAGAAATAAAATAAAATAAAATTAGTTTTAGTATTTTTTTAATGGTTATGATATACTGATGTAAGAAAAAGAAGGAAAAAACTATTCTTACCACAAAATTAAACAAACAATAAATTTATTTCGATTATTTTTTTGTTAAGAAGTGTAATTTTATAACAAGGTGGTGATACAGGAAAAAAAAAGGCCAAAAATAAATGACAACTCAGCTGGGATGGAGGCACCCACAGAAAAGCATATTCTATTATTCCAACAACAACTAAAGCATATACCATTGAAATTTACAAATGCATGGCATTATGCCTTCTTCGGCTGGAGGAGGAAAAAAACAGAAGCAAAGCAAGTGTAAGCTAACCTTTCAAGTTTCAAGAATTCCAGCATCTGAATCAGCATTCTCCTCCTCTCAATTAACAAAAAAGAAGGTAATTTCACGGTCTTGATCCCGTTTGATAGTTTTGCAGCAAAAATTGTTTAATTTGGATGCATATATTCATCTGCAGCAAAAAAAAAAGGTAATTTCATGATCTCCTCCTCCTCGATTTTTATTTTTTGCATGCTTATAGATCCCAGAAAGAATATTATTTATTAATCTAGATTGTAGAGTGGAAATACTAGTTGCTACACATAAAATAAAATAAAATAAAATATATATATATATATATATATATATATATATATATATATATATATATATATTTGGCGAGTATTAGTGACTCTAAGTTTGTAAAATGGTTTATTTTTTTTAGGGATAAGATAGAATTAAAAGAAAATGGGATTAATTTGTTTCTTCATATATTGTTTAAAATAAAATAATAATGCTGTAATTCTGTTAGAGCGTTGTAGAGATGTCCTTCCCATTTCACCTCTTAAACAACAAAAAAAAGATGATTTTTCTCTTCTATTTTTAGTTGTACTTGTTATATTTATTGTAATATTGGTTAATTTAAAAAAAAATTAAACTTAAAATATCAAATAAGTTTGAATTTTTAGTTAAACTAAACTTGATAATGATATAGTAAAATCTAATTGTTTCTATTAAGTTCTTAATTTCTTGATTAACAAGACCAAACTTGATTATATTAGCATCAAGAATAATTCTTAAATAAAATAATAAACTTAAATTGATATAATAATTACCGATTGGTCCGATAAGCTTGAAGGTTTGCAGTTGACAAATTCACCCTTTCTCTCAATTATACTAAAACTAGGAAATTGGAGTATTGCAAGAATATATTAATTTGACTGGAAAAAAAATATCTAGATATTTTCTTTTGCTGACACCTGGCAGCGAATTTCTCCAATATTATTGGGCAGCAGCACAGATATTCCTCCTAATGAAGGACGAGCTCAAATTGCGTCACGTGTCGCCTCAGCATGCAATATTACCAGAACGTTCCTACGTGGTTGTTTTTAACAGCTTTCCACCACTTAAATAGTGCCACCTCATTGGAAGGAAACGGAAACAAGCAAGTGCCGTCGGTCTCGACTCTCGAGCAGTGCGAAGTGGGATTAGGCGACAGCTTGTTCCAGCCACGGGCACCACGGCCCCATCAGGCAACATTACTCAATTAATTTAAACCACGTTAATTATATAAAAGTTATAGAACATTATTATTATTATTATTATTATTACATCCATACTTCATTTATTTATTTATTTATGCATTTTCCAATGTCACTTATGAGAGAATCTACATGTAAATTTAATATTTTGTTGGGTTTATTTATATTTCCTTCTATGAGAAATGGTTATTCAAAACATGCATCAAACAATATATATATATATATATATATATATATTAATTAATTAATACTATCAATAAACAACTAAAAAGGTAAATTGTTTTTTAAAGAAATTATTTACACCAAACATGGAAATAACAGCCACAACATTTCCTTGTGTAGCACTAGCTTCCCTCCAAGGCTCCAACCACCATTCCCAGTCTCCTGCCAAATTCCAGCCTCGGTTTCCGTTATTTCCCGAATCAAGCAGCAGGCTCGTTCTCCAAAGTTCCAAACCTTAGCCTCGGACTTCCCACACCTCTCAACGGCCCAGATTCCATCTCTCCCTCCAAAACTAACACTCAAAAAATCTAGGAAAACAGTATATAATTACATCGAACCACTTCTCTATCGTTCTGAAAGATCCATCAATGGCGGAGCTTGAAGGCGAGCGTGAGCGCGAGCGCGAACCAGTGGCCGAATCAGTGGAGGATAAGATAACAGAGAAGATCGACGGTGGTGATTCATCATCTTCTTCTTCATCAGATTCCGATGATGACAAGTTGGATGCTGTGAAGTCGAAAGTCTTTCGGCTTTTTGGTAGAGAGAAACCCGTCCACAAAGTCTTAGGCGGAGGAAAACGTAAACACACACTAACTAAAATCTCTCTCAGATTTGTTAAATATTTTTGTTTTTTATTCTTCGACTCGACTCTAGATCGTTTTTTTTTTTACCGAAATCTGAGAATTGTTGCTTGGAGTAGATATTGGTATTCGATAGCGGATTGATTTCTGAAGCTATACCATAGTAAAAGAAAAGAAAAGAAATGGTATTTAAATCCCTTTTTGTTGTTTCGAATTTGGAATTTTATATGAAGAGAATGATCTGACAAGAGATTCCTAAGTGGAGCGGTTTTTGGCTAGACGATGTTTGCTAACTTGCGTTAGATCACTAGATTCTTTCGTTTTTGTTTTTTCTTAACATACGCATAGAAACATTCCATTTATTTGTCTATATGAGCGGGAAAATTTCTGCATTTCCACTGTTGTAGGATTGAACATTGTATTGGTGAGTAGGGAAGCAGATTTGGATTGCATTTGTTTCTGTTAGATGGGAATTGGAAAAGCAAATTATCGCATTTCCAACATTATAGGATTGAGCAATGTATTGGAAAAAAAGTTTTGGCATTTCCACTATTATAGGACTGAACATTGTGTTGGTGAGTAGGGAAGCAAATATGGGCTGCATTTGTTTTTGTTAGACGGGACTTGGAAAGGCGAGTTTGCACTATAGATTGATCGCTTGATTTTGTGTTCTTGGAATTGTTTGTCTGTCCTTAATGATTTTTTTTTTGTAGCTGCTGATGTTTTCCTATGGAGGAACAAGAAAATCTCTGCCGGTGTGCTTGGTGGTGCAACTGCAGTCTGGGTTTTTTTTGAATTGCTTGAATATCACTTAATAACTTTACTTTGCCATTTATCAATATTCTCTCTGGCTGTTCTTTTCCTGTGGTCCAATGCATCCAACTTCTTAAACAAGTAAGGATCGTTAGATATTCTTTACATCCTTTAGCTTTGGTAAATGTATATTCTTTCTAACGGTGTTGGCTTCAATTTCCTCTGTACTAGACCCCCACCTAAAATCCCTGAAGTCGTACTTTCTGAAAAATGTGTTCGTGAAGTCGCATCTGGGCTGAGAATTGAAATCAACCGTGGATTTGTTGTCCTGCGTGATATTGCTTCTGGGAGAGATTTGAAGAAGTTTCTTGCTGTAAGTGGTCTCTCCCTATCATTGATATAGCGTTTTATCTTCCGATGCGGAATGTCATATTTGGAGCTGTGTTTTACACATCCTTGGTGATTAATGCTGCGTCATGCCACCAGTCATTTATACTTCAAAAGAAAAATCACCCTGAGTTCCATTTTTTAAGCATGCTAATGGATTAAAGCTGCATACTTGTAATGGCGCATCCTAATATATGTCTAGTTATGTTAGATTTATACTTTATAGATCTAATTAAGAGTTGCCGCTGCTCATTTCGCTATCAGGTAATAGCTGGCTTGTGGGCTCTGTCACTTGTTGGAAGTTGCTGTAACATCCTGACCTTGCTCTACATATGTAAGGAATCCAGATGTTCATTACTTCCATTAAGATGCAAGATAGTTTTTATTAGACTGATTTTTGTTTCTCTCCTTGAAACAGCCTTTGTTTTGCTCCACACCGTGCCAGTGTTGTATGAGAAGTATGAGGACCAGGTTGATGCATATTCTGAAAAAACATGGATTGAGATCAAGAAGCAGTATGCGGTGGTGGATGAAAAGTATCTAAGCAAAATTCCAAAAGGACCATTGAAGGAGAAGAAAAAGGATTAGAGAGAGAGAAAAACCAGCTCCAGTGTTCACTAGGTTGAATTTTGACTCTCAGAAAAATTCTGTTTTGATTAAGCTGCTGTCGTTGTGATTTGAATATTTTACAGGCCCTGCCTCTGCTTTATGTTTATGGGGTCTTTAGGTGCTCCTAAATCTAATTAATATGGTACTCTGTAACCTCTGAATTATATAGATTCGCTCACTTTTATAGTAATAAGTCGATACCATTTTGGTTTCTAATTACAAAGAAATCTTCATGTTATGAAAAATTGAGAATGTTTATTGTTTTTGCAAAGTTTGAATATTTTTTTATTTTTATTTTTAAAAATATTTTAATATGTTGGTGTTAAAAATAACATATATATATATTTTAATATTTCTTTTCTGGTTAAATTGATTTCTGAGTCTTCAGCTATAATCTTCAACAATAGAGCTATAAAGAAAGAAAAGAATAATACCACAAGATTAAGAAGTATTTCTAATTCTCACGAAGACTATTGTACAAATGCTACCCTTAATATTTGTTCATGAACTACAGACTATCTTAAGAAAAGAAAAAAAAAACAATAGAGTCCTCTCAAACTCCACAAACCCTAATGCATTTCCAAGCTCCACACAGTCATTTAATTACAATACTAAAAATGCAGTGGCAATTGCTTGTAGAATGGGCTAAAAAATCCTGACAATTGAGAAACCCCTCTTTCGCTTCTTCTACACATTTTTCTGACAGATTTTCATTAAATTCTCTGTAATTTCCATCATTTCACTCTGAGAATCTGGTGTCGAGGCATTCTGCACTCCATTCGTCGCAGGATGCTGCCTGCTTGTAAGAACCATGTTTCACCTCCGGCTTACAAAGAACGTTGCCAATGATAGGGTGACTGCTTTGTAAAATCTAGAGGAAGTATGTTAACTGCTGCTTCTTTCTTGAACCCCCTTCACCATATAGCTCATTCCACTGCTTTAGCTCGTTCATTACCGTACCCTCAGTTGCAAAACTTGATGCAACCTGCAGATACATTATTTAGAAACATCCCTAGAAAGAAACATAAGATTCTAATTTGTTTTACTTGTATGTTGTAGAACCAAATTATCGAGATGGTCATTGGTTCGAATCACACCGCATTCGCACATAACATCAAAACATGGCTACTTAGTTGTCGAGATTTTTCTCATCAAGGAAATGATGCTAACAATAGAAAATTTAACTCCAATATAGTGTCAGCTACTATTAAGTAGAAGAAAGTATGGGAGTTTACTGACAGAAGAAATTGAATTTGAAAAGACTATTTTCTGCTCATGGGTTGAGGGTAGTAGATGCAATCCAAATTAAAAGGAAATTCATGTGAGATCACCTGATTCTTTGCCTGTCTCATATCATCCATGTTTAATGGCCTTAGAATGATTACGTTTTCCTCTTTCCCTTCTTCCTTTGAATCTGCAGCATCTTCTGAGCTTGAGCCTTCTTCATCTTTCTGCTTCTTTTCCTAGAGAGATTAATGGAGCATAAAACCAGCAAAGTGTCAGCAAGGATTAAATATGAAAATATACCTGTAACATGGGAGAAAATGCTTTTACCTTATCCTTCACTCGCTCCTGTTGTAAAAGCTCTCTAACTGGTCGATATGCTGCTGTGACACACAAGTTCTGTTTACAGCAATCAATAACATGAGCTAATCAGTCCATTATGAATAGGTTTGATGAATACTATAAATGTTCTGGAAAATAGAGAAACAGAGGGACCAAACCTTAAGATCACTCCCAGTATATCCTTCTGTCATGGTTGCAAGCTCCTTGAAGTCTAGATCTTCTGTTTTTTCTTTTGACATGAGAGTTTTCAAGATCCTTTCCCTGCTCTCAATAGATGGAAGACCAACCATAATTCTGCCCGACACAAAAAACACATTGTGATTAGCAAATATGATACGAAGCATGAAAATATTTTACATGGAAATATCGAAGCTCACAATTGAAAATCCATGATGGAAGCTAAAGATATCCGAGAAGGTTTCTTGAAGAGGTAAAACGTACCTGCGCTCAAACCGCCTAATAATGGCTTCATCAAGGTCAAATGGCCTGTTGGTTGCTGCAAGGACAAGAATACGCTCACCAGGTTTTGTCAGCAGTCCATCCCAGTGAGACATAAACTCATTCTTAATCTTCCGCATGGCCTCATGCTCACCAACTCTAGTCCGCTGCCCTAGCATGCTATCAACCTCATCCACAAATATGATTGTCGGGGAAACCTTCGCAGCAAGTGTGAACAGAGCTCGAACATTCTTCTCATCTTCACCGAACCATTTTGAAGTAATGGTGGACATTGAGACATTTATGAAACTTGCTCCAGCTTCTTTGGCTATAGCTTTTGCCAGCATTGTTTTTCCTGTTCCAGGTGGACCGAATAGCAATATACCTCTACAGGGCTTGAGAAGCCCGCCATTGAAGAGGTCCGGCCTCCGAAGAGGCAGCATGACAAGCTCCTGAAGTGATTCTTTGGTTTCATCCAAGGCACCAATATCTGCAAATGTTACTCCAATCTCATTTGCAGGGATAACCTCTGGTCTGATTCGTTTCTCAAACTCATTATCAGGAGGAACCTCCTGCAGGAGGTAATGGGAATCCATCAGTAAGATGATCAAAATAATATTGACAGCTCTTATCTAAAGTATAAAGGATTTTTGACTTACAGGGGCTTTAGGTTGATTCTCGCTGTCCTTCTTCGCTCCAGTGGCAGATTTATCTTTTTCATTCTTTGCACCAACAGCCTCTTCCCCTTCAGCTTCCTAAAATTGACCAAAAATGCCAAAATATGTAGTTTAATGACACCAACCTTACTTCTATAGTGCTCACTGTGTAATAGACAATATCAGGCATAGAACTAACCTTGCCAGCTTCGACATTAGTCTCTAGTTTTAGGGTATCTTTCCCGTCACTTTTACCTTCTTGGAATATACTCAGTCCATGTGACAAGCTACTCCAGAGAAATAATTGTGATTAGAAGATTGTTTTCTATGATTTTCCCAGAGGATACTACAAAGGAAATCACTAAATCAAAACCGGTACCCACCTCTTAGATGATATAACAAGCTTTCCATTTCGGTATTCCGGATCCTTATTATTCATCAGATGGTATGAGATTGCTGATACCACGATTTCTTCAATATAATTGCTAAGAACCATCGTGTCTGCATGGCAAATAGAACTCAATCCATCGCATTCAATATCATTTGCCGCAAGCACCTCAGCAATGTGGTTTTTGTTATCTTGAAACTGAATCTTCTTCATGTCCTCTTCCAGTTGGGCTTTCCAGCTGACCAGATGAGTCTCATCTTCTGGTGGTTTGATCTCAATGTTGTATGGAAATAGCATCGCGATCCTCTCATCCACTTCTTTGCAATCATCTTCTTGGTCTAACATCCGGGAACCAAGTATCAGCACATTACCTGAGAGTTTCTTCAACAACTTATCGAACAAGTTGTACATCCTTTGTGATTGAAGAAGCAGCTTCTCAGCATCCCTAAGGTATAAAATGATGGAACTTCTTTCTGATACCGAAACCAATACCTGTAATAAAAACATCTTGACTAGTAATAAGATCTCAAGAATCATGCAGCGTAAAAACCCTGATGCTGAAAATCAATTTTTCTTTAACATTTTAATGCAGCAGAGACTATCATCCAGCAGCTAAATAGCAAACTGTAGAGTGCCTTAACTAAAAAAGTAAACATCAACTAGCAAAAAATCATTGAGTACACTAGTGACCTTATTATTACCTGGTAAAGTGATTGCAAAAATAGTTTCTCATCAAAACACCAACTGCTTGCGTGCTTGAGAGGAGCTGAAAAAACAAAAGAATCCCCAGAAGCAGTGAGTTTAATAGATGTTTAAAATATGCAGAAACCTACAGTCAATCTAAACTAAAGAGCATGGTTTACTTCAACCAACAAATTGTAATGAATTTTCCAATGCACAAAATCTTCAGAAAAATCAACAACGTTCAGCATGTATATCAAAAATTTTATAGTATTTAGGACACAACAAAAGTCATCGAATTCTGGTATGTAACCTGGATTTATGGAAGAGGACTGTGAAGAAATACTACTCATATCAGACGCAGTGGAGGCGTTTCTGCGAAGTTTGGGAGGATTACTAGACCCTTCCATACCCCTGCAATATACAAGGCCACAGGGTTACAGCTAAAAACATTTAAATCCATGTGAGATCTTTGATCTAATCACCACATAAGACCAGCTAAACTCAGCCAAACCCTATTTCTAGTGCAGAGGGATAATAAATTGAGGGGTGTGCTTGTGAATACCGACCTTGTTTCTTCCTTTGGAGAAAGGATTGAGAAAGATCCAAACAAAGAGGACATTCGTTCCAATGTCGTCCCAGAAATGGACCTGCTGAAAGACTACAAAAACAATCAAAGAATTCAGGGTACTTAAAAATATGAAGATGTGAAGCTATCTTCAATCCTCTAACTAAATAATAAACAATCAATATCAACTTTACTCATCAAATGAGTGCCATTAGAACGAGCAAGAGAAAGCTTACAGATTCTTTTTTACTGCATCCATATTTGCTTTGCATCTGCAGTAAAGAAAGTATGGAGAGTATAAGTACTATTCAATGGAAACACAGGGAGAAGGATTGAAATTTGTTCATCGTCACCTTCATGGAAAAGTCACTAACATCCAGCAACAGCAGCTTTGATTCAAAGTCATGTGCTAAAGCCTTCGCAAGCATTTGGTGATAAAATTCTTCATAAAATTAAAATTGCAAGAGATTAGGTCTCTGATGCAATCTTTAGACACATAATATTCAATTTAAAATCACAAAACATATCCTTATTGCTTACCAGCAGGTCCTGAGAGCAAAATTGCTCTACTAGCAGGAGAAAGATTCCGGGTGTGCTTGGAAAAGTCAGCATGCTTTAAATGAACAAATGCTGCACTTGTTAATAACATCCGAGTTTTCTCACTGCAATCAACCATACAAAGAAATGAGAAAGTAAAAATGGATTGATTATTGAAAATCTTCCCTGAGAATGCATTCCAGAATACATATTGAAGCAGTAACTAAACTAATGCCATGGAAGGAATTCATAAAAATGTTACAACTTGGGCTCTGGGTAGACCAATATGGTTTACTTTCCTTAACTCCTACAATCCAAGAAGAGAGCAGCAACTCAGCCAGAAAATTTTCGCAAGCTTAGCATAACTGAAATCTTGATGAAACAAGTGTATGACTTAATTCCCATCATCTCCAATGATCCAGGAAGAAGGTAGCAACTCATCCAGATAATCTTTTCTAAAATTCAACAATTTCAGGTTGAGAATTCCAAAAACAGTACATGCAGCCATCAATAATTAGATGCCTAATAGCAGTTACAAATATTTTTTAAAACAAATCCAGCAATACCAGTGAAAAACAGAGGAGAACTGGCAGGCTTGGTATCAAAACCCTAGAACATTAATAAATATTGACATGCTAGATTAGAATCCTCCTCATGGTTCAAGAAAAATTACTGAGAAAAATTACTTTTCATAGTGACATCTATGGATGAGTGAATTTCCCACTATTCTACAAGATGGATTAAGGCAACCTGTCCAGAAAGAGGGGAATCAAATTCAATTATTGGAGAGAAGAGATCTTTCAAATTCTAAGAGCTCATTAAAGGACGAAAATCTATCAAAATGAGATGTTGACTAAAAAATCTAAAAGCAAACTATTTAATATAGCATCCTTGATTATTATAATCATGTCCAGGGAATATCATCATGTCATATCATTTAATTTCCAGATAATGATAATAAAAGTACCAAAACCCCATTTGTCAGTGGATACATAGAATCAACTCAAAATCCCATGATTTCTATAATCTTGGAGAAAGAAATAGCACAGTTTCTTCATCAAGATCTTCAAAATGCTGATATCAGAATAAATTAGTTTTTGGACTATGTAATACAAGCATGGATTAAAGTCACAGCTAGAAGAGAATAGGAAGCATTATCTTGCCTGAGATAATAAGGGAACTCCTCAAATGTGACCTTGCTATCTCTTCCATCAACAACCTGCCTCATCAACTCTTGCTCAATCTGCTCAGCTGTGACACCATCTATTGAACCACATCCACCAGCCCACCGACTTACTTTTTGGCCAGAGGCCAATCCTAACCCCATACCGACCCCAACTCCAACACTCAAAGCAGACAACAACATATGCTTCTGTTCCATCTCTCTCTTAAATTTTTTTCTATCCTCCCAAACAAGAAACTAACAACACCTTCAAGAAGACTAAAAATACTCAAGATTTTAACATGAACATGAAAACATGATCATAGATGCACATAAAAGTGACAAGTTCTTGACACCCTACAAGCTAAAATGGTTGTTACACTGCCGTGATAGATTTGGAGGATAAAAAACGAGAGATTTTCAAGCAACAAGAATTTAGCAGCAAAAAGGAATGATAAATAAAATATTTTCTTGAGGAGACAAGAAAATCTGAAAATGGTGGAGGGAATGCTGAAAGGTCTAAGAAGAGAAACTTTGTCTATAGTCTTTTCTGAAAGGAATGACTCAGGTGCGATTTGGTCTTGCCCTCTTCCACTATTTATAGCATGCTCTCTCTAATGAACGTTAAATTCATATATAACCGGGAAATTTTACTTTATGTGTATATATATTAAAACTGTTTTATTTTTATTTTATTTTTTTAATGATTTGGGTTTATAGATTTATTAAAGTATTTTTTTGTTTAGAAATACATCAAAATAATATTTTTTTTTTAATTTTTAAAAAATTATTTTAATGTCAGCACGTCAAAATTATATAAAAAAACACTAAAGATTTTAATTTTTTTTTTAAAAAAAAATATATATATATTTTTAAAACTCGATACCATACAGAATATTTGAATGTTAGGTTCTCCAACTTTTTCTTTTTGGTGGTTTTTTGCCCTTACTTTTGCAGTATATTTAATTTGTGTGTGTCTTGTATATAATAAATAGTAGGTAAAGTAAAAATACCTACTTTCTTTGCTGTCCGTCCATGCCTTTTGCTTATGACGGTGGATGCTTTTCTAAATAATTGCTATATTTTGAAGGATATTTAATTTTGTCATAAATTTTTCATGGTTTAAGGTCGTTTTGACACTAAATTTCAAAAACATTTTTAAAAACATTTCAAAATTTTTATTTTTATTTTTATTTTTATTTTCCTTGAAATTATTGATGACGCGACTTAATTTTCAAATGAGTTTTTTTATTTTCTTAATATGAGAGGACAAAAATATTGACATTTTTAGACGAAGTTTTGATATATTTTTCTTTCCTGGTTGGGTCACGTTGTTTAAATGATCAATTATTAGTTTTTTATTTTTCATAATAAGTAGGTGCACTGGTTGGATCACATTATTTAAATGACCAGTCATCAATTTCTTAGGTTATTATTTTTCATAATAAGCATTTACAATTAATTAAAATTTCAATTTAAACCCGACCAATGGGTGCTCTAATTTGGAGATTAGTGTCTAAGCATATCTAATCAATTCTAAAATTAAAAAAAAAATACAAATAAATATTAGTAAATGTTTGATAGCGTGATATCTTTTGTTTCCGGACGCGTTTCACTTGAAAATATATTAAATTAATGCTTTTTAATGTTTTCTGATAGTCTTGATGTGCTTATATTAAAAATAAAAAATAATTTAATACAATTTTAAATGAAAAACACATTCCCCGCAATATAAATACACTTAATTGGAGATAAAATACATGTAGAATACACATTTTCATATACAAATCTTAATGTTTTGATCTCTATTGAATGTTTAAGAAGGTAAAGTGATTTCTAGCTGTTTCTATGAAATATCACAAGGATTTTCAAAACCATATAAATTCCTTGAATGGATTAAACTTTTGTTTTTTATTTTTCTAATAAATAAGTGTTTTCTTTTTTTCATTTTTTTTGATGGGTCGATGTTAAATATATATATATATATATATATATATATATATATATATATATAAACCCTTTAAAAACTAATCATTTAGGTATTTTTAGTGGCTGTGAATTATGTTTGATTTGTCAAGTGGCCAAATTATTATTCGACAATATATTAATTTGGGGTGTCAAAATTATCAGATGGGATCGACCGACTTTACACACGTAATTTATTTGACCCTTTTTGGCGTATGCGTTGTCTTCGGTTTTGGAATAACATTCATGGTCCACACCACAAGTAATTTCCAAGACAATGGCCCTTAAGTATTCTCCTTGACCAGGAAAATAATTTCTTCTGTTCCCAGGGGATTTTCTCAACTTTATGGACGTTAAAATTATAAATAAATAAATTATTGTATAAGAAGCAATAAATAAATTAATTTCGAATTAAAAGCTACTAAGTGCTTTTGAAAATGACTATTTTGTAAGTGTGGTTGGAATTAGTTTTGTTCAGACATACATCAAAATAGTATTTTTTTTTAAAAAAAAAATTATTTCTGACATGCACACATGAAAATGATATAAAAATATTATTTTTTTAATTTAAAGTAAAATATAAAAAAAATCATTTGTTATCAAAATCACTTTTGAAACGCAATAACAATAGGAGAAAAGATTTTTTTTTGAATTAGAATTAAAAAAAGCAGTTATTTTAATATAAGGTCGGATTTAAATATGATTAGATCTACAAGTCTAGTTATATAGATATATTTATATTGTATTTTCCTTCTTTATTTTTTTAATCTTGGAGGATGATTCTCAGACCATGTGAAGATGGGCTTCTAAACGATTTAAAAAAGTAATTCGGATAAGAAATAATTATTCAGAAATAAACTACGAGTTCGAAACATTTTCGAAGTCAATTCCATTTTTTTGCCTTGCTATCTTTTTGTATTTTGTTTTCGGTCTCTGGTAAACATGAAAACCCTAATGGCTCTGCGTATTTTAGGGCTTAGGGGTATGAATAAAAATGAAAAATAAACTCGATTTTATTTATTTATTTATTTATTTATTTTAATCTCTACTGAGGCGTGGCTTTCTTAAAGAAAATATCGATAACCATGCACATGGAACCGGGGAGGAAATTTGCCATCTATACTTGGTAAGCTTTATATATATGAATGAATTTGCCTTCCATCACTTGGGCACTAAAAATAATTGTTTTGGCCCTTTAATTATTTTAAGGGACTGCTAAATTAAATCTTAAATATATATATATATATATATATATATATATATATATATAATTAATAGAGACAGGATATGGTTACCTAAAAAATCGTTTATCCTTTAATTTTATTGAAATCAATGCTTAGAACTCACGGGAAAAAAAAGAATATCACCTACAGAAGATTTTCTTGATAATTAGTAATTTTCTAGTAGTGATTATAAGAGTTTTTACATTTTCATTTTCAGAAAATTATTTAGTCACTAGCTAAAATAATCCAACCACAATCCTCGAGGGCTGTGGTCTGATGATAAAAAACTTGTAATTTACATAGCAGGTCTCGAATTCGAGTTAGGATGTGCACCTATAAAAACTTTGGACATCAGAATTTTACTTGTTACTATACTTATAACTCTCTTACAGCCTTTGGTATTGTTTTTAGGCTTTGCTAGTGGTATCGCGGTCCAAACAAATACCGGTTAAAATTTGAAGGAAAAAAATTACATGAATTATTTTATATATATTTTTAACATCAAAGTTATTTTTTAAAAAATAAAAAATATATTAATTTTATTAAAAAAATCAAATGACTTTTAAAAAGAACATGGCATGGTCTATATAGAATAATAGTGTTTGCTTTACAGAGCAGCTCGTGCACAGTACGAAGAGAAAAATGGTTAACAATTTTACCTTCAAAATTGAGAAAAGGGTTTCTACGGCAATATAATAATGCGCCGCCCCCACTTAAAAGGAGCTAACTTGAGGCGGCTTCTCATGTTGGACAAATCTATCGTGGCTCGCCATCATCCACCATCAGAAGCCCCGTGCCTTTTCCTTGCTTAGCTCGGTAACTTAGGTTACATCTCGGGTTACGGTGCGATTTTTATTTCTTTTTAATATAAAAAATAATATCTTGATTATGAACAACTTTTTTTATTTGTCGGTATTGTGATGGGATGCAATTCGGTGATTCAAATCTTCAAGTTCCCAACTGACCTCATTATTTAGTCTTTGATAGTGTTGATTTGATATTATTTAGTTAGTTGGCAGGTTTTAAAAAATCAAATCACAAAAAAATAATAATTTGTATTTAAATAAAATCAGAATTTTTGTTAATTTTGCTTTAGCAATATATTTTCTCTAGTGTACAAGGAACGTAGCGTGATGACAAAGTGTTTGTGATCTGTACAGCAGGTCTCAAGTTCGAGTCAGTACGTGCGTTTCTTGTAAAAGACTGAAACAACCAGGATTTTACTCGTTTATCTGGCCCCACAAAATACATTTTCTAGGAGATGAAGTTTCCTCGTATCATATATATATATATATATATATATATATATATATATATATATATATATATGTGTGTGTGTGTGTATTGCAATTTGCTTTTAGTACTCTGACATTTAAATGGGTACTTTTATCATAATGCCAAATCTAATTTCATCTAATTAAACTACGAAAGGGTGTAGTTAAAATGAAAATATAGTTAAAAAAATCCATAAAAGATTTAATTGAATGGGAATAAAGTTTTTCTTAAAAAAGAGAGGTTATGAAGTGTTCCAGTTGTGTAACAAGTTGATTTGTTGACAGACAAAAAAATATTAAGATCTTGTTTGATATTGTGTTTTGAAAGTGTTTTTGAAACAAAATGAAATTTTTTTATTTTTATTTTTTACTTTAAATTAAATATTTTTAGTGTTCTTAGATCATTTTCACGTGTGATGTCAAAAATGGTTTTTTTTAAAATAAAAAAACTTTATTTTGATGAATTTCTGAACAAAAAATATCTTCAAAAGCAACCTTAATTACACTCCTAGAAATGCACTAAACATTGCTAAAGTACTTTTATTTACAAGTAAAATCACGACTATAAACTTAAAATGTAAGTATATTTGCAAGTAAATTACTCTCTATTTACAAGGTAATTTATGATTATATAACTCAAAATTTAAGAATTTCTCTTAAAAAACCCTAAGTAAAAAAAAAACATATGAAGCGCACCAGGGCCTGAAAACCTAGGTTTGCTTCAAGGCTTTTTTCTTTTGACACAAGAGTAGATAATAACTAATTATTATCAACGTTCTTTCAAATCAACATATATATATATATATATATATATATAATTATTTATTAATAATAACTAACTAATACAAGTACAATCAAAATCATTTTTTTTACATATAAATATATTAAAAAGTTTTTGGCTCTTTTGATCCATACGTAGGAATAACTCTGGAACTTAGAAATATTATTTTAGTTATTTAATATAGCTTTTTCGCCTATAAAAATAAAAGATAAAAACTAATTTTTTTTGTCATTTTCTTTTAGCTCTTTCCTTGAAATTGCTCTAATACTTCATGAGCCGAATAAAATTTGTTTTCAACCTATAAAAATATTCAGATTGCGGAAGTTAGAAAGGAAAATATTAATCATTATCTCAGAAAGCAAGTTTTAATTTAAAAAATATAATAATTTAAATACAAGTATATTAAAAATTATAAAATAATACAAGTGTATTTCCATGAAAAACTTTTTAAAAATACAACCAAACTTGATTTTATCAGTCAACCTTGTATCTCATGACCCCATCGCTCGCTTGCCTGGCTAGAATTTAATATCAGTTGACAAGAGCACTTACTACTCACATTGTCAACAACTTCATTTACTTTTGGCAAATTGCGAATGAAAGCCTTAAAGCTACAGCTTTCTTCTAATTTGCTTTCGTGTTGGACCCATCTGCTATTTCAATAGAGCGACCCCCCCCTCGTCCATCAATTTGAAGAGAAAAGAGAGTAAGAAATGGAGATAGGGGAGAAGAATCCAATGAAAGAAAGTGTTGTCACCACACTAAAGACCTCTTTATTTTCCCATGCTTGCCTGGTCACTTCATCGTCCACAAAACCCTTTTTCTCATAGTTCATATCAAAAGTGTATTTTGAGAGCTTAGGTGAACAAGTAAAATCCTGAATGTCTTAAATTTTTACAAAAGGTTCACGCTCTGATTCGAACTCGAGATTTGCTGTGCAGATTTCAAGTCATTTATTATCACGCCACGTCTCTTGGGGACAATCAACTCGACCATTCATCTTTCCATTTTTCTTTTCTTTTCAAAGGGTAATTTGATATGAATAGAATGTCAAAGAGCCATTTCACCTAAAAGTTTAAGTTACATAGTATCAGAGTCTTGTTGACCTAACGGTCACGAGTTTGAATCTCATTACACTCATTTTATTTGATAAAAATCAAACACAAGATAGTATGAGTCTGTGCAAATATCAAGTCCAAATCGCTTTCACTTAAGGGAATGTGTTAGAAAATAATATAAATTATATTCTGAAGTCTCATTTAATAACTTAAATTTTTAGATGAGATGATTACCAAACACAAAAATCATTTCTATGTTAGGATTAATAAAAAGAAAATAGAGACATAAATTCTATACACAATCTCGACAGCCATGAGAAGAAGAAAACCATTTCCAGGCCTTCAATGGAACCATTATCAAGAAATATATACCCTTACTCATGAGTGTCATCATCATTTTCTCAAACGTAAGGATAAATAAATGAAATTGGGTGACCTTCTTCGAGAGGTTGCTAGCCTTCAAGTGGGGTGCGAGCTAAAACGAGCATTAAAAGATGCTTTTTTTTAAATCATCCCATCAACAATATTAAAGCCAGCTGCTTTATGAGTCTCTGGCTAGCTTTTCTTTCTCTCGTAGCTTTTGAAGCCCACGTCGATCTCTTTTGCTTAGTCACGATGGAATCCTCGCCTCTCTCAAACCATTGGCTCCGAATTCTTGTGTCCATCTCACGATCGAGCATGGATCTCAAAACCCTAGAAATTTACTTGCCATACACTTAACAAAAGCATTGTAGGTATACACTTTATAGCGTCTTGGTACGACAACGTTTGCTGATTAGCCAAGTAAGTATCGCAAGCTAGAGGAAAAGCAGAAAGCAGAAAGTTTCAGCTTTGTTAAAAGCAAGCATGCATGCTCCCAACGCGAGCTTGACTAGTATATATTAACTTTTTTTTCCATTTGCAGAAAGTTTTGAATCTTCAAGATATGGACACGGCCCGGGATTCTCCACGATCATCCAATGAGGTTTCAGAGATATTAGTGATGAAGTAGACGAATCAAACTATAGCCGTTGATTCATGGGAGGTCTTTATGGATTTAGCATGATTTAATTTTTCTAGAGCGTCGTATATAGATGACGGGAGCTGCTTTCAAACACGAATTTGGTATTTCATGCAGACCCGAAAGGAAAGATTAAAAAAAAATAAAAAGTTATTAATATTTAATAGATCGATATTATGTGGCCAGGCCTACGTGTACTTTGGCAATTGAGATATCACACGTCAGCTCGATTAGAAATACAAAAGGTTGAATCCCTTCCCTCCCTCTATACATTCATGCTTCGGGGGACATATTTATTTTACAGGGACCCTCTAGCCATTAATATTTATTTTACAGTGCCTATACATTCAGCTAGGCATGGATAATTCATGCCCGAAACTTTTATTTTCAATCAATTTCTGGCCTAAATTAGTATCAAGAAACCACCATTAAAACCTTGAAAAATCTATTTATACCCTCAAATAACCCTAAAAATTGGTTTAAAGTCCCAAAATCAACCTGGAAATTAAAAAACTTCTTGGTATCAGATCTATCATCTCAAGGGATCGATGAGAATATCAAGAACACTCTAGTGAGATTTTTTTCACTAAATAAAATATGTAAACACTAAAATAGATCGATTTTATGGCCAAAATCATTAGCAATCTAGATTTTCATTCTATACCACTAAAATATGATGAACTTATTTTTTCTCTTAAACTAGTGAAATAGAATTTCTAAGATTCGGAGGGACTAGAGACTTATTCTTTGAAAAGTATAAGAATCAAAGCTGACATTGTATTTCAAAAATATTTTGGATATAAATATAATTTTTTATTTAAAATTATTTTTATAGTATTTTTAGATTATTTTTATGAATTGATGTCAAGAATAATTTTTTTAAAATAAAAAAAAAATTTGATATACTTTTAAACAAAAAATACTTATGAAAATAATCATAACCACACTTAAAAAAAAATCAATCTTGGTGTGTGGAGCTTGATGAACCTCTCATTTACTAGAAAAGAAAATAGTACAGTCATTTAATGCATATATACTTTTTTTTTTTTCTAATTAGTGACGACCATAATGTAATCTTGTCTATCTAACAACGACCCATCAACAAATTAGTTTATGTGGTAATTATTGGCAAAATAATAGTCTTACCCTTCTTTCCGTAACGTTTCCCATATCTCAAGGCTACAAAAGTGGCCATGAGTTTTAGGGCTAGGGATCCATCGCCCACTATATAAAATTATAAATAAAAAAAAACAAAAAAAAAAACTTGTTTTACAGGTGTCTAGGTATTTAAATTAAAAAAAGTGTGAAATGACTGTTTTTTTATATGAAAATGTATTAAAATAATATATATATATATATATATTGAAAAATATTTTTGATAATAATATGAAAAATGTACAAAACCAAAAAAAATGGTGGAGATAATTTTTTTTTTAAAAAAAAAAGCTAAACAAACAAACAAGTTATAAATGCTTGACGGTATTCCTTTTTTCTTTTGTTTTTTTGTGATGCAAACTTTATATTGTGCCATTTTGTTGAGAGATGTGACAACCCTAAAATGGATGCCAAATCAACTTTGTCCATTTGCTGTGGTGCTTTTGGTGGAAAGCCCAAGTCTGTGTCCACAACTTTACAAATGACACGTCGTAAAAAAACCCAATTCTACTTTCCAGGTAGATCTAAAATCAAGAAAAGACAACACAATCTATTTTATTTTTATTTTTAACAAAAAGATTCTGAAAGTAGAGCCAAATCCCACAACTTATGTCCATGATTTCATTCAAACAAGGCTAAGATGTTTCCCGAGACGAAAGAAATCAAATATTAGAGCCAGCCAATGAAATCTGGGCCGACCCACAAGCTGTAAAATCAAAATTCCCTGACTCCACTAGAAGCCAAACCAGCTCGGCCAGGTTGGCCCATCAAGGAATTGCCGACTGGCTGTTATGCAAATCAACCACAAAATGGGAGTTTGTCACTGTATTTTAAAAATATTTTTAAAAAAAAATTAATTTTTTATATTTTAAATTAAAAAAACAGTATTTTTAGATTATTTTCATGTGTTAATATCAAAATAATTTTTAAAATATATAAAAAATATTATTTTAATATATTTTGAACAAAAAATATTTTAAAAAACAATTTCGATCTCAAACAGACATTGCTACACATGAGTAGGTCAAAGTAGAGACAGGATACAGCAATGTGACAAATACCACCTTACTTTACAGAAACAATGGCCTTAAAAAGCAAACTCCATAGCTTATTATACAAAAGAAGGGCTATAAAGCCACCTGAAAGTTGAACCATCTCAATCACACACAAGTGTTCCAAATTATTGCAATTAGGGTTTGCAAAACCACCTCCACATGCTATAATGCTCATGACAAAACTGAAAAGGTAAATCGTGGATAAACATCAAACCATGTGTTTTACATTTTATATTATTTCTTAGCATATTTTTTCAAGCTAAAAAATTATGATATTGGATAAAAATTTAGTATATGATTTATATAACTCTTTTATTGTATTTTTTAGGTGAAAACACTTCAAGTTTGAAACTTGTATAGGTTCTGAATATACCGTGGTGAATTTTATAAATTAGAATAAGATGGTGAGATTCAAACTCGTATATTTTTTTATCATATTTTAATACCATGTTAAACAACTAATTGCTAGATAAGATCTTAAGATATAATTTATATTATTTTTGTAATATAAAGCATATTTTGTGTTAGAGATTAATACATATCATATATTAAGATTTCACGTAACAACTTACGCTTCAAGGTGAGATGATTCCTTGACATAGTATCAAAGTCTTGTTGACCCAACAGTCACGAGTTTAAATCTCACTACATTCATTCTATGTGATAAAAATTAAACACAAGGTAATGCAGCTTTATGTGCAAGTTTCAAGCTCAAAAAACTTCTATTTGGAGAATGTATTAGAGATTAATATAAATTATATATTGAAGTTTCACATAACAACTTAAAATTTTAACTAAAATAATTTCTTAACACTTTTGTATGCTCGTGAATTCTATAATAATGTGTTTTGCTTCAATAATGATAACATTGATTCTTGACTTAAATAGGGTTTGAGTTTGATTCTTATCCATTAATGATACACGAAATCCAAATTGAAATATTAAAAAAATATTTGTTTAATTGTTCTTTTATGAGATTATTGAATGCATCATTGGCATGTAATTCTTATCAAGTAATAAATCTGTAGAATCTGCTCTCAATTGGCCGATTGTTGATTAATTTTTTTTTATATTATTAAAGCTATAATTAATCCACTCAAAAGCATTTTTTATATGACGCAATGATGAAAGGTAAAGTTCAAATGACCGCTTTTTTGTTTTATTCAGTTGTGGAGGTAAATAATTCCCCCCCCCCCCCCCCCCCCCCCCTAAGATTTCATTTTGTTATATTAACTTTGTACTTTTTTTATTGTTACTTATTTTTATCTTATTTGATTTTTTTATTTATCAAATTTAATTTTTATTATTTTGTTGTTATTTGTTTTGTTTGAGGCGATTCATGATTTTTTTTTTAAATTTCATTCTCCTTCGACTTTTATATTTGGTTAATTGTTCAAATTAACTATTTTTTTAACTTAATTATCCTTCAACTTTTTTATCTATCAAATTGGTCTCTATTTGTTTTTTTAATAAACTTGGTTTTTTTAAATATCAATAAATTATTTTTCAGCTTATTTTCCTTGGCATAATAAAATAATAAAAATTATTTTTTTAACTTATTTTCTATGATAATGCCAAACATAAAAAAATATTTTCTTTTCACGAATCTTTTTCATAGAAATCACTTTTTTTCTCAAAAATAATAATAATATAGCCTAATCATAAAAGATTTTACATTCTTTTAAACCTAAATAATTTGGATATTTTTTTCATAACTCCGTCTCTACTTTCATAAAAGTAAAAAACAATTATATTCACCTTTACTTATATAATCAAAGGCAGATACAAAACAAACATAATTATCATCTCTAATCATTAATACGATTTGGAAAACTTATCTTTTGAGACTTTTTCACAATTATACAACCAAACATAATTAAAACTTATCCATTAATATGATTTTACATTAAACACATTTATGATAGTATTATAATAAAAATAAAATAAAAGGTGTAAGTTTTTTTCCTAACGGTTATATATATATGAGAAGCATCGTTGTTTTTGGACGTTAGAACCCTAAATTGAATGCTTCGTAATAATAACGATAAATGTTTTGTAAGACTACACCAATAAGGTCAGAAATCTACTAATCAAAATTAATTATGATTATAAATTTCAAGTATACAGGAAGGTGAGGAAGAGGAACATGAAAATAAGGTAAGAAGAATTAGTATATAAAAGATAAAACTATATTTAATAATAATTTGGTTAAATAAAACTAGGTTTGATATAGTTTAAACCTTACCATAATCAAAATAAATAAATATTCAACTTAATTAGAACTAAATATGTTGACTGGTCAAATTATTTTGGATATGTGAATGCCTAATGAATTTGGTCAAATTATTGACCCTATTCATATTTTTCTTCTATATTTTTGAAAAAAATAAAACAATAAATGCTAATAAACCACTATAATTAAGTTAATGAGCTGGAATATTAAATCATCAATGGTGTGGTGCTGTAAAGTGGAACAAACGAAGAAGAGGCCAGGTGGTCCCATGTGTATGGTTCCCCAAGTTCAACCAAATAGTAAGTTGGGCCGACTTCTGTCTAGCCCATTTAGTTGCCATAAATTCAAAACATGGGCTTTATGGGGACAGGACTTTTGCTGGATTTGTCGATCCAGCTGGACTCTCTGATGGCTAAGTTTCATAGTTGTTGAGCCCAATAGCAGTCTTGAGCGATAGTAAATTGCAGGGTTATAAGAACTGGCCCAGTAGTTTACCCTGATAGCCTATCAATCTGAGATCCAACTCGATCTAAGTTAATAAGAAACCGGATTTTATTTATAAAAAAGACATCGTTTAGGTAAAAAAACATTTTAAATTTAAATTTTACGAAGATAAATATAATAGAATGATAATTATTTTTATTGAATTTTTTTTTTGAAGATATAAAGTTTTATAAAACTTTTAAAACCACATTGATTGTACTAGATGTAAATTGTATTTTTTTTTCTTCAAAAATAAAAAAAATAACTAAATTATAGGAGAACTAAAGTAATGTCATCAAACTTTAACATAGTAGGTCATGTTTGAACTCCATTAATATATATATATATATATATATATATATATATATATATATATATAAATAAATAAAAAACTATCCCATAAAAAAGGGACAAGAACTCCTCTCTCACACGTTTTTATGTTTTTTTCTTCTATAAGTAATAATAATAAGCACAATAAAATTCCTCATCCTATATTATTAATTAACATCTATCAAATTTCTTTTTAGACGTTTTTACTAATACGTGTGCATTTCATACGTGTGCATTCATCCGATTGAAGATATGAATCAGGTGTGGAAAGAGCATGGGTTCTGGAGCAATAATGTCTCCAACGATAATGTCACCACCAGCCCACCCTAGACAACGCTGACCTTCTTTTTTTTTTTTGTGTGTGTGTGTGTGTGTGTTATGATGTAGCAGAATGACAAGACACAGAGCAGACTGCTTTTTTTTTGTGTGACCAGAGTAATAAATTTTTTATTACTTATAATTTTTTCAATAATAATATTTTTGATGAATGTATTAAAAATAACGAGGAAAATAACAATTATGAGACTAATTTTAATTTATATATCACATCAATAAAATATTTATTTTAAATTTGTTAATTTTTACCTAATGAAATTCTATGGACATAATTGTTTTGTAATGTATTTTTAAGTTATTTTGAATCATGTATGAACCTTAACTAATGAAGTTTTATGACCATAATTATGTTATATTATATTCGAAAATATTTTACTTACTATTTTTCTACCCACACAATTTTAGCTGTGATTTTACGATTTTTGTACGGAAAATTCAGGTACAATTTTACGATCCGAGTTTTCGAATCTCTTTCTGTGTCGTGTCAAAATTGCGATCTTGACAACCATGGGTTAAATTATGGGATATTCCAAAAAAGAAACCCGAATTGCAAGTTCAGGTCGGTAAAAGAGCTCCAAGTCATGTGCCGGGATGGATACAAAACACATGGGCTAAATCGTGGGATTTTCCAAATGAGAGCCCATGTTTCAACGTCGGGTCGGGCTCAAGAGCTCCATGTCCTGACCCGACAAAGAACTTCACCTTCTGTCTGCGACAAATCTTTGGCCGCGTCTTCTTGACAGAGGAAGATGTTAGACCCCAAGTATTTTAGTAGAATTAAAGACTGATGATTTGTGAATATTCTGGCTATTCAAGGTGACAGGGCCTCCGATTGAGAATTCTCAATTTGATGAATAAGATAGATGCTTGATTCACTGTTTTAACATTTTTAAATAGATATTCAGTACAGATATTCCAAATCGTAAATAACTTCCCACTTCCCCACTAAGGGCAAGTCTAATGGTAAGAGTCATTTTTAAGAGTCATTTTTGTAAAATGGCTATTTGAATAGTGTATATATGGCTTTTGAGTTGATGTGCTCTCCAATGATAAGAGCCATTTTGGAGAGCCATTTTTTTATCTTATTTTAAATAAAGCTCAATTATTTTGTATATAGTTTAATTACACAAGTAATATGAGTAAGTTATATAATTAAATAATTGCTTTTGAAAAACTCTCAAACAATAAAATTATTTTTTTAATTATATTTAAATTAAAAATGAATTTAAATATAATTAAAAAAACCCACAATATTTCTATGTTTTTTTATGGCTGTTGTATTTGAAATTAATTAATGTTACATATTGTTTTTTATTGTTAGAAAAACTAAAAAAAAACAAAATGAACACACATAAACAAATAACCAATAAGTTAAAACATATTTAATTAAAATATATTCCATTACAAATAATTGAATCAAATTAATTACAAATTAATACCCCTATTTTTTAAGCTAAATATTATTATTATATTATAATTAGTAATAATTATATTATAATTAATAATAATTAATATATATAATTATTATTAATTATAATACAATAATAATAATTAACATAACCCCCCCGGTCCGTTCCCCTTCATCTCACACTTAAAAAACCCTACCATCCTTCTCCTCTCCCTCTTGCGCCGCCGCCCCCCACCCACCCACCCACCCGTCCACTCCCCTCCAGCCCAGCGTCGCTACTCTCTTCCTCCTCATCCTCCTCTTCACTACTTAAAACCTTTTCTTCTCTTTTCCTCTTCTTCGAATCTTCTTTAAAAACTACAAAAAGGGAAACCATTGAGATTGAAGCTTCGACCTTCTGTCAAAACACAAAATCGACCCCTCCTTCCCTCTTTAAACCCCAAAGCTCTCTCTACTCTCAAGCGGAGGACAGGGAACATAAACATAAGAGACTGAAGAAATCGTTGGCCTCCTTGGTGATATTGAGGTTTTTTTTTTTTTTTTTTTTTTTTGTATAATAATTAAGCTTCACCTTTTCAATTCATGTGTTTTATGACTGTATTTCTATCGGTGTGTGTTTCTTGGGCTGTGTTCTGGGGTGATTCTTTGAAATTGTGTAATGCTTTTTAACTACTTGTTTAAATGGATAAATGGAAAGGGAATTGATTATTTTTCTTAGTTCTGGGTTTTGATGGGGATTTTAGGAATTTGTTCAAATAATTTAGAGAACTCAACGGTACAATTCCAACTCCAACGGTTATATTTCATTTTTGGCTCTGCAGGGAAAATATGTAAAAATGGCTCTGTATGTCAAGAAAAGCTATTTTGGCTGCCCATTAGGCTCTCCCGTTGGAGCCCTAAAAAGTTCGAAAATAGCCAAAAATTCAAAATTTTAGCTTTGGCTGCCCATTTGCCTCTCCCGTTGGACTTGCTCTAACCCTTACATATTTAAACTGCTAATTAAATGCATGTAATTAAACTGACAACAAAATAAAGATAAATTGCAATTGAGTCCCTGACTTAGACTTAAATTGAATACTACCCTGAACTTCCAATTAATTACGAATTGCCCCCCATATAAATAGAAGACTTGGTGTTGACTAGGGTTGGCTGGTTGGCTTGTAACAGGAGAGCGAGGGAGATCAAAGAGAGAAAGAAATCCGAGAGAGAGAAATGTCAAGACAAGCTGTATCGATTTTTTCTTCAAGGATTTCATCCTTTTTTTACTCAAAATCTCGCTCTTTCACGGCGGCTCCACCACCACCACCATCAGTGTTTGTTGACAAGAAGGTAAGGTTTATTTTCAAGGAATCACCGGAAAGAATGCAACTTTTCATACTGAACAAGCTGTTGAATATAACACTAAAATAGTGTATAAAGTTTCTTCTTTTTTCTTTTCTTTTCTTGATTGTGTTTGTGATCTTATTTCGTTTTTTAACTGGTTTTATGTGGTTGGGTGGCGTAATTTTGTTTGTTTGATAATGGGTTTTTGGGGCAGAATTGTTATAGTTGCTCGTATAGATGCATATTTGTGATGGTTTTAGAGGTGATTTGATTTTTCTATGTTTGTTAAATGGGTTTCTGCATGTTTTATTGAATGAACTTAAGTTCGATTATTGCAATTTGTTCAGTGAATGCAAGTTTATGTGCAAAACAATTAGGTTGCTTTGCAATGTAGTTATGAAGATAATACAACATTTACATGTTACAAATTGTTTTACTGCCATAAATTTGATCGAGCTAAAAGTTCCAGTTATCAATTTTTAGTATAAAAATGTGTAGATTATATCAATGTTTCATGAATCTTCTCCTGATGCAACCTACTGCTGGCTTTTGTGCTTATACATGGAATATGAATCTCTATTGAATTTTGTTCATTGGTCATTGCAAATTCTTATACCTTGATGCGATAACATATATGTTTATCATTGTGCTGGATGTTTGTGTGCTATCAACTTTATTTTAGTTTAGAGACATGTTCTTTTTTATTAAGAGATATCTTCATTGCCCCATTATGACTGATGCTATTATGATTTTATGCAACTGAAACAGGAAAGCGGGACAAAAATGCCTGCAATTTCATCTTCCTCTGGACGTAATGCTGGAGGTATTACAGCGATATTTAGTTTTACTAATTTATGATAACGCATGTGATATTCCATGCACCTAAACCCCTCAACATGAATCGTACGGGTAAAGAACCTTGTATAATCTTAGGACTAAATTAGGAATTTTGAAGGGATAGATTTAAATGAAAAAAGAAGAGAATTTAGTTGATAAGAGAAGAGAATTGGATAGAGAAGCAGCGGAGAGAAAGAGAGAAGGGAAATGTCAATTTCATTCACATTTCACCTACTTGCAATCAGTACATTGATTCTATGCATTTTAACCTGGACTCTTAGAAATAGCATACACCCTATCCATATATTGCCACATCATCACTACAATTGGTTTTTTAGTTCTTATAGTTGAGCATGTTTTCCATTTGTTACTTCTTAAGATATCATTCAAATGCATAAAAATTGAATAAAAACATTGATTTGACCAGCATCATATGTGTGATCTTGTTGTAGCTGTAAATCTTATAGAAACCTGTTTTTGTAAGATAATCTGATGAAGAATCCATCTCTTAATAAATATGTGTACATTATCTCCAAGTTCACAAACAGTCAATCTCAGCATGTTCTAATTTTTATACCTTTTATTTTTTTTATTTGCCTTCTTGTAGTGTCATGTTCACCTCTGTATGCTTGTACTTTCCAAGATTAGAGTAGTTGTAAAATTTAGGATCATCCTGAACTTTGGATTCAAAATGAATATTCTTTGTGATCCAGAGAACCTTAGGGTTACTGTTCAACTTAATCAGTTGCGATTCCAATAGAATTTCATTTGCTTATGAATCCTGGATGGACATCATTTGTGCTGAGTGGTATTTTCTCTGGACTTATTGTCTTTGTGGCCTTGTGAATCTCAGGACATCAAGAAGAAAAACCACCAAAAGCAATGACCACCAAGATATGCATAGCGATTCGATCTTTTGAAGATCTAGTTCCTGGAAACACTATTTCAGGGCTTCCAGCTGATGTACGGAAGATTAGATTGCCGGAATCACGTGTCTTATATACTGTGTTACGATCACCTCATGTTGATAAAAAGTCCAGGGAACAATTTGAAATGCGAATGAAGAAACAACTTTTGGTTGCAAAAGTTCAAAGCCATGAATTGCGTAATAAGTATTTTTGGTTAAAACGCCAGCGTATATTTGGAGCACAATATGAAATTCAGTTTCATTGCAAGACCCGTATGGATAAGGACAAACTCCAGAAATTGCTGCCTTGAAGTAAGATTCTAGTGTACTGTCATTGTGTCTGGGAAATGTGATTCGTTGAAATATTTGTACTCTGGCTCTCGCTAATTATTGCTGTTTCATTTTTGTACCATGCTACACTCAAGAAAAGAATGGAAGTTTTCTTCATGGAATAAATATACTTTGGTCTCCTGCAGCATATATTCCGTTGTATTTCACCATCAGGAGACCTGCTTGCCTGAGAAGAAATATCTATCAACAATGTTGAAGAATTTCTGATCCAAAAACTGTCAGAAAATCGATCAAACATTGTCTTCTTTTAGTGGGAATCAAGAATTTGCCTAATGATCTGGGATAATAAGCTGTCATAGCTTAATCAATCAGTAAAGATTTGGCATACCTAACTTATGCTCTTTCATTTGTGTCACGGGTCATGTCAGATAATCTTCAGCTTTAAAATTTTAAAACTATGTTTTTTTGCTGTGAAAGGACAGAAAAAATAAATAAAGAATGAAATAAAATCTAGCTTGTGAGAAACAGAGAAGGAAAAATAATCTGGCTGTAACTGCAAATTCAATTTTCCTACCAGATATCTAATTTCAAGAAATCTTGCAAGAACTTCCTTACAGAATGAGAGTTGAATATGGTCAAATTGCTATAGATTAGCTTCTCCAGTGATTGAATTCCACGCCAGTTGATCTTTTAAGGCAATTGAAAATCCTTTGTATTAAACTAACATTGAGTTCTTCAACATTTGAATGCGCAAGTTAAAGCAGTTGAGAAGATCCTTTCTACAAGCAAGCATGGCGGAGAGAAAAGAAAATCAGATTTATTTGATTATGTAATCTAAGCATCGCAAAGGTCGAGCTAGAACAGAGAAACACATTCAAATCCCAGCAGATAACATGGTCAAATCTACACCAGCAGGTTTCTTTTTCTTTTCTTTTTGCCTAAACAATAAAGCAAAAACATTGAGGGAATTCACCGACTAAATGATCCTTCCATTGATACACCAATAAATTTGTTAAGAAAATCATCTCACCTAAAAATTTAAATTGTTAGGTGAAACTCCAGAATATGATTTATATTATTCTCTGACACACTTCCTTAAGTGAAAGTCTTTTGGGCTTGAAACTTGCACAGACTCACACTACCTTGTGCTTGATTTTTATCGAATAGAATGGGAATGATGAGATTCGAACTCGTGATCATTGGGTCAATAAGATTCTGATAACATGTTAAAGAATCATCTCACCTAAAAGCTCAAACTGATATGTAAGGTTCTAGAATTTGATTTATATTATTCTTTGGCAAAATCCAAGCTATACCAGGTAAAAAGATTGAACCTCGGAAGGGCACCTCAACTTTATATCCCTAAGGTTACTCCATCGCTTTCCACCAGGCTAATCCTAGTGGGGCTTTCTCGACCATCGCTGTCCTGGAAAGGCTCAGCAACATGGTCCAGTGCAGGCATTTAGACATCTGAAAATGTTCATCGATCTTTCTTAAAGGCAGTGATACTATGATACAAATCCAAAAGAAAAAGGGTGCCCCGAAGACAGCCTGTGGAGATTGAAATTTGAAACAATAATGGAATTGAAATATGATGGAGATGTTTAATGATCAGAATAATCCTGTTTTCACTGTAAGAGAACTATACAGAAAAAATTAAGGGAGAGAATCTTTGTAGCTGGTAGCTTTTCTCCCATGAAAGAAAAGACAAACAAAATTTAAAATCTATCCTTAAATTCTTCCTCTTGTGTCTTTTTTCTCTCTCTCTCTCCCTCATGGCCCGACCATCCACACAATTTCTAAGTACTTTTTTATAAGAAACCAAATTTACATTATCGTCACAGAGGAGAGTAGAAGAAAAGAACAAGACACAAGTGGTTGCTGGTCTTTCTTTATTCCTCACTCATTTTCTTTCCCATGTGAATATCAACGTTGCTGCTTTCAGCCTCGATTTATTTCCCTGGAAATAAAAAATACCAAAGAATGTTAGAAAAAAACTGATGTAATTATGAAGTGACAATCATGGCAGGGCCGGGATTAGAAAAAGGAGATGTTCATAACTAGATGAAGATGGACTTGCCATTTGATCTCTTGCAATGGAGAACTGCCTCATAAATAGAGCTATCAGAATCACAAGACCTTCGCCAACAATCGTCAGCAGAATTAGCTACGCTGATTCTTGGAGATGTTTCTGCTGAACATACCCAGCTCTTCATCGCCTGAACTTTTGAATCAATACTTTCAGCTCTAGAACTTGACCTGTGGCCTCGGATTCTTCGAAAAAATGGCCTGAGAAAATCCAAGTACTTCTGAATCATTTGTTTCGACACTCTCCTGCACCTTTTCAGTGATGAACAGCGACGAGGTTTATTACAAGCTGAAACCAAGGTTTTTGGTGCGTGGGAAGAGGTGGGAAGGGCTGGGGTTGAATCTGAGACCTCATAAGCCTCTATCCTTAATGGATCGAAAAAGAGAGGCATGACATAGCCATTGGAAAAGAGCTCATCAGCATGAACAAGAGTAAGAGGAGATTGTGAAATGGGGAAGTCAAATTTGAAGTCCTGAGAATTTCCGAAGAATCTCTTAGATGGTGGCATTCTTGGGTCCATCTCAATGAAGAAAGCTTCATCTGGGGCATCAATGGAGGCCCTGAGAGAACTGTCTAGGCTTTCCAGAGATGGTTTCAGGTTAACCAACCAACTATATGAAAAGCTTTCAATAGAGAGAGACTGCGAAGTTTCCATTATTGTCACTCTTGACAAGAAATTTAGGAAAAGAGAAGACAAGATTGCTAGAAATATTAGGGGGGGGGGGGGAGAGGTATATATATATATATATAGAGCCACATACCCAATTGTTATATATATATATATATATATATTACATTGTTCTGACTACCTGGGTATGGATGTCAGACCAAGGTTCTGGGCTTTTCTTCAACCTATCATGCAAGGGTTTTGCAATTCGGATAAGGTTTGGATAAAAGTCTAGAACATAATGAAGACTGCCTAAAAACCTTTGTAATTGGGTTTTATCGGTAATCCTATCAGGAAACTTTGTAGTAAACTCTAAAGATCTCTCAATTGGTGTTATTGTACCCTAGGATATGTAATGTCCTAGGAAACGAACACGTGTTGAAAATAAAGAAATCTTTGATTTTGAAATAACTAAACCATTTTGTTTAGCAACATGGAAGAAAGTATGTAAATGTTTGAAATGTTGATCAATGGAATGAGAAAAAATAAGAACATCATCAATGTAAACAATACAGAATGTAGAGTATGCATTAAAAATGTCATTCATAATTCTTTGGAATTCAGATGGTGCATTTTTCAAGCCAAAAGGCATGACATTCCATTCGTACTGGCCGAAGGGAACAGTAAATGCAGTTTTGTATCGGTCCTTTGGGTCAATCTGGATTTGCCAGAAACCGGACTTCATATCAAACTTTGAAAAGATAAATGCAGCATGTAATTTTTGCAATAAATCTTTTTTATTTGGAATGGGATACCTGATCCACTTAAGAGCAGAGTTCAGGGGTTGCAGCTTAATGATCCTCAATTACAAAAAGTTTACTTGGAAAGATTGTTGAAAGACTTCAACAAGACAGATCAACCTCCAGTAAACCTTCTTGCTCGTACTGTGTTACCTTCAACCAGTACCAATACTTATGATCTCACAAAGATCTTAAGTAAAAAGAAAACCAAAGCCTCCATCACCATCCCAGAACTACATTCTGAGATCAAAACCCTCAAAACTGAGCTTCAAACCCTAAAACAAGCCCAGCAAAAAGACTCTACCATACTACAAAACCTCTTATCCAAAATCGAGAATCACAATGGTTCCGATTCTGATCAAGAAGACACCGACCCTGACTTACATGCATTACATGTAAGGGTTAGGGTGGGTAGGAAAGTTCCCTATTTACTGCCACCAGTCAAACACTCATCCAAAGACGTCATCAAAAGAAGATAAAGTTGTCTTCCACCATGACAAAACGACAAAGCAACTTTCGGTGATTCCTTCAGACAAAGCGTGGACCCCTCCACTACTGGAAGCAGTTTCACTTAAAGTTTTTACCACAAAGCGACAGAAGACCTTTCGGCTCTACTGTTTAGAATCCAAAGCTTGTACAGATCCTCTGCGAACTCTATATAAGCAGAGTTACATTTTCTTTTCAAAGCATCTTAAAATTTAGAGCTTACATAGAACTAAGCGGGAGTCCTTCCATCTGGATAAGTTCTTTGTAAACTTAAGTCTTAAGCATTCTGTCATAAATCTACCATACATACCACCTAGACACTCTACATTTGGTGACAAAATGAACCTAATTCTTGTTTGGTTCTCTTCATCTCCCACTTCAGATGTTTTTGTAACTTAAGATCTTGGCAAATCTTAAGACCTTCTTTTTGGGTGAAACTGACTAGTTCACCGTATGTAAGCTGATCATAAGGAATGAGCTTTGTAGAAAAGTTGTCTTTGATCTTGTTTCTGACCTTTTCTCCTAAGAGAATAGGAAGACCTGCAAGGAACTTTTCTTTCCAGAAAGGCTGGTTGGAATCTTCTCTTAACATGACACGGGTCATGAAGGTGTTTTTGTACCACTGAAAGTCACTAAGCTTTTTGCACCGAAGGTTGGACAGAAGCTCAGCATTTTTGTCTTTCAAGTGGGAAGGATCTCCGATGAAATGTAAGGAGATTGTAAGGATCAGGCAAGAGACTGCATCTTGGACTGTGTTTCCAGATAAGTCTAAGACAGGAGTTTTGTCTTCATACTGCTGAATAGGATTGAGGATATGAAGATGATCTGCTTCAGTGAGATGGTAATCCCACCATCCTTTTAACTGGCCAGAAAAACCAGCAATAAGGAGCTCAGCAATCGCTCTGTCAGGAGTGCCTGTCTGGGTTTTGTAAGCATTGGCTGCCATAGTCATCTGTTGCAGAGTGTTTAGAATGTTGTATTCTGACATTCCATCTATGTTCCATTCATAGAGAGATGACGCGTTGTATTTGTGTTGGTTGAGGATATGCGGCTCAGAAGATATGGTGATATCTGGGGCTATGGTTGCTTTGGGTGGTTGCCATGTCAATCGGTTGATTTCAGGCTGGGAGCTTTGAAAAGCATCTTCGTTAGAAGAAGATTGGTCAAGGTTATTTTGTAAAGCATTCACATTTGTTTCTGTTGTGGATACTTGGGGTGTATCTTGAACGGTTAAGGATGGACCGTCAAGGTTTTGTAATTGTGACTGAACTTGTTTCAGGAAATCTGTTTGGTTTTCCCGAATTTGTAGGAGGCTTGTCTTTGTAACCTGGAAAGGTTTAAAGACTGGGTTCTTCAGTTTAAGGTCAGCTGAAGGTTTTGTAATGGTAGTGCCAGCTGTACTAGTACTGGCTCGTTGTAGGTGTTTCTCAACACGAGAGAGCTGTCTGCTCAAAGTGCCAAGGTTGGTATTTGTAAAGTTGCTTTGGTTGATGATGTTTTTGGTGTTTGTAAGGGTATCATCACTGGGTAATTTGTAAGGTGTGGCTTCAATGGAGCTGCTTTGATGTTCGATCTGGAGGTTTCTCATGGGTGGATGATCAGACTCAACTGTCTGTCCACTGGAGAGGTTCCAAGTAGAAGCTTTGGATCTGCTTGTAATTGGACATGTATTTTTGGTGGATGCAAATGGATATGCAATGTTATGAACAGATGCATAATGTAATTCAAACCAATCAAAAAATAACATATCTGATTGATGCAATGTAATGTAAGCATAAAATTCAGTTTGTACTTTACTCCTTTCAGAAGTAAAGGTTTTGAAAAACCAATTTCTTTTCTCAGTATTCTGAGTACTAAAGAAATCTGTTTTGAAAAATGATTTATCAAGAACAAAATTCCTTGTGTCATGTAATGCATGTAAGTCAGGGTCAGGGTCGGGTGGGTAGGAAAGTTAGGGTGGTTAGGAAAGTTCCCTATTTACTGCTGGTTAAGACTTAGTTGTGCCTCTCAACAGTCTAGATTATTTTTGTTTGGTCTATAAATTTAAATTTCTATTAATCTTTTCCTATTTCAGTTTTCGTATCCGCTCTTTTATTATTTTCAGCTTATGCAAAATTTAATTGTGTTTATTTGTGTTTAATTTTGTGTTTTTAAATGGATTCTAATTTTTTTAGATCTACATTTGTTTCTGCATCATCTACATCGACATCTTCTGATTCCAGAAGAATCATACAAAGTGAAGAAATTACATTTGAAGATTTTTCAAAGCACATAGATAATTGGAAAATTCCAAGTATCTCACAAAGCCACATCTACAAAAAATCTAAGTATGATATTTTCAAAACAGATTTTACAATCAAAACTGAAGAAAGGGATATTCAGCTCAAAAAACCCTTTGAAACCATACAACTTCTTACCCAGAAATCCTTACAAAAACACATAGACAGAAACTACAAATACATCCATATCGGCTGTGTCCAAGTCGGTATCAAACCTCTTACAAAGGAAGGTCTAAACACAGGCTGAGAACATTGCTTTGTAGTGGATCTTGAATATCAGGGCTACTGGAACTGATTCTTCAAGCATATGGTAGTTATGGGTTTTTATTTGTAGTTGCATACTTTTCAGTATGTTTTTGTCTTGGAGGGATACCGTCAGGTTTAGGTAGCAGTCGAAGGATACTGGACCACTGAAAAACCAAAAATTCAGAATATTTGGACAGTTGAAGATGGTTTTCCAAACCATAATGTCCACCTTACAATTTCAAAGATTTTTCCAAAAAATTTTCATTTTAAATCATGGGACATTTCTAAGTCTCAAAGTTTTTATGAAAATATTTTACAAGTAACAGGATCGGTTACATTCAAACATTTCTACAAACACCCTTCCCATCCAGATCCTGCCTATTCAACCTGCACCATCCAAAGAATCATTTCACCTATATATATATATATATATATATATATATATATATATATATATATATATATATATATATAACAATTGGGTATGTGGCTCTTGCAAATGACACTGTGACCAACGAAGTTTATTATAAGTTTAAAAAATACTATAATTATATAAATTATGAAAGATTTTTAAAATATTTAATTGTGTTCATCTATATCTTATTTACTAAATAGAAAGTCAAATAATACTGAAAAGAAAATCTTAAATTGGAAAAGAATAATTAACAAATGATCATTTTTTTAGATCGGAAGAAACTCGTTCTCAAGTTAATTATTTGTGAGGCATAATCATCACATTCAGAAACTATCCACCATGAAAACACCTCATATAATATAGTTCAAGCAAAACCTACTCAACCAAAAAATCAATTATTAGTTTAATGTGTTGTTCACTCCACCATGATCTTTACTATTTTTGTTTTATTATGGATAGCTAAAATCATTATACGGTTCATTTTATCATAGATTTTGTTAAAGAATAATATAAATCATGTTATGGGACCTCACTTACTAACTTAAGCTTTTAAGTGAGATGGTTCCTTAACATGATATCAGAGCCTTGTTGACCCAACGGTCATGAGTTCGAATCTCACTATCCCCATTCTATTTGATAAAAACCAAGCACAAGGTGATGCGGGTCTGTGCAAGTTTCAAGCCAAAAAAGTTTTCACTTGAGGAGGTGTTAAAGAATAATATAAATCATGTTATGAGACCTCATTTACTAACTTCAGTTTTTAAGTGAGATGGTTCCTTAACAGATTTTATCATTAAAATTTTCAATAATAGCACACAATAACTAACTATCATGAATCATCAAGCTCGTATATCAACTGATAAAATCGAAATCAAATAATAACAATCCTTTTTGTAGAAAAAAAAATCTAGAAAAATTAGTGGCTTCAAATAATAATAATAAAAAAGAAGCTACTTGAGAGAGGTATAATATATATACAAAATAGGAAAATACAAATAAAAAACAAATGAAGTAAAGAAAGTAAATATTTTTTTTTTCCCAAAAAAACAATCATTCGAAATCGAGAAAAGGGAAAGAAAAACAGAAATGGGTGCCACCCATTGCATCTCTCTTTTACCCCACCAGCTTTATTCATATTTTCTTCTTTGAAGTTCAAAGAGAAGCTGTTGTGAACCATTGGGATGGGCTAGGTCATATCGAAACTTGGTCCTGAAAGGACTTGTTTAAAGTTGTTAAGGTCAGCTGGAACATCGATATCAATTACGCCATTCTATTCAAAAATCAAAGCCATTAAACTCGAGAACGGTTCAATTAAAATAATAATAAAAAACATATTTTTAATCATAAATCATATATTTTTAAATAATTTTAGCTTGATATATTAAGAAAGCAATTTATTTTGAGTTAAAAAAACATCTATAGTACAACATAAAAAAAAAAAATTATTAGGCCAGACTTCTAAATACATTACATTGGAAGTCTAACCTAATATGTTGTCTCTAACAAAATAAACCTTTATAATGTAGTGAAGAACACGAGAGAGAACCGGCAATAGACTGGTTCATGCACTTACTGTAGCTAACTAAAACAAGTAATGTAGACCAGGGATAATAATTTAATCCAAGCTTGATGGAGGTTGATCCAATCCAACCTGCATAATTTGTATTTTTTGAACATATAAACAATAATAAAATGTGATAAAACATATAAAACACAAATATACATAAACATATAAACAATAACAAGAAATGAATATTTATTAAATACTTGAAACTCGATGGTGAATAATAATAATAATAAGATATAGATATCACAAAATCCAACCCAAAATTATAAATTATCGCCTGTAATCTGTAACCCTAATGCAAAAGTCATGGAGAAAAAGAAAATGTTTTGCTTCACTCTCTATTGTTTATCCAAAGGCAGTGCAATCATTGCTATGCTTTGAATGTTTCTCACAAACCTGTATTCTAACAAAGTCAACATCGCTGAGCCTGCTTTAGTGCTGTCATCTTCTTTAACTGATTCATAATTCGGACGCTCATACAGGGCTCGAATAATGAAGTGCGTCATTAAAAGAATCTATTACGAGGTCCAGGCTCTGCTCCGAGCTCCAACTTGCGAGTAGGTCCTCGAGAATCAATGCTGCTAAGCTCCAAACTGGTAAGTGTCTCCAGGCTTATGATCAGTTCGAGAAAGATCAATGTCGACCGACATTATGAACCGAGAAAAACATCATTATTAAACCAGGAACAGTTTCAAGTTTTTGTCCCGAGTTTTAATAAATTTCCATAACCTGCAGATTAATCTGAGAAAGAAACTGTTGACATGTAAAAATATTGCTTCAAGAGGAGGAATACCACATACACTACAAACAAATATTAGTGTTTTTTTTAATTATTTTTTATACTTTGTTTTTTCTTCCAAATCTAAAATTTGGTTTCATTATGCTGAGAGATATTTAAGTTGTATAATTACTGGTTCAAAAACACTTGTTTAAAAATGATCTAAATCATGAAAACACATTTTTTTATGTGATGAAACCTCACTTCCCGTAAAATATACTTTGTCGGTCTAGATTAGCGAGTAAAACACTGGTTATCTCAGATTCTTGCAAGGGATGCACGCCCTAACTTGAACTCAAAACCTGTTGTACAAATCGCAAGTCCTTTATGATTACGTTATACCCCTTGGGAACGTGATGAAAAACACAGTGCTAACATCCTAGTTGCACAAATAAAATGCAATAAAGCTTCAAGGACACAACTTATATTAACAAAGCAAAAAAAATCATATTTTAAACTATTTCAATAAATAAGTATTTTTCTTGATTAATTCTAACGTAGTTAGTTTTATCATCAGTATACTTAGTATATATGCTGGTGTCCTATTATTATTATTTAATATTATTTTTTGAAAACATATTTGTTATTAGTTGTTTTTTTACATATATATAACTTTAAATAGGTATAAACTTTAGAATTCCGTTGAATATCTTTTATTTAACTTACTTTAATAACGACAGGTTAAATATCTTTACCCGTTAATACAATATATATTTACGCACATCTCAAACAGGAGAGAAATGGTTAAAGAAAGAAAAAAACTATCAGTAGGTTTCTCTGGGGTAGAAATCGCAGGCCTTTCCATCCACTAACGGTCCGAGAGGTGATGGCTTCGAATCTTTCTCGAAAAAAAAATGCTATAAAGAAAGTAGTGTCATTTTCACTCGGAACCGAAACTAAAGGTTATTTACAAAAGAAAAATGTTATAAAAACAAGAAAAACAGACAAGGACCCCTTTGGATGTCGGAGAATGAAATGGACAATGACCAACAACTGTGGGACAAAAGCCAAAAATAGAAAGTGACTTGAGGCCAATCGGTCTACCCTTAGTATGTTTTAGTATGTGTTAACATTACGTTTTAAAATTGTTTTAAAAAAATTTACAAAAAAAATATTTTTTTATTTTAAATTATTTTTGGATATTTTTAGATTATTTTTATATGTTGATGTTAAAAATGATTTTTAAAAAATAAAAAAAATATTATTCTAATACATTTCTGAACGAAAAACATTTTCAAAAAACAATCTCAATCATATTCATAAACAAACACTCAAGCATTTGAAAAGGAGTAGTTAAATTTCAAAAATAACACTTTATGTTAAAAAAAATTTATCCTTATCTCTATGGAAATTTTGTCGAATAACCATCAGGTGCGACTAAGACACTGTTTGTTATTGTGTTTTAAAAATATTTTTGAAAAAAATTATCTTTATTTTTTTATTTTTAATTAAATTTTTTGATGTTTTTAGATAATTTTTATATGTTGATGTCAAAAATAATTTTTAAAAATAAAAAAATATATTATTTTATATTTCTAAAAAAAAAACTTTAAAAAACAACATTGATCGTACTCCAAGCATTAAGAATATTCAGTTTTACATTATTTTTCTGTACATCTTTCAAAATTATAATTTCTTTCCCAAGGCTACAATTAGGTTGGAAACGTTATCTCGAAACGTCCACCCGGTGGCTGGTTTGTAATAGCCAGCTGGAAAACATGAGCGTGGAAGCATCTAGAATAAATTTAGTAATACAGTGATTTGCTACAGAGCCAAAATCTGTATTTAGTAATACACTTCTTAAAAAATTACCAGAAGGATTTTTTTCTTATATCAAAACAATCTAAATAATTAAAAATAAAAAAAAATATTTTTTTTCGAATTATTTTTAAAACACAATTATGAACAACAACAAAAGTGTTTCCTCTATATGCAGATATGGCACACTGTGATCGACCAGGACTGACGTCATAAATGGCTTTAATTTATTTATTTTATTGTTTTCGAGAATTGCAAAGCACTGAATTCTATGCAGTCCAAAGCACATGGGAGCTGAGGCAATGGTCACTTGGGCCAATTAAAATAATTTTATAAAATTGAGATGTCGTTTCATTAAAACTAAAGGACATTTCGTCGACGACCCCAACTCAGAAGGGACTCTTTGATTAGTTTTACCTTTATTTCTGTGCCAGGCTATGTGAGCTCATCATAGAAACACCTAAAGATTCTACGGGGTAAATTAGGTAATTAGCACACAAAATAAAATAATAAAGAATGAAAAAGTTTTTATGAAATTGTATAATTGGTGTACAATATGGTTTGGATAAGTGATTTTGTTTTATAAAAAAATTTCTTCATTAAAAACTATGAAACAACTAAAAACATTTCATTTTTAGAGGAGTTTCATTTAGATATTTTTTTGATAATTTTTAAGTTTATATGTTGATTAATAATAAAAAAAAATCAAATAAAATTGAACAAAGAGGCCAGAACCGTGAAAGAATATTTAGATCAATCCCACCAAGATAGATGTACCGAGTTTTTTCATTCCCGATAAGAAATGTTGCAAATAAGAATAGTAAAGAGAGCTACGAAAGAGTATTTAGAAGTTGTTTGGCATGGCGTTTCACTCGCTGTGCTGCAGCTTTTCAAAAAAAAATTATCATTTTAAATGAATATATTTTGGTGTTTTTAGATTATTTTGATTTGCTGGTGTCAAAAATGATTTTAAAATAAAATAAAATCATTTGGATGTATTTTGGCATGAAAAGCACTTTGAAAAGCTACCGCAACCGTCCTCCCAAACAGGCCCTTAGATGAGTTAGCTGAAGCAACAACATCTTTATTCAAGTTTGCTGGGCTTGTCCAGCACAAAAGGGCCATAGCAAGCAGGCCAACAATTGCTAGAAATCTAGCAACACACGAAATACAAATTTCTGAACAACTCCACTGCTATAACGAGTAGTTCATTTATTATCATCATCTTAGAGATGCATGGAACCTTTATTGAGTTTTATTATTTGATGCTTGGCTTATTAAGTACTCCTTACTGATACTGGCCGGACACGACCATAATTTTGAATAGGATCAGTGTCATGCCGGCGACAGATTACCGTTTTCCAGTGATGCAATGATCTCCTCGTCGTCGCTAGGAGGTTCCGGCACATAATCATTCAGCTTCCAGAATCCATTGTCCATTTGGATCATACCATTGTTCTTCACAGCCCACCATTTTGGTGGTATTTTATACTTGTCCGCCAATACGTCCAGAGGTTTGTTTAGCAGTGATATATCGCGATCGACCACTACCTGGAACTCTTTTTCTTTCCCCTGGTAACCTGCTATTGCATGTAGATAGAGCTCTAAATTATGGGGTTCGGCCGTAGGATCATTGAGGTACGGGGACTTGCTACTGTCGATTTCCAATTCTTCACCTACATCCTGGTAGCCCAGAATTGGAACAAGAGGAACAGGATCATGTGAGTTTCTTATGCGCAACACATGAAGATCGTTGGTTAGACCATTGAACACATCTTGGAATCCTTGATCTCCTACGCGGGGACTTGCATATGCAAAGACTGTGACAGGAAATCCTTTGTCCGACCCACTTGGCTTGTTCCAGCCATTGGCAACCATGTCCATCCCGTTCAATGTTGCCAGTGCTGCACCTAAGCTATGGCCCGCCACGGTTATGCTCACTTCCTCTCCTTTCAGAGCATACATGTCCACGAGCTTCCTGACCTCAGCACGAACCTGGCCAGTACGTAGGAACGTACGCAGTAAGATAGATTAGATTTTACATGATTATATATTTTGAGGCATGCAATGACAGAACATTGATTTATTTATTTATCTTACCTGTGTCCTGGCACTGGCCTTGTTGTACTTGAACTTTTCGCCGTAGGCCACATATGCATTGTGAAACCCACGGTGCACCTTGGGATTGTTGGCTGCTCCAAAAATATCAGAAGCTGGTGTTAAATCGACTTCAAGATTCTGTGCCCATTCCGGATTCGATATTGTTCCTCTCCAGCAAACCAAGATATCCCTTCTCCCCAAGACTCTCTGGCCTTCATCAGTTGTCACAGCCACGTAGCCGATCCAAGCAGACCCTTCGAGATCCAGTCCGAGCACCTCTGCAATGGCTTTTGATTGCAAATAGAAGTACTTGGTCACTTGATACTTGAATGGATTCCCATTCTGCAGATTCACATTCATGAAAAAATCTTCTGCCGGATAACGGGAAAGACCATATGAATCTGACGCCGTCACGTAATTGAAGGCATCGCCAATTGCGTCAACCCTTTCACCGTAGTGAATAAGATAGCGGCGGAATTCAGTGTTGAGAGGGTGGTCCAAAAGACCAGCCCAGTTCCTTGCGCCACTGAAATCCTTCCAGTTCTCTGCTATGCTTGCCATATCGATGAATCTCACCGTTAAAACTCAAATGCCTTCTGTTTTTTGCAAGTTAATTATGTGATGTGCATATATTTCATGGTTTTGCATCCTTTATATAGAGTAGTAGCCCTACTGCCTGCCTGCAGTCTGCACTGCACCATCCTTTCAAGCTCAAATGGAAAACTTAAAACACGTGCGCGGGAAAAAAAATCTATACCAATCAAAAATTAAATAAACCAACATGAAAGACAAATTGATTAATAAGGATCTGGATTTGACTGGGACGTGTAGGGTAGAGAGATCGGATAACCTTGGAGCCTATTTTAATTAATTCTTGGAATTTTCTCAATGTCTTAGTCAGGAGGAATAAGAGGCTCTCGTGTTCCGACCGAATCTGGCACGAAAAACATATGGATTGGATATATGTGTGCACGTTGATTTTAAGGAGAATTTAAAAGTGTTCCAAACTGTGTTTTTTTTTAAGTAAAATTAAAAGTCATTAAAGCATCGAGGATTGAAATAATATTTTGATGCTTTGTTTTTTTCTCAGCAACACCAATAATGGTTACTTTCAAGATTATTTTTATTTTTTTCATGAGATTTATCGGTCATTATTATTGAATTAATTAAAATAAAATGGCCTTCGTATATTTGTTTTCACAATAAATGTTATTTTTTCTTTAAACGGAAAAATACTATATAACTATTATATAATAGAGGTATTTTTGACAAATTGCTCATTCAATCATCTAACCAAACACCTTTTCTCTGTGTTTGCATGGACAGCTTGACTGGCCCATGAAAAGGAAGGAATGGTTCTCCCTTCTAACTTAAGAATATTTAGCTGTCAAAAACGGCACAAAAAAACAGATGGTGCCAGCTGGCCCATGAAAAAATACAAAAAAAAAAAAAAGGAGTTAAACGTGGTCAAAATCGTTTTTATACAAGGAACGAATCGTAAAATTATACGTAAAATTTTTTATGCCTTTTATATATGACAATTCCAGCTAAGCAGTAAATAACAATATAACACAATTAAAATTGGATTGTTATATATAACAATACAAATAAATATTCCAATTTTAATTATGAATTTGCAATTATAAAAAAAAAACATGATTGTTTGTTTTCACAATCACTAACAACAATTCCCACATGAGAACAGATTCCACATGTTCTTATGGCCCTCACATTCAACTTGCAGAAGCAGATGATGCAGGACTAGTTCTAGGGGACAGTCTGTGATTGTCCGAAACTAGAGTTTAAGGTTCATAATAGGTGTTTTAGGGATTTAGAAACTCAAACAAGGGCTTGAAAGTAGCAGAAAGTTAGAGAAAAACAGAGTAAAAACTACTATTCTAAAAATAGTAGGAATCGATTCTTGAATAAGAACCTAAGCCTCATCTCTAGAGTTTAAAAGACAGCACTTCCGCTGCATATGGGGTCTTGGTCCCTTCCCCGCACCCGGGTTCAAGCCCACTGTGCACGCCTGTCACCCCTGTGTATCTTATTTGTCTGCTGGGCTTGCAGGATGTTCAGTGCATCCGGGGATTAGTTGTGGCGCGCGTAAACTAACCCGAACACTCGGGTTATCAAAAAAAAAGAAAAAAGACAGCACTTCCTTCATAATATATCTGTCATGCTGAGATTGAATGACTACAAGTTTATATAGGATTCAATTACTAATCCTAATGGGACTTGGATTGAGATCCCTAAGAAAGATAAACAAGTCCCCTTCTTTAAGGACTAACTGGTACCAACATTTCCAGCAAGCAAAAAGATTACAGAATTGTCAACTAGAAGCAGCCTCTTCTGAAACTAAAAACAGAAATTGAAAATCTTAAACCAACTCTCATAACTACCTGACTGTGCACCAATCTGTGAGAACATACAAATATATATCAATCAGATGAAAGACATTTGAAGAAGCCATTCGATCAAGAAAAACAGAGAACTAAAATGAAGGTCATTAAATACTTGAAACAGATTAACGCATCCATCAATGTTAGATGATGCATTTAGCATTCCAAATATTTACGATTGAGAAACCACAAAATCAAACGCAGCATTGAATTCTATATATGGAAGGGTTGATGGGCTTTGTGCGTTCACCAGCGGCTACTCCTATCGTGCGTCCTTCTCTATTCTAAGCTTCAAAATCAAAGAAAAATTGGTGGTTGAGAGCCAAACTCAACTCTGAAAATGACCCGTTACTCCAAGCTGCCAATTTTGTTGCTTCACTTCGTTTCTAAGAAATGCATCAATCAGGCAAGCCTCTTCTCTTTATTAGTTATCTAACCCAGAGTTCTTTTTCTGTCGGCCATTTTGTCGAACAGTTAGATAAGAAATTGAGCTAATACTATATAACATATACAATGTTATATGTTGATCCCTGTATAATGAAGGATATGGGTACCTTTTTTTTGTTGCGAAATAGAGAGCAGTAGAGCCCCAGCTGCACGGAAGGACCAAGGACGATGAGCTTACAGATCTACAACCAAAATGGCAAATGACGATAGACGAGCTCCTGCTACAACCAATAAGATTTAAGAAAGGGAAAGGGAAATGAGGGCAAGAGTGCAGGTTGACCGATTCGGCAAGATAGGAAAAGGAAACAAGGGAAAGGGAAACTTATCTCCTTGCACTATATTTTAAAAAATATTTTAGAAAAAAAAATTAATCTAAAAAAAAAATATTTTACATATGAAAACACTAAAAAAATTAATTTTTTATTTTAAATTAATTTTTTTAGTGTTTTTATATTATTTTCATATACTAATATTAAAAATAATTTTTAAAAAATAAAAAAAAATCATTTCAATATATTTCCTAACCAAAAAACATTTTCAAAAACAAATTCAAACCTACTCCAAAATAAGAATTTAATTAACTTGCACAGTTGTAAACTTGGAGTGTTACACATTCGGCAAGATTGTACAATCAGTCACGTTTACTGATTTTGTGATTTAGCCCAATTTTATAGAGTCGTTTCGAGTTTTTATATCGATTTTATCAGGTTTATATATTTGACTTGTAAAATCATATAATTTTACGAAATCATGATTTTAACAATATTCGTTCAACTGCTCTCTTTTTAATTTTAATGGAGGAGGTGTAGAAGGAGTTCGTTAGGAAATTAAGTGTTGTATTTAATAATTTTATTTTTTTATTAAATTAGATATTGTTTTTATAATTTATGTTTTTTGCTATTTAATTTAGAAATCCCTATATTGACTTTATAATTAGATATTTTTCTAAGTTATTTTTATTATTTAGTTTAGAGATTTTATTTTTTCTTATTTAAGAAAATATTTTTTTCAATTTTTACTTTCTTATTCCGTATTGTTAGGCTTTTTCTTTCTTTCTTTTAAGCATTTTTTTTATTTTCTATATAAAAGATTGTAATAACTTTTTTACAAGAGAAATTTGGATGAATACAAATTAAATGTATTTTTATATTTCCTCATAGTTATAATATCCTTAGCTTTTTAGAGTTTTGACTTATAAAAACTTTTCAAATTTTTGGTCTTCAAGGGTTTTGATTTATAAATCCCAACGATTATTGATAGTTTTTGTTTTGTGTTATTGGATCATCATTGTTAGAGTTCACAAAGAAAAACATTTCATCTTGGATGAAGATGGTTTTCAACTAAGAAGGTTATCTTGGATGTTTTCATATTAAAGAATAAAAAAACAAGTTTTTTCTTCCATCACAACAAAACTGATTTAAAATATTTTTTGAAAAAATATTTTTTTTCAAGTTGTTTTTATAGTTTTTTATTCTTCAATCAAACTACTTGCAATTTCATCACAAACTAAATCGATATGTGAATACCTCTGCGATCCCTTGCTAATTGATCGAGGAGCAACATCTGGTAACAATATCATCAGTAACAACATCTGCGACCCAGTTGTAGAGATATAATTCCAAGGCCAAATCCAGTTTGACGCAACGGAAAACCCAAAAGAATACGACCAACGTCAATATTCCGTATAATATTCGTGGATTTCCAGAAACGAGAGAAACTCTCAAGAAAGTTTGCAATTTTATTCAATAATTCAGTGCCTCGGCCAGAAGGCTTACAATCATATTTAAAGCGAAACCGTAGCCCTAATCCTTGTTGGACAAGAAAACGGGACTAATTATTAAAATTACCAAAAATAGCAAAATTGAGATAATTGCGGAAATTAAAACTATTAGAAATCATGAGCAAGCCGGAATTGACAGAAGTCGATTCGAACCTGAAAATCAAGAGTTCTTGTAAAAATGAAACTTTCCTAAAATGGCAAAAACGATGATTTAATTTCCAAAAGGCAACTAAATGGGACGGTCCAGCCAAGGTGGGCCTAAAGGCCAACTCTGGTGGACTTGGGCTGGGCCGAGAGAGGGCAAGCCCAAGTCCAACATATATTTGTTGAGTGAAACGGTGCGCTCCGTTGCTCACGTCTTCTTAAAACGTGAACAGTAGCGGTCAGCCGATGATGACGAGAGGCTCAACTGCTGATATCTTAGGGTTTTTTTTGTTAGATCTGCCTGGTTTCTTAAAAAATAATTAAATTATTTTATTTTTCAACATTAAGATATGGTTGGCCTCATTTTTTGTGTGCTATATGTTAGCTTTTTTTTATCATCAAAAATCATTAATTTCGACTCTACTAAAATACACGCGCGCGCGCGCGCGCATTGCACACCAATTTCAATATTTAACACCCCATCAATACCTTAACAATCAATACCTTAAAATAAAAATAAATAAAAGATAATAAAGCTCAACATGAAAACAAACCTAGACCGCACCGTCCAATAAGAACAAATTAAATGAGCTCAGGATTGCTTTGAAAACAAAGCATTTCATCGTTTGAAGGTGGCAAACCAATCCTGAAATTGCAGCAGCCATGTTTTATGCTTTAAAATTCGATTTCATCAAAATAAATAAATAAAGTAGGCATGTGAAACTTGAAATGTTAACAGTCCCATCAAACTTATATAAATAGAGAGCACTTCCTAGACAGTAAAGAGGGATTCTTCTTGGAGATATTATTTTTTGTTTTTCAAAATAAGTTCTTGAGGTTAATCAAAATACATTAACTATAAACTAAAAATATATTTAATGAACCTAATCCATAATTTAACCTAAATCAACATTAACACTTCAAAGACATTATTTTGCTAATTCACAATCAACAACAACCTAAAATAATTGATTATTTAACGAAATAACCTAACTATAAACTAAAAATATATCTAATTAACTTAATCCACAATTTAACATAAATCAACACTAACAATTCAAACATATATTTTTATTCATTAACATAAATCAACACTACCATTTCAAAATAATTGATTATTTAACAAAATAACCTAACTATGAACTAAAAATAAATCTAATTAACCCAATCCATAATTTAACTTAGTGCAACACTAACATTTATTCTCCATAATTTTTATATGTTTTTTTAATAATTTTTAAGTTTATATGTCAATTAATAATAAAAATTCAAAAAAATTGAACAAAGAGGCCAGAGCCGTGAAAGAATATTTAGATCAAATCCCACCAAGATAGATGTACCGAGTTTTTTCATTCCCGATAAGAAAAGCTGCAAATAAGAAGAGTAAAGAGAGCTATGAAAGAGTATTTAGATGAGTTAGCTGAAGCAACAGCATCTTTATTCAAGTTTGCTGGACTTGGCCAGCACAAAAGGGCTATAGCAAATTAACCAGTAATCAAAGCAAGCTAACAATTGCTAGAAATCAAGCAACACACGAAATACAAATTTCTGAACAACTCCACTGCTATAACGAGTTGTTCATTTATTATTATCATCTTAGAGATGCACGGAACCTTTATTTAGTTTTATTATTTGATGCTTGGCTTACTGAAACTGGGAAATGGCCATAATCTTGAATAAGATCAGTATCATGCTGGCGACAGAATACTGTCTTCCAGTGATGTAATGATCCCCTCATCTTCACTAGGAGGATCCGGCACAAAATCTTTCAACTTCCAGAAACCGTTGTCCATTTGGATCATACCATTGTTCTTGATAGCCTCCCATCTAGGTGGTATTTTATACTTGTCCGCCAATAAGTCCAGAGATTTGTTTAGCAGTGATATATCACGATCGACCACTAACTGGAATTCTTCTTCTTTCCCCTGGTAACCTGCTATTGTATGTAGATAAAGCTCTAAAATATGGGGTTCGGCCGTAGGATACTTGATGGACGGGGACTTGCTACTGTCAATTTCCAATTCTTCACCTACATCTCGGTAGCCCAACAATTCTACTGGTGGAAGGCCAGGAATACTATCATTCGAGTTTCTTATACGCAACACATGAAGATCGTTGGTAAGACCATTGAATACATCTTGGAAGCCTTGATCTCCTACGCGGGGACTTGCATATGCAAAGACTGTGACAGGACATCCTATGTCCGACCCAGTTGGCTTGTTCCAACCATTGGCAACTATGTCCATCCCATTCAATGTTGCAAGTGCTGCACCTAAGCTATAGCCTGCCACGGTTATGCTCACTTCCTCTCCATTGAGAGCATACATGTTCACGAGCCTCCTGAGTTCAGCAAAAACCTGGCCAGTAGGAACGTACGTAGTAAGATAAATTTGAGTACATGATAATATATTTTGAGGCAATAACAAAACATTGATTTAAGTATCGATTTTATTTATCTTACCTGTGTCCTAGCACTGGCCTTATTGTACTTGAACTTTTCACCGTAGGCCACATATGCATTGTGAAACCCACGGTGCACCTTGGGATTGTTGGCTGCTCCAAAAATATCAGAAGCTGGTGTTAAATCGAATTCAAGATTCTGTATCCATTCCGGTAGCGATATTGTTCCTCTCCAGCAAACCAAAATGTCCCTTCTCCCCAAGACTCTCTGGCCTTCATCAGTTGTTACAGCCACGTAGCCGATCCAAGCAGACCCTTCGAGATCCAGTTCGAGCACCTCTGCAATGGCTTCTGATTGCAAATAAAAGTACTTGGTTACTTGATACTTGAATGGATTCCCATTCTGTAGATTCACATTCATGAAAAATTCTTCTGCCGGATAACGGGAAAGAGCATATGAGTCTGATGCCTTCACGTTATTGAAGGCAGCGCCAATTGCGTCAACCCTTTCACCAAAGTGAATAAGATAGCGACGGAAATCAGTGTTGAGAGGGTGGTCCAAAAGACCATCCCACTTCTTTCCGCCACTGAAATCCTTCCAGTTTTCTGCTATGCTTGCCATATCGATGAATCTCACAATGTTAATTAAAACTCAAATGCCTTCTCTTTTTTGCAAGTTTATTATGTGATGTGCATATAATTCATGGTTTTGCATCCTTTATATAGAGTAGAAGCACTCCTGCCTGCAGTCTGCACTGCACCATTATTTCAAGCTCAAATGGAAAACTTAAAACACGTGCGCGGGAAAAAAAATCTATACCAATCAAAAATTAAATAAACCAACATGAAAGACAAATTGATTAATAAGGATCTGGATTTGACTGGGACGTGTAGGGTAGAGAGATCGGATAACCTTGGAGCCTATTTTAATTAATTATTGGAATTTTCTCAATGTCTTAATCAGGAGGAATAAGAGGCTCTCGTGTTCCGACCGAATCTGGCACGAAAAACATATGGATTGGATATATGTGTGCACGTTGATTTTAAGGAGAATTTAAAAGTGTCCCAAACTGTGTTTTTTTTTTTAAGTAAAATTAAAAGTCATTAAAGCATCGAGGATTGAAATAATATTTTGATGCTTTGTTTTTTTCTCAACAACACCAATAATGGTTACTTTCAAGATTATTTTTATTTTTTTCATGAGATTTATGGGTCATTATTATTGAATTAATTAAAATAAAATGGTCTTCATATATTTGTTTTCACAATATAACGTTATTTTTTCTTTAAAGGGAAAAATACTATATAACTATTATATAATAGAGGTATTTTTGACAAATTGCTCATTCAATCATCTAACCAAACACCTAGAAGACAACATTTGTACAAGCGAGTTTATGTGTTTTTTATTTTGGTTTTGGGTAGTAATTGAATTCCCAAACATTCCCGTGCAAGACGACGAAGGTTTGAACCAAAAACCTATTAGTGGATCTATAATCTCATTTTAATTTTTCACTTGCCTCGATGTAGTTTATCGCTTCTATTACTTTTCATGTTTTGAACCTCTCTGTGTGTTTGCATGTACAGCTTGACTGGCCCGTGAAAAGGAAGGAATGGTGGTCTCTGCTAACTTAAGAATATTTAGCTGTCAAAAACGGCACAAAAAAACAGATGGTGCCAGCTGGCCCATGAAAAAATACAAAAAAAAAAAAGGAGTTAAACGTTGTCAAAATCGTTTTATACAAGGAACGAATCGTAAAATTATTCGTAAAATATTTTATGTCTTTTATACATGACTATTTCAGCTAAGCAGTAAATGACAATATAACACAATTAAAATTGGATTGTTATATATAACAATACAAATAAATATTCCAATTTTAATTATGAATTTGCAATTATTAAAAAAAAAACATGATTGTTTGTTTTCACAATCACTAACAATAATTCCCACATAAGAACAGATTCCACATGTTCATATGGCCCTCAAATTCAACTTGCAGAAGCAGATGATGCAGGACTAGTTCTAGGGGACAGTCTGTGATTGTCCGAAACTAGAGTTTAAGGTTCATAATAGGTGTTTTAGGGATTTAGAAACTCAAACAAAGGCTTGAAAGTAGCAGAAAGTTAGAGAAAAACAGAGTAAAAACTACTATTCTAAAAATAGTAGGAATCGATTCTTGAATAAGAACCTAAGCCTCATCTCTAGAGTTTAAAAGACAGCACTTCCGCTGCATATGGGGTCTTGGTCCCTTCCCCGCACCCGGTTCAAGCCCACTGTGCATTTAAGGACTAACTGGTACCAACATTTCCAGCAAGCAAAAAGATTACAGAATTGTCAACTAGAAGCAGCCTCTTCTGAAACTAAAAACAGAAATTGAAAATCTTAAACCAACTCTCATAACTACCTGACTGTGCACCAATCTGTGAGAACATACAAATATATATCAATCAGATGAAAGACATTTGAAGAAGCCATTCGATCAAGAAAAACAGAGAACTAAAATGAAGGTCATTAAATACTTGAAACAGATTAACGCATCCATCAATGTTAGATGATGCATTTAGCATTCCAAATTTTTACGATTGAGAAACCACAAAATCAAACGCAGCATTGAATTCTATATACGGAAGGGTTGATGGGCTTTGTGCGTTCACCAGCGGCTACTCCTATCGTGCGTCCTTCTTTATTCTACGCTTCAAAATCAAAGAAAAATTGGTGGTTGAGAGCCAAATGTAAGAATATTTCCCGTAGAGTGGCCGATGTGTTAACGGTCCGATCATTAAAGTTCAAGTTCTTTGTAAAGTCTACGGATTCTAATACGTTAAAGCGAAACCGTGATGGATCGGTCTCAATAAACGAGTATTAGAATGGGTACGTTGAGACCCTCTCCTCTAACCATAAAATAACATATATTCTCATAAGGTTGTATATATACATATATTGATGGTTTTAAGTATATGTATGTGTATAAAATAAAGTTATAGAATTAAAGTAATGTCTTGAATGACATTTAATTAAAAGGCACAAACCCTCCCTCCTATTGAGAGACACCCATTCGGTGGGTATAAATAGGAGGGGTGGTTATTCATTTTGTGTGCTGGAAAAAGAAGAACATTACATAAACAAAAGAGAATATAAAAGAGAGAAACCGAAAAGAAAATCCCTCTCCATCAAAGGGAACCGAAAAGAAGAAGGTTTAGAGGATAAGATCAACACAGTGATCATCAAAGGATTCTATGCAACAATTCAAGATCAAAATGGAGAACGGTATGTTCTAAATTCTCCATTGTTATAGTTTTTCAGAATGTTGTTCATCATTAACCGAAAGGCAGTGTGGGATTAAATGGTCTATTGATTTGTGGGATAGATTTCGGTAATAGAAATCAGTATGAATGACTTACATGTGGTATCAGAGCCTGGTTGAACCCATTGATCTCCCATTAAAAGATTGGTGATAAATTCTGTGCAATTTGATGAAACATTGATAAATTGAAATGTATGAAAAACAATTATATCAATGTGTAGAGACTGAGATTATCTTTCTATTCATTAAGTAGATAAAACGTTATGAAAATTTCTGGTTTTAGTGGTGGTTTTCGTCAAAGATGACGATGGACAGTAAATGTCATAGACCAACCGGTCGACCGGTTCAGTCCAACCGGTCGACCGGTTCAATTGATAAAAAGTGAACCGGTCGACCGGTTCACTTGGTAAAAACAAACCGGTCGACCGGTTCAATAGAAAAGAAGCAAACCGGTCGACCGGTTCACTTGGTAAAAGTGAACCGGTCGACCGGTTCAATTGGGAAAAGCAAACCGGTCGACCGGCTTGCTTGGTAAAAGAGAACCGGTCGACCGGTTCAATGGGAGACCGGTTCACTTGGTAACCCAAGCGGTCGACCGGTTCATGCAGAAACCCAAGGGTTAAAAATGTATCCTTTACTTCTGCAAACCGTAAAGTAATTAAGCTAATGTATTACGAAATGTTAATACATAAAAGCTTATTAAAAGGAGTTCATATTACGTATAACTTGTTAATCACCACAGTGATCTAGTTATATTTAATGTGACGGTAAAGTAAAGATTCATAATTGATCATGATTAAATGATGCTTCAATGACATGAAAGGTTTCGATTGATCAATTAATTACTTAATATATCCTAGGAGATCACCCACAGGTGGATCATTGGGTGTACTAAGTAACGCCTAAAGTATTACTCATTTATGCTACTGTCGATAATGTGTATACCCACAGGTAGCATTGTTATCGGTAGTATGTATAACTTGATTAATTATTAAAGAAAATCTAAACAAGCATCACGCAAAGTGTATGTATTTATGTATTGCCCACAGGTTGCTTAAATACATACAAGTAAAGTGTTTAGATTTTATTGGTTGATGAATCTATTAAAGTTTCAAAGCACTAACGGTAAGCACGTTGAAAATTTTGCAGCTTCATCAAGTTTGTTTGCTTCTGCAAATTCTGTGGTCAAGTTTAATGGACTCAACTATGAGGAATGGTCTGAACAGATAAGGTTTTCTTTGGGTGTAATGTCCCTAGACCAAGCCATACTCACTGATGAGGAGCCAGCAGCCATTACGGATGAGAGCTCAGAATTGGAAAAGTCTCGTTATGAGACGTGGGAGCGCTCTAACCGGCTGTGCCTGAACTTACTGAGGATGTCGATGGCAGAAAGTATAAAACCATTTATGCCTAAAACACAGAAAGCAAGGGAATTCATTTTGAAAATAAAAGAACAATCCCAATCGGATGTAGCTGACAAATCGATTGTAGGCAGCCTGATGAGCGAGCTGACTACGAAGAGGTTCGATTGGTCTCAGACAATCCATGAACATGTTACACACATGTCAAATCTGGCATCACGGTTGACGTCCATGGGGATGGAGGTGCATGAATCTTTCTTGGTTCAGTTCATCATTAACTCTCTGCCTCAAGAGTATGGCCAGTTCCAGGTGAATTACAACACCATCAAGGATAAATGGAACATTCAGGAATTGAAGGCCATGCTCATACAGGAGGAGGCAAGGTTAAAGAAACAGAAAAATCAAGTTGCCCTCATCGTTGGACTAAACAAAGCCGGTAGCAGCTTTAAGAAACCAAGTATGAAGGACAAAAGAAAGGATAAAGGTATCTTCAAAGGACCTGAAAGTAATATCCGTAAAGTGGTCAAGTGTTTCTTCTGCAAGAAGGAGGGACACATGAAGAAAGACTGTCCTAGAAGAAAGGCATGGTTCGACAAGAAAGGTACACAACATTTATTTGTTTGTTCCGAATTAAATCTTGTAGAAGTGCCTAGAAATACTTGGTGGCTTGATTCTGGTGCATCTACTCATGTATCTCATATTAAACAGGGATTCAGTACGATCCAGCCTTTAAAAGGAACTGAAAGTTATTTGTTCATGGGAAACAGGATGAAGGCGCGGATAGTAGGCATTGGGACGTACAGATTGATCTTTGACACTGGTTGTTATATAGATCTTGAAAATTGTCTCTTTGTACCTGAATGTGCTAGAAATCTTGTTTCAGTAAGTAGGTTGGACGATTTAGGATTTAATTTTAAGATTAGACATGGTGTATTTTCTTTGTACCGAAAAGACTACTTTTATGGTAATGATACTTTGGTTGATTCACTATACATGTTTAATCTTGATAAATGTTTTTCTGAATCTTTGTTTAATGTTGAGAATCAAGGAATTAAACGTAGTGCATCAAATGAAAAATCAGCACTCTTGTGGCATAAAAGATTAGGTCACATATCTAAAGAAAGGATGACGAGGTTAATAAAGAAAGAATTATTACCTCCATTAGATTTTAGTGACTTAGATGTGTGTATAGAATGCATTAAAGGAAAGCAAACCAAACACATCACAAAGAAACCCGCCACAAGAAGTAGTCAACTTTTAGAGTTGATACACACGGATATTTGTGGCCCATTCGATGCTCCGTCATGGAGTGGTGAAAAATACTTTATCACTTTTATTGACGATTACTCACGTTATGGATACACTTATTTATTGCATGATAAAGCTGAGTCGGTGAATGTACTGAAATTATTCATTGATGAAGTGGAAAGGCAATTAGAAAAGAAAGTGAAAGTAGTGAGATCGGATAGAGGTGGTGAGTTTTACGGTAGATTCACCGAAAGTGGACAATGTCCAGGTCCATTTGCAAAACTTCTAGAAAGTAAAGGCATTTGTGCGCAATACACAATGCCGGGAACACCTCAGCAGAATGGTGTAGTTGAAAGGCGTAACCGTACATTAATGGAAATGGTTAGGAGTATGTTAAGTAATTGCAAACTTCCCATGTCGTTGTGGATATACGCATTAAAGACTGCAACGTATATATTAAACCGGGTTCCTAGTAAAGCAGTTCCAATGACACCATTTGAACTATTTAAGGGAAGGAAACCCAGTTTAAGACATTTACGTATTTGAGGATGTCCAGCAGAAGTAAAGCCGTATAACCCACATGAAAAGAAATTAGACTCAAGGACGGTCAGTGGATATTTTATTGGCTATCCGGAAAAGTCTAAGGGATTTGTCTTTTACTGTCCTAGTCATAGTACGAGAATTGTCGAGACGGGTAATGCTAGGTTCATTGAAAATGGTGAAACTAGTGGGAGTTCAGAATCTAGGGGAGTGAACATAAAAGAAATTCGGGTAGAAGATTCTTCACCCGTAGTTCCGACCCAAGTTGTTATTCCTGTTGTTGGTGTACAATCAAATACCGAAATAGAACAACAGAATGAGGAACATACGGTCCCACTAAACCAGGAAATCGAAAATGAACCTATCGCAATTCAAGAACAGAACATCGTGCCACAAGTACCATTGAGGCGATCTATAAGGGAAAGAAGATCCGCCATTACAGATGACTATGTGGTTTACGATGTTGAAAGTGAATGCGACCTTAGTCTTAATGACGAACCGAAAACATTCAGAAAAGCCATGGAAAGCGAAAATTCTGAAAAATGGTCTAATGCTGCAGAAGAAGAAATTTCTTCTATGAATGTCAATAAAGTGTGGGACCTAGTACAGTTGCCTGATGGTTTCAAAACTGTTGGATGTAAATGGATCTTTACGACCAAACGGGATTCTAAAGGCAACTTAGAAAAGTACAAGGCTCGCCTTGTTGCTAAAGGTTTCACTCAAAAGGATGGCATTGACTATACGGAAACCTTCTCTCCAGTTTCAAAGAAGGATTCCTTAAGAATTGTTTTGGCATTGGTGGCTCATTATGATTTAGAGCTTCACCAAATGGATGTTAAAACCGCCTTTCTAAATGGAGAGCTTGAGGAAGAAATTTATATGGACCAACCTGAAGGTTTTGTGGCCACAGGAACGGAAAATCTTGTGTGTAGGCTGAGGAAGTCAATATATGGGCTGAAACAAGCTTCCAGACAATGGTATATAAAATTTAATGATACCATATTGTCGTATGGTTTTGTAGAGATCATCGTTGATCGATGTATCTACATGAAGGTTAGTGGGAGCAAGTTTGCCATTATGGTATTATATGTTGACGACATATTAATAGCTGCGAATGACATGGGAATGTTAAGTAACGTAAAGAAATATCTCTCTAGTAACTTCGAAATGAAGGATATGGGTGAGGCATCTTATGTGATAGGGATAGAAATATTCCGTGATAGATCACAAGGACTGTTAAGTTTGTCTCAGAAAGGATACATAGATAAAGTACTAAAGAGATATGGGATGGATAAATGTTCCATTGGAAAGGCTCCAATTCAGAAAGGGGATCAATTCAGCAAAATGCAATGCCCGAAAAATGAATTGGAACGTAAGGAAATGGAAAGAATTCCATATGCTTCAGTGGTTGGGAGTTTGAACTATGTTCAAACATGTACTCGGCCAGATATCAGTTTTGCTGTTGGTATGTTGGGCCGGTATCAAAGTAATCTCGGAATGGATCACTGGAAAGCTGCAAAGAAAGTTCTCAGGTACTTGCAAGGCACCAAAGAGTACATGCTTACATACAGGAGATCCGACAATATAGAAATCGTCGGATACTCAGATTCAGACTATGCCGGCTGCGTCGACACTAGGAAGTCGACGTTTGGCTATCTGTTCCTATTAGCTGGGGGAGCAGTCTCATGGAAGTGTGGAAAGCAGTCTGTCATTGCTACTTCCACCATGGAGGCAGAATTCGTGGCATGCTTTGAAGCCACGGTTCAAGCATTGTGGCTGCGAAATCTTATCTCAGGGCTTGGAATCATTGACAGTATAGCCAAGCCGCTGAGAATTTATTGTGATAATTCCGCAGCAGTCTTCTTCTCAAAGAATGACAAGTATTCGAAAGGTGCTAAGCACATGGAAATTAAATACTTGTCTGTAAAAGAAGAAGTGCAGAAACGCAGAGTGACTTTTGAGCATATAAGAACAAACATGATGTTGGCAGATCCTTTGACGAAAGGATTACCGCCTGGTATATTTATTGGCCATGTAGAGAAAATGGGCATAATAGATAAGACCTTGCTATAATAGTTTGTGCTCATGTAAAATTGTTACTCAAAGATGATGTCATTAAAGTTTGTGTTTTTCTGTAATTAAAGAATGTTATCATAATTGTTATGCATGTAAAGTTTATTTTAGATAACATATAAAGTTGAGAATTATGGTTTCTCTCAACATAAAGGTTTTTGAGAATTATAGTGAAATCTCAATAGAAAAGAAGTAGTAAAGTTGGAATTGGTGTGTGGTGCTTGGAAGGGACCCCATCGCAGTAAATGATGGGCAACCGCCATGACTCGACTAATTCTGGTTTTATGGCACTTACTGAATATTGAACTTGATGTAAAGATACGCATGAAATGGAATTGGACTATAAAGTTAACACAACGGCCAAGTGGGAGAATGTAAGAATATTTCCCGTAGAGTGGCCGATGTGTTAACGGTCCGATCATTAAAGTTCAAGTTCTTTGTAAAGTCTACGGATTCTAATACGTTAAAGCGAAACCGTGATGGATCGGTCTCAATAAACGAGTATTAGAATGGGTACGTTGAGACCCTCTCCTCTAACCATAAAATAACATATATTCTCATAAGGTTGTATACATACATATATTGATGGTTTTAAGTATATGTATGTGTATAAAATAAAGTTATAGAATTAAAGTAATGTCTTGAATGACATTTAATTAAAAGGCACAAACCCTCCCTCCTATTGAGAGACACCCATTCGGTGGGTATAAATAGGAGGGGTGGTTATTCATTTTGTGTGCTGGAAAAAGAAGAACATTACATAAACAAAAGAGAATATAAAAGAGAGAAACCGAAAAGAAAATCCCTCTCCATCAAAGGGAACCGAAAAGAAGAAGGTTTAGAGGAGAAGATCAACACAGTGATCATCAAAGGATTCTATGCAACAATTCAAGATCAAAATGGAGAACGATATGTTCTAAATTCTCCATTGTTATAGTTTTTCAGAATGTTTTTCATCATTAACCGAAAGGCAGTGTGGGATTAAATGGTCTATTGATTTGTGGGATAGATTTCGGTAATAGAAATCAGTATGAATGACTTACACCAAACTCAACTCTGAAAATGACCCGTTACTCCAAGCTGCCAATTTTGTTGCTTCACTTCGTTTCTAAGAAATGCACCAATCAGGCAAGCCTCTTCTCTTTATTAGTTATCTAACCCAGAGTTCTTTTTCTGTCGGCCATTTTGTCGAACAGTTAGATAAGAAATTGAGCTAATACTATATAACATATACATGTAATGTGCCTAACCAGGAAAACTAATTATTTAGCCACTTCGAGGGGGCTAAGCCTCCAATATAGGATTCTTGATAATACTTTTCTGATGCCTTTCATTAAAATAAATGAAACTATAATAGACATTACAAATGACAACTTCTGGATAAGAACTGTACTACTCCCACTACTCGATCCCAATACATAACCCACATAATAACCCACTAGATAATAACTGCACACTCCTTACATAACCCACTGCACTACTCCCTACATAACCCACACAATAACCCACTAGATAATAGCTACACTACTCCTACTAACATTACCATGCAGACACGTTCTGCATAACTTCCCACTTAATCACTCAACCCACGGTCCATAACAATTCCTCCCCATCAGAAGACCTTGCCCACAAGGTCTGAAAACTCTTTGGACAGTTGTCCGTATTCCACCCACGACGCTTCCTCAACTCCAAGCCCTTGCCATTTGACAAGCAACTCGTTGGCTGCTCTACGACCTTTTTTGCACATCCTACGCTGTAGAATCTCATCGGGTGCTGCTTTGAAGGCTCCATTGTCATCGCAAGGAGAAAGGGTAGTGTGCAGCACATTCTGATTTCCGAGCTTCTTTGTTAAACAGGATAGGAAGAGCCAGGCGATAAGCCACATTACCCATCCATTCCAAAATCTTGAAGAGTTAGTATCTAAACCAGAAATGGAATTATCATTAGTTTCAAGAAGCTGTAACACCAAACCCTTTTTGTTTTGTTTCAGAGCCCGACCGAACTCCTCTCCCTCCATTAGCGATTCGTCAGTGGGTTTGATGCCCTGTAAAACATTCACTCGCCCAAACATAGAAAATTCCATTCGTAATTTGTCAAATTCCCATAATATAGGCCCCAAGGTACTCAGCCATTGGACACTTAACACAACATCACAACCTCCTAATGTTATGATATAAAAATCAGTGTGATAAGTATGACCTTGCATAATGAAAGGTATATTTGAGCACTTCCCTTCACTTAATAATATGTCACCGTTAGCTACCTTAACTTGAAGTCCTTCGGTTGATTTTGACTGTAGGCGAGCTCGTTGTTGAATGGATGAATTCATAAAGCCATGAGTACTGCCGGTGTCTATGAGAATTACCACTGGACAACCACCAATCTGTCCCAAAATGCGCATAGTTCTGGAACTAGGAGACCATGATAGTGCACGGATTGAGATTTCTGGTTGTTGTTCAGCCTTCTCGGTGTCAGGCGCTCCACCCACAGAAAAAGATTCATTACTGGATTGAAGTTCATCTTCGCCTGATTCAGTGCATTCCATAATAAAGAGGCGAGCATATTTGCATTTGTGACCTGGACCCCATTTTTCATCACAATTATAACAAAGTCCTCGCTCCCTTCTCTCCTTCATCTGTACTTGAGACAATCGCTGAACTGGAACAATCATTTGTTTCTCCTGGTTTGAAGGCAAGGTGACAATAGGCCACGTAGGAACAAAACTGGGATGATTGTTTCGACGAAATGCAGCCACATTTTCCTCCTTAAATTCTGTTTTATAAGCCTCCACAGTTGCAGTCTGTCGTAATCGAGTTAGAGCCTCCATAGGATCATCAAATAAAGTATGTCCAAACCGTGTGCGGAGAGTTGCAGTGAATCCTTCCCAACCTGTGATTCTGCCAGATGATTCCAAGTCTTGAAACCAATTAAGTGCCTTACCCTCCATATGAAAAGAGGCCATCAATACCCTATGGTGAGGGTTGGTTTGATGGTACGTAAAAAATTGTTGTGCTCGATAGATCCATCCATTTGGATCTTCTCCATTAAACTTAGGGAATTCCAGACTAATTGTCCTCGTTTGAATGCCTCCATGTTCCCCAAACAATGGATTTCCATGTGAAGTCAAACTCGTTGTTGAATCTTTTCTTGATTTTTGTTGTACATGGATCAATGTCTCCATATTAGCCACAACTAGTTGTAGCTGTTGTGCTAATCCATCCACTACTTGTTGTAATGCCTGTTGATGCTGGTTTTGAGTCTCTTGAGTGGCACGTAATGATGCCACTGATTCTGCCAATTGAGAGAAACGAGTATTGTGACCCTGACCATCAGCCATGGAACACGGCTCTGATACCACTTGTAATGTGCCTAACCAGGAAAACTAATTATTTAGCCACTTCGAGGGGGCTAAGCCTCCAATATAGGATTCTTGATAATACTTTTCTGATGCCTTTCATTAAAATAAATGAAACTATAATAGACATTACAAATGACAACTTCTGGATAAGAACTGTACTACTCCCACTACTCGATCCCAATACATAACCCACATAATAACCCACTAGATAATAATTGCACACTCCTTACATAACCCACTGCACTACTCCCTACATAACCCACACAATAACCCACTAGATAATAGCTACACTACTCCTACTAACATTACCATGCAGACACGTTCTGCATAACTTCCCACTTAATCACTCAACCCACGGTCCATAACAATACAATGTTATATGTTGATCCCTGTATAATGAAGGATATGGGTACCTTTTTTTTGTTGCGAAATAGAGAGCAGTAGAGCCCCAGCTGCACGGAAGGACCAAGGACGATGAGCTTACAGATCCACAACCAAAATGGCAAATGACGATTGACGAGCTCCTGCTACAACCAATAAGATTTAAGAAAGGGAAAGGGAAATGAGGGCAAGAGTGCAGGTTGACCGATTCGACAAGATAGGGAAAGGGAAACTTATCTCCTGTCACTATATTTTAAAAAATATTTTAGAAAAAAAAATCTAAAAAAATATATTTTTTACATTAGTAAAATGATCTAAAAATACTAAAAAAATTAATTTATAAAAAATTAATTTTTTTAGTGTTTTTAAATTATTTTCATATACTAATATTAAAAATAATTTTTTTTAAAAAAAAAATCATTTCAATATATTTCCTAACCAAAAATCATTTTCGAAAATAAATTCAACCCTACTCCAAAATAAGAATTTAATTAACTTGCACAGTGTTACACATTCGGTAAGATTGTACAATCAGTCACGTTTACTGATTTTGTGATTTAGCCCAATTTTACAGAGTCGTTTCGAGTTTTTATATCGATTTTATCAGGTTTATATATTTGACTTGTAAAATCATATAATTTTACGAAATCATGATTTTAACAATATTCGTTCAACTGCTCTCTTTTTAATTTTAATGGAGAAGGTGTAGAAGGAGTTCGTTAGGAAATTAAGTGTTGTATTTAATAATTTTATTTTTTTATTAAATTAGATATTGTTTTTATAATTTATGTTTTTTGCTATTTAATTTAGAAATCCCTATATTGACTATATAAATAGATATTTTTCTAAGTTATTTTTATTATTTAGTTTAGAGATTTTATTTTTTCTTATTTAAGAAAATATTTTTTTCAATTTTTACTTTCTTATTCCGTATTGTTAGGCTTTTTCTTTCTTTCTTTTTAGCTTTTTTTTTTATTTTCTATATAAAAGATTGTAATAACTTTTTTACAAGAGAAATTTGGATGAATACAAATTAAATGTATTTTTATATTTCCTCATAGTTATAATATCCTTAGCTTTTTAGAGTTTTGACTTATAAAAACTTTTCAAATTTTTGGTCTTCAAGGGTTTTGATTTATAAATCCCAACGATTATTGATAGTTTTTGTTTTGTGTTATTGGATCATCATTGTTAGAGTTCACAAAGAAAAACATTTCATCTTGGATGAAGATGGTTTTCAACTAAGAAGGTTATCTTGGATGTTTTCATATTAAAGAATAAAAGAACAAGTTTTTTCTTCCATCACAACAAAACTGATTTAAAATATTTTTTGAAAAAATATTTTTTTTCAAGTTGTTTTTATAGTTTTTTATTCTCCAATCAAACTACTTGCAATTTCATCACAAACTAAATCGATATGTGAATACCTCTGCAATCCCTTGCTAATTGATCGAGGAGCAACATCTGGTAACAATATCATCAGTAATAACATCTGCAACCCAGTTGTAGAGATATAATTCCAAGGCCAAATCCAGTTTGAGGCAACGAAAAGCCCAAAAGAATACGACCAACGTCAATATTCCGTATAATATTCGTGGATTTCCATAAACGAGAGAAACTCTCAAGAAAGTTTGCAATTTTATTCAATAATTCAGTGCCTCGGCCAGAAGGCTTACAATCATATTTAAAGCGAAACCGTAGCCTTAATCCTTGTTGGACAAGAAAACGGGACTAATTATTAAAATTATCAAAAATAGCAAAATTGATATAATTGCGGAAATTAAAACTACTAGAAATCCTAAGCAAGCCGGAATTGACGGAAGTCGATTCGGACCTGAAAATCAAGAGTTCTTGTGAAAATAAAACTTTCCTAAAATGGCAAAAAACGATGATTTAATTTCCAAAAGGCAACTAAATAGGACGGCCCAACCAAGGTGGGCCAAAAGGCCCAACTCTGGTGGACTTGGGCTGGGCCGAGAGAGGGCAAGCCCAAGTCCAACATATATTTGTTGAGTGAAACGGTGCGCTCCGTTGTTCACGTCTTCTTAAAACGTGAACAGTAGCGGTCAGCCGATGATGACGAGAGGCTCAACTGCTGATATCTTAGGGGTTTTTTGTTAGATCTGCCTGGTTTCTTAAAAAAATAATTAAATTATTTTATTTTATTTTTCAACATTAAGATATGGCTGGCCTCATTTTTTTGTGTGCTATATGTTAGCTTTTTTTATCATCAAAAATCATTAATTTCGACTCTACTAAAATACACGCGCGTGCGCGCGCGCATTGCACACCAATTTCAATATTTAACACCCCATCAATACCTTAACAATCAATCATAGTTGTAAAATCCGTTCCGGGTACCGTTCCGGTTTTTTGTTTGGAATGGAACGTTCCGGTTTCGGTGCATTCTGGCGTTCCGTTCCGGTTTTGTATTGTTCATATTTATTTAATTATATATATGAAAAAAAAAATATTAATTTAACAAGTATAATTTAAATTCAAGATAAAAGAAATTTAAATTATACAATACAAACATAATCTCAAAATTAGAAACATCTTTAAAATTCTAAAATATTATGAAAGTAAAATGTTCTAAAATAAAAGAAAAATACATCAAACATCTTCTACATATTATAGATTAAAAAAAAAGACATTATATTGTTCACAATAATCTGTCTATCGCCTGAGTATTTTTTTCCACGTCCTGTATATTTTGTGAATAATCATGTCTTCGATGCTATCTGCCACACATGCTCTGTTTCTCCCACCCTCTTACGCTAAAAACTCAATCTTTTTTATTCCTTCAACCCCTCTGCTCCTTCTCCAAAATTCCCACGCCATTTCTTTGACCCCACCATCACCATGACTCTTCTTCTCCGATCCTTCCCTCTAATCACTCTCCGCACGACCAGACCCTCCTCTCTTCCTCTCCTCCAAACTCTTCTCAAATATCACTTTTCCAAATCACTTTCAACAAAATACGCAAAACCCCTTGCAGCTCTTTCTGCTTCTTCTTCTTCCCCTGAAACCATTCTCAAGCCACAACAACAACCAAAAGATACCCTCCACTGGGTCTCTCGTACCAACTTCTGCGGCCAGTTATCCATCAATGATGTTGGTCAATTCTGGTGTAAACGACGTCGTTTTGGGTTTTGGCTGACACCGGAACGGAACCCCCGGTACAAAACCGGGCGTTCCGGCCGGATCGGTCCAGAATTCTACCCGGGACAAAAACATCGCCGTTTTGTCCCGGATTTTTCAGTGGAACGGGCTGTTACGGCCGGAACGGAACGGGATTTATAACTCTGCAATCAATACCTTAAAATAAAAATAAATAAAAGATAATAAAGCTCAACATGAAAACAAACCTAGACCGCACCGTCCAGTAAGAACAAATTAAATGAGCTCAGGATTGCTTTGAAAACAAAGCATTTCATCGTTTGAAGGTGGCAAACCAATCCTGAAATTGCAGCAGCCATGTTTTATGCTTTAAAATTCGATTTTATCAAAATAAATAAATAAAGTAGGCATGTGAAACTTGAAATGTTAACAGTCCCATCAAACTTATATAAATAGAGAGCACTTCCTAGACAGTAAAGAGGGATTCTTCTTGGAGATATTATTTTTTGTTTTTCAAAATAAGTTCTTGAGGTTAATCAAAATACATTAACTATAAACTAAAAATATATTTAATGAACCTAATCCATAATTTAACCTAAATCAACATTAACACTTCAAAGACATTATTTTGCTAATTCACAATCAACAACAACCTAAAATAATTGATTATTTAACGAAATAACCTAACTATAAACTAAAAATATATCTAATTAACTTAATCCACAATTTAACATAAATCAACACTAACAATTCAAACATATATTTTTATTCATTAACATAAATCAACACTACCATTTCAAAATAATTGATTATTTAACAAAATAACCTAACTATGAACTAAAAATAAATCTAATTAACCCAATCCATAATTTAACTTAGTGCAACACTAACATTTATTCTCCATAATTTTTATATGTTTTTTTTTTAATAATTTTTAAGTTTATATGTCAATTAATAATAAAAATTCAAATAAAATTGAACAAAAAGGCCAGAGCCGTGAAAGAATATTTAGATCAAATCCCACCAAGATAGATGTACCGAGTTTTTTCATTCCCGATAAGAAAAGCTGCAAATAAGAAGAGTAAAGAGAGCTATGAAAGAGTATTTAGATGAGTTAGCTGAAGCAACAGCATCTTTATTCAAGTTTGCTGGACTTGGCCAGCACAAAAGGGCTATAGCAAATTAACCAGTAATCAAAGCAAGCTAACAATTGCCAGAAATCAAGCAACACACGAAATACAAATTTCTGAACAACTCCACTGCTATAACGAGTTGTTCATTTATTATTATCATCTTAGAGATGCACGGAACCTTTATTTAGTTTTATTATTTGATGCTTGGCTTACTGAAACTGGGAAATGGCCATAATCTTGAATAAGATCAGTATCATGCTGGCGACAGAATACTGTCTTCCAGTACTGATGTAATGATCCCCTCATCTTCACTAGGAGGATCCGGCGCAAAATCTTTCAACTTCCAGAAACCATTGTCCATTTGGATCATACCATTGTTCTTGATAGCCTCCCATCTAGGTGGTATTTTATACTTGTCCGCCAATAAGTCCAGAGATTTGTTTAGCAGTGATATATCACGATCGACCACTAACTGGAATTCTTCTTCTTTCCCCTGGTAACCTGCTATTGTATGTAGATAAAGCTCTAAAATATGGGGTTCGGCCGTAGGATACTTGATGGACGGGGACTTGCTACTGTCAATTTCCAATTCTTCACCTACATCTCGGTAGCCCAAATCTACTGGTGGAAGGCGAGGAATACTATCATTCGAGTTTCTTATACGCAACACATGAAGATCGTTGGTAAGACCATTGAATACATCTTGGAAGCCTTGATCTCCTACGCGGGGACTTGCATATGCAAAGACTGTGACAGGACATCCTATGTCCGACCCAGTTGGCTTGTTCCAACCATTGGCAACTATGTCCATCCCATTCAATGTTGCAAGTGCTGCACCTAAGCTATAGCCTGCCACGGTTATGCTCACTTCCTCTCCATTGAGAGCATACATGTTCACGAGCCTCCTGAGTTCAGCAAAAACCTGGCCAGTAGGAACGTACGTAGTAAGATAAATTTGAGTACATGATAATATATTTTGAGGCAATAACAAAACATTGATTTAAGTATCGATTTTATTTATCTTACCTGTGTCCTAGCACTGGCCTTATTGTACTTGAACTTTTCACCGTAGGCCACATATGCATTGTGAAACCCACGGTGCACCTTGGGATTGTTGGCTGCTCCAAAAATATCAGAAGCTGGTGTTAAATCGACTTCAAGATTCTGTATCCATTCCGGTAGCGATATTGTTCCTCTCCAGCAAACCAAAATATCCCTTCTCCCCAAGACTCTCTGGCCTTCATCAGTTGTTACAGCCACGTAGCCGATCCAAGCAGACCCTTCGAGATCCAGTTCGAGCACCTCTGCAATGGCTTCTGATTGCAAATAAAAGTACTTGGTTACTTGATACTTGAATGGATTCCCATTCTGTAGATTCACATTCATGAAAAATTCTTCTGCCGGATAACGGGAAAGAGCATATGAGTCTGATGCCTCCACGTTATTGAAGGCAGCGCCAATTGCGTCAACCCTTTCACCATAGTGAATAAGATAGCGACGGAATTCAGTGTTGAGAGGGTGGTCCAAAAGACCAGCCCACTTCTTTCCGCCACTGAAATCCTTCCAGTTTTCTGCTATGCTTGCCATATCGATGAGTCTCACAATGTTAATTAAAACTCAAATGCCTTCTGTTTTTTGCAAGTTAATTATGTGATGTGCATATATTTCATGGTTTTGCATCCTTTATATAGAGTAGAAGCACTCCTGCCTGCAGTCTGCACTGCACCATTATTTCAAGCTCAAATGGAAAACTTAAAACACGTGCGCGGGAAAAAAAATCTATACCAATCAAAAATTAAATAAACCAACATGAAAGACAAATTGATTAATAAGGATCTGGATTTGACTGGGACGTGTAGGGTAGAGAGATCGGATAACCTTGGAGCCTCTTTTAATTAATTCTTGGAATTTTCTCAATGTCTTACTCAGGAGGAATAAGAGGCTATCGTGTTCCGACCGAATCTGGCACGAAAAACATATGGATTGGATATATGTGTGCACGTTGATTTTAAGGAGAATTTAAAAGTGTCCCAAACTGTGTTTTTTTTTAAGTAAAATTAAAAGTCATTAAAGCATCGAGGATTGATATAATATTTTGATGCTTTGTTTTTTTCTCAACAGCACCAATAATGGTTACTTTCAAGATTATTTTTATTTTTTCATGAGATTTATCGGTCATTATTATTGAATTAATTAAAATAAAATGGTCTTCATATATTTGTTTTCACAATATAATGTTATTTTTTCTTTAAAGGGAAAAATACTATATAACTATTATATAATAGAGGTATTTTTGACAAATTGCTCATTCAATCATCTAACCAAACACCTAGAAGACAAAAAAAAAACATTTGGGTAGTAATTGAATTCCCAAATATTCCCGTACAACACGAACTGACGAAGGTTTGAACCAAAAAACTATTAGTGGATCTATAATCTCATTTTCATTTGCTTCGATGTAGTTATCGCTTCTATTAGTTTTTTCTGTGTTTGCATGTACAGCTTGACTGGCCCGTGAAAAGGAAGGAATGGTCCTCCCTTCTAGCTTAAGAATATTTAGCTGTCAACGACACAAAAATGGTGCCAGCTGGCCCATGAAAAACTAAAAAACATAAAAAAAAAAAAAAAAAAAAGGAGTTAAACGTTGTCCAAATCGTTTTCTTACAAGAAACGAAAATATAATATAAATTATAAGTAAAATATTTTATATCTTTTATACATGACTATTTCAGCTAAGCAGTAAATAACAATATAACACAATTAAAATTGGATTGTTATATATAACAATACAAATAAATATTCCAATTTTAATTATGAATTTGCAATTATTAAAAAAAAACATGATTGTTTGTTTTCACAATCACTAACAACAATTCCCACATGAGAACAGATTCCACATGTTCTTATGGCCCTCACATTCAACTTGCAGAAGCAGATGATGCAGGACAGAGTTTAAGGTTCATAATAGGTGTTTTAGGGATTTAGAAACTCAAACAAGGGCTTAAACTACTAACCTAAGCCTCATCCGTAGAGTTTAAGGAATCACTCCTTAATGAAAATACATCAAGCAAAAACGCAGCACTTCATAATAAATATGCCATGCTGAGATTGAATGGCTACAAGTTTATATAGGATTCAATTACGAATCTTAATGGAACCTGGATTAAGATCCCTAAGAAAGATAAACAAGTCCCCTTCTTATTAGTTTAGAGATTTTATTTATTCTTTTTTAGGAAAATATTTTTTCAATTTTTACTTTCTTATTCCGTATTGTTAGGCTTTTTCTTTCTTTCTATTTAGCATTATTAAGATTTTTTTTGTTTTTATATTATAAAAGTTGTAATAACTTTTTGACAAGTGAAATTAGGATAAATACAAATTATTATTTTTTTATATTTCCTCATAGTTATAATATCCTTAGTTTTTTTAGAGTTTTGACATATAAAAACTTTTCAAATTTTTGGTCTTCAAGGGTTTTGATTTATAAATCCCAACAATTATTGATAGTTTTTGTTGTGTGTTATTGAATCATCATGGTTAGAGTTCACAAAGAAAAAACATTTTTGATATCATCGTATCAAAACAATCTAAAAATAATTACATAAATGCAAAAACAAAAAATAAAAAAATATTATTTTATATAAACTCTAAAACACTGTTTTCCTTAATTCTATATCATACATGGAAGGTCTACAGCTTGACTGGACCATGAAAAGGAAGGAATGGTACTTGCTGCCAACGGCACAAAAAACAGATATAAAAATATAATATAAATTTGAATTATAAAATATTTTTTGTCTCTTATATATAACAATTTTAGTGAGGTAGTAAATAACAATATAATACAATTAAAATTGGATTGTTATGTATAACAATATAAATAAATATTTCCAATTTTAATTGTGAATTTGCAATTAAAAAAAACATGATTGTTTGTTTTCACAATCACTAACAATAATTCCCAACAAATTCCACATGTTCCTATGGCCCTCAAATCCAACATGTTTGATTTTTTTTAAATAATTATTTGGTTGATTTTTCTAGTCATTGAATTTTATTATTATATAATTAAATAAAAAATAATATTGGGAAGTAATTAGAGATTTGGAGGACTGACCTAGATTAATCAATATAATATATTTTTGACTCAATATTTTTTTTTAAAAATAATGTTTTTTTTTTAAATTTGTTTATGTTAAGCCATTTTTTCCTCTTATTTTAGATTTATTAAGTCAATCATATAACATTAGATCAATCCCCATAAGTTTTAATTTAATTCGTGAGCTATGTAAGGATTCATGTAATTTGTTTTCAAAAATAACATGTTAAAATAGATTTAATGACACTTTCAAAGAGTTTTCCACAACAACAGATGAGAGTTATGTTGTTGTCATGTTTTTTACACATATATTAAAATTATTAGGGTGTTATATTTTTATAATGCTGCTAAGCTCCAAACTGGTAAGTGTCTCCAGGCTTATGATCAGTTCGAGAAGGATCAATGTCGACCGACATTATGAACCGAGAAAAACATCATTATTAAACCAGGAACAGTTTCAAGTTTTTGTCCCGAGTTTTAATAAATTTCCATAACCTGCAGATTAATCTGAGAAACAAACTGTTGACATGTAAAAATGTTGCTTCAAGAGGAGGAATACCACATACACTACAAACAAATATTAGTGTTTTTTTTAATTATTTTTTATACTTTGTTTTTTCTTCCAAATCTAAAATTTGGTTTCATTATGCTGAGAGATATTTAAGTTGTATAATTAGTGGTTCAAAAACACTTGTTTAAAAATGATCTAAATCATGAAAACACATTTTTTTATGCGATGAAACCTCACTTCCCGTAAAATACACTTTGTCGGTCTAGATGAACGAGTAAAACACTGGTTGTCTTAGATTCTTACAAGAGATACACGCCCTAACTTGAACTCAAAACATGTTGTACAAATCGCAAGTTCTTTATGATTACGTTATACCCCTTGAGAACGTGATGAAAAACACAGTGCTAACATCCTAGTTGCACAAATAAAATGCAATAAACCTTCAAGGACACAAAAAAAAAATCATTAACAGAGCAAAAAAAAATCATTATTTTAAAGTATTTCAACAAATAAGTATCTTTCTTGATTAATTCGAACATAGTTAGTTTTATCATCAGTATACTTAGTATATATGCTGGTGTCCTATTATTATTATTATTATTTAATATTATTTTTTGAAAACATATTTGTTATTAGTTGTTTTTTTACATATATATAACTTTAAATAGGTATAAACTTTAGAATTCCGTTGAATATCTTTTATTTAACTTACTTTAATAACGACAGGTTAAATATCTTTACCCGTTAATACAATATATATTTACGCACATCTCAAACAGGAGAGAAATGGTTAAAGAAAGAAAAAAACTATCAGTAGGTTTCTCTGGGGTAGAAATCGCAGGCCTTTCCATCCACTAACGGTCCGAGAGGTGATGGCTTCGAATCTTTCTCGAAAAAAAAATGCTATAAAGAAAGTAGTGTCATTTTCACTCGGAACCGAAACTAAAGGTTATTTACAAAAGAAAAATGTTATAAAAACAAGAAAAACAGACAAGGACCCCTTTGGATGTCGGAGAATGAAATGGACAATGACCAACAACTGTGGGACAAAAGCCAAAAATAGAAAGTGACTTGAGGCCAATCGGTGCTTTCAAAAATGTTTTTGAAAATTTTGATTTTTTTTATTTTAATTTTTTTTTTTGATATTTGTAGATCATTCATGTTAAAAATATTTTTTTAAAATAAAAAATATTATTTTAATATATTTATGAACAAAAAAATATTTTTAAAAACAACTTCAACCACACTTATAAACACACATTCAAACATTTGAAAAAAAAGCAGTTAAATTTCAAAATTAACACTTTATGTTACAGAAAATTGCCCTAATCTCTATGGAAATTCTGTCAAATAACCATCAAGTGAGACTAAGACATTGTTTGATATTGTGTTTTAAAAAAATATTTAAAAAACAAATAAAAAAAAGTTTATTTTTTATTTTAAATTAATTTTTTATATGTTTTTAGATAATATTCATATGCTGATATCAAAAATAGATTTTAAAATATTATTTTGTATTTCTAAACAAAAAAACAATCTATAAAATAACATTAATCGTACTCAAAGCATTAAGAATATTCAGTTTTACATTATTTTTGTGTACATCTTTCAAATTTATAATTTCTTTCCCACGGCTACAATTAGGTTGAAAACGTTATCTCGAAACATCCACCCGGTGGCTGGTTTGTAATAGCCAGCTGGAAAACATGAGTGTGGACTGTGGAAGCATCTAGTATAAAATTTAGTAATACAGTGATTTGCTACAGAGCCAAAATCTGTATTTAGTAATACACTTCTTAAGAAATTATCAGAAGGATTTTTTTTCTTATATCAAAACAATCTAAATAATTAAAAATAAAAAAATATATATTTTTTTTGAATTATTTTTAAAACACAATTATGAACAACAACAACAACAAAAGTGTTTTCTCTGTATATCAGTATATGTGTGTATATGGAGATATGGCACACTGTGATCGACCAGGACTGACGTCATAAATGGCTTTAATTTATTTATTTTAATGTTTTCGAGAATTGCAAAGCACTGAATTCTATGCAGTCCAAAGCACATGGGAGCTGAGGCAATGGTCACTTGGGCCAATTAAAATAATTTTATAAAATTGAGATGTCGTTTCATTAAAACAAAAGGACATTTCGTCGACGACCCCAACTCAGAAGGGACTCTTTGATTAGCTTTACCTTTATTTCTGTGCCATGCTATGTGAGCTCATCATAGAAAGATTCTACGGGATAAATTAGGTAATTAGCACACAAAATAAAATAATATAGAATGAAAAAGTTTTTTATGAAATTGTATAATTGGTGTACAATATGGTTTGGATAAGTGGATTTTTAAAAAAAAAAAAAATTCGTCATTAAAAACTATGAAACAACTAAAAACATTTCATTTTTAGAGGAGTTTCATTTAGATATTTTAGAGAGCTATGAAAGAGTAATTATTTTAGAGAGCTATGAAAGAGTAATTGGATGAGTTAGCTGAAGCAACAACGTCTTTATTCAAGTTTGCTGGGCTTGGCCAGCACAAAAGGGCCATAGCAAGCAGGCCAACAATTGCTAGAAATCTAGCAACACACGAAATACAAATTTCTGAACAACTCCACTGCTATAACGAGTTGTTCATTTATTATTATCATCTTAGAGATGCATGGAACCTTTATTGAGTTTTATTATTTGATGCTTGGCTTATTAAGTACTCCTTACTGATACTGGCCGGACACGGCCATAATTTTGAATAGGATCAGTGTCATGCCGGCGACAGATTACCATTTTCCAGTGATGCAATGATCTCCTCGTCGTCGCTAGGAGGTTCCGGCACATAATCATTCAGCTTCCAGAATCCATTGTCCATTTGGATCATACCATTGTTCTTCACAGCCCACCATTTTGGTGGTATTTTATACTTGTCCGCCAATACGTCTAGAGGTTTGTTTAGCAGTGATATATCGCGATCGACCACTAACTGGAATTCTTCTTCTTTCCCCTGGTAACCTGCTATTGCATGTAGATAGAGCTGTAAATAATGGGACTCGGCAATAGGACCCGGACACTTGAGGTACGGGGACTTGCTGCTGTCGATTTCCAATTCTTCACCTACATCTCGGTAGTCCGGAACAAGTTCTTTCATACCAAGAGGAACAGGATCATATAAGTTTCTTATGCGCAACACATGAAGATCGTTGGTTAGACCATTGAATACATCTTGGAATCCTTGATCTCCTACGCTGGGACTTGCATATGCAAAGACTGTGACAGGAAATCCTTTGTCCGACCCACTTGGCTTGTTCCAGCCATTGGCAACCATGTCCATCCCGTTCAATGTTGCCAGTGCTGCACCTAAGCTGTGGCCCGCCACGGTTATGCTCACTTCCTCTCCTTTCAGAGCATACATGTCCACGAGCTTCCTGACCTCAGCACGAACCTGGCCAGTAGGAACGAACGTACGCAGTAAGATGGATTAGATTTTACATGATTATATATTTTGAGGCATGCAATGACAGAACATTGATTTATTTATTTATCTTACCTGTGTCCTGGCACTGGCCTTATTGTACTTGAACTTTTCACCGTAGGCCACATATGCATTGTGAAACCCACGGTGCACCTTGGGATTGTTGGCTGCTCCAAAAATATCAGAAGCTGGTGTTAAATCGACTTCAAGATTCTGTGCCCGTTCCGGATTCGATTTTGTTCCTCTCCAGCAAACCAAGATATCCCTTCTCCCCAAGACTCTCTGGCCTTCATCAGTTGTCACAGCCACGTAGCCGATCCAAGCAGACCCTTCGAGATCCAGTACGAGCACCTCTTCTGATTGCAAATAGAAGTACTTGGTCACTTGATACTTGAAAGGATTCCCATTCTGCAGATTCACATTCATGAAAAAATCTTCTGCCGGATAGCGGGAAAGACCATATGAATCTGACGCGGTCACGTCATTGAAGGCATCGACGATTGCGTCAACCCTTTCACCGTAGTGAATAAGATAGCGGCGGAATTCAGTGTTGAGAGGGTGGTCCAAAAGACCAGCCCAGTTCCTTGCGCCACTGAAATCCTTCCAGTTCTCTGCTATGCTTGCCATATCGATGAATCTCGCCGTTAAAACTCAAATGCCTTGTGTTTTTTGCAAGTTAATTATGTGATGTGCATATATATATATTTCATGGTTTTGCATCCTTTATATAGAGTAGAAGCACTCCTGCCTGCAGTCTGCACTGCACCATCCTTTCAAGCTCAAATGGAAAAGTTAAAACACGTGCGCAGGAAAAAAAATCTATACCCATCAATAATTAAATAAACCAACATGAAAGACAAATTGATTAATAAGGATCTGGATTTGACTGGGACGTGTATGGTAGAGAGAACGGATAACCTTGGAGCCTATTTTGATTAACTCTTGGATTTTTCTCAATGTCTTGGTCAGGAGGAATAAGAGGCTCTCGTGTTCCGACCGAATCTGGCACAGAAAACATATGGATTGGATATATGTGTGCACGTTGATTTTAAGGAGAATTTAAAAGTGTCTCAAACTGTGTTTTTTTTTTTTTTTAAGTAAAATTAAAAGTCATTAAATCATCGAGGATTGAAATAATTAATATTTTGATGCTTTGTTTTTTTCTCAACAGCACTAATAATGGTACTTTCAAGATTATTTTTATTTTTTTCATGAGATTTATCGGTCATTATTATTGAATGAATTAAAATAAAATGGTCTTCATATATTTGTTTTCACAATATAATGTTATTTTTTCTTTAAAGGGAAAAATACTATATAACTATTATATAATAGAGGTATTTTTGACAAATTGCTCATTCAATCATCTAACCAAACACCTAGAAGCCTTGATCTCCTACGCGGGAAACAGGATCATTCGAGTTTTTTATACGCAACACATAAAGATTGTTGGTAAGACCATTGAATACATCTTGGAAGCCTTGATCTCCTACGCGGGGGCTTGTTATAATCGTTGGAAACTAGGGCCTGTTTGGGAGTGCGGTTGCGGTAGCTTTTCAAAGTGCTTTTTGTGCCGAAATACATCAAAATGATATATTTTTTATTTTTTAAAAATCATTTTTGACATCAGCACATCAAAATGATCTAAGAACACCAAACCGCAAGTTTTTAAAATGAAAAAAAAATCAATTTTTTTGGAAACACCGGTTGCAATGCACTCCCAAACAGGGTCAATGTCCATGGGCATTCAATATTGCAAGTGCTGCACCTAAGCTATGGCTTGCCACAGTTATGCTCACATCCTCACCGCTGTGAGCATACTTGTCCACGAGCCTCCTGAGTTCAGCAAGAACCTGGCCAGTAGGAACGTACGTAGTTTACATGATAATATATATATTTTGAGGCAATAACAAAAGATTGATTTAAGTATCGATTTTATTTACTTTATTTTACCTGCTCCCTAACATTGGTCTTTTTGTACTTGGAGTTTTTACTTTTGGCCACATATACATTGTGAAACCCATGGTGCACCTTGCGATTGATGGCTGCTCCAAAAATATCCGAAGTTGGTATTGGTCTGGTGGTTAAGAAAAGATTTTTCTTTCCTCTCATATCAGGTTCAAGCCTTACCAGCACGCCCGTTACCCCCGCGGTGTCTTACATGCTCATTGAATTTGCAGGATGTTCAATGAACCCGAGAATTAGTTGTGATGCACGCAAGCTGACCCGGACACCCCGGTTATCAAGAAGAGGAAAAAAAGGATTCTTCTTCGAGATATTAAATATTTTTTTTCAAAAAAGTTCTTCAAGCAAGATGTTCTCTCGAAAGCTTTTAAGTTTTCTTCATTTATATTTAATGTCTAAAAAAAAAAAAACTCTTATTGGATGAAACCTAATTATCTCTTAACCAAATCTCTTTAACATTTTAAAATACTCTTCAAATCACCAAATATCATTTTTAATAGATGATGTACTCTATTTTATATATATAAAATTAAATAGCTATACATGTGTATGTGTGTTTACATGAGAAGATACCGAAACTATGTTTACAACGTAAAATAAATTTTACTGACTGCTACATTTAAAAAAACATGGAAAATCAAATGGTAATAAGGATCTGGATTTGACTGGGACGTGTATGGTAGAGAGATTGGATAACCTTGGAGCCTATTTTGATTAATTCTTGGATTTTTCACGTAACAATTTATTGTGGTGTGTGTATACAAGAAGTTTCATGCATAATACCATGTTGACGAAAATAATTCCCAAGGCAAGTAAATTCAGTACCATTACAAAAACACATGGAAAATGAAATGGTAATAACGATCTGGATTTGACTGGGACGTGTATGGTAGAGAGAACGGATAATCAAATGGTAATAAGGATCTGGATTTGACTGGGACGTGTATGGTAGAGAGAACGGATAACCTTGGAGCCTATTTTGATTAACTCTTGGATTTTTCTCAATGTCTTGGTCAGGAGGAATAATTAGAGGCTCTCGTGTTCCGACCGAATGTGGCACAAAAAACATATGGATTGGATATATGTGTGCATGTTGATTTTAAGGAGAATTTAAAAGTGTCCCAAACTGTGTTTTTTTTTTTAAGTAAAATTAAAAGTCATTAAAGCATCGAGGATTGAAATAATATTTTGATGCTTTGTTTTTCTCAACAACACCAACAATGGTTACTTTCAAGATTATTTTTATTTTTTTCATGAGATTTATCCGTCATTATTATTGAATTAATTAAAATAAAATGGTCTTCTTATATTTGTTTTCACAATATAATGTTATTTTTTATTTAAAAGAAAAATACTATATACCTATTATATATTAGAGGTATTTTTGACAAATTGCACATTCAATCATCTAACCAAACACCTAGAAGACAAAAAAAAAAAAAACATTTGTAGAAGCGAGTTTATCTATTTTTTATTTTGGTTTTGGGTAGTAATTGAATTCCCAAACATTCCCGTGCAAGACGAAGGTTTGAACCAAAAAACTATTAGTGGATCTATAATCTCATTTTCATTTGCTTCGATGTAGAAGCTGTTTGGGAGGCGTTTGAAAATTGAAATGCCGTTTCCTTTTTTTTTTTTTAAATGAATTTTTTTTAATATTTTTAAATTATTTTCATGTGCTAATATTAAAAATAATTTTTTTTAAAAAAAAAAATATTATTTTAATATATTTCTAAATAAAAAATATTTTTAAGAATTATTGCAACCACCGCCGTTCCAAACCGGAAGTAGTTATCGCTTCTATTAGTTTTCTCTGTGTTTGCATGTACAGCTTGACTGGCCCGTGAAAAGGAAGGAATGGTCCTCCCTTCTAGCTTAAGAATATTTAGCTGTCAACGGCACAAAAATGGTGCCAGCTGGCCCATGAAAAACTAAAAAACATAAAAAAAAAAAAAAGGAGTTAAACGTTGTCCAAATCGTTTTCTTACAAGAAACGAAAATATAATATAAATTATAAGTAAAATATTTTATATCTTTTATACATGACTATTTCAGCTAAGCAGTAAATAACAATATAACACAATTAAAATTGGATTGTTATATATAACAATACAAATAAATATTCCAATTTTAATTATGAATTTGCAATTATTATAAAAAAAAAACATGATTGTTTGTTTTCACAATCACTAACAACAATTCCCACATGAGAACAGATTCCACATGTTCTTATGGCCCTCACATTCAACTTGCAGAAGCAGATGATGCAGGACAGAGTTTAAGGTTCATAATAGGTGTTTTAGGGATTTAGAAACTCAAACAAGGGCTTAAACTACTAACCTAAGCCTCATCCGTAGAGTTTAAGGAATCACTCCTTAATGAAAATACATCAAGCAAAAACGCAGCACTTCATAATAAATATGCCATGCTGAGATTGAATGACTACAAGTTTATATAGGATTTAATTACTAATCTTAATGGAACTTGGATTCAGATCCCTAAGAAAGATAAACAAGTCCCCTTCTTATTAGTTTAGAGATTTTATTTATTCTTTTTTAGGAAAATATTTTTTCAATTTTTACTTTCTTATTCCGTATTGTTAGGCTTTTTCTTTCTTTCTATTTAGCATTATTAAGATTTTTTTTTTGTTTTTATATTATAAAAGATTGTAATAACTTTTTGACAAGTGAAATTAGGATAAATACAAATTATTATTTTTTATATTTCCTCATAGTTATAATATCCTTAGTTTTTTTAGAGTTTTGACATATAAAAACTTTTCAAATTTTTGGTCTTCAAGGGTTTTGATTTATAAATCTCAACAATTATTGATAGTTTTTGTTGTGTGTTATTGAATCATCATGGTTAGAGTTCACAAAGAAAAAACATTTTTGATATCATCGTATCAAAACAATATAAAAATAATTAAATAAATGCAAAAACAAAAAATAAAAAAAATATTATTTTATATAAACTCTAAAACACTGTTTTCCTTAATTCTATATCATACATGGAAGGTCTACAGCTTGACTGGACCATGAAAAGGAAGGAATGGTACTTGCTGCCAACGGCAAAAAAAAACAGATATAAAAATATAATATAAATTTGAATTATAAAATATTTTTTGTCTCTTTTATATAACAATTTTAGTGAGGTAGTAAATAACAATATAATACAATTAAAATTGGATTGTTATGTATAACAATACAAATAAATATTTCCAATTTTAATTGTGAATTTGCAATTAAAAAAAACATGATTGTTTGTTTTCACAATCACTAACAATAATTCCCAACAAATTCCACATGTTCCTATGGCCCTCAAATCCAACATGTTTGATTTTTTTTAAAATAATTATTTGGTTGATTTTGCTAGTCATTGAATTTTATTATTATATAATTAAATAAAAAATAATATTGGGAAGTAATTAGGGATTTGGAGGACTGACCTAGATTAATCAATATAATATATTTTTGACTCAATATTTTTTTAAAAAAATAATGTTTTTTTTTAAATTTGTTTATGTTAAGCCATTTTTTCGTTTTTTTTAGATTTATTAAGTCAATCATATAACATTAGATCAATCCCCATAAGTTTTAATTTAATTCGTGAGCTATGTAAGGATTCATGTAATTTGTTTTCAAAAATAACATGTTAAAATAGATTTAATGACACTTTCAAAGAGTTTTCCACAACAACAGATGAGAGTTATGTTGTTGTCATGTTTTTTACACATATATTAAAATTATTAGGGTGTTATATATATATTTTTTTGGTAATGTATATTTTTATAATTTAAACTTTCTTTTGAAATAACAAAATGGCATCTACAAAATAAAAATTGTGAAATTAGAAAAGGGGTTTAGTTGAGAAGTTATCTTTTTCATTTTTTTAATATCCTTATTTTTTAGGTATGTTTTCTGAATACATAATGATTTGTTTTCTTATACATGATAAAAAGATTTAGGTATGTTTTCTGAAAGGAAAAGTCATGTATTGAAATAATGATTTGTTGTAAGTCATATGATCTGTTGTACTCGAGTCAATGATCCAACTTGTATCATGAATTATAGATATCAAAAAAACCACTCCAGTGTTACCTGTGGTTGAAGATGAGGTAGTTATTTGGGCTAATAAGAGTAATTCATTTGTTTTAGTATGGTCTCTTTGGTTGATTGCCATGACAACAAAACTGGAAGTATTTTCTGTTATACTGGTTAATTTTGCTTGGACTGGATGTTTATTGCTTCTTGCTTTGCTTTGTTTTTGTTTTTCTAGGAACCATTCAGGGTAGTCATTAATATCAAAACAAATATCTTTGGTATAACGATTTCCATTACAATGACTGCAACACAACTTATCTTAAAAAAGTGTTTTAGTTAAGAAGTTACATTTTCAAATTATTTTAATGTACTTATTTTTTTAGATATGTTTTCTGAATACTTTTAGTTTTTATTAAATAAATGAAATATAAAATAAGTTTTTATTTTAAATCAAAGTATGAATATAAAAAAGCTTTTACTAGCAAGTTATTCTTTCAATAGAATTTAAATCATTTCTTTTCTTATAAAAATGGCAGTGCCACGCAATTAAGTTAAAAATAATAAAATTCAAGATCTTCCTGAAAAACACGATTGGATATCTTTAATAATGCCTATTTATTAACCTCACGAACCAGAGTTTTTCTTCTTCTTATTAATGCATATGATCCAACATCTATATATATATATATATCAAATTTTGAGATAATGATTGTGATTTTTTTAAATAACAAAAAAACACACTAACAACATTTAAATATTTTATTTTTTAAGTTATAAATTTTTTATTCCAACCTGCTACGCTAATTGTCTAGTAAAGCACGAGTTGGGTAGCCCGCGCGTTGCGCCGGGCTTTTTATATGTAGCAAACTGATTATTTATGTGGTAAGCAGAGAATTTTTTAGTTGATAGATAGAGAATTGTAAATTTTAAATAATGCTATAATATTTTTTTATGTATTGAATTAGTTGATTATTGTTATAAGCTTAAATACTCAGATAATAATTCAATTGCGAAATTTAAAAATTATTAGCGATAAATTTTTTGAAAGATCAACTAATTGTAATTTGAGTATTGCAAGACCATAATTGATTAATTATTTAGTATGTACTAATTGTTTTGATGGTTATTTAATTGGTTGATGTAAATCTGTAATCAATAAAATGAATGAAAGATGATTTTTTGTTGTCTTGAACTGAATGTATTGATGGTTAAATATTTTTTAACAGTTACTAAGCACTTAACTGGTTGATAGCGATATTGCAATCGCTGAAATCTATTAAAGATAGATTATTTTTTGTTTGCACTGATCTGGTTGGTTGTCAACATTATTTTATTGGCTTAGAGAATAATTTAGTTACAGTTTGGATCTGAATTGTGTATTGATTTAATTAACTCATAGATTGCAAAATTGCAATGTTTTGATTATTTGAACAAAATTGCGATGCGGCTGGTTTTTTTTTTTATGTTAAAAATTGATTGCTTTTATATGTATTGTATTTTATTATTTTGATATTTAGTTAGTATAATTATATTTAAGAATGCTGATATGAAATTTTTTCCTTCAAAAAATCCAAACTCATTTTTCTTCTCTCTCAATATATTTTTAGGCGATAATATTCAATAAATATCAGACATATTAGAAATAAAAATATTGTGATTTGTTTTTAAAACATAAACTTAATTTTTTTATGTGCTATAATTATTTATTTGCCGTCTAAAAAGAACAGTCTAATGGAAACGGGAAGGGACTTGTATATTTTTTAATTTGACTTGTAGATATTGCAGGTAAATTTGTCACAAAAAATGTTTTAGATGTTTTGTTTTCCCAGTAATATTAGATCTAAAATATTAAAAATGAAAACATTGGAAATTCTTGTAAAGAAATCAACTTAAATAAAAGAGCACAAAATTAAATTTTGAAGTCAATATTTTTTTTATATAAGATTTATTAATCATATTATTATATTAAATATATTTAAGAAAACATGATATGAATTTCTGTCCTTAAAAAAATCCTAAGTCATTTTTCCTCTCCCTCAATATATTTTTAGACGATAATATTGAATAAATATTCAAACATATAATTAGTTTTACATATTTTCATTTGACATAAATACACAAATATATAATTAATTTGACATAATTTCCATAATATATTTTATTTAAAGGATAATTTTAGGCTATTTTGTTCTCTCTCTATATATTCTTAGGCGATAATATTCAATAAATATTAGAACATATAATTGGTTTAATATATTTTAATTTGATATAAATACACAAATATATAATTAAAAAGTCAAAATACTGTAAATTTATTTCAAGAAATAAACTTAAGTCATTTTTAAGAAAACATGATATGAATTTCTGTTCTTAAAAAAATCCCAAGTCATTTTTCCTCTCTCTCAATATATTTTTAGGCGATAATATTGAATAAATATTCAAATATATAATTAGTTTTACATATTTTCATTTGACATAAATATACAAATATATAATTAATTTGACATAATTTCCATAATATATTTAATTTGAAGGATAATCTTAGGCTATTTTGTTCTCTCTCTATATATTCTTAGGCGATAATATTCAATAAATATTAGAACATATAATTGGTTTAACATATTTTAATTTGATATAAATACATAAATATATAATTAAAAAGTCAAAACACTGCAAATTTATTTCAAGAAATAAACTTAAACAAAAGAGCACAAAATTGAATTTTGAAGCCAATATTTTATTTTATTTTATAAGATTTATTCATCTTATTATTATATTAAATGTATTTAAGAATACTGATATGTATTGTATTTTATTATTTTGATATCTAGTTAGTATAATTAAATTTAAGAATACTGATATGAATTTTTTTCCTTAAAAAAATCCAAAGTCATTTTTCCTCTCTCTCAATATATTTTTAGGCGATAATATTCAATAAATATTAGACATATTATAAATAAAAATATTGAGATTTGTTTTTAAAACATAAACTTAATTTTTTTGTGCTATAATTATTTATTTGCCGTCTAAAGAGAACAGTCTAATGGAAACGGGAAGTGACTTATATATTTTATAATTTGACATGTAGATAATGCAGGTAAATTTGTAAAAAAAAAATTTGAGATGTTTTTTTTCCCAGTAATATTAAATCTAAAATATTAAAAATGAAAACATTGGAAATTCTTGTAAAGAAATCAACTTAAATAAAAGAGCACAAAATTAAATTTTGAAGCCAATATTTTTTTTATATAAGATTTATTAATCATATTATTATATTAAATATATTTAAGAAAACATAATATGAATTTTTGTCCTTAAAAAAATCTTAAGTCATTTTTCCTCTCTTTTAATATATTTTTAGGCGATAATATTGAATAAATATTCAAACATATAATTAGTTTTACATATTTTCATTTGACATAAATACACAAATATATAATTAATATGACATAATTTCCATAATATATTTAATTTAAAGGATAATCTTAGGCTATTTTGTTCTCTCTCTATATATTATTAGGCGATAATATTCAATAAATATTAGAATATATAATTAGTTTAACATATTTTAATTTGATATAAATACATAAATATATAATTAAAAAGTCAAAACACTGCAAATTTATTTCAAGAAATAAACTTAAACAAAAGAGCACAAAATTGAATTTTGAAGCCAATATTTTATTTTATTTTATAAGATTTATTCATCTTATTATTATATTAAATGCTTTTAAGAATACTGATATGAATTTCTGTCGTTAAAAATATCCTAGGTCATTTTTCCTCTCCCTCTATATATTTTTCTTGAGTTCCATTTTCTCCCTAGCAATATTAGATCTGACACATTAAAAATAAAAATATTTACATTTTTCCAGAAATGAACTTAATTTTTTTTACATGCTATAATGACTTATTTCCCATTTAAAAAGAACATGAATCGAAATGAAAAGTGACCCGTATATTTTTTAATTGTAGATAACCTAAGTAAATTTGTAATTTTTTTTTTGAGTTTAATTTTCCCCCCGTTAATATTATATTTAAAATATTAAAAATGAAAATATTGCAAATTTGTTTTTAAGAAATAAACCTAAACAAAAGAGCACCAAATCTAAATTCAAAGGCAATTTTTTTTATAGGATTTATTAATTATATTTTTATATTAAATGTATTTAAGAATATTTTATGAATTTTTTTCTTAAGAAAAAAATCCTAGGTCATTTTTTTCCTCTCTCTATATATTTATAGGCGACAATATTCAATAAAATTTTTTTTATGCTATTTGAATAATTCAATATATTATTATATAAAATGTATTTAAGAATACTAATATTAAGTTTTTTTTTTATTCAAAAAAACCTAGGTCATGTTTTCGTCTCCCTATATATATTCCTATGCGATAATATTCAATAAATATTAGAACATATAATTAATGATAGACTAAAAATTCCAAGAAACTTTAACAAAAGACAAAACAAAAAAATAAAATAAAAATAAAAATTAGCATTGCTATTATTATTATTATTATTATTATTATTATTGTTAGCATTTAAAAAATATTTGTGATCCAAAAAAAAAAGATTATTATTATTATTATTATTATTATTATTATTATTAATTATATTATTATATTATAATTAATTTAAAATGAAGGATTAATTTGACAACAATTAATAATTTTGTACCAAAAATATTCAAAGATTTAAAAGGAAAAAAATTTAAAAGAAGAGGGACTGAAATTAAAGTACAATAAAATAAAATAAAAATAAAAATTAGCATTGCTATTATGATTATTATTCTTATGATTATTATTATTATTATTATTGTTAGCATTTAAAAAATATTTGTGATCCAAAAAAAAAAGATTATTATTATTATTATTATTATTATTAATTATATTATTATATTATAATTAATTTAAAATGAAGGATTAATTTGACAATAATTAATAATTTTGTACCAAAAATATTCAAAGATTTAAAAGGAAAAAATTTAAAAGAAGAGGGACTGAAATTAAAGTGCAATATATAATGAATTTGAAATGAGGGACACAATTGAAAACAATATAACCTGCTGCACTAAAAAAATTAAGGGATCTAATAGAAAACCGAAAAATTCAAAGAAGAAGGACTGACATATAAATTGCATATATATCAATTTGAATTAAAGGACGAAATTGACACAAATCGAAACTTCTATTACAGAAATCAAACAAAAGCCAAGGGACTGAAATGCATCAACAATAAATCGGGGGACTGAAGTTGAATCCGGCGCTGAGGAGAGAGAAAAGTGCACATAAATGTTAAACCGACTATATGAGCCTCTACGTCGATCATAACATCACACGCGCCGCTGCATGAGATTCAGGGAAGGGTTGCGAAACGTTCTAGCCGGCGGAGGAAAATTTTTGGCCGCCGCATGACTCCGCACGCGCCGCCTGAATCGATGGCGGAAAGAAAACGCGCCGACGCGCTTGTATGGACGCTTGGCGTTGCTGACGCAAGCGCACAGTAACGTGTGTGTCAATTACTAAACCACCCCTGAGACTAATTAATGAATTTTGTCTTATCGAGGGCTACACTCGTAATAACATATTTTAAAAAATATTTAAAAAAAAAAAGTTTCGGCCCGGACCGGTCCGTACGTGTGCAATTACAACCGTAGCCCTCAGCCGAAAATGTGTTTTTGTCTTATTATCGGGGGTTGTTTCGATATTACACTGTTCACATCAGGAAAAGACAAAAAAAAATAGAGTGGACGAACTCGCGCGACACACGGATGAAAAAGCTCGTGTCCACAATGTTTTCAGAGACAATGAACAGTAATGAATAGTATTTTTCGTATTCTTTTAGTTATTTGTTAATGAACTTAGTCATGTACAAAATTACGTGACAGAAAGAAATTGACAAACACAATAACTTTTAAAATAATAAATTAAATATAATTAAATTGGTATATAATCCTTATAAAAAATATGGAGCCTTTTTCTGATAAACAAGCTTGAAAAAATGTAACACTTCAAGCCAAGTCATGATCTGCATAACTTGTTTTTTTCTCCGCCCTTTTTTCCTTTTCTTCCTTTCCGTGACAATTTGTTTATAGTTGAAGTTGTTTTTTAAAAGATTTTTAATATCAGTTGCGTCAGCCTCTGTGTTGTGTCTGTTTGGAGCATAAAGTTTAAATTTATTTTTATTTCAGAGTGTTTTTTTTATATTTTAAAAGGTTTTTTTTATAGGTTAATATCAAAAATAAATTTTAAAAACTACATTATTCTAATATATTTGTAATTAAAAAAACAGTTTAAAAAATCTGAAAAAATATCTCCACAGCCATGATGATAGTGTGAAAAGCTGAGATTCCGTATCAAGTGTTAGGTTATATGTGCAAAGCCCTTTCGGTGGCTGATCCTTGCGAAAACCACAAAATTGCAAACGATTAATACACGTGCCACAAAACCCATAGCTTATAGCTCTAGCCGACCATCTGATCCAAAAAACATAAATTTCTAAGTGTAGTTCACCAACCACTGTACACGTGTCATCTTCTTCCTATTTTTCTTCTCTACATAACTCTTTCCCTCTCTTAAATAATGCATGGCCATTGCTCTATTTCGTAGCTTTAGCTCTTTCGAGTTCTTGACATTAACACTCCTAGCCTGCAGGGCGCTGAGTTTATGATCATGGCTACTTGTTTGGTCTTATTTCTCTCGGTTTTAGTTTGGTTTGGAGCTAGGGCTGGGGCTAGCCACATTGGTTTGGGTTCAAGATTGCTGGCTCGTGATCAAAATGAAGCTTGGGTTTCAGACAATGGTACGTTTGCTTTTGGTTTAACTCCAGCGGCCAATGCTGGTGACCAATTTCAAGTAGCCATTTGGTTCGCAGATCTTCCTGGCGATCGAACCATAGTGTGGTCAGCTAATAGGTACGCTTGCTTGTACTAATATTTAGAACTTCTGTCTCGGTATCTTTTTATTATACAGGGAAAACCTTGCATGAGTCCCTGATCTATATATCATTTTTAATTTAGTCCCTAAACTAGTTTATTTTCAGTTGGATCCTCCATGTATCAGAAATTCTCAAATGGGTTCCGTCCATATCATTATATCTTTCATCCAGTTTTTTTATTTTATTTTATGAAATAAAATGATGTCATTTAAAAAGGAAAGGAAAGAGAGAGAAAAAGTCAACACCATTTATACTTGTGCAGTCTTTACAGAAGCTTTCTTACTTTTCTCAGTGATAATCTAATATATAGAAACTCCCTGGTCAACAAAAACGCATTCCTGGAGCTGGACACCACCGGCAACCTAGTTTTAATCGACGGCGAAAGAACAGTCTGGATGTCAAACACCTCCGGCGCAGGGATTACATCAGCAAGCATGGAAGAAACTGGCAATTTTATTCTCCACACTAACAATAACCACTCAGCATGGCAGAGTTTTGAGCACCCTTCTGATACTTTACTTCCAAACCAGCCTTTAACAGTATCCCTTGAACTAACATCACCGAAATCAACTTCACAAGGTGGCTATTACTCACTCAAAATGTTACAGCAACCTACTTCATTAAGCCTTGCTTTAACATACAACCTGCCTGAAACCTACGATGCTTCACCTGAAGCTTATGCCAACTTTTCCTACTGGCCTGGACCGGATATTTCAAATGTTACTGGGGATGTTGTCGCGGTTTTGGATGATGCGGGAAGTTTTGGGATTGTGTATGGTGAATCATCAAACGGAGCAGTTTATGTGTATAAGAATGATGGTGACTATAATGGATTAGAGTCGGCCACAAATCAATCAAGTACTCGGCTAGCAGTTCTTCGAAGACTGATACTTGAGACTAACGGGAATTTGCGACTGTATCGATGGGATAACAATGTTAATGGTTCTCGGGAGTGGGTTCCAGAATGGGCTGCAGTGTCAAACCCTTGTGACATTGCTGGAATTTGTGGTAATGGGGTATGTAATTTGGACAGAAGCAAAACTAATGCTTCTTGTACATGCTTGCCTGGTACTTCCAAGGCAGGAGGTGATAACTTCTGTGCAGGGAACTCGTCATCGATTGGAGGATGTGATTCACAGAATGAAAATAAAACATCCGAGTTCAGGATTTCATCTGTGCAGCAAACAAGTTACTATTTCTCTGATTTCTCGGTGATAGCAAATTACAGTGATATTCCTACAGTGTCGAAGTGTGGTGACGCCTGTCTATCAGACTGTGAGTGTGTGGCTTCTGTTTATGGACTTGATGGTGAGAAGCCTTATTGCTGGATACTGAGGAGCTTAGACTTTGGCGGGTATGAGGACACTGGATCCACCTTGTTCGTGAAGGTTAGAGGCAACGAATCGATGGCTCCAGCAGGCTATAAAAGTGGGAAAGATGAGGAAGATGATGCAAGAAAGAAGGTTGTGATCATACCTTTAGTTCTTGGTATGACAATTCTTGCTGGCCTGCTATGCCTATTACTATATTACAATGTTCATAAAAAGAGATACTTAAAGAGATCAATGGAGAGCTCTCATATTCTTCCCGGTGCTCCAATACATTTTACTTACCGCGACTTGCTGATTCGTACCTGCAGTTTTTCAGAGCTACTTGGAACAGGTGAATAATTATCAGATAAATACAGAGACAGGGGAGCTTCAACAGGGGAGATTTGAGTCTACTGAGTTTTAGTTATGATTTATGCATGCTATTGTCGTTTTGCAGGAGGATTTGGAAGTGTTTACAAAGGAAGCCTTGGAGATGGAACTTTGGTTGCTGTAAAGAAGCTAGACAAGGTTTTACCTCATGGGGAGAAAGAATTTATAACTGAAGTAAATACCATAGGCTCCATGCATCACATGAACCTGGTTCGTTTATGCGGGTACTGCTCGGAGGGATCGCAACGGTAAGAAATGCTTCTCAGAATTGAAAACCTCAAATGTCATCGATTCATCCTACATTTTCATATACAGAAGATTACAAGTCTAACAAATAGTTTTTTTCTCTTGAAAATTTGTTCATTTCCTTTGGCAGTCTCCTAGTTTACGAGTTCCTGAAAAACGGGTCATTGGACAAATGGATCTTTCCTTCGTATAGCTGCCGGGACAGACTACTGGATTGGTCAACGCGCTTCGATATAGCCATTGCTACTGCACAAGGGATTGCTTACTTTCACGAGCAATGCAGAGACAGGATAATCCACTGCGACATCAAGCCAGAGAATATCTTGTTAGATGAGAATTTCTGTCCAAAAGTATCGGATTTCGGACTGGCTAAGTTGATGGGAAGGGAGCATTCACATGTCGTGACAATGGTTCGGGGAACTCGAGGTTACTTGGCCCCAGAATGGGTTAGCAACAGGCCCATTACTGTGAAGGCTGATGTTTATAGTTATGGAATGCTTCTTCTGGAGATTGTTGGTGGAAGAAGAAACCTCGACATGTCTTTTGATGCAGAGGACTTCTTTTACCCTGGGTGGGCTTTTAAGGTATCGAAAGTTTTCTCGCTCAAGCTTAAGGGTATTTCCATGGCGGTTATTCTCATTTAATCTGATCATGATACGATGGGTTTTTGCAGGCGATGATGAATGATACACCACTGAAAGCAGCAGATCGCAGACTAGAAGGATCAGTGAAAGAAGAAGAGCTGATCAGAGCAGTGAAAGTTGCTTTCTGGTGCATCCAAGATGAGGTCTTCTCGAGACCTTCAATGGGGGAAGTGGTGAAAATGCTGGAAGGATCAATGGACATAAACACGCCACCGATGCCACAAACTGTTTTGGAGTTGATTGAAGAAGGGTTAGAACAGGTTTACAAGGCCATGAAGAGAGATTTCAATCAATATAGCTCCTTCACCGCTGCTACTGGTCATCCATCATCTCAGGCTACATGCAGTTACTCAACAATGTCACCCAGATAGGATAGGAGTCAACAAGATTTCGTTTGACTTTTCTGCCTAAGATTTTTGGTCAATATTGTATTGATTTAAACATCCAATTACACTGTGTTAAATTAAATTTTAATTTACCCTCGCAGGTTTTTATGTGGTTTTTCAATTTCATCGAAAATCCTTTATTTGTTTTCCACTTTATGAAAAGTTCAATTTTATCCTTAAAGTTTATGGAATATCTCAATATACCCAAAAGATAGGAATAAAAAATAATTACAATTGAAAAAAAATCATTAAAACAACCTATTTTATTTTTGAAAAAAAATGCAAGATAAAAAAGTTTTTTTTTCCATCAATATTATCCGGTAATCCTTTGAAAATAAAGAATACAAATAAACTAAAAACAGATATAGAGTCTTTATAATTTAATTAAGAGAATTAACCATTATTGTAACCTCGTACGCTCTCTCACTAGCATATCATGGATTGTTTAACATTGTATTTCAAAAGTATTTTTGAATTTTTTTTAAATTAAATTTTTTGGTATTTTTAGATTATTTTCATGTGATGATATTAAATATAATTTTTTTTTTAAATATCATTTTAATATATTTTTGATCGAAAATTACTTTTAAAAGTAACCTCAATTATACTCCCATAAATACACTATATCTATATCTATATATTTTTTTATCCAGTTGTCCATTAAAATCCTATGATTTTTATTGGAGTTTTCATAATTCTTTATAATTATCATTACTTTTTATTGAATAAATCATTCTATTTATGTTATTATAAAAAAACCCTGAAGAAGACACATTCAATTTTGAATTATTATATTAAAAACCATCATTTTAACTTTTTAGTGTTTTATATTGTACTATCTGTTGTTTTTTAAATTATTTTTTACTTGTAAATGTATCAAAATAATATATTTTTTAAAATTTATTTTAATTAACACATTATAATTTTTAAAATAAAAAATAACTGTTTTTAAAAATCCACACCGGAAACGAACACCACATTAGAAATTTACAAGACCTAGCGATGATAAAGAATAATAATAATAAAAAAAAAAACATTCATAAGTTTTTGAATCCGACTCCCAACCGGGCCTTATCTTGTTATTGGGCCATGATCACATTACACGCAGCCCACTCACCAGAACCCAATTTCACTTTTTTTCCCACTCTCTAGTCTTCTTGCTATTTAATTATTTAATTTAAAAACGAAGCTAAGCTAAAACCCTTTCCCTCTCATATCTCTGGAAAAAAATAAAACTAAAAAGAAAACAGACGCCATTGGAGAGACGACGAGTAGAAATGGCAAACGAACAGGACATGAGTAACTGGACCGATTTACTCCACTCCTCCACCAAACTTCTGGAACAAGCTGCTCCTTCCCCTCAATTCCCTCCTCTTCAGGTTTTCTCTCTCTCTCGCACTCTCCTCTTAACGCGATGGCAATTTTCAAAAGCCGACGACGTATACTTTTAGTCATTGTTAACTTATCGATTCTTTTCTCTTAGTTAAAAAAAATAAATTAATTGAAAGCTTGATTTATTTAGCATTGTGAACTTTCTTCTTTCTTTTTTAATATTCGATTTTTAAATAAATTATACTTTCTTGTTAAAAATAAGTGCTTGTTTTTTCTTTCAATTTCGTTTACGTACTGTTTTTACTCATTTATGTATTTACTTGCTGCTGCTGCTGCTACTACTACTTAAATTAATTTTTTGAGCATTAGATTTAGTGCATTTTGTTGTTTGTACTAATTTGTTGAGTTTATAATGTTTTTCTGTATGTTTCAGAGAAACTTGGATCAATTAGAAGCATTATCGAAGAAACTCAAGGCTAAAACCATAAGAACCGAGGCTCCTTCCCAATCTATTGCCGCTACAAGGTTGGTGTTTTCATCCACCATCCCAATTTCTCTCCATTACTGTTTAAATACTGTGTTCTATGATGTCATGTCTATCAAAGGCAGCATTGATTGGAATCTTGGGAGTAAGAAGAATCTTGAGTAGGTGGGGTTTATTTGTGTTGTTTTATGCGTTCACAGGCTTCTTGCACGTGAAGGAATAAATACCGAGCAGCTTGCACGAGACCTAAAGTCTTTTGAATTGAAGGTGAAATTTAGCTTATGTTTTAATTAATGAGTATAGGCTTGCCTTGGTTGACACAGTCTGCAAATTTACGTTATTGAACAGTTGATGAAAGACTATAGACTCCAAAAGTTTGTTGAAAAACATTTTTTTATGATGTGTTGAATGAAATTAAAATTTGATTATAAGTTTGTTAATACTGCCTTGTTATTGTGACCATGCTGAACTTGCTTTCGGCTACCATTTTGATTTTATGTTTTGTGTAGTGATGTGTTTTCTTCTTTTGAAGTTCCTGTTTCTTTTTCTTCAATGTAATATGCAAGGTTCACAATTGGAATTTCATTATTTATTACACCTGCCTTTTCTCTTCCTAGACAACATTTGAGGATGTGTTTCCTGCCGAGGCTACAAGTGTTGAAGAGTATCTCCAACAGGTAATTTTTGCTGCTTTTTTATGATCTGAGCAACAGATCTATGATAATAGCTGCGATTATTTCTTGTTTGTTTAGTTCCTTAACTCTGTGATCGGTTTTTGTGGTTTGAGAATATTTCACGCTGCTATTCTGTCGACTGCTCAGATGTGTAGTTGACATGCTCTGTTAAATTTAGTTATTACCAAATAACTAAAACACGTAATCTAATGGAACAAACATGTTGTTTAAGCTTCATATCTTTTAGGAAGGGAAAAGATTTAGGAAGAAAAATTTCATCAGTTTTCATTATTTTTCTTCAAGCTTCATGAATTGTCCTAAAAACATTCTTCCTGTTATGTTCAAGTTGGGGAAAAGCAAAATAGTACCCCAGGAAGCTGTTCAATGTGTCCATATATAATAGCATAGTTTTGTTTTTACCATCTATTTCTTTGGAACTACTGAACTGGAACTTTCAATACTGATGGTAATTCTCTCTTGTTTCATGAGTTTTGTCATATGCAATTACATATATGGATGATCGTGGTACATGCAATTGGCTGATAAATGCTTTAACATCTTACACAATATTTCCTCATTTGGTTGTGCAACTCTGCTTTGTCTCAAGTAGTTACATCGTGCTATTTAGATGGATGCTTTTGCTTCCTAAAGGGTGGTTGTTACTGGTTTTATGGTTACACCATGCAATTTTTGTCCATAGGTTCATGAAATGGCAATGGTGTCAGCAATCCAGGAAGCTCAGAAGGATAACGTAAGAAGCTTTAATGATTACATGATGAGAGTTTTGGAGGTTAGTGCCATACAGCATGTATTTGAACTGTTGGTATAATTTGTTTATTGCCATCATATGTAAGCTTCTAAATCAATCACAGCTTATGGCTTCTTACTAACCATTTTTATTTTAAGTGACTTTAGTTCCTATTCTTTTCTTAATGGTTTACTTGTAATTTTTTTAAAAGCTGCAATATTACACACATACAATAGTCCTGCTGCAATGTAGACTAATCCACCCAGAATGAATATGGGATTCGCGTAAAATAAATTTAATGCCTGCGTGGCATAATTACCCACTAAATTTCCATCCTTTTTAATATCTGTTTTGAGGGTAGAGGATGGGAAATTAGTATATAAATGAATTTTCAGAGCTAGTTTGGTCATTTAAAGGCACGCAGTTTTGAATTTAAGAACCAAAAGAGGCATTGAAGTTTTCTTAAAGGTTTCTATGCTCACTGTGTTTTTACTTTGGTTGATGAGTCAAGGTTGATATATTGCAGGAGGATTGGCAAAAGGAAAGACGTGACTTTCTTCAGAGCTTGAGCCGAATTTCATCATCGCCCTGGACTAAAATAGTTGATTCAAGTACTGGACGTACCCATCCTGGTCAACTAGCTTCTCTGGCTTACAGTCCTCATGCTTCTTCTGGTCCATCTGGCATGGAAATTGTACCTTTAGCTAACAAATCCATTGTGGAGAAAAAAGCTCCGGCCTGTTCTGAGGTTGTGAAGAATCTGAACCGTGCACGAGAGCATGGCTCACAATTCAAGGTAAGGCCGGTTTGTTTGCTCTTTTTCTCTGTTAAAACTTGTTTCCACATGTTGTTGAAACACATCTATTTCTTGAGTAGCTACAGACTAGGGAAAACTAGAGAATCGAAAGATTTGATAGCAACTTTATTTTTATAATGTACCACAAGTGTCAGCGTGGAGGTTGTATCTACTAGAGAATAGAAAGGTTATTCCTTTTCAATGATATTTACAGCTCAAATCTCATGGATTTGGCAAAAGGCAGACCTGGGACAGAGTGAATAATCAAGGTTTACATACAGTGTTTTGATAATCATTTAGCTGGTTGAAAGGCATCGATGCTGTCGTTGTGACATTTAAGAGTCAAGGCGCAGCATATTGTGCTTGAACTGTCCTTTTGTTTTCTCTCTTCTTTTAACCATCACATCAAAATATTCTTCAGAAATCTCTAAAATATATCCTTGGACCATGGGTGATGATCTTTTATACACACACACACACACACACACAACACACACACACACACACACACACACACACACTTGGTAGTCCAAATCTAGGGATTCAATGGGATAGATTGCCTTGCCTTGATTCTTATTGGGAGCTCATTGAACAACTATATTATAGAATTGTTTTTTAAATACCATAAAGAGATAGTCTAGCATCGAGAACTAGAGGTGCATTTTTTGTTGAATTATATTTGTGCAATGCATACCTTTTGATGTATGATTGGGCCAGCATTACCTCAAATGCACAATTGGCAAGTTCTTTTGTTCTAAATATCAATATACTAGAATCATGTTAGGAAGCATCACATAATCTGAAAGGATAGGGGTCGGGGTTATATTTCCAAGGAAATGGATGCATCTTCTGAGGCATTATACCTGAGAGGGGATGAAACTCACATCTGAGGGGTATGGCATTTTACAACATGCACAGATCACAAAAGATTAGAAATTTCTCCTCAGTCCTCTTTAAGTAAGAGTTACAGCCATGTACTAACTTCTTTTAGTATGCATCCTTGTAAGGTATTTCATAGCCAGGTAGCCAAAGATAGGTAGTCACTCACAACTGCCTAGTTTAAACAAAGCGCACAAGCACCCACCTTCCTGGCTTCCAAGTTCTTCGTGGGTGAAATTCCCATCAGGACTTGGAATGGTTGCTAATTGAGCCACTTAATTTCCTGAAGAATTTGAAAATTATAGGATGACCCTCGTAACTAACAGGATGTTAGCCATGCCTATAGGCCCTGATAATATGTTTCTTCAAGCAGTCATAGGAAACCTACATTGCTAGGAAGTAAGATCTTCAAAGGACATTATACTTTTGTTTCATCTTCTCTTGTGTTTAGGTTCTCTTAACTTGATACTATTGATATATGTATATTTTATTTCCTGTTTGCTATTTCTGTAGCCTGCAACAGCTTTCAAAAGTGCTTATGAAAGCTTAGGTGTTGAAGTATCTGGTGGTAAATCTGTTAACATGCAAAAGATATGGCACCTTGTTCAGGTATACTTTTTATTTTTTTCCTTGTTTTCCTGAAATAGATTCTAGGGGGAACATTATAGAATTTTTTAAGTTCAGTCTAATGAACAATTTTTTTATATTGATACATACAGTAAGTATTTTAAAGTATTATTTTCCATCTAAATATACGTGTATACTTTGACAGACATTGGTGGGTGAAAATACAACCATTCAACCGAGTGGCTCAAGAAAATTGTCATTAGCTATTGGTGCAAGGCACCATCTTGAATGGGGCCATGAAAAATACATCATGGATACAATACAAAATCATCCAGCACAGGTAGTAATTCTTTCAGTATCTTCTTATTTTTTGGGTAACTTATTATTTTTCAGAATGACATAAATTCTAATATATGTGTAGTAGTATTCTTTTTGTTCACTGCTGCTACCTTTGTTCTTTGCGTCTAACAAATTGTTGCTTGGTAGAGTTGATTACTATTCATCATTTTTCTGTTCTCATGTCAGGCTGCTCTTGGTGGGGCTGTTGGGAATTTACAAAGAGTTCGTGCATTTCTTCGGGTTTGTTAATATTGCTATTCAACTTGAACTTCCTACCTGGTCTTGTTCATTAACCCCAAGGGGTTGGCCTGGCGGAGGAGGCCTGGGTCTCTTTGGTGTGCTCCCAAAGAGATCTCAGATTCGAATCCGCTCAGGTGCAAACAATTCCTTGGGGCCATCGGACTTGGGCGAAGCCCATGAATTACCCATGGTGCACTTGCGGGAAACTCCTTGCCGAGGGCCTGTGCACCCTCGGGATTTGTCAGGCCCAGCAGCCTGGATACCCGTGGTTAGCTTCGGCTATTCCAAAAAAAAAAAAAAACAAAGAAATCATATTTTTCTTGTTTTTCTTATCTTTCCATGCAGATTCGATTAAGGGATTATGGAGTTCTGGATTTTGATGCAGGTGATACTCATAGGCAGCCTCCAGTTGATACCACTTGGCAGCAGGTCATTGATAAATTCTTATTTTAGGGCCTTGTTGCATGTGAATTTTGCTTAGGAATGCTTTTAATAGTTTTTGGTCTCCTAAATGCTTGTTAAATGAAAGCCAGGGGGCATTGTTTAAAGGGTCAATAAAGTAGGAACCACAATTCATCTGTACGATAGTAGCCTTTGTGTTTTGCTCTCTTAATTATGTGTCCACGCCATTTTATTTGAAATTGCACACCACTAATATCACACTATCTTGTTTTAGAGAGACCTCCCGTAGCTAAAATTTATGGGGTTGCTATAATTTATCTATTTGAAAACAACACTAGCAGTGGTTGTTAGGATAATTTCAGAAGCAAGAAAAATAATTAATATAGCGTGCATGCATGTGTGTGTATCATTTAGTTATACTCATAAGTTCGGGTCAAGTCATTCAGAAGAATATTAAATTCCTTTTGAAGCTATTTTGACAGACCAAAATAGCAGGATACTAAATTTATTTTCTGCTATAAAGACAAACCAATGGTGTTTCTAGCAGAGTACCGAACAATCGTGTTTCATAATCTTTTATCTAAAAAATCTGTGTTTCTATACTATATCATATTTTCTTTTTTCAACAGATCTATTTTTGCTTGAGAACTGGGTATTATGAGGAAGCAAGAACTGTTGCCCTGTCTTCTCGTGCTTCACACCAATTTGCTCCTATGGTACTGATTTTTCTCTGCTTAAGATAAAAAATTATTTACTTTATAAGCAGCCTCCATCATTAGCTTTCCCTTTCACAGCTCATGGAGTGGATTAACTCTGGAGGTATGGTGCCTGTGGATATTGCAGCTGCTGCTTCAGAAGAATGGGAAAAAATGTTAAGAATGGGTGATCGGGTGGGTCGAGCTGCATATGACAAGAAAAAGTTGTTGCTCTATGCTCTAGTATCTGGTTCTCGCAGGCAAATTGACCGCATGCTTAGAGACCTGCCAACCCTTTTCAATACTATAGAGGATTTCATGTGGTTTAAATTATCAGTTGTACGAGAGTACCATGCTGGGACCTCATCTCAGGTCCTGAATGAAAACTTGGTACCATACAGTTTGGAGGATTTGCAGGCATATTTGAATAAATTCGAGCCATCATATTATACTAAAAATGGGAAAGACCCTCTCGTATACCCTTATGTGTTACTATTAAGCATCCAGATGCTACCTGCTATCTTATATTTGTCTAAGGAAGCTGCAGATGAAGGATACAATATCGATGCAGTCCATGTATCAATCACACTAGCGGACCATGGGGTTCTTGCTGAAGGTACTGGAGCTGGGCAAAAACTTGGGGTAATGGATGCTTATGCAGAGGTCTCTAGCATAATTAGGCAGTACGGGTCTGCATATTTACGTCATGGAAATCTCTCAATGGCACTAGAATATTATGCCCAAGCTGCAGCTACAGTAGGTGGTGGAGAAACATCATGGACTGGGAGAGGTAATATTGATCAGCAGAGGCAGAGAAACGTGATGTTGACGCAACTCCTCACTGAGCTATTGCTAAGGGATGGTGGTATTCATCTTTTACTGGGTCCAAGAGGTGCTGGTGAAGAAGGTGAATTGGCACGATTTTTAACTGATTCTAAAGCAAGACATCAATTTCTACTTGAGGCTGCTTGCAAGTGTCAAGAAGCTGGACTAGATGAAAAGGTTAATTTTCCTCTCCTTGCCTTTTGACTCTCTTGGTTTGGAAATCCTTCTTTTTTTGAGTTCTTCAGGGCTTCCCCTTTTTTCTCTAGTTATGCATCTCTATTTCTCCAGAAATGTTTATCTACCTCTTGGTAAAGCAATATAGTGACTAGCTGGGTTTTTTTACCTCCATTGCTCTTTCGCATCACATTCTCTCATTGTTGATTTGCCTTGGTCCTATTGCCAAAATCCAGTCCATAGAAATTCAGAAGAGAGTCGGGGCATTCTCTATGGCTTTAGATACAATCAATAAATGCCTGTCTGAAGCAATTTGTGCACTATCACGTGGTGGATTGGATGGTGAGATCCGGAGTGCTGGTCTCATTAATTCTGGCAATGAGATTCTGGAGACATTTAAGTATTATCCTAATGAAAGGTAATTATGATCCTGTATTTTCCCTGGCTTCCTTTTTGCATTGTTAAGTTTGGGATGATAATTTGCTTTTGATATATTTTACTAGATTACAAGTGCTTGAAGCTTTGATATAGTTGAACTGAAAGCAATTTCTGAAGCACCAGAAGCTTCAACTTCATGGTTTATATTGTGAATGTTGTCTGCAACCTACGCTGTTAAATTTTTAAATTTGAGATTAAACTGTAATTGACTAGAGAAATCTCTTAACTTCTGTTCTTGAAATTCAAGCTGTTGGTGATGACACATGATACAACCTAATCTTTGTTGAGTACTTCACTCACTAACATTTCATGCACCAAGTTAGTATTGAATTGTGTGTCGATTTTGTCTTTCACTCATATTTTTGCACTCATTTTCACACCATCATGAAGATTATTTACTTGCATGATGTTTTCTTAATGTTGAACCTTGTTGATGGTGCTGGCTTCTCACCACCTGAACTTTCATCCTTGCCATCAACTCGAGTTGGGAACTTATTATGAAATCAATGAATTCTGAACTGTTGGGATTCTAACAAATTGACAAGGTTACTAAAGTATGCATAACAAGTTCCTCTGAATTTTTAACATCCCTTCTCTAGGATTTTTATAGTTTTCAACATCAGTGTTATTTATTCTTTTTATGTCTTCTCAATAGTTTTCCTGAACTCAATCATTTGGTTATGGTACCCAGTTTTCAAGAAAGAGATCATGTCCTAGAGCAAGAAACAGTATTGAGACAGCTTGAGGCAATATTATCTGTTCACAAGTTGGCGAGAGCTAGCCATTATCTTGATGCCTTAAGGGAGCTTGCCAAACTTCCTTTTCTTCCATTGGGTCCACGGGTGCCAGATGTCATTGTTGACACGCTCCAGAATTTATCCCCTCATGTTCAGGCTTGTGTGCCGGACCTTTTGAAGGTTGCTTTAACATGTTTGGATAATGTGACAGATTCTGATGGAACACTTCGTGCCATGAGAGCAAAGGTATTTTGGAAAATTTATGCTCTGATCTTGTTATTTTTTTTTTATAGATATTGGTGCTCCTTTGCAAATGCTATTTTGCTTGTGATCTCTTTGAAATTGCGTACAAAAGAAATGTAGTTTTGAAGGATAGTGAGTGAAGATTGTCAAAAACTTCAACCTGGATCATATTCATATGATCCTATAGTCTAGACATATAAAATCTTTTGAATTTCTAAGAAGAGTGTGAGCGGGTAAGTTATTGGTGAGAATGCAGAAGTAGAATCTGTGGGATCATATAATCTTAATTTTTGAAGCAAATTAAGTCTTTTTTTCTCTTACTAATCTGTCTGAACATGAAACATGGATTTTCTTTTACCCAGCTTAAAAGACAAGTAAACTTAAATCTGGATTGCAAAAGTATTTCTTAGCTTAAGTGATGACACAAGTCCTAAGGTTTTGGTGACCATATCATCATTTAATAGATACATCCTCAAATTCCTAGCATGCCTCTATCACAATTATGTCATTATAAACAGATGAAAAACTCGATAGATAAAATTATAGTTGAGACACCCAGTTGTGAGAAAAAGTTCAGACACACAAATGTACTGTACTTGAAAACTGAGAAAGGCCCATTCATTAAAAATAATGATGATGAGCTAGAAAAATGTTTGAATGGGTTTTGATAGTTTTCCTACAGATTATATGGACAGCCAGAAATGATGATGAAAATGACACCGATGTAATATGAACTGTAATATGAACTCGTATATGCTTCCAAATGCGTGCCCATGCACAATTCTAATTTCTATGATTTGCAAAACACACAGTGGCCATCAGGCGCACAATGATTTCCTGGTGATTGTTATTATTATTTTTCTGTCACCTTTTTGCAGATTGCACTGTTCCTTGCAAATAATATGAATCGAAATTGGCCTCGTGATTTGTATGAGAAGGTTTCTCGAAGTTTGTAAAGTAAATAAACGGTGGTGGTTTGAGATGTCAATTCATCCCTCCGGTAGAAAAATCTGGTAGAGGCAGTGTTTCAGGTTATCATCATACATGTAGCTCCGTGAACAGTCAAAAACATTTTAACCTAACCAAAATGAACTCGCAATTTTGTATTTCAAACTGGAAGATCCTCCTATCTATAGTTCTAGACTTTGAAATGTGAGCTCCATATGATGCTGCTGCTGCTGCTTCTTCTTTTTTCTTTTTTTTTTAATCTTTTTGAATAAGTTTATGCTGACAATTTTTGTGTCGTTAACCATTTCCCTCTTGAGGTGTCGAAGCTTTGCTGATAATTTTTGCAGAATATATAAGCCGATGATAATTGAGGAAAAATTGATCCAATCATTGAACATAAAAGTGGAGGTCGTCTTCAAGAGGGGTGTCCTCCTATAAATTTTTTCATGAGCGGTGACATGGTTCCTCAAGTTTAGGAAATTGGTCAGTTTTACATTCAGTTTTGTCCTCTATTTGAAACTACAATCTATTATTTAAACCATTCGGCCAAAGTTCAGCTCTTAATTGAGTAAAAATTCAATTTTTTTCTCTATTATTCTTTTTCATCACACTTGAACCCATGTCACTTACCTCATTAAATATATTTTCTTCCTATAAAGTTCCAATTTAATCAAATACATCCCCCTCCTTTTTATTTAGGCATTGCTAAAATTTCAATAAAAAAAAAGAGAGAGGGTGATTCATCATTAATTTCAAGTCTCAAGTCTTTATCTAGGTTTAGTTCATTTATTGAATCATGATAATTTTCTCCTCACAAATCCAACACATACCTTCCAATTTTTCCATCTTGGACAAATTCCCCCGTTTTAAAGAGGGGAATATGTTTTTCTTTAATCCAAGACAGTGCATCATTCTGCACTGCAAAAATCTTATGCTGTAGTTTTCAGGATTATTCGATAATTACCAGGCTTGTATTAGTTTTGGGTTATGTATTTATACTACTGCTGTTCCTGAATGAAGATTGAGTGATATAAGCCTCACTGTCTGCAGTATATTTCACGATGAGGAGAGTGTTTTGAAGTGCGGTTGATTTTAAAATGATTTTCACTTAAAATTGCATTAAAACAATATATTTTTATTTTTATAAATTATTTTTGACATTAAATATACTAAAAAAATACAATAAAAAATTATTTTTGAAATGCTTCCCAAGCAGCCCGATATTTTAGCAAATGGTCTTGAAGAAATCTGTATTGAAGTTTCATGGCAAAGACAAAAGTTAGGAGTTGCTAAGCTGTCGAAACTTGTATCCAGAGCTAAGTTCTATGCCAATCCACCAATGCAAAACCCAGCAGGTAATCTGGAGTGAAATGAAAAAACAACTATGCTAACAGTACAGTAGGCTTTACCTGTTGTCTTATATTTGAGCTTTTTGAGCTTTGTGGTTGCTAATATGATAATCACTGTAAGTTTATATGATCGTTAATTTCAGGGTCAATAAAATTAATCGAAGTACACGTAAGCTGACTCGAACACCCACATTAAAAGAAAAGAAACGACTATGCTTGGTACAGTCGTTCAAGACATTTGCATAGTATTTGATTGATTTATCATAATACGCATGTAATTAACCTATTCCAAATCGAACATGAAAGATTTCAGTTACAAGTTCTGGCATTGGTTTTCCAAAAGTTATAATTTCACTCGATGTATTTGGCCGCCAGGCCGTATACAATCAGGTTGGATTGACTTTTCGTTGTTTTTATTTAAATAATCATACAGCTCGAATGAATAATTTCCAGAAATCAAGTAGTTTGCTTTGGTTTAAGGTCCTGGAAGCAACTTAGCAACAAACTATCATGTATAGGAAGGAATAAAAAGAAAGAAAATAGAGCCGAGACTCCATTTACCAATAAAATAATCTCAAAACTTCTCTATTTTATTAGAATCCATACCGGTTTTTTTTATAAAAAAATTTAAGAATAATATATATATATATATATATATATATATATATATATATATATTTAAATTTTATTTTTTATATCAATAAATTAAAATGATATGAAAATATCAAAAAATAAATTTTTAAATGAATATTTTTAAAATATAAAAATAAACAAATTGTTTTTTTATGCAGTTGAGCTCGGTGTTTTGGATTCAAATGGTTTACAGTTTTTTTAAAAAACATTAATTAACATTACCCTTATCTCAAATGTACACCTTTTCTCATATATTATTTTAAAAAATGTCTTCAATCTGCAATTATTTTTCACGTGCTCGAATATTCTATTTTATTATTTTTGCCGTGTGACCCGGTTAAAAACTCCAGGTTAATTATTATAAGAAAACCCGGTCAAATCTATTGGTTTATTTTTTAAAATGATATTATTATTTGTATTTATAAAATAAAATAAAAATTAAATTGACGTACGTACATGAACTCAATGGAATACAAGATTTACTTTGAGTGGTTGGGGTTTAAAAACTAAGTAACATTACATGTCATAAGTGTTTTTGGGAAAAAAAATATTTTTATTATTTTAAGTTGATTTTTTTAATGTTTTTAAATGTTTTGATTTTTTTATATATTTTAAATTAATTGTTTTAAGTGTTTTTAAATCATTTTATTTTTTATTTTGAATTGATTTTCTTAGATGTTTTTAAATTATTTTGATATATTGATGTTAAAAATATAATTTTAATATAATAATTTTAAAAATAATTTTAAGAGGCTGAAAAAATAATAGTACTCTTGGTTGTCCATATGCTAGTTGTCCCATATGAAAACTAGGCCCATGAGCCTGTTTTTGTTTTCTTACAAATCCACTACATTTCAGCGTATATTATTAGCACCGAAAATTGAACAACAGGCTATTGTTATTGTTACAAGAAAAGAAAGGGAAATTTTTTTTATTATTAATAATAATAATAATAGCGCCAAGGCTCCATTTTACCAAACAAATCTCTCACTGGTTCTCCTCTGCAAGCTCTCCAGGGTACAAATTCACCATTTACCTCTTACAAATCTCTCTTTTCATTACAATCTTAACTGTCTTAGGTTTTCTTTCTATGTAGGGTTTGAGCAAAAACATGGAGAACATGCAATATGCAGAGGAGCTGGTAAGAGAATTTCTTGTATTTAGAGGGTTTACTAATACCCTACAAGCTCTTGATAATGAATTATCCACTGATATCGGTAAAGAGTTTCAAGTTGATAAGTTAATAGACTTGATATTTGCTATTTACATTCCTAGATTTCAAGTTGATAAATTAGTGGGTTTGCTTAATTTTTTTAAGCAATGCTTTTCCAACTTATCGGAGAATGTTCTTGTTGATACTTTGTTAAAATTGGAGGGTTATATTTTGCGGTATTATATTGTTTACGCAATTCAATTGGGGAGGAAAGATATGGTTCTGGAGTTTTTTGGGATCAATGGGAATGAGTTGGCGCAAAAAGGGCATGACTGGACTCCATGGTTCGGTAGGTTTTGTTGGTTCCTTTTGTTCTTGTGGTTAAGTTTGGTGTTTTGGATTCCGGGTTTGTTTTATCTTTTAATTCGGGGTATGTGTTGTAGCTATTCCTTATTTGAAGAATCCTAGCTTGGATCCTCAATTTCGGATTTATTTCTCAAAGGAATGGTATGAAGGGTTGCGGTTGTCTGTAAGGAATTTTTTCAATGAACTCTTCAATGGTACTCATATCCTTTTGAGTGGAGTCACTATGATGATATGCTTTCTGAAATGTTCTGTTTCCCTGTTATTGTCACCAACTTACCTTGTATTTTATATTAAGATGATGCACTTTGAAATATGGAGTATCATTTAGCCGGTCCATGCTTCACAGCCTAAAATGTTTCTCCATCAGCTGGTTGCCAATTCATGCGAATTATTTTTGGATTATAATGTATTCAATTTGTGAATTTAAAGTCTCAATTGCAAAACCTGTGCCATCTTATGGGGTTTATGAGTCCCCTCAAATCACCAACACACTCCTTTCATGTAGATCTATCCCCTCTTCCTGCAAACCTACAAGAGAGCTACTTGACCTTTTTGGCACGAAATATTACATGATCAAATGTTGCTTTGGTTTTCTGTTCATATTAAAGTGTTTTTACTGGTTGAATTGTGAAGATTTTTCTTAACTAAGCCACGCATCCCGGCGCTGTTGAAGATAAGTTCAGAGAAAAGCACTGTCAACCATCTAAAAAAAGATATCAAGCAGCTAAATCTTAAACTATCTCAACTTCAGGCTTTATTGGAGGAGAAAGAGGCTTTGATATTCCAGTTGAGGTAGGGATGCTTTTCTTCCCTTCAATGGTTTATTTTTTTGAGTTGTGACAGCTGATACCATTTTTGGACTCAGTAGTGCTGGTAATGCTCCATCAACATTGGGAACAAGTGCAGGACAAGCTAGCAGTACAACTTCATTTAGTGGCATGGATGAAGAAAAAAATTTATCTGTAAGTGACAAGGAAATTGATGTTCCTGCAACCCCGAGTCTAGGAGAAAGAGAGCTCAATCCAGAACGGGCTGTTGGGGGACCTGCCAAAAATGTGTCTAGGCCCTGGAACGAATCAAGCTCTGTAGCTGATATTGAAATTGAAAATGGTAAAAGTGATGTCAGTCATATGAACTGTGACGACTCTTATAAAGGTGGGTAATAATTCTGTGCAAGTTTTCTTTCTTCAATTATGATTGCTTAGAATCCCTGTTACAATCTTATCCAAACATGCTGGGGAGTATGTTTTCAAAAATGATCACTGTTTGTTTTGATTAAATATGAAGCCTAGCGAGAATGAGCACTTTGAGTTGTATTACTGGAAAAATGATGGAATGCAATGTTATCAACCTGATATTGTAGTCATGTACCGAGTGAACTAATGATACTAGGTACATTTTGACTTGTATGTTGATGTTATTAAAAGCTAGGCGGCGCTGAGTTGGGGTGTACATATGGCTCCTTGTTTGAGCTAGAAATATATAGCACACTATGTGTTAGCTTTAATACTTGACAAAATTAGATCCAAGGTCTGTATATTTCTGGATGCCAAGATGTTCTGTTCCCCTGATTTAAATTCTTGTTTGTTACCAGAATTTATTGGCCAGTGATACTGTTTTGAGCTTCTCTCTAGTTGAGTAATGATTGGTTGTGATATTGCAGATGATGGTTTCCAAATGCAGGGTGAAGAAGAATTCCCAGAAGTGAAAGTGGACTTCCAGGTGAAAATGCATGTGAAGGGTTTATTGCTTGTGGATGTTTTTTTTTTTTGCCTTTTATTATATATTTCCTTTCATGCCTTGGTGTTTACTTTTTTTTTATTCATTTATTTTTTATATAGTTTTCTGACTTTTAGAAAGACCATGTGTTTTAGGAGACATTTTTAGGCCACACCAGTGCAATCAGTCGTTGCTGCTTTTCTGCATCTGGGAACAATATAGCCAGTGCTTCTGTAGATGGCACAGTCAGGTACATACTGCTGGAGTAGTGACAGGAAGATCTAGGCATAACCTGATTGATTGCATTTGTTGTTTAACATCTTAATTGTTTGTTGACTTCCAATTTAACTTCCCTTCTCTCACCATGCATTTTTTGATGAAGGATATGGACATATGACTCATCAACTTCAGCATCAAGAAATGCAACCATATATTGTGGGGCAGAGATTATGTCTCTTGACTGGGAATGCAAATCTGACCGCTTGGTATGTGTAGCGCCATTTTCTAGTAAATATATGTTTTGTTCAAGAGATGATAGTTTAATTATTGAAGATTTGAAATTTCCGTTGTTAAGCACTATTGTTCATTTTGACAAAAGCTTCTCATAGGCACTGCTGATGGAGGAATCAAAGCATGGAATGTTGATGCAAAGAGAGTTGTCTGTGATCTGAACACAAGTGAAGCATTTCCCAGGCACTTACATGAAAAACTATATCCGCATTTATATTTTGCCTTCAAACTTTCTCTTATCATCTTTTGCTGTCCTGCAGTGTCCTTGATCTAAAGTGCAGCCCTGTAGAACCGATTTTTGTTTCGGCAGCAGCTTCTAGAAGGTAGTTTAATGAAAAATTGCTGAATATTGAGTCATGTGCTTGAATGGAAATTCTCCTTTAATTTACATGCTAGCTGATTAGTTCAACCAATTTAAGCAGAACAGTTTGTTGGTAAGAGATACCGCTACACAATCCTTTTTATTTAACTTTTTGTGCAAGCAGGCATGCTTAATCATGAGCAATTTAATAATTTTTGGGTCTGTGATTGTGTCTAGAATATGGTGCCCATCCTTTGGTGCCATTTTTTTTTTGTGGTCTTATCAAAAGAAACAGAAACCTAGCAATCACCACTGATGAAAGAGAAAAAAGGCAAAACAGAAATGAGACATGCTCAACTCAAGTTAAGGGAGCCTTATTCCAAAAGTTGGGTTGGCTGAATGAATCATTTTCCTCTTCTAACTAGAGCCATATTTATATAACTCAAAGATGCTATATGGAAATGGCAACTTGACTCCTAAAATTGTCCCTTTATCATGTTTGGTACCCATGGCTAATTACCAGTGTTGAGTTTAATTGAGTTTGTGCAATGGGCTAAAACTATTTTTACCCAATGGTGTTGTATCTGAGAACTTTATGATTATAATATCATTTAGAAGGCCATGTTTATGTTAATATCTTCTACATGCTTTCTGTATCATATTTTAAGCCAGGGGAATGACAAGGGCCTCATTGTCTTTGCAGGCATGGCTCAAACTATATTGAAAGTTTGGGATTTGCTTCATTAACTGTATGGAACATGAAGACATGGAGAGCAATGGTATGCCCTTGTTTGTCCCAGATCCTTGTACTTGATTGCAGTTTAACATTATTTATTTGTTTCTTACTGAATTTAAATTTAATGAAGTCAGCTCTACCTCTTGGTGAAGATCCTCCTGCAATTACCTCCTTAAGCTTCAATCACAATGGAAAGATTTTAGCAGCTGCTGCAACTGATGGAATGATCCATATTTTCGGTATCCTTTTGTAATCTTAGGTCCTAGTTTTCTGCTCTTCCTTATTTCCTTATTTCAATTAAGTGGCTAATGCTTTACATGTGCATGAAAGAACCCTGGTCTTAAGGCTGCACACTCGAACCTATAGAAAAGAAAAAGCTTTCACATGCCCTGTGATATTCCCCCATAAAACAATATTGTTGCTTTTCCTTGTTAACTTTGGGGGGTACCCCAGTCATGTCTTGAAAAGAAATGGTGACCAATTTATGTGTAGTTGAGGTTGTGTGTGCTGTCACATGCACATGGATATGTTTGCAATCACCTTAACTAGCCAAAGACATGGCCGCTGGTCTACAAATTACTGGGTGGCCTGCACATGATACTGCTATAAGCTCAATTCTTTTTGGACCTGATGAGACAAGTATTTTCAGCCTGGGTTCAGATGGGAAGGTAATCATCATGTATCCTATATATCAACTTTGGTTGTTGGTTGTTGATTACATGCCATCCGGGTTATTATTTGTACTACATGTTACTTTTGTGTGTTTGTTGATTGCGTGTTTTGACTGTTATTGGTGTCATGGCCATTTCCCAATGTGATAATCTTATAGGTTTATTCAAATTATAATCAAATAAACAAAATAAAATACGAGAGAACCTGACAATTCTTTTGGTGGTGTCAGATATTTGAATGGAGTTTGCAAAACCAAGGTCATATCCTTTGGTCAAGGAATGATGCCAGGTACTTCTTCATTGCCTTTGAGATAAACTCTGCTGGTTGTGATTCGAAGGAACAATTGGTTTTGTCAATGTTTGAAATATGCCTTGAAGTATCTTTCCACATACCTTTTATACCACTATTTGATAGCTAGTGTATATGTATTTTTCCATAAATATAATGACATGGGAATTTTTGTTGTACCACTTTACTGCTTACTGGTTAGTTTCCTTGCCATTGTTTTCTCACCATAGCACAATTATTAGGACAAAAAAGAGGTGTAAGTTTGGAAGTAAATGCAAGTGATGAAAAAATAATATGATATCACGTGATGCTGTAAATTTTTATAGAAAACACTAAAAGACGTGGTCTTTTATTGTACATTAGCACTGTTCACCACTACTATGGATATTAACTGTTCATAATTTTTCATTTTAGTCCTCAAATATTTTTTGTGATTGTATTCTTTTCGGGCCAAATTAAAGGATAATTGAATCAAATTTGTTGACTAAAGACAAGATTGAAAGGAGGAACAAAGTGGAAAAGGCACTGAAAATGGATGATGGGTTTAAAGTTTTTACAGAAAGTTTATTTTAGTCCTTAAACTTTACAAGTTATACCTATTATGTACCTCCATATTTTTCAATTTAATTTTGGTACAAAAGTTCATTTTGGTAATTTATTAGTTCTTGATTTGAGAGAGAGAATCGATGTTGACACCAATTTTGACCACCAAAATGGTCGGTCTTGGTGTCCACGGGTTCTGTTTACTGAGGAGAATTCCATTCAGGTTCTATATTTGCTTGTTTTTTTTTATATAAAAAAAGCTATTTATAGGTTTGTCAAGATGTTTAGGTTAGTCCCCGAGGGACTAGTGTGGCGGACGAACGTATGGACTGGCCTAGGCCAGACCAGCGTTCGATTCTCCATCCCCTCGTAAGAGCCTGGGACAGCCAGGGGGTTTACGCGTGCTCTGGGCTCACAAAGTGCGCTTTCCGGGTCACGTGGTTCCTCCTGCCTCCAAAAAAAAAAAAAAAAAAAAAAGATGTTTAGGTTGCTTTCTAGATGTATAAAAAATATTTTGCATGTATTTAATTTTGAAGAGATTACTCTAATTCATCTATATTTTTTTTTATATTTTATATAATTGAACTTTATTTAAAAAAAAATTATATATGGATAGTATTTTTAATAAATGCAATCATGCAAGATATTTTTTTTTTTTTTGATTTTATTCAATCAACTGTGTGCGTGTCTGCCTTTACCATCATTTGATTAAATGAATAATTATTTATGTTGTGATATTAAATATCTTAATATAAATCCGCCTCTTGACTTTTCCAGATATGTATTTAGTTATAGTTAATAACTTTTTTTTCTTTATTGATATTGATGGTTCTCAATTTATTTAATTAAATGCATGCATAAACTTTTTGATTTACACTTAATATTAAAAATGTTGTAAAAGCTTCCATATTCAATTTTTTTATTAGAAAAAAAAATCCAGCTCGCGGCAGAGCATGGGTCAAATAGCGAGTCTAATTTCTACTTACTGTTATATATAATTTAGATAAACAATACCCTGCTAATACTCTCTGCATGCGAGTGTGTGTGCCTCTTTTCCAAGATTTAATTTCTGGTTCTTCCCCCTTTATTATTCTGTGATTTTAACAAGTGATCCAATGGCTGTGCCGTGCTGACAGGATTTTTCACGTGCTGTTGTATTTTTTTACCAGACCTGTAGGGGAGGGGTTGTAACTACATCTTTTTATTGGTTTTATGATTTGATAGAAAATGCCTCAATTTTATTTCATTTTGTAGGTTCTGTAACCCAGGGACCTCCATGCATTGTAGACATGAAATGGCATTGGATGCAAATGGAAGGAAACTACTGGTAACATCTAGTTCAGTAAGAGCACCCATTTATCAGGTGAAGCTCTCTACCCTCCTCACTCAATAACCCCAAGGCTGACCTTCAACCAACCCATCACGATCATTTTTTTTTTTAACTTGTTAACAATCTGACCATTTTAATTTATCACCCTTGCATCACTTGATTTCTAATAATCATTTTTCCTATAAATGTACTTGGCTCAGGTTCGAGGGTATACGAATGGTCTTAAAACTCTTCCACACAGTGCAGCTATAACAACAGTGGATTGGCACCCGACTTTACCCATTTACTTAACTGGATCTGCTGACAACTCTGTTAGAGTGACATCTATATTTTAAGTACCCAACTTTTTTTTATCTGTTTTGATGTGTTTTGTCTGGTTGGTTGGATGAACATGAATTTCACTCCTGGTTATGGCATTTCAAATGTTTTGGCATGGGTTTGATTCATGATTGCCGAGGTTATGTTGAAGGAAAGTGGTTCTAATGTTTGGTGTTGAATTCTTTGTATCATAATGTCAACTCCATTTTTTCTCTACTTGTGATGTTTTGAATTATTTGTATCATAATGCAACTCCTATTTTTCTCCGGATTCAATACATGGCTTGATCTCCTGAGTTCCAGGTGCTAACCAAATCTTCTGTTTTGATAAGAATCCCCAAGATTTCCAGCTATAAATTAAAATATCCAAATCAAAGCATTACTGCCAGAAACCATCAGCGTAAGTTTAATTATTTTATCTGAAGAAGCAAGCTTGTTGAAAACAAAATTTACGGATTACTATTACCTTGCCAGCTTTGTGAGAGAGAAAAGGTCTACGTCGCAGATAAGAAATTTTCACTGTAGTCTGGTTTCATGTCTCCAAGAACGTTTTAACAGTAAATGATGCAGTGAAAAACACAAAAGAATATGATCAACATAGTTAATATTCTGTGTAATATTCTAGGATCTCCAGAAAACGAGAGAAACTCTCAAGAAAGCTTGAACTTTTATTGAAGAATTTAGTGTCTTGGCCAGAAGGTTTACAATCATATTTAAAGCGAAAATCCTAGCCTTAATTCTTGTTAAACAATAAAACAAGACTAATTATTAAAATTATCAAAAATAACAAAATTGAGATAATTGTGGAAATTAATACTGCTAGAAATCCTGAGCAAGCTGGAATTGATGGAAGTCGATTCGGACCTGGAAATCAAGAATTATGGCTAAAACAGAACTTTCTAAAATGAAAAAAATGATGATTCCGGGGCTTAAACGACGGAATTCAGGCAAAAAAGGATATGCATCAACAACAAAGCTGTTAACTACTGCCGGACTTACCGAAACGTATTAACTGGGTGAGTTTCTCGTCATTCCAACTTCAACGCCTGAACTACTAAAAAATTCAATTACACTTGAATTTTGGATGTTTTCTCTTCAACATGTACACCTCTGCCACTTGTTCTACAGCATTAAAGAACCGGAGACCCCCCAAAAGCACACAGCAAATCCGATTCCCATACCAGTATAAAAACATTTCTGGAATTCATCAACATTTTCTTCGCCGCCATCATTAGCTGGTAGACTTCGAGGTGACATTTTTTGTGATTGGGGGCCCCACAAAGTGCAGGATTACCAGTAAAATCCGAATCATTGAAGCTCTGAAGCTGAGTGCTTGACGGAATTCTCCCGGACAAGTTATTACAGGACAGGTTCAAATGGCTCAAAAAATTTAGATCACCCAGGGAGGTTGGGATTCTGCCTGATAACCGGTTTTCTGAAAAATCAAGCGATTGCAACTGACCAATCTTTTCTGGCATTACTCCAACCAAATTGTTTCTTGACAAATTCAGCACAATCACCTCTAACAATGCTGTTATTGTTCCTTCAGGAATTCTCCTCTTAATTTGTTTCTTGCAGAATTAATAATCCTCAACAATCCAAGATTCCGCCCATACTCGTACTCACTTCCTTTCCACATTCAATCAGGGCCTTGTTCGTGTAGGATTCTCTGAAACTTTTTTTTTTTTTTTGGATTCGAGGAAACCCTACCCCTAGAAAGCACACTTTGTAGGTCCAGGTGAGCGAGTAAAAACCAGGTTGTCCCAGGTTTTTACAATAGATACACGCCCTGACTCGAACTCGAGACCTACTGTGGTGCAGATCTCCAGTTCTTTGTCATCATGTCACGCCTCTTGGGAGCTCTGAAACCAGCTGTACCAGATGTCATTGATACTGCGTAAGAATTCTCAATCATGTTTTCCAATTCACCTTCCTTAACCATGGAAGTGAAATTGCTTAGGAACTTTAGTATGGTTCCAGAGATGTTATTCACGGAGAGGTCAAAGATTTGAATTTTTGCAAGTTGACATAGATGCAGCTGTATGATTCCAGAGAACTCGTTAGAATACAGGGAAAGGAATATCAAAGAAGATAGGCTTTCTCCTATCCAAGCTGGTATCTCTCCTGACAATCCATTTACAATTAGGTCCTAAAACATCAGCATGTTGCAATGATTTGAAGATGGAGGCAATTTTCCATGGAGGCTATTGTTGTGTAAAATCAATGCTTCAAACCAAGACAACGATCCTTTTGAGCTAGGAACCAAAAATGGGCTATTTCTTGAACTTAATTAATGATCTTGTTGCAAAATCAAGTTTCAATTTAAAGAGACTCTTTCCAATAGTAATAGAAAAAAAATCACAAAGAAGAAAAAATGGGTGAAGAAATTGCATGAGAAATTTTTATCAGCTAAATTCAGAATATTTAGCTGCGGCCACTCTATAAAACAATCAGGAAGCCTCCCGGATGATAGGTTATTTGAGAGATCAAGAAAGCTCAAAGCCCGACTCATGATCTTACTACATATAACAGAAATTGACCCTATAAACTGATTGTTCGAAAGATTTAAGGATGTTGTGTTCGAAGGAAATACTGGCAATGGACCCTCAAATTGGCTTGAACTAAAATCATTACCAATATATAGAGGATATTCGGATGAATAATTTGGAAACATCCCACTCATCTGGTTGTTGGAAAGGTTTAAGGAAGACAAGTTAGGGGATAGATTCCAAAACCAACCACGAATAGTATCTGAAATTCTGGCACCTGAGATATCAAGTTCAGAAAGATTAGTTTGGCTGGCAAGCCATTTAGGGAAACCAGGCACCATATCAGATAAATCCAAATGCTGTAATTTTGAGAGATTCAGGAAATGAGCTTCAGATATAACTCCTTCCAAGGAGTTGAAACCAACATCTAGATGCTTAGGCTCTGATAGGCTTACAATAGTCTCAGGAATAATCCCATTTAATCGATTTTATTAAATTGACAGCACACTCAGAGATGGAAGCATTGTAAAATCAGGTAATGATCCTATCAGCTGGTTTTCCCCTAGATTAGGACAATAATTTTAGAATATTGTTGAAACCATGTTAAAGAGCCATTCAATTGGTTGTCAGAGAGGTCCAAGACTCTCATGTTAGAGAATCTTGTAATATCGGGTAATGAACCATGAAGTTGATTACCACATACTTTCAAGATCTTCAATGATTTATCTGTGCATCCTTTTAATTTTCGAATGAACTGAGAATGATCGCCGGTGAAGGTCCTTTTATTCTTGCATCCAGTCACTAACCTGACTGATGTTAGTACGGTTAAAGAATATATAAATCATATTCTATAGCCTCACATGAAAATTTAAGTTTTTAGATGAGATGATTTTTTAATATGGTATTAAAATCTTGTTGGCCTGACAATCATGGATTCGAATCATATGACCCTCATTCTATTTGATAAAAATTAAATATAAGAAGGTGCAAGTCTATGCAAGTTTCGAACTCAAAAGATTTTCACTTAAAATAATATATTAGAGAATAATATAAATTTTATTCTAAAATATCAAGTTTTTAGACAAGATGATTTCTAAATAAGTTTAACTGTGCTGTAAATAATAAAGTTTAATAAAGCAGTGGAGGTTTCAAATTTAACGTCGGTGTTGTTTTTCTGAGGTCAAGGGACTGCAATCTTGAGAGGCTCCAGAGCTGATGTGAGAGAGTTGCAATAAACCCGTTGGACGAGAGATTCAAGTATCTCAAGCTACTTAGGTCTAAAATGAAATTTGGGAATGGATTCCCAAGAAAATCATCGCCACTCAGGTCCAAATGAGGCAACTCAAGCGATGATGAGTTATTGATCGTACCTCTCAAACCTCGGATCTCAGGATGCCAATATGTCAATCCGAAACGAAGATCAAGCAAACTAACATGACCCGCCCTCCTGTCTTTTCCCTCAAGCCAGGCACGATCTATGGACTGGATTTAGATGAGCTGGTCCTCTTCGCTGAAGGTTTTCATCAAGGATGTTGCTGTCATTACTAAAAAGATATGATTTTGAAGTGGTATAAAGTATGCATCAGTGAAGAAAGATGCATAAAAAAATGAAAAAGAAATGAAAACTCTCCATCATTGGAAGTGCAACACAATGGATTATGCTTTGCTCACCTATGGACTTGTATGAAAGGAATGATTGGTGCAGCTGCTCGTTAGGAAATTAGAAAACTATAATTGCTTTTTGTTTTTTAAGGTTTGGTCAGCAGGAACTGTTCTTCATGCTTTCAATATTTTCCAGGGTCCTAATGATGCTACGTCTGCAATAGAATACGTTAAATCCATACCCCTGGTGTCCTAAAGCAGCATTTCATTCTCTTACTGATCTCTTAAAGTTTCGCAACTTTTTCTCCATGGAAAGTCTGTTAGCCTCTAATTGTCACCATTTTTTAAATTTCAAGAATCAACCTGGGGAAGCCATTTGCCATATCAAACTTGGAGATTCTTAAAGATTTTTTCAGCAATGTTTCTCAGGCATTCTCTTACTTCCATACAAAAAATAACAAAAGCCATAGAGAATTCAGTTACAGGAACTGGTAAGTGATCAAGCAAAGTAGAACTGGAAACAAAATGAGGAATCTCAACCTCAAGCTTGAAGAACAAGATGCAGAAGGCGAGGATCTTGTAATAAGAAAACCAACTTTGAACACTCCAGTGACACAAGCTTCTTGCTGTATAATTTTATCTTGCAATAGGAAAACACTATATTAAAGTCTTTTTAATGCACTCAAAAAAGATAAAATGATGTCCAAAAAGACATCAATTTCATGAGAAAACAAGTAATATTGAGTCATATTTTTTTTTTAAAAAAACTTCTAATTGAGTGTTTTTTGTGTGTAACTTTGATGTATAAGAAGATTATTAATTTATATATCAAGTACTACCTATATGTTTTTTTTTTTTTTCTGAGTGTGTTTGGGAGTGTGGTTACATATGTTTTTTAAAGTAATTTCCGTTCAAAAATACATTAAAATGATATTTTAAAAAAAAAATAATAATTTTGACATGAACACGTCAAAATGATCTAAAAACACCAAATTTTTTTAATTTAAAATAAAAAAAATCAATTTTTTTATAAGTATTTTTGAAACGCAATGTCAAACACATCCTAAATATATTACTGTGAATTATTATTTTACCATATCGATCCAAGTCAATACCAAATAGAAAATATTATTTAATTAATGCTATTAATTTATCAAAGTTATACTGTATTTATTTTTTATTTTTTTTATTCTATAATCAAATATGTTTTTGTTTCCTGTATAATTGTCTTTTATGTCCTAGAATACTAACAAACACAACCTAAAAAACTAGTATTCAAAAGAGTAAATTACTATTTAAACCTTATGTTTTAGCGAATTAATCGGTTAGTCCCACTAGTATAGAAACAAATTAATAACTCAATCCATTTATTAATTAAGTGTCAATAATAAAGAGTTGACCTATCGCCAATTTAATATTTATACTTAGAGTAAATTATTACTTACTCAATGCAAGGTGATAAGAAAAGGAAGAAAGTATCTCACTAATCAACAAGAACATGTTGTCCATGTGCAATATAATTAAACCCTAATTAATCTAAAAATTGTTAGTGGCCTTTTCTAATTGTGTAGCCAACTGTAATGCTGCTGCTATGAGCTGAATTTTTTTTTAAGATTTTTTTTTTCTTTTTAGAAGTGTAGGAAATATTGTTTTTAAATTTAATTAATCCATTACAGTTAACAAAAGAATTCGTTAGAATTTGCATTGGAAACTATCCAATGCGAATTTGTGGTTGCTAATTTATATGTGACGGATTATCCATTACAGATAAATTAGCAACGGAAAATTCGTTACAAAAAAAAAAAATAGCAACAGATATTTCGTTGCTAATGTCCGTTGCTGAGTAATATTCAACGACATAATTTCTATTGTTGCGCTTTGTAAGGCTATCAAATATCCGTTACTAATTTTCGTTGCTGACGACTACTATTGTTCAGCGATGGATTTCTCATTGCTAAACATATTCCGATGCTAATTCTTTGCAACATCAACAATGAAATTTTTCCGTTGCTATAATCCATTGCTAATTGCCCCTTTTTTTTAGTAGTGGATCTAAAACATTAATTAATTTTTTTTTTTAATGAAACAGAGTTTAAAACTCAGTCTGAAACACCCTACCTGGTTTCTTCTCTTGCACTTACATAGAATTATTATTAACACTTGACAGGTCCAGTTGAGTATAAAAGAATTAAAATTAGCCACAACGTGTCACAGCTTTTGACCAGCTTAATGTTCGTCAAACTTTCAAAAAAACCAATAATTTAATCATCCACTGATCAATTATGAATATACTAGTGTGTTTTCTTAATTAAAAAAAATGCCTATTGCATAAAAGAAATACCTTTTGAAAGAAATTCAACTGAAGGTAACATGAGAGACAGAGAGGATCATCAATCATGTGATGCTAACTTTTATATCTGGGAGGAATTATTAGGTAATTTTGAAATAATATTTTTATTATGTTGGCATTTTTTTCTAGTAATAAGGACGACTTCATAAAAAAGACTTTGCACACAGACCATGGAGAACATGGCAGAGACACTCCAAGCATCCAGAAGAGATAGTTATTTTTTGGTTGATTTTGAAAATATTTTTTATTTATCAATATATTAAAATAATAATTTTTAAAAAAAAAATTAATTTTGATATGAGGACATAAAATAATCTAAAAACATCAAATAAATTAATTTAAAATTAAAGCATAGTAATTTTTTTCAAAAATATTTTTGAAATGCAATGACATACACCCGAAGATTTCTATAAGCACAGCTCGTTCTTCAATTAAATTTTGAAGATTTCTATAATTTTGGAATGTTTAAGAACCTGGTAAAATATTTTTCTCCATAAGCTGTGTCAAAAAGTCTCCGATGCTTTTATCTGCGCGAAGTTGACTTTTGGATGAGATCAATTACAGGATCATAGCTCTCTATAAGACCAAGACAATACATTTCCTGCAACGCAAACAGAAAAGAAAACAGAGGAAAATGGTTCCATACACATCCATTATTCCAGTGTTTCTAATCGTCCTTTTATTTCCTTCGTCTGTAGTTTCCCTTCCAATTCAGGGTAGATTTCTAAAATGTCTCTCGATAAATTCTGAATCTTCCTTTCCTTTCTCAAGTATCTTGTACACTCCAAAAAACTCTTCGTTCACTAATGTCTTGCTATCTACTGCTCAAAATCTCAGGTTCGCATTGCCGTCAGTACCGAAACCTACGTTTATTTTCACACCATTGGAAGAATCCCATGTCCAAGCTGCTGTTATTTGCTCAAACCAGCTTGGAATACAGATTAGGATCCGCAGTGGAGGTCATGACTTTGAAGGAATCTCTTACACCTCTGTAACTGACGCACCTTTCATTGTGGTGGACCTGGCCAACCTTCGTTCCATTAGCGTTGACATCAAGGAGAAGAGTGCGTGGGCTCAAGCAGGTGCTACAGTTGGAGAACTTCACTTCAGAATTTCAGAGAAAAGTAAAAATCTCGCCTTCCCAGCTGGTGCTTGTCCCAGTGTAGGTCTTGGTGGGCACCTGTCAGGAGGTGGATATGGTCCCTTGTTTAGAAAATATGGCCTTTCTGCAGACAATGTCATCGATGCTCGTATAGTTGACGTTGATGGAAATCTCCTTGACCGGAAAGCCATGGGAGAAGATCTTTTTTGGGCAATCAGAGGAGGTGGAGGAGCCAGCTTTGGGATCGTCACTTCCTGGAAAGTAAAACTGGTTCCAGTACCATCAACTGTGACAGTTTTTAGGGTTCTCAAGTTCATGGATCAAGGTCTTACCAAGCTGCTCTATAGATGGCAACAAGTCGCTCATAAATTTGACGTGGATCTTTACCTGATCGTCGGCGTACGGCCGGCTATTGCTAGTGCCACAGGTAAAAAAACTGTGAGAACTGTCTATAGTGGTTTATTTCTTGGTGATACCACCAGACTCCTCAAAGTGATGGAAAAAAGTTTCCCTGAATTGAATTTAACAAGGAAGGATTGTATTGAAATGGACTGGATCAGTTCAGTTCTCTATGAAGCTTTCTTCCCCGCAAATTCAACTCCTGAAGTCTTACTTCAACGGAAGAATTTGTTCCCAGTTTACAGCAAGAGCAGGACAGACTTCGCCAGAAAAATCATAAACGAAACCGCACTTGAAGGTTTATGGGATTTTTTCATTCAAGAAGATAAACTCGCTACCTTATTGGTTCCTTATGGTGGAGTGATGGATAATATTTCACAATCTGGGACACCTTTTCCTCACAGAAAGGGCATCTTGTTCATGCTTGAGTACGCGACCAGCTGGAATGATCCTTCGGAGAGTGCAACTCATATTGAGTGGGCTCGGAAGGTTTATGAGTACATGACACCTTATGTTTCCAAGAATCCGAGGGAAGCATATCTAAATCACAGGGACCTCGATTTGGGCATGAGCGAGAAGGTCAACTGTGGTGTTGAAGAAGCAAGGGTTTGGGGTGCTAAGTACTTCATGAATAACTTCAACAGATTGGTTAAGGTGAAGACCAGAGTTGATCCTGACAATTTCTTCAGGCATGAACAGGGTATCCCACCTCGTCGTCATCCTCGTTCTTGAAGAAAATGAGACTGTAGGGGAGTTCTTGGCTTGAGAAAGATTGTTTAGATCTCTCCTAGGTGTGTTCATTAATTAGTTATGTGTCCTAAATTAACATGAATAAGATATTGAGCTTATCAGTCACAAATTGGTCATGCCCTCTTATGATGTCATGAGCATTGCATAAAATATTTTGAGACTCACATGCATCCTTAATTTAAGAATGTTTATTCAAATAATTCCGCGTTAGTCAACAAGAAAATATTGGTTTTCTGCATTCTCTGGAGAGCGGGCATGCACCAGTTGTTAAGACGTAGAGGTTAGCGACAAAAGCCGATGAATTAAAACTCCGAAGCTGAGTGATTGATGGAAATTTCCCGGACAGGTGATTGTAAGAGTGGTCGAAGTAACGCTTAGGGTTAGACCAAACCTGGTCTTGTTTTGATGTTATTGTTCCGTACTACTATGATGTGAAAGCAGTTTTTGATATCTAGTCATTTTGGTGCTCGTAGATTGAAACTGTTTCGATTGATCAATCTCTTGAGGGATGATGCCAACCAATTTTTTTCTCCATAAGTTCAGTATACCTTGAACTAAAGGACTTGTTATGTAATCGGGGTTTCTCCCAGCCTGATCAACAATCGGCAATCTGTTGTCTGCTTTCATGGCAGGAATTAGATTGCAGGGAAAGAAGTATCATAATGACAGGCTTTCTTCCATCTAAGCTCTTTTTTCTCCAGAGCCTAGACAATTTGTTTCATCTCAGGTCCAATATTTCAGCATCCTGAAATTCTCTGACAGGTGATTCTGCAGGAAGCTTTCATGTTCAAGCAGAAACAATGATCACATAGAATTTTGTATTTCACTTGACAAAATGTTGCAAAACAATCTTGTTCATGTAGATAGCTTAATGTATGCACAACGATCATTTTCGGTTCGGTTCGGTTCGGTTTTATCAATAAAAACAACAAAACTGGGAAAAAAATTCAAAAAAAAAAAACCCGAACCGGACCCGGTTTAAAACGACCAATTTCAGTTCGGTTTTTTTAGGCCTACTTTAACCAAGTTTTCCCTTCTCCCATTTAACCAAAATGAAAGCAAACCAAAACATTTGAACTGAAATTATTTAATTCTTCAATTTTCAATCAGTGTTATTATTTTATATAAGCAACATAGAACTTTACCAGTTTGTACTGGTTCAGAGAGTCCATCCCAACGAAAGACTAACACAGTATTAAATATAGCCGGAAACTAGAACAAATTATGCACTGCAGCAATGTTTAGAGAAGAACTTAAAATGACGGTGAAAATCATCTCCAAATGCTCAAGATCATTCAGCATATCACTTGTGCATCCTTTCTTCCACTTTTATTAGAAAACCAGCAATAGCATTGAATCTTGCACCAACTACAGGCATACCTGTATATACATCGAAGTATTTTCAAAATTAAGCAGAAAGAAAATATTGGATGCTTCAAGTAGAACTAGATGATTCAAAGGGAGAGTGTGATGTACCAATATAGCAACAATCAACAAACACCGATGATACAGAACTTCTCCACAGGTAAAAGATTTTTGGGCAGTAAAGAATCCTGATGCCAGAAACAGTAGTAGGAAACAAATTACAAGTCTATAATATTTGTTTTCACTTAATTATGAGCAATTTGAACCAAAGCCGATTCTGGAGAACCAAAAAGAAATGAATAACCATGTTACCTTGTAAGCCATGTCTGAAAAACTCAAAATCTAACTGCAAGAATTTGGCAGTGCTTTTTATCTAGCCTTATGAGCTGCCAGTATCGAGAGAGCAAACCCCATGATCCATCCAAAAACTGGAAATAGGCATGTCTCCATGATCGTATAAGCAGTAAAGCACCTGAAAGTCCGCAAAAGAATACACAAAATCCATTTTCCATGCCAGTATAAAACCAAGCTCTGAACTCATGAACAGTTTCTTGATTGTCTTGGATTACATCATTCATTAGAGGAGTTCCAGGCAAATCATCTCCGAGGCATTTATGGGTGACTGGTAGACCACACAATGCAGGATTGCCTTTAAAAGCTGAAGCATCAAAGCTCTGAAGCTGAGTGCTTGATGGGATTTTCCCAGACAAGTTATTGTAGGAGAGATTCAAGTAACTCAGAAAAGTCAGATCACACATTGTGTCTGGAATTGCACCAGAGAATTGATTTCCTGACAAATCAAGAGATTCTAACGATTTCAACAGCCCAATTGTTTGCGGGACTACTCCAGTCAAGTTATTTCTTGACAAATTCAGTGCAACCAACTCGTGAAGTCCACTTATTTCATCAGGAATTTCTCCAGATAAATTGTTGCCGGCAAAATCTATGACACGCAACAGTCCAAGATATCTCTCATACTCATAATCTCTTCCCTTCCATCGAACCCATGCCTTATTTATATAGTAGCGTCCAGAAAAAATTGCTCCACCTCTAATAGAAGTAAAGTAAAGATTGTAAATGATAGTCTCTGCTTCTTTCAGAACCATAGCAGTTAGATTATTGAGACACTTTGGTATGGCTCCAGAGATGGTGTTTTGGGAGAGGTCCAAGATCCTAAGATTTGTTAGTTGACATAGATGTAGTGGGATGCTTCCATTGAATTCATTAGATTGAAGGGAAAGGAACATCAAAGATGAGAGGCTTTCTCCGATCCAAGCTGGTATTTCTCCGGATAATTGGTTTCTACCAAGGTCCAAAAATTTCAACATGGTACAGTTTTTTAAAGACATAGGCAATTCTCCATAGAGGCTATTGTTATTTAGACTCAATGTTTGAAGGGAAAACAATGATCCAACAGAGCTTGGGATTTCTCCTGACAAATTGTTGCTAGCCAAATTCAGAACAGCCAGTGTGCTCCAATTCATGAAACAATTTGGAAGTTGTCCAGTTAACAGATTGTCTGACAGATCAAGGAAGCTCAAGGTCTCGCCTGCAATATTGCATATATGTGAAATCGGCCCTGAAAACAAATTGTTAGAAAGAATCAATGAGGCTGTGTTACAAGGAAAAGCTGGCAGTAGACCCTCAAACCGATTAAAACTCAAATCAAACCCAGGGAAGGTATCATCAACTGCATCTACTGATGAAAAATCTGGCAGTGATCCCCTCATCAAGTTGTGAGATAGATTTAAGAAAGCCAACTTAGGCAGTAGATTCCAAAACCAATTAGGGACGATATCTGAAATATTAGCACTGGAGATATCTAGCAAACGGACATTTATCTGAGTTCGCAACCATTTTGGGAAACAAGGCCCCAAGTGGCATGAACCAAGACGAATGTTGTTCAATTGAAAAGCAGGGTCCCAATCGGATTTGAATCTCAAAACTAGGGAATTATTAGACAAATCCAAGTGCTTTAATTTGGAGAGATTAGAAAAATGTCCGCCAGACACCAATCCTTGCAAAGAATTAAAAGAAACATCCAAACAGTCAAGCTTGGAAAGGAATCCAATACTTTCTGGTATAGACCCGTTCAGCTGATTATTCGAGATATCTAATTCTCTCAAGGAAGAAAATCTAGCAATATCAGTCATTGAACCATGGAGTTGATTCTGACATAATCTTAATATCTCCAGCGAGCTCTCTGTGCGTCCATATAAGTTTCGAGTGAGATCAGAAAGCTTCCCGGTGAGGTTGTTGTGGCACAAATCTAGCGTATGCAAGCCGCACATCTCCCCAATAGATCTTGGAATGCCACCTTCAAGCTGATTACGAGATAGAACAAGATTTGTAAGAGCACCCATGTTTCTGAATCCATCCGGAACCAAACCTTGTAACTGGTTACCAGAAAGGTCAAGGTCCACAAGGCTGTTACTAAAGTTATACAGCCAGGGGTAAATTGCAGAAGAAAGATTGTTATTTGAGAGATGGAGGACAGCAAGAAATTTAGAAGAGTTCATGAAAGAAAGAGGTGATGGAATTCTATCCGTAAGTCTACACTGATTCAATCGCAAGTCTTTTAGGCGAGGGAGGTTGGTAACCACTTGCAACCAGTCATTTACCTCGCTGAGGTTGGAACCACTCAAATCAAGATGCTCCAAACAAGAAAGATGAGAAAGCCAACCAAGATTTTCAACACTAGCATCAAAACTATAACTGAGATCAAGAGACTGCAATCTTGAGAGGTTCTTGAGCTGATATGGGATAGTTACAGTGAAAAGGTTGTAGGAGAGGTTCAGGTATCTTAGGCTGCTTAGGGAGCCGATGAAATGCATGATACTCTCATCAAAATTATTCAAACTCAGGTCCAAGTAATTCAAATGCTGCAGCTCAAGTAATGAATCACTAACCTTGCCTGCTAGAGGCGTAAAATAATGCTCATACAAAGGTGAGGAATGAAGGTTAAGTGAATTAACATGACCAGTTATGTTGTCACAGCCAACTCCTCTCCAGTTGCAGCAATCTCTTTTCTCTTCTTCACCCCCCCAAGAAGAAAGAACACCATATTCATCAATAATGCCTTCTTTAAACTTAAGAAGTGCTTGTCTCTCTCTCTCTATGCACCCATTTTTGTCCCCTGCTGCCCCTGCAATGAATCCAGGAAAGGGGATTTGCAACAATAAAAGCACAATAATTAAAACATAGTTTTTGGGCATTATTATCGCTATGAAAATGAAGCAAAAGAAACTTTTTTGTTGGGTTCTTATAATTATGATTTATGAGAAACCATTACCTTTTAAACATAAATTTCAAGTTAACTTGTCTTCCCCCCCTTTCTTTTCTTCAAGATAATAATAATGGTTGGCTCGACAACTCTAAAGTTATATAGAAGTTGTCTATGTAACATCCCACCATAAAAGCTCCCAACAAAAATTTCCGTATATTGTTGACTTGTTGTAAAAAAAACCGAACTTGAATTCTTATCAACAAAGCTACAAATTAAAAGACAATCAAGTTCTCCCGTGAATGTCACATCTCAACAGCAACCCGCCACTTCTCTCATGACTATCAATATGTTTGTTTTGGGTAAATTAAGGTGTAATTTCGTTCGAAAAAGCTGCACATTGAAGGATATCTCATCTAAACTAAAGGGAAATGGGGGTGCGGCAAAACAACAAACAGCTTTCGTGCAAAAGCAATAAATAAATAGTCATCATCATAATTGTGTGCAGGGAACGCGTGACCCATCCTGACATCAAGAATCAAACAGAGTCATCAGCCAGGTAAGAAGAAACCAAGATGCAATCCTCAAAATCCAGGTCAGTTCAGCATAAAAGCAAGCAATCCACCGCCAGCAATGATCACCCAAGGTGTCGGGTTCCTCTGTCATCAGAGACCTACTTACGGATTCACTTGTCGCCGGATATCTGCTTGTTCGACCGCCAGTGCAGTTGACACTGCTCTGCTGTTAACTCCAATGTTTGCCGTTGATTGGCTTTTCTTTTCCTTATATAATTCCAGGTCATCGGAGAGGAAATTTTATTTTTCTTTTATTATGTGTAATTTTACTTTCTTTTTCTTTTTTCATTCTTCTTAAAAATTTCTTTTTGCAGGTAAACTTCCACCCCCTCTGGTTTTTGGTGAGCTTGCGAATTATAGGGATGCAGTTATTAGCCGAATAAAATTACATAAAATATTAATTAAATCTAGGTTTAATTAAAAACATTGAGATGTTTATGTGTAATATCACCCCTATTTATTTTTAAACTTTTTCTATGGTATATATGAGTTGTTTTTGTTTGTTACTTCTATATTTTTTTCAATATTATAATGATAATGATGATTTTTGAAATTTTCTAATAGCCCCTAAAGTAAACCTAAAAATAACAAAAATAAAATAAAATACCATGCCCTTAAACTAGCTTTTGGTTTTCTTTAAAAAAACACTTAAGGGTAATTATGTCATTTTAATGTTCAAATAAAAAGAAAAGATGAAGAAGCCCTTTTATGCAAGTTTGCTTCTTCTTTCCTTAAGGGTGTTGTTAAAAAAGTGTGATAATTTTAAAAGGATGAAAACGCCCCTCACTAAAAGGTATACATTTTTTTTTGTTTTTAAAGATAAAAAAAAAATCATTTTATCATGCCAAATATATATATATATATATATATATATATTAAACCAATTTGTCTGCAATCAATCTTGCAACCCCGTATAAAAAATGACTTTGCCTCAATTGCAAGTTTGTTTAGATTTTTTATAAGGGTAAAAATGTTATTTTACTACTTCAACAAAATATGAACCATTTAAGAAATATATATATATATATATTTATATATATATATATATATATATATTTATATATATATATATATATATATAATAAGATCTAAGATTAAAAGTATAAGGACCAAGATGAAAAACACATATATAATAAATGTCATTTAAATGATAAAATTTAGCTAGCAGTTCAATTCTCCTTTTACCTTCCACCTCGACCATATGTTGTGCCTGTTTGGAAGTGAGGTTGCTTTTGAAAGTACTTTTTTTTTAGAAATGCATCAAAATAATTTTTTAATTTTTTAAAAATCATTTTTGACATCAGCACATCAAAATCATCTAGAAACACCAAATTTTTTAATTTAAAATAAAAAATCATTTTTTTTTCAAAAACGCTTTCTAAACGCATTCTCAAATACTCTTGTCATCTATCACCAAAACCATAGTTCAATTCACCTTTTCATATAGTAAAGAATAACGAAACCACAGTTCAAATCACTGTCCATTACCGTTTGAAATTGCGATCTCATTTAGATATTCTATAAAATAATAGTCCTGGTGCACGTAAGTTGACCCGGACACCCCGATTATAAAAAATTAAATGGGAAAAAAATGTAAAAAATGTAAAAAAAATATGGGTACGAGGATTATTCATGGCGCACGTAAGCTGCCCCAGACACCCCAGTTATATAAAAAAAATGTATACGTGGGAAAAACTATCGTGGTGCGCATAAGTTGGCTCGAACACCCCGATTATCAAAAAACAGACAAATTAAAGGAAGCACGATAAAAAAAAAAACACCTTTTCAAACAATAATGAACAGTGAAATTGTAAAAAAGAAAAAGAAAGTGAGTCCGGAGATTAATCGTGGTGCGCGTAATCTGATCCGGACACCCCTGTTATTAAAAAACAAAAAAAAGGAAGCCTGATTAAAAAAAAGGGAAAACACCTTTCAAACAGTAATGAACAGTGAAAATTACCATTCATTAATCCAAAATAATTGTTGTTGCTTGTGAGATTCGAACTCTTGCGCCCCGTATGTACTTGTCAGCACACGCCTTAACTACTCGATCAAGTGACTTTTTTGTTCAGTCTTAGTATACAAATAATAATTATATTATTATATAATTTCACTATTTTAATTCACAATACTCTTAATTTAGATGAAAACATTGTTCATTACTGTTTAAAACTCTGACCTGTTTTAACTTTATAGATGATAATAATAATAATCTTATAAAATATAAATTATAAATCTTATAATAAATAAATAATAATAGTACGGGAACAGTAATTTTTCCTGAATAAGTTTTTTTTTTAATTAATTAATAATATCCCCACCTCGATGTGATTTTTCAAAGCTATGGCCCATCAATTAAGGAATTTAACTACCTATCTTGACTTTTCTTTAGCTTTGGGCACCGAAACTTTCGGTCACGTCTCCAAACAATTGCCAGCGTTCTCACTTCAGAGTTTAAAGTTTTTTTTTAAAAAATTAAAATATATTTAAATAATATTTTTTATTTTTAAAAAATTTAGTTGTTATATTATAATACCAAAACATTAAAAGAATTAATCTAAAATAAAAAAATCAACTTTTTTTTTAAATTAAAATATAAAAAGCAAACAGTTGTTAAACTACCACGTTCTAACACACCACCGCCCCCTCACTTTTTTAGAGAATGACGAACAAGATTATACCTTTACCTTTAATAATAACTTTAGAAACCGAGAAGAAGAAAAAATAAAAGAAAAATATATATATCCACTTATTTTTACATTCAAAAGTATTTAAAAAAATAACTTTTTTAATATCTTAAAATGATTTTGACACAATGATATTAGAATTAATTTTTTAAAAAATTATTATTTCAAAATGAGAAATATTTAAAAAAATAAAAAATAAACTTCGACATTGACATCCACACAAAAACAATTTAGTGTCTATTTGAAAGTGTAACTAAGGTTGTTTTTTAAAGTATTTTTTATTTAAAAATACATTAAAATGATATATTTTTATTTTTTTAAAAATATTTTTTAATATCATTATATAAAAATAATTTAAAAACACTAAAAAATTAATTTAAATTACATTATAAAAAATAAAAAATGACTTCTAAAATGGAATGACAAACAGTTCCTTCACAGGAAAGTAATTGATGTGATGCAAGTACTGTGGGTAGAGTGGGAAAGTTTGACAAAAAAGAGAGAAACAGCAGGGCCATAAAGACATCATCACTCTGACTGAGCTTATCACGAGTTCATAGCATTTCTTCTTCTTCTTCTAGCTGAGTTCACTCTTAAAACACATCTAAGATTTTGAAGAATCTCTGGTAGAGAGATGAGTGACATCAAGTATGGCTATCCTTACCCTGCTCAAGGTATTATTTATTTTTCTTTTTTCTTTTTGTATAAGCTCTTAAATTTCAGTCTATTTAAAGGGGATTCCTTTTAGAGGATCATTTGAAAGTTGATTAATTTCTTTTTTTTTTTAATCTCTATGCTGTTTTGGTTTCTTTTCTAGATTATATGGTGGTTTAATTTCATTTTTAATATTTTTTTTACCTTTTGGCAGGTTATTATCAAGGGCCTCCAGTGATGGCACCTCCACAGTACTATGCTGCTCCACCACCTCGGAGAGAGCCTGGTTTCCTCGAGGGATGGTAATCTCTGGCTTATATGAATTACAAAAAAGAAAAAATATATCTTCGTTTATATATATATATATATATATATATATATATATATATATATATTTATATAAATATTTATTTATTGTTGCAGCCTTGCAGCTTTGTGTTGTTGCTTCCTGATCGACGAGTGTTGCTGCGACCCCTCCATGTTGTTTTTCTGAGAGAGCTAGCTCATGCTTCTTCAAAGAAAAATTATGGTTATGTGTTCAATGATAAATATTGGAAATTGATGAGAGCTGTTGTTTGTTGCCTTGGAACATTTTGCTCCAATTTATATTTGCATTTTTATGTTGTATTTACATTTTAAAATAATATTTTTAAAAATTATTTTTCATATTACAAAACAAATAAAAGATGTGGGATTTTGCATTGTTCACACACTCACAAAACACTGTGGATTGTGGCAGTGCACGCCCGAAAATGGCCCTCAAGCGCGCGGCGGAGAGGAGCTGGCATGCGGGGCTATTTTGGGTTTTTCCCTTTTTTTTTTAAAAAAAAAAAAAAATTCATTTATGAACAGTGCAATGACGGTTTCGTCCCCGGTAATAGGACAAAATAAGGCATCCGGGTGAGGGACACGCGCGTAATTGCGCGCGGCCGGACCGGCCCGGTCCGGTCCGCCGCAACTTTTTATTTTTTTATTATTTTTGTAAATGGCTAAAGATGGTTTTAACCCCCAATAAGACAAAAACAATGAATTGGGTCCAGGGTTAAAACGGTAATTGACCCTATTTTTCAAAATTTTAAATCGGCGTTTCTGGGGGCGTGAGGCGCACGCGCCAGACGGTTTCCCGTCTCACGCCCTGTTCAGGCGGCGCGTGCGGCCTCCTTCGGTGGCTGAAAATTGGATCCCGGCGGACAGAACGATGCGCCGCCGCGTGGTCGTCCTCCCGCGGTGGTGCGTGTCACCACCACATGCCCGAAGACGCGGCGGGGGCCGGTTCAAGCCGCCGGCAACATTTCTCTCTCTCCGGAATGGCAAAGTTTCACTTCGGTCCTTCTACTTTCAATTTCCGGGTTGACTGTATATAACTCAATCAATTCGGTACAAAAGTTTCGATTTTTGCAATTTCGTCCTCTGATTTCAATTGACAATATATGTAAGTTGCATTTCAGCCCTTTGACTTTTAATTTTTTAATTTAAGCCCTTGATATTTGATTTTCATTTCAGCCCTTACACTTTTTTTTTTTTAATCCCTACTTTTGTCCATGTATATATAAGTGTATTTAAAATAATAATAATAATAATAATAATAATAATAATAATAATAATAATAATAATAATAATTTAATTATTTTTCATTCTTACTCTTGTTAATTTTTTTCCCTCTCGATAATTTGATAAGTTTTTTGTTTTTTGCCAGTAATAGCCATGGTGATTTTTTTTTATCTTTTGTTAAAGTTGCTAGAATATTTTTAATCTTTCATTTATTTTATAAGAATAGTGCTTATGTATTCTATTATTATAATAATAGTGATTATTTATTCTTTCATAATAAAAATAATAATAATAATAATAATTTTTAATTGGTTTTTCTTGCTTGCTATTTTGTTCATGCTTTTTATTTTTTTCCCTTGGTATAATTTAATAATTTTTGTTGTTTTTATTCTAGCAGCAATAATAATTTTAGATGTTAAGACTACAATGTTGCTATTGTTATAATATTTTAAATGAATATTGCTTCCTTTTCCCTGCTGTCTTTTTTTATTTGCTCTTGCTATGAATGGATTTTAATAATTTTATTATCTGCACAATAATCATTTCAGTAAGTTTTTTTTTCTTATTCAAATATTTTGCTCTTTTTTCTAATATTAGTGCGCGCTCTTTTGTGATCGTTTATAACGCAATGCCTATATTCTAAAAGATGTAATCTATGCTTAAACTCAGCTCAAAATTTTAAATATTTTATCTTTTAATCTATAATTTTTATTTACTTATATCATATAAATTAATCATTGTAGATTTAATTGTGTGAAATTATATACAAAAAAATACCCGCGGCAACGCGCGGGCACTTAACTAGTAATTATATAAAATTGAGACTTATACCCCTACCTAAGGGCAAGTCCACCGGGACTAGCCAACAGAGGAGACAAAGCTATATTTTAAAAAAAAATAGCTCTTTTTGTTAAATTTGTCACTCCAACAGGGAGAGCCAAATGAAGAGGCAAAATGCCTCTTCTATTTTCGAGAGGCATTCCCACAGGTTTCAGCCGGGGAGCCAAAACCCAAAATCTGACCGTTGTGATGTTTTTTACCGTTGCCATTGTACCAATAAAAACGAACATGAACACAGAAAACCAACATGAACACAGCAAATCAACATGAACACAGCAAACCAATTAATTGAAAAATTGCAAAAACACATATTTTACAGCAAACTCAAACAAGGAAAATCACAGCAAAATACCACAAATCCAACAAGTTGCATCTTCACTTCGTGTCAAATCTTCTGTCCACTGCATCATCGGTTTGTTTTCTAACTTAATCTATTTGTTTTTGTTCAAGTAGGTAGGTTTGTTTACAGAACCAAGAACTCATATAGAAATTAAGAGCAGAAGCTGAATTGATGTTTAAAGATGGGAGAGCAGAGCGAGAGGGAGCCGAGGGAGAGGGGGGAAAAGAGTAGAGTGAGAGGGAGAGGGACAGAGGCCAGATGGCCGAGAGGGAGAGGGACGGAGGCGAGATGGCCATGGGAGAGGGATGATGGCCGAGAGGGAGAGTGTGTGTGCGGCGCCTGGAAACGAAATGGGCAGAAATAGGTAGGGTTTCGTGTGTGGGGGGGGGGTATATTAGAGTATATTTAGGGAAAAGATGGGTAATTAATAATAATATTTAGTAAAAAAAAATAATATTTTTGATTAATTATGAAATTAATAAATTATGAATTTTTTGATCAATTAGATTAATTACATGTTTTAAATGTATTGTTAGATTTAAATATTGTGTAAATTTTGTATTTAGAATTGTTGTGGAGGTAATTAATAATAATATTTAAGAAAATAAAAGGAGGTCATTAATAATAATATGTAGTAAAAAAAAAATTATGTGAAATTGATAAATTACGAATTTATGAATCAATTAGCTTAATTACATGTTTTAAATTTACTGTTAGATGTTTAAACTGTGTAAATTTTGTGTTTAGAAATGGTGTGCATTTATTCGTAAATAGATATTTTTATCAGTTTTATTAATATTGTAATAAAATTTCAGTTAGATCGACAAGAGCAATAAGACAATGTATTTTTTTTATGCAGATGGACTCAAATGTGCGAAATTCATTCACTAACTCTCCTATAAGTGCGTCTGAACAGTTTGATTCTCAACAAAGTGATCTTAATGTTCATATTACTAGAAAATCACAAAGAAGTAAGAACTTCTCACCGGAAGAAGATTGTTTACTTGTATCTGCGTGGTTAAATACTAGCAAAGATCCAATCACAGGAGTTGATCAACAAACAAGACAATTTTGGGCTCGAGTACATGCGTGCTTTGTAGAGAATGGAGGAAACTTGAATAATCGTTCCCAAATAAGCATCTCAAATAGATAGCAAGAAATAAATAGAGAAGTTGCAAAATTTGTTGGGTTTGTTACCCAAATTGAAAACCGTCAACAAAGTGGAACGACTGAAGAATCAAGGGTAATGTTATATTTTCAACATTTACATATTAAATAAGTTGTTTAACATATTTATTATGTAACATAGTTTCGTTTATTGAATTTGTTTTTCCAGATTAATGATGCTCGACAAATGTATGCTTCAGTAGTTGGCAAACGATTTCAACTGGAACATTGTTGGGTTATCTTGAAAAAAGAACCCAAATGGCAATTTGAACGTGCAAGTCTTCATCAGAAGTCAAACAAGAAACAAAAAAATCATGGAAACGCAAGTCCAGCTACTTCAACTCCATCAACCGCTGATTCTGTTTCTTTAGGAGAAGACAGTGATACATTTTTTTTACCAAAATAGACCAATTGATCAGAAAGCTGCAAAGGAACGACTTAGACGCAGACAAGGAAAAGAGAAAGTTGGGGAGACAAGTGTATCAACTATGTTACAACAATTGAATGAAACCTTTGTTGACATTGAGGAAAACAAAAACAAAGACAGAAAAATCATGTTGGAGCAACAAGCTGTATTGATTAAACAAAAGTAAGAGAAACAAGAAATGGAGATTATGAAGATGGATACTTCTACAATGAATCCAATGGCTGCAACATATTTTGAAGAAAAAATGATGGAAATTATGGCAAAAAGGAGTACTAATTAATTATGTAGTTAATTTCATTGAATTATGTGTAATGGAATGTCTTTTAATTAATTATGTAAGAACTTATTGATTATTTGTTAATGTGTTAACTTTTATTTGTACTTTTTCTAACACTCGAAGATAATAAGTAACATTAATTAATTTCAAATACAAAAAAAAATACAATAACTTAAATAACATACAATAACTTAAAAAAATACAATAACTTAAAAACATACAATAAGTAGCTTAGATGTAATGATTATCTACTCATTACCGTATTGTTTCCATAAATGTTCAATCAAATCAGCTTGCAATTGGGAGTGCGTAGATCTGTCCCTGATTCGATTATTATTGTTAGCGGGTTTCTCAAAAATAATTATTTAATTATATAACTTACTCATATTAATTGTATAATGAATTGTATAATTACACTATATACAAAATAATTGAATTTTATTTAAAATAAGTTTAGCCACAACACTGGGGTATTATTTTTTATATTGGCTTTTTTATTGGTATATTTGTTAATTTATTTTAAAAAAAAATAATCTTTAAATTTATGTTTTTATTAATATTTTTTATCTGATTTATTTATAGAAATTATTTTTTAATGGTGTTATGCATATTTGATTTTTGAGAAGATTGTTTTAATTCATCTATAATTTTTTATTTGTTTTTGCATCGAAGAATTTTCTTTTTTAAAATTACAAAATTATTTTTAATAAGTTAATTCAATAAGCACAATTATCTAAATATACTATCTTGCGAGATTAAATAACCTTCAATTTTCTAGTTTTATTTATAGATATTGTTAATATTTTTGATTTATTAACCCTATAACTCTTGATTTATTTCATTCCATATGCATAAGCTTTTCAGAAACGTTTTTATATATGTGAAATAAAAACATTCAAAAGCATGCATGTATAATCTCTTTTTTTTTTGTGAGAGAGAATATGTATCCCCATAACACAGAGTAGGTCTAATGGCTCTAGCCTGAACCTCGTATAAAATAGACTGATACAATGCATACGCGAAAACCATTGACTGTTTCCCTAAATTTCTTTCTTTTTCATGTCCCATTTAAGGGGTGCATGGGAATATTTTTGTAAAATGTTTTTAAAAAAAATTGAATTTTTTTATTATTTTAAATTAATTTTTTTTAATATTTTTTAAATTATTTTAATGTGTTGATGTCAAAAATCATTTTAATATATTTTTAAACAAAAAATATTTTTAAAAATAACTCGAACGGACATTTACTTGTGCGTGCCATTGCTTTTGGACCAAGTCATCAGAGTGTTTAAGAACATGCCTCAGCTTCTTAGTTGTTTCCATCGAAATCTAAGAAGATCAGCACTTCCATGTGAAGTGCATGTGTCGTCTTCCTGGAAATTATTAAGAGCTTCAAGTCTTGGTCAAAGTCTTTGATAGACATTATCTTCCACGACAACTTGTGTTCTGGGGGGAGACATTATTTTATTTCATTTTCTGTGGGAGCTGAATCTATTACTTTGATTTTTCTTGTCCCACTTTGTTAATCTCTTTTTAATTGCATTTATTGTTTCCATCTGCGAAACACTTTAAATTGCCAGTGTAGCCGTATAGCCTTATTAAGAGCAACTTCCTAAGCAGCTTCGCATACCCGCGTGGATGGAAACTGTAAATATTTCCTACATGAATTTTTAGCAGGCTTCTCCTACCTGCGCAGAGTGAAACCATCTAAAAAAATTTCAAAGTGGATCCTCAAAGTTTCCAAAACAATTTTACTTGAGAAGTTGCTCCTGGAGGCATAATTGCATTGGATCTATTTCTCTTGCATGTATAAATGATGACATGTTCTGGGCTCAAAGTGCAAAAACTAAAGTGTTAACTGCCAGACTACTTTTTATAAAGAGACCGTTGGAAAAAACTGTTTTCAACTTACCAGATACATCTTTCATCGGTATCTATTAGTACAATGCCCTCCAGACACCAAATTATTGACTCAGCAGGAGGAGGAAGTGTACCTTTATCCTCAGCCTCAAACGGTCTCGGACTGGAGTTTTCTTTGAGACAAAAAATAATAATGAATCCAAGTGATTTTACCAAATAAGCTAGTTACTTTCCACAATCAATCTTCAATTGATCCAAATAATTATTATTGGCTGCACAAGTGATAGCCATATCTATGTCAAGAAGACCTCAGTGATATAAATGTTTCCGGATATATTCAAAACATTAGAGAGTATGTACAACTACATGTTTGTAGCAAGAAAAAATGAATCAAGAGTGAAAACTAGTTGATATAAATACCTCAAACACATTAAGCTCGCCTTTTACTCAAACGCCATGAATTAGGTTCATGGTATCTATCGTAGAGAGGTTCTAAGCGTTCTTGACGCTTTCGCTTGCTCATTTTTGTAGGATCTGCGACTTTAAAGAACCTGGGAGCTAGTTCCACAAGCCATTTGGGATCTATAACTGTGGCCTCACGCATATACTCTTTTGTAGTCATTACCAGCTCATGGTAGATGACCCAGTCTGGTTGTCTCTGGAAAAGAGCACTGCTGGGATGGATATAAACTGGCTGGTTCTCAACCAAAGTCCTATAACCCTCCTGTGGGTCCTTTCTAGCTGCATGAAAAAAGAATCCAGCTGCAATCGCTTTCCTTATCTTGGTAAAATTCTTCCCAGCACTGACGACATCTAATTTATACCTGGAATCCAACAACGGTGTTGAGTTAGAATCATGTAGACAAGCACGTTTGCACAGTAAGTGAGGGTTTTCTAGATCTACTATTAGCATTTCCTTATTTTAAATATCCAGCATATAAAACTGCTGGAAGAATAATTGTATCATAAGGGGGTCAGGAAGGAAAATAGCCAGAAACAATAACTGTTGCAGTTAAATGCATGGTAGGATTAGGAAACAACAATTTTCATAAGAACACACATGGAGTGAAAAGCTAGCAAATAAAATCAAGGGGTTAAAAGAGAATGTTGGGGTGGAAAGTTATTTACCAAAAACAACCAGTAGCACCGGTTAGAGGGAAAATGACCTTGAACAATCGTTAGCAACATTTATATGTAAATATCCTTGACAAAAGGTATTTACATGCTTGCAGGCAATTAGTTTTATCACTCAGCGCATTCACACAATTCAAGGGATGACAAATTCACCATATCTCAACAGGTTAGGAGAGTAATTAAATGTGTAGCGTACAAAAACACAAGAAGTTTACAGCCAAATGAGCCTTGACTTGTGGCTTGAGCAACTGGCAGTTAGTTGATAGTGCTCCCCTTGCCACCCCCATGAACAAGTGTAGGCATACTAATTGAATTGATGACAATAATCAAAATAATAATAATACAAAGCATACAATCCTGGACTGGCCAAAATTTATTTATTTTTTTAAAAAAAGGCAGAATGCATCATGTATATCAGGACAAACATAACAGCAGATATCCAATGAACAAGCTTTTCATGCTAAAATGCTCAGTGACATGCATACCCGTAGAATCCCATAATTCACGATAATAAGGATATTAATAGCACTATACAATGCTCTACCACAAGCATATTAGCCAAGGCCAAATATCATTGTTCTTAATCATGCACAAGTCTCAGAAAACTAATGACGAACATCAATAAAGAAAACATCGAGCAAGGATGATATAAGATCATGAAAAAGATATCCGTTACAACAAAGGAGGTTGCAGATCTTACTTATCCATGATGCTTAGAAGCTGTTTTCTGACATCCTGTGCTCTCCTCAAGGATCGGGATTGGACAAAGTTCTCAAAACACCACGGTCCTGAAAAGTTCTTGGCTTTCCAAGCCTCATACACAGCAAGCAAAGTCAGATGGTCTCCCTCAGGCTGGAAAAACTTGGCCTTCTTCTGATCAGCTTGAGCTTGTTTCTCTCTAGGTCTGTAAAAGATGTTACCAGTTTGGATCATGGCAATGATAGTCAAAATCTCATCACTGCACCCGAGGTCTACACTACCCAGCAACATTTTAGATAATGGTGGATCCAGAGGAAATTCTGCCATTTTCCTCCCTAGTTTCGTCAGAAGTCCTTCCTCATCCAGAGCTCCAAGGCTGTATAGCTGTTCCATTGCAGAGATCAGGGCCTGCGGTGAAGGTGGATCCATAAAATCAAAAGACAATAGATCATTAATTCCCATAGCCTTCATTGTAAGCGTAGTGAATCCAAGATTAATTCTTTGGATTTCTGGAACCGAGGTTGGAGACATCTCATTGCGGTATGCACTTTCTGTGTAGAGACGATAACATTTTCCAGGCCCGGTACGCCCAGCACGCCCAGCTCGTTGCTTGGCAGATGCTTGTGAAATTGGTGTTATAACTAGAGAATCAAGCCCTTGTTTTGGATTATACACATTCTGCTTGGCAAACCCAGGATCAATAACATAAAATATCCCATCAATAGTCAAAGAGGCTTCAGCAATATTAGTAGCCACAACCACCTTTCTCTTCCCAGGTGGGGCAGGATCAAAGATTCTTGACTGCATTTCACTAGGAAGAGCACTATAAACAGGCAATATGATCAATTCAGGAACGTTTTTTCCTAATCCTTTCATCCTCTCATAAAGAGACTGACATGCAAAATCAATCTCCTCCTGACCTGTCAAGAATAGAAGTATGTCACCTTCAGGTTCTGTCAAGTGGATTTGCAAGACAGTAATCAGAGATGCATCTAAGTAGTCACTTTCTGGCTGTTTGGTGTACATTATCTCCACGGGAAATGTTCTCCCAGGAATCGTGAATATGTTACAGTTGAAGAAATACCCTGAAAATTTCTCTGCATCCAACGTGGCCGATGTGACAATCAAGCGAAGATCAGGTCTTCTCTTCACAAGTTTCTTGAGCAACCCAAAAAGGACATCAGTGTGAATGGTCCTCTCATGAGCTTCATCTAGCATGATCACCGAGTATTGAGAAAGGTTTTCATCAATCAGAATCTCCCTAAGTAGCATACCATCTGTCATGTACTTGATCACAGTATCTGGTCCAGTGCAATCCTCAAAACGAATAGCATAGCCAACTTCCTCACCTAAACGACAGCCGAACTCTTCAGCCACCCTCTTGGCTACAGACATAGCAGCCACCCTACGAGGCTGAGTACATCCAATCTTACCCCTAGTGGTATAACCTGCCTCGGCAAGATACTGTGTCACCTGAGTAGTCTTACCTGAACCTGTCTCACCAATAACCACCAGAACCTGATTGTCATGGACGGCCTGAATTAACTCTTTTTTCAATTTGTAAATTGGCAAGCTCTGCCTCTGTTCCTGGAGAGATAACTTGGATCGCTGCCCAAATGTCAGTGCTTTCCCAAATGCATCCTTCTTCCATTCAGGCATGTCATAAGCAGATAAGCCAACACCACGCAGCTCTTGGGCAAGATGCCTCTCACCAGTCTCGGGCATTGGGTCTTCCCAAGGACGATTAAGGTCCTTTGGTATTGAATCAAGCATAGTCCTCTGCTGCTGCTCCCTCACTTCTCTCCTCTCCTTTATAAGTGCAGACTGCAGAGCAGCTGCACGACTCAACGAACCTTCAGGATTCTTAAAAATCTTAACTGGTGACATATCAACAGAATACCTAGTCTGCCCTTGCAGAAATGCAGGTTCATCCTCATTCATCTCAATCTCAAGCTCTTCCTCAACTCCGTCTTCTTCATAAAGCAGCCCATCTATTTCCTCATCATACATGGGGTACTCTTGCACGCTCAAAACCCCTGAAGCAATCAACTGTTTTGCTTCCCACTTCTCTGGCGAGCTCATTCTCTTTAAGGGTCTCCGTGATGGACCAGAATCCTCCTCCTCCACAATCCTAATCCCTGACAACCCCCTCCTCGTCACCGGCCCCTCCTTAGACGAACCCAAAGCATTACTCCTAAAACCATCGTCCTCACCAACCCTCTTCTTCAATGGAAGCAAATCTTTCCCACTATTCTGATCAACATCCCTCATCGAAAGACTCATCTTGTTCCCTGAGACTGAGATCACCTTAACATAAACTTCCTGGTCCCTCTTAACCACGTCCTTTGCATTCCCAACTCTCCTAGTTGCAATCTGCGAAACATGAACCAAACCCTCCTTTCCCCTAAAATCACTCAACTGGACAAAACAACCTGTATCCATCACCCTCGACACCCTCCCCTTATAAACCCCATACAATTCCGGCTCACTGCTATTACTACCACCATAACCATGTTTCCCATTCCTTCTCTCCCTCTCTCCTTCACCATACTCTACATCATGCTCATCTCTCCTTCCTCTATCTCTTCTCCTATTATCTCTATCATACCTATCTCTTTCTCTCTCCCTCTCACCTTCACCATCCTCTACATCATGCCCATCTCTCCTTCCTCTATCTCTTCTCCTATTATCTCTATCATACCTATCTCTTTCTCTCTCCCTCTCTCTATCCCTATCTCTCCTATCACTCTCTCTATGTCTATCATCGTTATCTCTTTCTCTATGCCTGTCTTCATTCTCTCTTCTACTTTTCTCTTCAGCTTCAATTTCCAGTTCCCTATCAATTTCTTTCACTCTGTCTCTGCTATCTCTAATCGAGAGAGCTTTAAATTTAGAATCTTTACCTGACCCATCATTCTCCTTATCTTTTTTTCCCTCCTTCTCCGCTTTCGGCGGCAGAATCGCGTGAATAATCTTCAGCAATGTCCGAACAAAGTAATCAGGCATTTCTGCTCCATTTTCCTTCAGCTTCGCATCGAACTCGTCTACTGTTTCGCAGCTCCGACCTAAGTCGGTGATGAACTCAGCTAAGATCTTATCTCCAAAGCCCAAGTGAGTTTCGAGTTCGCTGCAGACCTTGGAGACGAGGGAGAGGTACTCGAGCTTCTTCAATCCGGCGTCGGTTTCCATTAGAAAGAGTTGGAATGTGGAGATCGTAGAGAAAAAGTTGTTAAGTTTAGGGTTTTCGGTTTTTTCTGAATTTTCTTTTTTCGTCATCTGATACGAATTTGATTCTTTATTTTATTTATTTTTAAACGCGTGATGTTTCTTCAAGGGATGAAGGCGGTGCTGTGGTAGGGATAAGCAAACGGCAAAGTAAAGGCCCAATTTATCTTGGATAGTGATAGGCCCAATATATATATTACATGTTCAGGCCCATAACGTGTAATCTAGCCTAGTGCTTTAGCCCAAATGAGGATTGATTTTTTATTTTGTTTTTAATTTAGCACATATTTGCTTGTTTTTTTCACGAATATCAAATAATTTCTATGTTAAGTGATTATGGAGATTTCTAAAATATCTTTTATTTTTTTGGGCAGTTGTGTACCATGTGATGGTGCTGACTAATAGGTTGGAGAACAGTTATTGGATATTTATAAATAAATAAATTATTGTTATTTTAATGGAAAATAATATTTTTTTTCTATGATAGAATACATACCTTCCAAAAATTATCAGTGTAATAGTAATAGTATTACTAAACTAAAAAAAAAAAAGAGGTATGAGTGATGTTGGATGACATGTATCTCATGGAAAAAAATTTCGGTGGTATTGCTACCAGAGTAGTCTCTTTCTATACAAGACTAGATTGCCGGAAAAAAAGAGGGCTGCAACAATAGACAATGGCTGCTACCCGCTCTGAGTTCACCTTTTTCCCAGCATAGATATGAACAACAATCTTGCAAGCAATATAATCACATGACCTCTATGCTTTCATCTTAATCATCATCATCCTCGAGATCAACTACCATCCTCAACTTCCTTTTAAGTCTGGCACTTGTCACTACTGTGTCAGAAGCTGCAGCATCCTCCAAATCTTCTAATGCGTCATCCATTTGTTCATATGGTGTATTATCTACATAATTGACTGGTGAAACACCTGTTGATTTTCCACTTCTGTTGTCAATTGCTTCAGCTTCCGAAGCACTATCCTTGCTGACATGGTCAGGAACAATATCCTCTTCAATCCCTGCCACATCCCGCCCAGTGAACTCTCTGCCTCTGTCCCTGAATTAAAATAGCAGGCAACTTATACTTCAGACAATCCACTGACCACTAACAGTTGATCTCTCGTGTCTCAGCAACAGATGCTTAGTTGATGCAATACAACTCTCACAGTTATTTCTACAGTTCACTTCTCATTAGATAAGGGAAGTTTTAAACCTAATTCAAGTAAAAATATACCTTTGTTCTGGATCATTAAGAGCTTCATCCCCAGCATCTTCACCGGGCATTTCACTCTCAGTTCGGAGCTCTTTACCTTTAGCCTTAGATAGGAGCTTCTTGGTTTTGCTGAATCGAAAAAGATAAAGGTAGTAATATAGCAAACCAGAAAACACATGATATGAGATGAAAGCATGCCACTTGAGGTGTTTTTCAACAGAGCTAGACAGCAACATTTTAGAGAGAGAGAGAAAAACATAGCTAAGTAGCTGTGATTGTCCTTCCATGGAGAAAGAGAGAGACTCACTTGATTTTAGAGCTCAAGATTTCATTATCAGAATTGTCAGAAATCTCTCCTTCGTTATTCTGTTCCCCAACAAACAATCTACCACCGGCATTGTTTTTGGGCCTGAGAAAGAATAGGTAGTTTATGAGTAAACTGAGTGAGAAGTTTATGGATAAATACAAATCAATTCTGATAGAACTTCTTGGAAATAGAAAACCAAGCGATACTTTGCAAGAAAGTCCAAATGCAAAAAAACATTTAACGAGCTGTGCAGCAGAGAATCTTTCATGTGTTTTTCAATTCAAATGGTTTTTTAATAAAATTGTTCTTTTTTTCTAATGACTTTCACTGAAGAGATAACATTGATTAAAGAGTATTCTAACTGCATCTCTTACTAAAAGCAAATAACTGTTTAGCAGAAGGAAGTTTTATCAGGAAGCTGAAAATACATCAGCAAACGGAACTTCATATTAGAACTGGTCCAGTAGATAGTGCCAAACAAAAATAACATATAAACTAAAAGAGAAATAAATCGCAAGTAAAAACACTGGATAACAACGTTAAGTCACAAGCAATATGTCAAGTTCGAGGATACAATTCATCCTGCATTTCTCTTCACAGTAAGAAAGAAAGTTACTTGAGAATAGAGCATAGAAGTTCATCATCAGAATCACTAGATTCTCCTTCAATGTTCTGGCTTGGCAACTCATCACCAAATAATACACCATCATCCTTGTTTTTACTCCTACAAGTCAAAAAAATAAATAATTTTAACCGGTATTAGCTTTTGAGCTACAAGTAAATCTACCAATATTTGGCAAGAAATTTTACAGCCAAGTTTTTCTAGTTGCAGCTGCTTATCTTGAAGGTTTATTTTTTGTCTGTTCTCACATTGCAAAGGACACGTGCTCACAAATAATATACCAAGTCAACCGTGCCTATAGAGGCTATCGGTGCATACGAGGATAAAAACAGAAACTAGCCTCATGCAATACCAAGGAATTAATCGCAGCAGGAAACTAAACATGAACTTAGATGAATTGGTGATTTATGAAGTAATCAGAGAACTTTATTTCTCTGATTAACATGGTTCGTATAATTAAGCAAAAATATTAAGGGAAGAACCATGTGGCCTTTGACACAGTATAAATCACCTTAATGCTAATCTTGTTGGGGAAAACTTGGATCAGTTTAGTGAAAAAGTAAAAAATTAGACCATATAATCGGTTTTGAGTTTGGCATTAACTAAAATTTCAAACTAGCAACATTTCTCAAGATTCCAAACTTTAGTAATCACTTCCAAATGCTAGAGTAGAACTAATGTCAAGTATGGAGCATGGTTTGCACAAGTCACAAAAACAACATTAAAAGGAATTCCCAAAGCCAAGGGCACTAAAGCAGTACCTATTTTTTAACGATAACAATGTTTCATCATCAGAATCTTGTCCAACAGAAAAGTCATTCAGTTCCTCATCTCTGAGATGTATATCTGTATCAGAATGCTTCTGCCGAGGAGTACGTAAACCAAGTTGCTTAAGTTTTCTGGACACCTGAGCAGCTGTGAATGAATTATCAGATCCCAGTGCATTTGCAATCATATAGCTGCATCTTCGATGGTCTTTGAACCTGTAGAAAGTACCAAAAAAAATGTCCTCAAGTTAAAAACATCATTCCACAAAAAAAGATCCCACTACTTCAATCAAGGCTTTTTTTAAGTTGGAACGTGAAGAGAATAAATGCTAAACCATAGAGCAGTAATTATTTCCCAGTGCTCCTGCATCTAATAGGTGGGTGAAGATAATGTAAGAATGAATCATGAGCACAAGTTAATGGATCGCATTCAATCTTAGGTTACAACAACACTCACTGCTCAAATAATGCTTTAATCAGTTCCTCCTGATCTTTGTTGAAGGCCCTCACTCTTCTCCTAGTACTCCTGTTGAAAGGCATCGCATCAGACATCTTGGATAGAAGAGGGAATTATCTTGCAAGCATTTTGTATTTTAAATCATGCACTAAGATATGCTTTAGATAAGAATCAAGTCTTGAGAGCTCAAAGATTCAGCTTTGAATACAAATACTGAACATTGCACTAAAAGACCCATGAAAACAATTGCATTCAAAAGCATTTCATTAACACTTACAGCCTTGGCAAACTTCCTTCTAAATCAATTGAATTGAGAAGATTGCTTTCTTTTTCAATTATCTCTCCATTTTCACCAAGTCTATCAGGATTAGTAGAAAATGGTCTACCAACAGAGCGCTTCCTTTTCTTCAATGCAACTTTCAATCCTAGCTGCTTGAGCTTGTTGATAACTTGTGCCGGTGAAACTTGACCATCAGGATCTAAGGATTCCGCAATCAAACGACTGCAATTTTCGTCATCTTTGAATCTACAAGAGCCATCTTTGTCATAACAGATGCAGCGAAAACAATTTAAGAAACTCCAATGACAGAATGAGTTGCTCAAATAAGCTACCATTCAATTTTCATGGAGAAGGCAAAAATGCATACAATCAGTTCGTGATAATAAAAGATTAGAAGAAAAAGACAATGAAACTCCATCAATGCATTCAGCCAGGACTATCATTTAATCTAATGAGGAAATGCTTGCAGTCCAAAAATGGCAGGGCCTAGGCACTTACTTCTCATACAGATCTTTTATTTTCATCTCCATCTCTTCTGTCAGAACAAATCTTCTCTTCCTCCTAGGAACGCTTACACTTTCATGTTCTGCAGCATCTCCTCCACTGCAACAGCCAAATACAATAAATAAGGGGAAAACCAAGAATCTTACATCCGAAAAATCATAACATAGAGATTTTCCAAAATTATACTATTCACTACTGTATATCCTATCAATGTTGTTGCTTGAAATAGATGTAATATATTTCTGCACTCTAGTCTTCACCGATTCTCCCTTTTCTTTTAACCTTTCATTCTCAGCTACAAATGGTTAATAAACCATCCTCATGAAAATAAGACATGATTGGATTCCTTGCAGACCAAGAAAATACTTTATTTACATCTGAAAAAATGCCATTTTCCGACAAAGCCAGACTTCTCCCAGATAACAAAAGATTATTAAATTATGTTGCTAACGCACCCATGTAAAAATTTCCGAATTCCCTTTTATAGAAAAGTATAAGTTACACAGCAGTGAGTTAAATCAAGGAAAACAGGCATGTCTTACCTTTGATATCTAGGTTCATGAGGGATCACAACATCTGCTTCATCCTCACCCAGTGCATCTGCTATGCTTCTAGGAGCCCATATCTTCCCCTGTGATGACCCAATATCTTCATTTTCTGGAGCATTTCCCCAGCCCGCACTTTCTTTCTTCAAATGACCAAGCTCATGCAACATATATTCAGCATTAATGTAATGGCATTCTTTCCGGGATTTCCAAAAGAGAACTTCTACAAAAAGAAGGGGCTGATTCTTCATTTTTCTTAGCATTCTTCTAACCAAACTCGTAAGGAAATCAACAATATTAGCATATTCCTTGCATGGACATGACTTTTGCTCTTCCAGAATGTCATAGAATGTCGTGAGCAGCGATAACTGCACATTTTTTATTTCCAAAAACAGAACAAAAATAAGAGATGATTACGCTTGTGCCCAATATTCTCAAGGATGGGATTTTGAGTTTTGAACCTGATATAGCATTGGAGAGAGATCCAAATCATCAGTGATTCTCTGCAACATGCATACTATGTAGTGATTTGTGCTGACAGAATTGTTCTTATAGAACCCAAGTAACCAGCACAAATTCTGAATAATGCTGTGGTTTGCCAAAGATGATATAAAAGTAGAGACTTTAAAATCAACTTCATTATTTGCAGCAGGTTGCTCATCTCCTGAAGAATCATCAGAGCTTCGAGAAAGATCGTCAATATCAATATTTTTTTTCTCCGTCTGCAAATTGTTTCCAAGATTCTCCATCTCTGGTACAGATATTTCAGGCTTTTCAAGAACATCAACATTCATGTTTTCTTCGTCACCAGAAGTTGCAATTTCTGGGCTTTTCTTTTTCAAAACAGTTGATTGTTCACTATTAGACAGAGAAGTAGGATCCTCGATAGTGGCTTCAGCATCACACTGTTCATTGACATTTTCCTTCTTGTCACTCAATATTTTCTTCTTTCTACTTCTCGACTTCTTAGAAACCTTGATCATGAAACGAAAGTTTTAATTTTGATCTTCACAAAAGAAAAACTTTCTAATACAGAAGACTAAGACATTTGGGATTTACAACAACAAAAGTATGAAACTATGGATGCAAAAAAAACACGATTTCAAAGAAGTGGAAATTCTATAACTATTGAGGAAATATAAATGAACCACAATTGGTTGTACTTTTCCTTTCTTCTCTCAGCAAGTAAATGGGTCTAGAGTTTTATGTTTGACAAACAGATTCACATTTGGCTCAACATTGGTTGTGGAAAAAACTAGTAGAATTAAGACTTTGGTATGACTACGCATTGAAAGTGAACTAACATCATTTCCTTTATAGCAAAATCAATGAATTTCACTTCCCAAAACTCCCATTGTTGCTTGAATCCTATGGGTGTTGTATCATACTTTGGAGTTGGCTGCAGTTTAGAGAGAGGAGAGATTGAGAGAGAGCAGTAAAAAGGGAAAAGAAAGAAAGTGTAGGGAGATTGGAAAAAAAAATCTGAAATTAGAAATTTAATAACCTACAGATTAGTCAGTGAAAGAGGAAATCTAGGACATTTTTGCACTTAACCTGCTTGCAGAGGGCACACATGGCAGCTCGGATATATCTACATTTGTCGACATGTAATGGACAGCTACTTATTATTTGTAATTTTGTATAGCTTTTTGTTCAGTGATAAAGAATCAAAGAAAGTGAAATGATTCTATACAAACGAGACAACTTTTCAAGCAAGATGCATTACAAGTTCATGAAAAGGAAAAACTAGAAAGAAAACAAATGCTGAAATTGCTACAGCTAGATCCAAAGTCTTTATTTTCTGTAGGTCAGTATTACCTGGTATTGCACCAAAGATACAAGACCACAAAGTTGATCTCATTAAAGGCTCGCAAAAGAATCGTTAAGAGGGATTTAAGGAAAGTAATTTCAAAAGGTTAGTAACTATCAGATGGCACTAGGTGAAATTATATAAAGTCTTACAGAAACATGACAAGTATTATAATATTGGCAGAATGTGGCAAATTTCCAAGTTAAACTACACCTACATTGAATTTACCTTTTTTTTTGTTTTCAATAAATAGATTTGTAAATCGCCAGCTTCTTTTCAGCATGGTATGATGACTAATTTAGTCAAGTTCACATGTTACAGAACTATCTTACAAACAAAGCACCATTTCAATCTGCTTAATGCATTGATAAATTCAAAAGGAAAAAAAAACTACTGAATTACCCTGTAAAGAAAAGCATAACTTACTCTTAAGGTGCCACGTGTTTGAAGATTCTCCATCAGCCTTACAATTAAATGAATCATTTCTACCAGATCTGAAAGATCACTGACCAGGAAAATAAAAACATAGCATCAGCAACAACATCTTGAAGCATGTTCAAAAAACCACATTTCTGCACGTGCATAGCCTTTGTAAATGTTTGTTCACAAAAACAAATAAACTTAAAATAGGCATACAGTTAAGAAGAATGTTTGCTGTCCTTTTGAAATAATCAGATATCACAAATATAAATGAGGGAGCACGAATTGAGGGCATTGAGTTTAAAATTAATAATATATTTGATTTGAATGAAACTAAAACTAATCTTGATTTGAATGAAGAGATGCAAAAATAATACAAAAAATGACAATATTGAAAAAGCTTTCTCATTAAAAGCTGCACTCAAATTCCTAGTATAACTAGAAACACATGAATAGCAAGTGAGGCTCTCAAATCATTCAGAATTTTATGTTTGTAGAACTAGAGTTCCACAATCAGGGCATAATTGCGTTAAAAGAACCAAAAGATAAACCACGAGTTTATTTTAGGTTTCTTAGCATAAGAAGAGAACCTTTTGGTTTGCTTGTGTGTGTCAAATGATTTGATCAGGCTCAGGAGGAACTGAGTCATCCCTTGATCAGTCTGATCATAGAACAACTTGTAAAGCAGGATGCGAGCTGTTAAAGGCTCCTTAGAATCTCCTGGCATCAACTTAAGCACCAAATCTAACATGCGAATCTGTATTAAAACAGAAGCTGTAACTCAAGCACCCCTCAACACGCAGATCTGTATATTTTAGGGGAAAGAATGAGGAGGGGAAGGGGGAGACATCATCAAGTTATTTATAATTTACCATAATTCTCATAAGAGCACCAGCTGCAGACAGAAACTTATAATCATGTGTCACTTTCAAGCCTTCAAAAGCATTTTGCCATCTTGCAATGACTAGTAGAAACATTGATTCGTTCATTGATGCTGCAATGGGTCCACATATACCTCCTTTGAATGATGTGTTATCAGCATACTCATCAGAGAAGGCTTGAGAATTGTCTTCTTCCATATTTGGCTGGTAAATGACAAACATCCACAAGCAAATGAGTAACATGATGTACCAGAAGAAAATATTGCAGCAATTTGAAATATAACTTGTACAAAATATATGAGAAGGTAGTGACAGAAAATAAACAGGACTCAGAAAACCCATGACAGTGGGTTTAGTCATATATTTGAACTCCAAAATTGTAGCATCAGTCAAAAAGTTTCACCACTATCAACTTGCTCACACAGCTACAAGTCACTCCTACAACATCATTTTCAACAAATTGGAAGTAAATAATATTTCTTTGAATATTATTCTTCTCACATGAACCATCACGTCAATGTATCCTTCAAAATTCAACAGCAGATTATCAACTTACTGAAAATATTTAGAATTGACCTTGCAAAAACATGACAATTATTATATGATTGGCAGAATGTGGAAAAATTCAACACAACGATACTCTAACAAACAATTGGTTGATTTTTTAGACTAACTTGGAGATTCATTTATGACTGTTTTGGAATTCCAAAAGTTCATTATATGACAAAAGAAAAGGAAAAACAGCAAAAGACAAGAGTGATAACTTCAAATATCAAGCCAAATGACAGAAACTAACTACAAAAATACACTTCTATTTAAATTGAAGCCATCAGAGAATATAGAATTTCTATCAAAGTCACAAATATAGATACAAGTACACCTCATATCTCACCTTGGAAGTAAAATACTTGTGATACTGAAAAGAAGTAACAAACTGAGCAACCTGAAAGAAAACAACAATGTCACTGTTTTGAATTGCATGATGCTCCTTCTCAATATCTTCACGGATCGACTCCATCAAATCTGACATGAATTCAGTTCATGATAAATGTTAGAAGTATAATCAATAGAAAGCAAAAGTTCCATGTAAGATGAATAAATTCCAGAACATATACCATTGTAACCTCCTGATAGAAACTGGTTCAGAAAATCATGCAGTAACTCCAAAATATCATCCTTCATTGAAGGTAATCTCTCGTGGTCCCACAAAATCTTTTTGCTGGGACCCTTTTGAGCTTTATGAGGTTTAAGTAGAATCTGAGAGGCAGAACTAGGGTTTCCTTTGCATACTGTTTTAGAACCATCCTGGAAAAGAGAAGGGAACAAAACCACTTACATTACAAAAGTTTCATACAAAACCCCTCAAAAACATCATTTATAGTGAAACTTCATACCATGGCAAGTCGGGTAAAGGTTCCACTAAATTGTGAATGACGGACCACATTTCGTTGTCTAGAAAGCTTCATTTTTTTTTGTTTTTCTTCTTTCATAATGGACTTGAGAATGTCAAGAGATGTGCTGCTCCCGCAAACCTACCAAATTAAACTTATTAAATCAATTTCTACATGCACACCATGTAACAATTGGATGTCTAAAGCAAGGGTAAAACCAGCACAAGGATACTCTGCATATCTACAACAAAAGCCAAAAGACAATAACAATAAAAGTGCTTGCTGATTCAGTTTGCAGGAAATAACATTAATGGGAAGAGAGAGAAAAGGGATGGGGCCAAAAGGCTTTTTTTGCTTTTGAGAAGGACAGTAATTCAAGATCAAGATTACAAGATATAGGAGGCTTTGCTCAACCTAATTTCAACTTTACTTGTTTACAAAACAGAGGATTTTCTGGTTGCCACAAAAAATTTACCAATGAAGGAGATGAAAAGAATGCTCGCTAACCTTGAAATCCTTTAGACGGGCATTAACAATCAACTCTGGCTCTTGACCCAAGAAAATGTAATGGAAAATTTCTAATAAAAGCAAGTTATCATGAAGAAAATAACTGCATGAACCCTTTATATTCTGAGCTATAACTAGAATAATGTCCATTACATTTTCATGGAACAAAAGTTCCAAAAACCTATCCCTTAGAGACAAAAACTGACTTGCTGATTCCCCAACTTTCTGCAACATCGAAAAATCATGAATTGCTAGAACGTTTCTAAACAATGTCAGCACCAACTGAACCAGTTTCCAGTCATCCTCGGTAAACGCCTCACTGCACCACACCCAATCAATATTAAAAGGAAAACCAAAAGCATTTCTCCAAATGAGCAGTTAAAATAAAACATTATTTACCGGTCCAAATTCTCCAATGGGCCTTCAAGAAGCGAAACAACCACCGGAATCGTATCACTAAGCGTAATCGCAGCCTTCAAACCCCATAAATATTCTACTTGTAGCCATATATCACTAGATGACGGCTCAATTGGCATAGTAAGAAACACTAAAACCTTAACTAAAATGTTTTCAAAAAACAAAAACACAAGTCAATACCGGACCTTTATCAATATACAATTAAATTAAAATAAAAATAAAAATTAGCATTAACCTGCATTTAAGACCAAATTACGGTCATCTTGACAATACTGAATAATCGGTATTAAATCTTTCCCCACAGTATTCCATTTACAAACTTGCTTAAATACTCCTCGCGTTTGCGGATCATCGCGCCGTAAAAATCTCAACAAATCCTTTAAATTATCTACAATCACAGAAGGAAAAAAGAAAAAAGGAAATTCCAATTTAAAACATAGTACCAAAATTGTTATCATTACAAAGTAAAATATATTTATATATTTTTGATTGAAAAACTTACCTGAGCAGTTAGCGCCTTTATTGTAACCAATTCGATTTCCGTTGTCGTCTTCTTCAGGGGTGCCTAGACCGACGCAGATACCAGCTAAACCTTGCATTTCCATTTTTTAAGGTTTCGGCGTGAGAGATTGATTTAGGTTTTCTTCTGAGAGATTGATTTAGATTTTCTTGTGAGAGATTGATTGGATCTGATGTTAAGCTGTGACGGTAAGAAAAATGGCCGAGGGAAATTGGGGGTGTCGATTAGGATTTTGTTGTTGGCGGGAATTTGGATGCGAGTTTTCCCGCTCTTTTTATGCGGAATACTTTTTTTTTTTTTTGGAGAATGAGAGAATTTGGTGCTGCTGATTTATAAAAAGCTTCTTATGACATATTATGTGGCAGGATGTGATTGGTTATATATATTCTAATCGAGATCCTGGCGTAGTACGGATGCTGAAGCAAGTTAGAAATACATCAAAATGATGTTTTTTTATTTTTTTAAAATTATTTTTGAAATCAGCACATCAAAATGATCTAAAACACACAAAAACATATTCATTTAAACTATAAAAAAAATTAAAATTAAAATTAAATTTCGGCCAAAATCCGGTGGGATCGCAATGCCAAACAGGGAGGGTTAAACGGGGTCAAATTTCAAGTTTGGGCTGTAGAAACGCAGGTTATATATTCTCATTTAATATTTGATTAATGAGTAAGATAAAGTTTTATATACAAAAATCTCTACAGAGAAAATTATAAATTGTTATAACTATAGGATTTTTGTTGCATAACATCATTGTTTTTACATACTCATGATCAATGTTTTATTGAGATTTAATATTAATTAGAATTGTTAAGATTGAAAATTTTTTCTTTTTTATGAAATGAATCAGATCCACATGAAAATTTTATGTGGAGATATTATAAGCACATGATTTTTAGATTTAAAATTACTAAATTATCTTACATAGAGGGTGTTATATTTTAATTTTGCTACATATTGTCCTAATCAAGGACAATAAATGAACATATATCAGATATAATATAAATTATATAAAAGTATTTGAGTAATCAATAATAGATTTCATCGCCCTAGGTAAATCGGAAAAAAGTTCTTATATATTCTCAAATATTATTGATTATAAATCTCTTACGCAAAGTGAAATGAGATTTCAAATCTTATTTAAAAAAATCAATAGCCATATGGTATCGAGAACAAACATGATTTGATAGAGTAAATATGTTTTATGCTATAATATTTAAATCAGAACATTGTTGGTGAAAGGATAATAATTTCATTGAAAAACTGTTTAGTAAAATGTCAAGTTAAACCTTTTTATGATTTTCTTATTCTGGGGTTTATGACAGGTGACAGGTTGTTAAATACTATATTTGATCTTAAAATATAAACCACAACTCTAAAAAGAAATTATTATCAATTTAACAACAAGTTGTTAAGAAACTTAATGGATCACACATATAATACTCATTGGTCAAGGATCAAAATATGATAAATAATCAAGTGTAACTTCATTGTAAGTAAATTTTAGAAATTAGGGACTAGAATGTAATTAATATAGGGAATTACAATTTCAAACCTATAAAAAATCAAGTAAGTACTTGATTGAATAAATTCATAAAATTAGCCTAAAATAATATATAGAATATTATTTAATTGAAAAATTGATACTTTTTATTTATAATTTTTTTAGATTTTATTATAAATAAAATGTTATGCCTTGGTGTATGATGTAAATGTAAGTAGTTTATAGCACATTACCTTATAGCTAAAACAGAATGGCCCCGTTCACTGTAGCTTTTCACTGTTCACACACACACAAATTACTGTGGACTCGCAATTTTCTCCGGTGCTTCTCGCGTGTATGTGCTCTTTTTTTTTTTTTTTTTTAATTCACAGACCTTCTTTTTCTAATTGGTATGGTGGAAAAAGACATAAAACTAATTGTGGCCGAGTGGTTCTCCTGCGCGCTGAACTCAGCGCGCAGGAGTTCGACCCTCTCCGGCCACAAACTTAATTTTTTTTGTGTTTTTCCCGCCCCCTAAATTACGTTTTATTTATTTTTATTTCAAAAATAAAGGCCCCGCTGACCAGAAGTAATTTAGAAAGATTCTTCTTTCAATTGGGATCGTTTTTATCGATTCATCTCTTTCCCTTGCTGAATTTGTTTTTTTTTTTTTTTTTTTTTCTAAATTACGTTTTATCTATTTTTATTTCAAAAATCCTAATTTAACCTCTCCGCCCAGAATTTGTTTTTTTTTTTTTTTTTTTTTTCAAAAATCCTAATTTTCGAAAATTTCTCTATGAAATTTGCTTTCTGTTTTTTTTTTTTTTTTCTAAATTCAGGTTTTTTTCCCTTCTAAAATCCTAATTTTGGAAAATTACTTTATGGAAAATTTGCTTTCTATTTTTTTTATAACCGTGCTTCCTTTTTTTTAAATAGTAATTTTCACTATTCAATACTACTTGAAAATTTTTTCTCTATTTTTTTATTTTAACCGGGTTTTTTATTTGTTTTTTTTAACCAGAATTTCCATTGCAGCTTATGAGCATTGACTAATCTCTGAATCTATTTTTTTATTTTTTTTACCACTTATACATTTTTTTCATGACCAGGGTGTCCGGGTTAATTTACACGCACCATTATTTTTTTCTCATCACTGTTTAAAAAGATGCTTGCCCCTTACATTTTTTTTATAACCGGACATTTTATTTTAATAAACGGGAACCTTTTTTTAAAAAAATAATTATAGGACCAGGGTGTCCAGGTTAATTTTTTTCCTTTTAACCGAGTTTTTTTTTTTTTAACCAGGGTATCCGTGACAGATTACATGCACCACGACTAATCTCCGGATCAATTTTTTTTTTCTCTGTTTTTTTTTCCACTTATATATTTTTCTGTTTTTCCCCATGACCAGGGTGTATGTATCAATTTACGCGCACCATAATTTTTTTCTCATTACTATTTGAAAAAATTATTTCTTTTTTTAAAAACCGGGCTTCTATTTTTTTTTTTTTACAACGGGGTGTCGGGGCTAGCTTACACGCAACACGATTAATTTCTTGACCCACTTTTTTAATACATTTTGTTCATGTTTTTTTCCACTTATATAGTTTTTTTGTTTTTTTTTTATAATCTGAGTGTCCAAACCAGCTTACGAGCACCACAATTTTTTTCCCACGAATATTTTTTTTATCTCTGGATCCATTTTTTTCTACATTTTTTTCCTGTTGTTTTTCTCATTTATACATTTTTTTTGTTTTTTTATAACTGTGGTGTTCGAGCTAGCTTACATGCACATTGATTTTTTTTCAACGTATACAGTTTTTTTTACAACCAGGATGTCTACGATAGCTTACGTACACCATTAATAATCCCCGGAACCACTTTTTCTTTAAAAAATTTTTTCCCACTTATAATTTTTTTTTAACCGGGGTATACGGGTCAACTTACGGGCACCACGACTATTATTTTATAAAATGGCTATAGAATATCACAATTTCAAACAGTAATAAATAATTATTTCAACTGTGGCTTTAACTTTTCATTACTATTTGAAAAAAAATATTCTTTTTATTATTATTATTTACATAATTCTTATTTCTGTCCATGTTTATATGTACATGCTCTTAGTTTTTGTTTCTATTTTTTTTATTCCACTATTATTAATATTTTTTTTATATTTAAATTTAATTTTGTGTTGGTAATCATTGAAAAAATAATATTTGTTATTATTTCACTTTTTTTAGTTTTTCAAGTTAAATAATTTCTTTAAATTTAATAATATTTAATTTTTACTAATATTGTTAGGTATTGAATTTTCATTATTTTTAAGTTTTATTTTCTTTTAAATATATCATAATAATTATATCTTTTGATATTTATTTAATATTAGAGCTTCAATATATATTATCACTTTTTAGTAGAAAAAAATCATTTTTAGAAGATTCTATCAATTATAATTTTACTAATTAAATATTAAAATAACAAAATACAACACGCATAAAATCAATCAATTTTCAACATAAATAAAAAAGCCTAGCGCATCGCGCGGGCAAATTCGCTCGTTAACTCCTAGAGCACAAAAGAAAATAATTTAGTATTACAAGGTCTATTTCTACTAAAAGGGTTTAAGAAATTTCTAATTTATAGTATATTAGACAGCTTGTATTTTGCGATAACTTAATTTGAAAACAATTATTCAAAATAAAAAACATATGATATTCGAAAAAATTTCACAAAATTTCACACAACTCTAGATTTATTTAAAAGAATTATTGAAACTTCTAAAAAAATTTAAATTTATTATTTTTATTGTGTTTAGATGTTTCAAGAAAAATAATGACTGATGCAGTCATGCTTCTCACGAGAAACTGCATCTGGAAAGTAAGTGGGCTTCTGACAGATTAAGGATCGAGGGCAGCCCCTAAATTTCTACCTGCGATGATATAGAAACAGGTTGTGATATTCACTTTCAGGATTAAATTTTCAATTTGGAGACATCCCGCCCTTCAACTCGCGTTCATGGAATACAGGGCACAAACTCTTCAGTTGTTTTGGAAACCAGACATCATTAATAGTCTGCTGCAATGGAGGATTCAATTCCTTCTTTTAATCATCTTCCCAAAAATGTTATGTTAGATAATTGCTTTAAAACATACTGGGCATTCTTTGTTTTCTTCTATGCACTGAAAATCAAGGAACTTTGAGTTCTGTGAAACTTGACTGGAATCCTGGTGGGACAACATCTAAGCACAGTGAAGTTGCTGGTGGTGGCAGATAAGAAATGTGATTGAGGCCGGGATGAGTTTACCCATAATACCAGAAATAGTTGACAAAGAAAGTCAGCGCTGAATAAACATTACAATTCAGGAAGTGCCCGCAAAGAGTTAATGGGGACATGTGTTTTATTATCTTAGATTATCTTAAGCAGGACTAATTCAATGCTTCATACACTGCTGATAATGGAGGGACTGTACCCATTCTGATCATCCCAGAACTTTGACCAAAGCATGACACCTCCATACTCAGGTGACTTCTTTATCACCGGAAGAATTTGAGAGGTCAACACATCCGGTGGAACGTACCCGCTTCCGGCTGCAGAAGGAGCTGCCGGCAAGCCTAGAAATATCTTTCCGGCGTCTATTGATGAAGTCCATCGATTCCATGAGTTTAAGAGGTTAGTAGTGTTACCTGAGCTATATTGGCAAGGACGGTTGTTATAGAATTGGACCCATACATAGTCAAAAAGACCAGTATTAAGCGCAGTCCCTAAATTTCTGTCCGGGAATGGACACTGTGGAGCTGCTGCTAGATACACTTTTCTTCCACGATTTCCATATTTACTTAAGAAACGAGCAAGATCCTCCCAATATAGAGCTGATCCTTGCTCTATGTCAAAATCAACGCCATCCAGAACAGCATCACCGAGAGGACGAGAAGATGATTGTCCACCTAAGAAATTGTTCCACAGATAATCTGCTACATTTCTGGCATCACCTTTAGAGGCCAGAGTATAGTTTCCAATGCCACCGCCGAGAGAAAGCAGCACCTTGATCCCTTGCTTCTGGCAACTTCTGATGCCACCGCTGACACCTGTACAGCCACCGTCTGCGGGGTTGCAATGTCCAGCGAGGTTCATTTCTGGGGTTTGACCACTGCCAAACTTATTGAGAAAAGCTATGTTAACATAAGCATATCTTCCAGTGGCACATGTTTCTGCTAGTGTTCCTTCATTTCCATTTTGACCCCAGTAGATTGAAATCCCACCAGCACCATGAGATGGTTTTATTAGCAGAAGGACCAGGAGGGGAAGGAGAAGAGATAGGGCTTGAGAATTTTTGGCCATATTTGCCAAGAACCCGAAAGGTATGGATTGTTTCTTGTGCCTCTGGTGGGCATAGGGCTGCCAATTATATAAGAATCGTAGACGGTCTCCACTTGGAAAATTTGACCTAATGAAAGCAACATCTGCTTTGCCAGCTGTATGCATATAATTAATTAATTAATTAATTAATTAATTGGTGAGAGGTCTCCAAGCCGAGTCGGTTGACTCAATGAGATTTTGGTTTCCAAAAGTCAAATATTTTCACTTCAAAGTATTAGAGAAATGATTTTCCACACCTCATCAAGGAGATTAGAATTTTATTTTATTTTTACAAGAAAGCAATTTTTAGGCCCCGTTTGTTTGCTGAAAAGTGGTTTCCTTTTGGAAAGTGAATTCTGGGGAAAGTGAATTCCGATGTTTAGCAGTGTTATGGAAAATGAACTGGAAAACACTTTCCAGTGTTTGTTTGTGTCATGGAAAATGAACTGGAAAATAATTTATTAATAAATTATTAATTTTTTCAAGTTTATCTAATATATATAAAATATTTAATATACAATATTTAATCACTTAAAATAAAAAAATGAAATCTAAAAAGTATAATGATGAAATTTTTTATTATATCCTATATTCATACATAGCTTATTTTATAAAATATATCAATATATGTCATATTATATTATAGAGAAATAAGATTGTGAAAAAATTTGTAAGTAAAACTTATTCAATTTTAAAAGCTTAAAATAAGTTTTTTTTTTTTTTCATATTAAGAAAGCCAAATTAGTTTATGTTAAGAGTTATATATTTGGGTGTTTTTGCCATAAATGCTTTTGCCAACATTTCATTTTGGACCAAATATAATTAACCAAACATAATAGGAAGCCAACAATGCTTTCCATCTTGGTGTATACAATAGCTGGAAAACGAATGCCTATTGGGACGCATGAAAATGATATTGTGGGGAAGAGGGTGCTGGGTTACAGAGAGATGAGGGAAAGAGACGAAAGGGAGATGAGAGAAAGAGATGAAAGGGAGATGAGGGAAAGAGAGGAAAGTGTTTTCCTTTTGTGCAGGAAAGGAAAACACTTTCCGCGGGTGAAGGGTATTTTTAGGGTTGACCGGAAAGTTGAGGAAAACACTTTTCTTTGACTAACTTTTCCAAGTGTTGCCAAACACTGGAAAGTGAGGAAACTGAATTCCAGGAATTCAGTTTTCTTGAAACAAGCAAGGCATTAAGCTCAGCTGTGCATCCAATATTAAATGTGCGTTAGGTAATATACTGTTTTTTAAAAATATTTTTTAATTAAAATAATATTTTTTTTAGATTTCATTTTTAAAAAATATATCAAAATTACATATAAAAACATCAATTTAATATTCTTCAAAATAAAAATTATTTTAAAAAACAACCACAAAAACAGACGCTTCCTAAAAATCCATTAAAAAATATAATTATGATATATTTGTAAATAAAAATTACTTTGAAAACCAATAATAATAGTTTTCTTGAGATCAGTGCTATCTTTTCCATTAAAAAAAAACAATATTGGACTTCAATTATGGTAGAACATGATCAATTAACTTCAAAATATAACATGATAAAAGCCGAGTCAAGGAGCATTTAGGTGTTAGTTTGATAAGATTAAAATTCAAACGTCTCAATTATGGACAAGATGAATCACTACAGAAAGAAAAGGCAAGAGATGAGTAGACATGCATTTTAATAATTATAATGAATTGATGACTTTCTCTTCCAACTTATACAGCAACAATTCACAGGAACTTATTGGAACATGACTGTGGGAGGAGGGGGAATATCCCCTCTTCAATTAGTTTTCATTTAAAAAAAAAAAATTTATTTTGGTTTAATTTCTATAAGATTATCATAATCTCTTGACCCGAGTCATGAATTTTACGAATTAACTTGGTGAAACACGTTAAACTGGATTGCTCGGGTCTTTATTATTGTTATTATTATTTTCATTATTCATTTTTATTTTTATCCTTCAATATTGCATTAATTGAATATGAAGCTTCATAATTTGTTTTACTTTGTTTTTTATTAGACTATATCAATCTCCTGATAAAGATTATATGGATTAACTTAGGTCGACTCCAGGGTTTCTTTACTTTTTTTTAATTGTTTTTATATTTTATTTTTTTCAACATTGAATGATTGATAATTGAGTTTCAATATGTTTTTATTATTATTATTATTATTTTGAGGTTATCATGGCCTCATGACCATATTCATGAATTTTATATGTTAATTTAAGTTAAATTGAGTCAATTTAATAAGTTGTCATTTCATTTTTAAAAAATATATTATATTGAGATTTTTTCTGTTAAATTATATTTATTTTCATGGTTGTTTTGATTATTTTTAAATTTGATAAGTTAACAAGATTATAATAATAAATTAACCTTTGTATGATTTAATTCTTTTTTCTTATTAAAAATAAACTGGCAGTACCGTAGATATGTTTTCATATATATATATAAAAAAAATTATCGGACCTGCCGTGTAACATTGCGCAAATAAATGATACACCGAAATTAGTTGGGCGGCTATATGTTTGAGTTTTCTCTCTCTTCCCCCCCCACCCCACCCAACTTGTAGAACTCTAGCTGGGTATTGAACATTTCAAACACAGTCAACAAAATAAACCTATCAAATCCCAGTCCAATAGAAAACAAAAGTTAGTTGACTTACACCGAACAAATTTAATTTTTTGGAGAAAAAAAATGAAGTAGAGGACTGCTTCTCTCTCTCTATATATATATACTAGATAATTGCCCGCGCGTTACCGCGGGTATTTTTTTGTATATAATTTAACATAATTAAATGTACAACGATAAATTTATATGATATAAGTAAATAAAAATTATAGATTAAAAGATAAAATATTTCAAATTTTGAGTTAAGTTTGTCACGTAAGCATAGATTATATTTTTTAGAATATAGGTATTGCGTCATAAACAATCACAAAAGGGCGCGCATTAACATTAAAAAAAAGAGCAACATATTTGAATAAGAAAAAAAATAAATGACTGAAATCATTATTGTGCAGATAATAAAATTCAAAAAATCAATTAATAGACAGAGTAAAAATAGGGAAATAGCAACATCGGAGTGTTAACATTTAAAATTATTATTGCCGCTAGAATAAAAACAACAAAAATTATTAAATTATACCGAGGGAAAAAAATAAAAAGCATGAACAAAACAGCAAGCAAGAAAAACCAATTAAAAAATTATTATTATTATTACTATTATTATTATTCTGAAAGAATAAATAATCACTATTATTATAATAATAGAATACATAATCACTATCATTATAATATTAATAATAATCACTATTATTATAATTATTATTATAATTATTATTATTATGTTAATAATGAAAGAAACAAAAATAAATGAAAGCCTAAAAACATCTTATAAACTTTAACAAAAGATTAAAAAAAAAAAACTATTATTGCTATTACTGTAAAAAAAAAAAAATTATGAAATTATCCGGAGGGAAAAAGAACATTAAAGAAAGAGCAAGCACGCAAAACAATTTAATTATTATTATTATTATTATTATTATTATTGATATTATTATTATTATGTTAATAATGAAAGGAAAAAAACAATGAAAGACTAAAAACATGCAAGAAATTTTAACAAAAGATAAAAAAAACAAAAACAATTATTATTGCTATAACCGGAAAAAAAAAATATTATCAAATTATCGGGAGGAAGAAAAAAAACACAGAAGAGTAAGAAAAAAATAAATTAAGTCATTATTATTATGATTATTATTATTATTATCATCACTACTATTACTATTACTATTACTATTACTATTAGTATTACTATTACTATTATCATTATTAATATCATCACTAGTTTTTATTATTATTATTATTATTATTATTATTATTATTATTATTATTATTATTATTATTATTATTATTATTATTATTAGTATTATCATTATTATTATTATTGTGTTAAATACACTTTTATATAAATGAATAAAAAAAATTATTAAAAAAAGAAAAAAAATGTGGGTCCGGGGATTGTCGTGGTATGCATAAGTTGGCCTGGACACCCCGATTATTAAAAAACAAAAAACAAAAAAAATATATAAGTAGAAAATATATATATATATATATATATATATATATATATATATATATATAATAAGAAAAAACGAAAAAAATAATAAGTAAAAAATACAAAAAAAAAGGCAAAAAAAAAAAGAAGCAAAAACGGAGGGAAAAAAAGAAGAAAAAGAATAACTAGAACAAAAAAAAAAAGAAACGAAAAAAAAAAGTTAAAAAAAAAAAAAAAAAAACTACTGTCGCAATCCACAGTGCACTGTGTCTGTGTGCACAGTGCACTGGTGCACAGTAAAACAGGCACGGCTTTTATTGTTTAGATAATATACTAGCTATATTGCCCGCGCGTTGCCGCGGGCATTTTTATGTATATAATTTAACATAATTAAATCAACAACGATAAATTTATATGATATAACTAAATAAAAGTTATAGATCAGGAGATAAAATGTAAAAAATTTTACGTAAAGTTTATTGCGCAAGCATAGATTACATCTTTTAGAATGTAGATATTACGTTATGAAAGATTACAAAAGAGCGCGGACTAACATTTTCAAAACCAAAGCAAAATATTTTAATAAGGAAAAAAAAATTAATAACAAAATCATTATTGTGCAAATAATTAAATTATTATTATTATTATTATTATTATTATTATTATTATTATTATTATTATTATTATTATTATGTTAGTAATGAAAGGAAAAAAATAAATGAAAGACTAAAAATATCCTAGAAACTTGAACAAAAGATAAGAGAAAAAATAAAAATTATCATTGCTATTACTGTAAAAACATTAAAAATTATCAAATTATCCGGAGGGAAAAACAATATTAACAAAAGAGTAAGCAAGAAAAACAATTAAATTATTATTATTATTATTATTATTATTATTATTATTATTATTATTATTATTATTATTATTATTATTATTATTATTATTATTATTATTATTATTATTATTATTATCATTATCATTATCATTATCATTATCATTATTATTATTATTCTTATTCTTATTCTTATTATTATTATTATTATTATTATTATTATTATTATTATTATTATTATTATTATTATTATTATTATTATTGTTGTGTTAATAATGAACGAAAAACCAGAAATAAATGAAAGAACAGAAAAATTCTAATAATTTGAACAAAAGATGAAAACAAAATAAAAATTATCATTGCTATTAATAATAATAATCTAAATTGAAAATATATAAAAAAACCAATAAAAAACTAAAAGATAGAGCAAATAAAAAAATATTATAGATGATAAAACAGAAATAAAAATTAATAGCTGAAAAAAATCATTTAATCATAAAATTTTAAAAAATATATGTTCAACGTTGCGGGTTGAGCAAATAATTTTTATAGGATTTGCTGGATCAAAATTTAAATATAATATTTATATATGCAAAATTTAATATAATACAATAGATCAACACACCCTATTATCACAATAGCAAAATGAAACCCTTAAAATCTAAAATTACAATTGCTTTTACTATTAAAACAATAAGAAATATTAAATTATCCTGAAAGAAAACACTCAAAAACATTAAAAAAAGAGTAAGCAAGAGAAACGATAAAATTATTATTATTACTATTATGATTATTATTATTATCATTATTATGCTAATAATGAAAAGAAATAAAATAAATGAAAGACTAAAAATATCCTAGGAACTTTAACAAAAGATTAAAAAAACAAAAAGAAAAGGCTATCATTGCTATTACTGTCAAAACAATAAAAATTATCAAATTATCCGAAGGGGAAAAAAACATTAACAAAAGAGTAAGCAAGAGAAACAATTAAATTATTATTATTATTATTATTATTATTCTTATTATTATTATTATTATTATCAATATTAATATTAATATTAATATTATAATTATTATTATTATTGTTGTTGTTATTATAATTATTATGTTAATAATGAAAGAAATAAAAATAAATGAAAGACTAAAAATATCCCATAAACTTTAACAAAAGATTAAAAAAAATATCATTGTTATTACTGGAAAAAAAAATTATTATCAAATTATCGAGAGGGAAAAAAAAATAACAAAAGAGCAAGAGAGAAAAATTATTATTATTATTATTATTATTATTATTATTATTATTATCATCATTATTATTATAATAATAATAATAATAATAATAATTATTATTATTATTATTATTATTATTATTATTATTATTGTGTTAAATAAACTTATATATACATGGACAAAAGTTACACTAAGGACAAAACCTAAAAGCATAGATGCATAAATACCAATAAAAAATAAACATTAAAAAAAGAACATATGAATTAATATCAAATAGAAAATTAAAAGAATAAGGACCAAAATGAAAAATGACATATATAAAATTAATTCCAATTGAAGGATAAAATTGAAAAAAAAAAAATTGGAGGACCAAAAATTAAATAATGATCACATGCTGTCATGCTATAAAAAAATTCGAAGAAGAGGGACTGAAATCAAACTTTGTATATATTACCAATTGCAATTGGAGGACCAAATTAAAGAAAGCAAAACTTCGGTACCGGAAAAATTGAAGGAACAAAAAAGAAACCGAAAATCAAAAGTTTAGGGACCGAAATTAACAATGCTTTATATAATTAGTTTTAATTGAAGGGCACAATTGAAAACAATCAAACTTTGAATTAACAAAATCAGGCATAAAATCGAAATCAAAACCTCAGGGACCGAAATTAACTTCTTATCTACATGAGGGACGGGACCGGACATTGGGCCCGCAGGAGAGAGAAAACGTGCACCGGCCACAAAACCGGACCCCTCCGTTTACCCTGACATATCAGACGAACACGCACCGCGACGGGAGATAGAGGACCAGGCGGCGCACCGTATTCACCGGCGGAACGGAATTTTTGACCACCGCATGGCGCCGCATGCTCTGCTTCCATGGCGCGTTGGCGTTGAGCACCGCTGGCGCGGCCAGACGACGCGTCAGCTGTCCCCCCGCGCAATGACCCAAACAGCCCTGGCCCCATGGGTATTTACAAAAATACCGGGCGGGAAAGGGCGCCGAATCCCCCGTTCACTGTGCACAATTTTGTCGTTATCGGGGGCTTATTTCGTCAGCGCACTGTGCAAAAATTTGGGAAAAACCGAGGGCGCCCCTGTCTCCTGTGCACTATTTTGTCGTTTTTGGGGGGTAGAATTGTTAATACACTGTACACATTGCGGCTAAAAAAAAAAAAAAAAAAATCCGAAAACACCCCCAGCAAAAAATGCACACACGCCGGCTGATGAAGGGCAAAAACGCACGCACACTGTCGCAATCCACAGTGAAATTAGAGACAGTCCACAGTGCAACTATCAACGCGGTTTATGTGTTTTGTAATATATATATATATATATATATATATATATATATATATTGTATTAATATTATTTTATTTTGTATTAAGTTATCATACTTTTATTATATGAATGGTGCATTTAGACATTAACTTAGTTTGATGGGTTATTTTCATAGACTTATTTATTTTTCTTTTTGTTATGTTATTTTGATTCCATTATCCAAAAATAATGCTTAATGAGTTCATCTGAATTAACTTAAATTATTTTTTTAAATATTTTTATCACAAAAATCTTAATTAGATTTTGTATATATACATGTCATTGTTTTAACTTTTAAATAATCCATTGTTAAAACTAATCATTTACCTATTTTTATAACTACATCTGAAAATATTAAAACTATTGATGAAATGATTAAAGCTTCGGTAACTAATAAAATTTAATCCATACATAATTTCTTAAAAGCATATGAACTACTATTTTTTCCCGTCATGCATGACGAATGGTTGGGTAATCAAATTATTTATTTTTTAATTGGTTTCCTTATTTAATAAATATTTATATAGTTTCTGTTCATAATAAATTTGTTTGGGCTATAGCAAAAACCTTATTTAAATTCTAGAATAGTTCTTATTTTGATTAAAGTAAACGATTGTTTGATTATTGCTAGATTTTAGTATCTAAGTATTTTTGAGATATTTAAATAATTGATTATTACTTTCCATTTCTTGTGCATTCTCCATTGTTTGGAATGTGACTGGCCGTGAGTTTTTAATTTTTGCGTAAAATTATTTTTTATATATTTTTGAATTGTTTTAAGGTACTATTATTAAGAATAAAAAACACAATTTAAATATATTTTTGACCAAATACACTTCAAAAAATATCCATTATCAAAATATCTAACGCGCTATTGGTCTCATCGAGTAATTCATTTGTTTGACAATTGCTCTCTCTTTCGCATATTGTATTTTAAAAGGTCACCAAATTAACATATCAAGGGATTCGCGTTCATTGATTGAGTGGAAAAAAAGTACAGACCGCAGTTGAATTTTGAAAACTCGCAGTCATATAAACAAGTCATAAAAAATTGTCTAGCACCTGGAAGGCATAAAGCTACTCTCAACAGCAGGACTTTTTGTTCATTCGATGATATTGGATAATAATATAAATTATATTTTGGGTCTTATTTAATAGTTTAAGTTTTTAGATAAGATAATTTATTAATATAGTATTAGAGTCTTGTTGACCCGATAGTCACGAGTTCGAATTTCACCAACCTCATACTATTTGATAAAAATCAAGCACAAGATAGTGTGAGCCTGTACAAATTTTAAGCTCAAAGTGCTTTCACTTAATGATATGTGTTAGAAAATAATATAAATTATATTTTAAGATTTCACCAAACAACTTAAACTTTTAAACGAGTCGGTTCATTAGCAGATGAAAAAAAAAGGAATTCACTGACAAATTGATTAATTTTTCCTTTCTCAGAGAACTATAAATCTGTTTTATTCAGCTTGAAATTTAAGTAAACACGTAAGGATGAATGCTGCATGCACGCTTTAGGACCAACATATTGTTGCATATATATAAAATTTATTCAGGAATCAGGATCAAGGGGGAAAGCAGGGCTGAAAAACTTAGACGCTGCCCTTGATAGCATCACTATACCCATTGTCAAACCGCTTGCTCCAGAGCATAACACCTCCATACTTAGGTGAGCTCTTGATAGACGGAAGGACCTTTGTAATGAGATCATTAGCAGGGATGAATCCACCACTAGGGGCTGCCTCGGGAGCTGCAGGTAGTCCCAGGAATATTTGATCTGATGCAACTGTGATCCACTGGTTCCACGCGTTTAATAGATTGACTGCGTCCCCTGAGTATTGACACTGGGGATTGTTGTAGAATTGAACCCACACATAATCGAACAGGCCGGTTTTAATTGCAGTGTCTAGATTAGCATCAGGGAAGGGACATTGTGGAGCTGCAGCTAAGTGTAACTGTTGGTTAAATCCCTTAAGTGCCCTGGCAAGATCATCCCAGAACTGGCCTGAACCTGCCTCGATGTCAAAATCAACCCCGTCTAGGATGGCATCGCCTAGCGGACGTGAGCTGGACTGACCACCGAGGAAGTTGTTCCAAATATAGGTGGCTACCTGCGCTGCATCATCGGCCGATGAAAGGGAGTAGCTGCCGCCGGCGCCTCCAATGGAAAGGAGCACTTTGATGCCTTGACTTTGACAAGATTTAATTTGATCGCTGAAGACAGTGCAAGTACCGGAGCCGGGGTCACAATGGCCTGCTAGGTTAAGCACCGGAGTTTGGCCATTGCCGAAACTAGATAAGAAGGCTACGTTCACAAATTGAAAGTTTCCAGTGTTACAGGTATCAGCTAAGCTGCCTTCTCCGCCATCTTGCCCCCAGTAGATGGCGATGCCTGCGCCATTTGAGGGTTTGCAGAAGGAGACGACTAAGATGGATAGAAGCAGGGTAAGAGCTTTTGATTGGCAAGCCATTTTCGATGTCTAGCTTGTTCTGTGTATCACCAATGTGGAGATGGTGCGAATTTATAGCTTCTGAGGATCTTGCGTGTCTCATGGTGCAAGTAGAAAAGTCTGGTAACCGTGGTTTGAGGGTTAGAAATCGGTGCGTTCTCATTGAAAATGTAGAAGAAGCTGCATAAAGATAACCGGAGAAGTCATCATAAAATAAATTTGGTCATGGTTATCTTAAAGCTCTTGACTTACTATTTAAAGTCTCCTCTTCTTGTTTCGAGGCAAAATCTTAATATCATACGAGGATACGATGTTAGAGAAAAACTCAAGGAGGAAAGAATTTGAGGGGAAAAAATCTCAAACAAAATCAATAGCAATTAAAATAATGAGCACTAAATTTGAAAAGTATAAAAAATTATAGAGATAAAATTTAAATGCATTTTGTAATTTGATAGATTATTTATAGTTTTAAAATAAGTGGAGGTGAAACTGAAAAATAAATAAATAATAATAAATTATAGAGAGTTAACCCGATAGAATAAAATCGCAAGAAATAAAAAGAAGAAGAAAATATCATCCTAAAAAAAGTAAAAAAAAACTCAGGTAAATTTGAGTGATTCTTCTAAACTTGATTTATTATTAACCAATATAGTTTTGAAGGATGAAACTAGTGACAAATATTATTAAAAAAAAACTTGCAAAAGCAAAGAAAATTAATGGATATAAGATTCAATAGAACTTGACATTTTTCAAAGTCTTATAATCGGTTTAATCGGATTTTTTTATCGGTTCAGTTTTTTCAATTTTCTCGGTTGACCGGTTTTTTTGCTCACCCTTAGTGTAGAGGGCTTTGATATCTTCTAAATTATTATCTAATATACTAAAAGAGGTCAAGTCCGGTTATTGTGCATTATGAGGAGAATCACTGTGGATTACAATAGTATTGCTCAATTTTCGGGTCGATTTGAGTCGGTTTGGTTCGCCGATTTATTGGCTTTTTTCTTTTTGCACAGTAAAATAACAATTTTGTCCCTCAAAAAAGACAAAAAACAGCTACTGGATGGAGGGGTCCATAGTAATTGCATGTTTTCGGTCTGGTTCGGCTCACCAATTTTTTTTATTTTTTTTATTTTTTTGCACAGTAAAATAACCATTTTGTCCCTCGAAAAAGACAAATTAGTTTTGGTCAAGATGGGTGCCACAGGCATTTCACATTTTTTGAAAATGGTTAAATATGTATATGCCCCTAATAAGAGAAAAATGAAGAGTTGACTGTAGGGGTGTCTTGGTAATTGACTATATTTTTATTATTATTAATCTTGGGTTATTGTGGGCACGTGTGGCACACGCGGGCAAAGGTAATCAGCCTCAAGCCCTCTTCTGGCGGTGTATTCAACGTCTTCTAGTGGCGGAAAATATGCAACAGGCGTCTCCGTGAATGCGTCGCCGTGTCCTCTTCCTCATGGTGTGGCGCGTGCAATCACAAGGTGGTCAGAGTCTAGACGGTGGGCAGGTGAACTTTGTTTTCCCCTTTTCTCTCTCCTTCACCCTAAACTACACAACAACCCCCCGATTTTATGGCCTTTTCATTTCAGTCCCTTCTCTTTTAATTGTGTTGTGTGGTCCTTATTTATGTTATGTAAGTTTTGATTTGTTTCAATTGTGTCCTTTGATTGAAATTGATTATATATTGCATTTCATTTCAGTCCTTATTCTTTTAATTTTCGGATTGCTTTTAAATCCCTTAATATTTTTGATACATAAGATTTGATTTTTTCAATTTTGTTCTTTGATTGAAATTGATAATATATTTGGTTTTCATTTCAGCCCTTATACTTTTAATTTTTTTATTTTAACTCTTTATTTTTTTATATTTCTTAAATAGTTCATATTTTTGTCCATGTTCATATATATGTGCTCTTAGTTTTTTTTTTATATATAATTTTTATAATTTTCTCTTTTGTTGAGATAACATTTTTTTTCAAAAAATTTGTTATTAAATTTTAATTTGTGTTTATGATCATTTGAAAAATGATATTTCTTAATTTTTTTTCCCCTTTGTTCTTTCTTTTGGTTTTTTTTATTCATTTGTTTATTATTATTTTTACGTCAAATGATTTTTTAAGCTAATTTGTTTTTCATTTTTTTTTGTTTGCTCTTTTATTATAGTTTTTGGGCTTTTTTATTCTTTTATTGAATTGATTTTCCCATTATTCACGCAGTAATAATAATAATAATAATTTTAGTTTTTTTTTCTTGCTTCCTTTTTTGTTAACATTTTCGAATTTTTTTCCTCGAGGTTATTTATATATTTTTTATTATTTTAGCAATAATAATAATGATATTTTTAGATGTTAAGCCTTCGATATTATTATTGTTATAATAGGGTGTGTTGATGTGTTTCATTGTATCAAACTTTACATGTATAAATGTTATATTTTATTTTTGAACTAGCAAAATTTATTAATTGTTTCAATCCCAATAATTATAAAAATTGTTTGCTTGGCCCGCAACGTAGTACGGGCAATTAACTAGTACTATTCTAAAAGACGGTGTTTGATGGTTGAATAACCCCACACAATTATGATACACGTGCCAATAAGTTTTATAATAATATTAAATATATGGCTATTACAATATTAACCATAAGCAATCTCTAAATCTACAACAAAATCAATGTAAAATAATTTAAAAAATATGAGAAAGTTATATTGTTTTTGTCTATAAAATCACCAAAATAATTGTAATATTTTTTTAAAAAATACCCCTTAATCAAAAAAAATAAGACTATTTATTCAAAAGCTAAAGTTATAACAATATTGTACATCAAAAAATAAAATGACAAATATAATGGCATACAATATATTAAGGATAATTATACCATGATGAAAAAATAATTTTACCATCAAAGTTTAGTACATTGCTTCTTCTTCTTTTTTCCAAAAACAATTAGTGATTATATTATTAATTGTAATAGGGAAATAAGTCTTGACTTCCAGTAATTTTTCCTTAATATATATATACTAGCTATATTGCCCGCGCGGTGCCGCGGGCATTCTTGTGTATATAATTTAACATAAATAAATCCACAACGATAAATTTATATGATATAACTACATAAAAGTTAAAGATTAGGAGATAAAATGTATAAATTTTTAAGTATAGTTTGTTGCGCAAGCATAGAATATATCTTTTAGAATATACATATTGTGCCATAAAAGATCAAAAAAGAGCAAAATATTTTTATTAGAAAAAAATAAAAAAATAATAACTAAAATCATATTTTTATATGATATAACTACATTATGGCAGGTGTTTGTCACGATTGTTTGATTATTGCTAGATTTTAGTATCTAAGTATTTTTGAGATATTTAAATAATTGAATATTACTTTCCCATTTCTTGTGCATTCTCCACTGTTTGGAATATGACTGGCCGTGAGTTTTTAATTTTTGTGTAAAATTATTTTTTTATATATTTTTGAATTGTTTTAAGGTACTATTATTAAGAATAAAAAACACAATTTAAATATATTTTTGACCAAAATACACTTTAATAAATATCCATTATCAAAATACCTAACGCGCTATTAGTCTCATCGAGTAATTCATTTGTTTGACAATTGCTCTCTCTTTCGCATATTGTATTTTAAAAGGTCACCAAATTAATATATCAAGGGATTCGCGTTCATTGATTGAGTGGAAAAAAAGTAGACAAACCCCAATTGACTTTTGAAAACTCGCAGTCATATAAACAAGTCATAAAAAATGGTCTAGCACCTGGAAGGCATAAAGCTACTCTCAACAGCAGGACTTTTTGTTCATTCGATGATATTGGATAATAATATAAATTATATTTTGGGTCTTATTTAATAGTTTAAGTTTTTAGATAATATGGTTCTTTAACATGGTATCAGAGTCTTGTTGATCCAGCGATCATGAGTTCGAATCTCACCACTCCTATTCTATTTGATAAAAATCAAGCACAAAATAGTATGAACTGTACAAGTTCTAAGCCCAAATAACTTTTACTCTAGGAAATTTATTAGAGAATAATATAAATCATATTTTAAGGTCTTATCTAACAACTTAAACTTTTATGCGAGATGATTCATTATCAGATGGAAAAAAAAAGGAATTCACTGATAAATTGATTAAACTTTCCTTTGTCAGATAACTATAATTCTGTTTTATTCAGCTTGAAATTTAAGTAAACATGATAGGATGAATGCTGCATGCGCTCTTTAGGACCAACATATCGTGGCATATATATAAAATTTATTCAGGAATCAGGATCAAGGGGGAAAGCAGGGCTGAAAAACTTAGACGCTGCCCTTGATAGCATCACTATACCCATTGTCAAACCGCTTGCTCCAGAGCATGACACCTCCATACTTGGGTGAGCTCTTGATAGACGGGAGGACCTTTGTAATGAGATCATTAGCAGGGATGAATCCACCACTAGGGGCTGCCTCGGAAGCTGCAGGTAGTCCCAGGAATACTTGACTGTTTGGAACAGTGATCCACTGGTTCCATGCGTTTAGTAGATTGACTGCGTCTCCTGAGTATTGACACTGGGGATTGTTGTAGAATTGAACCCACACATAATCAAACAGGCCGGTTTGAATTGCAGTGTCTAGATTAGCATCAGGGAAGGGACATTGTGGAGCTGCAGCTAAGTGTAACTGTTGGTTAAATCCCTTAAGTGCCCTGGCAAGATCATCCCAGAACTGGCCTGAACCTGCCTCGATGTCAAAATCAACCCCGTCTAGGATGGCATCGCCTAGCGGACGTGAGCTGGACTGACCACCGAGGAAGTTGTTCCAAATATAGGTGGCTACCTGCGCTGCATCATCGGCCGATGAAAGGGAGTAGCTGCCTGCGCCGCCTCCAATGGAGAGGAGCACTTTGATGCCTTGACTTTGACAAGATTTAATTTGATCGCTGAAGACAGTGCAAGTACCGGAGCCGGGGTCACAATGGCCTGCTAGGTTCAGCACCGGAGTTTGGCCATTGCCGAAACTAGATAAGAAGGCTACGTTCACAAATTGAAAGTTTCCAGTGTTACAGGTATCAGCTAAGCTGCCTTCTCCGCCATCTTGCCCCCAGTAGATGGCGATGCCTGCGCCATTTGAGGGTTTGCAGAAGGAGACGAGTAAGATGGATAGAAGCAGGGTAAGAGCTTTTGATTGGCAAGCCATTTTCGATGTCTAGCTTGTTCTGTGTATCAACAATGTGGAGACGGTGCGAATTTATAGCTTCTGAGGACCTTGCGTGTCTCATGGTGTAAGTAGAAAAGTCTGGTAAACGTGGTTTGAGGGCAAGAAATCAGTGCGTTCTCATTAAAAATGTAGAAGAAGCTGCATAAAGATAACTTGGAGAAGTCATCATAAAATAAATTTGGTCTTGACTTACTATTTAAAGTCTCCTCTTCTTGTTTCGAGGCAAAGTTTTAATATAATATGAGGATACGATGTTAGAGAAAAACTCGAGGAGGAAAAAAAAATCTAAAACAAAAACAATAGCAATTAAAATAATGAGCACTAAATTTGAAAAGTATAAAAAATTATAGAGATGAAATTAAAATGCATTTTGTAGTTTGATAGATTATTTATAGTTTTAAAATAAGTAGAGGTGAAACTGAAAATAATAAAAAAAGAAAATATCATCCTAAAAGAGTAAAAAAAAAATCAGGTAAATTTGAGCGATTCTTCTAAACTTGATTTAGGCCTTGTTTGTTTCAAGGAAACTGAATTCCTGGAATTCAGTTTCCTTGCTTTCCAGTGTTTGGTAACACTTTGGAAAACAAGTCAAAGGAAAGTGATTTCCATCACTTTCCCGGTCAACCATAATTTTTGCTTTCCCACGCGGAAAGTGTTTTCCGCTTCTACACAAAGGGAAAACACTTTCCGCTCGCTCAATATTTTCTATTATTTTCCTTGTCTCTCCCCGTTTCCCTCACTCTCACCAGTCACCACTACCAGCCCTCATCTCGCCTCCCTCTCCAGCCTCACACCTCAGTCCCTCATCTCATTTCTCTCTGTGCCAGTCCCTCAGCTCGTCTCTTCCTCTCTTCTCCTCGTGTGTCCCTCTCACTCCCTCATCTGTACAAAAAAACCCTAATCACCCTCTTGTCTCTCGCGTCCCTCTCGGTCCCTCACCTCTGCTCTCGACAACCCAACAGCCTCTTCCCCAAACCAAGCACATCACCCTCTCGTCTCTCGCCTCCTCTCGCCTCCCTCTCAGTCCCTGACCCTCTTCTTACAAAACACTCTCGCCTCTAGCCTCTCTCAGCCCCGAAGTCCCTTCGCCTCTAGCCTCTCTCAGCCCCGAAGTCCCTTTGCTGCTCCGCATCTCGCCACCCTCTGCAACTCACAGCAAGAGAAACCAGGTACTCCCTCTGCATCTCAATCTTTGACATTGCCGAGAAATGTGAGTTTTTGATGATATGAGAAATGGGGTTTGTGGGATTTGGGTTACAATTGATATTGCCGAGTATGGTAATGGGTGTGATTGCAAATAACCCATGTTTTGATTTTGATTTCGTTTGTTCTTGTTTGTGTTGATTTCTTGACTTAACTGTGCAATTATTTCATTTTTGCCGAGTATGGTAATGGGTATTCCAAATCAATTGAATCCCTTGATTTGGAATCAGAAAACTTAGAAAATCAGATGGAAACCAGGGAATTATCCATTACCAGGGAATTTTTCTTGTTTGTGTTGATTTCGGTTGTTCTTGTTATAAGGAAAAACCCAGGTTCTTCTGTTTGCAATATGATTTATGACCTAATGACTATTTTGGTAGGCCGTGGGAGTACTAAATCTTGCTGTGGTTTACTATGCTTATTTAACAGAATGGAATGGAATAATTTGAAATGTTGCTGATTATTGTTGTGGAATTTTGTCCTTTGGGTTTCCCAAAGGTATTATCTTGTCGATTTTACAAGCATGGTTGTATTCTTTAAACTAAAGGGATTAGAAGAGAGAACTCAGGTGTCCTTTTTTCTGTTTTCTATTGAAAAGGGGTACTGATTTTCTTTTATGAAATTTGAAATAAAAGGTAATTCGACTCTGTATTTATTTGAAATGTTAGAAACTTGTATTTTGGATCACATAAATATAATATCCTTTTCATGATAGTGGTTGGGATTAGAGTTGAGGTGTGCCAGTCCAGTTTAGCCATGGAATAAGATGTTTAAGACTGATGCTGCATACCACTGAGCCAAAACATAAACTTGTTTTTGCATGGAATTAGCAGTTCTATATAGTAATTAGAACCTCCCTGGCTAAATTTTTTTGCTTGCTAGCACAGTTGTGGTCTTGTAATTCACTGAAAAAGTTTCGGGCTGATACAAATCAAGCGTCACCTTTACTGTGAATTCGCTTTCTATCTCAGTGCATTGTTGTAAACAGATGATATAGCCAGACAGGGTTTTGAAGACTCTGTTTGTCTTTATCAAGACACCCAAAAATAATGTGTTTCCAAATTTGAAAATCCATTCTATTGCTTCTGTGAGGAGAGGTTTCTTCTGTTAATGTGTTCAACGCTCTCCTTAGATGTTCTCAAAAAACAATTCCTTGAACTTGAAAATGTGATGTGCATGCTTGTTTGAGAGTGTGGGAGTTCTAATAGCCTACTTGAAAAAAATTACGAAGAAATCTTTTTCAGAATGGAAAAATCAATGATTGTCAAAAATAAATTTACTTGGAGGCTGATTCTCAAGGACAAGGAATGTGTTTTCTGCATATCAAGCACACAGTTGTGTGAATCATAACCCACTTTTGTTGAGCTTGTTGAACTTCCATTTTAAGTTTAGCTAATCTAAAGTTATAGATTGCACGACTAGTGTTCTTAAGCTTAATGTACAAACAGATCTAATTGGAATCATGGAACTGAGATTGCTCATATTGGATAATTTTTGTGTAGCATAGTACTCACTCCAAGGTCTTGTGTGGGTTTAAAATCGACAGCTTGTAGTTTTCTTCCCTTAGATGACCTCTCTGATCTCTCTGTGTGTTTGTCTCTCCCCCCTCCCCCTATCTCTTTTCAATCACTTGCGCGCATGTGTGCCATAACCTCTTCATTTTCAGATAGCAGAGATGAAGCAAGTAATGGATTAATATGGCTAAAGGATGGAAGTGGAGAACAAGGTCTTCCATCTCTGAATTTGATATGGCTATATCAGTGTAATGGCTATTCTATTTAAGTTTGTAATTTGAACTAATATGTATGTCAATGACATCGAAACTTTATATTTATGCAAGACTATTTATTTCTTGATGTTAGGTATAAATATTTATTTCTTGATGTTTATTTTATAGATATTAAAGGGATAATTGCCTTTACCCAATTTTTTTTTAATCTCAAATACCCATCAAAATATTGTTGTATCTATTTATCTTTTCAAAAATACTTCATACCAAAAACAAAAATCCAAACATATAACTCACAACATAAACTAATTTGGCTTTCTTAATATGAAAAAACAAATTATTTTAAGCTTTTAAAATTGAATAATTTTTACTTACAAAATATTTAACAAGTTTATTTCTCTATAATATCATATGACATATATTGTAATATTTTATAAAATAAGCTATGTATGAATATAGGATATAATAAAAAAATTCATCATTATACTTATTTGATTACATTTTTTTATTTAAAGTGATTAAATATTTTATATTAAATATTTAATATACATAGGATAAACTTGAAAAAATTAATAATTTATTAATAAATTATTTTCCAGTTCATTTTCCATAACACAAACAAACACTGGAAAGTGTTTTCCAGTTCATTTTCCATAACACTGCCAAACATCGGAATTCACTTTCCAGGAATTCACTTTCCCAGGAATTCACTTTCCAAAAGGAAACCACTTTCCAGCAAACAAACGGGGCCTTAATATCTAAAACCTGCAACTTGTAAGATTATAGATTTGAGTTCATTTAAGAAGCTTGACTTTCAATAAATTTATTTATGAAAGAGGAAATTGTAAAAAGATATTAATAAAAAAAATTGTGAAACAAAAAGAATAAAGATAAAGTTTAATCGAAAAAAGCGTTAAGAGTGTGAAATTTGAAAAACAATAATTAAAATGATCCGAAACAAAAAAAAATAGAAATTAATAGAATGAAAATCAAATTTAAAAGATTAAAAATTCATATGGGTGAAATTAAAAACATCTATAATTGGATAAATAATTTATAGAATAAAACATCATAAAACAAACTCATAAACAAACAAATCTCTATACCTCATCTAATATCCAAAGATCACAACTCATGAAATCTTGGATTTAAATTCAACCAAGTAGCTTTATTATTAACCAATATAGTTTTGAAGGATGAAACTAGAGACAAATATTATTAAAAAAAAACTTGCAAAAGCAAAGAAAATAAATGGATATAAGATTCAATAGAAAAAAACTCAAAGAATGATGGAAATTGAAAACAAAAAACAATTTTAAATATTAATTCAAATAAAATAAATAGTAATTAAAAGAATGATAACCAATTTTGAAAGATAAAAAGTCACAAGAAGCGAATTGAAAAATATTTGTAATTTCATAGACTATTCATAAATTAAAATATAGTGGGAATGGAATTTTAAAAAAAAATGGTAGGCAAACCACAAAATAATGGAACAAAAAAAAAAGGATAACAAAAACATAACTTTAGAAGAAGAAAAAACCCTTCTAAATCTAATTTTGCATCTAAAACTCACAAATCATGAAATCTTGGATTTAGTTTAAATCAAGAAACTTAATTCATAACTACTTTAATCTTAAAGGATGAAATTGGTGAAAAAACATCAATAAAAAACATGCAAAAACCAAAAGAAATAACAATAAAAAGAATGGTGATAAAATTTTATAGAAAAAAAACCCGATGACGAGATTAATTTTTTTTTTTATAAAAATAATGTCAAACAAAATAATTAACAATTAAAAGAAGAAGGAAGACATTTAAAAGATTTAAAAAATCATAGCGGTGAAATAATGGTAAGAGTGAAATAAAAAGAACATTTGAAATTTGAAATAATATTTATAGTTTAAAAAATAGTAGGGAGTGGAATTGAAAATCATTTATAATGTTATAGCTTATTCAAAAATTAAAAAAAAATAGCAATAAAAAACATAGTGACCAAATATGAAGGGAACAACAATTGAACGGGTTGTTCTAAAATTTTGGAGGAGCTGTTGCAAAATTCAAGATGAAGAGAAAGAAAGAATAATGAAATAAAAAAAACGACACAGTTGTCAAACTAGCGATAATTATGCACGCATTGCACCACCGTGTAGAGTAGGGGTGAATATTTTCAATTCAGTTCGGTTTTTATAAAAAAAAAAACAACTCAATTGAAAATTATATTTTTTTTAAAAAAATAATCAAACCAAACCTAGTAAAAATCAATCATTTTTGGTTCAGTTTGGTTATGTTTTTATATTAAAAAATTGAGAGAAAATCAAATTTGATTTTTTTTGGGCTTTCCAATGGGCTTCCGACAAAGGAGAAAAAATCATCGATTCACATGAACAACGAGTATGCAAATGCAAGATAATGCAAAAGGCTTATAGTGAAAACTAAAAAGGACTGAGTGATAATCATTTTACACTTCCATGTCTCAAACCCTCGATTCACAACAAAAAAGAGGGAAAGGCTGCCGATTCCACTTCCAGGACAAATTATCCTATTTGTGTTTCATAAAAAATAGCAATAGGTTGATGACTCATTACCCTGATGATATAAGATAATAAAGGGTTACTTTATCTCGCATAAGAACTACACATGACATGCATGAAATTATATCCAAACTGTGAATACCAAAGACCAAAGGCTGTTTCTTGGCAATTGAAAGCAGACGGGGTCACTGTAAAAACAGGGTCGGTGTGAGAGATTCATTGCTTCTCTACCACAAGCATGATAAAAGGCTAAGAAGGTCACAACTCATAAGAAGAGATAAAAAAAATAAAAAAGACCAAGGAATCCATAAATTGAAAGGTTAGGGGGGGGGCACAACCCCCAACCAAGGGAATGGATCCAGAGTTGGGGCGACTGGCTGTCGAGGGAGGAAGAGTGGGAGAGGGGGTGGTTGCTTGTAGGGTTAGAGTTAGGAAAGAAAAGAAATGAGAGAAGAGAAGAGAAAGTGTGATTTTATACTAACTTCTTTTTTAGTTGAACCGATTTGATTAAATTCGGTTTACTCGATTTTTGCCTTATAAAATCGATATCGAACTGAACCGAACCAGACATTTTTCAAAGTCTTATAATCAGTTTAATCGGGATTTTTTATCGGTTTAGTTTTTTCGGTTTTCTCGGTTGGCCGGTTTTTTTGCTCACCCCTAGTGTAGAGGGCTTTGATATCTTCTAAATTATTATCTAATATACTAAAAGAGGTCAGGTCCGGTTATTGTGCATTGTGAGGAGAATCACTGTGGATTACAATAGTATTGCTCAATTTTCAGGTCGGTTTGGTTCGTCGATTTATTGGTTTTTTTACTTTTTGCACAGTAAAATAACAATTTTGTCCCTCGAAAAAGACAAAAAACGGCTACTGGATGGAGGGGTCCACAGTAATTGCATGTTTTCGGTCTGGTTCGGCTCACAGACATTGGATCTCCTTGCCTTAAACCACGGGTAGGAACAAAACTAGGAAGTTTAGACCCATTCCAGAGCAGAGTTAAAGAGGAAGACTTAACACAATACATAATCAACTTCACAATATTCTCTGGAAAGCCAAAATCCTCTAGAGTCTTCTGAAGGAAATCCCACTCTATTCTGTCATAAGCCTTCTCCAAATCGAGCTTTACTGCCAATGAACCTTTTTTGCTCTTCGAATGGTTCATGTAGTGCATAATTTCTTGAGCTATTAGAGCATTCTCTGCCATTCCCCGACCAGGAACAAAACTGCCTTGAAGAGGACCAATAATAGAATCCAGCAAAGGCCTTATTCTGTTCACTAACACCTTCGTAATAATCTTATAAATTACTTTACAAAGACTAATTGGTCGAAACTGCTTTATAGAGGTGGGAGCATCCACTTTAGGAATCAGAACTACTAAAGTTTCAGCTAGTTTCCTATCAAAGGATCCATGAATAAAAGCCTCTCGAACCATATTCCACACATCCTCCCCAACAATGTGCCAGTATTTTTTAAAGAAAAAAGCGTGAAAGCCATCAGCTCCTGGAGCCTTAAAAGATTCCATCTGCATAAGGGCTGTAAAAACCTCCTCCTTCGACACTATACGAACAAGCCCAGCCTTTCCCTCGTCTGAGATCATAGGAAGAGCATCCAGCCCCAAATCAACATTTCCAACTGGTACATTTGAACAAAAGAGATCTTTAAAATAGTGCAGGGCTTCACTTTGAAGTATTTTATCCTCCGTACACCAATTTCCATTTTGGAGAAATAGGCTGTGGATTCTGTTCCGTTTCCTTCGCGTCATTGTCATAGTGTGAAAGAATTTGGTGTTCCTGTCGCCATACTGCACCTATTTTGCTCTAGATTTTTGGTACCAGAAAAGCTCCTCTTGCTGCAGCACCATGTTATACTCTTGCCATAGATGTTTCTCTAACATAGCCAAAGAATCAGTCAGTTCGTAGACAATTTTGAACCCCCACAAGGCGATGCAAAATCCTCCTTTTGTTCCTGAAGATATTCCCAAAAGTAAATTTATTGAAGATGATGGAGTCATCTTTCACAATTTCCAAACCTCGTAAAACATCCTTTTCACAAACACTCCAAGCTCCAGAAACCATGTAACAACCCTAATTTTTTTTTTTAAATCTCCTACCTCTATGTATACTTTATTCTCGGGTTTCACATTCTCCCTTCCTAATAAAAATTTCATCCCCGAAATTTAAACTACATACCTGACTCAAGGAATAGATGGGGGTATTTTTCCTTAATCTCTGACTCTCTCCCCCACGTTTCTTCCTCAATTTGTGAGTTTGTCCACAATACTCTGACAAGTGATACTTTCTTATTTCTCAATGTTTTTTCACTACGATCCATGATCTTGACTGGCCTAGTCTCGAGTGTCAAGTCCTCTCTTACTTCAATAGGAACTGGAGGTAACACTCGGGAAGGATCCACTTCCGCCTTCCGTAATAGTGATACATGGAATACATTGTGAATCTTCTCTAGGTGTGCTGGTAGCTTCAAGCGATAAGCCACCGGCCCTACCCTAGCTATCACCTCAAATGGGCCAATATACCTCGGAGCAAGCTTTCCTTTCATTCCAAACCGAATGATGCCCTTCCATGGTGCCACCTTTAAGAAGACTCTATCCCCTATTTGGAATTCTAAGGGTCTCCTCCGCTTGTCTGCATAACTCTTCTGTATATCTTGGGCTTCCTTCATTCTTTACCTGATTACCCTTACTTTATCAGTTGTTATTTGTACCAGTTCAGGACCCAGGAGTTTCCTTTCTCCAACTTCATCCCAACATATCGGAGTGCGACATTTTCTCCCATAAAGGGCTTCATATGGAGCCATCCCGATAGAAGCTTGGTAACTATTATTATACGTGAACTCTACCAACGGTAGCAAGTCTTCCCAGTTTCCCCCAAACTCTAACACACATGACCTTAAAAGGTCTTCAAGTGTTTGGATGGTTCTTTCAGATTGGCCATCTGTCTGGGGGTGGAATGCCGTGCTCAGATTCACCTCGGTTCCCAAAGCTCGTTGTAAGCACGGCCATAACCTTGAAGTAAATCTCGGGTCTCGATCTGATACCATTGATATGGGAACTCCATGCAGTCTAATCACTTCGTTCACGTATAATTTGGCCAACTTGTCTATGGGGTCTGTCATTTTGATGGGTAAGAACAAAACCGACTTTGTCAGTCGATCTACCACTACCCATATAGCATCATTGCCCTTTTTCCCCTTTGGCAATCCAGTTACAAAATCCATGGCTATATTTTCCCATTTCCATTCTGGAATTGGTAGTGGCTGTAATTCTCCTGCCGGTCTTTGATGTTCTATCTTCACCTGCTGACATATCCCACATCTTGACACATATTCGGCTATCTCCTTCTTCATATTCGGCCACTAGTAATATTCCCTGAGATCTCTATACATCTTGGTGCTCCCAGGATGGGTTGTAAACCGAGATTCATGAGCTTCTCTCAATATCTCACCCTTTAAGGTCTTATTCTCAGGCACATAAACCAGTTTTCCCATCATAACCAACCCTCCCGGCAACATTTGAAGGGACAACTCCTTGCCTTGCTTTGTCTTTTCCTTAATTTTCTCTAAACCTTCATCTACTAACTGAGCTTCTAGAACTTTATCTCGTAACACTGATCTGATCTTCATATGAGCTAGTAGTGACCCTTCAGGACCCACATTTAATTGAATTCCCATCCTTTTCAATTCCATCATATTTGCTTGTTCCGAAGTTTCTGTATCACCCATCACTGCTTTCCCTTTTCGACTTAATGCATCCGCCACTACATTGGCTTTGCCCGGATGGTAATCAATTATGCAATCATAGTCCTTTATCAATTCCACCCACCTCCTCTGCCGCATATTTAATTCTTTTTGCGACATTAAATACTTCAAACTTTTATGGTCGGTGAAAATCTGTACTTGTATTCCATACAAGTAATGTCTCCATACTCGCAAGGCAAATACTACTGCTGCGAGTTCCAAATCATGGACCGGATAATTCACTTCATGCGGCTTTAACTGTCTGGAAGCATATGCGATCACTTTTCCATGCTGCATTAATACGCATCCCAAACCCCTGCTTGAGGCATCACTATAAACAATGAACCCTTCTGTTCCAGAAGGAAGGGCCAAGACGGGGGCTGATGTAAGCCTTCTTTTCAACTCCTGGAAACTCTCCTCACATTCCTTTGACCAATTAAACCTCACTTCTTTACGAGTCAACTTGGTCAGAGGCGATGCTATTGTGGAAAATCCTTCAATAAACCTCCTATAGTACCCTGCGAGGCCCAAGAAACTTCGAATTTCAGTCACATTTGTGGGCTTCTCCCACTTTAGAACTGCCTCTACTTTTCCTGGATCCACACATATTCCCCCAGCTGAGATAACATGTCCCAAAAATATCACCTCTTTAAGCCAGAACTCACATTTATTCAATTTCGCATACAATTTATTTTCTCTCAATATTTCTAACACCTTCCTCAAGTGCTTCTCGTGCTCCTGATAGGAGCTCGAATATACCAATATATCGTTAATAAACACGACCACACATTTATCCAAATATAATCAAAACACTCGATTCATTAGATCCATAAATACTGCAGGGGCATTAGTTAACCCAAATGGCATTACTAAGAATTCATAATGGCTATAGCGAGTTCTAAAGGCAGTCTTCTGTATGTCATGTTCTCTGATTCTTAATTGGTGATACCCCGATCTCAGATCTATCTTTGAGAAAACTCTTGCACCCTTCAACTGATCAAACAGGTCATCTATCCGTGGTAACGGATACTTGTTCTTTACCGTCACTTTGTTCAGTTGACGATAATCGATACATAACCTGAATGTACCATCCTTCTTCTTTACAAATAACATCGGGGCTCCCCAAGGTGAATTGCTCGGCCGTATGAATCCTTTGTCCAACAACTCCTGAAGTTGGATCTTCAATTCGGCTAGTTCTATAGGGGCCATCCTATAAGGAGACTGTGCTATAGGGTTGACTCCTGGAAGAGTCTCAATGGAAACCTCAATTTCTCTAATTGGAGGCAGTCCCGGTAATTCTGTTGGAAACACGTCTGGGAACTCTTTTACAACAAGAATATTTGTTAATTCAATGCTCCCCTTCTTCAATTCTCTTACATGAGACAACCAGGCAGGACATCCCTTTCTAATCAATTTTCCGGTCGTCATGACCGAGATTATAGAGTTTGGAATCACCTTCCTCTCTCCCCTGAATACTACCCTTTTTCCACTCACATCTTGGAGGTTTACAGTCTTTGTGAAACAATCCACTTGTGCTCTATGTCTACTCAACCAATCCATTCCCAGTATTAAGTCAAAATCATCTAATGCTAAAGGCATGAGGTCCGCCGTTAGCTCTACCCCCTCAATATTTAGTATCACTCCCTTGTATACCTCATCAATGTTTATATTTTTCCCCAAAGGTGTACTAACTACCATTCCCACATTCAATCTACTTGGTAACACATTTAAATTTTTAATAATTCGGTGGGCCACAAAAGAATGACTAGCCCCAGGATCAATTTAAGCATAAACTTGTATTAAACTCAATTGTAGTATACCTGCTACAACATCTGGCATTGCCCCCACATCTTCCTGGGTCATGTGGTATATTCTGCCCCGAGTCCTTTCCTCCAGCAATCTGGGTCGGCCTTTATTGGCACTTGTCCCTGAGTGAGTGGGTCGTATAGGTCGATCAACTGTTACTGACTGTTGTTGGCTTTGAGTAGCCATCCCCTGTCCCTGTACTCCTTCAGTAACTCTATGTGGACATTCCTTCTTTCTATGACCCATTTCCCCACAATGGAAACAACCTCTTCCCAAGTACTGGCAATCCCTCCATCGATGCCCTTCCCCTCTACAAATATAACATCTCCCTGGTGCAGCTGAACAATCCCCGGGGTGTTTTTGATTACACCTCATGCATATCGGGTAGACAAGTCCTCTCTGCTCCATGGACCCCCCTGTAACACTTGCCCCTTGGCGGGTCTGACCTCCCACGGATCCCCCAGGATTAAATCGTCTAACTCCTCCTGAACTCCCACCATGAACAAAACTCCCCCCTTTTTTCGGTAATGGGCTGAATGATGACCCACTCTTTCCTTTTTTTGGGAGGAGGGTTGCTCCCTATAGGGGGTGTGAAATCCCTTCTCTTGAATCCCGTGGTCTGACTCTGCTCATTTGTTGACCTGGGTGTGTCGTTCATTACCCTTTCTATTCCTTGAGCAGCTCGCACTAACTCTCGAACTGACTGAAACGGCATAGCCACCAAAATTAAATTTATCTCCTGCCTGAGTCCATCCCGAAACTGTTCCACTCGATGATGCTCAGTGGGGAGATGAGTGTTTGCAAAGACAAATAAATCCTGGAACCTCCTTTCATACTCCAGGACGGTCATATTCCCCTGTTTCAAATCTAGAAACTCCTGCTCTTTCTCTTTTCGGTGCTGCCAGGAGTAATATCGTTCCTCAAATTCTTCTCAAAAGTTTATCCACTTCAATTCTTCACCTGCCCTTCTTTCTCTGATGGTCTCCCACCAAGAGTGGGCACTCTCTGTTAACAGCTGGGTCACACAGTCTACCTGGGTTTCCTCCGGCACGTGCAACTGATCTATAACCCTTTCTACCTTCCTCAGCCAATGCCCTGCTACTTCGGCGTCTTCTTCCCCTGAATAGGTCGTGCAACCCATTTCACGCATGTCTTTCACCCATTGAACCAGGGTGACTACTTTTTCTACCCGAGGAGTGGCATGGGATGTTCCTGCGGCCATCCTTGCTACTACTGCTTTGACCAATTGCTCGAGAAACACAGGGTCTGAATAGGAATTCGGGACGGCCGTCGATGTCACTGGCGGTGGCCTATCTTCCAATCCTTGACCACTCAGTGTTTTAGCCGGCGACACTTCTGCCCGAGAAGTAAAAGGTTCATTATGATGCCCCCCTGAATCTCCCTCCTCTGAATGGGCCGATGCCACAGATTGACGGGAGGCAGTATCCATTAATGGAGGATAGGCCACCGCCATTCCCAGAAAATGAGTCATACTCTCTTTCTTGCACAGGGGACGGGACAACCCTTGCGGTTTGCCGTGAACGAACCATCCTGAAACATTTTTTTTTCAGAATCACATTAGTATTTCAATCCCTGAAACTGCAACCAAATGCTCTGATACCAACTGTAACAACCCTATTTTTTTTTAAATCTCCTACCTCTATGTATACTTTATTCTCGGGTTTCACAAACCACCTCCTGGTAATCCTTATGGGTGGACCAAGCAACTTCAAAACTGAAAGGTCGCTCTCTTTTAAACATTGGTAACCCACTGCATCGTAGAAGGATAGGATGATGGTCCGAATGCAGCCTTCCTAAATTTTCCACAAATGCCTCAAGGAACTTATCCCGCCATTCCAGATCAACCAGGGCTCTATCTAATTTTTTGGCCAGGTGCCACACTCCCTGAATGTGACGGTGCCAAGTAAATTTAAAGCCTTTGCTTCCAGGTCAGTGAGATTACAAGCAGATAAAACTTCCCCAAACTTCCCTGCTCTAACATGCGAAAAAACCCCCCCACTAGATTCTGATGGTAGGAGGACTTCATTAAAGTCTCCAATGAGCATCCAGGGACCATTGACCATTGTTCTGACAGAAATGAGTCGATCCCAGAGTTGATAGCGCAAACTAGGAATGGGAGAAGCATAAACTAGAGACATGAACCAAGCCTGACTACCTGCTTTAATCTCTACTGTGGCACATTGAGCCATCACATCTACTGTAGACACAGAAAAATTATCCCCTGATCTTAGCACCCAAATACCTCCAGCATGACCATTAGCTTCCACAATTACTGCAGGAAAATAGCCTAGCCGATTCCAGAAGCTGGCCACTCTCCCAAATTGAACGTGAGTTTCCAACAACACGCAAATACTAGGATGATACTTCTTAATTAACTCTTTACAATGACGCTTGCTTGTGGCATTAGCAGCTCCACGTACATTCCAAGATAAAACAATAAAATCATCAAAACAATTCATCATAAGAAAAAGAGAAAATTGAGAGTCGGACAAAAACCTTCCCACTAAACTCATTATTGGTCAATCTCATTCTCTTGCCCCAGAGTCATCCTGGTATCACCTTCTTTATCCCCATGTTCAATATGCAAGTGTGAATTATTACTTAAGGCTTCCAGGTTACTTCTCATATTAGATGCATCCTGGACAATCTTGCCAAGATCATGAAAGGACGTGTTATTGGCTTGGTTATGCTGTTCTTATGAGATTCATCCAACATGCTCTTCCCAAAAACAAAATCTTTCTCTAGGGGGAATAAACCCAGCTTCTCCTTTCCTTTGTCCCAAAAGGCACCCATAGGTAAGTTTTGTCCAACCCTACTAGGACCCTCTCCCTCTCCCTTTCCTCTTATCTTTCCAGACTGCGCAAGGGTTCTACTACCATTTTTTTTCTTCCTGTTGAGCTGGCCCTCCCAGTCCTGCAAGGTAAGTGGGTTAAGCATAACATGAATTTCCTCTGATTTCCTTGCTCTTTTATTCTTCATATTCCCAGACCTAGTTCCCGTTTGATGAGGAGCATCAACTTGCTTCTCCTTCCCAATATTTTTTGGGACGGTCATAACTTTTTGATTTGCCAAGGAGCCCAAAGTGGTCGGATCTGTTGAAATCTGAGGTTGATTCCAGAACTGCACAAGAGAACCGGTCGACCGATTGCGAGAAAGAGATTAACCGGTCGACCGCTTGGCTCCGGTCGACCGCTTGCAAAGAGAAGATTAACCGGTCGACCGCTTGGCCCTGTCTGCGAGGAACTGATGCAGGATAAATGAAGGATGAAGAACTGAAGGTTATTGTTTAAGTTTTAGTAATCCTTTTGTATTCAGGATGATTATAAATCCTTTAGAATTTAGGAAATAGAAGTCAGTCAAAATCAGTTATAAGTCTTGTCAGGTTTTTTGTGTAATTAACTGATTTTGGAAAATATTACCGTTGATAGTTGTTGGTTAGGTAAATCATAGCCGTTGTAAGTTTCTGGTTCTATAAATATTATGAGTGGGATGGCAGTAAATATATATAAAATTCTGCCAATGTTGATGTTCTTTTAGCTTGAAATTACAAAGCTTATTGTTCTTTCTTTTCTGAAAGTCCCGAACACAGTTCTTGATCTTTACAGTACCTGTTCTCAGGTTTTTATCAGAAGTTTGATATTTTCTGAAATTTCAACATGGTATCAGAGCAGAATTAGGTCTTTGAAAAGGGATTTGAGTGAAACACGAGTGATCAAAGAAAAAAGTGAGATTTTTTATTTTCTCCAAAAATTTTCCGAGAGAATTTGCAGATTTTTTTTGAAATCAAGGAATTTGCCTTGGTTTGTTCTTTATTTGGAATCTTGCTCTCCGTATTGTGAAGTCTTGTAACAAATCACAAGAAAAAGAAAAATTCTCCAGCTGACAGTTCTTGACAGAGATGGATGCATCATTCTCTTCGAAATCGCCAATCTTCACAGGAGTCAACTATGGAGTTTGGGCAGTGAAGATGAAGATATACTTGAAAGCGTTTGACCTATGGGAAGATGTGGAAGATGACAGGGAACCAGCTCCCTTGAACAACAACCCATCAATGACCCAAATCAAGTATTTCCATGAACAAAGAGCAAAGAAATTCAAAGCTCTTACTTGCATTCACAATGCAGTAAGTGAGGAAATCTTCTCAAGAATCATGGCATGTGAAACGGCTAAGGATGCATGGGATAAGCTGAAATCCGAATTTCAAGGAGATGAGAAGTCAAGGAGGATGCAAATTCTGAACTTGAAGAGACAATTTGAAGGTCTAAGGATGAAGGATTCTGACACTGTAAAAGAATTCTCATCAAGTGTGTCCAAGATAGTAAATGAAATGACACTACTTGGAGAAGAAATTCAAGAATCGAGAGTTGTGGAAAAAGTTCTAGTAAGCTTGCCAGAAAAGTTTGAGAACAAAATATGTTCTTTAGAAGACTCAAAGGACTTCACTACCATGAGTCTTCAAGAGTTGATCAATGCCTTGCAAGCTGTGGAACAAAGGCAAGCATTTAGGCAAGAAAACACAAGTGAAGAAGCCTTTGCAGCAGGATTCAAAGGAAGAACTAGGCAGCAGCAAGTGTTCTTCAGAAATCCAGAAAACAGGTCCAGTTCTGAAAATTCATGGCAGAGGAGAAATTGGCCGAATAATCAAACACAAGGCAACAACTTCAATGCAAGGTGGAAGGAAAGAAGAGAGCAATTTCCCACATGCAAGTATTGTCAGAAAACTAACCATCTTGAGTCATTTTGTTGGCTCAAGAATGCACAATGCCGAAAATGTAAGAAGTTTGGTCACTTTGAGAAATTTTGCAATGAAGACAATGCAAACCAAGCTCAAGTTGCTGAAGTGGAGGAAACCAAAGAGGAAATGCTATTCACAGCCACTGAAGCACATAACTGCAGCAACAAAAATGAGGTAAACATACAAACTTGGTCTATTGATAGTGGTTGTTCAAACCACATGGCTGCAGCAGCAAGTGAATTTGAAAACCTAGACTTAAGCTACAAATCTAGGGTTAAAGTTGCTAATGGGCAGTATGTAAGTGTTGAAGGTAAAGGGGAAGTTAAGATTGAAACTCTAGCTGGAAACCGAGAGTTTAAGTGTGTGATGTATGTACCATCAATTGACCAAAATTTGATAAGTGTAGGTCAATTACTTGAGGATAGACACTCCTTACTGTTTATAGATGATAAATGCATGATCAAAGATGATCAAGGTACTCTCTTATTCAGTACAAAAATGTCAAATAGATGTTTTAGTTTTGAGAAACAACTAGAACACCAAAGCAACTCAACTGAAAGTGAATCTGTTGAAGAGAAAGACTCACTGAAAATGGCAGGAAAAGAAGATGGAAAATATCAGGTTATGGATTCTAGGGGGAGTGTTGAACTTAGAAAAACACAGCCTTTGGATTTAATTTTACAGGATGTAGGCTCCTTGTATTGTGATGAGACTTGCAAGTCAATTGAAAGGAAAAGGATCTCATCAGCTGCTCTAGTGCCTGATGAAAGCATGGATTCTCTGTTTTATGATGCAAATGAAGAAATAGAAGGCTCATATAGAGATGACCATGCTGTTGCTATAGACCCGACATATGAAGAAGGAAAATTGGAAATGATGTATGGATGGTTAAAGGAAAAGCTTACTGATTTGATTATCTTAGCAAAGGAAGGACTTGAGAAGCTAAGAAGAATGGTGGTAAGTGTGCAGCTCAGGAATCAAGGGGGAGTGTTGAAATCTGAGGTTGATTCCAGAACTGCACAAGAGAACCGGTCGACCGATTGCGAGAAAGAGATTAACCGGTCGACCGCTTGGCTCCGGTCGACCGCTTGCAAAGAGAAGATTAACCGGTCGACCGCTTGGCCCTGTCTGCGAGGAACTGATGCAGGATAAATGAAGGATGAAGAACTGAAGGTTATTGTTTAAGTTTTAGTAATCCTTTTGTATTCAGGATGATTATAAATCCTTTAGAATTTAGGAAATAGAAGTCAGTCAAAATCAGTTATAAGTCTTGTCAGGTTTTTTGTGTAATTAACTGATTTTGGAAAATATTACCGTTGATAGTTGTTGGTTAGGTAAATCATAGCCGTTGTAAGTTTCTGGTTCTATAAATATTATGAGTGGGATGGCAGTAAATATATATAAAATTCTGCCAATGTTGATGTTCTTTTAGCTTGAAATTACAAAGCTTATTGTTCTTTCTTTTCTGAAAGTCCCGAACACAGTTCTTGATCTTTACAGTACATGTTCTCAGGTTTTTATCAGAAGTTTGATATTTTCTGAAATTTCAACAGGATCCCACATATGCCCCGAGTCCCTGATCCCTTCAGAATTCCCTTGCATATCCTGCAACACTCCATATCTATTTTGATATGTATTACTACCCTTGTCCTTAGCAATCCCACCTTTACCTCCCTTAGAATTCACTTTCCTATTTCTCGTAACCACTAACCAATCTCCATGTAACGCTTGGGGAGAAGATCGCGTAACCTGATTTACCGGAGCCACATTAGAGATTATTCTGTTAGGGAGCTCTCCATCCTCTACCATATTTGTAGGGATGTCTTCCGCCGAAACCTTTCTATTATCATGTTCAGCGGATCCCTGTGATTGCATCTGTACATTATTCTTGCTTGAACAATTCCTCGCAACATGCCCATAACAGCCACATTCATTACAAATTATATGAAGGCCTTCGTACTCAACGTTATGCCAGTGGTTATGAATCCACACCTTCCCTACTACCGGTTTGTCTAAATCAACCTCAATGCATATCCTAGCAAATTTACCCCTCGTGACATTCACTATATTCATGTCAACTTTGATTGGGGTTCCAAGAGCCGAGGCTAACGCAAGAAGAAAACTCTCATCGTAAAACACGACATTTAGATCAGGAATTCTAGCCCATACTAGCGTCCGATCGATTTTGGCTGTTGTGGATACAAACGATGGAGACCATGTTCTAACAGTTAAATAATGATCAAAGATCATCCATGGTCCACCATTCATCACCTTCATCCTATCCGTTTCTTGGTCGAATTTCACCATGAAAAATCCATGACCCACATCCATTAACTCAAATCCCTTGGCAAAGTGCCATACCTTTTTGAGTCTGATATTTATCTGGGTATACCCGATATTCTTTCCTAAGAGCTTAACTATCAGGGCATCACACCACGGGTAACACAATTCTGTGAAGACCTTGTCATCTAGATGCACCTTCGGAAGCAACCGATTGCCATCTTCATATTCAATACGCACTAACTTCTCTCTCAACAAATCGATTTTCTCACACATAGGTGGTGCCGATTTTGTTCCCAACACCTTATCTCTAAACGAGATCTGTCCTTGAAAAGCTGTTCCGCTGATGCTAAAAGATTTAGCACCACCATCCAAGTCTGGTGGTTTTTCCGGTATAGTTTCATGTTCACTTTGCGTTCCAGAGAATTCCGCCTCCATGCTAACCATGTTCAGACCTTGCCTCAAGAAAGCCAGGTGTTCATGGAGGAGAAAGATTTAACTTCTTGGCAGAGGAGAAAATCTTCTTCTTGTACTGTACGATCTTGATTAACTTCTTGGCACTCTCTCTGACGCAATCTCCCAAGTATCTCTCAAAGAAAAGAGGGAGCGAGAGCATGGGATGCATAAAGAGTTACCAATTGGATTCCTTATTTAATATATATTTATATAGATTCTGTTCATAGTAAATTTGTTTGGGCTATAGCAAAAACCTTATTTAAATTCTAGGATAGGTCTTATTTTGATTAAAGTAAACGATTGTTTGATTATTGCTAGATTTTAGTATCTAAGTATTTTTGAGATATTTAAATAATTGATTATTACTTTCCCATTTATTGTGCATTCTCCATTGTTTGGAATGTGACTGGCCGTGAGTTTTTAATTTTTGTGTAAAATTATTTTTTATATATTTTTGAATTGTTTTAATGTACTATTATTAAGAATTAAAAACACAATTTAAATATATTTTTGACCAAAATACACTTCAAAAAATAAGCATTATCAAAATACCTAACGCGCTATTAGTCTCATCGAGTAATTCATTTGTTTGACAATTGCTCTCTCTTTCACGTACTGTATTTTAAAACGTCAGCAAATTAACATATAAAGGGATTCGCGTTCATTGATTGAGTGGAAAAAAAGTAGACAAACCCCCGTTGAATTTTCAAAACTCGCATTCATATGAACAAGTCATAAAAAATTGTCTAACACCTTGGAAGGCATAAAGCTACTCCACAACAACAGTACTTTTTATTACACAATAATATAAATTATATTCTATTATCTTATTTAATAGTTTAACTTTTTAGGTAATATGATTCTTTAATATGGTATCAGAACCTTGTTGATCTAGCGGTCACGAGTTTGAATCTCACCATCCCTTTTCTATTTGATAAAAATCAAACATAAAATAGTGTGAATTGTGCAAGTTCTAAGCCCAAAGAATTTTTGCTCGAGGAAATATGTTAGAGAATAATATAAATTATATTTTAAGGTTTTATTTAACAAATTAAATTTTTAAACGAGATGATTCATTAACAGATGAAAAAAAAGAAAGGAATTCACTGATAAATTCATTAAGCTTTCCTTTCTCGGAGAACTATAATTCTCTTTTATTCAGCTTGAAATTTAGGTAAACATGATAGGATGAATGCTGCATGCACTCTTTAGTCTTTAGGACCAGTATATCGTGGCATATATATAAAATTTATTCAGGAATCAGGATCAAGGGGGAAAGCAGGGCTGAAAAACTTAGACACTGCCCTTGATAGCATCACTATACCCATTGTCAAACCGCTTGTTCCAGAGCATGACACCTCCATACTTGGATGAGCTCTTGATAGACGGGAGGACCTTTGTAATGAGATCATTAGCAGGGATGAATCCAGGGGCTGCATCGGAAGCTGCAGGTAGTCCCAGGAATACTTGACTGTTTGGAACTGTGATCCACTGGCTCCATGCGTTTAATAGATTGACTGCGTCTCCTGAGTATTGACACTGGGGATTGTTGTAGAATTGAACCCACACATAATCGAACAGGCCGGTTTTAATTGCAGTGTCTAGATGAGCATCTGGGAAGGGACATTGTGGAGCTGCAGCTAAGTGTAACTGTTGGTTAAATCCCTTAAGTGCCCTGGCAAGATCATCCCAGAACTGGCCTGAACCAACCTCGATGTCAAAATCAACCCCGTCTAAGATGGCATCGCCTAGCGGACGTGAGCTGGACTGGCCACCGAGGAAGTTGTTCCAAATATAGTTCGCTAACTGCGCTGCCTCATCGGCCGATGAAAGGGAGTAGGTGGGTGTAGCGCCTCCAATGGAAAGGAGCACTTTGATGCCTTGACTTTGACAAGATTTAATTTGATCGCTGAAGACAGTGCAAGTACCGGCGCTGGGGCTACAATGGCCTGCTAGGTCAAGCACCGGAGTTGGAACGCCATTGCCGAATTTATATAAGAAAGCTACGTTCACAAATTGATAGTTTCCAGTGTTACAAGTATTGTTGGAATTTGGGGTTGAATTCTGGAAAATCAAAGAACAGCTACTGCAAAGAATTTGTGCGAAAAAGAACACAAACACGCACTGTAGCAATCGAATTCTGGGAATGGTTAAATTTCCAGAATTTGAAGAACATTTTCCAGAAAAGAAAGAACAAAAGAACTTCAACCCCTTCGAGAATTAAGAGAACATGACCATGGGCAGAATTTTTGTCATGGTTACTGCCATCCCATTAGCTTTATTTATATAGAAAAAAAATTACAACGGCTACAAATTTTATAACCAACCACTACCAACGGTAATATTTTCCAATTTTGACAATTGTTGACTATAAACTGAAATTAACTAAAAACATTGACTCAGAACACTTCAACACACTAATTACAATGTAAACTCAATCACAACGATTGATTCTTCAACCTTCAATTCTTCATTCTTCGATTCTTCTACGCAGGTGCAATCTGTTCAACTTCTCAGGCGGTCGACCGGTTGATATTCTTCTTCCAAGTGGTCGACCGGTTCACTTGGGCAGTTCTGGAATCAACCTTGGATTTCAACACTCCCCCTTGATTCCTGAGCTGCACATTCTCCACCATTCTCGTCTTCATTGTTGCTTGTCACTCATCACTTTCCTCTGCAATTGCAATAAAGCCCTCTGCCTGTCTTCCTTTGACTTTTGGAGATCCAGCTCCTCCTGAAGCTTAAGACCAGAGCCGCATGTTCCCCCTAAACATACATTATCTGCTTCCTTGATTCTTCTTTGCATTGTCTTTGTTTTCAATTTCTAACGCTGAAATTTTCAACAACAAATCTTGCATTTTATTCTCAGATGACCTCGATCCTTCTGACAAGGCGTCCATTTTCTCCTCTAATTTTGAAACCAACAGCTCTGTTTCCTTCTTCTTTGACATTTCTCCTAGGCCATCCTCTTTGCCTTAACATGGTAGGCTTCAAAACACCCTGAGTCTCTATAGCCGGGTCAACATTTCCTCTATCAGAGAAATTAAAAGATTTGCTTCCACACACTACTTCTATCTGTCAGCAAGCCACAGGGACTGAGCAAAAAATTATAAAATCCACACCTTTATGAAATACAAGACCAAAAACTTCAACTTTTAGAAAAAGAACACACGTAATAAGGAATGAAAAAAAAAAAACAAATCACTTATCAGTTTTGGAAGCAGGGATCTTTTAGAAGATGGGTTCATCATCATCATCATCATCATCATCATCATCATCATCTCTACCAAAATCTGCCAGCTTTGTTGTTACTGCCGGTCGACCGGTTCACCCAAGTGGTCGACCGGTACACCCAAGTGGTCGATAACTGATGAAGTTTCTATTACAGATTCTCATTCTGCTAGATCGCTTTCTTCTCACGAGATTCACTGTCTCAGTACCAGATAAGGCCATAGCAACCGGATTAGGCCCTGAACTTGAGACCCTCGACTTCTTATGATGCAGCCTCTTGTGATTACTTAGAGATTTTAATGACAGAAACCCTCTGCCACATTCTTCGCAGTAAACTTCTTTCCTTTCTTTAGCAGAGTGATGCATTTTCCAAAGACTACCAGCAGCCAAGCCAAGTGCTAACCCAATACAAATCTTCCTGACAACACCTCTTTCATTTAAGGTCACATGAGCAACCCTTCCACCAGCCATTTCACTTTCCTGGTAACCTGTAAAACAAATCTCAAGTTTAAACAATTCATAATCCGATCATTCATATTTCATTTTAACCTATCATCATCATCATCAACACAGCCAGCAAACACGAGCCTATCAATGCCAGCTCCGGATTGGTATCCAACACCTTATGGTGCAGTGCCAATATACTCATTTCCATACATACTGGAACCAACATCTTGTGGCTCATTCTGGGCAACGATTGCCCTGCTACAAATCAAGTTAAATTTCTTGATTTCAAAAATCTGCCCATTCACGAACAAGTTCCCTTTTACTTGCTTCTTGCACTTTTTCCTTCCAAGAATTCCACAGAACAAAGAACAGGAGTAATATACTCACAAAGAACACGAACTATAATTGATCAATTCTTCAATTACTAGTCCTTTAAAAGAACAAATCAAGACTGATTTCTTGATTGACGAATTCTGGAATTTCTGGAGAAGGTGCAATCTTTTTCACTCATGTATTTCTCTCAAAAAAAATCCCTTCTCAAAGATCTAATCGCTCTGATACCATGTTGGAATTTGGGGTTGAATTCTGGAAAATCAAAGAACAGCTACTGCAAAGAATTTGTGCGAAAAAGAACACAAACACGCACTGTAGCAATCGAATTCTGGGAATGGTTAAATTTCCAGAATTTGAAGAACATTTTCCAGAAAAGAAAGAACAAAAGAACTTCAACCCCTTCGAGAATTAAGAGAACATGACCATGGGCAGAATTTTTGTCATGGTTACTGCCATCCCATTAGCTTTATTTATATAGAAAAAAAATTACAACGGCTACAAATTTTATAACCAACCACTACCAACGGTAATATTTTCCAATTTTGACAATTGTTGACTATAAACTGAAATTAACTAAAAACATTGACTCAGAACACTTCAACACACTAATTACAATGTAAACTCAATCACAACGATTGATTCTTCAACCTTCAATTCTTCATTCTTCGATTCTTCTACGCAGGTGCAATCTGTTCAACTTCTCAGGCGGTCGACCGGTTGATATTCTTCTTCCAAGTGGTCGACCGGTTCACTTGGGCAGTTCTGGAATCAACCTTGGATTTCAACAAGTATCAGCTAAGCTGCCTTCTTCGCCATATTGCCCCCAATAGATGGCGATGCCTGCGCCATTTGAGGGTTTGCAGAAGGAGACGAGTAAGATGGATAGAAGCAGGGTAAGAGCTTTTGATTGGCAAGCCATTTTCGATGTCTGGCTTGTTCTGTGTATCAACAATGTGGAGACGGTGCGAATTTATAGCTTCTGAGGATCTTGCGTGTCTCATGGTGTAAGTAGAAAAGTCTGGTAACCGTGGTTTGAGGGCAAGAAATCAGTGCGTTCTCATTAAAAATGTAGAAGAAGCTGCATAAAGATAACTCGGAGAAGTCATCATAAAATAAATTTGGTCATGGTTATTTTAAAGCTCTTGATTTACTAGTTAAAGTCTCCTCTTCTTGTTTCAATCCCTTCAAAACTAAGTAGAGAAAGGAAGTTTGCTGACCATCTCAGTTAAGAATATTCAGCAGCCCAAGTCATAAATTTGCTTTGATCAAACCTGAAACAAACAAAATATCTAGAAACTGTATCTCCTACAGTCACATGCAGATCGTGGAAGAAAATTTAAAAGAGTCATTTTTCAACAATTCCATTACAGGTGTTGATCCTGGAGAGTCTGATACAGACTGCTTAATAAGAACCCTAATCTTGTCTTATCGAAAAGCCATCAATGTTGAAAAATCTCAATGAACAATCTTCATCAAGTGAGATAAAGGATTTGTTACGTGAGAAATTAACACTGCTAAAACATCAGATATAATTGGAAGCTTGTAAATATTCAATGGCATATGCTCTCTGAAGCATCATAAAGTCCATGAATGTTAGAGAAGTTAGGCAGTTTATTGCATGTAAACATTCAATGACACATGCTCTTTTAAGGGATCATAAAGTCCATGAAATCTACAGAAGTTAGGCAATTTATTAATTAGATTGCCTGACTTATGTGCTTGACAATAGCTTGTAATTTTAAGCAGTTTTCTTCAGTAGATTTTTAAATTCACATTTTCATTTACCTTTTAGAAAAAACCTAAACAGTTAAGGAACTATCTGATCTAAAAGCTTAAACTGTTAGGTAAAATTTTTCGAACTCGTGCCATGTTAAGGAATCATTTCATCTAAAAACTTAAATTATTAGGTAAGTTTATAAAATATAATTTATATTATTCTCGACAAATAGAGCATCTTGTTGATCTCAATTAGCATCTTAATATTGGGTTCTGAACAAATGTTACAGCTCAACTTATTTGATTTTTTTTGTGTTCTTAATTTTATACGATAATATCAAAAATAATTTAAAAAAATATATATAAAATAGTCATGTCTTCACTTCTGATTCCTCCCTTGCATGAACGTTAGTTCCCAGTCATTGGGGTGTCTAAAACCACGTCAAAGCTAGCCCTTCTTTGTTCCTTTCTTTTTGCCAGCTTACGAAGAGGATCTGACTTTGGTTTCATTGCCTTTGGCTGCTGCTTCGGTGACCAAACACTCTGCAAATTTGGAACCCAGCTAGTGAAAGATGCAAATCTTCTTGCCCTCTGTCTCCTCGTCTGAGCTTCAATTAATTTTCGAGCATGCTCCTCCTGATTCATCCCTTGCGGCTTTCATATGTTAAAGAATAATATAAATTATACTATAGGTTTCGCTTAACAGATTAAATTCTTAAATAAAATAGTTTCTTAACATGGTATTAGAACTTTGTTGATACAAAGATCACGAGTTTGAATCTCATTACCCTCATTCTATTTGATAAAAATCAAGCACAAAATAGTATGAGTCTGTACAAGTTTCAAACCCAAGATGTTCATCTGCATTACTGTTTCAATGAAAACATAAACCAACACTTCATAGAGGGCTTCATGGGAAGGGAATTCTAGAACACAGTGCGCGCAGTTACGTTAACTAAATTGGATATGCTATGAACCATATGAATAATTTGAAAGCAGATCCCGAAATCAAAGTTCCCAGATCAATAAAAAAAAGCTCCTCCAACATCTGGGGTTTCGGAAATGATACATTATGTTAAAGAATAATATAAATCATATTATGAGTCACACCTATAAGCTTAAGTCTTTAGGTGAGATGGTTCAGTTAAGGTATCAGAACCTTGTTGACCCAACGGTCACGAGTTCGAATCTCACCATCCCCATTCTATTTAATAAAAACTAAATATAAAATAATATGAACATGTGCAAGTTTCTTTCCCACGTATGAATCGAGGCTCCAATCACCAAAGAAACCTCCCTTCAGATGGCATTGAATGGCCTCTAAAAGCAAGCAAATATGCTTCACAAACCTAAGTTTTGTAGACTCCGCATGCATTCCTTGCTCCAACCTCTGATTGCAGTATCTCCATACGAAATAAAGTCTGGAGTTCATAACTTTGGCTAATTAAATTGAAATAGTATTGATTTTTGAAATGATTGTCTTAGCCCGGTCGTGCTCAACCATTATTCTCAACAACAATTATGTTATTTCTAATACTTTTTAAAATCGTGTCTTTACTGAAACTTTAATTGAGTTATGTCAGCGCGTGTTTATCAAAGCTATTATTTATTTATTTATTGCAAGGTACAGCCCTCCACAAAACCAAAAAAAAACAAGAGGAAAAACATGAAAACCATACCTTTGATGCTATGTTTTCCAAAAACTTTTTTTTATTTTAAATCAATATATTTTGGTATTTTTATATTATTTTGATGTTATGATATTAATTCATTTTAAAAAATATATTATTTAATATATTTTAAAAAAATAATTACTATCATATTTTTAAATAATCATCTGACCATTAAAAGTAAAATCAGAAACCTAGAAAAACAAACTTATGTTTTTTTTGGCAGGAGTTAGGTTTATGAATAGAAACTACTAAAAGTTTTTTTTAAAAAAAAACAAGAAAAATTAGCCTTTTATGATTGAAAAGTATTTTACATTACAAAAATATTTTAATTTTTTTATATAGATTTTAATTTTTCATTTTAAATTATATATTTATGTTTTTAGATATTTTAATGATGTTAAAAATAATTTGTAAAAAATAAAAAAATATTTTAATATATTTTCAAATAAAAATCACTTTAAAAAACAACCATTAACCTATTCTAAATAGATACTGAGTTTGATGTATAATTGGATTTTTCCTACCTCAGAAGCAAAACACAAACAAAGTAGAATCCTAAAAAACCCCACAAATGCCCACACCCCTAACTTCCTGAATAACTCCAAAGAGGAAGTTCATGGATGTCTCCTTGCTCCTTGAAAACGCTCTCTCTCCACCCCCTTTCCAATTCATCCCAACAAAAAATAAATGAATCCATAAAGATCAGGACCCGAAAAATAACAAAAACATGACCACCATTTCTTCCTTCCCTGCCACTACTAACATCCTCCTATCCTCGCACCCTTCGACTTCTACATATGCTTCCAAAGTCTCTCACTTTCCCTCATTGCATTCATCCCTTTTCTCTAAATCTCCTTCATGCCCTTATCCTCTCTGTAAATTTCCAAGAAAACCCAAAAGAATAGTTTTTTTAAAATCATCGGAAGCAGAGGAGATATCATCAACAGAAGATGAGTGGCTGCAAACACTCCCTGACAAGAAAAAGCCTTTGTACTCTCATAGTTTGCCTTGCATTGAAGCTTGGTTGAAGGATTTGGGTTTTTACCAAAGCAAGGAGAGCCGTGCTATTTGGTTTGTTGAGAAACCTGATTGGCATGCTCAGTTATCACTTGATGCCACTGATCTTTATTTAAGGTAAAGTTTGGTTCTTTATTGTTATTTTAACATATGGGTTTTAGTTGTTTTGTTTGTTAGTGCATGTGAGTAAATGCTGCCAAGTTTTCAACTTTGCATATGATCATTAAGTTTTGGTGAATTGCCACTGGTGCGGTCATGATGTAGGCTGTTTGAGTTAACTCTCACTGTGAATGATCACTGTGTTTTTGTATTATGTTCATTATTTGGATTTATTTTTATTAACAGGTTGAGTGGTTTCTACATGTAATTTGAAATTTTTAGAAAAGAAGGAAACTTGTGATGGCAAGGAAAAATTGGTGATTTGAATGAGTGAACAACAGATAATTTTGCTGTTAGCTGTATCATAGCTTCCATTAAATTATGCTAGAGAGTTTTAATGGCGTTTGCTGTAATCTGACAAGCCAAGTGTGCTGTAATCTGACAAGCCAAGTGTGCTTTGTTATAGCTATGCTCGGAGTTTTTTTTGTCAATCTTTGGCTACATAATCCCGATGTAAAATATTTGTATAATGATGGGAGTGAGATTATTCTTGTTAGTGACGGGAATTCTGCTGCACAGAAAGAATTGATAAAAAGGATCTAGCTGATCCAAACCAGTTCGACTCTAGGGATTTAGTGAGGTTCAATGAATAGATGAGCTTCTATGATATGATTATTTTGATTGATGTAACGAAAACCTTTCTAGACCAGCAAAAGGCTGAAGAATCAGTGTTAATACCTTTCCATTTTATCTAAAAAAACTGTATATCCATATTTCCTCAATTAGTCTTGTTGTACACTTGAGAAGTAATCTAGCAAGTGTGTCAAGAGGTCTGTGCTCATACGAGGTTTGCATCTGGGGAAGAATAATAATATGGTGTGGAACAATATTATCAAAATATTAGTAGTTTAATTTGAATGAATAAATTGTAGTTGATTTGATAATATCAGAAATGCTGCATCTATTTATAAAATAGAGTTTCAGGATTAGCAATTGTAAGAGTATCTCTTCACTTTTCAGTGGAACTAGCCAGGGAATAATTGATGACAGAAAGATACGTACATATGTTAAGTTTGTGTTGCTTCGGATAAATAGTTTGTGCAGGCGTTGAAAGGTACAGTGCTACTGGAGATAAAGCTAGATAGATGATTGAATGGCATATACCTACACAATGCAAGGAAGTTATAGGACCATCATAAGCTTCTTCTTCATGATCATGCAGAAAAACAGTTCCATGCTAATAGATCATGTAAGTAAAAGGATTTAACCATGATCAAAAGTCAAGATGGATTCGTGATAGCATGAAGGAAATTGGTACCAATATGTGGGAAGTTGGAGGTGGTGTTGATCAATGACAATAGGGAAGTTAACAGAAAGGTTAGCCCTGTCCAGCAAATATCAATGGGTCTAATGTCATTGGTGCAGAAACTCGAGACTAGCTCATAGGCTCATAGCTTGCAGATCAGTTGATCAAGGTTGATTCAGATTGGGCTAGTCAATGCCCTTCTAAAATTTGGGACAGAAGCTGTGATTTTCATATCATTTTCAGTTCTTTAAGAACATGATTTCTCAATTTAAACAGCAGCTTCCATATTTTATATTTTGTGTATTTTTTACTATTGTAATGGTGTGTGCAGATCTTCTTTGAACTCTGTATGGTTGAAGTTTCTCTACCATCAATCTTCTAAAATATTAAGGTTCCTGTCAAGAGTACGACCCATGTAACAACATTGTGCTCATTGAATCGTGGTTGGAATTCAATACAGGGAAAGGAGTGGTGTAGAAAGCTGGTTAACTCTAAGTGGAAAACAAGGTTTAATGGTTCTGCAGCTTGCCTGAGAGTTCACTCTTCCCTATTCTCCCTTTCTGTTCAATTTTTGAATTCTCAACTGCTAAGAAATTATAAATGATCAATCTATCAAGTTGCATAAACAAATATATCATTGTTTATCCAGGGTAGTTAGATTTTGCCATTAGAAATGGATTCTGAGATGTGAATTTCATTGTAAAGGGGAGGAATAAGTCTTACACGCAGTTACACTATTTATCCTTTGATTTATTGCATGGCTAAACAGAATGTATCTTGTGATGCAGGTACATGAAGAATGGACCAGGGAATCTTGATAAGGATGTGGAGAGAAGATTCAGTTATGCATTGAGCAGAGAGGATATAGAAAATGCCACTCTTGGAGGACCATAGAAAAATGAAAGCGGTCATTTCATCTTTTGAATGGTCTCACTGTTTATTCATGGGAATACCTCATAGGACTTGCATGGTATTCATTATATATTCTCATTCTGAGCATGCATACGCTCTCCTTTTTTCTTTTTTAAAAAATACTTTTGATGCATCCCAGGTTGCCCAATTCCTTCTCAATGGGCTTTGATGATTGATAAATGCATCCGTCTCTGGTCTTGATCAAGCATGCTCTCTTTTTGCTTCATCATTGGAAAACTATTTTTTGGTTTTTAGTTAAAAAATCGAATTGAAACTGGCCGGTTTAAAGTGACTCTGGTTTTTTTTTTTTTTTTTTTTTTTTTTTTTTTTTAATTTAGTTGTTTTTATAAATAAAAATCAAACCGTATTGAAAATGCTCACTCCTAGATAAGTTTATAATCTAGAGGTTGATATGATAGTTGAGGAGATTAACCATGTTCCTTAATTTTTTAAAATTTAAATTTTTAGGTCAATAGCTATGAAAATTTATGATTTTTTTAAATACATCAAAATAACATAAAATTACAATTATAAAATTACTGGAAGGAATTTTCGTCTCAATTGAAGCAAATAAAAAAAATATTAAAATATTTTGCATCCACTGAGCCACATGCATCCATGCAATGCTAAGCCTAACCTGATTACAAGTTTAACATATTAATCTTCGTTTATCTAGATTAATTGAGAATGATATTGTCTAAAATTTTATTCAGGTAGTCCAAGAATGACGTAAAGGATATATTTAATTTGTTGACAATTATTTTTCCAATTTTCACCAGGTAAGAAAAACTAAGCTCTCGACACTTGTGAGAAGTCGCTGATTTCCCAGTAGAAATTAGCAAGCTTGATGTTTGAATACAAGTGCAAAACTAAGGATAGGAACTGGTATTCCTCTCCTCCGTTTCTCCTCCCTAGCCCTATAGTATTGTTGCAATGTTATACGCCATGCATCCTATTTTTATTTTTTTTAGATTCGAGGAAACCACCTCCCGGAAAGTGCATCCTACTTGGTCCTAGCATCCTTTTCTTTGCTGCAAAGCTAGGGTGAAATGATAAATTATATTCAGCTTCAATGTGATTCTGCAGAGTGTAAATGAGACCAGTACTCCTCCACAAGTTGTCCAAAAAGTGAACCTTCCGTCTCCATTAACTTCTCTGGCTCATCGAACTCGACTAGTTTTCCTGAAATAGAACAAAAACATCTCAGTGATGCATCTTGGAATTTCTTCTGGGATGTATCTACATGAAGTTACAGCCACAGGCGTCTCTCGGTCTTAAGTGTTAGGCTGTGCTTAGGGTTTAGGGTTTAGGATTCTTAATGAAATGAAACTTACCATCGCTAATGGCAAGTACCATTGTGCAATCCATCACTGTTGGTATCCTGTGAGCTACTGTGATTACAGTGCAATCTGAAAATTCGGTCCGAATAGTCTTTTGCAAAACCAGGTCAGTTGCATTATCAATTGATGCAGTTGCTTCATCAAGCACCAATATCCTGCTTCTTCTCAAAAGGGCACGCCCCAAGCAAAATAATTGTCTCTGCCCCATGCTCCAATTTGATCCGTCTTCCATGACTGTTGCAGGGTGTTAATCATTCACTGACTATTACAATCAAAAGGATGCACTCATTATTTTCCAGGCAGGGGAAAAAAACTTACCTAAAGAATCTAGACCCTGATCTTTATCCTCCACAGCCTCTCGAAGCTGACACTTTCCGAGAACCTTGAAAACAAGGAGCAGAATTTCAAGTTAGAAAGAATGAAGGTAGAAAACAATGGTTCTGCTGGTTTATAGACAATGATTGCTAGATTAAAATGTGAAATGAACAGGAAAGTCACCTCCCATATCTCCTGGTCAGTATGCTGGGATAAGGGGTCCAAATTGTATCTCACTGTCCCGTTAAAGAGAGTAGGATCTTGAGGTATTATTCCGAATCGTGTCCGCAAATCATGAAGTCCAATCTTAGAAATGTCAATTCCATCTACGATAATCTTTCCTCCAACTGGTTCCACCAGTCGAAACAGAGCACTTATAAGTGTGGTCTTCCCACTGCCGGTTCGACCAACAATTCCAATCCTGTGCCCTCCTTCAAATGTGCAACTGATTCCTCGAAGAACTAGTGGTGCATCAGGCCTGTATCTAATCTGTTTGGTATTAAACTTTTTCAGTCTGCTAGCCTTCATCGTTTGTCTCATTAAACATCAATAAATCATAGGAGTAAGACTAACCTGCAAATCACAAATATCCACTTTACCATTTGTTGGCCAATTCGATGGAGGTCGGTTGTCTTTAATCACCTCAGGGGCTTCACTGGGTATGTGCATGTATTGATTAAGCCTTTCAACAGAAATGATGTAATTTGCTAATGTGCACTGGTTTTGAATTGAAAACACCAGCGACATATTTAATGAAAGTCCATAGGAAAGTGCCATTCCAATAAATCCTACAGTAATGGAAGTAAATAATACAACGAGTCAGAATTGGGAAGCTCATAATATTACGTGTTCAAAAATAGTTGAAGAAAAGTAAAGCACAAATGCTCACCAGAGCTAAAAGTTCCAGGAGGCAGTAAAACCATGCAGAGTGCTGCAGAGGCAACAACAGTTGCACTAAATATTTCAAGCCGTTGAATCAACCACTCATTTGCAGCAAAACTGTGGAAGAAAGTACTAGCATTCATGTCAATGAGGTTAAGGGTTTTTGCATAGAAACGTTCTTCCTCCTCAAAGGCCCTTATTGTAATGGCTCCTGCTACAGATTCAGCTAGATGATTTGCCACTAAAGACTTGGTTGTGCCATTGATCCGCATCAATTCTTTAGCAGAGGCAAAGTAATATGTCTGCAGATAAGAATGAGATAATCCCTAAATCCACTTTAAAAATGTAAAATCATCTTCAATGGTAGTGGTCCTCAAAAGAAAGAGATCAAAACAGCATACTGCCACTATCAGCCAGCCATATAATCAATCTATGCATTATATTTGAGCAATTCAACTTTGGTAGTCTATCCGAGGCGTCCATTCTTGTAGAAGTTATGCCAATACTATTGTAATTTTTAGATTTGTTCTCAGCTTGGAAACAAGATTTCCCTCATGAATCTGTACTCTATGCATGCCTTGATTTGTTAAATTGGTTGCCTATCATATCAAGTATGCTTTCCTGATTATTTAGATTGGGTCATTGCCAAGCTTCTCACAATTCAAAACCACTCATGCAAATGGATAACATAATTTACCTGTAAGCGAATAGCCAAATAAACCATTGGTATGGAGACAAACAGGACTTGCCAGGTCACAACAGCCAGTACTCCCAGGTTACTATAAACATTTGTGGTTGCACCAACAGCGAGGATTAAAGTGAATGGAACATCTAGATCGACAATGCTCAAATCCGACGTGACCTATGAGACATAAAGTAAACACAGGTCCAGATCAGTTAGCCAGTTATGTACACATCATTTCTCATGAAGGAAACAATATTTTCCGGGTGAGATGCTTACCCGACTCAGTATTCTTCCAAGAGGCGTGGAGTCATAGAAAGACATGGGTGCACGAAAAAGAGAATTTAGTAGCTGGGAAAATAACGACTTCGATGATTGAAGACCCAAAACAACAGTAAGGATTGATCTAAATAGCAAGAAAAGTGTTGAAGTAACTCCGATACACAGATAGACTGCAATTAAACGCAATGTGCTAACATGCGGATCATCGACATTAGCTGCCATCCAAGAGTTCTGTGTTATCTGACAAATGACAAACAACACGTGACAGAAAATAGCGAGGGAAAAGTACAAGAATCCTTTGTTTTGATTTAGATACTGCAGATAAGGCTTAAACCCTGTGTCTCCCACTTCCTTTTCTTCCTGCTTGATCAGTTGATCTCCTTGAGAGGTTTTAATCTGCCCCTCTACATAACTCTTCTTGATCTCCCTAACAGATGATCCTTGTCTTTGCGGAGCATCAACCTCGGCATGCCTTTCAGAACCAGCTGTTTCTTTGTGTGCATTGACGAGGTCCAGGAATTCTTGGCTTGACGACAACAACTGATGATAAGGAGCAGCTTGTAGGATTTCTCCATCTGAGATCAACTGTTTACAAAAATATATAGGCTATCTCAAGGTAATTCTTTTGTGAAAGCTTTAACAAACAAATTTTATGGAAAAACTGCATTAGCGTGAAAATGAAGTTTAATCAGCCATAGAATTGTAGCAAGCAACTAATTGTTTCCTAAAAGTGATTGAATCAAAGGATACTAACCATAACAGAGTCAAATGCCGGCAGGAAATCAACTTGGTGAGTCACAAGCAAGACTGTTTTCCCTGAAAGTGCTCCCATGATATAATCCTGCAAAGAATCAAGTTAGATTTCAGGGAAAGCTGGCAACCAAGATTGGAGACAGAGGTTGCTATCAGGAGAATTTTATTACATTAAATAAACTTGTAGCAGTGTGTGCATCCACAGCGCTGAATGGATCGTCCAAGAGATATATATCTGCATTCTGATAGAGAGCCCGGGCGAGTTGAATTCGCTGCTTTTGACCACCACTCAAATTGACTCCTCTTTCACCTATTTCAGTAAGATCACCATAAGGAAGCAACTCGAGGTCCTTTACCAAAGAGCATCGCTCAAGTGTGTCATGGTATCGTTGCCTATCCATTTTAGAACCGAATAAAATGTTCTCTTGTATCGATCCCGTCTGGATCCAAGCTGTTTGCGAAACATAGGCAAACTTACCGCAAACCTGAATCTGCAGGCCATAAAAACCAGAAAAAAGCTCGCTCATGAAATACGAAATAAATTAACCACATTAAGGCCCATTTGTTCTTAAGAAACTCCAAAAAGTTAAGGACTGGAAGAGCATGGCAAGATACGTTCAAGAGAAAGTTCTTAGAAGATTAAACTGTAATTTGGAAGCTATAAGAAGATAGACTTACAGTTCCCTGTGTGTGTGGAACTTCTCCAAGAATCGCTGCTAAAAAGGTTGACTTGCCAGAGCCAACTTCTCCGCATATGGCCACCTTTTCACCAGGCCGAATTCCAAAACTCACATTTCTCAATGTAGGCTTGGAAGAATTCTCTTCCCATGAAAAATCAGCCGACTTTATTAAAACAGCATGGTCCACACTACCCATGTTGCGCTTGTGCCGAACATTTCCGCTCTGCAACTCTGACGCTTCAAGAAACTTCACAATACGTGCAAAAGCTACCTTTGCTTGAATAATCACCCCAATAACATCGGGGATTATTCTAATCGGGTCTTGAACAAGACGCATAGTCGCCACAAAAGTGAAAACATTATTAGCATGCAGAGGAATTTTCAGGAAATAGCATGCTCCAAAGGTAGCAGCAGAGACCAAAACAGGAGAAGACCAGAAGAGAAAACCATTATATGCCTTGCGCAATTGCACTGACGACAGCCATTTATACTCCACCTTTCTCAAATTTTCTATAGCATTCTTAAAATGCGTTTCCCAGGCATATAATTTCAATACCTTCATGTTAATCAGAGCCTCATTACAAGCCTTCAATCTCGCATCCTGTGCCACCATAAGCTTAGACTGGAACTTATGCTGTAACTTTGCAAGTGGAGTATTGCATAGCACAGTAATTATTATCATCACCAAGGCAGCAAATGTTGCTAGCCCCACTGCACGGAAAAGAATTGCAAGAGAGAGACAAAGCTGAAAGCTTGTCGTCCATGTCTGGTGAATCCAAAAGGGAAACTCACCAATCCTGTAAGCATCCACCGTGACATAATTCATTATCTCACCACCCGAGTGCATCGACCTGCCAACATTGGATAACCTCTGCTGCTTCTTATATATTGCAGCCGTGAGGAGAGACCTCACTTTCAAACCAACAAGCCTGCTCCTAAAATACCATTGCCTTTGTGATAAGGACTCCAGGCTCTTTGAAAGGAAGAGTGTCAGAGCCAGTACATAACCTTCATATTTGAAACCTGCTTTCCCTTCAGCAACCAGAATGAAGGCATTAAGAAGCAGAGGCCCAGCTGACAAAGTAAGTATCTTTAGCATGGCAAAGAATCCTGAAATTACAATGTCTTTCCAGTGGCAAAATACAATTGTCCAGAAGAGAGATGGCTGAGATGATTCAGCTTGTTTTTGCTTGTTCAGTTGCTCCAAAAACTCCGTATAACAGCTTTCTGCTCGTTCTTCCTCTCCCAACTTTGGTATATCCTCATCCTCTAGAGTCTTCTCCTTACCTTTTCTCATCAGTGGATTCAACCACCAAAACGAAATTTTATTGAAGAATCCTGCTTTAGCAAATGGAGTAACTTGGTCAACAGAATCGATTTTACTTACACCATTGGGCTCGCCATTTAATGGAGCATATAGGCCACGTTCTTCATTTCCTTCGTGTTTATAAACCTTGTAAACACATAGCAATAACAATATTGCTCCTGGAAAGGAGAGGACATCCAAAGCTATCTTAACCAACATTCCTTCACCTAAAACGGCGCTGTATATGGACAAAGCACAGACACTACCAGCAAACAAGGAAGCAAGAACGGACAATAGCCGCAATGGCGTTCTTTGAAGATGATTCCCTCGAAGGCTTATGATTAAACCCACCAAAAGCCATGTGAATCCCTGAAACAACACCACTAACCAACTTTTCAATGGTAAGGCACTCTGCTTTTTCCTCAACTTCTCTTCCAAAATCCATATGCCCAAGCACAAGTTCACAAATCCGATACAACCATTGAGTATAGCAGAAACTATCTGCAGACTCGAATAGCCTCTAAATCGAGGTGTGATTTTATATATTTTTGAAGATGATGAAGGTTTACGCATGAAAGTGAAAAGGAGCACGATTAGAAGCAAAACATCGAAACAAATGGTCAACGCGTGATTGATGCATGAAGTTGGTTGAAATACCAAGCTAGAACCTGATGGCTTTCCACTAATATCCGAATTGCCAGATTCCCCACAAAACAACATCCACAGGTCCTCCATCATCTTTCCTTTTCCACTTACTTTTCAACTTCTGCATTGGCACAAAAAAAAAAAAGTGTTACAAGAAAAATCTTTACAGACACCCCCACAATGATAAGGGCCATCACTCACAAAGAATTAATTAAATAAGATTAAAGTAAATGAGATCAAAACCCAGGGGCAGCCACGAACCCGAACGGATTAGTACTACACTCCAATGAGTGTGAGGATACCCGGGTATTACAAAAATAAGAAGACTAGCCTGAAAATCGCACCAAACCCCAAAATCTATAAGCCAGAAAAATTTACCCTTTTGGTGTCAGCCAATGAACTGCTTGTATACAGGATTTATTAATGTTCCATTACAGAGTTTTTGACGCCTTCCCCTCTGAGTTAAAGAGTTTAAGACAGAATGGAACCAGAAATTCAGAGAGAAAGTGATGTTTGTAGTGTTTTTGAATACTTGGATATACTAGCGGTGTGCAAAGAAGGAAAATGAAGGAGGAACAGTGATATGGAGTCTGTTAAGGAACCATATCACCTAAAAATTTAAATTTGTACGTGAGACCCCATAATATGTTTTATATTATTCTCTAACACACTCCCTCAAGTGAAAGCTCTTTGGGTTTGAAACTTGCACATGCCCACATCACCTTGTGCTTAGTTTTTATCAAATAGAATGGGGGTGGTGAGATTCGAACTCGTGACCGCTGGGTCAACAAAGCTCTGATACCATGTTAAGGAACCATCTCACCTAAAAGCTTAAACTTATACGTGAGGTCCGATAATATATTTTATATTATTGAGTCCTCTGTCGTCAATCGTCATGGCTCACGTAAGATCTGTCTGTTGACATGTGCTCGTCTTGTTACGGCATTTTTTCGACAGAAAGGGCGATCTTGTGGGCCGATCTGTCTCTTCCCTTTCTAATATCCATACTCTTCATTCAACCTTTGTTTCAAACTCATATTCCACTTGGCTTCTGCATGGGGTTTTTTTTCCTGCACTTTTATTTTTGTTTTTGTTTTTTTTAGTTTTAAGAGTGTGTGTTTTTTAAATTCTTTCAGATTATTATTTTGATATTCCGATATAAAAAAAATAAAACAATTATTTAATATATTTTTAAAGGAAAATACTTTTAAAATACTTATTGTTATAATGTCAAACCAGCTTTTCAATCATTGCAAGACCTCAAATTAGTCGTACTAATTTTCAACTAGGTTTGGAAGCTAAACATTTTTCTAGATTGAATATTCCAATTATTTGATATTTTTGATAGTCATTTATTTCGATGATGTCCATAACTTTTTTATTTTTAAAAAATAAAATTACATGCATCAAAACAACATATCTTTCGTAGAACTTGGAAATTATGATGATTTTTGATAAAAGGATATTATCATCAAGAGAATTCTAAGGTGTCTGTTTAGGAGTGTGACTGATGTTTTTTTTTTTAAAAAAAATTTAATTTAGAAATATATCAAAATAATATTTTTTTTATTTTTAAATAAATTATTTTTGACATCAACACATGAAAATAATATAAAAATATCAAAAAAATTAATTTAAAATAAAAAATAAACATAAAAAACTTTCAAATTTTTTTAAAACATTTTTGAAATGGACAGACAAAAATCCATTGAATTGAAAACCAAGTACTAATTATGATAAAAATAAATATAAAATGATACACATAAAATAAAAAGATTTGTCGGCCTTATCACGATTGTCCCTATCTAAAATATCAATTATAAAAAAAATATTATTTTGGAAGACTTTTTAGTGTGACGTGTACACGAGGAGTGGTGATAGACATGGACTGGATGATTAAGAAAGACTATATTTTAATCTAGAAATATAAATGATTGAAATCTATGGATGTAATAAAAGCACCTCCGCCATTTATTCTTGAAATAGTTTATTCATGCTGTTTCATTAAATTAAAAATTAAAATATTTTTAAAAATATAGCAAAATATATACTTTATTATTTTTATTATGGAGCAAGATATTTTAAAAAATAATTATTATTTTAAAACATATTAAAATATCTTTATTCCAAGATATTTTTTGGTGCAGGATCCTCCATGTCGATTATTATATTTAGAGGATCAATTTTAGGGTTACCATAATATATGATTGGAATTCAAGCTGTTCATTTTTTTTTCTTTTCTTCTGGGACCTCCAGTGTGTTAGGTTTTTGAAAGGTAAGGAAAACCCATCAACTATTTTAGACATATATATATATATATATATATATATATATATATATATATATATATATATATATATATAGTCTCTTGGGGGAGATTCTTGTATCCTTCCCGTCAGATGGGGCTCTTTGTCAACGCTTGCTCTCTATTAAATTCGATTATTGGCTTATTGAATATAATAATAATAATAATAATAATAATAATTAAGAAAGATATTTAGCAATACTTCTCACCAACTTGCAACTTTTTTTTTATCAAATTATCTTGGCAGGTGCCGATTCGTCTTAACGCCAAATTTAGGTCCACCTGACATTTGCTGTGGGTTTTATTTTTATGCTTCTGTGACATTTTCTAGCTTTTTTTTTTTATGATAAACTCTAATATAACTGAGTGATATATATTTTATCAATAGAAACATCTCTAAAATTCTAAAATATTATGATAGTAAAATATTCTAAAATAAAAGAAATATTATGATTTTGAGCCGAAACGGCACAACAGGAACAGTACCGATGTGTTTTGGCCGAAATTTCCGGAACGGACCAGAATTAAAACCAGGACAAAAATGACGCAATTTCATCTCGATTTTTTTAATAACACGAAATATTCCGATCATTTCAACCGGAACAGAACAGAACCAAAAAAGCCTGAACCAAACACTCAACTTTAACTCGAATGTTTTTTTTTTTTTTCACTATCAAAGCTCTGAACCAAGTAGACGACCCAGAGACTATGCATGTCTAGATTGCAGTAGTGGCGCAATAATGTCAACCAGACAAAGTTTTGTCCTTCATCACTTATCCAGGTAGTTATGACCCTGGGGTTCTTGACAACCAGTCACAGGTGGTCGCAGCCCCGTGAAAAAACAATGGAAACCCTCCCACCGAGTACCAGGTTGTGCCGGTAGCCCCCCCGTCCCCTCCCAACGAGTCCCACTGCTTGTGTCTGAATCTTGAATTCGCATGTCGATAAGAGACCAATCATTGTAACCATGGCCATTTGCTGTAGTTAGTAACAGGGTTATTTCCAACCTCGTATTTTGGATTGCAATTTTATTACATATATAAAAAATAGTATATAAACTGTAAAAAAAAATTATATTTTTAAGCTCGTTATAACAACTTAAGTTTAAAACTTATTACCTGATTTTTTTGGCATGGATTATGTGCTTTCTAGTTTAAATTAATTTAATATTAAAAAAATAAAATTCAATAAATCTCAATATTAATGAAATTAAAGAAAACTAATAAAAATTGAGGCGAGCAAGGTAGATTTGATTTTTCATATGAACAATAATATATATGTTAGAATATAATATAATCATATTTTGGGGTCTCATCTACAAGCTTAAGCTTTTAGGTGAGATGGTTCCTTAACATGGTATCAGAGCCTTGTTGACCCAGCGGTAACGAGTTCGAATCTCACCATCCCCATTCTATTTGATAAAAACCAAGCACAAGGTGATGTGGGCATGTGCAAGTTTCAAGTCCAAAGGGCTTTCACTTAAGGGGGTGTGTTAGAGTATAATATAATCATATTCTAGGGCCTCACCTACAAGCTTAAGCTTTTAGGTGAGATGGTTCCTTAACAATATATACGTGAGATTTTGTTACCGAGGAAATTAAAAATTAGTTTCATAGTTACGACTTTAACGTGCAAAAGACTGTTGATGCCACTTTATTGAACTTATTTTCATGATGTCTAATGATATTATTGAATCTCTTTTAAAAAACTTAATGATTTTCTCTTTAATTAAAACCCCTTTTCATTTTCTTTTCCTTTTCCTTTTTTTTTCTTATTATTTTTTTTGGAGCATGGCCTTGTTACTAGCTTTCGGATGTTTTTTACTTGTAAGGGATTGCTTTGGGTGACTTGAGAAAAAGTTGCAGACTTTAGGAATTTTTCGGTTCAGTGAAGAGCTTTAGACAATTGTGTTGGGAGAAGGCCCTACTTCCATAATTTCGAAAGAGCAATTTTTAGAGCCTCGAAAGTCGAAACCCCAATCAACCTTTTATAAATAAAAAATTATTTGCCTTGAAATCCCAGGCCTGCCCAAAGCCTTGCCTTCAATTAACTGATAGTGTGATATTTTGTTCGAAGCATTAAAATAATATTTTTTTCATTTTTTAAAAAAATAATTTTTATATTAATAAAATATTTAAAAACACAGGAAATATTAATTTAAAATAAAAAAATATTTTTAATTTAAAAAAAAATATTTTAAAAACAGAATGATAAATATTTCATTGGTGCAAACTGCAAACTGATGTAATATTTGACAAAAGCTCAAGTGTTGAGAGAATTCCAATAACACAAGAACATAGGACAACCATAGACATCACTGTTACGATTTCGTAAAAAATATTTTATTCGTTATAAATTAGCTGTAGTAAATTAAAAGCAAAACATTATTTTAACTATTTTTTATTTAAGACATAATTTAAAATATGACATACTATATATACATACATACATACATACATACACACGAGTCTCAAATCATGAGCACACTCTCATGAAAGATGCGAAGGAAAATATTATTAGCATGCAAAATTTTAAAAGCTTTAAAGCTCTATCAATCATAAATTGAGAGAGAAAGTGATGTCGTTTTTGAAGGGAGGATATAAAGATACCTGTGGTCGTGAAAGAGAGAGAGAGGAGCGGTGGTATATGGAAGAGAGGAGCTGCGGATTGGATTCTGCCGTGTGTTGTAAAGACCGACTCCACTGTTGCCCAACACAAGTTTGATTTAGTTCGTAAGGCATGAAGTTACTCCACAACAACAGGACTTTTGTTCATCTCGATGAAAAAAAAGGGAATTCATTGATAAATTGATGGATTTTTTATTAGAGAATAATACAAATCATATTATGGGGCCTCAAGTTTTTAGGTGAGATGGTTCCTTAACATGGTATCAGAACCTTGTTGACCCAGCAGTCACGAGTTCGAATCTCACCACTTTCATTCTATTTGATAAAAACCAAGCACAAGGTAATGTGGACTGTGCAAGTTTCAGGCCCAAAGGGCTTTCACTTGAGGGTGTGTGTTAGAGAATAATATAAATCATATTATGGGGCCTCACTTACAAGCTTAAGCTTTTAGGTAAGATGGTTCCTTAACATTTTTACTTTCTCATATAACTATAATTCTGTTTTATTCAGCTTGAAATTTAGGAAAACATGATAGGATGAATGCTGCATGCACTCTTTAGGACCAACATATTGTGGCATATATTTGATCGGATTGAACTGTGATCCACTGGTTCCATGCATTTTTAGAATCCGTGTAAAAATTAGGTTGTTGTTTTCCAAAAAAGTTTAGCATCACCCGTAAAATATATCATATATTGAAACACATTGAAACGGATGACAAAAACAGTGAAAACAACTCTCATAGGTGAATAAGTAGTAGAGTTTAGAAATAATTTTTTTTTTTTAATCTTAGATTTTAATCATATAGTTATTAATATGATATTTATTAAAAATTTATATGATCATTAATTTTAAAATTCATATGATTAATCAAGATTCACGCATGTAATAATGTATATAATTGTTAATAAGAAGAAAAAAAAGTCAATCACGGCGGGTGCATTCAATTGAATGCAGCCAAGATACAAGGAAACCTGCCCATTAGTGGAGGACTCCTGATTGGTTCGCTTTAGTTAATTAGGAACACATATTTTTCAGGAGGCTACTATGATTAATCTTTATTTGATAATTCATATACGATACATTCCCTTTCATTTTACACGTTTTATTCAATTTATATGTGTAAAGCATCTCTTCCGAGTAAATATATATTTTTATTCTACCTTTTGAGAAACGGGTATAATAATACAGTGGTTAAAAAAACCAAAAGATAAGAAAAGGTCTAAAAAAGTCATTTGCCTGCGTGGCAAATGGTCAAGTTTCAAGCTGTAGATTAAAAGCAAGAGATTATTTTAACTATTTTTTTATTTAAAATATATACGGCTCTCAAATTATGAGCACACTCGTGATCAAGTTGCAAAGGAAAACATTATTAGCATGCAAAATACAGACACGTAAAGCTTTAGAACTCTCTCAATCAATCATAAATTAAGGCTTGTGAAACCCTAGAACATGTTTTGAATGCGTCTGGTCGCGTGTTTTTAATTATTGTATAAAATTATTTTTTTATATATGTACTTGAATTGTTTTAATGTATTATTTTTATAAATAAATTTTTAAAAATAAGAAACATAATTTAAATATATTTTTGAACAGAATACAATTTAAAAAATTGTTATTATCAAAATACCTAACACCCTATTATTCCCGTCGTCCAATTCATTTGTTTGACATCCTCCACTTGCAAAATCTGAAGATATCAAAATCTATACTCGATCTTCAGCTAATGATATGGTCTCAGTAAGGGCTCTTCAGCTGAGATCTTTTCCTATTGCCTAAAAATCTAGAATGTATATGGGTTTTTTTAATGTTAGGGTTAATAAAAAACATATCACATCATCAGTATTGATTTAAATCACCAAAACAAATAAAAATTATATTCCATTTTATGAAAATAGTTTATATTGTATGTTTTTTTACTTTAGATTTTATAAAAAAAATATGTGTGAGTTCAAGTTGATTTTTAGTTCAGGATTGATTTTGTTTTTATATTTATATTTTTTAACGTTATTGATACATTTATTATGGTTTATAAAATGTTTTTTCGGGCGTTTGAAATATAAAAAAAAATGAAAATAGGTTTTTAGATTAAAATCTTTTAAGCTTTAATTTCTTAAATATTGTTGTAAACTAAATTTAGATGAGATCAGTCAACACGTAGTCTTATATTTATTTTTTTCAAAAACAAAAGAGACGGATGACAAATACAATGAAAAAAAATAAACTCAATCGCGGCAGCTGCAGACACTTTTGTGAATTGAATGCAGCTAAGCTGTACGGAAACCTGCCCATTAGTGGAGGAGCCCCTGATTGGTCAACTATTGATTGGTCAACTATTGGAATTCGCAGGGCTAGAATTAGTGATGATAATTTTGCGATCACATAGGGTTTTTATCTATGAAAATTATAATTATAATTAAAAAATCAGAAATTAATTTAAATTGATCGTCTACGGTCCCGACGCGTCGGGCTATAAAAATAAGACAGTTGTTCTACTATTTGACTAGAAAGGAAAAGCTTACGTAAGAACCGGAAGACTCTTGTATGTACAGAACCCTTTACTTTTGCTATTGGTGGACTGTTCCACAGAAAGGTCGACAGAAGGCAAAAGCAACTGTTACTGTTTGTAATTATATTTTAAATTGTTTTTTTATTTATAAATATATTAAAATATTTTTTTTATTTAAAAAAAATCAGTTTTAATTTCAGCACATAAAATAATTTAAGAAAACTAATTTTTTTAATTTTAAAAAAAAAATTAAAAATATTTTTAAAATCATTTTTAAATCGTAGAGATAAACACCTCGGCGCAGCGTGGAGCTTCTGCTAGCAGCAGGCTAAACGAAGTGACATATGAAATTACTTTTCCCTACCCTTTACCGAACCTAAGATCTCTAACTTATCCTCAGTTCTTCTCGGTCGGGAACCGAACCAGAAGAATGTAAAGCTTTCAAAACCGAACTGAATTGGTTAGTTTTAAAAAATATTTTAATTAGTTTAATTGGATTTTTAATAATTTAATTTTTCTCAGTTCATATCTTTTTATTTTCTTACTTTAATCGATTTTTCAATTTATTTATTTACCCCTAACAAGAATCAGTAGGGTGCATGTACAGCCCTAGGGAAGGAGGCAAATGCCTTTAATAAATCCGTATTGTTTATTAATTAGAATATTTACACGATTTTTTTTAAAAAGAAAAGGAGAAATTTAATATTATGCAAAGTTGTATCTATTAAAATGGTATTAAAAAATACATATTGAATCTGTATAAAATACTTTATTATGAAAAAAATCACTTATAAAATATATTAACCTTTAAAAAAACATTCACTTTAATTAAACAACATTACTATGTTAAAAATGTTTGATTTGGCAAAAACAAAATTATAGAGAAGAAATGTTAATTAAAATATATATTTTAAAATTATTTTACGAAAGATATATAAAGAAACATTAAAAATTCATTTTAAAAAAATGAATGGATCAAATGTTATCGGGCCTTGAGAATCAGGCATAGCATCTGGCCCACCCATAAAACATTTGAGCAGGGGCTTTAATTGTTTTTTAATTAATGGGGAGGTTGATGAATAGTTGGTCTCAATTATCTATGAAAACAATAATGTAGCGTCCATATGTGCCTAAAATTCACTATTTGATGTGGCTCGAAAAACAAGATTATTTTTTTATTTTAAATATTATTTTTATTTCTTTACCTATAAAAGCCAGAAGGTATTGGATTTTAAAAAGTATTTTTGAAAATTTTGAAGAAAAAAAATATATTTTATTTTAAATTAAATGTTTTTGATGGTTTTTAGATCATTTTTACATGTAGATGTTAAAAATAATTTTTTAAAATATATATATATATATATATATATATATTTGAAAGTTTTGAAAAAAAATATTTTATATTTTACTTTCAATTAAATGTTTTTGGTGGTTTTTAGATCATTTTTACATGTTGATATCAAAAATAATTTTTTTTAAAAAATATATATATATCAATTTGATGTAATTCTAAATAAAAAATATTATCAAAAACAACATCAACCACACTCTAAATAATAAACAGTCGAACCACTTCATGGCCTCCAAAAATGCAGAAAACAAAATCCTCAAAACCCGAAATTAGAAATCCTATAGAGCTTATATTTGTTTTTTTTCTTCCTTGTTTATCATTTCACTTCTTGTTTTTTATTTTTTATTTTATTTTTTATAAAAACTTTCCATACAATAATAAAATAAGTGGAAGTGCCGAAAATAACAAAAACAACCATAAGTTAATTGAATTGCATTTAAAATGAATTGTTTTTTTATTCTTACACACATGTTGGAAAATAGGGTCCAAAAAATGGATAATGACATGCTCAGACTAAAACTGATGTGCACTAAAGGCGAATTATTTCTATATTTAACTTATAATTTGACAGTTTTGCGTTTCAAGATTATTTTTAAGAGAAGTTTTTTTTAAAAAAAACTCTTTGCTGTAAATTAATAATTTTTAGTGCTTTTGAAATTACTTGATGTGCTTGTATAAAAAAAAAATTAAAAAAATATATTTAGCCCCGTTTGATTTTATTAGAGATTGTGCATATTAATTGTAGATTATACAGATTAATTTCCTTTTCTCGTGTAGCTGCTATAAAAATATATTGTTTCCTATTATATCTGCTGTAGGTTTAGGCAACTGGTTAGGTCAAATAAGACCATTATAATTCCCTTAACAGGGTATTGTCATTTCCTTAATTAGACTAAAATCAACATTACATACATGATTGTAATATGTATCATCATGATTATGAAATATACATTCCCTTTTGTTGTAATGTCAGCCTCTGCATCTTTTTCTTCAGATTTACCTCCCAGAATTCAAGCATAAATGCAATCATTAATTTGCATAATTGTTTCTCTAGTTTTTATATTTTCATTAATTGTTTCCACTAAAAAAATCAAAAAAAACTCCAAAATGTTGCAATGATAATTTAAGTGACGAATCATAGTAAGGTTCCCTATTATACGAGCCATGGAAGTGGAAAAGGGGAAAATTTGCTATGATTTGATGTTAAAATTATCTTCCAAGAGTATTAAAAACATCTAAAAACCGAAGTAGAAATCATGATAGATCCTCTTTAATAATTTTGTTCACCATGATAATGTAATGACTGTTTTGTCATTTCCATAAAAAGAACACATGCTTTAGACCAAGGTTATTTTGGTATTTTTCACATGATACTTTAGTTATTGATATTTCATTTGGGGTATTTATATTTATTCAATGTTTTAATAAATAGTTAATTACCTAAAACACCCTTAAAATAAATAAAAAATGATCTCAAGTAGGGGGTTTTCAATACTTTTTATTTTCATACCCAACAAAATTATACTTCTTCCCTGGGATGCAAGATATTGAATGCATTGTAGTTGGGGGTATTTAATTACAAGTTTAGTTGACGGCAGTAAGATAATGTACCATTAAAATAATAAGTTTATAATTAAAAAGTTGTTGACGCGTGTAGAGCACATGCCGTTGAAGTCCCAACTCATTTTTTACGGTGTTTGCGATGGTTTATGGCGATAAAAAATGAGATTTTGCCTTCTCAATTTATAAAAAATGTAGAGCACCTGAAATTTTTTGAAATGGATTATGTGTTTTCTTAAATTAATTTTCGTATTTAATTATCCGATATATTTTTTAAAAATAATTTATAATAAATTTAATATTAAAAAATAAAACTCAATAAAATCTCAATATTAATGAAATTAAAGAAAACTAAAAAAATTGAGGCAAGCATGGTAGATTTAATTGTTCATATGTATATATACACACACACGAACAAAATCTCACTTATTATGAATGAATGATAGTTCTTTCATTCATATATATATTATAGATATATATAAAACGCTTCCTGGTGTTACTGTTCAAATTTTCACTATTCACACAAACATAAATTATTGTGGATTCGAACAGTAAAATTATTATTTTGCTCTCAAGACCGAAAAATTCTAACCTATGGGACAGGGGGTATTTTCAAATTTTTCAAGGGACATGAATGATATTTCTGGATTTGTTGCACAATAAAACTACGCAAATAGCCTCCAAAAATGACAAAAGAAGGCAAACCCGACCAAGGGTAGTTTAGATTTTTTCCAGGGACATGGATGGTATTTCTGATATTTTTGCATAGTGAAACAACAAAAATAGCCCCCAAAGAACAAAAAATAGTGTCGGATCCGAGGGTATTTCAGTATTTGTCGCGGTGGTTTTTTCGTAGATATTGATGGCTTCAGGGTGTATAGGTAATTGTGCATTCTTTTATCACTATTTTTTGGAGACACTGCAGGCGCCTCGTCCATACACGTCTGTAGTGTTTCACGCACACACGCCATTCAGGCGACACGTGCGCAACATTCCGGTGGCCAAAAAACATCTTTCGCCTTTTCACATGTTGTGTCGCCATGTCCTCTTCATCAAGGTACGGTATGTGTTTGATTAAGGTAGTTGGTGAAGCTCCAGTAGACGAGTTTATGTTTTTTCACCCTTCTCTCTCTCCTGTAGACCAGAAATACACTTCGGTCCTTAGAGTTTGTGAAAGTTTTATTTTGGTCCCAGAAATACTCAAATTATTGAATTATCATGTTTTTGTGTAGATAATTTATGTGGTCATAGACACAAGAACTTGGGGATTTAGTTAAGGTATAAACAAGTTAGGCTTGGATATCTCAATCACCAAAATACACACACGCTCTAATTAAATTAACTCAGATTAGTACTCGATTTTTTTATTAATAACAGTTGATTAATTTGTTAATGAAATAGTCATTAAACCAGAGGAACTAGTGCCCGGTCTATCATGTATATATAAGTTATTCTAAAAAAAAAACTCATTGAGAGGTGTGTGTCTCTTTGTACTTGTTTGATATTATGTTTTGAAATTATTTTGAATTTTTTAAATATATATGTGTGTGTGTGTATATATATATATATATATATATATATATATATATATATATATTAAATTATTGTTATTTTGTGTTTTAAAATTATTTTGATGACGTGAGGTTAAAAATATTTTTTTAAAATAATTTTAATATACTTTTAAATAAAAAAATATTTCAAAAAACAAAACACATTTCAAAATAGTCAACTATATAATAGTTTTCTGTTTGGAAGTGTGGTTGAAAGTGTTTTTCATTCAAAAATACATTAAAATAATATATTTTTATTTATTACAAATTATTTTTGATATCAACACATGAAATTAATCTAAAAACATAAAAAATATTTCATTTAATATAAAAAGTCTAAAAATATTTTTGAAAAATAATGTTAAAAAGTGCAATTAATTCACCCAAGGAGTAACTCAGAATTTACCTGACAAACTTTCATATGTTAGTTCATATTAATTATGTAAAATGAGAAAAAAAAATTAATTCGCTTATTATATTATATAAAAATAATATCTACGTTTTCGTATAAATTATTTTATTCGTTATAAATTAGCTGCAGTAAATTACTTTCTTCAAATTTAAGAATAAATTAATATTTTTATTATTCTACGTTTAGAGAAACGGGTATAATAATACAGCGGTTACAAAAATCGAAAGATAAGAAAATGTCTAAAAACTCATTTGTCTGCGTGGCAAATGTCACGTTTAAAGGCAATTATTGCCTGTTTCGCAGTGTAATTGAAGTTACAAACTCTGAAGATATTAAAATCTATACTCGCTATTCAGCCAAGAAGGTGTTTGAGAGTGAGGCGTGACCAGTGATATAGAAAAAATTATTGTTTTGAATATTTAGTTAATGTAAAGAAATTAAAAAAATCATGTGAGTTTCATCTCAAAAATAGCAAAACCTGTGTTTTCACGAAAAGCAGCGAAGAGGGGGGCTGGGAGTAACTTTTATTACTTATTATATTTTCTGTGTGAGAGGGCTGCAGGGAGGGGGTATTTTTTTAGTTTATTATTTATTATATTTTCATATAAAAAATATATTTGTAATATTAAAATAATATAAAAATTAATTAAAATATAAAATATTTTGATATTTATTTAGTATTATCGTCTTAAAATATATATATATATATATATATAATGAATTAAATTTTTTTTAAATTAATTTAATCTTTTTGAAATATTATTATTATTATAATATGAAAGAATAAATTTTCAAAAATCCTCAGTAGTCACGTGGAGATGACTTGACCTTAGCCCTCGTTTGGTATTGAGGTACAAACTGCGTTTTGTTAAAAACGCAGTTTGTACCCAATACTATGTGTTTGGTAACTTTAGAATTGATGGTGGGACCCATCAATTCTAAAGTTCCAAACCATGGTTTGGAAAGCAGGTCTGTCTATATATATATATATATAAATATTTATATATATTTATATTTATAAAAAAAATATATAATTTTTGTCTTGTAATTCTAATTTTATTTTAAATGATATTTTACGATTGTGTTTGGGATCGAAGAACCCTTTACGTATAGATTTAGTTTGGATGAAATTACAAGTAGCTTGATGAAAAAATAAAACAAGTGTCTAATTTACTTGAATTATTAATTGTATATTATTATTATAATTATTAAATATTTAAAAAACAAATTTTAGATGATTTTGTACCATTTTTCCGGGATCGCAGAGACCTTCACGTATATATTTAGTTCGTGATGAAATTACAAGTAGCTTGATGGAAGAATAAAAACAAGTGTCTAATTTACTTAAATTATTAATTATATTTTATTATTATAAATATTAAATATTTAAAAAACAAAATATATATATGTGTGTGTGTGTTCTTTAAAGTAATTTCACAAGTTGATAGCAATATAAAAAGCATGATAACCAAACATACGAAACTGTTTTTTATCAACCTCAAACTCAACCACAGTTTTAACCAAACACTTCACTGCTTATTTTGAACCGCAATAAAAGTGCTTTTTATAAAACTGTTTTTTTTCAACTTCAACCACAACAGCAACCGCAATACCAAACAGGCCCTTAGTGTACAATGTTTCCAATGCATTCCTGGTATCTAAAATATAAAATCAAGTCCTTTTAGTTTTCAGAAATGAACGAATTAGTTATTCTTGTTGAATTTTAAAAAGTCAGCAAATTAATATATCAAGGGATTCGCGTTCATTGATTGAGTGGAAAAAACGTAGACAAACCCCAATTGACTTTTGAAAACTCGCAGTCATATGAACAAGTCATCGAAAATAGGCATAAAGTTACTCCACAACAACTGGACTTTTGTTCAGCCTGATGAGAAAAATAACTAGAAGGAATTCACTGATAAATTGATTAAGTTTTCCTTTCTCAGAGAACTATAATTCTCTTTTATTCAGCTTGAAATTTAGGTAAACATGATAGGATGAGTGCTGCATGCACTCTTTAGGACCAACATATCGTGGCGTTTATTTAAAATTTATTCAGGAATCAGGAGCATATATCAAGCAGGGCTGAATAATTTCGTGACGTTCCCCTTGATAGCATCACTGTACCCATAAAGCTGGTCATAATACCTGCTCCAGAGCATAACACCTCCATACTTAGGTGAGGTCTTGATAAACGGAAGGACCTTTGTATTGAGATCATCAGCAGGGATGAATCCACCACTAGGGGCTGCCTCGGGAGCTGCCGGTAGTCCCAGGAATATTTGATCGGAAGCAACTGTGATCCACTGGTTCCATGCGTTTAATAGATTGCCTGCGTCTCCCCCTGAGTATTGACATGGAGGATTGTTGTAGAATTGAACCCACACATAATCAAACAGGCCGGTTTTAATTGCAGTGTCTAGATGAGCATCTGGGAAGGGACATTGTGGAGCTGCAGCTAAGTGTACCTGTTGACTAAATCCCTTAAGTGCCCTGGCAAGATCATCCCAGTACAGGCCTGAACCAGCCTCGATGTCAAAATCAACCCCATCTAAGATAGCATCGCCTAGCGGACGTGAGCTGGACTGGCCACCGAGGAAGTTGTTCCAAATATAGGTGGCTACCTGAACTGCATCTTCGGCCGATGAAAGGCCGTAGGGGCCTGCACCGCCTCCAATGGAAAGGAGCACTTTGATGCCTTGACTTTGACAAGATTTAATTTGATCGCTGAAGACAGTGCAAGTACCGGAGCCGGGGTCACAATGGCCTGCTAGGTTCAGCACCGGAGTTGGGACGCCATTGCCGAAACTATATAAGAAAGCTACGTTCACAAATTGATAGTTTCCTGTGTCACAGGTAGCAGCTAAGGTGCCTTCTCCGCCATGTTGCCCCCAATAGATGGCGATGCCTGCACCATTTGAGGGTTTGCAGAAGGAGACGACTAAGATGGATAGAAGCAGGGTAAGAGCTTTTGCTTGGCAAGCCATTTTCGATCTCTAGCTTGTTCCGTGTATGAACTATGTGGAGACGGTACGAATTTATAGCTTCTAAGGACCTTGCGTGTCTCCTGGTTAACATGTAAATTTATTGAAGTTGTTTTTTTTTAAAAAAAATATTGTTAAAAGATAATACGTGCTGCTGTTAAAAACTATTATCCACACAACAAGTTCCTCTCTCGACCAATGCCTTAGTTAACAGTAATAATATATCCTTGAATTTTGACGGAAGAAAGAGAAACACACATCATTGGAATCAATTTAGGTTATTAAAATGAATAAAAATTATATTAAATTGTTTTAGAGTAGTTCATATTATGTGTTATTTTAACTTTTAAGATTTGTAAATAAAACATATTTGAGCTGGGGTTGATTTTGTTTTTCAGAGCAGTCTCTTAGATTTCTTGATACTACTGATAGGTCTATTATGATTTATAAAGTGTTTTTAGGATGGTTTAAATAAAAAAATAAATTGAAAACAAAATTTTAAATTAAGAATTTTGAAGCCTTGATTTTCTAATTATTGTTATGACTGAAATTTAGATGAGTTCAAACAGCACAAAAAATGATTGCGAGTGTGGTTTAAATTGTTTTTTAAAGTAATTTTTCTTCAGAAATTTATCAAATAATATTTTTATTATTTAAAAAAAAATAATTTTGATATTAGTACTTCAAAATAATCTAAAAATATCAGAAATATTAATTTATCAAAATGATATTTTTTTATTTTTTTAAAAATCAATTTTGACATTAGTACTTCCAAATAATCTGAAAAAACTAAAAATATTAATTTAAAATAAAAAATAAAAAATTTTTATTTTATTTAAAAAAAAATTGAAATGCAATACAAAACAGAAAAATAATATTTATTTTTTTCAAAAACAGATGAGACGAATGACAAAAACAATGAAAACAAAAAAAGCTATGTGAAGGGGACCTCTATTCCCATTCAATTGAATGCGGCCAAGATGTAAGGAAAAACCTGCCCATGATTTTGACAACTCATATATGATACATTTCCTTTTATTTTACACGTTTTGTCCAATTTATGTGTAAAACATCTCTTTTGATATATATATATATATATATATATATATATAATTTTGAGTAGTTAGCTTAAGGATATTTGTCACGTTTGAAAAGTATTTTAAAAAAAAAAAATATTTTTTTATTTAATATTAAAGTTTTTTAGTATTTTTAAATCTTTTTCATATGCTAATGTCAAAAATAATTTTTAAAAAATAAAAAAACATTATGTTGATACATTTTTATATATATTTAGTTTTTTTTAAGAAAAGGGTTTTTTTTTAAGAAAACTTATTGAGAGGTGTGGGTAACTTTGTGATTGATATTGTGTTTTAAAAATATTTTTAGAATAAAAAAAAAATTATTTTTTTTATTTTTTTTCATCTTGTTTTGATGCGGCAATAATGAAAGTAAAAAAAACATTAATTTTAATATATTTTAAAAAAAACAATATCAAATACACGTCGTAAAAAAATAATAGACGTAGACATAACGGGTTTTTTTAACAATAAATACTGAGCACACTCTCATTATGAAGATGCAAAGGAAAATATTATTAGCATGCAAAATACAAACACATAAAGCGTTAGAGCTCTCTCAATCAATCATAAATTGAGAGAGAAAGTGATGTCGTTTTTTGAAGGGACAATATAAAGATTCCTGTGGTCATGAGAGAGAGAGAGAGAGAGAGGAGCTGTGTGTCACTCCTTTTCTCTTTCCACCATTGCCGTGGATCTTCTGCAAAATTAAATCCTTCAACTTTAAGGTGCACCTTGTTCATGTCATTCCCAGAACTGATGAGCTCAACTCCATAGCCAGCATCTTCTACTACTTTGAGAATGCCACCTGTATTAATGAGAAAAACATTAATTCTCTTATTATATTATATAAAAAATAATATCTACGTTTTCTTATAAATTATTTTATTCGTTATAAATTAGCTGTCGTTAATTATTTTCTTCAAATTTCAGAATAGATTAATTTTTTTTATTCTACATTTTGAGAAACGGGTATAATAATAAAAGCTGCAAAGGATTATTTTAACTATTTTTTTATTTAAAATATATACGGCTCTCAAATCATGAGCACACTCTCATGATCAAGATGCAAAGGAAAACGTTATAAGCATGCAGAATACAGACACATCAAGCGTTAGGGCTCTCTCAATCAATCATAAATTGAGAGAGAAAGCGATGTCGTTTTTGAAGAGAGAATATAAAGATACCTTCGTTGTTTTTAAATTATTTTGATGTTATAATATTAAAAATATTTTTTGAAAAATAAAAAAATATATATTATTTTGATATATTTTCAAGATAGAATCACTTGAAAAGGCATGAAATTAAAATTTTGGATTTTTTTTAATTTTAAATAATTTTAATATGATAAAATCTTTAATAATTTTTTTAAGAAATATATGTTTTTAGAAAAAACTTCATTGTATCTTGTTATACCATGATTAAAATATTTTGTGTGTCTGTACGTGTGTGTTAAATTGATTGATGGATGAGTTGATATGATCCATAAACTTAGAGAAAAAAACAAAAACGTTACTACCAAGGAAACTTGTTCGAGGTTTATGAAACCCTATAACATGTTCTGAATGCATCTTGCGCGTGTTTTTAACTTTTGTATAAAATTACTTTTTCTATATGTTTTTGAATCGTTTTAATATATTATTATTAAAAATAAGTTTTTATAAATAAAAAATACAATTTAAATATATTTTTAAATAAAATACACTCTAAAAAATAATTATTATCAAAATACCCAACATGCTTAAAATACAATTTCTTAACTATTGTCTTAACCGAAATTTAGATGAGATCAGACACCACCACATCGTCTGATATTTATTTTTTTCAAAAACAAATGAGACGGATGACAAAAACAATGAAAAAAAAAAAAACTCAATCGCGGCAGCTGCAGACACTTTTGTGAATTGAATGCAGCCAAGCTATACGGAAACCTGCCCATCAGAGGAGGAGCCCCTGATTGGTCTACTTTTGGAATTCGCAGGTCAAGAATTAGGGGTAGGTTAGTTTCGGTTTTTATTTATAAAAAACAATCAAATTGTAATTATGATTAAAAAAATTAAAACCCAATGGAGATCAGTTTAAACTAGGTTCAGTTGGAAGCCTAAACCAAAAAAGGTATAAACGAAGTGACAGATGAAATTACTTTTCCCTAACCTAAGATCTCCGACTTATGCTCGGTTCTTCTCTGTCGGTAACATGTATTTTTTTAATTTAAATTGTTCTGTTTTAGTTTATCGGTTTAATTTTTAAAAATCTAAACCGAAGTGGACCGGTTAATTTTTAAAAATATTTTAATTTGTTTAATCGGTTTTTTATTTATTTACTTACCCCTGATCAGTAGGGTGCATGTACAGTACAGCCCTAGGGAAGGAAGCAAATGCTTTAGGCCTGTTTGAAAGGGCGGTTGCGGTTGTTTTTGAAAATGTTTTTTATTTAAAAATATATTAAAATGATATTTTTTATTTTTTAAAAATTATTTTTGACATCAGCACATCAAAATGATTTAAAAACACAAAAAAAAATCATTTAAAATGAAGAAGAAAAAAAAAAAAAGGAAACGGTCCCAAACAGCTTCTTAATGTTCTCACGCAATTTCTGTTGTGCTTCACGTGCATACTACTGGTGCACGGCGTTTCGTTATAAATCCATATTATTTTTTGATTAAAATATTTACAGGCTTTTTTTAATAAGAAAAGGAGAAATTTAATATTATGCAAAGTTGTATCTGTTAAAAATAGTATAAAAAATACTTATCGAATCTGTATAAAATACTTTAAAAGAAAAAAAATCACTTATAAAATATATTAACCTTTAAAAAAACATTCCCTGTAATTAAACAATAATTACTATCTTAAACTTGCTTGACTTGGCATAAACAAAAGCATATAGAAGAAATGTTAATTAAAATATATATTTTATAATTATTTTACAAAAGACATATAAAGAAATATTAAAAATTCATTTTTTTTTAAAAAAATGAATGGATCAAATGTTGTTGGGCCTTGAGAATCAGGCCTAGCATTTGACCCACCCATAAAACAATAGCGCATGGGCTTTAATTTATTTATTTTTTAATTAATGGGGAGGTTGATGAATCGCTAGTCTTAATTATCTAAGAAAAAAAAGATAATCCTTAAAACCCAAAATTATAAATCCTATAGAGCTTATATTTGTTTTTTTCTTTCTTGTTTATCATTTCACTTTTTATTCTTTTTTTTTTTGTTAATTTATTTTGTATTTTTATAAAAACTTGCCATACAATAATAAAATAAGTGGAAGTGCCAAAAATAACAACCATAAGTTAATTGAATTGCATTGGATTTTTTATTTTCATTAATTGTTTCCACTAAAAAAATCAAAATAAACTCCAAAATGATGCAATGATAATTTAAGTGATGAATCATTGTAAGGTTCCCTATTATACGAGCCATTGAAGTGGAAAAAGAGAAAATTTACTATGATTTAATGTTAAAATTATCTTCCAGGAGTATTAAAAACATCTAAAAACCGAAGTAGAAATCATGATAGCTCCTCTTTTCTAATTTCATTCACCATGATAATGTAAATGACTATTTTTGTCATTTCCATAAAAAGAATAGATGTTTTTAGACCAAAGTTATTTTGGTATTTTTCACGTGATACATTAGTTATTAATGTTTTCATAAAAAGTAAAATAATTAAAATACCTTTAAAATAAATAAATAAAATGATCTCAAGTAGGGTTTTTAAGTGCCTTTTATTTTCATACCCAACAAAATTATACTTCTACCCTTGGATGCAAGACATTAAATTCATTGTAGTTAGGGGTATCTGAGTTTTTTGTCCTTGTTTTTATAATTGTAAGTTTAGTTTAGGGCAGTAAGATTATTTAACATTAAAATAATAAGTTTATAATTAAAAAGTTGTTGATGCGTGCAGAGCACGCGCCAACGCATTGAAGTCGCTGCTCATTTTTGGTGGCATGTACGATGGTTTTTGACGATAAAAAATGAGATTTTGCCTTCTCGGTTTATTCCTCACTGTCTTCTCTTTCATTATAAGTGGTGCGTGCTTTCCAAATATTGTCGGTGTATCGTCAATGATTTTTTTTTATTTCTCTCTCCTACCTCGGTAAATACATTATGGTCGTCACTATTATTGTTATTTCAGATTCAGACTTTTTAGTTTTGATTACTTATTTTTAGTCATTTTTCTTTTTGTTGAAGTTTTTTTAATTACACTATGGTCCTTCTACTTTTAATTTTTGTCCTTTGCGCTTTAGTCAAAGTTTTTATGGATTCCAAGTTTAATCCTCAAATCAAGTTTTTTTTCAGTGATAATATTGGTTTAATTTGGTGTCTTTCTTTTGATTTCTTTTTATCAAAGTTTTTATAGTTCTCAACTATATCCTTCGAATCAAGTTCGTAAATTTTATTTTTTTCAATAATAATAATAGTAATAGTAATACTTATAATAATAGTCATGATAATATTAATAATAATGATATTGCTAATAATAATAATGGTGGAGGTGGTGGTGGTAATTATAAAAATAATAAACAACAACAAATACAACAACAGCAGCAGCAATTAAATAAGTTGTACTAGTAGTAAAATTAATGATGAATATAATAACATAGTTGTTTTGGTTGTAATAATCTTGCAATTGCTGCAACTACGAATAATGATGATGAAGATGATGTGAGAGAGAAGAAGAATAATAATAAAAAAACGTGCATGGGATTTTAAGTGTCTGATCATGGGATTTAAACGTGCATGGGAAAATTAGAGGCAAAAAATATTATTTTAGAAAAAAGTTGACATCCTCCACCTGCAAACTCTGAAGAAATCAAAATCTATGAAATGATCCTAGTAAAGGGCTCTTCAGCTGAGATCTTTCCTGTTATCTAAAAAACTAAAACGTGCATGGGATTTTTACTGTTCATCTACTATGTATAAAAAATTATTTTTTTAATTTGATTGTCCATCTTTCATGTTCAGCAATTATATTCTAATTATATATTTTTGAATTGTTTTAATGTATTATTATTATTAAAAGTAAATATTTAAAGATAAAAAAACCAATTTAAATATATTTTTGAACAAAATACACTATAAAAAATAATAATTATCAAAATACCTAACGCGGTCGAGTAATTCATTTGTTTGACAATTTAACCCTCGGTTTTTCGCATGTTCTATTTTAAAAGGTCAGCAAATTAATATATCAAGGGATTCGCGTTCATTGATTGAGTGGATAAAGTAGACAAACCCCAGTTGAATTTTGAAAACTCGCAGTCATATGAACAAGCCGTAAAAAATTGTCTAACACCTTAGAAGGCATAAAGTTACTCCACAGCAACAGGACTTTTGTTCGCTTGACGGAAAAAAAACTAGAAGGAATTCACTGATAAATTGATTAAGCTTTCCTTTCTCAGAGAACTATAGTTCTCTTTTATTCAGCTTGAAATTTAGGTAAACATGATAGGATGAATGCTGCATGCACTCTTTAGGACCAACATATCGTGGCGTTTATTTAATATTTAGTCAGGACTCAGGAGCATATATCAAGCAGGGCTGATAAGTTTCGTTCCGTCCAGGATTATACCATCACTGTACTCATTGTCAAAATACTTGTTCCAGAGCATAACACCTCCAAACTTAGGTGAGGTATTGATAGACGGAAGGACCTGAGAATTGAGCACATCAACAGGGATGAATCCACCAGCTGCCTGGGGAGCTGCAGGTAGTCCCAGGAATACTTGATTTGCTTGAACTTTAATCCAAGATTGCTTCCATCCATTTAATAGATTGTTTGCGTCTCCTGAGTAATGACATCGAGGATTGTTGTAGAATTGAACCCACACATAATCGAATAGGCCGGTTTTAATTGCAGTGTCTAGATGCTCATCTGGGAAGAGACATTGTGGAGCTGCAGCTAAGTATACCTTCCTTTGTCCGCTAAATCCATGAAGTGCCCTAGCAAGATCATCCCAGTACAGGCCTGAACCTGTGTCGATGTAAAAATCAACCCCATCTAAGATGGCATCGCCTAGCGGACGAAATGAGCTGGACTCATGACCACCGAGGAAGCTATTCCAAATGTAGTATGCTACCTTAATTGCATCATCGGCCGATGAAAGGGAGTAGTTGCCTGAACGGCCTCCAATGGAAAGGAGCACTTTGATGCCTTGTTTTTGACAGGATGTAATGCCATTGCTTAACCAAGTGCAACCACCGGCGTTGGGGTCACAATTGGCTTCTAGGTTCAGCCTTGGATTTCGGCCATTGCCGAAAATAGATAAGAAAGCTATGTTCACAAATCGATAGTTTCCTGATGCACAAGTATCATATAAGCTGCCGCCATAGCCATCTTGCCCCCAATAGATGGCGATGCCTGCACCATCTGAGGGTTTGCAGAAGGAGACGACTAAGATGGATAGAAGCAGGGTAAGAGCTTTTGCTTGGCAAGCCATTTTCGATCTCTAGCTTGTTCCGTGTATCAACAATGTGGAGACGGTACGAATTTATAGCTTCTAAGGACCTTGCGTGTCTCATGGTTAACATGTAAATTTATTGAAGTTGTTTTTTTTTAAAAAAAATATTGTTAAAAGATAATAAGTGCTGATGTTAAAAACTATTATCCACACAACAAGTGCCGCTCTCGACCAATGCCTTAGTTAAGAGCAGAGTTACGAATCCCGTTCTGTTCCGGCCGGAACGGCCCGTTCCACTTCAAAATCCGGGACAAAACGGCGACGTTTTTGTCCCGGTTTGAATTCCGGTCAGATCCGGAAAATCCGGTCGGAACGCCCCGGTTCCATACCAGGCGTTCCGTTCCGGGTTCAGCCAAAACGACGTCGTTTCAAGGAGAAGAGGATGAGGAAGAAGAAAAGAAAATGGAGAAGAGGAGATAAGGGTGGGATTTACAGTTTCATGATGAAGACACAGTCCTACCTTCTTGTCCTCGAGACTGAACCTCCTAGTTTTGCAAATAAGAAGCAGCGACTCCTTTGGCATCACTAAAGGTGACGACCACACAGCTACTTTTCACTCCAAGAAATGCTTCAAAGTAAATGCTTTTTGGTAAGTATACAAAAGAAATTGGCAATACAAAATATGTAGATGCTGCTTCAAATTTCTACATACAACAAAAGATTCACTCGTCAAAACTTTCCAGAATATAAAATATTGGTTATCTCAAAACCATCAGCAGTTAGGCTTGCCCTCGTCACAGGATGCTTCATCAAGCATGTCAAGAAATCCTTTTTGTGCAGTTCCTTTGAATGAAGAATTCAAACGGAACTCATATGTAGATGCTGCTTCAAATTTTGTCCATAGTTCCTTCTTTTTGCAAGAATCATCCAAAAAGATTCTTCTCTTTTTTCTTTTTATTACATAAAGTTACATCCTTTGGAGGAGAGAAAGCGGCGGCGTGGGAGAAGGAAATTGGGATTTAGGGTTATGTTAGTTGTTAGGGGCTTTTATACTTAGTTATTATAATAATAATAATAATAATAATAATAATAAAAGAAAAAAGAAAAGAAGAAGGTAGGTTTTTACGGGGGGGGGGGGTTATATAAATTATTATTAATAATAATAATAATAATAATAATAATAAAAAAAAAAAAAAAGTAGGTTTATACGGGGGAGGGGTAATAATAATAATAATAATAATAATATGGGGGTTTATAATAATAATAATAAAAAAATAATAATAATAATAATAATTAGCATAAAAAATAGTTAGCATAAAAAATATTTTTTAAAAAATCCTATTAATTTAAGATAATAAATAACATTAATTAATTTATATTTCACATCAACAAAATATTTATTTTTAGTTTGTTAATTTTTACCTAATGAAATTCTATGGACATAATTGTTTTGTAATGTATTTTTCAATTATTTTGAATCATGCATGAACCTTAATATTTTATTTTTTTCATATATATAATTAAATAAATATGAACAGTACAAAACCGGAACGGAACGCCGGAATGCACCGAAACCGGAACGTTCCGTTCCAAACAAAAAACCGGAACGGTACCCGGAACGGATTTTACAACTATGGTTAACAGTAATAATATATCCTTGAATTTTGATGGAAAAAAGAAAAACACGTCATCGACACCAATTTACATCATTAAAATGAATAAAAATTATATCAGATTGTTTTAGAGTAGTTCATATTATGTGTTATTTTAACTTTTAAGATTCATAAATAAAACATATTTGAGCTGGGGTTGATTTTGTTTTTCAGAGCATTCTTTTAGATTTCTTGATACTAGTGATAGGTTTATTATGATTTATAAAGAGTTTTTTTGGATGATTTAAATAAAAAAATAAATTGAAAACAAAATTTTAAATTAAGAATTTTGAAGCCTTGATTTTCTAACTATTATTATGACTTAAATTTAGATGAGTACAAACCATGGTTATTGGTTCCGTTCCGTTCCGGCCGGAACGGCCGGAACGCCCCGTTCCAGAAGCAAATCCGGAACAAAACGGCGACGTTTTTGTTCCGGTAAAAATTCCGGTCAGTACCGGTCATTCCGGCCAAATTCCGGCCGGAACGCCCCGGTACCGTACCGGGCGTTCCGTTCCGGTACGGATCAAAACGACGTCGTTTTCATAAGTAGGAAACGACGTCGTTTAGCCATTAATTCCCTTTCTTCTTCCCGCTCCCTCTCTCCCAGACCAGACGACCGATTTCCCCCAATTTCCCCCAATCTACTCCCGAGTTCTCTTCTCTCAAATTAATCCAGAAATCCCTTGTTTTCGATTCATAATCCAGAAATCCCTCACTTGAAAAGCTCAATTTGTAATCCTCAACCCCTAAATCAGCTCAATTTCTGAAACCCTAAATCAAAAATCAAAATCACGGCGGCATAATTTCTTCCACACGGCGGCGCAATTTCTTCCACACGGCGGCACAAAATCTTCAGTAGTTCTTCTTCCCCATATCTCCAGTTAAAGGTACACATTTGAGGAACCAAATCCTTTAATTTATTGAAAAATTGAAACTGTCAAAAATGCATGATTTTAGTTTTTGCTGTCGTATGAGCTGAGATTCGCATCCATGGAACAAGCATAAACCAGCTTCTTGTCATTCCTTTTGACCTAAGAGTGGACTAATTTTGGTATAAAGACATGATTTTCATTGATCCTTTTGAGAGTCATATCTGGAACTTAAAACTCTGGCGTGAGTTGGTTGCTTAACTGACTCATCAATTCTGTTAAGTTATTGGAATATTTGAAGCTTAGCTTGAATGGGATCCCAAATGCATGGAAGTACTTGTTGATGATGTTTTGCCGAATTGTTTTGAATCTGCTGAGCACAAACATTTGTCAATTTGTCAATTCTGATGTTATGCTTTCAATTAGTTAATCTAAATCATATGGGATGCATGTTTGTTGCTCAATCATATGTTTAGTCAATTTGTCAATTTGTCAATTCTGATTTTCTGTCAATTCTGATTTTATGCTTTCAATTAGCAAATGGGTCCGAAAACAGATACTATACATCTCGGCCCCTGTCTGCGATTTCATAGGACCCTTAAGATAGACATCCCTTTTATTATTTGAATCATAATGCTTTTCAGTTGAAACTTGACTGGAAATCCGATGTCCAGGGAATCTTCATATCCTTCGATTTCATTTTCAGATTTGATGTTTGAATGTGTGCCAAGAGCCATCTTCAGAGTTTCTTTGTTAGTTGGGAACTCATAAATACACATAGATGGGATGCATGTTTGTTGCTCAATCATATGTTTAGTCCAATAGGAGCAATATAGCTCGAAACCTTGCCTGGTTTTCATGCAATTCCTTTCGTATAGTTCAATGCCTGCTGATATGCTTGCTGGTTGAGTATAGAGTTAGAGTAAATTATTCTTTGGTCCTTGTGTTTTGAACAAGATTATAACTTAAATCCAATTTGGTATGAATTTCAAATCGTGGAGTAAAGAATGATACATGCCTAACTTGTGTTATCTTTCTTACAACAGATTAAATTACATGGCTGAAAACTCATCTAGTGGTGGGACTTCCATGTATTCAGCTCCAGCAAGATCAGATGATCCAGCATGGGCTCATGGACAGGTGGTTCCTGGTGTAAAGAATGCAAGTATATGCATTTATTGTAATAAACACATCAATGGTGGTGGTGTTACTCGGTTGAAGTGCCACCTTGCTGGTATTAAAGGTCAAGTTGAAGCTTGTAAAAAGGTCCCTCCGGAGGTTAAGTGGCAAATGAAACAACTGGTAGATGAAATGACAATGGAGAAAGAGAGAAGAAAAAGAATTAGAACCGATATTGGAAATTCTCAATCAGGTTCCAATGATGAAGAAATAGAAGAGGGTGATGCTGCAAATCCTCGTTCGGGTGATACACGTTCACAAACAAGTAGAAGAATGACAGTGCAAGGAACAAGTACATCTGGAAGAAGGATTCCTTTATTTCCTCCACGAACTACCCCGGGTTCCCAGCCTAGTATTAGAAGTGCAATGGCTACTAAAGAGATGGAACACAAAGCAAGAAAAGCCGTAGCAACATGGTGGTATGATGCTAATATACCGTTTAACAGTGCTAATTCGTATTATTATCAGCCAATGCTAGATGCCGTAACATCCATAGGACCTGGGTTTAAAGGCCCATCATATCATGATTTAAGAGGACCACTTTTGAAAGATGTAGTTCATGATGTCCATGAATACATTTTTAGTATCAAGGCTGAATGGAGAGTTTATGGATGTTCAATTATGGCTGACGGGTGGTCAAATAGGAGGAATGCACCAATTGTGAATTTCCTTGCCTATTCTCCGAGAGGCACCGTATTCTTGAAGTCTGTTGACACTTCAGGACTTCGAAAAGATAAAGAGACATTGCTGGAGATGTTTGATGAAGTTGTCAAAGAAGTTGGACAGGAGAATATTGTCCAATTTGTTAGTGATAATGAGGCTGCATTTAAGGCTGCTGGGAAAGCTTTGCAGCAAAGGTATGGCACCTTTTTTTGGTCTCCTTGTGCTGCCCATTGCATTGATTTAATGCTAGAAAATATTTGTGATCCGAGATATTTTCCAATGATTGATGAAACCATTAAAAAGGCAAGAAATATAACCAAGTTTATATATAATCATGCATGGGTTCTAGCCTTGATGAGGAAAGAATTCACAAATGGACATGATTTATGTCGTCCTGGCATAACAAGGTTTGCAACCCATTTCTTAAGCCTCCAATGTTTACTGAAGTTTAAGAAGGAGCTTCGACAGATGTTTACTTGCACAAAATGGGTTGAATCAAGTCATGGCAAAAGTCGGGTTGGAAAGGAAATTGCTGCTATAATTTTACAAGATAACGACTTTTGGCCGAGATGTGCACATATTGTCAACGTCAGCGAGCCTTTAGTACGAGTTCTAAGGTTAGCAGACAGTGAAGAAAAACCATCAATGGGCTATTTATATGAGGCAATGGATAAAGCAAAAGAAGCCATCAAAATAAGGTTGAAAAATAGAATGTCTCAATATGGACCATATATTCGGGTAATTGATGCTAGATGGGATAAGCAACTTCATAGTCCATTACATGCAGCATGATGTTTTCTTAATCCTGGAATATATTTTAGGCCTTCTTTTTCAAAACAAAGGGAGGTAACTCGAGGTTTGCTTACCACAATTATGAGATTGGTTCCTGATTGTGATACTCAAGATAACATCAGTGCCCAAATTGAGGAGTATAAGAAAGCAACTGGTCTTTTTGGTATAACCATAGCTATTCGTCAAAGAGAAAAGTTAAATCCAGGTAATAACTTTTATTTTTAACAATATAATGTCTTTTTTTTTTATCTATAATATTTGATTTATTCAAAATTTGTTATCTAGTTTCATGGTGGGAGCAATTCGGCATTGATACTCCAGAACTTCAAAAGTTTGCAATTCGAGTTCTTAGTCAATGCTGTAGTGCAACTGGGTGCGAAAGAAATTGGAGTGTATTTGAATTCATCCATTCAAAAAACCGAAATAGGCTTGAGCACAAGAGATTAAACGATTTAGTATTTGTTCGCTATAATCTAAAGATTAAACAGAGGTAAGTAAAATATCAATATTATTATATTAGTAATTATTTTCTATTACATTGCTATTAATTTTTTAATTTCTTTCGTGTTTATTCTTTGTAGGAATATGAGCAGAACAAGAGATGCTTTAGATCCCATTAGCCTTGACAACATTGATCTATTGAATGAATGGATTTGTGAAGAACCTGGTCTTCTTGATGGAGATGACATAAGTTGGGAGAGTATCGAAGCACCTTTCGCTACTTTAAATTTAGATGATGAAGAGACATGTGTAAATGAGGAGAATGAGCTTGGTGGAGATGACCAGCTATTGGAATGTCTTGTTGACGACTTTCCTTATGTTCCACAGCGAGATCAAGATCCTTATTTTTATATTAATGATGTAGAGGATGTTTGATGTATTTTTCTTTTATTTTAGAACATTTTACTTTCATAATATTTTGGAATTTGAAAGATGTTTCTAATTTTGAGATTATGTTTGTATTGTATAATTTAAATTTCATTTATCTTGAATTTAAATTATACTTGTTAAATTAATATTTTATTTTTTTCATATATATAATTAAATAAATATGAACAGTAACCGGTACCCGGAACGGTACCGAAACCGGAACGTTCCGTTCCAAACAAAAAACCGGAACGGTACCCGGAACGGTATTGACAACCTTGGTACAAACAGCACATAAAATGATTGAGAGTGTAGTTGAAGATGTTTTTCAAAGTACTTGTCATTCATAAATTTATCAAAATGATATTTTTCTTTATTTTTTAAATTAATTTTGACATTAGTACTTTCAAAAAATCTAAAAACACCAAAAATATTAATTTAAAAAAAAATTAATTTTTTTTTAAAAAACATTTTTAAAATACAATTCAAATAATTTTGATATGATAAAAAATTTACTAATTTTTTCAAGAAATATATTTTTTTTTATAACAAAATTCATTGTATCTTATTATACCATGATTAAAATATTTTGTGTGTGTGTGGATGAGTTGATATGATCCATAACCTTAGAAAGAAAAAAAAAATTAATACCAAGGAAATAAACCATGTTTATTAACAAAAACTTAAAAGAGCTCAGTCGTTCACTATAGATGTAGAGATAGTTTACTGTGGATTTCAATAGTCTAATTATTATCTTACCCCTTAGTGCGCCTCAAACTTTGCTTGTAATCAGGGGTATTTTTGATTTTAACATGGGATTGATTGACATTACTAGAATGTTTGGGGATATTTTAGTCTTTGTCGTATATTTTTGCACAGTAAAAATATGGGTTTACCCCTTCCATCACACAGTGAACAGTAATTGACTCTTGATTTTTTACAGGTATTTGTTTAGTAAAATAACGGCATAGCCCTCATATAAGACAAAAACACTGAACTGCTAGCGGGGGTCTTCTAGACATTTCACAATTTTTGAAACTATGTAAATACATATATGGCCCAGAAAACAAAAAAGTAAAGAATTGGTTGTAGGGTTTTTTAGGTAATTTGCTCTTTTTATTATTTTTTCCTACAGAATTGTTGGCGCGTCGTCTGGACACGTCAGCGCATTTCTTCATCACGCTCACTACCGATGGCACGTGCAGCGTCATACTGTGGTGAAAATTATCCATTCGGCATCTCAGAAGATGCGCCGTCATGTCCTCGGTCTAATGAATTGACACATGGCTACCCATGATGGTCGGAGAGGTGATGATGGCCGGTTGAACATTTTTATACCCTTTTCTCTCTTTTGAAAGCCAACTTACACTTCAGTCCCCCAGGATGATGGTGGATTCATTTCAGTTCCTTGGCTTTTGATTGTTTTTTATGGTCATGATTTCTGTAATTGAACTTTGGATTAGTTTCAATTTAGCCCTTCAATTGAAATTGATGGTATATTTTGTTTGCATTTCGGTTCTTCTTCTTTTAATTTTTGATTTTTTATTAAATCCCTTAATCTTTTTGGTATAACAATTTGGAATATTTTCAATTAGTTCGTAAGGCATAAAGTTACTCCACAACAACAGGACTTTTGTTCAGCCTGATGAGAAAAATAACTAGAAGGAATTCACTGATAAATTGATTAAGTTTTCCTTTCTCAGAGAACTATAATTCTCTTTTATTCAATTCAGCTTGAAATTTAGGTAAACATGATAGGATGAGTGCTGCAAGCACTCTTTAGGACCAACATATCGTGGCGTTTATTTAAAATTTATTCAGGAATCAGGAGCATATATCAAGCAGGGCTGAATAATTTCGTGACGTTCCCCTTGATAGCATCACTGTACCCATAAAGCTGGTCATAATACCTGCTCCAGAGCATAACACCTCCATACTTAGGTGAGGTCTTGATAAACGGAAGGACCTTTGTATTGAGATCATCAGCAGGGATGAATCCACCACTAGCTGCCCCGGGAGCTGCCGGTAGTCCCAGGAATATTTGATCGGAAGCAACTGTGATCCACCGGTTCCATGCGTTTAATAGATTGCCTGCGTCTCCCCCTGAGTATTGACATGGAGGATTGTCGTAGAAGTGAACCCACACATAATCAAACAGGCCGGTTTTAATTGCAGTGTGTAGATGAGCATCTGGGAAGGGACATAGTGGAGCTGCAGCTAAGTGTACCTGTTGACTAAATCCCTTAAGTGCCCTGGCAAGATCATCCCAGTACAGGCCTGAACCATCCTCGATGTCAAAATCAACCCCATCTAAGATGGCATCGCCTAGCGGACGTGAGCTGGACTGGCCACCGAGGAAGTTGTTCCAAATATAGGTGGCTACCTGAACTGCATCATCGGCCGATGAAAGGACGTGGGGGCCTGCACCGCCTCCAATGGAAAGGAGCACTTTGATGCCTTGACTTTGACAAGATTTAATTTGATCGCTGAAGACAGTGCAAGTACCGGAGCCGGGGTCACAATGGCCTGCTAGGTTCAGCACCGGAGTTGGGACGCCATTGCCGAAACTATATAAGAAAGCTACGTTCACAAATTGATAGTTTCCTGTGTCACAGGTAGCAGCTAAGGTGCCTTCATCGCTATTTTGCCCCCAATAGATGGCGATGCCTGCACCATTTGAGGGTTTGCAGAAGGAGACGACTAAGATGGATAGAAGCAGGGTAAGAGCTTTTGCCATTTTCGATCTCTAGCTTGTTCCGTGTATGAACTATGTGGAGACGGTACGAATTTATAGCTTCTAAGGACCTTGCGTGTCTCATGGTTAACATGTAAATTTATTGAAGTTGTTTTTTTTTAAAAAAAATATTGTTAAAAGATAATAAGTGCTGATGTTAAAAACTATTATCCACACAACAAGTTCCTCTCTCGACCAATGCCTTAGTTAACAGTAATAATATATCCTTGAATTTTGACGGAAGAAAGAGAAACACACATCATTGGAATCAATTTAGGTTATTAAAATGAATAAAAATTATATTAAATTGTTTTAGAGTAGTTCATATTATGTGTTATTTTAACTTTTAAGATTGGTAAATAAAACATATTTGAGCTGGGGTTGATTTTGTTTTTCAGAGCAGTCTCTTAGATTTCTTGATACTACTGATAGGTTTATTATGATTTATAAAGTGTTTTTAGGATGGTTTAAATAAAAAAATAAATTGAAAACAAAATTTTAAATTTGGAATTTTGAAGCCTTGATTTTCTAATTATTGTTATGACTGAAATTTAGATGAGTTCAAACAGCACATAAAATGATTGGGAGTGTGGTTTCAATTATTTTTTAAAGTATTTTTTCTTCAGAAATTTATCAAAATAATATTTGTTTTGTTTTTAAAAAATTAACTTTGATATTAGTACTTCAAAATAATCTAAAAATATCAGAAATATTAATTTATCAAAATGGTATTTTTTTTATTTTTTAAAAATCAATTTTGACATTAGTACTTCCAAATAATCTAAAAAAAACTAAAAATATTAATTTAAAATAAAAAATAAAAATAAATTTTTTTAATTTAAAAAAAAATAAATTGAAATGCAATACAAAACAGAAAAATAATATTTATTTTTTTCAAAAACAAATGAGACGAATGACAAAAACAATGAAAACAAAAAAAGCTATGTGAAGGGGACCTCTATTCCCATTCAATTGAATGCGGCCAAGATGTAAGGAAAAACCTGCCCATGATTTTGACAGCTCATATATGATACATTTCCTTTTATTTTACACGTTTTGTCCAATTTATGTGTAAAACATCTCTTTTGATATATATATATATACTAGCAACTTGCCCGCGCGTTGCCGCCGGTTTTTTTTGTATATAATTTAACATAATTAAATCTACAATGATAAATTTATATGATATAAGTAACTAAAAATTATAGATTAAAAGATAAAATGTTGAAAATTTTGAGTTGAGTTTGTCACGTAAGCATAGATTACATCTTTTCGAATATAGGTATTGCGTCATCAACGATCACAAAAGAGCGCGCACTAACATTAGAAAAAAGAGTAACATATTTGAATAAAAAAAAAAACTAACTGAAATCATTATTGTGCAGATAATAAAATTATACAAATCAATTAATAGAAGGAGCAAATAAAAAACAAAAGGGAACAGGAAGCAATATTAATTTAAAATATTATAACAATAGCAACATCGGAGTCTTAACATCTAAAATTATTATTGCCGCTAGAATAAAAACAATAAAAATTATTAAATTATACCGAGGGAAAAAAATAAAAAACATGAACAAAACAACAATCAAGAAAAACCAATTAAAAATAATTATTATTATTATTCTTATTCTTATTGTGAAAGAATAAATAATCACTATTATTATAATAATAGAATACATAATCACTATTATTATAATATTAATAATAATCACTATTATTATTATTCTTATTATAATTATTATTATCATGTTAATAATGAAAGAAACAAAAATAAATGAAAGACTAAAAATATCCAAGAAACTTTAACAAAAGAAAAAAAAATTATCATTGCTATTACTGGAAAAAAAAAAATTTATCAAATTATCGGGAGGGAAAAATAACAACAGAAGAGTAAGAATGAAAAATAATTAAATCATGATTATTATTATTATTATTATTATTATTATTATTATTATTATTATTATTATTATTATTATGATTATTATGATTATCATTATGATTATTATTATTGTGTTAAAAACATTTATATATACATGGACAACAGTAGGGATTGTTCTAGAAATATAAAAAAATTAAAGTATAAGGGCTGAAATGAAAATCAAATATAAAGGGATTAAATTTTTAAACATTGTCAAAGAATAAAAGACACCAAATGAATTAATATAAAAAAAAATTAAAAGAATAAGGACCGAAATGAAAAATAACATATATAAAAATCATTCTAATTGAAGGACAAAATTAAAAAAAAATTTACTTGGAGGACCAAAAATAAATGATGACAATTGCTGTCATCTTAGAAAAAAAATTAGAAGAAGAGGGACTGAAATCAAACTTTGCATATATTAGCAATTTCAATTGGAGGACCAAATCAAAGAAATCCAAACATCCGTACCGGAATAATTGAAGGAATAAAAAATAAATACAAAATCAAAACTATAAGGACTGAAATAAAACTTTCTTATATAATCAGTTTTAATTGAAGGGCACAATTGAATATAATAAAACTTTAATTTGAATAAATCAGTAATAAAAACGAAATCAAAACCGAAGGGACCAAACTGAACTTCATACCAACATTAGGGACTGGAGCCGAATTTGGAGGCGGAAGGAGAGAGAAAGGCGACGTCGGAGAGAAAACCATCCGTCGCGGCTTCACCGGACATCCTTTCAGTGAACGCGCCGCGACGGAGGATAGAGGACATCTCGGCGCATCTTGTGGCACGGCGGAAGTGAATTTCGGACGTCGGGAAGACGCCGCACGCGCCGCCTCAAGGGCGCGTTCGCCTGGAACGCCGCTGGCGCGGCCAGGCGACGCGCCAGCTGTCCCCCTGGCTAATGACGAAAAGAACCTTGTCCCCACTGGTATTTACGAAAATACCGGGGAGGAAAAGACGACGCAACCCCTATTTACTGTGCAGAAATTTGTCTTTTTCGGGGGCTTTTTCCGTCAGCGCACTGTGCACAAAAATGTGTAAAACCGACGAAGCCCCTGTGTCCTGTGCGCTATTTTGTCGTTTTCGGGGGTCAGAGGCGTCAATGCACTGTGCACATTGCGGCTATTAAAATAAAAAGCCAAAAACCGAAAATACCCCCATAAAATATACACAAATCGCCGGAGCACCAAGGCTAATCTCGCCTGTGCACTGCCACAATCCACAGTGGATTGTGAGACAGTGCACAGTGTATTGTACAGGAATATCACCACGCCGTTTAGAGTTTTTGTAATATATATATATATAATTTTGAGTAGTTAGCTTAAGGATATTTGTTGTTTGAAAAATATTTTAAAAAAAAATTAATTTTTATTTTTATTTTTTTATTTAATATTAAAGTTTTTTAGTATTTTTAAATCTTTTTCATATGCTAATGTCAAAAATGATTTTTAAAAAATAAAAAAAATATTATGTTGATACATTTTTATATATATTTAGTTTTTTTTAAGAAAAGAGGTTTTTTTTAAGAAAACTTATTGAGAGGTGTGGGTAACTTTGTGATTGATATTGTGTTTTAAAAATATTTTTAGAATAAAAAAAAATTTAATTTTTTTATTTTTTTCATCTTGTTTTGATGCGGCAATATTGAAAGTAAAAAAAACATTAATTTTAATATATTTAAAAAAAAAAAACAATATCAAATACAGGTCGTAAAAAAATAATAGACGTAGACATAACGGGTTTTTTAACAATAAATCCTGAGCACACTCTCATTATGAAGATGCAAAGGAAAACATTATTAGCATGCAAAATACAAGCACACAAAGCGTTAGAGCTCTCTCAATCAATCATTAATTGAGAGAGAAAGTGATGTCGTTTTTTGAAGGGACAATATATATAAAGATTCCTGTGGTCATGAGAGAGAGAGAGAGAGAGAGAGAGAGAGAGGAGTTGCGTGTCACTCCTTTTCTCTTTCCACCATTGCCGTGGATCTTCTGCAAAATTAAATCCTTCAAATTTAAGGTGCACCTTGTTCATGTCATTCCCAGAACTGATGAGCTCAACTCCATAGCCAGCATCTTCTACTACTTTGAGAATGCCATCTGTATTAATGAGAAAAACATTAATTCACTCATTATATTATATAAAAAATAATATCTACGTTTTCTTATAAATTATTTTATTCGTTATAAATTAGCTGTCGTTAATTATTTTCTTCAAATTTCAGAATAGATTAATATATTTTTTTATTCTACATTTTGAGAAACGGATATAATAATAAAAGCTGCAAAGGATTATTTTAACTATTTTTTATTTAAAATATATACGGCTCTCAAATCATGAGCACACTCTCATGATCAAGATGCAAAGGAAAACGTTATAAGCATGCAGAATACAGACACATAAAGCGTTAGAGCTCTCTCAATCAATCATAAATTGAGAGAGAAAGTGATGTCGTTTTTGAAGAGAGAATATAAAGATACCTTTGTTGTTTTTAAATTATTTTGATGTTATAATATTAAAAATATTTTTTGAAAAATAAAAAAAATTAATATTATTTTGATATATTTTCAAGATAGAATCACTTGAAAAGGCATGAAATTAAAATTTTGGATTTTTTTTAATTTTAAATAATTTTAATATGATAAAATCTTTAATAATTTTTTTAAGAAATATATGTTTTTAGAAAAAACTTCATTGTATCTTGTTATACCATGATTAAAATATTTTGTGTGTCTGTACGTGTGTGTTAAATTGATTGATGGATGAGTTGATATGATCCATAAACTTAGAAAAAAAAAACAAAAACGTTACTACCAAGGAAACTTGTCCGAGGTTTATGAAACCCTATAACATGTTCTGAATGCATCTTGCGCGTGTTTTTAACTTTTGTATAAAATTATTTTTTCTATATGTTTTTGAATCGTTTTAATATATTATTATTAAAAATAAGTTTTTATAAATAAAAAATACAATTTAAATATATTTTTAAATAAAATACACTCTAAAAAATAATTATTATCAAAATACCCAACATGCTTAAAATACAATTTCTTAACTATTGTCTTAACCGAAATTTAGATGAGATCAGACACCACCACATCGTCTGATATTTATTTTTTTCAAAAACAAATGAGACGGATGACAAAAACAATGGAAAAAAAAAAAAACTCAATCGCGGCAGCTGCAGACACTTTTGTGAATTGAATGCAGCCAAGCTGTACGGAAACCTGCCCATCATAGGAGGAGCCCCTGATTGGTCTACTTTTGGAATTCGCAGGTCAAGAATTAGGGGCAGGTTAGTTTTGGTTTTTATTTATAAAAAACAATCAAATTGTAATTATGATTAAAAAAATTAAAACCGAATGGAGATCAGTTTAAACTAGGTTCAGTTGGAAGCCTAAACCAAAAAAGGTATAAACGAAGTGACAGGTGAAATTACTTTTCCCTAACCTAAGATCTCCGACTTATGCTCGGTTCTTCTCTGTCGGTAACATGTATTTTTTTAATTTAAATTGTTCGGTTTAAGTTTACCGGTTTAAGTTTTAAAAATCTAAACCGAAGTGGACCGGTTAATTTTTAAAAATATTTTAATTTGTTTAATCGGTTTTTTATTTATTTACTTACCCCTGATCAGTAGGGTGCATGTACAGTACAGCCCTAGGGAAGGAAGCAAATGCTTTCGGCCTGTTTGGAAGGTTGGTTGCTGTTGCTTTTAAAAATATTTTTCATTTAAAAATATATCAAAATGATATATTTTTATTTTTTAAAAATTATTTTTGACATCAACACATCAAAATGATTTAAAAACACCAAAAAAAATTATTTAAAATGAAGAAGAAAAAAAAAAGAGAGAGGAAACGACGTTTCAAACGCACTCCCGAACAGCTTCTTAATGTTCTCACGCAATTTCTGTTGTGCTTCACGTGCATACTACTGGTGCACGACGTTTCGTTATAAATCCATATTATTTATTAATTAAAATATTTACAGGCTTTTTTTAATAAGAAAAGGAGAAATTTAATATTATGCAAAGTTGTATCTGTTAAAAATAGTATAAAAAATACTTATCGAATCTGTATAAAATACTTTAAAAGAAGAAGAAAAAACATCACTTATAAAATATATTAACCTTTAAAAAAACATTCACTGTAATTAAACAATAATTACTATCTTAAACTTGCTTGATTTGGCATAAACAAAAGCATATAGAAGAAATGTTAATTAAAATATATATTTTAAAATTATTTTACAAAAGACATATAAGGAAATATTAAAAATTCATTTTTTTTAAAAAAAAATGAATGGATCAAATGTTGTTGGGCCTTGAGAATCAGGCCTAGCATTTGACCCACCCATAAAACAATAGCGCAGGGGCTTTAATTTATTTTTTTTAATTAATGGGGAGGTTGATGAATCACTAGTCTTAATTATCTAAGAAAAAAAGATAATCCTTAAAACCCAAAATTATAAATCCTATAGAGCTTATATTTGTTTCTTTCTTGTTTATCATTTCACTTTTTATTTCTTTTTTTTGTTAATTTATTTTGTATTTTTATAAAAACTTGCCATACAATAATAAAATAAGTGGAAGTGCCAAAAATAACAAAAACAACAATAAGTTAATTGAATTGCATTGAAAATGAATTTTTGTATTCTTACACATATGTTGGAAAATAGGGTCCAAAAAAATGGGTAATGACATACTCAGACCAAAACTAATGTGTACTAAACGGGAATTCTTTCTATATTTAACTTATAATTTGTTTGTTTTTACTTTTTAAAAGAAGTTTTTTAAAAGAAGTTTTTTAAAAAATATATTTGCTTTAAATTAATATTTTTTTAGTTTTTTTGAAATCATTTTAATGTGATTTTGTCAAAAACAATTTTGTAAAAATAAAAAATATAATATTTTGATGTTTTTTCAAGTAAAAAATACTTTAAAAATCAACCGTTATTACACTCTACCACACCTAAAACCTTAAATATAACATAAGAATTCTTAAAATAGAAGTCATTCCACAAATATACAGCATCAGAACACTTAAGAGTGGCATGTTTGCCTCTTGAGCAAGTTATTTTGTATGTATACATAAAGAGTACAACTCAAACTAGACACGTGGCTTGAAAAATAAATATTAGGAGTTAGAGGACTAAGGATACGATAGCTGGCAGCAAAACTGGATCGACAAAATTTTGCATAATTACCACTGGTACGAGTATCAATTTGAAGGATGTCGCCAAAAAAAAAAAAAACCAAAACCAAATATAGATATAATGTTTATATAAGGAATCATCAACAAGTCAAGCCTTTCAAACCAATAAAAAAATGTCATGAGTGGGATTGATCTTTGATTTTTATTGATATAAAGATAAAAATAATTATTATTGTAGTTTCTAAATTGAAATTAGAAATCAACCTAGAATAAGACCTGGATCATGTGTTAGAAAGGTCAATTCAGATTCATCCAGGTCAATATAAAATAAATTGATTATTGTTATAGTTTTTAAAAATTTATCTGGGTGTCATCAATGTTAAGGAACCATCTCGCCTAAAAACTTAAGCTTGTAGGTGACGCCCCAGAATATGATTTATATTATTTTCTAACACACCCCCTCAAGTAAAAACCCTTTGGGCTTGAAACTTGCACAGGACCACACTACCTTGTGCTTGATTTTTATCAAATAGAATGTAGGTGGTGAGATTCGAACTCGTGACCGCTGGGTCAACAAGGCTTTGATACCATGTTAAGGAACCATCTCACCTAAAAGCTTAAGATGTTAGGTGAAGCCCCAAAATATGATTTATATTATTCTTTAACAATCCCGAGGGAAGACAACGGTCTTGGATCTGGAGAGTCGATCAAGTTTGACTCGGGACGGTCTTGGATCTGGAGAGTCGATCAAGTTTGACTCGGGTTAACATAGGGATACAAATTGTTATTATTATAATTTTAAAACTCGTCTCTATAGTCAACTAGGACAATGCACATGTCATGAGTCATGGGTTAACACAGATTAACACAAGTCAATGTGTGAATAAAAATGGTTACAATCATAATTTTAAAACTTGATTCAGGTTTTAACCCGATGCAAGGCTTAGGTAATGGGTCAAACCTGAATGACCCAAATATATTATAAAAATAATCAAAACAACCTTTTTGACCATTTTTAAAAAAATAAAGAGTCAAGGGGCTTTGTTTAGGTCAGGTCGAGTCAATCATTCATCTTGTTTTCTAATCTTGGGTTATTTCTGGTTCAAGTCAACCCGTCAAAATAAGCAAAAATATTATTTCTATGAAAAATGTCATTTATAGGTATTTCAATCAAGATATCAGAGTAGGACATTAGTTCTTTTTCTGGAATTGATCAAAATAAACATATACAAAGAGCTAGAAGGAAGAAAAATCTTTCAATTTAGAGTTTCTAACTCTTTGAATATTTTTGGAGTTTTGGAGTCCGGATTTCAATATTAATTTATTAAGTATGAATTGTAGCTCTAATACTTTGTTGATATAAAAATAATTGTTTTATTTTACACATCATTATTATATATAATTTTAAAATTTAATCTTATCCAACGAATTCTATTAATTATTTTGATAACTTATACACAAAACAACTTAATCCAGAGATTCATTGAGTTTATTATATCTTTTAAGTTTATAAATGAAAACACAAATCCATCCTTTTTTCTTGTTGAAAACACGAGTTGGATTTTACTCAATAGAGCATGTGTCCATCCCATAATTCACTATGTATATGGGATAAAGATTAATTTAGCCCCTATGTACTATCCTGTTATTAATTAATTAATTAATTAATTTATCAATTTTACTTCAAACACAATAAACTTTAGATAATATCATTCTTCAGTCCAGCAAATAGTGATAGTTAAATATTTTCTCCAATTTTTTTATTTTCAATAATTGTTTCCACTAAAAAAATCAAAATAAACTCCAAAATGATGCAAAGATAATTTAAGTGATGAATCATAGTAAGGTTTCCTATTATACGAGCCATGGAAATGGAAAATGAGAAAATTTACTATGATTTGATGTTAAAATTATCTTCTAAGAGTATTAAAAACATCTAAAAAACAAAATAGAAATCATGATAGATCCTGTTTTATAATTTCGTTCACCATGATAATGTAATGACTATTTTGTCATTTCCATAAAAAAGAACACATGCTTTTAGACCAAGGTTATTTTGGTATTTTTCACATGATACTTTAGTTATTAATGTTTCATTTGGGGTATTTATATTTATTCAATGTTTTAATATATAGTTAATTAGCTAACACACCCTTAAAATAAATAAAAATGATCTCAAGTAGGGGTTTTTCAATACTTTTTATTTTAATATCCAACAAAATTATACTTCTTCCCTTGGATGCAAGATATTGAATTCATTGTAGTTGAGGGTATTTGAGTTTTTTATCCTTGTTTTGTTTAATTGTAAGTTTAGTTGAGGGCAATAAGATAATTTACCATTAAAATAATAAGTTTATAATTAAAAAGTTGTTGACGCGTGTAGAGCACATGCCGTTAAAGTCACAACTCATTTTTTACGGTGTTTGCGATGGTTTATGGCAATAAAAAATGAGATTTTGCCTTAATTTATTTCTCGTTGTCTCCTCATTTATTATAGATTCTGAATGCTCTCCAAATATAGTAGGTGTATTGTCAATGATTTTTTTCTTTTTTATTTCTCTCTCCTACCTCGGTAAATACATTATGGTCTCCATTGTTATTGTCGTTTCAGATTCAAACTTTTTAGTTTTGATTCTTGATTTTTAGTCATTTTCTTTTTGTTGAAGTTTTTTTTTTTAATTTTAATTACACTACGGTCTTTCTACTTTTAATTTTTTATTTATGTCCTTTGCTCTTTAGTCAAAGTTTTTATGGGTTCCAAATATAATCTTCAAATCAAGTTTTTTCAATGATTATAATGGTTTAATTTGGTGTCTTTCTTTTGATTTCTTTTTATCAAAGTTTTTATAGTTTTCAACTATATCCTTCTAATCAAGTTCATAATTTTTATTTTTTTCAATAATAATAATAATACTAATAGTAATAATTATAATAATTGTCATGGTAATATTAATAATAATGATATTGCTAATAATAATAATGGTGGTGGTAATTATAAAAATAATATTGAAAATAATAATATTATTGATAATAACAAATACAACAACAATTAAATGAGTTGTACTAGTAGTAAAATTAATGGTGAATATAATAGCATAGTTGTTTTGGCTGTAATAATCTTGCAATTGATGCTACTACAAGTAATGATGATGAAGATGATGTGAGAGAGAAGAAGAATAAAAATAATATTTTTTGTTATTGTAATTATAGTAATAATGATAATTATGGTAATGATTATTAAAATTATAATAATATTAACATTATTACTAATAATGATATTGTTGGCGATGATAATAATTTATTTTTGACATCAAACATAAAAAAGTTAATCTAAAATTAAAAAAAAATTAAAAAAAATTCAATCTAACAACAAAAATAAATATTTTTTTGATATAGTGTATAACATTGTGATAGCGATTGTTTTTCAAAGTATTTTTCACCTAAAAATGCATTAAAGTAATTTATTTATTTGAAATTTTTTTTCTTTTGACACTAAAAACTAAAAATATTAAAAATACAATGAAACCGAAAAAATAAATGTGTTAAAATGAAACCCGCTCGCCCACTGGAGAAAAAAAAGGTATCGTTCCTTTGGGCTGTAGCAGAAATGAAACTCACCCACAATACTCTACAAAAAAAACGCCAACAGCTGGCTAGTTCCAACGAACAGATCACCAACCATTTTATCAACTCAACTCACTCACTCACTTGATCTTGTCTCTAATTACAAAACCCACATTTGCATTTGTAATCTTTCCTTGCCTTACTTTGTCATAACAAAAAAGTCATTTGCTATAATCCCATCAAATCCTGGTAATCAAAGATGCTTGGTGGTAGTAAAGGATTCAATACTAACAGGGCATCATCAAGTTTGGTTTCTGGATCAAGAATCTACACTTTGTTATTCTCGATGTTTGCTACTTTTGCTTCCGTTTATGTTTCTGGCAGGTCTGTTTTGTCTCCTCCTCTAATCTTACTCGCTTGATCATTGAGTGTTTTGACTAATTAAAGATGGAGAATTTATTTAGTGTGTTCTTGTTTTAGTCTGAATTGTGTGCTGAGTTTGATGTGGGATTTTAGGTTATGGCAGGAATCACAAAACAGGGTTTATTTGATTAAAGAACTTGATAGAATAACCGGACAGGTGAGTTTTTAATTTTTTTTCTCGAGTTATTTAGTGGCTTTGAATGCTATTTCCTTTGTGGGGTTTTTTCTTTGTAATTTGTTGAGTTTGGGTTCTTGATGTTTTTTTCTAGATTGGATTTTAATCAAAAAGTAGTGATCCTGGTGCATTGTTTTTGAAATTTATAGAGTAATATTGTTTTCCTCATTTTAGGGCCAATCTGCAATATCAGTGGATGATACATTGAAAATAATAGCCTGCAGGTAATTTGACTGATAGTTTGGTTTGATAGATGATATATCTTTTGCCTGTTTTGTGGTTTATTGAATGGGGCGATGGTTTCTTTAGGGAACAACAGAAGAAGTTATCAGCTCTTGAGACAGAATTGGCTGCAGCTAAGCAAGAGGGTTTTACTTCAAAGGTCTTAACAGATAATGATGGGGCTCATGCAAAGAAAAGGCATCTTGTTGTGATTGGGATAATGACAAGGTTTGGCAATAAGAACAATCGGGATGCAGTCCGAAAGGCATGGATGGGAACTGGTAGGATATTGTGGTCTCATGGTTTTGCTTTTGTTCATATTGGCTCTGTGAGATTTTGTTTGCTTGGGTTGGAAAATGGAAGTCATCATCTTGTTCAAAGTTCTTTTGAAGAATTATGGGTTTTTGGGGTGTCCTGCAGAAAATCAATAAGAGGGGAATGATGGGAAGAATTTTCATAGTGATGCTGCAGTGCTAGGATTCATGGTAATTATAGAAGTAGCAATTCTTTTTAACCAAATAAATAAAAACCCGAAATGGTGTAAAACAATTTTGTATATTCATGGCAGCGATTAACTGGAGACATGTTTCCAAATATGTAAATGACTTCTGAAATGGACCAAATTGTGAACTGTAGATGGAGTCCCAGACTGTTGAACTATAACCTTAGAATGCACTGTGGGCATCATTTGGATAGTATATATTGTAGGAAAACAACAATAATAACAACAAAAGCGGCATCCATAGTTTGGATAGTTGATGACTCAAAATGAGAAATGGAGGTATAGAGGTGGCAATTGCAGCAGGAAAGCAAGTAATGGATGTTTCCCAATAAGTACAGTACCCTTGCAGAATAATAGTGGTTATTCATGGACCTCTGACTGCATTAGTGAATTTTGTTACGGCCACTGTCATTAAATTATTTGATTAACCTTCTCTTCTTAAGATTGATATATTTTTCTAGGTTTTATTAACATTTGCGTCATATTTGTATAACACAGTAAGCTCTTTCTAACTTGATTTTCTTTTCATTTATTGTTGCATGAAACATGCAATGGTGTTTCTGTATTTTGATGCTATTTCTTTGGGAATCTCAAATTCAACCTCAATCTTATCAGGTGCAATATTGAAAAAAATGGAGAATGAGAAGGGAATAGTTGCACGCTTTGTCATTGGTAAAAGGTATCATGCATAATTATTTTTGATATTTTCATAATATATTTCCTTTCAGTACTCCTTTCCACTATCATGAATCATGATGAAAACATAAAAAATGGTTCTCCGTGTTCTCTTGCAGTGCAAATCCCGGGGACAATATGGATCGTGGTATTGACAATGAAAACAGACAGTCTAATGACTTCATCATTCTTGTATGTTCATGAGATATTTGGTGATTTTAAATTCCATGATTTTATGATTCTTATTCCTATTCTATCCCTTTATAATTTAACAGACCCATTGAATTATTCATCAAAAGAGAAAAAAAGACCCATTGAATAAGGATGTTTTCAAGCCACTGTATAAGGTGCTTAACTTTTAAAATATATGATCCATAGACCAACTGAACATTTTTATGGGAGTAAATAAGCAGAGATAAGAAATCATAACATATAATAAAAATACCACAAGCATACTTAGTCCAAACTCCAAAAACATAGAAGCAACCCGTGTATAGATGGAGTCAACTGGTTGTTACGTATAGCCCTTTCTTAACCATCTCGGGCTTTTTGTTCACAGGATGACCTTGTGGAGGGAACGGAGGACCTTCCAAAAAAGGCTAGATTGTTCTTCACATATGCTGCAGAGAGATGGGATGCGGAGTTTTATGCTAAAGTTAATGACAATATATATGTGACTATTGGTTAGTATCATCAAAGATGGATTAATACATCATGGCCTTCTGAGTTTTGGTTTTCTCTGTTGCATAGTTTGCATGACCAAATAATTTAAATTTTTCCTTGTTTACTCAATAGACTTATATGATCCACTAAACAACTTTATTCATCAATATCAGTCTATCAAGAAGTATGTATGTTTTTATATATATTTGAAAAATAATTTTAAAATGGAAACTGACTTGTGGATAACATAGTATAACCATTACAAAATAGAGGATGAGTTTTTAAACAACATGGTGTAAACTTTTGTTTACCAAGATTAAGACACATTTTTCATGTTGAAGATTCTATGCTGGTAGTTGGAGTTTTTAGAGGTTTGGAGATACACTTCCTATTGAATTGCAAATCTACAGTTTCTAAGGCATGAATTCTAGGGCAAAACCCAACCCAGTGATTAATATCTTTATTGGGTAGGGAAGGATTCGCTCTCTCTTCCGAGCAAATTTGCAGCTATTTATGTTTTCTTTATTTTAAATTATTTTTTGGAAAATAAAAAACTGTGAAAATAGTTCTGTTATATTTCAAATACATGCCTAGTTTTGCCTAGGCATGCCTCTGTGATTTGCACCTTGCATCTAAGCTCTAAGAGGCATTGCGGATTTATTGTGCCCAGTCCTCGTAGCAACATTGATTGTATAGATAGTCACACACTAAAAGTATGATCAGCATTCTTCATTTTTAATGTATTTCCTGCTAATCTGAAAAGACATTAGGAAAATTGATAAGGTCTTCTGACTAGCAGTACTACTATATTCTAGATTACATCTCTCCAACTTATTTAATGTTATGATAGCAAGCTTTTCCACTTGTCTTATCACTTCTCCTTCTTCACAGATGCTTTAGGAACTGCACTGGCAGCTCATTTTGACAAGCCTCGTGCTTATATTGGTTGTATGAAATCAGGCCAAGTTTACTCCGAACCGTGAGTTTTCTCCTTATAAGTCAATTAATGGCATGAGTGGAATTGGACTTTTGACTTATCATTTAATTTCTTATTTTCAAATTGTACTGTTGAAATCTGGCAGGAGTCATAAGTGGTATGAACCAGATTGGTGGAAGTTTGGTGATAAGAAATCGTAAGTTATACTTCAACAAAATGTATATTCAAGTAGACGGAAGTACTTGACGCACCATGATTTTGACATCCAACTTATAACTCTGTTTCTTACATCTTTGCAATGCTGCAGAATTTAGGATGAGTGGCTTGTTAGGTTTTTGTTTAGTTTTACTACTCCATTCTTGTCTTTTTAAATTAAACTCTCTTTCTTCCACTCAACAGGTATTTTCGCCATGCTTCAGGTGAGATGTATGTCATATCAAGAGCTTTAGCGAAATTTGTGTCAATAAATAGGTAAATTCTTTTCCTCTTCTGTTGCATCCATTACGTGACCAGTGACCAGCGCGGAGCGATGTCTGAGTCCAAAATTATTGAGTGCAGATCTATTCTTCGAACCTATGCACATGATGATGTCAGTGCTGGATCCTGGTTTCTTGGACTTGATGTCCTACATGTTGATGAAGGGAAGTTTTGCTGCTCATCATGGACATCAGGTCTCTCACCTCTCTCTCTCTCTCTCTCTCTCACACACACACACACACACACAAAATGTTGCCTTGGAGGTGTCCCGACCCGACAAGATTTAGCCTGCCTTTGAAGAATTTTTGGGGATTTTTTATATGACCAAAAAATTGGCTAAATAGCAAATGCTAAAAAAGTAATTAGAAAATAGCACAATTAGAACAAAGACAATTGATAATAGCGGCAATATAGACTTTGACCCAAAAAGTCAAATTGCAAACCACACTAACCCCAAATACAGACTCTAAACAATACCCTAACCCTAAATCTCAAAAACAAACCCTAAACACTAACACTAATCACTAAACTAAAAACAAACACTAAGCAATAAACCTAAAAACGAAACCCCGCAAAATATGATAAAATCTCTTTGTTAGGGGGGCTTTTGTTTTTAAAGTTTTGGTAATTTTCTTTTCAACTCCATCATTTAGTGTGGGGTTTTTATTGAATTTTATTCTCCATTATTGGGTTAATGGTAAACCCTAAACAAATCAAAGGATAAAAAAAGGGGCACAAAAGCTAAAAGATTTTATTATATTTAATTAGAGTTTATTAGGGTCATTAATCAGTGCTTTTTTTAAGGTTAGTGATTCATGTTTGTGTTTAGGGTGGGTTTTTGAGATTTAGGGTTGGTTTAGGATTCGGTTGTTTAGAATTTGTAATTGGGATTAATTTGGGGTTAGAGTCAGATTAGTTTACTTTTTAACTTTTTTTTATATATATCAGTCACTATCCCCAATCGCATATTTGTTGAAAATGTGTTATTTTTCAAATGTTTTTTTTAGCATGTGTTATTTGGCCAAGTGTGTTAGAAAGGAAAAATACCTGAATTTTTGGTGTACAAATTTGTTGGGATAAATAAATAGAAATTTGATTTTTTCTTTTTCCTTTTTGCAGGAGCGATTTGTTCTGGGGTTTGACTTGTTTCCGGAATTGGAAGACGCAAATAAGAATAGGCTAACTTATGGAGTTGCTATTGCAGCTGGTTTAAGTTCCCTGAAGGTGAATGTGATAGAAGGCGTTATCTTTTTAAATTCATTTTCAGGCATCTTATGCTTGTCGGGTTTTGATAGGCTTTTAGATAGGAGACTTGGAGGACACACACAAACTGGCTACAGAGGGGCTGCTGCTTCTATTTCTCTGGTTTGAACCCTGTATCAATTATACGAGTTGGTAGGGAAGAGATAGTGTTTTGTACCCATATGAACAACAATGTAGCTTGTTGCTGATGATTCTTTCGTTGATGAAATTGAAGGGATTCTTGAATGAGATTTGCAGTCTAGTCCCCCACCTCGTCCTGGTAGGATATGCTGCAACGTCGATTTGCAAAGGAATTCTTTCGATTCCAACATGGGTTGCTTTCTGATTTGCATTGCCTTCATGACAAAAATATTAAAATATTACAAGATACAAACAAAAGTGGTATTACATACAAGCAAAGTGACCAGGAAAAATCGGTCTTGTGGGGTATCTTTTTCAGAGTCATATTGAAGTCGGAAAACATAACTACAATCCTAGGATTGTGTAACGTCACCTTTAGCTATCAATATCACACGCAAACGTCTAATTAAGGTACGCTCGTTATGAGCTGTTAAGGAAATGTGTCAATGCCTCGTCGGTGTTGTTGTCATACATGAGTAAAGCTTCAGCTATCTTGTTTGATGGAAATCCCATTTCTTGTAGAATGGTGTAGCCTTTCACAAATTCCTGAACCTGGAGGAAAGGAGCATAAAGGCATTCGTTCATTTAAACTGCTAGCAGGAAAATGTTCTTATATAAGCCAGTTAAAACTGTCTCCCCACAAGCAGGCGCAGGGATGAATAATCTCAAGATAGAAATAAAAGGTAATACAATTACTAGCAGTACCCTCACAAAAACATGATTCACTGTTTGATATACCCTCAAAGAAGAACGAACTCATTATTAGTTAATAATAACACCATAGCAGCTATCTGATTCACTAACATCTTGCAATTTGCAATTAAAGTTAACAAGCGCAAAACTAAACCCGAGAAAATACCTTTGGCGGATTATCTCCATAGTTTGCAACTGCAAGAGGAACAGCATCTCGATTAAGTCCCAAAGCAATATACTTTCTCACCACGGGATCTGCAGTTGGACCCTGCATTATCAATAAAATCCATTTCACAACTCAGCAGCGAAAATCTTGTCTCGTTAATTAATCAAGTCCACACACATGTTTACCAAATGCATAAAAACATGACTAAATGAACAAGAATTGCCTATAACAACAGATTTATCTGGAGTCTAACCAAATATAACAGTGGAGTTCACCACACCATTCAATTTAATTACTTTGTTCTACATGCACCAAGCCTATAAACAATCTCTCCTACTTCATTCACATAAATCCCAAGGGGAAAAAACTGCTTAGATATCACAGGGTTCTCAACCGATACATTTCATTTCTAAACATAACCCAATCTACTCAATGAAATGTGAGTAGAGAATGCCAACCACTAGGATAGTATTAAGCCGGTACTGAAGCTATACATGTCTCAAACACATAATATTATCTATTTCATAGGTATTCATCACATAAATCAATCAAATTATCCAGACTCCCTCTAAACAATGATAAACAGTTAAGTCCACAATACCAAGCAATTATACAAATTTATCCTACGTCCAACATAAAAATTACCAATAAAAAACAACAGCATTAAAAAATCTCATCATGGTTCCAAAAAACAACCAAATTCTCTCTACCAACTGTAAGTAAAATAAAGAAGATTTACTATTGAAGAGGTCGACTGTAACGGTTTGGGAGGCGAATTTTCCAAACCAAGCAGTTTACTCCAATTCGGACTATCTTTCTCCGCTTCCGCTAAAATCTGTCTCTCAAGCTCGAAATCAAACTGCAAACTACTCCGCGGAATCTCCCCTATTTGTGGTGCCAAATGTGGCTATAACGCAAATCAAATTAATCACATTAGACAACAGATTAACTAAGATAGAAAAATAATCATCAATATATTAAAAGAAAAGGAAAGAAAAAACATTACCGGAGGGGTGATGCGGTATTCCGGTTTTATCATAACTCGAATCCCTAATCCTGCTGCAATCAATCAAGAAATCAAATTTACAAATTAGCTAATTGATAGATTAAAATAATCAAAAGATGCTTATCAAGATCATGTGATTTTACTTACAGGAAGGAGAGGAGGAGGGGGTCTGTTGAGTGAAAGAATGGTGGCGGGATGCGGGAGGGATTACGTTGTGACCAGGTTGACTCACTATTGGATAGAGAGAAGGTTGCCCGTACATCGGATGGCCAGGTTGCGGTGCTGTTGACGGCGTAGATGATCTGTACATATTCGATGGTGTGTCGTACGGTGAGCTTGTTCTGTTTCTGAAATCGTAGTCCATTGTTGAAAGAGAGAAGTGAAGGGAGAGGGAGAGGGAGAGGGAGAGGACGTGTTTGATTATTCTACGATGGGTTGAGAAACTATACTATTGGCGGGCTTGATTTGGTTCATTAGTGGGCTTATTTGTTTTTAACTTTTGAGCTTGTGAAAGCCCATCGTTCTTCACCTTTTGAAATTATCAACTAAATAAAGTTTAACTAGGTCCAACATTAAAATAAAGAATAATGATAATGTTATTTTTTCTTTAACCCTAACTTTCCCCCCAAAGAGTAAATTATCTTCTCTCAAACATTAGTTAGGGCATCTCCATCATTCATGGATTAAATATTACCTCTATTCTTATAATTATTGTTTCTCGTCGATTTTTTAATTAAGAATATAATAGGAATATAGATATTAAATCAAAATCGTGATGATTGAATTATTTAATCAATTAAAAATAAAAATAAATATTTTCTAACTTTCTGATTAACTAAAAAAATGTCTCGTCAACCAAAGAAAATTAAACAGAAAAAATAGAAAATTCAAAAGAATAAAAAAACATTTATAATAAATGTCAATATTAGTACTACCAATGTTTTTGTAAATAAATTTAAATAATGATTGATGTAATTAAGCAATTATAAATAAAAAATTAAACTAGAATTCCAATTCTAGCAACAAGTTGAGATTTTGCATTAAAATATACTCAACTTATTTTATAATTGCTTTGATTTACATTTTTTTGTACTTGAATAATTTTGTATGAAAAAAATTCAGGAACGTGGTAGCGATGCGCACTCATTTCTCAATAGGCAGGCAGAAAATAGTTTTTTTAAATGGAAATTAAATATTAAATAAATAAGAAATAATTGAAAGAAGAGAAGCTTACATAGAGAGACAGGGGAGAGTCGACGGAGAGATAATCGGAGGTTGCATATTTGGATATTTCTCTTTTCATTTTATTATCGTGCGATAGTTTGGACTCTGCTTAGCTATTTTGAAGAGTCAAATCTTTAAAATGGCTCTTTGAATAGTGTATATATGACTTTTTTGTTGATGTGCACTTCAATGGCAAGAGGCATTTTGGAGAGCCATTTTTTTTTATATTATTATTTTAATGTAATGCAATTATTTTGTATATAATTTAATTATGCAATTAATTATACAATTATTGTTGATTGGATCTTTGCTAGTATTTAACCACGCAGATACAAGTAAACAATCTTCTTCTTGCGAGAAGTTTTTACTTCTTTGTGATTTTTTAGTTGAATGAACAATATGATCATTTTGTTGAGTAACATTCTGTTCAGACTCACTTATAAGAAAGTCAGTGAATGAATTTGGCAAATCTGAGTCCATCTGCATAAAAAATACATTGTATAAATTAAGCTAATTGATCAACAACATCGTAAATTTTCAATTTCGCATAATTATTTTTTTACTAAATATTATTATTAATTACTCTTTTTTTTTCTCCTAAATATTATTATTAATCACCTCCACAACAGTTCTAAAAACTATATTTACACAGTTCTTAAATCTAACTGTAAATTTAAACATGTAATTAAGCTAATTGATCAACAACATCGTAAATTTTCAATTTCGCATAATTATTTTTTTACTAAATATTATTATTAATTACTCTTTTTTTTCCTCCTAAATATTATTATTAATCACCTCCACAACAGTTCTAAAAACTATATTTACACAGTTCTTAAATCTAACTGTAAATTTAAACATGTAATTAAGCTAATTGATCAACAACATCGTAAATTTTCAATTTCTCATTATTTTTTTTTTTACTAAATATTATTATTAATTACACTTTTTTTTCCTATATATTATTATTATTATTATTATTATTATTATTATTATTATTATTATTTATTCCTAAATATTATTATTACCCCCCCTGAAACCCTACTTTCAGCTCACTTCTCATTTGCGCCGCACCCCACACTTGCAACTCACCTCACGCCTCTCTCATCTCTCCTGCCTCCGTCCCCCACACTTGCAGCTCACCTCACGCCTCTCTCATGGCGATCTCTCCTGCCTCCGTCCCCCACACTTTTAGCTCCCCTCATGCCTCTCTCATGGCGATCTCTCCTGCGTCCGTCCCCCACACTTTCTCCCCCCGCTTCCTCTCTCTCCTGCGGCCTGGTTTATCGTATCTTTTATCTTTTCACGATATGTTTGGTGAAAGTCTTTTTTATTTTTCGTTTTGCTTCATTGGCGATAGACCGTCGACACCGTGTTCCACTCGTATTTCGACACGTCAGTACCGATTTAAAGTTGTTAAAAAAAAATCTGGTTATCAGAGCCTGGTTTCGATCCAGGGACCTGTGGGTTATGGGCCCACCACGCTTCCGCTGCGCCACTCTGATCTGATGATTGTGGTATGCAATATATGTGATATCAACATCTTGTTATGAGAAATTCAAAACATAGTAAATTGAGGTAGAGAGAAGGGAAGAGAGCAAAAGAAAAGTAATGATTTCGTACAGACCCCTGGGTGCATCATATGGACCACTGAGCATGATGTTAATATTAGTGTTGTTTTTTAAAATTATTATGATTATCAGAAAAGGGGAAACAAAGTTCATCACCGAACCCTCCAAAAGTCCAAATGGATCGTTGATTAGTCCACCTTTCTAGGTCTAGCGATTGACTTTTAACTAATTTTGATTCTCAATCCATTCCTCGCCTTGTCTCTCGCGTCCTAGTCTATTTTGTCAATGCGCTGAGTGGGAACACTTAAAAAGTGTTTTATTTTTTTAAAAAAAATCATTTTTTTTAAAACAAATTTTTTTAAATAAAATTTTTTTAAATTATTTTAATATGTTGGTATAAAAAATAGTTTTTCTAAGAAAAAATATGATTTTAATATATTTATAAATAAAAAATAATTATAATCACATTTGAAAAATAAATATGAAAAAAAATTGAAACAGGAAAGAAAACAAAATCACATCTCATTGCCCTCGGTTGGTCTATGTGTTGTGTTAATATATTAATGCCCTGGGAATGGCGACACGGTAGCGCTGTGCGTCTACCAGGGTATCTCCTTCGTGATATTGCCGCACAGTAAGACTAGTTCGTAGCGACTAAACTTAACCATGGTTGGTTTTGTTTGCCGTCTGATTTATATTGTTTTTAAAATATTTTTTATTTAAAATATATATTAAAATAATATTTTTGATATTTAAAAAAAAATTATATCAACACATCAAAATAATATAAAAATATTAAAAAAATAATTACAAACAAAAAATTATATTTCTTTAAAAAAATCTTGTTTTTTGATTCACAAACAATAATTGAAATTATTTTTCAAAATATTTTTGTTTATAAATATATTAAAATAATTTTTTAATTTTTTTAAAATAGTTTTTGATATCAACATTTTAAAATAATTGTAAAACATTAAAAAAATAATTTAAAATTAAACTTTTATTTAAAAAAAAAAAACACTGGTAGATCATTATGATTTCATAGAGAACCTATCATTAGGAAATATCCTTTTCTCACTGTATCGATAATTTACTTCTAAAAACAATCAATAATTTTAATATATATTAATTAAGTTGAAAGCAAATATATATATATATATATATATATATATATATATATATTGTTTTTCACTTTTAAAACGTTTCCTTACTAGTTTTTGGGTGTGTTTGGTATTGATTTTGTGGTTGAGATTAAAAAAAAACAGTTTCATGAAAAGCATTTTAACTGCGATTCAAAATAATTTTTAAAATATTTGGTTAAAACTGTGGTTGAGTTTGAGATTAATAAAAAACAGTTTTAAGTGTTTGGTTACCAAGCTTTTCATATTGCTTTTAACTTGTGAAATTATTTTAATATATATATATATATATATATATTGTTTTTTAAATATTTAATAATTATAATAATAAAATATAATTAATAATTCAAGTAAATTAGACACTTGTTTTTATTCTCCTATCAAACTACTTATACTTTCATACCGAACTATAAATCCATACATGAAAGTCTATGTGATCCCAGAACAACATATAGTAAAATATCATTTGAAACAAAATTAGGATTGCGGGACAAAAATTATATTGTGATCTCCTTCTAATATATTTATTTGTATTTTAATTATTTTTTAGATTATTTTAATATTAAAAAAATATTTTTTATATAAAAATATAATAAATAATAAAGTAAAAAATACTACAACCCCCAGCCCCCCCCTTGGCAGTCGGTTGAAATAAGCAGGATGCATGAAAATCAGCTATTAACTGTTTTTCATGCAACCGAGTTTTGTTAATTTTTGAGGTAGGACTCACATCCAAAAATCAGTTTTTCAACCATTACTAAACACTCAAAACCTCATTTTTTTCTAAATCTCCGGTGCAACCTCAATACCAAATACCCTCTTTGTCTAATATATACTATGTACTTTACTTTTTACTTTTTATATCCTTTCATCATTATCTTCATTAATATCGTTTAAAATTGAAACGTGTAATGATAAGTTTTTTTGCTAATATATATTTTGATTATCACGTTATATATTATCTTACAAATAAATTTTTAATTAAAGATTTTTTATCATCATATTTTATAGCCATATACAACTTAATCCCTGGATGATTTTCTTTTCTAAATTAAGTTCTTACGTGTCAAATATCAACTTGGTAAAAATTAGTTAAATAATTTAAGTGGATCGGTAAGTAAGATAAGAGTAAAGTGGATTTAAATAGTTATACCTGTTTAAATTAATTCCAAAATAAATGAAGTAAACAAAAACTTTCATTTCATGTGTCAAATATAAATTGTGAGTTTTTTTATATTTAAATCAAGAAAATAAATTAAATCATGATATCATAAAAATATATAAAATTGGTAAACCTATTTAAATTCACTTAACTCTCACCTTATCCATTACTCCATTTTAATTATTTGATTATTTTTTATTAAATATAAAATTTAACATGGTGGGATTTAATTTTGAAAGAATTACTCAGGGACAAAATAAAATATACCTATAAAATACGATGATAAAATAACTTTTAATCGAGGACTTATTTGTAAAACAGCATTAAATGGACCAAAATATTTTAAAAAAAGTTGGTGAAAGTCTTTATTAGAAATAAAAATCATGATTAGAAAACACCACACATATCAATCAATTTTTACTAAATATTGGAAGGATAGGATGAGAGCATTAACCCGTGAGAATGACCCGTCAACGGGTTTGTGAAAGTGAAAGCTGAGAAGAGCGTCTCTGACATGTCTCAGTGACCACATGGGGTCTCTAAAACTGGGACCCGCGTAAAAATGCCAGTCTAGGTAAGCTAAATTTGGAAGGTACCGTAGAGGTAATGAATTGCACGTGGCAATCATTATGTGAAATACTGTTAGCTCACCGATCTAACCGTCACCATTGATCGGTGCCTTCTTTGATCATCGATCAACGATAACTACCCGTTTGGGAGTGCGGTTGCGGTAGCTTTTCAAAGTGCTTTTCGTGCCAAAATATATTAAAATGATATTTTTTTATTTTTTAAAAATTATTTTTGATATCAGCACATCAAAATGATTTAAAACACATACAAAAAAATTCATTTAAAATTAAAAAAAAAAGTTTTCAAATTTTGGCCAAACGGCGGTGCAGCCGCTTGGCCAAACAGGCTAGTTTAAAAGTATTTTAAAAACAATTTTAAACAATTTAAAAAAAACATTTTTTTTAATATTTTTATATTATTTTGATGAGATGATATGAAATATAATTTTTTAAAAATAAATTATGATACTTTTTGAATAAAAATTATTTTAAATAATAATCCCAACCACATTCTTATTCTTATGACCAGAGTGTTTTGTTCTGAGTTTTAACTTGTTTTTTTATTAAGTTTTTTTATAATATTTTTTTTTAATAATTAATATGTTAATATTAAAAAAATATTTAATATATATATATATATAAAAAAAATTATATTTCCAAGAAGAAACTATTTTAAAAAACAATATCAAACCATATAATTGCACTATCTTTCTTACTCCAGAATAGACATCAAAGCTGTCACCGGTGCTTGTGTTTCTACTTGCAAAATTCTACATTTTTTTTTTTTTAAGATAAGATCATAATATGTTTTTTTTTTCTAATAATCTAGAAGGCAACTCAATATAATTTACAACCACCTGGTACGTTGAAACAATCAAATTTATGAAAAAAGTCTTCTAAAAAAATAGATTTTACTAGTCATGGGAAGATAATTAAGGTTTTTTTAATATATATATATATATATATGTTAAATTAGTCTCATTTATAAAAATATTTAAGATCTTTATCTCAATTCTCAAATATATATAAATATAAAAGCTTTTTATATTATTTTTTATTCAAATAAATATAAATATGTGGAAAATAAATATACTTATGATTAAAACAGAATCTCATGGAGTTATGAATTTTGTAAATGGTTAAGCTACAAATAAATAGTTCCCTTTTTATTTTATTAACTCTATTAATGATTAGTGTGTTTTTAGCAACGTAATAAAAATAAAAAAATTGGAAAAAAAATTGGAAAATAAAAATTGGAATATTTTTTTATTTTAAATTATTTTTTTAGTGTTATTAGATCAATTTCTGTGCTGATATAAAAAATATTTTTTTTTAAATATATTATTTTAATCCATTTCTAAACAAAAACACATTTTCAAAAATAACATTAAGACACTAAACTAGATCGATCCTCCTCTAAATTCAAATTTAATGGCTGAATTATTGATGCTAGCATTTTGCCCTTACCATCACTCAGAATGCTCCATGTTGATTTGAGATTTTCTCGTATATTTTGGATATGATTATTATTGATGGCATTATTTTATTATCTTACAATATTAATTAATTTCTTTAGATGGCCACACAAGATATTTATATTAATTTATCAAAATTATTTTTAAAAAATCAATCTACAAATCATAGTTGTCCAATCCGTTTCGTTCCGGCCGAAACAGCCGGAACTCCCCGTACTAGTCAAAAAAACGAAATAAAATGGCGTAATTTTTATCCCAGTTTTTATTTCGACCTGTACCGGAAATTCCGGCCAAATTCCGGCCGAAATGCACCGGAATTACACCGGGTGTGCCATTCCGGTCTCCCACTTCTCTCTCTCTCAAGTTGAATATATTTATTGCGCCCCCTATACTTGTCCCCGCCCCCCTCTATATATATATATATATATATATATATATATATATATATATATATATATATATATATATATATATATTCCCGCCCCCCTCTCCCTATATATATATACTAGCTAATTGACCCGCGCGTTGCCGCGGGTATTCTTGTGTATATAATTTAACATAATTAAATCTACAATGATAAATTTATATGATATAAGTAAATAAAAGTTATAGATAAGGAGATAAAATGTATGAAATTTTGAGTTTAGTTTGTTACGCAAGCATAGAATATATCTTTTAGAATATAGGTATTGCGTCATAAACGATAACAAAAGAGTGCGAACTAACATTAGAAAAAAAACAGAAATATTTTTATCAGAAAAAAAAATAATTATTTAAATGATTATTGTATAGATAGTAAAATTATAAAAAATATTTAATAAAAAGAGGAAATAAAAATAAAAGAAAAAATAAAGGGGAAAAGGAAGCAATATTAATTTAAAATATTATAACAACAGCAACATCGGAGTTTTAACATCTAAAATTATAATTGCCGTTATTATGAAAACAATAAAAATTATCAAATTATACCGATGGAAAAAACATAAAAAGCATGAACAAAATAGAAAGCAAGAAAAACAATTAAAATATTATTATTATTATTATTATTATTATGAAAGAATAAATAAATGAATGAAATATTAAAAAAATTGTAAAAAAAAAAAGATAAAAAAAAATACAATAAAAACTTAAAATTATCATTGTTATCACTTTTAACACAATAAAAACTATCAAAATTTTATGAGGGAAACAAATCCTCAAAAACATCAACAAAACAGTAAGCAAGAAAAATTATTATTATATTATTATTATTATTATTATTATTATTATTATTATTATTATCATTTTTTTATTTTATTTTTGTGTTAATAATGAAAGGGAAAAAATGGAAGAGGAAAAAAATCCAAAAAACTTCAACAAAAGATTAAATAAAAGAATAAAACAAAAAAAAAAATTATCGTTGCTATCACATCCAAAATAATAAAAATTATCAAATTATCCAAAGGAAAAAATCTTAAAAAACACTAACAAAAGAGTAAGCAAGAAAAACAAATAAAAATTATAATTGATGATAAAACAAATATCAAAATTATTAGCTGGAAAAAATTATTTAATCTGAAAATTTTAAAAAATATATGTTCTATGTTGCGGGTTGAGGGAACAATTTTTATAGGATTTGTTGGATCAAAATTAAAATACAATATTTATATATGCAAAATTTAATATAATAAAATTGCTAAACACACCTTATCATAACAATAGGAAAATCAAAGCCTTAAAATCTAAAATTATCATTGCTTTTATTATTAAAACAATAAAAATTATTAAATTATCCTGGGGAAACAAACTAAAAAACCATTAACAAAAGAATAAGTAAAAGAAACAATTAAATTATTATTATTATTATTATTATTATTATTATTATTATTATTATTATTATTATTATTATTATTATTATTATTATTATTATGTTAATAATGAAAGAAACAAAAATAAATGAAAGACTAAAAATATCCTAGAAACTTTAACAAAAGATTAAAAAAAAAAAACTATTATTGCTATTACTGTCAAAACAACAAAAATTATCAAATTATCCGGAGGGAAAAAAAACATTAAAGAAAGAGCAAGCAAGAAAAACAATGTAATTATTATTATTATTATTATTATTATTATTATTACTATTATTATTACTATTATTATTATTATTGTCACTATTATGTTAATAATGAAAGAAACAAAAATCAATGAATGACTAAAAATATCCAAGAAACTTTAACAAAAGATAAAAAAAACACAAAGAAAAAAATTTATTATTGCTATCACTGGCAAAACAAAAAATATTATCAAATTATTGGGAGAAAGAAAAAAAAACAGAAGAGTAAGAACGAAAAATAATTAAATTATTATTATTATTATTATAATTATTATTATTATTATTATTATTATTATTATTATTATTATTATTATTATTATTATTATTATTATTGTGTTAAATACACTTATATATACATGGACAAAAGTAGGGATTATTCTAGAAATATAAAAAAATAAAAGTATAAGGGCTGAAATGAAAATCAAATATAAAAGGATTAAATTAAAAAATTAAAATTCAAAGGGCTGAAATGCAAATTATATTTATTGTCAATTGAAATCAGAGGATAAAATTGCAAAAATCAGAACTTCTGTACCGAATTAATTGAGGTATATACAGCCAATCCGGAAATCAAAAGTAGGAGGACCGAAGTGAATCTTTCAAATTCAATTAATTAAAATCGGAGGACCCAATCGAACTAAATCAAAACTTATACAACAGAAATCAGGACCAAAAACGAAATTAAATGTCAATGGACCGAAGTGAAAAGTAAACAAAACTGGGGGACTCTCCTGCACATACGTGCAGGAGAGAGAGAAACGTGGCCGGCGGCTTTAACCGGCCTCCGCCGCGTCCACGGACATTTGGTGGTTACACGCGCCACCGCGGGAGGAAGACCACGCGGCGGCGCATCGGGATAGCCTCCGTTAGACAATTTCCAGTCACCGCATGACGCAACACGCGCCACCTAAAAAGGGCGTGAGGCGGAAAACCGTATGGCGCGTGCGCCTCACATCCTGACATACACCGATTAAAAAATTGAAAAAATAGGGCCAATTACCGTTCCACCCCTGCACCCAATTCATGGTTTTTGTCTTATTAGGGGCTATAACCGTATTTAGCCATTTCACAAAATATTAAAAAAAGAAAGAGTTGCGGCGGACCGGACCGGACCGGGCCGGCCGCACGCAATTACGCCGGTGCCCCTCAGCCAAATGCCTTTTTTTGTCTTATTACCGGGGACGAAAGCGTCAATACACTGTTCACAACCGATTAAAATAAAAAAAAAGGAAAAACCCAAATTAGCCTCTGTTGACCGTCTGTTTTTGCCGCGCGGACGAAGGCTAAAATCGCCTCCACACTGTCGCAATCCACAGTGTAATGTGAGAGGGTGTACAGTGCAACTATCCACACGGTTTATTTGGTTTGTAATTATATATATATATATATATATTATAAAAAAATAAAATTATTGCATCAACTTTAATTTTATAAAAATTAAAAATTATATTTATTTTTTTTCTTTTTAATTTTTTTTATATATAATTAATTAATTATGAATATTATAACTCCGAAACGGCGCACCGAAACGATCCGAAATCGAAACGTCCCATACCAATAAAAAAACAAAACGCGAACCAAAACGGAACGGACAGCTATGCTACAGATCTTGAATCCAGTCATGAGTTTAATGGGCCTGTTTGAGTGTGATTGCGGTAGCTTTTCAAAGTGCTTATCGTGCCGAAATACATCAAAATGATGTTTTTTTATTTTTTAAAAATCATTTTTGAAATCAGCACATCAAAATGATCTAAAACACACAAAAACATATTTATTTAAACTAAAAAAATAAATTAAAAAATTCAAATTTCGGCCAAAAACCGGTGGGATCGCAATGCCAAACGGGTACAAGAAAAGAGATGAGCGGGTGGAATTTAACTTCTAGCATAGTTGAACGGAATATGCTAGGCACGATATTTTCTTTAAAAAATATAATAAAATATTTTATTTTATTTTTAATATTTGTATATTAAAATATTTTTTTAAAATAGTCTGAAACAAAAAACAATAGTTTTTTAAAAACAAAAAAACAATAAAATATCAAAATCGCGCGTGAATGGATGGTGATTTTTAAATCTTCGAAGTGACGACTTTGTCGGGTTTTGCCTCTGCAGGAACCTAGCTAATAAAGGTCGCAGCAGGTGGTATCCACGGTGGGTCCCACCATAGAGTGTGTCAATGGCAACGCCACTGGACACTAGCATGGGTGATGCCGCTGGAGAACCCAATACAATCATAATATTTCGTCCTCATATGCTTGCTAAATAATCTATAATAATGCATTTATAATATATATTGAAAGTATTTATCAAAATATATTTTGAGTATTAAATTTGAAAATAATTTTAATATGCAACATTGAATGCGTTAATAAACATTTTTTATTTATTTTTCTAACAATAAAATTTGTCTAAACAGTGATGGCAGAGAAAAAATGATGGTGAGAAAATAATGATGATGATAAAAATAAAGTGCAAGTAGTGGTGGTGAGCGGCCATTATGGCGGTGAAAAATAAAGATGACAGTAGAATGAAGTCTTGTCACTGCGTTTCAAATTTGAATGATAAATGAATTATTATTTATAAAATAGTTTATAAATTTAATGAGATAAAAATATTTGATAGGTAGCTCTGAAATTTTAAATTCTATTTACAATTCATTAAATCAATTACATGGACAACAAGATGCCTAGATTTATAAATGCCTAGATATATTTTTTAAAAAAAAACTTGATAGTAAATGTGGCTCCACTCTCACCGCACATTTAATTTTTCCATGGACAGCAATTCCAAGTGAAAATATTCTATGCCAGAAATTCAGAGAGCAATTTCTTACAGGAAGCATCATCCATGGCGGATATGCAGGAGGGGTGATGGCCCACAAAATTGGTACAGTAATTAATTCACGAATATATACCTAGCTATACAAATAAATTAATACAGATAAGAAGGAAGGCTACGTGGTGACATTTACAAGATCACTATATGACAGGATCATTTTTTTTAATGTAAAAAATATAAAAATAATGCTAATATGTTTTATAGGAAATAAACTAATTATATGTTTTCTGGTAAGAGATTAGTTATGAACTTAATATAAAATGCAAGTCGAACGATGTATTTGTTTTTTTTTAAAATATTGATACGCTAAGATGTTGAACAATATTTTTACAAATATCAAGATAATAATATGTAAAATTGACCATGATTAATTTATTAAATTTATAATTCAAGCTTCGAGAGTAGCGACAATATAAAAAACAAATACAGACAAATTGTGAAGGTTAACTCTTAATCAATTAAATGTTTAAGGAAAAAAATTGAAAAAAATAATAATTAAAAAAATGACCAAAAACACAATCTAAATCATCCTGGGTTAACCTGTCCACCCCGTAACTTGGGTCATGAAATTACAATAAACTCAAGAAAAAAAACATGAAGAGTATTTTTTTTCAATCGACCCAACGTTAAAAGCTAGAAAAACCAACTTGTATCATCTTGAGTTAAATTATTAAACAATTGATCTAGATTATGAGATTGAGATAATTTTATAAAAAACAAATAAAAAATTAAAAAAAAACTTCATTTCAACATAATTATCGTTGAAGGTTGATTGAAAAAAATATCCATAAGACTATGATAACTCAAGAGAAAGTAAATTGAGAAAATAAAGTCAAGTTCCTAAGCAATGTAATATTGCATGATGAAATTTGAGGGGAAAAATAAAAATAAAAATAAAAATAAAAAAGAAGATTGTGTTGATGGATGGTGAAATTAAAAAAAAATGTATAAAAAATAACCCAAAAATAAATTGAATCAACCTAGAATAACTTGTCAAACTTACAGTAGATCATAAGATCAAAATAATCCATTTAAAAAAATAAAAAAATAATAAAGCTTAATTTTTAACCAATTCAATATTAAATAATGAGATAAAAAATAAATTAAAAAATATCAACCAAATTAACTTATTAAACCTTTAACATTGATCATAAATCCATTAAAAACAAAGTCAAAAGAGATTACAAAGCTCAACACCCAACAAATCTAATATTAAAGGTTGAAATTGAATGGAGAAAAAAACTAAATTTATGAGATTAACATATAACATAAAAGAAAGAAATTACAAGTCATAATTCTCAAAATAATATAATATTAAAAATAAAATAAAATAAAAGTTGGGTAAAACTAAAAAAACCCCACGAAACACTATCATAGTCTATGACTATGGTGTTTTGTAAACATGGCTCTATTTAATTTATATTTTTTTAAATTATATAATATTAAATGATAATTAAAAATCTAAATAAAAAAATTGAGTTATATAAAGATAAAATTAAAAAAAACTACAAAACACTATTATAATTAACAGTATTTTGTAAGTAACTTAACCGCAATTTTTAGTTTTTGTTTTCATTTTTTTAAATCTTTGACAAAAAAAAAACTCTATAGTTCAAGCGATAAGTGATTTTATTTTCGATGTAAATCAATAAACCGCATGAAAAAATTTTCTTAACGATATTTTGTCCAAGAATTAATTGATATGAAAATTAATCTAAAAAATGCAATAGTAGTGATAGGCTATGGCTAGAGTGGTTAGGGTTGTGACGAGTTCTTATTAGCTTATTTGATTGAAACGTTGTCTCTTTGTTTCCACATGCACCCTCCTCTTCGTGCGCATGGACTTTGCTTTCTCAATGATTATCTAATTAGTTTATTGCATGTGATGTTGCTCTCTCAAGCAAGAACAGCTCATGTACATCATTAATAACCATCATCACTTATCATTGTCATCTAGTACTTTTGCTTTTCTATCTTTAGTCTGGTGTCTCTGGGATGTAATTGATTCTGTCTTCTTCTTCTTCTTCTGCTTCTTAGCGTTGAATATTCATGGGAATTATTAAGATTGTTTTACGGGGAAGACAGAGGGACAGAGAGTGAAGATGACTGGTTGTAGATGTGGAGGAGGGTCTTCGGCAAGTTTTGAAGTGTTCTTCATTCAATCTGTAAGTTTTGTTTCTTTAGAATTGAATCCCCCTTTTCTATATCTTGGCTTTCTGTTTTCTGTCCTGTACTGCTGCCTGTTTGGTTTGTGAGAAAAAAAGAAGAAGATGAAGGAAAGTAAAGGAAAATGACAAGGGATAGCTCTGACTGCTGGTGTATGGATTTCTGAATCTTGATTTCTTCTATTTACCCCACTTTCTCAGCGTCCAAGGATGTTCGGTGAAAGAGAGGTGCAAAAGTCAATAAAGAAACCATAATAGTATATCGCAGGTCTACTAATCATGTTTTACCTGCTAATTTTGACCAAATGTGTCTCAATAGTAAAAGTCTTGGCTATGAGTCATTTTAGTCAATTTGCAAGACATTCATCTGCTTCATAATTATGTCAATCTGCGTATCCTAGCAAATACCATATCTGTTTCTGTTTCTGTTTCTAATTATAGTCCATCTTTTAACCAAATTTATGTAGATGTGACCAAGATTTGTTAGAAACTTTGCTGCCAGTTGCAAATTTGCCCAACAGTTTGGTTCTGACTTCTGAGAGAGAATGAACATGAACAAGGGCCTGTTCTTCATTTTCTCTGCATTTCTCTTCTTTGGAGCATTTTTTTTGCCGATCACTGCTGACCCAGTTGAAGATAAAGAAGCTTTATTACATTTCCTTCACAATATTCATCTCTCTCGCCCTGTCAATTGGAAGGAGAACACTTCTGTGTGCAATAGCTGGACTGGAGTGTCCTGTAGCAATGATCACTCCAGAGTTACAGCTCTCGTGTTGCCTGGGGTAGGATTTCGTAGCCAAATTCCACGCAACACTCTTAGTCGTCTGTCAGCAATTAAGATCCTAAACCTCGGATCTAATGGTATAACAGGTTCTTTCCCTTATGATGAACTCTCCAAACTCAAGAACTTAACCATCCTTTTTCTTGAATCCAACAACTTCTCTGGCCCATTGCCTTCAGATTTCTCAGCTTGGAATAATCTCACAATTCTTAATCTTTCCAATAATGGCTTCAATGGAAGCTTTCCTCCTTCAATATCGAATTTGACTCACCTCACATATTTGAACCTTGCTAACAACTCCCTTTCAGGCAACATTCCTGATTTAAATGTTTCTAGTTTACAACAGCTAGAATTAGCCAACAATAGTTTTATTGGAAGTGTGCCAGAGTCTCTTCAAAGATTTCCAAGTTCTGCATTTTCTGGTAACAATCTTTCATCAGAACATGCCCTTCCTCCTGCTCTTCCAGTTCATCCATCAAGTTCGCAGCTATCAAAAAAATCCTCAAAACTAAGGGAACCCGCAATCTTGGGGATTGCTCTAGGTGGCTGTGTTCTTGGGTTTGTGCTCATTGCTCTGTTGATGGTTTGGTGCCGCTCTAAGAAAAACAGGGAAGGTGGGTTAGCGACAAAGAAGAAAGAATCGTCTTTGAAGAAAACAGCTTCAAAGAGCCAAGAGCAGAACAACAGGTTATTTTTCTTCGAGCATTGTAGTCTCGCATTTGACTTGGAGGACTTGTTGAGAGCATCTGCAGAGGTGCTCGGGAAGGGAACTTTCGGAATAGCTTACAAGGCCGCGCTCGAGGATGCATCCACGGTGGTGGTGAAGAGGTTGAAGGAAGTGACGGTGCCAAAAAAGGAGTTTGAGCAGCAAATGATCGTGGCTGGGAATATTAGGCACGCGAATGTGTGTCCGCTAAGAGCTTATTACTATTCCAAGGATGAGAGACTCATGGTTTATGATTTCTATGAAGAGGGCAGCGTTTCTTCAATCCTACATGGTATGTCAAAAACCTTTTACAGTGATTTTTCGATTTTTTCCAGGTTTCAGGGATGTTTCTCGTAGATAAATGATAGATTTTGCAGGGAAGAGAGGGGAGGTCCAGACTCCTATAGACTGGGAAACAAGGCTGAAGATCGCAATCGGTGCAGCGAGGGGCATTGCTCATATCCACACACAGAATGGTGGCAAACTTGTCCATGGAAACATAAAATCCTCAAACATCTTCCTCAACTCCCAAGGATATGGCTGTGTCTCCGATATTGGTTTGGCATCACTGATGAGCCCGATGCCCCCACCGATAATGAGGGCTGCAGGCTATCGTGCCCCAGAAGTAACAGATAGCAGAAAAGCAGCCCATGCATCTGATGTCTACAGTTATGGGGTCCTACTGCTCGAGCTTCTCACAGGAAAGTCTCCCATGCACGCCACAGGCGGCGATGAAGTTGTTCACTTGGTGAGGTGGGTGAACTCTGTGGTGAGAGAGGAATGGACTGCTGAAGTGTTTGATTTAGAGCTTTTAAGAATTCCCAATATTGAGGAGGAAATGGTAGAGATGTTACAGATAGGAATGGCTTGTGTGGTGAGGATGCCAGAGCAGAGACCCAAAATGCCTGATGTGGTGAAAATGGTGGAGGAAATTCGGAGACTAAGCACCGAAGACCGGCCATCCACTGAAAGTAGAATAGAAATTGCAGCCGCAACCCCATCACCACAGCCAGCTGAAGTAGCTTCTACTTCCTCAGCTCAACAGTGAGATTGTTTCTTCTTGCTATTAGTTGTAATACAACTTTTGTCTTTTCATTAATTGAATTGGGCTGCTGGTTTCAATTAATTGAGTTTATTTGTATATCTTCACGTTTCTGTGACAAATTTTGTCCTAAAATTAGTTTAGCCACCTACTCATGGCAAAGACAAGGTATTTAGTCAGAACTTCAATCTGACGCATATGGCAAAGACAAGGATCCTTGACTTGTGGCTCTATTTTGATACCTTCATGTGCCAAAACCTACCTAATCAGTTGTATGGAACCAAATAAACTGCCCCTTTAAATATAATTGGATGGATCTAGCTAGGTGTTTTCAAGAATCATGACCACGTGCATTTCCTCCTAATCTCCAGTCCTGTGTAATTTAATATCAGAAGAATATCAGGTCAATGGTGATCAACTAGTTTATCCATTCGAGGGGGTGGGGGTTAGCTGGTGAGACAGGCTCCTGGGAGATGGTTCTTCCATTGTTTAAGCTTCTTCCTTCCCAGACACCCTAGTGCATATAGCAGATTAATCAGTGCGTGCCCCAAAAAAACTTGCAGAATCAAAGTGAAATTGGTGGTGTCTCTTGAAGAAAGAAATTTAAGCTTTTTAACATGAAAAATTAATCTCATTTCATACAACCGAAACCAGTTTCGCAGAGAAAAGCTTCAATTCTTTTAACTACAGGGATTATACACATCTTTGCATCTAACAAACTGGTTTTGAAAATCAATCGCATAGGCATTATACAGAGGACAGTACCAGAGATTCATATATGATTAAGCAACGGGAATATGTCACAGCCAACCAAAATCTGGGTGTAGCATGGATAGATGGATTATAGAATTAAACCTTAACTAATCCTTCAATAAAGTCTGTTTAGGATCATCTAAGAGATCTAAGGAAAAGGTATAACATTGATAACTGATGCAAGAACAGTGAAAGATACCAGTTCATTCATTTCACCTATTGGAAAAACCACCTCGAGTTCAGATTCAGAAGCAATCTTGGTAGCTTCAACTAACACTGCAACTATTTCAGTCTTTCGTGTGCTGGCCATGAGAAGATCATACTCTGTTGGGATGATAATTGCAAAGAAATTATCACTTAATTCGCTCAAACATGTCTTTTCTACGGCTGCCAGAGCTACTTGTCATTTAAGCACATTAGTCTCTGGGTCAATAATGTAAAGGGCAAAGTCAGTTATTAACAATATGCAGTGTTGTCCCAAGAAGCATGGCGTGATGATAAAGAACTTGAGATCTTCATCGTAAGTCTCGAGTTCGAATTAGGACGTGCATCTCTTGTAAAAGCCAGGGACCACCGAGATTTTACTCGCTTATCCTGGCCCGTAAAATGCGTTTTCTAGGGGGTGAGGTTTAAGTAAATCAGAAAAAGAAAAAAAAAGGCAGCGTTCATCTTCCCTGAAGCAGTGAATTTCAACACTTTATCGGCAAAGAGAACTTTCTATCACCTGCAAACATAAAAATTATGAAAGTTTAAAGATACATTAACCTAGGAAGAGTGTTTAAATATGAATCAGATTATCAAGCTAACTCGTCCCTGAACTCTGACATGGGATTGAGGTTTAAGGGACACCAATGCTTGAACTCAATTTCTGAGCATAATCCTTTTATTCCAGAATCAATGTGCGCTCCTTTGTGTTGGTTTTAGGGGGTTGAAGGACTTAGTTTTATCTCAATTTCGTTTGGGTTGATGTTTGTTTTTTTAATTGGAATAGAATGTTTTGGTTTCAGAGTGTTTTTCGACGTGCTGTTTCGGAGTTGTATTATATATATATATTAGTTAAAAAAAAAGTTCAAATCCAAAAATAAAATTATTTAGAATTGCGCAATTTAATCTTAGACAAACACAATAAAATGATTTTTCTGAACAAAATTATGAACATGTATAATATTACGAGAATGTCATCACCAATCTCGTAAGGTCATTACAGTCATTGATTGCTCTGAAATTTTAGCACAATATATATAAATATATCAAGAGTCTTCTCGTAAAATTTCATCTCAATCTAACGATCGGATTAAAAGATATGATTGATATTATAAAATTATTAATTATTTAAAAAAATACTATTTGACCGAACCAGAATGGATGAAATGAAACCATAACATTTCGGCCGGTATTTGACTGAAAAATCTGAAATGAACCAGAATTTAAACCAAGATAAAAACGATATTATTTTATCTTATTTTTTAACTAATATAAAATATTTCAGTTATTTCAACCGAAACGAAACTGATAATCTTGTTTTATGATTAATGCTTATGAACCTGAATGTTTTGGGCCAGTACATGGATCAGATGCAGCCAACTTAGCTGCTTATTCCTCCCCACTCGAACATAAATGAATTGTAATTTGGTATTTGTCTCTAACCAATATATATATATATATATATATTTTCTAAGATGGTGCATAGAATCAATATTACCATATGACTATTTTCTAATTTTCTCTTTTTATAGAAATTGAAACCCAATATAAAAATTTCCATGAAAACAAAAGTCTTAGCCCCGTTTGTTTGCTGGAAAGTGGTTTCCTTTTGGAAAGTGAATTCCGATGTTTGGCAGTGTTATGGAAAATGAACTGGAAAATACTTTCCAGTGTTTGTTTGTGTTATGGAAAATGAACTGGAAAATAATTTATTAATAAATTAATTTTTTTTCAAGTTTATTAAAATAATGAGGAACAAATCTTACAAATTAAAAAGTTGAATGAGAATGAAATTGAAAAAAATATAATTTCATAAATTATCTCAAATAAAATAAATAATAATCAAAATAATAGAGATCAAATCTAAAAAATTAAAAAAAAAATGAAAGGTGAATAAATTAAAATAATAATAATTAACATTTCATAAATTATTTCAAATAAAATAAGTAACAATAAAAAAAAATGAGGACCAAATTTGATAGATAAAAAATTTCAATAAAAAAATGATAAGGAAAAAGCAAATAGCAATTATAAAAATAAGGACCAAAATTAATATAAAAATTAAATTTTAAGAGATGGAATTGAAAAATAAATATTCAAAACAAATTATATATAGCAATCAAAAGTTTGAGGATCAAATTTGATATAATCAGCAAATAATGACATTTCTAAATTTTTCACAACTTTCGGAAAGTGTTTTCGCCCAAATTTTCCGGAAAACCAAGCCAAATTTTTCTTTGACTGGAAAGTGTTTTTCGTTGATCAACTTTCCGGAAGGCAAACAAATACAGGAAAGTTTGAAACTATTGTTGTAGAGGAGAACAGAGAAGCCCCAGGACTTGTTAAGACCATTCTTCAGTCTAAGAATCGCAGCATTCTAGAACTATTCTTTCCAGGTCAACAAAATAATGTTGACTCTATGCTTGTGTATTATCATCCTATTGTTTTTGTAAGAAACAAAATCACTCTAGCAAGACAAATACATACACAAGTCATATAAATTTAAGAAATCACACATTATTTAATATAAATAAAAATACATATTTTTAGATTATTTTTAATATATCATGTTGCTTATTGTTCATTTTATATTTTTTTTTTCTGTTTCTTTAATTACATATACAAAATATGCTAGTATTTCACTTAATTTTATTCAAATACCTTTTTTATAATCATTAGTTTTTTCTTAGATAGTGTATATATGATTGTGTGGTATCATCATTTTTTAAAATTTAAAAATCACTATAGTAAATATGCACGCACATGCACATGTGCCATATAAACTTAGGCCTTTTTTTTTATATTGGATTTCAAAAATGCTTTTGAAACAATTTGATTTTTTTTTAAATTAATTTTTTTTGGTGTTTTTAGATCATTTTCATGTGCTGATGTTTAAAATAATTTTTTAAAAAATAAAAAAATATCATTTTGATGCAATTCTGAACAAAAAATATTTTTAAAAACAACCTCAATCATACTCCCAAACAAACATTTAAAAAATCACTCGTCAATTAATATCAATAAAATATATTTTTATAATATTTTTAATGCATTACACTACTTATTAGGCATTATATATTTTCTAAACTCAATAGAAAAACTCACCTTGATATTTCCATGTCAATAAAAATACCAAAAAATGTTATTGAAAATAGAGGTATGTTAATAGCAATATAGAATAAAAACATGGGTCTTTTGATAAGAAAGTGTTTTATGTATCACGGTTTAATTGAAATTTCTGTATTTCATTTTTCTTATTTTTTGTATTAGGAAAATATATTAACTCAATTTTTCTATACATGAAATTGTTTTTTAAAAAATCGTACTTTCCAAATTCAAAAGCATTACAGTCATTGTAAAACGACGACATATTACGGTCAAACAGTCATCGCTCATGACGGTTTGACCATGGCACACATATTAGAATCGAGCCAGCCATGAAAGACCACGCGTCTGGAAGAAGCGTCGTTGACGCCGTCCATGAAAGACTAGAGAAGACGACACGGCACCGGCGAAAATATTCGTTTCGTTAAAAAAAAAAAAACCTTACACGTCACCGTAATAGTAACAGGGGATTTATATGGATTAATTTTTCCTTTTCCTTTTTTCTTTAAAAAAGGGTCGATCCTATCCGCCAGTAAATATTATATTGTGACACTCAACATTAATCACCACCGTCAATAAAGACAGCGGACAGCTAAGTCCTCCAATAATGATATATATATTAAACAAGTCCTTAAACTATAATTTCTTGCAATGTTACAATTCAATTTATATTTTTTCACAATTTATCATTACCGCTTGAAAACAAATTCCATCACTAGAGCCACCCATAGATATTAAAAAATCCACTATAGCCCCTACATTTCAGGTTTATGTTTTACTTGTCTCTTGAGATTTATTAATAGGCCCCTTGAAAAAATTTAAATCTTAATAATGTTCTTCAAGTTTAATGATAATTTTAACATGCCCCCATCAGCAGAACTCTCACCCCCTTAGCAAGGATCTCCTTCCTCTATGGATTATATTATTTTAGATTTGCTATTTATTTTATTTTAATCTACATCTAGTTACATTTAAATAAATAATTGTAACTTCATACTTAACACAATTATCATTAAAACACAATAAATAACATATTTTTCAACCTCTTAAAATAACATCTCAAATATATTTAATATTTAATATTTTTTATTTTAAATTAATTTCTTTGAAATTGTTAGATTATTTTCATGTGTTGATGTCAAAAATTATTTTCAGATTGATAACTTATATTTTTAAAAGTGTTCTAAATATGAGTTTCACTTTAAGAAAATAATTATTTTTTATTTTTTATTGTTTTTAGACGGTCGATGTTCAAAACTTCAAATATAAAAAGAGGACCAACCTGCAAAAAAGTAAAAAACAAAAACAAAAAGGCAAGATTATATTCGGCGGCCACTTTCGGCGAAAAATAGAGGGCGAGGTAACGTATGAAAAACGCGAAGTACAATAGTAGCATGGGACCATCCCCATCCACCATTAAGAAGAAAGAGCACAAACCAATCACAATGTCGACACCTCTTATTTATTAGTTAATATTAAAAATAAAAAATAGGACGGTCCCGGTAATTTAAAGTCCTTCACCTTACAGAGCTCTTCAATTTCATTCTTTCATTTTCTTCTCTTCAACTCTATTTTCCTCTGAACAATCAAATCTCATAAAAATAAATAAATAAACGTTATTTTCCAGAAGGAGGATCAATCCGGTATGCCTCTATTCATTTTTTTTTAATCTTATGGCTATGTTGTTGGTTTAGAGAGGATCGATCTTGAGCTGTGAGATTTCATTTTGTTGATGTTGATGGTGATGATTTTTTTTTAGGTTTTTGCAGGCGAAGAAGAAGAAGAGATGGCATCGAAACGGATCTTGAAGGAATTGAAGGATTTACAAAAGGATCCTCCTACTTCATGCAGCGCCGGTATTTCAACTTTTTTCGTATCTATCTAATTTTTTTTATTTAGTTTTTTTAGCGTTCTGCTTGATCTGATCTCTTCGTTGCGTATTAACTTGCTGTATATAAATATTTTTGAATTTATGAAGATAATGATTTTGCTGATAATCTAAGCATGCATGGAAATGAACAATACTGGTGATGATTAATTCTGATCGATAAGCTCAAGTATTTAAGGCTAAAATTCGATGCTTTTATGGGAAAGCCTAAACTAATGTTGAGATGTTGGTTGATTTTTAATAATTATGGCTGAAAAACTCGTCTATTTGGTTGATTTTTTTACATTGTAGTTGAAATCCGCAGGGTAAAATATGAAGATGCATATTATTGGTTTGTTTTGCTTTTTCAAGTTATAGAGTATGAGGAATTAAGAGCTAATTCTCGTTGATTATTTTCATTTTATGCTGTTTTGTTGATTTTTTTGCTTTAATTATGGGAATGTTGTAGGTCCTGTTGCTGAAGACATGTTCCATTGGCAAGCAACAATTATGGGTCCTCCAGATAGCCCCTATGCTGGCGGTGTTTTCCTAGTCACTATTCATTTCCCCCCAGACTATCCATTTAAGCCACCCAAGGTTAGTCATTGCTTGATATGTGCAAGGCATAATGTTTTTTGTCAGAACAAATTCTTTACTTGTCTATAGAATAAAGTTCATGCACATTTAAAATACTTGAGATTGCTGACCCTTGTAAACTTGAATAACCTGTGTTGTCCCTCTTCTTTTTCCTTAATTCCTAGTGCCCCACAATCATGCTTGTAGCTTCATTGGCACTGATTTCCCTCTTTACCTTGCAAGATGTCTCAGGTTCCAGCTCCCCTTTTTATAAGAAAAGGTGTTATGCAGTCATGGAATAGCTACCGCCTTGTCCCCCCCCCCCTTTTCTCTTACTTAATTTGCAAAAAAAATGAAGGATTTATTATTGAATTTATTCTCATCAGAAGCTGATTCATTTTGACACTAAGGCATCTCATGTGTGAATATGTGCAATAGGTCAAACTTTTCTTAATTTTCTTATATCAGCAGAAGAAATAGAGGTGGCTAGATGAACTATAGGCATGAAAACCTGATTTCACAGTATAAGCACGATTGTGTTTAATAGGACCTAAAGACATTACACAATTCTATGCCAGGTCCTCATAAAATGAGATAAGATGTGAAGTTTATGTTAAATGATGTAGCTCTTGCATCTAAGGCTTGTATCAAATCTCAACTTTTCATTTTGATTAAAAAAAACAGGTTTTGTTCTGTAATTGCTCATGAAGGAATTATGTAGCATCAATGAGGGTATGTCACCAGAGATCAAGGCAGCTAAATATGAAATAAATGATATTAAATGAAAGGTTGAAGATATAAACAGCCCTGATTGAACGGTTGTGCCTCTGCTAACCCTGATTCTGCCATGCACTACATGAAATTAACTTCAACTCACTTCTGTTTGTTTTGTGACTTAACCTTTGGAGTTTATATGACATTCCATTTGGTGGTATTTGCTGAGTAGTTTTAACTGCATTCTTTTTGTGAACCTCTCATTGTAATCGTGGTTTTTGTTTATGCGTCTCATTATATACTAAATATGACTCTTTTGCGGATGCGGTTGAGAAGTCAATCTTGAATCCAGTTCTCTGTTTGTGTGTGATTTCATTACATTTATGCATCTTTTAGGTAGCATTCAGAACGAAGGTATTCCATCCAAATATAAATAGCAATGGAAGCATTTGCCTGGACATTTTGAAGGAGCAATGGAGCCCTGCTCTAACCATATCCAAGGTTCTTATTCTATAACCTGTAAAGCATTTATCTTTCATTTGAGAAGAAAGTGCCGTTTATCACTTAATGGATTTGTGTTTCCAACATCATTTTTGTGCAAGAAAGGGACAGTTGTTTCTTACCAATCATTTATGTGTTAATAAGTCAAATAGTCAATCACAGTATATAGAGCTAGCTAAGAGCAATGCTAGCAGCAGTCTCCTTTTGGGTCTCTACTTTTTTCTAACTTTCTATATGAGAAGTCTATCCTATTGGTTTTTTGGGTTCATGTGATTCATTTTGAAATTATCTTCTCTTTCGGTCTTTTATTATCTAAAACTCTAAAAAATTATTCTCTTTCATTATTCATTGTACGTTGTGCGCACAAACACTATTCACTCTCTCACATTTCACTTTAAACTCGTTCATTTTTTTTTTAATTTTCGTTCCTCAAACATTTTTTTTGTGATTGCATCATTTTTAAGCTAAATTAAAGGACAATTGGATTAAAGTTGTTGTCTAAGAACAAAATTGAAAGACGAAGTACTAAAGCAGAAAAAGCGCCACAAATAAGTAATGGTTCAAAGTTAAAAAAATAATAATTTAGTCAAACCTTTTAAATTATACCTATTTAGTCCCTCAATATTTTAACATAATTCAATTTTGATATAGAAACTAATTTTTGTTATTTTTTAATTCCTGATTTGAGAGGAGAGATATCGTGGTAGAGAGAAAATCAATGTTAACATCAATTCTAACCATTAAAATAGTCGATAATGACGACAGTAGTTATTTTTTCACCTTGAAAAAACCATATATAAGCTTAAGAATTTTTTTGATTCAGGTTGATTTTAATTTTGTGCTTTTTTAAGGCTATTTATAGGTTTATCAAAACATTGAGGCTCTTTTCTAAGTGATTGGGGTTAAATGAGTTTGTAAGAAAAAAAAAAACCTAATTTTGTCGGTTGGAGTCTAGGAAAGTTAGATAGATGATGTCTAATTCTTTTTTGAAAACAATTTGAGTCAAATGATGTGATTGACCCATGCCCAAGGGCTTTTTCTAAATGGGTCATGCATGTTGACCTGCCTTTTTCTTATTTTTTTTTCTAAAAGTTTTTTCTACATTTCTTTTAAATAATATTTTTTATTTTAATTTTTAATCAACACCCTTTCTTTAATTTGTTTATTTAGCTTTTTATAAATTGAAATTATTGTGATTCACTTATGATTTTTTTTATAAGATGAATTTTATTTTTAAAAACAAGAAAATATTTCTTTTTGGATAATATCTTTAATATCAGTGTATAATATTTTATTTTATTTTATTTAATCAATTTTATGCGTGTTTGTTTATATTATCATCTAATTTGATAAAAAAGCTATTTTAATAAAGAAACTTATTAAACACACCAGGTACACAACTCTTGTTGTTAGATCATATATTTAAATTCCTATTTCTATTTTTGTTCTTAGTTATCATTTTTGTTTTTTTATTAACATACTTGGTTATTGATTTATTTAATTAGATGTTTGAATTTAGGATTTAATTAGATGTTTTTTACAAAGAATAGATTTTTTGGTTTATATTTAGGATTTCCTTGTGTAAACATGTCTAAAATGTCAGCATTTGTTTTTGAAAAATGGAAATGCAGTGTCAAATAACTAGTTGTAATCATATCCTTTTTTTCCTGTGACTTTAGAATTGCTAGGTCTTCTTATTGCTGATCAAGCAAAGCGTGCTCTGTTGGCAATTGTAGGTATTGCTCTCAATCTGTTCTTTGTTGACGGATCCTAACCCCGATGATCCATTGGTGCCGGAGATTGCTCATATGTACAAGACCGACAGGAACAAGTACGAGACAACTGCAAGAAGCTGGACCCAGAAGTATGCCATGGGCTGAATGGGCCTGTGGCCTGTGCTTGTTCAAACTAAGCCCACAACAACCTACCACCAAATTGAAGAAAACTCGAGCATGTGTAAAATGTCTTCTCTCTCTTATTGTATTATGTTTGTTCTCTTTTCTTTCCGTTGTCTGGATCGATTTGACACCTGATGAAATGTCTCTAATTTAGCAAGTTCGCTTGTAACTTCTAAAATCTTAGCGGCTTCTCCTGTTTGTATGATCATTTTCTTTCTCCATTTGTTTGCTTGTCTTGGCTCGGAGACCTCTCTTGTTCAATGAAACACAGCTGAACAGTACCTGCAACGGCGGACTGCGGCTGCGTTTACGTTTTGGCACTGTTTTTTAAAAATGTATTTTTATTTTTTATTTTAAATTAAAAATTTTGGTGTGATTAGATTATTTTGATATAAAAAATAATTTTAAAAAAATAAAAAAAATATTATTTTAATATATTTTAAAAAGAAAATTTAAAAGAAATCGTAACTTCAAACAGGTATGATAAGAGTGTTCAAAAAGTGTGGTCGAGTTGTTTATTGAATTAGTATTTTTTTTTATTTTCTTAAAAAAAAAATTAACATTAAAATAACTAAAAATATTGAATTATTATTTATTTATTTTTTTAAATCAAACTTTTTTAAACAACAATTTTCCTTCTAAACAGGCACGCCACACCCTCTTGCTTGGTGTTTATCATCCGCATGGACAGGCTTTGTTTTATGAGGCCTGGCCCTTAATTGGGCCTCTAGCGTTATCTTGGTCTGGCCCGGGTCTGCTTCTCCTTGGGCGACATGTAATTTGGGCGGATACTCTACTCTACTATAATATATAGTTAATGTATGGACTATGGAGTCAGGTTTTTTCCATTTCCCCAAACAGTACACACTTCTTAATAAAATTGCAACGGCTCTAGTCAAAGACAAACTTAGAGGCAGCATTCATGACATTTTCTCGGCTATTAAACCCTTTCTAAGGGCACTTAACCTCACATCCTAGTGACTCTTATCCATCGCTTTTGTTCCCTACAAGCTTTGTTAATTAAATCCATGTGACTAACACTGGATTTGGACTTGTTCACACACACACACACACACACACACACACACACACACACACACACACACACACACATATATATATATATATATATATATATATATATATATATATATATATATATATTGTTGAGTCAATTTGTTAAGTTTGTTATAGTCATTTCTATTCTGTTAGCATTTTGTTATTCAGTTTATTGAGTCTGTTAAGTATACAAAGTTTGTATACCAAATTGCATCTATAAAAGAACCTGATCGTCACACGTAGAATGTGTGGGATTTATTGGAATACTATTCTTCAATTCAGGGACTTACATGTGGTATTAGAGCCTGTGAAGGACTGATTGAAAGAGAGAGAGAGAGTGAGCTCTCACGCTGGAGAGTGTGAGAAGTAGAGAGAGGAATACACGCAGAGAACCAAAATTTCTTTTGCGATTGAAAGGTGAAGAAGACGTGAGACGTGATTCAGCAAAAATCACGTAGTTCCTGAAATTGAAGAAGAGAAGAAGAGATCAATCAAAAGGATTCTTCCTTGATTCTGTGTGTCAAAGAAGAAATCGCTGAGATTGACGAAGGAAAATCAACGGTCTGCCACCACCACAGATCGTCGATTTGAAGCAAGAAGAAAGAGAGAGGGGAAATAGGGAAACACAGAGAGAAAAGGAGAGAGAGAAAGGGAAACACAGAGAGAGAGAGGTGAACATTGAAGAAATTTCTACAGTAAAGAAATTTCATGAACAGTGAAGAAATTTCGTGAACAGTGAAGAAATTTCACAAAAAAAAAAATCAGAAATCAAGATGGCGAACTCAGAACAATTTGTGCAAGCTGGAATTCCAAAATTTGATGGATTTTATGACCATTGGTCTATGATGATGGAGAACTTTCTCCGAAGCAAAGAGCTGTTTCAACTGGTGGAAGACGGAGTTCCAGCGAGGACAGCCACGATGAGTGAAGCACAGAAGAAGGTTGCAGAAGATGCTAGACTGAAGGATTTGAAAATAAAAAACTTCTTGTTTCAAGCCATCGACCGAGAAATCATGGAGACAATCTTGGACAAGGGAACTGCCAAAGCCATTTGGGACTCGATGAGGCAGAAATACCAGGGATCCACCAAAGTCAGACGAGCTCAACTACAGGCCCTTAGAAGAGAATTTGAACTGTTGAGTATGAAAGAAGGAGAGAAGGTAGACAGGTATCTCTCTCGGACTCTTACAGTAGTGAATAAAATGAAGGTGCATGGTGATAAACTAGAACAAAATGTAGTTGTTGGGAAAATACTGAGATCATTGACTTCGAAGTTCAATTATGTGGTCTGCTCGATCGAAGAATCAAATGATTTGGACACAATGAACATTGATGAATTGCATGGTAGCCTGCTAGTCCATGAGCAGAGAATGCAAGAGTATAAGGAAGAAGAACAAGCCCTTAAGGTTACCTATGATGAGAGGGGAACCAGAGGCAGAGGCAGGGGGCTATTTAGTGCATTCCGAGGGGCTAGGGGCAGAGGAAGAGGAAGGGGAAGGAGTCAGTTTAGTAAAGAACTGATTGAGTGCTACAAATGCCACAAATTGGGGCATTTTCAGTACGAATGCCCAGAATGGGAGAGAGGTGCTCATTACGCAGAATTGGAGGAAGAAGAAGAATTACTCCTCATGGTTCAAGTGGAGCAGCACAAGGCTACAAGGGATGAGGTATGGTTCCTTGATTCTGGTTGTAGTAATCATATGACTGGTAGCAAATTGTGGTTTATTAGTCTTGATAGTGAATTTAGACAATCAGTCAAATTGGGAAACAATGCTAGAATGGCAGTAATGGGTAGGGGAAGTGTTAGGATGGAAGTAGATGGAATAACACAAGTAATTACCCAAGTGTATTACTGTCCTGATTTGAAAAACAACTTGTTAAGTTTGGGTCAACTTCAGGAGAGAGGGTTGGCTATACTTATTAAGAATGGCATGTGCAAAATGTTTCATCCCTCTAGAGGATTAATAATGAAGAGTATAATGTCAATAAATAGGATGTTTGTGATATTAGCAACTGTAGTATCTAAGGAGCAAGCATGTTTTAACACTGCCACTGAGGAAGAAACACAGCTGTGGCATTGTCGGTATGGGCACTTGGGTTATAAGGGGTTGAAAAACCTTTATGACAAGAAGATGGTTGTGGGACTGCCTCCTTTGAAAATATCCACAGCTGTATGTGAAGGTTGCTTAATGGGAAAGCAACATAGGGAGTCATTTCCCAAGCAAAGTCGGTGGAGGGCCACCAACAAGTTGCAGCTAATTCATGCCGATATTTGCGGGCCAGTAACCCCAGCTTCTCACAGTGGAAAGAGATACCTAATCACATTTATAGATGATCATTCAAGGAAGACATGGGTGCACTTCCTTGCAGAAAAATCAGAGGCCTTTGGAGTGTTCAAAAATTTCAAGGTGCTGGTTGAAAAAGAGGCTGGAGAGAGCATATGTGGGCTAAGGACAGACAGGGGAGGGGAATTCACTTCCATGGAGTTTGATGAATTTTGCAAAACAAATGGTATAAGCAGGCAACTCACAGCCGCTTATACCCCCCAGCAGAATGGCATTGCGGAGAGGAAAAACCGGACCATCATGAACTCCACCAGAAGTATGTTGATTGACAGGAAGGTTCCCAAAGAGTTTTGGCCTGAGGTTGTCAACTGGACAGTGTATCTAATGAACAGAAGTCCAACATTAGCTGTCCTGGATAAAACCCCTGAAGAGGTATGGAGAAATCAAGTACCTTCAGTTGCTCATCTGAAAGTGTTTGGGTGTATAGGATATGTACACATTGCAGACCAGAAAAGGAAGAAACTAGACAGTAAAAGTGAGAAGTGTGTGCATCTAGGGGTAAGCAAGGAGTCAAAAGCCTATAGAATGTACAATCCTATCATCAAAAGGATTGTAATCAGCAGAGATGTAACATTTGTTGAAGATGAAGGATGGGAATGGAGCAAATAAGAGTGATGAAGGAGACAATGAGAGTGATGAAGGGGGTGCAGCTGCGGAAAATGCAGCAGCTGCAGGTGAAACTTCAGGACCTTGTAATGAAGGTCCAAGCTATGGAGATGAATGGGAAGCTGCAGATGAGGCAGCAGCTGCAGAGGATGAAGGGGATGAGGTTGAAGCCGAGACTGCTGTCAGGTCACTGAGGAGAGGCAGCAGACAACCAGTGTGGATGACAGATTATGATACTGGTGAAGGACTGTCAGACAAGGAAGAAAGCTTAGAGTGGGTGATGTATACAGAAACAGGTGATCCCAGCTCCTATGAAGAGGCTGCTAAGAGTTCCATATGGGTGCAGGCTATGGAATGTGAAATCAAAGCAATAGAGAAAAATGATACCTGGAACTTGATTACTTTACCCAAAGGTGCAAGGGCAATAGGGGTAAAGTGGATTTACAAAACGAAGCTAAATGAGAAGGGAGAGGTGGATAAACACAAAGCAAGGTTAGTTGCTTTGGGGTATGCCCAGAAACATGGCATTGACTACACGGAAGTCTTTGCACCGGTTGCTAGATGGGATACTATTAGATTAATCCTGGCATTAGCTGCTCAGCAAGGCTGGAATGTTTTTCAACTGGATGTAAAGAGTGCCTTCCTGCATGGTGAATTGGAAGAGAATGTTTTCATAGAGCAACCAAAAGGTTTTGTCAAGAAAGGGGAAGAAGATAAGGTTCTAAAGCTTAAAAAGGCCTTGTATGGACTGAAACAAGCGCCAAGGGCCTGGTACAGTAGAATTGAAGCATACTTCAGCAAGGAAGGGTTTGAGAAATGCCCTAGTGAACACACCTTGTTCACAAAATGTGGAGCAGAGGGTAAGATACTTATTGTTAGCATTTATGTTGATGATCTGATCTTTACAGGAAACAATGAGCACCTGTTCAATGAGTTCAAGTCATCAATGATGCGGGAGTTTGAAATGACAGACCTAGGAAGAATGAAATTCTTTCTAGGGGTTGAAGTAATTCAAGACAGTGCTGGAATCTTCATCACCCAGAGAAAGTATGCTCAAGAAATTCTGAAGAAGTTTGGGATGGAAAATAGCAATTCTACCAAGACCCCAATGGTACCCGGGTTCAAGTTAACCAAAGATGAAGGAGGAAGAAGAACTGATCCAACTCAGTACAAGCAAATCATTGGAAGTCTGATGTATCTGACTGTGTCCAGACCAGATTTGATGTATGTAATGGGATTGATGAGCAGGTATATGGAGAAACCCACTGAGCTTCACACAACAGCAGTGAAGAGAGTATTGAGATACTTAAGGGGCACTGCTGCTTTGGGAATATACTACAGGAAAGGATGTAAAGGAGAAGGGATAATTGCTTACTCAGACAGTGATTATGCAGGAGACATTGATGATAGAAAAAGCACATCAAGATATGTGTTTAAAATGAGTTCGGGAGCAGTAGCTTGGAGTTCAAAGAAGCAAGCCATTGTCACCCTGTCAACAACTGAAGCAGAGTTCATTTCTGCAGCCCTATGTGCTTGTCAAGCAATATGGTTACTCAGGGTTAGTAGCTATCTAAGGTGGAATCAGAAAGGATGTGTTATCTACTATGATAATAGCTCCACAATCAAACTGTCCAAGAATCCTGTCATGCATGGGAGGACAAACACATAAGCATCAGGTATCACTTTCTGCGTGATCTAGTGAAGAATGGTGTGGTGGAACTGAAGTGGTGCAGCTCCCAAGAGCAGATTGCAGACATTATGACCAAGCCTTTAAAGCTTGATTCATTTGAGAGGTTGAGAAATCAACTGGGAGTATGTGCAATTTCTGATTTGTAAAACTAATTTGTAGAGAAATCAGTTTAAGGGAAGGTTTGTTGAGTCAATTTGTTAAGTTTGTTATAGTCATTTCTATTCTGTTAGCATTTTGTTATTCAGTTTATTGAGTCTGTTAAGTATACAAAGTTTGTATACCAAATTGCATCTATAAAAGGACCTGATCGTCACACGTAGAATGTGTGGGATTTATTGGAATACTATTCTTCAATTCAGGGACTTACATATATGTGTGTGTGTGTGTGTGTGTGTGTGTGTGTGTAATCTCCTCTCTTTTTTCCCCTTACTCTTAATATAATTAACATCCAAAATTATTTTAAGTCGAGCGAAATCTCTAAAAAATAATAATATCGATGCTATTTTAACTAACTGAATATTTTTCATTATTTATTCGCACATTTTTTTTTATAAAAAAAATAGATTTATAGTGGTATTTTATTAGTGTTATTCAATGCATTGTCCTTTTAACAGAACTCATAAAATCCCCATGCATCGTGAGATTTTGAACATTACTTTTAACTAAAAATATGTATAGATTGATTGATCCAGATTTCTTATCACACTGCATGGATTTAAAAACTAATTAAATTTAAAAAAGTCAATATTCTTTCCTCTTAATAGATCTTAATAAACATGATCTTGAGCTATCTACATTGAGTTTTTTAAGTGAGCTTTCATCCAAAGCAGATGATTTTCAAGGATTGTATTTATGATTCTTGTCTTTACATTAATAAGTGGATGATTTCGAAGGCCAAGGTCGAATTCTGGCATGTAATTAAGATCACCAAAGATCTTCATCTTTTTGAAAATCTTGCGAGTAAAAACGAATGCTGGATCATTAATTGTTTTCATTTTTTTTTATACCAAGCCCGCTTCAGGTTACCTGGCTATGAATTCATCATGAGATTTTGCTACGCCAAGGAATATTGTAAAATATAAAAAAAGAAAGAGAGCAATAATATAAAATAAACAACAGATATATTCCATGAACAAAAAAATAATGTAATACCGCATCAACTGTATAACCCATGTCAGCTAGAAGTTATTAGCAAGTCCAGAAGGTAAGAACTTAAAAACCATGCTTGGGAATTCAAAAAACCAATATAATATTTTTTTATTATTATTATATGCTCTTGTTCCCCATAAAAGACCGACCCCATATAACTTTAGGGTTTTTTTAAAGATAAACTTCGTAGGACATGGCGATCCATGTCGTTTATTATATGTTTTTATGCATTATTTTACAGCATCAAGTTACACGTGTCGAGTCCTTAGAGCAGACAGAAGTGAAAAATCTCAGTCCAAAGTCCAGCTCTAGCTGGGTAAAGAAGATTAAAATAATTCTTACATTTAGGTCGTGCCCACGAGTGCGAGAGAGCATGGCCGGCCCCTGGAAATCTGCTTTCATTGAATATAATTTTAATCAAATCGGAGCTTGAAGGGACCAAAAGAATATAAAACATAAAGAGGTATCTGAGTTTCCATGTACCTGAGATATTTTTCTACAGTGAAGACAAGGCACGAAGCTGAAAATCACCATCTAATATTTGGAGTGTCAGATTTTTAATACTTTGGTTGCAAATAATCTTTAATTTAGCTTCTAAATGGAGTTCAGGTGAGTAATCAGTCACTAATTATTGTCTGAAGGTTCGCAGAATCTTTTGGGTGTGGCTTATAAAATGATTTCTAGATTATTTGTAGATCATGAGAGGCTTTAAAACATTAATTAATCGCACCCGAAATTAAAAAAAAAAAAAAAAGATTAGGTGACAAGGAGAGAGTTATTAATGAAAATGCAGTCAGTCTCGTATAATTGTGAGAAGGCAATTACTTGATGTTCTTGAAAGTTTCACTAATTAAGGAAATTCGATTCTGGGACTCACCCAAATTATGATTAGTAGAAGTTTAGGATGACATTATCTGCCGAAATGGAGGTTTAAAACATAATTAAAAAAGGTGGACTCTCTTGACCTATCCAACCATTCCCTATTGTTAGGGTATTTAAACTGATAATTATTACCAACCCAACATTTATTCTCTAATCTCTCAATTGCTGTAATTAAAACTTAAAAAGAAGACCATGGAGTATTGTTCTTGAATTATAATTTCGGATTCCCTATTGAAGTTCAAACACATCAATCTAGGTTTAGATGGTAAATGCTTAAAATCCTATAGGAAAAGAATAAAAGAAAAACCTAACTTTTTTTTGGATGCAAGTAAATTCCATCCCTGTAAAACGTGTTTTGTGGGTCCAAGTAAGAGAGTAAAACCCTGATTGTCCCAAACTCTTATAAGAAATGCATATCTTGGCTCGAACTCGAGACCTGCAGTGCAGATCGCAAACTATTTGCTATCAGATTACGACACTTGAAGACCCTAACCATTAAAACCAAGAGGAAAAAAAGAGAGCATGCATGAACCTCTATCAACCCACCAAATCCCTGAATTATAGAAACAAATAATTGCATTCTAGTTCTAACAAGTCCCTCGATTTTAGATGATGAGTACTATCGGGAATCATTAAGTCTAATTCAATTTAAAGCTTTTATGATAAATGAGAGGGTTAATCCGTGTTATTTCAAAATAATATTATTTTAATATTTAAAATATATTAAAACAATATATATTTTTTTAATTTTAAAGTCAAACTAGATATAAAATCGAATTGTAGGTTAATTTATAGTTAATTATAATTTGAAAAATCCTGTATAAACTATAAAAATTAAAAAATTAACTCACCATGTTTAATAACTCTAGTCCTAAAGCCAGAAGGTGCAACTGCACAAATATAAGCAATAAATACAGTATCTCTTTTAATTAATTTCCATATGGTAATAGTAATAATTAATAAGATAATGGACACGTTTACTCTTCATAGCTCCAAAACTTGAGCCACATCACCCCCACATGGGCGAGCACACGTGCCTCTCTTTGGTCTCCGAGTGAAGCCGTAAACGGCGCCGGTCACCGGTTGTCCAATAGTGTCAGTCGGTCCCCCTACTGTCATCAATTCTCGAGACACCCCCCTCACACAAAAGCTTATAAATATATATATTTACCATAGCCATAAGCTATGGTAAATATCTTATTTAAGAAAAAAAAAAAAAATATATATATATATATATATGCTAACAGCACAAAATTTTGGACTCATCGGTGATGGATTGAAAGGGTCAATAATACTTTTCTACTTTTAAAAAAAAATTAAATACAAATAAGCTGGCCAGCACTTGAAAAAAAAAGAGTCGTAAATAACATTTATATGAATTGATTATATTAATCTTTTTGGAAAATAAAAAAAAATTTGGTGAAAAACCAACCAGACAATACTATATATTGGTGAATTCTTGAAAACCAGCTGAACTAAATATGGTAAAACGGTGCATCGGTTGATTAATTTAATTAATTTTGTGCACTGAATTTTGTAAATATTTTTCTATACATGAACATGCATATTAATAGCCTTCAATATATACTGCTATATCTTTTAAGAACACGATGCTACCACTTATCTAATAAAAATTCAAGAAAATTTTAGGGCTTGTATGGAATTAGTTGAAATATGATTTGGTTATACATATTAATAATAAATAAAGAAGTGGGGACTTATATTATATTTTGGATTTTTTTTATGGTTACTCAAAACCAAGAAAGAAGAGCACGTGAGTTTCACTTTTGACTATTTTTCTTTTTTATATAAAAAAAACAATTTATTTACTGGCATTGCTGGCTGGCTTTGAATCCTCAGAATGTAAAAAAGTTTGTGTAACAAAGTATTTTTAATTTAAGGACGAGTCATGTCATACGTCATAGGTCTTTTTAATAATCAAGTGATTTTAATCTTGTTTTGGTGACTCATGCTGGAAATTTTATGTTCAATCAATCAAGTTAGAACATACCATGTTAGCTTCGATGTAATTAATTAGTTCTGCATATTAAATTAATTATGTTTTTTTTTGTTTTGCATTTCTCGAGGTAGATGAAATCATATATTGTTTCTTGGATTTTCTTGAATATTTCGTGCATTTTTTAACTACATGAAATCATGATGCTCCCTTGATTTTGATGATTTTGTTGACTTTACAAATATATATATATATATATATATATAAGATTGTTCATAATCTTCCATTAAACCACCCCCTTTTATTTATCATTACGATAGGGTTTTCATGCTACTGTACAAATTTTATTTCTTTTATAGTGAATTACCTCCATAAGTAAAACCTTTTTCAATCAATTTTTATCCTAACAGTATTATTTATTTACTAATAAAAAATAAACCAATAAACGTAGAATTTTTATTTATTTATCATCACGGCAACACATTTTTTTAGCCAAACATATCTCTCTCTATATTTATATCTCCACACACAACATGCAAAAAGTCTAGGGTATAATTTGACATAAAGTCTCACCTTTTGAATTAAAGGCACAATCTTTTACCTATACAGAAGAAGAAACCCTAGAAATTGGACTCATCTAGTGCTTGATCACCTAGCTAGAGTTAACTTTATTTAATTTAAGCTCTTGATGTATATAGCAAGAATGATATGACAGCAGGTGGGGTCTTGACTTAGCGGAACTATGTACCAGAGTTCAAGTTTTATTATGCATGTCTATCATTCCCGCGGTGCTTTACCTGCTCTCTGGATTTGTAGGATCTTCAGTGGATCCAGAAATTAGTTGAAGTGTGCGTAAACTAGCCCGAACACCCTGATTATATATATAAAAAAGAATGATATGACCAAACTTTGACTCACACACACATATAACAAGACAAATGGAGATGATAATTACTTAGTTAATTAGTTATTCAAGGTAATATATCTTCTCTTATATAGTAATTAATGATAAAGGGTTTCGTGCGTTTAATTAAGATAAAAATATTTTTTATTAATGGAGTCTCTTCAATTATTACATGCTAGAGATGGAAAGCATGCACAAGTATAGCAAGACGTGGCAAAGGGAAGAAAAAAGACCAACATTTCTTGCTTCAAATAGAAGCTTGCATGACGAGTCGCTTCACTGTGAAGATTGTTTCCACTTTAGACATTAATATTTTAATGTGGGTTCTGATACCATTCCTTTTAAGAAAAATAAAATAAAATTTTGGGCACTTTCAAATTTCGAGTTTAAATTGTTTGTATTAATAATCACAAATTTAAGACTGACATGGTAATAAAGCTTCAACATCTTCTGTGGTGTGGGAAGTGGCCCATCTTTTTAGAATGGATCTTGTTCTTGGTTATTTTTTTACACTAATTTTTAGGGTTTAATCACAGAAACATGGGAATTAAGATAAGGTTTTCGGTTCTCCTCATCCTTAGAAATATTTTTTTTATCATTCTGCATTTTGATTATTTGAAATTATTATTCCTTTCAATGAAATTTTATTACTAAAAAAAGAGATCACAAAGTATATCTTTTATTTCCTACCATTTCTAAGTTTTTTACGGATGCGATGAAACCTTACATGCTGAAAAACATATTTGTGGGTTCAGGTGTATGAGTAAATATCCGGATATTCTAGATTTTTATAAAAGATATATGTCTTGACTTGAACTCAAAACTTATAGCGTAAATAAATCAATCATAGTCCAGAAAGTATGATATTAACTTTCTATTGATAGTTTTTTTTTTCCTTTTTCCTATTGAAGTCAATATAAATACAGTAAAATACATTAGAAGCCTAGCAAAAAAAAAAAAAAAAGGAGGAAGAGAAGAAATGTGAAGACAGGCACAAATTTTCCACGAGGAAAGATAATAGCTTGTCTCCTTGTTGACTTTTGTTTGCATATTTCTGTACATGCACGACCTTTTATCTATGGCTTGGCGTTTAGCTGTAATGAGCCTGGTGTTAGCCACTTGGGTCTACACGTAAATATTAATCCCGTGACAAACTTTGGCTTCAATTCCTGGCAATAGATGATTGAATTGTCTTTTCCTCACTCCACGAATCTCCATGACATTTTTTGTTCATTTTCTACTTTATATATGCCTTTTGTGTTGGAAAATAAGAAAGCTTTTTTTTTTTTTTTTTTTTTGAGTTGTAGGACATCGGATTATTACTTTACATTGTTATAATTAGTTCTTTATAATTTGACATGGAGTGTGTTCTTTATAAATATATTTGTTTAGTTTATATTAATCCACCTACATCAATAATATATATTATATCTTAAAACTTTTATATGAGAGATTATATTAGAAAATAATAAAAATTATATTTTTAAATTCACCGTACAACTTAAAATCTTGAATTAATCATCTTCCCCCGTCAAATTCTTGTTCGTGTATGAGATTTCCATTTTTCCTTGAAAAATTATAAAGAAAACAAAGTTCAGAACGCTGGTATCAGGATTTTAATCTTGAATTAATTTGGTAAAAATGTTCACATTGATTTATCTTTTCTCCCTTTGTATATTCAGGGCCTGTTTATGAGTGTGATTGCGGTTGCTTTTGAAAGTGTTTTTTGTTTAAAAATACATCAAAATAATATTTTTTTTTATTTTTTTAAAAATCATTTTTGATATCAGCTCATCAAAATAATTTAAATACAATAATTTTTTTTATTTAAAATTAAAAAAAAAAAGAATTTTGGCAAAACACCGGCGTGCCACACAGGCTCTCAACCTCATTCTCTACATCCTTTACTTTCTTAACCCGTCGACAAGAAAGGGATCTAGCCTGTGCATGCACTGTGGCTCCTAGTGTCTATAAAAACACGAGCATGTATAGCCGGTCAGACTCGAATCAAGGGCTTCTAGGGGCCTGGAGCTGATTAACTTAACCATGATTGAGGGGATGATTAAGGACTGGTGACCTTGGACTTGATGCATCGTTGACTCATCCTATCCCCAGCTAGCAATTTTGTTTCAGCAAAACACCAAATATATATCACCAAAAACAGTTTGAAATAAATATTTCCTTTTTCTTTCTACCCAATTAAGAAAGTAAAAGAGAGGAAGAGTTGGTGTTTTCAAGTGTTAGGGAATCCAAGCAAGAAGAAGCTGTCTGTAGTTCACTTGGCTCAATGGAGGGGGCGATGTCCAAGGAGTTTGATGTTTGTCTTTGCTAATCCATATAATTATCGCTTTCTAACCATGGGATCTTTAAACAACAACAAATACACACGCACTCGATCTCTTCAAAAATCAAATTCTATCAACCCCCTTAATTCTTGTCAATCCATCTATAAACCTTGACGGCAAATGAACCTGCCGGGTTGCGAATTTCTTAATAGTGCTATATATTTGGCAAAAGAGAATGATAAAAAAAAAAATGAAAACTAAAAGCATGAATATGTACAACAAGAAGAAAAATCCATCTAAGAAGGATAAAAAAATATCACTGAAATTAAACAAAAAATTAAAAGACACGGACCTAAACAAAAAATATATATAAATATTTATGCTTCTCATCCAAAATCATTTCATTGTTTTTGTAAAAAATTATTTCAAATAACTGAAATCTAGGTGGATAATGCGCTAAGGAGAAAACCATTTGCGATTTGCAGTGTATCCTTGTATTAGATACTGCGCTCTAATTTTATTTTTTATTTTTAAATTATTATTCTTATTATAATATCAGAAATAAATTAAAAAAAATTCTAATATATTTTAAAAAATAATTTCTATCACAGTCAGTATTATTATGCAGTCACTTACACATCATCATCACGTTGATATGTAATCATGGGATGGATCCTTGAGACTGTTGATGGCTAATTGAATGCATCGGTAATTGGCAAAAGAAGCAATCATATGTCATAACCCTTCGTCTCAAAGAAAGGTGTGTATATATATATATAACTCTTAGATAGTGAAATTAAAAATAAAAACTTACTATTTCAAAGCTTTCTCAATCAAATCCCTTTAACCATCATTTAAGTATAGATTACCAAAATCCCAATTTCAATTATCATTTTTATTTCTAGCATTCACTATTTAAATATCATTTTCGGATCTCAATAACACTTTAAATGCCTATTTGAGATTATAGTTTAGGTTTCTTTGTAAAGTATTTTTTATTAAAAAAATCATTAAGAATTTTTTTTTAAAATTATTTTTAATATCAACACATTAAAATAAAACAAAATAAAATTCAGATTTTCAGAAAACACTTTTTAAGCGATATCAAACACCTCCTAACTCTCTAAAACAAAATATCTGGTTTTATTGTTATGTTCCTAATTCTAACTTATCTTAACATTTTCAATCCAATTTCCCTCTCTTATTTGCATTTAAATAAAAGGCATTAGTATAAACTAATTTTAAAACAAATAACATAATATGTAACTAGCTTTGTTTTACTTAATCTAACTAAAAAACCAATAACCTTGCGATAGAAAAGATCCGTAGTAATCCAAATCATCCTGTTTTTTTTTATTATTAACATGGATGTCTGGATCAATTTGTGTGTACCTCGACTAATTTCGGGATCTCTAAAATTAACGACCATTAAGACTCTAACGACCAATCACCATGCTTCTTTGAATTATCTAATGGAAGTCCCAGTGTTCTGAAAATATAGTTTGTATCTTAAGCAATGAATCTTTTTTGTATGGGACACCATATATATATATATGTTATTTAAATTGATTAATTTAAGTTAATTAATTTTTTTAAGTTAATTAATGATACCTTTGAACTATAAAAACATATTAGTTTGAAGATGTGTGCTTTTAAAATCTATAGATACACTAATCTATTTTTTTTACATATATAAATATTTTGATGTTGACAAAAATTTATTTAAAAACAATTTTTGCTCTCTCTAATTTTTTTATACGAACTATATGTTCACGTCTATCATAATAAAAATAGATTTTTTTTTATTAAACTTACAGAAATTATTGTCTACATGTTTAAGATTTTGTGGCGTCGTGAAGATATATTACTTTAACTCTTCAATAAATATAATTAGCATAATCAATACCTTAAAATAGTGATCTTGGTGTTCTGTTTACTATAACACTCAATTTACACCCTAAGACTACGTTCATGCATGACTCTTCACACTCAAAGGGAAGCTTTCGCCTTCATGGAGAAATCATTTATACACGAGAAGGCAAGTATAACATTTATGCACATACCCATCATCACAAGATTTTTTGTTCTCATCTTTTTTTTTATTTTAATATAGATATCAGGGCTAGCTTGGATTTACTTTAACTCTCTTTTTTTTAAGCAAAGAAACTTCATTTCCTGTAAAATATACTTTGTGGGTCTAGGTGAGCGAGCAAAACCACGACTATTCAGACTTTTACAAGGATGCATGTCCTGACTCGAACTCGAAACCTGTTGTGCAAATCGCTAACCCTTTGTCATCATGCCATGCCTCTTGAGAACAAACCTTAACTAATCTCATGAATTACTGTGAGACTCGAACTTGTGATCTATAAAAATCTAGCAACTTTGGGATATCTTTTGTGCAAACTTCATGTTTGCAGAGAAGAGGTATGCTCCCACCATAATTGATTTCATTTTTTTTCTTTTTCTTGCTGTTATTTCTGGTGGATGAAACTATTTCTCATCTGAAATTCATTTTCCACTCAACAGCATACTACTGTGACTTTTTGTACTTACACTGATGCTTCTGGTTGTTGAATGTGGGGGCTCTGTCTCTTTGATTTTTGAATTCACAGATCGATGGCTAGCTGGTCAAATTATTCCTTGAAGAATTTTGGTGAAAGTGGGGTCTTCGTGTTCTAGCTCGTAGGGACGCGTGATCAACAAATTCTCAATTTTAATCGGATTTTTTCTCCGTATAGAAATTCAATTTGAGTTATAGTTTGGGACTGGTTTTTCTAGGGAATGAAAAATTAAGCAATTAATATCCTAATCATGATAGAACCATACCTGTCAATATCGATGATCACCACATTTGCATCTTTACAAGCTAATTTTTATGCATTATAAATCAGATTATAAGTTAATTTAACATAAAAATATGTAGAAATTGATTTTTTTTTCATGATCACCTCAATTAGAATCTTTTTTTTTATAATCGGGGTGTTCGGGTCAGCTTGTGCGTACTACAACTAATTCCCGGATCCACTGAACATCCTGCAAGCCCAATGGACAAATAAGACATCACGGTGTGACAAATATGCACAGAGAAACTCGAATCCGGGCACAGAGAAAGGAAACAAACCCTTCCAAGACCTCAAGTGCAATTAGAACCCTATTTTATTGTATTGTATATGGTCAAATAATGCTTCCAAGAAAATTTGAAGAAAAAAAAAGACGGGCAAATAACGCTTCCAGGAAAATTTGAGAAAAGAAGAAGAAGAAGACGAGTTTTATGTTAAATTAAATGGTATCTCTTAATAAAAAAAAATCAAATTATTTTATTACCATAAATGCTATGTTTATTCTCAATTTACTTCCCCTACAATTTTTAGAAGATATCAAAAAATACAAAAAAAAAAAACTTGTACATACATCCTAATATCCAGCCATGAAGGGACCTAGTTACAAAATTTTGGCAACATATAAATTTAATCAAGCTTGTCTTTAAAAAGGAAAAAAAAACGAAAGAAACTGATTATTTTTAATTTTAAAAAGAAGATATAACTATAATCGGACACAATTGCATATGGGGTTAAAGCCTAAAGGCCCTTCCAACTTCCTGGACTGAAAGGCTGCAATCAATAGATTGATTTTTCGTATTTATTATTTAAAAATAGATAAATAAATAAAGCAAATATTGTTTGTCGTCTTTTTTTGCTCTGTGCAGTTCACTCTGAGGCAACACAGTGAAGTTACTATTTCAAACTCAGGAGCTTTGTCTTCCCCTCTTGTCTTTCTCGTGTGGTCATTTTCTTTTTTAGGTTAAGATTCGATGGATATATATTACCCTTCTTGGATGTAAAACAAACAAATAAATAAAATACTAGTTTTTGCGACAATAAATCCACTTTTATGATATAATTAACAACATACCATATATGCTATGTTTAAAGAATTCATGGAAAAATTATTTTTCATGATCCCATAGTATTTTTTTATTATAATAATAATAATAATTATTATTATTATTTTGATTAACCGGATGTTCAGTCAACTTGTGAGTATCTCGACTAATCCCATAGACCCTGAAATTAATGATTATGTAATACTCCAATAACTATTATATTAGTAACTGTAAAATCTCAAACCTGAAATTATATGAAAAATAATTTTTTTTAAGTTTGAATATGGATTCACTAAACTACGATTACTTTTATTATTATTATCTGCTTGAGTGGATAAGGAGCCGAATTGCATGAAAAAACACATATCCAGTCAACCAGTCCATATCAACCATTCAACCTCATTCCATTAAAAAGAAACAACCGGTCCTCTTCCTCTTCAGACTGAATTTCTACTGGCCATGCACTATTTACCAAAACTTATATATGATCGTAGTGACATGTACATATAATACATCAAACAATACACACACACACACACACACATCAGGAAACCAAACATAGAATCATCAAATAATTTACAAAAGAATCTTCAGATAATTAATTAAAAATAATACAGTAGATTTCATGTGATTCCACGTCGTTTAACGTATTTTTTTATGATTTTTAAAATTCAATATGTTTAGTAATAAAGTGTTTGAATAGTGGTTGATCACGCATTTAGATCGATATTTTCTTTTTTAAAATTCAAGAAGTAAATGGTTGGGAGTAGAAAACTCATTATCTATAGAATAGTTTTTTTTTTGACAAGGTTTAAGGACTCTCGTATGATAAAGTCAGTGATTTTTTAGCAAGAGACTACAATAAATGGGATACTGAATTTTAAATTCAAGAACATAAATATTTGTTTTTGTATGATAAATACTATGAGAAGCAAGTCAAACCCATGTTGTCTAGGTTTTTTTTCAATGGTACATATTGAATTCATCATTTAATTTGATTTTATTCAAAAAAAATTTAAAAAATAAGTGTTTTTTTTTTATCCAAACCAACTAATAATTATAATAAATTCTTAAATAACACTAAGACACACTGCCGTTAATTTGGAGGAAATGAATGAGTACATAGAGGTCAACATCTTCGATCTCGTTGACAATCAGAGTCTTGTTGAAGTTCTTTTATATGCAACGACGGAGAGAATAATTAAAATTGAAAGAAATAAAATAAAATAAAATTAGTTTTAGTATTTTTTTAATGGTTATGATATATTGATGTAAGAAAAAGAAGGAAAAAACTATTCTTACCACAAAATTAAACAAACAATAAATTTATTTCGATTTTTTTTTTGTTAAGAATTATAATTTTATAACAAGGTGGTGATACAGGAAAAAAAAAGGCCAAAAATAAATGACAACTCAGCTGGGATGGAGGCACCCACAGAAAAGCATATTCTATTATTCCAACAACAACTAAAGCATATACCATTGAAATTTACAAATGCATGGCATTATGCCTTCTTCGGCTGGAGGAGGAAAAAAACAGAAGCAAAGCAAGTGTAAGCTAACCTTTCAAGTTTCAAGAATTCCAGCATCTGAATCAGCATTCTCCTCCTCTCAATTAACAAAAAAGAAGGTAATTTCACGATCTTCATCCCGTTTGATAGTTTTGCAGCAAAAATTTATTAATTTGGATGCATATTTTCATCTGCAGCAAAAAAAGAAGGTAATTTCATGATCTCCTCCTCCTCGATTTTTATTTTTTGCATGCTTATAGATCCCAGAAAGAATATTATTTATTAATCTAGATTGTAGAGTGGAAATACTAGTTGCTACACATAAAATAAAATAAAATAAAATATATATATATATATAATAATAATGCTGTAATTCTGTTAGAGCGTTGTAGAGATGTCCTTCACATTTCACCTCTTAAACAACAAAAAAAAGATGATTTTTCTCTTCTATTTTTAGGTGTACTTGTTATATTTATTGTAATATTGGTTAATTTTAAAAGAAATTAAACTTAAAATATCAAATAAGTTTGAATTTTTAGTTAAACTAAACTTGATATTGATATAGTAAAATCTAATTGTTTCTATTAAGTTTTTAATTTCTTGATTAACAAGACCAAACTTGATTATATTAGCATCAAGAATAATTCTTAATTAAAATAATAAACTTAAATTGATATAATAATTATCGACTGATCCGATAAGCTTGAAGGTTTGCAGTTGACAAATTCACCCTTTTTCTCAATTATACTAAAACTAGGAAATTGGAGTATTGCAAGAATATATTAATTTGACTGGAAAAAAAATATCTAGATATTTTCTTTTGCTGACACCTGGCAGCGAATTTCTCCAATATTATTGGGCAGCAGCACAGATATTCCTCCTAATGAAGGACGAGCTCAAATTGCGTCACGTGTCGCCTCAGCATGCAATATTACCAGAACGTTCCTACTTGGTTGTTTTTAACAGCTTTCCACCACTTAAATAGTGCCACCTCATTGGAAGGAAACGGAAACAAGCAAGTGCCGTCAGCTCTCACGACGAAGTCTCGACTCTCGAGCAGTGCGAAGTGGGATTAGGCGACAGCTTGTTCCAGCCACCGCCCAGTCAGGCAACATTACTCAATTAATTTAAACCACGGTAACTATATAAAAGTTATAGAACATTATTATTATTATTATTACATCCATACTTCATTTATTTATGCATTTTCCAATGTCACTTATGAGAGAATCTACATGTAAATTTAATATTTTGTTGGGTTTATTTATATTTCCTTCTATGAGAAATGGTTATTCAAAACATGCATCAAACTATATATATATATATATATATATATATATATATATATATATATTAATTAATACTATCAATAAACAACTAAAAAGGTAAATTGTTTTTTAAAGAAATTATTTACACCAAACATGGAAATAACAGCCACAACATTTCCTCGTGTAGCACTAGCTTCCCTCCAACCACCATTTCCAGAGTCTCCTGCCAAATTCCAGCCTCGGTTTCCGTTATTTCCCGAATCAAGCAGGGCTCGTTCTCCAAAGTTCCAAACCTTGGCCTCGGACTTCCCACACCTCTCAACGGCCCAGATCCCATCTCTCCCTCCAAAACTAACACTCAAAAAATCTAGGAAAACAGTATATAATTACATCGAACCACTTCTCTATCGTTCTGAAAGATCCATCAATGGCGGAGCTTGAAGGCGAGCGCGAACCAGTGGCCGAATCAGTGGAGGATAAGATAACAGAGAAGATCCACGGCGGTGATTCATCATCTTCTTCTTCATCAGATTCCGATGATGACAAGTTGGATGCTGTGAAGTCGAAAGTCTTTCGGCTTTTTGGTAGAGAGAAACCCGTCCACAAAGTCTTAGGCGGAGGAAAACGTAAACACACACTAACTAAAATCTCTCTCAGATTTGTTAAATATTTTTGATTTTTATTCTTCGACTCGACTCTAGATCGTTTTTTTATGCCGAAATCTGAGAATTGTTGCTTGGAGTCGAAATTGGTATTCGATAGCGGATTGATTTCTGAAACTATACCATAGTAAGAGAAAAGAAAAGAAATGGTATTTAAATCCGTTTTTGTTGTTTCGAATTTGGAATTTTATATGAAGAGAATGATCTGACAAGAGATTCCTAAGTGGAGCGGTTTTTGGCTAGACGATGTTTGCTAGCTTGCGTTAGATCACTAGATTCTTTCGTTTTTGTTTTTTCTTAACATACGCATAGAAACATTCCATTTATTTGTCTAAATGAGCGGGAAAAATTCTGCATTTCCACTGTTGTAGGATTGAACATTGTATTGGTGAGTAGGGAAGCAGATTTGGATTGCATTTGTTTCTGTTAGATGGGAATTGGAAAAGCAAGTTTTCGCATTTCCACCATTATAGGATTGAGCATTGTATTGGAAAAAAAGTTTTGGCATTTCCACTATAATAGGACTGAACATTGTGTTGGTGAGTAGGGAAGCAAATACGGGCTGCATTTGTTTTTGTTAGACGGGACTTGGAAAAGCAAGTTTCCACTATAGATTGATCGCTTGATTTTGTGTTCTTGGAATTGTTTGTCTGTCCTTAATGATTTTTTTTTTGTAGCTGCTGATGTTTTCCTATGGAGGAACAAGAAAATCTCTGCCGGTGTGCTTGGTGGTGCAACTGCAGTCTGGGTTTTTTTTGAATTGCTTGAATATCACTTAGTAACTTTACTTTGCCATTTATCAATATTCTCTCTGGCTGTTCTTTTCCTGTGGTCCAATGCATCCAACTTCTTAAACAAGTAAGGATCGTTAGATATTCTTTACATCCCTTTAGCTTTGGTAAATGTATATTCTTTCTAACGGTGCTGGCTTCAGCTTTGGTGATGTATATTCTTTCTAACGGTGTTGGCTTCAATTTCCTCTGTACTAGACCCCCACCTAAAATCCCCGAAGTCGTACTTTCTGAAAAATGTGTTCGTGAAGTCGCGTCTGGGCTGAGAATTGAAATCAACCGTGGATTTGTTGTCCTGCGTGATATTGCTTCTGGGAGAGATTTGAAGAAGTTTCTTGCCGTAAGTGGTCTCTCCCTATCATTGATATAGCGTTTAATCTTCTGATGGGGAATGTCATATTTGGAGCTGCATTTTACACATCCTTGGTGGTTAATGCTGCATCATGCCACCAGTCATTTATACTTCAAAAGAAAAATCACTCTTGAGCTCCATTTTTTAAGCATTCTAATGGATTAAAGCTGCATACTTGTAATGACATGTCCTAATACATGTCTAGTTATGTTAGATTTATACTTTATAGATCTAATTAAGAGTTGCCGCTGCTCATTTCGCTATCAGGTAATAGCTGGCTTGTGGGCTCTGTCACTTGTTGGAAGTTGCTGTAACATCCTGACCTTGCTCTACATATGTAAGGAATCCAGATGTTCATTACTTCCATTAAGATGCAAGATAGTTTTTATTAGACTGATTTTTGTTTCTCTCCTTGAAACAGCCTTTGTTTTGCTCCACACCGTGCCAGTGTTGTATGAGAAGTATGAGGACCAGGTTGATGCATATTCTGAAAAAACATGGATTGAGATCAAGAAGCAGTATGCGGTGGTGGATGAAAAGTATCTAAGCAAAATTCCAAAAGGACCATTGAAGGAGAAGAAAAAGGATTAGAGAGAGAGAAAAACCAGCTCCAGTGTTCACTAGGTTGAATTTTGACTCTCAGAAAAATTCTGTTTTGATTAAGCTGCTGTCGTTGTGATTTGAATATTTTACAGGCCCTGCCTCTGCTTTATGTTTATGGGGTCTTTAGGTGCTCCTAAATCTAATTAATATGGTACTCTGTAACCTCTGAATTATATAGATTCGCTCACTTTTATAGTAATAAGTCGATACCATTTTGGTTTCTAATTACAAAGAAATCTTCATGTTATGAAAAATTGAGAATGTTTATTGTTTTTGCAAAGTTTGAATATTTTTTTATTTTTATTTTTAAAAATATTTTAATATGTTGGTGTTAAAAATAACATATATATATATATTTTAATATTTCTTTTCTGGTTAAATTGATTTCTGAGTCTTCAGCTATAATCTTCAACAATAGAGCTATAAAGAAAGAAAAGAATAATACCACAAGATTAAGAAGTATTTCTAATTCTCACGAAGACTATTGTACAAATGCTACCCTTAATATTTGTTCATGAACTACAGACTATCTTAAGAAAAGAAAAAAAAAACAATAGAGTCCTCTCAAACTCCACAAACCCTAATGCATTTCCAAGCTCCACACAGTCATTTAATTACAATACTAAAAATGCAGTGGCAATTGCTTGTAGAATGGGCTAAAAAATCCTGACAATTGAGAAACCCCTCTTTCGCTTCTTCTACACATTTTTCTGACAGATTTTCATTAAATTCTCTGTAATTTCCATCATTTCACTCTGAGAATCTGGTGTCGAGGCATTCTGCACTCCATTCGTCGCAGGATGCTGCCTGCTTGTAAGAACATGTTTCACCTCCGGCTTACAAAGAACGTTGCCAATGATAGGGTGACTGCTTTGTAAAATCTAGAGGAAGTATGTTAACTGCTGCTTCTTTCTTGAACCCCCTTCACCATATAGCTCATTCCACTGCTTTAGCTCGTTCATTACCGTACCCTCAGTTGCAAAACTTGATGCAACCTACAGATACATTATTTAGAAACATCCCTAGAAAGAAACATAAGTTTCTAATTTGTTTTACTTGTATGTTGTAGAACCAAATATTGGTTCGAATCACACCGCATTCGCACATAACATAAAAACATGGCTACTTAGTTGTCGAGATTTTTCTCATCAAGGAAATGATGCTAACAATAGAAAATTTAACTCCAATATAGTGTCAGCTACTATTAAGTAGAAGAAAGTATGGGAGTTTACTGACAGAAGAAATTGAATTTGAAAAGACTAGTGGGTAATAGATGCAATCCAAATTAAAAGGAAATTCATGTGAGATCACCTGATTCTTTGCCTGTCTCATATCATCCATGTTTAATGGCCTTAGAATGATTACGCTTTCCTCTTTCCCTTCTTCCTTTGAATCTGCAGCATCTTCTGAGCTTGAGCCTTCTTCATCTTTCTGCTTTTTTTCCTATAGAGAGATTAATGGAGCATAAAACCAGGAAAGTGTCAGCAAGGATTAAATATGAAAATATACCTGTAACATGGGAGAAAATGCTTTTACCTTATCCTTCACTCGCTCCTGTTGTAAAAGCTCTCTAACTGGTCGATATGCTGCTGTGACACACAAGTTCTGTTGACAGCAATCAATAACATGAGCTAATCAGTCCATTATGAATAGGTTTGATGAATACTATAAATGTTCTGGAAAATAGATAAACAGAGGGACCAAACCTTAAGATCACTTCCAGTATATCCTTCTGTCATGGTTGCAAGCTCCTTGAAGTCTAGATCTTCTGTTTTTTCTTTTGACATGAGAGTTTTCAAGATCCTTTCCCTGCTCTCAATAGATGGAAGACCAACCATAATCCTGCCCGACATAAAAAACACGTTGTAGTTAGCATATGTAATATGAAGCATGAAAATATTTTACAGGGAAATATCGAAGCTCACAATTGAAAATCCATGATGGAAGCTAAAGATATCCGAGAAGGTTTCTTGAAGAGGTAAAACGTACCTGCGCTCAAACCGCCTAATAATGGCTTCATCAAGGTCAAATGGCCTGTTGGTTGCTGCAAGGACAAGAATACGCTCACCAGGTTTTGTCAGCAGTCCATCCCAGTGAGACATAAACTCATTCTTAATCTTCCGCATGGCCTCATGCTCACCAACTCTAGTCCGCTGCCCTAGCATGCTATCAACCTCATCCACAAATATGATTGTCGGGGAAACCTTCGCAGCAAGTGTGAACAGAGCTCGAACATTCTTCTCATCTTCACCGAACCATTTTGAAGTAATGGTGGACATTGAGACATTTATGAAACTTGCTCCAGCTTCTTTGGCTATAGCTTTTGCCAGCATTGTTTTTCCTGTTCCAGGTGGACCAAATAGCAATATACCTCTACAGGGCTTGAGAAGCCCGCCATTGAAGAGGTCCGGCCTCCGAAGAGGCAGCATGACAAGCTCCTGAAGTGATTCTTTGGTTTCATCCAAGGCACCAATATCTGCAAATGTTACTCCAATCTCATTTGCAGGGATAACCTCTGGTCTGATTCGTTTCTCAAACTCATTATCAGGAGGAACCTCCTGCAGGAGGTAATGGGAATCCATCAGTAAGATGATCAAAATAATATTGAAAGCTCTTATCTAAAGTATAAAGGATTTTTGACTTACAGGGGCTTTAGGTTGATTCTCGCTGTCCTTCTTCGCTCCAGTGGCAGATTTATCTTTTTCATTCTTTGCACCAACAGCCTCTTCCCCTTCAGCTTCCTAAAATTGACCAAAAATGCCAAAATATGTAGTTTAATGACACCAACCTTACTTCTATAGTGCTCACTGTGTAATAGACAATATCAGGCATAGAACTAACCTTGCCAGCTTCGACATTAGTCTCTAGTTTTAGGGTATCTTTCCCGTCACTTTTACCTTCTTGGAATATACTCAGTCCATGTGACAAGCTACTCCAGAGAAATAATTTTGATTAGAAGATTGTTTTCTATGATTTTCCCAGAGGATACTACAAAGGAAATCACTAAATCAAAACCGGTACCCACCTCTTAGATGATATAACAAGCTTTCCATTTCGGTATTCCGGATCCTTATTATTCATCAGATGGTATGAGATTGCTGATACCACGATTTCTTCAATATAATTGCTAAGAACCATCGTGTCTGCATGGCAAATAGAACTCAATCCATCGCATTCAATATCATTTGCCGCAAGCACCTCAGCAATGTGGTTTTTGTTATCTTGAAACTGAATCTTCTTCATGTCCTCTTCCAGTTGGGCTTTCCAGCTGACCAGATGAGTCTCATCTTCTGGTGGTTTGATCTCAATGTTGTATGGAAATAGCATCGCGATCCTCTCATCCACTTCTTTGCAATCATCTTCTTGGTCTAACATCCGGGAACCAAGTATCAGCACATCACCTGAGAGTTTCTTCAACAACTTATCGAACAAGTTGTACATCCTTTGTGATTGAAGAAGCAGCTTCTCAGCATCCCTAAGGTATAAAATGATGGAACTTCTTTCTGATACCGAAACCAATACCTGTAATAAAAACATCTTGACTAGTAATAAGATCTCAAGAATCATGCAGCGTAAAAACCCTGATGCTGAAAATCAATTTTTCTTTAACATTTTAATGCAGCAGAGACTATCATCCAGCAGCTAAATAGCAAACTGTAGAGTGCCTTAACTAAAAAAGTAAACATCAACTAGCAAAAAATCATTGAGTACACTAGTGACCTTATTATTACCTGGTAAAGTGATTGCAAAAATAGTTTCTCATCAAAACACCAACTGCTTGCGTGCTTGAGAGGAGCTGAAAAAACAAAAGAATCCCCAGAAGCAGTGAGTTTAATAGATGTTTAAAATATGCAGAAACCTACAGTCAATCTAAACTAAAGAGCATGGTTTACTTCAACCAACAAATTGTAATGAATTTTCCAATGCACAAAATCTTCAGAAAAATCAACAACGTTCAGCATGTATATCAAAAATTTTATAGTATTTAGGACACAACAAAAGTCATCGAATTCTGGTATGTAACCTGGATTTATGGAAGAGGACTGTGAAGAAATACTACTCATATCAGACGCAGTGGAGGCGTTTCTGCGAAGTTTGGGAGGATTACTAGACCCTTCCATACCCCTGCAATATACAAGGCCACAGGGTTACAGCTAAAAACATTTAAATCCATGTGAGATCTTTGATCTAATCACCACATAAGACCAGCTAAACTCAGCCAAACCCTATTTCTAGTGCAGAGGGATAATAAATTGAGGGGTGTGCTTGTGAATACCGACCTTGTTTCTTCCTTTGGAGAAAGGATTGAGAAAGATCCAAACAAAGAGGACATTCGTTCCAATGTCGTCCCAGAAATGGACCTGCTGAAAGACTACAAAAACAATCAAAGAATTCAGGGTACTTAAAAATATGAAGATGTGAAGCTATCTTCAATCCTCTAACTAAATAATAAACAATCAATATCAACTTTACTCATCAAATGAGTGCCATTAGAACGAGCAAGAGAAAGCTTACAGATTCTTTTTTACTGCATCCATATTTGCTTTGCATCTGCAGTAAAGAAAGTATGGAGAGTATAAGTACTATTCAATGGAAACACAGGGAGAAGGATTGAAATTTGTTCATCGTCACCTTCATGGAAAAGTCACTAACATCCAGCAACAGCAGCTTTGATTCAAAGTCATGTGCTAAAGCCTTCGCAAGCATTTGGTGATAAAATTCTTCATAAAATTAAAATTGCAAGAGATTAGGTCTCTGATGCAATCTTTAGACACATAATATTCAATTTAAAATCACAAAACATATCCTTATTGCTTACCAGCAGGTCCTGAGAGCAAAATTGCTCTACTAGCAGGAGAAAGATTCCGGGTGTGCTTGGAAAAGTCAGCATGCTTTAAATGAACAAATGCTGCACTTGTTAATAACATCCGAGTTTTCTCACTGCAATCAACCATACAAAGAAATGAGAAAGTAAAAATGGATTGATTATTGAAAATCTTCCCTGAGAATGCATTCCAGAATACATATTGAAGCAGTAACTAAACTAATGCCATGGAAGGAATTCATAAAAATGTTACAACTTGGGCTCTGGGTAGACCAATATGGTTTACTTTCCTTAACTCCTACAATCCAAGAAGAGAGCAGCAACTCAGCCAGAAAATTTTCGCAAGCTTAGCATAACTGAAATCTTGATGAAACAAGTGTATGACTTAATTCCCATCATCTCCAATGATCCAGGAAGAAGGTAGCAACTCATCCAGATAATCTTTTCTAAAATTCAACAATTTCAGGTTGAGAATTCCAAAAACAGTACATGCAGCCATCAATAATTAGATGCCTAATAGCAGTTACAAATATTTTTTAAAACAAATCCAGCAATACCAGTGAAAAACAGAGGAGAACTGGCAGGCTTGGTATCAAAACCCTAGAACATTAATAAATATTGACATGCTAGATTAGAATCCTCCTCATGGTTCAAGAAAAATTACTGAGAAAAATTACTTTTCATAGTGACATCTATGGATGAGTGAATTTCCCACTATTCTACAAGATGGATTAAGGCAACCTGTCCAGAAAGAGGGGAATCAAATTCAATTATTGGAGAGAAGAGATCTTTCAAATTCTAAGAGCTCATTAAAGGACGAAAATCTATCAAAATGAGATGTTGACTAAAAAATCTAAAAGCAAACTATTTAATATAGCATCCTTGATTATTATAATCATGTCCAGGGAATATCATCATGTCATATCATTTAATTTCCAGATAATGATAATAAAAGTACCAAAACCCCATTTGTCAGTGGATACATAGAATCAACTCAAAATCCCATGATTTCTATAATCTTGGAGAAAGAAATAGCACAGTTTCTTCATCAAGATCTTCAAAATGCTGATATCAGAATAAATTAGTTTTTGGACTATGTAATACAAGCATGGATTAAAGTCACAGCTAGAAGAGAATAGGAAGCATTATCTTGCCTGAGATAATAAGGGAACTCCTCAAATGTGACCTTGCTATCTCTTCCATCAACAACCTGCCTCATCAACTCTTGCTCAATCTGCTCAGCTGTGACACCATCTATTGAACCACATCCACCAGCCCACCGACTTACTTTTTGGCCAGAGGCCAATCCTAACCCCATACCGACCCCAACTCCAACACTCAAAGCAGACAACAACATATGCTTCTGTTCCATCTCTCTCTTAAATTTTTTTCTATCCTCCCAAACAAGAAACTAACAACACCTTCAAGAAGACTAAAAATACTCAAGATTTTAACATGAACATGAAAACATGATCATAGATGCACATAAAAGTGACAAGTTCTTGACACCCTACAAGCTAAAATGGTTGTTACACTGCCGTGATAGATTTGGAGGATAAAAAACGAGAGATTTTCAAGCAACAAGAATTTAGCAGCAAAAAGGAATGATAAATAAAATATTTTCTTGAGGAGACAAGAAAATCTGAAAATGGTGGAGGGAATGCTGAAAGGTCTAAGAAGAGAAACTTTGTCTATAGTCTTTTCTGAAAGGTATGACTCAGGTGCGATTTGGTCTTGCCCTCTTCCACTATTTATAGCATGCTCTCTCTAATGAACGTTAAATTCATATATAACCGGGAAATTTTACTTTATGTGTATATATATTAAAACTGTTTTATTTTATTTTATTTTTTTAATGATTTGGGTTTATAGATTTATTAAAGTATTTTTTTCATTTAGAAATACATCAAAATAATATTTTTTTAAAAATTATTTTAATATCTGTACGTCAAAATTATATAAAAAACACTAAAGATTTTAATTTTAAATAAAAATAAAAAATATATATATTTTTAAAACTCGATACCATACAGAATATTTGAATGTTAGGTTCTCTAACTTTTTGTTTTTGGTGGTTTTTTGCCCTTACTTTTGCAGTATATTTAATTTGTGTGTGTCTTGTATATAATAAATAGTAGGTAAAGTAAAAATACCTACTTTCTTTGCTGTCCGTCCATGCCTTTTGCTTATGACGGTGGATGCTTTTCTAAATAATTGCTATATTTTGAAGGATATTTAATTTTGTCATAATTTTTTCATGGTTTAAGGTCGTTTTGACACTAAATTTCAAAAATATTTTTGAAAAAAATTTAAATTTAAATTTTTATTTTTATTTTCCTTTAAATTATTGATGACGCGACTTAATTTTCAAATGATTTTTTTTTATTTTCTTAACATGAGAGGACAGAAATATTGACATTTTTAGAGGAAGATTTGATATATTTTCTTTGCTGGTTGGGTCACATTGTTTAAATGATCAATTATTAGCTTTTTATTTTTCATAATAAGTAGGTGCACTGGTTGGATCACATTATTTAAATGACCAGTCATCAATTTCTTAGGTTATTATTTTTCATAATAAGCATTTACAATTAATTAAAATTTCAATTTAAACCCGACCAATGGGTGCTCTAATTTGGAGATTAGTGTCTAAGCATATCTAATCAATTCTAAAATTAAAAAAAATACAAATAAATATTAGTAAATGTTTGATAGCGTGATATCTTTTGTTTCCGGACGCGTTTCACTTGAAAATATATTAAATTAATGCTTTTTAATGTTTTCTGATAGTCTTGATGTGCTTATATTAAAAATAAAAAATAATTTAATACAATTTTAAATGAAAAACACATTCCCCGCAATATAAATACACTTAATTGGAGATAAAATACATGTAGAATACACATTTCATATACAAATCTTAATGTTTTGATCTCTATTGAATGTTTAAGAAGGTAAAGTGATTTCTAGCTGTTTCTATAAAATATCACAAGGATTTTCAAAACCATATAAATTCCTTGAATGGATTAAACTTTTGTTTTTTATTTTTCTAATAAATAAGTGTTTTCTTGTTTTCATTTTTTTTTTATGGATCGATGTTAAAAATATTTATTTATATATATATATATATAGAAAAAAAAAAACCCTTTAAAAACTAATCATTTAGGTATTTTTAGTGGCTGTGAATTATGTTTGATTTGTCAAGTGGCCAGATTATTATTCGACAATATATTAATTTTGGGTGTCAAAATTATCAGATGGGATCGACCGACTTTACACGTAATTTATTTGACCCTTTTTGGCGTATGCGTTGTCTTCGGTTTTGGAATAACATTCATGGTCCACACCACAAGTAATTTCCAAGACAATGGCCCTTAAGTATTCTCCTTGACCAGGAAAATAATTTCTTCTTTGTTCCCAGGGGATTTTCTCAACTTTAAGGACGTTAAAATTATAAATAAATAAATTATTGTATAAGAAGCAATTTTATCCGTCAGAGCTAATCTTCGCTCTAATTAAATAAAATAATGTAAAATTAATTTCGAATTAAAAGCTACTAAGTGCTTTTGAAAATGACTATTTGTTGAAATTATTTTTGTTCAGACATACATCAAAATAATATTTTTTATTTTTTTAAAATTATTTTTGACATGCACACATGAAAATGATATAATTTTTTTTAATTTAAAGTAAAATATAAAAAAAATCATTTGTTTTCAAAATCACTTTTGAAACGCAATAACAACATGGCAAAAGATTTTTTTTGAATTAGAATTAAAAAAAGCAGTTATTTTAATATTAGGTCGGATTTAAATATTATTAGATCTACAAGTCTAGTTATATAGATATATTTATATTGTATTTTCCTTCTTTATTTTTTTAATCTTGGAGGATGATTCTCAGACCATGTGAAGATGGGCTTCTAAACGATTTAAAAAAGTAATTTGGATTAGAAATAATTATTCAGAAATTAACTACGAGTTCGAAACATTTTCGAAGTCAATTCCATTTTTTTGCCTTGCTATCTTTTTGTATTTTGTTTTCGGTCTATGGTAAACATGAAAACCCTAATGGCTCTGCGTATTTTAGGGCTTAGGGGTATGAATAAAAATGAAAAATAAACTCGATTTTATTTATTTATTTATTTATTTATTTTAATCTCTACTGAGGCGTGGCTTTCTTAAAGAAAATATTGATAACCATGCACGTGGAACCGGGGAGGAAATTTGCCATCTATACTTGGGAAGCTTTATATGAATGAATTTGCCTTCCATCACTTGGGCACTAAAAATAATTGTTTTGGCCCTATAATTATTTTAAGGGACTGCTAAATTAAATCTTAAATATATATATATATATAATAAAATTAGGTCATTAATTAAATATAATTAATAGAGACAGGATATGGTATCTGAAAAGATGTAATTGAGATTTGTATTGCAGAAGCATAACCTTATTATCATTAGGTTATGTATATATACAAGAGGAGTTATACATCATTCCTAGGAGGACTCTAGTCTCTGTTCCTGTAGTTTAGGAACAGCTAATGTAAAGCTGGAAATATGCCTACAAGATCGGCATTACAATTGGAAAGTAAATACATAATGGTGATCTGCTATTGAATACAGAATATATGTAAATCTAATTTCCTAACACTCCCCCTCAAGTTGGAGAGTGGATATCCTGTACTCCCAACTTGCGAATCATAGGAACAAAGATTTCCTTTCCCAAGGGCTTGGTTAAGACATCCGTTAACTGGTGTGCTGTTCCCACATGTCTTGTAATTACTGAACCGTCTTGTATTTTATCTCTGATGAAATGACAGTCCATCTCAATATGCCTAGTTCGTTCATGAAAAACTGGATTGGCCGCAATGTGTAATGCATCCTTGTTATCGCAATAAAGCAAGGCTGGATCACAATGTGAAATTCCTAAATCCTTCAATAGGCATCGTAACCATGTCAACTCACAACAAGTTCCTGTCATTGCACGGTATTCTGCTTCAGCAGAGGAAAGGGAGACAGTTTTCTGCCGCTTTGATCGACAAGAAATCAATGAAGATCCTAGGAACACGCAATATCCCGTAGTTGATCTTCTAGTAAGTGGACAACCTGCCCAATCTGAATCACAATATGCCCTTAGCTTGAAATCATTGTTTGAGGAAAAGAACAAGCCTTGACCCGGTGCTCCTTTCAGATAGCGAACAACCCGGAGTGCTGCTTCCATGTGAAGTTTTCGGGGCTGATGCATAAATCTACTCAAAACATGCACTGCATACATTATATCTGGCCTTGAAACAGTTAAATAGATTAATCTGCCAACTAATCTCCTATACTGTCCAGGTTCTTTGAGCAAGTCACTTTTGTCCGTCAATTTCAACCCTCATTCCATAGGAGTGCTACTAGGGGCAGCACCCAACAATCTGGCATCCTTAATTATTTCCAATGCATATTTTCATTGTGACATAAAAATACCATTCCTGGATGAGGATACTTCTATGCCAAGGAAATATTTCAACACACCAAGGTCTTTAAGGTGAAAATGGCTATGCAGAAATTTCTTAAGTTCAGCAATACTGATAGAGTCATTTCCAGTAATCAATATATCGTCAACGTATATTAATAGTGCTGTAAATGACTTGCCTTGGTTTCTGATGAATAAGGAGTAATCGGCTCGGGATTGCTTGTAACCAGCAGAGCAAATGGCGTCTGAAAATTTGGCGAACCATTGGCGGGATGCTTGCTTCAACCCGTACAGTGACTTATGAAGACGACACACCATGTCTTCCTCCCCCTGTCGTCGAAGGCCTGGCGGTGGTGACATATAAATCTCCTCAGTCAAATCACCGTGTAGAAACGCATTGTTGACGTCCAATTGGTGTAGAGACCATTGACGAGCTGCAGCCAAGGCCAATATGCAACGGACTGAAATAATTTTTGCAGTGGGAGAGAAAGTGTCCTGGTAATCCACACCCTCCAATTGAGTGAACCCTTTGGCCACCAACCTGACTTTGTATCTCTCGACAGTCCCATCTGATCGGTGCTTCACTTTGTATACCCATCGACACCCAATGGGTTTCTTGCCAGGAGGAAGTTTGGTGAGTGACCATGTACCATTGGCATGCAGTGCCTGTAATTCAGAATGCATGGCAGAGCGCCACTCGGGAGAAGCCTCAGCTTCTGAGTAAGAACGAGGTTCATCTGTAGCACTAATTTTAGCAACAAAAGAACAAAGACCAGGTTTGTATCTGTGATAAGAAATGAAATTCACAAGTGGATAGCGTGTACCTTTGTTCGGACCGGGCAACAAGGAGGAAGAGTGGTCGAGGGAAACGTGTGAACAAACATAATCTGAGAGTTTAATCGGTGGATTGATGTTGCGGTTTGAGCGACGAAGAGGAAGAGGGTCTGGTTGGGTTTCAGTATGTGGTGCGAGAGAGAGTTCGGGAAGCATGGCTGAATTTGGTAATGGAGAAGGCGATTGGGTAGTGGTGATTGGTAGTGATGGGTTATCTTGAGTCTGGAGCCCGATCGGTAGATGGAGAGGTGGTGGTGTTCTTGGCGGTGATGTTGTCGGTGTGGTGTTTGGGATGAGTGACATGTCGGCTGGTGTGGTGAGGGATGGGTCGGGAGGTATTGGGCTTATTGGTGCAGGTATGGGATTTGGGCCTTGGTGAAGAAGGGGTGATTGGGCTGACATGAGTGGGCTGTGGTGCGGGATGGCTGATTGGGCTGACATGTGCTGGTCTGATGCAAATGGGAAAATATTTTCATGGAATTTAACATCACGACTAGTAAAGATTTTTTTTGTTGATAGATTGAATAACCTGTATGCCTTCTGGTCAAGGGGATAGCCAATAAAAATTGATCGTATTGAGCGATGATCAAATTTATGTGAAAGGTGAACATTCGTAGCATAAGCTAGGCATCCAAAAACACATAAATGAGAAAAAGAAGGTGGTTTAGAGTAAAGGAGTTCAAATGGTGTTTTGAAAGAAAGCACTGGAGTAGGGAGACGATTGATAATGTGGACAGCAGTAAGGGTACATTCACCCCAAAATTGATTAGGAAGGTGAGGTTGGAATTTTAATGCGCGAGCAACCTGAAGAATGTGACGATGTTTGCGTTCCACAACCCCATTTTGTTGAGGCGTGTAAACACAAGAATGCTGGAAAATAACACCAGTGTTTTGAAAGAAAGGACGAAGGGATAAAAATTCGCCACCATTGTCACTACGAAGAATTTTAATGCGTGTGTCGAATTGTGTAGAGACATAACTGAAAAATTGTTTTAAAAGAGGTTGTCTCATTTTTGTGGCGCATTAAAAAAATCCATGTAAAACGTGTATAATCATCCACTATAGTAAGAAAATAATATGCACTGGAAAGAGAAGGTTGTTGATAACGACCCCAAATGTCACAATGAATTTGTTCAAAAGGTTTAATGGATGAAATTATATTGGGATGGAAAGGTAAACGACTTTGTTTAGCCATTGGACATACATGGCAAACTTGATTGGACTCAACGGAAAAATTTAAAAAATGCTTGGCAATGAAATTTAAACAAGAATGTGTATGGCCTAAACGGTTATGCCAGAGGTCGGTGGTGATCAAATTGCATGATGGTCAGTTTATGAGTGGGGGCAAGGGTTTCTTCTTCGCTAGTGCCACCAAATAATATAGTCTGTCACGCTGTTTACCCAAACCAATCATCCTCCTCGTAGCTAGATCCTGCAAAATACACCAGTAGGGTAGAAAAATTATTGAACAATTCAGGCTCTTTGTCAGACGACTAACTGACATTAAATCCACTTTGAATTTTGGCCCATGTAGCACATCATGTAGATAGTAGATGGTATTCAAAGGTACCGATCCTTTTGCAATAATATTGGTTGTGTCTCCATTAGGTAGCAAGACAGGAGGTAATGAACATTTTTTATTATTGCAAAATAATTTTGATGATGAGGCAATATGATGAGTTGCTCCACTATCAATAATCCAATTATGTGCATTAATTTTAGATAAACCTGGTTTGCTCCCGGTATTAGTCTGAGTACTGGAGCCTTCGTTTTTCTTCTCAATTAAAGACAGAAGCTGTTGCAGTTGGGTTTCAGAAATCCCAATCATCTGATTCTCGTCCACTTTAGGCGTCATCTTTGAAACTTGGTTTGCTGCATATTGATTGAAGCGTTTGGGCCCTGAATTGGGTTTTCCTCTTGGGTGTCCGACGGGATAGCCATGTATTTCATAACATATTTGAATCCAGTGGCCAAGTTCTCCACAGTGAGAACAGTGTGGGCGACCTCTGCCCGCTGCACGACGCCTGTCTTGGCGTCCTTCACTGAAATTCTCGGTGACTCTTGCTTGCGATCGATGATTCTGAGAGCCATAAGGTCGATTGGGTTTGTCAAACCTCATGGGAGTGGATTTGTTGCCACTGAAATTACCTCGAACTGCCATAGCTGCGCTATTTGACAAGTCAGTTGCAGCATTGGTGGAACTAAGAAGCCGTTGTTTCTCCTCTTGGAAAACAGATGAGTAAGCTTGACGGACTGAAGGAAGGGGATTCGTGAGAAGGATTTGGCCACGAATAGCGCTATAAGAGTCGTTTAACCCCATTAGAAATTGCATTAATTTCTGTTGATCTTGTTGTGTGCTTTGAGCTGTGCTGTTGTAAGAGGCGAGTTCGTCCCATAATCCTTTCAATTTCGTGTAATAGCTGGAGACAGAGTGTTGTTCTTGTCGAAGATATGCGATTTCTCTTTGGATTTCAAAGATGCGAGGTGCATTACTTTGAGAGAATCGTTCACCTAAGTCATCCCAGACTTCGGTTGCAGTGGAATAATAGATGACGCTATCAGAGATTTCTGGGTTGAGAGTGTTGATGATCCAAGAGTGCACCATGTCATTGCATCGAGACCAAGAGGCATGGCCTTCTGGATCAGTTTCTGGTGAAGGGACTGCGATGGAGCCATTGACAAATCCCAGTTTGTTCTTGGAATTTAGAGCTAGAGTCATGGCTCTTTTCCAAGTGGAGTAATTGTCTCCATTCAATGGTTTGGAAATTAACATCAAACCTGGATGATCGGAATGATTGAGATAAAAAGGTGAGATGGTTGATTTTGAGGAATCTGCAGAATTGACAATGTCTTTGCCGATTGATGAAGAAGCTGGTGGAGCCTCATTACTGGACATGGTGTCTAAGTAAAAAGGTGAGAGTTCTGTGACGTAGTAATGGATCAATATTTTTTAATCAAGCTCTGATACCATGAAAAGATGTAATTGAGATTTGTATTGCAGAAGCATAACCTTATTATCATTAGGTTATGTATATATACAAAAGGAGTTCTACATCATTCCTAGAAGGACTCTAGTCTCTGTTCCTGTAGTTTAGGAACAGGGAATACAAAACAGGAAATATGCCTACAAGATCGGCATTACAATTAGAAAGTAAATACATAATGATAATCTGCTATTAAATACAGAATATATGTAAATCTAATTCCCTAACATTATCTACATAGTAAAACTGTACTAAAAATCGTTCTCCATTAGTTGTTTTACACCAACTTGATTTTTTTTCTTCTATATAATTAAAAAAGACCAGTTGCTAATATTTATTGAGCTCCACTTCCTTGTTTTGCATAATTTATTATAACCCATTACAGATATTTTCATATAAATAAAATTCATTTAATATTACTTGATTATTGTAATTAAACGACTGAAATAGCCCAACACTCTATTAGGAAACTTACGACCATATATCTTTTCTTTTCCTGCCTAAAAAATCGTTTATCCTTTAATTTTATTGAAATCAATGCTTAGAACTCACGGAAAAAAAAAAAGAATATCACCTACAGAATATTTTCTTGATAATTAGTAATTTTCTAGTAGTGATTATAAGAGTTTCTTCATTTTCATTTTCAGACAAATTATTTAGTCACTAGCTAAAATAATCCAACTACAATCCAGACGTGGTGTGATGGTAGATAGCTTGTGATCTACATAACAGGTTTCGAGTTCGAGTCATGGCGTGAACCCTTGTAAGAGTATGAGACAATCATGATTTTACTGGCCCATTTGAGCCTACAAGTATGTTTTTTGAGAGATAAAAATTCCTCGTATAAAAAAAAAAACATAATACAATACTCTTATAGCCTTTGGTATTGTTTTTAGCCTTTACTAGCGGTATCGCGGTCCAAATAGATACCGGTTAAAATTTGGAGGAAAAAAATTACATGAATTATTTTATATATATTTTTAACATCAAAGTTATTTTTTAAAAAATAAAAAATATATTAATTTTATTTAAAAAATCAAATGACTTTTAAAAAGAACATGGCATGGTCTATATAGAATAATAGTGTTTGCTTTACAGAGCAGCTCGTGCACAGTACGAAGAGAAAATGGTTAACAATTTTACCTTCAAAATTGAGAAAAGGGTTTCTACGGCAATATAATAATGCGCCGCCCCCACTTAAAAGGAGCTAACTTGAGGCGGCTTCTCATGTTGGACAAATCTATCGTGGCTCGCCATCATCCACCATCAGAAGCCCCGTGCCTTTTCCTTGCTTAGCTCGGTAACTTAGGTTACATCTCGGGTTACGGTGCGATTTTTATTTCTTTTTAATATAAAAAATAATATCTTGATTATGAACAACTTTTTTTATTTGTCGGTATTGTGATGGGATGCAATTCGGTGATTCAAATCTTCAAGTTCCCAACTGACCTCATTATTTAGTCTTTGATAGTGTTGATTTGATATTATTTAGTTAGTTGGCAGGTTTTAAAAAATCAAATCACAAAAAAAAAAAAAATTGTATTTAAATAAAATCAGAATTTTTGTGATTTTTTGTTTAGCAATATATTTTCTCTAGTCTACAAGGAGCATAGCGATATAACAGAGCGTTTGCGATCTGTACAGCAGGTCTCAAGTTCAAGTCAGGATATGTATTTTTTGTAAGAACCTGGAACAGCCAGGGTTTTACTCGCTTATCTGACCCCACAAAATATATTTTCTAGGAGATGAAGTTTTCTCAAATCATATATGTGTGTATGTGTATTGCAATTTGCTTTTAGTGCTCTACATTTAAATGGGTACTTTTATCATAATTCCAAATCTAATTTCATCTAATTAAACTATGAAAGGGTGTAATTAAAATGAAAATATAGTTTAAAAATCCATAAAAAGATTTAATTGAATGGGAAAAAAGTTTTTCTTCAAAAAAAGAGGTTATGAAGTGTTCCAATTGTGTAGGAGGGTAACAAGTTGATTGGTTCACAGACAAAAAATATTAAGATATTGTTTGACATTGTGTTTTGAAAGTGTTTTTGAAAAAAAATGATTTTTTATTTTATTTTTTACTTTAAATTAAATATTTTTAGTGTTCTTAGATCATTTTCACGTGTGATGTCAAAAATGGTTTTTTTTTTTTTAAACATTATCTTGATGAATTTCTGAACAAAAAACATCTTCGAAAGCAACCTTAATTACACTCCTAGACATGCACTAAACATTGCTAAAGTACTTTTATTTACAAGTAAAATCACGACTGTAAACTTAAAATGTAAGTATATTTGCAAGTAAATTACTCTATTTACAAGGTAATTTATGATTATATAACTCAAAATTTATGAATTTCTCTTAAAAAACCCTAAGTAAAAAAAAAAATATGAAGCGCACTAGGGCCTGAAAACCTAGGTTTGCTTCAAGGCTTTTTTCATTTGACACAAGAGTAGATAATTAAATAAACTCTATAATAATATTGCATTTTGTAATAATTATTATCAACGTTCTTTCAAATCAACATAGGACGACAACCACAAATAACCTATAAAAATTAATCAATGATTGAATTTAATAACCTGATAAATTTTTATGTAATTGAATTATTTTAAATGTTGATAATTCTACACCGTGAAAAGAAACTAATATATAATTTATTCATATTTTACACTAAGTATATGGGGGGTGTAAAAACATCTCTGAGGAAAAAAGCAGAAACTAAACTATTAATATAGTTTTTTAAATAGTATAATTATAATATTTTTTTTATATGTGCGCTCCAATGAAAAAAAAATATTTAGAAAAACCAATTCTATTTTAATATATATATATATATATATATATATATTATTGATATAATTATTTATTAATAATAACTAACTAATACAAGTACAATCAAAACTATTTTTTTCACATATAAATATATTAAAAAGTTTTTGGTTCTTTTGATTCATATGTAGGAATAACTCTAGAACTTAAAAATATTATTTTAGTTATTTAATATAGCTTTTTCGCCTATAAAAATAAAGGATAAAAACTAATTTTTTTTGTCATTTTCTTTTAGCTCTTTCCTTGAAATTGCTCTAGTACTTCATGAGCCGAATAAAATTTGTTTTCAACCTATAAAAATATTCAGATTGTGGAAGTTAGAAAGGAAAATATTAATCATTATCTCAGAAAGCAAGTTTTAATTTAAAAAATATAATAATTTAAATACAAGTATATTAAAAATTATAAAATAATACAAGTGTATTTCCATGAAAAACTTTTTAAAAATACAACCACACTTGATTTTATCAGTCAACCTTGTATCTCATGACCCCATCGCTCGCTTGCCTGGCTAGAATTTAATATCAGTTGACAAGAGCACTTACTACTCACATTGTCAACAACTTCATTTACTTTTGGCAAATTGCGAATGAAAGCCTTAAAGCTACAGCTTTCTTCTAATTTGCTTTCGTGTTGGACCCATCTGCTATTTCAATAGAGCGACCCCCCCCTCGTCCATCAATTTGAAGAGAAAAGAGAGTAAGAAATGGAGATAGGGGAGAAGAATCCAATGAAAGAAAGTGTTGTCACCACACTAAAGACCTCTTTATTTTCCCATGCTTGCCTGGTCACTTCATCGTCCACAAAACCCTTTTTCTCATAGTTCATATCAAAAGTGTATTTTGAGAGCTTAGGTGAACAAGTAAAATCCTGAATGTCTTAAATTTTTACAAAAGGTTCACGCTCTGATTCGAACTCGAGATTTGCTGTGCAGATTTCAAGTCATTTATTATCACGCCACGTCTCTTGGGGACAATCAACTCGACCATTCATCTTTCCATTTTTCTTTTCTTTTCAAAGGGTAATTTGATATGAATAGAATGTCAAAGAGCCATTTCACCTAAAAGTTTAAGTTACATAGTATCAGAGTCTTGTTGACCTAACGGTCACGAGTTTGAATCTCATTACACTCATTTTATTTGATAAAAATCAAACACAAGATAGTATGAGTCTGTGCAAATATCAAGTCCAAATCGCTTTCACTTAAGGGAATGTGTTAGAAAATAATATAAATTATATTCTGAAGTCTCATTTAATAACTTAAATTTTTAGATGAGATGATTACCAAACACAAAAATCATTTCTATGTTAGGATTAATAAAAAGAAAATAGAGACATAAATTCTATACACAATCTCGACAGCCATGAGAAGAAGAAAACCATTTCCAGGCCTTCAATGGAACCATTATCAAGAAATATATACCCTTACTCATGAGTGTCATCATCATTTTCTCAAACGTAAGGATAAATAAATGAAATTGGGTGACCTTCTTCGAGAGGTTGCTAGCCTTCAAGTGGGGTGCGAGCTAAAACGAGCATTAAAAGATGCTTTTTTTTAAATCATCCCATCAACAATATTAAAGCCAGCTGCTTTATGAGTCTCTGGCTAGCTTTTCTTTCTCTCGTAGCTTTTGAAGCCCACGTCGATCTCTTTTGCTTAGTCACGATGGAATCCTCGCCTCTCTCAAACCATTGGCTCCGAATTCTTGTGTCCATCTCACGATCGAGCATGGATCTCAAAACCCTAGAAATTTACTTGCCATACACTTAACAAAAGCATTGTAGGTATACACTTTATAGCGTCTTGGTACGACAACGTTTGCTGATTAGCCAAGTAAGTATCGCAAGCTAGAGGAAAAGCAGAAAGCAGAAAGTTTCAGCTTTGTTAAAAGCAAGCATGCATGCTCCCAACGCGAGCTTGACTAGTATATATTAACTTTTTTTTCCATTTGCAGAAAGTTTTGAATCTTCAAGATATGGACACGGCCCGGGATTCTCCACGATCATCCAATGAGGTTTCAGAGATATTAGTGATGAAGTAGACGAATCAAACTATAGCCGTTGATTCATGGGAGGTCTTTATGGATTTAGCATGATTTAATTTTTCTAGAGCGTCGTATATAGATGACGGGAGCTGCTTTCAAACACGAATTTGGTATTTCATGCAGACCCGAAAGGAAAGATTAAAAAAAAATAAAAAGTTATTAATATTTAATAGATCGATATTATGTGGCCAGGCCTACGTGTACTTTGGCAATTGAGATATCACACGTCAGCTCGATTAGAAATACAAAAGGTTGAATCCCTTCCCTCCCTCTATACATTCATGCTTCGGGGGACATATTTATTTTACAGGGACCCTCTAGCCATTAATATTTATTTTACAGTGCCTATACATTCAGCTAGGCATGGATAATTCATGCCCGAAACTTTTATTTTCAATCAATTTCTGGCCTAAATTAGTATCAAGAAACCACCATTAAAACCTTGAAAAATCTATTTATACCCTCAAATAACCCTAAAAATTGGTTTAAAGTCCCAAAATCAACCTGGAAATTAAAAACTTCTTGGTATCAGATCTATCATCTCAAGGGATGAGAATATCAAGAACACTCTAGTGAGATTTTTTTCACTAAATAAAATATGTAAACACTAAAATAGATCGATTTTATGGCCAAAATCATTAGCAATCTAGATTTTCTTTCTATACCACTAAAATATGATGAACTTATTTTTTCTCTTAAACTAGTGAAATAGAATTTCTAAGATTCGGAGGGACTAGAGACTTATTATTTGAAAAGTATAAGAATCAAAGCTGACATTGTATTTCAAAAATATTTTGGATATAAATATAATTTTTTATTTAAAATTATTTTTATAGTATTTTTAGATTATTTTTATGAATTGATGTCAAGAATAATTTTTTTAAAATAAAAAAAAAATTGATATACTTTTAAACAAAAAATACTTATGAAAATAATCATAACCACACTTAAAAAAAAATCAATCTTGGTGTGTGGAGCTTGATGAACCTCTCATTTACTAGAAAAGAAAATAGTACAGTCATTTAATGCATATATACTTTTTTTTTTTCTAATTAGTGACGACCATAATGTAATCTTGTCTATCTAACAACGACCCATCAACAAATTAGTTTATGTGGTAATTATTGGCAAAATAATAGTCTTACCCTTCTTTCCGTAACGTTTCCCATATCTCAAGGCTACAAAAGTGGCCATGAGTTTTAGGGCTAGGGATCCATCGCCCACTATATAAAATTATAAATAAAAAAAAACAAAAAAAAAAACTTGTTTTACAGGTGTCTAGGTATTTAAATTAAAAAAAGTGTGAAATGACTGTTTTTTTATATGAAAATGTATTAAAATAATATATATATATATATATATATATATATTGAAATATTTTTGATAATAATATGAAAAATGTACAAAACCAAAAAAAATGGTGGAGATAATTTTTTTTTAAAAAAAAAAAGCTAAAAAAACAAACAAGTTATAAATGCTTGACGGTATTCCTTTTTTCTTTTGTTTTTTTGTGATGCAAACTTTATATTGTGCCATTTTGTTGAGAGATGTGACAACCCTAAAATGGATGCCAAATCAACTTTGTCCATTTGCTGTGGTGCTTTTGGTGGAAAGCCCAAGTCTGTGTCCACAACTTTACAAATGACACGTCGTAAAAAAACCCAATTCTACTTTCCAGGTAGATCTAAAATCAAGAAAAGACAACACAATCTATTTTATTTTTATTTTTAACAAAAAGATTCTGAAAGTAGAGCCAAATCCCACAACTTATGTCCATGATTTCATTCAAACAAGGCTAAGATGTTTCCCGAGACGAAAGAAATCAAATATTAGAGCCAGCCAATGAAATCTGGGCCGACCCACAAGCTGTAAAATCAAAATTCCCTGACTCCACTAGAAGCCAAACCAGCTCGGCCAGGTTGGCCCATCAAGGAATTGCCGACTGGCTGTTATGCAAATCCACCACAAAATGGGAGTTTGTCACTGTATTTTAAAAATATTTTTGAAAAAAAATTAATTTTTTATATTTTAAATTAAAAAAACAGTATTTTTAGATTATTTTCATGTGTTAATATCAAAATAATTTTTAAAATATATAAAAAATATTATTTTAATATATTTTAAACAAAAAATATTTTAAAAAACAATTTCGATCTCAAACAGACATTGCTACACATGAGTAGGTCAAAGTAGAGACAGGATACAGCAATGTGACAAATACCACTTACTTTACAGAAACAATGGCCTTAAAAAGCAAACTCCATAGCTTATTATACAAAAGAAGGGCTATAAAGCCACCTGAAAGTTGAACCATCTCAATCACACACAAGTGTTCCAAATTATTGCAATTAGGGTTTGCAAAACCACCTCCACATGCTATAATGCTCAAGACAAAACTGAAAAGGTAAATCATGGATAAACATCAAACCATGTGTTTTACATTTTATATTATTTCTTAGCATATTTTTTCAAGCTAAAAAATTATGATATTGGATAAAATTTTAGTATATGATTTATATAACTCTTTTATTGTATTTTTTAGGTGAAAACACTTCAAGTTTGAAACTTGTATAGGTTCTGAATATACCGTGGTGAATTTTATTAATTAGAATAAGATTGTGAGATTCAAACTCGTGTATTTTTTATCATATTTTAATACCATGTTAAACAACTAATTGCTAGATAAGATCTTAAGATATAATTTATATTATTTTTGTAATATAAAGCATATTTTGTGTTAGAGATTAATACATATCATATATTAAGATTTCATGTAACAACTTACGCTTCAAGGTGAGATGATTTCTTGACATGGTATCAAAGTCTTGTTGACCCAACAGTCACGAGTTTAAATCTCACTACATTCATTCTATGTGATAAAAATTAAACACAAGGTAATGCAACTTTATGTGCAAGTTTCAAGCTCAAAAAACTTCTATTTGGAGAATGTATTAGAGATTAATATAAATTATATATTAAAGTTTCACATAACAACTTAAAATTTTAACTAAAATAATTTCTTAACACTTTTGTATGCTCGTGAATTCTATAATAATGTGTTTTGCTTCAATAATGATAACATTGATTCTTGACTTAAATAGGGTTTGAGTTTGATTCTTATCCATTAATGATACACGAAATCCAAATTGAAATATTAAAATTTTTTTTGTTTAATTGTGCTTTTATGAGATTATTGAATGCATCATTGGCATGTAATTCTTATCAAGTAATAAATCTGTAGAATCTGCTCTCAATTGGCCGATTGTTGATTAATTTTTTTTTATATTATTAAAGCTATAATTAATCCACTCAAAAGCATTTTTTTTTTATAACCGGGGTGTCCGGGCCAACTTACGCGCACCACAACTAATCCCCGGATTCACTGAACATCCTGCAAACCCAGTGAGCATGTAAGGCACCGCGGGGGTGACAGGCGTGCATGGTGGGACTTGAACCCTGGTGCAGAGGAAGGAAATAAGTCCCTTCAACCGCTAGGCCAAGACCCCACTTGCACTCAAAAGCATTTTTGATATGATGCAATGATGAAAGGTAAAGTTCAAAAGACCGCTTTTTTGTTTTATTCAGTTGTGGAGGTAAATAATTTCCCCCCCCTAGGATTTCATTTTGTTATATTAACTTTGTACTTTTTTTATTGTTACTTATTTTTATCTTATTTGATTTTTTTATTTATCAAATTTAATTTTTATTATTTTGTTGTTATTTGTTTTGTTTGAGGCGATTCATGAATTTTTTTTAAATTTCATTCTCCTTCCACTTTTATATTTGGTTAATTGTTCAAATTACTCTTCTCATTGTTTTTTTTCTTAATTTGAAATAATTTATTAAATTAAATATTTTTTTAACTTAATTATCCTTCAACTTTTTTATCTATCAAATTAGTCTCTATTTGTTTTTTTTAATAAACTTGGTTTTTTTAAATATCAATAAATTATTTTTCAGCTTATTTTCCTTGGCATAATAAAATAATAAAAATTATTTTTTTAACTTATTTTCTATGATAATGCCAAACATAAAAAAAATATTTTCTTTTCACGAATCTTTTTCATAGAAATCACTTTTTTTCTCAAAAAAAATAATAATATAGCCTAATCATAAAAGATTTTACATTCTTTTAAACCTAAATAATTTGGATATTTTTTTCATAACTCCGTCTCTACTTTCATAAAAGTAAAAAACAATTATATTCACCTTTACTTATATAATCAAAGGCAGATACAAAACAAACATAATTATCATCTCTAATCATTAATACGATTTGGAAAACTTATCTTTTGAGACTTTTTCACAATTATACAACCAAACATAATTAAAACTTATCCATTAATATGATTTTACATTAAACATATTTATGATAGTATTATGATAAAAATAAAATAAATGGTGTAAGTTTTTTTCCTAAAGGTTAATATATATATATATATATATATATATATATATGAGAAGCATCGTTGTTTTCAAACGTTAGAACCCTGAACTGAATGCTTCGTAATAATATCGATAAATGTTTTGTAGAACTACACCGATAAGGTAAGAAATCTACTAATCGAAATTAATTATGGTTATAAAATTTCAAGTATATAGGAAGGTGAGGAAGAGGAACATGAAAATAAGGTAAGAAGAATTAGTATATAAAAGATAAAACTATATTTAATAATAATTTGGTTAAATAAAACTAGGTTTGATATAGTTTAAATCTTACCATAATCAAAATAAATAAATATTCAACTTAATTAGAACTAAATATGTTGACTAGTCAAATTATTTTGGATATGTTGAATGCCTAATGAATTTGGTCAAGTTATTGACCCTATTCATATTTTTCTTCTATATTTTTGAAAAAAATAAAACAATAAATGCTAATAAACCACTATAATTAAGTTAATGAGCTGGAATATTAAATCATCAATGGTGTGGTGCTGTAAAGTGGAACAAACGAAGAAGAGGCCAGGTGGTCCCATGTGTATGGTTCCCCAAGTTCAACCAAATAGTAAGTTGGGCCGACTTCTGTCTAGCCCATTTAGTTGCCATAAATTCAAAACATGGGCTTTATGGGGACAGGACTTTTGTGGATTTGTCGATCCAGCTGGACTCTCTGATGGCTAAGTTTCATAGTTGTTGAGCCCAATAGCAGTCTTGAGCGATAGTAAATTGCAGGGTTATAAGAACTGGCCCAGTAGTTTACCCTGATAGCCTATCAATCTGAGATCCAACTCGATCTAAGTTAATAAGAAACCGGATTTTATTTATAAAAAAGACATCGTTTAGGTAAAAAAACATTTTAAATTTAAATTTTACGAAGATAAATATAATAGAATGATAATTATTTTTATTGAATTTTTTTTTTGAAGATATAAAGTTTTATAAAACTTTTAAAACCACATTGATTGTACTAGATGTAAATTGTATTTTTTTTTCTTCAAAAATAAAAAAAATAACTAAATTATAGGAGAACTAAAGTAATGTCATCAAACTTTAACATAGTAGGTCATGTTTGAACTCCATTAATATATATATATATATATATATATATATATATATATATATAAATAAATAAAAAACTATCCCATAAAAAAGGGACAAGAACTCCTCTCTCACACGTTTTTATGTTTTTTTCTTCTATAAGTAATAATAATAAGCACAATAAAATTCCTCATCCTATATTATTAATTAACATCTATCAAATTTCTTTTTAGACGTTTTTACTAATACGTGTGCATTTCATACGTGTGCATTCATCCGATTGAAGATATGAATCAGGTGTGGAAAGAGCATAGGTTCTGGAGCAATAATGTCTTCAACGATAATGTCACCACCAGCCCACCCTAGACAACGCTGACCTTTTTTTTTTTGGTGTGTGTGTGTGTGTTATGATGTAGCAGAATGACAAGACACAGAGCAGACTGCTTTTTTTTTGTGTGTGACCAGAGTAATAAATTTTTTATTACTTATAATTTTTTCAATAATAATATTTTTGATGAATGTATTAAAAATAACGAGGAAAATAACAGTCATGAGACGAATATTTTAATTTATATATCACATCAATAAAATATTTATTTTAAATTTGTTAATTTTTACCTAATGAAATTCTATGGACATAATTGTTTTGTAATGTATTTTTAAGTTATTTTGAATCATGTATGAACCTTAACTAATGAAGTTTTATGGCCATAATTATGTTATATTGTATTCGAAAATATTTTACTTACTATTTTTCTACCCACACAATTTTAGCTGTGATTTTACGATTTTTGTACGGGAAATTCAGGTACAATTTTACAATCCGAGTTTTCGAATCTCTTTTTGTGTCGTGTTAAAATTGTGATCTTGACAACCATGGATTAAATTATGGGATATTCCAAAAAAAAAACCCGAATTGCAAGTTCAGGTCGGTGAAAGAGCTCCAAGTCATGTGCCGGGATGGATACAAAACACATGGGCTAAATCGTGGGATTTTCCAAATGAGAGCCCATGTTTCAACGTCGGGTCGGGCTCAAGAGCTCCATGTCCTGACCCGACAAAGAACTTCACCTTCTGTCTGCGACAAATCTTTGGCCGCGTCTTCTTGACAGAGGAAGATGTTAGACCCCAAGTATTTTAGTAGAAATAAAGACTGATGATTTGTGAATATTCTGGCTATTCAAGGTGCCAGGCCTTCGATTGAGAATTCTCAATTTGATGAATAAGATAGATGCTTGATTCACTTTTTTAACATCTTTAAATAGATGTTCAGTACAGATATTCCAAATCGTAAATAACTTCCCACTTCCCCCACTAAAGGCAAATCCAATGGTAAGAGTCATTTTTAAGAGTCATTTTTGTAAAATGGCTATTTGAATAGTGTATATATGGCTTTTGAGTTGATGTGCTCTCCAATGATAAGAGCCATTTTGAAGAGCCATTTTTTTATCTTATTTTAAATAAAGCTCAATTATTTTGTATATAGTTTAATTACACAAGTAATATGAGTAAGTTATATAATTAAATAATTCAGTACAGATATTCCAAATCGTAAATAACTTCCCACTTCCCCACTAAAGGCAAATCCAATGGTAAGAGTCATTTTTAAGAGTCATTTTTGTAAAATGGCTATTTAAATAGTGTATATATGGCTTTTGAGTTGATGTGCTCTCCAATGATAAGAGCCATTTTGAAGAGCCATTTTTTTATCTTATTTTAAATAAAACTCAATTATTTTGTATATAGTTTAATTACACAAGTAATATGAGTAAGTTATATAATTAAATAATTGCTTTTGAAAAACTCTCAAACAATAAAATTATTTTTTTAATTATATTTAAATTAAAAAAATGAATTTAAATATAATTAAAAAAACCTACAATATTTCTATGTTTTTTTATGGCTGTTGTATTTGAAATTAATTAATGTTACATATTGTTTTTTATTGTTAGAAAAACTAAAAAAAAACAAAATGAACACACATAAACAAATAACCAATAAGTTAAAACATAATTAATTAAAATATATTCCATTACAAATAATTGAATCAAATTAATTACAAATTAATACCCCTATTTTTTTAAGCTAAATATTATTATAATATTATAATTAGTAATAATTATATTATAATTAATAATAATTAATATATATAATTATTATTAATTATAATATAATAATAATAATTAACATAACCCCCCCGGTCCGTTCCCCTTCATCTCACACTTAAAAAACCCTACCATCCTTCTCCTCTCCCTCTTGCGCCGCCGCCCCCCACCCACCCGTCCACTCCCCTCCAGCCCAGCGTCGCTACTCTCTTCCTCCTCTTCACTACTTAAAACCTTTTCTTCTCTTTTCCTCTTCTTCGAATCTTCTTTAAAAACTACAAAAAGGGAAACCATTGAGATTGAAGCTTCGACCTTCTGTCAAAACACAATTCGACCCCTCCTTCCCTCTTTAAACCCCAAAGCTCTCTCTACTCTCAAGCGGAGGACAGGGAACATAAGAGACTGAAGAAATCGTTGGCCTCCTTTGTGATATTGAGGTTTTTTTTTTTTTTTTTTTTTTTTGTATAATAATTAAGCTTCACCTTTTCAATTCATGTGTTTTATGACTGTATTTCTATCGGTGTGTGTTTCTTGGGCTGTGTTCTGGGGTGATTCTTTGAAATTGTGTAATGCTTTTTAACTACTTGTTTAAATGGAAAGGGAATTGATTATTTTTCTTAGTTCTGGGTTTTGATGGGGATTTTAGGAATTTGTTCAAATAATTTAGAGAACTCAACGGTACAATTCCAACTCCAACGGTTATATTTCATTTTTGGCTCTGCAGGGAAAATATGTAAAAATGGCTCTGCATGTCAAGAAAAGCTATTTTGGCTGCTCATTTGGCTCTCCCGTTGGAGCCCTAAAAAGTTCGAAAATAGCCAAAAATTCGAAATTTTAGCTTTGGCTGCCCATTTGCTCTCCCGTTGGACTTGCTCTAACCCTTACATATTTAAACTGCTAATTAAATGCATGTAATTAAACTGACAACAAAATAAAGATAAATTGCAATTGAGTCCCTGACTTAGACTTAAATTGAATACTACCCTGAACTTCCAATTAATTACGAATTGCCCCCCATATAAATAGAAGACTTGGTGTTGACTAGGGTTGGCTGGTTGGCTTGTAACAGGAGAGCGAGGGAGATCAAAGAGAGAAAGAAATCCGAGAGAGAGTAATGTCAAGACAAGCTGTATCGATTTTTTCTTCAAGGATTTCATCCTTTTCTTACTCAAAATCTCGCTCTTTCACGGCGGCTCCACCACCATCAGTGTTTGTTGACAAGAAGGTAAGGTTTATTTTCAAGGAATTACCGGAAAGAATGCAACTTTTCATACTGAACAAGCTGTTGAATATAACACTAAAATAGTGTATAAAGTTTCTTATTTTTTCTTTTCTTTTCTTGATTGTGTTTGTGATCTTATTTCGTTTTTTAACTGGTTTTATGTGGCTGGGTGGCGTAATTTTGTTTGTTTGATAATGGGTTTTTGGGGCAGAATTGTTATAGTTGCTCGTATAGATGCATATTTGTGATGGTTTTAGAGGTGATTTGATTTTTCTATGTTTGTTAAATGGGTTTCTGCATGTTTTATTGAATGAACTTAAGTTCAATTATTGCAATTTGTTTAGTGAATGCAAGTTTATGTGCAAAACAATTAGGTCGCTTTGCAATGTAGTTATGAAGATAATACAACATTTACATGTTACAAATTGTTTTACTGCCAGAAATTTGATCGAGCTAAAAGTTCCAGTTATCAATTTTTAGTATAAAAATGTGTAGATTATATCAATGTTTCATGAATCTTCTCCTGATGCAACCTACTGCTGGCTTTTGTGCTTATACATGGAATATGAATCTCTATTGAATTTTGTTCATTGGTCATTGCAAATTCTTATACCTTGATGCGATAACATATATGTTTATCATTGTGCTGGATGTTTGTGTGCTATCAACTTTATTTTAGTCTAGAGACATGTTCTTTTTTATTAAGAGATATCTTCATTGCCCCATTATGACTGATGCTATTATGATTTTATGCAACTGAAACAGGAAAGCGGGACAAAAATGCCTGCAATTTCATCTTCCTCTGGACGTAATGCTGGAGGTATTACAGCGATATTTAGTTTTACTAATTTATGATCACGCATGTGATATTCCATGCACCTAAACCCCTCAACATGAATCGTACGGGTAAAGAACCTTGTATAATCTTAGGACTAAATTAGGAATTTTGAAGGGATAGATTTAAATGAAAAAAGAAGAGAATTTAGTTGATAAGAGAAGAGAATTGGATAGAGAAGCAGCGGAGAGAAAGAGAGAAGGGAAATGTCAATTTCATTCACATTTCACCTACTTGCAATCAGTACATTGATTCTATGCATTTTAACCTGGACTCTTAGAAATAGCATACACCCTATCCATATATTGCCACATCATCACTACAATTGGTTTTTTAGTTCTTATAGTTGAGCATGTTTTCCATTTGTTACTTCTTAAGATATCATTCAAATGCATAAAAATTGAATAAAAACATTGATTTGACCAGCATCAAATGTGTGATCTTGTTGTAGCTGTAAATCTTATAGAAACCTGTTTTTGTAAGATAATCTGATGAAGAATCCATCTCTTAATAAATATGTGTACATTATCTCCAAGTTCACAAACAGTCAATCTCAGCATGTTCTAATTTTTATACCTTTTATTTTTTTATTTTCCTTCATGTAGTGTCATGTTCACCTCTGTATGCTTGTACTTTCCAAGATTAGAGTAGTTGTAAAATTTAGGATCATCCTGAACTTTGGATTCAAAATGAATATTCTTTGTGATCCAGAGAACCTTAGGGTTACTGTTCAACTTAATCAGTTGCGATTCCAATAGAATTTCATTTGCTTATGAATCCTGGATGGACTTCATTTGTGCTGAGTGGTATTTTCTTTGGACTTATTGTCTTTGTGGCCTTGTGAATCTCAGGACATCAAGAAGAAAAACCACCAAAAGCAATGACCACCAAGATATGCATAGCGATTCGATCTTTTGAAGATCTAGTTCCTGGAAACACTATTTCAGGGCTTCCAGCTGATGTACGGAAGATTAGATTGCCGGAATCACGTGTCTTATATACTGTTACGATCACCTCATGTTGATAAAAAGTCCAGGGAACAATTTGAAATGCGAATGAAGAAACAACTTTTGGTTGCAAAAGTTCAAAGCCATGAATTGCGTAATAAGTATTTTTGGTTAAAACGCCAGCGTATATTTGGAGCACAATATGAAATTCAGTTTCATTGCAAGACCCGTCTGGATAAGGACAAACTCCAGAAATTGCTGCCTTGTAGTAAGATTCTAGTGTACTGTCATTGTGTCTGGGAAATGTGATTCTTTGAAATATTTGTACTCTGGCTCTCGCTAATTATTGCTGTTTCATTTTTGTTTACAGCTATGGTATCTGGAGAAAAGGGTAATATCAAGACTCCAAAGGAAAGCTGGGGTGACGGTTGTGTGAATGTCCAGCAAACATCAGGCCTGCATGCTTGATGTATTAAAAGAGATGTCTCGTGAATTAATTCTGTTGGAATATTCTTCCAGCTTGCTAATCATTTTTGTTTTCTTTTGGAACTGAATTCTCGAAGAAAGTTAAAATTAAATTTTCATAATGGCCTGCTTGATGCCTGTCTCAGAATTTCCATGTGAACTATAATGGTGATTTTTTCCAGTTCGTTAGAAATATGCAATCTTTTCAGTGCTGCTCTCCACAAACAGGCTTTGCAGTTGATCTACGAGTTCAGGCTTTGAATGATATGGCGTTTAGAAACAGAATAACAATGTTATGCTGAAGTAGCCTCCATCACTTGCCAAAGAGAGAGCAATACAAGTCCCTCGACTAATTTTTTTTCCTGCCATAGTGGCTATAAGCCAACTTTTCTTTTCACACGTTTTTACTAATACGTTTTTTAAACCATCTGTCCATTGTTGGGAACTTTGTGGGGGCACTGTTGGGTGCATCAATGGGGTTAAAAGAAGGGCTATATTCTTCTTTGCAGTCGATCGAGTTCACTTCTGAGGTTTCCGAGCTTTAATGATCTCTTGAATCTACAGGATTTCATTGTCATGGTGGGCATACACTTTCCATCGCTATCAGCAGAAGGAAACCAAGACAGCATCACCATAGGAAGTGGTTCCCTGTAAGACGTGGAAGCTCAGATGAAAAAGAGATGAACATTACTGAAAGTTCACAAACTCAGATGGTAAGGATATGGAATCTTCTCTAGACCCCACCTCTTCTAGCTCAAATAGCAGCCATTGAGTTTAAGGAATGCCCATCGCAGTGAGGCTTATGTTTCGCTTCCTTAGCAGGTCCTTCGTCATTTTCTGAATCTTCAGCCTAGTCATGTAAGGAACTCATAACCTAGTAGTTATGAAAGTTTCGATGAGCACGATGAATCAGAGAGGAAATGAAGATTTATGTGTTAAGAGTAGAGTACTGCTGTCTTCAGGAAGCATGGTATGATGGGACTTGCGATCTGTATAGTAGATCTCGGGTTCGAATTTGAGTGTGCATCTCTTGTAAGAACCAGAGATAACTTGAGTTTTACTTGTTCACTTAGATCCATAAAGTGCGTTTTCCGAAGGGTTTACTCGCATAAGAAAAAAAAGGAGTGCTGTACAAAGAAATAGTAAGGTGTATGCTTGTATAGGATGAGTATCAGTAATATCTATGCTTTTGCAAACAGACTTTTCTGCATTTATTAAAACGAAATAAAGCCCTGCTAAATCAAAGAACCTAACTTTTGCGAACAATTCATATTCTAGTACACAAAAATATTCAAATGGTTAATATTCTGCAATTCCAGAGTACAATCATTGAGATGTAAAGAAAATTGTAAATAGAATAACCCCTGCCTTTTCAACTGGATGAGGTGACCATGTAGCCCTTCAAATTCAAAGCAGCAATCTGGGTTGTGCAGATAGCAGCAGGTTGAACACCATTGTCGGAGCATCAATGAGTTTGAATGTTCAGGTTTAAGCTCCAACCACCTGCATGTACCCCAACTGTAGAAGACTAAGAAATAATGAATTGATCTTCTGCACAGAGAGTACACCGATTCATTGGATTTCTCAATTAAATATTGAGATTGATAATTTTATTTTTTCCTAGTTTGTATAAGATTTTTATTGATTTCCTTTATGTTTAGGTTTTTTTTATATGTGAGAATCAAGTGGAATTAAAAATAAAACTAGAGAACCATAAGCTAATAAAATATAGAAAAAAAGGGAACACAATTGTCTATTTACATAAGAGAAAAAAAAGAGTAAGAAAATCAAACAACCTAAATCTCCACATGATGTAAAGTATCAAGTTGGTACAAGGTCTGCAGAGGGAGAAGTTTTATGTATTATTTCGTTGTCCTGAAACTTGCAACAATGAGCTTAGAATGAGTACATCCGACATTAGGCATGGTACAAGGTCTTGGTCCCCTGATCTTGTTTCAATCCACTACCAACCAAGTTCTCCCGTAGAATCCTCAAACCGTGTGGCATGGCCATGGAGTTGTATTTTCATTCTCGATATTGGTCATTGATGATGCAATGTCCCGCATCAGCTAGGAGTTGTATGCTCTGGGCACAGCTTCTTTTTTCAAGCCCCTCAACTCAGTGTTGTTAATCTTATTTTATTTCGGCTGAAATGACTTAAATGTTTCGTACTAGTTAAAAAAACGATATAAAACAATACAGTTTTTACCTTGTTTAAAATTTTGGTTCGTTCCGAAAAATTCGCTCGAATTCCGAACGGAACGTTCCGGTTTCGTTCTGTCCATTCCGTGTCGGCCAAAGAGTGTTTTTTTTAAATAATAAATAATTTTTTTACAATATCAGTCATATCTCTTAATCCGACTGTTAGATTGAGATGAAATTTTACGAGGAGTTTCTTGACATATTTATATATATTGAGTTAAAATTTCAGAGAATGTAATGACCTTGCGAGATTGATGATGACATTCTCGTAATATTATACATGTTCATAATTTTGTTCAACAAATCATTTTATTCTGTCTTTTTTTAGATTAAATTTTTCTCAATTTCATTATTCAACAACGAGTTTATTATGAATTGAACTTTATAATTTGATTTGATTTGCTTTATTTAAGGTTATCATGATTTTATAACGGAGATCACACATTTGAGAGGTTAATCTAGGTTGACCCGAGTTGATTCAATATATCATTGTTTCAATATTTTTTTAAGATGACAAATTGATTTTTTTTTAATTAAACTATATTTTTATCAATTTTTTATGTTATCTTTAAACTCATCAAGTCGCTCGAGTTATATCAGTTCAACTCTCAATTTTTTACTCATGCTTGAAATTTAAATTACACAATTCTAAATAATTTTATTTTTGGATTTGAACTAATTTTTTTTTAATTAATATATAATTGAAGAAGCCACATATCCTCATTTTGTATCTATATCCAATGTCTCGATGAAAATCACTGCTATTGTGACATGGAGTGTCATCTTAGCAGATGCAATGACCAATGAATTGATAGCAGCGACAAATAGCACGCATGATGTCTCGGCCCCCCCAACTAGGTTGATGTAGCAACAAGAGAAACAGGAGTTCTAAGGTTACCCTTGGCTGTGCTACTTTTATGAAAACAAAAGGAAGTAGATAGGCACAGAAAAATCAATTCTATCAAACTTTGAACTTGTCCCAGCACATTTTGTCGTTGTCTCCCTATCCCACTTACTGACATGTGAAAAAACCTTGAATCGTTGCCAAATTCTGCTTCAGCCTGCTGGTTTTGATAAGTAACCATCTCACCTAAAAGCTTAAGTTGATAGGTGAGGCCCTAAAATATGATTATATTATACTCTAACACATCCTCTCTAGTGAAAGCCTTTTGGGCTTGAAACTTGCACAGGCTCACATTACCTTGTGCTTGATTTTTTTTATCAAATAGAATGGGGGTGGTGGGATTCGAACTCGTGACCGCTGAGTCAACAATGTTCCGATACCATGTTAATGAACCATCTCACCTAAAAGCTTAAGCTGATAGGTGAGGCCCCAGAATATAATTATATTATACTCTAACAGGCTTCTGCTTGGCCAGCCATACTTGGTTAGGATACTCCATGATGGCTTGAATTTTAGATCCAATACTGGAAATATGGGCAGTGTTCATATTTAAAACTATGATTGGCTAGGATTTCAGATATAATTAGACATGGTTTAAGATCATGATTTAGCCTAGTTTATCGCATTTGTTATATTCTACTGGGTAGGAGTGGACTTGGTAACAATTTTTCTGCACAAGACTTGTCAAGTGCAGAAGAATCCTATAGATCTGCACAAAACAATGGTGGTTGCTTGGATCCAAGACAAGACTTGTGAGGGATAAACATAATCAATTGATGTAGGTGCAACTCTAGCTTTCTCTTAGGAATGAGTTAACTCCATCTATCATAATTCCCAGCCTTGGTAATTATGGATCAAGTTTTTCATTAATTGACATGGTCAAGAAAGAGGCTGTCACTGCTCAATTATATACTGTTAGAGAATATTATAAATCAGATTATGGGATCTCACCTAACAGTTTAAGATTTTAGGCGAGATGGTTCCTTAACATGGTATCAGAGTCTTGTTGACCCAGCGGTCACGAGTTCGAATCTCACCACCCCTATTCTATTTGATAAAAATCAAGTACAGAGTAATGTGGAACTGTGCAAGTTTCAAGCTTAAAAGACTTTCACTTGAGGGGGGTGTTAGAGAATAATGTAAATCATATTTTGGAGTCTCACCTAACAACTTAAACTTTTAGGTAAGATATTCCTTAACATAGAGCACAGAGAGATGTACGCTACAATACTGCTGCAAAGATATGGGCACGACAAGAGCCCATACCAATGATTGTGCTCGAAAAATCAGCCTGGAGGAATGGAAGTTTGCCCAAGAATGAAGCAAATGTTTACTTTCCTTGGAATTTTCAACTTCATTACACATTGCTTTAGTCTTTATTTGATCTGTTTGTACCATTCCACACTCAAGAAAAGAATGGAAGTTTTCTTCATGGAATAAATATACTTTGGTCTCCTGCAGCATATATTCCGTTGTATTTCACCATCAGGAGACCTGCTTGCCTGAGAAATATCTATCAGCAATGTTGAAGAATTTCTGATCCAAAAACTGTCAGAAAATCGATCAAACATTGTCTTTTTTTTTAGTGGGAATCAAGAATTTGCCTAATGATTTCGGATAATAAGCTGTCATAGCTTAATCAATCAGTAAAGATTTGGCATACCTAACTTATGCTCTTTCATTTGTCACGGGTCATGTCAGATAATCTTCAGCTTTAAAATTTTAAAACTATGCTTTTTGCTGTGAAAGGACAGAAAAAATAAATAAAGAGTGAAAGAAAATCTAGCTTGTGAGAAACAGAGAAGGAAAAATAATCTGCCTGTAACTGCAAATTCAATTTTCCTACCAGATATCTAATTTCAAGAAATCTTGCAAGAACTTCCTTACAGAATGAGAGTTGAATATGGTCAAATTGCTATAGATTAGCTTCTCCAGTGATTGAATTCCACGCCAATTGATCTTTTAAGGCAATTGAAAATCCTTTGTATTAAACTAACATTGAGTTCTTCAACATTTGAATGCGCAAGTTAAAGCAGTTGAGAAGATCCTTTCTACAAGCAAGCATGGCGGAGAGAAAAGAAAATCAGATTTATTTGATTATGTAATCTAAGCATCGCAAAGGTCGAGCTAGAACAGAGAAACACATTCAAATCCCAGCAGATAACATGGTCAAATCTACACCAGCAGGTTTCTTTTTCTTTTCTTTTTTCCTTTCCTTTTCTTTTTGCCTAAACAATAAAGCAAAAACAGTGAGGGAATTCACCGAGTAAATGATCCTTTCATTGATACACCGATAAATCAGTTAAGAAACCATCTCATCTAAAAATTCAAACTACTAGGTGAAACTCTAGAATATGGTTTATCCCTTCAAGTGAAAGCTTTTGTGCTTGAAATTTGCACAGACCCACACTACCTTGTGCTTGATTTTTATCAAATAGAATGGGGATGATGAGGTTCGAACTCGTGACCGTTGAGTTAACAAGATTCTGATACCATGTTAAAAAATCATTTCACTTAAAAGCTCAAACTGATATGTGAGGTTCTAGAATTTGATTTATATTATTCTCTAACAAAATCTTAAGCTATACCAGGTAAAAAGATTGAACCTAGGAAGGGCACCTCAACTTTATATCCCTAAGGTTAATTCATCGCTTTCCACCAGGCTAATCCTAGTGGGGCTTTCTCGACCGTCGCTGTCCTGGAAAGGCTCAGCAACATGGTCCAGTGCAGGCATTTAGACATCTGAAAATGTTCATCGGTCTTTCTTAAAGGCAGTGATACTATGATACAAATCCAAAAGAAAAAGGGTGCCCCGAAGACAGCCTGTGGAGATTGAAATTTGAAACAATAATGGAATTGAAATATAATGGAGATGTTTAATGATCCGAGTAATCCTGTTTTCACTGTAAGAGAACTATACAGAAAAAATTAAGGGAGAGAATCTTTGTAGCTGGTAGCTTTTCTCCCATGAAAGAAAAGACAAACAAAATTTAAAATCTATCCTTAAATTCTTCCTCTTGTGTCTTTTTTCTCTCTCCCCCTCATGGCCCGACCATCCACACAATTTCTAAGTACTTTTTTTTATAAGAAACCAAATTTACATTATCGTCACAGAGGAGAGTAGAAGAAAAGAACAAGACACAAGTGGTTGCTGGTCTTTCTTTATTCCTCACTCATTTTCTTTCCCATGTGAATATCAACGTTGCTGCTTTCAGCCTCGATTTATTTCCCTGGAAATAAAAAATACCAAAGAATGTTTGAAAAAAACTGATGTAATTATGAAGTGACAATCATGGCAGGGCTGGGATTAGAAAAATTAAAGGAGATGTTCATAACTAGATGAAGATGGACTTGCCATTTGATCTCTTGCAATGGAGAACTGCCTCATAAATAGAGCTTTCAGAATCACAAGACCTTCGCCAACAATCGTCAGCAGAATTAGCTACGCTGATTCTTGGAGATGTTTCTGCTGAACATACCCAGCTCTTCATCGCCTGAACTTTTGAATCAATACTTTCAGCTCTAGAACTCGACCTGTGGCCTCGGATTCTTCGAAAAAATGGCCTGAGAAAATCCAAGTACTTCTGAATCATTTGTTTCGACACTCTCCTGCACCTTTTCAGTGATGAACAGCGACGAGGTTTATTACAAGCTGAAACCAAGGTTTTTGGTGCGTGGGAAGAGGTGGGAAGGGCTGGGGTTGAATCTGAGACCTCATAAGCCTCTATCCTTAATGGATCGAAAAAGAGAGGCATGACATAGCCATTGGAAAAGAGCTCATCAGCATGAACAAGAGTAAGAGGAGATTGTGAAATGGGGAAGTCAAATTTGAAGTCCTGAGAATTTCCGAAGAATCTCTTAGATGGTGGCATTCTTGGGTCCATCTCAATGAAGAAAGCTTCATCTGGGGCATCAATGGAGGCCCTGAGAGAACTGTCTAGGCTTTCCAGAGATGGTTTCAGGTTAACCAACCAACTATATGAAAAGCTTTCAATAGAGAGAGGCTGCGAAGTTTCCATTATTGTCACTCTTGACAAGAAATTTAGGAAAAGAGAAGACAAGATTGCTAGAAATATTAGGGGGGGGAGAGGTATATATATATATATATATATATATAACAATTGGGTATGTGGCTCTTGCAAATGACACAGTGACCAACGAAGTTTATTATAAGTTTAAAAAATACTTTAATTATATAAATTATGAAAGATTTTTAAAATATTTAATTGTGTTCATCTATATCTTATTTACTAAATAGAAAGACAAATAATACTGAAAATAAAATCTTAAATTGGAAAAGAATAATTAAAAAATTATTATTTTTTAGATCGGAAGAAACTCGTTCTCAAGTTAATTATTTGTGAGGCATAATCATCACATTCAAAAACTATCCACCATGAAAACACCTAATATAACTTTGTTCAAGCAAAACCTACTCAACCAAAAAATCAATTATTAGTTTAATAAGTTGCTCACTCCACCATGGATCTTTACTATTATTGTTTTATTATGGATAGCTAAAATCATTATACAGTTCATTTTATCATGGATTTTAACTTTCAAATAAAAAAACTACTAGAGAGAGGTATAATATAAATAAAATAGGAAAATACAAATAAAAAAACAAATGAAGGAAAGAAAGTAAATATTTTTTTTCTTCCAAAAAACAATAATTCGAAATGGAGAGAAGGGGAAAGAAAAACAGAAATGGGTGCCACCCATTGCATCTCTCTTTTACCCCACCAGCTTTATTCATATTTTCTTCTTTGAAGTTCAAAGAGAAGCTGTTGTGAACCATTGGGATGGGCTAGGTCATATCGAAACTTGGTCCTGAAAGGACTTGTTTAAAGTTGTTAAGGTCAGCTGGAACATCGATATCAATTACCCCATTCTATTCAAAAATCAAAGCCATTAAACTCGAGAACGGTTCAATTAAAATAATAAAAAAAAAACATATTTTTAATCATAAATCATTTTTTTTAAAATAATTTTAGCGTGATATATTAAGAAAGCAATTTATTTTGAGTTAAAAAAACATCTATAGTACAACATAAAAAAAAAAATTATTAGGTCAGACTTCTAAATACCTTACATTGGAAGTCTAACCTAATATGTTGTCTCTAACAAAATAAACCTTTATAATGTAGTGAAGAACACGAGAGAGAACCGGCAATAGACTGGTTCATGCACTTACTGTAGCTAACTAAAACAAGTAATGTAGACCAGGGATAATAATTTAATCCAAGCTTGATGGAGGTTGATCCAATCCAACCTGCATAATTTGTATTTTTTGAACATATAAACAATAATAAAATGTGATAAAACATATAAAACACAAATATACATAAACATAAAAACAATAACAAGAAATTAATATTTATTAAATACTTGAAACTCGATGGTGAATAATAATAATAATAAGATATAGATATCACAAAATCCAACCCAAAATTATAAATTCTCACCCGTAATCTGTAACCCTAATGCAAAAGTCATGGAGAAAAAGAAAATGTTTTGCTTTACTACTCTCTATTGTTTATCCAAAGGCAGTGCTGCAATCATTGCTATGCTTTGAATGTTTCTCACAAACCTGTATTCTAAAAAGTCAACATCGCTGAGCCTGCTTTAGTGCTGTCATCTTCTTTAACTGGTTCATAATTCGGACGCTCATACAGGGCTCGAATAATGAAGTGCGTCATTAAAAGAATCTATTACGAGGTCCAGGCTCTGCTCCGAGCTCCAACTTGCGAGTAGGTCCTCGAGAATCAATGCTGCTAAGCTCCAAACTGGTAAGTGTCTCCAGGCTTATGATCAGTTCGAGAAAGATCAATGTCGACCGACATTATGAACCGAGAAAAACATCATTATTAAACCAGGAACAGTTTCAAGTTTTTGTCCCGAGCTTTAATAAATTTCCATAACCTGCAGATTAATCTGACAAACAAACTATTGACATGTAAAAATATTGCTTCAAGAGGAGGAATACCACATACACTACAAACAAATATTAGTGTTTTTTTTAATTATTTTTTATACTTTGTTTTTTCTTCCAAATCTAAAATTTGGTTTCATTATGCTGAGAGATATTTAAGTTGTATAATTACTGGTTCAAAAACACTTGTTTAAAAATGATCTAAATCATGAAAACACATTTTTTTATGCGATGAAACCTCACTTCCCGTAAAACATGCTTTGTCGGTCTAGATGAGCGAGTAAAACACTGGTTGTCTCAGATTCTTACAAGGGATACACGCTCTGACTTGAACTCGAAACCTGTTGTGCAAATCACAAGTCCTTTATGATTACGTTATACCCCTTGGGAACGTGATGAAAAACACAGTGCTAACATCCTAGTTGCACAAATAAAATGCAATAAACATTCAAGGACACAAAAAAAAAATCATTAACAGAGCAAAAAAAATCATTATTTTAAAGTATTTCAACAAATAAGTATCTTTCTTGATTAATTCGAACATAGTTAGTTTTATCATCAGTATACTTAGTATATATGCTGGTGTCCTATTATTATTATTATTATTTAATATTATTTTTTGAAAACATATTTGTTATTAGTTGTTTTTTTACATATATATAACTTTAAATAGGTATAAACTTTAGACTTTTGTTGAATATCTTTTATTTAACTTACTTTAATAACGACAAGTTAAATATCTTTACTCGTTAATACAATATATATTTACGTACATCTCAAACAGGAGAGAAATGGTTAAAGAAAATAAAAACTATCAGTAGGTTTCTCTGGGGTAGAAATCGCAGGCCTTTCCACCACTAACGGTCCGAGAGGTGGTGGCTTCGAATCTTTCTCGGAAAAAAAATGCTATAAAGAAAGTAGTGTCATTTTCACTCGGAACCGAAACTCAAGGTTATTTACAAACGAAAAATGTTATAAAAAAAAGAAAAACAGACAAGGACCCCTTTGGATGTCGGAGAATGAAATGGACAATGACCAACAACTGTGGGACAAAAGCCAAAAATAGAAAGTGACTTGAGGCCAATCGGTCTACCCTTAGTATGTTTTATTTTAAAATTGTTTTTAAAAATTTTGAAAAAATATTATTCTAATACATTTCTGAACGAAAAACACTTTCAAAATCAATCTCAATCATACTCATAAACAAACACTCAAACATTTGAAAAGGAGTAGTTAAATTTCAAAAATAACACTTTAAGTTAAAGAAAATTATCCTAATCTCTATGGAAATTCTGTCGAATAACCATCAGGTGAGACTAAGACACTGTTTGTTATTGTGTTTTAAAAATATTTTTGAAAAAATTCAAAAAAAAATATCTTTATTTTTTTATTTTTAATTAAATTTTTTGATGTTTTTAGATAATTTTTATATGTTGATGTCAAAAATTATTTTAAAAATAAATAATAATATTATTTTATATTTCTAAACAAAAAAACAATTTGATAAACAGCATTAATCGCACTCCAAGCATTAAGAATATTCAGTTTTACATTATTTTTCTGTACATCTTTCAAAATTATAATTTCTTTCCCGGGGCTACAATTAGGTTGAAAACGTTATCTCGAAACGTCCACCCGGTGGCTGGTTTGTAATAGCCAGCTGGAAAACAGGAGCGTGGAAGCATCTAGTATAAATTTAGTAATACACTTGGTGATCGTGATGTGCTACAGAGCCAATTATGTATTTGGTAATACACTTCTTTAAATGTATTTTTAAAAATGTTTTTTTATTCAGAAAATTATTAAAAGTATCTTTTTATTTTTTTTAAATTATTTTATGATCAGTATATCAAAATAATTTAAAAACTAAAAAAAATATTAAAAATAAAAAAATTATTTTTTTCAAAATTAATTTTAAAAACACGGTTACAGTTATGAACAATAACGCAAAGTGTTTCCTCTATATGCAGATATGGCACACTGTGATCGACCAGGACTGACGTCATAAATGGCTTTAATTTATTGTTTTTAATATTTTCGAGAATTGCAAAGCACTGAATTCTATGCAGTCCAAAGCACATGGGAGCTGAAACCAGCGCAGTCATTGTACTTGGGAGAGGCAATGGTCACTTGAGCCAATTAAAATAATTTTATAAAATTGATATGTCGTTTCATTATCTTAAAATCTAAAAGATAACACGGTTTTGAACAATGTTTTTGCACTATTCATCTAGACTCAGATTACTATGGACGGTAACAGTTAAATTATAGAATACTATACTTATCATTTCTAAACTAGAAGTGCACAAAGAACTCGTTGGCAGAGTGGTTAGAACCGCGCCCCCGCGAAGCGAGGCGCGGGAGTTCAAACCTCTCTAGCTATGAATTTTTGGAATAATGAAATTATATAATAATATTATTATTATTTGTGTCCGAAAATTGACAAAAGAAGTATCTCGGTCGAGTGGTTACGGAGGCGCTTTCCAAGCGTAAGCGCGGGAGTTCGAATCTTAGTGATGATGATTTTGTTCAATAAACAGTGAAATTACTGTTCATAATTGTTACAAAAGGTTTTTTATTTTCAGGCTTTTTTTTTTGGATAAGCGGGTCAGCTTATGCGCATCACGATAAATCTCTGAACTTATATTTTTTTTCAATTTTCATTGTTCATTAATGTTTGACAATGTGCTTTCCCTTTTTTTCCCGGGCTTCCTCTTTTTATATAATCGTGGTGTCCGGACCAGTTTATGCGCACCACAATTTTTTTTATAATCGGGGTAGCTTACACCCGCCACGAATAATCCTTGGACCCATTTTTTTACATTGTTTTTCTATTTTTCTTCCCACTAATAATTATTTTTTTTATAACTAAAGTGTCCGGACCAGCTTACGTGCACCATGACTATTATTTTATAGATAACCAAAGGAGATTTCAATTTCAAACAGTAATTAACAGTGATTTGAACTGTGATTTTTGTTATTCATTACTATTTGAAAAAGGTAATTTGAACTATGGTTCTGGTGGGAATGGCAGTAATGTTTGAGAATGCATTTGTTTTAAAATCTAATGATAGATTTTTTTGTTTTTTAGGTGCTTTTTTGTTAATATTTTTAGGTGTTAAAATTTCTAATTATTATAGATAATGCATTCAACATAATGATAACGATTATCTGTAAGCTTTTTTTTTATTATAAATATGTTAAACTAATTATTATTATTTTGAATTTATGTTGAATTTAAGTTAAATTATAAAATGAACTAATCTTAATACAGTGAATTCAATAATTCAGACATCTCAATCTTCTTGCTTTTTTAATGATAATGATAATTTTATGCTGATTAATTCTTTGAAATCTACTAAATAGATAAATTTATGTCGATTTAAAATTCATATATTTTATAGAAAACTTGCATTTAACAGGAATTCTGCACAAATTTATTATTTTGTCTAAATTTATATTATAATAAAAAAACTTACATAATTTTTTTTTAAAATGATAACACTTGCAATGGGGTGTAGGGTATGGGCTAATATATATTTTTTGAATGTAGATTTGTTTCAAAAAATTCAATGGCAACATGAAGAAAATCGACTCCTTTGATTTCTTCTCCACTGCTCTCTTTGACAGCTGCCTACCTATGATATCTATCATGTAACACGTGATATATCTATGACAACTTCTAGATTTATTATATATGTGTTTTTTCATTTAGGACCTTATACTTTTAATCTTGGATTTTATTTTAATTCCTTTATATATATATACATCCTGTTTATATATTTCTTATATAGTTTCTATTTTTGTCCATGTTTATATATACATCCTCTTAGTTTTTTTTAAAATTATAATATTTTTACTTATAATATTTCAGATCTAATATTACTGGGGGAAAAATGCAACTCATAAAAAAATAGGTAGACAAATTTACCTAGGTTATCTACAATTAAAAATCATTTCTAATATATTTTATATATTATAATTTTACTAATTAAATATTAAAATAACTAATTACATCACGTAAAAAATTAATTAATTTTCTACATAAAAAAAACCTAGTACAACACGCAGGCAAATAAACTCTTTAAAACTAAAGGACATTCGGTCGACGACGCCAACTCATAAGGACTCTTTGATTAGCTTTACCTTTATTTCTGTGCCCTGCTATGTGAGCTCATCATAGAAACACCTAAAGATTCTACGGGATAAATTAGGTAATTAGCACACAAAATAAAAACAAAATAATATAGAATGAAAAGGTTTTTATGAAATTGTATAATTTGTGTACATTATGGTTTGGATAAGTGATTTTTAAAAAACAATATCGTCATTAAAAACTATGAAACAACTAAAAACATTTGATTTTAAGAGGAGTTTCATTTAGATGTTTTTTGTTTTGATTAATGATTTTCTTAAAATGTTTTTTTTTAATAATTTATAATTTTATATGTCAATTAATAGTAAAAACTCAAATAAAATTGAACAAAGAGGCCAGAGCCGTGAAAGAATATTCGGATCAAATCCCACCAAGATAGAAATAAGAATTGTTAAGAGAGCTATGAAAGAGTATTTAGCTGAAGCAACAACATCTTTATTCAAGTTTGATGGGCTTGGCCAGCACAAAAGGGCCATAGCAAGCAGGCCCACAATTGCTAGAAATGAAGCAACACACGAAATACAAATTTCTGAACGACTCCACTGCTATAACGAGTTGTTCATTTATTATCATCTTATAGATGCATGGAGGAGCCTTTATTAAGTTTTATTATTTGATGGAAATGGCCATAATTTAATTTGCTGGCTACAGAATACAGTTTTCCAGTGATGTAATGATCCCCTCGTCGTCACTAGGAGGATCCGGCACATAATCATCCAGCTTCCAGAATCCATCGTCCATTTGGATCATACCATTGTTCTTCACAGCCCACCATTTTGGTGGTATTTTATACTTGTCCGCCAATAAGTCTACAAATTTGTTTAGCAGTGATATATCACGATCGACCACTAACTTGAATTCTTCTTCTTTCCCCTGGTAACCTGCTATTGCATGTAGATAAAGCTCTAAATTATGGGGCTGGGCAATAGGACACTTGAGGTACGGGGACTCTGTACTGTCGATTTCCAATTTTTCACCTACATCTCGGTAGCCCAGAAAACATTCTGTTGGAAAAAGAGGAAGAGGATCGATCGAGTTTCTTATACTCAACACATGAAGATCTTTGGTGATAAGATCATTGAATACATCTAGGAATCCTTGATCTCCTACGCGGGGACTTGCATATGCAAAGACTGTGACAGGAAATCCTTTGTCCGAACCAGTTGGCTTGTTCCAACCGTTGGCAACCATGTCCATCCCGTTCAATGTTGCAAGTGCTGCACCTAAGCTATGGCCAGCCACGGTTATGCTCACTTCCTCTCCTTTCTGAGCATACATGTCCACGAGCCTCCTGACTTCAGCACGAACCTGGCCAGCAGCAACGTTCGTAGTGTTAGAGAATAATATAAATCATATTCTAGAGTCATAACTAAAAGATTAAGTTTTCAGGTGAAACGGTTCCTTAACATGATATCATAGCCTTATTGACCCAGTGGTCACGAGTTTGAATCTCACCATCCCTATTCTATTTGATAAAAATCAAGCACAAGGTAATATGGGTATGTGCAAGTTTCAAGTTCAAAGGACTTTTACTTTTAAGAGTACGTTAGAGAATAATATAAACTATATTCTGGAGCCACAACTAAAAGCTTAAGTTTTTATTTGAGACGGTTCCTTAACATGGTATCAGAGCCTTGTTGACCCAGCGGTCACGAGTTCGAATCTCACTACCCCCATTCTATTTGATAAAAATCAAGCATAAAGTAATATATGTCTGTGTAAGTTTCAAGCCCAAAGAACTCTTACTTTTGAGAGTGTGTTAGAGAATAATATAAATCATATTCTGAAGCCTCAATTAAAAATTTAAGTTTTTAGGTGAAACGGTTCCTTATCACTCAACGCAGTATGATAAATTAGATTACATGATTATATATTATGAGGCAATGACAGAACATTTATTTATTTATCTTACCTGCGTCCTAGCACTGGCCTTATTGTACTTGAACTTTTCACTGAAGGCCACATATGCATTGTGAAACCCACGGTGCACCTTGGGATTGTTGGTTTCTCCAAAAATATCAGAAGCTGGTGTTAAATAGATTTGAAGATTCTGTTTGTTTTCCGGTTCCGTTAATGTTCCTCTCCAGCAAACCAAAATATCCCTTCTCCCTAAGACTCTCCGGCCTTCATCAGTTGTTACAGCCACGTAGCCGATCCAAGCAGACCCTTCGAGATGCAATTTGTTTGCAATGCCTTCTGATTTCATATAGAAGTACTTGGTTACTTCATACTTGAATGGATTCCCATTCTGTAGATTCACTTTCATGAAAAAATCTTCTGCCGGATAACGGGAAAGAGCATATGAATCTGATGCCGTCACGTAGTTGAAGGCAGCGCCAATTGCGTCAACCCTTTCACCGTAGTGAATAAGATAGCGACGGAATTCAGTGTTGAGAGGGTGGTCCAAAAGACCAGCCCAGTTCCTTGCGCCACTGAAATCCTTCCAGTTTTCTGCTATGCTTGCCATATCGATGAATCTCACCGTTAAAACTCAAATGCCTTCTGTTTTTTGCAAGTTAATTATGTGATGTGCATATATTTCATGGTTTTGCATCCTTTATATAGAGTAGTAGCCCTACTGCCTGCCTGCAGTCTGCACTGCACCATCCTTTCAAGCTCAAATGGAAAAGTTAAAACACGTGCGCAGGAAAAAAAATCTATACCAATCAAAAATTAAATAAACCAACATGAAAGACAAATTGATTAATAAGGATCTGGATTTGACTGGGACGTGTATGGTAGAGAGAACGGATAACCTTGGAGCCTATTTTGATTAATTCTTGGAATTTTCTCAATGTCTTGGTCAGGAGGAATAAGAGGCTCTCGTGTTCTGACCGAATGTGGCACAAAAAACATATGGATTGGATATATGTGTGCACGTTGATTTTAAGGAGAATTTAAAAGTGTTCCAAACTGTGTTTTTTTTTTTAAGTAAAATTAAAAGTCATTAAAGCATCGAGGATTGAAATAATATTTTGATGCTTTGTTTTTTTCTCAACAACACCAATAATGGTTACTTTCAAGATTATTTTTATTTTTTTCATGAGATTTATCGGTCATTATTATTGAATTAATTAAAATAAAATGATCTTCTTATACTTGTTTTCACAATATAATGTTATTTTTTCTTTAAAGGGAAAAATACTATATAACTATTATATAATAGAGGTATTTTTGACAAATTGCTCATTCAATCATCTAACCAAACACCTAGAAGACAAAAAAAAAAAAAAAAAACATTTGTACAAGCGAGTTTATGTGTTTTTTATTTTGGTTTTGGGTAGTAATTGAATTCCCAAACATTCCCGTGCAAGACGACGAAGGTTTGAACCAAAAACCTATTAGTGGATCTATAATCTCATTTTCATTTTTCACTTGCCTCGATGTAGTTTATCGCTTCTATTACTTTTCATGTTTTGAACCTCTCTGTGTGTTTGCATGTACAGCTTGACTGGCCCGTGAAAAGGAAGGAATGGTGGTCTCTGCTAACTTAAGAATATTTAGCTGTCAAAAACGGCACAAAAAAACAGATGGTGCCAGCTGGCCCATGAAAAAATACAAAAAAAAAAAAAAAAGAGTTAAACGTTGTCAAAATCGTTTTTATACAAGGAACGAATCGTAAAATTATACGTAAAATTTTGTATGCCTTTTATATATGACAATTCCAGCTAAGCAGTAAATGACAATATAACACAATTAAAATTGGATTGTTATATATAACAATACAAATAAATATTCCAATTTTAATTATGAATTTGCAATTATTAAAAAAAAAACATGATTGATCACTAACAATAATTCCCACATAGGAACAGATTCCACATGTTCTTATGGCCCTCAAATTCAACTTGCAGAAGCAGATGATGCAGGACTAGTTCTAGGGGACAGTCTGTGATTGTCCGAAACTAGAGTTTAAGGTTCATAATAGGTGTTTTAGGGATTTAGAAACTCAAACAAGGGCTTAAAACTACTAACCTAAGTGCCCGTTTGAAACGCCGTTTCCAAAAAATTCAAATTTTTTTTCATTTTAAATGAATATGTTTTAGTGTTTTTAGATCATTTTGATGTGCTGATGTCAAAAATAATTTTTAAAAAATAAAAAAAACATTATTTTGATGTGTTTTAACACGAAAAGCACTTTAAAAAACTACCACAACTGCTCTCCAAACAAGCCTACCGTAGAGTTTAAAGAATCACTCCTTAATGAAAATACCACATGCTCCATACATCAAGCAAAAACGCAGCACTTCATAATAAATATGCCATGCTGAGATTGAATGACTACAAGTTTATATAGGATTCAATTACTAATCTTAATGGAACTTGGATTCAGATCCCTAAGAAAGATAAACAAGTCCCCTTCTTATTAGTTTAGAGATTTTATTTATTCTTTTTTAGGAAAATATTTTTTCAATTTTAGGATAAATACAAATTATTATTTTTTTATATTTCCTCATAGTTATAATATCCTTAGTTTTTTTTAGAGTTTTGACATATAAAAACTTTTCAATTTTTTGGTCTTCAAGGGTTTTGATTTATAAATCCCAACAATTATTGATAGTTTTTGTTGTGTGTTATTGAATCATCATGGTTAGAGTTCACAAAGAAAAAACATTTCATCTTGGATGAAGATGGTTTTCAACTAAGAAGGTTATCTTGCATGTTTTCATATTAAAGAATAAAAGAACAAGTTTTTATTAGTTTTCATGTTTTGAACCCCCCTCTCTCTCTCTCTCTCTCTCTCTCTCTCTCTCTCTCTCTCTCTCTCTCTCTCTCTCTCTGTTGCATGTACTTGAAGTTATTATTATAAACTTATTTATAAATATATAGAAGTAACTTTTCTAAGTTATTAAAATTATATATTATTTTTAAAAAATATTTTTGATACCATCATATCAAAACAATCTAAAAATAATTAAATTAATGCAAAAACAAAAAACAAAAAACATTATTTTATATAAACTCTAAAACACTGTTTTCCTTAATTCTATATCATACATGGAAGGTCTACAGCTTGACTGGACCATGAAAAGGAAGGAATGGTACTCGCTGCCAACGGCACAAAAAACAAATGGTGCCAGCTGGTCCATGAAAAACTACAAAACAAAAAAAGGAGCTCAAGGTGTTCATTTCAACGTTGTAAAAAAAAAATTAACACGATATAAAATATACTAGCTATATTGCCCGCGCGTTGCCGCGGGTATTTTTATGTATATAATTTAACATAATTAAATCTATAATGATTAATTTATATGATATAATTAAATAAAAAGTTATAGATTAGGAGATAAAATGTATAAATTTTTAAGTAGAGTTTGTTGCGTAAGCATGAATTACATCTTTTAGAATGTAGTTACCGTGTCATAAAAGATTACAAAAGAGCGCGAACTATATAACTTGCGGATCATTGCAAAAAAGAGGCTTGCTGACATGAAGAACGAAGTCAAAACCTTTCTTCAAAATGAGACATCTAATATCCCTACTAATTTTCCAATTCAAAAAATTATTATAAGCAACTAAATGAAATGAACATTAAATTGATGTGAATCATTTGAAAATGTAGCAAATATCTAAAAAAAGATTGGTGAGGATGATTTATGGTGCGAACTGTAAATTTAGCCAAAATAATAAATTTGTGAAGAAATCAAGTGAAGTGCAAGTTTTCCATAAAATATATAAATTTAAAATCACTATAAATTTATCTGTTTAGCAGTTTTTAACGAAATAACCAGCATTGATTTATTATCATCATCCAAAAAGCAAGAAGATTCGGATATTTGAATTATTAAATTTACTGCATTAAGATTAGTTTATTTTATAATTTCATTTAAACCAAAAAATAATATTTATTTATTATTACAAATAATTTTTAATATTAACCCTTGAAATTTTTTAATTTAAAATAAAAAATATTTTAATTTTTTTTTAATACACTAAAAAACACATATCCAAAGGATCTGATAAAATCAAAGTTGCCTGAGCTCATTCTCACATCAACAATTTACTGTTGCAGATAAGGACAGCCCACATGTCGAGTAGCCATCTAGTCATGGACATGGATACTTCTAAGGATTTTTCATTTTATTATATTGGCTGACGTTTTTTCATCGCAATTTATTTTTATTTCTGTTCAAATTTAAGAGGCTTTTAAAACGTGATATTAATTTTAGCAATATGATCTATTTTTCTTGGTCAAGATAACTGATGTTTGGAGGCTAGAGTGGCTAGTGTTGGTATTTGCAAAATATTCATTTTGCTTAATTTAGGGCATGATTGAGGTTGTTTTGAAAATATTTTTTGAAATATTTTAAAATAATATTTTATTTATTTTTAAAAATTATTTTTGATATCGACATATAAAAATAATCTAAAAATACCAAAAAATTGATTTAAAATAAGAAATGTTTTTTTACTCAAAGGATTTACATACTCAATTTATAAGAAAAAAATTCTAAATTTCAATTTATAATTTTTTTTTCATCCATTTAAAACTCAAAAGCTCGAATATAGGATTAAAGTCCCTTTAATCTATTTTTTTATATAAAATATTTAAAAAAGTCAATTTGATAATATAACTTTTCAAGTAATATAAATTTAACTTTTTGTTTAATAGGAAAAAACTATTTAAAAGCCATTTATATTTTAATATATTTAATATCAATAAAACTATTAATTATTTGCAACTGTGTAATATAACTTTAATCCAAACTGTGTAAAATAACTTTCATTGTGGTCCAAAGAAGAGAACCTAAACACACATGTACATCAAAGAATATAAAGAAATCTGTTCAACCAATTGTCATATTTAAGTAAACAAACTATTCCCAAGAATAAGACGCCATGAATTATAGACAACCCTTTCCATTTATTTATTAATTCCCAACTATTTCTCACCATTAAAGAAAAGAAACCAGGAAATCATTGCCTTCAAAGAAACTAAGATGAGGGGAAAAACCATGAAAATGAAACCCCAAAAGGTATAAAGGATAAACAGTTGTGCACCTTATGGGTGGTGTTTTCATTGCCTTTCATATGCTACGGTGATGGGTTTGTTGTGGAGACGATTTTGCTGCGAGTTCAATAGTAGAAGAAGAAGAGAAAGGGAAAAGAAGAGAAAAGCATGTTTAGTGCCTGGGAGAGAAAGAGGGACAGGGAGAGAATCTCTCAAATTCTTGTTAAAATTGCTCAGTGTCCTTCTGCCATATTCAGCAGGGTATTTAAAACGCAGGATAACGACCACCAACGTGGCATCCACACGTGTGTGTCAACAGACTTAAGGAAATATCAAAAGAACAAAAGGCTGCACAAAACGCAGTCGTTTACAGGAATGCTAAATAATAAAAGATAAAGTAAAACGCAGTCGTTTGGCTTAAGAACTTGCTGCCCCAAACGTAGTCGTTTCAGCCAAGGAATTGAAATTCAACTCAGCCCTAATTTCCTTCCCTCTCGAATTCATCCTCTGGTTCCCGCTCGTAACAATGCCCCACCCATGGAATTCACCTTGTCCTCAAGGTGGAAGTGAGGGAATCTGCACATGAACTCGGCTGCATCCTCCCAAGTAGCTTCACTCAAAGGTAATCCCTTCCACATTACCAAAAATTGGGTTGCTGCCACGTTCCCCTTCTTCGTCATTCTCCTTTCGATGATTGTTTGTGGTTGTAGCAGGTTTTCTTCGGCCATGCTGGGAAGGTCAGATTGCAGTACGTGATTCCCCACGTGCTTCTTCAACTGCGACACATGAAAAACGGGGTGGATGGTAGCTGCTGCAGGTAACTTCAATTTGTATGCCACACTTCCAATTTTTTTAAGAACTGTGTATGGCCCGTAGTACTTAGCAGATAATTTGTGGTAGGTTCTCTTGTGCACTGATTGTTGCCTATAGGGTTGTAGTTTGAGATAAACCTGATCACCTTCTGCGAACACTCTCTCACTTCTCTTCCGATTTGCTTGTTGGGTCATCCTGTTTTGAGACTTCAGAAGGTTCTCCCTGATGAGCCTGAAAATGCCCTCCCTCTGAGTTAGATACTGGTCCACAGCCTCCACTGGAGAGTCCTTGGGAGTGTAGGGAATATGTATCGGGGGTGCCATGCCATAGAGTATTTCGTAGGGAGTCTTTTTCGTGGCTGAGTGGTAGTTCGTATTGTACCACCATTCGCAAGAGCTCAACCAGCTCCTCCACTGCGTAGGAACAGACCCTGTCATGCACCTTAGGTAGCCTTCTATGCACTTGTTGACTACCTCGGTCTGACCATCAGATTGCGGGTGATAAGCAGTGGAATACTGCAAGTTAACCCCTTGATGCTTAAATAGCTCCTTCCAAAACTGGCTAAGAAAAACACTTCCCCGATCGCTAACAATAGAGGCTGGCATGCCATGTAGCTTATAGACCCCTTCCATGAACACCTTAGCCACGGTAATGGCTGTGTAAGGGTGCTTTAGGGCCATTAGATGGGCATACTTACTAAACCTATCTACCACCACCAGAATGACCTCCTTCCCATCAGATTTGGGGAGTCCCTCTATAAAGTCCATGCTTATATCAACAAAAGGAGCATAGGGGACTGGTAATGGTTGTAGAAGGCCAGGATATTTGACATTTTCCCCCTTGTTCTGTTGACATACTGAACACCCCCTCACATACTGTCTGACCATCCTCTGCAACTTTCTCCAATAGAACACCTGTCCTACCCTTTTTGCAGTAACCGTGGCTCCCGAGTGTCCCCCAATGGCAGAATCATGATACAGACTAATGAGTCTGTGCTGGAGGGTGAGATTCTGCCCCACAACTACCTTCCCTTTTCTAAGAAGAGTTTCATTTATCCATGAGTAGTGAGGGTGAGAGGTGCTGTCCCGAATTATCTCTGTCACAAGCTTCTTGATGTTAGGATCAGTTTCCCAAGTTTCCTTTATAGCTTCCATGAGGTCGGTTGATACTGAAGATAATGTGAAAGCACTAAGCTCTCGGTGGGTCACCCTAGAGAGGGCATCGGCAGCTACATTATCTTTTCCCTTCCTGTACTCAATTTCATATTCAAAGCCTAAAAGCTTTGCTAACCACACTTGCTGCGACACATGGGTAGCCTTTTGAGTTAGTAAGAATTTAAGGCTAGAGTGGTCGGTCCTGATGACGAACTTCCTTCCCCATAAATAGTGCTTCCATTTAGTCACGGCATAGACAATGGCCATCATCTCCCTCTCATAGGTTGACAAAGCCAACTGTCGCGGTCCCAAGGCTTTGCTCACAAATGCTATGGGATGTCCCTCTTGCATGAGCACAGCCCCTATTCCCACCCCCGAGGCATCAGTTTCCACCACAAACACCTTCTCAAAGTTGGGTAAAGCCAACACAGGAGGCTGGGACATGGTTTCCTTGAGCTTATCGAAGGCCACCGTGGCTGCTTCATTCCAGGTGAATGCATCTTTTTGTAGAAGTTGAGTAAGGGGTCTACAAATAGTTCCATACCCCTGCACAAACCTCCGGTAGTATCCAGTTAACCCCAAAAACCCTCTGAGCTGCTTAACATTGGCGGGTATTGGCCACTGAATGATGGCTGCCACCTTGCTGGGGTCGGTTGCCACCCCTTCTTGGGTGATTATATGACCCAAATACTCCATTTTGTTGGTACCAAACATACACTTGCTCTTCTTAGCCACAAGTTTATGGTCTTTCAAAATGTCAAAAACCAGCCTTAGGTGGAGTAAATGTTCGGCCCTACTACTGCTGTATACTAGGATATCATCAAAGAATACCAAGATAAACTTCCTTAAATGATCCCTAAATATATCATTCATAAGGCTTTGAAAGGTGGCCGGGGCATTTGATAGCCCAAAAGGCATGACCAAAAATTCGTAATGGCCATTATGGGTCCTGAAGGCTGTTTTGAAAACATCTTTTGGGACCATCCGAATCTGATGATAGCCTGCTCTTAAGTCAATCTTTGAAAAAATGGCTGCCCCTCCTAATTCCTCTAACAACTCATCAATGATAGGGATAGGGTACTTATCTTTAATTGTGATTTTGTTTAGGGCTCGGTAATCAACACAAAACCTCCATGAGTGGTCCTTCTTCTTCACCAGCACCACTGGGGAAGCGAAAGGGCTGTTGCTTGGCTGAACTATGCCTTCTTTCAACATTTCTGCCACCAAGGTTTCAAGGGCATCCTTCTGCAACCCCGAATACCTGTAAGACCGTAGGTTCACAGTCATATTCTCATCCTTCAAGGGTATCTTGTGGTCATGATACCTAGCAGGAGGAAGGCTCTTCGGTTCATAAAAAATGGACTCGTAAGATGAGATTAGGGCCTGCAGAGGGCCTTCTTCCGAGCTACTCCCCTCCTGAAATCCTTCGGCAGCATCTTGTTTTCCCTTAGGGCAGTCCACCATTCTCAAGCTACATAGCTGCACGTCGGCCAGCAGGGATCCTGAGTTCAACAGTCCATTTAGTTCCTCCAACCTGATGGATTGTGCTAGCTTAGGATTTTCCCCCCTAAGGGTTACCTCCCTGCCTTGCCACCAAAAGGATACCCATCTCTCTTCATAGTTTGAAAGCACATCCCCTAGTAGTTTCAACCACTGAATTCCCAATACCATGTCATAGTTTTGCAGCTTCATGACAAATACGTCAGCCTGGAATTTGACCCCTTGCATCTTCCACTGCAGGTTTTTGCACACCGAAGTGCAAGACATTGTTCCCCCATTGGCAGCCTCTACCTCTATAGGTTTAATGGGAGTCAAAGAACATTCCAGCTTGTCCACAAGCCCAGCATTTAGAAAGTTGTGAGTACTTCCCGAGTCAATGAGGATGAAAATGGGACATCGGCCTATCCTTCCCCACACCTTGATAGTTTGACAGCCCGAGGTGCCCTGTATCGCCTGAAGGGATATGTGAGGCGTAAGGGCCTCCACACTCAGGGTTTCCATTGGTTCTTCCTCTTCTGAGTTCTCTCCTTCATCCTCCACTATGCACAAGGAATACAACCTGCGATTTCTGCACCTATGACCCGGCACAAATCTCTCATCACACCAGAAACACAGCCCTTTGGCTCTCCGGTCATCCATCTCCTTGGTCCTAATGGGTCTAATAGGCCTCTGCTGGTTGGGGTTAAAAGAGGTGGGGTTAGGTAGTATAGGTGCAGTTGATGTTTTCTGTGGAATGTTGTTTGTTGGTGGATGGTTTGGGGAGATATTTACTCGGGTAGGCTGTGAGTTAGGACCCATTTGGCTTGGTGATCTCGGGTAATGGGGAGTGATTTTTCTGTGAGTGAGGGTGTTGTTATGTAATCGTGCTAGGTTGTAAGCTTGCTTAAGGGACTTTGGTTCAAACATCTTAACTAGGTTTTTAATCTCTATTTCTAGTCCTCCCAAGAAGAACACCAATGCTTGCCTTTCAGCAATCTGTGCTCTATTCCACAGCATATCAAAATCTTTAATGTAGCTCTCTAAATCCCCCTCCTGTTTGTGTTCGGTAAGTTCCTCTAAAGGGTCCCTTTGTCCACCAAATCTGCAGCACAAGGCATCCACATACTCTGCCCAGGTGAGTTCCTTTCCTTCCAAGTTCCTAGTGTAGTTTTGATGCCAATACAATGCCATCCCATCCAAGTAATAAGAGGCTAACTTCAATTTTTCAGCTTCGGGTACCTCCTCCAAATCAAAATACTGATTGCACTTATAGAGCCACTTGTGGACTTCTTCCCCTTCAAAGGTAGGGAAATCCCTCCGAGGCTTGCGAGTGCGGTAGCTAAACTGTGAACCTTCCCCTGACCACTCAGGGTGGTTGGGTGGTGGAGCTTGTGGAGGTGACAGGACTCCTTGCGATGAACTAGCTTCTCCAGCTAGAGTTTGCAAGGTCTGTTTAATGGCGAGTTGTTGGATGGCCATTTCCTTTATCATTGACTTAAGTTGGGTCAGGTCATCAGACTGGGAGTGCAACGTGGTTTCTACACCATCGACCCTGTGGTTCGCAGCGTCCAAGGCTTCTTCCATCCTCCTCATGTCTTGGGATCGAGTCTCAGGTGCCATGTCTATTCAATCCGAAGACGGCGGCTCTGATACCAATTGCTGCGAGTTCAATAGTAGAAGAAGAAGAGAAAGGGAAAAGAAGAGAAAAGCACGTTTAGTGCCTGGGAGAGAAAGAGGGACAGGGAGAGAATCTCTCAAATTCTTGTTAAAATTGCTCAGTGTCCTTCTGCCATATTCAGCAGGGTATTTAAAACGCAGGATAACGACCACCAACGTGGCATCCACACGTGTGTGTCAACAGACTTAAGGAAATATCAAAAGAACAAAAGGCTGCACAAAACGCAGTCGTTTACAGGAATGCTAAATAATAAAAGATAAAGTAAAACGCAGTCGTTTGGCTTAAGAACTTGCTGCCCCAAACGTAGTCGTTTCAGCCAAGGAATTGAAATTCAACTCAGCCCTAATTTCCTTCCCTCTCGAATTCATCCTCTGGTTCCCGCTCGTAACCATGAAAATGAAACCCCAAAAGGTATAAAGGATAAACAGTTGTGCACCTTATGGGTGGTGTTTTCATTGCCTTTCATATGCTACGGTGATGGGTTTGTTGTGGAGACGATTTTGCGCATACTTCATCTCATAAAACCAAACAAAAATAAAAATTATATAAAAATAAAACAGAGGATGTTGATGGGATCTTCTAAAAAACAATGAAATTCAGTTAGGTGAGATATTTGAAGAGTTATAAAAGAAAAGGAATAAGGGTTTTGTGTGGTAGATTTATTTTGAGGAGACGGAAAATGCAAGGATGGAATGGAAGGTGAGGTTGTTTAATTGCCACAACGCTACTCTTTGGATTTGTGTCTCCCCGCCCAACGCCTCAAGCCCTGACCTTCAATTTCCTTTCCCTCTCTCTCCCCTGGCTCTCACCTTGGCGAGGAGCCTGCACCCGCTCAACATCGTTCTCTTCTTCGATTCTCTCTCCCCTGGCTCTCAGCGTGGCGAGACTTGTCCCCGATCAAGACCCTGAGGTCTTCTCCTTCGATCCCCCCCCCTCTCTCCTGGCTATCACGGCGGCGAGAAGCCTGTCTCAGCTCAACACCTCACGCCTTCTCTTTCAATCTTCTCTCTCGTAAACCAGACCATAGAAAGAAGAACAAAAGATAAATGAAAAAACAAAAAAGCCCCCACGACACCCACACAAAGACCGCACAGAACAAAGGGCAAAAGCGGGCTCACACTGCCGCAATCCACAGGATATTTACTCACAATCCACAGTATCTCAAACAGTAAAAACCCTACACGTTTTATTTGTTAGTTAATAATATAATTTTTTTTAACACGATATAAAAATATAATATAAATTTGAATTATAAAATATTTTTTTGTCTCTTATATATAACAATTTTAGCTAAGTAGTAAGTAACAATATAATACAATTAAAATTATATTATAATAATTTGTAGACCTAATAAAAATATAAATGTTTATGCGTATTTTGTGTGCTAATTCCTTGGGGTTGAAAATCAACTTTCTATCCTCATGCTTGTGTAATGTGATGGGAACAACATGTGGTAGGAGGGTGGTAGTGTTGCTTGCTTTCACTAACTGGTCTACCCTCAATTTGCTAGGTAAGAAACATTGTGAAACCAGGGTGCTCTCAGGATGTTCTGAAAGCTGCTTTGAGTGTCATGTCTTCCGTGATAGAGGTTCTCTCGGTGATGTCCTCAACCTCATCCAATGGGCAGACACCTCTACGCCTGTTTGGGAGAGCTGTTGCGGTAGCTTTTAAAAATGCTTTTCGTGCCGAAATACATCAAAATAATATTTTTTTTATTTTTTAAAAATTATTTTTGACATCAGCACATCAAAATGATCTAAAAACACCAAAATATATTCATTTAAAATGAATTTTTTTTTTACCAAAAGCTGCGGCACGGCGGGTGAAACGCCGTGACGAGCACAACTTAAAATGTTTTTTCCTCGACCAACCTCCATGCTGCTGCTTTGAGTGTCATGTCTTCCCTTTCATTTTTTTAATATCCTTATTTTTTAGGTATGTTTTCTAAATACATAATGATTTGTTTTCTGTATACATAATAAAATGATTTAGGTATGTTTTCTGAAAGGGAAAGTCATGTATTGAAATAATGATTTGTCGTAAGTCATATGATCTGTTGCACTCGAGTCAATGATCCAACTTGTATCATGAATTATGGATATTGAAAAAACCACTCCAATGTTACCTGTGGCTGAAGATGAGTTAGTTGTTTGGGCTAATAAGAGTAATTCATCTGTTTTAGTATGGTCTTTTTGGCTGATTGCCATGACAACAAAACTGGAAGTATTTTCTGTTATACTGGTTAATTTTGCTTGGACTGGATGTTTATTGCTTCTTGCTTTGCTTTGTTTTTGTTTTTCTAGGAACCATTCAGGGTAGTCATTAATATCAAAATAAATATCTTTGGTATAACGATTTCCATTACAATGACTGCAACGCAACTTATCTTAAAAAAAGTGTTTTAGTTAAGAACTTATCTTTTCAAATTTTTTAATGTACTTATTTTTTGAGATATGTTTTCTGAATTCTTTTAGTTCTTATTAAATAAATGAAATATAAAATAAGTTTTTATTTTAAATCAAAGTATGAATATAAAAAAGCTTTTACTAGCAAGTTATTCTTTCAATAGAATTTAATATATATATATATATATATATATATATATATATATATATCAAATTTTGAGATAATGATTGTGATTTTTTAAATAACAAAAAAACACACTAACAACATGTAAATATTATATTTTTTAAGTTATAAATTTTTTATTCCAACCTGCTGCGCTAATTGTCTAGTAAAGCATGAACTTAGTCATGTACAAAATTACGTGATGTATTTGACAGAAAGAAATTGACAAACACAATAACTTTAAAATAATAAATTAATTATAATTAAATTGGTATATAATCCTTAAAAAAAATATGGAGCCTTTTTCTGATAAACAAGCTTGAAAAAATGTAACACTTCAAGCCAAATCATGATCTGCATAACTTGTTTTTTTCTCCGCCCTTTTTTCCTAGACATTTTCTTTTCACATTTGGACAACCAAATGTTTCTTCTTTTTGAAAATATTTTAGTTAAAAAATATATTAAAAAAATATATTTTTATAAAAAATATTTTTGATATAAAAAATATTTTTGATATTAGTTGCGTCAGCCTCTGTGTTGTGTCTGTTTGGAGCATAAAGTTTATAAAGTTTAAATTTATTTTTATTTCAAAGTGCTTTTTTATATTTTAAAAGGTTTTTTATAGGTTAATATCAAAAATAAATTTTAAAAACTACTTTATTCTAATATATTTTTAATTAAAAAAACAGTTTAAAAAATCTGAAAAACATATCACCACAGCCATGATAGTGTGAAAAGCTGAGATTCCGTATCAAGTGTTAGGTTACATGTGCAAAGCCCTTTCGGCGGCTGATCCCTGCGAAAACCACAAAATTGCAAACGATTAATACACGTGCCACAAAACCCATAGCTTACAGCTCTAGCCGACCATCTGATCCAAAAAAATAAATTTCAAAGTGTAGTTCACCAACCACTCTACACGTGTCATCTTCTTCCTATTTTTCTTCTCTACATAACTCTTTCCCTCTCATAAATAATGCATGGCCACTGCTCTATTTCATAGCTTTAGCTCTTTCGAGTTCTTGACATTAACACTCCTAGCCTGCAGGGTGCTGAGTTTATGATCATGGCTACCTGTTTAGTCTTATTTCTCTCGGTTTTCGTTTGGCTTGGAGCTAGGGCTGGGGCTAGCCACATTGGTTTGGGTTCAAGATTGCTGGCTCGTGATCAAAATGAAGCTTGGGTTTCAGACAATGGTACGTTTGCTTTTGGTTTAACTCCAGCGGCCAATGCTGGTGACCAATTTCAAGTAGCCATTTGGTTCGCAGATCTTCCTGGCGATCGAACCATAGTGTGGTCAGCTAACAGGTACGCTTGCTTGTACTAATATTTAGAACTTCGGTCTCGGTACCTTTTTATTATACAAGGAAAACCTTGCATGAGTCCCTGATCTATATCATTTTTAATTTAGTCCCTAAACTAGTTTATTTTCAGTTGGCTCCTCCATGTATCAGAAATTCTCAAATGGGTTCCGTCCATATCATTATATCTTTCATCCATTTTTTATTTTATGAAATAAAATGATGTCATTTAAAAAGGAAAGGAAAGAAGAGAAAAAGTCAACACCATTTATCCTTGTGTAGTCTTTACAGAAGCTTTCTTACTTTTCTCAGTGATAATCTAATATATAGAAACTCCCTGGTCAACAAAAACGCATTCCTGGAGCTGGACACCACCGGCAACCTAGTTCTAATCGACGGCGAAAGAACAGTCTGGATGTCAAACACCTCCGGCGCAGGGATTACATCAGCAAGCATGGAAGAAACTGGCAATTTTATCCTCCACACTACCAATAACCACTCAGTATGGCAGAGTTTTGAGCACCCTTCTGATACTTTACTTCCAAACCAGCCTTTAACAGTATCCCTTGAACTAACATCACCGAAATCAACTTCACAAGGTGGCTATTACTCACTCAAAATGTTACAGCAACCTACTTCATTAAGCCTTGCTTTAACATACAACCTGCCTGAAACCTACGATGCTTCACCTGAAGCTTATGCCAACTTTTCCTACTGGCCTGGACCGGATATTTCAAATGTTACTGGGGATGTTGTCGCGGTCTTGGATGATGCGGGAAGTTTTGGAATTGTGTATGGTGAATCATCAAACGGAGCAGTTTATGTGTATAAGAATGATGGTGACTATAATGGATTAGAGTCGGCCACAAATCAATCAAGCACTCGGCTAGCAGTTCTTCGAAGACTGATACTGGAGACTAACGGGAATTTGCGACTGTATCGATGGGATAACAATGTTAATGGTTCTCGGGAGTGGGTTCCAGAATGGGCTGCAGTGTCAAACCCTTGTGACATTGCTGGAATTTGTGGTAATGGGGTATGTAATTTGGACAGAAGCAAAACTAATGCTTCTTGTACATGCTTGCCTGGTACTTCCAAGGCAGGAGGTGATAACCTCTGTGCAGGGAACTCATCATCGATTGGAGGATGTGATTCACAGAATGAAAATAAAACATCCGAGTTCAGGATTTCATCTGTGCAGCAAACAAGTTACTATTTCTCCGATTTCTCGGTGATAGCAAATTACAGTGATATTCCTACAGTGTCGAAGTGTGGCGACGCCTGTCTATCAGATTGTGAGTGTGTGGCTTCTGTTTATGGACTTGATGGTGAGAAGCCTTATTGCTGGATACTGAGGAGCTTGGATTTTGGCGGGTATGAGGACACTGGATCCACCTTGTTCGTGAAGGTTAGAGGCAACGAATCGATGGCTCCAGCAGGCTATAAAAGTGGGAAAGATGAGGAAGATGATGCAAGAAAGAAGGTTGTGATCATACCTTTAGTTCTTGGTATGACAATTCTTGCTGGCCTGCTATGCCTATTGCTATATTACAATGTTCATAAAAAGAGATACTTAAAGAGATCTATGGAGAGCTCTCATATTCTTCCCGGTGCTCCAATACATTTTACTTACCGCGACTTGCTGATTCGTACCTGCAATTTTTCAGAGCTACTTGGAACAGGTGAATAATTATCAGATAAATACAGAGACAGGGGAGCTTAAACAGGGGAGATTTGAGTCTACTGAGTTTTAGTTATGATTTATGCATGCTATTGTCGTTTTGCAGGAGGATTTGGAAGTGTTTACAAAGGAAGCCTTGGAGATGGAACTTTGGTTGCTGTAAAGAAGCTAGACAAGGTTTTACCTCATGGGGAGAAAGAATTTATAACAGAAGTAAATACCATAGGCTCCATGCATCACATGAACCTGGTTCGTCTATGCGGGTACTGCTCGGAGGGATCGCAACGGTAAGAAATGCTTCTCAGAATTGAAAACCTCAAATGTCATCGATTCATCCTACATTTTCATATACAGAAGATTACAAGTCTAACAAATAGTTTTTTTTTTCTTGAAATTTTGTTCATTTCCTTTGGCAGTCTCCTAGTTTACGAGTTCCTGAAAAACGGGTCATTGGACAAATGGATCTTTCCTTCGTATAGCTGCCGGGACAGACTACTTGATTGGTCAACGCGCTTCGATATAGCCATTGCTACTGCACAAGGGATTGCTTACTTTCACGAGCAATGCAGAGACCGGATAATTCACTGCGATATCAAGCCAGAGAATATCTTGTTAGATGAGAATTTCTGTCCAAAAGTATCGGATTTCGGACTGGCTAAGTTGATGGGAAGGGAGCATTCGCATGTCGTGACAATGGTTCGGGGAACTCGAGGCTACCTGGCTCCAGAATGGGTTAGCAACAGGCCTATTACTGTGAAGGCTGATGTTTATAGTTATGGAATGCTTCTTCTGGAGATTGTTGGTGGCAGAAGAAACCTCGACATGTCTTTTGATGCAGAGGACTTCTTTTACCCTGGGTGGGCTTTTAAGGTATCGAAAGTTTTCTCGCTCAAGCTTAAGGGTATTTCCATGGCGGTAATTCTCATTTAATCTGATCATGATACGATGGGTTTTTGCAGGCGATGATGAATGATACACCACTGAAAGCAGCAGATCGCAGACTAGAAGGATCAGTGAAAGAAGAAGAGCTGATCAGAGCAGTGAAAGTTGCTTTCTGGTGCATCCAAGATGAGGTCTTCTCGAGACCTTCAATGGGGGAAGTGGTGAAAATGCTGGAAGGATCAATGGACATAAACACGCCACCGATGCCACAAACTGTTTTGGAGTTGATTGAAGAAGGCTTAGAACAAGTTTACAAGGCCATGAAGAGAGATTTCAATCAATATAGCTCCTTCACTGCTGCTACTGGTCATCCATCATCTCAGGCTACATGCAGTTACTCAACAATGTCACCCAGATAGGATAAGAGTCAACAAGATTTCGTTTGACTTTTCTGCCTAAGATTTTTGGTCAATATTGTATTGATTTAAACATCCAATTACACTGTGTTAAATTAAATTTTAATTTACCCTCGCAGGTTTTTATGTGGTTTTTCAATTTCATCGAAAATCTTTTATTTGTTTTCCACTTTATGAAAAGTTCAATTTTATCCTTAAAGTTTATGGAATATCTCAATATACCCAAAAGATAGGAATAAAAAATCATTAAAACAACCTATTTTATTTTTGAAAAAAAATACAAGATAAAAAAGTTTTTTTTTTCATCAACATTATCCGGTAATCCTTTGAAAATAAAGAATAAAAATAAACTAAAAACAGATATGGAGTCTTTATAATTTAATAAGAGAATTAACCATTATTGTAACCTTCTCCTACTATCTCTCACTGGCATATTATGGATTGTTTAACATTATATTTCAAAAGTATTTTTGATAATTTTTTTAAATTAAAATTTTTAGTATTTCTAGATTATTTTTATGTGTTGATATTAAATATAATTTTTAAAAAATAAAAAAAATATATCATTTTGATATATTTCTAACCAAAAATCACTTTTAAAAGTAAACTCAATCACACTCTCATAAATGCACTATATCTATATCTATATTTTTTTTTATCCAGTTGTCCATTAAAATCCTATGATTTTTATTGGAGTTTTCATAATTCTCTATAATTATCACTTTTGAATTATTATATTAAAAACCATCATTTTAACTTGTTAGTGTTTTATATTGTACTATCTGCTGCTTTTTAAATTATTTTTTACTTGTAAATGTACCAAAAAATATATTTTTTAAAATTTATTTTAATTAACAAATTTTAATTTTTAAAATAAAAAATAACTTTTTTTAAAAATCCACACCGGAAACGAACACCACATTAGAAATTTACAAGACCGAGCGATGATAAAGAACAACAACAATAATAATAATAATAAAAAACATTCATAAGTTTTTGAATCCGACTCCCAAATGGGCCTTATCTTTTTATTGGGCCATGATCACATTACACGCAGCCCACTCACCAGAACCCAATTTCACTTTTTTTCACACTCTCTAGTCTTCTTGCTATTTAATTATTTAATTTAAAAACGAAGCTAAGCTAAAACCCTTTCCCTCTCATATCTCTGGAAAAAAATAAAACTAAAAAGAAAACAGACGCCATTGGAGAGACAACGAGTAGAAATGGCAAACGAACAGGACATGAGTAACTGGACCGATTTACTCCACTCCTCCACCAAACTTCTGGAACAAGCTGCTCCTTCCCCTCAATTCCCTCCTCTTCAGGTTTTCTCTCTCTCTCGCACTCTCCTCTTAACGCGATGGCAATTTTCAAAAGCCGACGACGTATACTTTTAGTCATTGTTAACTTATCGATTCTTTTCTCTTAGTTAAAAAAAATAAATTAATTGAAAGCTTGATTTATTTAGCATTGTGAACTTTCTTCTTTCTTTTTTAATATTCGATTTTTAAATAAATTATACTTTCTTGTTAAAAATAAGTGCTTGTTTTTTCTTTCAATTTCGTTTACGTACTGTTTTTACTCATTTATGTATTTACTTGCTGCTGCTGCTGCTACTACTACTTAAATTAATTTTTTGAGCATTAGATTTAGTGCATTTTGTTGTTTGTACTAATTTGTTGAGTTTATAATGTTTTTCTGTATGTTTCAGAGAAACTTGGATCAATTAGAAGCATTATCGAAGAAACTCAAGGCTAAAACCATAAGAACCGAGGCTCCTTCCCAATCTATTGCCGCTACAAGGTTGGTGTTTTCATCCACCATCCCAATTTCTCTCCATTACTGTTTAAATACTGTGTTCTATGATGTCATGTCTATCAAAGGCAGCATTGATTGGAATCTTGGGAGTAAGAAGAATCTTGAGTAGGTGGGGTTTATTTGTGTTGTTTTATGCGTTCACAGGCTTCTTGCACGTGAAGGAATAAATACCGAGCAGCTTGCACGAGACCTAAAGTCTTTTGAATTGAAGGTGAAATTTAGCTTATGTTTTAATTAATGAGTATAGGCTTGCCTTGGTTGACACAGTCTGCAAATTTACGTTATTGAACAGTTGATGAAAGACTATAGACTCCAAAAGTTTGTTGAAAAACATTTTTTTATGATGTGTTGAATGAAATTAAAATTTGATTATAAGTTTGTTAATACTGCCTTGTTATTGTGACCATGCTGAACTTGCTTTCGGCTACCATTTTGATTTTACGTTTTGTGTAGTGATGTGTTTTCTTCTTTTGAAGTTCCTGTTTCTTTTTCTTCAATGTAATATGCAAGGTTCACAATTGGAATTTCATTATTTATTACACCTGCCTTTTCTCTTCCTAGACAACATTTGAGGATGTGTTTCCTGCCGAGGCTACAAGTGTTGAAGAGTATCTCCAACAGGTAATTTTTGCTGCTTTTTTATGATCTGAGCAACAGATCTATGATAATAGCTGCGATTATTTCTTGTTTGTTTAGTTCCTTAACTCTGTGATCGGTTTTTGTGGTTTGAGAATATTTCACGCTGCTATTCTGTCGACTGCTCAGATGTGTAGTTGACATGCTCTGTTAAATTTAGTTATTACCAAATAACTAAAACACGTAATCTAATGGAACAAACATGTTGTTTAAGCTTCATATCTTTTAGGAAGGGAAAAGATATAGGAAGAAAAATTTCATCAGTTTTCATTATTTTTCTTCAAGCTTCATGAATTGTCCTAAAAACATTCTTCCTGTTATGTTCAAGTTGGGGAAAAGCAAAATAGTACCCCAGGAAGCTGTTCAATGTGTCCATATATAATAGCATAGTTTTGTTTTTACCATCTATTTGTTTGGAACTACTGAACTGGAACTTTCAATACTGATGGTAATTCTCTCTTGTTTCATGAGTTTTGTCATATGCAATTACATATATGGATGATCGTGGTACATGCAATTGGCTGATAAATGCTTTAACATCTTACACAATATTTCCTCATTTGGTTGTGCAACTCTGCTTTGTCTCAAGTAGTTACATCGTGCTATTTAGATGGATGCTTTTGCTTCCTAAAGGGTGGTTGTTACTGGTTTTATGGTTACACCATGCAATTTTTGTCCATAGGTTCATGAAATGGCAATGGTGTCAGCAATCCAGGAAGCTCAGAAGGATAACGTAAGAAGCTTTAATGATTACATGATGAGAGTTTTGGAGGTTAGTGCCATACAGCATGTATTTGAACTGTTGGTATAATTTGTTTATTGCCATCATATGTAAGCTTCTAAATCAATCACAGCTTATGGCTACTTACTAACCATTTTTATTTTAAGTGACTTTAGTTCCTATTCTTTTCTTAATGGTTTACTTGTAATTTTTTTAAAAGCTGCAATATTACACACATACAATAGTCCTGCTGCAATGTAGACTAATCCACCCAGAATGAATATGGGATTCGCGTAAAATAAATTTAATGCCTGCGTGGCATAATTACCCACTAAATTTCCATCCTTTTTAATATCTGTTTTGAGGGTAGAGGATGGGAAATTAGTATATAAATGAATTTTCAGAGCTAGTTTGGTCATTTAAAGGCACGCAGTTTTGAATTTAAGAACCAAAAGAGGCATTGAAGTTTTCTTAAAGGTTTCTATGCTCACTGTGTTTTTACTTTGGTTGATGAGTCAAGGTTGATATATTGCAGGAGGATTGGCAAAAGGAAAGACGTGACTTTCTTCAGAGCTTGAGCCGAATTTCATCATCGCCCTGGACTAAAATAGTTGATTCAAGTACTGGACGTACCCATCCTGGTCAACTAGCTTCTCTGGCTTACAGTCCTCATGCTTCTTCTGGTCCATCTGGCATGGAAATTGTACCTTTAGCTAACAAATCCATTGTGGAGAAAAAAGCTCCGGCCTGTTCTGAGGTTGTGAAGAATCTGAACCGTGCACGAGAGCATGGCTCACAATTCAAGGTAAGGCCGGTTTGTTTGCTCTTTTTCTCTGTTAAAACTTGTTTCCACATGTTGTTGAAACACATCTATTTCTTGAGTAGCTACAGACTAGGGAAAACTAGAGAATCGAAAGATTTGATAGCAACTTTATTTTTATAATGTACCACAAGTGTCAGCGTGGAGGTTGTATCTACTAGAGAATAGAAAGGTTATTCCTTTTCAATGATATTTACAGCTCAAATCTCATGGATTTGGCAAAAGGCAGACCTGGGACAGAGTGAATAATCAAGGTTTACATACAGTGTTTTGATAATCATTTAGCTGGTTGAAAGGCATCGATGCTGTCGTTGTGACATTTAAGAGTCAAGGCGCAGCATATTGTGCTTGAACTGTCCTTTTGTTTTCTCTCTTCTTTTAACCATCACATCAAAATATTCTTCAGAAATCTCTAAAATATATCCTTGGACCATGGGTGATGATCTTTTATACACACACACACACACACACACAACACACACACACACACACACACACACACACACACTTGGTAGTCCAAATCTAGGGATTCAATGGGATAGATTGCCTTGCCTTGATTCTTATTGGGAGCTCATTGAACAACTATATTATAGAATTGTTTTTTAAATACCATAAAGAGATAGTCTAGCATCGAGAACTAGAGGTGCATTTTTTGTTGAATTATATTTGTGCAATGCATACCTTTTGATGTATGATTGGGCCAGCATTACCTCAAATGCACAATTGGCAAGTTCTTTTGTTCTAAATATCAATATACTAGAATCATGTTAGGAAGCATCACATAATCTGAAAGGATAGGGGTCGGGGTTATATTTCCAAGGAAATGGATGCATCTTCTGAGGCATTATACCTGAGAGGGGATGAAACTCACATCTGAGGGGTATGGCATTTTACAACATGCACAGATCACAAAAGATTAGAAATTTCTCCTCAGTCCTCTTTAAGTAAGAGTTACAGCCATGTACTAACTTCTTTTAGTATGCATCCTTGTAAGGTATTTCATAGCCAGGTAGCCAAAGATAGGTAGTCACTCACAACTGCCTAGTTTAAACAAAGCGCACAAGCACCCACCTTCCTGGCTTCCAAGTTCTTCGTGGGTGAAATTCCCATCAGGACTTGGAATGGTTGCTAATTGAGCCACTTAATTTCCTGAAGAATTTGAAAATTATAGGATGACCCTCGTAACTAACAGGATGTTAGCCATGCCTATAGGCCCTGATAATATGTTTCTTCAAGCAGTCATAGGAAACCTACATTGCTAGGAAGTAAGATCTTCAAAGGACATTATACTTTTGTTTCATCTTCTCTTGTGTTTAGGTTCTCTTAACTTGATACTATTGATATATGTATATTTTATTTCCTGTTTGCTATTTCTGTAGCCTGCAACAGCTTTCAAAAGTGCTTATGAAAGCTTAGGTGTTGAAGTATCTGGTGGTAAATCTGTTAACATGCAAAAGATATGGCACCTTGTTCAGGTATACTTTTTATTTTTTTCCTTGTTTTCCTGAAATAGATTCTAGGGGGAACATTATAGAATTTTTTAAGTTCAGTCTAATGAACAATTTTTTTATATTGATACATACAGTAAGTATTTTAAAGTATTATTTTCCATCTAAATATACGTGTATACTTTGACAGACATTGGTGGGTGAAAATACAACCATTCAACCGAGTGGCTCAAGAAAATTGTCATTAGCTATTGGTGCAAGGCACCATCTTGAATGGGGCCATGAAAAATACATCATGGATACAATACAAAATCATCCAGCACAGGTAGTAATTCTTTCAGTATCTTCTTATTTTTTGGGTAACTTATTATTTTTCAGAATGACATAAATTCTAATATATGTGTAGTAGTATTCTTTTTGTTCACTGCTGCTACCTTTGTTCTTTGCGTCTAACAAATTGTTGCTTGGTAGAGTTGATTACTATTCATCATTTTTCTGTTCTCATGTCAGGCTGCTCTTGGTGGGGCTGTTGGGAATTTACAAAGAGTTCGTGCATTTCTTCGGGTTTGTTAATATTGCTATTCAACTTGAACTTCCTACCTGGTCTTGTTCATTAACCCCAAGGGGTTGGCCTGGCGGAGGAGGCCTGGGTCTCTTTGGTGTGCTCCCAAAGAGATCTCAGATTCGAATCCGCTCAGGTGCAAACAATTCCTTGGGGCCATCGGACTTGGGCGAAGCCCATGAATTACCCATGGTGCACTTGCGGGAAACTCCTTGCCGAGAGCCTGTGCACCCTCGGGATTTGTCAGGCCCAGCAGCCTGGATACCCGTGGTTAGCTTCGGCTATTCCAAAAAAAAAAAAAAAACAAAGAAATCATATTTTTCTTGTTTTTCTTATCTTTCCATGCAGATTCGATTAAGGGATTATGGAGTTCTGGATTTTGATGCAGGTGATACTCATAGGCAGCCTCCAGTTGATACCACTTGGCAGCAGGTCATTGATAAATTCTTATTTTAGGGCCTTGTTGCATGTGAATTTTGCTTAGGAATGCTTTTAATAGTTTTTGGTCTCCTAAATGCTTGTTAAATGAAAGCCAGGGGGCATTGTTTAAAGGGTCAATAAAGTAGGAACCACAATTCATCTGTACGATAGTAGCCTTTGTGTTTTGCTCTCTTAATTATGTGTCCACGCCATTTTATTTGAAATTGCACACCACTAATATCACACTATCTTGTTTTAGAGAGACCTCCCGTAGCTAAAATTTATGGGGTTGCTATAATTTATCTATTTGAAAACAACACTAGCAGTGGTTGTTAGGATAATTTCAGAAGCAAGAAAAATAATTAATATAGCGTGCATGCATGTGTGTGTATCATTTAGTTATACTCATAAGTTTGGGTCAAGTCATTCAGAAGAATATTAAATTCCTTTTGAAGCTATTTTGACAGACCAAAATAGCAGGATACTAAATTTATTTTCTGCTATAAAGACAAACCAATGGTGTTTCTAGCAGAGTACCGAACAATCGTGTTTCATAATCTTTTATCTAAAAAATCTGTGTTTCTATACTATATCATATTTTCTTTTTTCAACAGATCTATTTTTGCTTGAGAACTGGGTATTATGAGGAAGCAAGAACTGTTGCCCTGTCTTCTCGTGCTTCACACCAATTTGCTCCTATGGTACTGATTTTTCTCTGCTTAAGATAAAAAATTATTTACTTTATAAGCAGCCTCCATCATTAGCTTTCCCTTTCACAGCTCATGGAGTGGATTAACTCTGGAGGTATGGTGCCTGTGGATATTGCAGCTGCTGCTTCAGAAGAATGGGAAAAAATGTTAAGAATGGGTGATCGGGTGGGTCGAGCTGCATATGACAAGAAAAAGTTGTTGCTCTATGCTCTAGTATCTGGTTCTCGCAGGCAAATTGACCGCATGCTTAGAGACCTGCCAACCCTTTTCAATACTATAGAGGATTTCATGTGGTTTAAATTATCAGTTGTACGAGAGTACCATGCTGGGACCTCATCTCAGGTCCTGAATGAAAACTTGGTACCATACAGTTTGGAGGATTTGCAGGCATATTTGAATAAATTCGAGCCATCATATTATACTAAAAATGGGAAAGACCCTCTCGTATACCCTTATGTGTTACTATTAAGCATCCAGATGCTACCTGCTATCTTATATTTGTCTAAGGAAGCTGCAGATGAAGGATACAATATCGATGCAGTCCATGTATCAATCACACTAGCGGACCATGGGGTTCTTGCTGAAGGTACTGGAGCTGGGCAAACACTTGGGGTAATGGATGCTTATGCAGAGGTCTCTAGCATAATTAGGCAGTACGGGTCTGCATATTTACGTCATGGAAATCTCTCAATGGCACTAGAATATTATGCCCAAGCTGCAGCTACAGTAGGTGGTGGAGAAACATCATGGACTGGGAGAGGTAATATTGATCAGCAGAGGCAGAGAAACGTGATGTTGACGCAACTCCTCACTGAGCTATTGCTAAGGGATGGTGGTATTCATCTTTTACTGGGTCCAAGAGGTGCTGGTGAAGAAGGTGAATTGGCACGATTTTTAACTGATTCTAAAGCAAGACATCAATTTCTACTTGAGGCTGCTCGCAAGTGTCAAGAAGCTGGACTAGATGAAAAGGTTAATTTTCCTCTCCTTGCCTTTTGACTCTCTTGGTTTGGAAATCCTTCTTTTTTTGAGTTCTTCAGGGCTTCCCCTTTTTTCTCTAGTTATGCATCTCTATTTCTCCAGAAATGTTTATCTACCTCTTGGTAAAGCAATATAGTGACTAGCTGGGTTTTTTTACCTCCATTGCTCTTTCGCATCACATTCTCTCATTGTTGATTTGCCTTGGTCCTATTGCCAAAATCCAGTCCATAGAAATTCAGAAGAGAGTCGGGGCATTCTCTATGGCTTTAGATACAATCAATAAATGCCTGTCTGAAGCAATTTGTGCACTATCACGTGGTGGATTGGATGGTGAGATCCGGAGTGCTGGTCTCATTAATTCTGGCAATGAGATTCTGGAGACATTTAAGTATTATCCTAATGAAAGGTAATTATGATCCTGTATTTTCCCTGGCTTCCTTTTTGCATTGTTAAGTTTGGGATGATAATTTGCTTTTGATATATTTTACTAGATTACAAGTGCTTGAAGCTTTGATATAGTTGAACTGAAAGCAATTTCTGAAGCACCAGAAGCTTCAACTTCATGGTTTATATTGTGAATGTTGTCTGCAACCTACGCTGTTAAATTTTTAAATTTGAGATTAAACTGTAATTGACTAGAGAAATCTCTAACTTCTGTTCTTGAAATTCAAGCTGTTGGTGATGACACATGATACAACCTAATCTTTGTTGAGTACTTCACTCACTAACATTTCATGCACCAAGTTAGTATTGAATTGTGTGTCGATTTTGTCTTTCACTCATATTTTTGCACTCATTTTCACACCATCATGAAGATTATTTACTTGCATGATGTTTTCTTAATGTTGAACCTTGTTGATGGTGCTGGCTTCTCACCACCTGAACTTTCATCCTTGCCATCAACTCGAGTTGGGAACTTATTATGAAATCAATGAATTCTGAACTGTTGGGATTCTAACAAATTGACAAGGTTACTAAAGTATGCATAACAAGTTCCTCTGAATTTTTAACATCCCTTCTCTAGGATTTTTATAGTTTTCAACATCAGTGTTATTTATTCTTTTTATGTCTTCTCAATAGTTTTCCTGAACTCAATCATTTGGTTATGGTACCCAGTTTTCAAGAAAGAGATCATGTCCTAGAGCAAGAAACAGTATTGAGACAGCTTGAGGCAATATTATCTGTTCACAAGTTGGCGAGAGCTAGCCATTATCTTGATGCCTTAAGGGAGCTTGCCAAACTTCCTTTTCTTCCATTGGGTCCACGGGTGCCAGATGTCATTGTTGACACGCTCCAGAATTTATCCCCTCATGTTCAGGCTTGTGTGCCGGACCTTTTGAAGGTTGCTTTAACATGTTTGGATAATGTGACAGATTCTGATGGAACACTTCGTGCCATGAGAGCAAAGGTATTTTGGAAAATTTATGCTCTGATCTTGTTATTTTTTTTTTATAGATATTGGTGCTCCTTTGCAAATGCTATTTTGCTTGTGATCTCTTTGAAATTGCGTACAAAAGAAATGTAGTTTTGAAGGATAGTGAGTGAAGATTGTCAAAAACTTCAACCTGGATCATATTCATATGATCCTATAGTCTAGACATATAAAATCTTTTGAATTTCTAAGAAGAGTGTGAGCGGGTAAGTTATTGGTGAGAATGCAGAAGTAGAATCTGTGGGATCATATAATCTTAATTTTTGAAGCAAATTAAGTCTTTTTTTCTCTTACTAATCTGTCTGAACATGAAACATGGATTTTCTTTTACCCAGCTTAAAAGACAAGTAAACTTAAATCTGGATTGCAAAAGTATTTCTTAGCTTAAGTGATGACACAAGTCCTAAGGTTTTGGTGACCATATCATCATTTAATAGATACATCCTCAAATTCCTAGCATGCCTCTATCACAATTATGTCATTATAAACAGATGAAAAACTCGATAGATAAAATTATAGTTGAGACACCCAGTTGTGAGAAAAAGTTCAGACACACAAATGTACTGTACTTGAAAACTGAGAAAGGCCCATTCATTAAAAATAATGATGATGAGCTAGAAAAATGTTTGAATGGGTTTTGATAGTTTTCCTACAGATTATATGGACAGCCAGAAATGATGATGAAAATGACACCGATGTAATATGAACTGTAATATGAACTCGTATATGCTTCCAAATGCGTGCCCATGCACAATTCTAATTTCTATGATTTGCAAAACACACAGTGGCCATCAGGCGCACAATGATTTCCTGGTGATTGTTATTATTATTTTTCTGTCACCTTTTTGCAGATTGCACAGTTCCTTGCAAATAATATGAATCGAAATTGGCCTCGTGATTTGTATGAGAAGGTTTCTCGAAGTTTGTAAAGTAAATAAACGGTGGTGGTTTGAGATGTCAATTCACCCCTCAGGTAGAAAAATCTGGTAGAGGCAGTGTTTCAGGTTATCATCATACATGTAGCTCCGTGAACAGTCAAAAACATTTTAACCTAACCAAAATGAACTCTGCAATTTTGTATTTCAAACTGGAAGATCCTCCTATCTATAGTTCTAGACTTTCAAATGTGAGCTCCATATGCTGCTGCTGCTGCTTTTTTTTTTTTTTTTTTTTTAATCTTTTTGAATAAGTTTATGCTGACAATTTTTGTGTCGTTAACCATTTCCCTCTTGAGGTGTCGAAGCTTTGCTGATAATTTTTGCAGAATATATAAGCCGATGATAATTGACTGTTACTGGTTTTCTCCTGTGCAATTGAAACCAGAGGATGACAAAGATATTTGAGGAAAAATTGATCCAATCATTGAACATAAAAGTGGAGGTCGTCTTCAAGAGGGGTGTCCTTCTATAAATTTTTTCATGAGCGGTGACATGGTTCCTCAAGTTTAGGAAATTGGTCAGTTTTACATTCAGTTTTGTCCTCTATTTGAAACTACAATCTATTATTTAAACCATTCGGCCAAAGTTCAGTTCTTAATTGAGTAAAAATTCAATTTTTTTCTCTATTATTCTTTTTCATCACACTTGAACCCATGTCACTTACCTCATTAAATATATTTTCTTCCTATAAAGTTCCAATTTAATCAAATACATCCCCCTCCTTTTTATTTAGGCATTGCTAAAATTTCAATAAAAAAAAAGAGAGAGGGTGATTCATCATTAATTTCAAGTCTCAAGTCTTTATCTAGGTTTAGTTCATTTATTGAATCATGATAATTTTCTCCTCACAAATCCAACACATACCTTCCAATTTTTCCATCTTGGACAAATTCCCCCGTTTTAAAGAGGGGAATATGTTTTTCTTTAATCCAAGACAGTGCATCATTCTGCACTGCAAAAATCTTATGCTGTAGTTTTCAGGATTATTCGATAATTACCAGGCTTGTATTAGTTTTGGGTTATGTATTTATACTACTGCTGTTCCTGAATGAAGATTGAGTGATATAAGCCTCACTGTCTGCAGTATATTTCACGATGAGGAGAGTGTTTTGAAGTGCGGTTGATTTTAAAATGATTTTCACTTAAAATTGCATTAAAACAATATATTTTTATTTTTATAAATTATTTTTGACATTAAATATACTAAAAAAATACAATAAAAAATTATTTTTGAAATGCTTCCCAAGCAGCCCGATATTTTAGCAAATGGTCTTGAAGAAATCTGTATTGAAGTTTCATGGCAAAGACAAAAGTTAGGAGTTGCTAAGCTGTCGAAACTTGTATCCAGAGCTAAGTTCTATGCCAATCCACCAATGCAAAACCCAGCAGGTAATCTGGAGTGAAATGAAAAAACAACTATGCTAACAGTACAGTAGGCTTTACCTGTTGTCTTATATTTGAGCTTTTTGAGCTTTGTGGTTGCTAATATGATAATCACTGTAAGTTTATATGATCGTTAATTTCAGGGTCAATAAAATTAATCGAAGTACACGTAAGCTGACTCGAACACCCACATTAAAAGAAAAGAAACGACTATGCTTGGTACAGTCGTTCAAGACATTTGCATAGTATTTGATTGATTTATCATAATACGCATGTAATTAACCTATTCCAAATCGAACATGAAAGATTTCAGTTACAAGTTCTGGCATTGGTTTTCCAAAAGTTATAATTTCACTCGATGTATTTGGCCGCCAGGCCGTATACAATCAGGTTGGATTGACTTTTCGTTGTTTTTATTTAAATAATCATACAGCTCGAATGAATAATTTCCAGAAATCAAGTAGTTTGCTTTGGTTTAAGGTCCTGGAAGCAACTTAGCAACAAACTATCATGTATAGGAAGGAATAAAAAGAAAGAAAATAGAGCCGAGACTCCATTTACCAATAAAATAATCTCAAAACTTCTCTATTTTATTAGAATCCATACCGGTTATTTTTTTTAAAAAAATTAAGAATAATATATATATATATATATATATATATATTTAAATTTTATTTTTTATATCAATAAATTAAAATGATATGAAAATATCAAAAAATAAAATTTTAAATGAATATTTTTAAAATATAAAAATAAACAAATTGTTTTTTTATGCAGTTGAGCTCGGTGTTTTGGATTCAAATGGTTTACAGTTTTTTTAAAAAAACATTAATTAACATTACCCTTATCTCAAATGTACACCTTTTCTCATATATTATTTTAAAAAATGTCTTCAATCTGCATTTATTTTTCACGTGCTCGAATATTCTATTTTATTATTTTTGCCGTGTGACCCGGTTAAAAACTCCAGGTTAATTATTATAAGAAAACCCGGTCAAATCTATTGGTTTATTTTTTTAAATGATATTATTATTTGTATTTATAAAATAAAATAAAAAAATTAAATTGACGTACGTACATGAACTCAATGGAATACAAGATTTACTTTGAGTGGTTGGGGTTTAAAAACTAAGTAACATTACATGTCAAAAGTGTTTTGGGAGAAAAAATATTTTTATTATTTTAAGTTGATTTTTTTGATGTTTTTAAATGTTTTGATTTTTTTATATATTTTAAATTAATTGTTTTAAGTGTTTTTAAATCATTTTATTTTTTATTTTGAATTGATTTTCTTAGATGTTTTTAAATTATTTTGATATATTGATGTTAAAAATATAATTTTAATATAATAATTTTAAGAGGCTGAAAAAATAATAGTACTCTTTGTTGTCCATATGCTAGATGTCCCATATGAAAACTAGGCCCATGAGCCTGTTTTTGTTTTCTTACAAATCCACTACATTTCAGCGTATATTATTAGCACCGAAAATTGAACAACAGACTATTGTTATTGTTACAAGAAAAGAAAGGGAAAAAAAAATTATTATTAATAATAATAATAATAGCGCCAAGGCTCCATTTTACCAAACAAATCTCTCACTGGTTCTCCTCTGCAAGCTCTCCAGGGTACAAATTCACCATTTACCTCTTACAAATCTTTCTTTTCCTAAAATTAAAATCCCTTAAAATCTTCTTTTCATTACAATCTTAACTGTCTTAGGTTTTCTTTCTATGTAGGGTTTGAGCAAAAACATGGAGAACATGCAATATGCAGAGGAGCTGGTAAGAGAATTTCTTGTATTTAGAGGGTTTACTAATACCCTACAAGCTCTTGATAATGAATTATCCACTGATATCGGTAAAGAGTTTCAAGTTGATAAGTTAATAGACTTGATATTTGCTATTTACATTCCTAGATTTCAAGTTGATAAATTAGTGGGTTTGCTTAATTTTTTTAAGCAATGCTTTTCCAACTTATCGGAGAATGTTCTTGTTGATACTTTGTTAAAATTGGAGGGTTATATTTTGCGGTATTATATTGTTTACGCAATTCAATTGGGGAGGAAAGATATGGTTCTGGAGTTTTTTGGGATCAATGGGAATGAGTTGGCGCAAAAAGGGCATGACTGGACTCCATGGTTCGGTAGGTTTTGTTGGTTCCTTTTGTTCTTGTGGTTAAGTTTGGTGTTTTGGATTCCGGGTTTGTTTTATCTTTTAATTCGGGGTATGTGTTGTAGCTATTCCTTATTTGAAGAATCCTAGCTTGGATCCTCAATTTCGGATTTATTTCTCAAAGGAATGGTATGAAGGGTTGCGGTTGTCTGTAAGGAATTTTTTCAATGAACTCTTCAATGGTACTCATATCCTTTTGAGTGGAGTCACTATGATGATATGCTTTCTGAAATGTTCTGTTTCCCTGTTATTGTCACCAACTTACCTTGTATTTTATATTAAGATGATGCACTTTAAAATATGGAGTATCATTTAGCCGGTCCATGCTTCACAGCCTAAAATGTTTCTCCATCAGCTGGTTGCCAATTCATGTGAATTATTTTTGGATTATAATGTATTCAATTTGTGAATTTAAAGTCTCAATTGCAAAACCTGTGCCATCTTATGGGGTTTATGAGTCCCCTCAATTCACCAACACACTCCTTTCATGTAGATCTATCCCCTCTTCCTGCAAACCTACAAGAGAGCTACTTGACCTTTTTGGCACGAAATATCACATGATCAAATGTTGCTTTGGTTTTCTGTTCATATTAAAGTGTTTTTACTGGTTGAATTGTGAAGATTTTTCTTAACTAAGCCACGCATCCCGGCGCTGTTGAAGATAAGTTCAGAGAAAAGCACTGTCAACCATCTAAAAAAAGATATCAAGCAGCTAAATCTTAAACTATCTCAACTTCAGGCTTTATTGGAGGAGAAAGAGGCTTTGGTATTCCAGTTGAGGTAGGGATGCTTTTCTTCCCTTCAATGGTTTATTTTTTTGAGTTGTGACAGCTGATACCATTTTTGGACTCAGTAGTGCTGGTAATGCTCCATCAACATTGGGAACAAGTGCAGGACAAGCTAGCAGTACAACTTCATTTAGTGGCATGGATGAAGAAAAAAATTTATCTGTAAGTGACAAGGAAATTGATGTTCCTGCAACCCCGAGTCTAGGAGAAAGAGAGCTCAATCCAGAACGGGCTGTTGGGGGACCTGCCAAAAATGTGTCTAGGCCCTGGAACGAATCAAGCTCTGTAGCTGATATTGAAATTGAAAATGGTAAAAGTGATGTCAGTCATATGAACTGTGACGACTCTTATAAAGGTGGGTAATAATTCTGTGCAAGTTTTCTTTCTTCAATTATGATTGCTTAGAATCCCTGTTACAATCTTATCCAAACATGCTGGGGAGTATGTTTTTCAAAAATGATCACTGTTTGTTTTGATTAAATATGAAGCCTAGCGAGAATGAGCACTTTGAGTTGTATTACTGGAAAAATGATGGAATGCAATGTTATCAACCTGATATTGTAGTCATGTACCGAGTGAACTAATGATACTAGTTACATTTTGACTTGTATGTTGATGTTATTAAAAGCTACACGGCGCTGAGTTGGGGTGTACATATGGCTCCTTGTTTGAGCTAGAAATATATAGCACACTATGTGTTAGCTTTAATACTTGACAAAATTAGATCCAAGGTCTGTATATTTCTGGATGCCAAGATGTTCTGTTCCCCTGATTTAAATTCTTGTTTGTTACCAGAATTTATTGGCCAGTGATACTGTTTTGAGCTTCTCTCTAGTTGAGTAATGATTGGTTGTGATATTGCAGATGATGGTTTCCAAATGCAGGGTGAAGAAGAATTCCCAGAAGTGAAAGTGGACTTCCAGGTGAAAATGCATGTGAAGGGTTTATTGCTTGTGGATGTTTTTTTTTTTTTTTTGCCTTTTATTATATATTTCCTTTCATGCCTTGGTGTTTACTTTTTTTTATTCATTTATTTTTTATATAGTTTTCTGACTTTTAGAAAGACCATGTGTTTTAGGAGACATTTTTAGGCCACACCAGTGCAATCAGTCGTTGCTGCTTTTCTGCATCTGGGAACAATATAGCTAGTGCTTCTGTAGATGGCACAGTCAGGTACATACTGCTGGAGTAGTGACAGGAAGATCTAGGCATAACCTGATTGATTGCATTTGTTGTTTAACATCTTAATTGTTTGTTGACTTCCAATTTAACTTCCCTTCTCTCACCATGCATTTTTTGATGAAGGATATGGACATATGACTCATCAACTTCAGCATCAAGAAATGCAACCATATATTGTGGGGCAGAGATTATGTCTCTTGACTGGGAATGCAAATCTGACCGCTTGGTATGTGTAGCGCCATTTTCTAGTAAATATATGTTTTGTTCAAGAGATGATAGTTTAATTTGAAATTTCCGTTGTTAAGCACTATTGTTCATTTTGACAAAAGCTTCTCATAGGCACTGCTGATGGAGGAATCAAAGCATGGAATGTTGATGCAAAGAGAGTTGTCTGTGATCTGAACACAAGTGAAGCATTTCCCAGGCACTTACATGAAAAACTATATCCGCATTTATGTTTTGCCTTCAAACTTTCTCTTATCATCTTTTGCTGTCCTGCAGTGTCCTTGATCTAAAGTGCAGCCCCGTAGAACCGATTTTTGTTTCGGCAGCAGCTTCTAGAAGGTAGTTTAATGAAAAAATTGCTGAATATTGAGTCATGTGCTTGAATGGAAATTCTCCTTTAATTTACATGCTAGCTGATTAGTTCAACCAATTTAAGCAGAACAGTTTGTTGGTTAGAGATACCGTTACACAATCCTTTTTATTTAACTTTTTGCGCAAGCAGGCATGCTTAATCATGAGCAATTTAATATTTTTTGGGTCTGTGATTGTGTCTAGAATATGGTGCCCATCCTTTGGTGCCATTTTTTTTTTGTGGTCTTATCAAAAGAAACAGAAACCTAGCAATCACCACTGATGAAAGAGAAAAAAGGCAAAACAGAAATGAGACATGCTCAACTCAAGTTAAGGGAGCCTTATTCCAAAAGTTGGATTGGCTGAATGAATCATTTTCCTCTTCTAACTAGAGCCATATTTATAGAACTCAGATGCTATATGGAAATGGCAACTTGACTCCTAAAATTGTCCCTTTATCATGTTTGGTACCCATGGCTAATTACCAGTGTTGAGTTTAATTGAGTTTGTGCAATGGGCTAAAACTATTTTTACCCAATGGAGTTGTATCTGAGAACTTTATGATTATAATATCATTTAGAAGGCCATGTTTATGTTAATATCTTCTACATGCTTTCTGTATCATATTTTAAGCGAGGGGAATTACAAGGGCCTCATTGTCTTTGCAGGCATGGCTCAAACTATATTGAAAGTTTGGGATTTGCTTCATTAACTGTATGGAACATGAAGACATGGAGAGCAATGGTATGCCCTTGTTTGTCCCAGATCCTTGTACTTGATTGCAGTTTAACATTATTTACTTGTTTCTTACTGAATTTAAATTTAATGAAGTCAGCTCTACCTCTTGGTGAAGATCCTCCTGCAATTACCTCCTTAAGCTTCAATCACAATGGAAAGATTTTAGCAGCTGCTGCAACTGATGGAATGATCCATATTTTTGGTATCCTTTTGTAATCTTAGGTCCTAGTTTTCTGCTCTTCCTTATTTCCTTATTTCAATTAAGTGGCTAATGCTTTACATGTGCATGAAAGAACCCTGGTTTTAAGGCTGCACACTCGAACCTATAGAAAAGAAAAAGCTTTCACATGCCCGTGATATTCCCCCATAAAACAATATCTTGTTAACGTTGGGGGGTACCCCAGTCATGTCTTGAAAAGAAATGGTGACCAATTTATGTGCAGTTGAGGTTGTGTGTGCTGTCACATGCACATGGATATGTTTGCAATCACCTTAACTAGCCAAAGACATGGCCGCTGGTCTACAAATTACTGGGTGGCCTGCACATGATACTGCTATAAGCTCAATTCTTTTTGGACCTGATGAGACAAGTATTTTCAGCCTGGGTTCAGATGGGAAGGTAATCAACATGTATCCTATATATCAACTTTGGTTGTTGATTACATGCCATCCAGGTTATTATTTGTACTACATGTTACTTTTGTGTGTTTGTTGATTGCGTGTTTTGACTGTTATTGGTGTCATGGCCATTTCCCAATGTGATAATCTTATAGGTTTATTCAAATTATAATCAAATAAACACAATAAAATACGAGAGAACCTGACAATTCTTTTGGTGGTGTCAGATATTTGAATGGAGTTTGCAAAACCAAGGTCATATCCTTTGGTCAAGGAATGATGCCAGGTACTTCTTCATTGCGTTTGAGATAAACTATGCTGGTTGTGATTCGATGGAACAATTGGTTTTGTCAATGTTTGAAATATGCCTTGAAGTATCTTTCCACATACCTTTTATACCACTATTTGATAGCTAGTGTATATGTATTTTTCCATAAATATAATGACATGGGATGTTTTTGTTGTACCACTTTACTGCTTACTGGTTAGTTTCCTTGCCATTGTTTTCTCACCATAGCAAAATTATTAGGACAAAAAATAGGTGTGAGTTTGGAAGTAAATGCAAGTGATGAAAAAATAATATGATATCACGTGATGCTGTAAATTTTTATAGAAAACACTAAAAGACGTGGTCTTTTATTGTACATTAGCACTGTTCACCACTACTATGGATATTAACTGTTCATAATTTTTCATTTTAGTCCTCAAATATTTTTTGTGATTGTATTCTTTTCGGGACAAATTAAAGGATAATTGAATCAAATTTGTTGACTAAAGACAAGATTGAAAGGAGGAACAAAGTGGAAAAGGCACTGAAAATGGATGATGGGTTTAAAGTTTTTACAGAAAGTTTATTTTAGTCCTTAAACTTTACAAGTTATACCTATTATGTACCTCCATATTTTTCAATTTAATTTTGGTACAAAAGTTCATTTTGGTAATTTATTAGTTCTTGATTTGAGAGAGAGAATCGATGTTGACACCAATTTTGACCGCCAAAATGGTCTGTCTTGGTGTCCACGGGTTCTGTTTACTAAGGAGAATTCCATTCAGGTTCTATATTTGCTTGTTTTTTTTATATATATAAAAAGCTATTTATAGGTTTGTCAAGATGTTTAGGTTGCTTTCTAGATGTATAAAAAATATTTTGCATGTATTTAATTTTGAAGAGATTACTCTAATTCATCTATAATTTTTTTTATATTTTATATAATTGAACTTTATTTAAAAAAAAAATATATATGGATAGTATTTTTAATAAATGCAATCATGCAAGATATTTTTTTATTTTGATTTTATTCAATCAACTTTGTGCGTGTCTGCCTTTACCATCATTTGATTAAATGAATAATTGATTTTAATTCAGTCATTGAAAACAATCTAGTAAATTATTTATGTTGTGATATTAAATATCTTAATATAAATCCGCCTCTTGACTTTTCCAGATATGTATTTAGTTATAGTTAATAACTTTTTTTTCTTTATTGATATTGATGGTTCTCAATTTATTTAATTAAATGCATGCATAAACTTTTTGATTTACACTTAATATTAAAAATGTTGTAAAAGCTTCCATATTCAATTTTTTTGTTAGAAAAAAAATATCCAGCTCGCGGCAGAGCATGCGTCAAATAGCGAGTCTAATTTCTACTTACTGTGATATATAATTTAGATAAACAATACCCTGCTATTACTCTCTGCATGCGAGTGTGTGTGCCTCTTTTCCAAGATTTAATTTCCGGTTCTTCCCCCTTTATTAGTCTGTGATTTTAACCAAGTGATCCAATGGCTGTGCCTCGCCGACAGGATTTTTCACGTGCTATTTTCTTACCAGACCTGTAGGGGAGGGGTTGTAACTACATTTTTTTATTGGTTTTTATGATTTGATAGAAAATGCTTCAATTTTATTTCATTTTGTAGGTTCTGTAACCCAGGGACCTCCATGCATTGTAGACATGAAATGGCATTGGATGCAAATGGAAGGAAACTACTGGTAACATCTAGTTCAGTAAGAGCACCCATTTATCAGGTGAAGCTCTCTACCCTCCTCACTCAATACCCCCAAGGCTGACCTCAACCAACCCATCACGATCATTTTATTTTTTAATAACTTGTTACCAATCTGACCATTTGATTTTATCACCTTTGCATCACTTGATTTCTAATAATCATTTTTCCTATATATGTAATTGGCTCAGGTTCGAGGGTATACAAATGGTCTTAAAACTCTTCCACACAGTGCAGCTATAACAACAGTGGATTGGCACCCGACTTTACCCATTTACTTAACTGGATCTGCTGACAACTCTGTTAGAGTGACATCTATATTTTAAGTACCCAACTTTTTTTTATCTGTTTTGATGTGTTTTGTCTGGTTGGTTGGATGAACATGAATTTCACTCCTGGTTATGGCATGTCAAATGTTTTGGCATGGGTTTGATTCATGATTGCCGAGGTTATGATGAAGGGAAAGTGGTTCTTATGTTGTTTGGTGTTGAATTCTTTGTATCATAATGTCAACTCCATTTTTTCTCTACTTGTGATGTTTTGAATTATTTGTATCATAATGCAACTCCTATTTTTCTCCGTATTCAATACATTGCTTGATCTCCTGAGTTCCAGGTGCTAACCAAATCTTCTGTTTTGATAAGAATCCCCAAGATTTCCAGCTATAAATTAAAACATCCAAACAAAGCATTTGTGAGAGAGAAAAGGCAAGCTTAATTTAATTATTTTATCTAAAGAAGCAAGCTTGTTGAAAACAAATTTACGGATTACTATTACCTTGCCAGCTTTGTGAGAGAGAAAAGGTCTGCATGGCAGATAACCGGAGACCCCCCAAGAGCATACAGCAAATCCGATTCCCATACCAGTATAAAACCATTTCTGGAATTCATCGACATTTTCTTCGCCGCCATCATTTGCTGGTAGACTTCCAAGTGACATTTTGGGGTGATTGGGGGCCCCACAAAGTGAAGGATTACCAATTAAAGCCGAAGCAGTGAAGCTCTGAAGCTGAGTGCTTGACGGAATTCTCCCGGACAAGTTATTACAGGACAGTTCAAATGGCTCAAAAAATTTATATCACCCAGGGAGGTCAGGATTCTGTCTGATAACCGGTTTTCTGAAAAATCAGGCGATTGCAACTAATTCAACTGACCAATCTTTTCTGGCATTACTCCAACCAAATTGTTTCTTGACAAATTCAGCACAATCACCTCTAACAATGCTGTTATTCCTTCAGGATTTTCTCCCCTTAATTTGTTTCTTGCAGATTTAAATAATCCTCAACAATCCAAGATTCCGTCCATACTCGTACTCACTTCCTTTCCATTCAACCAGGGCCTTGTTCATGTAGTAGTCTCTGAAATCTTTTTTTTTTTTTGGATTCGAGGAAACCTCACCCCCCGAAAGCACACTTTGTGGGCCCAGATGAACGAGTAAAAACCCGACTGTCCGAGGTTTTTACAAAAGATGCACGCTCTGACTCGAACTCGAGACCTGCTGTGTAGATCTCAAGTCCTTTGTCCATCATGCCACGCCCCTTGGGAGCTCTGAAACCAGCTGTACCAGATGTCATTGATACTGCGTAAGAATTCTCAATCATGTTTTCCAATTCACCTTCCTTAACCATGGAAGTGAAATTGCTTAGGAACTTTGGTATCGTTCCAGAGATGTTATTGACGGAGAGGTCAAAGATTTGAATTTTTGCAAGTTGACATAGATGCAGCTGTATGATTCCAGAGAACTCGTTAGAATACAGGGAAAGGAATATCAAAGAAGATAGGCTTTCTCCTATCCAAGCTGGTATCTCTCCTGACAATCCATTTACGCTTGGGTCCAAAAATATCAGCATGTTGCAATGATTTAAAGATGGAGGCAATTTTCCAGAGAGGCTATTGCTGTGTAAAGTCAATGCTTCAAACCAAGACAACGATCCTATTGAGCTAGGAACCAAAAATGGGTTATTTCTTTAACTTAATTAATGAATTTGTTGCAAAATCAAGCTTCAATTTAAAGAGACTCTTTCCAATAGTAATAGAAAAAAATCACAGAAGAAAAAATGGATGAAGAAATTGCCTGAGAATTTTTTATTAGCTAAATTCATGATATTTAGCTGCGGCCACTCTATAAAACAATCAGGAAGCCTCCCGGATGATAGGTTATTTGAGAGATCAAGAAAGCTCAAAGCCCGACTCATGATCTTACTACATATAACAGAAATTGACCCTATAAACTGATTGTTCGAAAGATTTAAGGATGTTGTGCTCGAAGGAAATACTGGCAATGGACCCTCAAATTGGCTTGAACTAAAATCATTACCAATGTATAGAGGATATTCGGATGAATAATTTGGAAACATCCCACTCATCTGGTTGTTGGAAAGGTTTAAGGAAGACAAGTTAGGGGATAGATTCCAAAACCAACCACGAATAGTATCTGAAATTCTGGCACCTGAGATATCAAGTTCAGAAAGATTAGTTTGGCTGGCAAGCCATTTAGGGAAACCAGGCACCATATCAGATAAATCCAAATGCTGTAATTTTGAGAGATTCAGGATATGAGCTTCAGATATAACTCCTTCCAAGGAGTTGAAACCAACATCTAGATGCTTAGGCTCTGATAGGCTTACAATAGTCTCAGGAATAATCCCATTTAATCGATTTTATTAAATTGACAGCACACTCAGAGATGGAAGCATTGTAAAATCAGGTAATGATCCTATCAGTTGGTTTTCCCCTAGATTAGGACAATAATTTTAGAATATTGTTGAAACCATGTTAAAGAGCCATTCAATTGGTTGTCAGAGAGGTCCAAGACTCTCATGTTAGAGAATCTTGTAATATCGGGTAATGAACCATGAAGTTGATTACCACATACTTTCAAGATCTTCAATGATTTATCTGTGCATCCTTTTAATTTTCGAATGAACTGAGAATGATCGCCGGTGAAGGTCCTTTTATTCTTGCATGCAGTCACTAACCTGACTAATGTTAGTACGGTTAAAAATATATAAATCATATTCTATAGCCTCAAATTAAAATTTAAGTTTTTAGATGAGATGATTTTTTAATATGGTATTAAAATCTTGTTGGCCTGACAATCATGGATTCGAATCATATGACCCTCATTCTATTTGATAAAAATTAAATATAAGATGGTGAAAGTCTATGTTTTGAACTCAAAAGATTTTCACTTAAAATAGTATATTAGAGAATAATATAAATCTTATTCTAAAATCTCAGGTTTTTAGACGAGATGATTTCTAAGGCTCTGTTTGTTTGCAGGAAAGTGGTTTCCTTTTGGAAAGTGAATTCCGGGGAAAGTGAATTCCGATGTTTGGTAGTGTTATGGAAAATGAACTGGAAAACACTTTCCAGTGTTTGTTTGTGTTATGGAAAATGAAATGGAAAATAATTTATTAATAAATTAATTTTTTTTCAAGTTTATCTAATATATATAAAATATTTAATCACTTAAAATAAAAAAATGAAATCTAAAAAGTATAATGATGAATTTTTTTATTATATCCTATATTCATACATAGCTTATTTTATAAAATATAACAATATATGTCATATCATATTATAGAGAAATAAGCTTGTGAAATATTTTTTAAGTAAAACTTATTAATATATATTTTTTCAATTTTAAAAGCTTAAAATAAGTTTTTTTTTTTCATATGAAGTCACACGTCATTGTTTTTCATCAGAACGGATTTTTATCTATATATATATATATATATTTTTTAAAAAAAATTAAAAAATTCAGAATGGGCCTGTCCCAAACTAAATGGGCCGACCCAACCAATGTGGGCCAAAAGGGCCCAACTATGCTAGACTTGGGCTGGGCCGGGATCAGCCCAGCCCAACAGTTCATAAAACGCTCAAAACGCAAAAACAGTGCGTTGCACCCGTCGTTCTCTCAAGAATTTATTCTGCCATGTTACTGTTCACGTGAACAGTAACATGGCCGACTGTGACGAGAGGGTGAACGACCGATACCTACAGGTAGAGGAGGCCGAGGTGGTTCATCCTGTGGTGGTGGCGTCTGAAATGGTGGCCTGTGGTGGCCGGAGGCAGCGTTGGAAGGTGGCGGTACTGTTCACCGACCACGACGAGAGCTTCAACGGAGGATACCGACGGGTAGAGGAAGCCGAGGTGGTTCTTCATGTGGTGGTTTCATCGTAAATGGAGGCCTGTGGTGGCCGGAGACAGCGTTGGAAGCTCTCGGCTTCCATGGCTGTTCTGTTTTGGGCAGAGAGAGAGAGTTGCATGCAGAGTCATCTTCTTCGTCGTGAAGGTGAAACATGCACTGTCATCTTCTTCGGACACAAAGAGGAGAAGGAAAGTGTTTTCCTTTTGATAAGGAAAGGAAAACACTTTCCTGCGGGTTCTTTCAATTTTCTTGTTGACCGGAAAGTTAAGGAATTAACTTTCCTTTGACTACCTTTCTGGATGGTTGCCAAACATTGGAAAATGAGGAAACTGAATTCCTTGAAACAAACAAGGCCTAAATAAGTTTCACTGTGCTGTAAAGAATAAAGTTTAGAAAAGCAGTGGAGGTTTCAAATTTAACGTCGGTGCTGTTTTTCTGAGGTCAAGGGACTGCAATCTTGAGAGGCTCCAGAGCTGATGTGAGAGAGTTGCAATAAACCCGTTGGACGAGAGATTCAAGTATCGCAAGCTACTTAGGTCTAAAATGAAATTTGGGAATGGATTCCCAAGAAAATCATCGCCACTCAGGTCCAAATGAGGCAACTCAAGCAATGAGTTATTGATCGTACCTCTCAAACCTCGGATCTCAGGATGCCAGTATGGCTATATGGATTCTTCAATCTTCTTATCTGTCAATACTCTAACAAGTATGTCAATCCGAAACGAAGATCAAGCAAACTAACATGACCCGCCCTCCTGTCTTTTCCCTCAAGCCAGACACGATCTATGGACTGGATTTAGATGAGCTGGTCCTCTTCGCTGAAGGTTTTCATCAAGGATGTTGCTGTCATTACTAAAAAGATATGATTTTGAAGTGGTATAAAGTATGCATCAGTGAAGAAAGATGCATAAAAAAATGAAAAAGAAATGAAAACTCTCCATCATTGGAAGTGCAACACAATGGATTATGCTTTGCTCACCTATGGACTTGTATGAAAGGAATGATTGGTGCAGCTGCTCGTTAGGAAATTAGAAAACTATAATTGCTTTTTGTTTTTTAAGGTTTGGTCAGCAGGAACTGTTCTTCATGCTTTCAATATTTTCCAGGGTCCTAATGATGCTACGTCTGCAGTAGAATACGTTAAATCCATACCCCTGGTGTCCTAAAGCAGCATTTCATTCTCTTACTGATCTCTTAAAGTTTCGCAACTTTTTCTCCATGGAAAGTCTGTTAGCCTCTAATTGTCACCATTTTTAAAATTTCAAGAATCAACCTGGGAAAGCCATTTGCCATATCAAACTTGGAGATTCTTAAAGATTTTTTCAGCAATGTTTCTCAGGCATTCTCTTACTTCCATACAAAAAATAACAAAAGCCATAGAGAATTCAGTTAGCAGGAACTGGTAAGTAATCAAGCAAAGAAGAACTGGAAACAAAATGAGGAATCTCAACCTCAAGCTTGAGGAACAAGATGCAGAAGGCGAGGATCTTGTAATAAGAAAACCAACTTTCAACACTCCAGTGACACAAGCTTCTTGCTGTATAATTTTATCTTGCAATAGGAAAACACTATATTAAAGTCTTTTTAATGCACTCAAAAAAGATAAAATGATGTCCAAAAAGACATCAATTTCATGAGAAAACAAGTAATATTGAGTCATATTTTTTTTTAAAAAAAAACTTCTAATTGAGTGTTTTTTGTGTGTAACTTTGATGTATAAGAAGATTATTAATTTATATATCAAGTACTACCTATATGTTTTTTTTTTTTTTCTGAGTGTGTTTGGGAGTGTGGTTACATATGTTTTTTAAAGTACTTTCCGTTCAAAAATACATTAAAATGATATTTTTTAAAAAAAAATAAAAAATAATTTTGACATGAACACGTCAAAATGATCTAAAAACACCAATTTTTTTTAATTTAAAATAAAAAAAATCATTTTTTTAAAAGTATTTTTGAAACGCAATGTCAAACACTTCCTAAATATATTACTGTGAATTATTATTTTACCATATCGATCCAAGTCAATACCAAATAGAAAATATTATTTAATTAATGCTATTAATTTATCAAAGTTATACTGTATTTATTTTATTTTTTATTTTTATTCTATAATCAAATATGTTTTTGTTTCCTGTATAATTGTCTTTCATGTCCTAGAATACTAACAAACACAACCTAAAAAACTAGTATTCAAAAGAGTAAATTACTATTTAAACCTTATGTTTTAGCGAATTAATCGGTTAGTCCCACTAGTATAGAAACAAATTAATAACTCAGTCCATTTATTAATTAAGTGTCAATAATAAAGAGTTGACCTATCGCCAATTTAATGTTTATACTTAGAGTAAATTATTACTTACTCAATGCAAGGTGATAAGAAAACGAAGAAAGTAACTCACTAATCAACAAGAACATGTTGTCCATGTGCAATATAATTAAACCCTAATTAATCTAAAAATTGTTAGTGGCATTTTCTAATTGTGTAGCCAACTGTAATGCTGCTGCTATGAGCTGAATTTTTTTTTAAGATTTTTTTTTTTCTTTTTAGAAGTGTAGGAAATATTGTTTTTAAATTTAATTAATCCATTACAGTTAACAAAAGAATCGTTAGAATTTGCATTGGAAACTATCCAATGCGAATTTGTGGTTGCTAATTTATATGTGACGGATTATCCATTACAGATAAATTAGCAACGGAAAATTCATTACAAAAAAAAAAAATAGCAACAGATATTTCGTTGCTAATGTCCGTTGCTGAGTAATATTCAGCGACATAATTTCTATTGTTGCGCTTTGTAAGGCTATCAAATATCCGTTACTAATTTTCGTTGCTGACTATTACTATTGTTCAGCGATGGATTTCTCATTGCTAAACATGAAATTTTTCCGTTGCTATAATCCATTGCTAATTGCCCCTTTTTTTAGTAGTGGATCTAAAACATTAATTAATTTTTTTTTTTTAATGAAACAGAGTTTAAAACTCAGTCTGAAACACCCTACCAGGTTTCTTCTCTTGCACTTACATAGAATTATTATTAACACTTGACAGGTCCAGTTGAGTATAAAAGAATTAAAATTAGCCACAACGTGTCACAGCTTTTGACCAGCTTAATGTTCGTCAAACTTTCAAAAAAACCAATAATTTAATCATCCACTGATCAATTATGAATATACTAGTGTGTTTTCTTAATTAAAAAAAATGCCTATTGCATAAAAGAAATACCTTTTGAAAGAAATTCAACTGAAGGTAACATGAGAGACAGAGAGAGAGAGAGAGGATCATCAATCATGTGATGCTAACTTTTATATCTGGGAGGAATTATTAGGTAATTTTGAAATAATATTTTTATTATGTTGGCATTTTTTTCTAGTAATAAGGACGACTTCATAAAAAAGACTTTGCACACAGACCATGGAGAACATGGCAGAGACACTCCAAGCATCCAGAAGAGATAGTTATTTTTTGGTTGATTTTGAAAATATTTTTTATTTATCAATATATTAAAATAATAATTTTTAAAAAAAAAATTAATTTTGATATGAGGACATAAAATAATCTAAAAACATCAAATAAATTAATTTAAAATTAAAGCATAGTAATTTTTTTCAAAAATATTTTTGAAATGCAATGACATACACCCGAAGATTTCTATAAGCACAGCTCGTTCTTCAATTAAATTTTGAAGATTTCTATAATTTTGGAATGTTTAAGAACCTGGTAAAATATTTTTCTCCATAAGCTGTGTCAAAAAGTCTCCGATGCTTTTATCTGCGCGAAGTTGACTTTTGGATGAGATCAATTACAGGATCATAGCTCTCTATAAGACCAAGACAATACATTTCCTGCAACGCAAACAGAAAAGAAAACAGAGGAAAATGGTTCCATACACATCCATTATTCCAGTGTTTCTAATCGTCCTTTTATTTCCTTCGTCTGTAGTTTCCCTTCCAATTCAGGGTAGATTTCTAAAATGTCTCTCGATAAATTCTGAATCTTCCTTTCCTTTCTCAAGTATCTTGTACACTCCAAAAAACTCTTCGTTCACTAATGTCTTGCTATCTACTGCTCAAAATCTCAGGTTCGCATTGCCGTCAGTACCGAAACCTACGTTTATTTTCACACCATTGGAAGAATCCCATGTCCAAGCTGCTGTTATTTGCTCAAACCAGCTTGGAATACAGATTAGGATCCGCAGTGGAGGTCATGACTTTGAAGGAATCTCTTACACCTCTGTAACTGACGCACCTTTCATTGTGGTGGACCTGGCCAACCTTCGTTCCATTAGCGTTGACATCAAGGAGAAGAGTGCGTGGGCTCAAGCAGGTGCTACAGTTGGAGAACTTCACTTCAGAATTTCAGAGAAAAGTAAAAATCTCGCCTTCCCAGCTGGTGCTTGTCCCAGTGTAGGTCTTGGTGGGCACCTGTCAGGAGGTGGATATGGTCCCTTGTTTAGAAAATATGGCCTTTCTGCAGACAATGTCATCGATGCTCGTATAGTTGACGTTGATGGAAATCTCCTTGACCGGAAAGCCATGGGAGAAGATCTTTTTTGGGCAATCAGAGGAGGTGGAGGAGCCAGCTTTGGGATCGTCACTTCCTGGAAAGTAAAACTGGTTCCAGTACCATCAACTGTGACAGTTTTTAGGGTTCTCAAGTTCATGGATCAAGGTCTTACCAAGCTGCTCTATAGATGGCAACAAGTCGCTCATAAATTTGACGTGGATCTTTACCTGATCGTCGGCGTACGGCCGGCTATTGCTAGTGCCACAGGTAAAAAAACTGTGAGAACTGTCTATAGTGGTTTATTTCTTGGTGATACCACCAGACTCCTCAAAGTGATGGAAAAAAGTTTCCCTGAATTGAATTTAACAAGGAAGGATTGTATTGAAATGGACTGGATCAGTTCAGTTCTCTATGAAGCTTTCTTCCCCGCAAATTCAACTCCTGAAGTCTTACTTCAACGGAAGAATTTGTTCCCAGTTTACAGCAAGAGCAGGACAGACTTCGCCAGAAAAATCATAAACGAAACCGCACTTGAAGGTTTATGGGATTTTTTCATTCAAGAAGATAAACTCGCTACCTTATTGGTTCCTTATGGTGGAGTGATGGATAATATTTCACAATCTGGGACACCTTTTCCTCACAGAAAGGGCATCTTGTTCATGCTTGAGTACGCGACCAGCTGGAATGATCCTTCGGAGAGTGCAACTCATATTGAGTGGGCTCGGAAGGTTTATGAGTACATGACACCTTATGTTTCCAAGAATCCGAGGGAAGCATATCTAAATCACAGGGACCTCGATTTGGGCATGAGCGAGAAGGTCAACTGTGGTGTTGAAGAAGCAAGGGTTTGGGGTGCTAAGTACTTCATGAATAACTTCAACAGATTGGTTAAGGTGAAGACCAGAGTTGATCCTGACAATTTCTTCAGGCATGAACAGGGTATCCCACCTCGTCGTCATCCTCGTTCTTGAAGAAAATGAGACTGTAGGGGAGTTCTTGGCTTGAGAAAGATTGTTTAGATCTCTCCTAGGTGTGTTCATTAATTAGTTATGTGTCCTAAATTAACATGAATAAGATATTGAGCTTATCAGTCACAAATTGGTCATGCCCTCTTATGATGTCATGAGCATTGCATAAAATATTTTGAGACTCACATGCATCCTTAATTTAAGAATGTTTATTCAAATAATTCCGCGTTAGTCAACAAGAAAATATTGGTTTTCTGCATTCTCTGGAGAGCGGGCATGCACCAGTTGTTAAGACGTAGAGGTTAGCGACAAAAGCCGATGAATTAAAACTCCGAAGCTGAGTGATTGATGGAAATTTCCCGGACAGGTGATTGTAAGAGTGGTCGAAGTAACGCTTAGGGTTAGATCAAACCTGGTCTTGTTTTGATGTTATTGCTCCGTACTACTATGATGTGAAAGCAGTTTTTGATATCTAGTCATTTTGGTGCTCGTAGATTGAAACTGTTTCGATTGATCAATCTCTTGAGGGATGATGCCAACCAATTTTTTTCTCCATAAGTTCAGTATACCTTGAACTAAAGGACTTGTTATGTAATCGGGGTTTCTCCCAGCCTGATCAACAATCGGCAATCTGTTGTCTGCTTTCATGGCAGGAATTAGATTGCAGGGAAAGAAGTATCATAATGACAGGCTTTCTTCCATCTAAGCTCTTTTTTCTCCAGAGCCTAGACAACTTGTTTCATCTCAGGTCCAATATTTCAGCATCCTGAAATTCTCTGACAGGTGATTCTGCAGGAAGGTTTCATGTTCAAGCAGAAACAATGATCACATAGAATTTTGTATTTCACTTGACAAAATGTTGCAAAACAATCTTGTTCATGTAGATAGCTTAATGTATGCACAACGATCATTTTCGGTTCGGTTCGGTTCGGTTCTATCAATAAAAACAACAAAACTGGGAAAAAAATTCAAAAAAAAAAAACCCCGAACCGGACCCGGTTTAAAACGACCAATTTCAGTTCGGTTTTTTTAGGCCTACTTTAACCAAGTTTTCCCTTCTCCCATTTAACCAAAATGAAAGCAAACCAAAACATTTGAACTGAAATTATTTAATTCTTCAATTTTCAATCAGTGTTATTATTTTATATAAGCAACATAGAACTTTACCAGTTTGTACTGGTTCAGAGAGTCCATCCCAACGAAAGACTAACACAGTATTAAATATAGCCGGAAACTAGAACAAATTATGCACTGCAGCAATGTTTAGAGAAGAACTTAAAATGACGGTGAAAATCATCTCCAAATGCTCAAGATCATTCAGCATATCACTTGTGCATCCTTTCTTCCACTTTTATTAGAAAACCAGCAATAGCATTGAATCTTGCACCAACTACAGGCATACCTGTATATACATCGAAGTATTTTCAAAATTAAGCAGAAAGAAAATATTGGATGCTTCAAGTAGAACTAGATGATTCAAAGGGAGAGTGTGATGTACCAATATAGCAACAATCAACAAACACCGATGATACAGAACTTCTCCACAGGTAAAAGATTTTTGGGCAGTAAAGAATCCTGATGCCAGAAACAGTAGTAGGAAACAAATTACAAGTCTATAATATTTGTTTTCACTTAATTATGAGCAATTTGAACCAAAGCCGATTCTGGAGAACCAAAAAGAAATGAATAACCATGTTACCTTGTAAGCCATGTCTGAAAAACTCAAAATCTAACTGCAAGAATTTGGCAGTGCTTTTTATCTAGCCTTATGAGCTGCCAGTATCGAGAGAGCAAACCCCATGATCCATCCAAAAACTGGAAATAGGCATGTCTCCATGATCGTATAAGCAGTAAAGCACCTGAAAGTCCGCAAAAGAATACACAAAATCCATTTTCCATGCCAGTATAAAACCAAGCTCTGAACTCATGAACAGTTTCTTGATTGTCTTGGATTACATCATTCATTAGAGGAGTTCCAGGCAAATCATCTCCGAGGCATTTATGGGTGACTGGTAGACCACACAATGCAGGATTGCCTTTAAAAGCTGAAGCATCAAAGCTCTGAAGCTGAGTGCTTGATGGGATTTTCCCAGACAAGTTATTGTAGGAGAGATTCAAGTAACTCAGAAAAGTCAGATCACACATTGTGTCTGGAATTGCACCAGAGAATTGATTTCCTGACAAATCAAGAGATTCTAACGATTTCAACAGCCCAATTGTTTGCGGGACTACTCCAGTCAAGTTATTTCTTGACAAATTCAGTGCAACCAACTCGTGAAGGCCACTTATTTCATCAGGAATTTCTCCAGATAAATTGTTGCCGGCAAAATCTATGACACGCAACAGTCCAAGATATCTCTCATACTCATAATCTCTTCCCTTCCATCGAACCCATGCCTTATTTATATAGTAGCGTCCAGAAAAAATTGCTCCACCTCTAATAGAAGTAAAGTAAAGATTGTAAATGATAGTCTCTGCTTCTTTCAGAACCATAGCAGTTAGATTATTGAGACACTTTGGTATGGCTCCAGAGATGGTGTTTTGGGAGAGGTCCAAGATCCTAAGATTTGTTAGTTGACATAGATGTAGTGGGATGCTTCCATTGAATTCATTAGATTGAAGGGAAAGGAACATCAAAGATGAGAGGCTTTCTCCGATCCAAGCTGGTATTTCTCCGGATAATTGGTTTCTACCAAGGTCCAAAAATTTCAACATGGTACAGTTTTTTAAAGACATAGGCAATTCTCCATAGAGGCTATTGTTATTTAGACTCAATGTTTGAAGGGAAAACAATGATCCAACAGAGCTTGGGATTTCTCCTGACAAATTGTTGCTAGCCAAATTCAGAACAGCCAGTGTGCTCCAATTCATGAAACAATTTGGAAGTTGTCCAGTTAACAGATTGTCTGACAGATCAAGGAAGCTCAAGGTCTCGCCTGCAATATTGCATATATGTGAAATCGGCCCTGAAAACAAATTGTTAGAAAGAATCAATGAGGCTGTGTTACAAGGAAAAGCTGGCAGTAGACCCTCAAACCGATTAAAACTCAAATCAAACCCAGGGAAGGTATCATCAACTGCATCTACTGATGAAAAATCTGGCAGTGATCCCCTCATCAAGTTGTGAGATAGATTTAAGAAAGCCAACTTAGGCAGTAGATTCCAAAACCAATTAGGGACGATATCTGAAATATTAGCACTGGAGATATCTAGCAAACGGACATTTATCTGAGTTCGCAACCATTTTGGGAAACAAGGCCCCAAGTGGCATGAACCAAGACGAATGTTGTTCAATTGAAAAGCAGGGTCCCAATCGGATTTGAATCTCAAAACTAGGGAATTATTAGACAAATCCAAGTGCTTTAATTTGGAGAGATTAGAAAAATGTCCGCCAGACACCAATCCTTGCAAAGAATTAAAAGAAACATCCAAACAGTCAAGCTTGGAAAGGAATCCAATACTTTCTGGTATAGACCCGTTCAGCTGATTATTCGAGATATCTAATTCTCTCAAGGAAGAAAATCTAGCAATATCAGTCATTGAACCATGGAGTTGATTCTGACATAATCTTAATATCTCCAGCGAGCTCTCTGTGCGTCCATATAAGTTTCGAGTGAGATCAGAAAGCTTCCCGGTGAGGTTGTTGTGGCACAAATCTAGCGTATGCAAGCCGCACATCTCCCCAATAGATCTTGGAATGCCACCTTCAAGCTGATTACGAGATAGAACAAGATTTGTAAGAGCACCCATGTTTCTGAATCCATCCGGAACCAAACCTTGTAACTGGTTACCAGAAAGGTCAAGGTCCACAAGGCTGTTACTAAAGTTATACAGCCAGGGGTAAATTGCAGAAGAAAGATTGTTATTTGAGAGATGGAGGACAGCAAGAAATTTAGAAGAGTTCATGAAAGAAAGAGGTGATGGAATTCTATCCGTAAGTCTACACTGATTCAATCGCAAGTCTTTTAGGCGAGGGAGGTTGGTAACCACTTGCAACCAGTCATTTACCTCGCTGAGGTTGGAACCACTCAAATCAAGATGCTCCAAACAAGAAAGATGAGAAAGCCAACCAAGATTTTCAACACTAGCATCAAAACTATAACTGAGATCAAGAGACTGCAATCTTGAGAGGTTCTTGAGCTGATATGGGATAGTTACAGTGAAAAGGTTGTAGGAGAGGTTCAGGTATCTTAGGCTGCTTAGGGAGCCGATGAAATGCATGATACTCTCATCAAAATTATTCAAACTCAGGTCCAAGTAATTCAAATGCTGCAGCTCAAGTAATGAATCACTAACCTTGCCTGCTAGAGGCGTAAAATAATGCTCATACAAAGGTGAGGAATGAAGGTTAAGTGAATTAACATGACCAGTTATGTTGTCACAGCCAACTCCTCTCCAGTTGCAGCAATCTCTTTTCTCTTCTTCACCCCCCCAAGAAGAAAGAACACCATATTCATCAATAATGCCTTCTTTAAACTTAAGAAGTGCTTGTCTCTCTCTCTCTATGCACCCATTTTTGTCCCCTGCTGCCCCTGCAATGAATCCAGGAAAGGGGATTTGCAACAATAAAAGCACAATAATTAAAACATAGTTTTTGGGCATTATTATCGCTATGAAAATGAAGCAAAAGAAACTTTTTTGTTGGGTTCTTATAATTATGATTTATGAGAAACCATTACCTTTTAAACATAAATTTCAAGTTAACTTGTCTTCCCCCCCTTTCTTTTCTTCAAGATAATAATAATGGTTGGCTCGACAACTCTAAAGTTATATAGAAGTTGTCTATGTAACATCCCACCATAAAAGCTCCCAACAAAAATTTCCGTATATTGTTGACTTGTTGTAAAAAAACCGAACTTGAATTCTTATCAACAAAGCTACAAATTAAAAGACAATCAAGTTCTCCCGTGAATGTCACATCTCAACAGCAACCCGCCACTTCTCTCATGACTATCAATATGTTTGTTTTGGGTAAATTAAGGTGTAATTTCGTTCGAAAAAGCTGCACATTGAAGGATATCTCATCTAAACTAAAGGGAAATGGGGGTGCGGCAAAACAACAAACAGCTTTCGTGCAAAAGCAATAAATAAATAGTCATCATCATAGTTGTGTGCAGGGAACGCGTGACCCATCCTGACATCAAGAATCAAACAGAGTCATCAGCCAAGTAAGAAGAAACCAAGATGCAATCCTCAAAATCCAGGTCGGTTCAGCATAAAAGCAAGCAATCCACCGCCAGCAATGATCACCCAAGGTAGACGGGTTCCTCTGTCATCAGAGACCTACTTACGGATTCACTTGTCGCCGGATATCTGCTTGTTCGACCGCCAGTGCAGTTGACACTGCTCTGCTGTTAACTCCAATGTTTGCCGCTGGTTGCCGTTGATTGGCTTTTCTTTTCCTTATATATTTCCAGGCCATCGGAGAAAATTTTATTTTTCTTTTATTATGTGTAATTCTACTTTCTTTTTCTTTTTTCATTCTTCTTAAAAATTTCTTTTTGCAGGTAAACTTCCACCCCCTCTGCTTTTTGGTGAGCTTGCGAATTATAGGGATGCAGTTATTAGCCGAATAAAATTACATAAAATATTAATTAAATCTAGGTTTAATTAAAAACATTGAGATGTTTATATGTGTAATGTCATCCCTATTTATTTTTAAACTTTTTCTATGGTATATATAAGTTGTTTTTGTTTGTTACTTCTATATTTTTTTTAATATAATAATGATAACAATGATTTTAAAATTTTCTAATAGCCCTTCAAATAAACCTAAAAATAAAAAAAATAAAATAAAATACAATGCCCTTAAACTAGCTTTTGGTTTTCTTTAAAAAAAAACACTTAAGGGTAATTATGTCATTTTAATGTTCAAATAAAAAGAAAAGATAGAAGAAGCCCTTTTATGCAAGTTTGCTTCTTCTTTCCTTAAGGGTGTTGTTAAAAAAGTGTGATAATTTTAAAAGGATGAAAACGCCCCTCACTAAAAGGTATACATTTTTTTTTTGTTTTTAAAGATAAAAAAAAAATCATTTTATCATGCCAAATATATATTAAACCAATTTGTCTGCAATCAATCTTGCAACCCCGTATAAAAAATGACTTTGCCTCAATTGCAAGTTTGTTTAGATTTTTTATAAGGGTAAAAATGTTATTTTACTACTTCAACAAAATATGAACCATTTAAGAAATATATATTTATATATATATATATATATATAATAAGATCTAAGATTAAAAGTATAAGGACCAAGATGAAAAACACATATATAATAAATGTCATTTAAATGATAAAATTTAGCTAGCAGTTCAATTCTCCTTTTACCTTCCACCTCGACCATATGTTGTGCCTGTTTGGAAGTGAGGTTGCTTTTGAAAGTACTTTTTTTTTAGAAATGCATCAAAATAATTTTTTAATTTTTTAAAAATCATTTTTGACATCAGCACATCAAAATCATCTAGAAACACCAAATTTTTTAATTTAAAATAAAAAATCATTTTTTTTTCAAAAACGCTTTCTAAACGCATTCTCAAATACTCTTGTCATCTATCACCAAAACCATAGTTCAATTCACCTTTTCATATAGTAAAGAATAACGAAACCACAGTTCAAATCACTGTCCATTACCGTTTGAAATTGCGATCTCATTTAGATATTCTATAAAATAATAGTCCTGGTGCACGTAAGTTGACCCGGACACCCCGATTATAAAAAATTAAATGGGAAAAAAATGTAAAAAATGTAAAAAAAATATGGGTACGAGGATTATTCATGGCGCACGTAAGCTGCCCCAGACACCCCAGTTATATAAAAAAAATGTATACGTGGGAAAAACTATCGTGGTGCGCATAAGTTGGCTCGAACACCCCGATTATCAAAAAACAGACAAATTAAAGGAAGCACGATAAAAAAAAAACACCTTTTCAAACAATAATGAACAGTGAAATTGTAAAAAAGAAAAAGAAAGTGAGTCCGGAGATTAATCGTGGTGCGCGTAATCTGATCCGGACACCCCTGTTATTAAAAAACAAAAAAAAGGAAGCCCGATTAAAAAAAAGGGAAAACACCTTTCAAACAGTAATGAACAGTGAAAATTACCATTCATTAATCCAAAATAATTGTTGTTGCTTGTGAGATTCGAACTCTTGCGCCCCGTATGTACTTGTCAGCACACGCCTTAACTACTCGATCAAGTGACTTTTTTGTTCAGTCTTAGTATACAAATAATAATTATATTATTATATAATTTCACTATTTTAATTCACAATACTCTTAATTTAGATGAAAACATTGTTCATTACTGTTTAAAACTCTGACCTCTTTTAACTTTATAGATGATAATAATAATAATCTTATAAAATATAAATTATAAATCTTATAATAAATAAATAATAATAGTACGGGAACAGTAATTTCCCTGAATAAGTTTTTTTTTTAATTAATTAATAATATCCCCACCTCGATGTGATTTTTCAAAGCTATGGCCCATCAATTAAGGAATTTAACTACCTATCTTGACTTTTCTTTAGCTTTGGGCACCGAAACTTTCGGTCACGTCTCCAAACAATTGCCAGCGTTCTCACTTCAGAGTTTAAAGTTTTTTTTAAAAAAATTAAAATATATTTAAATAATATTTTTTATTTTTAAAAAATTTAGTTGTTATATTATAATACCAAAACATTAAAAGAATTAATCTAAAATAAAAAAATCAACTTTTTTTTTAAATTAAAATATAAAAAGCAAACAGTTGTTAAACTACCACGTTCTAACACACCACCGCCCCCTCACTTTTTTAGAGAATGACGAACAAGATTATACCTTTACCTTTAATAATAACTTTAGAAACCGAGAAGAAGAAGAAAAAATAAAAGAAAAATATATATATCCACTTATTTTTACATTCAAAAGTATTTAAAAAAATAACTTTTTTAATATCTTAAAATGATTTTGACACAATGATATTAGAATTAATTTTTTAAAAAAATATTATTTCAAAATGAGAAATATTTAAAAAAAATAAAAAATAAACTTCGACATTGACATCCACACAAAAACAATTTAGTGTCTATTTGAAAGTGTAACTAAGGTTGTTTTTTAAAGTATTTTTTATTTAAAAATACATTAAAATGATATATTTTTATTTTTTAAAAAATATTTTTTAATATCATTATATAAAAATAATTTAAAAACACTAAAAAATTAATTTAAATTACATTATAAAAAATAAAAAATGACTTCTAAAATGGAATGACAAACAGTTCCTTCACAGGAAAGTAATTGATGTGATGCAAGTACTATGGGTAGAGTGGGAAAGTTTGACAAAAAAGAGAGAAACAGCAGGGCCATAAAGACATCATCACTCTGACTGAGCTTATCACGAGTTCATAGCATTTCTTCTTCTTCTTCTAGCTGAGTTCACTCTTAAAACACATCTAAGATTTTGAAGAATCTCTGGTAGAGAGATGAGTGACATCAAGTATGGCTATCCTTACCCTGCTCAAGGTATTTATTTATTTTTCTTTTTTCTTTTTGTATAAGCTCTTAAATTTCAGTCTATTTACAGGGGATTCCTTTTAGAGGATCATCTGAAAGTTGATTAATTTCTTTTTTTTTTAATCTCTATGCTGTTTTGGTTTCTTTTCTAGATTTTATGGTGGTTTAATTTCATTTTTAATATTTTTTTTACCTTTTGGCAGGTTATTATCAAGGGCCTCCAGTGATGGCACCTCCACAGTACTATGCTGCTCCACCACCTCGGAGAGAGCCTGGTTTCCTCGAGGGATGGTAATCTCTGGCTTATATGAATTACAAAAAAGAAAAAATATATCTTCGTTTATATATATATATATATATTTATATAAATATTTATTTATTGTTGCAGCCTTGCAGCTTTGTGTTGTTGCTTCCTGATCGACGAGTGTTGCTGCGACCCCTCCATGTTGTTTTTCTGAGAGAGCTAGCTCATGCTTCTTCAAAGAAAAATTATGGTTATGTGTTCAATGATAAATATTGGAAATTGATGAGAGCTGTTGTTTGTTGCCTTGGAACATTTTGCTCCAATTTATATTTGCATTTTTATGTTGTATTTACATTTTAAAATAATATTTTTAAAAATTATTTTTCATATTACAAAACAAATAAAAGATGTGGGATTTTGCACTGTTCACACACTCACAAAACACTGTGGATTGTGGCAGTGCACGCCCGAAAATGGCCCTCGAGCGCGCGGCGGAGAGGAGCTGGCATGCGGGGCCATTTTGGGTTTTTCCCTTTTTTTTTAAAAAAAAAAAAAAAATTCATTTATGAACAGTGCAATGACGGTTTCGTCCCCGGTAATAGGACAAAATAAGGCATCCGGGTGAGGGACACGCGTGTAATTGCGCGCGGCCGGACCGGCCCGGTCCGGTCCGCCGCAACTTTTTATTTTTTTATTATTTTTGTAAATGGCTAAAGATGGTTTTAACCCCCAATAAGACAAAAACAATGAATTGGGTCCAGGGTTAAAACGGTAATTGACCCTATTTTTTAAAATTTTAAATCGGCGTTTCTGGGGGCGTGAGGCGCACGCGCCAGACGGTTTCCCGTCTCACGCCCTGTTCAGGCGGCGCGTGCGGCCTCCTCCGGTGGCTGAAAATTGGATCCCGGCGGACAGAACGATGCGCCGCCGCGTGGTCGTTCTCCCGCGGTGGTGCGTGTCACCACCCACATGCCCGAAGACGCGGCGGGGGCCGGTTCAAGCCGCCAGCAACATTTCTCTCTCTCCGGAATGGCAAAGTTTCACTTCGGTCCTTCTACTTTCAATTTCCGGGTTGACTGTATATAACTCAATCAATTCGGTACAAAAGTTTCGATTTTTGCAATTTCGTCCTCTGATTTCAATTGACAATATATGTAAGTTGCATTTCAGCCCTTTGACTTTTAATTTTTTAATTTAAGCCCTTGATATTTGATTTTCATTTCAGCCCTTACACTTTTTTTTTTTAATCCCTACTTTTGTCCATGTATATATAAGTGTATTTATAATAATAATAATAATAATAATAATAATAATAATAATAATAATTTAATTATTTTTCATTCTTACTCTTTTGTTAATTTTTTTCCCTCCCGATAATTTGATAAGTTTTTTGTTTTTTGCCAGTAATAGCCATGGTGATTTTTTTTTATCTTTTGTTAAAGTTGCTAGAATATTTTTAATCTTTCATTTATTTTATAAGAATAGTGCTTATGTATTCTATTATTATAATAATAGTGATTATTTATTCTTTCATAATAAAAATAATAATAATAATAATAATTTTTAATTGGTTTTTCTTGCTTGCTATTTTGTTCATGCTTTTTATTTTTTTCCCTTGGTATAATTTAATAATTTTTGTTGTTTTTATTCTAGCAGCAATAATAATTTTAGATGTTAAGACTACAATGTTGCTATTGTTATAATATTTTAAATGAATATTGCTTCCTTTTCCCTGCTGTCTTTTTTTATTTGCTCTTGCTATGAATGGATTTTAATAATTTTATTATCTGCACAATAATCATTTCAGTAAGTTTTTTTTTTTTATTCAAATATTTTGCTCTTTTTTCTAATATTAGTGCGCGCTCTTTTGTGATCGTTTATAACGCAATGCCTATATTCTAAAAGATGTAATCTATGCTTAAACTCAGCTCAAAATTTTAAACATTTTATCTTTTAATCTATAATTTTTATTTACTTATATCATATAAATTAATCATTGTAGATTTAATTGTGTGAAATTATATACAAAAAAATACCCGCGGCAACGCGCGGGCACTTAACTAGTAATTATATAAAATTGAGACTTATACCCCTACCTAAGGGCAAGTCCACCGGGACTAGCCAACAGAGGAGACAAAGCTATATTTTAAAAAAAATAGCTCTTTTTGTTAAATTTGTCACTCCAACAGGGAGAGCCAAATGAAGAGGCAAAATGCCTCTTCTATTTTCGAGAGGCATTCCCACAGGTTTCAGCCGGGGAGCCAAAACCCAAAATCTGACCGTTGTGATATTTTTTACCGTTGCCATTGTACCAATAAAAACGAACATGAACACAGAAAACCAACATGAACACAGCAAATCAACATGAACACAGCAAACCAATTAATTGAAAAATTGCAAAAACACATATTTTACAGCAAACTCAAACAAGGAAAATCACAGCAAAATACCACAAATCCAACAAGTTGCATCTTCACTTCGTGTCAAATCTTCTGTCCACTGCATCATCGGTTTGTTTTCTAACTTAATCTATTTGTTTTTGTTCAAGTAGGTAGGTTTGTTTACAGAACCAAGAACTCATATAGAAATTAAGAGCAGAAGCTGAATTGATGTTTAAAGATGGGAGAGCAGAGCGAGAGGGAGCCGAGGGAGAGGGGGGAAAAGAGTAGAGTGAGAGGGAGAGGGACAGAGGCCAGATGGCCGAGAGGGAGAGGGACGGAGGCGAGATGGCCATGGGAGAGGGATGATGGCCGAGAGGGAGAGTGTGTGTGCGGCGCCTGGAAACGAAATGGGCAGAAATAGGTAGGGTTTCGTGTGTGGGGGGGGTATATTAGAGTATATTTAGGGAAAAGATGGGTAATTAATAATAATATTTAGTAAAAAAAAATAATATTTTTGATTAATTATGAAATTAATAAATTATGAATTTTTTGATCAATTAGATTAATTACATGTTTTAAATGTATTGTTAGATTTAAATATTGTGTAAATTTTGTATTTAGAATTGTTGTGGAGGTAATTAATAATAATATTTAAGAAAATAAAAGGAGGTCATTAATAATAATATGTAGTAAAAAAAAAATTATGTGAAATTGATAAATTACGAATTTATGAATCAATTAGCTTAATTACATGTTTTAAATTTACTGTTAGATGTTTAAACTGTGTAAATTTTGTGTTTAGAAATGGTGTGCATTTATTCGTAAATAGATATTTTTATCAGTTTTATTAATATTGTAATAAAATTTCAGTTAGATCGACAAGAGCAATAAGACAATGTATTTTTTTTTATGCAGATGGACTCAAATGTGCGAAATTCATTCACTAACTCTCCTATAAGCGCGTCTGAACAGTTTGATTCTCAACAAAGTGATCTTAATGTTCATATTACTAGAAGTAAGAACTTCTCACCGGAAGAAGATTGTTTACTTGTATCTGCGTGGTTAAATACTAGCAAAGATCCAATCACAGGAGTTGATCAACAAACAAGACAATTTTGGGCTCGAGTACATGCGTGCTTTGTAGAGAATGGAGGAAACTTGAATAATCGTTCCCAAATAAGCATCTCAAATAGATGGCAAGAAATAAATAGAGAAGTTGCAAAATTTGTTGGGTTTGTTACCCAAATTGAAAACCGTCAACAAAGTGGAACGACTGAAGAATCAAGGGTAATGTTATATTTTCAACATTTACATATTAAATAAGTTGTTTAACATATTTATTATGTAACATAGTTTCGTTTATTGAATTTGTTTTTCCAGATTAATGATGCTCGACAAATGTATGCTTCAGTAGTTGGCAAACGATTTCAACTGGAACATTGTTGGGTTATCTTGAAAAAAGAACCCAAATGGCAATTTGAGCGTGCAAGTCTTCATCAGAAGTCAAACAAGAAACAAAAAAATCATGGAAACGCAAGTCCAGCTACTTCAACTCCATCAACCGCTGATTCTGTTTCTTTAGGAGAAGACAGTGATACATTTTTTTTACCAAAATAGACCAATTGGTCAGAAAGCTGCAAAGGAACGACTTAGACGCAGACAAGGAAAAGAGAAAGTTGGGGAGACAAGTGTATCAACTATGTTACAACAATTGAATGAAACCTTTGTTGACATTGAGGAAAACAAAAACAAAGACAGAAAAATCATGTTGGAGCAACAAGCTGTATTGATTAAACAAAAGCAAGATAAACAAGAAATGGAGATTATGAAGATGGATACTTCTACAATGAATCCAATGGCTGCAACATATTTTGAAGAAAAAATGATGGAAATTATGGCAAAAAGGAGTACTAATTAATTATGTAGTTAATTTCATTGAATTATGTGTAATGGAATGTCTTTTAATTAATTATGTAAGAACTTATTGATTATTTGTTAATGTGTTAACTTTTATTTGTACTTTTTCTAACACTCGAAGATAATAAGTAACATTAATTAATTTCAAATACAAAAAAAAATACAATAACTTAAAAAAATACAATAACTTAAAAACATACAATAAGTAGCTTAGATGTAATGATTATCTACTCATTACCGTATTGTTTCCATAAATGTTCAATCAAATCAGCTTGCAATTGGGAGTGCGTAGATCTGTCCCTGATTCGATTATTATTGTTAGCGGGTTTCTCAAAAATAATTATTTAATTATATAACTTACTCATATTAATTGTATAATGAATTGTATAATTACACTATATACAAAATAATTGAATTTTATTTAAAATAAGTTTAGCCACAACACTGGGGTATTATTTTTTATATTGGCTTTTTTATTGGTATATTTGTTAATTTATTTTTAAAAAAAATAATCTTTAAATTTATGTTTTTATTAATATTTTTTATCTGATTTATTTATAGAAATTATTTTTTAATGGTGTTATGCATATTTGATTTTTGAGAAGATTGTTTTAATTCATCTATAATTTTTTATTTGTTTTTGCATCGAAGAATTTTCTTTTTTAAAATTACAAAATTATTTTTAATAAGTTAATTCAATAAGCACAATTATCTAAATATACTATCTTGCGAGATTAAATAACCTTCAATTTTCTAGTTTTATTTATAGATATTGTTAATATTATTTTTGATTTATTAACACTATAACTCTTGATTTATTTCATTCCATATGCATAAGCTTTTCAGAAACGTTTTTATATATGTGAAATAAAAACATTGAAAAGCATGCATGTATAATCTTTCTTTTTTTTGTGAGGGAGAATATGTATCCCCATAACACAGAGCAGGTCTAATGGCTAGCGTGTTCTCTAGCCTGAACCTCGTATAAAATAGACTGACACAATGCATACGCAAAAACCATTGACTGTTTCCCTAAATTTCTTTCTTTTTCATGTCTCATTTAAGGGGTGTATGGGAATATGTTTGTAAAATGTTTTTAAAAAAAATTGAATTTTTTTATTATTTTAAATTAATTTTTTTTAGTGTTTTTAAATTATTTTAAAGTGTTGATGTTAAAAATCATTTTAATATATTTTTAAACAAAACATATTTTTAAAAATAACTCCAACGGACATTTACTTGTGCGTGCCCTTGCTTTCGGACCAAGTCATCAGAGTGTTTAAGAACATGCCTCAGCTTCTTAGTTGTTTCCATCGAAATCTAAGAAGATCAGCACTTCCATGTGAAGTGCATGTCGTCTTCCTGGAAATTATTAAGAGCTTCAAGTCTTGGTCAAAGTCTTTGATAGACATTATCTTCCACAACAACTTGTGTTCTGGGGGGAGACATTATTTTATTTCATTTTCTATGGGAGCTGAATCTATTACTTTGATTTTTCTTGTCCCACTTTGTTAATCTCTTTTTAATTGCATTTATTGTTTCCATCTGCGAAACACTTTAAATTGCCAGTCTAGCCGTATAGCCTTATTAAGAGCAACTTCCTAGGCAGCTTCGCATACCCGCGTGGATGGAAACTGTAAATATTTCCTACATGAATTTTTAGCAGGCTTCTCCTACCTGCGCAGAGTGAAACCATCTAAAAAAATTTCAAAGTGGATCCTCAAAGTTTCCAAAACAATTTTACTTGAGAAGTTGCTCCTGGAGGCATAATTGCATTGGATCTATTTCTCTTGCATGTATAAATGATGACATGTTCTGGGCTCAAAGTGCAAAAACTAAAGTGTTAACTGCCAGACTACTTTTTATAAAGAGACCGTTGGAAAAAAACTGTTTTCAATACATCTTTCATTGGTATCTATTAGTACAATGCCCTCCAGACACCAAATTATTGACTCAGCAGGAGGAGGAAGTGTACCTTTATCCTCAGCTCAAACGGTCTCGGACTGGAGTTTTCTTTGAGACAAAAAATAATAATGAATCCAAGTGATTTTACCAAATAAGCTAGTTACTTTCCACAATCAATCTTCAATTGATCCAAATAATTATTATTGGCTGCACAAGTGATAGCCATATCTATGTCAAGAAGACCTCAGTGATATAAATGTTTCCGGATATATTCAAAACATTAGAGAGTATGTACAACTACATGTTTGTAGCAGGAAAAAATGAATCAAGAGTGAAAACTAGTTGATATAAATACCTCAAACACATTAAGCTCGCCTTTTACTTAAACGCCATGAATTAGGTTCATGGTATCTATCGTAGAGAGGTTCTAAGCGTTCTTGACGCTTTCGCTTGCTCATTTTTGTAGGATCTGCGACTTTAAAGAACCTGGGAGCTAGTTCCACAAGCCATTTGGGATCTATAACTGTGGCCTCACGCATATACTCTTTTGTAGTCATTACCAGCTCATGGTAGATGACCCAGTCTGGTTGTCTCTGGAAAAGAGCACTGCTGGGATGGATATAAACTGGCTGGTTCTCAACCAAAGTCCTATAACCCTCCTGTGGGTCCTTTCTAGCTGCATGAAAAAAGAATCCAGCTGCAATCGCTTTCCTTATCTTGGTAAAATTCTTCCCAGCACTGACGACATCTAATTTATACCTGGAATCCAACAACGGTGTTGAGTTAGAATCATGTAGACAAGCACGTTTGCACAGTAAGTGAGGTTTTTCTAGATCTACTATTAGCATTTCCTTATTTTAAATATCCAGCATATAAAACTGCTGGAAGAATAATTGTATCATAAGGGGGTCAGGAAGGAAAATAGCCAGAAACAATAACTGTTGCAGTTAAATGCATGGTAGGATTAGGAAACAACAATTTTCATAAGAACACACACAGAGTGAAAAGCTAGCAAATAAAATCAAGGGGTTAAAAGAGAATGTTGGGGTGGAAAGTTATTTACCAAAAACAACCAGTAGCACCGGTTAGAGGGAAAATGACCTTGAACAATCGTTAGCAACATTTATATGTAAATATCCTTGACAAAAGGTATTTACATGCTTGCAGGCAATTAGTTTTATCACTCAGCGCATTCACACAATTCAAGGGATGACAAATTCACCATATCTCAACAGGTTAGGAGAGTAATTAAATGTGTTGCGTACAAAAACACAAGAAGTTTACAGCCAAATGAGCCTTGACTTGGCTTGAGCAACTGGCAGTTAGTTGATAGTGCTCCCCCTGCCACCCCCATGAACAAGTGTAGGCATACTAATTGATTTGATGACAATAATCAAAATAATAATAATACAAAGCATACAATCCTAGACTGGCCAAAATTTATTTATTTTTAAAAAAAAAAGCAGAATGCGTCATGTATATCAGGACAAACATAACAGCAGATATCCAATGAACAAGCTTTTCATGCTAAAATGCTCAGTGACATGCATACCCGTAGAATCCCATAATTCACGATAATAAGGATATTAATAGCACTCTACAATGCTCAACCACAAGCATATTAGCCAAGGCCAAATATCATTGTTCTTAATCATGCACAAGTCTCAGAAAACTAATGACGAACATCAATAAAGAAAACATCGAGCAAGGATGATAAAAGATCATGAAAAAGATATTCATTAAAACAAAGGAGGTTGCAGATCTTACTTATCCATGATGCTTAGAAGCTGTTTTCTGACATCCTGTGCTCTCCTCAAGGATCGGGATTGGACAAAGTTCTCAAAACACCACGGTCCCGAAAAGTTCTTGGCTTTCCAAGCCTCATACACAGCAAGCAAAGTCAGATGGTCTCCCTCAGGCTGGAAAAACTTGGCCTTCTTCTGATCAGCTTGAGCTTGTTTCTCTCTAGGTCTGTAAAAGATGTTACCAGTTTGGATCATGGCAATGATAGTCAAAATCTCATCACTGCACCCGAGGTCTACACTACCCAGCAACATTTTAGATAATGGTGGATCCAGAGGAAATTCTGCCATTTTCCTCCCTAGTTTGGTCAGAAGTCCTTCCTCATCCAGAGCTCCAAGGCTGTATAGCTGTTCCATTGCAGAGATCAGGGCCTGCGGTGAAGGTGGATCCATAAAATCAAAAGACAATAGATCATTAATTCCCATAGCCTTCATTGTAAGCGTAGTGAATCCAAGATTAATTCTTTGGATTTCTGGAACCGAGGTTGGAGACATCTCATTGCGGTATGCACTTTCTGTGTAAAGACGATAACATTTTCCAGGCCCGGTACGCCCAGCACGTCCAGCTCGTTGCTTGGCAGATGCTTGTGAAATTGGTGTTATAACTAGAGAATCAAGCCCTTGTTTTGGATTATACACATTCTGCTTGGCAAACCCAGGATCAATAACATAAAATATCCCATCAATAGTCAAAGAGGCTTCAGCAATATTAGTAGCCACAACCACCTTTCTCTTCCCAGGTGGGGCAGGATCAAAGATTCTTGACTGCATTTCACTAGGAAGAGCACTATAAACAGGCAATATGATCAATTCAGGAACGTTTTTTCCTAATCCTTTCATCCTCTCATAAAGAGACTGACATGCAAAATCAATCTCCTCCTGACCTGTCAAGAATAGAAGTATGTCACCTTCAGGTTCTGTCAAGTGGATTTGCAAGACAGTAATCAGAGATGCATCTAAGTAGTCACTTTCTGGCTGTTTGGTGTACATTATCTCCACGGGAAATGTTCTCCCAGGAATCGTGAATATGTTACAGTTGAAGAAATACCCTGAAAATTTCTCTGCATCCAACGTGGCCGATGTGACAATCAAGCGAAGATCAGGTCTTCTCTTCACAAGTTTCTTGAGCAACCCAAAAAGGACATCAGTGTGAATGGTCCTCTCATGAGCTTCATCTAGCATGATCACTGAGTATTGAGAAAGGTTTTCATCAATCAGAATCTCCCTAAGTAGCATACCATCTGTCATGTACTTGATCACAGTATCTGGTCCAGTGCAATCCTCAAAACGAATAGCATAGCCAACTTCCTCACCTAAACGACAGCCGAACTCTTCAGCCACCCTCTTGGCTACAGACATAGCAGCCACCCTACGAGGCTGAGTACATCCAATCTTACCCCTAGTGGTATAACCTGCCTCGGCAAGATACTGTGTCACCTGAGTAGTCTTACCTGAACCTGTCTCGCCAATAACCACCAGAACCTGATTGTCATGGACGGCCTGAATTAACTCTTTTTTCAATTTGTAAATTGGCAAGCTCTGCCTCTGTTCCTGGAGAGATAACTTGGATCGCTGCCCAAATGTCAGTGCTTTCCCAAATGCATCCTTCTTCCATTCAGGCATGTCATAAGCAGATAAGCCAACACCACGCAGCTCTTGGGCAAGATGCCTCTCACCAGTCTCGGGCATTGGGTCTTCCCAAGGACGATTAAGGTCCTTTGGTATTGAATCAAGCATAGTCCTCTGCTGCTGCTCCCTCACTTCTCTCCTCTCCTTTATAAGTGCAGACTGCAGAGCAGCTGCACGACTCAACGAACCTTCAGGATTCTTAAAAATCTTAACTGGTGACATATCAACAGAATACCTAGTCTGCCCTTGCAGAAATGCAGGTTCATCCTCATTCATCTCAATCTCAAGCTCTTCCTCAACTCCGTCTTCTTCATAAAGCAGCCCATCTATTTCCTCATCATACATGGGGTACTCTTGCACGCTCAAAACCCCTGAAGCAATCAACTGTTTTGCTTCCCACTTCTCTGGCGAGCTCATTCTCTTTAAGGGTCTCCGTGATGGACCAGTATCCTCCTCCTCCACAATCCTAATCCCTGACAACCCCGTCCTCGGCACCGGCCCCTCCTTAGACGAACCCAAAGCATTACTCCTAAAACCATCCTCCTCACCAACCCTCTTCTTCAATGGAAGCAAATCTTTCCCACTATTCTGATCAACATCCCTCATCGAAAGACTCATCTTGTTACCTGAGACTGAGATCACCTTAACATAAACTTCCTGGTCCCTCTTAACCACGTCCTTTGCATTCCCAACTCTCCTAGTTGCAATCTGCGAAACATGAACCAAACCCTCCTTTCCCCTAAAATCACTCAACTGGACAAAACAACCTGTATCCATCACCCTCGACACCCTCCCCTTATAAACCCCATACAATTCCGGCTCACTGCTATTACTACCACCATAACCATGTTTCCCATTCCTTCTCTCCCTCTCACCTTCACCATACTCTACATCATGCTCATCTCTCCTTCCTCTATCTCTTCTCCTATTATCTCTATCATACCTATCTCTTTCTCTCTCCCTCTCACCTTCACCATCCTCTACATCATGCCCATCTCTCCTTCCTCTATCTCTTCTCCTATTATCTCTATCATACCTATCTCTTTCTCTCTCCCTCTCTCTATCCCTATCTCTCCTATCACTCTCTCTATGTCTATCATCGTTATCTCTTTCTCTATACCTGTCTTCATTCTCTCTTCTACTTTTCTCTTCAGCTTCAATTTCCAGTTCCCTATCAATTTCTTTCACTCTGTCTCTGCTATCTCTAATCGAGAGAGCTTTAAATTTAGAATCTTTACCAGACCCATCATTCTCCTTATCTTTTTTTCCCTCCTTCTCCGCTTTCGGCGGCAAAATCGCGTGAATAATCTTCAGCAATGTCCGAACAAAGTAATCAGGCATTTCTGCTCCATTTTCCTTCAGCTTCGCATCGAACTCGTCTACTGTTTCGCAGCTCCGACCTAACTCGGTGATGAACTCAGCTAAGATCTTATCTCCACAGCCCAAGTGAGTTTCGAGTTCGCTGCAGACCTTGGAGACGAGGGAGAGGTACTCGAGCTTCTTCAATCCGGCGTCGGTTTCCATTAGAAAGAGTTGAAATGTGGAGATCGTAGAGAAAAAGTTGTTAAGTTTAGGGTTTTCGGTTTTTTCGATTTTTCTTTTTTCGTCATCTGATACGAATTTGATTCTTTATTTTATTTATTTTTAAACGCATGATGTTTCTTCAAGGGATGAAGGCGGTGCTGTGGTAGGGATAAGCAAACGGCGAAGTAAAGGCCCAAATTATCTTGGATAATGATAGGCCCAATATATATGTTCAGGCCCATAAAGTGTAATCTACCCTAGTGCTTTAGCCCAAATGAGAGGATTGATTTTTATTTTGTTTTTAATTTAGCACATATTTGCTCTTTTTTTCCCCACAAATATCAGATAACTTCTATGTTTAGTGATTATGGAATTTTCTAAAATATCTTTTAATTTTTTGGGCAGGTGTGTTCCATGTGATGGTGATGGCAAATAGGTTGGAGAACAATTATTGGATATTTATAAATAAATAAATCAATCATATTTAACAACTTTGTTCCCTCTTGTCTAGCAAGCATTATGCCCCTTTACTGTATCGAGTAGACCATAGAAAGTCCTCCAAGTAAACAGCAAAAACAGTTTGCAACCCTAACTTTTCATAATTTACATCACTTCCATTATGACGAGAGCAAAAGACTGATGTACCCCTCACCTCTGACTCCAAATTAATGACAAATGTGCAAAAAACAGGTAAATGCCTCTGGGAGACAAATATTTATCTTCAGAATCCATCCAAACATGTTAACTGCCTGGCATGGTTTTTGATGATTTTTTTCCGGTGGTACTGCTACCAGAGTACTCTCTTTCTATACAAGACTAGATTGCCGGAAAAAATAGGGCTGCAACAATAGACAATGGCTGCTACCCGCTCTGAGTTCACCTTTTTCCCAGCACAGATATGAACAACAATCTTGCAAGCAATATAATCACAAGACCTCTATGCTTCTTTCATCTTAATCATCATCATCCTCGAGATCAACTACCATCCTCAACTTCCTTTTAAGTCTGGCACTTGTCACTACTGTATCAGAAGCTGCAGCATCCTCCAAATCTTCCAATGCATCATCCATTTGTTCATATGGTGTATTATCTACATAATTGACTGGTGAAACACCTGTTGATTTTCCACTTCTGCTGTCAATTGCTTCAGCTTCCGAAGCACTTTCCTTGCTGACATGGTCAGGAACAATATCCTCTTCAATCCCTGCCACATCCCGCCCAGTGAACTCTCTGCCTCTGTCCCTGAATTAAAATAACAGGCAACTTATACTTAAGACAATCCACTGACCACTAACAGTTGATCTCTCATGTCTCAGCAACAGATGCTTAGTTGAAGCAATACAACTCTCAGTTATTTCTACAGTTCACTTCTCATTAGAAAAGGAAGGGAAGTTTTAAACCTAATTCAAGTAAAAATATACCTTTGTTCTAGATCATTAAGAGCTTCATCCCCAGCATCTTCACCAGGCATTTCACTCTCAGTTCGGAGCTCTTTACCTTTAGCCTTAGATAGGAGCTTCTTGGTTTTGCTGAATCGAAAAAGATAAATGTAGTAATATAGCAAACCAGAAAACACATGATATGAGATGAAAGCATGCCACTTGAGGTGTTTTTCAACAGAGCTAGACAGCAACATTTTAGAGAGAGAGAGAGAAACATAGCTAAGTAGCTGTGATTGTCCTTCCATGGAGAAAGAGAGAGACTCACTTGATTTTAGAGCTCAAGATTTCATTATCAGAATTGTCAGAAATCTCTCCTTCGTTATTCTGTTCCCCAACAAACAATCTACCACCGGCATTGTTTTTGGGCCTGAGAAAGAATAGGTAGTTTATGAGTAAACTGAGTGAGAAGTTTATGGATAAATACAAATCAATTCTGATAGAACTTCATGGAAATAGAAAACCAAGCGATACTTTGCAAGAAAGTCCAAATGCAAAAAAACATTTAACGAGCTGTGCAGCAGAGAATCTTTCATGTGTTTTTAGAAATTTCAATTCAAATGGTTTTTTAATAAAATTGTTCTTTTTTTCTAATGACTTTCACTGAAGAGATAACATTGATTAAAGAGTATTCTAACTGCATCTCTTACTAAAAGCAAATAACTGTTTAGCAGAAGGAAGTTTTATCAGGAAGCTGAACATACATCAGCAAACGGAACTTCATATTAGAACTGGTCCAGTAGATAGTGCCAAACAAAAATAACATATAAACTAAAAGAGAAATAAATCGCAAGTAAAAACACTGGATAACAACGTTAAGTCACAAGCAATATGTCAAGTTCGAGGATACAATTCATCCTGCATTTCTGTTCACAGTAAGAAAGAAAGTTACTTGAGAATAGAGCATAGAAGTTCATCATCAGAATCACTAGATTCTCCTTCAATGTTCTGGCTTGGCAACTCATCACCAAATAATACACCATCATCCTTGTTTTTACTCCTACAAGTCAAAAAAATAAATAATTTTAACCGGTATTAGCTTTTGAGCTACAAGTAAATCTACCAATATTTGGCAAGAAATTTTACAGCCAAGTTTTTCTAGTTGCAGCTGCTTATCTTGAAGGTTTATTTTTTGTCTGTTCTCACATTGCAAAGGACACGTGCTCACAAATAATATACCAAGTCAACCGTGCCTATAGAGGCTATCGGTGCATACGAGGATAAAAACAGAAACTAGCCTCATGCAATACCAAGGAATTAATCGCAGCAGGAAACTAAACATGAACTTAGATAAATTGGTGATTTATGAAGTAATCAGAGAACTTTATTTCTCTGATTAACATGATCGTATACTTAAGCAAAAATATTAAGGGAAGAACCATGTGGCCTTTGACACAGTATAAATCACCTTAATGCTAATCTTGTTGGGGAAAACTTAGATCAGTTTAGTGAAAAAGAAAAAAATTAGACCCTATAATCGGGTTTTTTTTTTGGAATTAGCACCGGGTTTCCAGACCGCTGGGCCTGACTAATCCCGGGAGTACACAGGCCCTCGGCAAGGAGTTTCCCGCAAGTGCACCTTGGTTAATTCATGGGCTTCGCCCAAGTCCGATGGCCCCATGAAATTGTTTGCACCAGGCAGGACTCGAACCTGGGAGCGTGGGAGGAGCACACTCCCCCGTCCCAGACCTCATCCCGCTAGGCCAACCCCATGGGGTTCCATATAATCAGTTTTGAGTTTGGCATTAAACTAAAATTTCAAACTAGCAACATTTCTCAGGATTCCAAACTTTAGTAATCACATCCAAATGCTAGAGTAGAACTAATGTCAAGTATGGAGCATGGTTTGCACAAGTCACAAAACAACATTAAAAGGAATTCCCAAAGCCAAGGGCACAAAAGCAGTACCTATTTTTTAACGATAACAATGTTTCATCATCAGAATCTTGTCCAACAGAAAAGTCATTCAGTTCCTCATCTCTGAGATGTATATCTGTATCAGAATGCTTCTGCCGAGGAGCACGTAAACCAAGTTGCTTAAGTTTTCTGGACACTTGAGCAGCTGTGAATGAATTATCAGATCCCAGTGCATTTGCAATCATATAGCTGCATCTTCGATGGTCTTTGAACCTGTAGAAAGTACAAAAAAAAATGTCCTCAAGTTAAAAACATCATTCCACAAAAAAAGATCCCACTACTTCAATCAAGGTTTTTTTAAGTTGGAACGTGAAGAAAATAAATGCTAAACCATAGAGCAGTAATTATTTCCCAGTGCTCCTGCATCTAATAGGTGGGTGAAGATAATGTAAGAATGAACCATGAGCACAAGGTAATGGATCGCATTCAATCTTAGGTTACAACAACACTCACTGCTCAAATAATGCTTTAATCATTTCCTCCTGATCTTTGTTGAAGGCCCTCACTCTTCTCCTAGTACTCCTGTTGAAAGGCATCGCATCAGACATCTTGGATAGAAGAGGGAATTATCTTGCAAGCATTTTGTATTTTAAATCATGCACTAAGATATGCTTTAGATAAGAATCAAGTCTTGAGAGCTCAAAGATTCAGTTTTGAATACAAATACTGAACATTGCACTAAAAGACCCATGAAAACAATTGCATTCAAAAGCATTTCATTAACACTTACAGCCTTGGCAAACTTCCTTCTAAATCAATTGAATTGCGAAGATTGCTTTCTTTTTCAATTATCTCTCCATTTTCACCAAGTCTATCAAGATCAGTAGAAAATGGTCTACCAACAGAGCGCTTCCTTTTCTTCAATGCAACTTTCAATCCTAGCTGCTTGAGCTTGTTGATAACTTGTGCCGGTGAAACTTGACCATCAGGATCTAAGGATTCCGCAATCAAACGACTGCAATTTTCATCATCTTTGAATCTACAAGAACCATATTTGTCATAACAGATGCAGCGAAAACAATTTAAGAAACTCCAATGACAGAATGAGTTGCTCAAATAAGCTACCATTCAATTTTCATGGAGAAGGCAAAAATGCATACAATCAGTTCGTGATAATAAAAGATTAGAAGAAAAAGACAACGAAACTCCATCAATGCATTCAGCCAGGACTATCATTTAATCTAATGAGGAAATGCTTGCAGTCCAAAAATGGCAGGGCCAAGGCACTTACTTCTCATACAGATCTTTTATTTTCATCTCCATCTCTTCTGTCAGAACAAATCTTCTCTTCCTCCTAGGAACGCTTACACTTTCATGTTCTGCAGCATCTCCTCCACTGCAACAGCCAAATACAATAAATAAGGGGAAAACCAAGAATCTTACATCCGAAAATTCATTACATAGAGATTTTCCAAAATTATACTATTCACTACTGTATATCCTATCAATGTTGTTGCTTGAAATAGATGTAATATATTTCTGCACTCTAGTCTTCACCGATTCTACCTTTTCTTTTAACCTTTCATTCTCAGCTACAAATGGTTAATAAACCATCCTCATGAAAATAAGACATGATTGGATTCCTTGCAGACCAAGAAAATACTTTATTTACATCTGAAAAAATGCCATTTTCCAACAAAGCCAGACTTCTCCCAGATAACAAAAGATTATTAAATTATGTTGCTAACGCACCCATGTAAAAATTTCCGAATTCCCTTTTATAGAAAAGTATAAGTTACACAGCAGTGAGTTAAATCAAGGAAAACATGCATGTCTTACCTTTGATATCCAGGTTCATGAGGGATCACAACATCTGCTTCATCCTCACCCAGTGCATCTGCTATGCTTCTAGGAGCCCATATCTTCCCCTGTGATGACCCAATATCTTCATTTACTGAAGCATTTCCCCAGCCCGCACTTTCTTTCTTCAAATGACCAAGCTCATGCAACATATATTCAGCATTAATGTAATGGCATTCTTTCCGGGATTTCCAAAAGAGAACTTCTACAAAAAGAAGGGGCTGATTCTTCATTTTTCTTAGCATTCTTCTAACCAAACTCGTAAGGAAATCAACAATATTAGCATATTCCTTGCATGGACATGACTTTTGCTCTTCCAGAATGTCATAGAATGTCGTGAGCAGCGATAACTGCACAATTTTTATTTCCAAAAACAGAACAAAAATAAGAGATGATTACGCTTGTGCCCAATATTCTCAAGGATGGGATTTTGAGTTTTGAACCTGATATAGCATTGGAGAGAGATCCAAATCATCAGTGATTCTCTGCAACATGCATACTATGTAGTGATTTGTGCTGACAGAATTGTTCTTATAGAACCCAAGTAACCAGCACAAATTCTGAATAATGCTGTGGTTTGCCAAAGATGATATAAAAGTAGAGACTTTAAAATCAACTTCATTATTTGCAGGACGTTGCTCATCTCCTGAAGAATCATCAGAGCTTCGAGAAAGATCATCAATATCAATCTTTTTTTTCTCCGTCTGCAAATTGTTTCCAAGATTCTCCATCTCTGGTACAGATATTTCAGGCTTTTCAAGAACATCAACATTCATGTTTTCTTCGTCACCAGAAGTTGCAATTTCTGGGCTTTTCTTTTTCAAAACAGTTGATTGTTCACTATTAGACAGAGAAGTAGGATCCTCGATAGTGGCTTCAGCATCACACTGTTCATTGACATTTTCCTTCTTGTCACTCAATATTTTCTTCTTTCTACTTCTCGACTTCTTAGAAACCTTGATCATGAAACGAAAGTTTTAATTTTGATCTTCACAAAAGAAAAACTTTCTAATACAGAAGACCAAGACATTTGGGATTTACAACAACAAAAGTATGAAACTACGGATGCAAAAAAAACACGATTTCAAAGAAGTAGAAATTCTATAACTATTGAGGAAATATAAATGAACCACAATTGGTTGTACTTTTCCTTTCTTCTCTCAGCAAGTAAATGGGTCTAGAGTTTTATGTTTGACAAACAGATTCACATTTGGCTCAACATTGGTTGTGGAAAAAACTAGTAGAATTAAGACTTTGGTATGACTACGCATTGAAAGTGAACTAACATCATTTCCTTTATAGCAAAATCAATGAATTTCACTTCCCAAAACTCCCATTGTTGCTTGAATCCTATGGGTGTTGTATCATACTTTGGAGTTGGCTGCAGTTTAGAGAGAGGAGAGATTGAGAGAGAGCAGTAAAAAGGGAAAAGAAAGAAAGTGTAGGGAGATTGGAAAAAAAAATCTGAAATTAGAAATTTAATAACCTACAGATTAGTCAGTGAAAGAGGAAATCTAGGACATTTTTGCACTTAACCTGCTTGCAGAGGGCACACATGGCAGCTCGGATATATCTACATTTGTCGACATGTAATGGACAGCTACTTATTATTTGTAATTTTGTATAGCTTTTTGTTCAGTGATAAAGAATCAAAGAAAGTGAAATGATTCTATACAAACGAGACAACTTTTCAAGCAAGATGCATTACAAGTTCATGAAAAGGAAAAACTAGAAAGAAAACAAATGCTGAAATTGCTACAGATAGATCCAAAGTCTTTATTTTCTGTAGGTCAGTATTACCTGGTATTGCACCAAAGATACAAGACCACAAAGTTGATCTCATTAAAGGCTCGCAAAAGAATCGTTAAGAGGGATTTAAGGAAAGTAATTTCAAAAGGTTAGTAACTATCAGATGGCACTAGGTGAAATTATATAAAGTCTTACAGAAACATGACAAGTATTATAATATTGGCAGAATGTGGCAAATTTCCAAGTTAAACTACACCTACATTGAATTTACCTTTTTTTGTTTTCAATAAATAGATTTGTAAATCGCCAGCTTCTTTTCAGCATGGTATGATGACTAATTTAGTCAAGTTCACATGTTACAGAGCTATCTTACAAACAAAGCACCATTCCAATCTGCTTAATGCATTGATAAATTCAAAAGGAAAAAAAACCTACTGAATTACCCTGTAAAGAAAAGCATAACTTACTCTTAAGGTGCCACGTGTTTGAAGATTCTCCATCTGCCTTACAATTAAATGAATCATTTCTACCAGATCTGAAAGATCACTGACCAGAAAAATAAATACATAGCATCAGCAACAACATCTTGAAGCATGTTCAAAAAACCACATTTCTGCACGGGCATTGCCTTTGTAAATGTTTGTTCAAAAAACAAATAAACTTAAAATAGGCATACAGTTAAGAAGAATGTTTGCTGTCCTTTTGAAATAATCAGATATCACATATATAAACGAGGGAGCACGAATTGAGGGCATTGAGTTTAAAATTAATAATATGTTTGATTTGAATGAAACTAAAACTAATCTTGATTTGAATGAAGAGATGCAAAAATAATACAAAAAATGACAATATTGAAAAAGCTTTCTCATTAAAAGCTGCACTCAAATTCCTAGTATAACTAGAAACACATGAATAGCAAGTGAGGCTCTCAAATCATTCAGAATTTTATGTTTGTAGAACTAGAGTTCCACAATCAGGGCATAATTGCGTTAAAAGAACCAAAAGATAAACCACAAGTTTATTTTAGGTTTCTTAGCATAAGAAGAGAACCTTTTGGTTTGCTTGTGTGTGTCAAATGATTTGATCAGGCTCAGGAGGAACTGAGTCATCCCTTGATCAGTCTGATCATAGAACAACTTGTAAAGCAGTATGCGAGCTGTTAAAGGCTCCTTAGAATCTCCTGGCAGCAACTTAAGCACCAAATCTAATATGCGAATCTGTATTAAAACAGAAGCTGTAACTCAAGCACCCCTCAACACGCAGATCTATATATTTTAGGGGAAAGAATGAGGAGGGGAAGGGGGAGACATCATCAAGTTATTTATAATTTACCATAATTCTCATAAGAGCACCAGCTGCAGACAGAAACTTATAATCATGTGTCACTTTCAAGCCTTCAAAAGCATTTTGCCATCTTGAAATGACTAGTAGAAACATTGATTCGTTCATTGATGCTGCAATGGGTCCACATATACCTCCTTTGAATGATGTGTTATCAGCATACTCATCAGAGAAGGCTTGAGAATTGTCTTTTTCCATTTTTGGCTGGTAAATGACAAACATCCACAAGCAAATGAGTAACATGATGTACCAGAAGAAAATATTGCAGCAATTTGAAATATAACTTATACAAAATATATGAGAAGGTAGTGACAGAAAATAAACAGGACTCAGAAAACCCATGACAGTGGGTTTAGTCATATATTTGAACTCCAAAATTGTAGCATCAGTCAAAAAGTTTCACCACTATCAACTTGCTCACACAGCTACAAGTCACTCCTACAACATCATTTTCAACAAATTGGAAGTAAATAATATTTCTTTGAATATTATTCTTCTCACATGAACCATCACGTCAATGTATCCTTCAAAATTCAACAGCAGATTATCAACTTACTGAAAATATTTAGAATTGACCTTGCAAAAACATGACAATTATTATATGATTGGCAGAATGTGGAAAAATTCAACACAAGGATACTCTAACAAACAATTGGTTGATTGTTTAGACTAACTTGGAGATTCATTTATGACTGTTTTGGAATTCCAGAAGTTCATTATATGACAAAAGAAAAGGAAAAACAGCAAAAGACAAGAGTGATAACTTCAAATATCAAGCCAAATGACAGAAACTAACTACAAAAATACACTTCTATTTAAATTGAAGCCATCAGAGAATATAGAATTTCTATCAAAGTCACAAATATAGATACAAGTACCTCATATCTCACCTTGGAAGTAAAATACTTGTGATACTGAAAAGTAGTAACAAACTGAGCAACCTGAAAGAAAACAACAATGTCACTGTTTTGAATTGCATGATGCTCCTTCTCAATATCTTCACGGATCGACTCCATCAAATCTGACATGAATTCAGTTCATGATAAATGTTAGAAGTATAATCAATAGAAAGCAAAAGTTCCATGTAAGATGAATAAATTCCAGAACATATACCATTGTAACCCCCTGATAGAAACTGGTTCAGAAAATCATGCAGTAACTCCAAAATATCATCCTTCATTGAAGGTAATCTCCCGTGGTCCCACAAAATCTTTTTGCTGGGACCCTTTTGAGCTTTATGAGGTTTAAGTAGAATCTGAGAGGCAGAACTAGGGTTTCCTTTGCATACTGTTTTAGAACCATCCTGGAAAAGAGAAGGGAACAAAACCACTTACATTACAAAAGTTTCATACAAAACCCCTCAAAAACATCATTTATAGTGAAACTTCATACCATGGCAAGTCGGGTAAAGGTTCCACTAAATTGTGAATGACGGACCACATTTCGTTGTCTAGAAAGCTTCATTTTTTTTTGTTTTTCTTCTTTCATAATGGACTTGAGAATGTCAAGAGATGTGCTGCTCCCGCAAACCTACCAAATTAAACTTATTAAATCAATTTCTACATGTAACAATTGGATGTCTAAAGCAAGGGTAAAACCAACACAAGGATACTCTGCATATCTACAACAAAAGCCAAAAGACAATAACAATAAAAGTGCTTGCTGATTCAGTCTGCAGGAAATAACATTAATGGGAAGAGAGAGAAAAGGGATGGGGCCAAAAGGCTTTTTTGCTTTTGAGAAGTACAGCAATTCAAGATCAAGATTACAAGATATAGGAGGCTTTGCTCAACCTAATTTCAACTTTACTTGTTTACAAAACAGAGGATTTTCTGGTTGCCACAAAAAATTTACCAATGAAGGAGATGAAAAGAATGCTCGCTAACCTTGAAATCCTTTAGACGGGCATTAACAATCAACTCTGGCTCTTGCCCCAAGAAAATGTAATGGAAAATTTCTAATAAAAGCAAGTTATCATGAAGAAAATAACTGCATGAACCCTTTATATTCTGAGCTATAACTAGAATAATGTCCATTACATTTTCATGGAACAAAAGTTCCAAAAACCTATCCCTTAGAGACAAAAACTGACTTGCTGATTCCCCAACTTTCTGCAACATCGAAAAATCATGAATTGCTAGAACGTTTCTAAACAATGTCAGCACCAACTGAACCAGTTTCCAGTCATCCTCGGTAAACGCCTCACTGCACCACACCCAATCAATATTAATAGGAAAACCAAAAGTATTTCTCCAAATGAGCAGTTAAAATAAAACATTATTTACCGGTCCAAATTCTCTAATGGGCCTTCAAGAAGCGAAACAACCACCGGAATCGTATCACTAAGCGTAATCGCAGCCTTCAAACCCCATAAATACTCTACTTGTAGCCATATATCACTCGAAGACGGCTCAATTGGCATAGTAAGAAACACTAAAACCTTAACTAAAATATTTTCAAAAAACAAAAACACAAGTCAATACCGGACCTTTATCGATATACAATTATATTAAAATAAAAATAAAAATTAGCATTAACCTGCATTTAAGACCAAATTACGGTCATCTTGACAATACTGAATAATCGGTATTAAATCTTTCCCCACAGTATTCCATTTACACACTTGCTTAAATACTCCTCGCGTTTGCGGATCATCGCGCCGTAAAAATCTCAACAAATCCTTTAAATTATCTACAATCACAGAAGGAAAAAAGAAAAAAGGAAATTCCAATTTAAAACATAGTACCAAAATTGTTATCATTACAAAGTAAAATATATTTATATATTTTTGATTGAAAAACTTACCTGAGCAGTTAGCGCCTTTATTGTAACCAATTCGATTTCCGTTGTCGTCTTCTTCAGGGGTGCCTAGACTGACGCAGATACCAGCTAAACCTTGCATTTCCATTTTTTAAGGTTTCGGCGTGAGAGATTGATTTAGGTTTTCTTCTGAGAGATTGATTTAGATTTTCTTGTGAGAGATTGATTGGATCTGATGTTAAGCTGTGACGGTAAGAAAAATGGCCGAGGGAAATTGGGGGTGTCGATTAGGATTTTGTTGTTGGCGGGAATTTGGATGCGAGTTTTCCCGCTCTTTTTATGCGGAATACTTTTTTTTTTTTTTTGGAGAATGAGAGAATTTGGTGCTGCTGATTTATAAAAAGCTTCTTATGACATATTATGTGGCAGGATGTGATTGGTTATATATATTCTAATCGAGATCCTGGCGTAGTACGGATGCTGAAGCAAGTTAGAAATACATCAAAATGATGTTTTTTTATTTTTTTAAAATTATTTTTGAAATCAGCACATCAAAATGATCTAAAACACACAAAAACATATTCATTTAAACTATAAAAAAAAATAAAATTAAAATTAAATTTCGGCCAAAATCCGGTGGGATCCCAATGCCAAACAGGGAGGGTTAAACGGGGTCAAATTTCAAGTTTGGGCTGTAGAAACGCAGGTTATATATTCTCATTTAATATTTGATTAATGAGTAAGATAAAGTTTTATATACAAAAATCTCTACAGAGAAAATTATAAATTGTTATAACTATAGGATTTTTGTTGCATAACATCATTGTTTTTACATACTCATGATCAATGTTTTATTGAGATTTAATATTAATTAGAATTGTTAAGATTGAAAATTTTTTCTTTTTTATGAAATGAATCAGATCCACATGAAAATTTTATGTGGAGATATTATAAGCACATGATTTTTAGATTTAAAATTACTAAATTATCTTACATAGAGGGTGTTATATTTTAATTTTGCTACATATTGTCCTAATCAAGGACAATAAATGAACATATATCAGATATAATATAAATTATATAAAAGTATTTGAGTAATCAATAATAGATTTCATCGCCCTAGGTAAATCGGAAAAAAGTTCTTATATATTCTCAAATATTATTGATTACAAATCTCTTACGCAAAGTGAAATGAGATTTCAAATCTTATTTAAAAAAATCAATAGCCATATGGTATCGAGAACAAACATGATTTGATAGAGTAAATATGTTTTATGCTATAATATTTAAATCAGAACATTGTTGGTGAAAGGATAATAATTTCATTGAAAAACTGTTTAGTAAAATGTCAAGTTAAACCTTTTTATGATTTTCTTATTCTGGGGTTTATGACAGGTTGTTAAATACTATATTTGATCTTAAAATATAAACCACAACTCTAAAAAGAAATTATTATCAATTTAACAACAAGTTGTTAAGAAACTTAATGGATCACACATATAATACTCATTGGTCAAGGATCAAAATATGATAAATAATCAAGTGTAACTTCATTGTAAGTAAATTTTAGAAATTAGGGACTAGAATGTAATTAATATAGGGAATTACAATTTCAAACCTATAAAAAATCAAGTAAGTACTTGATTGAATAAATTCATAAAATTAGCCTAAAATAATATATAGAATATTATTTAATTGAAAAATTGATACTTTTTATTTATAATTTTTTTAGATTTTATTATAAATAAAATGTTATGCCTTGGTGTATGATGTAAATGTAAGTAGTTTATAGCACATTAACTCCTAGAGCACAAAAGAAAATAATTTAGTATTACAAGGTCTATTTCTACTAAAAGGGTTTAAGAAATTTCTAATTTATAGTATATTAGACAGCTTGTATTTTGCGATAACTTAATTTGAAAACAATTATTCAAAATAAAAAACATATGATATTCGAAAAAATTTCACAAAATTTCACACAACTCTAGATTTATTTAAAAGAATTATTGAAACTTCTAAAAAAATTTAAATTTATTATTTTTATTGTGTTTAGATGTTTCAAGAAAAATAATGACTGATGCAGTCATGCTTCTCACGAGAAACTGCATCTGGAAAGTAAGTGGGCTTCTGACAGATTAAGGATCGAGGGCAGCCCCTAAATTTCTACCTGCGATGATATAGAAACAGGTTGTGATATTCACTTTCAGGATTAAATTTTCAATTTGGAGACATCCCGCCCTTCAACTCGCGTTCATGGAATACAGGGCACAAACTCTTCAGTTGTTTTGGAAACCAGACATCATTAATAGTCTGCTGCAATGGAGGATTCAATTCCTTCTTTTAATCATCTTCCCAAAAATGTTATGTTAGATAATTGCTTTAAAACATACTGGGCATTCTTTGTTTTCTTCTATGCACTGAAAATCAAGGAACTTTGAGTTCTGTGAAACTTGACTGGAATCCTGGTGGGACAACATCTAAGCACAGTGAAGTTGCTGGTGGTGGCAGATAAGAAATGTGATTGAGGCCGGGATGAGTTTACCCATAATACCAGAAATAGTTGACAAAGAAAGTCAGCGCTGAATAAACATTACAATTCAGGAAGTGCCCGCAAAGAGTTAATGGGGACATGTGTTTTATTATCTTAGATTATCTTAAGCAGGACTAATTCAATGCTTCATACACTGCTGATAATGGAGGGACTGTACCCATTCTGATCATCCCAGAACTTTGACCAAAGCATGACACCTCCATACTCAGGTGACTTCTTTATCACCGGAAGAATTTGAGAGGTCAACACATCCGGTGGAACGTACCCGCTTCCGGCTGCAGAAGGAGCTGCCGGCAAGCCTAGAAATATCTTTCCGGCGTCTATTGATGAAGTCCATCGATTCCATGAGTTTAAGAGGTTAGTAGTGTTACCTGAGCTATATTGGCAAGGACGGTTGTTATAGAATTGGACCCATACATAGTCAAAAAGACCAGTATTAAGCGCAGTCCCTAAATTTCTGTCCGGGAATGGACACTGTGGAGCTGCTGCTAGATACACTTTTCTTCCACGATTTCCATATTTACTTAAGAAACGAGCAAGATCATCCCAATATAGAGCTGATCCTTGCTCTATGTCAAAATCAACGCCATCCAGAACAGCATCACCGAGAGGACGAGAAGATGATTGTCCACCTAAGAAATTGTTCCACAGATAATCTGCTACATTTCTGGCATCACCTTTAGAGGCCAGAGTATAGTTTCCAATGCCACCGCCGAGAGAAAGCAGCACCTTGATCCCTTGCTTCTGGCAACTTCTGATGCCACCGCTGACACCTGTACAGCCACCGTCTGCGGGGTTGCAATGTCCAGCGAGGTTCATTTCTGGGGTTTGACCACTGCCAAACTTGTTGAGAAAAGCTATGTTAACATAAGCATATCTTCCAGTGGCACATGTTTCTGCTAGTGTTCCTTCATTTCCATTTTGACCCCAGTAGATTGAAATCCCACCAGCACCATGAGATGGTTTTATTAGCAGAAGGACCAGGAGGGGAAGGAGAAGAGATAGGGCTTGAGAATTTTTGGCCATATTTGCCAAGAACCCGAAAGGTATGGATTGTTTCTTGTGCCTCTGGTGGGCATAGGGCTGCCAATTATATAAGAATCGTAGACGGTCTCCACTTGGAAAATTTGACCTAATGAAAGCAACATCTGCTTTGCCAGCTGTATGCATATAATTAATTAATTAATTAATTAATTAATTGGTGAGAGGTCTCCAAGCCGAGTCGGTTGACTCAATGAGATTTTGGTTTCCAAAAGTCAAATATTTTCACTTCAAAGTATTAGAGAAATGATTTTCCACACCTCATCAAGGAGATTAGAATTTTATTTTATTTTTACAAGAAAGCAATTTTTAGGCCCCGTTTGTTTGCTGAAAAGTGGTTTCCTTTTGGAAAGTGAATTCTGGGGAAAGTGAATTCCGATGTTTAGCAGTGTTATGGAAAATGAACTGGAAAACACTTTCCAGTGTTTGTTTGTGTCATGGAAAATGAACTGGAAAATAATTTATTAATAAATTATTAATTTTTTCAAGTTTATCTAATATATATAAAATATTTAATATACAATATTTAATCACTTAAAATAAAAAAATGAAATCTAAAAAGTATAATGATGAAATTTTTTATTATATCCTATATTCATACATAGCTTATTTTATAAAATATATCAATATATGTCATATTATATTATAGAGAAATAAGATTGTGAAAAAATTTGTAAGTAAAACTTATTCAATTTTAAAAGCTTAAAATAAGTTTTTTTTTTTTTTCATATTAAGAAAGCCAAATTAGTTTATGTTAAGAGTTATATATTTGGGTGTTTTTGCCATAAATGCTTTTGCCAACATTTCATTTTGGACCAAATATAATTAACCAAACATAATAGGAAGCCAACAATGCTTTCCATCTTGGTGTATACAATAGCTGGAAAACGAATGCCTATTGGGACGCATGAAAATGATATTGTGGGGAAGAGGGTGCTGGGTTACAGAGAGATGAGGGAAAGAGACGAAAGGGAGATGAGAGAAAGAGATGAAAGGGAGATGAGGGAAAGAGAGGAAAGTGTTTTCCTTTTGTGCAGGAAAGGAAAACACTTTCCGCGGGTGAAGGGTATTTTTAGGGTTGACCGGAAAGTTGAGGAAAACACTTTCCTTTGACTAACTTTTCCAAGTGTTGCCAAACACTGGAAAGTGAGGAAACTGAATTCCAGGAATTCAGTTTTCTTGAAACAAGCAAGGCATTAAGCTCAGCTGTGCATCCAATATTAAATGTGCGTTAGGTAATATACTGTTTTTTAAAAATATTTTTTAATTAAAATAATATTTTTTTTAGATTTCATTTTTAAAAAATATATCAAAATTACATATAAAAACATCAATTTAATATTCTTCAAAATAAAAATTATTTTAAAAAACAACCACAAAAACAGACGCTTCCTAAAAATCCATTAAAAAATATAATTATGATATATTTGTAAATAAAAATTACTTTGAAAACCAATAATAATAGTTTTCTTGAGATCAGTGCTATCTTTTCCATTAAAAAAAAACAATATTGGACTTCAATTATGGTAGAACATGATCAATTAACTTCAAAATATAACATGATAAAAGCCGAGTCAAGGAGCATTTAGGTGTTAGTTTGATAAGATTAAAATTCAAACGTCTCAATTATGGACAAGATGAATCACTACAGAAAGAAAAGGCAAGAGATGAGTAGACATGCATTTTAATAATTATAATGAATTGATGACTTTCTCTTCCAACTTATACAGCAACAATTCACAGGAACTTATTGGAACATGACTGTGGGAGGAGGGGGAATATCCCCTCTTCAATTAGTTTTCATTTAAAAAAAAAAATTTATTTTGATTTAATTTCTATAAGATTATCATAATCTCTTGACCCGAGTCATGAATTTTACGAATTAACTTGGTGAAACACGTTAAACTGGATTGCTCGGGTCTTTATTATTGTTATTATTATTTTCATTATTCATTTTTATTTTTATCCTTCAATATTGCATTAATTGAATATGAAGCTTCATAATTTGTTTTACTTTGTTTTTTATTAGACTATATCAATCTCCTGATAAAGATTATATGGATTAACTTAGGTCGACTCCAGGGTTTCTTTACTTTTTTTTAATTGTTTTTATATTTTATTTTTTTCAACATTGAATGATTGATAATTGAGTTTCAATATGTTTTTATTATTATTATTATTATTTTGAGGTTATCATGGCCTCATGACCATATTCATGAATTTTATATGTTAATTTAAGTTAAATTGAGTCAATTTAATAAGTTGTCATTTCATTTTTAAAAAATATATTATATTGAGATTTTTTCTGTTAAATTATATTTATTTTCATGGTTGTTTGATTATTTTTAAATTTGATAAGTTAACAAGATTATAATAATAAATTAACCTTTGTATGATTTAATTCTTTTTTCTTATTAAAAATAAACTGGCAGTACCGTAGATATGTTTTCATATATATATATAAAAAAAATTATCGGACCTGCCGTGTAACATTGCGCAAATAAATGATACACCGAAATTAGTTGGGCGGCTATATCATATATGTTTGAGTTTTCTCTCTCTTCCCCCCCCCACCCCACCCAACTTGTAGAACTCTAGCTGGGTATTGAACATTTCAAACACAGTCAACAAAATAAACCTATCAAATCCCAGTCCAATAGAAAACAAAAGTTAGTTGACTTACACCGAACAAATTTAATTTTTTGGAGAAAAAAAATGAAGTAGAGGACTGCTTCTCTCTCTCTCTATATATATATACTAGATAATTGCCCGCGCGTTGCCGCGGGTATTTTTTTGTATATAATTTAATATAATTAAATTTACAACGATAAATTTATATGATATAAGTAAATAAAAGCTATACATCAGGAGATAAAATGTAAAAAAATTTAAGTAGAGTTTATTGCGCAAGCATAGATTACATCATTTAGAATGTAGATATTATGTTATGAAAGATCATAAAAGAGCGCGAACTAACATTTTCAAAACCAGAGCAAAATATTTTAATAAGGGAAAAAAAAATAATCACAAAATCATTATTGTGCAAATAATTAAATTATTATTATTATAATTATTATTATTATTATTATTATGTTAGTAATAAAAGGAAAAAAAATAAATGAAAGACTCAAAATATCCTAGAAACTTTAACAAAAGATAAGAGAAAAAATGAGGAAAAAGTAAAAATTATCATTGCTATTATTGTAAAAACAATAAAAAATTATCAAATTATCCGGAGGGGAAAAAAATATTAACAAAAGAGTAAGCAAGAAAAACTAATTAAATTATTATTATTATTATTATTATGATTGTTATAATAATAATAATAATTATTATTATTATTATTATTATTAATAATAATAATAAAAAGCTAAAAGATAGAGCAAATAAAAAAATATTATAGATGATAAAACAGAAATAAAAATTAATAGCTGAAAAAAATTCATTAAAAAAAAATAAAATATTCAAAGAATAAGGGTCAAAATGAAAAATAACATATATAATTAATTTCAATCCAAGGATAAAACTGAAAAAAAAATAAAATCTTGGGACCAAAATAAATAATGAAACAATAATTATGGTAATTGTTGTTATTATATGAAAACATTAGAAGAAGGGGGACTGATATGAAATGTTGTTTATATTAAGAATTTTAATTGGAGGACCAAATTAAAGAAATCAAAACATCCGGACCAAACAAATTACAGGAACAAAAAAGAAACCGAAAATCATAAGTTTAGGGACCGAAATTGAAATTGCTTTATATAATTCGTTTGCATTGAAGGGCACAATTGCAAACAATCAAAGTTTGAATTACCGAAATCAGGCATACAATCGAAATCCAAACCTCAGGGACCAAAATTCACTTCTTATATACATGAGGGACGGGACCTGACATTGGGCCCTCAGGAGAGAGAAAACGTGCACCGGCCACAAAACCGGACCCCTACTTTTACTCCGACATATGGGACTCACACGCGCCGCGACGGGAGATAGACGACCAGGAGGCGCACCGTATTGACCGGCGGAACGTAATTTTTGACCACCGCATGGCGCCGCACGCTCCGCTTCTATGGCGCGTTGGCGTTGAGCGCCGCTGGCGCGGCCAGACGACGCGCCAGCTGTCCTCCCGGTAAATGACCACAACAGCCCTGGCGCCACTGGTATTTACGAAAATACCGGGAGGGAAAGGACGCCGAAGCCCCCGATCACTGTGCACAATTTTGTCGTTATCGGGGGCTTATTTCGTCAGTGTACTGTGCAAAATATTTGGAAAAGTCGACGGCGCCCCTGGTCACTGTGCACAATTTTGTCGTTATCGGGGGTTTATTTCGGCAGTGCACTGTGCAAAGTGCGGCTGTTTGAAAAAAAAAAAGCCAAAAACCGAAAATACCCCCATTAAATAAATACAAAACGCCTCAGCCTCAGACCTATTGTCGTCCCTGCACTGCCACAATCCACAGTGGATTGTGAGGGCAGCTACAGGGCAAAATGCTACGCCCTTTATTTTGTTTTTAATATACTAGATAATTGCCCGCGCGTTGCCGCGGGTATTTTTTTATATATAATTTAACATAATTAAATGTACAATGATAAATTTATATGATATAAGTAAATAAAAATTATAGATTAAAAGATAAAATGTTTAAAATTTTGAGTTGAGTTTGTCACGTAAGCATAGATTATATTTTTTAGAATATAGGTATTGCGTCATAAACGATCACAAAAGGGCGCGCACTAACATTAAAAAAAAGAGCAACATATTTGAATAAGAAAAAAAATAAATTACTGAAATCATTATTTGCAGATAATAAAATTCAAAAAATCAATTAATAGACAGAGTAAAAATAGGAAAATAGCAATATCGGAGTCTTAACATTTAAAATTATTATTGCCGCTAGAATAAAAACAACAAAAATTATTAAATTATACCGAGGGAAAAAAATAAAAAGCATGAACAAAACAGCAAGCAAGAAAAACCAATTAAAAAATTATTATTATTATTATTATTATTATTCTTATGAAAGAATAAATAATCACTATTATTATAATAATAGAATACATAATCACTATTATTATAATATTAATAATAATCACTATTATTATTATTATCATTATAATTATTATTATTATGTTAATAATGAAAGAAAAAAAAATGAAAGCCTAAAAACATCTTATAAACTTTAACAAAAGATTAAAAAAAAAAACTATTATTGCTATTACTGTAAAAAAAAATTATGAAATTATCCGGAGGGAAAAAGAACATTAAAGAAAGAGCAAGCACGCAAAACAATTTAATTATTATTTTTATTATTAATATTAATAATATTATTATTATGTTAATAATGAAAGGAAAAAAACAATGAAAGACTAAAAACATGCAAGAAATTTTAACAAAAGAAAAAAAAAAAAACAATTATTATTGCTATAACCGGAAAAAAAAATATTATCAAATTATCGGGAGAAACAAAAAAAACACAGAAGAGTAAGAACAAAAAATAATTAAGTCATTATTATTATGATTATTATTATTATTATTATTATTACTATTACTATTACTATTACTATTATTATTATTACTATTACTATTACTATTACTATTATTACTATTACTATTACTATTACTATTACTATTATTATTATTATTATTATTATTATTAGTATTATTATTATTGTGTTAAATACACTTTTATATAAACATGGATAAAAGTAGGGATTATTCTAGAAATATCAAAAAATAAAAGTATAAGGACTTAAATTAAAATCAAATATAAAGGGCTGAAATTAATAAATTAAAAGTCAAAGGGCTGACATGCAAATTATATTTATTCTCAATTGAAATCAGAGGACAAAATTGCAAAAATCGGAACTTTTGTACCGAATTGATTGACTGACATACAGCCAATCCGGAAATTGAAAGTAGAAGGACCGAAGTGAAACTTTGACATTCAATCAATTCAAATCGGAGGACCCAATCGAACAAAATCAAAACTTATATAACAGAAATGAGGACCAAAAACGAAATTCAAAGTCGAGGGACCTAAGTGCGAAGTCAAAATATATGGGGGACTCTCCTGCACATTGACGTGCAGGAGAGAGAGAAACGTGGCCGCCGGCTTCAACCGGCCCCCGCCGCGTCTTTGGGCACGTGGTGGTGACACGCACCACCGCGGGAGGACGACCACGCGGCGGCGCATCGTTCTGTCCGCCGGTATCCAATTTTCGACCACCGTATGAGGCCGCACGCGCCGCCTGAACAGGGCCTGGGACGGCAAACCGCCTGGCGCGTGCGCCTCACGCCCCCAGAAACGCCGAATAAAGAATTCGAAAAATAGGGCCAATTACCGTTCTACCCCTGCACCCAATTGATGGTTTTTGTCTTATTAGGGGCTAAAACCGTCTTTAGCCATTTCCGAAAATAAAAAAAAAAGAAAAAGTTGCGGCGGACCGGACCGGACCGGACCGGGCCGGTCCGACCGCGCGCAATTACGCCGGTGCCCCTCGCCCGGATGCCTGTTTTTGTCCTATTACCGGGGACGAATTCGTCAATACACTGTTCACAAATGAATTTAAAAAAAAAAAAAAAAGGGAAAAGCCGAGATTAGCCCCGCCGCCCAGCCTCTCGTCGCCGCACGCCCGAGGGACAAAAGCGCCCCTGCACTGCTCGAGTCCACAGTGGACTGTGAGGGGCGCTACAGGGTTTTTCCCACGCGGTTTGTTTGTGTTGTAATATACTAGCTATATTGCCCGCGCGTTGCCCTGGCATTTTTATGTATATAATTTAACATAATTAAATCAACAACGATAAATTTATATGATATAACTAAATAAAAGTTATAGATCAGGAGATAAAATGTAAAAAAATTTACGTACAGTTTATTGCGCAAGCATAGATTACATCTTTTAGAATGTAGATATTACGTTATGAAAGATTACAAAAGAGCGCGAACTAACATTTTCAAAACCAAAGCAAAATATTTTAATAAGGAAAAAAAAATTAATAACAAAATCATTATTGTGCAAATAATTAAATTATTATTATTATTATTATTATTATTATTATTATTATTATTATTATTATTATTATTATTATTATTATTATTATTATTATTATTATTATTATTATTATTATTATTATTATTATTATTATTATTATGTTAGTAATGAAAGGAAAAAAATAAATGAAAGACTAAAAATATCCTAGAAACTTGAACAAAAGATAAGAGAAAAAATAAGAAAAAATAAAAATTATCATTGCTATTACTGTAAAAACATTAAAAATTATCAAATTATCCGGAGGGAAAAACAATATTAACAAAAGAGTAAGCAAGAAAAACAATTAAATTATTATTATTATTATTATTATTATTATTATTATTATTATTATTATTATCATTATCATTATCATTATCATTATTATTATTATTCTTATTCTTATTCTTATTCTTATTATTATTATTATTGTGTTAATAATGAACGAAAAACCAGAAATAAATGAAAGAACAGAAAAATTCTAATAATTTGAACAAAAGATGAAAACAAAATAAAAATTATCATTGCTATTAATAATAATAATCTAAATTGAAAATATATAAAAAAACCAATAAAAAACTAAAAGATAGAGCAAATAAAAAAATATTATAGATGATAAAACAGAAATAAAAATTAATAGCTGAAAAAAATCATTTAATCAGAAAATTTAAAAAAATATATGTTCAACGTTGCGGGTTGAGCGAATAATTTTTATAGGATTTGCTGGATCAAAATTTAAATATAATATTTATATATGCAAAATTTAATATAATACAATAGATCAACACACCCTATTATCACAATAGCAAAATGAAACCCTTAAAATCTAAAATTACAATTGCTTTTACTATTAAAACAATAAGAAATATTAAATTATCCTGAAAGAAAACACTCAAAAACATTAAAAAAAGAGTAAGCAAGAGAAACGATAAAATTATTATTATTACTATTATGATTATTATTATTATCATTATTATGCTAATATTGAAAAGAAATAAAATAAATGAAAGACTAAAAATATCCTAGGAACTTTAACAAAAGATTAAAAAAACAAAAAGAAAAAACTATCATTGCTATTACTGTCAAAACAATAAAAATTATCAAATTATCCGGAGGGGAAAAAAACATTAACAAAAGAGTAAGCAAGAGAAACAATTAAATTATTATTATTATTATTATTATTATTATCAATATTAATATTAATATTATAATTATAATTATTATTATTATTGTTGTTGTTATTATAATTATTATGTTAATAATGAAAGAAACAAAAATAAATGAAAGACTAAAAATATCCCAGAAATTTTAACAAAAGATTAAAAAAAATATCATTGTTATTACTGGAAAAAAAAATTATTATCAAATTATCGAGAGGGAAAAACAAATAACAAAAGAGCAAGAGAGAAAAATTATTATTATTATTATTATTATTATTATTATTATTATTATCATCATTATTATAATTATTATTATTATTATTATTATTATTATTATTATTGTGTTAAATAAACTTATATATACATGGACAAAAGTTACACTAAGGACAAAAACTAAAAGCATAGATGCATAAATACCAATAAAAAATAAACATTAAAAAAAGAACATATGAATTAATATCAAATAGAAAATTAAAAGAATAAGGACCAAAATGAAAAATGACATATATAAAATTAATTCCAATTGAAGGATAAAATTGAAAAAAATAAAATTGGAGGACCAAAAATTAAATAATGATCACATGCTGTCATGCTATAAAAAAATTCGAAGAAGAGGGACTGAAATCAAACTTTGTATATATTACCAATTGCAATTGGAGGACCAAATTAAAGAAAGCAAAACTTCGGTACCAGAAAAATTGAAGGAACAAAAAAGAAACCGAAAATCAAAAGTTTAGGGACCGAAATTAACAATGCTTTATATAATTAGTTTTAATTGAAGGGCACAATTGAAAACAATCAAACTTTGAATTAACGAAATCAGGCATAAAATCGAAATCCAAACCTCAGGGACCGAAATTAACTTCTTATCTACATGAGGGACGGGACCGGACATTGGGCCCGCAGGAGAGAGAAAACGTGCACCGGCCACAAAACCGGACCCCTCCGTTTACCCTGACATATCAGACGAACACGCGCCGCGACGGGAGATAGAGGACCAGGCGGCGCACCGTATTCACCGGCGGAACGGAATTTTTGACCACCGCATGGCGCCGCACGCTCCGCTTCCATGGCGCGTTGGCGTTGAGCGCCGCTGGCGCGGCCAGACGACGCGCCAGCTGTCCCCCCGTGCAATGACCCAAACAGCCCTGGCCCCACGGGTATTTACGAAAATACCGGGCGGGAAAGGGCGCCGAATCCCCCGTTCACTGTGCACAATTTTGTCGTTATCGGGGGCTTATTTCGTCAGTGCACTGTGCAAAAATTTGGGAAAAACCGAGGGCGCCCCTGTCTCCTGTGCACTATTTTGTCGTTTTTGGGGGGTAGAATTGTTAATACACTGTACACATTGCGGCTAAAAAAAAAAGAAGGAAAAATCCGAAAACACCCCCAGCAAAAAATGCACACACGCCGGCTGATGAAGGGCAAAAACGCACGCACACTGTCGCAATCCACAGTGAAATTAGAGACAGTCCACAGTGCAACTATCAACGCGGTTTATGTGTTTTGTAATATATATATATATATATATATATATATATATATTGTATTAATATTATTTTATTTTGTATTAAGTTATCATACTTTTATTATATGAATGGTGCATTTAGACATTAACTTAGTTTGATGGGTTATTTTCATAGACTTATTTATTTTTCTTTTTGTTATGTTATTTTGATTCCATTATCCAAAAATAATGCTTAATGAGTTCATCTGAATTAACTTAAATTATTTTTTTAAATATTTTTATCACAAAAATCTTAATTAGATTTTGTATATATACATGTCATTGTTTTAACTTTTAAATAATCCATTGTTAAAACTAATCATTTACCTATTTTTATAACTACATCTGAAAATATTAAAACTATTGATGAAATGATTAAAGCTTCGGTAACTAATAAAATTTAATCCATACATAATTTCTTAAAAGCATATGAACTACTATTTTTTCCCGTCATGCATGACGAATGGTTGGGTAATCAAATTATTTATTTTTTAATTGGTTTCCTTATTTAATAAATATTTATATAGTTTCTGTTCATAATAAATTTGTTTGGGCTATAGCAAAAACCTTATTTAAATTCTAGAATAGTTCTTATTTTGATTAAAGTAAACGATTGTTTGATTATTGCTAGATTTTAGTATCTAAGTATTTTTGAGATATTTAAATAATTGATTATTACTTTCCATTTCTTGTGCATTCTCCATTGTTTGGAATGTGACTGGCCGTGAGTTTTTAATTTTTGCGTAAAATTATTTTTTATATATTTTTGAATTGTTTTAAGGTACTATTATTAAGAATAAAAAACACAATTTAAATATATTTTTGACCAAATACACTTCAAAAAATATCCATTATCAAAATATCTAACGCGCTATTGGTCTCATCGAGTAATTCATTTGTTTGACAATTGCTCTCTCTTTCGCATATTGTATTTTAAAAGGTCACCAAATTAACATATCAAGGGATTCGCGTTCATTGATTGAGTGGAAAAAAAGTACAGACCGCAGTTGAATTTTGAAAACTCGCAGTCATATAAACAAGTCATAAAAAATTGTCTAGCACCTGGAAGGCATAAAGCTACTCTCAACAGCAGGACTTTTTGTTCATTCGATTATATTGGATAATAATATAAATTATATTTTGGGTCTTATTTAATAGTTTAAGTTTTTAGATAAGATAGTTTATTAATATAGTATTAGAGTCTTGTTGACCCGATAGTCACGAGTTCGAATTTCACCAGCCTCATACTATTTGATAAAAATCAAGCACAAGATAATGTGAGCCTGTACAAATTTTAAGCTCAAAGTGCTTTCACTTGATGATATGTGTTAGAAAATAATATAAATTATATTTTAAGATTTCACCAAACAACTTAAACTTTTAAACGAGTCGGTTCATTAGCAGATGAAAAAAAAAGGAATTCACTGACAATTTGATTAATTTTTCCTTTCTCAGAGAACTATAAATCTGTTTTATTCAGCTTGAAATTTAAGTAAACACGTAAGGATGAATGCTGCATGCACTCTTTAGGACCAACATATTGTTGCATATATTTAAAATTTATTTAGGAATCAGGATCAAGGGGGAAAGCAGGGCTGAAAAACTTAGACACTGCCCTTGATAGCATCACTATACCCATTGTCAAACCGCTTGCTCCAGAGCATAACACCTCCATACTTAGGTGAGCTCTTGATAGACGGAAGGACCTTTGTAATGAGATCATTAGCAGGGATGAATCCACCACTAGGGGCTGCCTCGGCAGCTGCAGGTAGTCCCAGGAATACTTGATTGGATGCAACTGTGATCCACTGGTTCCACGCGTTTAATAGATTGACTGCGTCCCCTGAGTATTGACACTGGGGATTGTTGTAGAATTGAACCCACACATAATCGAACAGGCCGGTTTTAATTGCAGTGTCTAGATTCGCATCTGGGAATGGGCATTGTGGAGCTGCAGCTAAGTATACCTTCCTCTGTCCGCTAAATCCATTAAGTGCCCTGGCAAGATCATCCCAGAACTGGCCTGAACCTGCCTCGATGTCAAAATCAACCCCGTCTAAGATGGCATCGCCTAGCGGACGTGAGCTGGACTGACCACCGAGGAAGTTGTTCCAAATATAGTTCGCTACCTGCCCTGCATCATCGGCCGATGAAAGGGAGTAGCTGCCTGCGCCGCCTCCAATGGAAAGGAGCACTTTGATGCCTCGACTTTGACAAGATGTAATGTCATTGCTTAAGCCAGTGCAAGTACCGGCGCTGGGGTCACAATGGCCTGCTAGGTTCAGCACCGGAGTTTGGCCATTGCCGAAACTAGATAAGAAGGCTACGTTCACAAATTGATAGTTTCCTGTGTTACAGGTATCAGCTAAGCTGCCTTCTCCGCCATCTTGGCCCCAATAGATGGCGATGCCGGCGCCATTTGAGGGTTTGCAGAAGGAGACGACTAAGATGGATAGAAGCAGGGTAAGAGCTTTTGATTGGCAAGCCATTTTCGATGTCTAGCTTGTTCTGTGTATCAACAATGTGGAGACGGTGCGAATTTATAGCTTCTGAGGACCTTTCGTGTCTCATGGTGCAAGTAGAAAAGTCTGGTAACCGTGGTTTGAGGGTTAGAAATCGGTGCGTTCTCATTAAAAATGTAGAAGAAGCTGCATAAAGATAACTCGGAGAAGTCATCATAAAATAAATTTGGTCATGGTTAAGCTCTTGACTTACTATTTAAAGTCTCCTCTTCTTGTTTCGAGGCAAAATCTTAATATCATACGAGGATACGATGTTAGAGAAAAACTCTAAGGAGGAAAAAAATTGAGGAAAAAAAATCTCAAACAAAAACAATAGCAATTAAAATAATGAGCACTAAATTTGAAAAGTATAAAAAATTATAGAGATGAAATTAAAATGCATTTTGTAATTTGATAGATTATTTATAGTTTTAAAATAAGTGGAGGTGAAACTGAAAAATAAATAAATTATAGAGAGTTAACCCGAAAGAATAAAATCGCAAAAAATAAAAAAAAGAAGAAAATATCATCCTAAAAAAAGTAAAAAAAAAATTCAGGAAAATTTGAGTGATTCTTCTAAACTTGATTTAATATCTAAAACCTGCAACTTGTAAGATTATAGATTTGAGCCCAATTAAGAAGCTTGACTTTCAATAAATTTATTTATGAAAGAGGAAATTGTAAAAAGATATTAATAAAAAAAATTGTGAAACAAAAAGAATAAAGATAAAGTTTAATCGAAAAAAGCGTTAAGATTATGAAATTTGAAAAACAATAGTTATAATGATCCCAAACAAAAATAAATAGAAATTAATAGAATGAGAATCAAATTTAAAAGATTAAAAATTCATATGGGTGAAATTAAAAACATCTATAATTGGATAAATAATTTATAGAATAAAACATCATAAAACAAACTCATAAACAAACAAATCTCTATACCTCATCTAATATCCAAAGATCACAACTCATGAAATCTTGGATTTAAATTCAACCAATTAGCTTTATTATTAACCAATATAGTTTTGAAGGATGAAACTAGTGACAAATATTATTAAAAAAAACTTGCAAAAGCAAAGAAAAATAAATGGATATAAGATTCAATACAAAAAAACTCAAAGAATGATGAAATTTGAAAACAAAAAAACAATTTTAAACATGAATTCAAATAAAATAAATAGTAATTAAAAGAATGATAACCAATTTTGAAAGATAAAAAGTCACAAGAAGCGAATTGAAAAATATTTGTAATTTCATAGACTATTCATAAATTAAAAAATAGTTGGGAATGGAATTTTTTAAAAAATTGTAGGAAAACCACAAAATAATGGAACAAAAAAAAAAGGATAACAAAAACATAACTTTAGAAGAAGAAAAAACCCTTCTAAATCTAATCTAGCATCAAAAACTCACAAATCATGAAATCTTGGATTTAGTTTAAATCAAGAAACTTAATTGATAACTACTTTAATTTTAAAGGATGAAATCGGTGAAAAAACATCAATAAAAAACATGCAAAAACTAAAAGAAATAACAATAAAAAGAATGGTGATAAAATTTTATAGAAAAAAACCCGATGACGAGATTAATTTTTTTTTTATAAGAATAATGTCAAACAAAATAATTAACAATTAAAAGAAGAAGGAAGACATTTAAAAGATTTAAAAAATCATAGAGGTGAAATAATGGTAAGAGTGAAATAAAAAGAACAATTGTAATTTGAAATAATATTTATAGTTTAAAAAATAGTAGGGAGTGGAATTGAAAATCATTTATAATGTTATAGCTTATTCAAAAATTAAAAAAAATAGCAATAAAAAACATAGTGACCAAATATGAAGGGAACAACAATTGAACGGGTTGTTCTAAAATTTTGGAGGAGCTGTTGCAAAATTCAAAATGAAGAGGAAGAAAGAATAATGAAAAAAAAAAAACGATACAGTTGTCAAACTAGCGATAATTATGCACGCATTGCACCACCGTTTAGAGTAGGGTGAGCATTTTCAATTCAATTTGGTTTTATATAAAAAAAAACAACCAAACTCAAAATTATAATTTTTTTTTAAAAAAATAATCAAACCAAACCTAGTAAAAACCGATCATTTTTGGTTCGGTTGAGATAGATTTTTATGTTAAAAAATTGAGAGAAAACTGAATTTGATTTTTTTGGGCTTTCCGATGGACCTTCCGATGAAAGAGAAAAAATCATCGATTCACATGAACAACAAGTATGCAAATGCAAGATAATGCAAAAGGCTAATAGTGAAAACTAAAAAGGACTGAGTGATAATCATTTTACACTTTCATGTCTCGAACCCTCGATTCACAACAAAAAAGAGGGAAAGGCTGTCTATTTATGTTTCATAAAAAATAGCAATAGGTTGATGACTCATTACCCTGATGATATAAGATAATAAAGGGTTATTTTATCTCTCATAAGAACTACACGTGACATGCATGGAGTTATATCCAAATTGTGAATACCAAAGACCAAAAGTTGTTTCTTGGCAGTTGAAAGCAGACGGGGTCACTGTAAACATAGGGTTGGTGTGAGAGATTCATTGCTTCTCTACCACAAGCATGACAAAAGGCTAAGAAGGTCACAACTCATAAGAAGAGATAAAAAAAGACCAAGGAATCCATAAATTGAAAGGTTTTGGGGGGGGGGGGGGGCACAACCCCTAACCAAGGGAATGGATCCAGAGTTGGGGCGGCTGACTGTCGAGGGAGGGAGAGTGGGAAAGGGGGTGGCTGCTTGTAGGGTTAGAGTTAGGAAAGAAAAGAAATGAGAGAAGAGAAGAGAAAGTGTGATTTTATACTAACTTCTTTTTTAGTTGAACCGGTTCGATTAAATTCGGTTTACTCGGTTTTTACCTTACAAAACCGATATAGAACCGAACCGGACATTTTTCAAAGTCTTATAATCGGTTTAATCGGGTTTTTTTATTGGTTCAGTTTTTTCAATTTTCTCGGTTGACCGGTTTTTTTGCTCACCCTTAGTGTAGAGGGCTTTGATATCTTCTAAATTATTATCTAATATACTAAAAGAGGTCAAGTCCGGTTATTGTGCATTGTGAGGAGAATCACTGTGGATTACAATAGTATTGCTCAATTTTCGGGTCGATTTGAGTCGGTTTGGTTCGCCGATTTATTGGTTTTTTTCTTTTTGCATAATAAATAACAATTTTGTCCCTCGAAAAAGACAAAAAATGGCTACTGGATGGAGGGTTCCATAGTAATTACATGTTTTCGGTCTGGTTCGGCTCACCAGTTTTTTTATTTTTTATATTTTTTTACACAGTAAAATAACCATTTTGTCCCTTGAAAAAGACAAAAATTAGTTTTGGCCGGGAGGGGTGCCACAGGCATTTCACATTTTTTTGAAAATAGTTAAATATGTATATGCCCCCAATAAGAGAAAAATGAAGAGTTGGCTGTAGGGGTGTCTTGGTAATTGACCATATTTTTATTATTATTAATCTTGGGTTATTGTGGGCACGTGCGGCACATGCGGGCCACAGTAATCAGTCTCACGCCCTCTTCTGGCGGTGTATTCAACGTCCTCTAGTGGCGGAAAATATGCAACAGGCGTCTCCGTGAATGCGTCGCCGTGTCCTCTTCCTCATGGTATGGCTCGTGCAATCACAAGGTGGTCAGAGTCTAGACGGTTGGCAGGTGAACTTTGTTTTCCCCTTTTCTCTCTCCTTCACCTTAAAGTACACAACAACCCCCCGATTTTATGGCCTTTTCATTTCAGTCCCTTCTCTTTTAATTGTGTTGTGCGGTTCTTATTTATATTATGTAAGTTTTTTTTTTTTTTTTTTTTTGGTAATGATCGGGGCTTTACGCCCTTCTAAAATAATCGAGGAATAGAAGACCCAATTTGTTTCAATTGTGTCATTTGATTGAAATTGATTATATATTGCATTTCATTTCGGTCCTTATTCTTTTAATTTTTGGATTGCTTTTAAATCCCTTAATATTTTTGATACATAAGATTTGATTTTTTCAATTTTGTTGTTTGATTGAAATTGATAATATATTTGGTTTTCATTTCAGCCCTTATACTTTTAATTTTTTTTTATTTTAATTCTTTATTTTTTTATATTTATTAAATAGTTCATATTTTTGTCCATGTTCATATATATGTGCTCTTAGTTTTTTTTTTTTTTTTTTTTTTTTTTTTTTTTTATAATTTTTATAATTTTCTCTTTTGTTGAGATAACATTTTTTTTCAAAAAATTTGTTATTAAATTTTAATTTGTGGTTATGATCATTTGAAAAATGATATTTCTTAATTTTTTCCCCTTTGTTCTTTCTTTTGGTTTTTTTATTCATTTGTTTATTATTATTTTTACGTCAAATGATTTTTTAAGCTAATTTGTTTTTCATTTTTTTGTTTTCTCTTTTATTATAGTTTTTGGGCTTTTTTATTCTTTTATTGAATTGATTTTCCCATTATTCACGCAGTAATAATAATAATAATAATAATTTTAGTTTTTTTTCTTGCTTCTTTTTTTGTTAAAAGAATGGTTATAGCAGATGTTCCCTCAGAACTGCATAAAACTACCAAGATTCTCTCTAACAGCTAGAGAGATCTCAAGTGCTGTAATCTATAAAACTGGCTTACTTTGTGTTGTTTTTTGGTCAGAATACTTGAATGCAGAAGCTCGTTTTCTTCTAGCAAAAAGAATGTACTAGACTCTTTAAGGTTATGGACCTAGCCTTCCAGTACATAATAATGAAAACTCATTAGTAATGATTCCATCTGCATGTTGCAGATAGTCTGTTCTCCAGTCTCTGAAGTCTCAGCCATTTTAACCCTCCACGACTTTCTCAGGTTTTCTCTCTCACAAATTCCCACAACAGTGTTACAAGAACTTTGAATTTCTCAGCTAAACAATTTTTTTAATTTGTTTTGTTCCTTGGTGTTTTCTCTAGTTCTATATGTTTCTGTAAGGCCCTTCTGTTATGGTGTATCAAGGCTAGTAGTTCAAGATCCAGTTTGCCACAAGATCCAAGTCTTGATTCTTCCCAGAATGTTGTGCTTGCAAAAACAGTTGCCATGTACTCAAGTTGTTCTCTTCAAGAAACCATGATCTCTATCCCAAATTGGACGTGACCAATATCTTCACTTTTAGATTCTAAAACATTCCCTGGGAAATCTACAAATTCTTTCCATTAAATCATGCTAACAAATGCGCACCACTGTTGTGTGTGTGTGTGTGTGTGTAGCACGACCAGGACGGTTTTGACTTGGCTGTTTAGCCAAATCCCATTCAAGTCCTTGAGTGAGTTTCTTGGAATCGAGGGGGATTAGAAATTGTTACTGAATTTGAAATTTAACTGAGTCCAAGGTTTTTTTTAATCATTCATGTAGTGAAATAATTAAATACGAGTGACTATGACTCATTTGAAATAATGATTCTTCCACGAGTTCACCTATAAAAAACCTTATTCTTGATTTCTTTTTTTTAAATGATAAGATTCATTAGATTTCTTGCAGTATCACCGACAAAAAAACTTTTTCAACTTTTGTGTGAGAGTATAATTGAAGTTGTTTTTTAAAATATTTTTTATTTAAAAATATATCAAAATAATATTTTTTATTTTTTTAAATTATTTTTGACATTAACATATTAAAATGATCTAAAAACACCTTTTTTTTTTATTTAAAACAAAAAATAAAAATATTTTTTTTTTCATAAATATTTTTAAAACACAGTGTCAAATAGATAATTAAAACCATCCTATGTCTCTGTCTTGGGACATACAACATTTAAGTCTTTTTTTATTCTTGTTCTCCAGAAAAATTTAGCACCACTTATGAGATACATCACACAACCGTGTTTACTCGTGATCCAGTTAAGCTGATTAAATTAACATAAAATTTGAACTGAATTTCTCTTTTAATTGTTTTCAACATTCACCTGGTTAAATTTCACATAAGACTTGAATTGAATCTCTTTTTTAATTGTTTTTAACATTGATTTAATTAAATTCCACATAAGTCTTGAATTGTTAATTTTTTTTTAATTTTTTCTTAATACCGAACTTGTTAAATTTGAGTGAGTTGATTGGTTAGCTTTAATTTAATTAACCTGATCAAAATTTAAGTAAGAATTAGCCGAGTAAACTCTAAAAAACGTTTTTAATATTTTTATTCATAATAATAATGTTTTATTCTAGATTTCCCCCCCCCCCCCCAATATATATATATATATATATATATCCAAATCAACGTAGATTGATATCTCATCAGGAAATATAATTTTGTTTTATTTTGTATGGGAACAAGTACAAGTATACAGTCATATGTTTTATTGCCAACGAGTGAATGCTACACTCAGAATAGCATGAGATGATAACATGAAGAGAAAGGCTGCAAAACTTAGACACTGCCCTTGATAGCATCACTGTACCCAATGTCATAGCGCTTGTTCCAGAGCATGACACCTCCATACTTGGGTGAGCTCTTGATAGACGGGAGGACCTTTGTAATGAGATCATTAGCAGGGATGAATCCACCACTAGGGGCTGCCTCGGCAGCTGCAGGTAGTCCCAGGAATATTTGATCGGATGCAACTGTGATCCACTGGTTCCATGCGTTTAGTAGATTGACTGCGTCCCCTGAGTATTGACACTGGGGATTGTTGTAGAATTGAACCCACACATAATCGAACAGGCCGGTTTTAATTGCAGTGTCTAGATGAGCATCTGGGAAGGGACATTGTGGAGCTGCAGCTAAGTGTAACTGTTGGTTAAATCCCTTAAGTGCCCTAGCAAGATCATCCCAGAACTGGCCTGAACCTGCCTCGATGTCAAAATCAACCCCGTCTAAGATGGCATCGCCTAGCGGACGTGAGCTGGACTGACCACCGAGGAAGTTATTCCAAATATAGCTCGCTACCTGCCCTGCATCATCGGCCGATGAAAGGGAGTAGGTGTCTGTACCGCCTCCAATGGAAAGGAGCACTTTGATGCCTCGACTTTGACAAGATTTAATTTGATCGCTGAAGACAGTGCAAGTACCGGCGCTGGGGCTACAATGGCCTGCTAGGTTCAGCTCCGGAGTTCGGCCATTGCCGAAAGTAGATAAGAAAGCTACGTTCACAAATTGATAGTTTCCAGTGTTACAAGTATCAGCTAAGCTGCCTTCTCCGCCATCTTGCCCCTATAGATGGCGATGCCTGCGCCATTTGAGGGTTTGCAGAAGGAGACGACTAAGATGGATAGAAGCAGGGTAAGAGCTTTTGATTGGCAAGCCATTTTCGATGTCTAGCTTGTTCTGTGTATCAACAATGTGGAGACGGTGCGAATTTATAGCTTTTGAGGACCTTGCGTGTCTCATGGTGCAAGTAGAAAAGTCTGCTAACCGTGGTTTGAGGGCAAGAAACCGGTGCCATTCTCATTAAAATTGTAGAAGAAGCTGCATAAAGATAACGTGGACAAGTCATCATAAAATAAATTTGGTCATGGTTATTTTAAAGATCTTGATTTACTAGTCTAAAGTATCCTCTTCTTGTTTCAATCCCTTCAAAACTAAGTAGAGAAAGGAAGTTTGCTAACCATCTCAGTTAAGAATTCAGCAGCCCAAGTCATAAATTTGCTTTGATCAAACCTGAAACAAACAAAATATCTAGAAACTGTATCTGCTACAGTCACATGCAGATCGTGGAAGAAAATTTAAAAGGGTCATTTTTCAACAATTCCATTACAGGTGTTGATCCTGGAGAGTCTGATACAGGCTGCTTAATAAGAACCCTAATCTTGTCTTATCGAAAAGCCATCAATGTTGAAAAATCTCAATGAACAATCTTCATCAAGTGAGATAAAGGATTTGTTACGTGAGAAATTAACACTGCTAAAACATCAGATATAATTGGAAGCTTGTAAATATTCAATGGCATATGCTCTTTGAAGCATCATAAAGTCCATGATGTTAGAGAAGTTAGGCAGTTTATTGCATGTAAACATTCAATGACACATGCTCTTTTAAGGGATCATAAAGTCCATGAAAGCTACAGATGTTAGGAAATTTATTAATTAGATTGCCTGACTTATGTGCTTTACAATAGCTTTGGAATTTTAAGCAGTTTTCTTCAGTAGATTTTTAAATTCACATTTCCATTTACCTTTTAGAAAAAACCCAAACCGTTAAGTATTCATCTGATCTAAAAGCTTAAACTGTTAGGTAAGATTATTCTCCAACACCCCCTAAAATGAAAGTTTTTTGGACTTAACACTTTCACAAGTATTCGAACCCGTGACTGGTCAACAAGACTCTAATACCATGTTAAGGAACCATTTTATCTAAAAACTTAAGTTATTAGGTAAGTTTATAAAATATGATTTATATTATTTTTCGACAAATAGAGCATCTTGTTGATCTCAATTAGCATCTTAATATTGGGTTGTGAACAAATGTTAGAGCTCAACTTATTTGATTTTTTTTTTGTGTTCTTATTTTGATATGATAATATCAAAAATAATTTAAAAAAATATAAAATAGTCATGTCTTCACTTCTGATTCCTCCCTTGCATGAACGTTAGTTCCCAGTCATTGGGGTGTCTAAAACCACGTCAAAGCTAGCCCTTCTTTGTTCCTTTCTTTTTGCCAGCTTACGAAGAGGATCTGACTTTGGTTTCACTGCCTTTGGCTGCTGCTACGGTGACCAAACACTCTGCATATTTGGAACCCAGCTAGTGAAAGATGCAAATCTTCTTGCCCTCTGTCTCCTCGTCTGAGCTTCAATTAATTTTCGAGCATGCTCCTCCTGATTCATATCTTGCGGCTTTCATACGTTAAAAGAATAATACAAATTATATTATAGATTTCATTAACAGATTAAACTTTTAAATGAAATAGTTCTTTAACATGATATTAGAACCTTGTTGACCTAGAGGTCATGAGTTTGAATCTCATTATCCTCATTCTATTTGATAAAAATCAAGCACAAGATAGTGTGGATCTATGCAAGTTTCAAGCCTAAAAAATTTTCGCTTGAAAAAATATATAAAAAAATAATATAAATTCATATTTTGATTTTCCTTGAAACGGAGTCATTGATTCTATTGTTATCGTCCATTTCATCTCGTTGTGTTTCTTCTCTCCGTGGTGGATAACTGTCCTCTCTATTGAGACAGAATTAGGTAATTCATCTTCCTCGGAGAACATCAATAAATCCATTTTTTTTTTGTAGATTTTGTGAACACCTCCACCGAGACTCTGACAGTACCTGAAAACGTGTGTATTCAAACATATAATTTAGCTGTGCTTATCTTCTTCGCCATCAATGATAAAAAACTCACATGTTAACTCAAAATAATCTGTGCACATAGTATGAGAAGATAGATTTCAGATGAACATTCATCTGCATTACTGTTTCAATGAAACATAAAACAACACTTCATAGAGGGGTTCATGGGAAGAGAATGTTAAAGAATCATCTCACCTAAAAGCTTAAGCTAATAAGTGAGGCCCCATAATATGATTTATATTATTCTCTAACACAACTCCTCAAGTGAAAGCCCTTTGGGCTTGAAACTTGCACAGACCCACATCACCTTGTGCTTGGTTTTTATCAAATAGAATAGAGATGGTGAGATTCGAACTCGTGACCGCTGGGTCAACAAGGCTTTGATACCATGTTAAGGAACCATCTCACCTAAAAGCTTAAGCTAATAGGTGAGGCCCCATAATATGATTTATATTATTCTCTAACAGGGAAATCTAGAACACAGTGCAGTAACGTTCACGAAATTGGACATGCTATGAACCATATGAATAATTTGAAAGCAGATCCCGAAATCAAAGTTCCCATATCAATTAAAAAAAAGTTCATCCAACATCTGGGGTTTTGGAAATGGTACAGTACACGTTAAGAGAAAGAAGAAAAAGCAGGCAGCAACAATTCCCATTTTGTTCCTCACCAAACAATAAACAACAGAACACTTCAAAAAATCTCAAAAGATAATCAAAAGTTGATAGTTTCAGGAATCAAAACAGTGATCTTTGTGCAGAGATATGAATACCTACTGTATTTAATCCAAGGTTGTCAATACCGTTCCGGTCGCCGTTCTGGTTTTTCTATTGGAACGAAATATTCTGGTTTCAGAGCGTTTCGGCGTGCCGTTTCGGGGTTGTACTGTTCATATATAATTAATTATATATATATAAAAAAAAATATTAATTTAACAAGCATAATTAAAATTCAAGATAAATTAACTTTAAATTATACAATATAAACACAAAGTCAAACAAACATAATCTCAAAATTAGAAACACACAAGTTAATCAAAATAAAAAGGATTTTAAGGCCGGAACGGTACCGAGACGTTCTGGCCGGAATTTGGCCGAAATTTCCGGAACGGGTCGGAATTAAAACCGAGACGAAAACGACGCCGTTTCGTCTTGGTTTTTTTAACGACACGAAACGTTCCGGCCGGAACGGAACGAAATTGACAAGCCTGATTTAATCTTTCCCATGTATGAATCGAGGCTCCAATTACCAAATAAACCTCCCTTCAAATGGCAATGAATGGCCTCTAAGAGCAAGCAAATATGCTTCATATTAGAACATGTAAATAGATCTCTCATTTTGTACATGTATTTATCTATAAACTAGATTGCTTTGTTATTATCCAGTTTATGTAGATTGCTTTTGTTATTATCCAGTTTATGTATTCATTCACCAGACAAAACAAATGCTGGTCATTGTATTTAATCCAACAGACAACATCAATGAAAGGCAAGGAATTCAAAATCTTTCATGGTATCAGAGCACTAACCCTAGCAGCCGTTCCCTCTTCTTCATCTTCATCTTTTCTGTGTTCTTCTCCTTCCTCACACAAACAACATGGCAGATCAAACAACATCACCAGCTTCCCCTTCTTCTTCTCCTCCTCCCAAACCTCATCCATCTCACCCAGCCCTTGCAGTAGCAAACATAAACACATTTATCAAAATCACTCTAGATATTGAAAAAGGTCAATATATCACATGGTCAGAATTATTTAAAATCCATGCTAGAGCTTACCAAGTTCTTGACCACATTCTTCCTCCCTCGGCAGAACAACTCAAGCATGCCTCTTCTCACTCAATCACAGACCCAGCACTCTGGTCCCGGGTTGACGCCATTGTGCTGCAATGGATTTATGGTACCATCTCCGAAGACCTCCTCAACACCATCCTTGAAAGAGACTCCACCGCTGCCCTTGCCTGGGAACGACTGAAGGACATCTTCTCCGACAATAAAAATTCCAGAGCTCTCTACCTGGAACAGGAGTTCTCCAAGGTTCAGATGGAAGATTTTGCCGATGCATCCTCCTACTGTCAACACCTCAAATCCCTCTTCGATCAGTTGTCAAATATCGGCGCCCCTATCTCCAACGAGCGCCTGGTTCTCTAGCTTCTCTCCGGTTTAACCGAAGCATATGCAAGCGTGGGTTCCCAAATTCGCCATGGCGACACTCTTCCTCTCTTCTACAAGGCTCGGTCGATGCTGGTTCTGGAGGAGACGGCGAGGACGAAAAAGGCAGTTCACAATCCATCAACCTCTGCCTTCTTCGTCGCTCCAGTGGAAAATCCCCATGCCCATCGCAATACCCACACCCTCAATCGGACCCTCAACAACCGTAGTGGAAGAGGGGGTGGTGGCAGTGCCCATGGTGGCAGACACAGAGGGAGACAGTCTGGCCGTGGCCCTCATCAGCGGCAGGGGTACCAGAACACCTCTAGTTTTTCTTCCCCGGGGCGTTCTCACGCTTTTGGCCCAAATGGGCCTCCTTTTATGCAGCAACAATGGGCTTCTCCTTGGGCCGGGCCTTGGCAATCTTGGGCCACGCCTCCTTGCCCTTACCCAACAGCCCCCCAGCCCACTCCCCATCGCCAGCCCGGGTTGCTTGGGCCACGCCCCCCACAGGCCCACATGGCAGCCACACCTCCGCAGGCCCAAAATTCTTATGCTCCGATCGATATTCAGGCCGCTATGCACACGCTCTCCATGGTTCCCCCGGATGATCAATGGTACATGGACACTAGAGCTACTTCTCACATGACCGCGCACGGAGGTAATCTTACGTCTTATTTCAATTTGAGCAACAATCGTAATATTACTGTTGGTAATGGCCATAAAATTCCTATTTTAGGTTGTGGAAATGCATTATTACCTGACCCTACATCTTCCCTCATTTTGAACAATGTCTTGCATGCTCCAAAATTAATTAAAAATCTTGTGTCTGTGCGCAAATTCACCATTGACAATAATGCCTCTGTTGAATTTGATCCTTTCGGTTTTCCAACGGGGATGCCTTTAATGAGATGTAACAGCTCCAGTGACCTATATCCAGTTATCACCAGTCCTTCCGTTGGCTTTTCCACACAGTCTGCTTTACTGCTTTTTCTCCTGAATGTACCATCCTTCTTCTTTACAAATAACATCGGGGCTCCCCAAGGTGAATTGCTCGGCCGTATGAATCCTTTGTCCAACAACTCCTGAAGTTGGATCTTCAATTCGGCTAGTTCTATAGGGGCCATCCTATAAGGAGACTGTGCTATAGGGTTGACTCCTGGAAGAGTCTCAATGGAAACCTCAATTTCTCTAATTGGAGGCAGTCCCGGTAATTCTGTTGGAAACACGTCTGGGAACTCTTTTATAACAAGAATATTTGTTAATTCAATGCTCCCCTTCTTCAATTCTCTTACATGAGACAACCAGGCAGGACATCCCTTTCTAATCAATTTTCCGGTCGTCATGACCGAGATTATAGAGTTTGGAATCACCTTCCTCTCTCCCCTGAATACTACCCTTTTTCCACTCACATCTTGGAGGTTTACAGTCTTTGTGAAACAATCCACTTGTGCTCTATGTCTACTCAACCAATCCATTCCCAGTATTAAGTTAAAATCATCTAATGCTAAAGGCATGAGGTCCGCCGTTAGCTCTACCCCTCAATATTTAGTATCACTCCCTTGTATACCTCATCAATGTTTATATTTTTCCCCAAAGGTGTACTAACTACCATTCCCACATTCAATTTACTTGGTAACACATTTAAATTTTTAATAATTCGGTGGGCCACAAAAGAATGACTAGCCCCAGGATCAATTTAAGCATAAACTTGTATTAAACTCAATTGTAGTATACCTGCTACAACATCTGGCATTGCCCCCACATCTTCTTGGGTCATGTGGTATATTCTGCCCCGGGTCCTTTCCTCCAGCAATCTGGGTCGGCCTTTATTGGCACTTGTCCCTGAGTGAGTGGGTCGTATAGGTCGATCAACTGTTACTGACTGTTGTTGGCTTTGAGTAGCCATCCCCTGTCCCTGTACTCCTTCAGTAACTCTATGTGGACATTTCTTCTTTCTATGACCCATTTCCCCACAATGGAAACAACCTCTTCCCAAGTACTGGCAGTCCCTCCATCGATGCCCTTCCCCTCTACAAATATAACATCTCCCTGGTGCAGCTGAACAATCCCCGGGGTGTTTTTTATTACACCTCATGCATATCGGGTAGACAAGTCCTCTCTGCTCCATGGACCCCCCTGTAACACTTGCCCCTTGGCGGGTCTGACCTCCCACGGATCCCCCAGGATTAAATCGTCTAACTCCTCCTGAACTCCCACCATGAACAAAACTCCCCCCTTTTTTCGGTAATGGGCTGAATGATGACCCACTCTTTCCTTTTTTTCGGAGGAGGGTTCCTCCCTATAGGGGGTGTGAAATCCCTTCTCTTGAATCCCGTGGTCTGACTCTGCTCACTTGTTGACCTGGGTGTGTCGTTCATTACCCTTTCTATTCCTTGAGCAGCTCGCACTAACTCTCGAACTGACTGAAACGGCATAGCCACCAAAATTAATTTTAGCTCCTGCCTGAGTCCATCCCGAAACTGTTCCACTCGATGATGCTCAGTGGGGAGATGAGTGTTTGCAAAGACAGATAAATCCTGGAACCTCCTTTCATACTCCAGGACGGTCATATTCCCCTGTTTCAAATCTAGAAACTCCTGCTCTTTCTCTTTTCGGTGCTGCCAGGAGTAATATCGTTCCTCAAATTCTTCTCAAAAGTTTATCCACTTCAATTCTTCACCTGCCCTTCTTTCTCTGATGGTCTCCCACCAAGAGTGGGCACTCTCTGTTAACAGCTGGGTCACATAGTCTACCTGGGTTTCCTCCGGCACGTGCAACTGATCTATAACCCTTTCTACCTTCCTCAACCAATGCCCTGCTACTTCGGCGTCTTCTTCCCCTGAATAGGTCGTGCAACCCATTTCACGCATGTCTTTCACCCATTGAACCAGGGTGACTACTTTTTCTACCCGAGGAGTGGCATGGGATGTTCCTGCGGCCATCCTTGCTACTACTGCTTTGACCAATTGCTCGAGAAACACAGGGTCTGAATAGGAATTCGGGACGGCCGTCGATGTCACTGGCGGTGGCCTATCTTCCAATCCTTGACCACTCAAGTGTTTTAGCCGGCGACACTTCTGCCCGAGAAGTAAAAGGTTCATTATGATGCCCCCCTGAATCTCCCTCCTCTGAATGGGCCGATGCCACAAATTGACGGGAGGCAGTATCCATTAATGGATCCCTTTCGGTTTCATTCCCAGAAAATGAGTCATACTCTCTTTCTTGCACAGGGGACGGGACAACCCTTGCGGTTTGCCGTGAACAAACCATCCTGAAACATTTTTTTTTTCAGAATCACATTAGTATTTCAATCCCTGAAACTGCAACCAAATGCTCTGATACCAACTGTAACAACCCTATTTTTTTTTTAAATCTCCTACCTCTATGTATACTTTATTCTCGGGTTTCACAAACCACCTCCTGGTAATCCTTATGGGTGGACCAAGCAACTTCAAAACTGAAAGGTCGCTCTCTTTTAAACATTGGTAACCCACTGCATCGTAGAAGGATAGGATGATGGTCCGAATGCAGCCTTCCTAAATTTTCCACAAATGCCTCAGGGAACTTATCCCGCCATTCCAGATCAACCAGGGCTCTATCTAATTTTTTGGCCAGGTGCCTCACTCCCTGAATGTGACGGTGCCAAGTAAATTTAAAGCCTTTTGCTTCCAGGTCAGTGAGATTACAAGCAAATAAAACTTCCCCAAACTTCCCTGCTCTAACATGCGAAACCCCCCCCACTAGATTCTGATGGTAGGAGGACTTCATTAAAGTCTCCAATGAGCATCCAGGGACCATTGATCATTGTTCTGACAGAAATGAGTCGATCCCAGAGTTGATAGCGCAAACTAGGAATGGGAGAAGCATAAACTAGAGACATGAACCAAGCCTGACTACCTGCTTTAATCTCTACTGTGGCACATTGAGCCATCACATCTACTGTAGACACAGAAAAATTATCCCCTGATCTTAGCACCCAAATACCTCCAGCATGACCATTAGCTTCCACAATTACTGCAGGAAAATAGCCTAGCCGATTCCAGAAGCTGGCCACTCTCCCAAATTGAACGTGAGTTTCCAAAAACACGCAAATACTAGGATGATACTTCTTAATTAACTCTTTACAATGACGCTTGCTTGTGGCATTAGCAGCTCCACGTACATTCCAAGATAAAACAATAAAATCATCAAAACAATTCATCATAAGAAAAAGAGAAAATTGAGAGTCGGACAAAACCCTTCCCACTAAACTCATTATTGGTCAATCTCATTCTCTTGCCCCAGAGTCATCCTGGTATCACCTTCTTTATCCCCACGTTCAATATGCAAGTGTGAATTATTACTTAAGGCTTCCATGTTACTTCTCATATTAGATGCATCCTGGACAATCTTGCCAAGATCATGAAAGGACGTGTTATTGGCTTGGTTATGCTGTTCTTATGAGATTCATCCAACATGCTCTTCCCAAAAACAAAATCTTTCTCTAGGGGGAATAAACCCAGCTTCTCCTTTCCTTTGTCCCAAAAGGCACCCATAGGTAAGTTTTGTCCAACCCTATTAGGACCCTCTCCCTCTCCCTTTCCTCTTATCTTTCCAGACTGCGCAAGGGTTCTACTACCATTTTTTTTCTTCCTGTTGAGCTGGCCCTCCCTGTCCTGCAAGGTAAGTGGGTTAAGCATAACATGAATTTCCTCTGATTTCCTTGCTCTTTTATTCTTCATATTCCCAGACCTAGTTCCCGTTTGATGAGGAGCATCAACTTGCTTCTCCTTCCCAATATTTTTTGGGACGGTCATAACTTTTTGATTTGCCAAGGAGCCCAAAGTGGTCGGATCCCACATATGCCCCGAGTCCCTGATCCCTTCAGAATTCCCTTGCATATCCTGCAACACTCCATATCTATTTTGATATGTATTACTACCCTTGTCCTTAGCAATCCCACCTTTACCTCCCTTAGAATTCACTTTCCTATTTCTCGTAACCACTAACCAATCTCCATGTAACGCTTGGGGAGAAGATCGCGTAACCTGATTTACCGGAGCCACATTAGAGATTATTATGTTAGGGAGCTCTCCATCCTCTACCATATTTGTAGGGATGTCTTCCGCCGAAACCTTTCTATTATCATGTTCAGCGGATCCCTGTGATTGCATCTGTACATTATTCTTGCTTGAACAATTCCTCGCAACATGCCCATAATAGCCACATTCATTACAAATTATATGAAGGCCTTCGTACTCAACGTTATGCCAGTGATTATGAATCCACACCTTCCCTACTACCGGTTTGTCTAAATCAACCTCAATGCATATCCTAGCAAATTTACCCCTCGTGACATTCACTGTATTCATGTCAACTTTGATTGGGGTTCCAAGAGCCGAGGCTAACGCAAGAAGAAAACTCTCATCGTAAAACACGACATTTAGATCAGGAATTCTAGCCCATACTAGCGTCCGATCGATTTTGGCTGTTGTGGATACAAACGATGGAGACCATGTTCTAACAGTTAAATAATGATCAAAGATCATCCATGGTCCACCATTCATCACCTTCATCCTATCCGTTTCTTGGTCGAATTTCACCATGAAAAATCCATGACCCACATCCATTAACTCAAATCCCTTGGCAAAGTGCCATACCTTTTTGAGTCTGATATTTATCTGGGTATACCCGATATTCTTTCCTAAGAGCTTAACTATCAGGGCATCACACCACGGGTAACAATTCTGTGAAGACCTTGTCATCTAGATGCACCTTCGGAAGCAACCGATTGCCATCTTCATATTCAATACGCACTAACTTCTCTCTCAACAAATCAATTTTCTCACACATAGGTGGTGCCGATTTTGTTCCCAACACCTTATCTCTAAACGAGATCTGTCCTTGAAAAGTTGTTCCGCTGATGCTAAAAGATTTAGCACCACCATCCAAGTCTGGTGGTTTTTCCGGTATAGTTTCATGTCCACTTTGCTTTCCAGAGAATTCCGCCTCCATGCTAACCATGTTCAGACCTTGCCTCAAGAAAGCTAGGTGTTCATGGAGGAGAAAGATTTAACTTCTTGGCAGAGGAGAAAATCTTCTTCTTGTACTGTACGATCTTGATTAACTTCTTGGCACTCTCTCTGACGCAATCTCCCAAGTAGGGGTGAGCAAACCGAACCGAAAAACCGATTTAACCGAAAAAACCGAAAATAAAAAACCAAAACAACCGAACCGAAAAAAAAAACCGATTAAACCGATTACAAAATTTTAAAAAAATGTTCGGTTCGGTTCGGTTCGGTATCGGTTTTGTACGGACAAAACCGATTAAACCGAACCGAACCGATTCGGTTCGGTTTGAAGTATTACTATAAATAGAAACGGATGAAACCCTAAAGGCCTAAACTGATGAAAAGTTAAAGTCATCCGCCTCAGTCCTCACAACTCTTGCCTGTCGCCTCCCTCCTGTCGCCTCCCTCTCTTGGCTCTGCAACTAAACTCAGCCTCTGCAACAGCCTCCCTCTCGCCTCTGCAACTAAACCCAACCTCCCTCTCGCCTACCCCAGGGCATATCGTATCGTATAAGTTAAGTCCTATGGAATCTCTTTTTTAAAGGTGAGAAACTTCCATATCTTATTAGCTTAGTAAGCTTCAGCATCATCACTAAGCGGCATTGTAGCAAGTAGAGAAGATAGTTTTGGTAAAGGAAGGAAGGTTATGGCTAAAGCACTAGTAGTAGATCTGATAGCTATGTCCCTAGTAACAGATTGTTTTCTTCTTGTTCTTTGCCATAACGCCCATTCTGGGACGAGTAGTAACATATGCACTTTCTTTTCTTGGTCTGGATCTATCTCTTTTGTTTTGAATCCCCTGCCTACTAGGATACCTGGCTTGCCCCCTGTTGCTATGTTTCGCCAAGGTTCAATCTCAACTTTTCTTTTCTTTTCTTGGTATGGATCTATCTCTTTTCTTTTCTCATTGGTCATTGCAAGTGCATATGTTTGGACTTTTCTTTTCTTGGTCTGGATCTATCTCTTTTCTTTTGCAACTTTTCTTTTCTTTTTATTGGTCTCTGTGGCATCTCTGTTTTTGCCATTCTTTTCTCTAAAATTTTTGTAATGACTTAAAAATGGTTCATTAACATCTGTGATTATATTATTATTATCGTTGTTGCAATTAAAAAATAACTATGATTTTATTGCAGATTTGGCCGAGATTGCAAAGTTTCTGGGCATCTCTTCAATAATAGATACAGAAGCCATCCAAGTAAGTTGCTTAATTCTGCTTATGAAATAGCTACTTTCTAATCAATGATTACCTAACTACAGTATTTATACATTTATCTTCTTAGTTAACTTCAATGAGTTTAAGTGCAGTTGAACATCCGTCTTAATCCTATCATATGCTTTGATTAGGAACACTTTGTAACTTGTGAACACTTCTTAATCCTATTATAAACATTGAAGATAATAAAGTATATGAGCAAGTCAAATTGGACTAGTTTGTTGGATGTTCCAATATCAAGTGAGTGCAATGTCAATGCCTTTGTGTTTCAACAAATCAGTATAATGTGACTATTATGATTATATGATTATCAACAAATCAGTATAATGTGACTAGACCATGCTACAAATATTGTGGAATTATTATGATTATATGCTGCGAATATATTATGGAATTATTATGAATATATGCTGCGAATATATTGTGCATTCTTAAAATATATATTATTAACATGTTTTGATCTTTTTCATTTGGTAATTACAGATGGAAACCCAAAATGTTTCATCCACCGACACTACCCCAAGGTCCCCAACATCAACATTTAATGCCCTCACTTGAAGTTTTTTATGTTAATGTTGCTTGTTTATTTTGAAGCCCTTTGAAGGCATTTTTTGTAATTTAAATTTAAATTTGTTCACTTGTGTAGTTTTAATTATTTCTCATCATGCTAAATTACACAAAACAAAAGTATTAGAAAGGTTAAAAAAAACTTAATAAACACTATATTAACAATTTAATACATTAATATTTGTATTTGTTTCAAAAAAAATTTAAAAATACTTTGGGCTGTTGTACGAAAATAGTTTTTCAAGCCCATCAGAAAATTTATTAGAAAACCCATCAAAAAGCCCATCAGAAGGCCCATCAGATGGCCCAAAAACCTAATTCGGTTTTATGATTTTTTTAACCAAAAAAACCGGACCGAACCGAACCGAAAGTGGTCGGTTTTGAATAGATTCGGTTCGGTTTCGGTTTGTTTTTTTTTAAAAAAAAAAATCAGTTTGGTTACTTTTTTGACAAAAAACCAAACCGAACCAAAAATGCTCACCCCTACTCCTAAGTATCTCTCAAAGAAAAGAGGGAGCGAGAGCATGGGATGCATAAAGAGTTACCAATTGGATTCCTTATTTAATATATATTTATATAGATTCTGTTCATAGTAAATTTGTTTGGGCTATAGCAAAAACCTTATTTAAATTCTAGGATAGGTCTTATTTTGATTAAAGTAAACGATTGTTTGATTATTGCTAGATTTTAGTATCTAAGTATTTTTGAGATATTTAAATAATTGATTATTACTTTCCCATTTATTGTGCATTCTCCATTGTTTGGAATGTGACTGGCCGTGAGTTTTTAATTTTTGTGTAAAATTATTTTTTATATATTTTTGAATTGTTTTAAAGTACTATTATTAAGAATTAAAAACACAATTTAAATATATTTTTGACCAAAATACACTTCAAAAAATAAGCATTATCAAAATACCTAACGCGCTATTAGTCTCATCGAGTAATTCATTTGTTTGACAATTGCTCTCTCTTTCACGTACTGTATTTTAAAACGTCAGCAAATTAACATATCAAGGGATTCGCGTTCATTGATTGAGTGGAAAAAAAGTAGACAAACCCCCGTTGAATTTTCAAAACTCCCATTCATATGAACAAGTCATAAAAAATTGTCTAACACCTTGGAAGGCATAAAGCTACTCCACAACAACAGTACTTTTTATTACATAATAATATAAATTATATTCTATTATCTTATTTAATAGTTTAACTTTTTAGGTAATATGATTCTTTAATATGGTATCAGAACCTTGTTGACTTAGCGGTCACGAGTTTGAATCTCACCATCCCTTTTCTATTTGATAAAAATCAAACATAAAATAGTGTGAATTGTGCAAGTTCTAAGCCCAAAGAATTTTTCCTCGAGAAAATATGTTAGAGAATAATATAAATTATATTTTAAGGTTTTATTTAACAAATTAAATTTTTAAACGAGATGATTCATCAGATGAAAAAAAAGAAAGGAATTCACTGATAAATTCATTAAGCTTTCCTTTCTCGGAGAACTATAATTCTCTTTTATTCAGCTTGAAATTTAGGTAAACATGATAGGATGAATGCTGCATGCACTCTTTAGTCTTTAGGACCAGTATATCGTGGCATATATATAAAATTTATTCAGGAATCAGGATCAAGGGGGAAAGCAGGGCTGAAAAACTTAGACACTGCCCTTGATAGCATCACTATACCCATTGTCAAACCGCTTGTTCCAGAGCATGACACCTCCATACTTGGATGAGCTCTTGATAGACGGGAGGACCTTTGTAATGAGATCATTAGCAGGGATGAATCCAGGGGCTGCATCGGAAGCTGCAGGTAGTCCCAGGAATACTTGACTGTTTGGAACTGTGATCCACTGGTTCCATGCGTTTAATAGATTGACTGCGTCTCCTGAGTATTGACACTGGGGATTGTTGTAGAATTGAACCCACACATAATCGAACAGGCCGGTTTTAATTGCAGTGTCTAGATGAGCATCTGGGAAGGGACATTGTGGAGCTGCAGCTAAGTGTAACTGTTGGTTAAATCCCTTAAGTGCCCTAGCAAGATCATCCCAGAACTGGCCTGAACCAACCTCGATGTCAAAATCAACCCCGTCTAAGATGGCATCGCCTAGCGGACGTGAGCTGGACTGGCCACCGAGGAAGTTGTTCCAAATATAGTTCGCTAACTGCGCTGCCTCATCGGCCGATGAAAGGGAGTAGGTGGGTGTAGCGCCTCCAATGGAAAGGAGCACTTTGATGCCTTGACTTTGACAAGATTTAATTTGATCGCTGAAGACAGTGCAAGTACCGGCGCTGGGGCTACAATGGCCTGCTAGGTCAAGCACCGGAGTTGGAACGCCATTGCCGAATTTATATAAGAAAGCTACGTTCACAAATTGATAGTTTCCAGTGTTACAAGTATCAGCTAAGCTGCCTTCTTCGCCATATTGCCCCCAATAGATGGCGATGCCTGCGCCATTTGAGGGTTTGCAGAAGGAGACGAGTAAGATGGATAGAAGCAGGGTAAGAGCTTTTGATTGGCAAGCCATTTTCGATGTCTGGCTTGTTCTGTGTATCAACAATGTGGAGACGGTGCGAATTTATAGCTTCTGAGGATCTTGCGTGTCTCATGGTGTAAGTAGAAAAGTCTGGTAACCGTGGTTTGAGGGCAAGAAATCAGTGCGTTCTCATTAAAAATGTAGAAGAAGCTGCATAAAGATAACTCGGAGAAGTCATCATAAAATAAATTTGGTCATGGTTATTTTAAAGCTCTTGATTTACTAGTTAAAGTCTCCTCTTCTTGTTTCAATCCCTTCAAAACTAAGTAGAGAAAGGAAGTTTGCTAACCATCTCAGTTAAGAATATTCAGCAGCCCAAGTCATAAATTTGCTTTGATCAAACCTGAAACAAACAAAATATCTAGAAACTGTATCTCCTACAGTCACATGCAGATCGTGGAAGAAAATTTAAAAGAGTCATTTTTCAACAATTCCATTACAGGTGTTGATCCTGGAGAGTCTGATACAGACTGCTTAATAAGAACCCTAATCTTGTCTTATCGAAAAGCCATCAATGTTGAAAAATCTCAATGAACAATCTTCATCAAGTGAGATAAAGGATTTGTTACGTGAGAAATTAACACTGCTAAAACATCAGATATAATTGGAAGCTTGTAAATATTCAATGGCATATGCTCTTGGAAGCTTCATAAAGTCCATGAATGTTAGAGAAGTTAGGCAGTTTATTGCATGTAAACATTCAATGACACATGCTCTTTTAAGGGATCATAAAGTCCATGAAAGCTACAGATGTTAGGAAATTTATTAATTAGATTGCCTGACTTATGTGCTTTACAATAGCTTGTAATTTTAAGCAGTTTTCTTCAGTAGATTTTTAAATTCACATTTTCATTTACCTTTTAGAAAAAACCTAAACAGTTAAGGAACTATTTGATCTAAAAGCTTAAACTGTTAGGTAAAATTATTCGAACTCGTGACCGGTTAACAAAACTCTAATACCATGTTAAGGAATCATTTCATCTAAAAACTTAAACTATTAGGTAAATTTATAAAATATAATTTATATTATTCTCGACAAATAAAGCATCTTGTTGATCTCAATTAGCATCTTAATATTGGGTTTGAACAAATGTTAGAGCTCAACTTATTTGATTTTTTTGTGTTCTTTATTTTTATATAATAATATCAAAAATAATTTAAAAAAAATATAAAATAGTCATGTCTTCACTTCTGATTCCTCCCTTGCATGAACGTTAGTTCCCAGTCATTGGGGTGTCTAAAACCACGTCAAAGCTAGCCCTTCTTTGTTCCTTTCTTTTTGCCAGCTTACGAAGAGGATCTGAATTTGGCTTCACTGCCTTTGGCTGCTGCTTCGGTGACCAAACACTCTGCAAATTTGGAACCCAGCTAGTGAAAATATGCAAATCTTCTTGCCCTCTGTCTCCTCGTCTGAGCTTCAATTAATTTTCGAGCATGCTCCTCCTGATTCATCCCTTGCGGCTTTCATATGTTAGAGAATAATATAAATTATATTATAGGTTCCACTTAACAGATTAAATTCTTAAATAAAATAGTTTCTTAACATGGTATTAGAACTTTGTTGATCCAGAGATCACGAGTTTGAATCTCACTATCCTCATTCTATTTGATAAAAATCAAGCACAAGGTAGTGTTGGTCTGTGCAAGTTTCAAACCCAAAATATTTTCACTTAAAAAAATCTATTAGAAAATAATATATAAATCATATTTTGAGTTTTTAAATAAAATGATTACTTCACGTAAAATCATTTTCCACCTGTACAAGGGACTCAGTCTTCTGCTGAAACGGAGTCATTGATTCTATTGTTATCGTCCATTTCATCTTGTTGAGGACAGAATTAGGTAATTCATCTTCCTCGGAGAACAGCAATAAATCCTTCTTTTTTTTTTGTAGATTTTGTGAACACCACCACCGAGACTCTGACAGTACCTGAAAAAATGTGTATTCAAACATATAATTTAGGTGTGCTTATCTTCTTCGCCATCAATGATGAAAAGCTCACATGTTAACTCAAAATAATATGTGCACATAGTATGAGAAGATAGATTTCAGATGAATATTCATCTGCATTACTGTTTCAATGAAAACATAAAACAACAGTTCATAAAGGGCTTCATGGGAAGGGAATTCTAGAACACAGTGCAGTGACGTTCACTAAATTGGATATGCTATGAACCATATGAATAATTTGAAAGCAGATCCCGAAATCAAAGTTCCCAGATCAATAAAAAAAAGCTCCTCCAACATCTGGGGTTTCGGAAATGGTACAGTACACTTCAAAAAATCTCAAAAGATGCTCAAAAGTTGATACTTTCAGGAATAAAAACAGTGATCTTTGTGCAGAGATATGAATACCTACTGTATTTAATCTTTCCCACGTATGAATCGAGGCTCCAATCACCAAAGAAACCTCCCTTCAGATGGCATTGAATGGCCTCGAAAAGCAAGCAAATATGCTTCACAAACCTAAGTTCTGTAGACTCCGCATTACTTGCTCCAACTCTGGTTGCAGTATCTCCATAGAGTTCATAACTTTGGCTAATTAAATTAAAAAAGAATTGATTTTTGAAATGATTGTCTTAGCCCGGTCGTGTTCAACCATTATTCTCAACAACAATTATGTTATTTCTAATACTTTTTAAAATCGTGTCTTTACTGAAACTTTAATTGAGTTATGTCAGCGCGTGTTTGTCAAAGCTATTATTTATTTATTTATTGCAAGGTACAGCCCTCCACAAAACCAAAAAAAAACAAGAGGAAAAACATGAAAACCATACCTTTGATGCTATGTTTTCCAATTTTTTTTTTATTTTAAATCAATATATTTTTTATTTTTATATTATTTTGATGTTATGATATTAATTCATTTTAAAAAATATATTATTTAATATATTTTCAATTAAAATATATTTTTTTAAAATAATTACTATCATATTTTTAAATAATCATCTGACCATTAAAAGTAAAATCAGAAACCTAGAAAAACAAACTTATGTTTTTTTTTGGCAGGAGTTAGGTTTATGAATAGAAACTACTAAAAGTTTTTGTTAAAAAAAACAAGAAAAATTAGCCTTGTATGATTGAAAAGTGTTTTACATTATGTTTCAAAAATATTTTAATTTTTTTTTTATAGATTTTTATTTTTCATTTTAAATTATATTTTTATGTTTTTAGATATTTTAAAAATGTTAAAAATAATTTTTAAAAAATAAAAAATTATTTTAATATATTTTCAAATAAAAATCACTTTAAAAAATAACCATTAACCTATTCTAAATAGATACTGAGTTAAGTTTGATGTATAATTGGATTTTTCCTACCTCAGAAGCAAAACACAAACAAAGTATAATCCTAAAAAACCCCACAAATGCCCACACCCTAAACTTCCTGAATAACTCCAAAGAGGAAGTTCATGGATGTCTCCTTGCTCCTTGAAAACGCTCTCTCCCCACCCCCTTTCCAATTCATCCCAACAAAAAATAAATGAATCCATAAAGATCAGGACCCGAGAAATAACAAAAACATGACCACCATTTCTTCCTTCCCTGCCACTACTAACATCCTCCTATCCTCGCACCCTTCGACTTCTACTTATGCTTCCAAAGTCTCTCACTTTCCCTCATTGCATCCATCCCTTTTCTCTAAATCTCCTTCATGTCCTTATCCTCTCTGTAAATTTCCAAGAAAACCCAAAAGAATAGTTTTTTTAAAATCATCGGAAGCAGAGGAGATATCATCAACAGAAGATGAGTGGCTGCAAACACTCCCTGACAAGAAAAAGCCTTTGTACTCTCATAGTTTGCCTTGCATTGAAGCTTGGTTGAAGGATTTGGGTTTTTACCAAAGCAAGGAGAGCCGTGCTATTTGGTTTGTTGAGAAACCTGATTGGCATGCTCAGTTATCACTTGATGCCACTGATCTTTATATAAGGTAAAGTTTGGTTCTTTATTGTTATTTTAACATATGGGTTTTAGTTGTTTTGTTTGTTAGTGCATGTGAGTAAATGCTGTCAAGTTTTCAACTTTGCATATGATCATTAAGGTTTGGTGAATTGCCACTGGTGCGGTCATGATGTAGGCTGTTTGAGTTAACTCTCACTGTGAATGATCACTGTGTTTTTGTATTATGTTCATTATTTGGATTTATTTTTATTAACAGGTTGAGTGGTTTCTACATGTAATTTGAAATTTTTAGAAAAGAAGGAAACTTGTGATGGCAAGGAAAAATTGGTGATTTGAATGAGTGAACAACAGATAATTTTGCTGTTAGCTGTATCATAGCTTCCATTAAATTATGCTAGAGAGTTTTAATGGCGTTTGCTGTAATCTGACAAGCCAAGTGTGCTTTGTTATAGCTATGCTCGGAGTTTTTTTTGTCAATCTTTGGCTACATAATCCCGATGTAAAATATTTGTATAATGATGGGAGTGAGATTATTCTTGTTAGTGACGGGAATTCTGCTGCACAGAAAGAATTGATAAAAAGGATCAAGCTGATCCAAACTAGTTCGACTCTAGGGATTTAGTGAGGTTCAATGAATAGATGAGCTTCTATGATATGATTATTTTGATTGATGTAACGAAAACCTTTCTAGACCAGCAAAAGGCTGAAGAATCAGTGTTAATACCTTTCCATTTTATCTAAAATAACAGTATATCCATATTTCCTCAATTAGTCTTGTTGTACACTTGAGAAGTAATCTAGCAAGTGTGTCAAGAGGTCTGTGCTCATACGAGGTTTGCATCTGGGGAAGAAGAATAATATGGTGTGGAACAATATTATCAAAATATTAGTAGTTTAATTTGAATGAATAAATTGTAGTTGATTTGATAATATCAGAAATGCTGCATCTATTTATAAAATAGAGTTTCAGAATTAGCAATTGTAAGAGTATCTCTTCACTTTTCAGTGGAACTAGCCAGGGAATAATTGATGACAGAAAGATACGTACATATGTTAAGTTTGTGTTGCTTCGGATAAATAGTTTGTGCAGGCGTTGAAAGGTACAGTGCTACTGGAGATAAAGCTAGATAGATGATTGAATGGCATATACCTACACAATGCAAGGAAGTTATAGGACCATCATAAGCTTCTTCTTCATGATCATGCAGAAAAACAGTTCCATGCTAATAGATCATGTAAGTAAAAGGATTTAACCATGATCAAAAGTCAAGATGGATTAGTGATAGCATGAAGGAAATTGGTACCAATATGTGGGAAGTTGGAGGTGGTGTTGATCGATGACAATAGGGAAGTTAACAGAAAGGTTAGCCCTGTCCAGCAAATATCAATGGGTCTAATGTCATTGGTGCAGAAACTCGAGACGAGCTCATAGGTTCATAGCTTGCAGATCAGTTGACCAAGGTTGATTCAGATTGGGTTAGTCAATGCCCTTCTAAAATTTGGGACAGAAGCTGTGATTTTCATATCATTTTCAGTTCTTTAAGAACATGATTTCTCAATTTAAACAGCAGCTTCCATATTTTATATTTTGTGTATTTTTTACTATTGTAATGGTGTGTGCAGATCTTCTTTGAACTCTGTATGGTTGAAGTTTCTCTACCATCAATCTTCTAAAATATTAAGGTTCCTGTCAAGAGTACGACCCATGTAACAACATTGTGCTCATTGAATCGTGGTTGGAATTCAATACAGGGAAAGGAGTGGTGTAGAAAGCTGGTTAACTCTAAGTGGAAAACAAGGTTTAATGGTTCTGCAGCTTGCCTGAGAGTTCACTCTTCCCTATTCTCCCTTTCTGTTCAATTTTTGAATTCTCAACTCAACTGCTAAGACATTATAATTGATCAATCTATCAAGTTGCATAAACAAATATATCATTGTTTATCCAGGGTAGTTAGATTTTGCCATTAGAAATGGATTCTGAGATGTGAATTTCATTGTAAAGGGGAGCAATAAGTCTTACACGCAGTTACACTATTTATCCTTTTAGATTTATTGCATGGCTAAACAGAATGTATCTTGTGATGCAGGTACATGAAGAATGGACCAGGAAATCTTGATAAGGATGTGGAGAGAAGATTCAGTTATGCATTGAGCAGAGAGGATATAGAAAATGCCACTCTTGGAGGACCATAAAAAAATGAAAGCGGTCATTTCATCTTTTGAATGGTCTCACTGTTTATTCATGGGAATATCTCTTAGGACTTGCATGGTATTCATTATATATTCTCATTCTGAGCATGCATACGCTCACCTTTTTTCTTTTTTCTTTTAAAAAAAATACTTTTGATGCATCCCGGGTTGCCCAATTCCTTCTCAATGGGCTCTGATGATTGATAAATGCATCCTACTTTGGTCTCCGGTCTTGATCAAGCATGCTCTCTTTTTGCTTCATCATTGGAAAACTATTTTTTGTTTTTTAGTTAAAAAATCGAATTGAAACTGGTCGGTTTAAAGTGACTCTGGTTTTTTTTTTTTTTTTTAATTTAGTTGTTTTTATAAATAAAAATCAAACCGTATTGAAAATGCTCACTCCTAGATAAGTTTATAATCTAGAGGTTGATATGATAGTTAAGGAGATTAACCATGTTCCTTAATTTTTTAAAATTTAAATTTTTAGGTCAATAGCTATGAAAATTTATGATTTTTTTAAATACATCAAAATAATATAAAATTACAATTATAAAATTATTGGAAGGAATTTTTGTCTCAATTGAAGCAAATAAAAAAAATATTAAAATATTTTGCATCCACTGAGCCACATGCATCCATGCAATGTTAAACCTAACCTGATTACAAGTTTAACATATTAATCTTCGTTTATCTAGATTAATTGAGAATGATATTGTCTAAAATTTTATTCAGGTAGTCCAAGAATGACGTAGAGGATATATTTAATTTGTTGACAATTATTTTTCCAATTTTCACCAGGTAAGAAATGTTGAGATTTATCACCATTAATTAGGGATTGTATAGGTGTAAGATCATCATATTTGTTCCTTGAAATAGGTTAATTGATTCCTGTAATTATTTCCAGATTGCCTTGTATATTTAGTTTCCTTTTGTGATATAGGCTTGTACCTATAAAGTGTATCATTCATATTCAATCAATAATATGAAAATATAATTCTGGAAACATACATGGTATCAGAGCCTTGTTGACCCAGCGGTCACGAGTTCGAATCTCACCACCCCCATTCTATTTGATAAAAACCAAGCACAAGGTGATGTGGGCCTGTGCAAGTTTCAAGCCCAAAGGATTTTCACTTGAGGGGGTGTGTTAGAGAATAATATAAATCATATTATGGGGCCTCACCTACAAACTTAAGCTTTTAGGTGAGATGGTTCCTTAACATGGTATCAGAGCAAGGTTTGAAACCTCTGCCTCTGCAATTTTTCCTCTTTTCTTAAACCCACCTCTGCCTTTGCAATTTTTTTTCTTTCTTCTTCCTCTGGTTCCATTGCTGAGAGAGAGCCTCTTCAAAAGCTCCATTCTTTGAATCTTTGAACAACCTTGAAACTGCAAAAATCAAACCAAAACAAACCACCTTTTCACAGAATCCAACACACAGATCCATAACCAGAAACATACCCATTACCAAACCAGATTCCATCATTCCTTCCAGAACACAGATCCATCACCAAACCCAGAAACATACCCATTACCAAACCAGATTCCATCATTCCTTTTCTCCTCTCCAGTAAATAAAGATGGGTGAAAAAGGTATTGAATCATGTGGGACAAAATCAGTCCCTGTTGTTGTTCAATCTGAGGGTGTTTTTAATGTAGGAATCATTCTCACTGAATCAAATTATGATATTTGGTCCCAGCTGATGGAGATGCATATTGTTGAAAGGGAGAAACTCTCCTACATTCGTGGCAAAACAAAGCCACCTGCAGAAACAGAAGATGGATATGAAAAATGGTATGCTGAAAATCAAAAAGTGAAGAGGTGGTTGTTGATGTCCATGACTCCAGAAATTATGAAGCGTTACCTACGCATCCCTACTGCTTATGAAATCTGGAGTGCTCTGTCAAAAGCCTTCTATGATGGAAGTGATGAGTTGCAAGTTTTTGCCTTAAACCAAAAGGCCTTCACCGCAAAACAAAGCAGCAAAACTTTATCTGAATATTATGGAGAACTAACTGAGGTTTTCCGAGAATTGGACCACCGTGATAAAGTGGTCATGAAAGATCCTGAAGACATTGTTGCATACCGAAAAACCATTGAGCGACTTAGGGTACACATCTTCCTTGCTGGATTGAATGGTGAATTTGAACAGATTCGTGGTGAAATACTACGCAAGGAATCAGTTCCAGACTTAGAAGGATGTTATTTTTTGGTCCGACGAGAGTCAGTCCGTCATGCAACTTTGAAAGGTGAATATAGGGATCCAGAAGCTTCAGCCATGGTGACCAGACCTGGAAATCCAGAAGCTTCAGCCATGGTGGCTAGACACCGATTTAATCAAAACTGGAAGAACCATCCTAAGACCAACAATGGCAGCGACAAGTCTACCTACAAATGCACCCAATGCAATCAGACTGGTCATACCAAAAGTCGGTGTTTTGAACTTGTGGGGTATCCTGAATGGTGGGATCACAGTCGTGATACACGGAAGAAGAATTCAAAAGGGCCATCCACAGTAGCAATTGCAGAAACAAAATCTGAGGATGATGTTGCTGAAAAGGGATCTGCACTGATGTTAACTGCAAATAACGGTGGTAAGGTTTTAAATATTTCTACACCTGTTGTTAATAGTACATGGATAATTGATTCTGACGCTACAGATCATATGACATTTGATTCTAGACAGGTCTCAACTCTAAATTCATCCTTACAAAAATGTGTTTCCACTGCCAATGGGGCTTCGACCCCAGTTATTGGGGAAGGATCCTTGACTCTCACTAGTACTTTGAATTTAGACTCTGTTTTAGTGGTTCCATCACTAGATTACAACTTATTGTCAGTTTCTCAAATAACCAAAACTTTATATTGTATTGTAATTTTTTGGCCTGATTTTTGTGTGTTTAAGGACATTCGAACAAAGCAGACGATTGGGTATGGTATTAGGCAAGGGAAGCTGTATTACTTGGACCTGGTGCCAACGAGTTCAAGCGAGTTACGAAAAGCCTTAACAGTCGATAGCTCTGAGGGGGAGAAAAAGAAAAATGAAATCTGGTTATGGCATCGGCGTCTAGGGCATGCTTCCTTTGGGTATCTGAAGAAATTATTCCCTAATTTATTTTCAAAATTTGATATTTCTAGTTTCCATTGTGATGTTTGTGAACTGGCAAAGAGTCATCGTGCTTCCTTTCAGTTATGTTTGAATAAAAGTCCACTCCCTTTTATGGTTATACACTCTGATGTCTGGGGTCCATCCAAAGTTACCACGTTGAGTGGATCGCGTTGGTTTGTTACTTTTATTGATGATTGTACCAGAATGACCTGGTTATACTTGATGTCATCCAAAGGTGAAATGAATTTGTTATTTCAGAAGTTTCATAAAATGATTAAAACTCAATACAATGCACAGATTCAGGTTCTCCGCAGTGACAATGGAGGAGAATATCAAAGTTTTGAACTTCAGCAGTATTTGGAAACATACGGAATTATTAATCAAACTACTTGTTCCAATACACCCCAGCAGAATGGGGTTGCAGAGCGCAAAAATCGACACTTATTGGAGGTTGTTCGAGCTTCACTAATAGAAGCGCATATACCTTTATCCTATTGGGGAGAAGCACTTAACTCTGCAGCATATTTGATCAATCGGGTTCCCTCAAGCCCTATTAACTTTCAGACACCATTCCAAACTCTTAGTGATGCGGTTGTAGCCCCAACAATCCCGAATTTGCCACCTCATATCTTTGGGTGTGTAGCATTTGTGCACCTTCACAAACATCAGTGCAACAAGTTGACTCCTCGAGCGTTACGATGTGTTTTCCTCGGATATGCTACTCATCAAAAAGGGTACAGATGTTATCATCCTCCAACTCGACGAATGTTTATCACAATAGATGTTGTTTTCCATGAGGACTTAATGTATTTTTCATCTGAGCCTGAACTTCAAGGGGAGAACCAGAAGGAAATTCAGACTCTAGATTATGATGTTCTAAAACATAATTATGAGGATAGTGAATTCCCTGAATCTGAATCCGGTAACCTGGAGGTGCACATCTTGGATCGAAGTGGTCTAACATTGGATTCAAGTGGTGATGACTCACAAGCTGGCCCAGTCAATCATGAAGTAGGGGAATTGGACTTAAGAGGTATGCCTTTAGATACAAATGGTGATAAAAGTATAGAAGTTGAAGATGTTGCTCCTCTATCTGAGTTAAACCCTTGCATAATACCAAACCAATCATCTACTGCGGATGTTCCTGATGTAGTTTCTGAACCATTTCTAAAACAGTTACCACATCGTCACACCAGAGGTATTCCTAAACCCACATATGAACCTGAACTTTCTAGCAAAATTAAATACCCCATGTGTCATTATGTGTCTAACCATCGGTTGTCTGAATCAAATATGTCATTTGTAAATCAATTATCTGCTGTATCTATTCCTAACAGTGTGCAGGAAGCCTTAGTTGATCCCAGGTGGAAAGCAGCTATGAATGAGGAGATGAAATCCTTACACAAAAATGAAACCTGGGAACTCGTTGATCCTCCACCAGGAAAAAAACCAGTTGGATGTCGATGGATTTACACTGTGAAGTACAAAGCTGATGGTACAATTGAACGCTTCAAAGCAAGACTGGTGGCAAAAGGTTATACACAAACTTATGGGATCGATTACACGGAGACATTTGCACCTGTAGCTAAAATCAACACAGTTCGAGTCCTGTTATCTTTAGCTGCAAACTTGGATTGGCCTTTACAACAATTTGATGTAAAGAATGCCTTCCTACACGGAGAATTATCCGAAGAAGTTTACATGGATCTTCCACCCGGTTGCATGATACCAACAAGATAGAGTCAGAAGGTGTGCAGATTAAAGAAATCGTTGTATGGATTGAAGCAATCTCCTAGAGCATGGTTTGGAAGGTTCACAAAGTCTATAGTAGCTTTTGGTTATCATTAGAGCAATTCAGATCACACCTTATTCTTGAAGAAACAACGGGGTAAGATCACTGCACTTATTATATATGTGGATGATATGGTGGTTACAGGAAATGATCCTGAAGAAAGGAAGGCTCTACAGAATTACTTGTCCAAAGAATTTGAAATGAAAGATTTAGGTGATCTGAAATATTTTCTTGGGATAGAAGTGTCTCGATCTAATAAAGGGATCTTTCTGTCTCAAAGAAAATATGCCTTAGATTTATTACAAGAGACTGGTATGTTAGCATGTCAGCCAGCTGAAACACCAGTGGAAGAAGGTCTGAAGTTATGTGTTATGTCCAACCAAGTACCTACTGATAAGGGAAGATATCAAAGACTTGTAGGCAGATTGATGTACTTAGCGCACACACGACCAGATTTGGCATATGCATTGAGTATTGTTAGCCAGTATATGCATAATCCTGGAGAACAACATATGAATGCAGTTATGCGAATTTTGAGGTTTCTGAAGGCTGCTCCAGGAAAGGGGATTTTGTTCACTAAAAATGCAGATCACCAAAGCATAGATACATATACTGATGCTGACTGGGCTGGAGCTATAGATGATAGACGATCTACTTCTGGTTACTTCACCTTTGTAGGAGGTAATCTCGTTACATGGAGAAGCAAGAAACAGAACGTGGTTGCTCGCTCTAGTGCAGAAGCTGAATTCAGAGGTATGGCCCTTGGTCTTTGTGAGGCATTGTGGCTAAGACTTCTTTTACAGGACCTAGGTTACCAATCTGGGCAACCAATTCAACTATACTGTGATAACAAAGCAGCATGTGATATTGCCCATAACCCAGTCCAACATGATCGTACAAAGCATGTCGAGGTGGATAGATTCTTCATTAAAGAGAAATTGGATGAAAAAATTGTGGAGTTGCCTAAGATTCGTTCTGAGGATCAATTGGCCGACATTCTCACCAAAGCAGTCTCAAATCGAGTGTTCTCAAAGCTTTTAGACAAGTTGGGCATGTGTGACATCTATGCACCAACTTGAGGGGGAGTGTTGAGATTTATCACCATTAATTAGGGATTGTATAGGTGTAAGATCATCATATTTGTTCCTTGAAATAGGTTAATTGATTCCTGTAATTATTTCCAGATTGCCTTGTATATTTAGTTTCCTTTTGTGATATAGGCTTGTACCTATAAAGTGTATCATTCATATTCAATCAATAATATGAAAATATAATTCTGGAAACATACAAGAAAAACTAAGCTCTTGGGACTTGTGAGAAGTCGCTGATTTCACAGTAGAAATTAGCAAGCGTGATGTTTGAAGTGCAAAACTAAGGATAGGAACTGATATTCCTCTCCGTTTCTCTTCCCTAGCCCTATAGTATTGTTGCAATATTATACACCATGCATCCTACTTTTTTTTTTTTTTTTGGATTCGAGAAAACTCACTTCTCGGAAAGAGCATCCTACTTGGTCCTAGCATCCTTTTCTTTGCTGCAAAGCTAGGGTGAAATGATAAATTATATTCAGCTTCAATGTGATTCTGCAGAGTGTAAATGAGACCAGTACTCCTCCACAAGTTGTCCAAAAAGTGAACCTTCCGTCTCCATTAACTTCTCTGGCTCATCGAACTCGACTAGTTTTCCTGAAATAGAACAAAAACATCTCAGTGATGCATCTTGGAATTTCTTCTGGGATTGTATCTACATGAAGTTACAGCCACAGGCGTCTCTCATTCTTAAGTGTTAGGCTATGCTTAGGGTTTAGGGTTTAGGATTCTTAATGAAATGAAACTTACCATCGCTAATGGCAAGTACCATTGTGCAATCCATCACTGTTGGTATCCTGTGAGCTACTGTGATTACAGTGCAATCTGAAAATTCGGTCCGAATAGTCTTTTGCAAAACCAGGTCAGTTGCATTATCAATTGATGCAGTTGCTTCATCAAGCACCAATATCCTGCTTCTCCTCAAAAGGGCACGCCCCAAGCAAAATAATTGTCTCTGCCCCATGCTCCAATTTGATCCGTCTTCCATGACTGTGTTGCAGGGTGTTAATCATTCACTGAATATTACAATCAAAAGGATGCACTCATTATTTTCCATGCAGGGGAAAAAAACTTACCTAAAGAATCTAGACCCTGATCTTTATCCTGCACAGCCTCTCGAAGCTGACACTTCCCGAGAACCTTGAAAACAAGGAGCAGAATTTCAAGTTAGAAAGAATGAAGGTAGAAAACAATGGTTCTGCTGGTTTATAGACAATGATTGCTAGATTAAAATGTGAAATGAACAGGAAAGTCACCTCCCATATCTCCTGGTCAGTATGCTGGGATAAGGGGTCCAAATTGTATCTCACTGTCCCGTTAAAGAGAGTAGGATCTTGAGGTATTATTCCGAATCGTGTCCGCAAATCATGAAGTCCAATCTTAGAAATGTCAATTCCATCTATGATAATCTTTCCTCCAACTGGTTCCACCAGTCGAAACAGAGCACTTATAAGTGTAGTCTTCCCACTGCCGGTTCGACCAACAATTCCAATCCTGTGCCCTCCTTCAAATGTGCAACTGATTCCTCGAAGAACTAGTGGTGCATCAGGCCTGTATCTAACCTGTTTGGTATTAAACTTTTTCAGTCTGCTAGCCTTCATCGTTTGTCTCATTAAACATCAATAAAATCATAGGAGTAAGACTAACCTGCAAATCACAAATATCCACTTTACCATTTGTTGGCCAATTCGATGGAGGTCGGTTGTCTTTAATCACCTCAGGGGCTTCACTGGGTATGTGCATGTATTGATTAAGCCTTTCAACAGAAATGATGTAATTTGCTAATGTGCACTGGTTTTGAATTGAAAACACCAGCGACATATTTAATGAAAGTCCATAAGAAAGTGCCATTCCAATAAATCCTACAGTAATGGAAGTAAATATTACAACGAGTCAGAATTGGGAAGCTCATAATATTACGTGTTCAAAAATAGTTGAAGAAAAGTAAAGCACAAATGCTCACCAGAGCTAAAAGTTCCAGGAGGCAGTAAAACCATGCAGAGTGCTGCAGAGGCAACAACAGTTGCACTAAATATTTCAAGCCGTTGAATCAACCACTCATTTGCAGCAAAACTGTGGAAGAAAGTACTAGCATTCATGTCAATGAGGTTAAGGGTTTTTGCATAGAAACGTTCTTCCTCCTCAAAGGCCCTTATTGTAATGGCTCCTGCTACAGATTCAGCTAGATGATTTGCCACTAAGGACTTGGTTGTGCCATTGATCCGCATCAATTCTTTAGCAGAGGCAAAGTAATATGTCTGCAGATAAGAATGAGATAATCCCTAAATCCTCCTCAAAAGAAAGAGATCAAAACAGCATACTGCCACTATCAGCCAGCCATATAATCAATCTATGCATTATATTTGAGCAATTCAACTTTGGTAGTCTAACCGAGGCGTCCATTCTTGTAGAAGTTATGCCAATACTATTGTAATTTTTAGATTTGTTCTCAGCTTGGAAACAAGATTTCCCTCATGAATCTGTACTCTATACATGCCTTGATTTGTTAAATTGGTTGCCTATCATATCAAGTATGCTTTCCTGATTATTTAGATTGGGTCATTGCCAAGCTTCTCACAATTCAAAACCACTCATGCAAATGGATAACATAATTTACCTGTAAGCGAATAGCCAAATAAACCATTGGTATGGAGACAAACAGGACTTGCCAGGTCACAACAGCCAGTACTCCCAGGTTACTATAAACATTTGTGGTTGCACCAACAGCGAGGATTAAAGTGAATGGAACATCTAGATCGACAATGCTCAAATCCGACGTGACCTATGAGACATAAAGTAAACACAGGTCCAGATCAGTTAGCCAGCTATTTACACATCATTTCTCATGAAGGAAACAATATTTTCTGGGTGAGATGCTTACCCGACTCAGTATTCTTCCAAGAGGCGTGGAGTCATAGAAAGACATGGGTGCACGAAAAAGAGAATTTAGTAGCTGGGAAAATAATGACTTCGATGATTGAAGACCCAAAACAACAGTAAGGATTGATCTAAATAGCAAGAAAAGTGTTGAAGTAACTCCGATACACAGATAGACTGCAATTAAACGCAATGTGCTAACATGCGGATCATCGACATTAGCTGCCATCCAAGAGTTCTGTGTTATCTGACAAATGACAAACAACAGGTGACAGAAAACAGCGAGGGAAAAGTACAAGAATCCTTTGTTTTGATTTAGATACTGCAGATAAGGCTTAAACCCTGTGTCTCCCACTTCCTTTTCTTCCTGCTTGATCAGTTGATCTCCTTGAGAGGTTTTAATCTGCCCCTCTACATAACTCTTCTTGATCTCCCTAACAGATGATCCTTGTCTTTGCGGAGCATCAACCTCGGCATGCCTTTCAGAACCAGCTGTTTCTTTGTGTGCATTGACGAGGTCCAGGAATTCTTGGCTTGACGACAACAACTGATGATAAGGAGCAGCTTGTAGGATTTCTCCATCTGAGATCAACTGTTTACAAAAATATATAGGCTATCTCAAGGTAATTCTTTTGTGAAAGCTTTAACAAACAAATTTTATGGAAAAACTGCATTAGCGTGAAAATGAAGTTTAATCAGCCATAGAATTGTAGCAAGCAACTAATTGTTTCCTAAAAGTGATTGAATCAAAGGATACTAACCATAACAGAGTCAAATGCCGGCAGGAAATCAACTTGGTGAGTCACAAGCAAGACTGTTTTCCCTGAAAGTGCTCCCATGATATAATCCTGCAAAGAATCAGGTTAGATTTCAGGGAAAGCTGGCAACCAAGATTGGAGACAGAGGTTGCTATCAGGAGAATTTTATTACATTAAATAAACTTGTAGCAGTGTGTGCATCCACAGCGCTGAATGGATCGTCCAAGAGATATATATCTGCATTCTGATAGAGAGCCCGGGCGAGTTGAATTCGCTGCTTTTGACCACCACTCAAATTGACTCCTCTTTCACCTATTTCAGTAAGATCACCATAAGGAAGCAACTCGAGGTCCTTTACCAAAGAGCATCGCTCAAGTGTGTCATGGTATCGTTGCCTATCCATTTTAGAACCGAATAAAATGTTCTCTTGTATCGATCCCGTCTGGATCCAAGCTGTTTGCGAAACATAGGCAAACTTACCGCAAACCTGAATCTGCAGGCCATAAAAACCAGAAAAAAGCTCGCTCATGAAATACGAAATAAATTAACCACATTAAGGCCCATTTGTTCTTAAGAAACTCCAAAAAGTTAAGGACTGGAAGAGCATGGCAAGATACGTTCAAGAGAAAGTTCTTAGAAGATTAAACTGTAATTTGGAAGCTATAAGAAGATAGACTTACAGTTCCCTGTGTGTGTGGAACTTCTCCAAGAATCGCTGCTAAAAAGGTTGACTTGCCAGAGCCAACTTCTCCACATATGGCCACCTTTTCACCAGGCCGAATTCCAAAACTCACATTTCTCAATGTAGGCTTGGAAGAATTCTCTTCCCATGAAAAATCAGCCGACTTTATTAAAACAGCATGGTCCACACTACCCATGTTGCGCTTGTGCCGAACATTTCCGCTCTGCAACTCTGACGCTTCAAGAAACTTCACAATACGTGCAAAAGCTACCTTTGCCTGAATAATCACCCCAATAACATCGGGGATTATTCTAATCGGGTCTTGAACAAGACGCATAGTCGCCACAAAAGTGAAAACATTATTAGCATGCAGAGGAATTTTCAGGAAATAGCATGCTCCAAAGGTAGCAGCAGAGACCAAAACAGGAGAAGACCAGAAGAGAAAACCATTATATGCCTTGCGCAATTGCACTGACGACAGCCATTTATACTCAACCTTTCTCAAATTTTCTATAGCATTCTTAAAATGCGTTTCCCAGGCATATAATTTCAATACCTTCATGTTTATCAGAGCCTCATTACAAGCCTTCAATCTCGCATCCTGTGCCACCATAAGCTTAGACTGGAACTTATGCTGTATCTTTGCAAGTGGAGTGTTGCATAGCACAGTAATTATTATCATCACCAAGGCAGCAAATGTTGCTAGCCCCACTGCACGGAAAAGAATTGCAAGAGAGAGACAAAGCTGAAAGCTTGTCGTCCATGTCTGGTGAATCCAAAAGGGAAACTCACCAATCCTGTAAGCATCCACCGTGACATAATTCATTATCTCACCACTCGAGTGCATCGACCTGCCAACATTGGATAACCTCTGCTGCTTCTTATATATTGCAGCCGTGAGGAGAGACCTCACTTTCAAACCAACAAGCCTGCTCCTAAAATACCATTGCCTTTGTGACAAGGACTCCAGGCTCTTTGAAAGGAAGAGCGTCAGGGCCAGTACATAACCTTCATATTTGAAACCTGCTTTCCCTTCAGCAACCAGAATGAAGGCATTAAGAAGCAGAGGCCCAGCTGATAAAGTAAGTATCTTTAGCATGGCAAAGAATCCTGAAATTACAATGTCTTTCCAGTGGCAAGATGCAATTGTCCACAAGAGAGATGGCTGTGATGATTCAGCTTGTTTTTGCTTGTTCAGTTGCTCCAAAAACTCCTTATAACAGCTTTCTGCTCGTTCTGCCTCTCGCAACTTTGGTATATCCTTATCCTCTAGAGTCTTCTCCTTACCTTTTTTCATCAGTGGATTCAACCACCAAAACGAAATTTTATTGAAGAATCCTGCTTTAGCAAATGGAGTAACTTGGTCAACAGGATCGATTTTACTTACACCATTGGGCTCACCATTTAATGGAGCATATAGGCCACGTTCTTCATTCCCTTCGTGTTTATAAACCTTGTAAACACATAGCAATAACAATATTGCTCCTGGAAAGGAGAGGACATCCATGGCTATCTTAACCAACATTCCTTCACCTAAAACGGCGCTGTATATGGACAAAGCACAGACACTACCAGCAAACAAGGAAGCAAGAACGGACAATAGCCGCAATGGCGTCCTTTGAAGATGATTCCCTCGAAGGCTTATGATTAAACCCACCAAAAGCCATGTGAATCCCTGAAACAACACCACTAACCAACTTTTCAATGGTGAGGCAGGCTGCTTTTTCCTCAACTTCTCTTCCAAAATCCATATGCCCAAGCACAAGTACACAAATCCGATACAACCATTGAGTATAGCAGAAACTATCTGCAGACTCGAATAGCCTCTAAATCGAGGTGTGATTTTATATATTTTTGAAGATGATGAAGGTTTTCGCATGAAAGTGAAAAGGAGCACGATTAGAAGCAAAACATCGAAACAAATGATCAACGCGTGATTGATGCATGAAGTTGGTTGAAATACCAAGCTAGAACCTGATGGCTTTCCACTAGTATCCGAATTGCCAAATTCCCCACAAAACAACATCCACAGGTCCTCCATCATCTTTCCTTTTCCACTTACTTTTCAACTTCTGCATTGGCATACAAAAAAAAAAGTGTTACAAGAAAAATCTTTACAGACACCCCACAATGATAAGGGCCATCACTCACAAAGAATTAATTAAATAAGATTAAAGTAAATGAGATCAAAACCCAGGGGCAGCCACGAACCCGAACGGATTAGTACTACACTCCAATGAGTGTGAGGATACCCGGGTATTACAAAAATAAGAAGACTAGCCTGAAAATCGCACCAAACCCCAAAATCTATAAGCCAGAAAAATTTACCCTTTTGGTGTCAGCCAATGAACTGCTTGTATACAGGATTTATTAATGTTCCATTACAGAGTTTTTGACGCCTTCCCCTCTGAGTTAAAGAGTTTAAGACAGAATGGAACCAGAAATTCAGAGAGAAAGTGATGTTTGTAGTATTTTTGAATACTTGGATATACTAGCGGTGTGCAAAGAAGGAAAATGAGGGAGGAACAGTGATGTGGAGTCCTCTGTCGTCAATCGTCATGGCTCACGTAAGATCTGTCTGTTGACATGTGCTCGTCTTGTTACGGCATTTTCGACAGAAAGGTCGATCTTGTGGGCCGATCTCTCTTCCCTTTCTAATATCCATACTCTTCATTCAACCTTTGTTTCAAACTCATATTCCACTTGGCTTCTGCATGGGTTTTTTTTTCCGGCACTTTTGTTTTTGTTTTTGTTTTTTTAGGTTTAAGAGTGTGTGTTTTTTAAATTCTTTCAGATTATTATTTTGATATTCCGATATAAGAAAAATAAAACAATTATATAATATATTTTTAAAGGAAAATACTTTTAAAATACTTATTGTTATAATGTCAAACCAGCTTTTCAATCATTGCAAGACCTCAAATTAGTCGTACTAATTCTCAACTAGGTTTGGAAGCTAAACATTTTTCTAGATTGAATATTCCAATTATTTGATATTTTTGATAGTCATTTATTTCGATGATGTCCATAACTTTTTTATTTTTAAAAAATAAAATTACATGCATCAAAACAACATATCTTTCGTAGAACTTGGAAATTATGATGTTTTTTGATAGAAGGATATTATCATCAAGAGAATTCTAAGGTGTCTGTTTAAGAGTGTGGCTGATGTTATTTTTAAAAATGTTTTTTTTTTAATTTAGAAATATATCAAAATAATATTTTTTTTATTTTTAAATAAATTATTTTTGACATCAACACATGAAAATAATATAAAAATATCAAAAATATTAATTTAAAATAAAAAATAAACATAAAAACTTTCAAATTTTTTTAAAACATTTTTGAAATGGACAGACAAAAATCCATTGAATTGAAAACCATGTACTAATTATGATAAAAATAAATATAAAATGATACACATAAAATAAAAAGATTTGTCGGCCTTATCACGATTGTCCCTATCTAAAATATCAATTATAAAAAAAATATTATTTTGGAAGACTTTTTAGTGTGACGTGTACACGAGGAGTGTTGATAGACATGGACTGGATGATTAAGAAAGACAATATTTTAATCTAGAAATATAAATGATTGAAATCTATGGATGTAATAAAAGCACCTCCGCCATTTATTCTTGAAATAGTTTATGCATGCTGTTTCATTAAATTGAAATTGAAATTAAAATTAAAATTAAAATATTTACTGAAGTTTTCTATATTCAATAGACAAAGTCATTTTTTAAGCAGTCTATTCATCTTTATCCTTGGCTAAATTATTATTTGTATTATGGAGCAAGATATTTTAAAAAATAATTATTGTTTGAGAATATATTAAAATATCTTTATTCCACGATATTTTTTGGTGCAGGATCCTCCATGTCGATTATTATATTTAGAGGATCAATTTTAGGGTTACCATAATATATGATTTGAATTCAAGCTGTTCTTTTTTTTTTCTTTTCTTCTGGGACCTCCAGTGTGTTAGGTTTTTGAAAGGTAAGGAAAACCATCAACTATTTTAGACATATATATATATGGCATGAAAATTTGAATTAGTCTCTTGGGGGAGATTCTTGTATCCTTCCCGTCAGATTGGGCTCTCTGTCAACGCTTGTTCTCTATTAAATTCGATTATTGGCTTATTGAATATAAAATAATAATAAGAATAATAATAATAATTAAGAAAGAAATTTAGCAATACTTCTCACCAACTTGCAACTTTTTTTCTTCAAATTCTCTTGGCAGGTGCCGATTCGTCTCAACGCCAAATTTAGGTCCACCTGACATTTGCTGTGGGTTTTATTTTTATGCTTCTGTGACATTTTCTAGCTTTTTTTTATTTATGATAAACTCTAATATAACTGAGTGATATATATTTTATCAATAAAAACATCTCTAAAATTCCAAAATATTATGATAGTAAAATATTCTAAAATAAAAGAAATATTATGATTTTGAGCCGGAACGGCACGGCAGGAACAGTACCGATACGTTTTGGCCGAAATTTCTGAAACAGACCGAAATTAAAACTAGAACAAAAACGATGCCGTTTCATCTTGATTTTTTTAATAACACAGAATATTCCAATCATTTCAACCGGAACAACACAACCAAAAAAGCCTGAACCAAACACTCAACTTTAACTCGAATGTTATTATTATTTTTTTTCACTATCAAAGCTCTGTAGACGACCCAGAGACTATGCATGTCTAGATTGCAGTAGTGGCGCAATAATGTCAACCAGACAAAGTTTTGTCCTTCATCACTTATCCAGGTAGTTATGACCCTGGGGTTCTTGACAACCAGTCACAGGTGGTCTATCTCATGTTGGCGCTGTTGCTGTTGCTGCTTCTTTTTCTTTGAAAAAATTATTAAAAAGTATTTTAAAAATCTATATCATGTCGGTAAAACATAATTAATTTTTTGAGTTTAAAAAATATATATAAAATTTATTATCCAACATTGAAAAAAAAAACTTTCAACAAATATTTATATAATAAAATTTGAAATGAGATAATAATCAACAAAGAAAATAGTGTGAGATTGCGCACATAAAGATGAGTCTAGTGAGAGAAAAACATCATGCACGCAAGGCTTATGCTCTCAATTTTTTTTTTATTAAAATATTTTTTGATAACCCTTAAACTAAAATCATAATATTTGTAACACTTGAAAATTTATTTTAACAATTATAAATTTTTAAAAAATTTCTGTTTATTTTTACAGCAGTTATAATTGTCGCTATAATTTAATTTTTTAACAGCTATATTTTCAATTATTATAACGGTCATTTTAATTTATAATAAAATTAAATATGATTGTTACATTATAGTTGTCTATAAATATCATACAATTTTTTCAAACAAAACACAACCCAAAATATTATAATTTTTTTTCTTTCCAAGCTGTTTATGTGTGTTACCTCTTCTATTTTAATAAGGAAAAACTTGTTGAATAATGAAAGATACACTGTTATTAGTAAAATATTCTTTATAACAGTGATCAAGCACACCTCAATTTTTAATTTTTATGTTTGTTTAATTTACTTTCATACTAATCACAGCAGGATTTTATAGCCTGACTGTGTTACGACTTTAACGTGCCAAAGACTGTTGATGCCACTTTATTGAACTTCTTTTCATGATGTCTATTGATATTATTGAATCTCTTTTAAAAACTTAATGATTTTCTCTTTAATTCAAACCCCTTTTCTTTTCCTTTTCCTTTATTTTTTTTATTTGTTTTTTGGAGCATGGCCTTGTTACTAGCTTTCGGATGTTTTTTACTTGCAAGGGATTGCTATGGGTGACTTGAGAAAAAGTTGCAGACTTTAGGAATTTTTCGGTTCAGTGAAGAGCTTTAGACAATTGTGTTGGGAGAAGGCCCTACTTCCATAATTTCGAAAGAGCAATTTTTTCTTTTTTAGAGCCTCGAAACCCCAATCTACCTTTTTTCTGAAAAAATAATAATTAATTGCCTTGAAATTCCCAGGCCTGCCCAAAGCCTTGCCTTCAATTAATTGATAGTGTGATATTTTGTTCGAAGCATTAAAATCATATATTTTTCATTTTTAAAAAAATTATTTTTGATATTAATAAAATATTTAAAAACATAAGAAATATTAATTTAAAAAGTAAAAAAATATTTTTAAAACAGAATGGCAAATATTTCATTGGTGCAACTGATGTAATATTTGACAAAAGCTCAAGTGTTGAGAGAATTCCAATAACACAAGAACATAGGACAACCATAGACATCACTGTTACGATTTCGTAAAAATTATTTTATTCGTTATAAATTAGCTGTAGTAAATTAAAAGCAAAACATTATTTTAACTATTTTTTATTTAAGACATAATTTAAAATATGACATACTATATATACATACATACATACATACACACACACGAGTCTCAAATCATGAGCACACTCTCATGATCAAGATGCGAAGGAAAATATTATTAGCATGCAAAATTTTAAGAGCTTTAAAGCTCTATCAATCATAAATTGAGAGAGAAAGTGATGTCGTTTTTGAAGGGAGGATATAAAGATAGCTGTGGTCGTGAAAGAGAGAGAGAAGAGCGGTGGTATATGGAAGAGAGGAGCTGCGGATTGGATTCTGCCGTGTGTTGTAAAGACCGCCTCCACTGTTGCCCAACACAAGTTTGATTTAGTTCGTAAGGCATAAAGTTACTCCACAACAACAGGACTTTTGTTCAGCTTGATGGGAAAAAAAGGGAATTCACTGATAAATTGATGGATTTTTTATTAGAAAATAATACAAATCATATTATGGGGCCTCAAGATTTTAGGTGAGATGGTTCCTTAACATGGTATCAGAACCTTGTTGACCCAGCGGTCACGAGTTCGAATCTCACCACTTTCATTCTATTTGATAAAAACCAAGCACAAGGTGATATGGGCTGTGCAAGTTTCAGGCCCAAAGGGCTTTCACTTGAGGGGGGGTGTTAGAGAATAATATAAATCATATTATGGGGTCTCATTTACAAGCTTAAGCTTTTAGGTGAGATGGTTCCTTAACATTTTTCCTTTCTCATATAACTATAGTTCTCTTTTATTCAGCTTGAAATTTAGGAAAACATGATAGGATGAATGCTGCATGCACTCTTTAGGACCAACATATTGTGGCATGTATTTGATCGGATTGAACTGTGATCCACTGGTTCCATGCATTTTTAGAATCCGTGTAAAAATTAGGTTGTTGTTTTCCAAAAAAGTTTAGCATCACCCGTAAAATATATCATATATTGAAACACATTGAAACGGATGACAAAAACAGTGAAAACAATTGTCTCATAGTGATAAGTAGTAAGAGTTTAGAAATAATTTTTTTTATATAATTTTAGATTTTAATCATATAATTATTAATATAATATTTATTGAAAATTTATATGATCATTAATATTAAAATTTATATGATTAATCAACATTCACGCATGTTATAATGTATATAATTGTTAATAAGAGAAAAAAAAGTCAATCGCGGCGGCTGCATTCAATTACAAGGAAACCTGCCCATTAGTGGAGGACTCCTGATTGGTTCGCTTTAGTTAATTAGGAACACATATTTTTCAGGAGGCTACTATGATTAATCTTTATTTGATAATTCATATACGATACATTCCCTTTCATTTTACACGTTTTATTCAATTTATATGTGTAAAGCATCTCTTCCGAGTAAATATATATTTTTATTCTACCTTTTGAGAAACGGGTATAATAATACAGTGGTTAAAAAAACCAAAAGATAAGAAAAGGTTTAAAAAGTCATTTGCCTGCGTGGCAAATGGTCAAGTTTCTAGCTGTAGATTAAAAGCAAGAGATTATTTTAACTATTTTTTTATTTAAAATATATACGGCTCTCAAATCATGAGCACACTCGTGATCAAGATGCAAAGGAAAACATTATTAGCATGCAAAATACAGACACGTAAAGCTTTAAAGGTCTCTCAATCAATCATACATTGAGAGAGAAAGTGATGTCGTTTTTTAAGGGAGATATAAAGAAACCTTGGTCGTTTACAAATTATTTTGATTTTGATGTGATAATATTAAAAATAATTTTTGAAATATATATATTGTTTTGATATATTTTGCTAAAATGGAAAGCAGGTCTGTCTATATATATATATAAATATTTATATATATTTATATTTATAAAAAAAAATATATAATTTTTGTCTCGTAATTCTAATTTTATTTTAAATGATATTTTACGATTGTGTTTGGGATCGAAGAACCCTTTACGTATAGATTTAGTTTGGATGAAATTACAAGTAGCTTGATGAAAAAATAAAACAAGTGTCTAATTTACTTGAATTATTAATTGTATATTATTATTATAATTATTAAATATTTAAAAAACAAATTTTAGATGATTTTGTACCATTTTTCCGGGATCGCAGAGACCTTCACGTATATATTTAGTTCGTGATGAAATTACAAGTAGCTTGATGGAAGAATAAAAACAAGTGTCTAATTTACTTAAATTATTAATTATATTTTATTATTATAAATATTAAATATTTAAAAAACAAAATATATATATGTGTGTATGTGTTCTTTAAAGTAATTTCACAAGTTGATAGCAATATAAAAAGCATGATAACCAAACATACGAAACTGTTTTTTATCAACCTCAAACTCAACCACAGTTTTAACCAAACACTTCACTGCTTATTTTGAACCGCAATAAAAGTGCTTTTTATAAAACTGTTTTTTTTCAACTTCAACCACAACAGCAACCGCAATACCAAACAGGCCCTTAGTGTATAATGTTTCCAATGCATTCCTGGTATCTAAAATATAAAATCAAGTCCTTTTAGTTTTCAGAAATGAACGAATTAGTTATTCTTGTTGAATTTTAAAAAGTCAGCAAATTAATATATCAAGGGATTCGCGTTCATTGATTGAGTGGAAAAAACGTAGACAAACCCCAATTGACTTTTGAAAACTCGCAGTCATATGAACAAGTCATCGAAAATAGGCATAAAGTTACTCCACAACAACTGGACTTTTGTTCAGCCTGATGAGAAAAATAACTAGAAGGAATTCACTGATAAATTGATTAAGTTTTCCTTTCTCAGAGAACTATAATTCTCTTTTATTCAATTCAGCTTGAAATTTAGGTAAACATGATAGGATGAGTGCTGCATGCACTCTTTAGGACCAACATATCGTGGCGTTTATTTAAAATTTATTCAGGAATCAGGAGCATATATCAAGCAGGGCTGAATAATTTCGTGACGTTCCCCTTGATAGCATCACTATACCCTTTGTCATAATACCTGCTCCAGAGCATAACACCTCCATACTTAGGTGAGGTCTTGATAAACGGAAGGACCTTTGTATTGAGATCATCAGCAGAGATGAATCCACCACTAGGGGCTGCCTCGGGAGCTGCCGGTAGTCCCAGTAATATTTGATCGGATGCAACTGTGATCCACTGGTTCCATGCCTTTAATAGATTGCCTGCGTCTCCCCCTGAGTATTGACACCCGACATTGTTGTAGAATTGAGGCCACACATAATCAAACAGGCCGGTTTTAATTGCAGTGTCTAGATAAGCATCTGGGAAGACACATTGTGGAGCTGCAGTTAAGTATACCTTCCTTTCTCCGCTAAATTCATTAAGTGCCCTGGCAAGATCATCCCAGAAGCCTGAACTTCCCTCGATGTCAAAATCAACTCCATCTAAGATGGCATCGCCTAGCGGCCGTGAGGTGGACTGACCACCAAGGAAGTTGTTCCAAATATAGGTGGCTACCTGCGCTGCATCATCGGCCGATGAAAGGGAGTAGCTGTATGTAGTACTGCCTCCAATGGAAAGGAGCACTTTGATGCCTAAACTTTGACAGTATTTAATTTCATCGCTGAAGACATTGCAAGGACTGGGGACACAATGGCCTGCTAGGTTCAGCACCGGAGTTTGGCCATTGCCGAAAGTAGATAAGAAAGCTACGTTCACAAATTGATAGTTTCCTGTGTCACAGGTAGCAGCTAAGGTGCCTTCATAGCCATTTTGCCCCCAATAGATGGCGATGCCTGCACCATTTGAGGGTTTGCAGAAGGAGACGACTAAGATGGATAGAAGCAGGGTAAGAGCTTTTGCCATTTTCGATGTCTAGCTTGTTCCGTGTATGAACTATGTGGAGACGGTACGAATTTATAGCTTCTAAGGACCTTGTGTGTCTCATGGTTTACATGGATATTGGTTAATAAAAATGTTTTTTATTTAAAAATTTATTAAAATAGTATATTTTTTGTTTCGCTTTAGTTAATTAGGAACACATATTTTTCAGGAGGCTACTATGATTAATCTTTATTTGATAATTCATATACGATACATTCCCTTTCATTTTACACGTTTTATTCAATTTATATGTGTAAAGCATCTCTTCCGAGTAAATATATATTTTTATTCTACCTTTTGAGAAACGGGTATAATAATACAGTGGTTAAAAAAACCAAAAGATAAGAAAAGGTCTAAAAAAGTCATTTGCCTGCGTGGCAAATGGTCAAGTTTCAAGCTGTAGATTAAAAGCAAGAGATTATTTTAACTATTTTTTTATTTAAAATATATACGGCTCTCAAATCATGAGCACACTCGTGATCAAGATGCAAAGGAAAACATTATTAGCATGCAAAATACAGACACGTAAAGCTTTAGAACTCTCTCAATCAATCATAAATTAAGGCTTGTGAAACCCTAGAACATGTTTTGAATGCGTCTGGCCGCGTGTTTTTAATTATTGTATAAAATTATTTTTTATATATGTACTTGAATTGTTTTAATGTATTATTTTTATAAATAATTTTTTAAAAATAAGAAACATAATTTAAATATATTTTTGAACAAAATACAATTTAAAAAATTGTTATTATCAAAATACCTAACACCCTATTATTCCCGTCGTCCAATTCATTTGTTTGACATCCTCCACTTGCAAAATCTGAAGATATCAAAATCTATACTCGATCTTCAGCTAATGATATGGTCTCAGTAAGGGCTCTTCAGCTGAGATCTTTTCCTATTGCCTAAAAATCTAGAATGTATATGGGTTTTTTTAATGTTAGGGTTAATAAAAAACATATCACATCATCAGTATTGATTTAAATCACCAAAACAAATAAAAATTATATTCCATTTTATGAAAATAGTTTATATTGTATGTTTTTTTACTTTAGATTTTATAAAAAAAATATGTGTGAGTTCAAGTTGATTTTTATTTCAGGATTGATTTTGTTTTTATATTTATATTTTTTAACGTTATTGATACATTTATTATGGTTTATAAAATGTTTTTTCGGGCGTTTGAAATATAAAAAAAAATGAAAATAGGTTTTTAGATTAAAATCTTTTAAGCTTTAATTTCTTAAATATTGTTGTAAACTAAATTTAGATGAGATCAGTCAACACGTAGTCTTATATTTATTTTTTTCAAAAACAAAAGAGACGGATGACAAATACAATGAAAAAAAATAAACTCAATCGCGGCAGCTGCAGACACTTTTGTGAATTGAATGCAGCTAAGCTGTACGGAAACCTGCCCATTAGTGGAGGAGCCCCTGATTGGTCAACTATTGATTGGTCAACTATTGGAATTCGCAGGGCTAGAATTAGTGATGATAATTTTGCGATCACATAGGGTTTTTATCTATGAAAATTAAAATTATAATTAAAAAATCAGAAATTAATTTAAATTGATCGTCTACGGTCCCGACGCGTCGGGCTATAAAAATAAGACAGTTGTTCTACTATTTGACTAGAAAGGAAAAGCTTACGTAAGAACCGGAAGACTCTTGTATGTACAGAACCCTTTACTTTTGCTATTGGTGGACTGTTCCACAGAAAGGTCGACAGAAGGCAAAAGCAACTGTTACTGTTTGTAATTATATTTTAAATTGTTTTTTTATTTATAAATATATTAACATATTTTTTTTATTTAAAAAAAATCAGTTTTAATTTCAGCACATAAAATAATTTAAGAAAACTAATTTTTTTAATTTTTAAAAAAAAAAATTAAAAATATTTTTAAAATCATTTTTAAATCGTAGAGATAAACACCTCGGCGCAGCGTGGAGCTTCTGCTAGCAGCAGGCTAAACGAAGTGACATATGAAATTACTTTTCCCTACCCTTTACCGAACCTAAGATCTCTAACTTATCCTCAGTTCTTCTCGGTCGGGAACCGAACCAGAAGAATGTAAAGCTTTCAAAACCGAACCGAATTGGTTAGTTTTAAAAAATATTTTAATTAGTTTAATTGGATTTTTAATAATTTAATTTTTCTCAGTTCATATCTTTTTATTTTCTTACTTTAATCGATTTTTCAATTTATTTATTTACCCCTAACAAGAATCAGTAGGGTGCATGTACAGCCCTAGGGAAGGAGGCAAATGCCTTTAATAAATCCGTATTGTTTATTAATTAGAATATTTACACGATTTTTTTTAAAAAGAAAAGGAGAAATTTAATATTATGCAAAGTTGTATCTATTAAAATGGTATTAAAAAATACATATTGAATCTGTATAAAATACTTTAAAATGAAAAAAATCACTTATAAAATATATTAACCTTTAAAAAAACATTCACTTTAATTAAACAACATTACTATGTTAAAAATGTTTGATTTGGCAAAAACAAAATTATAGAGAAGAAATGTTAATTAAAATATATATTTTAAAATTATTTTACGAAAGATATATAAAGAAACATTAAAAATTCATTTTAAAAAAATGAATGGATCAAATGTTATCGGGCCTTGAGAATCAGGCCTAGCATCTGGCCCACCCATAAAACATTTGAGCAGGGGCTTTAATTGTTTTTTAATTAATGGGGAGGTTGATGAATAGTTGGTCTCAATTATCTATGAAAACAATAATGTAGCGTCCATATGTGCCTAAAATTCACTATTTGATGTGGCTCGAAAAACAAGATTATTTTTTTATTTTAAATATTATTTTTATTTCTTTACCTATAAAAGCCAGAAGGTATTGGATTTTAAAAAGTATTTTTGAAAATTTTGAAGAAAAAAAATATATTTTATTTTAAATTAAATGTTTTTGATGGTTTTTAGATCATTTTTACATGTAGATGTTAAAAATAATTTTTTAAAATATATATATATATATATATATATTTGAAAGTTTTGAAAAAAAATATTTTATATTTTACTTTCAATTAAATGTTTTTGGTGGTTTTTAGATCATTTTTACATGTTGATATCAAAAATAATTTTTTTTAAAAAATATATATATATATCAATTTGATGTAATTCTAAATAAAAAATATTATCAAAAACAACATCAACCACACTCTAAATAATAAACAGTCGAACCACTTCATGGCCTCCAAAAATGCAGAAAACAAAATCCTCAAAACCCGAAATTAGAAATCCTATAGAGCTTATATTTGTTTTTTTTCTTCCTTGTTTATCATTTCACTTCTTGTTTTTTATTTTTATTTTTTATTTTATTTTTTATAAAAACTTGCCATACAATAATAAAATAAGTGGAAGTGCCGAAAATAACAAAAACAACCATAAGTTAATTGAATTGCATTTAAAATGAATTGTTTTTTTATTCTTACACACATGTTGGAAAATAGGGTCCAAAAAATGGATAATGACATGCTCAGACTAAAACTGATGTGCACTAAAGGCGAATTATTTCTATATTTAACTTATAATTTGACAGTTTTGCGTTTCAAGATTATTTTTAAGAGAAGTTTTTTTTAAAAAAAACTCTTTGCTGTAAATTAATAATTTTTAGTGCTTTTGAAATTACTTGATGTGCTTGTATAAAAAAAAAATTAAAAAAATATATTTAGCCCCGTTTGATTTTATTAGAGATTGTGCATATTAATTGTAGATTATACAGATTAATTTCCTTTTCTCGTGTAGCTGCTATAAAAATATATTGTTTCCTATTATATCTGCTGTAGGTTTAGGCAACTGGTTAGGTCAAATAAGACCATTATAATTCCCTTAACAGGGTATTGTCATTTCCTTAATTAGACTAAAATCAACATTACATACATGATTGTAATATGTATCATCATGATTATGAAATATACATTCCCTTTTGTTGTAATGTCAGCCTCTGCATCTTTTTCTTCAGATTTACCTCCCAGAATTCAAGCATAAATGCAATCATTAATTTGCATAATTGTTTCTCTAGTTTTTATATTTTCATTAATTGTTTCCACTAAAAAAATCAAAATAAACTCCAAAATGTTGCAATGATAATTTAAGTGACGAATCATAGTAAGGTTCCCTATTATACGAGCCATGGAAGTGGAAAAGGGGAAAATTTGCTATGATTTGATGTTAAAATTATCTTCCAAGAGTATTAAAAACATCTAAAAACCGAAGTAGAAATCATGATAGATCCTCTTTAATAATTTTGTTCACCATGATAATGTAATGACTGTTTTGTCATTTCCATAAAAAGAACACATGCTTTAGACCAAGGTTATTTTGGTATTTTTCACATGATACTTTAGTTATTGATATTTCATTTGGGGTATTTATATTTATTCAATGTTTTAATAAATAGTTAATTACCTAAAACACCCTTAAAATAAATAAAAAATGATCTCAAGTAGGGGGTTTTCAATACTTTTTATTTTCATACCCAACAAAATTATACTTCTTCCCTGGGATGCAAGATATTGAATGCATTGTAGTTGGGGGTATTTAATTACAAGTTTAGTTGACGGCAGTAAGATAATGTACCATTAAAATAATAAGTTTATAATTAAAAAGTTGTTGACGCGTGTAGAGCACATGCCGTTGAAGTCCCAACTCATTTTTTACGGTGTTTGCGATGGTTTATGGCGATAAAAAATGAGATTTTGCCTTCTCAATTTATAAAAAATGTAGAGCACCTGAAATTTTTTGAAATGGATTATGTGTTTTCTTAAATTAATTTTCGTATTTAATTATCCGATATATTTTTTAAAAATAATTTATAATAAATTTAATATTAAAAAATAAAACTCAATAAAATCTCAATATTAATGAAATTAAAGAAAACTAAAAAAATTGAGGCAAGCATGGTAGATTTAATTGTTCATATGTATATATACACACACACGAACAAAATCTCACTTATTATGAATGAATGATAGTTCTTTCATTCATATATATATTATAGATATATATAAAACGCTTCCTGGTGTTACTGTTCAAATTTTCACTATTCACACAAACATAAATTATTGTGGATTCGAACAGTAAAATTATTATTTTGCTCTCAAGACCGAAAAATTCTAACCTATGGGACAGGGGGTATTTTCAAATTTTTCAAGGGACATGAATGATATTTCTGGATTTGTTGCACAATAAAACTACGCAAATAGCCTCCAAAAATGACAAAAGAAGGCAAACCCGACCAAGGGTAGTTTAGATTTTTTCCAGGGACATGGATGGTATTTCTGATATTTTTGCATAGTGAAACAACAAAAATAGCCCCCAAAGAACAAAAAATAGTGTCGGATCCGAGGGTATTTCAGTATTTGTCGCGGTGGTTTTTTCGTAGATATTGATGGCTTCAGGGTGTATAGGTAATTGTGCATTCTTTTATCACTATTTTTTGGAGACACTGCAGGCGCCTCGTCCATACACGTCTGTAGTGTTTCACGCACACACGCCATTCAGGCGACACGTGCGCAACATTCCGGTGGCCAAAAAACATCTTTCGCCTTTTCACATGTTGTGTCGCCATGTCCTCTTCATCAAGGTACGGTATGTGTTTGATTAAGGTAGTTGGTGAAGCTCCAGTAGACGAGTTTATGTTTTTTCACCCTTCTCTCTCTCCTGTAGACCAGAAATACACTTCGGTCCTTAGAGTTTGTGAAAGTTTTATTTTGGTCCCAGAAATACTCAAATTATTGAATTATCATGTTTTTGTGTAGATAATTTATGTGGTCATAGACACAAGAACTTGGGGATTTAGTTAAGGTATAAACAAGTTAGGCTTGGATATCTCAATCACCAAAATACACACACGCTCTAATTAAATTAACTCAGATTAGTACTCGATTTTTTTATTAATAACAGTTGATTAATTTGTTAATGAAATAGTCATTAAACCAGAGGAACTAGTGCCCGGTCTATCATGTATATATAAGTTATTCTAAAAAAAAAAAAAAAAACTCATTGAGAGGTGTGTGTCTCTTTGTACTTGTTTGATATTATGTTTTGAAATTATTTTGAATTTTTTAAATATATATGTGTGTGTGTGTGTATATATATATATATATATATATATATATATATATATATATATATATATATTAAATTATTGTTATTTTGTGTTTTAAAATTATTTTGATGACGTGAGGTTAAAAATATTTTTTTAAAATAATTTTAATATACTTTTAAATAAAAAAATATTTCAAAAAACAAAACACATTTCAAAATAGTCAACTATATAATAGTTTTCTGTTTGGAAGTGTGGTTGAAAGTGTTTTTCATTCAAAAATACATTAAAATAATATATTTTTATTTATTACAAATTATTTTTGATATCAACACATGAAATTAATCTAAAAACATAAAAAATATTTCATTTAATATAAAAAGTCTAAAAATATTTTTGAAAAATAATGTTAAAAAGTGCAATTAATTCACCCAAGGAGTAACTCAGAATTTACCTGACAAACTTTCATATGTTAGTTCATATTAATTATGTAAAATGAGAAAAAAAAATTAATTCGCTTATTATATTATATAAAAATAATATCTACGTTTTCGTATAAATTATTTTATTCGTTATAAATTAGCTGCAGTAAATTACTTTCTTCAAATTTAAGAATAAATTAATATTTTTATTATTCTACGTTTAGAGAAACGGGTATAATAATACAGCGGTTACAAAAATCGAAAGATAAGAAAATGTCTAAAAACTCATTTGTCTGCGTGGCAAATGTCACGTTTAAAGGCAATTATTGCCTGTTTCGCAGTGTAATTGAAGTTACAAACTCTGAAGATATTAAAATCTATACTCGCTATTCAGCCAAGAAGGTGTTTGAGAGTGAGGCGTGACCAGTGATATAGAAAAAATTATTGTTTTGAATATTTAGTTAATGTAAAGAAATTAAAAAAATCATGTGAGTTTCATCTCAAAAATAGCAAAACCTGTGTTTTCACGAAAAGCAGCGAAGAGGGGGGCTGGGAGTAACTTTTATTACTTATTATATTTTCTGTGTGAGAGGGCTGCAGGGAGGGGGTATTTTTTTAGTTTATTATTTATTATATTTTCATATAAAAAATATATTTGTAATATTAAAATAATATAAAAATTAATTAAAATATAAAATATTTTGATATTTATTTAGTATTATCGTCTTAAAATATATATATATATATATATAATGAATTAAATTTTTTTTAAATTAATTTAATCTTTTTGAAATATTTTTATTATTATAATATGAAAGAATAAATTTTCAAAAATCCTCAGTAGTCACGTGGAGATGACTTGACCTTAGCCCTCGTTTGGTATTGAGGTACAAACTGCGTTTTGTTAAAAACGCAGTTTGTACCCAATACTATGTGTTTGGTAACTTTAGAATTGATGGTGGGACCCATCAATTCTAAAGTTCCAAACCATGGTTTGCGGAAAGCAGGAATTTCCTGCTTTCCGCAAACCATTTTGCTAAAATGGAAAGCAGGTCTGTCTATATATATATATAAATATTTATATATATTTATATTTATAAAAAAAATATATAATTTTTGTCTCGTAATTCTAATTTTATTTTAAATGATATTTTACGATTGTGTTTGGGATCGAAGAACCCTTTACGTATAGATTTAGTTTGGATGAAATTACAAGTAGCTTGATGAAAAAATAAAACAAGTGTCTAATTTACTTGAATTATTAATTGTATATTATTATTATAATTATTAAATATTTAAAAAACAAATTTTAGATGATTTTGTACCATTTTTCCGGGATCGCAGAGACCTTCACGTATATATTTAGTTCGTGATGAAATTACAAGTAGCTTGATGGAAGAATAAAAACAAGTGTCTAATTTACTTAAATTATTAATTATATTTTATTATTATAAATATTAAATATTTAAAAAACAAAATATATATATGTGTGTGTGTGTTCTTTAAAGTAATTTCACAAGTTGATAGCAATATAAAAAGCATGATAACCAAACATACGAAACTGTTTTTTATCAACCTCAAACTCAACCACAGTTTTAACCAAACACTTCACTGCTTATTTTGAACCGCAATAAAAGTGCTTTTTATAAAACTGTTTTTTTTCAACTTCAACCACAACAGCAACCGCAATACCAAACAGGCCCTTAGTGTACAATGTTTCCAATGCATTCCTGGTATCTAAAATATAAAATCAAGTCCTTTTAGTTTTCAGAAATGAACGAATTAGTTATTCTTGTTGAATTTTAAAAAGTCAGCAAATTAATATATCAAGGGATTCGCGTTCATTGATTGAGTGGAAAAAACGTAGACAAACCCCAATTGACTTTTGAAAACTCGCAGTCATATGAACAAGTCATCGAAAATAGGCATAAAGTTACTCCACAACAACTGGACTTTTGTTCAGCCTGATGAGAAAAATAACTAGAAGGAATTCACTGATAAATTGATTAAGTTTTCCTTTCTCAGAGAACTATAATTCTCTTTTATTCAGCTAGAAATTTAGGTAAACATGATAGGATGAGTGCTGCATGCACTCTTTAGGACCAACATATCGTGGCGTTTATTTAAAATTTATTCAGGAATCAGGAGCATATATCAAGCAGGGCTGAATAATTTCGTGACGTTCCCCTTGATAGCATCACTGTACCCATAAAGCTGGTCATAATACCTGCTCCAGAGCATAACACCTCCATACTTAGGTGAGGTCTTGATAAACGGAAGGACCTTTGTATTGAGATCATCAGCAGGGATGAATCCACCACTAGCTGCCTCGAGAGCTGCCGGTAGTCCCAGGAATATTTGATCGGAAGCAACTGTGATCCACTGGTTCCATGCGTTTAATAGATTGCCTGCGTCTCCCCCTGAGTATTGACATGGAGGATTGTTGTAGAATTGAACCCACACATAATCAAACAGGCCGGTTTTAATTGCAGTGTCTAGATGAGCATCTGGGAAGGGACATTGTGGAGCTGCAGCTAAGTGTACCTGTTGACTAAATCCCTTAAGTGCCCTGGCAAGATCATCCCAGTACAGGCCTGAACCAGCCTCGATGTCAAAATCAACCCCATCTAAGATGGCATCGCCTAGCGGACGTGAGCTGGACTGGCCACCGAGGAAGTTGTTCCAAATATAGGTGGCTACCTGAACTGCATCTTCGGCCGATGAAAGGCCGTAGGGGCCTGCACCGCCTCCAATGGAAAGGAGCACTTTGATGCCTTGACTTTGACAAGATTTAATTTGATCGCTGAAGACAGTGCAAGTACCGGAGCCGGGGTCACAATGGCCTGCTAGGTTCAGCACCGGAGTTGGGACGCCATTGCCGAAACTATATAAGAAAGCTACGTTCACAAATTGATAGTTTCCTGTGTCACAGGTAGCAGCTAAGGTGCCTTCTCCGCCATGTTGCCCCCAATAGATGGCGATGCCTGCACCATTTGAGGGTTTGCAGAAGGAGACGACTAAGATGGATAGAAGCAGGGTAAGAGCTTTTGCTTGGCAAGCCATTTTCGATCTCTAGCTTGTTCCGTGTATGAACTATGTGGAGACGGTACGAATTTATAGCTTCTAAGGACCTTGCGTGTCTCCTGGTTAACATGTAAATTTATTGAAGTTGTTTTTTTTTTAAAAAAATATTGTTAAAAGATAATAAGTGCTGCTGTTAAAAACTATTATCCACACAACAAGTGCCTCTCTCGACCAATGCCTTAGTTAACAGTAATAATATATCCTTGAATTTTGACGGAAGAAAGAGAAACACACATCATTGGAATCAATTTAGGTTATTAAAATGAATAAAAATTATATTAAATTGTTTTAGAGTAGTTCATATTATGTGTTATTTTAACTTTTAAGATTTGTAAATAAAACATATTTGAGCTGGGGTTGATTTTGTTTTTCAGAGCAGTCTCTTAGATTTCTTGATACTACTGATAGGTCTATTATGATTTATAAAGTGTTTTTAGGATGGTTTAAATAAAAAAATAAATTGAAAACAAAATTTTAAATTAAGAATTTTGAAGCCTTGATTTTCTAATTATTGTTATGACTGAAATTTAGATGAGTTCAAACAGCACATAAAATGATTGGAAGTGTGGTTTAAATTATTTTTTAAAGTATTTTTTCTTCAGAAATTTATCAAAATAATATTTGTTTTATTTTTAAAAAATTAATTTTGATATTAGTACTTTAAAATAATATAAAAATATCAAAAATATTAATTTATCAAAATGATATTTTTTTTATTTTTTAAAAATCAATTTTGACATTAGTACTTCCAAATAATCTAAAAAAACTAAAAATATTAATTTAAAATAAAAAATAAAAAAAAAATTATTTTATTTTAAAAAAAATTGAAATGCAATACAAAACAGAAAAATAATATTTTTTTTTTTTCAAAAACAGATGAGACGAATGACAAAAACAATGAAAACAAAAAAAGCCATGTGAAGGGGACCTGTATTCCCATTCAATTGAATGCGGCCACGATGTAAGGAAAAACCTGCCCATGATTTGACAACTCATATATGATACATTTCCTTTTATTTTACACGTTTTGTCCAATTTATGTGTAAAACATCTCTTTTGATATATATATATATAATTTTGAGTAGTTAGCTTAAGGATATTTGTTATTGCGTTTGAAAAGTACTTTTAAAAAAAATTAATTTTTATTTTTTTATTTAATATTAAAGTTTTTTAGTATTTTTAGATCTTTTTCATATGTTAATGTCAAAAATAATTTTTTTTTTTTAAAAAAAATATTATGTTGACACATTTTTATATATTTGTAGTTTTTTTTAAGAAAAGGGATTTGTTTTAAGAAAACTAATTGAGAGGTGTGTGTAACTTTGTGATTGATACTGTGTTTTAAAAATATTTTTAGAATAAATAAAAAATATTTTTTAAATTTTTTATTTTTTTCATCTTGTTTTGATGCGGCAATATTGAAATTAAAAAAAACATTAATTTTAATATATTTAAAAAAAAGACAATATCAAATACACGTCGTAAAAAAATAATAGACGTAGACATAACGGGTTTTTTAACAATAAATCCTGAGCACACTCTCATTATGAAGATGCAAAGGAAAACATTATTAGCATGCAAAATACAACCACATAAAGCGTTAGAGCTCTCTCAATCAATCATAAATTGAGAGAGAAAGTGATGTCGTTTTTTGAAGGGACAATATAAAGATTCCTGTGGTCATGAGAGAGAGAGAGAGGAGCTGCGTGTCAGTCCTTTTCTCTTTCCACCATTGCCGTGGATCTTCTGCAAAATTAAATCCTTCAACTTTAAGGTGCACCTTGTTCATGTCATTCCCAGAACTGATGAGCTCAACTCCATAGCCAGCATCTTCTACTACTTTGAGAATGCCACCTGTATTAATGAGAAAAACATTAATTCTCTTATTATATTATATTATATAAAAAATAATATCTATGTTTTCTTATAAATTATTTTATTCGTTATAAATTAGCTGTCGTTAATTATTTTCTTCAAATTTCAGAATAGATTAATATTTTTTTTTATTCTACATTTTGAGAAACGGGTATAATAATAAAAGCTGCAAAGGATTATTTTAACTATTTTTTTATTTAAAATATATACGGCTCTCAAATCATGAGCACACTCTCATGATCAAGATGCAAAGGAAAACGTTATAAGCATGCAGAATACAGACACATAAAGCGTTAGAGCTCTCTCAATCAATCATAAATTGAGAGCGAAAGTGATGTCGTTTTTGAAGAGAGAATATAAAGATACCTTTGTTGTTTTAAAAAAATATTGATGCTATAATATTAAAAATAATTTTTGTAAAATAAAAAAATATATATTATTTTGATATATTTTCAAGATAGAATCACTTGAAAAGGCATGAAATTAAAATTTTTGATTTTTTTTAATTTTAAATAATTTTAATATGATAAAATCTTTAATAATTTTTTTAAGAAATATATGTTTTTAGAAAAAACTTCATTGTAACTTGTTATACCATGATTAAAATATTTTGTGTGTCTGTACGTGTGTGTTAAATTGATTGATGGATGAGTTGATATGATCCATAAACTTAGAGAAAAAAACAAAAACGTTACTACCAAGGAAACTTGTCCGAGGTTTATAAAACCCTATAACATGTTCTGAATGCATCTTGCGCGTGTTTTTAACTTTTGTATAAAATTATTTTTTCTATATGTTTTTGAATCGTTTTAATATATTATTATTAAAAATAAGTTTTTATAAATAAAAAATACAATTTAAATATATTTTTAAATAAAATACACTCTAAAAAATAATTATTATCAAAATACCCAACATGCTTAAAATACAATTTCTTAACTATTGTCTTAACCGAAATTTAGATGAGATCAGACACCACCACATCGTCTGATATTTATTTTTTTCAAAAACAAATGAGACGGATGACAAAAACAATGGAAAAAAAAAAAAAAAATCAATCGCGGCAGCTGCAGACACTTTTGTGAATTGAATGCAGCCAAGCTGTACGGAAACCTGCGCATCAGAGGAGGAGCCCCTGATTGGTCTACTTTTGGAATTCGCAGGTCAAGAATTAGGGGTAGATTAGTTTAAGTTTTTATTTATAAAAAACAATCAAATTGTAATTATGATTAAAAAAATTAAAACCGAATGGAGATCAGTTTAAACTAGGTTCAGTTGGAAGCCTAAACCAAAAAAGGTATAAACGAAGTGACAGATGAAATTACTTTTCCCTAACCTAAGATCTCCGACTTATGCTCGGTTCTTCTCTGTCGGTAACATATATTTTTTTAATTTAAATTGTTCGGTTTAAGCTTACCGGTTTAATTTTAAAAAATCTAAACCGAAGTGGACCGGTTAATTTTTAAAAATATTTTAATTTGTTTAATCGGTTTTTTATTTATTTACTTACCCCTGATCAGTAGGGTGCATGTACAGTACAGCCCTAGGGAAGGAAGCAAATGCTTTCGGGTGTTTGGAAGGGCGGTTGTTGTTGCTTTTAAAAATGTTTTTCATTTAAAAATATATCAAAATGATATTTTTTTTATTTTTTAAAAATTATTTTTGACATCAGCACATCAAAATGATTTAAAAACACCAAATTTTTTTATTTAAAATGAAGAAGAAGAAAAAAAAAAAAAAAAAAGGAAACGGCGTATCAAACGCACTCCCAAGCAGCTTCTCAATGTTCTCACGCAATTTCTGCTGTGCTTCACGTGCATACTACTGGTGCACGACGTTTCGTTATAAATCCATATTATTTATTAATTAAAATATTTACAGGCTTTTTTTAATAAGAAAAGGAGAAATTTAATATTATGCAAAGTTGTATCTGTTAAAAATAGTATAAAAAATACTTATCGAATCTGTATAAAATACTTAAAAGAAAAAAAAACATCACTTATAAAATATATTAACCTTTAAAAAAACATTCACTGTAATTAAACAATAATTACTATCTTAAACCTGCTTGATTTGGCATAAACAAAAGCATATAGAAGAAATGTTAATTAAAATATATATTTTAAAATTATTTTACAAAAGACATATAAAGAAATATTAAAAATTCATTTTTAAAAAAAACAATGAATGGATCAAATGTTGTTGGGCCTTGAGAATCAGGCCTAGCATTTGACCCACCCATAAAACAATAGCGCAGGGGCTTTAATTTTTATTTTTTTTAATTAATGGGGAGGTTGATGAATCGCTAGTCTTAATTATCTAAGAAAAAAAGATAATCCTTAAAACCCAAAATTATAAATCCTATAGAGCTTATATTTGTTTTTTTCTTTCTTGTTTATCATTTCACTTTTTATTCTTTTTTTTTGTTAATTTATTTTGTATTTTTATAAAAACTTGCCATACAATAATAAAATAAGTGGAAGTGCCAAAAATAAAAAAAACAACAATAAGTTAATTGAATTGCATTGAAAATGAATTTTTTTTATTCTTACACATATGTTGGAAAATAGGGTCCAAAAAAATGGGTAATGACATACTCAGACCAAAACTAATGTGTACTAAACGGGAATTCTTTCTATATTTAACTTATAATTTGTTTGTTTTTACGTTTTAAAAGTATTTTTAAAAGAAGTTTTTAAAAAAATATCTTTGCTTTAAATTAATATTTTTTTAGTGTTTTTGAAATCATTTTAATGTGATTTTGTCAAAAACAATTTTGTAAAAATAAAAGATATAATATTTTGATGTTTTTTCAAGTAAAAAATACTTTAAAAATCAACCGCTATTACACTCTACCACACCTAAAATATAACATAAGAATTCTTAAAATAGAAGTCATTCCACAAATATACAGCATCAGAACACTTAAGAGTGGCATGCTTGCCTCTTGAGCAAGTTATTTTGTATGTATATATAAAGAGTACAACTCAAACTAGACACATGGCTTGAAAAATAAATATTAGGAGTTAGAGGACTAAGGATACGATAGCTGACAGCAAAACTGGATCGACAAAATTTTGCATAATTACCACTGGTACGAGTATCAATTTGAAGGATGTCCCCAAAAAAAAAAAAAACCAAAACCAAATATAGATATAATGTTTATCTTTTTCTTCAGATTTACCTCCCAGAATTCAAGCATAAATGCTGTCATATATATATATATATATATATATATATATATATATATATATATATATATATATATATTACTATATATATATTACCAAAAACATAATAGCCGTGGCGATTTTACTGTGCGGAATACTGTACACTCTCTCATAATTCACTGTGGATTGTGGCAGTGTCGTGATGAAATTGGGCTTGGTGATCAGGCGTGTTTTGTTTATTTTATGGGGGTGTTTTCGGTTTTTGGCTTCTTTTTTTTCAAACAGCCACAATGTGCACAGTGTAGTCACGGTTCAACCCCTCAAAAACGACAAAATAGTGCACAGGGACGAGGGGCTCCGTCGGCTTTTCACACCTTCAGTGCACAGTGCACAGACTAAAAAAGCCCTCGGTAACGACAAAACACTGCACAGTGAACGGGGACACGGGCGTCCTTTCCCCCTCGGCTTTTTTGTGAATCTCGGTTGGGTCAGGGGTGCCTTGGTAATTAGCCTATTTTTTTATTATATTTCCGTCTGAACGGCTGGCGCGTCGTCAGGACGCGACAGCGGCGCTCAACGCCGACGCGCCCTTTAGGAGGCGCGTGCGGTGCCATACGGCGGCCAAAAAATTTCCCTCGCCAGTGAATACGGTGCGCCTCAAGGTGCTCTGTCTGCCATCGCGGCGCGTTCCAATCATAGATGCCCGTGTAGGCGGCGGCGGCGGGCTGTTTTTGGTCGGCTGTCGCTTTTCTCTCTCCTGCCGACGCAAAGTCAGCTCCGGTCCCTCATGTTTGTGGTAAGTTAATTTCGGTCCCTTAGGTTTTGATTTCGTTTTGTTATTACTGATTTATTTAAATTAAGGTTTTATTGTTTTCAATTGTGCCCTTCAATTAAAATTGATTATATAAGCAGTTTTTAATTCAGTCCTTATACTTTGAATTTTTGATTTATTGTTGATTCCTTCAATTTTTCCGGTACGGAAGTTTTGCTTTCTTTAATTTGGTCCTCCAATTGCAATTGACAATATATACAAAGTTTGATTTCAGTCCCTCTTCTTCTAATTTTTTTATAAGATGACAACATTTGATCATTATTTTTTTTTGGTCCTCCAATTATTATTATTTTCAATTTTATCCTTCAATTGGAATTAATTTTATATATGTCATTTTTCATTTTGGTCCTTATTCTTTTAATTTTCTATTTGATATTAATTCATATGTTCTTTTTTTAATGTTTATTTTTTATTGGTATTTATGCATCTATGCTTTTAGTTTTTGTCCTCAGTGTAACTTTTGTCCATGTATATATAAGTGTATTTAACACAATAATAATAATAATAATAATAATAATAATAATTTTTCTCTCTTACTCTTTTGTTTTTTTTTTTTCCTCCCGATAATTTGATAATATTTTTTTTTTTGCCAGTGATAACAATGATATTTTTTTTTCTCTTTTGTTAAAGTTTCTGGGATATTTTTAGTCTTTCATTTATTTTTGTTTCTTTCATTATTAACATAATAATAATAATAATAATAATAACAACAATAACAATAATTATTATAATTATAATATTATTATTATTAATAATAATAATAATAATAATAATAATTTAATTGTTTTTTTTGCTTACTCTTTTGTTAATGTTTTTTTTCCCTCCGGATAATTTGATAATTTTTATTGTTTTGCCAGTAATAGCACTGATAGTTTTTTCTTTTTGTTTTTTTAATCTTTTGTTAAAGTTTCTAGGATATTTTCAGTCTTTCATTTATTTTCGTTTTTTTCATTATTAACATAATAATAATAATAATAATAATAATAATAATAATAATTTAATTGTTTCTCTTGCTTACTCTTTTTTTAATGTTTTTGAGTGTTTTTTTTCAGGATAATTTAATAATTTTTATTGTTTGAATAGTAAAAGCAATTGTAATTTTAGATTTTAAGGCTTTGATTTTGCTATTGTGATAATAGGGTGTGTTGAGCTATTTTATTATATTAAATTTTGCATATATAAATATTATATTTGAATTTTGATCCAGCAAATCCTATAAAAATTGTTCGCTCAACCCGCAACGTTTAACATATATTTTTTAAAATTTTCTGATTAAATGAGTTTTTTTAGCTATTGATTTTTATTTCTGTTTTATCATCTATAATATTTTTTTTATTTTTTTTCCTTTCATCACTAACATAATAATAATAATAATAATAATAATAATAATAATAATAATAATAATAATAATAATAATAAGATTAATAATAATAATTTAATTATTTGCACAATAATGATTTCAGTAATTTTTTTTTTTCCCTGATAAAAATATTTTGCTCTTTTTTCTAATGTTAGTTCGCACTCTTTTGTGATCGTTTATGACGCAATACCTATATTCTAAAAGATGTAATCTATGCTTGCGTAGCAAACTCAACTCAAAATTTTATACATTTTATCTCCTAATCTATAACTTTTATTTACTTATATCATATAAATTTATCGTTATAGATTTAATTATGTTAAATTATATACACAAGAATACCCGCGGCAACGCGCGGGGGCAATTAGCTAGTATAAAAGGCGTGGGGTTTTCACTGTGCACCCACGCACTGTGCACACAGACACAGTGCACTGTGGATTGCAATAATAGGGTTTTTTTTTTTTTCTGCTTACGTTTTTTTGCTTTTTATTTTATTTTATGATTACGCTCCTCTTTTTTTTCGTTTCTTCTTTTTTTTTTTCCTAATTATTCTTTTTCTTCTTTTTTTCCTCCATTTTTTGCTTCTTTTTTTTTGCCTTTTTTTTGTATTTTTTCCTTATTATATTTTTTTTTCATTTTTTTCTTATTATATATTTTTTTCTTTTTCTACTTATATATTTTTTTGGTTTTTTGTTTTTTAATAATCGGGGTGTCCGAGCTCGCTTAAATGCACCACGATTAATCTCCATATCCAATTTTTTTTGATAACCAGGGTGTCCAGGCCAACTTATGCATACCATGACAATCCCCGGACCCACATTTTTTTTTCTAAAGTGCTTTCCTGCTGGTACATTTTTTTTTTCTTTTTTTTATACTTTTGTGTTATTCACTTATACATTTTTTTTATAACCGGGATCTCCGACCAGTTTAAGCACACCACGACTAATTCTTGGGCCAAATTTTTTTAAAAACAATATGGATTGCTACAGTGCTTTCACGCTTATACTTTTTTTTTGTTTTCTTTCGCTTATACATTTTTTTGTAACCATGGTCTCTCAGCCAGCTTAAGCTCTTTTTTTCACTTATACATTTTTTTTCACTTATATATTTTTTTTATAACCACGATCTTCGGGCCAGCTCAAGTGCACCACCACTACTCCTCGGACCAAATCTGTTTTTTGATAATCGGGGTGTCCAGGCCAGCGTTGACACACCATGACTAATCTCTGAACCAATTTATTATTATTTTTTATTTTTTTTCCTTATACGTTTTTTTGTTCACTTTTATTTTTATTTGTTCTTTGGATTAGATGATTTTTATAATTTTATTATTTGCGCAATAATAATGATAATTTTAGTGATTATTTTTTTATAAAAATCTTTTGATTTTTTTTAAAGATTTTCCTAAAATTTTAATTTATATCGGTGATCATTTTAAAAGTAATATTACTCTATTTTTCCCTTTATTCGTTTTTTTTTTTTCTGTTTCTTTATTTGTTCTTTAGATTATATGATTTTTATGATTTTATTATTTATGAAATAATAATGATAATTTTAGTTATTGTTTTTTTATTGTTTTTTTATAAAAATCTTTTGCTTTTTTTATTTTATTTTTCATGGCAATTTAATTATTTTAATTGTTTTGGCAGTAATGTTAGTAATAATTTTAGCTTTAATAACAATGATAATGACAATAACTTCAGGATGAATTTTCAATCTATGTTTTCGTCTTTTTGTTGATAGAAAATTAACAACTTTTTTTTTTTATTTGATTATTGTAGGTATTTTCACAATTTATATTTTATTTTTGTTTGATTTAAATTAAATTATAAAATGAACTAATCTTAATACAGTGAACTTAATAATTCAGATATCCGAGTTTTCTTGCTTTTAATGATGATGATAAATTTATGCTGGTTATTTCGTTTGAAACTACTAAACAGATAAATTTATATCGATTTTAAATTCATATATTTTATAGAAAACTTGCACTTGACATGAATTCTGCACAAATGTATTATTTTAACTAAATTTATATGATAATAAAAAAATATACATAATTAATATTTTTTACATTGAAAAAAATATTGTGCCGCCCGCGGCGAAGCGCGGGGGCATTGTCTAGTATTAATATATATATATTAAAACAACCCAAAACCAAATATAGATAATGTTAATATAAGGAATCATCAACAAGTCAAGCCTTTCAGACCAATAAAAAAATGTCATGAGTGGGATTGATCTTTGATTTTTATTGATATAAAGATAAAAATAATTATTATTGTAGTTTTTAAATTGAAATTAGAAATCAACCTAGAATAAGACCTGAATCATGTGTTAGAAAGGTCAATCCAGATTCATCCAGGTCAATATAAAATAAATTGATTATTGTTATAGTTTTTAAAAATTTATCTAGGTGTCATTCCTGTTAAGGAACCATCTCGCCTAAAAACTTAAGCTTGTAGGTGACGCCCCAAAATATGATTTATATTATTTTCTAACACACACCCTCAAGTAAAAGCCCTTTGGGCTTGAAACTTGCACAGGACCACACTACCTTGTGCTTGATTTTTATCAAATAGAATGTAGGTGGTGAGATTCGAACTCGTGACCGCTGGGTCAACAAGGCTCTGATACCATGTTAAGGAACCATCTCACCTAAAAGCTTAAGATGTTAGGTGAAGCCCCAAAATATGATTTATATTATTCTTTAACAATCCCGAGGGAAGACAAGGGTCTTGGATCTGGAGAGTCGATCAAGTTTGACTCGGGTTAACATAGGGATACAAATTGGTATTATTATAATTTTAAAACTCATCTCTATAGTCAACTATGACAATGCACATGTCATGAGTCAAGGGTTAACACGGATTAACACAAGTCAATGTGTGAATAAAAATGGTTACAATCATAATTTTAAAACTTGATTCAGGTTTTAACCCGATGCAAGGCTTAGGTAATGGGTCAAACCTGAATGACCCAAATATATTATAAAAATAATCAAAACAACCTTTTTGACCAATTTTTTAAAAATAAAGAGTCAAGGGGCTTTGTTTAGGTCAGGTTGAGTCAATCATTCATCTTGTTTTCTAATCTTGGGTTATTTCTGGTTCAAGTCAACCCGTCAAAATAAGCAAAAATATTATTTCTATGGAAAATGCCATTTATAGGTATTTCAATCAAGATATCAGAGTAGAACATTAGTTCTTTTTCTGGAATTGATCAAAATAAACATATACAAAGAGCTAGAAGGAAGAAAAATCTTTCAATTTAGAGTTTCTAACTCTTTGAATATTTTTGGAGTTTTGGAGTCCGGATTTCAATATTAATTTATTAAGTAATAATTGTAGCTCTAATACTTTGTTGATATAAAAATAATTGTTTTATTTTACACATCATTATTATATATAATTTTAAAATTTAATCTTATCCAACGAATTCTATTAATTATTTTGATAACTTATACACAAAACAACTTAATCCAGAGATTCATTGAGTTTATTATATCTTTTAAGTTTTATAAATGAAAACACAAATCCATCCCTTTTTCTTGTTGAAAACACGAGTTGGATTTTACTCAATAGAGCATGTGTCCATCCCATAATTCACTATGTATATGGGATAAAGATTAATTTAGCCCCTACGAGTTGATTTGCCCGCTTCGCTGGGCTTTTTTATCTATGTAGAAAATTGATTGATTTTATAAATGTTGTATCTTATTATTTTAATATTTAATTAGTATAATTATAATTGATAAAGTCTGTTAAAAATGGTTTTTTTCAACCATAATGTGATTGAATATTGTTATTGCTAAAAAACTTTTGATAAAATTTGTTAGAAAATTTGCTAAGAAGGTTAAATGATCTATTAGAAATTTGCTGTCACGGATACTTTGGTAAAAAAAACAAACAAAAAAAGAAACCCGGTAAAAAAAGAACAACTGACTTGGACACTGAAAAATAAAAAATACATGTGGGAAAAAGGTTACAGTTTCTGAAAAGGAAAAACAAAGAGTCTAAAATATAAATTTAACATCAAAGAGAAAGTTTTTTTTTATAAGATTTATTCATTATATTATTATATTAAATATATTTAAGAATACTTATATTAATTTTTTTTTCAAGAAATTGTAGGTCATTTATTTTCTCTGTTTATATATTTTTAGGCGAGATTATTAAATAAATATTAAACACATATAGTTAGTCTCACATACTATATAGTGTGATCGAAATGGGAAGTGATTTTTATATTTTTTAATTGTAGAAAACCTAAGTAAATTTGTAAAAAAAAAGATTACTTGTCTTTTTTCTCTAATAATATTAAATCTTACACATTATAAATAAAAATATTGAAATTTATTTTCAAAAAATAAATATAAATTTTTTGCGTGCTATAATTACTTATTTGCCGTTAAAAAAGAACAGTGTAGTTGAAACGGAAAGTGCCTTATATATTTTTTAATTGTAGATAATCTAGGCAAATTTGTTTGCCTTTTGTTTTATTGAGTTGTATTTTTTCTCGGGTAATATTAGATGTTAAATATTAAAAATCAAACTTTTTGATTTTTTTTAAGAAATAAACTTTAACAAAAGAGCACAAAATTAAAATTCAAAGCTAAATTTTTTTTTTTATAAGATTTATTCATCATATTATTATATGAAATTTATTTAACAATGCTGATATTAATTTTGTTAATAAAAAAAATCCGAGGTCAATTTTTTATCTCTTTATATACTTTTAGGCGATAATATGCAATAAATATTAAAACATATAATAATAACTTGTTTGCCGTTTAAAAGGAACAGTGTAATCGAGACAAAAGTGACTTGTATCGTTTTTTGATTGTAGATAACTTAGGTAAATTTGTTTATTTGTTGTTCTTGAGTTGTCTTTCATCTCCAGTAATATTAGATATAAAATGACTATTGCTATTATTGCAAAAACAATTAAAATTATTAAATTATCCCGAAAAAAAAAACACTCATAAACATTAACAAAAGAGTAAGCAAGAAAAATAATATATTATTATTATTATTATTATTATTATTATTATTATTATTATTATTATTATTATTACTACTACTATTATTAGTATTATTATTATTATTATTATTATTATTATTATTATTATTCTTATTATTATTATTATTATTATTATTATTATTATTATGTTACTAATGGAAAATAAAACACATATTATTATTATTATCATTATTATTATTATTATTATTATTATTATTATTATTATTATTATTATTATGTTACTAATGGAAAATAAAACACATATTATTATTATTATCATTATCATTATTATTATTATTATTATTATTATTATTATTATTATTATTATTATTATTATTATTATTATTATTATTATTATTATTATTATTATGTTCATAATGGACAATAAAACACATATTATTATTATTATTATTATTATTATTATTATTATTATTATTATTATTATTATTATTAGTATTATTATTATTATTATTATTATTATTATTCTTATTCTTATTCTTATTATTATTATTATTATTATTATTATTATTATTATTATTATTATTATGTTAATAATGGAAAATAAAACACATATTATTATTATTATTATTATTATCATTATCATTATTATTATTATTATTATTATTATTATTATTATTATTATTATTATTATTATTATTATGTCAATAATGGAAAATAAAACACAAATATCAATTTCTCAAGGGATGAAAATAAAAAATTAAAACTATAAGGGCCAAAATGAAAATTCAATATATTATCAATTTCAATCAAAGGATCCAATTGAAGAAATCGAAACTTATGTACTGTATTTATTGAATAATTTAAACCGGGTCCGAAAATTAAAAGAAGGAGGACTGAACTGAAACATTGACATCCAATCAATTGCAATCGGAGGACTCAATTGAACTAAATCAAACTTATCCAACCAAAATCAGGACAAAAAACAAAATCAAAAGTCAAGGAACTGAAGTAAAAATGTGCACAAATTGGGGGACTCTCCTGCACTTTGACGTGCAGGAGAGAGAGAGAAATGTTGCCGGCGGGTTTAACCGGTCCCCGGCGCGTCCACGGGCATTGTTAGGGTAAACGCGCCACCGCGGGAGGAAGAAGACGACCAGGCGAACCGCTCTGTCCGTCGGAATCTTGTCTCCGTCGACCGTATGACCCCGCACGCGCCACCTAAACAGGGCGTGGGGCGTGAAACCGGTAGGCGCGTGTTACACACGCACTGACAATTACCGGGAAAAAAATAAAAAAAGTTGGTCAATTACCGGACAGCCCCTGGACCGAAATCAATGTTTTTGTCTTATGCGGGCCCATAACCGTAATTAGCCATTTTAAATATATTAAAAAAAGCAAAAACTGCGGCGGACCGGACCGGTCCGGTCCGGTCTGGACGCGTGCAATGACAGGAATGACCCTGAGCCTCAACGCTTTTTACCCGCAGCCCGACCGCTTTTTTGTCTTATTACCGGGGCTAAAATCGTCTGTGCACTGTTCATTAAAAAAAAAAAAAAAAAAAAGGCAGACGAACAGCCGCGACGCACAAACGCCAAATGTCCAGTCCACAGTCGATTTGAGTCTAGCGCTACAGTGGCGACCCCGAGCTGTTTTAGCTTACTTGTTAATGTACTATCCTGTTATTAATTAATTAATTTATTTATTTATCAATTTTACTTCAAACACAATAAACTTTAGATAATATCATTCTTCAGTCCAGCACATAGTGATAGTTAAATATTTTCTCCAATTTTTTTATTTTCAATAATTGTTTCCACTAAAAAAAATCAAAATAAACTCCAAAATGATGCAAAGATAATTTAAGTGATGAATCATAGTAAGGTTTCCTATTATACGAGCCATGGAAATGGAAAATGAGAAAATTTACTATGATTTGATGTTAAAATTATCTTCCAAGAGTATTAAAAACATCTAAAAAACAAAATAGAAATCATGATAGATCCTGTTTTATAATTTCGTTCACCACGATAATGTAATGACTATTTTGTCATTTCCATAAAAAAGAACACATGCTTTTAGACCAAGGTTATTTTGGTATTTTTCACATGATACTTTAGTTATTAATGTTTCATTTGGGGTATTTATATTTATTCAATGTTTTAATATATAGTTAATTAGCTAACACACCCTTAAAATAAATAAAAATGATCTCAAGTAGGGGTTTTTTAATACTTTTTATTTTAATATCCAACAAAATTATACTTCTTCCCTTGGATGCAAGATATTGAATTCATTGTAGTTGAGGGTATTTGAGTTTTTTTATCCTTGTTTTGTTTAATTGTAAGTTTAGTTGAGGGCAGTAAGATAATTTACCATTAAAATAATAAGTTTATAATTAAAAAGTTGTTGACGCGTGTAGAGCACATGTCGTTGAAGTCACAACTCATTTTTTACGGTGTTTGCGATGGTTTATGGCAATAAAAAATGAGATTTTGCCTTCTCAATTTATTTCTCGTTGTCTCCTCATTTATTATAGATTCTGAATGCTCTCCAAATATAGTAGGTGTATTGTCAATGATTTTTTTCTTTTTTATTTCTCTCTCCTACCTCGGTAAATACATTATGGTCTCCATTGTTATTGTCATTTCAGATTCAAACTTTTTAGTTTTGATTCCTGATTTTTAGTCATTTTTCTTTTTGTTGAAGTTTTTTTTTTAATTTTAATTACACTACGGTCTTTCTACTTTTAATTTTTTATTTATGTCCTTTGCTCTTTAGTCAGTTTTTATGGGTTCCAAATATAATCTTCAAATCAAGTTTTTTCAATGATTATAAAGGTTTAATTTGGTGTCTTTCTTTTGATTTCTTTTTATCAAAGTTATTTATAGTTTTTAACTATATCCTTCGAATCAAGTTCATAATTTTTATTCTTTTCAATAATAATAATACTAATAGTAATAATTATAATAATTGTCATGGTAATATTAATAATAAAGATATTGCTAATAATAATAATGGTGGTGGTGGTAATTATAAAAATAATATTGAAAATAATAATATTATTGATAATAACAAATACAACAACAATTAAATGAGTTGTACTAGTAGTAAAATTAATGGTGAATATAATAACATAGTTGTTTTGGCTGTAATAATCTTGCAATTGATGCTACTACAAGTAATGATGATGAAGATGATGTGAGAGAGAAGAAGAATAAAAATAATATTTTTTGTTATTGTAATTATAGTAATAATGATAATTATGGTAATGGTTGTTAAAATTATAATAATATAAATATTATTACTAATAATGATATTGCTAGCAATTGTTGTGGTAGTGGCGATGATAATAATTTATTTTTGACATTAAACATAAAAAATTCAATCTAAAATTAAAAATATATATATTTATAAAAAAAATCAATCTAACAACAAAAATAAATATTGTTTTGATATAGTGTATGATATTGTGGTAACAATTGTTTTTCAAAGTATTTTTCATCTGAAAATACATTAAAGTAATTTATTTATTTGAGAAAATTTTTCTTTTGACACTAAAAATAAAAATATTAAAAAAACAATGAAACCGAAAAAATAAATGTGTTAAAATGAAACCCACTCGCCCACGGGAGAAAAAAAAGGTATCGTTCCTTTGGGCTGTAGCAGAAATGAAACTCACCCACAATACTCTACAAAAAAAACGCCAACAGCTGGCTAGTTCCAACGCACAGATCACCAACCAATTTATCAACTCAACTCACTCACTCACTTGATCTTGTCTCTAATTACAAAACCCACATTTGCATTTGTAATCTTTCCTTGCCTTACTTTGTCATAACAAAAAAGTCATTTGCTATAATCCCATCAAATCCTGATAATCAAAGATGCTTGGTGGTAGTAAAGGATTCAATACTAACAGGGCATCATCAAGTTTGGTTTCTGGATCAAGAATCTACACTTTGTTATTCTCGATGTTTGCTACTTTTGCTTCCGTTTATGTTTCTGGCAGGTCTGTTTTGTCTCCTCCTCTAATCTTACTCGCTTGATCATTGAGTGTTTTGACTAATTAAAGATGGAGAATTTATTTAGTGTGTTCTTGTTTTAGTCTGAATTGTGTGCTGAGTTTGATGTGGGATTTTAGGTTATGGCAGGAATCACAAAACAGGGTTTATTTGATTAAAGAACTTGATAGAATAACCGGACAGGTGAGTTTTCAATTTTTTTTCTCGAGTTATTTAGTGGCTTTGAATGCTATTTCCTTTGTGGGGTTTTTTCTTTGTAATTTGTTGATTTTGGGTTCTTGATGTTTTTTTCTAGATTGAATTTTAATCAAAAAGTAGTGATCCTGGTGCATTGTTTTTGAAATTTATAGAGTAATATTGTTTTCCTCATTTTAGGGCCAATCTGCAATATCAGTGGATGATACATTGAAAATAATAGCCTGCAGGTAATTTGACTGATAGTTTGGTTTGATAGATGATATATCTTTTGCCTGTTTTGTGGTTTATTGAATGGGGCGATGGTTTCTTTAGGGAACAACAGAAGAAGTTATCAGCTCTTGAGACAGAATTGGCTGCAGCTAAGCAAGAGGGTTTTACTTCAAAGGTCTTAACAGATAATGATGGGGCTCATGCAAAGAAAAGGCATCTTGTTGTGATTGGGATAATGACAAGGTTTGGCAATAAGAACAATCGGGATGCAGTCCGAAAGGCATGGATGGGAACTGGTAGGATATTGTGGTCTCATGGTTTTGCTTTTGTTCATATTGGCTCTGTGAGATTTTGTTTGCTTGGGTTGGAAAATGGAAGTCATCATCTTGTTCAAAGTTCTTTTGAAGAATTATGGGTTTTTGGGGTGTCCTGCAGAAAATCAATAAGAGGGGAATGATGGGAAGAATTTTCATAGTGATGCTGCAGTGCTAGGATTCATGGTAATTATAGAAGTAGCAATTCTTTTTAACCAAATAAATAAAAACCCGAAATGGTGTAAAACAATTTTGTATATTCATGGCAGCGATTAACTGGAGACATGTTTCCAAATATGTAAATGACTTTTGAAATGGACCAAATTGTGAACTGTAGATGGAGTCCCAGACTGTTGAACTATAACCTTAGAATGTACTGTGGGCATCATTTGGATAGTATATATTGTAGGAAAACAACAATAATAACAACAAAAGCGGCATCCATAGTTTGGATAGTTGATGACTCAAAATGAGAAATGGAGGTATAGAGGTGGCAATTGCAGCAGGAAAGCAAGTAATAGATGTTTCCCAATAAGTACAGTACCCTTGCAGAATAATAGTGGTTATTCATGGACCTCTGACTGCATTAGTGAATTTTGTTACGGCCACTGTCATTAAATTATTTGATTAACCTTCTCTTCTTAAGATTGATATATTTTTCTAGGTTTTATTAACATTTGCGTCATATTTGTATAACACAGTAAGCTCTTTCTAACTTGATTTTCTTTTCATTTATTGTTGCATGAAACATGCAATGGTGTTTCTGTATTTTGATGCTATTTCTTTGGGAATCTCAAATTCAACCTCAATCTTATCAGGTGCAATATTGAAAAAAATGGAGAATGAGAAGGGAATAGTTGCACGCTTTGTCATTGGTAAAAGGTATCATGCATAATTATTTTTGATATTTTCATAATATATTTCCTTTCAGTACTCCTTTCCACTATCATGAATCATGATGAAAACATAAAAAATGGTTCTCCGTGTTCTCTTGCAGTGCAAATCCCGGGGACAATATGGATCGTGGTATTGACAATGAAAACAGACAGTCTAATGACTTCATCATTCTTGTATGTTCATGAGATATTTGGTGATTTTAAATGCCATGATTTTATGATTCTTATTCCTATTCTATCCCTTTATAATTTAACAGACCCATTGAATTATTCATCAAAAGAGAGAAAAATACCCATTGAATAAGGATGCTTTCAAGCCACTGTATAAGGTGCTTAACTTTTAAAATAAATGATCCATAGACCAACTGAACATTTTTATGGGAGTAAATAAGCAGAGATAAGAAATCATAACATATAATAAAAATACCACAAGCATACTTAGTCCAAACTCCAAAAACATAGAAGCAACCCATGTATAGATGGAGTCAACTGCTTGTTACGTATAGCCCTTTCTTAACCATCTCGGGCTTTTTGTTCACAGGATGACCTTGTGGAGGGAACGGAGGACCTTCCAAAGAAGGCTAGATTGTTCTTCACATATGCTGCAGAGAGATGGGATGCGGAGTTTTATGCTAAAGTTAATGACAATATATATGTGACTATTGGTTAGTATCATCAAAGATGGATTAATACATCATGGCCTTCTGAGTTTTGGTTTTCTCTGTTGCATAGTTTGCATGACCAAATAATTTAAATTTTTCCTTGTTTACTCAATAGACTTATATGATCCACTAAACAACTTTATTCATCAATATCAGTCTATCAAGAAGCATGTATGTTTTTATATATATTTGAATAATAATTTTAAAATGGAAACTGACTTGTGGATAACATAGTATAACCATTACAAAATAGAGGATGAGTTTGTAAACAACATGGTGTAAACTTTTGTTTACCAAGATTAAGACACATTTTTCATGTTGAAGATTCTATGCTGGTAGTTGGAGTTCTTAGAGGTTTGGAGATACACTTCCTATTGAATTGCAAATCTACAGTTTCTAAGGCATGAATTCTAGGGCAAAACCCAACCCAGTGATTAATATCTTTATTGGGTAGGGAAGGATTCGCTCTCTCTTCCGAGCAAATTTGCAGCTATTTATGTTTTCTTTATTTTAAATTATTTTTTGGAAAATAAAAAACTGTGAAAATAGTTCTGTTATATTTCAAATACATGCCTAGTTTTGCCTAGGCATGCCTCTGTGATCTGCACCTTGCATCTAAGCTCTAAGAGGCATTGCGGATTTATTGTGCCCAGTCCTCGTAGCAACATTGATTGTATAGATAGTCACACACTAAAAGTATGATCAGCATTCTTCATTTTTAATGTATTTCCTGCAAATCTGAAAAGACATTAGGAAAATTGTTAAGGTCTTCTGACTAGCAGTACTACTATATTCTAGATTACATCTCTCCAACTTATTTAATGTTATGATAGCAAGCTTATCCACTTGTCTTATCACTTCTCCTTCTTCACAGATGCTTTAGGAACTGCACTGGCAGCTCATTTTGACAAGCCTCGTGCTTATATTGGCTGTATGAAATCAGGCCAAGTTTACTCCGAACCGTGAGTTTTCTCCTTATAAGTAAATTAATGGCATGAGTGGAATTGGACTTGTGACTTATCATTTAATTTCTTATTTTCAAATTGTACTGTTGAAATCTGGCAGGAGTCATAAATGGTATGAACCAGATTGGTGGAAGTTTGGTGATAAGAAATCGTAAGTTATACTTCAACAAAATGTATATTCAAGTAGACGGAAGTACTTGACGCACCATGATTCTGACATCCAACTTATAACTCTGTTTCTTACATCTATGCAATGCTGCAGAATTTAGGATGAGAGGCTTGTTAGGTTTTTGTTTAGTTTTACTACTCCATGCTTGTCTTTTTAAATTAAACTGTCTTTCCTCCACTCAACAGGTATTTTCGCCATGCTTCAGGTGAGATGTATGTCATATCAAGAGCTTTAGCGAAATTTGTGTCAATAAATAGGTAAATTCTTTTCCTCTTCTGTTGCATCCATTACGTGACCAGTGACCAGCGCGGAGCGATGTCTGAGTCCAAAATTATTGAGTGCAGATCTATTCTTCGAACCTATGCACATGATGATGTCAGTGCTGGATCCTGGTTTCTTGGACTTGATGCCCTGCATGTTGATGAAGGGAAGTTTTGCTGCTCATCATGGACATCAGGTCTCTCACCTCTCTCTCTCTCTCTCACACACACACACACACACACAAAAAAAAAAAATGTTGCCTTGGAGGTGTCCCGACTCGACAAGACAAGATTTAGCCTGCCTTTGAAGAATTTTTGGGGATTTTTTATATGACCAAAAAATTGGCTAAATAGCAAATGCTAAAAAAGTATTTAGAAAATAGCACAATTAGAACAAAGACACAATTGATAATAGCGACTTTAACAAAATCATGATTGGGAATATAGACTTTGACCCAAAAAGTCAAATTGCAAACCACAAACCTGTACTAACCCCAAATACAGACCCTAAACAATACCTAAATCTCAAAAACAAACCCTAAATACTAACACTCATCACTAAACTAAAAAAACAAACACTAAGCAATAGAATAAAAAAATCTCTTTGTTCGGGGGGGCTTTTGTTTTCAAAGTTTTGGTTATTTTCTTTTCAACTCCATCATTTAGTGTGGGGTTTTTATTGAATTTTATTCTCGAATATTGGGTTAATGGTAAACCCTAAACAAATCAAAGGATAAAAAAGGGGCAAAAAAGCTAAAAGATTTTATTATATTTAATTAGAGTTTATTAGGGTCATTAATCAGTGCTTTTTTTAAGGTTAGTGATTCATGTTTGTGTTTAGGGTGGGTTTTGAGATTTAGGGTTGGTTTAGGATTCGGTTGTTTAGAATTTGTAATTGGGATTAATTTGGGGTTAGTCAGATTAGTTTACTTTTTAACTTTTTTTTATATATATCAGTCACTATCCCCAATCGCATATTTGTTGAAAATGTGTTATTTTTCAAATGTTTTTTTTAGCATGTGTTATTTGGCCAAGTGTTTTAGAAAGGAAAAATACCTGAATTTTTGGTGTACAAATTTGTTGGTATAAATAAATAGAAATTTGATTTTTTCTTTTTGCAGGAGCGATTTGTTCTGGGGTTTGATTTGTTTCCGGAATTGGAAGACGCAAATAAGAATAGTCTGACTTATGGAGTTGCTATTGCAGCTGGTTTAAGTTCCCTGAAGGTGAATGTGATAGAAGGCGTTATCTTTTTAAATTCACTTTCAGGCATCTTATGCTTGTCGGGTTTTGATAGGCTTTTAGATAGGAGACTTGGAGGACCCACACAAACTGGCTACAGAGGGGCTGCTGCTTCTATTTCTCTGGTTTGAACCCTGTATCAATTATACGAGTTGGTAGGGAAGAGATAGTGTTTTGTACCCATATGAACAACAATGTAGCTTGTTGCTGATGATTCTTTCGTTGATGAAATTGAAGGGATTCTTGAATGAGATTTGCAGTCTAGTCCCCCATCTCGTCCTGGTAGGATATGCTGCAACGTCGATTTGCAAAGGAATTCTTTCGATTCCAACATGGGTTGCTTTCTCTGATTTGCACTGCCTTCATGACAAAAATATTAAAATATTACAAGATACAAACAAAAGTGGTATTACATACAAGCATAGTGACCAGGAAAAATCGGTCTTGTGGGGTATCTTTTTCACAATCATATTGGAGTCTGGCAAACATAACTACAATCCTAGGATTGTGTAACGTCACCTTTAGCTACCAATATCACACGCAAACGTCTAATTAAGGCACGCTCGTTATGAGCTGTTAAGGAAATGTGTCAATGCCTCGTCGGTGTTGTTGTCATACATGAGTAAAGCTTCAGCTATCTTGTTTGATGGAAATCCCATTTCTTGTAGAATGGTGTAGCCTTTGACAAATTCCTGAACCTGGAGGAAAGGAGCATAAAGGCATTCGTTCATTTAAACTGCTAGCAGGAAAATGTTCTCATATAAGCCAGTTGCAGCTCTCTGTTTCCCCGCCCCACAAGCAGGCGCAGGGATGAATAATCTCAAGATAGAAATAAAAGGTAAAGCAATTACTAGCAGGACCCTCACAAAAACATGATTCACTGTTTGATATACCCTCAAAGAAGAACGAACTCATTATTAGTTAATAATAACACCATAGCAGCTATCTGATTCACTAACATCTTGCAATTTGCAATTAAAGTTAACAAGCGCAAAACTAAACCCGAGAAAATACCTTTGGCGGATTATCTCCATAGTTTGCAACTGCAAGAGGAACAGCATCTCGATTAAGTCCCAAAGCAATATACTTTCTCACCACGGGATCTGCAGTTGGACCCTGCATTATCAATAAAATCCATTTCACAACTCAGCAGTGAAAATCTTGTCTCGTTAATTAATCAAGCCCGCACACATGTTTACCAAATGCATAAAAACATGACTAAATGAACAAGAATTGCCTATAACAACAGATTTATCTGGAGTCTAACCAAATATAACAGTGGAGTTCACCACACCATTCAATTTAATTACTTTGTTCTACATGCACCAAGCCTATAAACAATCTCTCCTACTTCATTCACATAAATCCCAAGGGGAAAAAACTGCTTAGATATCACAGGGTTCTCAACCGATACATTTCATTTCTAAACATAACCCAATCTACTCAATGAAATGTGAGTAGAGAATGCCAACCACTAGGATAGTATTAAGCCGGTACTGAAGCTATACATGTCTCAAACACATAATATTATCTATTTCATAGGTATTCATCACATAAATCAATCAAATTATCCAGACTCCCTCTAAACAATGATAAACAGTTAAGTCCACAATACCAAGCAATTATACAAATTTATCCTACGTCCAACATAAAAATTACCAATAAAAAATAACAGCATTAAAAAATCTCATCATGGTTCCAAAAAACAACCAAATTCTCTCTACCAACTGTAAGTAAAATAAAGAAGATTTACTATTGAAGAGGTCGACTGTAACGGTTTGGGAGGCGAATTTTCCAAACCAAGCAGTTTACTCCAATTCGGACTATCTTTCTCCGCTTCCGCTAAAATCTGTCTCTCAAGCTCGAAATCAAACTGCAAACTACTCCGCGGAATCTCCCCTATTTGTGGTGCCAAATGTGGCTATAACGCAAATCAAATTAATCACATTAGACAACAGATTAACTAAGATAGAAAAATAATCATCAATATATTAAAAGAAAAGGAAAGAAAAAACATTACCGGAGGGGTGATGCGGTATTCCGGTTTTATCATAACTCGAATCCCTAATCCTGCTGCAATCAATCAAGAAATCAAATTTACAAATTAGCTAATTGATAGATTAAAATAATCATAACATGCTTATCAAGATCATGTGATTTTACTTACAGGAAGGAGACGAGGAGGGGGTCTGTTGAGTGAAAGAATGGTGGCGGGATGCGGGAGGGATTACGTTGTGACCAGGTTGACTCACTATTGGATAGAGAGAAGGTTGCCCGTACATCGGATGGCCAGGTTGCGGTGCTGTTGACGGCGTAGATGATCTGTACATATTCGATGGTGTGTCGTACGGTGAGCTTGTTCTGTTTCTGAAATCGTAGTCCATTGTTGAAAGAGAAGTGAAGGGAGAGGGAGAGGAAGAGGAAGAGAGAGAGGACGTGTTTGATTATTCTACGATGATTTGAGAAATTATACTATTGGCGGGCTTGATTTGGTTCATTAGTGGGCTTATTTGTTTTTAACTTTTGAGCTTGTGGAAGCCCATCGTTCTTCACCCTTTGAAATTATCAACTACATAAAAGTTTAACTAGGTCCAACATTAAAATAAAGAATAATGATAATGTTATTTTTTCTTTAACCCTAACTTTCCCCCCAAAGAGTAAATTATCTTCTCTCAAACATTAGTTAGGGCATCTCCATCATTCATGAATTAAATATTACCTCTATTCTTATAATTATTGTTTCTCGTCGATTTTTTAATTAAGATTATAATAGGAATATAGATATTAAATCAAATCATGATGATTGAATTATTTAATTGATTAAAAATAAAAACAAATATTTTAACTTTCTGATTAATTAAAAAATGTCTCGTCAACCAAAGAAATTTAAACAAACAAATAGAAAATTCAAAAGAATAAAAACAATATAATAAATGCCAATATTAGTACTACCAATGTGTTTGTAAATAAATTTAAATAATGATTGGTATAATTAAGCAATTATAAATAATAAATTAATCTAGGATTCCAATTCTAGTAACAGGTTGAGATTTTGCATTAAAATATACTCAACTTATTTTATAATTGCTTTGATTTACATTTTTTCTTACTTAAATAATTTTGTATGAAAAAAAAATCAGGAACTTGGTAGCGATGCTCACTCATTTTTCAATAGCCAGACAGAAAATAGTTTTTTTAAATGGAAATTAAATATTAAATAAATAAGAAATAATTGAAAGAAGAGAAGCTGGAAGTTTGGACTTGGTAGCGATGCTCACTCCTTTCTCAACAGGTTGCAGATTAGGGATATTTCTCTTTTCATTTTATTATCGTGCGATAGTTTGGACTCGACACCGTGTTCCACTCGTATTTCGACACGTCAGTACCAATTGAAAGTTGTTAAAAAAAAGCTGGAAACCACTATTTCTATATCAGAGCCTGGTTTCGATCCAGGGACCTGTGGGTTATGGGCCCACCACGCTTCCGCTGCGCCACTCTGATTTGATGATAGTGGTATACAATATATATTTAATATTAACATCATGTAATGAGATATTCACAGCATAGTAAATTCAGGTAGAGAGAAGGGAAGAGAGCAAAAGAAAAGTAGTGATTTCGTACAGGCCCCAGGGCTTGTCACTGTCCCCTGGGTGCATCATATGGACCACTGAGCATGATGTTAATATTAGAGGTGTTTTTTTAAATTATTATGATTATCAGAAAAGGGGAAACAAAGTTCATCACCGAACCCTCCAAAAGTCCAAATGGATCGTTGATTAGTCCACCTTTCTAGGTCTAGCGATTGACTTTTAACTAATTTTGATTCTCAATCCATTCCCCGCCTTGCCTCTCGCGTCCTAGTCTATTTTGTCAATGCGCTGAGTGGGAACACTTAAAAAGTGTTTCATTTTTAAAAAAAAATCATTTTTTTTAAATAAAATATTTTTAGATTATTTTAATATGTTGGTATAAAAAATATTTTTTCTAAGAAAAAATATGATTTTAATATATTTATAAATAAAAAATAATCATAATCACATTTGAAAAATAAATATGAAAAAAAATTGAAACAGGAAAGAAAACAAAATCACATCTCATTGCCCTCGGGTGGTCTATGTGTTGTGTTAATATATTAATGCCCTGGGAATGGCGACACGGTAGCGCTGTGCGTGTACCAGGGTATCTCCTTCGTGATAGTGCCACACAGTAAGACTAGTTCGTAGCGACTAAACTTAACCATGGTTGGTTTTGTTTGCCGTCTGATTTATATTGTTTTTAAAATATTTTTTATTTAAAATATATATTAAAATAATATTTTTGATATTTAAAAAAAATATATATATCAACACATCAAAATAATATAAAAATATTAAAAAAATAATTACAAACAAAAAATGATATTTCCTTAAAAAATCTTGTTTTTTGTTTCACAAACAACCTCAAAGTATAATTGAAATTATTTTTCAAAATATTTTTGTTTATAAATATATTAAAATAATTTTTTAATTTTTTTAAAATAGTTTTTGATATCAACATTTTAAAATAATTGTAAAACATTAAAAAAATAATTTAAAATAAAACTTTTATTTTTAAAAAAAAAACACTGGTAGATCATTATGATTTCATAGAGAACCTATCATTAGGAAATATACTTTTCTCACTGTATCGATAATTTACTTCTAAAAACAATCAATAATTTTAATATATATTAATTAAGTTGAAAGCAAATTAAACTACTATCTAAATGCCGTTGTGAATTCACTGTGGCTGCTACTGTACATCTAGAGACAATAGAACTGTAGATTGCGGCAGTGTCAAGACAGATTTACCCTTAATGAAAACCTCCTTTTGCTTTGTTTTCCGCCGGGTTATTTTTGCCAATTGTTCATTTATTTTCTGCTTTTCATTTCTTTTCTTGGACAGAGAGGGGCGCGACCTTTGGCTGGTCGGTCGGGCGTTTGTCGGGTTGATGAGTTGATTTCGGGTCGATCTGGGTTGACACGTCGTTGCTTCGTTGTCTGGGTTCTTTGCTTTTGTTAGCGGCTCGACGAGGTAAGAATCTAGCCATTTTCTTTCGTTCATTGTTGAGTTGTTCGTCGGTTCTCTCAATGTGTTAATGGGTTCCATTTTTTTGTGTTTTTCTTGCATCTTCTCTGTCGATTTATACTTCACCTGGAATGGGTGTTCGGTTATTGCATTTATTGGATTGCAATTGCTTTGGTTTTTCCATTATTTGTTTGTTGGATTCTGGGTATGTTGCTGGGTTGGGTTCGGGTTGATTGGGTTTTGTGGATTGTATGTGTTGGGTTATGGGTTATTTGCTTAATTGGTTTATGGTTTGATTAGATCTTTAATTTGGCTCATGGTTACGGTTCGATTGGGTTTTGCTCTCGGTTTGGAGCAGATTGTCAACACAGCTCGGAACAATTGTTTTTTTGTTTTTTTCCTTATTATGGTTTGCTGCTTACGTTAATTGAAGTTTGTATTGTTGTCTTCTGCTTTCAATTTCTTTTTTAGTTCGTTTTGGTTAGTTCGTTTGGTTTCGCTGTTTTGATTTAGTTACTTAACTTTAATTGAGTGTTTTGCTGATTTGTCATTTCGCATTTAATGCTTCTCGGTGTAAAGTTGACAGGATTATATGATATTGTTTTAACTTCTTCTATCTGAGGCGGTGCTATAGATTCCTACGAGAGCATTCTACAACCTTCGTTTCTCAGTTTTGTTCTATATATATATTACGTTGTTTGTTTAGCTTTGTATTTCCCTTTCATCTGCAAACAAAAACTAAACTTCTTCTCTCTGGTTTTTTCTCTTCCTTCTTGCTTTTCTTTTCACTTTTTCCCTGCTGATTGTCACGTTTTCCTTTCAAGTTCACGCAACACTCTTGCTCTTGCTCCTGCAACTATTGAGGTTAGTTGTTTATAGTTTTAGCTATTTGTTTGCTGATTTGTTCTGTGTTTTGTTGTGATGAGATAATCTTGCAGTTTTAATTGTTTTCTATCAGTTGAAACCGTGAATCAGCCTCCCTATTGCTTCACTCTTCAACAAAAAATGTATATTATAAACACTTGCCAATATCATCAACCATTTCCAAGCTATGTTACTGGGGTTATGTGTGGTGATTTTAGTTATATGTTGTGGATGTGATTTGTTTAGTTAGTTAGTTTGATTCTAGCTTGATAAACTTGAGAATATTGATTGTTCGAATCTATGGTGGCAGGTCATTTCTCTTTGGTATGTGTATTGTTTTATGCATAATAGCTCTATAGCTTGATTGCTGCAAAAGTAGAACAATAGATTTATCAAAGGTAGGCTGATATTTCAAAGCTTATTTGTTGCATTGTGAGTGGGGTTCTATGTGGTGATTTTAGTATTTGGTTGATCTGATTTGTTTTGTTGGTTACTTTGGGTTTTGGCTTGGAGAATTTGGGAGGAATTGTTGATTGTTCGGGTCTATAGTGGTGGCTTTTTTCTTTTTGGTTTCTCTGGTGTTTTATATATCATTAATACTAAACATTTGTATGCTTTTCTATGATACTTTTTTGGGATGCTTATGTTGTTAGTTTCCTTGAATCAATTTCATGATGATTGATTGTTGTGCTAATGAATCATCTCAGTTTTCCCTCTTCTGAAATTTGGATTGATAAAATCCAGTTTTTCAGTTTGAGCCAGTTTTGCAGTTTTTTCAGTTTCAGTTTTTCATGATGATTAATTTAGATTGATTATTTGTTAATATACCATAATTTATACAATTCTCTGTTATTGTGTTCCCTGTATGTATTCTCCAAACTGTTTTGATATTAACAATTATAGAGTTCTTGAAGATTCATGTTCTGTGTCTTTTGGATTTTGAGGGATTAGTGAATTCTAGCTAAAACAGGATAAGTATGCTTAAGTCTGGCATTCCCCTGTCATGAAAAGTTAATATTATGTTGTTTTCATTTTTTCCTTTTACTTATGAACCCAGCTGCTATGAAAGTGTTTTGGCCTTGGTTATCGGTTGTGTATGTGTTGGAGTCGAATAGCTTCTTCAACCCAGAAAAAAACCATCCAATCATAATTATAAGTTCAAATATATTAGTGCTACTTAAGCCTTCTTAACACCAGCAGATGACAATTGTAGAGCTCGGTTCCAAAGAGAGATTTGTATTTGGGTTGAACAAGTTATGATTTTGGTTTTGATCATTAATGTGTTCATATGTTTACATACTTTAACATGTGTACTTGATTTTGATTTTGACAATGTGTACTTAAAGGAGTCATTTATTTGTTACAGCACTTTCCGCTGCTACTTTCATTTTCATCTTTTCAAACGTTGCTACGCTCTTAATCAGGTATGTCTCTTCAATATGCTTTTCTCTTTTCAATACTCTTTTTTCTTCCATTCTCCTATTCTCTAATTTTGTTATTTTATCCTTGCATACTAATTCAATAGCTTATATTAATCTTTGCATATGAACATTATTTGTATTTTTAGCCTCTCCATAGCATTTGTATTTAATATTATTTTCCATTGAAAGGATTTATCATGACAAACCGTCATCAACGTCATCAGCCAATTCAAGACATAGGATGTTATAATTATCCTCCAACTGTTTTAGATGATGATTTCTATGGTGTTACGGATGAAACCTCGGTTAGCGTTCCTAACTCTTTAAATCTTGAAGTTGCTCGCGACAACATTTCTGATCTTCGTTCGCATATTGACTCTCTTTTTAGAGATTTCTCCACCGTTGCCTCTTCATCTTCAACATCCCTATATTTTGCATTAGTATATAAATTGTATAATTAACACTCTTTTGTACTATTTTGTTGCACGTTACATACATGCTGAAAAATATAAACGATGTTTGTGCAACAAACCCTTTTATGTACTCGACAATAACTTTTAAATCCGTATAATTACCCGCGGCACCGCGCGGGTAATGTTGCTAGTATATATATATATATATATATATATATTGTTTTTCACTTTTAAAACGTTTCCTTACTAGTTTTTGGGTGTGTTTGGTATTGTTTTTGTAGTTGAAATTAAAAAAAAAACAGTTTCATGAAAAGCATTTTAGCTGTGATTCAAAATAATTTTTAAAATATTTGATTAAAACTATGGTTGAGTTTGTATATATATATATATATATATATATATATATATATTTATTTATTGTTTTTTAAATATTTAATAATTATAATAATAAAATATAAATAATAATTCAAGTAAATAAGACACTTGTTTTTATTCTCCTATCAAACTACTTATAATTTCATAACGAACTATAAATCTATACATGAAATTTTCTGTGATCCCAGAACAACATATAGTAAAATATAATTTTTAAAATATTTGATTAAAACTGTAGTTGAGTTTGTATATATATATTATTTTTTAAATATTTAATAATTATAATAATAAAATATAATTAATAATTCAAGTAAATTAGACACTTATTTTTATTCTCCTATCAAACTACTTATAATTTCATAACGAACTATAAATCCATACATGAAAGTCTCTGTGATACCAGAACAACATATAGTAAAATATCATTTGAAACAAAATTAGGATTGCGGGACAAAAATTATATTGTGATCTCCTTCTAATATATTTATTTGTATTTTAATTATTTTTAGATTATTTTAATATTTTAAAAAATATTTTTTAGAAAACAATATGTCAATAACAGGTCAATTGAGGCTAAAAAGCTTGAATATTGTATTGATGAATTGTAGAATATATACAATGAAACATATATCTCAGCATTAAGTACGTGAGATATTGTAGGCTATAATTTATGAATTAATACAATTTGAATCTTCTAAATATAGTATTTGATAATATACTGCCTAATATAATGCTTATGTTAACACTCCCCCTCAAGTTGGTGAGTAGATATCATCAACACCCAACTTGTCAAGTGAGTTGTGGAATATTCTACTAGATACTGCTTTCGTCAAAATATCTGTCAGTTGGTCTTCAGTCTTCACAAATGGAATCTGAATTATTTTTGCCTCCAGTTTTTCTTTGATGAAGTGACGATCCACTTCTACATGCTTAGTTCTATCATGTTGTACTAGGTTGTGTGCGAGCGCTATAGCCGCTTTGTTGTCACAAAAAAGTCTTATTGCGTCAGTTGAAGGATAGCCAACTTCAATGAGCAATTCCCTTAGCCATAACATTTCACATATTCCTTTGGTCATGCCTCGAAATTCAGCCTCTGCACTGGATAATGCTACCACCTTTTGTTTCTTGCTTTTCCATGAAACCAAATTTCCCCCGACAAATGTAAAGTAACCCGATGTGGACCTTCTGTCAGTAATGCTTCCTGCCCAATCAGCATCAGTGTATCCTTCAATATTCAGGTGTTGATTTTTTGAAAACATGATGCCTTTTCCTGGAGATGATTTCAGATACCTGAGAATTCGGATTACTGCATTCATATGATCTTCACTTGGATTGTGCATAAACTGACTTACCAAACTTACTGCATAAGTTATATCAGGTCGTGTATGAGATAGATAGATTAGTTTCCCAACCAATCGTTGATATCTCTCCTTGTTGGTAGGAGTTTGATCTGCACAGTCCTTCAAGCCGTAATTTTGTACTATCGGAGTATCAACTGGCTTACAATCTAACATACTAGTTTCTGATAATAGGTCCAATACATATTTCCTTTGTGAAAGGAAAATGTTTCCTGTTGATCTTGCCACCTCAATTCCCAGAAAATATTTCAACCCCCCAAGATCCTTCATTTCAAATTCAGATGCCAAATTCTTCTGGAGTCTAGAAATCTCTTCTGTATCATCTCCTGTAATTATCATATCATCAACATAAATTATTAGTGCAGTTACATACCCTTGTCTATGTTTCAAAAACAAGGTATGATCTGAGTTGCTTTGTTTGAATCCATATTTCTTCATTGCAGAAGTAAATCGTCCAAACCATGCTCGCGGTGACTGTTTTAGTCCATATAATGCCTTCTGCAGTTTGCATACTGTCCTTTTTGCTGAGTTCGTGTTGTACCCTGGTGGAATATCCATGTATACTTCTTCCTCAAGGTCTCCATGAAGAAATGCATTCTTCACATCAAGTTGGTGTAGTGGCCAATCCTGATTAACTGCCAATGATAGTAGAACTCGAACCGTGGTCAATTTGGCTACAGGAGAGAAAGTCTCTTGGTAGTCTATGCCATATGTTTGAGTAAATCCTTTCGCCACCAATCGTGCCTTGTATCTCTCAATAGTTCCATCTGTTTTATGCTTAATAGAGAACACCCATCTACATCCCACAGTTTTTTTTCCTTCTGGTAATGGAACAAGATTCCACGTGTGATTTTTTTCCAATGCCTCCATTTCTGTCATTATTGCCTGAGACCATTCTGGTGAGGATAATGCTTCCCGTATGTTTCCAGGAATATGTGTAGAAGAGAGTTGCTGGGCAAAGACTTGCAAAGGTTACGATAATTGGTGGGATGAAACATGATTAGCGATGGGGTATCTCGGATTTCCTGCCACATACTCTGGGGAGTACCGTTTTGGAGGTTTCCCTCGATTGTGCCTGAAAGGGAGTTTATATCCAACAAAAGTATTAATTTCATTAGAGGATAAAGTTGGTTGTATTACCTCAGATATATTCTCAGAAGGAGCTTGGTCTTCAGGTACTGTCAAAGATGAGGGGTCTTGTATTGCTGATTGTACGGGTGGCTCCACAGATGGGTCTTGTATTGCTGTCTGTATGGGTGGCTCCACAGATGTTTGTGTCTTTTCAAATTCCAGATTTATCCATTTCTCACTTTCTAGAGATGTTTCCCCCTGGAAGGGAGAAGTGGATAACGGTTCAGAAAAATAGTAGTCAGATTCCAAGAAAGTGACATCCATGGTAACATACATGCGCCGAGTAGGTGGATGATAACACCGATAACCTTTTTGGTGTGTGCCGTATCCCAAGAACACACATCGGATGTCGCATGGATCAAGTTTGGTGCGTTGATTTTTATGAATGTGAACAAAGGCAACGCTCCCAAAGACCCGAGGGGCAAGCATCAATATAGATGGAAGAGGTCGGTATGTGGACAAAACTTGTAGTGGAGTTCGGAAGTTTAGGACTCTCGAAGGCATTCTATTCATAAGATACACTGCAGTAATAACAGCTTCATTCCACAGGTAGCGGGGCATATTTGCACCAATAAGGAGTGCACGAGCGGTTTCTAGAATGTGCCGATTTTTCCGTTCAGCAATGCCATTTTGTTGAGGTGTTTGAACACAAGATGTTTCATGTATTAGACCATGTGTTTGCAAGTACTGGTGGAAGAGGTGATTATCATATTCCCTACCATTATCTGTGCGGAGAATCTGAATCTTACATGCAAATTGAGTTTGAACCATGGCATGAAACACCTTAAATATACCAAATACCTCATTTTTATTTTTCTTCAAATAAAGCCAAGTCATTCGAGTACAATCATCAATAAAGGTGACAAACCAACGAATACCATATGGAGTCGAAATTGGTGAGGGTCCCCAAACATCAGAATGTATGATAGTAAATGGTGCAGTACTTCGAGGAGGACTAAGGGGATATGGAACACGATGATTTTTAGCAAAAATGCATGTAGCACACTTAAAATCCAAATAATCCACATCTTGAAATAAATTGGGAAACAAATACTTTAGATAACTGAAAGACGGATGCCCTAACCGAACATGCCATAGCCAAATCTGTTTTTGTCGAGCATCTGATATGCCTTGCATACTGTTTGCTTTACCGACGCTCATATCATCAACATAGTAGAGCCCCCCTCTTTTAGTACCACGACCAATTATCTCCTTGGTGAGAATATCCTGAAAAATACAAAAAGTTGGATACATTAGTACACAACAGTTTAACTCCTTGGTGACTTGTCCAACTGACAATAATTTGTTGGACAATGATGGAACAAGTAATGTGTTGGATAGTGAAAGAGACGGAGAAATAGCAACTGTTCCTGCTCCAGTAACTGGGTATGTCACCCCATTAGCATTAGCAATACAAGAGCGTTTAGGGATGGAAGCAATAATTAAGTCTTCCTCATCATGTGTCATATGATCTGTGGCACCTGAGTCAATGACCCAATCACTGCAGTCAGTATGATCGGTGCTAAGAAGGGCTACAGCACAGTTACCTGAATCACTGAGAGTAGAGGGGCCTTCAAAGAGAAGGTTTGGAGAGTCTACCATTGGCTTAGCCGAGAGTGCAGGTTCAGTGTTTACCAAGGCTGCTCGACCTGTTTTGTTGCTTTTGTCTGTAAGTTTCTTATTTTTAAAACTCTCCCACTAGTCTGGATACCCGTGTAATTTAAAGCATGTATCACGAGTATGCTTAGAATTATTGCAATGGGTGCACCCGATTTGGGTCTTGGGTTGACCGTAGTCCCTTGGGTATTTTCTATTTGGGCCAGATTGGTCCAGTCGCAGCCCATCTCTATTCAGCCCATATTGGTCATGTCCCATTACCAGCCCATAGCCATTATCAGCCCCAAGCCCATCTCTGCTCAGCCCATCTCCATTCGGCCCGTAGGCAGTCATTTTCAGCCCATCTCTGCTCAGCCCATTCAGCCCATCTCCATTCGGCCCGTATATATTAGTTCTCGGCCCGTCCCCATTTTTAGCCTGTCTTCTTCCTCCTGCCCTACTGCCGTCGTCCCGTCGCCCCCCTCTTCTTGCGACGAGACCTACTCCGGCATGTCCAAGCATCACAGACTGCCTGGAGTCTTCTTTTCGGACAAGTGCATAGGCTTGCTCCACCGTGGGTAGTGGCTGCAGCTGGAGGACGTCGGCTCTCACATTGTCCAGCCGGTCATCCAACCCATCTAAAAAGGTATACACCCTATCTTCTTGTTGTAATTTGTTAAATTGTTCGATATCATGTGTACATACCATGGGATTGGGTCTCCGAAAATCAATTTCTCTCCACAGTCCTTGGAGACTGTTATAGTAGTTCTCTAGGGTTCCTCCGTGCTGTTGCATTTGGGTGATTTTCTTCTTCAATTCATAGATTTGAGATGTGTCTGACCCATCAAAATAGGTGGTAGCAATCGAATCCCACACTGATTTTGCAGTAGGAAATCTGATGAAGTTGCCGATCAAATGGGGTTCCATTGAGTTGATTATCCACCCTTTGACAATGGAGTTTTCGGTTCTCCATTGTCTAAAAGTTGGGTCTGTGGGTGTGGGTGGAGATAAATCCCCATTAATAAACCCCAATTTATCTTTCCCGGAGATATACATCTCCATGATCTGAGACCATATAGCATAATTGGTACCATTCAATTTGATACCTATCTGAGCAGCTGGGTATTCAGTTTGGGTGGGAATTTGGGGTGTATTTTGTGGAATTTGTGGAATCTGAATAGGAGGAAGCATGGGTGTCGGGTCTGTAGTCTCCATTGTACAGGAGAAGAAAAAAAATAATAATAGGGTTTACAGCAGGATCTTCTGCTCTGATACCATGTCAATAATAGGTCAATTGAGGCTAAAAAGCTTGAATATTGTATTGATGAATTGTAGAATATATACAATGAAACATATATCTCAGCATTAAGTACGTGAGATATTGTAGGCTATAATTTATGAATTAATACAATTTGAATCTTCTAAATATAGTATTTGATAATATACTGCCTAATATAATGCTTATGTTAACAAAATATAATAAATAATAAAGTAAAAAATATTACCACCCCCAGCCCCCCCCCCCCCCCCTTTGGCAATCGGTTGAAATAAGCAGATGCATGAAAAGCAACTATTAATTGTTTTTATGCAACCGAGTTTTGTTGATTTTTGAGATAGGACTCACATTCAAAAATCAACTTTTCAACCATTACTAAACACTTAAAATCTCATTTTTTTCTAAACCTCCGTGCAACCTCAATCCCAAATACTCTCTTTGTCTAATATATATTATGTACTTTACTTTTTATATCCTTTCATCATTATCTTCATTAATATCGTTTAAAATTGAAACGTGTAATGATAAGTTTTTTTGCTAATATATATTTTGATTATCACGTTATATATTATCTTACAAATAATTTTTTAATTAAAGATTTTTTATCATCATATTTTATAGCCATATACAACTTAATCCCTGGATGATTTTCTTTTCTAAATTAAGTTCTTACGTGTCAAGTATCAACTTGGTAAAAATTAGTTAAATAATTTAAGTGGATCGGTAAGTAAGATAAGAGTAAAGTGGATTTAAATAGTTATACCTGTTTAAATTAATTCCAAAATAAATGAAGTAAACAAAAACTTCCATTTCATGTGTCAAATATAAATTGTGAGTTTTTTTATATTTAAATCAAGAAAATAAATTAAATCATGATATCATAAAAATATATAAAATTGGTAAACCTTTTAAATTCACTTAACTCTCACCTTATCCATTACTCCATTTTAATTATCTGATTATTTTTTATTAAATATAAAATTTAACATGGTGGGATTTAATTTTGAAAGAATTACTCAGGGACAAAATAAAATATACCTATAAAATACGATGATAAAATAACTTTTAATCGAGGACTTGTTTGTAAAACAGCATTAAATGGACCAAAATATTTTAAAAAAAGTTGGTGAAAGTCTTTATTAGAAATAAAAATCATGATTAGAAAACACCACACATATCAATCAATTTTTACTAAATATTGGAAGGATAGGATGAGAGCATTAACCCGTGAGAATGACCCGTCAACGGGTTTGTGAAAGTGAAAGCTGAGAAGAGCGTCTCTGACATGTCTCAGTGACCACATGGGGTCTCTAAAACTGGGACCCGCGTAAAAATGCCAGTCTAGGTAAGCTAAATTTGGAAGGTAGAGGTAATGAATTGCACGTGGTAATCATTATGTGAAATACTGTTAGCTCACCGATCTAACCGTCACCATTGATCGGTGCCTTCTTTGATCATCGATCAACGATATTAAGTTTAAAAGTATTTTAAAAACAATTTAAAAAAAAATATTTTTTTAATATTTTTATATTATTTTGATGAGATATATGAAATATAATTTTTTAAAAATAAATTATGATACTTTTTGAATAAAAAATATTTTAAAAAATAATCTCAACCACATTTTTAAAATTACTAGAGTGTTTTGTACTGAGTTTTAACTTGTTTTTTTATTAAGTTTTTTTATAATATTTTTTTAATAATTAATATATTAATATTAAAAAAATATTTGATATATATATATATATATATATATATATATAAAAATTTATATTTCCAGAAAGAAACTATTTTAAAAAACAATATCAAACCATATAATTGCACTATCTTTCTTACTCCAGAATAGACATCAAAGCTGTCACCGGTGCTTGTGTTTCTACTTGCAAAATTCTACATTATTTTTCTTTTTTTAAGATAAGATCATAATATGTTTTTTTTTTCTAATAATCTAGAAGGCAACTCAATATAATTTACAACCACCTGGTACGTTTATGAAAAAAGTCTTCTAAAAAAATAGATTTTACTAGTCATGGGAAGATAATTAAGGTTTTTTTAATATATATATATATATATATAAATATGTTAAATTAGTCTCATTTATAAAAATATTTAAGATCTTTATCTCAATTCTCAAATATATATAAATATAAAAGCTTTTTATATAATTTTTTATTCAAATAAATATAAATATGTGGAAAATAAATAGACTTATGATTAAAACAGAATCTCATGGAGTTATGAATTTTGTAAATGGTTAAGCTACAAATAAATAGTTCCCTTTTTATTTTATTAACTCTATTAATGATTAGTGTGTTTTTAGCAACGTAATAAAAATAAAAAAAATTGAAAAAATATTGGAAAATAAAAAATGGAATATTTTTTTATTTTAAATTTTTTTTTAGTGTTATTAGATCAATTTCTGTGCTGATATAAAAAATAATTTTTTTTAAAATATATTATTTTAATCCATTTCTAAACAAAAACACATATTCAAAAATAACATTAAGACACTAAACTAGATCGATCCTCCTCTAAATTCAAATTTAATGGTTGAATTATTGATGCTAGCATTTTGCCCTTACCATCACTCAGAATGCTCCATGTTGATTTGAGATTTTCTCGTATATTTTGGATATGATTATTATTGATGGCATTATTTTATTATTTTACAATATTAATTAATTTCTTTAGATGGCCACACAAGATATTTATATTAATATATCAAAATTATTTTAAAAAAATCAATCTACAAATCTTGAATCCAGTCATGAGTTTAAAACAACTAGCTTTAAACAAGAAAAGAGATGAGCGGGTGGAATTTAACTTCTAGCATAGTTGAACGGAATATGCTAGTCACGATATTTTCTTTTATAAATATATTAAAATAATTTATTTTAATTTATTTTTAATATTTGTATATTAAAATATTTTTTTAAAATAGTCTGAAACAAAAAACAATAAAACATCAAAATCGCGCGTGAATGGAAGGTGATTTTTAAATCTTGGAAGTGACGACTTTGTCGGGTTTTGCCTCTGCACGAACCTAGCTAATAAAGGTCGCAGCAGGTGGTATCCACGGTGGGTCCCACCATAGAGTGTGTCAATGGCAACGCCACTGGACACTAGCATGGGTGATGCCGCTGGAGAACCCAATACAATCATAATATTTCGTCCTCATATGCTTGCTAAATAATCTATAATAATGCATTTATAATATATATTGAAAGTATTTATCAAAATATATTTCGAGTATTAAATTTCAAAATAATTTTAATATGCAATATTGAATGCGTTTATAAACATTTTTTATTTATTTTTCTAACAATAAAATTTGTTTAAACAGTGGTGGCAGAGAAAAAATGATGGTGAGAAAATAATGATGATGATAAAAATAATGTGCAAGTAGTGGTGGTGAGCGGCCATTATGGCGGTGAAAAATAAAGTTGACAGTAGAATGAAGTCTTGTCACTGCGTTTCAAATTTGAATGATATTTTAAATGAATTATTATTTATAAAATAGTTTATAAATTTAATGAGATAAAAATATTTGATAGGTAGCTCTGAAATTTTAAATTCTATTTACAATTCATTAAATCAATTACATGGACAACAAGATGCCTAGATTAATTGTAGCTTCACCCCCACTTCCTCTGTAATCAATGGCACTCTCGCCTTGAGTAATCAATGGCACCAAAACCTTCGTATAAATTTAATTATTATTTAAAAATATATAAATTTAATGTTTTTTATTTTTTTAAAAAAAACTTGATAGTAAATGTGGCTCCACTCTCACCGCACATTTAATTTTTCCATGGACAGCAATTCCAAGTGAAAATATTCTATGCCAGAAATTCAGAGAGCAATTTCTTACAGGAAGCATCATCCATGGCGGATATGCAGGAGGGGTGATGGCCCACAAAATTGGTACAGTAAGTAATCCACGAATATATACCTAGCTATACAAATAAATTAATACAGATAAGAAGGAAGGCTACGTGGTGACATTTACAAGATCACTATATGACAGGATCATTTTTTTTAATGTAAAAAATATAAAAATATTGCTAATATGTTTTATAGGAAATAAACTAATTATATGTTTTCTGGTAAGAGATTAGTTATGAACTTAATATAAAATGCAAGTCGAACGATGTATTTGTTTTTTTTTAAATATTGATACGCTAAGATGTTGAACAATATTTTTACAAATATCAAGATAATAATATGTAAAATTGACCATGATTAATTTATTAAATTTATAATTCAAGCTTTGAGAGTAGCGACAATATAAAAAACAAATACAGACAAATTGTGAAGGTTAATTCTTAATCAATTAAATGTTTAAGGAAAAAAATTGAAAAAAAAATAATTAAAAAAATGACCAAAAACACAATCTAAATCATTCTGGTTAACCTGTCCGACCCGTAACTTGGGTCATGAAATTACAATAAACTCAAGAAAAAAAACATGAAGAGTAGTTTTTTCAATCGACCCAACGTTAAAAGCTAGAAAAATCAACTTGTATCATCTTGAGTTAAATTATTAAACAACTGATCTGGATTATAAGATTGAGATAATTTTATAAAAAAACAAAAATTAAAAAAAACTTCATTTCAACATAATTATCGTTGAAGGTTGATTGAAAAAAATATCCATAAGATTATCAACCTTCAAGTCTTATGGATATTTTTTTAATTTACTTTCTCATAAATTTGAGGGGAAAATTAAAAATAAAAAAGAAGATTGTGTTGATGGATGGTGAAATTAAAAAAAAAAATGTATAAAAAATAACCCAAAAATAAATTGAATCAACCTAGAATAACTTGTCAAACTTACAGTAGATCATAAGATCAAAATAATCCATTTAAAAAAATAAAAAAATAATAAAGCTTAATTTTTAACCAATTCAATATTAAATAATGAGATAAAAAATAAATTAAAAAATATCAACCAAATTAACTTATTAAACCCTTAACATTGATCATAAATCCATTAAAAACAAGTCAAAAGAGATTACAAAGCTCAACACCCAACAAATCTAATATTAAAGGTTGAAATTGAATGGAGAAAAAAACTAAATTTATGAGATTAACATATAACATAAAAGAAAGAGAATACAAAAAATTACAAGTCATAATTCTCAAAATAATATAATATTAAAAATAAAATAAAATAAAAGTTGGGTATAACTAAAAAAACCCCACGAAACACTATCATAGTCTATGACTATGGTGTTTTGTAAACATGGCTCTAGTTAATTTATATTTTTTAAAATAATATAATATTAAATGATAATTAAAAAACTAAATAAAAAAATTGAGTTATATAAAGATAAAATTAAAAAAAACTACAAAACACTATTATAATTAACAGTATTTTGTAAGTAACTTAACCACAATTTTTAGTTTTTGTTTTCATTTTTTTAAATCTTTGACAAAAAAAAAAAAACTCTATAGTTCAAGCGATAAGTGATTTTATTTTCGATGTAAATCAATAAACCGCATGAAAAAATTTTCTTAACAATATTTTGTCCAAGAATTAATTGATATGAGAATTAATCTAAAAAATGCAATAGTAGTGATAGGCTATGGCTAGAGTGGTTAGGGTTGTGACGAGTTCTTATTAGCTTATTTGCTGCTTATTGAAACGTTGTCTCTTTGTTTCCACATGCACCCTCCTGTTCGTGCGCATGGACTTTGCTTTCTCAATGATTATCTAATTAGTTTATTGCATGTGATGTTGCTCTCTCAAGCAAGAACAGCTCATGTACATCATTAATAACCATCATCACTTATCATTGTCATCTAGTACTTTTGCTTTTCTATCTTTAGTCTGGTGTCTCTGGGATGTAATTGATTCTGTCTTCTTCTTCTTCTTCTTCTGCTTCTTAGCGTTGAATATTCATGGGAATTATTAAGATTGTTTTACGGGGAAGACAGAGGGACAGAGAGTGAAGATGACTGGTTGTAGATGTGGAGGAGGGTCTTCGGCAAGTTTTGAAGTGTTCTTCATTCAATCTGTAAGTTTTGTTTCTTTAGAATTGAATCCCCCTTTTCTATATCTTGGCTTTCTGTTTTCTGTCCTGTACTGCTGCCTGTTTGGTTTGTGAGAAAAAAAGAAGAAGATGAAGGAAAGCAAAGGAAAATGACAAGGGATAGCTCTGACTGCTGGTGTATGGATTTCTGAATCTTGATTTCTTCTATTTACCCCACTTTCTCAGCGTCCAAGGATGTTCGGTGAAAGAGAGGTGCAAAAGTCAATAAAGAAACCATAATAGTATATCGCAGGTCTACTAATCATGTTTTACCTGCTAATTTTGACCAAATGTGTCTAAATAGTAAAAGTCTTGGCTATGAGTCATTTTAGACAATTTGCAAGACATTCATCTGCTTCATAATCATGTCAATCTGCATATCCTAGCAAATACCATATCTGTTTCTGTTTCTGTTTCTAATTATAGTCCATCTTTTAACCAAATTTATGTAGATGTGACCAAGATTTGTTAGAAACTTTGCTGCCAGTTGCAAATTTGCCCAACAGTTTGGTTCTGACTTCTGAGAGAGAATGAACATGAACAAGGGCCTGTTCTTCATTTTCTCTGCATTTCTCTTCTTTGGAGCATTTTTTTTGCCGATCACTGCTGACCCAGTTGAAGATAAAGAAGCTTTATTACATTTCCTTCACAATATTCATCTCTCTCGCCCTGTCAATTGGAAGGAGAACACTTCTGTGTGCAATAGCTGGACTGGAGTGTCCTGTAGCAATGATCACTCCAGAGTTACAGCTCTCGTGTTGCCTGGGGTAGGATTTCGTAGCCAAATTCCACGCAACACTCTTAGTCGTCTGTCAGCAATTAAGATCCTAAACCTCGGATCTAATGGTATAACAGGTTCTTTCCCTTATGATGAACTCTCCAAACTCAAGAACTTAACCATCCTTTTTCTTGAATCCAACAACTTCTCTGGCCCATTGCCTTCAGATTTCTCAGCTTGGAATAATCTCACAATTCTTAATCTTTCCAATAATGGCTTCAATGGAAGCTTTCCTCCTTCAATTTCGAATTTGACTCACCTCACATATTTGAACCTTGCTAACAACTCCCTTTCAGGCAACATTCCTGATTTAAATGTTTCTAGTTTACAACAGCTAGAATTAGCCAACAATAATTTTATTGGAAGTGTGCCAGAGTCTCTTCAAAGATTTCCAAGTTCTGCATTTTCTGGTAACAATCTTTCATCAGAACATGCCCTTCCTCCTGCTCTTCCAGTTCATCCATCAAGTTCGCAGCTATCAAAAAAATCCTCAAAACTAAGGGAACCCGCAATCTTGGGGATTGCTCTAGGTGGCTGTGTTCTTGGGTTTGTGCTCATTGCTCTGTTGATGGTTTGGTGCCGCTCTAAGAAAAACAGGGAAGGTGGGTTAGCGACAAAGAAGAAAGAATCGTCTTTGAAGAAAACAGCTTCAAAGAGCCAAGAGCAGAACAACAGGTTATTTTTCTTCGAGCATTGTAGTCTCGCATTTGACTTGGAGGACTTGTTGAGAGCATCTGCAGAGGTGCTCGGGAAGGGAACTTTCGGAATAGCTTACAAGGCCGCGCTCGAGGATGCATCCACGGTGGTGGTGAAGAGGTTGAAGGAAGTGACGGTGCCAAAAAAGGAGTTTGAGCAGCAAATGATCGTGGCTGGGAATATTAGGCACGCGAATGTGTGTCCGCTAAGAGCTTATTACTATTCCAAGGATGAGAGACTCATGGTCTATGATTTCTATGAAGAGGGCAGCGTTTCTTCAATCCTACATGGTATGTCAAAAACCTTTTACAGTGATTTTTCGATTTTTTCCAGGTTTCAGGGATGTTTCTCGTAGATAAATGTTAGATTTTGCAGGGAAGAGAGGGGAGGTCCAGACTCCTATAGACTGGGAAACAAGGCTGAAGATCGCAATCGGTGCAGCGAGGGGCATTGCTCATATCCACACACAGAATGGTGGCAAACTTGTCCATGGAAACATAAAATCCTCAAACATCTTCCTCAACTCCCAAGGATATGGCTGTGTCTCCGATATTGGTTTGGCATCACTGATGAGCCCGATGCCCCCACCGATAATGAGGGCTGCAGGCTATCGTGCCCCAGAAGTAACAGATAGCAGAAAAGCAGCCCATGCATCTGATGTCTACAGTTATGGGGTCCTACTGCTCGAGCTTCTCACAGGAAAGTCTCCCATGCACGCCACAGGCGGCGATGAAGTTGTTCACTTGGTGAGGTGGGTGAACTCTGTGGTGAGAGAGGAATGGACTGCTGAAGTGTTTGATTTAGAGCTTTTAAGAATTCCCAATATTGAGGAGGAAATGGTAGAGATGTTACAGATAGGAATGGCTTGTGTGGTGAGGATGCCAGAGCAGAGACCCAAAATGCCTGATGTGGTGAAAATGGTGGAGGAAATTCGGAGACTAAGCACCGAAGACCGGCCATCCACTGAAAGTAGAATAGAAATTGCAGCCGCAACCCCATCACCACAGCCAGCTGAAGTAGCTTCTACTTCCTCAGCTCAACAGTGAGATTGTTTCTTTTTGCTATTAGTTGTAATACAACTTTTGTCTTTTCATTAATTGAATTGGGCTGCTGGTTTCAATTAATTGAGTTTATTTGTATATCTTCACGTTTCTGTGACAAATTTTGTCCTAAAATTAGTTTAGCCACCTACTCATGGCAAAGACAAGGTATTTAGTCAGAACTTCAATCTGACGCATATGGCAAAGACAAGGATCCTTGACTTGTGGCTCTATTTTGATACCTTCATGTGCCAAAACCTACCTAATCAGTTGTATGGAACCAAATAAACTGCCCCTTTAAATATAATTGGATGGATCTAGCTAGGTGTTTTCAAGAATCATGACCACGTGCATTTCCTCCTAATCTCCAGTCCTGTGTAATTTAATATCAGAAGAATATCAGGTCAATGGTGATCAACTAGTTTATCCATTCGAGGGGGTGGGGGTTAGCTGGTGAGACAGGCTCCTGGGAGATGGTTCTTCCATTTGTTTAAGCTTCTTCCTTCCCAGACACCCTAGTGCATATAGCAGATTAATCAGTGCGTGCCCCAAAAAAACTTGCATAATCAAAGTGAAATTGGTGGTGTCTCTTGAAGAAAGAAATTTAAGCTTTTTAACATGAAAAATTAATCTCATTTCATACAACCGAAACCAGTTTCGCAGAGAAAAGCTTCAATTCTTTTACTACAGGGATTATACACATCTTTGCATCTAACAAACTGGTTTTGAAAATCAATCGCATAGGCATTATACAGAGGACAGTACCAGAGATTCATATATGATTAAGCAACGAGAATCTGTCACAGCCAACCAAAATCTGGGTGTAGCATGGATAGATGGATTATAGAATTAAACCTTAACTAATCCTTCAATAAAGTCTGTTTAGGATCATCTAAGAAATCTAAGGAAAAGGTATAACATTGAATACTGATGCAAGAACAGTGAAAGATATCAGTTCATTCATTTCACCTATTGGAAAAACCACCTCGAGTTCAGATTCAGAAGCACTCTTGGTAGCTTCAACTAACACTGCAACTATTTCAGTCTTTCGTGTGCTGGCCATGAGAAGATCATACTCTGTTGGGATGATAATTGCAAAGAAATTATCACTTAATTCGCTCAAACATGTCTTTTCTACGGCTGCCAGAGCTACTTGTCATTTAAGCACATTAGTCTCTGGGTCAATAATGTAAAGGGCAAAGTCAGTTATTAACAATATGCAGTGTTGACCCAAGAAGCATGGCGTGATGATAAAGAACTTGAGATCTTCATCGTAGGTCTCGAGTTCGAATTAGGACGTGCATCTCTTGTAAAAGCCAGGGACCACCGAGATTTTACTCGCTTATCTTGGCCCGTAAAATGTGTTTTCTAGGGGGTGAGGTTTAAGTAAATCAGAAAAAAAAAAAAAAAAAGGCAGCGTTCATCTTCCCTGAAGCAGTGAATTTCAACACTTTATCGGCAAAGAGAACTTTCTATCACCTGCAAACATAAAAATTATGAAAGTTTAAAGATACATTAACCTAGGAAGAGTGTTTAAACATGAATCAGATTATCAAGCTAACTCGTCCCTGAACTCTGACATGGGATTGAGGTTTAAGGGACACCAATGCTTGAACTCAATTTCTGAGCATAATCCTTTTATTCCAGAATCAATGTGCGCTCCTTTGTGTTGGTTTTAGGGGGTTGAAGGACTTAGTTTTATCTCAATTTCATTTCGGTTGATATTTTGTTTTTTTAATTGGAATAAAATGTTTTGGTTTCAAAGTGTTTTTCGGTGTTTCGTTCGGAGTTGTACTATATATATATATATATATATATATATATATATATATATATATATATATATATATATATATATTAGTTAAAAAAAAGTTCAAATCCAATTTTTTTTTTTATTTAGAATTGTGCAATTTAATCTTAAAAAAACACAATAAAATGATTTTTCTGAACAAAATTATGAACATGTATAATATTATGAGAATGCCATCATCAATCTCGTAAGGTCATTACAGTCATTGATTATTCTGAAATTTTAGCATAATATATATAAATATGTCAAGAGTCTCCTCGTAAAATTTCATCTCAATCTAACAGTCGGATTAAAAGATATGATTGATATTATAAAATTATTCGTTATTTAAAAAAATACTATTTGACGGAACCAGAATGGATGAAATGAAACCATAACGTTTCGACTGGTATTTGACTGAAAAATCTGGAATGAACCAGAATTTAAACCAAGGTAAAAACAATATTATTTTTTAATTTTCTCTTTTTATAGAAATTGAAACCCAATATAAAAATTTCCATGAAAACAAAAGTCTTAGTGAAACTATTCTTGTAAAGGAGATCAGAGAAGCCCAAGACTTGTTAAGACCATTCTTCAGTCTAAGAATCCCAGCATTCTAGAACTATTCTTTCCAGGTCAACAAAATAATGTTGACTCTATGCGTGTGTATTATCATCCTATTGTTTTTGTAAGAAACAAAATCACTCTAGCAAGACAAATATATACACAATCATATAAATTTAAGAAATCACACATTATTTAATATAAATAAAAATACATATTTTTAGATTATTTTTAATATATCATATTGCTTATTGTTCATTTTATATATTTCTTTTCTGTTTCTTTAATTACATATACAAAATATGTTAGTATTTCACTTAATTTTATTTCAAATACCTTTTTTATAATCATTAGTTTTTTCTTAGATAGTGTATATATGATTGTGTGGCATCATCATTTTTTAAAATTTAAAAATCACTATAGTAAATATGCACGCACATGCACATGTGCCATATAAACTTAGGTCTTTTTTATATTGCATTTCAAAAATACTTTTTTTTAAATTAAATATTTTTGGTGTTCTTAGATCATTTTCATGTGCTGATGTTAAAAATTATTTTTTAAAAATAAAAAATATCATTTTAATGCAATTCTGAACAAAAAATATTTTAAAAAACAACTTCAATTATACTCCCAAACAAGCACTTAAAAAATCACTCGTCAATTAATATCAATAAAATAAATTTTTATAATGTTTTTAATGTATTACACTACTTATTAGGCATTATATATTTTCTAAACTTTCCATGTCAATAAAAATACCAAAAAATGTTATTGAAGATAGAGGTATGTTGATAGCAATATAGAATAAAAACATGGGTATTTTGGTAAGAAAGTGTTTTATGTATCAGGGTTTAATTGAAATTTCTGTATTTCATTTTTCTTATTTTTTGTATTAGGAAAATATATTAACTCAATTTTTCTATATATGAAATTGTTTTTTAAAAAAATCGTACTTTCCAAATTCAAAAGCATTACAGTCATTGTAAAACGACGACATATTACGGTCAAACAGTCATCGCTCAACACGTTTTGACCATGGCACAAATATTAGAATCGAGCCAGCCATGAAAGACCACGCGTCTGGAAGAAGCGTCGTTGACGCCGTCCATGAAAGACTAGAGAAGACGACACGGCACCGGCGAAAATATTCGTTTCATTAAAAAAAAAAAAAAAACTTACACGTCACCGTAATAGTAACAGGGGATTTATATTGATTAATTTTTCCTTTTCCTTTTTTCTTTAAAAAAGGGTCGATCCTATCCGCCAGTAAATATTATATTGTGACACTCAACATTAATCACCACCGTCAATAAAGACAGCGGACAACTAAGTCCTCCAATAACGATATATATATTAAACAAGTCCTTAAACTATAATTTCTTGCAATGTTACAATTCAATTTATATTTTTTCACAATTTATCATTACCGCTTGAAAACAAATTCCATCACTAGAGCCACCCATAGATATTAAAAAATCCACTATAGCCCCTACATTTCAGGTTTATGTTTTACTTGTCTCTTGAGATTTATTAATAGGCCCCTTGAAAAAATTTAAATCTTAATAATGTTCTTCAAGTTTAATGATAATTTTAACATGCCCCCATCAGCAGAACTCTCACCCCCTTAGCAAGGATCTCCTTCCTCTATGGATTATATTATTTTAGATTTGCTATTTATTTTATTTTAATCTACATCTAGTTACATTTAAATAAATAATTGTAACTTCATACTTAACACAATTATCATTAAAACACAATAAATAACATATTTTTCAACCTCTTAAAATAACATCTCAAATATATTTAATATTTTTTATTTTTTATTTTAAATTAATTTTTTTGAAATTGTTAGATTATTTTCATGTGTTGATGTCAAAAATTATTTTCAGATTGATAACTTATATTTTTAAAAGTGTTCTAAATATGAGTTTCACTTTAAGAAAATAATTATTTTTTATTTTTTATTGTTTTTAGACGGTCGATGTTCAAAATTCAAATATAAAAAGAGGACCAACCTGCAAAAAAGTAAAAAACAAAAACAAAAAGGCAAGATTATATTCGGCGGCCACTTTCGGCGAAAAATAGAGAGCGAGGTAACGTATGAAAAACGCGAAGTACAATAGTAGCATGGGCCATCCCCATCCACCATTAAGAAGAAAGAGCACAAACCAATCACAATGTCGACACCTCTTATTTATTAGTTAATATTAAAAATAAATAATAGGACGGTCCCGGTAATTTAAAGTCCTTCACCTTGCAGAGCTCTTCAATTTCATTCATTCATTTTCTTCTCTTCAACTCTATTTTCCTCTGAACAATCAAATCTCATAAAAATAAATAAATAAACGTTATTTTCCAGAAGGAGGATCAATCCGGTATGCCTCTTTCATTTTTTTTAATCTTATGGCTATGTTGTTGGTTTAGAGAGGATCGATCTTGAGCTGTGAGATTTCATTTTGTTGATGTTGATGGTGATGATTTTTTTTTAGGTTTTTGCAGGCGAAGAAGAAGAAGAGATGGCATCGAAACGGATCTTGAAGGAATTGAAGGATTTACAAAAGGATCCTCCTACTTCATGCAGCGCCGGTATTTCAACTTTTTTCGTATCTATCTAAATTTTTTTATTTAGTTTTTTTAGCGTTCTGCTTGATCTGATCTCTTCGTTGCGTATTAACTTGCTGTATATAAATATTTTTGAATTTATGAAGATAATGATATTGCTGATAATCTAAGCATGCATGGAAATGAACAATACTGGTGATGATTAATTCTGATCGATAAGCTCAAGTATTTAAGGCTAAAATTCGATGCTTTTAAGGGAAAGCCTAAACTAATGTTGAGATTTTGGTTGATTTTTAATAATTATGGCTGAAAAACTCGTCTATTTGGTTGATTTTCTTACATTGTAGTTGAAATCCGCAGGGTAAAATATGAAGATGCATATTATTGGTTTGTTTTGCTTTTCCAAGTTATAGAGTATGAGGAATTAAGAGCTAATTCTCGTTGATTATTTTCATTTTATGCTGTTTTGTTGATTTTTTTGCTTTAATTATGGGAATGTTGTAGGTCCTGTTGCTGAAGACATGTTCCATTGGCAAGCAACAATTATGGGTCCTCCAGATAGCCCCTATGCTGGCGGTGTTTTCCTAGTCACTATTCATTTCCCCCCAGACTATCCATTTAAGCCACCCAAGGTTAGTCGTTGCTTGATATGTGCAAGGCATAATGTTTTTTGTCAGAACAAATTCTTTACTTGTCTATAGAATAAAGTTCATGCACATTTAAAATACTTGAGATTGCTGACCCTTGTAAACTTGAATAACCTGTGTTGTCCCTCTTCTTTTTCCTTAATTCCTAGTGCCCCACAATCATGCTTGTAGCTTCATTGGCACTGATTTCCCTCTTTACCTTGCAAGATGTCTCAGGTTCCAGCTCCCCTTTTTATAAGAAAAGGTGTTATGCAGTCATGGAATAGCTACCGCCTTGTCCCCCCCCCCCCCCCCCCCCCCCCTTTTCTCTTACTTAATTTGCAAAAAAAATGAAGAAGGATTTATTATTGAATTTATTCTCATCAGAAGCTGATTCATTTTGACACTAAGGCATCTCATGTGTGAATATGTGCAATAGGTCAAACTTTTCTTAATTTTCTTATATCAGCAGAAGAAATAGAGGTGGCTAGATGAACTATAGGCATGAAAACCTGATTTCACAGTATAAGCACGATTGTGTTTAATAGGACCTAAAGACATTACACAATTCTATGCCAGGTCCTCATAAAATGAGATAAGATGTGAAGTTTATGTTAAATGATGTAGCTCTTGCATCTAAGGCTTGTATCAAATCTCAACTTTTCATTTTGATTAAAAAAAACAGGTTTTGTTTTGTAATTGCTCATGAAGGAATTATGTAGCATCAATGAAGGTATGTCACCAGAGATCAAGGCAGCTAAATATGAAATAAATGATATTACATGAAAGGTTGAAGATATAAACAGCCCTGATTGAACGGTTGTGCCTCTGCTAACCCTGATTCTGCCATGCACTACATGAAATTTAACTTCAACTCACTTCTGTTTGTTTTGTGACTTAACCTTTGGAGTTTATATGACATTCCATTTGGTGGTATTTGCTGAGTAGTTTTAACTGCATTCTTTTTGTGAACCTCTCATTGTAATCGTGGTTTTTGTTTATGCGTCTCATTATATACTAAATATGTTTTGCGGATGCGGTTGAGAAGTCAATCTTGAATCCAGTTCTCTGTTTGTGTGTGATTTCATTACATTTATGCATCTTTTAGGTAGCATTCAGAACGAAGGTATTCCATCCAAATATAAATAGCAATGGAAGCATTTGCCTGGACATTTTGAAGGAGCAATGGAGCCCTGCTCTAACCATATCCAAGGTTCTTATTCTATAACCTGTAAAGCATTTATCTTTCATTTGAGAAGAAAGTGTCGTTTATCACTTAATGGATTTGTGTTTCCAACATCATTTTTGTGCAAGAAAGGGACAATTGTTTCTTACCAATCATTTATGTGTTAATAAGTCAAATAGTCAATCACAGTATATAGAGCTAGCTAAGAGCAATGCTAGCAGCAGTCTCCTTTTGGGTCTCTACTTTTTTCTCACTTTCTAATATGAGAAGTCTATCCTATTGGTTTTTTGGGTTCATGTGATTCATTTTGAAATTATCTTCTCTTTCGGTCTTTCATTATCCAAAACTCTAAAAAATTATTCTCTTTCATTATTCATTGTACGTTGTGCGCACAAACACTATTCACTCTCTCACATTTCACTTTAAACTCGTTTATTTTTTTTTAATTTTTGTTCCTCAAACATTTTTTTTGTGATTGCATCATTTTAAAGCTAAATTAAAGGACAATTGGATTAAAGTTGTCTAAGAACAAAATTGAAAGACGAAGTACTAAAGCAGAAAAAGCGCCACAAATAAGTAATGGTTCAAAGTTACAAAAATAATAATTTAGTCAAACCTTTTAAATTATACCTATTTAGTCCCTCAATATTTTAACATAATTCAATTTTGATATAGAAACTAATTTTTGTTATTTTTTAATTCCTGATTTGAGAGGAGAGATATCGTGGTAGAGAGAAAATCAATGTTAAACATCAATTTTAACCATTAAAATAGTCTAACCATTAAAATAGTCGATCTTGGTATTAACAAGTTTTATAATGACGACAGTAGTTATTTTTTCACCTTGAAAAAACCATATATAAGCTTAAGAATTTTTTTGATTCAGGTTGATTTTAGTTTTGTGCTTTTTTAAGGCTATTTATAGGTTTATCAAAACATTGAGGCTCTTTTCTAAGTGATTGGGGTTAAATGAGTTTGTAAGAAAAAAAAACCCTAATTTTGTCGGTTGGAGTCTAGGAAAGTTAGATAGATGATGTCTAATTCTTTTTTGAAAACAATTTGAGTCAAATGATGTGATTGACCCATGCCCAAGGGCTTTTTCTAAATGGGTCATGCATGTTGACCTGCCTTTTTCTTCTTATTTTATTTTTTAAAAGTTTTTCTACATTTCTTTTAAATAATATTTTTTATTTTAATTTTTAATCAACACCCTTTCTTTAATTTGTTTATTTAGCTTTTTATAAATTGAAATTATTGTGATTCACTTATGATTTTTTTTATAAGATGAATTTTATTTTTAAAAACAAGAAAATATTTATTTTTGGATAATATCTTTAATATCAGTGTATAATATTTTATTTTATTTTATTTAATCAATTTTATGCGTGTTTGTTTATATTATCATCTAATTTGATAAAAAAGCTATTTTAATAAAGAAACTTATTAAACACACCGGGTACACAACTCTTGTTGTTAGATCATATATTTAAATTCCTATTTCTATTTTTGTTCTTAGTTATCATTTTTGTTTTTTTATTAACATACTTGGTTATTGATTTATTTAATTAGATGTTTGAATAGATTTTTTGGTTTATATTTAGGATTTCCTTGTGTAAACATGTCTAAAAAGTCAGCATTTGTTTTTGAAAAATGGAAATGCAGTGTCAAATAGCTAGTTGTAATCATATCTTTTTTTTCCTGTGACTTTAGAATTGCTAGGTCTTCTTCTTATTGCTGATCAAGCAAAGCGTGCTCTGTTTGCAATTGTAGGTATTGCTCTCAATCTGTTCTTTGTTGACGGATCCTAACCCCGATGATCCACTGGTGCCGGAGATTGCTCATATGTACAAGACCGACAGGAACAAGTACGAGACAACTGCAAGAAGCTGGACCCAGAAGTATGCCATGGGCTGAATGGGCCTGTGGCCTGTGCTTGTTCAAACTAAGCCCACAACAACCTACCACCAAATTGAAGAAAACTCGAGCATGTGTAAAATGTCTCTCTCTCTTATTGTATTATGTTTGTTCTCTTTTCTTTCCGTTGTCTGGATCGATCGATTTGACACCTGATGAAATGTCTCTAATTTAGCAAGTTCGCTTGTAACTTCTAAAATCTTAGCGGCTTCTCCTGTTTGTATGATCATTTTCTTTCTCCATTTGTTTGCTTGTCTTGGCTCGGAGACCTTTCTTGTTCAATGAAACACAGCTGAACAGTACCTGCAACGGCGGACTGCGGCTGCGTTTACGTTTCGGCACTGTTTTTTTAAAATATATTTTTTTATTTTTTATTTTAAATTAAAAATTTTGGTGTGATTAGATTATTTTGATATAAAAAATAATTTTAAAAAAATAAAAAAAATATTATTTTAATATATTTTAAAAAGAAAATTTAAAAGAAATCGTAACTTCAAACAGGTATGATAAGAGTGTTCAAAAAGTGTGGTCGAGTTGTTTATTGAATTAGTATTTTTTTTTATTTTCTTAAAAAAAATTAACATTAAAATAACTAAAAATATTTAATTATTATTTATTTTTTTTTTTAAATCAAACTTTTTTAAACAACAATTTTCCTTCTAAACAGGCACGCCACACCCTCTTGCTTGGTGTTTAACTGTTTATCATCCGCATGGACAGGCTTTGTTTTATGAGGCCTGGCCCTTAATTGGGCCTCTAGCGTCATCTTGGTCTGGCCCGGGTCTGCTTCTCCTTGGGCGACATGTAATTTGGGCGGATACTCTACTCTACTATAATATAATATAGTTAATGTATGGAGTCAGGTTTTTTCCATTTCCCCAAACAGTACACACTTCTTAATAAAATTGCAACGGCTCTAGTCAAAGACAAACTTAGAGGCAGCATTCATGACATTTTCTCGGCTATTAAACCCTTTCTAAGGGCACTTAACCTCACATCCTAGTGACTCTTATCCATCGTTTTTGTTCCCTACAAGCTTTGTTAATTAAATCCATGTGACTAACACTGGATTTGGACTTGTACACACACACACACACACACACACACACACACACACACACACACACACACACACATATATATATATATATATATATATATATATATATATATATATATATATTGTTGAGTCAATTTGTTAAGTTTGTTATAGTCATTTCTATTCTGTTAGCATTTTGTTATTCAGTTTATTGAGTCTGTTAAGTATACAAAGTTTGTATACCAAATTGCATCTATAAAAGAACCTGATCGTCACACGTAGAATGTGTGGGATTTATTGGAATACTATTCTTCAATTCAGGGACTTACATGTGGTATTAGAGCCTGTGAAGGACTGATTGAAAGAGAGAGAGAGAGTGAGCTCTCACGCTGGAGAGTGTGAGAAGTAGAGAGAGGAATACACGCAGAGAACCAAAATTTCTTTTGCGATTGAAAGGTGAAGAAGACGTGAGACGTGATTCAGCAAAAATCACGTAGTTCCTGAAATTGAAGAAGAGAAGAAGAGATCAATCAAAAGGATTCTTCCTTGATTCTGTGTGTCAAAGAAGAAATCGCTGAGATTGACGAAGGAAAATCAACGGTCTGCCACCACCACAGATCGTCGATTTGAAGCAAGAAGAAAGAGAGAGGGGAAATAGGGAAACACAGAGAGAAAAGGAGAGAGAGAAAGGGAAACACAGAGAGAGAGAGGTGAACATTGAAGAAATTTCTACAGTAAAGAAATTTCATGAACAGTGAAGAAATTTCGTGAACAGTGAAGAAATTTCACAAAAAAAAAAATCAGAAATCAAGATGGCGAACTCAGAACAATTTGTGCAAGCTGGAATTCCAAAATTTGATGGATTTTATGACCATTGGTCTATGATGATGGAGAACTTTCTCCGAAGCAAAGAGCTGTTTCAACTGGTGGAAGACGGAGTTCCAGCGAGGACAGCCACGATGAGTGAAGCACAGAAGAAGGTTGCAGAAGATGCTAGACTGAAGGATTTGAAAATAAAAAACTTCTTGTTTCAAGCCATCGACCGAGAAATCATGGAGACAATCTTGGACAAGGGAACTGCCAAAGCCATTTGGGACTCGATGAGGCAGAAATACCAGGGATCCACCAAAGTCAGACGAGCTCAACTACAGGCCCTTAGAAGAGAATTTGAACTGTTGAGTATGAAAGAAGGAGAGAAGGTAGACAGGTATCTCTCTCGGACTCTTACAGTAGTGAATAAAATGAAGGTGCATGGTGATAAACTAGAACAAAATGTAGTTGTTGGGAAAATACTGAGATCATTGACTTCGAAGTTCAATTATGTGGTCTGCTCGATCGAAGAATCAAATGATTTGGACACAATGAACATTGATGAATTGCATGGTAGCCTGCTAGTCCATGAGCAGAGAATGCAAGAGTATAAGGAAGAAGAACAAGCCCTTAAGGTTACCTATGATGAGAGGGGAACCAGAGGCAGAGGCAGGGGGCTATTTAGTGCATTCCGAGGGGCTAGGGGCAGAGGAAGAGGAAGGGGAAGGAGTCAGTTTAGTAAAGAACTGATTGAGTGCTACAAATGCCACAAATTGGGGCATTTTCAGTACGAATGCCCAGAATGGGAGAGAGGTGCTCATTACGCAGAATTGGAGGAAGAAGAAGAATTACTCCTCATGGTTCAAGTGGAGCAGCACAAGGCTACAAGGGATGAGGTATGGTTCCTTGATTCTGGTTGTAGTAATCATATGACTGGTAGCAAATTGTGGTTTATTAGTCTTGATAGTGAATTTAGACAATCAGTCAAATTGGGAAACAATGCTAGAATGGCAGTAATGGGTAGGGGAAGTGTTAGGATGGAAGTAGATGGAATAACACAAGTAATTACCCAAGTGTATTACTGTCCTGATTTGAAAAACAACTTGTTAAGTTTGGGTCAACTTCAGGAGAGAGGGTTGGCTATACTTATTAAGAATGGCATGTGCAAAATGTTTCATCCCTCTAGAGGATTAATAATGAAGAGTATAATGTCAATAAATAGGATGTTTGTGATATTAGCAACTGTAGTATCTAAGGAGCAAGCATGTTTTAACACTGCCACTGAGGAAGAAACACAGCTGTGGCATTGTCGGTATGGGCACTTGGGTTATAAGGGGTTGAAAAACCTTTATGACAAGAAGATGGTTGTGGGACTGCCTCCTTTGAAAATATCCACAGCTGTATGTGAAGGTTGCTTAATGGGAAAGCAACATAGGGAGTCATTTCCCAAGCAAAGTCGGTGGAGGGCCACCAACAAGTTGCAGCTAATTCATGCCGATATTTGCGGGCCAGTAACCCCAGCTTCTCACAGTGGAAAGAGATACCTAATCACATTTATAGATGATCATTCAAGGAAGACATGGGTGCACTTCCTTGCAGAAAAATCAGAGGCCTTTGGAGTGTTCAAAAATTTCAAGGTGCTGGTTGAAAAAGAGGCTGGAGAGAGCATATGTGGGCTAAGGACAGACAGGGGAGGGGAATTCACTTCCATGGAGTTTGATGAATTTTGCAAAACAAATGGTATAAGCAGGCAACTCACAGCCGCTTATACCCCCCAGCAGAATGGCATTGCGGAGAGGAAAAACCGGACCATCATGAACTCCACCAGAAGTATGTTGATTGACAGGAAGGTTCCCAAAGAGTTTTGGCCTGAGGTTGTCAACTGGACAGTGTATCTAATGAACAGAAGTCCAACATTAGCTGTCCTGGATAAAACCCCTGAAGAGGTATGGAGAAATCAAGTACCTTCAGTTGCTCATCTGAAAGTGTTTGGGTGTATAGGATATGTACACATTGCAGACCAGAAAAGGAAGAAACTAGACAGTAAAAGTGAGAAGTGTGTGCATCTAGGGGTAAGCAAGGAGTCAAAAGCCTATAGAATGTACAATCCTATCATCAAAAGGATTGTAATCAGCAGAGATGTAACATTTGTTGAAGATGAAGGATGGGAATGGAGCAAATAAGAGTGATGAAGGAGACAATGAGAGTGATGAAGGGGGTGCAGCTGCGGAAAATGCAGCAGCTGCAGGTGAAACTTCAGGACCTTGTAATGAAGGTCCAAGCTATGGAGATGAATGGGAAGCTGCAGATGAGGCAGCAGCTGCAGAGGATGAAGGGGATGAGGTTGAAGCCGAGACTGCTGTCAGGTCACTGAGGAGAGGCAGCAGACAACCAGTGTGGATGACAGATTATGATACTGGTGAAGGACTGTCAGACAAGGAAGAAAGCTTAGAGTGGGTGATGTATACAGAAACAGGTGATCCCAGCTCCTATGAAGAGGCTGCTAAGAGTTCCATATGGGTGCAGGCTATGGAATGTGAAATCAAAGCAATAGAGAAAAATGATACCTGGAACTTGATTACTTTACCCAAAGGTGCAAGGGCAATAGGGGTAAAGTGGATTTACAAAACGAAGCTAAATGAGAAGGGAGAGGTGGATAAACACAAAGCAAGGTTAGTTGCTTTGGGGTATGCCCAGAAACATGGCATTGACTACACGGAAGTCTTTGCACCGGTTGCTAGATGGGATACTATTAGATTAATCCTGGCATTAGCTGCTCAGCAAGGCTGGAATGTTTTTCAACTGGATGTAAAGAGTGCCTTCCTGCATGGTGAATTGGAAGAGAATGTTTTCATAGAGCAACCAAAAGGTTTTGTCAAGAAAGGGGAAGAAGATAAGGTTCTAAAGCTTAAAAAGGCCTTGTATGGACTGAAACAAGCGCCAAGGGCCTGGTACAGTAGAATTGAAGCATACTTCAGCAAGGAAGGGTTTGAGAAATGCCCTAGTGAACACACCTTGTTCACAAAATGTGGAGCAGAGGGTAAGATACTTATTGTTAGCATTTATGTTGATGATCTGATCTTTACAGGAAACAATGAGCACCTGTTCAATGAGTTCAAGTCATCAATGATGCGGGAGTTTGAAATGACAGACCTAGGAAGAATGAAATTCTTTCTAGGGGTTGAAGTAATTCAAGACAGTGCTGGAATCTTCATCACCCAGAGAAAGTATGCTCAAGAAATTCTGAAGAAGTTTGGGATGGAAAATAGCAATTCTACCAAGACCCCAATGGTACCCGGGTTCAAGTTAACCAAAGATGAAGGAGGAAGAAGAACTGATCCAACTCAGTACAAGCAAATCATTGGAAGTCTGATGTATCTGACTGTGTCCAGACCAGATTTGATGTATGTAATGGGATTGATGAGCAGGTATATGGAGAAACCCACTGAGCTTCACACAACAGCAGTGAAGAGAGTATTGAGATACTTAAGGGGCACTGCTGCTTTGGGAATATACTACAGGAAAGGATGTAAAGGAGAAGGGATAATTGCTTACTCAGACAGTGATTATGCAGGAGACATTGATGATAGAAAAAGCACATCAAGATATGTGTTTAAAATGAGTTCGGGAGCAGTAGCTTGGAGTTCAAAGAAGCAAGCCATTGTCACCCTGTCAACAACTGAAGCAGAGTTCATTTCTGCAGCCCTATGTGCTTGTCAAGCAATATGGTTACTCAGGGTTAGTAGCTATCTAAGGTGGAATCAGAAAGGATGTGTTATCTACTATGATAATAGCTCCACAATCAAACTGTCCAAGAATCCTGTCATGCATGGGAGGACAAACACATAAGCATCAGGTATCACTTTCTGCGTGATCTAGTGAAGAATGGTGTGGTGGAACTGAAGTGGTGCAGCTCCCAAGAGCAGATTGCAGACATTATGACCAAGCCTTTAAAGCTTGATTCATTTGAGAGGTTGAGAAATCAACTGGGAGTATGTGCAATTTCTGATTTGTAAAACTAATTTGTAGAGAAATCAGTTTAAGGGAAGGTTTGTTGAGTCAATTTGTTAAGTTTGTTATAGTCATTTCTATTCTGTTAGCATTTTGTTATTCAGTTTATTGAGTCTGTTAAGTATACAAAGTTTGTATACCAAATTGCATCTATAAAAGGACCTGATCGTCACACGTAGAATGTGTGGGATTTATTGGAATACTATTCTTCAATTCAGGGACTTACATATATGTGTGTGTGTGTGTGTGTGTGTGTGTGTGTGTAATCTCCTCTCTTTTTTCCCCTTACTCTTAATATAATTAACATCCAAAATTATTTTAAGTCGAGCGAAATCTCTAAAAAATAATAATATCGATGCTATTTTAACTAACTGAATATTTTTCATTATTTATTCGCACTTTTTTTTATAAAAAAAAAATAGATTTATAGTGGTGTTTTACTAGTGTTATTCAATGCATTGTCCTTTTAACAGAGCTCATAAAATCCCCATGCATTGTGAGATTTTGAACATTACTTTTAACTAAAAATATGTATAGATTGATTGATCCAGCATCTATTATAATTTCTTTAGCACACTGCATGAATTTAAAAACTAATTAAATTTAAAAAAGTCAATATTCTTTCCTCTTAATAGATCTTAATAAACATGATCTTGAGCTATCTACATTGAGTTCTTAAGTGAGCTTTCATCCAAAGCAGATGATTTTCAAGGATTGTATTTATGATTCTTGTCCTTACATTAATAAGTGGATGATTTCGAAGGCCAAGGTCGAATTCTGGCATGTAATTAAGATCACCAAAGATCTTCATCTTTTTGAAAATCTTGCGAGTAAAAACGAATGCCGGATCATTAATTGTTTTTTTTTTTTTATACCAAGCCCGCTTCAGGTTACCTGGCTATGAATTCATCATGAGATTTTGCTACGCCAAGGAATATTGTAAAATATAAAAAAAGAAAGAGAGCAAGAATATAAAATAAACAACAGATATATTCCATGAACAAAAAAATAATGTAATACCGCATCAACTGTATAACCCATGTCAGCTAGAAGTTATTAGCAAGTCCAGAAGGTAAGAACTTAAAAACCATGCTTGGGAATTCAAAAAACCAATATAATATTTTTTTTTATTATTATATGCTCTTGTTCCCCATAAAAGACCAACCCCATATAACTTTAGGGTTTTTTTAAAGATAAACTTCGTAGGACATGGCGATCCATGTCGTTTATTATATGTTTGTATGCATTATTTTACACCATCAAGTTACACGTGTCGAGTCCTTAGAGCAGACAGAAGTGAAAAATCTCAGTCCAAAGTCCAGCTCTAGCTGGGTAAAGAAGATTAAAATAATTCCTACATTTAGGTCGTGCCCACGAGTGGGGGAGAGCATGGCCGGCCCCTGGAAATCTGCTTTCATTGAATATAATTTTAATCAGATCGGAGCTTGAAGGGACCAAAAGAATATAAAACATAAAGAGGTATCTGAGTTTCCATGTACCTGAGATATTTTTCTACAGTGAAGACAAGGCACGAAGCTGAAAATCACCATCTAATATTTGGAGTGTCAGATTTTTAATACTTTGGTTGCAAATAATCTTTAATTTAGCTTCTAAATGGAGTTCAGGTGAGTAATCAGTCACTAATTATTGTCTGAAGGTTCGCAGAATCTTCTGGGTGTGGCTTATAAAATGATTTCTAGATTATTTGTAGAACATGAGAGGCTTTAAAACATTAATTAATCGCACCCGAAATTAAAAAAAAAAAAAAAAGATTAGGTGACAAGGAGAGAGTTATTAATGAAAATGTAGTCAGTCTCGTATAATTGTGAGAAGGCAATTACTTGATGTTCTTGAAAGTTTCACTAATTAAAGAAATTCGATTCTGGGACTCACCCAAAATATGATTAGTAGAAGTTTAGGATGACATTATCTGCCGAAATGGAAGTTTAAAACATAATTAAAAAAGGTGGACTCTCTTGACCAATCCAACCATTCCCTATTGTTAGGGTATTTAAACTGATAATTATTACCAACCCAACATTTATTCTCTAATCTCTCAATTGCTGTAATTAAAACTTAAAAAGAAGACCATGGAGTATTGTTCTTGAATTATAATTTCGGATTCCCTATTGAAGTTCAAACACATCAATCTAGGTTTAGATGGTAAACGCTTAAGATCCTACAGGAAAAGAATAAAAGAAAAACCTAACTTTTTTTTGGATGCAAGTAAATTCCACCCCCCGTAAAACGTGTTTTGAGGGTCCAAGTAAGAGAGTAAAACCCTGACTGTCCCAGACTCTTATAAGAAATACATATCTTGGTTCGAACTCGAGACCTGCAGTGCAGATCGCAAACTATTTGCTATCAGATTACGACACTTGAAGACCCTAACCATTGAAACCAAGAAGAAGAAAAAAGAGCATGCATGAAACTCTATAAACCCACCAAATCCCTGAATTATAGAAACAAATAATTGCATTCTAGTTCTAACAAGTCCCTCGATTTTAGATGATGAGTACTATCGGGAATTATTAAGTCTAATTCAATTTAAAGCTTTTATGATACATGAGAGGGTTAATCCGTGTTATTTAAAAATAATATTATTTTAATATTTAAAATATATTAAAACAATGTTTTTTTTTAATTTGAAAGTCAAACTAGATATAAAATCGAATTGGAGGTTAATTTATAGTTAATTATAATTTGAAAAATCCTGTATAAACTATAAAAATTAAAAAATTAACTCACCATGTTTAATAACTCTAGTCCTAAGTCCAGAAGGTGCAACTGCACAAATATAAGCAATAAATACAGTATCTCTTTTAATTAATTTCCATATGGTAATAGTAGTAATTAATGAGATAATGGATACGTTTACTCTTCATAGCTCCAAAACTTGAGCCACATCACCCCCACATGGGCGAGCACACGTGCCTCTCTTTGGTCTCCGAGTGAAGCCGTAAACGGCGCCGGTCACCGGTTGTCCAATAGTGTCAGTCGGTCCCCCTATTGTCATCAATTCTCGAGACACCCCCCTCACACAAAAGCTTATAAATACAGATATTTGCCATAGCCATAAGCTATGGTAAATATCTTATTTAAAATATATATGCTAACAGAACAAAATTTTGGACTCGTCGGTGATGGATTGAAAGGGTCAATAATACTTTTCTACTTTTTAAAAATAAATAAATATACATTTATATGAATGGATTGTATTAATCTTTTTGGAAAATAAAAAAAAATATAATTTCTATATGCGAAAACTGGATGGAGCATAACATAACCAACCAGACAATACTATATATTGGTGAATTCTTGAAAACCAGCTGAACTAAATATGGTAAAATGGTGCATCGGTTGATTAATTTAATTAATTTTGTGCACTGAATTTTGTAAATATTTTTCTATACATGAACATGCATATTAATAGCCTTCAATATATACTGCTATATCTTTTAAGAACACGATGCTACCACTTATCTAATAAAAATTCAAGAAAATTTTAGGGCTTGTATGGAATTAGTTGAAATATGATTTGGTTATACATATTAATAATAAATAAAGAAGTGGGGACTTATATTATATTTTGGATTTTTTTCATGGTTACTCAAAACCAAGAAAGAAGAGCACGTGAGTTTCACTTTTGACTATTTTTTTTTTTATAAAAAAAAACAATTTATTTACTGGCATTGCTGGCTGGCCTTGAATCCTCAGAATGTAAAAAAGTTTGTGTAACAAAGTATTTTTAATTTAAGGACGAGTCATGTCATACGTCATAGGTATTTTTAATAATCAAGTGATTTTAATCTTGTTTTGGTGACTCATGCTGGAAATTTTATGTTCAATCAATCAAGTTAGAACATACCATGTTAGCTTCGATGTAATTAATTAGTTCTGCATATTAAATTAATTATGTTTTTTTTTGTTTTGCATTTCTCGAGGTAGATGAAATCATATATTGTTTCTTGGATTTTCTTGAATATTTCGTGCATTTTTTAACTACATGAAATCATGATGCTCCCTTGATTTTGATGATTTTGTTGACTTTACAAATATATATATATATATATATATATAAGATTGTTCATAATCTTCCATTAAACCACCCCCTTTTATTTATCATTACGATAGGGTTTTCATGCTACTGTACAAATTTTATTTCTTTTATAGTGAATTACCTCCATAAGTAAAACCTTTTTCAATCAAGTTTTATCCTAACAGTATTATTTATTTACTAATAAAAAATAAACCAATAAACGTAGAATTTTTATTTATTTATCATCACGGCAACACAATTTTTTAGCCAAACATATCTCTCTCTATATTTATATCTCCACACACAACATGCAAAAAGTCTAGTGTATAATTTGACATAAAGTCTCACCTTTTGAATTAAAGGCACAATCTTTTACCTATACAAAAGAAGAAACCCTAGAAATTTGACTCATCTAGTGCTTGATCACCTAGCTAGAGTTAACTTTATTTAATTTAAGCTCTTGATGTATATATGCAAGAATGATGTGACAGCAGGTGGGGTCTTGACTTAGCGTAACTATATATCAGAGTTCAAGTTTTATTATGCATGTCTGTCATTCCCGTAGTGATTTACCTGCTCATTGAATTTGTAGGATGTACAGTGAATCCAGAGATTAGTTGAAGTGTACGTAAACTAGCCCGGACACCCCGATTATATATAAAAAAAGAATGATATGACCAGACTTCGACTCACACACACATATAACAAGACAAATGGAGATGATAATTACTTAGTTGATTAATTATTCAAGGTAATATATCTTCTCTTATATAGTAATTAATGATAAAGGGTTTCGTGCGTTTAATTAAGATAAAAATATTTTTTATTAATGGAGTCTCTTCAATTATTACATGCTAGAGATGGAAAGCATGCACAAGTATAGCAAGACGTGGCAAAGGGAAAGAAAAAGACCAACATTTCTTGCTTCAAATAGAAGCTTGCATGACGAGTCGCTTCACTTTGAAGATTGTTTCCACTTTAGACATTAATATTTTAATGTGGGTTCTGATACCATTCCTTTTAAGAAAAATAAAATAAAATTTTGGGCACTTTCAAATTTCGAGTTTAAATTGTTTGTATTAATAATCACAAATTTAAGACTGACATGGTAATAAAGCTTCAACATCTTCTGTGGTGTGGGAAGTGGCCCATCTTTTTAGAATGGATCTTGTTCTTGGTTATTATTTTACACTAATTTTTAGGGTTTAATTACAGAAACATGGGAATTAAGATAAGGTTTTCGGTTCTCCTCATCCTTAGAAATATTTTTTTTTATCTATTTAAACCCAACTAATCATTCTGCATTTTGATTATTTGAAATTATTATTCCTTTCAATGAAATTTTATTACTAAAAAAAGAGATCACAAAGTCTATCTTTTATTTCCTACCATTTCCAAGTTTTTTATGGATGCGATGAAACCTTACATGGTGAAAAACATATTTGTGGGTTCAGGTGTAAGAATAAATCTCCAGATGTTCCAGGTTTTTATAAAATATATAAGTCCTGACTTGAACTCGAAAATTACTGTGTAAATAAATCAATCATAGTCCAGAAAGTATGATATTAACTTTCTATTGGTAGTTTTTTTCCCCTCTTTCCTATTGAAGTCAATATAAATACAGTAAAATACATTAGAAGCCTAGCAAAAAAAAAAAAAGGAGGAAGAGAAGAAATGTGAAGACAGGCACAAAATTTCCACGAGGAAAGATAATAGCTTGTCTCTTGTTGACTTTTGTTTGCATATTTCTGTAAATGCACGACCTTTTATCTATGGCTTGGCGTTTAGCTGTAATGAGCCTGGTGTTAGCCACTTGGGTCTACACGTAAATATTAATCCCGTGACAAACTTTGGCTTCAATTCCTGGCAATAGATGATTGAATTGTCTTTTCCTCACTCCACGAATCTCCATGACATTTTTTGTTCATTTTCTACATTATATATGCCTTTTGTGTTAGAAAATAAGAAAGCTTTTTTTTTTTTTTTTTGAGTTGTAGGACATCGGATTATTACTTTACATTGTTATAATTAGTTCTTTATAATTTGACATGGAGTGTGTTCTTTATAAATATATTTGTTTAGTTTATATTAATCCACCTACATCAATAATATATATTATATCTTAAAACTTTTATATGAGAGATTATATTAGAAAATAATAAAAATTATATTTTTAAATTCACCGTACAACTTAAAATCTTGAATTAATCATCTTCCCCCGTCAAATTCTTGTTCGTGTATGAGATTTCCATTTTTCCTTGAAAAATTATAAAGAAAACAAAGTTCAGAACGCTGGTATCAGGATTTTAATCTTGAATTAATTTGGTAAAAATGTTCACATTGATTTATCTTTTCTCCCTTTGTATATTCAGGGCCTGTTTATGAGTGTGATTGCGGTTGCTTTTGAAAGTGTTTTTTGTTTAAAAATACATCAAAATAATATTTTTTTTTATTTTTTTAAAAATCATTTTTGATATCAGCTCATCAAAATAATTTAAATACAATAATTTTTTTTATTTAAAATTAAAAAAAAAAAGAATTTTGGCAAAACACCGGCGTGCCACACAGGCTCTCAACCTCATTCTCTACATCCTTTACTTTCTTAACCCGTCGACAAGAAAGGGATCTAGCCTGTGCATGCACTGTGGCTCCTAGTGTCTATAAAAACACGAGCATGTATAGCCGGTCAGACTCGAATCAAGGGCTTCTAGGGGCCTGGAGCTGATTAACTTAACCATGATTGAGGGGATGATTAAGGACTGGTGACCTTGGACTTGATGCATCGTTGACTCATCCTATCCCCAGCTAGCAATTTTGTTTCAGCAAAACACCAAATATATATCACCAAAAACAGTTTGAAATAAATATTTCCTTTTTCTTTCTACCCAATTAAGAAAGTAAAAGAGAGGAAGAGTTGGTGTTTTCAAGTGTTAGGGAATCCAAGCAAGAAGAAGCTGTCTGTAGTTCACTTGGCTCAATGGAGGGGGCGATGTCCAAGGAGTTTGATGTTTGTCTTTGCTAATCCATATAATTATCGCTTTCTAACCATGGGATCTTTAAACAACAACAAATACACACGCACTCGATCTCTTCAAAAATCAAATTCTATCAACCCCCTTAATTCTTGTCAATCCATCTATAAACCTTGACGGCAAATGAACCTGCCGGGTTGCGAATTTCTTAATAGTGCTATATATTTGGCAAAAGAGAATGATAAAAAAAAAAATGAAAACTAAAAGCATGAATACATAAATAAAGAAGAAAAAAATCCATCTAAGAAGGATAAAAAAAATCAAAATATTGAAATTAAACAAAAAATTAAAAGCATACGGACCGAAATAAAAAATAAAATATATAATATTTATGCTTCTGTCCAAAAATCATTTCATTGTTTGCTTTTGTAAAAAAATTATTTTCATTGTTTACGTTCAAACATAATAACAATAATAAGAATAATAACCAAATTAATTTATCATTCGATGTTGTATTTTAATTTTGAATACAATAATATTCAAAATATCAACAATAAAAAGTTTTATTCTAATCCAAATGATTAGAATAATTATATTCATAATGATAATAATACTAATTTTACTTTTGTCTTTTACTTTTGTCGTTTAATTATTTTTATATGTTCTTCAAATTAAATAATATTTTTTAATGCTGCTAATATTTTTTTTGTTTCATCTTCAATCATAATAATAACAATAAGAATAATAATTCAAGTAATTTATCATTCCATATTGTATTTATTAAGATTTAAATTTTGTAACTTCTTTATATATAATATTTCAAATCCAACATCTCGAATTAATGATCTGAAAATTTTTTATGGCTTAATATTATTTTAAATTTTTTATCGTATTTATTTAAAATTGTATTACTTAATATTAACATCAAACAAAAAAAATTGTCTTGTTTAATTTTTATTTTGGATTGTAGCTTTTATTCTTTTAATTTTTGGTTTAATTTATATGAAGTTAAGAATAATTAAGTGAGCTTAGTAATTAAAAAAGGCTGATTATTTATCCACCAAAGCTATTCCCACTTGTGTACTAGCTAGCTAGGTGCAATAATATTCAATTCCTTGTTCCTTAATCCACCATTTATTGTAGAAGACTGCCATTAACGCATATGAAGAATACGACTACCAAACGACATCGTATAAAATCTGCAGCATAACCATACATTTGCTTGCCAAATTGTCCTTGATTTAGATAGCCCACATCATAGTCTATCTATCTATCTATCTATCTATCTATCTATATATATATATTCTAAGAAAAAAGGAAGGAATTATGTGTATATATAATCTTTCACCACTTGATTAGTGTCTTAAAAATGATTAATCTTTAAATAAAAAATAATAACCAGCCTTACCTTTCTTGGGACAGAAGTCCCTCGTGCTTAACAGTGTTTTAGACTAACAAACATCACTAATTAATAATAAAATCCAGACCATAATTAAATTCTTGAACCTCCAAAATTATAATTATGTTGTGTTCCTAAGAATCCATGCGACACCATGTTTATAGCAAAGTACAGAACATCAACACCATCATGTGAAGGCACCTTCTTCCCATAACTAGTGTCGTAGAGCCTCTCAAGTTATTCATGCAGGCGTGCTATGCACGTGATGGCATGTAGCCATGCAAGGTTTCCCTAAAAACGCTACACTCTGGCGTGAGAAAATGGAAAAGAGCTCGCAATGGTCCAAACCAGATTTATCTAAGCACAAGCAGGTGATGCATGCACCAAAAATAATACCATCCAATCCGGCAATTTCCGCGGTTCAGATTTGGTGATATTGTTACCAGCCTGTGATTGATTGTGAGGGCTCAACAGCAGATCATTGCCCAGCACAGCAGCAAATTAAGACTTTACATAGCCACGAGGGCCACAGTGTTTTTTAGTACCAGTTGAGTGATTTTTCTTCAAAGATTGGAAATTAATTAAAGTTTTTAATTGGATGTGTTAACAGAAACAAAAATAGTCGGCCCTTTTTGTTTGATTTAGCGTAGACTTTTTTTTTTTGGATATCCATATTAGAATGGGGAACCACATGACCCGGAAAGCGTATTTTGTGGGTCCAGGACATGCGTAAATCTCTGGCTGTCCCAGGCTCTTACAGGGGACCTTACGGTTAGCCTTCGAAACTCGAACCCTGACCTTCCGCTTTTTAGCGAAACAGCCAAGGCCTTTGCCGCTCGACTAAACCCCTGGGGACATTTAGCGTAGACTTCCAAGTTGTACAAACATATTTTTGCCCCTCTATGGCTGTTATTATTTCATTTTCAAACCCTTCAATTTTTTTTTTTATGAAATCAATACTGTCTTCTTTGTTGTAGCCAGGAAAACAGCTTAAATTTAATTATTTTTCATTTGTTAATTTTTTTGGGTGTTTGGGGTTTAGCATAAGAGTCAAAAAAAGGTTTTTTTATGAAATAAATCCTGTCTTCTTTATTGTAGCCAAGAAAATATCACTAATTTTATCATTTTTCTTCTGCTAATATAATCCAGGCTACTTAATTCCTCAGTCATTGGATCTTTACTTGGAGATTCGATATGGTGACAAAATGATGGAATTAACGGGACAAATGTTAGTATGATTAGTTGCTGATGATCAGAAATAGGGAAAAAAACTAATTCTGTAAATTAATCATATGAAAATTACAGCCTGCCAATCCAGTTGCAACCTTGATAGGAAAAACATGGAGGGTAGACCGAAATCAATTATTTTAGTTGCATTTTTGTTTGATGCGAGGAAATCTATTCTCCAGAAAACATGTTTTGTGGGTTCAGTTGAGCGAGTAAAACCCGGGTGTATGTACTGACTCGAACTCGAAACCTGCTGTGCAGATCACAAGCTCTTTGTTATCAAGTCACACCCTTTAAAGACTATTTTAGTTGTATGAAACTGCTTCCTCTTTTTTGTTTTTTTTTTCTTTCAATTTTATCTTTTCTATACATGGAAAAACTTTTAAAAATTTATTTGATTGTTTCTTGATTTAAAGCATTAAAATTAATGAGGGAATTACTAGATACTTACTTATACATGAGCTTCCAATATTAATATGGCATGGATGATTCCATATTAGTTTTAAAACTTGGAGGACTAATTATGATGTTCCAAAGATACCTACAATTACCCTCCAACTATATATATATATATATATTACTTATTTAATTAATGAGAAGTACAACACTAAAATATTACCAAAAACATAATTGGCGTCCCGAATTTACTGTGCGTTACACTGTGCACTGCCTCACAATCCACTGTGGATTGTGGCAGTGCACAGGCGGAACTAGCCTTGGTGCTCCGGCGTTTTATGTATATTTGGTGGGGGTATTTTCGGTTTTTGGCTTTTTTTTTTTTTAATAGCCGCAATGTGCACAGTGCATTGACGCCCCTGCCCCCCGAAAACGACAAAACAACGCACAGTGGCGAGGGGCTCCGGCGGATTTTCACATTTTTGTGCACAGTGCGCTGACGAAAAAAACCCCCGAAAAAGACAAAATTTTGCACAGGAAACGGGGGCTGCGGCGTCTTTTCCCCCCAGGTATTTTCGTAAATACCAGTGGGGACAGGGTTCTTTTGGTCATTAGCCAGGGGGACAGCTGGCGCGGCGCCTGGCCGCGCCAGCGGCGTTCCAGGCGAACGCGCCATTTAGGCGGCGCGTGCGGCGTCTTCCCGGCGTCAGAAACGCACTTCCGCCATGCCACGAGATGCGCCGGGGTGTCCTCTATCCGCCGTCGCGGCGCGTTCGCTGAACTGATGTCCGGTTAAGCCGCGGCGGACGGGTTTCTCTCCGGCGTCCCTTTTCTCTCTCCTGCAGCAACCAAATGCAGATCAGGTCCCTGATGTTCGCGTGAAGTTCCATTTGGTCCCTGAGGTTTTTATTTCGTTTTTATGACTGATTTATTCAAATTAAAGTTTTATTGTTTTCAATTGTGCCCTTCAATTAAAACTGATTATATAAGAAAGTTTTATTTCAGTCCTTATACTTTTGATTTTGTATTGATTTTTTATTCCTTCAATTATTCCGGTACAAATGTTTTGATTTCTTTGATTTGGTCCTCCAATTGAAATTGCTAATATATGCAAAGTTTGATTTCAGTCCCTCTTCTTCTGATTTTTAAAAATGGCAGCAGTTTTCATTATTTATTTTTGGTCCTCAAATTTTTTTTTTTTAATTTTATCCTTCAATTAGAATTAATTGAATATATGTTATTTTTCATTTCGGTCCTTATTCTTTTAATTTTTTATTTGTTATTAATTCTTTGTTTTTTAATGTTTATTTTGTATTTTTTATTGGTTGATTTTTTAATTGTTTTTTATACATATATTATGCTTTTTTGTAATAATTTTCCCGGGCAATTTAATTATTTTAATTCCTTTTTTATTAAAATTGCTCCTTTTTTCTATAAATCTTTTGGTTTTGTTAAATTTTTCAAGGCAATTAAATTCTTTTTCAAACCAATTAATTTATATTCATGTGAAATTTATATATTTTATACAAAACTTCCACTTCATAAAAATGATATACAAATTTATTCTTTTTTCTAAATTTATGCTATGATAAAAAAATTCATACATAATAAATATTTTTTTAAGTTCAAAAAAATATGATTCCGCCCGCGACAAGGCGCAGGTGCCATGGCTAGATGTTTTCTTTTATTTCTATTTGTTCTTGGGCTTAGATCATTGTTATAATTTTATTATTTGCGCAATGATGATGATAATTTTAGTTGTTGTTTTTTAATAAAAATCTTTTTCATTTTTTTTAAGATTTTCCGGAAATTTTAATTTATATCGGTGATCATTTTAAGAGTAATATTACTCTATTTGTCCCTTTATTCGTTTTTCTTTTGTTCTCTGTTTATTTATTTGTTCTTTAGATTATATTATTTTTATAATTTCTTTATTTATGCAATAATAATGATAATTTTAGTTATTATTTTTTTATTGTTTTCTTTATAAAAAACTTTTGCTTTGTTTTTTTTTATTTTTCAAGGCAATTTAATTATTTCAATTCTTCTGACAATAATGTTAGTAATAATTTTAGCTTTTATAGCAATGATAATGACAATAACGTCAGGATGAATTTTCAGTCTGTGTTGTCGTATTTTTATTGATAAAAAATTAACAATTGATTTTTGAAAATTTAATTATTGTGGGTATGTTCACAATTTATATACATTTTTTTTTTATCTGCACAATAATGATTTCAGTAATTTTTTATCTGCATAATAATGTTTTTTATAATTGTTTCAATTATATTTTGTATAATTTTATTATCTGCACAATAATGATTTCAGTAATTTTTTTTTCCTTATTCAAATATTTTGCTCTTTTTTCTAATGTTAGTGCGCGCTCTTTTGTGGTCGTTTATGACGCAATACCTATATTATAAAAGATGTCATCTATGCTTACGTGACAAACTCAACTCCAAATTTTAAACATTTTATCTCCTAATCTATAACTTTTACTTACTTATATCATATAAATTTATCGTTGTAGATTTAATTATGTTAAATTTTATACAAAAAAAATACCCGCGGCAACGCGCGGGCAATTTGCTAGTTTACTATAAATCAAATAAATAATATATCCCGTTTCCATTTCTCTATATTAACTGTCTCTCCTCAACCTTCTTCCTTTTCTTGTGAAAACAATTTTGAAAATCGAATCCTGAGACACTCATAACAACCTTTTTATTTTATTATGATCTTTTGTCCTCTAGCTTGTTTGTTTTTCGAGAAAATTGATACAATTTAGGGTTACTCCCCAAAAAAGGAACCACAAAATGCGCCAATAACAATGCAAAAGAAACTTCTCTTCTTGTGTGTAAACACACATTCATATATCTGAAAGTCCCATTTCATGCTGTTGAACATCGATGATGATCAAGGGTGCCGAAATTGACCTTTGTGCTCGCACAGATCAGGCTGCCAAAAACTTTTGGACCCTACCCTTCTAAGAAATTGCAAAGAATTCTAGCAAAAATCACACAGATCCAAGATCAACAATGCTGTAAAAAAGAAAGGAGGAATTTTATGCGTAGTATAATCAAGTTTTCTGCTGAAATCAACCTGTATAATCCCAATAATTAATATAAATTGGATCTTGAGTCTTTGTTAACAACTTAAACTTTTAAATTATAATAATTTTTAACATGATAATTAATAAAAATAAATAAACATCAAGTAAATAGTATGAATTTATACAGATTTTCAAATTTATTGAGATTTAATTTAAAATGGGTTCACATGACAATGTACCTAATGTATGTACTCCATAAGAAAATGATCTATTTCTACTAAATCCTTAGTTTATGGTTTGCTCATGATATTGATTATGTTAATAAACCATCTTATTTAAAAATTTAAGCTATTAAGTGAGACCTTATAATATAATTTATATTATTCTCTAATATACCCCTCAAATAAAAGTCATTTGGGCTTGAAACTTGCACATATTCACATTATCTTGTGCTTGATTTTTATCAAATAGAATGGAAGTGGTGAGATTTGAACTCGTGACCACTTGTTCTGCAAGGCTATGATACCATGCTAAGTCATTATCTCAAATAAAAACTTCAATTATTAAATAATATCCCGCCATATGATTTATATTATTCTCTAATAAATTTTTTTCCGGTTAAACCGGGTTCGGTTAGTAGCAGTGGAGTTCTACTTGATCATAACGGGATGGTGATCGGCATATTCTCTATTCAGGATTAAAGATTCCATTGAAGCAGAGTTGCTAATGGTGGTCAAGGCAATGGAATTATCCTCTTCAAAAGACGATTTGTCTAGAAGGAAAATTCATCATTGAATCTGTTTCATCTAACGAGTAACCTGGATGATCAAACCATCCATGGGGCCATGGTATCATCGTCAACTTTGCGTGAAGCAAACTGTTAGAAAATAATATAAATTATATTATGTAGCCTCACTTAACAACTTAAGTTCTTAGGTGAAATGATTCCTTAACTTGATATTAGAGCCTTGTTAATCCAGTGATCACGAGTTCGAATCTCACCACCCTCGTTCTATTTGATAAAAATCAAACACAAAGTGATGGGAGTTTGTGCAAGTTTTAAGTCCAAATAGCTTTCAATTGGGAGAGTGTGTTAGAGAATAATATAAATCATATTATAAACCCTCACCTAACAGCTTAAGTTTTTAGATAAGATAGTTACTTAACTCAATCACATATGCTGATGATTTCATTGCATGGTGTGGTCTCTGCAAATGATCGGTTTTGAGAAGGTTTCATGGACAGGAACTCTGTTTTTTTCTTTTTCAAAAAGCTACCGGGATCTCTGCTTTTGATGTAGCCTACCAGTTTTCTCCTTGTATTGTTTTGCCTGGAAAAAAAAAACAGAGGATATCCTTGTTTTCTTCTTAAAAGTCACTCCAATCCGGAGTTTAAATTTGAAATAGTTTCAGAGTCTGTTTATAAGATGATAAATATTGTTTTTTTAAAAGAAAACATTCCAATCCGGAGTTTTCTTTTGATATATTTTTGATTTTTAAAAATTATTTTTGATAATATATCAAAACCATCTAAAAATACCAAAAAATAATTTTAAATACCATTTTTTAAAATTTAAACACTTTTAAATAAAAAATTCATACACTCCCTTTTAAAATCAACTTAGATTAGGATAATACTGAATTTTTGTTTTTAAAATTAAAGATATTAGTTTAAAAAATAGATATGAATTGAACGAAGATTAACCCAATAAGCTTCTAATAATTTAGCATTTTTATGGGTTAGACAGCTAAACAAATGAGACAAATAGGGTAGCAGGTAATTATTGAATGTTTTGCGGGGTGTTAAGTTGTAATTAAAGTTGTTTTTAAAAATATTTTTTGTTTAAAATTATATTTTTTATTTTTTAAAATATAATTTTTGATATTTATTATATCAAAATGATATAAAATATTAAAAAGAATTTAATTTCAAATATAAAATAAAATTTCTTCAAAATGTTTTTTTAAAACGCGATGATAATAGAGAGTACATATATGAACAAAATAAATATTGAGATTATCTATTTTGAAGCCCCGTGGTTGACACGTACTACCAGGGAAAGTGAGACAAGCATATCTCGGTTGTGCAAACAGAAAGAAGAGAAAAATGCCCAGAGATGTACCACGCAGAATTTATAAAAGGCGGCGAGTTCTAGGTTGCCTGCCACGTTAGTTCTGGCTGTAAGAAAAGTAATTTTCTTTTTTTTATACAAATCTCATTCAATAGATAAATAAATTCAACTTGAAACTTTTTTTGGGGTAAAAAATTATTAACTCCCCTCACGTAAGCCAACAAACAACAACAACGTTGTTTGAGATTTCTGTAAAACTATATACCGACATGTTTAAAAGTATATTTGATTTAGAAAATATAAAATTAATATATTTTTTTAATATAATTTTTGATGCATTAATGTAATTAATTAAATTTGTTTCATATAAGTTGACACCAAATCACATTCATACTTAAAATAGAAAATATATATGTATATATAAAAATAAGGGATATTCCTTTATAGAGTGAAAAAGCTAATGTATCTTTTCTAGAAGAATTTTTTTTCTTATAGTTTAGACACTCAAATCTTGATACCATGTACCTATGTTGAAATCAAACTAAGAATATTGATTAATAGATTTGGAATATTAATAAGTGAGTTTAAAATTAAAATTAAGACACCTAATTTCTGTTACATAAAAGGGCTAACACCCTCAAAAAATAAAATAAATAAATTGCATCAACTAACAATGAAAAAAATAATTCTCAAGTTGTTATCATGAATTTGATTTATTTTTCCAATAGTTATCAGAATCAAATATGTGGTTATCACAACTAAATCCAATCAATAAATAATTAAATACAGAAAATCTTTGCATTAGACAAAAAAAAAAAAAAAAACGCTGTCTTCGTGTAGTCAAGAATTTGACCAGAAACCAAAATTAAACGGACCCGGGTATCTTGGGCCTCACGTGACTGGCATCGCAATAACCGAGACAAGACACACCCCTTGATTCAGCACCTAATCTACGTCTCTCATTGGGCCTCAAAACTAGTCTAGGCCCACCATACCACGTGTCAAAATCGCGCACAGTATTGGGGATTCGGCTGGCTGGGTTGCTGGAATCTTATGGCACTTCCCCACCGGTATTTTATGACCTGCCCCTAGCTACTCAATTCCCTGATTAATTAAAGAAAAAAATATATATATCAATTTTTTTAAAAAAGGAAATATAAATGTGAAATTGAAATATTTTAATAATAAATATTTTCCAATTCCGGCTGTTGAGATCCTATAAGACAGAGATTTCAGTGTTTTAGTCACCACTTCAACGAAAACTCTGTCTCTCTCATATTCTCTTGCTATAACTCATAAACCCACTCTCTCTCTCTCTGAAGATTTTTCTGGCCTCTAATAACTCAAGAAACCCACCATTCTCTTCTTAGCCCCCCCTCTGTTGATTTCTTTTGCTCTCTCGACAAGAAAGATTGAAGATTTTACAATAAATCGGAGTTATTTATTGTTTTTTCCTATTCTGGTCTTTATATTCTTGGTTTTTTTCCTTTTTAGCCAAGATTGTAAAAGCGGGTCTCTCCTCTTCTTTCATCACAGTTTGTTTTGGGGTTTGAGGGTTATCTCTTAAATTCTTGAAAGGGTTGTTCTTGTGTCCTTTTGACAGATTTCTGAGTCATCCTTGTCTTGGGTTTATCTCTTTACAAGTAGCAAACTTTTCCTTCACAGTTGCCCACCTTTTTCTTTCTCTTTATTTGGTTCTCTTTTTCTCTCTCTATGCAACTAGAGTGGTTTTGGAGAAGATAATCAGAAGAGAGATAGAACAAGTCCCAGACAAGATGATGGACCAGAGTATCCTATGTCCCATAAAATACACCGAGCACAAGAAAGTTACGAAAAAATTCACCAAGCCACCCTTGAAGCCTAAAAAGCTAGCCTCCGATGACCGGTGCATCTTACCAGGACCATCAAACCCGCAACCGAGGCTCGTCAGGGTGACAGTTACCGACCATGATGCCACAGACTCTTCTAGTGATGAGGAGGGATTGTTGTTTGGCCGGCAAAGGGTGAAAAGATATGTGAACGAGATTAACATCCAAGCCAGCTGCAAAGAAACTACTGCCATTGCTCCTGCTGTTGCCAGTAACCGGAAAAGAAGTGTCGGCGATATTCCTCAACGGCCAGCGAAAAAAGTTGCTCCTCAGTCAACTAACAATGGCAGAAAGTTCCGTGGCGTTCGGCAAAGGCCTTGGGGTAAATGGGCAGCAGAGATTAGAGATCCTGCTAGAAGACAGCGGTTATGGTTAGGGACTTACGACACCGCTGAGGAGGCTGCTAGAGTTTATGATAATGCCGCCATCAAGCTCCGAGGGCCGGATGCTTTAACAAACTTCATCACGCCACCTAGTAGGGAGGAGGAGCAAGAACAAGAGAAAAGCACAGCGGAAGAACCCGAAGGGGCAGAAGAAAAGAAGCCAGAAAGCAATGTTGACACAGTTTCCGGCTCCGGCTATGAATCTGCTGATGAGTCTCACAGTCTGTCATCTCCCAAATCTGTGCTCACGTTCAGATTACCTTCGGCTGAATCGCACAAACCGCCTGTCCATCCCTTCCAAGAAGCTAAAATGGAACCACGTTTTCAAGACAATCAAGAGGCGTTCGGGGAGAGCAACTCGACCGACTATTTACCACTAGACGCGCCGTTTCTTGATGATTTTTTCAATTTTGAAACCTCAGGGCCAACACTCTTTGATGATCAAGCGACGGCGACAACATCGGTTTTTGAGGAGAGGTTTGTGTCTAATCAAGATTTGGGTGACATATTTCTTGACCCGCTTCAAGATTTCAGTTCATTATCATCGGCGTGCTTGGATGACGATGATTTCTTTCATTTCTTGAACTCGGAACCTCTGGCGGCACTTTGATGTCGTTTCCGCCGTCTAATTACTACAATTTCACGGCAAATTTTGTACCGGTGATAACTGTTTCGGCCAGTTTTGTGTTAATTAGTATGAGTAGTAATATTATATTTATTTATTTACCGTTAAAACTAACGGAGAACTGAGTGGAAGTCTTCCAAGATTTTGTACTCTATTAAAGAAATAATCAGAGGCTGGTTAAGTGTGTAAAATTTTGAGTTACCAATGGAAAGCTATAAGTTTTTTTCCTTTTCTTTTTTATTTTTGAATTTCTGCTATTTATTTTATTTGGTCAATAAATCCTATAATGCCAAACTGTAATTCTTTTTGCCGCATACGAGCTGGCGTAATTTACGCATTTGGCCGGTCAACCGAATCAAGTCGGTGACGCTCCTGGTGTGAAATCGAGATTAGCTTTAGCAATTTGATTTTCTTCTAATTTCATGTCTATGTTTGCAAATATTACTTTTGTTGTCAATCAAAGTTTACTATATGATGGTCAAATAAAATTGATAATAATGTATTTAAGGTAATTTTTCTAATTTTAAAACTTAACTTGGCCAGTTAGATTTCTTAATCTGAAATCACCGAGAATAAATAGTTTATAGAATTTTAATTTTTAAAATAAAATATCTAAATAGTTGGAGGGTGCCAACTTTGTTTGCCATTGAAGACAGGTTTAAAAGGCATGTTAATAATTGAGGTGGATTGGTACTGAGCTGTCCGATAGGGGATTAAATTAGATGAAGGGCCAATTCTCTTGACGAGTCCAGGACAGGACAGACTAAAGTCTTGTGTTGTGTTTTTATTTTTTATTTTTAAAATAAAAAATATATAATTTTGATACATTTACCAACAAAACACACTCTTATAAACAAATTGAATCACACTTAATAAAAATTAAAATTTTAAAGAGAGTAGCTTTCAGAGAAGTTTACGAAAAGGTAGTGTCCATTTTTCTTCTACTTTTTTTTGGAAAGTAGAGAACAAATGACAGGGATATCCTGAGTTGCAGACTTGTTATTATCAAGAATTTTCTACGCATTATAAATGAACTTTCACATCGTCTTTGTTCTTCATTGCCACTAAAAACATTTTATGGTGAGGAGAGAAATCAAAATCAGGTTCAAGATTCATGAACATAGCAACAAGATTATCGATCTCTTTAAGATTAATAAATCACGGGCATCATTTTAATTCTAAAATAAATAGGATCATCACTAGTCATACTTGTTGATGAATATACCCATGTGTTTCTTATTTTTCCAACTATATTTGACCAACGTCTTATTCAAACTTGTAAAAAAGGGAAAACCTCAATCGTTTTCCTGTATTCCTTGTTGGAATTGTTTTTTGAAAAGACACCATGATAATATATGTGTATTTATTAAGTAGATTAAAAAAGAATGTGTGTTGGGGGACCTCTTCCTCTCATTGACAAGTAGTTTGACACAGGACTGATGAGCCTGTCTAAGCGTAGTTTACTGGTTTGCTTGACCCATACTCGAAGGTCCCCTTAAATATTAATTCCAGAAATTATCATAAATATATCACACACGCACGCCCATATATATATATATATATATATGTATATGTATAGAGGTAGGTCACTGTAATTGGAGGTGTTAATTTGAAGTGAGAATGGAAGAAAAATCTGCAACGGTTGCTTCACTGTTAATCAAATTAAGGAACATCGGAAGGGAATATGTTTAAAGTCCTTATAATTATGTCTGAATCCATGCATATCATGAAGTCTAACGTGCACTGCGCACGTTCAACATAAGTCAAGGACAAGAGTTTTCATGGTTATGTATAAAATTACTATTTGTCAAAGTCCTAAAATATGATTTATATTATTTTTTAAAAAATCCTTTAAATTAAGTTTTTTAAGTTTGGAGCTTGCATGCAGGTATACGTTATCTTATACTTAATTTTGATCAAATAGAATGAGGGTGGTGAAATTAAAATTCGTGACTGTTAAGTCAATAAGACTCTGATATTATATTAAGAAATTATTTTATCTAAAAATTCAAACGGTTAGAAAAGATTTTAAAATATAATTTATATTATTTTTTAATAATTACATGTGGGTCATTAAAACGACTGCGATTAGACTATCAAATCTCGTTCTTGACATGGTGATATATCAGCTACATTCATGCATGAGATGCAATGAACTTGATGATACCTTCAAATAGTGAGGTTGATGCGGGGGGAAATAAAATCATAGGATGCAAAATGGATAGCCACCTCTTAATGAAAGTTCAAGGAATTTAGAGGGAAAGGAATGCATCCATCGCTTTAATTATGTGTTCTTGTCAAAAAGACAAGGAATCCTAATTATCACTGGTTAGGGATTACAGTTATTGTCTCTCGTACGTAGGATGTTTTTCTCTTTCCTTTCCCTCTTTAGCAAAGAAAAAAATTGTCAATTTTTGAAAAGGATTAATATTTTTTCAATAGAATATGCTAATCAATTAATATATATTCACGTTCATTATCCAACAACAATATTAAAATAAAACTATATATTAAATTAAGATGACCCCTTAACTTTTAATTTTTTTAACCTAACTTTTTTTAATAAGCAATAAGTCTTTTTCCCCGGACTTTTCAGTGTTAACTGTACATAATTAAAAATCACGAGATATGTAGTGTGCCGCATTCTAAATTTAAAGATTATGGATCTATTACGAGCGATTTACCCGCGCGATGCGCCGGGTTTTTTTTATCTATGTAGAAATTTTATTATTTTTATATGTATTGTATTCTGTAATTTTAATATTTTATTAGTAAAATTATAATTGATAATATTTATATAACAGAAATGAAAAGTGATTTGTATATTTTTTAATCGCAGATAATGCAGGTAATTTTTTTCTTATGAATTGCATTTTTTCCCAAGTAATATTAGATTCGAAACATTATAAATAATAATATTGGAATTTTTTTCCCATAAATAAACTTACATTTTTTGCGTGCTATAATTAGTTATTTCAATGTTTAATTATTAAAATTGCAATAGATAAAATATGTTAGAAATGAGTTTTTTGCGTGGTATAATTAGTATGCTTGGCCGCGCATCGCGCCAGGGTTTTTTCTATGTAGAAAACTAATTGATTTTTTACATGTTGTAATTAGTTGTTTAAATATTTAATTAGTAATATTATAATAGATACAATATGTAACAAATATTAATTTTAAAATTATCACCAATAAAAATTAAAATGTAAATATATTAAAGAAACTTAATAACCGTGGAAATAATAAAAATTGGTAAGATCATAATTATTGTAAAAAAAAATTAATTTTATAAGATTTATGGCTCATATTATTATATTAAAATTACTGAAGAACCATGATAGTATTTTTTTTCATAAGAAATCAAGGTTATATATATATATATATATATCAATTTTAAAATGATAATCAAGGCAAATTAAAATTAATAGTTTTATTATTATTATTAGCGATGCGGCGGCTTTTTTTTTATCTATGTAGAAAATTGATTGTTTTTATATGTATTATATTTTGTTATTTTAATATTTAGTTAGTATAATTATAATTGATAAAATCTATGTAATCAAAATGGAAAATTACCTGTATATTTTTTAATTGTAGATAACCTAAGTAATTTTTTTTTTTACTTTAATTTTTTTCCCCGGTAATATTACATTTAAAATATTAAAACTGAAAATATTGGAAATCTGTTTTTAAGAAATAAACTTAAACAAAAGAGCACCAAATTTAAATTCAAAGGAATTTTTTTTTTATAAGATTTATTAATGATATTATTACATTAAATGTATTTAAGAATAGTGACATTAAATTTTTTTAAGGAAAAAATCCTAGGTGATTTTTTTCCTCTCTCTATATATTTATAGGCGATAATATTCAATATTTTTTTTATGTTATTCGATTAATTCATTATATTATTATATAAAATGTATTTAAGAACACTGATATTAATTTTTTTTATTCAAAAAATCCTAGGTCATGTTTTCTTCTCCCTATATATATTCCAATGAGATAATATCCAATAAATATTAGACTATATAATTAATGAAAGACTAAAAATATCCTAAAAACTTTAACAAAAGGGAAAAAAATAAATATCATTGTCATTACTGTTAAAACAATAAAAATTATTAAATTATACGGAGAAAAAAAAATATTAACAAAAGAGTAAGCAAGAAAAACAATTAAATTATTATTAATATTATTATTATTATTATTATTATTATTATTGTGTTAAGTACAAAATTAAAATTCAAAGACAATTTTTTTTTATGTTATCCGATTTATTCATTATATGATTATATTAAATGTATTTAAGAATATTGAAATTATTTTTTTTTATTCGAAAAATCCTTGGTCATGTTTTCTTCTCTCTATATATATTCCTATGAAATAATATTCAATAAATATTAGAACATATAATTAATGAAAGACAAAAAATATGCTACAAACTTTAACAAAAGGAAAAAAAATAAATATTATTGTCATTACTGTTAAAACAATAAAAATTATTAAATTATACGGAGAAAAAAAAACATTAACAAAAGAGTAAGCAAGAAAAACAATTAAATTATTATTAATATTTTTATTGTTATTATTATTATTATTATTATTATTATTATTATTATTATTATTATTATTATTGTGTTAAGTACAAAATAAATATCATTGCTATTACTATCAAAAAAATAAAAATTATTAAAAGATTTAGGACCGAAACGAAACTGAAATGTATAATAAATTTGCATAGAAGGATAAAATTGAAAGAAATCAAACTTTGATACTGAAAATATTAAGGATTTATAATAATTTTGCATGGAAGGATGAAATTGAAATCAATGTAAACTTTGATACCAAATAAATTTCGAATTCCAGGCCAACCCACAAAATTAAGAGAATGAGGACCGAATTGGAACTCCAATATATAATCAATTTCAATTGAGGGACGAAATTGAAAGAAATTAAAACCTATATAATAGCATTAAGGGCAATAATAACAAATCAAAACGTTCAGGGACTGAAATGAATTTTGGCAAAAAACAATTTAGCTGACGTCAGCTGGCGCAGGCAGGAGAGAGAAAGGGGGGGTGAAAATTCAAAGGACCATTGACACGTATCCTGACATCATCGTGACACACGCGCCGCCCCATGTGGAAGAGAACATGCCGGAAAAGCATCCTTGACGCCGGTTGGTTATTTTTGGACGCCGTATGAAGCCGCACGCGCCGTCCGAAAAACACGTGGGCGCTGGAACGGACGGCGCGTCTTGCGACGCGCCAACAGTTTTCGGCGAAAAAAAAATTAAAAAATTGGCTAATTACCGTAAGGGCCCTCATCCCCAGGGCGTGTTTTTGTCGTTATCGGGGGGCGAATTCGTCTCTGCACTGTTTAGTCTAATGTTAAAAAAATAAAAAAACCGGCCGGCCGAGCCGGACCGGTCCGGACGGGGCTGGTCAATGACCGTCCAGCCCCCGAAAAAGACGGCGTTTTTTGTCTTTTTCGGGGGCTAATTTCGTGCATACACTGTTCATTTAAGAAAAAAAAAAAAAAAAAAAAGCAAACCAACAGCCGCGAAGCACCGAGACTTATTGCCAATGAACAGTGGCAATGAGTCTGGTGCTACAGGAATCTACAGTAAATGTGCGATGGCTTTTAGTTTTTTTGTTAATAGTATGGTTAAAAAAAAAGAGAATGTTTTATGATAATTAAATCTTAAAATAATCTCCTAGACAAGTCTGCAACGAAACGCGGAGCAGGAAGCCTCGTTTGAGCCGGTCAATTTCCCACTGGAAGTCAACCTCCTTAATCTCAATAAAACACGCGCTGTAAAAGCCAGCAGATAAAGCAATAGATGGTCGACAATCCAGCGTCGTTACGGCTCGCTCAATCATAGTTATTGATCCTGTCCCGGGTACCGTTCCGGTGTTGTGTTTGGAACGGAACGTTCCGGGTACCGTTCCGGTTTTGTACTGTTCATTTTTATTTAATTATATATATGAAAAAAATAAAATATTAATTTAACAAGTATAATTTAAATTCAAGATAAATGAAATTTAAATTATACAATACAAACATAATCTCAAAATTAGAAACATCTTTGAAATTCCAAAATATTATGAAAGTAAAATGTTCTAAAATAAAAGAAAAATATATCAAACATCCTCTACATCATTAATATAAAAATAAAGATCTTCTACATCTAGCGTTAAAATGACCGTTGGATCAAGACCATGTGTCAGCTGGTCACTTCTCCTGGCAGACTGAATGCTTGCCGTCGGATGAGCATCTTCTAATCCACCGGTCATCATCCTTCTTCCATCTGGTCGCGTCCCAACCGTTGGATCAGCTCGCACACCAACCCTTCCAAATGGCAGCATACTCTCCGTTGGATTATTTCTTATCTCAGCATCTTCTTCATTCTCGGCATTTTCAAAAACTTCACAGACAAGCCTTCTTTCTCTTCTTTCTCCTTCATCGTCGTCCCCGTCTTCCGACTCTTCCCCATGGATTTCGGCCTCAAGATCACCACATTCATCTCCTAGATCATCATCATCACCACCTAGGTCATCTTCATCACCTTCTTCACATCTTCCTTAATGAAAGGGTCTATTTCAAAAAGGCACCTTCTTTTGTTTCATCTTCTCTGTAAAGATGAAGAGAAGAAGCCATCAAAGAATGGGACTTGCTGGGTTTTCTTCAATCTTTGAGCTGGGGTTAAGAGATGAAAATTGATTTGGGAATTTTTGAAATCGGGTTGAATGATTGAATCTGTGTGTTTTGTCTTGTCCCGGAATGGAACGCCCGGTACGGAACCGGGGCGTTTCGGCCGGAATTCGGCCGGATTTTCCGGAACTGGCCGGAATATTGACCGGGACAAAAACGTCGCCGTTTTGTCCCGGATTTTGCATTGGGACGGGCCGTTCCGGCCGTTCTGGCCGTTCCGGCCGGAACGGAACGGGATCAATAACTATGCGCTCAATAGCTACTGAGGGTCCTATCAGTGGTGCGTGCCGGTTGTTCAAAATTTGGGTCGGACAAGGGTCCTGGTCAGGTTACACATGAGACCCATCTCACACGTATGCAAGTACCGCGCTTACAATTCTTGCTTGTGAAAAACTTGAACCACGTTCTTGTTCTTCCATTCCACCCCAGGTATTTAGATATAAATGTGAACTAACCATATTATATGAAATTTTAAATTATTAGATGTCGTTTTAGAATATAATTTATATTATTATCTAATATTTCTTCTAAAATAAAAAGTTTTAGAATATAATTTATATTATTCTCTAATATTTTTTCTAAAGTGAAAGTTTTTTGGGCTTAAAACTTATAGACAAACACACATTACCTTGAGCTTGAATTTTATCAAATAAAATAAAAGTGATGAGATTTGAACTCGTGACTATTGGGTCAATAAAACTGATACCATGACTGAAACTTAGGATTTGAGCATGGACAAACTAGTGTTTTAGTAAACACATGACATTGTACTTCATCAAAATCAGTTGATTTTCCCAATTGATTCGACCAAACTCTATTCGATTCAAATATATTTGAGACATATATTAATGTTGTTTTAATAAAAATATTCGATTTAGATTGACCTAAATCTACCCCATAAATAGCAACCTAAGCAATTTTCAGGACTAATTTTCTATTGGGGTCAACATTATCGTCTAGATTAATGTAGTTTTAGGAGACATTTAAGCATAAAGAAAGAGCAAAAAGTTTTGAAAGTTTCTAGTTAGAATGAAAGGACTAGAGGGCAATGGCGACTTTAAAACCATAAATCTCCATATACTCGAGAAATTCCAAGATTTCAAGCTCATATATGGCCCCATGATCCACTTCTTTACTATCAGAATGTTGGAAATGTGGCTCCAGATTCTCCAGCTGACCTCTTTTTTCTACCATCATGAAATGACTATGCAAACTCGATCCCACTGGCCAACGAATAAGAAGGGTAGCCTTTGCAAGTGGGGTCTTGGCCTAGCAGTTGAAGGGACTTGTTTTCTTTATCTGCACCAGGTTCAAGTCCTATAATGTATATCTGTCATCCTCGCGGTGTCTTACATGCTCACTAGGTTTGCAAGATGTTCAGTGAATCCAAGGATTAGTTGTGGTGCACGTAAGCTGGCCCGGACACTGCTGTAAAAAAAAAACAAAGAAAGAAGAAGAAGAAGGGTAGCCTTTTTCTATCTTTATTACCGTTTTGATCGTAGATGTAAGTTTGTTGGCACAGTGAAGCATCATTTATGGTCAATTATTACTTGGCGAAGAGACGCAAATGAAATTTTACAGTCAGAAAAGCACATGAAAGTTCAACAATAACGGCGCCCTGTCAAGAGATAAGCCTTCCATCTGAATAAGTAAAATCTTGGCTGCAGATTTCTCCAATAATAGATTGTGTTTTTAATGAAAGACACGTGTTGTTGTTTTCATGCCGGTGGATTGAGTAAATTTGAAGGGACACGCAGAGCCCTCTTATCTCTGCATTTCAAATAAATAGACGAATATTGCTGATCATCTCCCGACTCGTAAACCTTCACTTCATAGCTTAACAACTTAGTTCAAGAATGGAGGGTTTCATCAATGGACATCAAGGCTTTTATCAATGGACTAGACCTACCTTGATCCTATAGCATTTAAATCTTAGTACGTAAAAGATCGAGAGTTTAGCGGTCATTGAGAAGGTTTCAGGGGCCCAAGAGATGCAACGTGATGATAAAGATTTAAGATCTGTTTAGTAAATCTCGAGTTCGAGTCAGAGCGTGCATTTCTTGTAAGAACCTGTGATAACTGAGGTTTTACTCGCTCATCTGGATCTACAAAGTGCATTTCCGAGGAGTGGGTTTCCTCAAGTCCAAAAAAAAAGTTTATGTTGTCCTAACAACTTAAGTTTTTAGGTGAGATGATTATTTAATATGATATCAGAACTTTGTTAACTTAGCAGTCACGGGTTCAAATCTCATCATCCCCATTCTATTTGATAAAAATCAAGCACAAAATAATATTAATCTATCGCAAATTTCAAACCCAAAGACTTTCACTTGAGTGAATATATTAAAGAATAATATAAATTATATTTGAAAATCTTATCTAACATTTTAAGTTTTAAATGAAATAATTTTTTAATTCCCTTTCGAAGAGATCTAGATAAAAAGCATTTACTTTTTACCCATTTGATGCAGCTGGTGGAAAAGATCGATCCCGCAGTGAAATGAAAGTCGTCGAGAGTGCGGTGACACAAGGAGGTCTCTAGTCTCTACAGACTGGCAAGCTTACAGTGTCGTTGCCCCAGCAAGACAGAAGGGCCATAAAATCATCATCGCAATATGATTGCAGAAGAGATATTTATAAATTAAATATTATTATCTTTTTATGAATTTACCTCCTAGCATGCTTTGCTTGTCTCCAATTCATGGCGCTTCTCTTCTTCACGTAAGATAATTATATTTAATCTTTCGTTTATTGTAAATTGTTTTCTAATATAATATTTTATATATAAAATATATTTTTATTGTATGGCCTGAAAAGTATTTTTTTTATTATATCTTAGCTTTTGAACATTGGATATTCATAAGATTTTAAATTGACTTTTGTTAAAGTTAATTAATTTGTAAAAGATATACATCTTAACCTGACTAAATAACCTCCTCTCATAAAAATAATAGCCGTGTACAAAATCATGTTTAAATTGTGTCATTTTTTAAATACATTTATTCTTAACCTATATTGTATTTCTATTTATTTTTTTATCAAACTGTTTTAATTTAGTTTTTAGAAGAAAAAACCCACCCGTACATGCGACTACAGCTAACAGTGTCATTACAGCACAATGTCGAAGGTGGTTGCTATACCAGGAAACCAGCACTTCTATTTTTCTCTTCTTGTATTACTTAAGTTTCCATGATTTCGATAAAAATATAACTTAAGTTCTACATAAATAAAACTATTTCAATCACATCCTTATTGAATTGATGCAATCCTCTTTGCTCTATATTGGATATTGATTTAAGGACCTTGCATTATTTCATTACAGTAAGTTTTTCAAAACCCTAGGCTCCTCACTCTGCATCACTGCCAATAAAATTTCCATTATAGATGCCAGGCATTGATGAGCAGCCTCACGGCATAGCAGTGTGGTTGATGAAGGCCTAGATCACTAACATCCCCTAGTAAATGAATATGGTGATCCTCTTTTATTATAAATCGGCTATTTATGGTTTTTGCTGCTATCATTTCAATTTTTCCATGCCCAAGTTGGTGCTAATTATTACTGTCAAGATCAATGCTTCGAAAATTATGTAATTGCTACCATTAATTTTCTTTTATTTGGTAAAACCCACCTCTCAAAAATCAAATTCTTATTAGCAATAACGCATGCTCGAGCTACATATTCCAGATCAATTGAAAACAATATCATTTTAATATTTTTTTAAGAAAATAAACAATATCATTTAATTTTAAACTCAATTGCCAGATCATCCAACTATACTCCCACATATTGTTTTTTTGTTTTTAAAAAATAAAAATAAAATTAAACTACTAAATCTAAAATTAACTTGTTGAATAACAATAGATACAAGGTATGCTGTTTTGACTGTAAACAGCCCACCTTTTTTGTCATTTCATGAAATTTATAATATATTTATCTAAATCTGTAAAAAATCCACAGAAAAAGCCAAAAAGTATAAATATTTTTGGCTGATGCCTAAACATCCATTGAAAAAACAGAGAAAATACAAAACATATAACACTGAATACAGTAGAAGCCTGTAATAAAATTCTAAATTCCGTCTGAACGTATCATGTGCTCTGTCAATGTTGGAAGACCTGCTCAAGGCTTTGAAATTTTAATCATTGTATTTAAAAACAATTAATGAGATAATAATCTCTTAATTTCAGCTTCAAAAACTGTACTTAACCCTCTAGTGTCAACTGTTAACAAATTTGTTTTTTAAAGTAACAACCAAACCGATAGATAACTCGTAAAGTCGACGAGCTTGCAAAACTATAAGAAAGCGATGGTTTTTGAAAATAAACTACCAAGGGGACTGAGTTAATGATTTCTTAAAACAACAGGGACTGAGTTATAGTTTCTAATTATTTAGGGTTTAGGCCATGAAGAAACTTGACGGTGGCACAAGTTAGCCCCACTTTGTAGCTCAATGCATAAACAGATGTTGCTGGTTCAGAAAATGAAGGGATTAAGAGGTAGAGTTGCAGGCTTTAAGAGGATTCTGCAGTGAGCTCACCATCAGAGCCACCATGTATATATATATATATATATATATATATATAGAGAGAGAGAGAGAGAGAGAGAGTCGGCAATACGTTCTTTGTTTTAGGTCTCCTCTGCTATCAACTTTGTATTTCTCCAAAGCGATCTCTCTCCTTTTTTTGGTCCCCCTCTTGAGAACATCATTATCGCCTGATATTGTTACATGCATTTCCTTAGGCTTGTTTCTTTGTTTTTTGTTTTTTTATTATTTAAAAAAAACGTAATTTTTGTTAGTATATATTTATACGTTTATGATTTATTTTTTCTGGCAATGAAAATGTTTTATCTTTAATGCTGTATTGTTATTTTCATGTGATAATTCATAATTTACTGTTCATAATCAATGGGATGATGTTTTTCCGCGTTGTCGTGTTAATTCAATTTTAACTTTTTATTATGATAGCTATTTCAGCCATGGATTAAATTCTAGTTGATTTAAATTAATCCAAAAATACCTCTAACATTGAAATAAAAACCTCAATAATAAATTAGCCACACAATTTCACCTAAATACTTTGAGCCCTCTTGTTTCACAATTCCCATATTCCAAGTATTTTATTAAACATTTTAGTGGGGTGTCAATTCATAGATCTTGGAACTAACATCCATTTAATTCTAAATTAAATTAGATTTTCATTAAATTTTCACACTAGATTGGCATAATTCTTTTTTTTTTTACCCCGACTTTTCTTAGATTTGAACCTAGAACGATTACTGTAATGTGGATTAAACTCATTTTATGGCTTTAGCACCCCTTGCACTTTGACCATGGTTTACTGAAGTCAAAGATTTCTCTATCCGTACATCAACTTGCATTTATATATTTACCCCTCTTCTCAACTCAAGACAAACTTATAGGAAAACAAGATATATATATATATATATATATATATATATATATATAAATCCTGGCCCATTACCAGGCCCCAAACATGAAATTTCCCAAATCATGGCCTATTAACACTTAATAGCAATCACTACATTTTAGCTCAAAGATCTCATCAAAGGTTGACCAATCGAGTGGCTGCCGTCCAATCTCTCTTTTGGGTGGGACCCACAAAATCGAACCTGTGGTTTACTATCACGAGCTCCATGCACATGCGAAATCAGACTTATGGGCGGTGGGCCCTGGACATCTGGCCCAATACAGGGGGGATGAAAAGAAGACAATCGGATGGTGGTGCACGTGAATGGTGTACGGGACTACTGTACTCCGTTGCAGTAGATATTTCTTTTTCCACCGCGGCAGCCATGATTCAGTGGTCAAACACAGCTAATCATGATACACGTCGTTCCTATCCATTTCAATCATAATAATTACGATGCTGAATTATAATAAAAGCAAAATTATTTACTTTGTTGTAACTCTATACTTCTAAATGTGTAGAATATGTCTAACCTATTTGACCATGTTGTGTCTCACATTTTTTTAAGAGTTTTTTTTTAGAAAAGTAGATTTTTTCAACATGTTTGTTTTATATAAATAATTTTAATTTAAATAAAAAATTATGCAAGCGTCAAATTATAAATATACTTACTAATAACTAAAAAAAAGGTAAAGAGGAATTAATAAATAAATATAAATCAAGATATTTTTCATCGTAAATATATTTGTAATTTTTTTTATTAAATAAAGATTTTTTTTTTAAAAAAAAAATCATACTCCAACCAGATTGTTGTGATTTGTCTCGCAGCTTTACCATTTGTCCAAGAAGATTTCACTTTATAATGGTGGGAACTCAGAGTATGATTATTAGCAAAGAAGGTCCTACAAAATTGTGAAAAATCAAATCATTCTTGCTCAATGCTGTCTGCAACTTGCATTCTCCATCTCTTTTCTGAAAAGATTGATTAAATAAATAAATATTTCATATAAAAGGGGAAGAGGCAAGACCCAGGTGGGGGCGTGGTTGATACCTAGATATATACGCTGTTTTCTTTTCTTTTTTCCTTTTAAAAATTAAAAATTATTTAAAATACTTTATTTTTTAACGTTGACAATAGCTTATAGAAAACCATTAACTAATTACCCGTCCAGACCGTTTGGCATTAGTATTTTGCACAAAGTATAAATATATAGTGAAAAAAATAAGTGTAATACATGTAAGACTGTTTGTATTTGTGTTTTAAATCATTTTTAAAAATATATTTGAATTGAAAAAATATTAAAAAGTAATTATTATTTTTTGAATAATTTTGATATGTAAATGTATATTATTTTAATAAATAAAAAATGACAAGCATCGCTATAAAAACAATAATGCAAGACTCACATGTCATCTCGGACAAGCTGGCTTTCAAGTGGAAAATAAGATTTGTATGAAACTGTTGACACAAACATATTTACTATATTTTTATATATTATTTCTTGTCCAAATTGACTTAACTCATTGTTGGATTTCAAAAATATTTTTGAAAAAAATTAAAAATAATATTTTTACTTTTTACTATAAATTACTTTTTTATGTTTTTAAATTATTTTCATATAATTATATTAAAAATAATATTTAAAAAATAAAAAATATTATTCTAATATATTTTGAAATAAAAAATATTTTAAAAATCAACATCAATCCAACAAACAGTCAATTAGTTGAAAGACTCGACGACACCAAAAACCCACGATATGGGAATGGCTTAATGGAAGATTACGAAAAGGGAGAAAAGCAGGATAAAAAAGGGATCATGTTTTGCTGTCCTCTAATATATATATATATATATACATCTTCTAAAATGGAGATCTGAGTCATGCATCCAATTAGAAGGCAAGGAAAGTGTTTAGACGACACTTATCAGAATTAAAAGGCTAATTATGCTCCCAAACTTCTTTTTTTCCAGTTCCTTGCCTATCAAAAGTGTTAACAGAAAACATTACTTTCCGACGTTCCTTTTTCATTATTGGCTTTGTCATTTGGCATTTGCCTTAACTTTTGACCTCTTATATTCTGCTTCGCGGCGTTGACTATGAATTTTAAGAAAGTGCAAACATGTTAATGCACATATTTTATACGTATCCCAATTTATATATTAATTTTATCGGGTTAAAAATAATAAAAATGATTCTTTAAGCATGGTTTGACAATTAAATTTTTTAAGATAGTTAAAATTTTAATAACTAAAAAATACAATTTCAAACCTCACTATTTTTATTCTGTTTTATAATGCATTTTGAGCTGAAAAATCTTTCACTTCATAAAAAGAGAGAGACAAAATCAACTAATAAATAAATCGTTCATTGTGATATCAAGAAACTAATCAGCTAACGTGGATGGTACCGATTTCAAATCTAGCAATATTTTTTTGACCATAACGTACGAGCGCCGATGAAGGTAGCCATTGTTGAATTCTTGGATGATGGTGGGCATTACAATGTCGGGATTTGTGTGAAGCCAGTTTAAATTTTGGGCCGTGAAACATTATTGTCATGAGCATGATGTCACCGGATAACAGCGTGGATTTGATGTGGGGAATGTATAAGCAGGCTACCATAGATTGGTCCCAGCTGGAAATCAACTGTCCCTGCCATTGTCACGCCATCTGAAAGTAAAAAGGAGACCCTACAAGGTGGCTTCTCAACTATTTCCGGCAGGGATTGAGCGGTAACTCTGATAGTACATATCAATTATTATAAAATTATATAAATTATATTATAAAATCTTATTTAAAAATTTAAATTTTTAGGTGAGATAGTTTTTGATATGTTATTAAAATTTTATTGATCTAGATTAATCTAGCAGTCACGGGTTCAAATCTCATCACCTCCTTTTATTTGATAAAAATGAAGCACAAAGTATTGTGAATTTGTACAAATTTTAAAATCAAAATGCTTTCACTTGAAAAATTGTATTAAAAAATAATATAAATCATAATTTAAAACTTTAATTAATAAATTAAATTTTTAGAAAAAATAATTCATTAAATTTTGAAATGCAATGAAACTGTCTGGAAAAGCCCTCACAACAAGTTTTAAGAGGACCGGCCGGGGCCAGATGTAATTCTTTCACATTTCAGCTTTTCAAGCCGCCCAACAGTGTTATGATGCCCTGGAAATGGCAGCAGCTGGTGTTCATCTCGAACTTTCAAGCTTCTTGCTAATAATATCATACTCTGCCATGCATGCGCATTTCGTAAACTCTGTGATAATTTGTGCTATATGAGCCCACAAATCTGGGCTGGCCTCTTAGCTTAGGAGGTCCTGTCCTGGGTCATAAGTTTGTAGGCCCATCTTTAACATGAGCCGGGCCGGTTTGCCATAAAGAGCAAAATGGGTGCAGAAATCCGGCTCTCGGGAGAGTTCGGCTGGGAATCCAATCATATGATTATGGCGGCCATTCTCGATTTGGCTATAATATTAAAAAAACAAAGCCCACGCGCAAGTCTGGGTTCGATAACATATGTGTTTTATTTTATTTTATTAATCCCTTTTCTTTTTATTTAAATATTGATTTAAGTTGGCTGCAGCTAGAGGTACGTCAATCCTAGCTACTAGTCGCTTATTTCTGAAGTTCGTTAAATGCCTATACACACACACACACACACACACACATGGATCATGAATTATTTTTCATGGATATGCCAAAAAAATTAAACATTTTCGTAAATGCACGTAAGATCTTCAGATTGATGACAGGTGATGTGTTTGGAAAAGTATCAAATATTTTAAAATAATATTTTTTTTCTCATATATTTGTTTTTAATTTCAATACTCATTTTGTTAGTATTTTTTGTTTCGGAAAATATTTTAAAATGATATTTTTTTCTCATATATTTGCTTTTAATTTCAATACTCATTCTATAAAGGTTGTTTTTTAAAGTATTTTTTGTTTTGGGAAATGTTTTAAAATAATAATTTTTATTTTTAAAAAAATTATTTTTTATATTAGTATATAAAAATAATCTAAAAACACCAAAAACTTTAATTGAAAATAAAATATAAAATAAAAATTTAAATTTTTCAGAAACAGTTTTGAAAAGTAATGATAAACAATCTCTTTAAAGTTTAAACTACTCTTTTGAGATTCATTCAAATTTGGAGAGTCACTGGGAGGAATGCACGCTTGAAAAATCTACAGGAAGATTTCCTGAAGATTAAGGGATCGAGGTCTGTCAGAACCTTTCCTTTTCTGGATTTCAAAGTCATTCGCAAGCAAAGAAACGTCGAGAAGTGTGGAGGCAACAAGGGAAATAGGTTTTGGAGAGATCCATTGCATTGTTACCCTGCAAATAAATCGTTAATTCGGGCTTTTTATACCTGATATTTCGGTGCTGTACTGTTAAATTGTAAAACTAATATTGTAAAATCAATCTAGCTACCGGATCAACGATCAAATTAAAAGATATGATTAATATTGTAAAATTATTTATTATTTAAAAAAAGTATTATTTGGCCGAAACGGAATGAAACTGTAACGTTTCAGCTGAAATTTGGACGAAATTTCTGGAACAGGCTGAAATTTTAAAAGAATTAAAAATCACATTGTTTTATCTCGTTTTTTAACTAATACAAAACGTTTCAGCTGAAGCCAAACTAAATTAACAACACTGAGAATTTATTGTTTTTAGATTATTGAAGTGTCTTTACTTTTGATTTATTATGTTATCATAAATAAAACATTTTCATTTTTTTTTCATTTCCTACAATATATATTATAAGAACATTCTTTCTTTTTATTTTTATTTTGTCTCAATCTCTAATTAAAATCAGTGAAATAAATTTTTTTTAAATTAAAGAAAACATTTTTTAATAGATTTATGATACTGTTGCAAAAAACATTTAAAATTTAAATAGGTATACCTATTTGCGCCATATATCTAGGGATGAAAATGAGTCAGATGGGGTTTGAACCTTATTTTGCTTCATCTGGCACTGATTCAGAATATCCTTTCCCTTTGATTTTTTATTTTGCCTCTTTTTAAAGAGGTTGTTTTATTTATATTTTTTGAAGAGATTATTATAATTTATCTTGTGTATTTTATATGAATGGAATTTATTTTAGAAAATAGAAAATATTTATTTTTAGTCATTTACAACCTTGCGTAATATTGTTTTTCTTTAATTTTATTCAATCAATTTCTTTCATGTGATGTCTTATTATTTCTAATATCATCCGATCAAATAAAAATATAATTTTGATAAATAGAGTCATTAAACACAACCAGATAAATGATTTGCACTACGAGATCAAATATTTTGATTTATATATGCCTCTCAATTACTCTATAGTTACATCTTTAATTATAGTTAGTGATTTTTTTTAATTTATTGACATAAATAATTCTCAATTAATTTAACTAAATTCGTGCATAATTTTTTTTAATTTACAGTCAAAAGCAAAAATATAAGAAAATATAATTGAAAAAGCTTCTTTTGAAAATTATAATGCAATAATGGTCAACAAGAAGAAAAGTTAATACTCACACACAGGAAGATCCAAAAAACTTGATCATAGAGTTCTTCTTATCTCTTTCATTATTTCAGTTTGAGAGAGAGAGAGAGAGAGAGAGAGAGAGAGAGCTCAGTTGAAACTTTGACTTTTCTGCGGATCAATCAGTCAACTTGGGCACCATAACATCTTGCAGGGCTACAAGTTGAGCTCGACCACCAAGCTCTCTGGGCAAGACCTCCTCCCCAATTTTTCTTACAAACTCCATTCTTGCCTTTTCATTATTCTCCACTATCTCAGTCTTCAATTTCTCATCACAAATTAAGGTGGTCAAAGTTAATATCCTACACAAAACGATCTACTAATAAAGTTTTAACATGAGTTATAAGATTTGATTGGGATGAGCATAGAACATGAGTTGATGATCTTCGTTTCTTCGAAGAGAAATAGACTAGGGACTTCCAAAAGAAACTTTGTTTCTTATTATTTGATTTACTGAAATATAGATTGTCATTTCAAATCTATATTATTTGACCTATCCAACTTATTAAAAGTTAGATAATGTGAGTATTATAAATAATAATGGGTCTAAATATTTAAAAAATAAATATCATAGTTATAATGGTGGATTAAGATTTTCAGCAATATAAACTTAACAAGTAGATAGCCTATAATATTCATAAAAAAAATTAGTCTAATCCAATATATTCAATCCATCCATGTCTAAGAAATTGAATTTAGGTTTACCATTTATAAAGTATCAAAGTTGAGTTTGGTATAATTATAGACCAAAACACGACCCTACTATATCTATGAATATCCCTAAAAGTGTTGGAAATCTTTGATCTGCATAGTAGCTGTTTAGAACAGTTACTGTTCAGATTAAATTCTAGAAATTGAAGAACATAAAAAATCAGCAGAATTCCTGAAGAACACTTAGAAACTTAACTGGGATCAAAATCACAAGCTTTTATTGAATTCAAATTGCCTTTATATAGGCTTACAATGATAATGAACTAAAGCCATAAAACTCTCACAATTTGACAGATTATTGGATAAGAATATTAGGAATAGAAATATAAACTAATTAGACTTCTTTAGCTAAAAGAGAGCTAATCTCTTTAGAATCCTACAGCTAAAGCAAAGCTAATCTCATTAGAATTCTAACAAAAAGAACTCTTGAAATGACATTATTTTACTAAAAAAAACTAAGTCTTTTCACCAACTCAACCTAAGCTAGACCTTGACGCACGGGGTTGACCTTTTAAACCAGATGTTTGTTTAAAAGTTTGGTTGATATTGTTTTTCAAAATAATTTTTATTTAGAAATACATTAAAATAATATTTTTTTTATTTTTTAAAAATTATTTTTGACATCTGCACATAAAAATAATTTAAAAACATCAAAAAAAATTAATTTAAAATAAAAAATAATATTTTTTTTTGAAACGCATTGTCAAACAGGATCCAACTGAGTCTTATACGCCCATCAATACTAAACTAAGCAAGGGAAAAAAATACATTGGTCTATAGCATTGAAACAGTTCTAAAATTAAAAAATAGTGACACACTCACTTGAAAGAAAATAAAAAGATTTAATTATATCACATAAATATTGGGAGGTCTAATGAATTAAAAATAAATAAAATGCATACCTTTTCTCTCATTCCTTTGTCAAGGTAGCGGCAAACTATGTTCCAAACACTTTGAAAGAATCGGGGCATGAATAACATGTACATTTTCGCTATACGCTCTGGATAGTAAGCCTACATGAGTTAGTGATATAAATGTCTTTCTTGTAGCACAAACGAAAAAGAATAAAATTGAAAAAATAAAATAAAATACTATTATTTAACACATGTTATTTTTTTCCCTTCAACAAACCGAATTCAAAGGGAAGCGAGTGGGAATTTGGTTACATAAATAAGGTTAAATGATCTACAAATAAGTTATGGGTTGTTTGTTTTTGTGGTAGAAATCATATTTCATGATTTCTAATTAATTATTCTTTTTGTTTGAAAATAAGTTTTTTAGTATTTTTAAATCGTTTTAATATACTGATATTAAAAATGAATTTTTTTTTTTAAAATAAAAATTATATCCATATATTTTCAAACAAAAAACAGCTAATAAAACTAGAGTTGTCAATATCATTCCGTTCCGGCCGGAACGTTTCGTGCCATTAAAAAAACCGAGACAAAACGGCGTCGTTTTCGTCTCGGTTTTAATTCCGGCCTGTTCCCGAAATACCAGCCAAATTCCGGCCGGGACGTCTCGGTACCGTTCCGGGTGTGCCGTTCCGGCCTTAAAATCCTCCTTATTTTGATTAACTTGTGATTGTGTTTCTAATTTTGAGATTATGTTTGTTTGACTTTGTGTTTATATTGTATAATTTAAAGTTAATTTATATTGAATTTTAATTATGCTTGTTAAATTAATATTTTCATTTTTTTTTCATATATATAATTAATTATATATGAACAGTACAACCCCGAAACAGTACGCCAAAATGCTCTAAAACCAAAACGTTCAATACCAATAAAAAAAACCAGAACAGTATTGATAATGTTGAGTAAAATAATTATCGTGACACTCCTAAACACTCTCTTTAAGCTGGTGTAAGGAACTTTTTCATAGGGAATCTTAATTTTGTTTCTAACTTATAAACCAATTCTCAATTTCATCTCAATACAAAACCTTTTGTCAATGGGGTCCCTATCGCTAATGCTACCACTTGCAAACAATATTTCTCAATTAAATCCTTTTGCCATGTCAACTGATATTTTCATCAAATATGCAGTTTATTCAGCAAAACTACGCTGTTTTGAAGAAAATCTTGCGGTTGATACTAAGGAAATATTTATTTATCAATTACATCCTTCATGTCTTATATTTCTCAATGAGGTCCTTCTATCATTGTTTTCCAAATTTTAATTTAATTTTTTAATGCAAAATGGCATCTTTTTATTACATAAACTATGCACATGGAATCATAGACCAAAAATAATACAGACATGAAGAAAAGTATCCAATTGAGATCATTGGCTAACACATTAGGGACCCAATTTAAATAAAATCTCAATAAAAATATTGATTTGATTGATACTCTATTTACTCCATTAGGAATAAAATGAAGATTAGGCTAACTCATTGAGATACAAATTCGAGGTTTAAATGACTTGAACAGCGGATAATACAAAAAAGGTAAGAATATCAATTGAATTAATGCTCTTTTGTCAAATACTTTCAATCACTAATTAGCTTATGCTTACTTTACAATTTTCCTTTTTTTTTTAAAAAAAAAAGAAAAAAATAGACACAAGAAAAATTACCTGCATAAATTGTACAGCATTGATTAATCCGCGAGGATCAAAGTTCTTATATGTTAGTTGCCGAAAATCAATAAGGACAATGAACTTCTCATTTCCTATTTCATGCTCTTTAATTGCCCTGAAACAGCGTAAGCAAATATTCTTTATGAAAATCAGAAAATGAGCTCTACATTTTACCTTTTTTCTGATCACTAGAAATTACATTGTACGGTAGATGGAAAATAAATAAATAATCTGGAATGAAAATGGAATAACGTTTATAATTGCCAGGATCAAAATTTAGGACTAACAGGTTTCACGGGGTGCAACTCATGAACAAGTTAAACTGAAGATCAGAGGAAAATGTAAGCATCCAAAGATGCTAATGAATGGCAACATCAAATGGATCCCTCAGTAGCATGAAATTATTGCATCCTGTTATCAGGAAGTTTTGCGTTAAGTGCATTTGAAAAAAATTGAAAATTTTTTATTTTTATTTTTTACTTTAAATTAGTGTTTTTATATCATTTTCATGTGATGATGTCAAGAATGATTTTAAAAAAAAAAATTACATAATTTTGATGTATTTTTAAACGAAAAACACTGAAAACAACCTCAACTCCACTCCCAAACAAGCACGAAATATCAACTTGAAAAATGGAAATGATAAATTCACAATGACTATGAAGTTGTAGTTTTAGTGCCTGTTTGGTAGTTTACCAACTTTACCTTGCAACAGCTTTGTCCAACATATATACCACAAACCCTGCACCAAAAGGGAAACAAAATTGGAGTCAGATGCCTCTTCCTTGTTCGGTAAATGTCACATGAGAGTGAAAATCGAGAAAGAAAAAGGGAAAATGACTAAAATGATATGGGAATTTTGAATACATACTCTTGCATTGAAGGTGATCCTTGCAAGGAAAATGCCTGCTTCCTTTGAAAATTAAAACTGGATAACCATCTTTTGATAAACCCTGCAAATAGGTTTTTCTTGATGCCAATTCATCAGGAATTTGGGATTCAGGAATAAACCCATTTGGAACAAAACTAGCCCTCCATGTCTGCCACTGCACAAACATTTTTGCTGCCTTTTCTGGGTTCATTGATCTTGCCTTCAAGAACCTTGTCAATGTTGGGTCACCATACCTCTGCCAATAAAACCACCAAGTAAAAAAGAATCAAACCTGAACACCAATAAATAGGGCACAAAGTTACATTTCTACAGGATATCGTGGTGCACATTAGGTGGAAGACATATATATATACCTCAGTAGAACCACCCAGATTTTGGACTGCTTTTCTCATCTGGGCAAGTGCAATTTCTCCTTTTTTATCCATTTGGCAAGACAGCAAAGCTTGCCTTGTGTGAAGGATGAGGATGAACGAGAAGGGCTGTCGACCTGTTAAATTTAAAGAACAATTTTTCCAGGGTTAGATTAGCGTAGTGGTTAAGCAGCAAATATACAGAAACCTGGAAATATATCAAGAGAAAGAAAACCCTACTTTTCTTTTGAAGTGATTGGACATGGAATCTATGTTGCAGACGCAGGGAGCTGATTAGTTTCCTCGTACTCTCGGTTTGAAGTGGCCGACATGAATCTAACATGTGTTACATGCACAATTGCACAGCTATAGTCACTCTGGTAATGTTCGATTTTACAGTAGTTGCTTTATATATATATATATATATAGCATCTGTTCCCAATCCGAGCACTAAAATTTTGGGATTTTGGAATTTCCACTACAATCTTTAGAAGGATGAGATAATAATTTGGGACAGACCAGAAAGGAACCATATAGCAATATCTAACGCTTGCTATAACAAAAATCAATTCTACAAATAGTTCCCTCGTAGAAAACTGTGATCGACAAAGCAATTTTTACGCGGGAGAAAAGTAAAATGGTAGCAGTAATGAAAAGAAAGGCATTCATATCAGAAAAACTTGGATGGCATCATCCACTTGAATTATAAAATTGGTTAGATATTAGGATATACACAATCGAAACAAAAAAAAATATCAACAAAGAAACTACTAGCTCTATTCTTTCTCAACATCTCCAGATTTGCGTGGGAAGAAATCCGCAAGAACAACAAAACTTTTTCAATCACGACAACAGCATATCCTCCACCATTTAACTAACTGCAAGAAAAAATCAGGCTTTTACCTCAACCCCTTGCTAACATCACATCCAAGTGGTTCAAACTACCATTGGATGAAGATCCTTCCAGCCCAGAAACTTTCTTCCCATTTCTATTGCTATAGAGAAGATCTTCTTGCTTAGAGGGATGGTCCTTGTAGGCTACCTGATGCAGATGGAGCATAGCAATCATGCTAACCGTGAATAAAGCAGCATTGCCCAATATGCCACCCATATGATCCACTTTGAGGGATTTCTTTGCGAATTCAAAACTAGAAAGGAGAACTTTGATCACCATGTTAGGCCCCTTCCCTTCATGCCTAACCAGGTTCTCACCTGATGGGCTTGTAAGCGAACCATAAAGGTTTTCAGGGGACACAAACCGACTTGCATCATTCACATCCCCAACAAATGCCAGAGCTTCTTCAATTACTTTGTACTTCTTACCATGGTGCTCAGCCAATCTCACAGCCAGAATAATCCTACTTTGTTCTAACCGAGCAATTGCAGCATCTCTCTCTGCCCGTTGATGTATTTGTACAGTCTGCATAACAGACAAAATGACAAATATCCAATGATGCATAAGTTGGAAATGTAAAGCAAATAATTCCACAAACATAAATTTAAGCATGACAAACAAAGACCTATATAGTTGAAGAGCATCGCTGCGGGCACCTATAACAACTCAATAAAGCATTGCCCCCAAACATTCTGTTCATTACAGGATTAGATGACTTCTGTTTACTTTAATCAATCATGTGTGATTACCATTTCTGTTTCTCTCAGTTCTCTTTGAGACGACTAATTGATACTATGCGATCCCTAACATTAGCAAGTCTTTATCACATCTAATGACAATCAATCAGATGTGTTTACCCCCTCCTTACCAGTGGTTACAGCAATTTAATAGCACATCTCACCATTCGTGAGCTGAAATGAACTCAGAAAGCTTTATTGTGACCAGGCGCAGCTCAAACAAGTCCTTTTTGTCAAAGCAATCTTAACTGTAATAAAGTTGTATCCGAACATGTTGCACACTTGCACTATACTTGGCCTTATTTAACCTAGAAAGAATCAACAGAATACTTATCCTACGCGGCTCACTTCCTCTAGTCCTTTGCGCAACTTCCAGTCGTTAAACACCCCATAATATCAAAGTGTATTAACGATTCACAATTAAACCTTTCAATCACCTCAATTTCAACTAATTACAATTAAAAGTGGACAGCACAGTTTTGCAAATTAACAAGAAAACAAATATCAAAATCCGAATTTATCAAACAGGAAAAACAATCGAAATCACTCAAATTAAACCTCCAATGATGAAAATAATCATGAATTCTTTATCAAAAAAGTAGTGACCAAAGAGTCAATGAATAAAAAACCATTTGCTTGTAAAACACACAATTGGCACCTAGTTAACCTCAATCTTTCAATTAACAAACCCTAGATTCAAGATTTCTCTTTCTACCCATGATTTCACTAACAAATTATTTTATACCATACCCAAAAAAGAAAACCTCAAAAGTCCCACAAATTCTTCAAAAACAAAACTAAACCCACCAATCAATAAACAATACAAATCCCATAAACCCATAACACCAAAACTCACATGAAAGAACTCCAGCTGATCTTCAAGATTCTCAAGAGCAGTCCGAATAGAGTTAAGACTCTTAGCCTCTTGAATAGCCGAAAAGTCATTGTCATAAACCCCAGAATCCTTAACAAAAACGAACCCAGAAGCCCTACTGTTGTTTTTCTTTTCAAACCCAACATCGCTCTCGCTGTTCAGTTTCTTGTTGTTGGTTTTAAGGAATTTGATTGAGCTGAGGAAGTGAGCGCGTGAAATTGAGTGAATTGCATCGCTTAATTTGTCGTGTAAATCCCATATTTTTTCCAGCACAGCTTCTATTTCATCGACCTCCATCTCCCATTTCATTGAAGAAGATAAGCAAGGTTACAAAAAGGGAAGGTGTGAAGAGGGAAAATGGCTTTTCTTCGGATTTTTTGGAAGAGAGAAAAATTGCTATTTGGTAAGTTATCATGAAAAATTGGCAATTCAAAGCCCTTTTAAGTTTTTCTAAGTGATCTTTTAATGATATTGATAAGCTAAAATTAAATTTAAAAAAAGAATTTTTTTAATATATTTTTAATTGAAAAGTTTTTTTTTTTAATTTCTTACAAAAACACTTCCTCTAGTTAGGTTATTAATCAAATAGATTAAGCTTTTAATTCGATACAACTTGTTATATTTGATCAATTTTTTAATAACTTAAATGACCTAGTAAAGTAAAGTCAAAAACATGTTTATGAATATGCATATATGGTGCTCTATATATCCTCTTGGAATAATAATAATAATAAGAATAATAATAATAATATTTTGATGTTGGAATGCAAATCCATGGAACAAGGGTAGCTAGGTTTACATAATGTTGCATTAATTTGCATACTCAAATCACATGCCCATGAGATCACTCAAGACTCCAACGTATGATCGATGATCACTCTTATCTTATCCTCCTAAGATGTATGTGGTCCTTCACCCTCCATCTTGCTCCAAGCTCTAGGATTTTTGGTATTTGTATATCATTTTGATGTATTTCTAAAAAAATATATTTTACAAGTAACTTCAATCACACTCTCAAACAGTCATTAAGACTTAAACATGTTTGGGCTAATACTATAGGCCCTCCTTTTAAAAAAATGTTTTTTATTTTATTTTAAAGCAAAATCCTAAATAGATAGATTATTACAATAGTATTTCAAATATTATTTTCTTATATCTTTTTTTTTTTACTTTATATGATTATATATGCATTTTGTTTTATAATTAAATGTGAAATTAATATGCACAAGTTTTCAAAAAAAAACATGAATATTCAATGAGATTAATATATATATTATTTTTATATTCATTAATCAAATTAATTATTCTTTAATTGTTTATATAGTCATACAAAAATAATAGAAACAATATTTTATGTTTCATGATTTAAAAATGTTTTACATATCATTACTAGTTTTTATTAATATACCCTTCATGGATTTAACCTTCTAACAAAACTCACTTGGTAAAAGAACAAACTTAAAGTACCTATACACTAAACTTGTCTATTATCACAATGTTGTGCCCTAACATAAAGCCTCTTAGTTTTACCCATATTCAATCAAAGTTCAGTCCATTGAATATGTAGTAATAAAAACATTAACAATCTTATTGTTAATCTATTTCAAAACCAAGATTGTAACTATGTTTTAAGGTTCATGCTTGTTTTCAAACAGAGTCAAGCCAAATGCTTTAAGATCATCTCAAAATTGATGAGATCAATCTCACCAATCTTATCGAGACAAAGATAAAACTATACCACCACTTCCACATTTTGCCCTTATCTTTATAAATTCTTATGTTAACCCTCTTAATTAATATACAACATAACTCTTATTCCATTTACAATCTCACATACTAAATCATTCACCCACGAGCTTATTTCACGATACTAGACACTCTCAAAACATCCCCCAAGATTCTATCAATCTCTTCATAAATATATCTGCTTAAAGTTTTAGAATGTCACCATAAAACCCTATAAAATCCACTCAAACCCTATATGCCAACCTACAAGTATGGAAATAAATCAAACCGGTTTCAACCATCAACATTTTCCTTGACAAATTTTCCCTTAATCAGTGATGTATGAAAATCAACAAAACTTTTTCATAACTTTGCTACCACTTTCTCCCACAAATTGAGAGTCTAATTACCAATCACTTATTGTCAGTTCTGTTGTGTTTTATGTGTGTCTTAGATTTTGGATTGTTCATCGTCCAAGTCCTAACTCATAATAGCTCATTACACATATAAGTCGACATTATGGATTTTGACATTGTCGCACATGCTGCAACTTCCCACAATCTCTTTCCGATAATGTTTTTGTCACAGTGCTTGTGACAAATCTCTTATTTTTTTATAAAAAAATGAAAAATCAGTTTAGGCTAAATAAATTTCTACTAAATTTAAATTATTTATTTCTCATAAATATCTATTTTACTTACTTTAAGTTTTTATTCAAAAAAACGTTGTAAATTAAAAAATTAAGATGTCATAAAAAAAAAATTCGACTGAAAATATATATATGCAGAATTTAAATAATAGAAATTCTAATAATATTTATTATAATAATAATAAAAATATATATAGTTTGAAAATTGTCTCGACACCGCGCACTTTGAACAGTATACTGCTGAGAGAGAGCAAGTAGGGTAAAAGCGCGCAGCTGTAAGCCTGTAACTTTGGTGGCGTTGATTCTCAACGGGAATCGCGCCACGGCTCGGGGCCCACGGAAGAAACTAGAAAACCCTGGAACTAGTTAGCATCAACGGCGCACCTGAACTAGGGTTTATAAATAATTTTTAGTAAGATATTTCAACTTAAAAATAAAAAAGATACATTTTAATATTTCAATTACACGTGTATTTTTTAAATTTAATTCTATATTTATAAGTCCATTAGCAACGATTTTCTTTGGTAAATTATTAAGGGGAAAATAATAAATCTGTTGAGTTTATTCATTAAATTTATGAACAAATAGACAAATGTGCATAAAATCCCTTGATTTTTAACTTATTTATAAAGCTTTTCCTTGCATTTTTATTCAGGAAGGCAATTTAGTGAGTTTTTTCAATTTAATTATCCTATTAATATCATATTTGTTTTAAAAAAATTATATTGTATAATTTTTTTTTTCAAATTGTTTGTGATATCTATTTTTTATTCTAATTGATTTGAAAATGTTCTCTCTTGTTAAAGGACTATTTTGAAAACATGAGATATAAGAAACTATAATTGTCAAATCATTTTCATTAATGAAATCAAAATCACTTTTTATTGAAAATAAAAATGAACATCTAATTTATTTTAATATTGATTTTTTTACATTATAATTTTTTTAAAATATAATTAAATTTAAAAACTATAATTAATTGTTCTAAAATGTAGAGTTAAAATAATAACTTTTATCTTGAATTGAATCATCAACCAATCACAAGTTGATATATTATCTATTTTTTATTCCGTATTCTATTAAAAATAAAATTTTTATTTGAATAACTAGCCCTATAAAAACTCATTAATATGAGAAATGATGTTGTGTCCAATCCTCTTGTCTGTTAATTTTTTTAACATGATTTTCTTTAATAGTTTTTACTTTTTAAAAGTAGAATATAAAATAACTAATATTAAATTATTAATGTAAAATTAAAGACTCATAAAACCAAATGAGAAATTATTAATAATCAATTGAATTTGTTGAAGTTAGATAATAAAAAAAATGAAATTACAACAGCCACACAGAAAAAGAAAAGAAAAGAAAAGTCTAGGCAAACAGAACCCTAAAATAACGCTTCTTAAAAAAAGAAGACGAAGGTCTCCAAACGTGGCCTTAAGTATAAACACAAACAGGGATCTCTACCTCCCTACCCTCTGTTCTTTTCCTGCTCTCCAAGGAATCGGTAAGAGCACAAAAATCTCGAAGAAAATGCACTCTCTTTAATCAGAACCAAAAGTCCATTATTTTTTTTTTAGCTATAAACATCTATTTAATCTCTCAAGTTTTTTTCTTTTTTTAGATCATGGGGGCAAAGATAACTCAGAATCAATGGGAAATAAATAACGATAGCAGCAGCAGCAGCAGCAACGGTCATGACTTGATGGCTCTTGATGGTAATCATGATCATGGAGGATTTCCTGAGAGAAGATTCTGCGATGCCCAGGTGCAACAACAATCGAATAGTGCAGTCACAACAACTACAACAGATGGGAGTTTAGGGGTTGGAGAAAGAGCTGTGTCTGCTGCTGGCGCGGCTTTTTTGTCCGCTATTATTGTTAACCCTCTTGATGTTGTCAAGGTAATTGTTTGCGTTTTTCTTCTTATTTTTCTATGGGTTTCAGGTTTTTTTTTTCAGTTTCGGCTATTTTGGTTATGTCAATATTGTTTAACATTTTTCTGTTAGTGTTATTTCTGTGCTTCATATTGATTTTTAGGTTTTGTTATAAATTGAAAATGAGGTGTTCTTTTGTTTGATTTTGTGATTGTGGGTTGTTAGTTTATGCAAGTTTTGATTCATTGTTTTTAACGGGATATGATTTCTGTTTTTTATGTTATTTAAAAGCATGGTGATTACTGAATTATTTCATGTTCTTTGATTCAGACGAGGTTGCAAACACAGGCAGCTGGAGTTGCATACTCACACCCCCTAAGTAACATTATAAGTAGAATGGCATATTTTGGGCCGACCATGGTATGGACTTCTCTCTTTTCTTTCCTTTCCTTTTAGTTTTTTTTTTGTATGTACCAGTTGTATAAGTTCTTTGCTTTGCACTGCCAAAACTTTCGATTAATTGGGAAGGTTTGGTGTTAGCTCAGATGTTCGCTGATCTAAGGTGTTCTCCATCATGTACACATGCCGGGGTTCATGGAACAGTGTCAATTTGTCCTCCTGATTGCTTTCAGTACAAGGGAACTCTAGATGTTTTCTACAAAATCATACGGCAGGTTGGTGATTTGTTAGTAATTTGTGAAAATATAAAAATGTAAATAATTCTAGGGGTGCAACAACAAAAAAGAGTTGATAGAACAGTGCGCGGTATGATTGGACAGTGAAATGCTTGTATATGTATTTTGCAGTGGAGAAATGTGCATCTCAGATGCTGATATTAAATGTTTGACATGGTGTTGGGTGAAACAGTTGCAGGCTTGCATATTGATCTTTAGTATTGTGAAAAAAATTGTGATTTGCATATTCAACTCTAGAGTTTATATTCCTAGTGACTTCGGTTTTGATTTTTCAATGGGCCTGAACCACTATCAATTGTTTAATCGGAGGACAAATTTGTAGGAAGGAATTGCGAGGCTATGGAGAGGCACAAATGCTGGTCTGGCTCTAGCTGTACCAACAGTAAGTCCCTCAATCAGCAAGGAGATTTTCAGTTGAGAGATGGCACTATTGCAAGGTTGAAATGTTTTGTATTATATCAGCTCTTAGTAATGTTTGTCTGTGCTCCCTTATGCAGGTTGGGATCTACCTACCATGCTATGATTTATTTCGTAACTGGCTGGAGGATCTAACTGCTCAAAATGTTCCTGGTGCCACTTCATATGTGCCTTTGGTAGCAGGTTCGATGGCACGTTCGTTAGCTTGTGCAACTTGCTATCCTATCGAGCTTGCTAGAACCCGCATGCAGGTAGATATATGATTTCATAAATATATTAAAAATTTGTCTGCTATATTGGGAATGGATCCCTCTGTTGGCATGGTAGAGAAATGATTTCATCTTTTATACATCTCTAGTACCCGATACAAGTATCCAGATTCTGTGTTCCCTATCCCACAACTAGTACTAAATTTGTTTCAACACAATACTAGAAATGAAACTGTTGATGTCTCTGTTTCAACACGATTCTAGAAATGAAACTGTTGATGTCTCTGTGTCAACATGATACGAGAAATATAACTGTTGATGTCTTTGTTCAACGTGATACTAGAAATGTAACTGTTGATGTCTCACCTGTTTAAGTAGATAATGATTTACCCATGGCATTTTGTAATTTCTCTCTTCCTGTATTTTATAATTTTATTTGAACTCCAAGTCACCCATCCCAGTCTGGATTGGTGCTATCCATGTCTTTTTTTCTGTGTGTGCCTATATATATATAGTACTTTCTTTTCTATGAAGTACAATTTGTTGCCTGGTTCATTGTTTCCAATTAATATGCGGACAACAATTTATTTCTCACTGTTCTCCCAGATTCCATAATGCAGTACAACTAAAAGAATAGGATGTTATTTGCAATCTTCCTTAATGCATTAATCTATTTTGTGACAGAACATGTTGAACTGGAAATTACACAATTTTAATGATTTAGTATATGTTTTGTCACCCTAGACATTGTTGAAAAAAATAACTTAATAATAAGAAATTGTATTCTCTTTAGTACTTGATCCTGGATTGTTTTTTTTTATGGGAGGTCTTACTTGTTTGTTTCTTCAAACATAGGCATTTAAGGCAGCACAAACTGTTAAACCTCCAGGAGTTTGGAAAACATTAGTTGAGGTTCTCTCCCATGTCAGAAGTACAAACAACGTTCAAAATGGTAAATGTTTCTTTTATTGCATAATTTTGGATCTTCCTTGGATTGGAAAGTGAAGGTAGTGGAATATGTATCCTGTTTCACGCCTCATTTGAAATTCACCTGCACCAATCAATTAAAGGTTGTTGCCCCAGACTCATCTTTCTAGCTTGAGGAATAATTAAAGTTCACTGGATAACAGTATCCATGAAAGAAAAAATATTCTCCTGCTGCTGGTTGGCATTGGCTCATTAAAATCCATTCATACCACTTACAAGAAACCTGTGAAAATATCTCAAATAATAAAAGGACAACATCGAATTCCAGTTGGAGGATAAAAAAAATAAGGCTAAAAATGAAGGTCTAGAGCTCCAAATTCAAAGTGTCCCTTTTAATGCATATTACAAAATAATCAACTTCCTGTCTTGGAATGACTGATTGCGATAACTAACACAGTTTCTTGCAACAGTGAGAGGCTATCGCTTCTTGTGGTCAGGCATGGGAGCACAGCTTGCTCGTGATGTTCCATACTCAGCTATTTGTTGGTCAACCCTTGAGCCAGTAAGTAGCCATCTTCTTGCATTTCTTCCCAAAAAAAAAGATTTTGTAGGCTAATGGACTGTAGATGTAGTTACTGTCTATATGCTGTATATTTTTCTGAGAAATGGCAATTTCTTTTTTCTGTTGATATAGATCAGGAGAAGGCTTCTAAATTTGGTTGGCGAGGACCCCAATGCTTTTAAAGTCTTTGGAGCAAACTTTTCTGCTGCTTTTGTCGCAGGAAGCCTTGCTGCTGCTGCCACATGCCCTTTAGATGTTGCAAAAACCCGCAGGCAGATAGAGGTTATTGCTTTCCCCTGCCCTTCTGAATGCAATTTTAGGCAGATGTTAGCCTCCAATCATGTTTTAAGACAATGCAATGATATATATGTCTCATGAAAACCAAACGAGAACAAAAGGAACCAACTGGATAGGATTCCAGATTGTAGCCTGAAAATTGAGATTCATACACTGCTATCTTGACCTACAATGCCTGACAAATTTGATATTATCATTTAATTTTCAGAAGGATCCTATTAGAGCATTGAGGATGACTACGCGGCAAACATTGATGGAGGTTTGGAGGTACCTTTCTAATTTCATGAATGTATTCGTTGATTAAAGCCCATCTTCTTCTTTAACCAATAATGATGCCAAAAGGTTGTTTGGTGTTTTTTGTAGGCTGCTGGCATGCAAACCACTTGATTGCATTGCCATAACAGATCTTCTGAACTTCTTGATTTATTTATGATTTTTTATTTGATTGAAGCAGGGATGGAGGAATGAGGGCACTCTTCACAGGTGTCGGTCCTCGTGTTGGCCGTGCTGGGCCATCTGTTGGGATTGTGGTTTCGTTTTATGAAGTCGCGAAGCATGTTCTACATCACAGATATGCAACTTCAGAGTAAATGGGGATCGGTGTACTTTTACCTTTTTTTTCATTTTTTCACAGAAGCAATGTTCGGTGATGGCACAGGAGCAACACTTTGACATTGGAAAAACAGTCAGCAGTAACTACTGGAATAACATGCACATACAAGCAGAGAAGAAATGCAGTTTAATCATGGTTTTGGTGCTTTTTCTCTAGGCCTGGAAGAGTAGGATAGAATCTTTTCATAATCCAATTTTGTTTTCCAGGCTGTCCATAACTTGTAGGGCTCTAAAGGAGCAGAATTTTTTCTTACTTTTGAGAATTTTCCCTGATCAAAGTTGTTTTTTTATTTATCTGTGGACCTCAGCTTACAAACTCTCTTAACACTTCTTCCGCCAGTTTCTTGCATTTCTTGAATTTAATTCATTAAATCAACACAAATGATTAGGCCTATGAAGTTAAAAAATATTTGTGTCAAAGATGATTTATATATTAAAGGTTAAGTTAATATCTTCTAAGGGATACTAGATTTGGACTATCTTGGTTTTCTCTAAAGGAAACCAAAATTTTGATTTAAGTTTGGTATTCACTAAGGGATTGCCAGATTTGGATTATGCTGGTTACCATTTAAGGAATGGTAGATTTTGATGCTGAACTAGATTCCATTGAAGGATACTAGATTTGATGAAAAGATAATTGTTGAAGATTATCAGAGGAGTTGCCATTGGTTTTAACTAAGGAGCACCAGATTCTTGATAATGATGATGTCCATTGTAGAATATTAGCTTGATAGCTTCAGCAATAAAAGATGAGAATGAAATACCTACTCATGGTAGAATGCTGGAGCAAAAAGAAATCATGTTAAAGGGATGAGATAATATTTATATTGCAATTGTGATAGAAGTAATTTAAAAAGATGAAGAATGAGAAGCAGTGGAGAAATGTTTGCATAAATATCATTCGTCTTCCCTTGATGTTTCCATTTGATTAAAACTTATATCTTAAGCCGATACTGTCCTTTTTGTATAACACGACGATCCAACACTAACGTAGGTTGTGACAAGATTGTAGAAGTCACCGACACTGGTGGATGCTCAGGCGAGACTGTAACCATGGAACCTAAGCATTTCCTGAGATGACTCACATGAAAGACATTATGAATCTGAGACCCAGTAGGCAAGGCAAGTTTATAGGCTACTTCCCCCATTTTTGCTAATACTTGGTGAGGACTAAAGTAACGTGATACCAATTTGATTGATCTTTGAAAGGAAATAGAAGATTGCCGGTATGGTTGCAACTTCAAATAAACACCCCCAATCTTTTTCTTGAGGATATTTTCCCTGGCCTGGTGTTGATCTTCAAAATTAGATCTTGCAATATGAATATTTTACAAATTGATATCAGGTCATTACAGAATCAATTCAGTTGTTGATCGTTTCCTTATCGAAGCTAAACCTGCTACGTATTTCAGTTCGTGCTCTTCAATGCTTGCATGTTTGTAATGTTATTTGATTAGACCATATCACCATGAAGTTAGGGAATCCAATTGATGTAAAAAAAGTTGAAAATATAATCAAAATTGAGAATTCTTTTGAGGCGTAATATTTCTTATGGGAATGAAAATAAGAAAAAAATATTATATTTTAAAATAATTTATTTAGAATGGAAATTTAACTAATACTTGGATAAATACCAAACCAAACTAATTTGAATTGGTGATTTGGTTTTTGAATAATCAATATTATTTATTTATTTATTTATATATATATATAAACACACACACAGAGTACGAATATCTATACAAAATAGCTGATAAATAATAATAATATAAGTATGGAAGAAACTTATGGTTTCACATTTGTACTCATCACCATGGCTAAATTCGTCGCATTTGGCACCCCCAAACCTGATGCAATAAAAGGAGACAAAACCCTACTTTTTTCCAGGACAAAAAACAATCCGGATGGTCGACAGAGATTATCCCTCAACAAATGACTAAATATGGAACTGATCGGATCTTCAAAACATACCAAACACAATTCTTGTTCAAAACTAGAGATTTTCATTTCAGATTACAACGAAAGCAACACAGCATCCAAGATCATGAAGCTCTTGTTTTTGAATCAGTGAATAAGGTATGTGAGCACCAATGCCAGAAGCATCAGAATACAAGCTACTCCTTGATCTATTGTAGTGCCTGTATATAAAAGGAAAAAGGGTGAGTCAATTTTATTTTTTTATTCTCTTAAAAGGGTAGATTTTTATTCAGTTATAAGAAAATAATACTGGGTTTTAAGTTTTTTCTCCATAAGTTTAGCAATTTCATATATATTTGTCCATTCATCTATATGTTGATGAAAGAAGTTGGGAAGAAGAAGGGATAGACTCACCATCGCTCGTGGGTGATGGAGCAGGAGCAGAGGATTGGCCATGAGCCAGAGGCATAAAGATGGCACCGATCATGGCAACAATGGCAGCAAAAACTCCAGATGAAATGTTAGAAACAGCCATTTTCTTCTTTCTTTGTTACTTCCTAAAAAAATCTCCCTCTCTATGAAAAAAATAATCGAGAGGAAGCTGATGGAAATAGAAAGACAGAGAGAAGAAGCAGAGAATATTGGAAAACAATGGTGCTGAATGTGTAGGTGACGAGGGAATATTATTTATACTGAGAGCATGCATGAATCCAGGGGTTGTGCCCATGTTTACATATATTGACCAAGTCTATATATATATATATATATATATATATATATATATATATATATATTTACTAAATTAAGGCCATTAATTTACTAAATTTTACCCTATATTAGAGATATTTTGTTCTAGTTAGACATTTCAACCCTTAAAATAGTGGTTCCCGAGAAATTGTTTTGAAGGAGTCAAGTCTAAAAGGTCCCTTTTGAGTTAGAATTGTCCTCCAAAAAAGCTAACAAATCATTTTAAAACGTAGTAAATTTTTAAATTATTTTTATTGTGGGAAAGATTGAATTATCAACCCGTTGTTCTAATAGACAAGTGTGTCTCACGCGTGATAATGTATTCTAGATTGTGGGAAATTAAATTCTTTGACAATCAAACCTAAATTACTATTTGTTTGGCGTTGTTTCTCCAAGAATCAAGACTTTCATCTAAACAATAACAATAACAACAACATGCATGTTAAAATCAACAACAAACAAGTTAAGACCTTGACACAGCATTTCAAAAATAATTTTGAAAAAAAAATATTTTTTTATATATTTTTAAATCATTTTCATGTGCTAATGTTAAATTTTTTTTTTTTAAAATAAAATATTATTTTAATACATTTCTAAACAAAAAACACTTTAAAAAACAACCACACTCTAATATTATATATTTTAGTATAATATATAATAAATAATATATTTTAGAGAGAGAGAGAGAGCTAATGCCATGTTTTTAGTTATTAAATCTGCACATGATGATCTGTTGACTTGAAACTTGTCTGGACCAAGATTGATGCAGCACTGAGATTGTTCTCAAATTATTTTGTACATTCATCTAGTGAAATTCAATTGATCCTATAAAACCCATGTGAGACTAAATCACATCAACGTTAAGAGAAAAAAAATAAAAAAATATCCTTTTTAAAATTGATCCCTTATCAGGTCTGAGAAACCATGAAGTCACGTTGAATTGCATTTTCTTGATCCAAAGCATCTTGTTCTAGCAAAACAATATCTACCCACCAAACATGGCCTGCATGAAATGAGGGAGGAAAAGAGGATCCTCTTTGTTCTTGTAGATCTGAAATAGTTGTTTAGAGTAGTGAGTAGCAAGTTTTCGGCACAGTTTAACACCTTTCGAGTTGTACGCTTGCAGCTCCAGGACAGATTTCTTTAGATCACCAGAGGGATCTCCATCAATGAGAAACTCAGCCAACTTACTGCCCCTATAAGATTTCTCAACAGGATTAGCAGAATGATCAAAATTTCAAGCAACTTTCACTAATGCATCCTAAGGAAACATAGAGTCTGAGGGGTTATATATATAAGGTGTATTGAATTTTTAGCAGCTCATTGAGACCAAAGGGGGAAGGAAAAAGCACAGGGGAAAAACTTTAAGTAGTCAATGAATAAGAAATCTTGCAGAATTAATGAAATATTGAAGAAGATGCTATGACTTGATGTATGCTATTTTTCATTTCAATCCCTATTTTTTTATTTTTTTAACAAAATTACACTGCATTTTTTTTAAATATATTTATTTGTTTCAATTTTGTTGTTCAATTGGAATTAATTATATATTTTATTTTTCATTTTGATCCTTATTTTCATAATCATAATATATATATATATATATATATATATATATATATATATATATATATTATTTTTTAAATATTGTAGATTTAATAATCATAATAACATAATATAATTAATAATTCAAGTAAATTGAACACTTTTCCAGCAAACTATTTACAATGTCATCATGAACAAAATCTATATGTAAAGGCTTCTGTAATCCCTAACAATTAAAAAAATATGTGAAAACTTCTTTTCTAAATAATTTTTTATTATTGGAGTGCAAATATATAAAACTATTATAATTATACTATTTAAAAATTATATTATTAATTTGATTTTTATAAATAGTTTTTTTATGGGACATGATGTCAGTGGTTTGTATACAATCATTAAAAAAAAAGTATGTGTGGAAAATTTGAAAATTTTTTCTTTTCATTACCCATCCTGCTGCTGCTTTCTTTTCTTTTCATTACCCCAAACCCAACCTGCTGCTTTTCTTTTCATTACCCCAAACCCCCCCCCTCCCCCAGCATTACAGCCTGCATTACCGATTCTCTCTTAATCATTCCTCGTTCCTTTCTAACTCATGGAAACCACTCCGCCATTTGCGACAGACTCGGCCGCTGGAAACCACTCCGCCGCTGCTAAAGTAGGAGGAGTTGCTGGTGGAGTCATCCTTGTGCTTATTCTTGCCATAATTTATCTGATCCTTAGGCGTGGTCGATGCTCCATGAACTGTGACGTGGGAGTGAATGAGGCGTCCCGCAGCGGAGCGGAAGAAGTCTGATGAAACACACGCTCATACACGGCAGCAGCTATGTAAGTTGGATATTGGCCAATATATATATATATTTGTGTGTGTTTATGAATAATATTATTTAAATAATGGTAAATTATTTAAATATCTCAACACCCAATTCTTGATTTTTTTTTATAACCGGGGTATCCGGGCCAGCTTGCGCGCACCACAACTAAATCCTCGGGCTCACTGAACATCCTGCAAACCCAATAAGAGGAAAGGCATCGCGGGGGTGACAGACGTGCCTGATAAGGCTTGAACCTGGGGTGGGAGGACGACAAGCCCCCTCTCTGATCATCAGGCCAAGACCTTGTTGGCTTGAATTTTGTTTTATGGGATATATAAGTATTTGTCTTAATGTTACTGTTCATACTGAAATAAATAATATTTAAGAAATGATTAATTATTGGAATGCCCTCCATTCAATTCTGGAATTTTATCTTTTCCAGGGTATATCAGTATTTAACCGAAATTAAAAGGAAAAAGACCGAAATTAAAAAAAGGCATCGTGGTATATGAAGGAAAAGGCCGAAATTAGAGCATCTCCAGCGGGGAGTGCCATTTTGGAGAGGCAAATCTCCAATATGACACTTTGAATAGTGTAAAAATGACATTTTTGTTGATGTATGCTCCAGTGGTAAAAGCTATTTTGAAGAGCCATTTATTTTTATATTATTTTAAATATAATACAATTATTTTATATGTAGTTTAATTATACAATTAATAGAAATAAGTTATATAATTAAATAATCATTTTTAAAAACCCTCCAACAATATAATTATTAATTTTGTATATAATTTTTTATTCTTGTTGAGATATTTTTAAATAAAAATAAAAATAAATATTTTTGATATAGTTACATTATTTTCTAATATATATATATTGCATTATTTATAATATATTTTTATATTATTTTCTAATATATATATATATATATTGCATTATTTATAATATATTTTACGTTTTGCTCCCGCTGCATGAGCTTTTCTAATATATATATATATATATTGCATTATTTATAATATATTTTATGTTTTGCATGAGCTGCATGAGCTGCTATAAATAGCAGCTCATGCAGGGGGAGGTATTTTTACCTCCCCTTTTGGCACCCCCGCTGGAGTGTCAAAAACTAAACAAAAAAGGCAAACAATTCATTTTTTATTTTTAGCTTTCCACTAGTTGGATTGCCCACACTACGTTGCGGGCGGAACAAATAATCTTTATAATTATTGAGATTAAAATATAATATTTCAGTATGTAAAATTTGATACAATGAAAAAGATCAATATCCTTTATTATAATAATAGTAAATCAAAGTCTTAACTTCTTAAATTATCATCACCATCACTGTCAAAACAATAAACATTATTCAACAAATCTCAGAGAAAAACAAAAAAAATATTAATAAAAAAGCACGTAAGAACAAAAACTAAAATTATTATTATTACTCTTAATATTAATATTATTATTGTTTTAATAACGGGAAGAAAACGAAATTAAATCAAAGGCTTAAAAAAAACCTAAAAACATTAACAAAAGAGCAAATGAAAAAATAAAATAAATGAAAAAAACAATAAAAATTATTGACTGGAAAAAAATTATTTGACCTGAAAATTTATAAAAAAAATATCACACTACGTTGCGGGCTGAGTAAAAAGTTTGTATAACTGTTAAAAGAATAAAAATTATCAAATTATCCTGAGAGAAAAAAACCTAAAAAACATTAAGAAAAGAGTAAGTAAGAGAAAAACATTAAATTATTATTATTATTATTATTATTATTATTATTATTATTATTATGCTAATAATGAAAAAAAATAAAAGACTAAAAAAATCATAAAAACTTTAACAAAAGATCAAACAAAAAAATAAAATAAAAATTATTAGGTAAAAAAAGTCATATGACGTAAAAATAAAAATAAAAAATGAAAAAAAAGCTAAAAGAAATAACAAAAAAAAAATACAAATATCAATTTCCAAATGATCATAGATATAAAATAAAATTTAAGAACTATTTTTTTTGAAAAAATATACCAGCCCAACAAATAAGAAAATAACAAAAATTAAAAATCAAAGCTAAGCACACTTATATATATATGGACAAAAGTAAGGATTATTCTTGAAATAAAAAGAAATAAAGGGATTAAAATAAAAAATTAAAAGTAATAGGGCTGAAATGAATATTAAATATAAAGGGATTAAAATCCAAAATTAAAAGTATAAGGGCCGAAATGAAAACATCGAAGTCTTAACATCTAAGAATATTATTACTATTACAACTAAAATAATAAAAATTATTAAATTATTACGATGAAAAAAATAAAAAACATAAAAAAAAAGAAAGCAAGAAAAAAAAAACTGATATTATTTTTCTTATTGAGTTAATAATGGGAAAAAAATTCAATCAAAGAAACAAAAATATCAATAAATTTTTTTTAAAAAAAAAACATAAGTGAAAAAAACAATTAACGTTAAAATAAATAAATAAAAACGTCAAAATAAATAAACAAATAAAAAAAATCAAAATAAATAAAAATGAAAAAAAAATCATAAGTGAAAAAAAAAAGCAAAAAAGCAAAAAAAAAAACGAAAATCAAATTATAAGTAAAATTTTCGCGCTAGGCAGGGGTCGAACCCCCGCCCTCTTAAGTCACAGGGGCGTCCGTTTGCCAGTGAGCTACATGCCTTTCTTTATCTCATTTTGTGACAGAATTTATAAATAGTATAAAAACAGCGAACCAAATGAAAAAAAAAAAAACACTATTGAAATCCACAGTATTCACTACTTTCACTACTTTTTCTGACCTCTTTTCATGGTATAACTAGCTGGATTGCCCGCACTACGTTGCGGGCACAGTGTGGACAGAACAAATAATCCTAATAACTGTTGAGATTAAGATATAATATTTTAGTATGTAAAATTTGATATAATAAAAAAGATCAACATCTTTTATTATAATAATAGTAAATCAAAGTCTTAACTTCTTAAATTATTATCACCATCACTGTCAAAACAATAAACATTATTTAACAAATCTCAGAGAAAAACCAAAAAAAATTAATAAAAAAGCACGTAAGAATAAAAACCTAAAATTACTATTATTATTCTTAATATTTATATTATTATTGTTTTAATAACGGGAAGAAAACAAAATTAAATCAAAGGCTTAAAAAAACTTTAAGAACATTAACAAAAGAGCAAATGAAAAAATAAAATAAATGAAAAAAACAATAAAAATTATTGACTGGAAAAAAAAATTATTTGACCTGAAAATTTATAAAAAAAATATTACACTACTTTGCGGGCTGAGTAAAAAGTTTGTATAACTATTAAAAGAATAAAAATTATCAAATTATCCCGAGAGAAAAAAAAAACCTAAAAAACATTAACAAAAGAGTAATTAAGAGAAAAATATTATTATTATTATTATTATTATGATTATTATTATTATTATTATTATGCTAATAATGAAAAAAAATAAAAGACTAAAAAAGTCATAAAAACTTTAACAAAAAATCAAACAAAAAAATAAAATAAAAAAATTCAAAAAAGTCATATGACGTAAAAATAAAAAAGGAAAAAGGAAAAAAAACTAAAAGAAATAACAAAAAAAATACAAATATCAATTTCCAAATGATCATAGATATAAAATAAAATTTAAGAACTATTTTTTTTTGAAAAAAATATACCAGCCCAACAAATATGAAAATAAAATAAAAATTAAAAATCAAAGCTAAGCACACTTATATATATATATGGATAAAAGTAAGGATTATTCTTGAAATTAAAAGAAATAAATGGATTAAAATGAAAAATTAAAAGTAATAGGGTTGAAATGAACATTAAATATAAAGGGATTAAAATCCAAAATTAAAAGTATAAGGGCCGAAATGAAAATATCGAAGTCTTAAAATCTAAGAATATTATTACCCTTACAACTAAAACAATAAAAATTATTAAATTATTACGATGAAAAAAATAAAAAACATAAAAAAAGGAAGCAAAGAAAAAAAACTAATATTATTATTCTTATTGAGTTAATAATTGAAAAAAATTCAATCAAAGAAAAGAAAATGTCAATAAATTGTTTTTTTTTAAAACAAAGAAATAAATAAAAAAATTAAATTAAATAAAAATGAAAAAAAAACATAACTGAAAAGATAAGTGAAAAAAAAACGAAATAAGAAAAAACGTCAAAATAAATAAATAATCAAATTAAATAATAATAATAAAAAAACATAACTGGAAAAAAAAAAAAAAAAAAGAGGCAAAGAAAAGAACAATGCGTTAGGCAGGGGTCGAACCCCTGCCAAGCGCGCCTCCCTCTTAAGGCACGCCTGTGCCTCCAGTAAGCCAAAGGTATTTCTCTGTCTTGTTTTGTGAAACAATATATAAATAGTATATTTTCTGTTCAAAAACGAAAAAAAAAAAAAAACACTATAACTCTTAGTTTATTTTATAATATGCCGCGTAGTCGGCTTAATTTCACTATTCAAAATAGTAATTGCACTGTTCCTGCCTCGCGCTGCCCTCTCCCTCCACACCTATAAAAGAAATATACCTCAATCTTACTTCCAGCAGTACTCATTCCCTCTCAATCCTCATTCCTTTCTAATTAATTCAGATATGGAAACCACACCGCCATTTGCGCCAGACTCCGCCGCTGGAAACCACTCCTCCGCTGCTAAAGTAGGAGGAGTTGCTGGTGTCATCCTTGTGCTTATTCTTGCCATAATTTATCTGATCCTTAGGCGCGGTGGATGCTCCATGAATTGTGACGTGAAAGTTAACGAGGCTCCCCGCAGGGAAGCGGAAGAAGTCTGATGAAACACCCGCACATACACGGCAGCAGCTATGTATGTAAGTAGAGCATATTGGCCAATATATATATATATATATATATATATATATATATATATATATATATATGTTTATCTTGCAGCTGCTTTATGATGTATATATGTTTATCTTGCAGGTGGATTGGTCTTCTTTATGATATGATGATGTTAATAATTTGCTGCTGTATCTTCGAGCTTTGCTCCTTCTTTGTGGTTGTACTGTGATGTTTAATGTGATTTCTCGTAATAAAATGTTATGATCTTTTGTCTTTATGATATGTTCCTGTCGTCTCTTCTCTTCATCTTCTTTTATCTATTCTGTCTTGTCTCATAGATCGCTTCATCAGTTTTTTTTTTCTTCTGTTGTTAAGGGATTATTTGATTGTGAGGTAGTTTGGTTGTCAGGTAGGGATTATTAGATTGTGAGGCCGTATGGTTGTCGGGTAGAGTGATTGATATTCTTGGCAGTATCGTTCTCTGTTCTTGGCAGTATCGTTATCTGTTCTTGAAAATATTTTTTATTTAGAAATGTATTAAAATAATATTTTTTTTATTTTTTAAAAATTATTTTTAATATTAATATATGAAAATAATTTAAAAAAATTTAATTTAAAAAAATTGTTTGTAAAATGCAAAGTCAAACCACTATCTTCTCTGGACTGCTGCGTTCATTTGATTTCTTTTCGGGTACAAAATGCTTGTTACCTGCAAAAGTTTCGATCGCCTCATCAGTTTTTTTTTTTTTCTCCTGTGGTGAAGGGTTTATGAGATTGTTGAGGAGTGTATTATTTTAATTTAAAATAAAAAATAAAAATAATTTTTTTAAAATTGTTTTTGAAATGTAAAGTCAAACCAGGCTTATTGCTGATTATACCTCTATCCTCTGGACTGCTGCGTTCATTTGATTTCTTTTCGGGTACAAAACGTTCGTTACTTGCAAAGTTCCGACATCTGATTATTGTCTTTTCTAATTACTAGAATTAAAATTAAAGGGAAAAAAAGTATTTTCAGCTTTATTAAATGATTGCTTGTTCGAGTTCCTCCAATCAAATTCTTAGTTCAAGCTACAAAAATAGTTAGAAATTCATTTCTTTTTTTTAAATGATTTTATTTTATTTTACATGGGAGTTGCTGTGTTGGTTCCTCATTCATGGGCAAAATCAAGGTCATCAGCAATTTTGGAAACTCAGTTGAAACTCGAACATAAAAAAAAAAAAAAAAAAAAGTCCACTTGCAGAATTAAATAATAGGAGAATTTGAGTTACTAATCAAACACAATATATTTTCTATTACTGGTTATAATTGGTTGGATTTTCACTCCGTGTAATAAAAAAAACTTATAAGAAAATTAGTGGGAGGTTTGCGTTTACGCTATTTTTTTTTAACTTGGTTTTTATTATGATTTTTATTTTTACGGTATTATTCAATCCGGTCTCTGATGCCAGTTCAATAGCCCCAATAAACAATTATTTTTCAGCTTAATTACAAAAACCTTGTTTCTTGCAAAGTTCCTACGTCTGATTATTGTCTTTTCTAATTAGTAAAATTAAAATTAAAGGAAAAAAAAGTGTTTTCAGCTTAATTAAAAAAGTTTCTGTCTTGTATCGTCGATCGCTTCATCAGGGTTTTTTTCTTCTTCTATGGTTAAGTTCGGATGGAGAGACATATTTAATATTAAGTTTTTGGAATAATTACCGAAACCAAAATATGTATATCCATAAAAAGTGGCCTGCATGAAATGATTCAAGAGATGTTTGTAAGAGAAGACAGTTGGCCATCATCCCCACCAAACATTTGGAAACTCCCTCAATAACAGAACTGAATAACACTCGTATAATTGCATATCATCAAAGAGGAGTGAAAGTTAATGGAGAAATAAAAACACAGATGAGTGATGCAACAAGATGATACCCAAACACTTTCTCCTATACAAGTCTGAAGCCTCAAACCTAATTAATTAGGACTAAATATGAACATAAATTAGCAAAAGATGGGAGGAGTGGATGTTCCGCTAACACACGCAAACCTATAGAGGCACGGAGACAGAATCTATTCATGCTTACAAGTTATATATACACTTCACAAAAACCAAAAGGATTAACCTGCTAGCAGAGGATGGGGTAACAACAAAATACCACTCTTACCAACTAGACATATTATCCATGTGAGTTCTGTTTCTACCTGTTTCATTGACTCGCCTGGTCGTGAGGGAGGAAAAGAGGATCCTCTTTGTTCTTGTAGATCTGAAATAGTTGTTTAGAGTAGTGAGTAGCAAGTTTTCGGCACAGTTTAACACCTTTCGAGTTGTACGCTTGCAGCTCCAGGACAGATTTCTTTAGATCACCAGAGGGATCTCCATCGATGAGAAACTCAGCCAACTTACTGCCCCTAAAAGATTTCTCAGCAGGATTAGCAGAATGATCAAAATTTCAAGCAACTTTCACTAATGCATCCTAAGGAAACATAGAGTCTGAGGGGTTATATATATAAGGTGTACTGAATTTTTAGCAGCTCATTGAGACCAAAGGGAGAAGGACAAAAGCACAGGGGAAAAACTTTAAATAGTCAATGAATAAGAAATCTTGCAGAATTAATGATATATTGAAGAAGATGCTATGACTTGATATGTGCATGGGATTGTATATAAATCAAGTGGAAAGACTTTTATAAGTGAGTTATTTAAACTGCTGTTGGACAACATAAAAAACAAATTGAAGAATCTAAATTTGTACCTGGGAGCATCAAATTTGCTAAATCCTCGACCATTGTAATGCAATGTTTCCTTGTTACGTTTCTCCTCGTCAGTTTGCTGCCGATAAAGAGCACACACAGCTCTCATACACAGTTCAGGATCTTTACCGAAGTCTGCAAGCATATCTCCCTCAAACTCCCACTTAAACTTATGATCCTTGCTCCTGTGAAATCTAGACAAAATCATCCCAAAGCCAGTGTCGTCATCCGATCCATCATCTGAAAGACCAAAAGCATCATTGCCATCGTTTGATATCTCTTCTGACTCACTTGAAGCATCATCGACATCGGATACATAGGTGTCATCACTAACAATAAATCCATCCAAGCTCCCACCTTCACTTTCTGACCCAGCATCATCAGATTCACTATCTTCAACGTCATCTTTTGTAGGAATTCCTCGATGGTAGTTGGTTTCAGAGGTGTTACTTGAAGAGATGCTTGCCTTAACTTTTCCTTCATCTTTCCTCAATGTTGCTAAACGCTGCCTTGAACGAGTTACAGGACCTTTAACATCCTCACTCTTGGGAGTCACACTATCCAAACTTACCACATGTGGAATTGACTCCTGAAGATGCAGCCTCTTTAGTTTAGATATCGGAGCATTGTCATCTTCCTCACTTTCAGTATCACTGGCAATAACGTTAGCAGGTCTTTTTCTTTTGGGAGTCGAATTATGCGGAACATTATCATAGACAGCATCCACATATTCTTTGTGAATCTGGTTGCAAACTGCCCCCTTTAAACTGATATCTGAAATCTTTTGATTTTTACTATCTAGAGTTCTCTCTAATGGATGATCCATTGAAATGGAAACCTTTCCATCTCCCTGACCATCAGGATTAAATGTTTGGATACCGTTGGTATCAAATTCATCATCACCGTCACCAACGTTGATAACATTTGGAGCAGCACAACAAAAATAACCTGGGGTTGATGGGGCTATCTTTTTTCTTGGGCTTCTTTCTTCTTCAAATGATAAAATCTTTCTAACTTGCCGACCATATTTCCCTTCAGAGTCTAAATAGACACTTGGCTTTCCACAAACAGTGTGGTTATGCATAATGTCATTGAGAGGTGTGCCTACCTCAACAAAAAGAAAGTTCAGTGAAAACTTTCAAAACAAGGAAATAAATAAATGAACATACAAATAAATAAAGCAGCTTTTCGTATGTAATCAAGGAACAGAATAGCATTTTTTTTCTTTTTCCAGATAAGAGAGGCTGTATTCTGGTATGCAAATGAAAAACTTCACTATAAGAAATAAGTTGATATAACCTTTGGGAGTAACAGAATAAAATTGAAACTGAATCAAGAATTCTATGATAAACCTAAGAAATTGATCTGCAGAAACACAGTCACGTCGTTTGTCATAAACAATTCTTACAATGGAAATGGGACTATGCCCTTTCAGAAACTCTCATGGGAAGGTTAAAAACACAGCCAAATTGCATATACGATCAAAAGTTAATTCCTCCACGACATAGCCAAATATATAGATAAAAGACTCAAAAGATCTGGGTTTTATCAAAGATGTATAAATTCACCAACAAGAGAATCTAGCATAATGATTCCATCGGCCAAGATAAAACATACTTTCGATGTTCAAATCACCAATGTCAATGTATAAAAGCCTTTACCTGGAGTATTGCAAGTAGCGTCAGCACCATCTTCACCTACCACGCCGCCATTCAGCTTCAAAGCAGACAACTCCAGTTCCTTATACTTTTCCTTCCAAACTTCAACTTCTCTTGCAGCGTTTTTCTTCTCGAATTCCAAAACTTTATTTTCAATCATCAACTGCATCATCTTATCTTCCTCTTCCTCCGCCGTCAAATCAACCACTCCATCCACCTCTTTAACTTCATCAATATTTGCCCTCGAATCGTTTACTTCATTTGCAAGACCATTTTTTCTCTCTCCAAGTTCCTTAAACTTAGCTTCGAGTTCATGATACTCAATGCTTTTCTTTTGAATCTCCCATTCTAATTCCACTATCCTCTTCTCGAATTCACCGCACTTACAATTCTTCAAGACTTTGATTTCCACTTCCTCTGTACTCACCTCCATGTCTAAAAACAAGAATCCAACACTCAAAAATCAGATACAAGATTGCAGCTTTCCAATTATCTCAATGAGCCCATTTCAAATAACCCTGCATTCAAAATTATCGAACACACCCTCAAAATAACAACAATGAATGAGATTTTTAAAAAAGGAACAATCTTTATCAACAAAAACCAAATAACAAAAGAATTTAAAGAAGACCCCAGGAAAGATAAATTAACTTACCATAAAAACTGGTTGTTAATAATTAGAAAGCTTGAGTCTTGGAAGGTTCCATCTATCTACCTCTAGGGTTCTTCTTGCTTTCATAGATGTTTAGAAAGTGGAAATGTGTAAGACAAGACATGACAAAAAATGATAACTGAGCAGCTCGGTGACGTTAAGGAATCCACGTGTACAATACACAAGTCAAAATACTATTTCCTAAAACGTCTACGGACAAAATACTCGTGCGGGCACGTGGTCATTGTTTGGACAGATGGACCGTTTATTGTTTTAGGGCCTGTTTGGGAGGCGGTTGATTTTGAAATTGTTTTTTTTATTTAAAAATATATCAAAATGATATTTTTTTTATTGTTTAAAAATTATTTTTGATATCAGCACATTAAAATGATTTAAAAACACCAAAAAAATTCATTTAAAATGAAAAAAAATCAAATTTCGAGGAAACGGCGGTACAACCGTCCTCCCAAACAGACTTTTAGAACTTCTTTTAAGTTCAGATAGAGAAACATATTCATGGACTGTTTACAGATGGACCGGGTGTGTTAGTTGAAGTTATTTTTTAAAGTATTTTTTGTTTAAAATATATTAAAATAATATTTTTTTATTTTTTAAAAATTATTTTTAACAGATTTTAAAAACATAAAAAAAATTAATTTTTGGGCTTGCATGTACTAGTCCCAAACACGCCCCAGCGCATCAAGAATGGTTGATGCACTCAGTGCAATATCAGCGGATCTACCATATTATGAGGTTCAAATAACTCATCATTCAAATACAATACTCGAATTTAATATCATATCCCCACCTATTTTTTACATAAATTTTAAAAACATTATTGCTAGACAAATAAATTTAAGTAAATAGTCTATATTCTACAGACATCATTAAATGCATTAAAATTCTTCATTGCAGCTAAATAAAATTAGTCGAGGATAGACGTATGATTGTGGTATCTTCAATATGCTAAGTAAAACATAACTCATGATACAAAATTAATTTATAAAAATAAAATAATTCTTTGGTATCTTCTCTCGAGCAAAATGATAAGATTAAAATATTATAAATACCTCATGAATCATCTAGATAAAGAATTTTGAATCTCTTCATGCTCAACCATATATATATATATATATTTAAAGCATTTTTCTTTTAAAAAATATCATTATTCTATTTTTTTTAATAAATATACTTATTTAATCTTTGAAGAATCCTTTTACTTATCATAAAGAATCTTTTGGGCGTACAAAGCCTTCAACACTAGATCATATCAATTTTGATTACATATGTCAAAAAAAGTGTAGCAAAAACAAGTAGTTAATTAACTTATCCACTCACATAAATTTTATTCTAAACACCTTTGGATTTTTAGGGCATCATTAGTATAAAATTTTTATTCACTCATTTGGTAAAAAATGTTTTTTTTGGTATTATATTGGAAAAAATATATTTTTAATTGTAATATTTACATAGTTATGCATATATATATATATATATATATATATATATATATATTACGATAATTGTTTCCTTAAAATTGCAACTATTGCTTCACCCCCCCTCTAATTATAGTTGCAATATGTAACAAGATCAGTTTAAGGAAAATTAAATTTAGGGTATCAAGGACACAAAAAGCTTGAACTTTGTCAAGGTCTTTGTCAAGGACAAAAAAGCTTGAACTCTTGCTTTAACTCTTGTATTCAAGCTTTTTTGTTCTTGAGACGAAAAAGCGCACACCCCCTAAAACACACCCTTAAAACAACCCCCCCGACGAAATCACATACCTCACTCTTACTTCTTCCAGCGTTACCAATTCACTAATCATTCCTCATTCCTTTCTAATTAATTCAGATATGGAAACCACACCGCCATTTGCGCCAGACTCCGCCGCTGCTAAAGTAGGAGGAGTTGCTGGTGTCATCCTTGTGCTTATTCTTGCCATAATTTATCTGATCCTTAGGCGTGGTCGATGCTCAATGAACTGTGACGTGGGAGTGAATGAGGCGACGTCCCGCAGAGGAGCGGAAGAAGTCTGATGAAGCACACGCACATACACGGGAGCAGCTATGTAAGTTGGATATTGGCCAATATATATATGTTTATCTTGCAGCTGCTTTATGATGTATATATGTTTATCTTGCAGGTGGATTTGTCTTCCTTATGATATGATGATGTTAATAATTTGCTGCTGTATCTTCGAGCTTTGCTCCTTCTTTGTGGTTGTACTGTGATGTTTAATCTGATTTCTCGTAATAAAATGTTATGATCTTTTTGTCTTTATGATATTTTCCTGTCGTCTCCTCTTCATCTTCTTTTATCTATTCTGTCTTGTCTTGTCTTTATGGCTGATTATGAGTTCTATATATATATATATTTGTTTGCGTGAGGCTGTAACAACACCCCCAACCATTTTTCCTTTTTTTTTTTTTTTTTTTTTCTCTCTTTCTCTTCAAACCTATGATTTATATATGGTATAACGTATTTTGATTGATGCCTTTAAATAACTTGAATTTTTTTTTCTTTCTAGAATTAATTTATTTCAATCTCATCATTTGATCAAAAACTCCTGGAATGGAAACCACCAAAATTGGTTACTAATATAACATTTCCTCCTAAAAATTTATAATGTTTTAATATATATATTGAAAAAAGCTTTATAAGATCGCATCTATAAAAGAATTTTATTTTATTTTTTGTTAGACCTACCACCCTCAGACTTTCCCTATACAATATTTTATTTTTTAAACATGCAACTTTATGTTATTGAAAATACTTTTCAATATAATTGTTAATGAGATTGAAATTTTATAGGGAGATTTCAAAAGTTATATTTTTTATAGCGTTCAATAATGCTTATAAGTTACTATTTGATTTTTTTTCTTCTAGTTGATTTAGATTTTTTTCTATTTAGTTTAGATTCTTTTATCCTCCAGCTTTGTTTATAGTTTTTATAAACTTTTTAAAAAGAAAAACAACTGAATATAAAATATTAAATTAGAATTTTCATGTAATATCAGTAGAATTGCATGTTATTAAGTGAATGTTAGGAGTGTGGTTGAGATCATTTTTGAAAATATTTTTTGTTTAAAAATGCATTAAAATATATATTTTTTATTTTTTAAAAATAATTTTTGACATCAACACATAAAAAATATTTTAAAACACCAAAGTTTTAATTTAAAATAATATATATATATATATATATATATATATATATATATATATATATATATATATATATATATATATATATATATTTCAAAAAGACTGCCAAACATATTCCCAAAATCTTACTATCTTTTTTGTGCTGGTAGCTTCCGCATCACCTTCTTTGTTTTTAAGGAGCACATAATATTCTTATGATATTATAAAACTATCACTTTCTTTTTTTCTACTTTCAGTTCACTCCACTCCCCCTCAATTTTTCCCGAGAAACAGACAGAAAAAGTCCAAAAAGATGAGATTTTGGCCACTTCTCAACCGAACCACAAAACGAAACCATCCAAATAAGCCCACAATCCATTCTCTCACGATGACAAGATTCTTCTTTTCTAAATACACAGAGGAATCAGAGCCAAAAGAGTTCATTGATTACTTGGATTCTCTTAAAAACTATGAGAAATTAGGTGTGCCTAAGGATGCTGGCACTGATTCAGATGATGGACTCGATCTGGGTCGGATGCGGAGGCTCATGGATCGGCTTGGTAACCCACAATCCAAATTCAAGGTCCAAGCTCTTATCTTTTTTTCTTTCTGGGTTTCTTTCTTTTAATGTTGTTAGTCAAGTTGTTGTTTTTTCTTAGGCATTGAGTGCGCTTAGCATGGAACTTGATAAAATTATTGTTTTTCTTATCTGTCTTTGCTATTAAGATAGCGTGTTGAGCGTGATTAGTGCGAAACTGGATTATTTACAGGCAGTGCATATTGCTGGGACAAAAGGGAAAGGATCAACAGCTGCATTTCTGTCAAATATTTTGAGGGAAGAAGGGTATTCTGTTGGTTGTTATACTAGGTATGTTTGTGACTTATTTTATGACTTGGTGATCATGTTAAAAAATCACAACCAATCATGTACTGGTTATTGTTTGTTTTAGACTTTCAACGATCATTTTGTTTTTGATGGAGGTTTTCTGTGTTTTTTTGAGCAGTCCACATATGATGAGTATAAGGGAAAGGATTTCATTAGGACAATCAGGCAATCCAGTATCAACAAAGACTTTGAACAAACTTTTTCATATGATCAAACCAAAACTTGATGAGGCGATTCAATTAGAAAATGGGTCTCTGACGCATTTTGAGGTATTGAATTGACTATAGCATTTTTGATTTGAAAGGCCCTTCTCTTTTGATTTCCTTGCCTTTCTAGTCTCTTACCGAGGATACTTTTTTATGCTTCGTGTAACCTTGTTTTGTTTCTTCATTAATGATTTTTTTATTCAACGATTAAAGTTATATTTTGTAGTTTGGTTGTCAGAATTGTAGATATTCCTCCCTGTTTAAAGTTTAGTATTTGAAATTTGATCTTGCAACATTGATCAAATCGTGGGTGGTAATTGCCCTGGATGCGTGTGGACCTTGCTTATTCATAATTCTTTCCATTGTTGATTTGAATGTTACCCTATTTTTCATGAAATCTCTGCATATTAATCCTTGCCTTCTGTATGCTTGTAACCTTTCTCTCTAAATTATTGTTTCCCATTTTTGGCACTCGGCAATGAAAACTTTTCAGGTCCTCACTGCTACAGCACTCACCTTGATGGCAGAAGAGAAAGTTGACATTGCAGTCATTGAGGTTATTTCATTTTTATCCTTCCAGTCTTTACTTGTTGTTTTGTTCCAAAAAATTGTATGCATATTTTTTTGTTAATGTTTGGCACTGTGATATTTGCTTTTCATGTGCTAAATATTTGCATATATGATGTTTTCTATTTCATGCATTTTGAGCTAGTAACTAGTTGTCTTGTTTCTTCTCATTGAAAAACTAATTTATGGCTATACTAAAATAGTTTATTTATCTAACTTTCAATGTAACAGGCTGGTCTAGGGGGTGCAAGAGATGCAACGAATATCCTTTGTAGTTCTGAACTTGCTGCTTCTGTTATAACAACAATTGGCGAGGAGCACTTGGCAGCACTTGGTGGTTCCTTGGAAAGCATTGCTGTGGCAAAGTCAGGAATCATTAAGCATGGTCGCCCAGTTAGGTGATTCTCCTTTAACTATTTTTTTCTATTATTTTTCTCCTCTCATGCTTATATGAAGTACATTCTTAAAAAATAACTGAAGCCATCTACTCTGTATTTCCACTGGATTCTATCTTTTCTTTCACCGCCAAAGTTACCCTTCTCTGCAATATCTGTGAGTCTGTGTCTGTATTTCATAAGGCCTTGATTTAGTCACACAGTATGTCCTGTGTGGATTGATGTTACTAAAACTTGATTGGAAAATAGCAGCCATTGCTGCCCTTGAGGTGGATTGTTAACCATTTTTTATGCTGTGCAAATGAGATTGATACGTCCTTGGAGCTGGCTTTACTCACCTTTCTTTGTGGTATTATAATTTTTTCCACAGCTAAATGTTTTCCATGTACTTCTTTAGTTAGTTTTTGTGGTGAAGATTTAATTAGTGAAAACTGGTGAGAAGAAATAATTCAAACCCCATCTATCACTCTATTCTTTTTTTTTTCTTTTGGATTGAAGAAGAAAGTATTATTAGAGAACATAGAATGGATGAATAAGATATCCTCCAAATAAAATAGAAAAAGAATCAACACTCGAGATAAATGAGTGCCCCAGGCCCTCTGGATATCAATATGAGAAACATCCCTAAAAACCCCACAGGCATTACTTGACAAAGAAACAAGAAATGGTATCCTATCACACAACTGCCCTGAGGAGAAGTTATCCTTGAAGCTAGCTGCCCATCCATCCAGACATATGCACAAAACAATCACATCACATGGTATTAAAGTGAATGGAGTAGTACAGGCATGTTAGCACAACTAGAATTTAGCTGTTTTTCTTACATCTGTAAAGAGTAGTTGCGCTGAATTGATGTCGTGTCCTGCAGTTTTTCCCACCTAATGATGTAACCATCCAATTGTTTCCAAATACATTAATGTTTTTCCATCATTCACATTTTCAAGTGATTTAAATTCTCAGGTGGTTCTAGGTGGTCCTTTTCTTCCACATGTTGATTGTATACTTCGTGATAAAGCTTCGGTGATGTGTTCTCCTGTGGTGTCAGCAACTGATGCTGGAATCAGAACTTCCATTAAAGGCCTCATCATACTTGATGGTAGACCTTGCCAATTGAGCGATATAATGATACAAGTTGAGAGGGATTTTCCACTGGTATTCCTATGAGGCATTAGTCTCTGCTTAGTTTGAACCTTTCTACTTACCTTTAATCATAGCAAATCAGATTTTTGAGTCTCACATTCTACAAATTAATTTTCTGCTCAAATTGGATATTATTTCTGTTATTAATTGCTATGAACTTGTAAACTAATGCAGTTTATTGAGTTATCAGATGTAAAGCTGCGCATGCTTGGAAGGCACCAACTTCACAATGCTTCAACTGCAGCATGCGTGGCGCTCTGCCTTCGTGATCAAGGTCACTTGTGTTTTTTTGCTTGCTCTGTTTGGTTTTAGTGCTAAACAATATTGAACTAGGCGTAAAAGTTTTTGTTCGGTGGCTGTAGAATCATGTTGAGGACTAGACAACGAGTTTGTCGTAATGTGGAATATGCTTACCACTTCTGTCGCATGTCTGTTTGCTACCCTTCCCCATTTCACCGATTCATACCTTATCCCTCTATTAGATGTGCCAGCTCTAAATGATTGGTTGGTGTTTGTTAAGTCAAAATTTCTATTCACTAGTACAACTACTACAAGTCATTATTTCCATTAATGTGTTTCAGGATGTCGAATTTCAGACAAATCTATTAGGGCTGGTTTGGAGAATACATTCTTGCTTGGAAGAAGTCAATTTCTATCATCCAAAGAAGCTGAGGTGCTAGGACTACCTGGAGCGACAATTCTGCTTGATGGAGGTTAATTATCATGTTAAGCAGCTTTCAATACTTGTTATTGCTTTATGCTGCATTTTGTTTTATACTTGTGATGTTCCAGATTGGTAGTTACTCCTATTTTCCTTCTACATATTGTTTTTTGGTCCATTTTTCATTTTGCTGGTTGAGCATGCTTCAAGGAGGTATTTCTCTACAGAGGCCTACTCTTTTGTTAATTGCAATTGTAAATACTCTTTCAGCTCACACTAAAGACTCTGCTAAAGCTTTGGTGGACACAGTACGGATGGCATTTCCAGATGCACGAGTGGCTCTTGTAGTTGCAATGGCAAGTGACAAAGACCATTTAGCTTTTGCGAGAGAATTTTTTTCAGGTATCATCTCCTTTGTATTTTGAGCTTCTTTTGTACCTGCTGTCTATGATCAGTGTGGAGGTGGACAACATGAGAGAAATGAGAACGTGATCTTAGAATGCAGAGAACTTAGGGATTTGTGGAGTTACTAAATCTTGAAATATTCTGGATAGAATTCTAGTTGAGGTTCTCAATGTTGCTACAGGTTTCCCTTAATGATAAGTCATCATATATAATGAACCTAACATGACAGCCACTTTTTTCTTCTTTTTTTTACACACAACAAATGTGAAAAGAACTATTTGTCTGCTATCTTAGATTCTCTATTTCGGATAACCGGTCTTAGTACATGTTTTGTCGAGCAATGCTCGTGAAAAGGTGCAAGCATGAAATTCTTTGGAAGGTCTAACCAGGATTTTCTCGCACTTTTCCAGGTTTGCAATTAGAGGCTGTCTTCCTTACAGAAGCCGACATTGCTGGGGCAAAATCTCGAACAACTTCAGCTTCCTTGTTAAGAGATTACTGGATTCAAGCTTCTGAAGAATTGGGCATCGATACTCTTCATGATGGGACGGAGAAGAACCGAGATTCGTTAGAGGAAAACAAAATCATATTAGTTACTGAGAAATCACCGGAAGTTGCCATAAGGGCTGCAGATGAGACTCTTGGAAGAAGAGCAGGTAACCATTCTAGTGTTATCGTAGTCACAGGATCGTTGCATATTGTCTCATCACTATTAGCTTCTCTGCAATCTGCATAGGTAAAATTGCATGTATTTATTTGTATTTGTTTTGAACTCTTTTTTTTTTTTTTAATGCACAAACATTGGTTGTTTTTCTTTTAGAGGAAATTGATACCAGGAATTCAACCTCCTCATCTTTACAACTTACCCTTATTGAAAGGAGCATGAAAATGCTATATAAACCCTAAATAATCATTATTATAACCATTACCACAGGTATATAACAAATGGTGATTGCTGTAATTTCCTTAGATTGCAACACCAGTGCCAGCTCCTTGTAAGAATTTTCGTTGATAGGCACTAAAATGAGGAGAAAACATAAATCCTTGTGATTTTGAGCAATGAAGGTCCCGTATGTTCCAGACATTCCTGCAGTATGGTGTGGGCCTACGCACAAACAATCACAAATGCATTCGGCCAACCACCTTTATATTCATTTGTCATTTTCTTGAAAGAGTTTTTCAAGCTCAAAATTTTGTTTTCTACTGGCGGCAAACTTTGGGGGCATCTTCATTACACATCTGATTAATAGCCAATCAATGTGTAACAGGGCATGTTCCATGTTTCAGACGGAGGGAATAGGCACAGGCTCAACAACTTATGGCCCATTTTAATAAATCAACCGTTAAAAAACAACTAGAGAGAGACATCGGGCAGGTGGGTAGGCTAAAAAACTTCGCCCCACTTTAATAAAAGAATCTGACGATTTTCAAAAGTGATTTTAAAAAAATTGAATTTTTTTATTTTTATTTTGTACTTTAAATTAAATGATTTTGGTGGTTTTAGATCATTATTATATGATATTGTTAAAAATAATTTTTTTAAAATAAAATAACATCATTTGATGTATCTCTGAATATCAAAAATAATAATAAAATATCATTTTGATATTTTTTAAACAAAATAAAACTTTAAAAAACAACTTCAATCACACTCACGTCTAATTATAAACGGCTACCATTGTCTTCTTGAGACATGATATCCCGTCTAAATTGTTAGGAATTTGCCAATAAATTTGATTCCAATGGTTGACTTTGCACCTCGAGTGAAAAAAATTCACACACGCACGCACGCACTTCTACTATTATTAATTGAAAGTAAAAATAATTTAAAATTAGAAAGAGTGACGAGCTAGAAATGCAATAATCATTTTAACATTTTCTTTTTGTCTGTGTAGTAGTAAATAGCATTCATTTTAATTTTCATTTTAATTTTCATTTCTTGTAGGTAGGACCCCTAGTTTAACGCCTGTCATGTACCAGACAGGGATACACCATTGCTTTCGATCATTTACTGCAATAGCTTTTGAGATAGATACCGGAAGATTTCCTAAATTATAGCAGCAACTGAATTTAATAGAGGGTGGCAAGGGGGAGCTGCACCAAAGTTTGGCCTCCAACGGTTCTTAGCCGGGATGGGGACAGGACGTAGAAAAATGGGGCATAGAAATCTAAATATACAATCTATTGGTGGGTCCCCATTCCGGCCACCCCCGACAGCCACCCGGCCGCACAATCTCCGAGGAACACAGCCCTCGCCACCGTGGAAGACGAGCGGTTTCAAGGGGTGTTCTGTAATGATCATAGGAGTAATGTTTTGCTCAAACATTTCGTGGTGCTAGTAAATGTGGTTTCAGAGTGGAAATGTAAATGAAGCTGTGCTAGGTCCCACCTTATTAATTCTCCTAGCTTTGTCTTCAAATTTTGTCCCACATTACCTTTCCCATTCACATGTTACATGACATGGCAGGCTATAAATGATTAAGAGTTGTGTCTATAATTATGCTATAAGTAGCTCACACACACCCTACGTGCAATGGAAAAAGAAGAGTGATGATGGATGCATTTTTTTTTTTATACGATCAAACTCTATATTCTGTAAAATATATTTTATGAGTCCAGATAAGCGAGTAAAATCTTAATTATTCTAGATTTTTACAAAAAGTACACATCCTGACTCGAACTCTAGACTTATTATACAAATCACAAACCCTTTATCATCACAAACCCTTTATTATTCAAAGTATAGAATGTACAACCTAGCTTTTGGTTGAAATAATTAGGAGCACAAACCTCCTAACCAAACCCAAAATACTTTTAGATCACAAGTATATATGTTTAGTTTATGGTTTTGTAATATTTATAAAAATATAATTTAACTGTCATTATAAAAAGTTGACATGCTTACTAAACAAATATATAAACTTGTATACTAAATATAATTTAATTGTCATTATAAAAAGTTGACATGCTTACTAAACAAATATATAAACTTGTATACTAAATATACATAGAATTTATACTTCTAGTGTAAAATACATAGAATTTATACACCAATTCTAGAGTTTCAATGCCACCACCTTGTTTCGATGTACTTTTAAATGAAATCCAACAAACTAAAAAAATAATACTCAATTATCTATTTGCGAGGACTAAACCTAAACTCTAGATTAAGAGGAAAATAAAGTGCATGAACAAAGCTTAAAACATGAAGGAGTATGCTGGAAAACTAGGTAGAAGAGTAAATGTTCTCACAAAGATTCTACCCATAACAATGTATAAAAAACCAACTAGAAACACTTTTCTTCAACCATTTTTTATAGAGAATTTTAGAAATAAAGGTTTTTCGAGGATAATTTTTTATTCACCTATATTTTTTCAAATCATATTAATATTTTATATCAAAGAGTTTATGTTGGAGATTGACTTTCAATAAAGTTTTAACTCCAAAAATGAGGAGACCCCTTTGTATTTTGTTCTCAAATATGCATATCACCATGATTTAAACAAAATTTCCAAATATCTAGTATAACTAGGCATACTATTGTTCGAATGGCGGGCATTTACAAGAGGAAAGATTCAGAAGGATTTTTGGTAGGCCTTGTCTTTTGGAGTAGCTTAGGGAATTTGGCTCACAAGTAATCGAGTTGTTTTTAATATCAAAACAATGGATTGAGATGCAATTTTTGGCTTGATTCTTCATCATCTATCTTATTTGATAAAGGTTGGTAAGTCTTCTTTTTTTTTATTATTATTAACGTGAATATTCGGATCAGCTTACATATATTTTGACTAATTTCACGGGCCCTGAAATTAACGATTATGTAAGTCTCCAGTGATCATCATATTAACAACCTTGAGGCTCGAACTTGAGATCACAGGGGAGCAAACCCTATAATCCCAAACTAATATACTACAATTGGACTTGTTTTCAATCTTTTCTTATTTTAGTTTTCTTTAAGCTCATTGTGTTTCTCCCAACTATTTTCTTAACCTTCTTTCTTTAATAAATAAATAATTTAATAATTAAAACTCTTGATTTTATCTTGCTTTCCTCATTTTCTCCTGGTTGCTTTTTAGCTCTCGAAGGCGTTTAATGAGTTGCCTGGGTTTAGTTTTTTGTTTTTTGAAGGAAGTGCAACAATAGATGCACATTTATTTTTCATGGCATGAATACATTAATTATAATCATCTTTTAGTGAATATGTTTTTTCATAAATAAGGTCAGAATTTATTAAAAACAATTATGAAAGAAAATGCAAAAAAGCCATTGAGAAGGTAATAATTACTCGAAGCAACTGGAACAGGAAAACACAAACCAATAGAACTATATAACTACATTAGATAAGAAGCTAGGTTGCAAAAGAAAAAAGAAATTAGCTCCTGTCTGATTTTGTATTTTAAAAATATATTTAAATTTTTTATGAATTTTTTAATTTATATTATTTTTTTGGTGTTTTCAGATCATTTTAATATACTAATACAAAAAATAACTGTTTAAAATAAAAAAATATATTATTTTATTACATTTTTAAACAAGAACAAACTTGGATTCAAAGCATTGAATAGCGCAACTAGCTAGACTTATGAAACAGGTGAATTGAAAGTTATTCCAGATTATCAGCCATACAAGGAATCTATTTCCACATCGTTCTCTTGGATTTTACCAAGAACAAAGTATTTAATTATATTCCTCAAGTAGGTGGCTAGAGAATTGAGCATAGAAAAAAAGGGTAAAAACCATTGTTTATTAAATATATCATTTTCTATCCGGTACATGATTTGCAGCTATAAAATCCTCTTTAAATATATGATTTTCTTATTGATGAGAATTTATAAAAATAACAATTATATCAAATAATTTGTTTAGGTAGCAGCTAGAGGTACAGAATTTACAAATCAAGAGCTAATGATTGACTCTTTGATCAAGTATTTGCTTGAAGCTTTTGATGAATGATGATGGCTAGCATCTCCTTTTGGCGCAGGATTCATGATGAAGGACATGATCAGGTCAATGATGTACAGAGGTAGCTGCCTGTGCATGCCGTGTTTTAACTCACTCATAACAATGGCTTCCTAAAAGAATCTCTCTGACATCGGAAAGCTCAGGCCACCTTGGGTCTGTGAGTGTTCATAAAAAACATCAGCAGAATGATTACGTAGCACCAAGAATCCACACTGTTACATAATTTTCACGCTTCTTATATCTTCTGGTTCAGCCCACGAAAATCCCATTTGCACTCTCACTCAAGAAACTAGAGAGAGAGAGGGAGGGAGAGAGAGGGAGAGAGAGAGAGAGAGAGAGCTCTGGTAGTTGAGGATGGTAAATGATGAAAATTGACGGGATAGAGAAAAAGTTTGTATCCATTCGGGAGGAAAATGAATTGATTGTGATGACACCAGTTCATGAATAATGGTAAATGAAACCGCAATCCAATTCTGAATTTGCATTTACTCCTCGCCTACAATCTCTGCCATATCGTATGTGACCCCTCCTCCTCACTCACAGAGAAACACTTTTTTTTTTTTTAAGTTTTTATGCATTCAAATTTAATTTAATTAATACTTCAGCAAGCTATTTATATACTAACATAAGATTGATTTTTTTATTTATAGAAAATTATCATCGATGAGTTTTTTATTAGAAATATCAGATTTCTTGATAATTTAGTGCCGGTTTGATAATGTATTTCAAAAACGTTAATTTAATTTTTTTTTTAATTTTTAGATTATTTTGACATGGTAATATTCAAAATATTTTTTAAAAATAAAACAAAAATTATTCTGATACATTTCTGAATGAAAAAACACTTTAAAAACAATCTCAATCACCCTCCCAAACAAACCTTTTAGTCGGTGAAATCACTTACAAATAAAAATTTTAATACAATATTCTCAAAAATAAATAAATTGGTGATCATTTTTATACCAATCAATTCATAAGTAAATAAATATTACTGATAAATCAATGAAAAAATAACTTTTAATAATGAATAGTATATCACCAATAATATCATCAACATAAAGTTTTTATTGATAATAAATCTTTCAAAAATACAATACTTGAAAAAATGATTAAAAAAACACCCACCTTCATCATAATAGATCATGTATCACCGATGGTATCGCAAACATAAAATCTTTGTACTAAAAACTCTAATGTAATTATTTTCTTAAGAAATGTAAAAATCCGCCATTAAATCTTTCAAGAACATGGTGCTTAAGAAAAATGATAAAAAAAATTAAATATATTTTGGATATAGATAAAGAAAATCAGATCATCATAGTAGGCACGGAGATGCCGTGTCTGGGCATTGAAGGCTAAGTCTCCATCTTTGTAATATATCAAATATTTTTAGCAGACAAGTTGCTGACTTTTGCTCAGTACTCGTCTTCATCACCACCTTCCCCTCCCATTTATTTCTTCCTCTTATTTCTTTTTAGAAGCTCACACTTTGTCGTGTTTAGAAAATGTTCCTGTTAATATTAAAGCTACAGCCAGCCAAACATTTTTATTTTTATTTTTTGAAATTCATTGAAACGATCGTTTGAATTTTGTAATTTCCATTGCCTCCATAACATGGAAGTCAAGCTATTTTTTTTTTTTGGTCAAACCAAGGTATCCCAGGCCTTCGGCCCAGACTAATCCTTCGACCGGGGTGGCAAGGTCTCCCCATGAGGTGCTTTACTGACGAGGAAGAGGGTCGAACCCCCAACCTCGGCAGTGGCAGGAGCGCGCCTAACCGCTCTGCTGCGACCTCATGGGTGGAAGTCAAGCTATTTACAAGTTTTTCTTTAATTTTCCGAGTAATGTTAATTTCACTAAAAATAACTTTCCTAATGGAGCTATCCACTCTCCAGGTTTTTCTTTGTTGTTTTTTTAATTTAATTTTTTAATATTAAGTTGGTTCATACTTGAATCTCATAAACTTTTTATTACATTTTTATGACTTAGGGTTGCAATTTAGGTTGTTTGATTTAAGTTTTTCTTTCTTTCAATTCTATTCTTAAATATTTGATCGATTGAAAATTATGTTTCATAATTTATTTTGGTTTGCGTTTTATGAGCTTATCCTGGTTTCGTGACTTGGGTAACAAGTTTGGCTGATTAACTTGAATGATTTTTTTGTGTTCTTTAATTTAATTTTTTCTTCCTTTGATTTTGGATTAATTGAGAATTAAATTTTATAATTTATTTTTATTTGCTTACTATGAAGTTATCTCGATTTCATGACATAGATTTGATAGGTTAACTCGAGTCGACTTAGTTTTTTAGTTGAATTCTATTTTAAATTTAATTTTTCAACATCGAGTTGATAGAAAATTGAATTTAATATTTTTTATTCTTTTTTATAGGGTTATTAAGTAGTAGATTAGACAAGTCAAGCCAAGTTGATGTGAGTCAATTTAATGTATTGTTGTTTGAATATTTTGTTTTAAAAAAAAATTATTTTGATTTTTGTAGTCAGATTTAGTTATTCTTGGGCTTATCAGATTAACTAAATCACATCATGTTAATTATTATACAGTTTTATTTTTTCTATTAAAAACTATATTTTCCTGCATATATATTTTTATCCGACCTACCCGTGAACGTTGTGCAAGTGCAATTATGTAGCTGTTTTTCTAAAATTTAAACAATGAATGAGTAGTCTATTCACTACGGCTTTGTAAGTTTTTATGTTTATTTTTTACAGTCTTTAAAAATTATATTTTTCAAAACTATATCATATTCAATTCCTATTTTCTTAAATATGTTTATAACACAGTCGTCTAGTCAATGTCACGTATTATTCCATATTACTCCGTTTTTGCTTTTTGAAAAATAGGTAAAAAGAAAAGAGAAGAAGGTACGATGTGAAAATTTGAAGAGAAGAAAAGGCATTTTTAAAAATGATAATATATATTTAACTATTTTTGATACTATAATGATTAACCAATCGGTTATGGTAAGCTATAGTAATGACTAAATGAGTTATAATTAACTAGTTCATAATTAATTAACACGATAATTTGTATTTAACCCAAGAAAGTGCGTGCATGCATGGTTTTTGCTTGCCGTCTAAGAAGGTGTTTGGGAATGCTTTTAGAAAATGTTTATGAAACAAGTTGAAAATTTTTTATTTTTGTTTTTCACTTTAAATTATTGTTTTTGTATTTTTAAATTATTTTGATATGTTGATGTCAAAAATAATTTTAAAAAAAATAAAAACAATATTATTTCGATATATTTCTATTTTTTCTCTCCAAAAACAACTGTAATCACATTCCCAAGCAGACACTAAACTATTAACTTAGCAGCCTCATAATAATACACGTTAAAGTACAACTACAGATTGCTTTCTGTGCCACAGTGAACCAGAGATTTTCATATATTTTGGAAATTCCCTCGACTGTTTGTAAAATAAAAGAGAATATATAGGGTTTGTAAGACACTCTTTTTTTTTTCTTTTTTTTTTTTTGGGGGGGGGGGGGGGTTGGGGCTAGGATAATATATTTCGATTTTCGGCTGGCTTTGCAGCACATATATATATGGCTTTAATTTTCTAATAAAGCCATGGCATTCATGCACGGTTACTTAATTTATTTATTTCCTCAGAAAAGAAGTTATTCCCCTCTTGAAAAAGAGCTTTCACTGCCTTCTCTGCCCCCTGAATTTTAAGGAAAATCTTTTTCACTGTTTGTCCTTTCAATCAAATGAAGATAACATGTATATAGCTGCACAAACATGGAAATAAATAAATAATAGGCTTGATGGTTCTTGTGATTCATCATCTTCCATACATTCTCGTTTCTTCTTCCTCGAAAGATATGACAAACTTGCTTTCTCACCTATTTAGTGAATCTACGTACATTGTATATAGTAATTAAACCACATAAATCCTATGCCTTCATATCCAGCCAGCGTCAGTGTGTTTTAATCCATTTTTATTTTTTACGAGGATAGATTGGACAACAATTCTTGAAATAATTTAAAATAAGAATGGGTATAATGCAATTTTTTAAAATATTAAAGACCAATTTATTACCAACTTCCACTAGTAACTTCATCGATAGTCCTGTTGAGAACAATGTCATGTTATCGTACATCATAAGTTTTTGAATCTCGTTGTAATTTCCTCGATGTTTACCACTGATAACACTATTCTGTTGGTAAAGATGTCGGTAAAATACCGATGGTAATATCCTTTGGTAAATATCAATAAAAATAACGACGATAACATTCCAATGGTCACATTATCAACTAAATTATGTTGGAAAATTTTTGTCAGAATTTTTATATAAATTAGCCAATTTATGATAGTATTGCATGTTCCATCAATTTATGTAAATTATCCTAATTCCCCCCCTTACATATATATATATATAAGGGTTACGATAAGTATTTTTTTTAAAAATAAAACCCGAACTTCAAACATCTTTGATGAGCATGATTGAATCTTAAGTCTCAAGTTGGAAGGCATTTCATATATCAATTCAAAGAAAACAAAACAAGCTTTCCAACCTCTTACAAGTATTTATTATTATTATTATTATTATTATTATTATTATTATTATTATTATTATAAAAAAATGGTGTTGCAATCAATATTAAGACAACGCGTGAGAAATAAATCCATGTACTATGTAGAGGGTCCTTTTGATGCCAGAAAATATAGTTTTAGAGTAACTCAATGACCGGGATGGTTCCATCTTAACCAGTATATAATCGACAAGCCAAGCTCGGCAACCTGACAAGTAGCAGATTAAAAAAATGACTGTCCATATATCATCATTTTAAACCAACCAACGTCTCTCAAGAACCAAGAAACAGACATCAAAATACCGATAAAAAGTATTTTTTTTTTCCTTTTTCATAATGACTGCTAGTATATATAAAATCGTATTCAAACTTTCATACCTCTCCTTATGGGTATATCTCATAGTGTCAAACGATTCCCCTTGCTTGGGTGAAAAGGGCGCATATGAGGGGGTAATTGCTAAAATAAAACAACTAGATTGGTAGGATTGAGTGAAATATAAGGGTTTGAGAGGTTGGGGACATGAAAAACTAGTGAGAGATGTGTAGTAGCAAAACTAGAAGAGACAAGATAAATTCCTGGGATGTCTTGCATAGGCCTTAACAAATTAGGTAATTAATTTTGGCAAGATTTTTTTTTTTTTTTATGTGAGGAAACTCATTCTGAAAAGCGTGTTTTGTGAGCTTAGATGAGAGAATAAAACTCTAATTATCCAAAACTCTTATAATGGGTGTACTTCCTTACTCGAATTCAAGACCTGTTGTGTAGATCGCAAGTTCTCTATCATCACATCACGTCCCATGGGGACATGCAAGATGTTTTCGATTACTTTAAACGTACCCTTCTTTTTGTTAAATTTCACAGGGGATTGAAAATTCTGAAATTTAAAAATTTAGGACCCTGAAGGGCTAGCCATGATAGGGATTTTGGAGAGATGTGGAAACTTGATTAAATTGTGTGTTTTTGATGCTTTAAATGATGTTAGGAATGTTTGGGACTGATTTGAAATGTTGTGATGTGAATTGCTAGAAAGTTAGTTATTGTTGTAATATGTTGGCATGATGTAGACATGGAGTTATATGGGTTTGGGTTAGAAATGATGATGTGATGGCTAAACTTTAATAGTATGGTGATGAAATTATGTTTTATAATGATAAAAAAAGATTTTTCATTAAAAATATAATCCTTTTTCTTTTTAGTTTAAATCATTCTAAATTTTCCATGTATTTTTCCTATTGCTCTAGTTTTTTTTATTCAATGAATTATGCCAATAAAAAAACACAATCTTATCAAGCTTAATCGTGTCTTAATATATTAAGCTTTTTTTTTTAATCGTGTCTTAATATTTAATCATAGTCCCGAGTGGAGAACCTTTTTCAAATTTCATGAAATAATATATTAAGCTCCAAGAATGATCACGAAGCCTTAATTAAAAAAAAAAAAAAAACATTCAATACAGTCTCAACAGCTTTTCATGGACATCCTCATCTTATATAACCCCTCTCTCTCTCACTCTCTCCCCATCTCTCTCTCTCTCTCTCTCAAGGGCATCTCGTCTTCGTTTTCGAGTTTTCAGTCCTTTGGTGGCTGCTTTGCATGCGCTATCTTGGGTTTCTGTGCGCATTTTCTACCCGGCAGCACCCTGAATCCCCGTTAGATCAATCCCCAGAAACAGACGGCAAAAATCAACTTAACTTTCATACAAGAAACTTAAAAGGATGGCAATGATGGTGATAGTTTAGTACCTTTCACATCACCTCTTATATTTACTCCTTTTGGCATCCTTTCCTTAATCTCGACCGCCATCTTATAAAATACAAATACTATACTACTCTCAATTTTCATGGCTGCTATCATCGCCCTCTTATTATTCCACTTCATGACTCTCTTCTTTCCCCTTTAACCCTTCATTTCCCCCCCGTCACTTTCCCTGGAAAATCCGAGAAAACGGAAAGGTTCGTTCAAAATGAGTGAGGGTTTGTCTGATTTCCTTGAAGAGGTACATCCTGAATTTGGCGACACTGCCTTCTATGGAGATGATCTGTTTGCTATTTTTGAGAGTTTAGACAGTGTAGCAGATTTTCCGCCGGTGATTCCATTTGATGAAGCTGTTGCTAGCTCAAAAGAAAGCGAAGAAACGAGGCGGCTAGTCTCACAAAAGTCTTCATCTTCTACTGCTTTGCAAGATATCGACGAGACCAATAACGAGCTCGAAACTTCACCAAAAAGTAAGAAACGAAAGAGTGCAGCTTCAGCAGCAGCCATAGCTTCTTCAGATCAGGATGGAAACCCAGATGGGCAGCACCGTGTATCTCATATTACAGTGGAACGGAACCGGCGAAAGCAAATGAATGAGCACTTGTCTGTGCTAAGGTCCCTCATGCCGTGCTTCTATGTCAAAAGAGTAAGTTTTTTTTTTTTTTCATTTTAGTACTGTTCTTCTCTTTTGATGTTCTGCTTCATCTTCCTTCACTCCTGGTTTTTTAATTTCTATCGTCTTGTTCCACCATGTTTAGGGAGACCAAGCATCAATAATCGGAGGAGTTGTAGATTACATCAATGAGTTGCAACAAGTTCTACAATCTCTCGAATCCAAGAAGCAAAGGAAAGTTTATAGTGAAGTTCTTAGCCCTAGGATTGTTTCAAGTCCAAGACCCTTACCACTTAGCCCTAGAAAACCACCACTGAGTCCTAGACTTAATCTGCCCATTAGCCCAAGAACGCCACAACCATGTAGCTCTTACATGCCAAGACTGCTGCAACAAGGCTACGTTTCTCCTGCCATGGCCAACTCACTCGAACCATCTCCCACTTCATCTTCCTCCTCCTCCATTAATGACAACATTAACGAACTCGTTGCGAATTCTAAGTCTGCAGTTGCGGATGTTGAGGTTAAGTTCTCTGGTCCAAATGTTCTGTTGAAGACTGTATCTCCTCGGATTCCTGGTCAAGCTGTGAAAATAATCTCCGCCCTTGAAGAACTTTCCCTCGAGATTCTAAATGTGAGCATTAGCACAGTAGATCATGAAACTATGCTTAATTCCTTCACAATCAAGGTAAAAGACGTCACCTCCTCCAAATTTGATTTCTCGCACGATTTTAACTTTCATTTGATTTATAAATCCATATTGGTAATGAGAAAGAAAAAAAGAAAATGAGGAATCTATGCACCAAGTAGGCCTTAAATTAGATGTACAAAGACAGAGATACCATTTCCTCTCATCAAGTTTCGTTCTCTGTCTTTGTTAGCGGAAGAAGAGGAAAAACATTTGTGAGCACAAGTACATAGAATGTCATGACCTATGAAATAATTACTATTATCATTTCTGTTTTGGTTTTCTTTTCATATAAATCATTATTTCATGTCCAGTGCTAATACTAAATTACGAACTAAGTACTCCGATCCTCAAAATGGTAGGATTGAATCGAAAAGGACATGACAATTCCCAAATTGATTGTGGGATTTATTTTCGTAAAAATAGTAAATAATTGTTATATATAGTTGTGTAGCAGTAATTTCATGTCCATCTGTGAGAAAGCCCTAATTGTACCATACACTTGTACTGTCTTTGAAGTTGATTATTGCATGTCTCTCGAAATCCACAACATTAACTTAGCTGAAAACTAGGGTATCTTTGCAGGTAGCCCATTTGTCTTCATCCAGCTTCAATTTTGTCTGTCTCTCCTTGACCTAAACTAAACTTGTATTTACAGTAGCAGTAGTTTATTGAAGCTAATGATTGCACGTTACTGCATTTCTTATCAGATTGGAATTGAATGCCAACTCAGTGCTGAGGATCTTGCTCTACAAATCCAGCAAACATTCTGCTAGCTACCGTCGTCCCAACCTAACAGATCTTCATCTCCGATCCTTCTTTAAAAGGAGTTGAGGATGGCATTCCTGCGTAATTAACTAGTGTAATTGTAGCTGGCTAGCTAGGATGACCTTTGTATTACTTGAGTATTCTCAAACTTCATTTATTTCTTTGTATGAATTCAATTTCCATTTCCATTTCACCAATGTCAGATCAAGTTTCTTGTCTTTCTGGTGTCTGTTCACCAATGTCTGCATGCCCTATCTCCTCTTGCCCCTCATGCATGGCAGCAATAATGAAGATTTTTAGTACTCAAATGGTTGGATTTTCTCGAAACAAATATCCAATCGATCCCTAACTTGGATTAATTATTGATTTGCTATATGATTGAATAAGAGGGTGTGAATTTTTAAAATTAAAAAAATAATAATAATCTGGGGGTTTTCATATATCTTACCGGAATTGAAAAGTGTGTATATCGGCCTCCATTTTTTAATTTTTTTTAGATTTATTGGAGGTTTGATAGATGGGCTTTGAGTTATAATACCATGAGAGTACATCAAACTTGAGCTTGGAATAAATAATTTTAACCATTTGAGAGAAGTGTTCGCCTTCTGCATAAAATAATGCACATATATTTATTATTTTTTAACTATATATCTTTTCTTTGAGTTATTTTTTTCTTAAAATTTTTAGTTTTCGGTCCTCCTATTTGAGAGGGAGCAATATCCTTTAGTTAAAACTTAAAACTGAGAGTAGTTTGCAACACTGAGATTTTCGATTTTCAAATTAGAATTCAATTCTTTCATATCCTGAAAAAGGTGGGAACACTTGTTCATATTATCCATTGGTCAATCATTAATGATAGCAAGAGCTTCGTCTATATCTGTGATTTGAAAGAGAAGATTGGAAAATTTCTATTTTTCCTCCATGAAAGGACCACCGTTGCTAGAAAGATGATGATTCACGAAAGCTACGAGGGTTTTTGTCATTTTTCTTTTCTTTTCTTATAATAGATGTAACGAGAGTTCTTTGTTTTATATCAATTTGATATTAATACATAGAAACATAAATGCGGGCAATAATTCAGCTATCCTTTCATTGTTATTAGAAAAACTATATTTAAATTCTTCCACGTACAACGATGATATATATATATATATGACATACTGAAATTCAAATGGCCTAAGGTAGCGGAGAGAAACTTCACCATTGAGTGCTTCGCTATAAATTGGTTCCCTACTATGGCGACCGTGAATGGGATCGACCAATATATAAACCTCATACAAAAAGAGACATAAAATAACATTAATTTACTAGACTTAATTAATTTATCTTGAAAATTGAATCATATATATATATATATATAGCCTTAAAGAACATTAATTAAATCTGCATCCTTTGGTGGCCGAAGGTGTCGACATTCTTATTGTCAACCTATCTAATCTTAGAGTGGGGCGTCACTACCCCTATAGTTTTTTTTTTTTTTTTTTTTGTAATGATTTCATTGGTAGCCCCCCATCTATGACCTTATTAAATATTAACAGATTTGGACAGATTGCTTAGCTTTGGATCCATTTTTTAGGTTAATATATATAGTAAATTTGTAGCATATTATTATCTAGGTAAATCGTAAAAGAAGGCATTACAAGCAGCATCAATGGAGTGGAACAAATTCTTCAAAATTTTCCTAGCAAAAAAGAAAAAAAGGTTAATGCTTGGTATACTCTTTCTTTTGTATATAAAATGTCCATTTACTATTTTTATTTTAATATCAACCATGGACTTTGTAGTTTTATCGTTTTTATATCCTCGTGTATTTGTTAATGTCATTAAAGTTAAAAATTAACACGTCATGTGCCCACAACTATATTATTTCTTCTTACAAATAAGTTATGAATTGAACTTTTTTTTGTTTATTGTTTTTTTATATATAATGCATGTTTGAGAGTGTTGTTGATGTTGTTTCTTAAAATGTTTTTCGTTCAGAAATATATTAAAATAATATCTTTTTTTTAAAATTATTTTTGACATCAGCACGTGAAAATAATATAAGAACACTAAACATTTTTAATTTACAATAAAAAACTAGATAAAGAAATTTATTTTTTAAAAAAAACATTTAAATAATAAATTGATGTTCTAATACAAAAAATAAAAAACATAGATGTTTAACCCTAAAATTATATGTGTCCTTCGAAGTCAAGAAGCGGCATGTTTGAAGGATGGAAACATGAATGGACCACTAGCCCAAACTTAGAGGGCAACACTAAAATTTATTTATTTTTGGAAGTATTATGAAAGATATGAATAGAAAGTACTTTTTTTCTTTTAATCATTTGAGAAAAATAGGTGCTTAGATGTATATTTAATGTTTTTGGGAGCACATCCTATCACTATATAGTTTCAATTTTCAGCTTATCCCATATATTGACAAAAAAAAAAAAAAAAAGGTCAAGAACATGGATCGCATCAAATTAATATGTAGGGCAGTGGTCCCCTATAATCTTAGATAGGGAGATAGGGAGATAGCAGCAGGGGAGCTTGCCAGAAATTTCATGAATGCCTTAATGGATCATGGACCACAGGAAATGGCTTGCTTGCATTTGGAATTAAATTCGAAGGAGAGAATTCATTGTTCTTTGTTCCTATTTGTTTATAAGAACTGCATGTAGTTGTGTTGCTTGATACTGTATTTCAAAAATATTTTTTAAAAAAAATATTTTAAAATTTTTAATATTTTTAGATCATTTTGATGTACTTATATCATTTTTTTTTAATAACAAATAAATTATTTTAATATAATTTTAAATTAAAAATATTTTTAAAAATAACTTCAATAACACTCGACCACGTTGGTGGCTCTAACTAGACACCATTGAGGCTCCCCGAGCTCCAAGCTTGGGCCTTGCCAGGCCTTGAGCTCTAATGGCCAGTCCAAGGGGATAAAAAAAATTGGGTGGGTGTATATGGACCCAGAATCATTTTTTGTCTTGTAAGCTGGAGGTTTACCTCCCTGAAAAAAAAAATGATAGGGTTTTGAAGTATTGGAAACTATATAATTAGTCCCTATGTTGTCAATCTGTTTATAGCTTAGTCCCTATATCGTTCCCATGTTCAATTTGACTCGGAAAAGGGTGTTTTAAAAAAAACATAAAACATAAAAATTAAAGATAGTCAATGTTGGCCTTCTCTGTAATATGTATTTAGTTATTTTTTTATATTGGGAGTAATTGCTTAGTTTTATAAGAGTAAAGGGATTAATTTATAATTAAATATAGATTTAAATTGAGAATAAATTGTATATGAGGTAAGCATATAAAATGAAATATCTTTTTTTAAAAAAAACAATTATTGTAGGTTTTATATAATTTTATTAATCTTATATTTTTCTCATATAGAATCGTAAAAAAGATCAATTTATATATTTAATTAAAATAAAATCGTTGCAAAATATCCAAAAACATTAAAAAAAAAATGAACTAAGTCTTCAGTCATGACTATACGTTCTCTGCGGAAGTTCAATAGTAGCTCTTGTGAACGTCTATGATGATCCAAAAACTCGATTTTTTATTGTCGTAGCAAAATATCCAAAAACAAAACATTGTTATCAGAATAATAAAAATAATATTAATTTGAGTTGACTCATCTAATAATTCATGAATTAACCCCAAACCCATGTCTTTTTTTCCACATTAGTCCCTAGATTCCAGTCCCATTCCTGGGTTAACTCTCACTTGTCGTGCTTTTTCTGCAATCAAACTAAAAAAGGGGGTGTTTGTAATGGATTTTTGCAACGGAAAAAATCCGTTGCAAAGAATTTTGTTTAGCAACGGATTTTCCGTTGCTAAACACATTCCGGGAAAAAAAAAAAAAAACATGGGTTGATTAATTAACATTCCAGAAATCTCGAACATAAAAAATAGTTTTTAAAGAAACACTACCTTGAACCAGAGCCATGATCTATTTGCCAACGGTCTCTCAAATCACGGTGGTCGGAGTCTTCACTCCGATGACTGCAGCTACGTGAAGAAGCGCTTTTCGCAGGAAGCCGAGATCTTTTGGACCAACCTTTCACGGGTTTCTCTTAATGAAGATCTTTTGCCATCTCCATCGATCCCTAGTGTTAGCAGCTCATTTACAGGATTCTCTTGCTCCCATGTCAGCCATTCATAATGGCCGCAAAATGCTATACAAAGATGACTTGCCTCGCCGGAGACTAGCCCGGAGGATGGCCTGAGGACATGAATCCCAAAACTGCAGCAACATTAGGTTGGTTGGGAATCAACTTACATTATTATTTTTCTATTCATGTAACCTGATCTCATCACTTTGACTGCAAGATTGGCAAGTTAGTATGGGTTGGCTAAATTTTTCTACGATCATTTAAAAAATTTAATATTTCTTATATTTTATCCTTTAAAATAAGATTGTTTTAAAATTGAGTTTTGTAATATTCTTTGATTTTATTTCTATTAAATTATCTCTTTCTCATGATTTAGATCATAAAGTTTGGTTGGCTTACTAAGTTTTGTTTTCTGGTATTTATTTAATTGATTTTTCTTTTTTATTTTTATCATTCTATGCTGGATTTGTTTGAGATTGAAATTTAACTTTTTTTTTGTTGACTTATTTTAGTTTGATGACCTTACTTGCTTATTTGGCAAGCTCACTTCAGTTGACTAAAGTGAGTTTTGTTTTTTTAATTTATTGGTTGGATTTTTAGCTTCATCATCTTTTTTTTTCTTTTGATAATCTTTTTTTTTTTTTTTGCAAGATTTCATGATTTTCTTGTTTAAATTATTTAATTTATTGTCGTTATTTATTATTTGTTTAATTTTTTTTTATTGAGTCTAGTTTAAGCCCTAAATCATGTACATTTTTATTTTTTTAAATGTGTTGCATTGTCTGAACATATTCTTATGATCCGTTCAGTTATTAAATATGTAATTGCTATATATCTTTATTTGGATCCATTCAATCAAATATATTTTTTAAAACAAATTATATATATATATATATATATATATATATATATATATATATATTATCATTTAATACTAACCAAACATAAATAGTGATCAAATATGTAATTTATGTTTTACAAAATTAGATTAATGACAACGATTCATTGTCTCTTTATCTTCACACACATTAATTTGGTTCTAAATTTAACACTTTTAAATGGTCGCAAATAAGAAACGTAGAGTCTCCCTAGAACCACAAGCTGTCAACATCTTGCATCCAATCAAAACCACTTACGTGTAACGAACATTATCCAAATATTTCTTACAAAATTTCTTCTCTTCCACTCCATACTTGCCACGTAGTTCCACCATAGATTCCTGCTTCACTTCTCGCCACGTCATCCATTCACTTACATTCCCCTGTCCCACTAACATTTCTTACAAAATTTCTTCTCCTCCCCTGCATACATGCCACGTAGGTCCACCAAAGATTCCTGATTCACCTCTCGCCACGTATAGATTCCTGCTTCACCTCTCGTCAAGTCACCCCTTCACTAGTATCCCCATGTCCCACTAACATACTTGGGTACCCTTGCCGTTGATTAGAATGACCCCAGTTTTCTAGCCGTTGATTATTAGGAAAAGTAATTAGTGGACACCATAATTGACGTGCTTTTGTTAAAAATGGACAGTTTTTGAATACTTCTTGTGTTTCCAACAAGACTTGCCAGTTACTAGACTGGAAGATTTTGTGCCAGTCAACTCTTAGAGGATACTACTGCTCTGTTCACATAGGTAAACTTCGATTTTCATGTCTTAGAATGTTTTGATCCTTGTAGTTTCTTTATGGGATTTCTTGTTTCTTGTGTTTCATCCTCGCATAGTTATTGCAAATTAAAATGTTGCTGCTGTGTTTGACTTTTTCTTTTGGTGATGGTATTGATGATATTTTGCATATATTATCCCTAGAATGCTTAGCCCGGGGGTAAGTGGGGTGTTCTTTGAGGGTTTTTTCTGATGTTTTAACGGTGATTTGGAACATTTTGTTGGAAATTCTTAGACCTTTCAGCTGGGGTTATATATTTCTTGATTTGCATCCGTTTGTGGACTGCTAAATCTGATTGATCGGAATTTTTTGAAGGTTACATAGATGTCAATGGAAATTTAGTTTTTGATGGTTGATATTCTTCTTGATGTTTGTGATCAAAGCAGAACTAGCCATAACGCCTACAAATAATTGGTTGTTTCACTCGAATTGATGGTTTTGTTTTTGTTGAAACTATGCTGGCACCGTATGGTTTTGAGAAATTCGAACAATTTATCGTAAATCAAGGACCTGGGTATTCGATTTATGTGTTTGTGACTGAATTATGTGTTTGTGTGTGTGTTGCAGTGAGTGAAGAAATGAAATCTTACTAAATGCAAAATTTTTGTTTGCAGTGTTTTGGAAGTGAAAAAGTTATAGTACAGTTCCATAATCTTGTAATAATATAACCTGGCATGGGAATTGTAAGCGTTTCGAGCTCAGCTTCCCGGACACCACTAGGATTTAGCACGAAATTTTCAACTTGTAGATCTACGGCAAAGAGGCCATCGATTGTGGCATTCAAAGCAGACAAATCCAACAAAACAGCTTTGGTTGCACCACACGAGAAAATCCCATTGCCCATAGAAACAACAAAGGAGAAGAAGAGACATGGTAAGAGCAAAAAATCTTCTGATCGATTAAAAGCTGTCCGTACTCAAGTTTCTCCGTGCACCTTGGATGTGGATTACAATGAAGCTGCTGCAAAACTTGAAAATATATACAGGCTTAGCCCTGGAACTGATACTTCTGATGTGGAAGATGTAAATGGTGTGATTAGGAGACGTAGGCAACGGAAAAGGAAGACTAGTGAATGTGAGAAGGAAAATGATGGCAGAACTAGCAAAAAAATTGTAAGGAACCCGGCAAAGAGGGCTAAACGATTGAGTCTTCAGAAAAGAATTGCATTGAGGATCAATAGTGATGAAAAATTGGCGAGTTCAGTTGGGAAGAAAAAAGGTCGAAAGAACGAAAATGAAAAGATTGATGAACTTGTGAGGGAGTATTCTTCTTCAACTGATTTGGTCAGCTTGGACTGGAAAAAAATGAAGATCCCCCCAGTCCTTTCTTCATCAGAGCATGTCTGGTTATTTAAGATGATGCAGCCTATGAAAGTGAGCACCAACCTTTTCAACTGATGTCTTTAACTTGTGCAAATAGGTTGTCTTTTTTTTGGCTGCTAGAATGGTAGTTTTCTGGTGCTCAGTTCCATTTCTTTTATATTAGGCATTCCTTCAAGTGAAAGAGCATTTGCAAGAAAATTCGGGGAGAGAACCCACTGAGGGTGAATTAGCTGAGGCAACAAAAATGGATGTGCTCCAAATGAGAAAACAAATAGAGGTTGGTCGAGCTGCGCGGAACAAGCTTATTAAGGTAATGTTTTGTTTTCTACTGGTGGCATTGAAGCAACTCAATTACTGAGAAAACATGGTCTCGCATAGTAATGATAGATTGAAAAAATTACACGGGATTGTAATGCTTGTTGAGTGCCTTTGTTCCCTATCTTCAAGTCAGAAGGCATTGTTAATATCCTTTTTGATGCCTGAGGACTTAATTAATTTGGAGAAGAGAAATTGACAGTAAACTCTCGATGTTGTTGCAGCACAATCTCCGGCTTGTATTGTTCGTGATCAAAAAATATTTTCAAGAATTTGCAAATGGGCCAAGATATCAAGATCTTTGTCAGGCAGGAGTGAAGGGACTTATGACAGCAATTGACCGCTTTGAACCGAAAAGGAGATTCCGGCTCTCTACATATGGGCTGTTTTGGATTAGGCATACCATCATAAGGTCCATGACACTCTCGAGTTTTACACGTGTTTCATTTGGTCTAGAATCGGTAATTTCTTTGTACATAAACTTGGTTTTTTTCCACTCTTAACACCACAATGATTTGCACTTAACCCTTTGGTTCTCCCTGCAAGAATGCACCACATAATTGTTGAAGCTCTTTCCCTCCTTGGAGTGGGGACAGTGGTGCTTTCTTGGTAGGTTAGAAATTCATCATTCAAAGATTCATGGCACTGTAATCAATTTAAAACTGGGAACTAGGCAGTTACCATGCAATGCAAGAAAGGAACATGAGGCTTAGGATAGCACCATAATAGGCATAATATTTGAATTTTCTCTGGCCAGAAATAAGTGCTAATATCGAGCGAAGGAGCAGTGTGTAAGGTAAATATATAGGGAATGTTTTAATTTGCCATGATTCAGTTCTTCTATTTTAAACCTGCATCTAATTTTGCTTTGTTTTGTGAGTGTTGAATGGAAAAGGTTGTATATATTCAATCCAGAACTAGGACTTCCGTTGACTTCAATTTAAACAGCTTGTGTTGGATGCTTGGCGGGAGCATGCTATAACATAAACTTCAACTTGTGCAGATTAGATCAGAGATTCAGAAAGCAAAACTTGAATTGTGGTTTCAACTGAAAAGGAAACCAATGGAGGAAGAGATTATCGAAAAAGTCGGGATCTCCATTGAAAGGTACCGCGAAGTGATGAGGGCCTCAAAACCTGTTTTGTCTCTCCATTCAAGACACAAAACAACGCAAGAAGAGTTGATTAGTGGAGTTGCTGATGTCGATGGAGGTGATGACCGGAGGCAATCAGCTCTTCTAAGGCTTGCTCTTGATGATGTGGTAAGCACTCATTTTTTCTTTTCTTAGAGTTTGCATTGCTTTCTCTCCTTAATTGTTTACCTTTGTTTGAATCTTATCAGGATCAAAATCCATCTACAAATAGTTCTGTTGAGAAACTTTCTTTTCACTGGCATTATTGTTTCCTTGATCTTTCAACTTGCATTTTCTACCAAAAGAATTATAATTTACATCATATAGAATCAGATTTAATTCTTAATGTTCTTGCACTTTATAGAAGGGCTTCTGGGAGTATCACTTATTTGAAAGGGCCTATAAAGCAGAAAGTTTAACTAGCTTGCATGGTTTCTTTGTATTGTTAGTTTCAATTCTTTTTCAGAAACAAATATCTAATCTCTGAAAATCCTCTCCAGATCGATTCTTTAAAGCCAAAGGAGAGCTTGGTGGTCCGTCAGAGATTCGGGCTGGATGGTAAAGGGGATAGAACATTAGGAGAGATCGCTGGGAACTTAAATATCTCAAGAGAAATGGTCCGTAAGCACGAAGTTAAAGCCCTCATGAAGCTCAAGCATCCAACGAGAGTGGATTATCTTCGCCGCCATGTTGTCTGAATTGATCTGCATCATAGGATGTCTCTGCTTCTCGACGACTCCTCGTCGCCAGCCGTTGCTGTATACTAATATGATCTGTATCATAGACATTTTTTAACCGCATGAAAATAGACAAGATCTCATGTCATGTGATATATATATTCTTACAGAATTTGTGATTTCAAATCACCACATATACATGTAATCTTGTCTCTCCTATATAATACAATATGTCTTACACAGTTGACAAATCTACTCAAACCTTTAGGACAATATACCGTATTATGTTCGTATAAACCTGAACTGCAATGTACAAAGATCTTTGGCTCTATGGTTAGATGGTGTAACTCCAATCACTCACAGCCATGGATGGTCCAGGCCAGGCACCTTAATAGACTGCTAGGTGAGCAATCCAGCCGAAAGCAAACCTGGTGCAGATTGCTGGCAACTTATCCAAAATCTGAAGATTTTATGTGTGCTGTGTGCATGTTCAGTTGACCGTTAGTTCAGCCACAGTCTGATCTGGAGAAACTCACCCCAATAATCCAGTTCATTAAAAGAATTCATGTCTAGAAAAGTTGTCAGAGCCATATATTTTTTTGTATCTTTCAGCAGAATTCCTTGTTGGCAAACTTGCCACAGGTTATCACTTCAGAGTTTAGCTCATCTTTTGAGCAGGCATTACAAGATCTATTGTAAAGATATGGTAGAATGGTTCCAAGGGCTTTGTCAGAGTGAGCACATGACAGTTTGTTGGGTCTGTTGGGAGTTGGGAAGGGAAAACCCCAAAAGAAAAAGATTGTGGAAAAACTCAATCTAGCCCTCAATGTATTACCATATTACTAATCAAGTCCTAAATCTTTTGATTTTTATCAAATTTCCCGATAACATAATCAAAATTAGACAATATCACCACTGGGTCCTTCAAGAAGGAGTCATAAAGTTTTTGATTTTATCATTTTTTCCCTTAAATTAAACATCACTACTCAATCCATTAAAAAAGATGGAGCAAAATTGATAGAATTAAAAGGTTTATGACTCGATTGATAATGAGGTAATATGTTAAGGGTAAATTGAGTTTTTTTCCAAAAATATTTAAGCTGAAAATGGTTTAGTGATGGGGTAGTATTTTCTTTACAGACCTCGGACAATGAATGACTCTTGCCAAGTTATCATGGCTTCAACTACTTGTCATGCATTTCTGTGTTGATAGGAAAAGTTGGATGAGCCCCATGAAAATCGGCAGCATTGAACAGCTCTGGATAACATGAATATGATTATTTACAAATTAAATATAAACTCTTTAATCTTGAGATGGGAACCATCCATCATATTGCAGTTTTCCCCTCAAAATTCCCAGAAGCATTTCAAGAACAATTCTCTTGAAGTTGAAGGCAGTGCCTGCCTCATGCTCCTACTCAAATGAGTAAGCCAAAAAGAAGGATTGATCTTTGAGAAGATTAGTTTTGTCAATTAATTCCATTGGCAAAGAAACTAAACAAAACCCTGCACAAATTTCAGAAGCCAAACAACCACAAACAAATACAGAAGGAAACAATCAACAAAATTAAGTAAAAAAACTGTTTTAAAACCATTATAAGTTAATCCTCAACTAGAAGTAGAAGTCCTAGACTTCACTTTGCTATGCAATTTTCCTTTTTCAGCAAACCCCTCGCGGTGTTTCATTATCCAAAACCTCTCTATTTCTTCTGCTTTTCGGCCTGGAATCCTTCCAGCTATCAAATCCCACCTGCAAATTGGTCCCAGTTTATGATATTAAGAATCAATCACTGCAAGCTTCAACAGGACTCTATACATAAGTTAATGTGCATTGTTGAAAGACGAACAAATCTTGAGTATGAAAAGGTAAAATGCTGGGAATTTTTGCCTGCAAGAAAGTGCAGAACCCATCTTTTTGTTAATCCACCAGTTGGCCTGGTCTGGCCATTGAATGACTAGCTGTCTAAGGATAGGGGCATCCATCCATAAATGCTACACTAGCAGAATGAATTCATTTTTGCAGTACACAGTCATAATTAATGAGAAAAATCGTTTTTGGTAGGAGCAAACTAGAACACTATTCTTCTGCATAAACCACCCTTTGAGGGCCAAAACGATAGACTAATAATTGATTGCTGAAATACCAAAAAGATAAACTAATTGAAGATAATAGAAAAGATAGCCATCAGCAGAATGTGTTGGCATACCTTTCACCAACAAGCCTATACATTCTGTAAATGAGGTCTTCCTCTTGCTCACTCATGTTTATAAACTCCCATTCAATACTACTGACCTCTGCATAATAAAGAGCATGAAGAAATTAACAGGGTACGTATAGACTCTACAAAGAAAGGCACCTGTAAAACAAGAGAATTAACAGCTTTAAGGGCTAGAAAAAAGCTTAAATCGAGAGCTTTTTACCGGAAATATATAAAAAATCAACTAACCTTCAGACTCAGAACTGATAATTTTCTGGTGTTTCCGGCGGCGGCGGCGGTCCATACTTTCCATCCACAGAAACAGAGTGGGGGGGGTGGGGGATAGAGAGCTAGAGCTGGTAGTTTTGCCAAAGTTGATGAGTTGCTACTCGATGCAAAGTGAGTTCCGAACCCGAGTCCAGAAGACTAGATTTATGTTGAAGTAAATACCACGTCTGCTTCCCAACCAACCAAGAAAATTTCTGTTTGTTGACTTTTAGGCATGCAGTGGACCTGAAGACTTGTAGTTGACAACCTAAAATAAATAGAGCGATCGTCTTTCAAAATTGGAGGGGAAGAGGGAGGGGGTATTTTAGGAACTTTGCCCTTTCAAATCATTTATACTTATCGTAATTAACATGTTGGCAAACTATTGCTGATAATCAACTACTAATGTTGATAGGTCAACTTGGAATACCGTGAATCCACAATCCAATTCTAGCTGGGTTCTGTAAATAAAAATTAAACGGGTTGACTCAGTTAAACTTAAACAAGATTGACAGATCGGTTTATGATCTAATCGATATGATCGAAATCTGATTTAATTTTATTTTTTTTAAATATTCTTAAAACACATCGTTCTAACTTTTTCTAAAAATATCTTAACCTGGATTGGCCAAAAATTTAGTTTCGTGTAAGCAATGACAACAAAAGAATCTAAGGACAAAAAATGAACAATTACTCTGTTTTTATGCATAGAAAGATGAAATATAATGAACAATTACTTTGTTTTTATCCATAGAAAGATGAAATATAGGACATGAAATAGTGTTTGTGCAAAACGATAAATGGATCAGCACTGATCAGTCCCATTATTTATTTTATGTTTCTTTTGTATTTCTTGTAAGAGTCTAAGATAACAGGGTTTTACTCGTTTATTTGGATACACAAAATACGTTTTTCGAGGAATGAATTTTCCTCGAATCCAATTTTTTTTTTGTCATTTGCCACTGCATGAGGAGTACAATCATTCTAGTGCATGTTTAGAAGAGTGATTAAGGTTGATTTTTAAAATGTTTTTTGTTCCAAAAAAAATATCAAAATGATATTTTTTTTAAAAAAATATTTTTAATATCAGTTCATCAAATTTTTAATCTAAAGTAAAATAAAAAAATAAAATTATTTTTTTAAAAAACACTTTTAAAACACAGTATCAAACCCGACTAAAAGAAAAAATACTTAAAATAAACAAGATGCATGTCCATGACCTAAAATTGTGGAGGATGTAGCGTGCCATGAACACCAGATGTCTGAGGTTTTTGACATTGATGGTCCTCCCAGGCCCTCTATTTTTTTTCAATTTGACCCTTACCCTACAACCCTTGCATTTTCAGATTTTCAGCCACACACCCATTTCTTTATATCCATGTGGCCACCTGTGGCAGGCACAGAATAAACATGGTTAGATAGAGAGAGCACGTGTGGCCACGGGTCAAAATTGTGGGTGCTTCTTTGTCAAAAATTAAAGTAAAAGATTTAAAATGAAAAACAAATGAAACTATGGACCACGTAAAAATGTGCTTTACCCCATTGGTACATGGGGTTAGATTTTGCTAGACCTACAAATAGGTAGATAGAGCGGTGCTCTAGGGAGACCTGATAAACAAAATATTCTTAAACAAATAAATCCAACAAAATATAAATATATCCCTTTACTTTTCTAGTAACTATCTCCAATATATATATATATAATATTGTATTTTAAAAGTGTTTTTTTTTTAAATAAATTTATTTTATTTTAAATTAAAATTAAAATATCATTTTGATGTATTTCTGAATAAATTTTTTTTTAAAAGACTACCACCACCAATCCCTCAAACTGAAGCAAAAGTTCAAAGTTCAAACAAATCGAAACCCAAGAAAAGAAAGTGGTCCAACCTAACATTTTGGTTGACACAAGTTTTTGTCCAATTCTTATGTACCATGATTTGAATAAACTAGTTTGTCTTAGTGGCAAGCACGGCTCAGACACACATGGGACGTGGGAAGGTAATGTGAGTGTAGAGATTCGTGACAAGAGAATCAAACCCATCTTTCAAAACATCTCTCTACCGAGTGTGTGTTTGGCCCAAGAATTTTAATTTCTTCTTACGTAGAATTATTTCTTTTTTATTGTTAGAAGATTTACTAGTATTTTGGAATTTGGAAGGCATGGGGTAGGTACATTGTATAGTTAATGAATCAATGTTAATGTATTTTTAATTGGGTCATATATAATCAATTCTCTCCTCTTTTTTATGAAACCTAGCTACGATCTGGTCCTCGAGTTCGCCCGATGGGTTGTTCCGGTTTTCTTACTGTAGTAGGGTTTGGTTGGCTTCCTTTATTTTTACTATTTAGATTGGTTAAAAGATAATCATTAGAACATTAAAAGTAAGTGTAAAATGAACCGTTCAATTTTGATCACAGCCAGCGGTTTTTCGTCTAACTCTGTGGATCTGTTTTGAACCGGAAAAATTGTTAGATCTATAATACTGTTGACTCGAGAATGATTGACCTGATGACTGGATGGACTGGTGACCAATAAAATATTTATCGGAAGGGATAAAAGGGTTGAGAACAAATCTATTTATATATTTAATCAAATAATTATTTAATAAACCAATAACTTTCAATCAGGTCCATCACTCACCAATGTACCTTAATATTAATCAAGTAATTGACCATTTTTTTTAATATTCTGATTTTCGCAAAATTTCTTCAAGGATGCAAAGAAGACCCATGTGTTATATTTGTGCTAAAACTCTATTTTAGATTGTATTTTAAAAGTGTTTTTAAAAAGAATTTAATTATTTTATTTTATTTTATTAATATTTTTAGATTATTTTATGTGTTGATATCAAAAATATTTTTTTTAAAAAAATATATTATTTTGATATGTTTTCTGAACGAAAAATATTTTCAAAAACAATCTCAACTACATTACCAAACAATCACTTAACACATAATTTCATATTCATAAAACTTGAGATAAATTCCTTTTCTGAGATATATTTAAATCTTTACTCGAATAATTTTAAGGTCACATCACTGTATCGTATTTGTATATTTAGAAAATTTAATAAAAAATATTAATATTTAAACTTTTTTAACCACCAATCCAACCCTTTAATGCTAAAATCCTTTCCATTTTATTAAAACTTGAATTAATTGAACTGGGCAAATGATGCAAAAAAGAAAAAAAAATATTTATCATACAAGAAAATATATTTAAGTTTTTAGTACAAAAGGTATTGAAAACCACTAATTATACTTAAATGGACCCTTTCAATTTTCCATTGAACCTCAATTTGAGTTTTGTAATTGATCATAAAAGAGGCTATATGTATCTATGTCTAATAATATAGTTTATAAAAAATCTATAAGAATTTTGAACAAATGAAAAAAAAAATTGTTTGCTCTTATTTTTTTTACTAAGTTTATGAAAAGTATTTATTTTATAAGTTTTCTTGTCTCTGGTTTTGAAAAATAAACACAATAATTTAATTTATATTTACATTTAAAATCATTATATTTTTTTAAATAACATAATAAATAGAATCTAACTTCCTTGTAGTATTCTTAAATTAAACAATCTTTATAATGTTTTAACAATTAAACAAATATTATAATAAAAATAAACATGTCACAATAGCGTGTGGCATCAACATTTACCATAAATATTCAGCCTCCACATGCATTTTGGACTATCATCTATAATCAACGGACCTTAATATTATTCAGATAATTTATGCTTTTAAATCATCTATTTTTTAAAATTAATTTCTGAACGTGTTTAATATTTTTCAAATGAAATAAACCTATATATATATATATAAACTTGAAAGACATTCCTTTTCATTATTATTTTTATGATAGAGATATTTTTGAATTACTGTGCACGTTAATTGATATTTTTGTTGGATAATTTTAAAAGAATTTAATATATGCGAATGAGGAATTTCATTTATAATATTTAATTAATTGTTAAAATATTAAATAGAATGGAATCTCTGAAGTCTTGACCAATTGCAGTGTATCTGACCAGTCTTTCCTCGCACCCATTTTTCATATCAGAGAAAAAAACAAGTACATGATGGGACCACTTCATCTTTACCAATTCATAGCCTATCTACTTCACAATAATTTATTATTTAATCCTGGTGTTTGTTGCTTTAAATGTCTAAAAATATATTAAAATATTTTTTAAAATTTTATTTTATTTTTATGTCAGTATATTCAAATCATAAAAAAAAAAATTAAATATCTTTTCACGTAAAATATATTTTTAAAAACAGAAACTACCACATTTTCAAGCACTAAAAGTGTAAGACACTAAACAAGATCGAATAAGAGATTTTGTTCAATGAATTCTGTGATTGTGTCAATGTAAAGTGAAATTAAGTGAATAATTGTATTTGAAATTGTTTTTTAAAGTGTTTTTTTTTTTAAATTATTAAAATAATAATTTTTTATACCTTTTTCTCGCATCACTAGATGGAACCCATAAGCTCAGCAAGAAAGATTCAAACTGAAGTGACAATTCTTTCCCTACCAGCTGGCCGATTGCTGCCAAATATTATAGATATTAGCTGTAAAGTGACTCTAAAGTCTCAATCTGCCCTATTTTTTATTTTTTATTTTTTAATTATATCTTCCATTTTGGATGAGGAGGATGGATAGATAAGGATGAGTAACATTCTCCAAAGTCCTGCCTGTTGCCCGTTATAGAAATAATAATAAAAAATAAAATTGTAAAAGAATTCAGTGCTCAATTTTCATGGAAAAACAATAAGTGTTATGAAATTGACACAAAACATACATTGATTAGGTTATAACTAATCAGGAAAATTTATCAGCTGATTGTGAAATGGGGTTGACTAGTCAATTTCTACAATAACAGCACACTGGATTTTTGTTTCTTTGTTTGTTTTCAACATATAGTCTTTTTTTTAGTCTTTTATAAGATTTAATTTTATATAATATACAAAATATTAAAGTAAACGAAAAAAATCACGAAAAAAAAAGGGTTGAATTTCTCATTTTATTACCGAATATTTTTTACCCTAATACAATTTGACTCTTTAAAAGATTTTACAACTCTTTAGATAAATCAAATCTAATCAATGTAAAATAGTATGAAATAGAAAATCAAGTTAAAAAGGATAAATCGGCTTAAACAATCCAAAATCATGGCAGCTGAATTCCATTTTTTTATTAAAGATTTTACAACTCTTCAAATAGGTTAAAAGTGATCGATCATAAGTTAGAAAGATGATATAAAACATAAAAAATAAGCTAACAAAATACTTAAATAAAATCTTTTAGGCTTTACTGAACAGCTTTTAGATCTCAAATCATCTAGGATAATTCTAAACTATGAAAAAATATTTAATGTATTCTGCATGATCTATTCAATTCAACTCCATAGACTCACCTACGTAAAAGTAACAGACACAATCATTTCTTGGGCATCACCCTTGGTCCAGCCTTCGGTGTTAGGTTCATGCTAGTTTCGTAGATGGCTGACATCAGTAAGCTTGCATCGAGCTAGGTTCATGCTAGTTTACTCTTACCTCTTAAATTGATTTTATTAAACTTGACCTAGATAATAAACCAGTTGAGCTACTGTGCATTTCATTGGTTCAACCAATGGGTTACTGGTCAGACCAAGTTGTTTGGATTATATATTTGTGTGTGTGTGTGTGTGTGGCTACACTCCTAGCTTAAGCAAGAAACAGTGCAAAAGTAACCATCTAACAGGTGATTTTGTGGTTAGAGCTTGATACTAAAAGGTTTGTTTCCCTGTAATTTCAAGTTTGAGTCATATGATTATTAATATCATGGTCACTAAAGGTTTAAATGATCATTAATTTCAGGGCTCGTGAGATTAATTAAGGTGTACGAAAATTGATTTAGACACTTGCATTAATAAAAAAAGAACGTGAAGGGGAAATGAATCATTTTTTTATAATCAAGGTGGTCGGGTCAGTTTACGCGCATCACAACTAATCCGGATCCACTGAACACCCTGTAAGCCCAGTGGACAGGTAAGACACCGCGGAGGTAACAAGCATGCACAAAGAGGATCGAACTCAGGTGCAGAATAAGGGAACAATTCCTTGCCCCCGCTAGGCCACGACCTTGTCATTTTACTAGATGAAGAAATCAAACTCAAGATTGCGATTTTGACCGAATCTCTTATGTATTTGGTCTTCAACATGAACCTGAATCGATAAGTGATTGCGTTACTGAGTTTTCTTTTTTTTATAACCAGAGTGTTAGGGCCAGCTTACGCGCACCACAACTAATCCTCAGATACACTGAACACCCTGTAAGCCTAGTGGGCAGGTAAGACACTGTGAGGGTGACATACACGTACAAAGAGAATCAAATCCGGGTGCAGAAAAAGGGAACAAGTCTCTTCTCCCGCTAGGTCACAACCTCAAGTACTTGCATTACCGAGTTTCAATTGAATCAATCGATAAAAACACAATTATGATAGGTATTTAGGAGTGTAGTGATCGTTTTTAGTGTTTTTAACCTCAAAACAGATTAAAATAGTATTTTTTATTTCTTAAAAAATGTTTTTAATATCAATATATTAAAACAAGAATCAAAATTTTGGCATATGCTATCCCACACCTACCCCTCGATTAGTCTTCGATTCCTGCGCCTACGTATAATCCAAGCAAAAGCAGCAAAGCACTCTCTTCTCCGATGCTTCTCATCAACATCATATCAAACCCTAGCAACAATCTCTTTCTTGGGCTACAAAATTCCTCCACGAGTATTTTCCCAGGTTTATGGCAGGCAGATCACGTAAACTGATCCTGTTGTCTAATCATATCATATGATTTCATTTCTTTGCATGGCAAGCTGGAAAAGATACAGGTGATTGCTGCACTGATAGTGACCTGGTCTAGTTTAGTAAAAATCTTGCATCCTACCCTCCATCAATTGGTGAACCATATAAATTGCTCAATCTTAAGGGTGTTCAGAAGATTAAAAAATTCTGTAATTTTTTATTATTAATGTCAAACTATGAATTATATATATATATATATATATATATATATATATATATATATATTAAAAGTAACTCCAAAAATAGGACAACAATTAATCCATGCCTTGGTAAGTTGCAAATTTTGAAACTCGGGTGATGACTTGTGCTTTTCTTCATTAGCTTTTGTCACTTTTTCGTGAATTAGATTGCTATCACAATCCTCAGCCTTTTTGATATTTTTCTTTAAGCATTCGTGTAATCTTTTAATTTCTAACAATCGTGGGTGATGACTCCCAATGAAAGTTCATGATGAAAGATTGTAAACGGATCATAAACACAAGAAATAGTATATCTTGTATCATAAAGAGAGTTTCTCTATTTGATGCTAAAAACCAGCTGTTCATGATTGAGAAATTATAATTATAAATATTACCGCACAAAACAAAAATCTGATCAAGTTTTAGAAACCAAATGATAAGGAATATGCAATTAAGAAACATTAAAAATCACAAGGACTTGCACTAGCAACTTGGAAAAGGGACAGAATGTCCATCAGAGCCCACCATTTATCTCTTCTTCCCACCACCTTCACCCCGGCCCTGAATTCCCTGAAGGAATTGAACTATTTACTGTCCAAAAATTGGAGTTTGATGGTATAATTTCAGATCATGGACAGCAAAAATGGTTGTGCAAAGCAATTAACTGCAACCAGTCTGTGTTTTGTAAACCAGGTTGCAAACATAGATTCTGGACTCTGTCGAACATTCAACTACTAGAACTATTTAAGGGTGGATTTAGAATAATTTATAGTACTTTTTTTTTTTTAATTTCTCTTAAAAGCAACCACAAAAAATACATTTCACTCAACAGATGCATGGTTTGATTCCAAGTAAAGTTCTTCTCTTGCTCTACGAGCCATCGCTGTAAGAGTATAGGAATAAAATAACTATTTTTTTTATAATCATGGTGTCTGGGTTAATTTACACGCTTCATAATTAATTCTCGAACCATTGAACATCCTGCAAGCCCAATGAGTAGGTAAAACACCGCAAGGATGACAAACGTGCATAATGAGACTTGAACCAGGAAGGGACCCCATCTGCTAAAATAGCTTTCTTTATTCCAGCTAGAAGATGTCTGGATGCAGAACATTTTTGGAAAATCAAAGGTTCTTAATAAGTTCATGCATATCAGTATTCTCTAGGAATAGATGTAGCAGGAGCCCTATCAGAATTGAGTAAGCTATCATTGAAATCCTATGTTTTCCCTCAATTGATAAGTTAATCCTCTTTTAGTTTTAAGAAAACCGAGCCATAAGTTTGTTTACTAGATATGGGAGATGCGCTGCGCCTAGCAGTGGGGGTCATGGGATAACTTTCTTTGGTTTTTTCCTTTCCCTGCATGTGCGATCTACAATTAAATATAAATATTCTACTAAAGTAACCTGATATATAAAATCTTCATGATTCTGTTGCAGGCAATGCAACTTCTGTTGCTTCTTAAAGCAGCTCCCATGTAATGCCAAGATGCTATAATATTGTCTATTCTGTTTCGTTTGGTGCTTCGTTTTTTTAATTGGAATGAAATGTTTCGGTTTTGGAGTGTTTCGGTGCGCTATTTTAGGGTTGTACTGTTTATATATATATATATATATATATATAATTAAATATATTAATTAAAAAAATTTAGTTCAAATCCAAAAATAAAATTATTTAGAATTGTGCAATTTAATCTAAAAACGACACTATAAAATAATTTTTCTAAACAAAATTATGAACATGTATAATATTACGAAAATATCATCATTAATCTCGCAAGGTCTTACATTCTTTGATTACTCTGAAATTTTAATATATATATATATATGTCAAGAGACTCCTCATAAAATTTTATCGCAATCTAACGGTCGGATTAAGAAATATGATTGATATTGTAAAATTATTTATTATTTAAAAAAAATACTATTTGGCTGAAACAGAATAGATAGAACGAAACCGGAACGTTCCAGACGAAAATTTGGATAGAATTTCCGGAACGGAACGAAATTTTAAGCAAGGTAAAAACTATACCGTTTTATCTTGTTTTTTTTAACAGGTACGAAACGAAACAAAATTAACAACAGTGATAATACTCTTAAGCAAAATATCATTTTATCAAGTTAAAAAAACTGACAGTGGAACTCAAAATATTATTATTTTTTGTCTCCAGATTAACTTTCTGAAAGAACAGAGAAAGTATTGTAGAAGAATTGACAGAGCAGAGAAAGTATTGCAGAAGAATGTATCAACCCTTTAAGGTTGGATTCGGTGTATTTATAGTCATCATACAAAGCCATGCAAATCTGCAATAAGTTATACATATCACTTGCCTAATTTATAGCCTAGACGTTAGCTAAGGGATATATTCAATCTGCCTAAATTATAGCTATACAGCTTGTCAATATCTTGAATACAATCTGTCAATATCTTGAATCCTATCACTTTCTGTAGGGTCATCAGGAAGAAAAGCACAGCAGAGTTCTCATATGTTCCTTACATCATTGCACTGCTAAACTGTCTCATTTACAAAAGGTATGGATGGCCGGTCAAGAGCTACGGATGGGAAAACTTCCCTGTGGTCACCATCAATGGTTTAGGGATTCTTTCCGAGCTTTCCTTCATGCTCATATTTGTATGGTTCACTTCAGCTAAAGGAAAGGCAAGCTATTTGAACTTCATCTGTCAAACTATTGGAGAAATATTTTGACCATATACAGTATCCTAGCAGTCTAGCATAATATAAACACATTCAAACATTCAATAACTAAGCTCTCATCCCCTTCAAGCCCTTTGGTAAAACAAATATTTGCTCAAGCTTTCATTTTAATAGATAATCTAAACATAAAATTGCAGAAAGAAGTTATAAACACAGAGCGTAGAATACATGTCATTCAACCTCTCGTTTTTCTCATTCCCTGGATGTTCTCTTTGGATGGTACATGGACTACTGAGCCATGATCTCTTTCTCACTGTTTGTACAATTATTCAATCCTAACTTTGTGACAACAAGAACTTTCCAGCAGTTCATGCACTCTTGGATTTTCTTTAACTTAAATTCTTGGATTTTGGCAGTTCCCAAATCTTGTTGGCAGCCCCTTAGGGATCTTCCAAATAGTGTTGTACTGCAAGTACAGAAAATGAGGAATCATGGAAGAACCAGGCAAATGGGATCTAGAAAGGAGTGAAGAGAAATCCAAACAGCCGCAGCTAGTGATTAACGACAGTAATAATGACAAAAGTTAACAAAATTACACTAGAAAATGAGATTTGTTTTGTGTGCATATCCTCCATTAGATCTCTAAAATGAATTTTCACTCCTAACAAAGTATGATTCCATGCACGCGCACACACACACACAGTTTGCTACAAACAAAACTTAAACATATTTGCTTGTTTGTGACAGGGTGTATTTCATTGCAAATAATCTTTCCTGAACTTCAGAGAGGCAGTAAGAGCTGGTGAAGTTAAAAAAAGGGAGCTCTGGCGGTGACAGATGTTTATGATATATAAAATTAACTAATGTTGTAAAATTAATAAAATACCATGAAGAAAAGAAAAAAAAGAAGTATGGTAGCTTCTCATGTCAAGACTAAAATGTATCTGATGTACCACTATAATAGACAGTTGTTTTCCACAAATGAGTGCAAATAAAGGAGCAGCATTGTCCAGTGAGTTCTTAATGAAAAATCGAGCCTGCTGATGCAACAAACTAGATTCATTCATTGAATTTATGATGCATGAAAACAATAATCCTCTGTTATTGAAAGAGAAACAGAGTTCTTCCATCAAGGGAAAAGAAATTGCGTTTGCGGTAAGATGTTCCAAAGTGCTATAAATTACAGTATAATGTGGATGGGTTCTATCTTCGATTAGAAACACATGGAGTCCAGGGTTTATCTTAATACAACAACAGCCAGGATCCATTTTCACATTCAAGTCTCTCAATCCATTTCTCACATTCAGCTTCTCCGCCAATTTCCCAATGCTGCATATAAGTTAGATAAAATGAAATGAGCTGACCCAACTAAATGGGCCGGCCCATCCAAGTTGGGCCAAAAGGCCCAACTCTGCTGGACTCGGGCTAGGCCGAGAGGAGGTCCAACCCAAGTCCAGCTTTAATATTTGATAAGTGAAACGGTGCGCTGCACTATTCATGTCTTCTTAAAACGTGAACAGTGCAACGCTACTGTTCACGTGAATTAATTCACGTGAACAGTAGCGTCCAACAGATGGTGATGAGAGGCTCAACGGCCAACGCCGATGGATAGAGGAGGCCGAGGTGGTTCTTCCTGTGGTGATGGCGTCAAAAATGGTGGCCTGTGATGGCCGGGAGGAGTGTCGGAAGTTGCCGCTGTGGAGAGAAAGAGAGTTGCCGCTATGTTGAGAGAGAGACCGTCAGTGGTGTGTCTGCGATTAGTGTTCTCCCTGAGAGAGAAACTGTCATCATGGTTCCCGCCGTGGTTCAGTTACTGTTCTCAAGGATTGAAACGCGGGAAAAGCATGAAGCTCCTGCTTCTTAAGAAAAGCAGTTTCGATCGATTTTTGTGGTGGGACCCACAACAATTTAATCTGCGTTTTCTCGTTACCAAACGCCACAAAACTGCTTTTTGCTCGAATCTCGGTTTTGATCGCAATACCAAATGGCCACCCTATCACCCACTTCCATCTCTTTCCAAAACTAACAAGCAGTGAGAATGGCTACCCATATGACAATATCTAGTGCATTTGCAATTGCTTCCAGTACTTCGCCTGCTCGATCCTGAAGATTCACCACACATGCAAGTGTTCTAAATTTGGAGTTACTCCATAATATTCATCCATCGAGTAGAAGAATCTCATCCCTTCGTTGACTAGGGTAGCACAACCACAAGCAGATAAAATTCCCAACAAAAGAAGGTCCGTTAGGGACTACGTTTTGCTCTCACATGTTCTTAAACAGCATCACTGCTTCAGAACCAAGTCCATGACGTTCACATACATTAAAAAGGCTATCCACAGAGCTAGACTGGGCCAAAGAGATCAATGACAAAGAATTTGGAGCATCAAACATGCACCCACATTTAGAATACATATCTACAGCAGAAGTTACGACCTTAGTAAAAGTAAGGAAAGTGGCTCATTGAACTTGCCCCATCACAACCACCACAAATCATGGCGTTCCATGAAAATTAAAGTTCAGTCAGGCATTTTATCGAACAGTTGCGAGCAAAGTCTAGTTGGCCAATTTTGGCTGGCTAGTGCATTGCGAATTTTGTGAATAACCATATGAGAGTAATGGGTTTTCGGTGTTTGGTAATGGTTCATGTAGTTTTTCAAGTGATTGTCCTTCCATATTCAAAGGAAAGTATGTGATCGGATTTTTGAACGGAAAAGAAGGGATGCAAACTCTTTAGGGAGTTAATTACTCTGACTTAGTCTCTGTAGTTTAGAACCGGTTAATTAGTCCTCTTGTTTCATAAAATGTAATTTGATCCCTTTATTTTAAATTTGTTAGCTAATCAGTCCTTTTTCAAATTAAAGGACACAAATGTAATGTTTTAGATTGAGGTGCAATGTACTTCTTGAGCTGTCGAGAAACATTTTTAAGTTATTTGTAGTTAGATGGGATCGAGCACAGACTAATTGCATCTCAAGGATGGCGTATGCCTTTTTCTTTAATTATATTTTCTGTATTGAATCTTATGATGCCATACAACATTTGATCAATTTGAAACTTGTTTTTGTTCATATGCTTAGTAACTAAAAAAAATAAAAATAGAAGGGTTTTTACTTTACTCTTTCTAATACAACACTATTCAATGATATAATATTGTTTTTATATATATAATTTAAATTTCATTTTTTTATTGATTGACAATTAAATTTTATGATTTGTTTCGATTTACTTTCTATAAAATTATTTTTATCTTAGGACTTGGATCATGAGATTAATAGATTAATCCATCTTAACTCATTTTTTTCCCCTGTAATTACATCTCTTACCATATTGATTGAGAATCAAAATATATAATTTGTTTTAATTTGTTTTCTATTGGATTTTATTCATTTATTTACCCTGGTAACAAATTTTATAATTTAATATAACAACATCGTTAGCAGACAATCCATTTATCATTTATTGATTATAAAAAAGAGCTAGCTTCTTGGAAATAAATTATTAGCAGACAACTTGCTTCTTTTGTAACATTCATGGATGATTGCCGTTTATAATTTAATAAAACAACATCTCTTTTTTTTTTGGAAAATTTTAATAAAACAACATCGTTAGCAGACAATCCATTTATCATTTATTGATTATAAAAAAGAGCTAGCTTCTTGGAAATAAATTATTAGCAGACAACTTGCTTCTTTTGTAACATTCATGGATGATTGCCGATGAGTGCCTGAGCATCAAGAACTTCGTCAGCACGATGGCAGATACACAAATTCATAATGCATTTGCAATGACCCCGTGGTGTACAGTCCTTCACCGTTTTGCACGGAATACTTATATCCCTTCCTTCTGCTCCAAATTGTTTTCCTGGTTTAATCAAATCACAAAACCAGGAAACAGAAAATGAGTTACAAACCAGTCATCAGTCGAGATCAAACCTAGCTATATTGATCTCGAATTAATATCGTTTCAGTATTTGTTTTAACAGGATAATATCATTTTGAATAACTAAAATAAATCAATAAATAGAACACCAGTGGATCGAGTTCTTTCGGGAAAGAAGTTCGATCGATATGCATGCATGCTATCTTATATATTACTTGATGAGGATTATCAGAGAAAAGAAGGGAGCTATATATATACCAGCAGCAAAAACCAAGAGCACTATGAAGAAAGCCATCTTCATGGAAGATTTTTCCATATCTTCTGGTTTGGTTAATCGATCCTTGAGATAAATGCTCGATAATGGGTGTGTTCACTTTGTTTTCGATGGGAGTCTATGAAGATTATTTAGGCTTCTATTATATATATATACACAGGACTGAAACAATATTGTCATTAATTTTGGAGATTGCAAATCTGCTACCCAGATTTTGTTTAATTACAAATGAGCTGCATAGTGCCAAAAAATAAGAGATATGGTATTAAAAATGAATCTAAGTCTATTCTATTTTGATCATGCTCGGATCACTTGTGAAACGGATGTCTCTGAAAAAAGGGGATAAATCTTGCATGGAGGGATAGATTGACATGGAGGATGGAGCACCTTGCTTATTATTCTTATATAAATATTTTTATTTTATTATATTTTAAGAGTTTTTTAATTTTTGAGGAATTTTGAGTAAGCTCAATGCATAATATGAGAAAAAAAGGGTAATTTTTTTTATCTTACACTTGGATTTTCCTTGATTGTTATGAAATCTAAGTATAGAGAAATAAATCAATTTAGGTCAATTACGTCTAGAATCAAATGGAATATTTTCTTTCAGAAATTATCATAGTTGTCTCTATAATTCTCTCTACCGTGAATATATATATATATATATATATATATATTGCTATCCAACAACTTCTTGACTAAATATGCTAATAGTGGTATATAGTCTTATGAATACACAGTATTGAAACAATAAAATTAATTGGAATTTGAATTCAGAAGCAAAATATTAAGATACATGCAGTGTATGATAAAACGAAAACTATATATTCAACTTTTTATATTTTAATCTGTTCCTTTCATCTAATTCAAATAATTAAAATTAAAATTAATAGTGAAATTCTAAAACATGAAATTAGAAGGATCCAAACCCAGAAATACGTGTGAGAATATAGCTAAATATATCATGGAGGGATAAGTCACTTACCTTATATAGTGTTGATAATTATTTACATCAAAACCATATTGGTTTCTCATATATAGTGTTGATAATTATTTACATCGAAACCATATTACGGTTTCTCATACTATCAATATTTATTTACTTACACCCAAGCAGCGGATCTGTCTTGTTTGTGTTAAGAAATCATCTCATCTAAAAATTTAAGTTTATAGGTGAGGTCTTATATTATTCTCTAACATACATCTCAAGTGAAAGGTTTTTGGGCTTGAAACTTGCACACAGACTCACTCTATCTTTTGCTTGATTTTAATCAAATAAAATGGGGGTGATGAGATTTGAACTCGTGACTGTTGGATCAATAAGGCTCTGGTAAAGGAAAGACTTAACCTAGGCAGAAAGCAACTAAACAAATATTTACACACATTCAAAATTTAAATTTAATAAATATTTAAAGCTAATTACTTGGTTTGGTAGTCCATACTTTTGTTTGATTAGTAACTCGGATTCTCCGATTATATTTTGTGTTTTATTTAACTCTGCAATTGGACTGTTTTTTTGGTCGAGTTTCAACTTTCAATTGAGTTTCCAAAAAAAAAATTAAAAAAAAAACTACCCTACAGAAAATTTTGAATCACATAAATGATAATAAAATAGAACTTCTATTTTGTCCGAAAAATTGTGATCTCAACCAAATGTTTGTCAAAAAAACAAATCTCTCTTTTTGTTTTTCGAGAATGTTTTGCGTAGGAAAATTATTAAAAGTAGTAAGTGTTTGTTAAGAAAACCAGTGAAATCTGGACGATAAATTTGCAAAATTGTTTTTGCAGGCTGTATTAAGAGTATAGTATATAGATATTTTTATTTTATTATTTTTTAAGATTTTTTTGAGATTTTTTATGAATTTCGAGTAAGTTCAATGCATAATATGACAAAAAAAGGGTAATTTTTTTCATCTAACACTAAGATTCTCCTTGATTGTTATATAGAGAAACAATTCAATTTAGGTCAATTAGGTCTAGAATCAAATGGAATATTTCTTTCAGAAATTATCATAGTTGTCTCTATAATTCTCTCTACCGTGAATATATATATATATATATATATATATATATATATATATATATATATATATATATATATTCACGGTAGAGAGAATTATATATGTTAATATATATATATCCAACAACTTCTTGACTAAATATGTTAATATTGGTATATAGTCTTATGAATACACAGTATTGAAACAATAAAATTAATTGGAATTTGAATTCAGAAGCAAAATATTAAGATACATGCAGTGTATGGTAAAACGAAAACTATATGTTCAACTTTTTATATTTTAATCTGTTCCTTTCATCTAATTCAAATAATTAAAATTAAAATTAATAGTGAAATTCTAAAACATGAAATTAGAAGGATCCAAACCCAGAAATACGTGTGAGAATATAGCTAAATATAACATGGAGGGATAAGTCACTTACCTTATATAGTGTTGATAACTATTTACATCGAAACCATGCATATTATTTATTTATTTACACCCAAGCAGTGGATCCTGTCTTGTTTGAAGCTGAGTTTTCCTAGAACAGGTACAAAAACAGCACCACTCAGCTTTGATTTTTGAAGTTGTGTGTGGCCGAAATCGGCTTTCAAGTGTCTAGGTAGGGGGTATGATAGAATATCTTCGTGGAGTTCATGATTAGGTCAAGAACGAGACCATTAACAGTAACGTAAAATAAAAGGCATTAACAAGGATGATGGTTGAAGATAAAAAAAGAAAGAAAAAAACAGAAGAAGAAGCCCGATCGAGTCGACTGGTTTGGGGATATTTTGCGTATTTTAGTAAAACTTTGGCTATAATATGTGAACGACGTAAATTACCCTAATAAGAGTTAAGAATATATCCTAACTTGGGTTGAATGCTTGAAATAGATGACAATTTAATATAAAAACATGTGTTCATCAATTCAAATACCTCATCATCAACATCTAACGATAAGAGTTGAGACTGGATACTAACATATGTTGAGTGCTAGAAATATTTGAACACTTGTACAAACACAAATATTAAAAAAAAAAAAAAAAAAAAAAACATGTATTCATCAGTTCAAATACATGATCATCAGCATTAGAGAATAAGAGTCGAGAACAAGTTCCAATCTAAATTGAGTTATCAAAATAGATGATAATTCATATAAAACAAATATGTATTTACCAATTCAAATATTTGATCATTAACATTCAAATATAGGAGTCAAAAATAGATCTTAACCTAGGTTGATTGCTCAAAATAGATAACAACTATAATCATTAACATCCAAGGATAAAGACCTAATAACAAGTCCGAACCAAAGCTTTAAGACTTTAAATTGATTGAAAGTTTTTATTTCAACACAAACATCATCACATACAAACACTCATTTCATTTCTCTACCCTTTTGGTTTGGGTGCAGTGATGGGAGAAAAAAAATTAATTTTTATTTTTTATTTTTATTTTAAATTATACATTTTTAGTTTTTTTAGATTATTTTCATACGATACGATGATGTCAAAAATAATTTTAAAAAATAAAAATCAATAATTTTAATATATTTTTAAATAAAAAATATATTAAAAAACAAACTCAATTACAGTTGGGTTGCTGTCAAAGGCTGAACATTTAGCAGTGATTATGGTGATTATAAAAAGAAAAGAAAAAAAGCTGTCATCGATAGTGATATTTATTGCATTTCCACTTCTTTTTCCTTTTTTTCTTTTTTAGAAAATTTCAGAGTATACATTCGAAATGGCCCAAAGTGCTCAACTGTGGTCACTTTAAAAGTGATGCCGCTACAAGAAAGGCAATTATAAGTTAATAAATTGCGGTTGTTTCTATCCATGCCAGCTATTTTATCACACTAATTATTATTATTATTTTAAACTAAAAATGTATTAGAGAGAACGAGCTGATTAGCCCGCTTCGCTGGGCATTTTTATCTATGTAGAAAATTAATTGATTTTATAAATGTTGTATTTTGTTATTTGAATATTTAATTAGTATAATTGTAATTAATAAAATCTGTTAAAAATGGTTTTTTTCAACCAAAATGTGATTGAATATTGTTATTGCTAAAAAACTTTTGATAAAATTTGTTAGAAAATTTGCTAAGAAGGTGAAATCACTTATCAGAAATTTGTTGTCACGAATACTCTGGTTAAAAAAACAAAACAACAAAAGAAACCCTGTTAAAAAAGAACAACTGAGTTGGACAGTAAAAAATCAAAAATACATGTGAAAAAAAGGTCACCGTTTCTTAAAAGAAAAAAACAAAGGGTCTAAAATATAAATTTAAATTCAAAGCCAAAGTTTTTTTTATAAGATTTATTCATCATATTATTATATTAAATATCTTTAAGAATACCAATATTAATTTTATTTTTTAAGAAATTGTAGGTCATTTTTTCTCTCTCTATCTATCTCTTTTTAGGCGATGATATTAAATAAATATTAAACACATATACTTAGTCTCACATACTAAATAGTGTGATCGAAATGGGAAGTGATTTTTATAGTTTTTTAATTGTAGATAACCTATATAAATTTGAAGAAAAAAAAATATGAGTTGCCTGTTTTCCCCAGTAATATTAGATATGACACATTATAAATACAAATATTGAAAAGTTTAAAAAAAAAGAAATAGAATTTTTTTGCGTGCTATAATTATTTATTTGCCGTCTAAAAAGAACAATGTAATCGAAATAGAAAGTGCCTTGTATATTTTTTAATTGTAGATAATGTAGGCAAATTTGTTTACCTTTTGTTTTTTTTAGTTGTATTTTTTCCCGGGTAATATTAGATCTTAAATATTAAAAATTGAATTTGTTTTTTTTTTAAGAAATAAACTTGAACAAAAGAGCACAAACTTAAAATTCACAGCAAATTTTTATTTTATTTTATAAGATTTATTTATCATATTATTATATTAAATGTATTTAAGAATGCTGATATAAATTTTTTTCCTGCAAAAAAGCCGAGGTCATTTTTTTTTTGTCTTTATATATTTTTAGGCGATAATATGCAATAAATATTAAAACATATAATAATGACTTGTTTGTTGTTTTAAAGGAACAGTGTAATCGAGACAAAAATGACTTGTATCATTTTTTAATTGTAGATAACCAAGGTAAATTTGTCTATTTTTTGTTCTTGAATTGTCTTCTATCCCCAGTAATATTATTTTTTTCCTGAAAAAAAGCCGAGGTCATTGTTTTTTTCTCTTTATATATTTTTAGGCGATAATATGCAATAAATATTAAAACATATAATAATGACTTGTTTGCCGTTTTAAAGAAACAGTGTAATCGAGACAAAAAGTGACTTGTATCGTTTTTTAATTATAGATAACCTAGGTAAATTTGTTTATTTTTTGTTCTTTAATTGTATTTTATCCCCAGTAATATTAGATACAAAATGACTATTGTTATTATTGTAAAAACAATTAAAATTATCAAATTATCCCGAAAGAAAAAACACTCAAAAACATTAACAAAAGAGTAAGCAAGAAAAAGAATATATTATTATTATTATTATTATTATTATTATTATTATTATTATTATTATTATTATTATGTTAATGATGAATAAAGAATAGAAATAAATAGAAAAAAAAAATCATACTAACTTTTTTTAAAAAAAAACATAATTATCAGGGGGAAAAATTCATCTAACTTGAAAATAATAACAATAAAACCAATAAAAAAATAAAAGAAAGAGCACATAAAAAAATATAATAGATGATAAAACAAAACAAAAAATTATTAGCTGAAAAAATCATTTACTTTGAAAATTTCAAAAAAATATATGTTCTACGTTGCGGGCTAAGTAAACAATTTTTATAGGATTTGCTGGATGCAAATAAAAATATAAATTTTATTTATGCGCAATTTAATATAATAAAATAGCTTAACACCCCCTAGCATAACAATAGCAAAATAAAAGTTTGAAAATCTAAAATTATCAATGCACGCGTAAACTATCATTGATACCCTAGTTTTAAAAATTAATAAGAATAAGAATAATAAAAAATAAAAAAGGGAAAGCAACTTTTACAGACAAACATTTTCAAAATCAGTATTGTAGAAGCAAAAAACAAAAACATGGTAGTTTAAAAAAATAAGATTAATAAGAATAATAATAAAAAGAAAAAGTAATTTTAATTAAATTACGTAAAAAAAAAAAGGAAAGCAATTTTTACAGACAGATATTTTCAAAATCAGTATTGTAAAAGGAAAAAACAAAAACATGGTAGTTTAAAAAAATAAGATTAATAAGAATAATAATAAAAAGAAAAAGGGAAAGCAACTGTCCCAATAGTTGCTTTCCCAAAAACAAAAAAACATAATTAATAAGAATAATAATAAAAAGAAAAAGTAATTTTAATTAAATTACGTAAAAAAAATGTATTTCAGAAAAGAAAAGAAAAAACAAATTGAAATTTGTTGGCTGAGGGGTTTGAACCCTGCGCCACAGGCAAAGATAATTTTTTTTAAAAATTTTTATAAGATTTATTTCTTGTGTTATTATATTAAATGTATTTAAGAATACTGATATTAAATTTCTTTTGTAAAAAAATCGTAGATAATTTTTTTCTCTATATATACATTCTTAGACGATAATATTCAATAAATATTAGAACATATAATTAGTTTAACGTACTTTAATTTGACATAAATATACAAATATATATCATGAATTTGACATACTTTACATAATATATGTGATTTTAAGAACAAAATTTAAGCAAATCAAATTAAATAATTGAAAACATAACCTGAAATAAAAAGAAATGGGACCGAAATGAAAGTAAAATCCATAATTAACTTGCATGGAAGGATAAAATTGAAATAAATCAAACTTTGGGACCGAAAATATTAAGGATTTATAATCAATTTGCATGGAAGGATGAAATTGAAATCAATCAAAACTTTGATACCAAATATATTTCACATTCCAGCCCAACCCGCAAAATTCAAAGTATGAGGACCGAATTGCAACTTCCATATATAATCAATTTGCATGCAAGGACGAAATTGAAAACAATCTAAACATTGATAATGGAATTAAGGGCAAGAAAAACGAAATTACACGTACAGGGACTGAAATGAATTTTGACAAAAAACAGCTTAGCTGACGTCATCTGGCGCAGGCAGGAGAGAGAAATTGGGGGGGAAATTCAAACGTCCATTGACGCGTATCCGGCCACCATAGTGCCACACGCGCCGCCCCATGTGGAAGAGAACATGCCTGAAAATCATTGCAGACGCCGGTTGGGCATTTTCGGACGTCGGATAAGGCCGCACGCGCCGCCTGAAATCCGCGTGAGCGCCCAGACGAACGGCGCGTTGCGTGACGCACGAACAGTGACCCGCTTAAACAAATAATAAAATATTGGTTAATTACCGTGAAGCCCCTCGCTCAGTAGGCGTGATTTTGTCGTTTTGGAGGGATGAAATCGTTAATGCACTGTTTCATGACAGAATAAAAAATTCAAAAACCGGCCGGACGAACCGGGCCGGACCGGACCGGCAGCGGTCAATTACCGCGGAGCCCCTCTCCCAATAGGCGTGATTTTGTCGTTTGCTGGGGACGTTTTCGTTAAATCCCTGTGCACAGCCGGAGAAAAAACCAAATGGGGTGCTTCACGATTTATTTTTAAGCAGAACAAATGCTCATCTGTCACGGTGAAAGTGTGACAGGTGTCCAGGGGAAGGGGATGTGCAGATGGAATGGGGCGAAAAAAACAAAACAAAGAGGCAAACGTACTCCTACTATGTATAACTTGCAAATGTCCAGTCCACAGTTGTTTTACTCACAGTCTACAGTAAGAACCCGAGCTCTTTTAGCTCTTTTGTAATATGGTTCGATGGAAATATTGTCCGACGTGTAGCTGAACTTTCTGAAAATATGTGGAGAGTGAGGATTAGCAGGGCTGCACGGCATGCCTTTATGATTTTGTTGATGAACATGTAATAAATATTTGGGCGCATTTATTTCCACCACATTTATTATACTACACCTGAGACAGATCAAGGCCCGATCCACTGTTTACCCTCGCACAAAACACTATTCACGGTACTGTTATGCTCAATTTGCAGGTCGATTTGGTTCAGTTCGTTCGGTCTGCTGATTTTTTCCTTTTTCTACATTGAAATAATGAATTTATCCATCGAAAAAGAAAAAATAAGGCCGAAGAACTTAGGGGTTCGACAGTAATTGCACACCTTCGGTCCGTTCCGGTCCAACTACCCAGTTTATTTATTTTTTTATATTTCTTTGCACAGTTAAATAGTTATTTTAGCCCTCGAAAATGACAAAATCATGTTCTATCTACGAGGGGTGCCCCGGTAATTTACTAGGGAAAAAATATAAACTTACACACAAAATGGAAAGATAAATTTACACAAGTTATCTGTAATTAAAAAATATACGTACCACTTTCCCTGCGTTTCGATTACACTGTTCATTTTAGAAGGGGGAGAAAAAATTCTAACAGATTTAATCTATTACAATTTCATTAATTATATATTAAAATAACTAATTACAACACATAAAAAATCAATTAGTTTTCTACATAGAAAAAATTCTAACGCAGCATGCGGGCAAATAACCTCGTAATCACTAAAACATATTGTAATCATAAGGAAGACCCATCTTCTTCTTCTCAATATTGAATTATTAGCAAAGAAAATGATTTCTGAACGTTCATGGATTATTTCCGATGAGTGCTTGAGCATTAAGAACTTGTTCAACGGGATGGCAGATACAAACAATGAGTTATGAAGAACAGTTATGATATTATAAGTCTTGAAAAAAGAGAGTAAAGAGATTCAAAAATAAATATTTTTGGTAACTATAATGACTTGAATTTAATTTTTATAGAATTTTCATGACCACAAACATTAAGAAAATAAAATGGATAAAAGGAAAATTTACTTAAAATGATAAACAAAATGATTGCAAATAGCATAAAAACAAGGCAAGAATTTCATTTAAAAATTAGTGTTGGATTTATTGATATCCAATGAAATAATATATTAAATATTAATTTATTTATTCAATTATGATTAAACTTTAAGAAATTGTTTTTATCAGGAACAGCTATACAAATTGAACGCTTCGTGATTTCATTTCTCTACTAATTCTGGTACGTACCGAGATTCACATTTTGAGATGATACTGGTTTCAATTATTATTTTTTATATATTTTTTAAATCGGAAAGTAAGTAATACTTACAAAATGATGTTTTAAAAGTGTTTTTTTCAAAATAAAAACTTTTATTTTTATTTTAAGTTAAATTTTTTGATATATTTAAATCATTTTAATATATTTATAACAAAAATAATTTTTACAAATTAAAAAATATTATTATAATATATTTTTAAATCGACCTCAAGACTACTCTTAACACCAAATCAATTGGACATAGTCGAGGGGCCGCATCAAAGAATACGAATCAATGGTCAGAACTTCCGTTGTCAACTAAATGATTTAGACTTTTTAAGCAATGCATGACAAGTTTATATACTGATGAAATATTATTCACTTATTTACACGAGAATATATTAATTATACCTGAAATCTAATGAATTGTTTATAAATATTTAATTTTTTTATCTCGTAAATAATAGAGAGGATATGAATATCAAGATAGTTGATATATGAGTACCCATTGTCACACGTATACCGAATGAAACTCACAATATATAAGGCAGAAGCTCTTCATCAAAGGAAAAGATCCAATTTATATATGTTTAACATTACGGTTTAAGGTGCTTTTTAAAAATATATTAAAGTAATTTTTTTACAATTTATTTTAATATCAAAATCATAAAAAAAAACACTAAAAATACATTAGTAGCCTAAAAATAGAAATAAAAGATTCTGTAACATGTTAGTAGCCTAACTTTTAAGAAAATCTAAAAATAAAAGCAACCTAACTTCCAAATATATAAAAGAAGAGAGTACGGTAACATGTTAGTGGCCTAAAAAAAAATTGTTTATTGGCTATTAAATAAATACAGTAAAAATAAGAATTATAAGAAAAACCAAGTAAAAAAAACAAAACACTCTAGTTTTGTTACAAGTTTTGTTTTTACTTTAGTTTGGAGATGAAAATCCAACCAATCATAACCAATAAGAGAAAATATTATTATTATTATTTTATCAAAGAATACATTTTATATTATTAGAAGCATAAAAGGAACTTTTTTTTTTAATTAATTTACGACATAAATATATAAAATATGAACCCCGAAGATCGAAGGCGTGTAACAACAACAAATATAAAATTAGATCCGTTGCTTTTAGCCGAAAGATTCTGTCAAGATTAGGAGCAAAGGCTAACGATTACTGTTGTCTGAATATCAACTGGAAGTGTCCAATTACGTTGTGTTTTATTTAATTCTGCGCTTTTTTTATATGATTTTGTGACAAGCTTCATCTGGATTTTCCAGGATTGGCAATGACCTTTTGCACAAATAATCAGGAACAGCTATACAAATTGAACGCTTCGTGATTTCATTTCCCTACTAATTCTGGTACCGAGATTCACATCTTGAGATGATACTGGTTTTAATTATTATTTTTTATATATTTCTTAAATGTAAGTGATACTTACAAAAATCTATGATGAGATGCCGACTCCAATATAAATAACAAAATGAAATCATTTTTTTTAAAAAAAAGAAATGAATTTCTAATTATTTTTGCAGGTTGAGCTAAGAATTTGATTGGAGGAACTCGAGCACGCAATCATTTAATTGAGCTGAAAACACTTTTTTCCCCGTAATTTTAATTTTAGCAATAAGAAAAGACAATAATCAGATGTAGGGTTTTTGCAAGCGACAGTAAGGAAAAAAAATCCAGATAATAACAGAGAGAAAGAGAGATCCAAGTGCAAATAAATAAAGACAAGATCACAACATTTTATTACTAGAAATCAGATTAAGACATCACAGTACAGCCACAAAGACAAAAGATCACAACATTTTATTACCAGAAATCAGATTAAAGCATCACAGAAAAGCCACAAAAAAGAGAAGAAAATACAACAGCATTAATAGGCTATAAAGCTGCATAACATTCATCACTGGATAAAGAGCACCACTCCGCCTGCAATATAAACATATATACATCAAAAGAAATAGGATTATTGGAGCTCAATTCCCATCATTTGCATGAAACATGTGTGTGTGTGTGTGTGTGTGTCTGTGTGTGTGTGTGTGTGTGTGGAAGCCAATATTCTACTTACATGGCTCTCCTCCCGTGTCTGTGTGTGTTCAGGCTTCCTCCACTCCATCACGGGACGCCGCATCAACTTTCACTTTACAAGTCATTGAGCAACCACCACGCCTGAGAATCAGATAAATTATGGCAAGAACAAGCATGATGATGGCACCGGCACCAGCAAAGCCTCCCGCTATAGCAGAAGGAGAGCCTGGTGCAGGCTGAAATTTGTTGTCGCTGTTCATACTCTGATCTAATATAAGCTAGAGAGGGAATATGATCTAAGTGAGTAAGAGAGGATGGGTTCTGATCGCTGTTTTATAGAGGCTAGGGTTTACAATACACTCGATGCGCACACTGGTCGGATCCTAATCGGATTTTGTTTTCATTTACCATTTTGTCCCTTGTAAAGGTTAGAAGGAGGTAGAAGGGTGGTGGGTTCTACTTCAATACCCACGCTTCGTCATGCTCCACTTCATGTGTATTTATATTTTTCTATCTCAACAGCCAATTACATTTCTTTCGATCTCGGTAAAGTTATGGGACTGTTACTGTTCTTTCTTTGACTCGTGGAGTTGGTACAAAAATCATATAAAATCAAATTCTAGGGTACGAAATTGATACCAAAAAAGCATATATAGCTTTTTTGTATCAATTTCGATCAAAATATCAAGGACATATTTAATATAATTAATAAATAACAGGTTTTTTTTTTTTTTTTTTTTAAGATATCTTGTATTTTGCCTAAAATAAAAGGAAATGTTTTCTTGAAAACCAAACCAAAGTTTTCTTTAACTCTTCTGTCGATCTATTTTTATAATAGTAAACAAACATAAGAAAATTTAGAGAATTATTTGTCATGAAACAAACAACGAGGTCTTAATTACATGTGTGTGATCTAACTATCTCTTTCTTATAACTTAAACAGGGCAAGGCTAGCCCAATCACATTTGAATATAACATATAAATAATTCAATTTGAGTGAGCTAGTGTTGGATGGTAAATTACAAGAAAAGTTAAATGAGAAGACAGAATAAAATCTACTATTGTTTATGTGGATTTCTCTCATTTACAAGTAAAGGCGTAATGACCACCAGCATATGGAGAAAGAAAAAAAGAATCTCTCCATATCCACTTGATTTTACTTTTTTAACGATGGTGGTGTGTAACTGTGTATTATCTACGGGCGGCTGATAAAGTGGCAAGTTAGATTGACGTGACATCGCAACACCTCTTTTGACCTTTCAAACCTTACAAGTAATGTAGTCAAAATCGAGATTTTGACACGAATTGGAAGGGGTTTCGAAAAATCGGATCGTAAAATCAGATCGTAAAATCGTAAGATCATACCCAAATTTGTCCGTACAAAAATCGTAAAATCACAGCTAAAATTGTGTGAGAAGAAAAATCGTAAAATCGTATGTACAATATTTCCGAATACAATACAACATAATTATGGTCATAAAATTTAATTAGTTAAGGTTCATACATGATGTAAAATAACTTCAAAATACATTATAAAACAATTATGTCCAGAGAATTTTATTAGGTAAAAACTAACAAATTTAAAATAAATATTTTGTTGATGTGCTATATAAATTACAACACAATGATTTTATTTTTTTATAATTATTTTTAATATATATATATATATATATATATATATATATAGTATACACAAACAGTTTGTCCAGCCATGCGTGGCTGGACAAACTGTTTGTCCGATGTGGGACAATGAAAAATTGTCCCACATCGGCCAAAACTCTTCTCCACTCTTTGGAGTTCACTATAAATAAGTGTTCCATTATCCCACATCGGCCAAACATCTTCTCCACTCTTTGGAGTTCAATATAAATACGTGTATACTCTCCAACCGAGCAGCAGTTAAAAATTAAAATGGTTCCTTCTTTAATTATCCCACATCGGATGAGAAATAAGAAGGTAAATTTTTTTGTGTATAAATATAAGAGGAGATTAGATAAATCAGTGCAAGATTTGGATTTTAAAATATTTAAAATAATAAAAAACCTGGATCGTAAATTCGGACCGATCCAGTTTGATTTAAAGAGTTAACCCGATTTTGACCGGGTTTGACCGAGTTTGACCGGTTTCGATTTTTCTTTCCGGTCTAACCAGGTTTGCTGAGCCAACTCGCAAACTCGTACGAGTTTGCGAGTTGGCTCGCGAGTTTGACTACCTTGCTTACAAGATAAGTCGTTTTTAACACGAGTCATTTTGTTTTTTCTATTTTTAATATATATAATTTCTTGTTCTGAATTTTAGTTTTTATTTTTTGGTTTAGTTTTGATCCCTTAATTTTTTCGGTGAGATGGTTTTTAATTTTTTTATTTGTATCTATACACCTCTGCTCCTAGTTAAGATTTTTAATTTTAATTTTTATTGTTATTTTTATTTGTATTAAATATAGTTTGCGTTAAAAAACATAGTAAGTTTAAATTTAGTGGTGTAAAATAAGAATGAAACTCTCTCTAATGCACGTATAGTTAAACGTGAAATATTTGAAACACCCCGTAGGTAACCCTTCCGTTTTGTCTTATTTGAGGCTACAAATGTTATTTTACTGTGCATTGAAAATATAAAATTACCGGGACACCCCGACTGACAATTCTTGGTTCTTGTCTTATTTAAGGGTATTATAGTTATTGTACTGTGTACAGAAATGAAAATACCTTTGATACCATGACATTATTTTAACGTATTTTACATAATAAAATGATTATATAAATATATTTTTATAGATGTTCTATGACGTCGCACGCGTCGTCTGAAATGTGTGTGAGCTCGGAAATTGACGGCGCATCCGAAGACGTGCCAACAGTACCAGCAGAAAATATAATTAAAAAATAGTAAATTATCAATACACTCCTATGGTCAACTCTTGGATTTTATCTTATAAGGTGGTATATACATACTTATACAGCTCGCAGTGCGCGTCAGCTGACCTGGACACCCCTTTTTTTTTAAAAAAAATAGTCCGAGATTATTCGTGATGCTCTTAAGCTGGCCCGGACACCTCGGTTATTAAAAAAATATATAAGTGAAATATATATATATATATATATATATATATATATATATATATATATATATAAGTAGGAAAACACTGTAGCAATCTACGATGTTTTAAAAAAAAATAGTTCGGGGATTAGTAATGGTGCGCTTAAGCTGGCCCGGAGACCCTAGCTATAAAAACAAGGTATAAGTGGAAAAAAAACCTTAAACGGCCTCGTAGACCTCAGTTATAAAAAAATATATAAGTGAAAAAAAATTATAAGCGGGAAAGCACTGTAACAATCCACAGTGGTTAAAAACACAATTCGTCCGGGGAGTAGTCGTGTTGTGCTTAAGCTAGCCCGGAGACCCCTTTATAAAAAGCAATTGTATAGGTGGAAAAAAAAAGAAGCAATCCACGGTGTTTAAAAATAATAAGTTCGGGGATTAGTCGTGGTATCCTTAAACTGGTCCGGAGATCCCGGTTATAAAAAGCAATTATATAGGTGAAAAAGGAAACAAAAAAAAAACTAAGTATAAGCGAGAAAGCACTGTGAAAAAAAAACTAAAAAAATATATAAGCAAGAAAATACTGTAGCAATCCACAATGTTTAAAAAGAAAATTTTAGTCTGAGAATTAGTTGTGATGTGTTTAAACTGACTCAAAAACCCCAGTTATAAAAAACAAAATTGTATAAGTGGAAAAAAATTATATAGATAAAAAAAAACCCCAAAAAAAAAGTCCAAGTGGGAGAGCAGTGCAGCAATTCACAGTAAAATATGTGAGGAGCTATAGTGTTTTCCCATGCCTTTTATATTATAGATAATGTTTTTGATTTTATGTTTGTTACAATTATTATGAAATTATGATAATTATATATGCATAATTATTAGCGTGTGAGGGTGTTAGTAAAAAAAATTATGTGGATGATGCATGGATTTTAATTTTCAGCATGCATTGACAAAAACTTTTAAAAATGTCATAAAACTCCTTTTATTAAACATTTATATTCTTACAAAATTTGCATTATCTTCAAGTTCTCGAAAGAAATTCTATATAAAAAATATAAATATTTGATTTAATTTTCTCTTTGACCAAGCTTTGCTTTAAAAAATCTTAAGAAAATATGTTTTTATGTAACCATTTTTTTATAAACATACCAAGTAGAGGATCTTGTCTTGTTTGAAGCTGAGAACAGGTACAAAACAGCGCCACTCATCTTTGATTCTTGAAGTTATCAAGAATTGTATTGTTTTTAAAAAAAACAATAACTAACATGTTATCAAAAATTCGAAGTTCGCCGATAATTTTTATTTTACTGTATGATTTGACTAAATTATTCAGCTGCACTTTATCAAACCGAATTATTTTAAAATAATTCAAGCATTTTGATATGTTTCTCTAATAAAAATAAAAATAAAAATAAATTGTATTGTGATTGATTTCCTATGACTTGAACAATCTTATTTATCTAAAAATAATCTAAATGACTCATGGAAACATAGTTTGACTAAAATAATATTAAGATAAAAGCATAATTAAATTTTGTTACTTTGATCATGAGACCGGAATAGTCCTATAAATATTAAGATGAATCAAATTATAAATTATAATTCTCAATGAATATAATATTCAATAAAAATTAAAAAGGATAAAAAAGACTCAACTCAACTTGGATTAACCGGCCATATATGTGAACCAAGTCATTAAATTAAAATAACCTCATAAAAACTAAATCTAAATAAATTAGGAAGCTTAGTTCTTAATTAACTCACTGTTATAAGATAAAATTAAAACAATTAAAAAAAACAAGTCCCAAAAAATCATATGAATTAACTAGGTTAGACCATTAAATTTATAAATAAGGACATGAGATTGGAAAAACCTATAGAAAGCAAGCCATAACAAATTAAAAAAAGGGTCTAATTCTCAATTATATAAATAATAAGGAATAAAAATGAAAAAAAATCAATTAAAAAAGATTAAAAAAAAACTATAGTTGATTTATCATCATAATACAAAGATAATTTGATAGAAAAAAAATAAAAATAATAGTTATATTTCTAATGAACTAAGTGTTAAATAAAAAAAAAAAAAATATATATATAAAACAATACTCTAAGCATTCCACCCAAATAAAATTTAGTATATAGAGACGGGAGGGTGATCGATAATTTTTACAACTGGAAATTACATTTTTCTCTTAAAAAAATAATAATTTCATGCAACAAAATTTGTCTTTACGGATTTTCTTCGGAGTGGTTTGTTTTTCATTCCCCCTTTATTTTATTTTGCCCTCAGAAGATTGGTGCACTTACCATTATAGCCTTAGGGAATAATCCGTGGTCATATTTGGCATCATGGTCGATCCGCTTAAGTCATAGTGAGTGGGGTCCACCTGCCTCTTCCTGATTTCTAGTGCGGGACAAGATATCCGAAATCACATGCAATGACGTGATTAGCGGGCTACTATTATAATTTTGCTAAACCATCAGTGTGTTTTATATTGTGACGTGATTAATAATCATATTATTATAGTAAAATTATCTTTTTCCTCCACTGGGAAAAAAGAAAACCTTGGCTCTAAGGGTAGAGTATTGTTTTTTTCTCAGGTACTTAATGATTATTGTTGACACAAATCGGCATGCCCACGTAAAAAACAAATTTTAAAACGATAATAGTATCCTTAAAAAAACTTAAGATTACTGGCAAGGGAGGGTTTTTGAACGGTGATTTGAGGGAAGGAATGAAGGGGTTTTACCATGTTCATGTCGGAGCAGCCAGACCGTCTTTACTCAAATCCAGTGGCAGACATGCTAGGATGGAAGCTGGCCGGCTCCGCCAATTATCGTCAGCGAAGCCAGAAACAGTTTCAAAACCTTGGAATGAACGCTCAACTGGGCGGGCTCCATAGATGAAATACTAGGTTTCCATAGGCAATACGGTCTAAACATGGTATAATCTCTGAAATTCATAACCTGTGAGTATAATTCTCTACTAATTTAGTATCAAGTTGCTTTTCCTGTCTAGTCGGAAGTCTGTTTCCGGCTAGACCGCCTCCTTGCCTTTGGCCGGAGGCTTCTCTACTGTACAGTTCCTCTCTTTAATCCACTTTGAAATTCGTTTCAAAAAAAAAAAAAAAAAGTGATAAAATCATGAAAAATACATCACTTGAAGAGTATGAGAGCTGACCGTGATACACGCTTGCAAAGATTTCTCCTTTTTTTTTTTTAAAGGTGATGAAGTCACCTAAACACCATTAAAGGATAATGTTGTTATTTTTTAACCCGCGAGTAATTAATTAATTTAACCTTAATGAAAAAAACAAAAAAAAAACATAAAAGCCTCTGAGCTCAAGCCGTCCTTGCTCTATAGATAATTTAATTGTTGTGAGATATTGAGAAGACTATTCTACCTCAAAACAATTTGATGATTACCTACCTTGGTAAACCTGTAAAGAATAAGAACAAAAGTGCACTGTATTGAACTTGAATGAATTGAATTTTACTGAATGGAAATGGCTAATAAATAGCCTTACAGGAATAACAATAATGCAAAACAATAGCTCACGTTCACAATAACGTGGCACATGAAATAACGAAAAACAAGCAACTAAATCCTTATTAATCCTGACCATGCATGCCTTCCTGCATACTGCATACAACTGCATACTGCATGCCTTCCTGAAGACCAGGGACTCATGGACTAAATCAACAACTAAAAATAGACCCTTTCATTCCTTCCCTTAAACTTACTGCAGTATGCAGTTAGTTTATATCAGTAATTTCTTGGACTCCCAGCAGTGTTCTTAGTTTCAGAAATGCATCAAGCTTTAAAGGTTTGGTCATTAAATCTGCCAGTTGATCATGACTTCCGCAATGAACTAATGCAATTGTGCCTTCTTTAGTAAGATTTCTCAGAAAGTGATATCTCACATCAATATGCTTACTGCGTCCATGCATCACCGGATTCTTGGACAATTTGATAGTTGAGCTATTATCACATTTTACTTCCGTGCACTCATTATTTGAGTGTCCCAATTCCTTCAAGACTCTTTTTATCCAAAGAGCTTGACATACACACATTGCGGCTGCTACAAATTCTGCTTCAGTTGTAGAGAGAGTCACTATTGGTTGTTTCTTCGAGCTCCATGAAGCTGCTCCTGAACTTAATAGAAAGACATATCCACTTGTACTCTTTCTATCCTCCGTATCTCCAGCATAATCACTATCCGTGAATGAGAGTAATTCATCACTTCCTCCTTTCTTGTAATAAATTCCAAAATTTATTGTCCCTCGCAGATATCTAAGTGCCCTTTTTGCTATTTGTAGATGAAGCTCCGTAGGCTTGGCCATGTACCTGCTGATGAGACAAGTAACGAACATCATGTCTGGTCTTGTTGCTGTGAGATACATTAGACTTCCCACTAACTGCTTATAGTATGTTTCATCTACTTCAGCTCATCCTTCATCTTTGTTGACTCTGCATCCGGGAACTATTGGATTTTTTACTGCATTACATTCTATCATACCAAACCTCTTCAACACCTCTAGTGCATATTTCTTCTGACATATGTAAGTCCCACCTGAGTGCTGTAATACTTCGATTCCCAAGAAATACCGCATCTTCCCTAAATCTGACATGTCAAACTCCCTCATCATGGAGTTTTTGAATTCAGACAACATATTTGCATCATCGCCAGTAAATATTAGATCATCAACATAAACACTTACAATGATAATTTTTCCTTCCCTACTTCTCTTGGTGAATAAAGTCTGCTCACTTTCACACCGTAGAAAGCCCTCATTCACAAAGTGACCCTCGATTCGGCTGAACCAAGCTCTTGGAGCCTGTTTTAACCCATACAGTGCTTTATGCAACTTGTAAACTAGATGTTCGTTGCCCTTCTTTTCATACCCTTTAGGTTGCTCAACGTAGACATCTTCATGCAATTCCCCATGCAGAAAAGCCGATTTGACATCCAACTGATAGACAATCCAGTTTTTTTGAGCGGCGAGAGCAATAATCATCCTTACTGTATCCATCCTTGCCACTGGTGCAAAAACTTCTGTAAAGTCAATTCCGTGTTTTTGCGAGTACCCTTTGGCAACTAGCCTTGCCTTGTATTTATCAACATCCCCATGCTCGTTGTACTTTGTCTTGTAGACCCATTTGACTCCAATTTTTTTTGCTCCCTCCGGTAACTCGTTGAGCGTCCAGGTGTTATTCTTCTCTATGGCATTAATTTCACTGTCCATAGCAATTCTCCAGTGTTTAATTTTCACAGCATCTTCAAAATAAATAGGGTCAGAAGACATAATTAATGCCATATTGGACTCGGATTCAGAAAAATCTTCCCCTGTAATATAATCTTGCATCCACACCGGAGGACCCCTTTCTCTTCTTCCACTTGTCAGCAGACCACCACTCTCCCTGTCAGATTGCATCTCAGCCGTTGGATGTTCGCCACTTGTCATCTGCTCATTGTCTCTGTCTGCCACGTTTTCTGCCGTTGGAGGCAGGCCACGTGTCACTCGCCTGCACGCTCCGTCTGGCGCCAGATGCGCCGTTGGATTGAGGCGCCTGCTTGCCCCGTCTGGCGCCATCTGCACCGTCGGATTGAGGCCACATGTCAGCTGCCCTGTCAACTGTCCACTCAGCTGCCCGCTCGTTCCAGCCGTTGGATGGACGCCAGCTACCGGCTGTTCATGCTCCCTGTCAGACACAATTGTAGCCGTTGGATTAGCATAAAAAAATCCATCTCTCGGCTCCCTTCTTCCACCTGGGCGTGTCTCAGCCGTTGGATTGATCTGCACACCCTCTCTCGGCTCCCTTCTTCCACTTGGACATGTCTCAGCCGTTGGATTAATCTGCACATTAACTCTTCCATATGGCAGCATACACACTGTTGGATCATTTCTCAACTCAGTTTCATCTTCATTTCTCTCGGCATTTCCAAAAATTTCACAGACAACATGTTTGTGTTCTTCATTTTTAGCTCCTTCTTCCCCATGGACTTCAGCCTCAAGATCATCACCATCTTCCCCTTGAGCGTCATCACCTTCTTCACATCTTTCTTCTTTGTCACCCCAAACCAAATCTGTCAAGATTTGGTCTTCATAGTCAGCATCCCAGTCCCACTGTTTGTCTTCATCAAAGACCACATCCTTGCTAACAACGATCCTTTTGTTTAAAGGATCGAACAACCTGTACCCCTTTGACTCCTCACTCATGCCCAACAGTATACACACAAAACTCTTATTATCAAGTTTTGTCCGTTTCACATCCGCAACATGGACATGTGCCAAGCACCTGAAAACCCTGAAATGATCAACTGAGGGTTTGGTTCCATTCCAAGCTTCATGAGGAGTGGAATTTGTCAATGCATAAGTGGGACACCGGTTGAGCACATAGAAGGCCCAGTTCACTGCCTCTGGCCAGAAGGGTTTCGAAATCCCTTTACCAGAGAGGATTGATCGGACCATATTCATCACTGTCCGATTTTTCCTCTCTGTAACTCCGTTCTACTGTGGAGTGTATGCCGTTGTTAGCTGCCGTTTGATCCCCTGTTGGCTGCAGAATTCATTGAATTCACTTGAGGTAAATTCTCCTCCCCTGTCAGTCCTTAAAAACTTCACATGCAATAGGGTTTCTGTTTCTACCATAGCTTTGAACTTCTTAAAATAAGTGAATGCTTCGGATTTTGTAGCTAGAATAAATGCCCATGACATTCTGCTGAAATCATCAAAGAAGCATAATATGTACCTTTTGCCACTGTTCGATTCTGGAGAAATAAGACCGCAAATATCTGCATGAATTAACTCTAATTTTTGATTTGCTCTCCAATTGCCGTGTTTGGGCATAACCTCTCTGTGTTGCTTGCCATTGAGGCAATCTGTGCAGGTGATGGTGGGGGCCGAGAATGTGGGCAGTCCATGAACCATATTTCTCCACTGTAAGGTTCTCAACCCTTTGTAGCTTAGGTGACCGAACCTTCTGTGCCATAGCACTGAGGGATTTTGAGAATTGGTGAGAAGACAATTCTCTTGAATCTGAGATTCTGTATGCACAGTAGCTTGAGACTGTGCAAGTAGGATGAACATCCTATTTGCACTCATCTTGGTTTGAATAATCAAACCCTTCTCAGAATGATAAATCTTCAAAATGCCATTCTTAATTAAAATTGCTAAGCCCTTTTCTTGTAGTTGACCTATGCTCAGTAAATTGTTTTTAAGCTCCGGAACATAATATAGACATCATTAACAGCATGCTTAATACCATTGATCAGTAATTTAACTCTGCCTTTGCCAACTACTGCCATTCTGCTATTGTTTCCAAGTTTGACTAAATGCTGAAAATTCTCATCCAAGTAGGAGAACATACCTTTATAACTACACATGTGATTAGAACATCCTGAATCCGGGAACCATGCATCATTCCTTGTTGTCTTATGTAATGCAACATAAGACATTAATAGCATCTCATCCTTTTCATTTAGCTCCACTGTGGACATTAGCAGCATCTCATCTTCATCATCTTCCACATAATTTGCTGCTTTGTTCATAGTTGGACACTCGTATTGGTAGTGTCCAAGTTTGTGACACTTGAAACATTCCACCATGTCTCTATTGAATATTTGTGTTCTGCCCCCACGGCCTCTGCCTCTGAAATTGCTTCTGCCACGACCTCTGCCACTGAACCTATCATCATAAATTCTCAGGGCATGATCATCTGTGTCATGTCTTTTGAACTTCTGTTCATGGACAAGTAATGAGCTCTGCAGCTCATCAACTGAAAGATTATTAATATCTTTCGACTCTTCAATGGAGCACACTATGTAATTGAACTTTTCAGTAAGTGTGTGTAAAATTTTCTCCATAATCTTCTCATCAGGTATGGTTTCTCCCAGATTTCGCATGTCATTTGCCACCAGCATGACTCTTCCAAAATAACTTGTGACAGTTTCTTCTTGTTTCATTTCCAGCACTTCAAAATTCCTGCGAAAGATTTGAAGTTGAGCACGCCGAACCCTTGTATTGCCCTGGTATTTGATCTTCATGGAATCCCACAGCTGCTTTGCTGTGTCTTTTTGAGTGATAGTCTTCAGAATGGACTGGAAAAGGTAGTTCTTCACCTTTAAATCCTTCAGCTTTATCTCATCCAGTGTCTTTTTCTGTGCATTATTCAGAATTTCTCCTGATGCAGGTTCGACATATCCTGTCTCAATGACATTCCAATATTCTTTGGAACGCAAGAGATTCTCCATCAGCATATTCCAATGCTCGTAGTCTCCATCAAATTTCGGGATGCAAGGCGATGCAAAATTGCTGGACTCTGCTGCCATTGTTGAATATTGAATTCCAACAATTCCTTTTTCAATGTAATTTTGAGAACACTCACACTCACTGTCACTCTGTGTTTAATCACTCAAGCTCACTCACTATGTAAAAGCACACTCACTGTCACTCTGTGTTTAATCACTCAGACTCACTCACTTTGTAAAAGCACTCAATCTCTCATTCACTGTGTTTTGAAGTCACTCAAAAAATATGTTGCTCTTTTGTTTCCTTTCTCGTCACAGGCCAGATATAGGCTCTGATACCAATTGTAAAGAATAAGAACAAAAGTGCACTGTATTGAACTTGAATGAATTGAATTTTACTGAATGGAAATGGCTAATAAATAGCCTTACAGGAATAACAATAATGCAAAACAATAGCTCACGTTCACAATAACGTGGCACATGAAATAACGAAAAACAAGCAACTAAATCCTTAAGTTAATCCTGACCATGCATGCCTTCTTGAAGACCAGGGACTCATGGACTAAATCAACAACTAAAAATAGACCCTTTCATTCCTTCCCTTAAACTTACTGCAGTATGCAGTTAGATTATATCAGTAATTTCTTGTTATAGTAGATTCCAATTCAATCTTTGCATCTAAATATTTTTAGTTTTTTTTTTTGCCTTGGAAATATATCTTTTCAATTAATTTCACTTACATAAGAATTGAAATTTTCATCTGGTTTCTTTTTCTCAAAAAACTTTCTACACACGAGTTACTAGAAAAAAATTATTTATTTAACTAAATATCATATTTTTATGTCGTGACATCAATTAAGAACACGGTTGGAAACTATGATTTTTTTAATAAATATAGTGGTTCACAATCGCAACATTAATTAAATTAAAAAGTAATTAGTTAATCGAATTATAATAACCAGTTAAATCGGTCGATCAGTGTTAAAAATAACAAGAAGAATCACAAAACTATTACACAAAGAGCTCCAAGACGAGATTTTTTTAATTATAAAAATCTAACAGCGATTACGGGGTTGTTTGGCATTGCGATCGGAAAATGCTTATGAAAAAAAATTTAAAAATTATATTTTTATTTTTTACTTTAAATTAAAAAAATTAGTGTTTTTAGATCATTTTGATGTGCTGATGTCAAAAATAATTTTTAAAAAATAAAAAATATCATTTCGATGCATTTTTAAACGAAAAACACTTTCAAAAACAACCGCAGTCGCACTCCCAAACAGGCACTACCTAGATACCTTAACCTTATTAGTTTTAACCTCGTCATTTTGCTCGATCCGAAGAATCATTTTATTCTTGTAAATTAATTTTACATGACGAGTTATGTTTTACTTGGCGTATTGAAGATACCACAATCATACGTCTATCCTCGACTAATTTTATTTAGCTGCAATGAAGGATTTTAATGCATTTAACGATGCCTGTAGAATATAGACTATTTACTTAGACTTATTTGTCTAGAAATAATTATTTTAAAATTTATGTAAATAACAGGTGGAGATATGATATTAAACTCGAGTATTGCATTTGAATGATGAGATATTTGGACCTCATAATATGTTAGATCCACAGATGTTGAACGGAGTGCATCGACCATGCTTGATGCGCCGGGGCGTGTTTGGGACTGGTACATGCATGCCCATCATGCATGGGAGAATTGGCAAAATTTATACTCGTATGTTTTTTTTTTTTTAATATGGTATTTGTAGAGAATATATATATACAAAAACTTGCTCCGTCGTATATATATATACTAGCTATATTGCCCGCGCGTTGCCGCGGGCATTTTTGTGTATATAATTTAACATAATTAAATCAACAACGATAAATTTATATGATATAACTAAATAAAAGTTATAGATCAGGAGATAAAATGTAAAAAAATTTAAATACAGTTTATTGCGCAAGCATAGATTATATCTTTTAGAATGTAGATATTACGTTATGAAAGATCATAACAGAGCGCGAACTAACATTTTCAAAACCAGAGCAAAATATTTTAATAAGGAAAAAAAAATTAACCACAAAATCATTATTGTGCAAATAATTAAATTATTATTATTATTATTATTATTATTATTATTATTATTATTATTATTATTATTATTATGTTAGTAATGAAAGGGAAAAAATAAATGAAAGACTAAAAATATCTCAGAAACTTTAACAAAAGATAAGAGAAAAAATAAGAAAAAATAAAAATTATCATTGCAATTACTGTAAAAACAATAAAAATGATCAAATTATCCGGAAGGGAAAAAAAATTAACAACAGAGTAAGCAAGAAAAACAATTAAATTATTATTATTATCAATAATATTATTGTTCTTATCATTATTATCAGTATTATAATTATAATTATAATTATAATTATAATTATAATTATTATTATTATTATTATTATTTTGTTAATAATGAAAGGAACAAAAATTAATGAAAGATTAAAAATATCTTAGAAACTTGAACAAAAGAAAAAAATAAATATCATTGTTATTACTGGAAAAAAAAATTATTATCAAATTATCGGGAGGGAAAAAAAATAACAAAAGAGTAAGAGAGAAAAAATATTATTATTATTATTATTATTAGGATTATAATTATTATAATGATAATAATAATAATAGTTATTATTATTATTGTGTTAAATACACTTATATATATATGGACAAAAGTTACACCGAGGACAAAAACTAAAAGCATAGATGCATAAATACCAATAAAAAATAAAGATTAAAAAAAGAACATATGAATGAATATAAAATAGAAAATTAAAAGAATAAGGACCAAAATGAGAAATGACATATATAAAATTAATGCTAATTGAAGGATAAAATTGAAAAAAAAAATTATTTGGAGGACCAACAATAAATAATGAAAACTGCTGCCATCAAAAAAAAAATCAGAAGAAGAGAGACTGAAATCAAACTTTGTATATATAACTAATTTCAATTGGAGGATCAAATTACATAAATCAAAACATCCGGACCGGAATAATTTAAGGAATCAGAAGTAAATAAAAAATCAAGACTATAAGGACTGAAATAAATACTTCTTCTATAATCAGATTTAATTGAAGGGCACAATTGAAAACAATAAAACTTTAATTTGAATAAATCAGTAATGAAAACGAAATCCAAAACCGCAGGGACCAAAATCAACTTTACACACATATCAGGGACCGGAGCTGACTTTGGGGACGGCAGGAGAGAGAAACCCGACGTCCGTGAGAAATCCGGCCGCTGCGGCCTAACCGGATATCAACGACGGGAATGCGCCGCGACGGAGGAGAGATGACCTCCAGGCGCATCTTCTGGCGCGGCGGAAGCAAATTTCTGACGCCGGGAAGAAGGAGAACGCGCCGCCTGAAAGGCGCGTAAGCGGGGAACCCCGCTGGCGCGGGAAGGCGACGCGCCAGCCGCCCGCGCGGAAATATAATAAAATAATGGTGTAATTACGGCGCCACCCCTGTCCCCACCTCTATTTATGGAAATACCTGAGCGGAAAGGACGACGCTGCCCCCGATTCCTGTTCGCTATATTGTCGTTTAGTGGGCCCTTTTTCGTCTGTGCACTGTGCACTGAAGGATGGAAAAATTGACGGAGCCCCTGCCCCCCTGTGCACTATTTTGTCGTTTTTGAGGGTTAGAGGCGTCAATAAACTGTACATAAGCGGAAAGTAAAAAAAAAAAAGTCAAAAACCCAAAACAACCCCGAAAAAAAAAAAAGGAAGCCTGATGACGAAGGCCATTGCCGTCAATACACTGCTCCAGTCCACAGTACACTGTGAGAGGAGCTACAGTTGTTTTCCCACGCCGTTTATTGTGTTTGTAATATAAAAACTCAATTGTATCAAGTGAGTTTCATTTTGGGTCTCTTCTAGCATGAATATTTTATTATTAGATTTTATGGATATATAGATATTTTGGTTTCGGTAATTATTAAAAAAATGTTGGCTTTGTTTCGTGTTATATTTCAAAAATGTTTTTTTTTGAAAAAAAATAAAAATTTTTATTTAATTTGTTTTTTGTATTTTTAGATCATTTGCATATACTACTATTAAAAATATTTTTTTTAAATATATAATATTTTAATATGTTTTTAAACAAAAAAATATTTTAAAAAACAATCCTAAGCAAAAAGCATATAAACGGTACATCTGTAAACGGTCCATAAATATGTTTCTCTATCCGAACTTAAAACAAGTTCTAAGAAAATAAACGGTCCATCTGTCCACACAATGACCACGTGCCCGCACAAGTATTTTATCCGTAGACGTTTTAGGAAACAGTATCTTGACTTGTGTATTGTACACGTGGATTCTTTAACGTCACCGAGCTGCTCGGTTATCCTTTTTTGTCTTGTCTTGTCATACACACTTTCAACTTTCTTAACATCAATGAAAGCAAGAAAAACCCTAGAGGTGGAAAGTGGCATCCTTCCAGGACTCAAGCTTTCTAATTATTAACAACCAGTTTTGATGGTAAGCTAATTTATTTTTTCCTGGGGTCTTCTCTCTCTCTCTCTCTCTCTCTCTCTCTATATATATATATATATATATATATATTGCTAATAAAGATAGCACCATTGTTTCCAATATTCTCTTTAGTTCAAACCAAAGGTTGTTCCACCATATCGACCAATTGTTATTTATCTTATAGATGGCTTCGTTTTTCATTTGAAGATTTTGATAAATTGAACTTTCTTATATGTCTGAATATTTCAATTTAGGTTCTTCTCTCTTTTTTTACATTTATTAGCATTTTTTTCTTCACTAGAACAATGCCAATATTTTTATTTTATTATATATAATATTTCTGAACTAATTTACACGTGAATAGAGAATCATTTTATTTTTTTCTCGAGTAATATAATGACTGAAATCATAGTAATTAAATCTGCTATGCTTCGTAATTTTGACAAATTTGTTTTTCGCAAGAAACTAGCCCGCATCAATCCGTCCATATCTGTCTCAAGCTTAACATGGTCCACGGCTCAGCAAGACTAGAAAATCATACTAACCAAAGCTACGAAGAGTTTTTGCCGTGGCTTGTAAATGAAAAGACTATTTACCGAAACATTCATTTTATGGCTTTGCTTTATTTCTATACTAGAAAAAAAAATAACATTGATTATTAAGAACATGAAAGTCTCTTCGCAATATTTATCAGCTATTAATAATTTAATTATTGACAAATATTGTTTTCTCATCTAAAAAGCATGGTGAAATGATACAAATAAATTAATTTTGCTTAGATTATGATTGATAGTCTGGTAATGTCTCATAACGATAATAATATTAATTTTGCTTTTGTTCTTCAAATATTTCTATTTTTTTATAATAAATTGTTTTAATGTTGCTAATATTGTTTCTGGTTTTACTTTCAATCATAATAATAACAATGAGAATGATAATTCAAATTTTTTTTATCATTCAATGTTGTATTTATTAAGAAATGAGTTTTGCAACTTCTCTACATATAATGTTTCAAATTTAATACCCCGGATTAATAATTTTAAAAACAAATTATGGCTCGATATTGTTTTTAATTTTTTTATATTATTTATTTGGAACTGCATGACTTAATATTAGTATTAAACAACAAATTTTACATCACCTTGAGAAACTTGATGTCAGCCTATATAAGTTGCACTGCTCTTGAATATTTATCCTTCCCTGAATTATTTGGAGGGCAGTCATCATCTTCCATGTTTTGGAAAGCTTTCATCTAACAATCCTTCTTTACAAACTCCAAATATTATTGTAGTGTATATTTGAACAATATTAGGCTGCAAACCTGGACACAGAGTTCTGAAAAACTATTTATAAAATAATATGCTTTAGTTTAAAAACAAATGTAGAAAAGAAAAGAAATTTAAGGTGGTAGTTAAATAAATAAAAAAATATTACGACCTTGATGGGTTTTTTAAGGCAATTTGAGTTCGCTTCTTTCTTTTTTATTAATACATCTTTATTGTTTTGCACTTATTTACCATTTTTCTGTCAACTTAATGAACAAGTTTATTTCCTAATAATGATAGCTTGATCTCATTATGATGTGTTGCTGCTCTAAAAATAAATAAAAAATCAGTAATTCAATTAAGTTTAGTGGTCGACGTGATAACAATATTAACATTAGATATGATTTACATGATAACTTAAATAAGGGTTGCGAATTAACTACTAGATAGATGTGAAAATGAGTTAGTGCAACCTATGCTACAAGATAATCTAAAAATAGTCATAAATATATATATTGACATAAAACACACGCATATATAAATAATACCTATCATAATTTTTTTTATAGAGTGATTTTTTTTTATATATTTTATGATGTCATGGGAAATGAGTTAAAAAAAAAAAAAATTACAATGTTCAACTATGTTATGAAAATAACCCATTAATGTTTTTTTTTCTAGTTCATTAAAAGAAGAGAGATCAAATCTGACAGCTAAAAAAGCTAAAGGATAGAATTAAAAAAAATCATAAAGTATGTAAAGGAGATGAAATTAAAAACTAATTATATAAATATTTTTAAGAAATTACTCCAAATATTAAAGGATAGAACAAACAAAATATCAATTAAAAAAAACAACTAAAAATCACAACAACAAAATAACAAATAAAAAGTTTGAAGATAACTGGGATTATTTGCAAGACCAATAAAAGATTCTACAAAAAATAAAAAGAACTCAATCTTCAATTGAAAAATGTTAAGGGATGAGGAAAAAAAAACCCCAAGAAAACCCATTGTGAACCTTCTAAACATGATATAATCTCTAAAATTCATAGCCCGTGAAATTTTTAAAACATAATTCTCCCTTAATTTAATATTGAATAATAAAATCATGAAAAAAATATCAGCACATCACATGAAGGGTATGAAAGCAGATCGTGGTACATGCTTGCAAAGTTTTATTCTTTTTTATTTTATTTTAAAGGGGATGAAATGACCTTAACACCATTGAAGGATAGTGATATTAATTTTTAACCCATGATTAATTAATTAAATAATTAATTTAACTTTGATAAAAAATAAAAAAAACAACAACAACATAAAAGCCTTCGACCTCAAGCCATCCTTACTCCTTTTCTTTACTATATAAGTAATTTGATTCTTGTGAGAAATTGAGAAGACGATTCTACCTCAAAACAATTTTAAAATTATCTTGGTAACAAAGTTATAGGATAATTTATCAAAGCAAATCCTAACTCAATGGCTTTTGGAGTCATGGAGAAAATTTATCAAACCATTATTCCATTGATTTTTACAAGGTCTAAAATGCATGTCTAGCTAGCCAGACCTGGAGAAAAATAGTAATGCTGGAGAAACCTGTAGAGATACTCAACCTGGAGCAAAGCAGATTATGTGGTTGAAAAGAGCGTGTGGACTTGTATGGTCGGGGGGGGGGGGGGATATTTGTTGGGTAGAGGTAGTTGGAAATGATGGGTCCTACGCTCCACTTCAGTGTATTTATATTTTTATATGAAAAAATTCATATAAAAACAAAAAACCATAGTTGATTTACCAAACGTATAAATCGGATCATAATATAAAGATAATTTGATAGAAAAAAAAATCAAAAAAAATTATAAAGTTTTATTTCTAATAAATTAAGTGGTAAATAAAAATTAAAAAAAATCAATATATAAAAAGTGGAACAGTGAACTCTGCTTCTCAAAAAAAGTTTCGTGTTGATTTTTTAAAATTTAATAAATAGAATAAAAAGCATTCCACCCAAATCAAATTTAGTATACAGAGACGGGAGGGTGGTTGATAATTTTTATAACTGAAATTACAGTTTTTTTTTTAAAACCAAATCATTTCATTTAATTAAATTTGTCTTTACGGATTTTCTTCGGATTTCATGTAACTAAATTTGTACTCAGAAGATTGATGCACTTACCATTCTAGCCTTAGTGAATAAATTCTGGTAATGTTTGGCGTCGCTGTAGATCCGCTTAATTCAATGTGACCGTGGTCCACCTGTCTCTTCCTCGTTTCTCATGCGGGCCAAAGATATCCGAAATCACATGGAAATTTGGAATGACGTGATTTTAGCGGGCTAGTAAATAAACAGACACTCTATGACGTGTGTTTTATATTGTAACGTGATTAATAATCATTATTATTATTATTGTAGTAAATTTATCTTTTTATTCCTCCACTGGGAAAAAAAAAACCTTGGCTTTAATTGGTTTTAATTTGGCTTTAACAGGCACACTGGTAGGTGAAAGTGATGGCATTTCTGCACCACGATTTGGCAAGAACTCATAAGAGTAGAACCTTTCCAAAATATATTGTTTACAATATCAGAAAACTTCAATCGATTTGAACAATATTAGGCTGCAACCCTGGGCACAGAGTTCTGAAAACAATTTATAAAATAATATTTATAAGAAAATATGCTTTAGTTTAAAAAACAAATGTAGAAAAGAAAAGAAAAGAAAGGAGGTGGTTATATAATTAAAAAAAACGACCTTAATGGGTTTTTTCTGCCTTATGTGCAAGTATTTAATTAATTGGTTGGACTTCGGAGTATACAATCAGAGGTTGATTATGACAATTTCAGTTCACTTTTTTTTTTATTAATACCTTTTTATTTGCACTTAGTACCATTTTTCTATCAACTTAGTGAACAAGTTTATTTCCTAGTCATGATAGCCTGATCTCACTATGATGTGTTGTTGCTCTAAAAATAAAAACAAATATTTAGTAATTCAATTTAAGTTTAGTGGTCCACGTGATAACACTATTAAGATTAGATATGAGTTACAAAGGTTGAGAATGAACTACTAGATAGATATGAATAATGAGTTATTGCAACCTATGCTACGAGACAACCTATTACTTAATTTAATTGTTATATCAAATTGGTTTTTTAAAAAATATTATTTAAAAAAATATTATTTAAAAATTTATTTTTAATACTACTATATTAAAATAATAATAAAATAAATATGGAAAACATTACTACGCATCAAAGACAAACATTACATTATTCTTCAAAATTAGTGGGTATGTTTTCTTGATGACATTATGTGGATTTTTTTCTTGGAAAAGAGAGAATCTGCAGCCATGAACAGAGATGGGTGAGAGAGAAGAGAAAAATGATTTTATTAAAATAAAACTAAAAAATAAATAACATAGAGAGTTCCAGATATATATAAATAAAGACAAAAGTATCAAATCATTATATTACAAGAAATATTTAAATATTTCAGTGCAGCCATAAAATACAAGCTTCAAACTGCAGAGTTAGCCACCCTGTGCCTGTGGTATTTCAGGCTTCTTCCACTGACCTGCTTGAAGCACCATCAACTTGCAACTCGCATTTCATGGAGCATTTACTACACATTAAAATTATATTAGAATTTTATTTTATTTTTTTTAAAATTAAATTTTAAAAAATTTCAAAACTATACCATTTTGAATTTAGTCCATCAATATATCTTTCTCAAAGATTAGATTGGATCATGAGACAATTGGATATAATAATTATATCTTTCGTGACACGTAAGGCTACTGGTCGTCTAGTGAGTCATAAACATTGCTACACGCATACAATTGTAAGAAAATAACAAAAAATCATAACATTATCCAATCTTCATATACACTTGTCTATTATATAATATACTTAATTGCAAGGTTGTAAAAATCGATGTTGACACGACATAAAAAATATAATATAAAATTAGATTGTAAAATTACAAGTATATTTTTTAACTATATATTAACAATTTTAGTTAATAAATTAAATTAAATTAAATTAAAATATGATAAGGAGAGTCAACAATATTTATAATCTATTAGTGATCTAAATAAATAAGAAAGATAAATAGTATAAATCAAGAAATCAATGACATGAAAAAATAAAATATTTTAAAATAAAATTATCCAATATAAGCAAATTACTAAATGATAATAAACTTACAATAACTCAATGACAACTTGGTTCTTCTCATTATAACAAATTATAATGAACCTCTTTTATGTTGCAAGCTAATGAGTTTAAATTAGTAATTAACTAACATAAATCTAATAATTAAAATAAATTATTATACAATGTTTAATGTGCTAAAGATTTAAATTAGAAATAATTATTCAACATTAAATAAAAAAATATAATAATTAAAAAAAGTCTTCAACCTTGCTTGAATTACCAAACTACCATCCATGTACACGTGTTTATTATATATGAGGAGTCTAATATTACTGTTTTATCCATTGCATTGAAATTTGAAAAAATAAATATGAGTAAAATTAAAATCTATAATTTACTAAAAATATACCTCACCTAATATTTTTGTTTCTATTTCTATTTACTTATTTATTTTAAGTGATCTCCAAAACATAAATAATTCAATAATTGTAGTTATTTATTAAGTATCATGAAATTTCTCTGCATCAACATGTGATGACATAAAATGTTTTTATTCTCAATTTTTAAACTAAATTAAAAATAAATAAATGATAATTATTTAAAAAGTTTTGTTCAAAAACTAATTTGGTTTTCAGTTAAATATCAATGATTATAAGTTTGATTTTTGATATTATCAACTCATAAAAAAATCAAATTTTCTATTTTTATATTATTAAGTAAAGAATAACAATCCCAATAAATAATTAAAAAATTAAACAAAGCCACGTGAAGACACAGAGAGAAGAGACCGAGGTGGGTAATAGCAAGAGCCATTGCCCCAAATGAAAATATCTCGAGTTTTTAATATTTGATGAGCATTTTGCTGCCGTGACAGTTTTGCTTTCTTTCTTTTCTGTGAACTAAACAATTCTTTTGATTCAGTCTGGCTGACTTTTGCGTTTTCTTTATTTTCTTTGCTGGTTCAGCTGATATTCAACGTTGGGGGATGTTGAGTCTGTTATTGAGTCAGTTGGGTCAGCTAAAATTGGGTAATTAGCAGTTTGTTAGGAATTGGTTACATGCCAGTTCATTGGGTTGTTATTAGTTTGTTAGTCAAGAATAATACTTAGTACTACAAATAGAATCATGGGTCTGTAATTGGGGGTCAAGGATTTGGCCGAGAGCAAATCCATTCTCTGTAATCTCTTTACTGCCATTGTTAATCAAAGCACATTTGAATTCAACAATTGGTATCAGAGCCTAAGGGGGCCTGACGGGAAAAAGAGAGAGGGGAACACAGAGGGGAGAGGGAGTGAAAAACTGTGAGAAAGAACTCGCAGATAGTGAGAGAGAAAGGGAAACACAAAGGGTAGAGAGAGTGAAAAATAGCCAACGCTGAGCAATTCGTTCAAGCCTCCATTCCAAAATTTACTGGGTACTATGATCATTGGTCCATGATGATGGAAAATTTTCTAAGAAGCAAGGAATTATGGAATTTGGTTGAAGAAGGAGTCCCGATTGCAGCACGAGGAAGCATACCCACTGAAGGGCAACGAAAGATTGCAGAAGAAGCCAAACTCAAGGACCTGAGGATCAAGAATTTCTTATTCCAGGCGATTGACAGAGAGATTATGGAGATGATTCTGGACAAGGGAACAGCAAAAGCAATCTGGGAATCCATGAAGCAAAAGTATCAAGGATCAACAAAAGTAAGAAGGGCACAGTTGCAGTCACTGAGGAGAGAATTTGAACTGTTGAACATGAAGAAAGGAGAGAGGGTTGATAAATACATGGCAAGAACCCTAACGGTGGTGAACAAGATGAAAGTGCATGGGGAGCAGATACAACCTAGCACTGTGGTGAGCAAAATTCTGAGATCAATGACTTCGAAATTCAATTATATAGTATGTTCAATTGAGGAATCAAATGACCTAGATACTATGAGCTTAGATGAGCTACATGGAAGTCTTTTAGTTCATAAGCAGAGAATGCATGAACTCAAAGAAGAAGATCAAGCACTGAAAATAGTGTATGATGAGAGAACCAGGGGAAGGGGCCGAAGTACTTTTAGAGGAATGAGAGGAAGAGGAAGAGGAAGGGGCAGACTGCCCAACAAAGAGATGATTGAATGTTACAAATGCCACAATTTGGGGCATTTTCAGTATGAATGCCCCGAATGGATGAAAGGAGCACACTATGCTGAACTGGAAGAGGAAGATGAAATGCTTCTCATGACTCATGTTGAACTCAATCATGCAAAACGAGAGGAGGTATGGTTTCTAGACTCAGGCTGTAGTAATCACATGACAGGCAATAAAATTTGGTTTATGAATTTTGATAGTGATTTTAGGCAGTCTGTCAAGTTGGGGAACAATTCTAGAATGATGGTTATGGGCATAGGAAATGTGAGAATGGAAGTAGAGGGAGGAATTCAAGTAACAACACAAGTTTATTACATACCCGAATTGAAAAACAATTTACTAAGTATAGGGCAGCTGCAGGAGAAAGGATTAGCCATACTTATCAAAAATAATGTTTGTAAATTGTTTCATCCATCAAAAGGGTTGATAATGAAAAGCAATATGTCTACAAATAGGATGTTTGTGATTTTAGTAACTGTTAGTACCATAGAACCTGATGTTTTAAAACTGCTGCAATTGATGATGAATCTTACCTATGGCATTGTCGATTTGATCACTTGAGTTATAAGGGGCTAAGAACACTACACTATAAGAATATGGTCAAGGGTTTACCATTGTTGAAGAGTCCAGCTGGGGTGTGTGAGGGGTGTCTAATGGGAAAACAGCATAGGGACTGTTTTCCCAAGCAAAATAACTGGAGGGTAGTAGATAGGTTGCAATTAATTCATGCTGACATTTGTGGACCTGTGACACCTCAATCTAATAGTGGGAAGAAGTATTTGATTACATTTATAGATTACCACACTAGGAAAACTTGGGTAGCATTTCTGTCAGAAAAATCTGAGGCATTGAGAGCATTTAAGAATTTCAAAATGTTAGTGGAAAAAGAAGTAGACAGTAGCATACGTGGGCTGAGAACTGATAGAGAGGGTGAGTTTACTTCTGAATGTTTCAATGAGTTTTGTAGAACAAATGGGATAAGTAGGCAGCTGACAGCCCTATATACCCCCCAGCAAAATGGGGTTGCCGAGAGGAAAAATAGATCAATCATGGAATTGGCTAGAAGTATGCTGTGTGAGAAGGAAGTACCCTAGGAATTCTGGCCAGAAGCCGTGAATTGGGCTGTGTATGTGATGAACAGAAGTCCATCAGCTGCTGTGACTGACAGAACCCCAGAAGAGGCTTGGAGCAGCAGAAAGCCTTCAGTGGATTACTTCAAGGTTTTTGGATGTGTGGGATATGTTCACAATCCAGACCAAAGGAGAAAAAAACTTGATGATAAAAGCACCAAGTGCATACACCTAGGAATCAGCAATGGATCAAAAGCCTGGAGACTATATAAGCCAGCAACCAAAAGGGTAATGGTAAGCATGGATGTGGTGTTTGCTAAGAATGAAAGCTGGAATTGGACTTCAAAGGAATCAAAAGAGCAGGAGAGGACTCTGGAATGGGGTGATGAAGGTGAGAATGAAGCTGATGATGCAGTGGATGAAAAGGGAGAAAGCCTTGAGGAAGCCGAAGACAATACTGAAGATGCTACTGAAAGGGTCCACACAGATGATGTTAATGAGAGAGACACTACTGACGATGTTGTGGAAGGGTATGAAACTGGGTATGATGAAGCTGATTTAACTACACAAAGGACAATTGTTGTAGCAGGAACAAGTCAACCTCACGGAAGAACTGTGAGAAAACCTGCCTGGATGACAGATCATGTCTCGGGAGAAGGCCTATCTGAAGATGATGAAGTTCAGAATCTGGTGTTGTATACAGAAACTGGAGACCCCAGTACTTATGAAGAAGCTGTGTTGTGTTCTAAATGGAGAGAAGCTATGGAATATGAGATAAAATCCATAGAGAAAAACAAAACTAGGAAGATGGTCACACTGCCAAAAGGGGTAAGAGCCATAGGTGTGAAATGGCTTTATAAAACAAAATTAAATGAAAGAGGGGAGGTAGATAAGTTCAAGGCCAGATTAGTTGCATTGGGGTATGCTCAGAAGCATGAGATTGATTATACTGAGGTGTTTGCACCTGTGGCTAGGTGGGACACTATTCGGATAATTCTAGCTATGGCAGCCACTCACGACTGGCAGGTATTTCAATTGGATGTGAAGAGTGCCTTTCTTCATGGAGAGCTAGAAGAAGACGTGTACATAGAGCAGCCAAAAGGTTATGTACAGAAAGGAGAAGAAGGGAAGGTTTTGAAACTAAGAAAGGCCTTATATGGCTTGAAACAAGCCCCCAGGGCTTGGTACAGCAGAATAGAGGCATATTTCATTGCAGAGGGATTTGAGAAATGCCCTAGTGAACATACTTTGTTCACTAAGATTCAGGAAGAAGGAAGAATCTTGATTGTAAGCATATTCGTGGATGACTTGATATTCACGGGAAATAACAACGATATGATTGAGGAATTCAAAACTTCTATGAAAAAGGAGTTCGACATGACTGACCTAGGGAGGATGAAGTACTTCTTGGGAGTGGAAGTAATTCAGAATGATGATGGTATATACATACATCAGAAGAAATATGCTCAGGAATTGCTTCAGAAATTCGGGATGGAAAACAGTAATGCTACAAAGACTCCTATGGTGCCTGGGTTTAAACTGACCAAAGATGAGGGAGGAAAAAAGGTGGACAGTACTCAGTATAAGCAAATGATTGGGAGTTTGATGTATTTAACGGTCTCCAGACCTGACTTGATGTATGTGATGGGGTTAGTAAGTAGGTATATGGAAAAACCTACTGAATTACACATGATTGCTGTCAAGAGGATATTAAGGTATCTCAAGGGAATATTTGACCTGGGAATATGCTACAAGAAGGGAAGTGGAAATGGGAAGATTGTGGCCTATTCTGACAGCGATTATGCTGGAGACTTAGATGATCGAAGAAGCACATCTGGATATGTATTCAGGATGAGTTCTGGAGCAGTATCATGGTGTTCGAAAAAACAAGTTGTGGTTTCATTATCCACTACTGAAGCTGAATTTATTTCAGCTGCTGTGTGTGCATGTCAAGCCATTTGGGTTCAAAGGATTCTGAATCATCTAAGCTGGAAACAAGAGAACTGTGAGATCTATTGTGATAATTGTTCAACCATTAAGCTCTCTAAAAATCCAGTCATGCATGGAAGGAGTAAACACATAGCGGTCAGGTATCACTTTCTTCGAGATTTGTCCAAAAATGGTGCTGTGGAACTCAAGTATTGCAGATCACAGGAGCAGCTAGCAGACATCATGACCAAGCCTCTTAAGCTGGATGCATTTGTGGGTTTAAGGGTGAGTCTTGGTGTGTGTGTGATAACTATGTAATAAATTGTTGTTTCTTATGGAAATTCAGTTTAGGAGAGGATATGTTGAGTCTTTTATTGAGTCAGTTGGGTCAGCTAAAATTGGGTAATTAGCAGTCTGTTAGGAATTGGTTACATGCCAGTCCATTGGGTTGTTATTAGTTTGTTAGTCAAGAATAATACTTAGTACTACAAATAGAGTCATGGGTCTGTAATTGGGGGTCAAGGATTTGGCCAAGAGCAAATCCATTCTCTATAATCTCTTTACTGCCATTGTTAATCAAAGCACATTTGAATTCAACAGGGGACTCATAAATGTCGTCTTGCTCACTTCATGTGTTCTTATATTATTTTTCTAGGGCGTGGGAGCGATGCTAATTGTGGTCTGATCCCCCCCCCCCCCCCCCCCACTTTTTTTTCATCTTTTAATATTTTTAATGTAATTTATTAGTAAGAAAAGTCAAAAGTCAGATCTAAGTTCTTTGCATGCCACAATGTTTTTGTACTAAAAAAACATTATATTAAAATAGCACTTAAGAAGTTATTTATAGTTCTAGCAGTCAACCACCACAAGCCCTGGATCACAGGAAAAACCCAAATCAAGGTATGATACAATACAAGAGTAACCCTTAAATTGTTTTTACCTTTATATGCCATCCATGTTTTTATTTATTTTAGTTTTAAATTTTATCCTCTTTTAATATTTTTTATTTTTCATATATGGTCTTAATTATTTTGACTATTATTTGTTTTGTTTTAAAACATTTTTTAATTTAATTTGTTTTTTAATTTATCCTTCATCATTTTATTTTATGTTATGTCAAATTTGGCCTTAATTCTTTCAATTACTATTATTCTTTTAACATTAAATTGGTAAGGCATTAAGTTTTTTAATTGAATCCAGGTCTAGGATTTCATGAATTACGAGTTTGAAAAATTAATTTAGGCTTAGAAATTCGCTCTGGTTTATTTTTTATTTTTTTTTATCTCTTTTATGCTCATATATTTTAGTTTTACTATTCATTATTCATTTATTACTCAAGTTTCATCTCTAACTCTTTAAAAATTGTTTGATTTAGTTCAAATTTAATCCAACCAAATGTTAATTTAGACTTAATCAAGGCCCAACCACGAAGAGGATAAAAGAAGGAAAAATAAAAGCACATATTATCCAACCAAGTTAACTCATTGTGTTTGTGTTCATTATCATAAATTTCACATATTAAATTGAATGAGTACAACATGTTACCTTCTTTTCATCTCATTGTTTTTTACAATTGGGTCCTATGATAATTTGTTGTTTCACATTGAAGATGTGACTAAGTAAAGGTTAAAATAAAGGTGACATGAATTTATTTTTAACTAGATCACCATTTAAATGGGCAAACCAATTTTCTCTTAACATGTTGGGTCAACCAAGCCACACCAATTTTATTTTTTTGTATTTTTCAATGCATATGATGATCAATTAACTTAATATGGTACACTAGTCAAGTTTTTTTTATCCACATTTCAAATATTTTATCACGTGAAGAAAATAACAAGACATATATTTTTATAAAATAATTGCTCTTTAGTGAAACACTAACATCAATCCTTTTCCTTTTGTCTTTACATATTCTCACTTTTAAGCACAGTCAATGGACGATTCTTTAAATTTAGAATAAATTAAGCTGATTAACTACAAGAGAGAGTTTAAGTCGATTTTCTTTTTGAAAGTTAAAAATATCAAACTTGAGTAATTCATTAGAGCAATATGTAATTTGATTAATCCAACTAAATTCAAATGAAATTTTACTAGCATTTTTTCTTATATGCCTGAATATTTCAATTTAGTTTCTTCTTATTGTTTTTTTACATGTATTAGCATTTTTCCCTTCACTATAACAATGCCAATATTTTTACTTTATTATATATAATATTTTTGAACTAATTTATACACGAATAGAGGATTTTTTTTTTCTCGAGTAATATAATGACTGAAATGATAGCAATTAAATCTGCTATGCTTAGTAATTTTGACAAATTTGTTTTTCGCAAGAAACTAGCCCACATTAATCCTAGTGATTTTCCTTGATTGTTATGAAATCTAAGTATAGAGAAATAATTCAATTTAAGTCGATTAGGTCTAGAATCTAATGGAATGTTTTCTTTCAGATATTATCATAGTTGTCTCTATAATCTATAATTCTCTCTACCGTGAATATATATATATATATATATATTGCTATCCAACAACTTCTTGACTAAATGGAAGTGTTTTTAAAAATATTTAATTTTTTACTTGAAATTAAAATTAATATATGATTTGAGATTATTTTCATATGCTAATATTAAAAATAATTTTTAAAAAATAAAAAATATATTATTTTGATACATTTTCGAGCGAAAAATATTTTTAAAATCAACCTCAATCACAATATTAGCATATAGTCTTATAAATACACAATACTGAAACAATAAAATTAATTTGAATTTGAATTCAAAACCAAAATATTACCAAAAATCTAAATGACGTGGCCTTTCCACTATGCAATCCACTGTGCCTTCTCTCTAAATTCACTGTGGATTGCGACAGTGTGCGGGCGAAAATGGCCCTGGCATGCGCGGCGAAAGGGGCGGATTCAGCGGGGCATTTTCGTTTTTTCCTTTGTTCGTCCTTTTTTTTTTTAAAATAATCTGCTGTGAACAGTGTAATGGCGTTTTCACCCCCGGTAATAGGACAAAATAACGGCTGGGGCTGAGGGACAGACGTGTAATTGCACGCGGCCGGCCCGGCCCGGTCCGGTCCGGTCCGCCGCAACTTTTTCTTTTTTTATTATTTTCTGAAATGGCTAAATACGATTATAGCCCCTAATAAGACAAAAACCATGAATTGGGTACAGGGGTGGAACGGTAATTGACCCTATTTTTCGAATTATTTAATCGGCGTCTGTCAGGGCGTGAGGCACACGCGCCAGACGGGTTTCCGCCTCACACCCTGTTCAGGTGGCGCGTGCGGCCTCCTCCGGTGTCCGAAAATTGTCTACCGGAAGCCAGAACGATGCGCCGCCGCGTGGTCTTCCTCCCGCGGTGGTGCGTGTAACCACCAGATGTCCGTGGACGCGGCGGAGGCCGGTTGAAGCCGCCGGCCACGTTTCTCTCTCTCCTGCACGTCAATGTGCAGGGGAGTCCCCCATGTATTTTGACTTTGCACTTTGGTCCCTCGACTTTTAATTTCGTTTTTGGTCCTCATTTCTGTTATATAAGTTTTGATTTTGTTCGATTGGGTCCTCCGATTTGAATTGATTGAATGCCAAAGTTTCACTTCGGTCCTTCGACTTTCAATTTCCGGATTGGCTGTATATAACTCAATCAATTCGGTACAAAAGTTCCGATTTTTGCAATTTTGTCCTCTGATTTCAATTGAGAATAAATGTAATTTGCATTTCAGCCCTTTGACTTTTAATTTTTTAATTTCAGCCCTTTATATTTGATTTTCATTTAAGTCCTTATACTTTTAGTTCTTTATATTTCTAGAATAATCCCTACTTTTGTCCATGTATTTATAAAAGTGTATTTAACACAATAATAAAGGGAATAATGATAATAATAATAATAATAATAATAATAATAATAATAATAATAATAATAATAATAATAATAATAGTAATAGTAATAATAATAATAATAATAATAATAGTAATAATAATAATAATAGTGATAGTAATAATAATAATACTAATAATAATAATAATAATAATAATGACTTAATTATTTTTTGTTCTTACTCTGCTGTGTTTTTTTTTTCTTCCGATAATTTGATAATATTTTTTTTTTGTCGGTTATAGCAATAATAATTGTTTTTGTTTTTTTTATCTTTTGTTAAAATTTCTTGCATGTTTTTAGTCTTTCATTGTTTTTTTCCTTTCATTATTAACATAATAATAATAATAATAATAATAATAATAATAATAATAATAATAATAATAATAATAATAATAATTAAATTGTTTTGCGTACTTGCTCTTTCTTTAATGTTCTTTTTCCCTCCGGATAATTTCATAATGTTTTTTTTTTTTACAGTAATAGCAATAATAGTTTTTTTTTTTTATCTTTTGTTAAAGTTTATAGGATGTTTTTAGTCTTTCATTTATTTTTGTTTCTTTCATTATTAACATAATAATAATAATAATAATAATAATAATAATAATAATAATAATAATAATAATAATAATAATAATAATAATAATAATAATAATAATAATAATAGTAGTGATTATTATTAATATTATAATAATAGTGATTATGTATTCTATTATTATAATAATAGTGATTATTTATTCTTTAATAATAATAATAATAATAATAATAATAATAATAATAATTTTTTAATTGGTTTTTCTTGCTTGCTGTTTTGTTCATGCTTTTTATTTTTTTTCCCTCGGTATAATTTAGTAATTTTTTTTATTTCTATTCTAGCGGCAATAATAATTTTAAATATTAAGACTCCGATGTTGCTATTGTTATAATATTTTAAATTAATATTGCTTCATTTTCCCTGTTTTTTTTGTTTGCTCTTTCTATTAATTGATTTTTATAATTTTATTATCTGCACAATAATGATTTAAGTAAGTTGTTGTTTTTTCTTATTCAAATATTTTGCTCTTTTTTCTAATGTTAGTGTGCGCTCTTTTGTGATCGTTTATGACGCAATACCTATATTATAAAAGATGTAATCTATGCTTACGTGACAAACTCAACTCAAAATTGTAAATATTTTATCTCCTAATCTATAACTTTTATTTACTTATATCATATAAATTTATCGTTGTAGAATTAATTATGTTAAATTATATAAAAAAAAAATACCCATGGCAACGCGCGGGCAAGTTGCTAGTTAAGATATATACAGTGTATTTTTTTTTTTGAACCAAATAAAAAAGGATGGATTAAAAAAAAGGGGAAATTTACAAACACACAGACCACTAGCTAAAGCTAGCAGCTAGCTTCGCTGGATCAGACCCAGCAAGCTAAAACTAAGCCCTAACGGGCTAAAAGGCTTACAAGGCAGCAGCGTGCCCAAACCCAAGACCAAACCCACAAAGAGAGACCAAAAAACCAAGCCCGAAGGCTGCAATGGCCGAAGCCTACACGGACCCAGCAGGCCCAAAACCATAGAAACAGCCCAACACTAAAGAGGAAAAAAACGGCCCCGCCTGAAGAACCAAACCAGGACCCTACCAAGCACCACCAAGACCCGCCTGGGCCTGCCAGCCCAAATTAATATATACAGTGGATGATAAAACGAAAACTATATATTCAACTTTTTATATTTTAATCTGTTCCTTTCATCTAATTCAAATAATTAAAATTAAAATTAAAATTAATAGTGAAATTCTAAAACATGAAAATAGAAGGATCCAAACCCAGAAATATGTGTGAGAATATAACCTTATTATATTTTACGTGTTTTTTAGTATTTTAGTAAAACTTTGGCTATAATATGTGAACGACGTAAATTACCCTAATAAGAGTTAAGAATATATCCTAACTTGGGTTGAATGCTTGAAATTGATGACAATTTAATATAAAAAAATGTGTTCATCAATTCAAATACCTGATCATCAACATCTAAAGATAAGAGTTGAGACTGGATACTAACATATGTTGAGTGCTAGAAATACATGAACACTTATACAAACACAAATATAAAAACAACAAAAAAACATGTATTCATCAGTTCAAATACATGATCATCAGCATTAGAGAATAAGAGTCGAGAACAAGTTCCAATCTAAATTGAGTTATCAAAATAGATGATAATTTATATAATAAAATATGTATTTACCAATTCAAATATTTGATCATTAACATTCAAATATAGGAGTCAAAAATAGATCTTAACCTAGGTTGATTGCTCTAAATAGATAACAACTATAATCATTAACATCCAAGGATAAAGACCTAATAACAAGTCCGAACCAAAACTTTAAGACTTTAAATTGATTGAAAGTTTTTATTTCAACACAAACATCATCACATACAAACACTCATTTCATTTCTGTACCCTTTTGGCTTGGGTGCAGTGATTGGGAGAAAAAAAGTGTTTTTTAGCTTAAAAAGATGAAGGGAAAAGGAAATATAGAAGTTAGTCGACTATGGGTTCTTTGGTTAGTATTTTAGTACAGAGGTGAGACGACAAGGTAGCTATAGTTGGTTTCGACAAAATCTTTGTTTATTATTGTGTTTTCAAAATATTTTAAAATAAAATTATTTTTTATTTTTTTATTTTGATTTTAAATTATATATTTTTAGTTTTTTTAGATTATTTTCATATGGTGATGTCAAAAATAATTTTAAAAAATAATAAATAATAATTTTGATGTATTTCTGAATAAAAAATATATTAAAAAACAACCTCAATTCACTTTCATATTAAGTTGATTGCTGTCAAAGGTTGAACATTTAGCAGTGATGATGGTGATTATAAAAAAAGAAAAAAAGTTGTCATTGATAGTGATATTTATTGCATTTCCACTTCTTTTTCCTTTTTTTTTTTTAGAAAAATTAAGAATATACATTCCAAATGGCCCAAAGTGCTCAATTGTGGTCACTTTAAAAGTGATGCCGCTACAAGAAAGGCAATTATAAGTTAATAAATACTTGTATTGCAATTATAAGTTAATAAATTGCGGTTGTTTCTATCCATGCCAGCTATTTTATCACACTAATTATTATTATTTTAAACTAAAATGTATTAGCAGACTATGGTTCGATGGAAATATTGTCCGACGTGTAGCTGAACTTTCTGAAAATATGTAGAGAGTGAGGATTAGCAGGCTACTCGGCATGCCTTTATGATTTTATTAATAAATATGTAATAAATACTTGGGCGCATTTATTTCCAACACATTTATTAGTATTAGTATATAGCTAAAACAGAATGGGTCGTTTGCCACTGTTCACGCACACACAAAGAACTATGGAGTGGATATTTGCTCCAATGCTTTGCGCGCGCATGAACTTTTTTTTTTTTTGGACACAGCAATGCTTTTTGTAATTTGTATGGTTGGAATGACAAAGGAGTGGTTGTGGCCGAGCGGTTGTCCGGATGTTGGCTGCATAGGTCGTTTGCCATTGTTCACGCACACACAAAGCACTGTGGAGTGGATATTTGCTCTGGTGCTTCGCGCGGGCATGAACTTTTTTTTTTTTGACACAGCGATGCTTTTTGTAATTTGTATGGTTGGAATGACAAAGGAGTGGCTGTGTTGAGCGGTTGTTCGGGTGTTGACTGCATAGGGCGCGGGAGTTCGAATCTCCCTGGCGACATATGCAGTTTATATGATTGTATTATTACTATTTGTATCCAAGAATTGACAAAAGTAGTCCCTTGGCCGAGTGGTTACGCCGGCGTGTCCAAGCGGCTGGGCGCGGGAGTACTACTGTTTGTAATTTTGTTTTTCCCGGATTTTTTTTCTTTTTTCTATATAAAAAAATAAATGATTTAAAAAAAAAAAAAAAAACATGCTCTTAATTGTTGTTTTTTATTTTCATTATTACTTTATTAAGGTTTTTTTAATTTAATGTTTAAATTTTAATTTGTGTTGGTGATCATTTGAAAATTGATATTTATTATTTTTTCTCCGTGCTTTTTTATTTTTATTTATTCTTCAAGTCAAATCATTTTTTAAAATCTAATAATATTTTTTTGTTTTGTCATTTATTTTGTTTTTTAATTGCTTTTTTTGGTAATATTTTTAGGTGTTAAAATTTCTAATTATTATAGATAAAGCATTCAAAATAATGATAACGATTATTTGTAAGTTTTTTTTCTTATAAATATGTTAGACTAATTATCATTATTTTGAATTTATGTTGAATTTAAGTTGAATTATAAAATGAATTAATCTGAATACAGTGAATTCAATAATTCAAACATCCCAATTTTCTTACTTTTTTAATGATGATGATAATTTTATGTTGATTATTTCGTTGAAATTTACTAAATAGATACATTTATTTCGATTTAAAATTCATATATTGTATAGAAAACTTGCACGTAACAGGAATTTTGCACAAGTTTATTATTTTGTCTAAATTGATATTATAATTAAAAAAACTCCCATAATTAATTTTTTTCTTTTAAAAAATATGATATCACTTGCAATGGGGTGCAGGGTATGGACTAATATATATATATATATATATATATATATATATATATATATATATATATATATATATTTTTTTTTTTTTTTGAATGTAGATTTTTTTTTTAAAATTCAATGGCAACAAGAAGAAAACTGGCTTCTTTGATTTCTTCTGCACTGCTCTCTTTGACGGTTGCCTGCCATATGATATCTATCGTCTAACACGTGGTATATCTATGGCAACTTCTAGATTTATTATATTTGTTTTTTCATTCTAGGCCTTATACATTTAATCTTGGATTTTATTTTAATTCTTTTTTTTTCATCATGGACCCTATGGTCTCTTATATAGTTTATATTTCTATCCATATTTATATATACATGCTCTTAGTTTTTGTTTTCAATGTTATTAAGGTTTTTTTATTTACTGTTCAAGTTTTAATACGTGGTGGTCATTTGAAATTTAATAATTATTATGATTTCTCTTTCTTTTTTCCTTCAAGTCAGATAATTTCTTTAAATCTAATAATATTTATTTTTATTTTGTCATTTATTTTGTTTTTAAATTGCTTTTTTGTTAGTATTGTTAGGTCTTGAATTTTCTAATTATTATAGATAATACATTCAAAATAATGATTATTTGTTAGTTTTGTTTTCTTTTAAGTATGTCAAACTAATTATATATTTGTATATTTATATAATATTAGCGTCTTAAAATATATATATATATATATATATATATATATATATATATATATATATATATATATATATATATATATGTCACCTAATTTTTTTTCAAAAAAAAAATCTTTAGTCAATATCATCGATTGCGGTTTTGCTATCTACCAATTAAATTATTACCAAATTAGTGGAAAAAAATACCAATCAAATTGTTTGGTGCATAGAACAAATCACTCATCTATGCTAAAATTCAATTACTGTAATTTTATTATTTACTAATTAAAAAATTCATAAAATAAATAAAACATTCATAACAATCTATCAGTATGTTACACGAAGCACATGACTCATTTCAACAAAAAAAATTCGATTCCAATTGTACAATCTACCGATACAATATTTATCAAAATAGTTTTAACAGTAGCAACATTCAATCACTTTTAGATGGAAAAAAAACCATTTCTAACATATTCTATTAATTAAAATTTTACAAATTAAATATTAAAATAACCAATTACAACATGTATAAAATCATTCAATTTTCTACATAAAAAAGCCTACATAAAGCATTCAAAATAATGATAATGATTATTTTTAGGTTTTTTTCTTATAAATATGTGATACTAATTATATGTTTTAATATTATCGCCTTAAAATATATAGAGAGAAGAAAAAAATGACCTAGAATTTTTTGAAGAAAAAAAAATATTAGTATTCTGAAATACTTTTAATATAATAATATGATGAATAAATCTTATAAAATAAAAAAATATTTTGGCTTTTAATTCTAATTTTGTGCTCTTTTTTTTAAGTTTATTTCTTTAAAAAAAATTTACAATATTTTTATTTAAAATATTTCAGATCTAATATTACTAGGGGAAAAAAGCAACTCAAAAAAATAAAAGATCGACAAATTTACATAGGTTATTTACAATTAAAAAATATACGAATCACTTCCCGTTTTGATCATACTTTTCATTTTAGACGTAAAAAAATCATTTCTAACATATTTTATCGATTATAATTTTACTAATTAAATATTAAATTAACTAATTACAGCAGATAAAAAATCAATTAGTTTTATACATAGAAAAAAGCTTAGCGCAACGCGCGGGCAAGTCAACTCGTTATTACTAAAACATATTGTAATAATTAGGAAGACCCATCTTCTTCTTCTCAATATTGAATTATTAGCAAAGAAAATGCTTTCTGAAAGTTCATGGATTATTTTCGATGAGTGCTTGAGCATTAAGAACTTGTTCAACGGGATGGCAGATACAAACAATGAGTTATGAAGAACAGTTATGATATTATAAGTCTTGAAAAAAAAGAGTAAAGAGATTCAAAAATAAATATTTTTGGTAACTATAATGACTTGAATTTTATTTTTATAGAATTTTAACGACCACAAACATTAAGAAAATAAAATGGATAAAAGGTAAATTTACATAAAATGATAAACAAAATGATTGCAAATAGCATAAAAATAAGGCAAGAATTTCATTTAAAAATTAGTGGTGGATTTATTGATATCCAATGAAATAATGTATTAAATATTATTTTATTTATTCAATTATGATTAAACTTTAAGAAAAAATAATAATCAGGAACAGCTATACAAAATGAACGCTTCATAGTATCATAAAACATGCCATAGTTTCATGTGAAAACAAATTCAAAACCATATGATGGAATAATTCTTGCCTTTAGCATATTACACGCCATTTGTCCAGATTATATTACATGAATAGACATCTATGGAATTGTGTAATGTGAATTTCATTTCCCTACTAATTTTGGTACCGAGATTCACATTTTGAGATGATATTCTCAATGAAATTGTCTTGTGAAAATTTGGAGATTGTGATTATGGTTATTTTTTAAATTATTTTTTATTTAAAAATATATTAAAATAATATATTTTTATTTTTCATTCCCATACGGGCCTAAAAAGCAATTTTGTATTAGATGTTACTGTCGAAAGGAAATGCCAACTTTACATCCAATGACCATAAATTTTTTAACTATAGCTTTATCTCGTGCATACGGGAAGTGGCATGCTGTCTGGTTTCGGCGTGCTGTCTATAGAATTTGTACAGAAGAGCTGTTTATTTATTGATAATGCATCCTGTATTTAGAGGATTGCAGAAGTTTTAATACAAGTAGGAGTGTACAAAAGAGCTGTTTATTTATTGATAATGCATCCTGTATTTAGAGGATTGCAGAAGTTTTAATACAAGTAGGAGTGTACAACGTAGGTTGCGATATATGTGATAAGGATCATATGGAGATATCTGTTAACCTAGTGATAGAGATTAATACAACTTCAGTTACGTGATTTCCTTTACACGCTCCCGCAAGATAGGTGTTCCAGCAAATAGGCCTATCTTGGTGCACAATTTATGGAATTGCTGACGAGGCAGAGCTTTTGTTAAGAGATCAGCTAGTTGATCGTGGGTGCTGACATGAGAGAGTTGAAGTAAGCCTTTTGAAACCAAATCACGGACAAAATGAAGATCAATTGCAATGTGTTTCATTCTAGTGTAGAACTGGATTAAGGCTTAATTGGGTAGCACCAATATTATCACAGTGAAAGCTTGGAGGTTTGGAGATTGTAACACCCAATTCACGTAGTAACGAACAAATCCAGATGATTTCAGAAGTTGCAGAAGCAAGAGCTCGATATTCAGCCTCTGTAGAAGAACGTGCGACAACACGTTGTTTCCTAGTACTCCACGAAATAGGGCAATTTCCGAGGAAAATGAGGTAAGCGGAGGTGGAGACTCTTGTATCCTTATCACCTGCCCAATCTACATTGGAGAATCCATGAAGAGTGAGAGCATTGCTGCGTTGGAGGAGAATTCCATGATGAGGAGTCCCTTTAAGGTAGCGTAGAATCCGTTTGGCAGCAATCCAGTGAGGTTGAGTGGGTTTATGCAGAAATTGAGCAAGCTTGTTGACAGGAAATGATATATCAAGTCTGGTCAGAGACATATATTGCAGTGCACCTATAACTCGACGATAAGCAGTAGGATCCGTAGATGGAGATCCATCATTGAGCTGTAGGTGATCCTTAGTGGCTAGGGGGGTCTGTACTGGTTTGACACCATCCATTTTGTTGCGTGTCAAGATATCACAAATGTATTTGTGTTGTGACAGAAATAACCCATTGTGGACGGAGAACACCTCAACTCCCAGAAAATAATGCAGTGAGCCAAGATCCTTTAATGAGAAACACTTGCTGGGGTGGTTAATGATTTTGGAGATGGTTGCAGAATTACTTCCAGTGATTAAGAGGTCATCGACATAAGCCAGAAGGAATATTTTGACCTCACCACTTGTGTAAATAAATAGGGACGAGTCTGATTTGGACTGCTGAAATCCCAGGTCAAGGAGAGAGGTGCATAATTTTTGGTACAAGGCACGAGGGGCCTGTTTTAAGCCATAAAGGGACTTCTTTTAACCTGCAAATATGAGATGGAAGAGTAGGATCAATGAAACCTGGAGTTTGCACCATAAAGACATTCTCTTATAGCTTTCCATGCAGAAACGCATTATTGATGTCAAGCTGTTGAAATGGCCATTTGTTTTGAACTGCAAGAGAAAGAACTGTGCGAATGGTTACTGATTTTATGACAGGACTAAAAGTCTCAGTATAATCAAAACCATGTTTTTTGGTGAAATCCCTTTGTAACCAGTCGGGCTTTATAGCGAGATATACTGCAATCAGAATTGTGTTTAATTCGGAACACCCACTTGCAGCTGATTGGTTTAATGGTGAAACTTGAAGGAACAAGCTCCCATGTACCATGATTAACCAAGGCAGTAAATTCTTCAGACATGGCTTGACGCCACTTGGGATCCAATAATGCTTGAGACACAGGTTGGCTCTGCAGGAGGATGAAAAGGATATTTGGTAGCTAGGTAAAGCTGTTTTGGTTTATGAATGTTGTTCATGGATCTGGTGGTCATGGAGTGGGTACGAATGGGTGTCTGAGGGTTGACAGAACCTGTGTGTGGATGGATCACAGGAGATGGGGGTTCTGTGTGGGCAGAGGAAGAAGAAGACGAAGCATCTGTAGAGCTAGGCAGCACGGTAGATGGCAAGGATGGTAATAATCCAATTGAAGGCACTGCTGGGATTTAGAGATCCTTTTGTTGAACATCGGCAACTGACAGAGAAGGCATGGTGACAGATGCAGAGTTTGAAAAGGGAAAAAAACTCTCATAAAAAACAACATGGCGAGACAAGTATAGACGAGAAGAATTTAGATCCATACATTTATATGCACTTTGAGTGGTGGAATACCCGAGAAACAGACAAGGTATTGATTTTAGATGTAATTTACTGGTTGTGTATGGTTTTAACCATGGATAACACTAACAACCAAAGATGCACATTTTTGTGTAGTCAGGAGATCGACCAAATAGACATTCAAATGGACTTTTATTTTGTAAAACAGAAGATGGCATGCGATTGATTAAGTAAATCGCTGTTTGGAAAGCATATGACCAGTAAGATGGAGAGAGATGGGCTTGACTCAGGAGGGTTAATCCGATTTCAATAATGTGTCGATGACGACGTTCACTAGTGCCATTTTGTTGAGGTGTATAGGGAGCTGTAGTGAGCCAACTAATGGAATTGGAAGAGAGATAGTTGTGAATAGCAGAATATTCCCCCCTATTATCAGAGTATAAGTGTTTGATTTGAAATCCAAACTGTTTTTCAAGCAAACCTTTTAGTTGACAAAAGATTGGACTAACATCACTTTTTCGATGAATTGGGAAGAGCCAACAGTATTTAGTAAAGTGATCAACAAATAAAACATAAAAATGAAATTCATCAATTGATGTTGACGAAGCAGGTCCCCAAACATCTGTGTAGATGAGTACTAGTAAGAAAAGTAGATGAAAATGGCAATTTATGACTTTTATTGCATTGACAAGCGGAATAGAGTGATGATAAGGAAGGACGAGAGCCAACAACAGGAAGAGAAAAATGACGAATAATAAAATCAACAAGTTTATATGATGGATGTCCAAGTCTTTTATGCCATCTGTTAGTTGACGTTCGTTCACCAACAAGTGCGAGAACAGAGGATCGCATGGCAGCAGTAGGCCTAGGCATTGGATAAACACCATCCTGACATTTATCGCAAATAATAGTCACCCCCATGCTCCGATCCTTCACAAGAAAGTAAAATGGATGAAACTCAACAGCAGTATTGTTAGAACGAGTGAAATTATGGACTGAAATCAGATTTTGATGAATATCAGGAACACAAAGAGTTTCAGTGAATTTAAAGGATTTGGAGGGAGAGGGAAGAGTCATAGAGCCAACATGAGTGACTTGCAAACCTGAACCATCGTCGATAACCACTTGATCGGTGTCATCATATTCTGAATGAATTGACAAGTTTGTAAGATCAAATGTGATGTTGTGGGAGGCTGCGGAGTCCATAAGCCATTTTTTTGTCTTTGGTTCCACTTGAGGAAGCACAATTCATAGATTTGTTGCGGGAAACCACCCGACATGTTTTCGCTGAGTGTCCAACTTTGTCACATAATTGACAGATGATTGGAGGCTTGCCATGCCATTCTCGTCGACCACGGTAGTTGTTATTGACGGGATTATGACCAGAGAAACCATTGTTTGATCGTTGGTTACGATAAAATTTGGGAGGCACTTGATGACGGTGAGTGCTATTTGCAGTAGCAAGAGTGATAGAATTTGAGGCGTCAATACGCTTAAGATAGCTTTCGTGAGAAACTAGCATGTCATGAAGTTCTTCAAATGTAAGAGAAGACTCACGAGTTCGAATGAGGGCTGCAATATCCTGGAATTCAGGTCCAAGACCATTCAAGACATACAGAGTTATGTCATCTGCTGAGATTTGTGAGTCAATCACTGTCAGTTCATCAATAATGATTTTGATGGTATGAAGGTAATCTGTGATTGACCAAGACTCTCGTTTTGTATGAGAGTTATATTTTCCTTGAGTTGCATAACACGGGTACGTGATCGATTTGCAAACAATCGTTGCAACTTAGTCCATGCATCATGAGCAGTGGAGGAAGCAGCAATGAGAGGCATTACTGATTCTGAAACAGATGCAAGAATGGCATGAAGTATCAACTTATCTTGCTGAATCCAACACTGAAAGTCTGGATTATGGACACTTGCAGAGGTTAAGCCAGTTGAAGGAATGGAAGATGATGGGCAGACAGTGGTGCCATCAATGTAACCCTGGAGATCATAACCTATAAGCAAGGATGTGAGCTGAGCACACCATAATAAAAAATTGGTGGATGTCAATTTTAGGGGTAATTGAGACCCAGCATTGAAAGCAACAATAGTAGTCTCTTTGTTGACAGAGATTGTTTCTGATGATGTGGTCATTTTGAAAGAAAAACTCGTTAGAGAAGAATGCTCTGATACCATATAGAATTTGTACAGAAGAGTTGTTTATTTATTGATAATGCATTCTGTATTTATAGGATTGCAGAAGTTTTAATACAAGTAGGAGTGTACAATGTAGGTTGCGATATATGTTATAAGGATCATATGGAGATATCTGTTAACCTAGTGATAGAGATTAATACAACAATAGTTAGCTTTATCTCGTGCATACGGGAAGTGGCATGCTGTCTGGTTCTGACGTGCTGTCTGCTTCCGACATTGTTTGGTTTTTGATTTAAAACTTCATTTCCTATAATTTTAGAGAGAAATCTTAATTTGAGTGTTTATACCACACCATACTTATTATTATTATTATTATTATTATTATTATTATTATTATTATTATTATTATTATTATTATTATTATTATTATTATTATTATTATTATTATTATTATTGTCGTCGTCGATGCAGTGGTCTGGTACTGTGGTTAATCCAGTCAAATGCATGGCGTCTTGAAAGCCCACGACACCTCATCCGATCGAGGAAAATTCTAAAAGGTAGCAAACTTAATACTGGTTTTAATTATTTTATATATTTCTTCAATCGGAAAGTAAGTAAGACCTAGTCAATTAAGTGGGTGTTTAGCACTATGTTTTAAAAGTATTTTTGAAAACAATTAAAAAAATATTTTTATTTTTTATTTAAAATATTAGTGTTTTTAGATTATTTTAATGTACTGATATTAAAAATAATTTTTTAAAAATAAAAAATATTATTTTAATATATTTTTAAATAATTGTTTTTTAAAAAAACAATCTCAATTACACTTAAAATCTATGATGAAATGCCGGCATAGGTTTAATTCCTTAACACCAAATCAATAAATCAATTGGACACAGTCGTGGGGCCGCATCAAAGGAAACGAATCACTGGTCAGAACTTCAATCAATATTAGCATTACCTTTGTCAACTAAATGATTTAGACTTTTTAAACAATGCATGACAAGTTTATATGCTCATGAAATATTAATCACTTATTTATTAATATTATTTATGAGATACACTTATTATATTTTAATTTTTATAGTTTTAAAAACTAATGTGATAAGTCATATTCATCTATGAAAATACCCAAGGAATGATTGTGGTATTTTTTTTTTATTTAGTGTGTTTTTTTATTAGTAAATTGATCAATGATTTTATTACTGATAAGATATAAATCATTTATGATAAATTTTTTAACAAATAATAACCGTCCATGATGTTGTCAATAAAAATATTTCTAATGGAATTGGTGTTTAAATACTTACATAATAATTTATTGGTAATATGCAAAATTCTAATAGTGTATAATTTTATTAAAAAATAAATTGATAAAGAATTGTGAAATTTAATATTTTAAAAAATCAATATCAAAATCAAAGAAAGGTAACGTGTGTTTTGTTCTCCTCTTCTCTTCTACATTATTTAATATTTATAGGCCTACCGATCAACAGCTAAAACAAAAAGGAATTGCGTAAGAGTTTTAAATATAAGAATTTCTGATCTCATGGAATCGCTGCGCAAAAGTAAATGACACGATTACCTATAAATTATTTACTCCGATAAAATCTTGTCCTGCTATGATTTCTATTGGCTTGCACTCATTGCCCCATATAGAAAAGTACAAAAGATTTTAAGAACCCGGATAATTGATAAAAGTATAAAACCCCAAATTTAAAAAAAATCATGAATCTAATAAACCCAAAAATAGATTATGACATTATCTGTAACGAAAAACTTGAGAAACAATTAATAGAATGAAACAATAAACCATTTTTTTTTGTCATTTTTTCACAAGTGGGGTGCCATTGATAAAGTCCTATAAAAAACTTCAAGAAGTAAAAACAAAACACTCGCGTAAACGCCAGCCAAAAACTAGTTTTGTTGCAAGTTTTTTTTTTTTACACTAGTTTGGAGTTGAAAATCCAACCAATCATAACCAATAAGAGGTTTTTTTTTTTAATATCAAAGAATACGTTTTATTTTATTAGAAGCAGAATAGGAAAACTGGTAGTTAATTAAAAATCTTACCACTGTTCTAATAATTATTTTTGTAGCTTGAACTAAGAATTTGATTGGAGGAACTCGAGCACGCAATCATTTTATTGAGCTGAAAACACTTTGCAAGTAACAAAGTTTTTTTAGTAATTACAAAAGAAATTAAATGAACGCAGCAGCAGTCAAGAAGATAGAGGTATAGAACTCATAAGCAGCCATACCCTTAACCACAGCAAAAAAAAAAAAAAAAACTGATGAAGCGATCGATGAGACAAGACAGAATAGATAAAAGAAGATGAAGAGAAGAGACGACAGGAACATGCCATAAATGAAAAATAGAAATAACAGATATAAATGAATAAATAAAGACAAAAGATCATAACATTTTATTACGAGAAATCAGATTAAACATTACAGTACAACCAAAAAGAAGAAGAAAAGCTAGAAGATACAGCAGCAAATTAACAGGTTATAACTAAAAGCTGCATAAACATCATCATTTCATAAAGAAAACCAACCCACCTGCCGTGTATGTGTGTGTTTCAGGCTTCTTCCACTCCGCTGCGGGACGCCTCATTAACTCCCACCTCGCAATTCATGGACCATCGACCACGCCTCAGGATCAGATAAATTATGGCAAGAATAAGCACAATGATGATACCAGCAACTCCTCCTACTTTAGCAGCGGCGGAGTCTGGCGATTTGTTGTAGTCGTCCATATCTGAGCTAATTAATTAGAAAGGAATGAGGAATGATTAAGAGGAATTGGTAATGCTGGAAGTAAGATTGAGGTATGAGGTATATTTATACACGGAGGGTGGACGTTGATAGTTTGGATGCCAAGGGTGTGGATTTTTGGGGTTTGGATGCCAAGGGTGTGGATTTTTGGGGTTTGAAGGGTGGACGTTGATAGGGACGTTGACAAGGGTGTGGATTTTTGGGGGGATTTTTGGGTGGGGCGGGGGGGTTATATTCAATTAATAAATAACAATGTTTTTTTTTTTTTTAAGGAAATGTTTTCTTAAAAACCAAACCAAAGTTTTCTTTGACTTTTCCATCGATCAACTTTTATAATAATAAACAAATACATGAAAGTTTAAAAAATTATTTGTCATAAAATAAACAAATGATTTAAAAAATTATTTGTCATGAAACAAACTAACGAGATCTTAATTACATGTGTGTGATCCAGCTATCTCTTTCTTATTACTTAAACAGGGCAAGGCTAGCTCAATCACATTTGAATATAACAAATAAATAATTCAAATTTAGTGAGCTAGTGTTAGATCGTAAATTACAAGAAAAGTTAAATGATGTGGTATTTTCACTGTAATCACATCATTGCTCATCTTTCTATATTTTATTGTGGATTATAATTTTAAAAATCTTTAATTTGATTCTCAAACTTTTTTTTATGCACATTTGAACCCAGATTAATACTTAATTACTTTGTTTTTTGGATGAGTGAGGGATGGTTGCAAGATAATGTACTAAAGTGCAATACATAGGTAACATAGGTGTTGTGTATGAATTTTTTGGTGAAGTATTTTTTTTTTCTTCATATATTATTTTCTTACTATAAGATGATCGGTCTTTTGCTTTTTTTCAAAAACTCATTTCATACTAAACTTCAATTTCATCAATTTAGATCTTATTAAATCAGAGGAGAAAAAGAAAGGCACAGTTTCAACAATTTTGGATACCAAAACATTATATTTTTCTTCTAAATGGTTTCACATGATGAGGGAAGCTTGAATTAGGTGTTTTGCTACCTTGAAAATACCTCAAAAAAATATATCAGGTAAAAAAATAGGGTTCCAGGTTGATTCTTGGTTTTGGACCAATTTTTTTTATGTTTTTTGAGGTTAATGATGGGTTGAACAAGATTATAAGGGTTTTTGTTTTAAGTATTTGGGGTTACAAGTTGTTTTTTAGAGGATAACAATCATACATCCTGATTTTTAGCCACCATAGTCATCAAAATCTTGGTACATCAGACATTGTATTGTCTTTTTTTTTTTAATGAATTGGGGCAAACTACATATTACCAACCTCGTTATCTTCTAAAAAAATGATCACAAGCATTATGGGCTGGGAGCTAGGTCTAATCTCATTCTTTGCTCTCATTTTTTTAGTTTTTTTAGATTTTTTATATGTTTTTTTAATATAATTTTTAAATCCGTTTTTAATTCTCTATGGTTTTTTTACTTATTTATTTTATTTTAAATAGTGATTAGTTTACAATTGTATTTGATTTGTTTGATTTTTAAGAGATTTGTATTATTTGTTTTAGGTTTTTTAATATTGTTTATATATTGAATTTATTTTTAGAAATAACAAATATTTATTTATTATAATATTTTCAATATGTGTGGAATTGCATGATATTTTTTTTATTTTATCCAATATGTGTTTGTCAATTTTCATTTTAATTTGATTTGATAATCAATTTCATTAAATACAACCTGTTAAATTACCTATATTATAATATACCAATATCTTGATCTATATTTACCCATAGGGTTTTTTCACAAAAACAAATTAAGAAAAAAATTAGGAACCCAAAATGGATTTGTTAAGGTGTTTTTTTATTTTTTATGAACTTGATTTTTTTGTTTATTTTTTTTCATAGAATATGTACGAAGAGTTTAGACTTTATTCTGTTTTTTTTTCATTTTTGTTTTTAGCATCTTAGTATTAGGTTGATGTTTGATTTTGCGATCATCTATTTTTTTTATCATGTAATTAAATAAAAAATATTTTTTAAGAAAATAAATCATAATCCCACTAGAGTTGTCGCGACGATGTTTTTTCACGTTTCGCGCCCCGCCATCCCTGAGGGGAGAATGGCGCGTGGTGAAAAAAAGGTGTGTTTTATAGTCGCAAAATTACGACTATAATTTTTGGGAGTCGCCACGTAGTATTAAAGTCACTAGGAAACCTAATAGTCTGCGAGAGTCTAGGTAAGAGTGCTTGTTGTTGTGCAAGGAAAAAACACATCACCCCTAGTGCACCCTACCTAAGACAAGTTACATTGTTGTTTGATTATTTTTTTTCTAAGCCCTTTTTTATTCCTTGATCTTCTCTAAGGCTCGAGGTAGATCTCTCTTCATGAGAGAGTTTCTACCTCATTGGAAGTTGAAAACCTAACCTGTCAGGGACTACGTTTTGCTCTCACATGTTCTTAAACAGCATCACTGCTTCAGAACCAAGTCCATGACGTTCACATACATTAAAAAGGCTATCCACAGAGCTAGACTGGGCCGAAGAGATCAATGACAAAGAATTTGGAGCATCAAACATGCACCCACATTTAGAATACACGAGCGATATACCCGCGCGATGCGCCGGGTTTTTTTTATCTATGTAGAAAATTGATTGATTTTATATATATTGTATTTTATTATTTTAATATTTAATTAGTATAATTATAATTGATAAAATCTGTATAATCGAAATGGAAAGTGGTTTGTATATTTTGTAATTGCAGACAATGCAGGTAATTTTTTTTTCTGAGTTGCTTTTTTATCTCAGTAATATTAGATTTGACACATTATAATTTTTTTCCACAAATAAACTTATATTTTTTGCGTGCTATAAGTAGTTATTTTAATGTTTAATTACTAAAATTGCAATAGATCAAATATGTTAGAAATGAGTTTTTTGCTTAATATAAGTAGTATGCTTGCCCGCGCATTGCGTTAGGGTTTTTTCTATTTAGAAAAGTAATTGTTTTTTTACATGTTGTAATTAGTTGTTTAAATATTTAATTAGTAACATTATAATAGATAAAATATGTAACAAATTAAATTTTTCCCCGCCTAAAAGGAATAGTGTAATCGAAATGGGAAGTGGTTCGTATATTTTGTAATCGTAGATAACCAACGTAAATTTGTCAAAAAAAAATTTCCCCGGTAATATTACATCTGACACATGAGAAATAAAAATATTGTAAATTTTTGAAGAAATAAACTATTTTTTTCTTGCGTGCTATAATGACTTATATGCCGTATAAAAGGAACAGTGTAATCGAAACGGAAAGTGACTCGTATAATTTTTAATTGTAGATAACCTAGATAAATTTGTCTATTTTTTTTAGTTTTTTTTTCCAGTAATATTACATCTGACACATTAAAAATAAAAAGATTGAAAATCTCTGAAGAAATAAACTTAAATTTTTTGCGTGCTATAATGACTTATTTGCCGTATAAAAGGAACAGTGAAATCGAAACAGGAAGTGACTTGTATATTTTTTAATTGTTGATAACGGAGGTAAATTTGTAAAAAAAAAAAATTTAGTTGTTTTTCCCCCAGTAATATTACATTTGACACATGAAAAATATAAATAATGTAAATTTCTGAAGAAATAAGCTTAATTTTTTTGCGTGTTATAATGACTTATTTGTCGTATAAAAGGAACAGTGAAATCAAAACGGGAAGTGACTCGTATATTTTTTAATTGTAGATAACCTAAGTAAATTTGCCAAAAAAAAATGTAGTTGTTTTTTCCCCCAGTAATATTACATCTGACAGATGAAAAATATAAATATTGTAAATTTCTGAAGAAATAAGCTTAATTTTTTTGCGTGCTATAATGACTTAGTTGCCGTATAAAAGGAATAGTGTAATCGAAACGGGAAGTTACTCGCATATTTTTTAATTGTAGATAACCAAAGTAAATTTGAAATTTTATTTTTGAGTTGTTTCTTTTTCCCATTAATATTAGATTTCAAATATAAAAAATGAAAATATTGCAATTTTTTTTTAAAAAATAAACTTAAACAAAAGAGTATCAAATTTAAATTCAAAGTCAAAATTTTTTCATATAAGATTTATTAATGATATTATTAAATTAAATGTATTTAAGAATATTGATATTAATGTTTTTTTAAAAAAAAATTCTAGGTCATTTTTCTTTCTCTCTATATTTTTAGGCGATGATATTCAAAAAATATTAAAACATATAATTAGTCTCACATACTTTATAGAGTAATCGAAATGGGAAGTGGTTTGTATATTTTTTAATTGTCGATAACCTAGGTAAATTTGTCAATATTTATTTTTATGAGTTGCCTTTGTTCTTAAGTAATATTCGATCTGACACATTAAAAATAAAAATATTGTAATTTGTTTTTAAAAATAAACTTAATATTTTTGCTTGTTATAATTATTTATTTGCCGTCTAAAAAGAACAACTTAATTGAAACGGGAAGTGACTCGTATATTTTTTAATTGTAGATGATGTAGGTAAATTTGTCAACCTTTTGTTTTTTTGTTTTTTTTTTCCAGCAATATTAGATCTACAATCTAAAGAACCAAAGAACTGAGAATTTTTGTAAAGAAATAAACTTAAACAAAAGAGCAGAAAATTAAATTATTACGATGAAAGAAATAAAAAACATAAAAAAAAGGAAGCAAGAAAAAAAAATATTATTATTCTTATTGAGTTAATAATTGGAAAAAATTCAATCAAAGAAAAAAAAATGTTAATAAATTGTTTTTTTTTAAAAAAAACATAAGTGAAAAAAACAAAAACGAAATAAAAAAAAAACATAAAAAAAAATCAAAATAAAGTGAAAAAAACAAAAACGAAATAAATAAAAAAAACGTTAAAAAAAAACAAAATAAAGTGAAAAAAACAAAAACGAAATAAATAAATAAAACGTTAAACTGAGAATTTTTGTAGAAGAAAAAAACAAAAACACAGTAGTTTTTTTTTTAAAAAAAGAATAATAATAAAAAAAAGGAAAGCAACTGGAAAGTTGCTTTAAAAGATAAAAACGAATTGTAGAAAAAAACAAAAAAAGGAAAGCAAATAAAACTGAAGCAACTTTCCAGTTGCTTTTCAAATTTGTTGAAAAACGGAATATAGAAAAAAAAAACAAAGTAAAATTTGTTGGCTGAGAGGTTCGAACTTGCGCGCTGAAATCCAGCGCGCAGTGAACCGCTCAGCCACAACTATTTATCTGTCAATTTTACCATAAAAAATACAAAAAGAAGACCAGCGTAAAAAAAAAAGAAAAAAAAAATACAAACTCGCGCGAAGCACCGGAGTAAAATGCAAGTCCACAGTATAAATGGGTGTTAAGCTACAGGAATTGTCTGATCTGTTTTAGTTTATTTAGTAATATATATATATATATATGTATATATATATTTTCGGCACATCACTCCTGCAGAATTGTATTATATATATAATATATATATTTATATTTTCGCAGATCACCCCTGCAGAATATATAATATATATATATATGTATATTTTCGCAGGAGTGATGTGCTAAAAAGTCACATCACTCCTGCAAAATTGTATTATATATATAATATATATATGTATATTTTATATACATCACTCCTGCAGAGCCGTGAATTGTTGACTTTTGGCACATCACTCTGCAGAGCCGTGACTTTTGAGCAGCTATTCATTGTTGAAAAAAAGAAAAGGAAAAGTGGAGGTGCACCGCGAAGCACCGGGTTAAATGACCCGGTGAATAGTGCAAATGAGTCATTGTGAGCAGTAACATTCAGTAACATTCGTTCTGTTTTAGTTTCTTTAGTAATAGTAATATCTACAGCAGAAGTTACGACCTTGGTAAAAGTAAGGAAAGTGGCTCATTGAACTTGCCCCATCACAACCACCACAAATCATGGCGTTCCATGAAATTAAAGTTCAGTCAGGCATTTTATCGAACAGTTGCGAGCAAAGTCTAGTTGGCCAATTTTGGCTGGCTAGTGCATTGCGAATTTTGTGAATAACCATATGAGAGTAATGGGTTTTCGGTGTTTGATAATGGTTCATGTAGTTTTTCAAGTGATTGTCCTTCCATATTCAAAGGAAAGTATGTGATCGGATTTTTGAACGGAAGAGAAGGGATGCAAACTCTTTAGGGAGTTCATTACTCTAACTTAGTCTCTGTAGTTTAGAACCGGTTAATTAGTCCTCTTGTTTCATAAAATGTAATTTGATCCCTTTATTTTAAATTTGTTAGCTAATCAGTCCTTTTTCAAATTAAAGGACACAAATGTAATGTTTTAGATTGAGGTGCAATGTACTTCTTGAGCTGTCGAGAAACATTTTTAAGTTATTTGTAGTTAGATGGGATCGAGCACAGACTAATTGCATCTCAAGGATGGCGTATGCCTTTTTCTTTAATTATATTTTCTGTATTGAATCTTATGATGCCATACAACATTTGATCAATTTGAAACTTGTTTTTGTTCATATGCTTAGTAACTAAAAAAAATAAAAATAGAAGGGTTTTTACTTTACTCTTTCTAATACAACACTATTCAATGATATAATATTGTTTTTATATATATAATTTAAATTTCATTTTTTTATTGATTGACAATTAAATTTTATGATTTGTTTCGATTTACTTTCTATAAAATTATTTTTATCTTAGGACTTGGATCATGAGATTAATAGATTAATCCATCTTAACTCATTTTTTTCCCCTGTAATTACATCTCTTACCATATTGATTGAGAATCAAAATATATAATTTGTTTTAATTTGTTTTCTATTGGATTTTATTCATTTATTTACCCTGGTAACAAATTTTATAATTTAATATAACAACATCGTTAGCAGACAATCCATTTATCATTTATTGATTATAAAAAAGAGCTAGCTTCTTGGAAATAAATTATTAGCAGACAACTTGCTTCTTTTTTAACATTCATGGATGATTGCCGATGAGTGCCTGAGCATCAAGAACTTCGTCAGCACGATGGCAGATACACAAATTCATACTGCATTTGCAATGACCCGGTGGTGTACAGTCCGCCACCGTTTTGCACGGAATACTTATATCCCTTCCTTCTGCTCCAAACTGTTTTCCTGGTTTAATCAAACCACAAAACCAAGAAACAGAAAATGAGTTACAAACGAGTCATCACTCCAGATCAAACCTAGCTAAGATCTCAGATCATTGAATCATTTAACAGGATAATATCATTTTGAATAACTAAAATAAATCAATAAATAGAACACCAGTGGATCGAGTTCTTTCGGAAAAGAAGTTCGATCGATATGCATGCATGCTATCTTATATATTACTTTACGAGGATTATCAGAGAAAAGAAGGGAGCAGCTATGCATACCAGCAGCAAAAACCAAGAGCAGTACTATGAAGAAAGCCATCTTCATGGAAGATTTTTCCATATCTTCTGGTTTGGTTAATCGATCCTTGAGGTAAATGCTCGATAATGGGTGTGTTCACTTTGTTTTCGATGGGAGTCTATGAAGATTATTTAGGCTTCTATTATATATATATATATATACACAGGACTGAAACAATATTGTCATTAATTTTGGAGATTGCGAATCTGCTACCCAGATTTTGTTTAATTATATGAGCTGCATAGTGCCAAAAAATAAGAGATATGGTATTAAAAATGAATCTAAGTCTATTCTATTTTGATCACGCTCGGATCACTTGTGAAACGGTTGTGTTAGAAAAAAAGGGGCTAAATCATACATGGAGGCACTTTGCTTATTATTCTTATATAGATATTTTTATTTTATTATTTTTTGAGATTTTTTTTTTTGAATTTCGAGTAAGTTCAATATGACAAAAAAAGGGTAATTTTTTTCATCTAACACTAAGATTTTCCTTGATTGTTATGAAATCTAAGTATAGAGAAATAATTCAATTTAGGTCAATTAGGTCTAGAATCAAATGGAATATTTCTTTCAGAAATTATCATAGTTGTCTCTATAATTCTCTCTACCGTGAATATATATATATATATATATATATATTGCTATCCAACAACTTCTTGACTAAATATGCTAATATTGGTATATAGTCTTATGAATACACAGAATTGAAACAATAAAATTAATTTGAATTTGAATTCAGAAGCAAAATATTAAGATACATGCAGTGTATGATAAAACCAAAACTATATATTCAACTTTTTATATTTTAATTTGTTCCTTACATCGAATTCAAATAATTAAAATTAAAATTAATAGTGAAATTCTAAAACATGAAATTAGAAGGATCCAAACCCAGAAATACGTGTGAGAATATAGCTAAATATATCATGGAGGGACAAGTCACTTACCTTATATAGTGTTGATAATTATTTACATCGAAACCATATTACGGTTTCTCATACTATCAATATTTATTTATTTACACCCAAGCAGCGGATCTGTCTTGTTTGTGTTAAGAAATCATCTTATCTAAAAACTTAAGTTTATAGGTGAGGTCTTATATTATTCTCTAACATACATCTCAAGTGAAAGCTCTTTGGGCTTGAAACTTGCACACAGACTCACTCTACCTTTTGCTTGATTTTTATCAAATAAAATGGAGGTGATGAGATTCAAACTCGTGACTGTTGGATCAATAAGGCTCTGGTAAAATAAAGACTTAACCTAGGCAGAAAGCAACTAAACAAATATTTACACACATTCGAAATTTAAATTTAATAAATATTTAAAGCTAATTACTTGGTTTGGTAGTCCATACTTTTGTTTGATTAGTAACTCGGATTCTCAGATTATATTTTGTGTTTTATTTAACTCTGCAATTGGACTGTTTTTTTTTTGTTTATGGTCTAGTTTCAACTTTCAATTGAGTTTCCAAAATTTAAAAAAAAAAATACCCTACAGAAAAATTTGAATCACATAAATGATAATAAAATAGAACTTCTATTTTGTCCGAAAAATTATGATCTCAACCAAATGTTTGTCAAAAAAACAAATCTCTCTTTTTGTTTTTCGAGAATGTTTTGCGTAGGAAAATTATTAAAAGTAGTAAGTGTTTGTTAAGAAAACCAGTGAAATCTGGACGATAAATTTGCAAAATTGTTTTTGCAGGCTGTATTAAGAGTATAGTATATAGTTCGAGGACTGGTTTGTAGTTAGTCAAAACCAGACACGGAGAAAACAGAAGTCAGATACAGGAGATACAGGGGAAGCCGTTGTTGCAAACAAAAGATTACAGATTTTTTTTTTTTTTCATTCGGTGTGTTTTTTTCATCGTATTAACGATAAAGTTTTTGACAAACAGTAACTGTCCATGATGTGTCGTCAGTAAAACTATTTCTAATAGAATTAGTGTTTAAATATCTATACAATAATTCATAGGTAATATGGAAAATTCTATTACTGAATAATTTTATAAAAAGTAAATTTCCAAGGAATTATGAAATTTAGTATTAATTTTATAAAAAGGTAACGTTTTGGGTTGCGGTTCTCTTTGTGGATTTTCTTAGTACAGCCGATATCTCATCCATGTTTCATAAGAAATGAAAATCCAGTGCTAATTAACTAAAATATAAAAGTAATGCCTCTTTTATTATAGCATTTTTACTGTGTATATAAAAACAGATTATTATGGATTATGATAGTAAAATTATCATTTTATTTCTTGGATCGAAAAATTTAATCCCTGGAATCATTTTCAAAATTTTCAGAAAATATATGGTATTTCTGAATTTTTTGCACAATTAAACAATAATTATACCATGATGTCATCGGTAATAAAATATAAATCAGTGATACTAAAGATTTTGATAAACAGTAACCGTTCATGATGTCACCAGTAAAGCTATTTCTAATAGAGTTAGTGTTTAAATAGAACCAAATTAATTTATTGGTAACACGCACGAAATTCTAATAGTGAATATTTTTATGAAAAATAAATTTCCAAAGAATTATGAAATTCAATATTAAAAAAATTTAATATTAAAAAATATCAAAGAAAGGTAGCGCGCGCGTGTTTGTTCTCCGCTTCTCTTCCACATAGTTGCGATTGGCGGTTCTCTTTTTGGATCTTCTTTTTGAGTTTATGATCTAAGGGAATCATACGACATGGACTTGTATGGGTTGAATGCTTTTGAATAACCCACGGTCATTCTTATCGTACCCCTAATTTATTAAGTTCAAGACTTACCAATTTAAAATTAAAATTAAAAATCCAGTGCTAAAATATATACTGTGAATATTATATTACGGGGAGTTGTATATATAAATCATAATATTATAGTATTGTTTTTGGAGGCTGTAGAAAGGAAGGTAACTACTGATTCCTTGTTGGCAATGACTTTTATATGTAGGTTGTGCATAGCTTTTGGATCCGAATTACTTGCTTTATTTCTATATTTTTAAGTAATAAACAAATGTGTTTTGGGGCTCCTCAAAAAATACTTACTAGATTTATTTGGGCACAAAAAAAAAAACACCTAAAAACTAAGCAAATCAGAGAATAGTCCAAGGATTAAAATCTGAATAACTATTGAAGTTTACAGCCTTCGAAACCCCCTGCCTCAATTCGAAAGTCGAATAAAATACATGGTTGAAAACCCTGTCAAACAGCAACCGTTGACTTTTTCAAAAAGAAAAATTTATAGGCCAACGCTAAAACAAATAGGAATTTACGAAATAATTTGTAAATATAAGAATTCCTGATCTCATGGTATCTCTGAGCAAAAGTAAATAATCGTACACATCTTGAGTTAAAAGAATACGTCACGATTTCATGTATTGCAGGCAAATGCCTGCACCCCGATGGAAATTCAAGCACTTTCATGGAAACTACAGGGCATCGTTCTAATAAAAAACAATTATCGGTATTTTATAATAAACCTAACTGATTGTATTTTATAATAAATCTTATTGAAAAATGATAGGTCACCCAATATTAAAATTATTTGTAAGAAAAAATATGGAATTTTTTCTAAAATAAATGAATATAACAGTCATATACAACAGTGAAAGAATACCGAGCTGCTGCCTGCATATTGACCTCACAAATTGTTTATTGGCTATTGAACTGGCATTAGAGACCGGATTAAGTAATACCGTAAAAATAAAAATCATAATAAAAACCAAGTTAAAATAAGCTAGTCGTCAACGCAAACCTCCCACTAGCTAGTTTGTTATAGTTTTTTATTTATCAAAGAATACATTTTTTTTTGTAATTGATCACAATAAAATATGAACAGCAGAAAATATAAAATTAAATCCGATTAGTTACTCAAATTCTCCGATTATATTTTGTGTTTTATTTAATTCTGCAACTGGACTGCTTTTCTTTTATGGTCGAGTTTCAACCGAGTTTCAAAATTGCCGATGACCTTGATTTTGCCCATAAATGACGAACCATCACAGCAACTCCCATTTAAAATAATAAAATAAGAATCATTTTTTTTTAAAAAAGAGGTGAATTTCTAATTATTTTTGTAGCTTGAACTAAGAATTTGATTGCAGGAACTCGAACACGCAATCATTTAATTGAGCTGAAAACACTTTGCAAGTAACAAAGTTTTTTTAGTAATTAGAAAAGAAATTAAATGAGCGCAGCAGCAGTCAAGAAGATAGAGTTATAGAACTCATAATCAGCCATACCCTTAACCACAGCAAAAAAAAAAAAAAAAAACTGATGAAGCGATCGATGAGACAAGACAGAATAGATAAAAGAAGATGAAGAGAAGAGACGACAGGAACATACCATAAATGAAAAATAGAAATAACAGATATAAATGAATAAATAAAGACAAAAGATCATAACATTTTATTACGAGAAATCAGATTAAACATTACAGTACAACCAAAAAGAAGAAGAAAAGCTAGAAGATACAGCAGCAAATTAACAGGTTATAACTAAAAGCTGCATAAACATCATCATTTCATAAAGAAAACCAACCCACCTGCCGTGTATGTGTGTGTTTCAGGCTTCTTCCACTCCGCTGCGGGACGCCTCATTAACTCCCACCTCGCAATTCATGGACCATCGACCACGCCTCAGGATCAGATAAATTATGGCAAGAATAAGCACAATGATGATACCAGCAACTCCCCCTACTTTAGCAGCGGCGGAGTCTGGCGATTTGTTGTAGTCGTCCATATCTGAGCTAATTAATTAGAAAGGAATGGAATGAGGAATGATTAAGAGGAATTGGTAATGCTGGAAGTAAGATTGAGGTATGAGGTATTTTTATACACGGAGGGGGGACGTTGACAGGGGTGGATTTGGGATTTTCGGGGGTGGATTTTGGACAGGGGTGGATTTGGGATTTTCGGGGGTGGATTTTGGATCGGAGGGGGGACGTTGACAGGGGTGGATTTTGGATCGGAGGGGGGACGTTGACAGGGGTGGATTTGGGATTTTCGGGGGTGGATTTTGGATCGGAGGGGGGACGTAGACAGGGGTGGATTTTGGATTTTCGTCCCGGTGGATTTTGGATTTTTGGTGAAGTATATTTTTTTTCTTCATATATTATTTTCTTACTATAAGATGATCGGTCTTTTGCTTTTTTTCAAAAACTCATTTCATACTAAACTTCAATTTCATCAATTTAGATCTTATTGAATCAGAGGAGAAAAAGAAAGGCACAGTTTCAACAATTTTGGATACCAAAACATTATATTTTTCTTCTAAATGGTTTCACATGATGAGGGAAGCTTGAATTAGGTGTTTTGCTACCTTGAAAATACCTCAAAAAAATATATCAGGTAAAAAAATAGGGTTCCAGGTTGATTCTTGGTTTTGGACCAATTTTTTTTATGTTTTTTGAGGTTAATGATGGGTTGAACAAGATTATAAGGGTTTTTGTTTTAAGTATTTGGGGTTACAAGTTGTTTTTTAGAGGATAACAATCATACATCCTGATTTTTAGCCACCATAGTCATCAAAATCTTGGTACATCAGACATTGTATTGTCTTTTTTTTTTTTTAATGAATTGGGGCAAACTACATATTACCAACCTCGTTATCTTCTAAAAAAATGATCACAAGCATTATGGGCTGGGAGCTAGGTCTAATCTCATTCTTTGCTCTCATTTTTTTAGTTTTTTTAGATTTTTTATATGTTTTTTTAATATAATTTTTAAATCCGTTTTTAATTCTCTATGGTTTTTTTACTTATTTATTTTCTTTTAAATAGTGATTAGTTTACAATTGTATTTGATTTGTTTGATTTTTAAGAGATTTGTATTATTTGTTTTAGGTTTTTTAATATTGTTTATATATTGAATTTATTTTTAGAAATAACAAATATTTATTTATTATAATATTTTCAATATGTGTGGAATTGCATGATATTTTTTTTATTTTATCCAATATGTGTTTGTCAATTTTCATTTTAATTTGATTTGATAATCAATTTCATTAAATACAACCTGTTAAATTACCTATATTATAATATATCAATATCTTGATCTATATTTACCCATAGGGTTTTTTCACAAAAACAAATTAAGAAAAAAATTAGGAACCCAAAATGGATTTGTTAAGGTGTTTTTTTTTTTTTTTTTTATGAACTTGATTTTTTTGTTTATTTTTTTTCATAGAATATGTACGAAGAGTTTAGACTTTATTCTCTTTTTTTTTCATTTTTGTTTTTAGCATCTTAGTATTAGGTTGATGTTTGATTTTGCGATCATCTATTTTTTTTATCATGTAATTAAATAAAAAATATTTTTTAAGAAAATAAATCATAATCCCACTAGAGTTGTCACGACGACGTTTTTTCACGCTTCGCGCCCCGTCATCCCTGAGGGGAGAATGGCGCGTGGTGAAAAAGAGGTGTGTTTTATAGTCGCAAAATTAAGACTATAATTCTTGGGAGTTGCCACGTAGTATTAAAGTCACTAGAAAACCTAATAGTCTGCGAGAGTCTAGGTAAGAGTACTTGTTGTGCAAGGAAAAGACGCACCACCCCTAGTGCACCCTACCTAAGGCAAGCTGCATTGTTGTTTGATTGTTTTTTTTCTAAGCCATTTTTTATTCCCTGGTCTTCTCTAAGGCTCGAGGTAGATCTCTCTTCGTGAGAGAGTCTCTACCTCATTGGAAGTTGAAAACCTAACCTTTCTACAGTTTGGAAATTTTCACACTGCATATAAAAAAACTTCTTTTTTTTTACTATATGCGGGTGTACTTTACAATGTAATTTTACACACTAATAGATAAAGCAAAATTTTTTTTTGATATTTTAGCCGAATTCCAACGGATAATCGTAAACCAGTTATGATATCCAATTTTCGTTTCAAAATATGAGAAAGATGCAACATATTTTTTAAAGAAAAATATGATGGGAAATACCTTGGAATCTGGCCGTATGCACGAAAACAACACATTTTTTTCTTTCTTTTTGAAATGCAATTTTTATATTTTTTTCAAATGCAACACACGCACCCATTCTCTTTTTCATTAGTTTTTCATTACATTTTACAAACCACATAACATGTACAAGAAATAAAAATAATAACAATTTAAACAAACACATAAACATCTAAAAATTACAATATAAACCTTATCGGGAACACTGTTGACAATGGAAGCAACGCAGGAGCACTGGCGTCAGCTCACGCGCCTCCGTCACTGGAGGCGCGTGGAACCACGTGCCGCTGCTGGTGGAGCAACAGGACAGGGGAAAGTGGATCTGCCTCTTCCCTTCCTTCTCTCGTCGGTGGTGTTCACGATGACCTGCAAACACAGACAAAACACACAAACACAACACAAACAATGGCAACTGGACTGTTCTTCTCATCTTCTCTAGATGGCTGGTTGGCGGCGGTCAGACTACCATAAGAGGGCTGGAATCGTCAGCAGGGGTGGAAGCTACGTGGACGACATAGGGAAGCTGTTGGGATCAGATTTGGCTGGTGACCCGAGGAGGTGGTCGTCGGTGGAGAGAGAGGAAGAGGAACTGAGGTTGTGGGCAAAGATGGTCGGTTGTGCTGCTGAAGAAGGAGAAAACGAGAGCTGATGGGGGGTGCGGCTACAGCTGCCTGTGGTTGGGAGGCAGATTCGGCTGGGCTATCTTCGGGAAAGAGAAGGGAGGTCGTCGGCGCAATGGAGCTGGCCACCAACAACTGGAGAGGAGAGCTAACGGGAAAAGGGGAGTAGTTGGCCAGACGCCAGAGGGAAGTAGAGAGGAGGCTGGCTAGTCACCGGAGGGAGTAGAGAAGAGGCTGGTTGGGAGAAGAAGAGGAGGGAGACCGTGAGGAAGAAAGGAAGAGAGAGTAGGGGGTTGCAACTGCCCAAAGGGGGGGGGGGGGCAGCAGCCCGATGGAGAAGGAAAAAGATGGGTCATCTAGGGTTCTTAGGGTTTTTGTGTGTATAGGGTTTTTTTTCCCTCTTTTTACTGATCAACTCTATTTATAGAATTGAAAATTACTATTCAACTCTTCCTTTAAATAGCATCCTTGAATATACACGCTTTTTTTTATTTTGGTCCTTGGTTTTGGATTCATGCAATTTGATCCTCAATTGACCATCAAACTCTCAGTTTTCTTCAATTTCACCTCCGATTTCATCCAATTGGCTTGGTAAAAATGAATTTGATCTCCAAGAGTTCCAATCTTTTCAAATAAACCCGAATTATGCTCAAAAACTTGATTTTTCATCAGTTAAGTCTTTAATAAAATTAATTTGACCAATTTCAAGTATAATTAAGTCCTTGCACTTAATTAAATCCTTCAATTGAACCCTAAATTAATTCTCAAACATAATTACACTTTAAATTGGCTGACAATTAAATCAAATCGGCCCATAAAAATATAATCATGCCTTTTGACTTAACTTTTATATAGATTTATCCAATAATAAATTATTTTAACATTGAATCTGCATTTTCCTTTATTTTTTGGCATAAAAGAGATACGATTGGGCTCTCGAAAACTTTCAAAAATTCCACATTGATTTTTCTAACAACACCAGCCCCTTTTATTTTATTTTTGTTATTTTTGGGTAGATTTTGGTGAATAACCCAGAAATTGGGTTATAACAAGAGTCAATAATGCAGTTCACAAGTTTGGCGTGCTTGTCCAAGTTACATGTTTTATAGGTTTGTTGATGAGTTCACTCACTTGCCAAATACTTTTTTTTTGTTATTTATCCTTTAATTGTTTTTAATATGTTTTTTTTTAGTTTTATCTTTCAATATTGGATTGGTTGAGAAAAACTATAACTATAACTAAAAAAATAGTTTAGAAAAAAAAATATTATTATATTGTAAGAGCTCATGACACAATTTGCTTGGGGATTGAGAACAAGATAGTTTGTCATTGTCTTAATAGTGTTTTTGAAAACAAGATATCATCTTGAATTTTTTAAAACATAAACCATGTTTTTCATCAATCATCAAAATTGTATATGGATCCATAAAATCAATCAATATAACACATAGTTGTCAATACCGTTCCGGTCGCCGTTCCGATCGCCGTTCCGGTTTTTCAATTGGAATGGAACGTTCCGGTTTCGGAGCATTCCGGCGTGCTGTTCTGGTGTCGTACTGTTGATATATAATTAATTATATATATATATATAAAAAAGATGAAAAAAATAAAATATATATATATATATATATATATATATATTTTATTTTTTATAAAATCAAAGTTGACGCAATATTGTTTTTATAATATATATTTATTTATTTATTATATATATATATATATAAATAAATAAAAGCTTAAAGCTTACAGTTAGTTGTAAGTTGTAACGTGAAGTTACAACTTACAAACCCTTCTTTATTATTATTATTATAAAAACCAACAAACCCTACTGCCCCCATTTATTATTAGTAGTATAAATTATAAAAACCTAACCCTACCCCCTCCCCACTTTCTCTTGCGCCGTCCCCCCACTTTCCCTTGGCTTCCCTGTGCTTGCTACTGCCCCACCCTTCCCAGTTGATTTCTCTTTTGATTGTTTCTTGGACTTCTCTAATGGTGAATTCAAAGATGGTTATGCGCAAAAAGAGGAGGAAGAGAAGGACTCTCTTTCTGTTTCCTCTCAAGACCCTGTTAATGATGATATTAACTCCAACAGCTTCTCTGATTCCTTTCTCACGAGTAAACTTGATGTCCCAGTAAGTGAAGATGATAATTATTATAGTGAAATTCAGTTTTATGAGCGAGAAAGCAATGCAAGAAGATTAGCCTCGAATGCAAGGGCTTTCTCTTTCTTTTTCTCTTTCGGCGTCGTTTTGATTTTGAACCCGGAACGGTACGCCCAGAACGGAACCGAGGCGTTCCGGCCGGAATTTGGCCGGAATTTCCGGAACGGACCGGAATTAAAACCGGGACAAAAACGACGCCATTTTGTCCGGTTTTATGAACGGAACGGCACGCTCCGGCCATTCCGGCCGGAACGGAACGGATTTGATAACTTTGATATAACATGGGCTAGCTACCGCATAATTTAGTTGAAAACTTAAGTTAAGCAAAAATTTAGATAATGGGATTTTACGAAAATTAGTCCTACCTGATATTTCAATTTAGTTTCTTCTCATTTTTTTACATTTATTAGCATTTTTTTTTCTTCACTAGAACAATGTCAATATTTTTATTTTAGAATATATAATATTTCTGAACTAATTTTTATGTGAATAGAGAATAATTTTATTTTTTTCTCGAGTAATATAATGACTGAAATCATATTCATTAAATCTACTATGCTTAGTAATTTTGACAAATTTGTTTTTCGCAAGAAACTAGCCCACATTAATCCGTCCATATCTGTCTCAAGCTAACATATTCCACGGCCCAGCAAGACTAGAAAATCATATTAACCAAAGCTACGAAGAGTTCTTACTGTGGCTTGTAAATGAAAAGACTATTTACCGAAACATTAATTTTATGACTTTGCCTTCTATACTAGATAAAATTAAAATTGATTATTAAAAACATGAAAATCCTTCACAATGTTTATTAACAATTACTAATTTAATTTTTGAAAAATATTTTTTTCTCATCTTAAAAGCATCGTCGCGACAATGATTTTTTTTTGTTTGTCTCGCACGCTACCACCCCAGAGAGGGAAGACGACACATGAGAAAGGGGATTTTCTTATAATCATAAAATTACGACTATAATTTTTAGGAGTTCCCACCTAATATTAAGATCACTGGCAAACCTAATAATTTCTATTTTCAAGTAATGCAGTGTAAAATTTGTGGTTGATGGATGTGTGATGATGGTTTTCTGGGAAAGTCTGGGTTTTCTGGGGAAAATTTTCGGGTGTTTGGTTGCTGGGAAAGTCTGGGTTTCTAGGAAAAAGTGGGGAAATTTTTTGGTGTTTGGTTGCTGGGAAAAACTGGGTTTCTGGGGAAAAAATTCTGGGGAAAAAACAGAACTTTGGATTTCTGTGAACTTTAGGGGTGTGATAATTCAAAAGAAAAAAAAATACGAATTCGGATGAAGATCAAATAATTCGCTCTGATACCATGTGAAAATTTACATGTATATTTCTTCAATCTTACTTTCTTAATCTTTAATGTTATAGTGCTGAAATATATATAGAGGCTACTCCTACTACAATACAAAGAACACACAATATTTCCTAACACTAAAGGCCAAGAATCAGTTATAACAAAAATCTGTTATAACAGCTCCATTCTCTCTTTACAGCTGGATTTTAACAACTAGGGTAGCACAACCACAGGCAGATAAAATTCCCAACAAAAAAAGGTCCGTTAGGGACTACGTTTTGCTCTCACATGTTCTTAAACAGCATCACTGCTTCAGAACCAAGTCCATGACGTTCACATCCATTAAAAAGGGCTATCCACTGGGCTAGACTGGGCCAAAGAGATCAATGACAAAGAATTTGGAGCATCAAACATGCACCCACATTTCGAATACATATCTACAACATAAGTTACGACCCTAGTAAAAGTAAAGAAAGTGTCTCATTGAACTTTCCCCATCATAACTACCACAAATCATGGCGTTCCATGAAATTACAGTTCATAAAATGTAATTTGATCCCTTTAGTTTTAAATTTGTTAGCTAATCAGTCCTTTTTCAAATTAAAGGACACAAATGTAATGTTTTAGATTGAGCTGCAATGTGCTTCTTGAGCTGTTGAGAAACATTTAAGTTTTAATTTATTTGTAGTTAGATGGGATCGAGCAAAGACTAATTGCATCTCAAGGATGGCGTATGCCTTTTTCTTTAATTATATTTTATGTATTTAATCTTATGATGCATACAACATTTGATCAATTTGAAACTTTTTTTTGTTCATATGCTTAGTAACTAAAAATAAATAAAAAATAGAAAGGGTTTTTTACTTCACCCTTTCTAATGCAGAACTATTCAATGAAATAGTATTGTTTTTTTTTTAATTTTAATTTCATCTTTGCATTGATTATGAATTAAGTTTCGTGATCTGTTTCGGTTTACTTTCTATAAAATTATTTTTATCTTGGGACTAGGGTAACGAGTTAAATGGATTAACCCATTAATTCAAGTCTTTTTTTTCTTTAATTACATCTCTTGATTGCGAATTGAAATACATAATTTATTTTAATTTGCTTTTTATTGGGTTTTCTTAATCTCATGATCCTGGTTACAGATTTGATAATTTAATATGGATTAAATCAAGTTATTTTTTAAATTGATTTTTTTTAATTTTATCTTTCAACATTAAATTTAATAAAAACTAGGTTTCAAAATTTATTTTAATCTTCTTTCTATAAGTTTAATTATTGTCTCATGAGAGAACATATGAATTGACATGCTAACTTGAATTGATTCCAATTGATCTAATGTATTATCGTCTAATATTTATATATATATATATAAAATATAATCTTCAATATATATCTTGATTTAAATTATATTTTTATCGGTTATCTCTTCTAAGTTGATTCGATCTTTTCAAGTCAATCCCTAGATATTTTAATTTTTTTCTTATACTCAAACAAACATTAGCAACGCCTGAAAATTTATATTAGCAGCGAAACGCGAGCTAAAAACAGTGTATATGTTGGGTCTGTGTATGGGCCGAAGTTTAGTTGGTTAAAGTTGTTAGTTTTCTTGTTGTATTTCTGTTATTTCAATTTGGCAGTTATTAGTAGTTGTTGATTAGTGGTTAATTAGTTGTTATCACTAATTAACCATGCGAAGTATAAAAGGGTACTGTGCCCAGTAATAAAGTCGAGTGAATTCTTTGGAAACAACTTTCTAAAGGCAACAAATGGTATCAGAGCCCTAAGTGGCCTGAGTGGAAAAAAGAAAAGGAGAGAAAGAAACTCTGAAGAGCGTGTGAGTGAGTGTGAGGAAAAGAAAAGGAAGAAGACAAGTGAAACACAGAGAGGGAGACGAGTGAACACAGACCCACACAACGTGAAGAAGACGAGTGAAACACAGAGAGGGAGACGAGTGAAACAAAAAACCCACCTGTAAAACTGAGACCCACACGGTGTGAAGAAGATGAAATCAACCTCATCAGATCAGTTTGTTCAAGCCTCCATTCCTAGGTTCGATGGACACTACGACCACTGGTCCATGATGATAGAGAACTTCTTGAGGAGCAAAGAGATGTGGAGCCTAGTTGAGGAAGGAATTCCAACAGTGGCGCGAGTCTTGAGTGAGAATCAAAAGAAAATTGCAGAAGAATCCAAGATTAAAGACCTGAGAATCAAGAATTTCCTGTTTCAAGCTATTGACAGAGAAATCATGGAGACCATTCTTGACAAGACTACTGCCAAAGCTATTTGGGAGTCAATGAGGCAGAAGTACCAAGGGTCAACAAAGGTGAGAAGGGCTCAATTGCAAGCACTGCGAAGAGAATTCGAAGTGCTAAGCATGAAGGAAGGGGAGAAGGTAGATAAATATGTATCTAGAACCCTAACAATAATGAACAAAATGAGAGCTCACAGGGAAAAATTGAATCAAGGTGCAGTAGTGGGGAAAATCCTGAGGTCAATGACCTCCAAGTTCAACTACGTGGTATGTTCGATAGAAGAATCGAATGACCTGGACACCTTAAGCATAGATGAGCTTCATGGCAATCTACTGGTCCATGAGCAGAGGATGCTGGAATACAAGGAAGAGGACCAAGCTCTGTCAATTATGCAAGACAACAGAACAACAAGAGGAAGGAGCAGAGGGGTGTTCAGGGGATTTCGAGGAAGAGGAAGAGGAAGGGAAAGACAACATCTCAACAGGGAGCTGATTGAGTGTTATAAATGCCATAAATTGGGGCATTTTCAGTATGAATGCCCTGATTGGGAGAAGGGAGCCAACTATGCCGAACTGGAGGAGGAAGAGGAACTTCTGCTTATGACCTATGTTGAATTGCACAATGCAAAGAGAGATGAGGTATGGTTCCTAGACTCCAGGTGTAGTAATCACATGACGGGAAATAGAATGTGGTTTATAAGTCTGGATGATGAATTTAGGCAGTCTGTAAAGTTAGGCAATAATTCGAAAATGACTGTTATGGGGAGAGGAACTGTGAGAATGGAGGTCAAGGGTGTTGCACAAGTGATTACACAGGTTTACTATGTGCCTGAATTGAAAAACAATTTATTGAGTATAGGACAATTGCAGGAGAGAAAAATAGCTATACTCATACAAAATAACTTGTGCAAGATGTTTCATTCATCTAGGGGCTTGATTATGCAATGTGAAATGAATGCAAACTGTATGTTTGTATTAATAGCATCTGTGAACAGTAGAGAACATGAACCTGCATGCTTTAAAACCATTACTGAAAATGATACGCAATTGTGGCATTGCCGATTTGGGCATTTGAATTATCATGGGTTGGAAACATTGCATAATAAGAATATGGTCAAGGGATTGCCCCTGTTAAAGGCTCCCGAGAGGTTGTGTGAGGGGTGTTTATTGGGAAAACAGCATAGGGATTCCCTGCCAAGCAAAAGTCTGTGGAGAGCATTTGGAAAATTGGAATTGATACATGCTAACATATGTGGTCCAGTCACATCTGAATTGAACAATGGGAGAAGGTATTTGATCACTTTCATTGATGACTTCTCAAGGAAGACATGAGTGTTCTTCCTCACTGGAAAATATGAAGCTTTCCTGTCATTTAAGCACTTCAAGGTGGCTGTTGAGAAGGAGGCTAGCAGCAGTATTTGCTGCCTAAGAACAGACAGGGGTGGGGAGTTCACCTCAGAAGAATTCAATGAATTCTGCAGGGTAAATGGGATAAAAAGGCAACTCACGGCAGCATACACCCCACAACAAAATGGGGTGGCAGAGAGGAAAAACAGGAGCATTATGAATATGACAAGAAGTATATTGTGTGAAAAACAAGTGCCTAGGGAGTTTTGGCCAGAAGCAGTCAACTGGACAGTCTATGTGTTGAATAGGAGTCCTACATCTGCAATAAAAGAGAAAACTCCAGAAGAAGCTCAGAGTAATGTTAAACCCTCGGTGGAACACTTCAGGGTGTTCGGTTGCATAGGCTATGTGCATATCCCAGACCAAAAGAGGAAGAAGCTGGATGTGAAGAGCATAAAGTGTGTGCTGTTGGGACTAAGCAGTGAGTCTAAGGCCTACAAGTTGTACAATCCAATTACCAAGAGGATTGTGGTGAGTAGAGATGTTGTATTTGATGAAAATGCAAGCTGGGAGTGGAATAATTCTGAGATAGAATCAAGGCATAATCTGCTGGAATGGAGTGACAATGAAGATGCAGGGAACAATGAGCAAATTGAGAAAGAAACAATGAATAACCCCTCCAGGGCAGAAAATGAAGTATGTGCAGATGGGGAGAATGAAGATAGACAGAGAGCCATTGCATCTGAAGTGGACAGACAAAGAATTGTAGAGGTTGAAGAAGGTGAAAACAGTGGAGAAAGTGGAAGAACACTTGCTGCAGAAGATGAAAATAGTGGTGAAATTAGAATACCACTGGGCAGAATGTGTAAAAGGCCAGCATGGATGAGTGATCATGTGACAGGAGAGGGATTGTCATCTGAGGAAGAAGAAATGCAGAACTTAATCATGTACACAGAGGCTGGAGACCCAAGCTCTTATGAAGAAGCCGAAAAAATGCTCAGAATGGAAGGAGGCTATGGAATGTGAGATTCAAGCCATAACAAAAAATAAAACCTGAGAGTTATCTAATCTGCCTGCAGGAGCTCGAGCCATAGGAGTGAAATGGCTCTACAAGACTACACTAAATGAAAAAGGAGAAATAGATAAGCACAAAGCCAGGTTGGTGGCCTTGGGATATGCCCAGAAGCATGGGATTGACTATACAGAGGTATTTGCCCCTGTTGCAAGGTGGGATACGATTCGGATGGTTCTTGCACTAGCTGCAAATAAGGGTTGGTATGTGTACCAACTTGATGTAAAAAGTGCATTTTTACATGGTGAGTTGGAAGAAGATGTATATGTTGAGCAACCTAAGGGTTATGTGAAGAAGGGAGAAGAAAGAAAAGTTCTCAAACTGAAGAAAGCATTATACGGCTTGAAGCAAGCCCCGCGAGCATGGTATAGCAGAATAGAGAACTACTTTCTGCAAGAAGGGTTTGAAAAGTGCCAAAGTGAACATACTTTGTTCACCAAAACAGAGAAGGAAGGGAAGCTGTTGATTGTGAGTATCTATGTAGATGACTTGATATTCACAGGCAATAACGGGTTGCTAATTGAGGAGTTCAAAGCCTCAATGAAGAGAGCGTTTGATATGACTGATCTAGGAAGAATGAAATACTTCCTAGGAGTAGAGGTAATTCAAAGTGATGAAGGTATTTTCATTAGTCAACGAAAATATGCTAATGAAATCTTAAAGAAGTTTGGGATGGAAAGCAGCAATGCCACAAAAACTCCCATGGTACCAGGTTTTAAATTGACCAAGGATGAAGGGGGCACAAAAGTTGACTCAACTCAATATAAGCAAATGATTGGAAGTCTAATGTATCTCACTGTCTCTCGGCTTGATCTGATGTATGTAATGAGCTTGGTGAGTAGATATATGGAAAAGCCTATTGAGTTGCATATGGTGGCTGTCAAGAGAATTTTATGGTATCTCAGAGTCACTACTGAGTTGGGCATTGGCTACTTGAAAGGGGTAGGAGTTGATGGAGTTGTGGCTTATTCAGATAGTGATTATGCTGGGGACTTGGATGACGACAGGAGAAGTACATCTGGATATGTGTTTATGATGGGATTTGGAGCAGTGTCATGGAGTTCAAAAAAGCAGGCAGTTGTCACACTGTCAACTACTGAAGCGGAATTCATCTCAGCAGCAGCATGTGCCTGTCAAGCCATTTGGGTGCAAAGAGTTCTTAAGCATCTTGGTTGGAATCAGGAATGTTGTGTGATCTATTGTGACAATTATTCCACTATAAAATTGTCTAAAAATCCTGTTATGCATGGGAGGAGTAAACACATTGCTATCAGGTATCACTTCTTGCGTGATCTATCCAAAGATGGTGCGGTGGAACTCAAGTATTGTGCTACGCAAGATCAAATTGCTGACATAATGACAAAACCAATAAAGCTGGATTCTTACATGAAGCTTAGAGAACTGCTGGTGTGTGTGTAACACCTCAAGGATAAACTGATAAGTGATTCAGTTTGAGAGAGGGTATGTTGGGTCTTGTATGGGCCGAAGTTTAGTTGGTTAAAGTTGTTAGTTTTCTTGTTGTATTTCTGTTATTTCAATTTGGCAGTTATTAGTAGTTGTTGATTAGTGGTTAATTAGTTGTTATCACTAATTAACCATGCAAAGTATAAAAGGGTACTGTGCCCAGTAATAAAGTCGAGTGAATTCTTTGGAAACAACTTTCTAAAGGCAACAGTATATATAAACCTTTTTTTTTAATTGTTCACCGCATTTATCATTTATTCATTATAAAAGAGAGCTAGCTTCCTGGAAATAAATTATTAGCAGGCAAATTGCTTCTTTTTTAACATTCATGGATGGTTGCCGATGAGTGCCTGGGCATCAAGAACTTGCTCAGCACGATGGCAGATACACAAATTCATAATGCATTTGCAATGACCCGGTGGTGTACAGTCCGCCACCATTTTGCACGGAATACTTATATCCCTTCCTTCAGCTCCAAATTGTTTTCCTGGTTTAATCAAATCACAAAACCAAGAAACAAAAAATGAGTTACAAACCAGTCATCACCTCAAGATCAAACCTAGCTAAGATCTCGAATCATTGAATTGTTGATTTTTGTGTTTTGATTCTGTGATTTTGATGTTCTTGTTTCAGGTATTGTTAATTGAAGATCTTATGAAGATGAGGAGAAGAACAAGTTTAGATATTTGATAGAGAGAGAAAAGAGGTAGGCTTCTTCTTCACTAACTTCGTATATTCCTTTTTATTGTATATGAAAGTTGCATCTCAAGTGCTTGACAGATTGTCCCTTATATACTGGACATTACACTTACACAATTTCCATGTGCTTAACTACTTTGTAACTGACTAACTACCTTAGAGAAGTTAGTTACAATCAACTGAATTACAACTGAATTGAGCTTATTACAAACACACTTCTTCCTCTTTCTGCCTTCAGTTCCCTTCGTCTCTGTCTTCTCCTTCAACTGCTGCATTTTGAAATCAGTAGATAGGCTTATTAATCAACAGCCTCTCCTAAGCTATTTACTGATTTCACTCCTAGATTCAATCTTAACTGATTGAATCTTTCTTTAGGTAGTGTCTTAGTAAAAATATCTGCCAATTGATCTTCACTTCGACAGAATTTCAAATCTATCACCCCTTCTTGCAAAGCTTCTCGAATGAAGTGAAATCTCCTGTTGATGTGTCTAGTCTTCTGATGGAAGACTGGATTTCTGGTCATGGAGATTGCAGACATATTATCACATAGCAGAAGTGTTGCTTCTGCTTGTGCTTCCTCTAAGTCTTCAAGCACATACCTCAGCCAAATAGCTTGTGTTGTAGCTTCAAAGGCTGAAACATATTCAGCTTCTGCTGTAGATAATGCTACTGAGTTTTGCTTTTGTGATGCCCATGAAAACATGCCACTTCCAAAACTGAAAGTATACCCTGAGGTGCTCCTGCTGTCATCCTCACTTCCAGCCCAGTCAGCATCACAATAGCCAATAAGTGTGGCTGTTTGACCCCTTTTGTATTCAATCCCATGGTGGAGAGTCCCTTGGACATATCTAAGAACTCTCCTTGCAACCCCCATGTGCTCCCTCGTAGGCTTACTCATAAACCTTGATAGTAAGGAAGCTGAATACATTAGGTCAGGTCTAGTTGCAGTCAGGTACAATAGACTGCCAACTATCTTCCTATACACCCTTTCATCAGCAGCTTCACTTCCATCTTCCTTCCTTAGCTTCTCCCCTACAGTCAAGGGAATTGCAACTGGTTTGCAATCTTCCAAACCAAACTTCGTCAACAAGGACTTAGCATACTTGCCTTGATGAATGAATATCCCTTGATTAGTTTGTAGGATTCCCATACCGAGAAAATGATGCAACAACCCAAGGTCTGTCATCTCATACCTCTGCATCATTTCTCTCTTGAACTCAGCTAGCATCCTCTCACTGCTTCCAGTGTAGACTATGTCATCAACATAGATTGAGACAATAATGATTTCTCCTTTATCATCACTTCTGGTATATAGTGTAGGTTCACTAACACTTCTCTTGAATTTGCAATTCTTGAGATGTTTATCAATCTCACTATACCAGGCTCTAGGGGCCTGCTTAAGTCCATACAAGGCCTTTCTTAGCTTGTACACCTTGTGTTCAGTACCCTTCAACTCATACCCTTCTGGCTGCTCAACATAGACCTTTTCATCTAGGACTCCATTTAGGAAAGCTGACTTGACATCCAACTGGAACAGCTTCCACCCCTTCTGTGCTGCCAGTGCTATGATGATACGAATTGTATCAAGCCTAGCCACTGGTACAAATGTCTCATTGTAGTCCACACCAGGTTTCTGTGCATAACCTTTAGCAACTAGCCTAGCCTTGTGTTTTTGAATGGTTCCATCCAAGTTTAGCTTGGTTTTGTACACCCATTTCACCCCTATGACAGGCTTCTCAGCTGGTCTTTTCACTAACTCCCATGTTTCATTCTTATCAATCATCTCTAGCTCAGCATTCATAGCTTTCTGCCAAGCTATGTCCTTCACAGCTTCTTGGTAGTTTTCAGGTTCAATTATGCACATGTGACACCTTGCATAGATGTCCTCTAGACTCCTTAGTTTTACTGGAGTAGAACAAGAATTACCCCTGCCTTCATCATCACTTTCAGTATCTGATTGCACTGAATGATGACTGTCATCATCATCATCTTGGACCTCATCTGTCTGTTCTGCACTTCCTTCTCCTCTTGCTTCACTGTCTTCAAGAGGAAAAATGATTGAAACAGATTCTTCTTGTTCTGCTTTCCAGTTCCAGGATTTATCTTCATCAAAGATAACATCCCTAGACAACACAATCTTCTTGGTGTTCAAGACATACACCCTATAGCCCTTCTCACAGCTGCCATAGCCCATGAACACTCCTTTTTCTGACTTTCCATCCAGTTTTTGTCTCATAACTGATGGAACATGTATGTAACATATGCATCCAAACACCCTTAGGTGTTTAACTCCTGGCTTTCTTCCTGTAAACACCTCAAATGGTGTTTTCTTCTCTACAACTGATGTATAACTTCTATTTTGAAGATATACAGCCACATTCACGGCTTCTGCCCAGAATTCAGTAGGCATTTCCTTCTCGGCCATCATGCATCTTGCCATTTCGCAGATTGTTCTATTCCTTCTCTCGGCTACTCCATTCTGTTGTGGAGTATAGTCAACTGCCTCTCCATCCCCATATCTGCACAGAATTCTTGGAATTCAATTGAGGTGTACTCCCCACCTCTATCACTTCTCAACTTCTTAATTTTATAGCCACTCTGAAGTTCAACAAATGCCTCGAACTTCCTGAACACATTGAACACATCAGCCTTGCTCCTGAGGAAGAATATCCAACACATTCTTGAAAAATCATCAATGAATGTGATGAAATACTTGTTTCCCCCAACTGACTCACACTGCATTGGTCCACACAAGTCTGTGTGTATCAATTCCAGTGGACATTTTGCTCTCCATGCTCCTCCTATGTCAATTTTTTCTCTATGTTGCTTGCCATGAACACAACCTGCACACACATCTTTCAATTCTGTCAGCATAGGCAGTCCACATACCATCTCCATTCGCTTCATTTTTCTTAAACTCTCAAGGTTTAAGTGCCCAAATCTCCTATGCCAAATCCATGTATCCTCACTGACAGTTGTCTTCATTGCTGCAGGTATGATGGACTCTAGTGAGAGTGGAAAACATCTATTACCACTCATCTTCACCTTTGCAACCATATTCGTGAGACTGCCATCATCAAAGATCACTGCAGTGTTGCCTCCAAAAAGGATATAATATCCATGCTCCATCATCTGGCCTATGCTCAGCAGGTTTTCATCTAACCCTGGCACTAACAACACTTCATGTATATACCTCTTACCATGCTTAGTGTTCACCACAAGTGTTCCTTTTCCAGTTGCTTGCACAAGCTCTCCCGAACCTGTTTTAACCTTGCAAGCTACTGTTTTATCAACATTTATCAATTCAGCCTCCCTTGATGTCATGTGATTACTGCATGCACTATCCACAAACCAAGTATTTTTGTCCTGCAATGTTGCAGCATGACATACATAGAACATTGTTGTTGTGTTTGTTTCTTCTTTCCTTGCAAAATTTGCTTGTATCTTTTGCACATTGCTGTTGCAATCCCTTGCAATGTGGCCAAATCTGTTGCACTTCATACACTTTGATTGACCTTTGAATCTGCACACACCAAAATGAAATTTTTGGCATGTGTTGCATTGAGGCTTCACAGCTTGACTACTGCTGCCAAACTAGTGTTGTGGACTATATGCATTGCTGTACTTTGCTCCAGTTCCTTGATTCCAGCTTGAACCATGGTTGTTATGCATATTTTCTCCTTGGTTCCAGTTTTGAACCTTTTTATTATGCTGCTGCCATTTTCCATTTGACTTCCCCTATGAGCCTCTGCTGCCATGAAATGGCTGATTGCTAACCTTAAAGCTACTGAAAGCTCTCTCAATTCCAGCAACCTTATCTCTTTCATCATGTAAGTCCTCTCTCTTATCAAACACCTTTACAGAGGCAATGACTTCTTCACTTCTAAGAGTTTTCAAATCTCTTGTTTCTTCAATAATTGATACTATGGACTTGTATTTTCTGCTAAGACTCATCAAGATCTTTTGCACTATCCTTTGTTCAGTTATCTCTTCTCCGAGAGACTTCAAGTCATTTATCAATCCAAAAAACTTAGTCAAGTAATGATCTAAGCTTTCTCCCTCTAACATTCTCATATACTCAAATTCTGCCCTTACTGCCTGCAACTTTACTTCCCTAACTTTTTAATCTCCTCTGTATTCTCTTCTCAACAGATCCCAGGCTCCTCTTGTTGTCTCTTCATTTCTTATTCTGGGGAAAATATCATCAGTCAAGGCTCCTTGGATAATACTTAAAGCCTTGGCATCTTTGATCATTTTCTCCTTAGTCTCAGCAGCAGTCTCTCCTGATTCAGCTTTCTTGTCCTTTGAACCAGAAGCTTCTCCACTACCACTTTCATTTGATACTGTGGTTAATGCATCACAACATCAAACTACATCCCACAGATCATAAGCTCTGAAGATAGTTTTCATTTTAACTGACCAAAAATCATAGTTCTCACCATTAAATTGTGGTGTTCGAAGGTCTGATGATCCAGTCATGTCTTTGCTGCTGAACTGCTATGATTTTGCTGCTGTGTTGCTTGAAAAATTGTTCACAGATTACGCCCCTACTAGAATCAGATTAGAGCTCTGATACCATGTTGATTTTTGTGTTTTGATTCTGTGATTTTGATGTTCTTGTTTCAGGTATTGTTAATTGAAGATCTTATGAAGATGAGGAGAAGAACAAGTTTAGATATTTGACAGAGAGAGAAAAGAGGTAGGCTTTTTCTTCACTAACTTCGTATATTCCTTTTTATTGTATATGAAAGTTGCATCTCAAGTGCTTGACAGATTGTCCCTTATATACTGGACATTACACTTACACATTTTCCATGTGTTTAACTACTTTGTAACTGACTAACTACCTTAGAGAAGTTAGTTACAATCAACTGAATTACAACTGAATTGAGCTTATTACAAACACACTTCTTCCTCTTTCTGCCTTCAGCTCCCTTCGTCTCTGTCTTCTCCTTCAACTGCTGCATTTTGAAATCAGTAGATAGGCTTATTAATCAACATGAATCTCCGTGTTAATCTCAAAACAATATCGTTTCAGTATTTTTTTTAACAGGATAATACCGTTTTGAATAACTAAAAAAAATCAATAAAGAGAAACCAGTGGATCGAGAGAAACCAGTGGATCGAGAGAAACCAGTGGATCGAGTTCTTTCGGAAAAGAAGTTCGATCGATATGCATGCATGCTATCTTATATATCACTTGATGAGGATTATCAGAGAAAAGAAGGGAGCAGCTATACATACCAGCTGCAAAAACCAAGAGCACTATGAAGAAAGCCATCTTCATGGAAGATTTTTCCATATCTTCTGGTTTGGTTAATTGATCCTTGAGATAAATGCTCGATAATGGGTGTGTTCACTTTGTTTTCGATGTGAGTCTATGAAGATTATTTAGGCTTCTATTATATTATATTATACACACACACACACACACACACACACACACACACACAGTACTGAAACAATATTGTCATTAATTTTGGAGATTGCGAATCTGCAACCCAGATTTTGTTTTAATTACAAATGAGCTGCAAGTGATATGGTATTAAAAATGAATCTAAGTCTATTCTATTTTGATCATGGTCGGATCACTTGTGAAATGGATGCCTCTGAAAAAAAAAGGCTAAATCTTACATGGAGGGATAGATTGGCATGGAGCACGTACGTTGCTTATTATTCTTACATAAATATTTTTATTTTATTATTTTTTATGATTTTTGAGGAATTTCGAGTAAGTTCAATGCATAATATGAGAAAAAAGGGTAATTTTTCTTATCTAACACTAAGATTTTCCTTGATTGTTATGATATCTAAGTATAGAGAAATAATTCAATTTAGGTCAATTAGGTCTAGAATCTAATGGAATATTTTCTTTCAGAAATTATCGTAGTTGTCTCTATAATTCTCTCTACCGGGAGTCAGCCACCGGGGTATGATTAGGAGCACAAGATGGGGAATCGGCTAAGGTGATAGGAGATGGATGGATAGCGTGGGTTGTGTCACAGGTGCTGGTTGGGTTGTCGGTAAAAGGTTCTATACTCGGTAGTGGAATTAAATCTAACAAGGGCTCCCCCTGGTTAGGTGTAGGAAAATAAGGATTAGTTTCAACAAAGCGGACATCCCTGCTAACATAGGTCTTTTGTCGGGCAACATCGTAGCATTTGTACCCTTTCTGGGTATGAGAATAACCCAGAAAAATGCATTTGACAGCTCTAGGTTCAAGCTTATCACGTTGGGTAGAGGGTATGTGTACAAAGCAAGTGCAGCCAAATACCTTTAGGTGGGAAATGTTGGGAGGCTTTTCCTGCAGTATTTCCATGGGGCACTTAAAATCCAGTACTTGACTGGGTAAACGGTTAATTATGTAGGTAGCCGTAAGAACGCCGTAAGACCAGAATTTTTTAGGGACATTCATTTGTAGCATTAGAGCTCTAGTTTTCTCTAGTAAATCCTGATTCTTGCGTTCGGCCACCCCATTTTGTTGGGGGGTGCTAACACAACTGGTTTGATGCATTATACCATTAGCACCTAAGTAATCCTTCATAATATGAGAGGTAAATTCAGATCCATTATCTGATCTGAAGACTTTAATTTTCACGGAAAATTGAGTAGAGATAAGTTTGTGAAAATCCTTAAAACAATGAAAAACATCAGTTTTTGATTTTAATAAGTATAGCCAAGTAACTCTAGAGAAATCGTCAATGAAAGTAACAAAGTATTTAAAACCATCAATTGACATAGCAAAGGGACCCCATACATCGGAGTGAATAAGATCAAAAACTTTAGATGTTTTAGATAAAGAAGCAGTAAAAGGGAGTCTGCTTGATTTGGCATAGTGACAGGTTTCACAAGCATAATTCCCTTTCGGCAGATTTGGTTTAATTTTGGAAACAATAAAATCTGAAGTATGAGCCAAGCGGAGATGCCACAAACGGTGATTATTGAGAGGAGAGTAGCTTGTGAAATAGCTGGCGTGTAATCCTTTTGGAACTGCAGATTCGCAAAAGAAATACAGGCCATTCAAGTAGAACCCTTCACCAATCTTCTGTTTGGTGTAATGGTCCTGAAAATATACCTTGAAAGGGGTAAATATAACATCACAATTAAGAGTAATAGTTAACTTACGTACTGATAACAATTTAAAAGGAAATGAAGGAATATATATAATGTCTGAGTCAATAGTTTGAGAGACAATTTTGAATTTTCCTTTACCTTTAACAGCTGCGGTGGTTCCATTAGCAACCGAAACACAAGAGTCTATGGGACAAAAATCATGAATTTTGTTTAAATCATTCGTCATATGGTCACTGGCACCAGAATCCACCACCCACATATCATTCAAATTACTTATTTCAATTGCAGTCATAAGGGCAAGAATTATACCTTGAAAGTGCTCGGAATTTCCACCTGTTGACAGTCCAGCAAATTTGCTGAGGAGTGCTGTGGGTTCGTCGTTACCAGCCCCATCTCCTCCAAAATTTTGTTTTCCTTGCAGGAAGCTAGCGAACTCATTTAGCAGTGACATGGGACTGGAGGGGATAGAATCTGTCGCCTGGGCAGCAAGGTGAGCTCTGTGGGTGGGAAATCGTTTTTGATTTCCTCCCAGTTTATCCTTAAAGCTCTTAGGCTTTAATTGAGGATGAAGACTCCAGCACCGATCCTGAGAGTGACCAATTAGATTGTAAAATTCACATTTCAAATCAGGGCGTTTACCTTTGAAAAATTTATTCGCAGCAGATGGGTCACGTTGGTGAGCAGCAAAGGCACGGCCTTCATGAGCAGCAAAGGCACGACCTTCAGAGATGTTGGCAGAGGAGTCTCGGGTCATTACTTTCCTTCGAATTTCTTCTCGTTGGATAGTTGAACAAACACTTTTTAAGGAAGGGAGTTCGGCAGTCATCAAAATATGACTCCTTAGATCTTCAAATTCAGAACCAAGGCTTGCCAGTAATTGAAATATTTGATCTTCTTCTGTTCTATTTCGTAAAACAGTGGGATCAACTGAATGAGGTCTATAGACCTCTAACTCATTCCACAAGCTCTTAAGTCTACTTAACAGATTAACAAACGGTTGGCCATTTTGATGAAGCTTTGCAATATCTTGTTGAATTTGAAATATACGGGCAGAGTTATTTTGATTACCGTACATGTCTTTGACAGCTTCCCAGAGTTCCAAGGAAGATTGATAGTAACTGAAGATTTCTGCAATGTTGCGTTCCATGGAATTTAGAATCCAAGACATAATCATCTGATCTTTAGCCAGCCAATTCTCAAAATCTGAGGAATTGCTATCAGGAGCTTTGTCTTTGCCATTGATGAAGCCCAGCTGTGATCTACCTCCAAGGGCAATTGTAACTGCTCTTGACCATGGGAGATAATTAAACCCATTTAGCAGCACAGTTGTCACCCTTTGGGATGAATTAGAATCACTGTCAAAGGTAGTGGAGCCGACACCCACTCCTTTAGAGGACTTCGTAGCCTCCACAATCTCCAGATCATTCATGTCTGTTAACAGAGGAAGAAGAAAAAAAAAATCGAAAAAAAACAGGACAGCAGGATCACTGCTCTGATACCATGAAGAAATCGTATTTGGGGAGCTGATCTTACAGCCGAATAGAGTATCTTTCTTATTATGTATGTGAAACATATTACAAGTAATATATACTGAATTCCCTAGTCTATGTATGGTAATTACAACGGTACAATAGAAAATAATTAGCTGCCTAATCTGTAGAAGATATACAAGGAATTCTGGGTGAATTCTTGGTTGACAGATAAGGAAGGAAGATACTGTGCAATCTGCATTTAATTATGCACAATCTCTAATATAAATCCACGAAATGATAATACTTTTTTTCTTTTATTTCTTTTTTTCCCGATAAAACTTATATGGCGTTGATAATTATTTACGTCGAAACCATATTACGGTTTCTCATACAATCAATATTTATTTGTTTAAACAGCATCACTGCTTCAGAACCAAGTCCATGACGTTCACATACATTAAAAAGGCTATCCACAGAGCTAGACTGGGCCAAAGAGATCGATGACAAAGAATTTGGAGCATTAAACATGCACCCACATTTAGAATACACGAGTAAGTGGAGAGCTTGAAGAAGCATCGTAGAAAGCACACAAGGAAAGAAAGAGAGCAGAGACAAAAGGCAATGAAAAAGGAGAGGCATGTGATGAGGTGGCAGATAGACAGAGGGGGACACCTTTTCAAAGTGACGTAACCCAATTCCCCAAAAACACGGTTAGTTTCTTACGGCTAATCCAACTGCCAGAGAGCCGGTGGTTTTCCCGCGTAAACGCGTGGACCACGTGCGTGTTAATGTCCACCCGGTCCCAAATTCACAGCTTTCTCTTCTTGTACGAACTTTTGTTTAAAATAAAAAATAAGTTGAACAGTTTGCTTTTAAATAAGACACGTATTTATATTTATGATATTTTATTTTTATGTTAATAAAAATAACATAATTATTAAATCCCTCCATGCTTCGTTTTTAATTCATTCAAGGTGACTTTACTTTTAACTTTCACAGCTTGTGAATTAGATATTAAATTAATTTATAGATAATAACTTTAAATTTTTTTTACAAAGAAATGTAAATAAATATTGAATTTATTACTCGTATGTCATCTGCATTAAGCATTTATGTTAATATATCAAAATATTCCATAATCCCTCAACTCCTTTTTCATAATAATTATGCCACTAATTTTTTTGATTTTTTTAATGAAAACCTTATAATGAATGGATTGAATCGGTCTCAACTCTCAACCGTTACATCTGCAAGGATTTTCCGTGCAGGGGGGGTTTCCTTCTTTTGATATCGAAGCGTCAAGTCGCTGTGAGAAAGTGTCAAAGTGGGCCCCACGATGATGACCACCTGAAAGATTATGGGGCCGGTTAATTTTGGGCTCGAGGACTGGACCAGATTGTGACTCATGGATCCCTGTACGAAGAAGAAATGGGGCTCAGATATCTGTACGTTCTAGCTACTCCATGTGATTTTATTTATTTAAAAAACAAAATACAGGTGTGTAAATACATTTAATAAGTCTTGCAAACATACATATTTTGGATAAGACGAGCGATGTGCCCGCGCGATGCATCAAGTTTTTTTTATCTATGTAGAAAATTGATTGTTTTTATATGTATTGTATTTTGCTATTTTAATATTTAATTAATAAAATTATAATTGATAAAATCTGTATAATCGAAATGGAAAGTGATTTGTATATTTTTTAATAGCAGATAATATAGGTAATTTTTTTTTATGAGTTGAATTTTTCCCCCAGTAATATTAGATCCGACACATTATAAATAAAAATATTGTAATTTTTTTGTCCAGAAATAAACTTACATTTTTTGCGTACTATAATTAGTTATTTCAATGTTTAATTACTAAAATTGCAATAGATAAAATATGTTAGAAATGAGTTTTTTGCGTGATATAATTAGTATGTTTGCCCACGCATCGCGCTAGGGTTTTTTCAATGTAGAAAACTAATTGATTTTTTACATGTTGTAATTAGTTGTTTAAATATTTAATTAGTAACATTATAATAGATAAAATATGTAACAAATAATTTTTTCCCCGCCTAAAAGGAATAGTGTAATCGAAATGGGAAGTGGTTCGTATATTTTTTAATTGGAGATAACCTAGGTAAATTTGTAAAAAAAAAAAATTAGTTGTCTTTTTTCCCCAGTAATATTAGATCTGACACATTATAAATAAAAAAATTGTAATTTTTTTAGGAAATAAACTTATTTTTTTTGCGTCCTATAATGATTTATTTGCCGTCTAAAAGGAACACTGTAATTGAAACGGGAAGTGATTCGCATATTTTTTAATTGTAGATAATCTAGGTAAATTTGTCAAAAGAAAAAAATTTGAGTTGATAATGTAGGTAAATTTGTCTACCTTTTGTTTTTTTGAGTTGTATTTTTTCCCTAGTAATATTAGATTTGAAATATTAAAAATCAAAATATTGAAAAAAAAATTAAGAAATAAACTTAAACAGAAGAGTATAAAATTTAAATTCAAAACCAAATTGTTTTTTTATAAGATTTATTAATCATATTATTATATTAAATGTATTTAAGCATATTGATATTAATTTATTTATTTTTTAAATCCTAGGTCATTTTTTCTCTATATATATATATATTTTTAGCCGATAATATTCAATAAATATTAAAACATATAATTAGTCTAACATACTTTATAGAGTAATCAAAATGGGAAGTGGTTCGTATATGTTTTAATTGTAGATAACCTAGGTATATTTGTCATTTTATTTTTTGTATGAGTTGAATTTTTTACCCAGTAATATTAGATCTCACACATTATAAATCAAAATATTGTAATTTGTTTTTAAAGATAAACTGATTTTTTTTGCATGCTATAATTACTTATTTGCCGTATAAAAAGAACGGTGTAATCGAAAGGAGAAGTGGCTCGCATATTTTTTAATTGCAGATAATGTAGGTAAATTTGTCTACCTTTTGTTTTTTTGAGTTGTATTTTTTCCCAAGTAATATTAGATCTGCAATATTAAAAATTAAAATACTGTAAATTTTTTTCAAGAAATAAACTTGAACAAAAGAGCACAAAATTAAAATTTGGAGCCAATTTTTTTTATTTTATAAGATTTATTCATCATATTATTATATTAAATGTATTTAAGAATACTGATATTAATTTTTTTCCTTCAAAAAATCTTTGGCCATTTTTTTTCTCTCTGTATATATTTTTAGGCGATAATATTCAATAAATATTCAAACATATAATCAATTTAACATATTTTAATTTGACATAAATATACAAATATATAATTAATTTGACATACTTTCAATAATATATTAATTTTATTATTATTATTATTAGGTGATAATATTCAAAAAATATTCAAACAATTAAATTATTATTATTATTATTATTATTATTATTATTATTATTATTATTATTGTGTTAATAATGAAAAAAACAAAACTAAATGAAAGATTAAAAAAATCTTAAAAACTTTAACAAAATATCAAACAAAAAAACTTAAAAAAAAAAAAAAATTATCATTGTTATTATTGTCAACAAAATAAAAAATCTTAAATTATTCCGAGAAGAAAAAACTAAAAAACATTAACAAAAGACTAAGCAAGAAAAACAATTAAATTCTTATCATTATTATTATAAATAGAAAAAACACAGAAGAGTAAGAAAAAAAATAATTAAATTATTATTATTATTATTATTATTATTATTATTATTATTATTATTATTATTATTATTATTATTATTATGTTAATAATGAAAGAAACAAAAATAAATGAAAGACTAAAAAAATCCTAAAAACTTTAACAAAAGATAAAATAAAATGAAACAAAAATTATTAGGTGAAAAATATTCAAGAGCAAAGGTAGAAAAAAAATCAATTTTCAAATGATTATAAACACAAAATAAAATTAAAAACAAGAGCTAAGGGCATATTTATATATACATTGACAAAAATAGAGACTATTCTAGAAATATAAAAAAATATAGGGATTAAAATCAAAGATTAAAAGTATAAGGGTCGAAATGAAAATCAAATATATTATCAATTTTAATCAAAGGATGCAATTGACAAAATCACAACTTCCGTACCAAATATATTAAGGTTTTTAAACTCAATCCGGAAATTAAAAGAAGGAGGATCGAAGTGAAACATTAACATTTAATTAATTTCAATCGAAGGACTCAATTAAAAGGGAAGGGACCGAATTGCAAAGTAAAAACTTGGTTCCTCTTCTGTACCATACAGAAAATTAGAAGTTCAGGGACTAAAGTGGAACATCAACATTAATATTTTTAAGATTTTTTTTCTTTTTTTATGAATTTCGAGTAAGTTCAATGCATAATATGACAAAAAAAGGGTAATTTTTTTCATCTAACACTAAGATTTTCCTTGATTGTTATGAAATCTAAGTATAGAGAAATAATTCAATTTAGGTCAATTAGGTCTAGAATCAAATGGAATATTTCTTTCAGAAATTATCATAGTTGTCTCTGTAATTCTCTCTACCGTGAATATATATATACTAGACCATGCCCCCGCGCTCCGTCACGGGCGGCATAATATTTTTTTCAATGTAAAAAATATTAATTGTGTTAATTTTTTTTATTATAATATAAATTTAGCTAAAATAATAAATCTGTACAGAATTTATGTCAAGTGCAAGTTTTCTATAAAATATATGAATTTTAAATCGATATAAATTTATCTGTTTAGTAGTTTCAAACGAAATAACCCGCTTAAATTTATCATCATCATTAAAAAAGCAAGAAAACTTTGGATATCTGAATTATTAAGTTCACTGGATTAAGATTAGTTCATTGTATAATTCAATTTAAATCAAACAAAAATAAAATATAAATTATGAAAATACCCATAATAAAAAAATTAAAAAAAATAAGTTGTTCATTTTTTATCAACAAAAACATGAAAACATAGATTGAAAATTCATCCTGACTTTATTGACATTATCATTGCTATAAAAGCTAAAATTATCACTAACATTAATGTCAAAAGAATTAAAATAATTAAATTGCCCTAGGAAAAAAAACGAAAAGATTTTTATAAAAAAACAATAAAAAAACAATAACTAAAATTATCATTATTATTGCATAAATAATAAAATCATACAAATCATATAACCTAAAGAACAAATAAAGAAACAGAAAACAAAAAGAAAAAGAATAAAGGGAAAAATAGAGTAATATTACTTTTAAAATGATAACCGATATAAATTAAAATTTCAGGGAAATCTTTAAAAAAAAAAAGATTTGTAGAAGAAAATAATAACTAAAATTATAATTATTATTGCGCAAATAATAAAATTATAAAAATCATCTAATCCAAAGAACAAATAAAATTAAAAGAAAACATCTAGCCATGGCACCCGCGCCTCGTTGCGGGCGGAATTATATTTTTTTAAACGTAATAAAATATTTATTATATATATTTTTTTATCATAGCATAAACTTAGATAAAATAATAATCATATTTTTTTTTTTTATCAACGTAAAAAAATTTCAAATCTAATATAAAATTGAAAACTAATTGATTTTTTACATGCTGTAATTAGTTGTTTAAATATCTAATGAGTAACATTATAATAGATAAAATATGTAACAAATAAAATTTTTCCCCGCCTAGAAGGAATAGTGTAATCCAAAGAACAAATAAAAATAATAGAAATCCAAAAAAATAAATAAAGGGAAAAAGGAAGCAATATTAATTTTAAAATGACTACCAATTTAATTTTAAATCTCAGGATTCCACCGGAAAAAAAAAACTAAAAATATAGATGTATAAATACGATTCAAAAATATACATTGTCTAAGAACTTTAAAAAAAAACTAAATGAAGTAATATAAAAGAACCCTACAATAATCAAATAAAAAAAATAAATAGTTAATTTTCCATTAACAAAAAGATGAATACATAAATTGAAAATCTATCCTTATGTTATTGTTATTATCATTACTATAACAGTTAAAATTATTATCAACATTACTGTCAAAACAATCTCAATAATTAAATTGTCCTGAAAAATCATAAAAACAAAAGCAAAAGATTTTTGTATAAAAAAGAAAAAAAACAACAACTAAAATTATCATGATAATTGCATAATAGTCAAATCATTAAAATCACCCAATCAAAAGAAGAAAAAAAAAGAACAAAAGAACAAAACAAATGAACAAAGAGAAAAAATGAGCAATATTAATAGTGAAATGATTATTATAATAGCTAAAATTATGATTAATATATTACTGTCAGAACAATTAAAATAATTAAATTGCCCTGAAAAAAAATTACAAAAAAGAAAAAGATTTCTATTAAAAAAATTAAAACATAACAAATGAATTAATATCAAATATAAATACAAAATAATTTAGTAAAAAATTAAAAATAAACATCATAAAAAAAAACAAATGAATTAATAAAAAATTAAAAATTAAAAGAATAAGGACCGAAATGAAAAATAACATATATTAAATTAATTCCAATTGAAGGATAAAATTAAAAAAAAAAATATTTGGAGGACCAAAAATAAATAATGAAAACTGCTGCCATTTAATAAAAAATCAGAAGAAGAGGGACTGAAATCAAACTTTGTATATATTACCAATTTCAATTGGAGGACCAAATTAAAGAAATACAAACATCCAGACCGGAATAATTGAAGGAATAAAAAGTAAATAAAAAATCAAGACTATAAGGACTGAAATGAAAACTTCTTATACAATCAGTTTTAATTGAAGGGCACAATTGAAAACAATAAAACTTTCAATTAAATAAATCAGTAATGAAAACGAAATCAAAACCTCAGGGACCAAAATAAACTTTACACAAACATCAGGGACCGGAGCTGAATTTCCGGCGGCAGGAGAGAGAAAAGCGACGTCCGAGGAAAAACCGTCCGCCTCCGCTTACCGGGACATCCAAGACGGGAACGCGCCGCGACTGAAGATAGAGGACCTCCCGGCGCATCTTCTAGCACGACGGAAGTAAATTTTGGACGGCGTTACGACACCGCACGCGCCTCCAAAGAGGCGCGTCATCGTGAAACGCTGCTGGCGCGCGCCCGTGCGACGCGCCAGCAGTCCGCACGGAAAAAATATTAAAATAATGGGGTAATTACCAAGACGCCCCTTCCCCCCGGTATTTACGAAAAGACCCGAGCGGAAAATACGCCTCTGCCCCTGGTTACTGTGGGCTAGTTTGTCGTTTTCGGGGGCCTTTTTTGTCTGTGCACTGTGCAAAAAAAGGTGGAAATCCGAGAGAGCCCCTGCGACTGTGCACTATTTTGTCTTTTATGAGGGTTATATTCGGAATGCACTGTTCACAGGCGGAAAAAAAAAAAAGGTAGACATACACCCGCGAAGCACCGGGACAAATTGCGAGTCCACAGTGCTTTGTGTCTTGCTCTACAGGAAATCTCGCTACAGGAAATCATCCACGCCATTTAGATATTAGTTAATATATATATATATATATATTGTTATCCAACAACTTCTTGACTAAATATGCTAATAGTGGTATATAGTCTTATGAATACACAGTATTGAAACAATAAAATTAATTTGAATTTGAATTCAGAAGCAAAATATTAAGATACATGCAGTGTATGATAAAACGAAAACTATATATTCAACTTTTTATATTTTAATCTGTTCCTTTCATCTAATTCAAATAATTAAAATTAAAATTAATAGTGAAATTCTAAAACATGAAATTAGAAGGATCCAAACCCAGAAATACGTGTGAGAATATAGCTAAATATATCATGGAGGGATAAGTCACTTACCTTATATAGTGTTGTTAATTATTTACATCGAAACCATATTACGGTTTCTCATACTATCAATATTTATTTATTTACACCCAAGCAGTGGATCCTGTCTTGTTTGAAGCTGAGTTTTCCTAGAACAGGTACAAAAACAGCACCCCTCAACTTTGATTTTTGAAGTTGTGTATGGCCAAAATCGGCTTTCAAGTGTCAAGGTAGAGGGTATGATAGAATATCTTCGTGGAGTTCATGATTAGGTCAAGAACGAAACCATTAACAGTAATGTAAAATAAAAGGCATTGACAAGGATGATAGAAGATAAAAAAAAGAAGCCCAAGTCTGGTTTGGGGATATTTTGCGTATTTTTCAGTATTTTAGTAAAACTTTGGCTATAATATTTGAACGACGTAAATTACCCTAATAAGAGTTACGAAAAGGAGTTAAGAATAGATCCTAACTTGGGTTGAATGCTTGAAATAGATGACAATTTATATAAACACAAATATAAATATATGTATTCGCCAATTTAAATACTTGATTATCAACATCTAAGGATAAGAGTTGAGACTGAGTGTTAAGGAATCATCTCATTTAAAAGCTTAAGCTATTAGGTGATGTCCTAGAATATGATTTATATTATTCTCTAACACACCTCCTCAAGTGAAAGCTCTTTGAGCTTGAAACTTGCACACAGATCCACACCACCTTGTGTTTATTTTTTATCAAATAGAGGTGAGATTCGAACCCGTGACCGTTGTGTCAATAAGGCTCTAATATCATGTCAAAAAATCATCTCACCTAAGAGCTTAAACTCTTAGATCATGCTCCAGAATATGACTTATATTATTCTCTAACACACCCTTTTAAGTGAAAACCCTTTAAACTTGAAACTTGCATAGATTCACATTACCTTGTGCTTGATTTTTATCAAATAGAATGAGGGTGGTGAGATTTGAATTCGTGATCGTTGGGTCAACAAGACTCTGATATCATGTCAAAGAACTATCTCATCTAAAAACTGAAGTTATTAGATGAGACCCCAGAATATGATTTATATTATTCTCTAACACTAGGTACTAACATATGTTGAGTGCTAGAAATACATGAGAACTTGTACAAACACAAATAAAAAAACAACAAAAACATGTATTCACCAATTCAAATACATGATCATTAACATTAAAGAATAAGAGTTGAGAACAAGTTCTAATATAAATTGAGAGATCAAAATAGATAATAATTTATACAAAAAATATTTATCTATCAATTCAAATACTTGATCATTAACATTCAAATATAGGGGTCAAAAATAGATCTTAACCTGGGTTGATTGCTCAAAATAGATAACAACTTGTACAAACACAAACATAAGAAAATATAATAATTAACATCCAAGGATAATAGCTAATAACAAGTCCTAACCAAAACTTTAAGACTTTAAATTGATTGAAAGTTTTTATTTCAACACAAACATCATAACATACAAACACTCATTTCATTTCTATACCCTTTTGGTTTGGGTGCAGTGATTGGGCGAAAAAAAAGTGTTTTTTAGCTTAAAAAGATGGAGGGAAAAGGAAATATAAAAGTTAATCAACTATGGGTTCTTTGGTTAGTGTTTTAGTACGGAGGTTAGACGACAAGGTAGCTGTAGTTGGTTTTGATTAAGAGGGAATTTGACATTGTGTTTTAAAAATATTTTTGAAAAAAATTGAAATTTTTTTATTTTTATTTCTTGCTGAAAATTAAGGTTTTTTGGGGTATTTTTATATCATTTTAATGTGCTGATGTCAAAAATATTTTTTAAAAATAAAAATATATTATTTTGATGTATTTCTAAATGAAAATAAATTTTAAAAACAATCTCAATAATAGTTTCAATCAGTCATTAAACATGGAGGTTGGTCTGCTATCAAAGGTTGAACCTTTAGCAGTGATGGTGATTATAAAGAAAGAAGAAGTTGTCATTGTTAGTGATATGTGAGCATGAAGAGAGGATGAGCTGCTCATTCCCTCTCTCTTTTATTGCAGAAAAATAAGAATATACATTCAAAAATGGCCCAAAGTGCTCAATTGTTGTCACTTTACAAGTGATGCCGCTACAAGAAAGGCAATTATAAGTTAATAAATATTTGTATTGCAATTATAAGTTAATAAATTGTGGTTATTTCCATCCATGTCAGTTATTTTATCACACTAATTATTATTATTTTTTTATAAAAAAAACTAAAAATGTATTGTCAGACTGTGGAAATATTGTCCGACGTGTAGCTGAACTTTCTGAAATTTTGTAGAGAGTGAGGATCAGCAGGCTACTCCGCATGCCTTTATGATTTTATTGATGAATATGCAATAAATACTTTGGCGCATTTTTTTCCAACACAGTTAAGTCAAATGGACACGTTCAACGTTTTCGGCATAAAAAAAGAGTTAAAAACATACAATTACCTAAACATTCTTACTGTCAACGCTTGACTTTTGTCTTTTCTGAGAGTTTTTCAGTATTTATACCAAAAACTGGGAATAAAACTTGCTGGTCAGCAAAGAACTACAGGTTTGACAGTTAGAGCTTGGGAGAAGATCCAGACTGGGGCTGATGAAACTGTCAAGAAACCCAACACTGATCCTAGCTTCAAGACACTACTCTCTTTGTTTCTCCCTTGTTTCTGTGGCTGATAGTACCTTTTATAGGATAGTTTTTTAGCTTTGAATGCCAATCCCTTAATTCTTGCCCTCGAGATTGAATATTAGGTTATAGCATACGCACACATATATATAATATATAAAGAGTTTATATTGAGATTGAGATGGCTTAACAACACTGAATTGGAATTTCAATGACCAAAAATTTAGGTGTACAAATTAGAATTTTGCTATCCTTGTTCTTTGTGATTAAATTAACAAAAATTAGCTACAATATAATATTGGGTATGTGCAAGCTGTTAAATTCAAAGGGCTTTAATATATTAGAGAGTTAATTTAAAATTATTTATTAAACCTCACATAATAATTTTAGTTTAAAATTGAGATGATTGAACTAAGAATTTGATTGGAGGAACTCGAACACGCAATCATTTAATTATGCTGAAAACACTTTTTTTTCCCTTTAATTTTAATTTTAGTAATTAGAAAAGAAATGAAATGAACGCAGCAGCAGTCAAGAAGATAGAGGTATAGAGCTCATAATCAGCCATAAGCCCTTATCCACAGGAAAAAAAAAAACTGATGAAGCGATCGATGAGACAAGACAGAGTAGATAAAAGAAGATGAAGAGAAGAGACGACAGGAACATCCCATAAATAAAAAAATAGAAATAACAGAGAAAGAGTTCCAAATATAAATGAATAAATAAAGACAAAAGATCATAACATTTTATTACGAGAAATCAGATTAAACATCACAGTACAACCAAACAAAAAAGAAAAGCTCGAAGACACAGCAGCAAATTAACAGGTTATAAATAAAAGGTGCATAAACATCATCACTTGATAAAGAAGACCACCCCACCTGCAAGATAAACATATACACATCAAACGAAATAGGATTCATGGAGCTCCATTTCCATCTTTTGCATGAAATATTAATGACACATAATATATTTATATATATATATACATAGGCCAATATCCTACTTACATAGCTGCTGCCGTGTGTGTGTGTGTTTCAGGCCTCTTCCGCTTCCCTGCGGGGAGCCTCATTAACTTCCACGTCGCAATTCATGGAGCATCCACCACGCCTAAGGATCTCATAAATTATGACAAGAATAAGCACAACGATGACACCAGCAACTCCTCCTACTTTAGCAGCGGCGGAGTGGTTTCCAGCGGCGGAGTCTGGCGCAAATGGAGATTTGTTGTAGTCGTCCATAACTGAGCTAATTAGTAATGCTGGAAGTAAGAACGAGGAGGGGGGGGGGTATTTGTAGAAGTAGTCGGCAAATTTGTGATGTGAAGGATGTAATGATTACGTAAGGGATCATGAATGATGACGTAAGGGATCATGAATGATGGTGTGAGGTCGACGAGAGTTCCAATAAATTAACCAAGTGGGGGTGTGAAAGATTTTTTTTAAGGAGTTGAGGAGGGTGGTATTGATTGGATTTTCCAGTTGGATTTGTGGGTTTGCCTCCATACAGAGACCGGTCAAATAAGCTCTAGCGAGGTAAAATTTATATTTTAATATTTAGAAGATTAAAAAAAAAAAAAATAGATGTAGTTGAAGTTTAATATGAACACTCGTGTCCTATGTAGATTTTGTAATATTATAGCTTGTAACATGACACAGTAACTACTTGGAAGTGTGTTGGAGTTGGGTAACTGGATTTGGGAAATATTATTATTTTCAATTGGAGTGCCTCGATTAATGGGGTGTTTTACTTTTTATTTTTTGGATAAAAAAATAGATATTTATAAATTATTTATTAGGTTTTGGATATTTATTATCATTTATTATTTATTAATCAATAGAAAACTAGAATATATTTGAAATATATTTATTCACATTAAATGATAAAATGATATGTACTATTTATTTATTCGTGTTTTATATCAATATTAAGGTTTGTGTATATAATATTGTATTAAAAAATCTAAATATTCGATAAATATATTTATATAATATAAATCTGTTTTTGAATTATTTCCTGGTCGACAATACTCAAACTCAATTTATAATCCATCACATTCATACTCATTCTCTAAGATTCATAACCCGTGAAACTTCTAAAACATAATTCTCTTCTAATTTAATATCAAATAAAGAAATCATGAAAAAAAATATCAATACATCACTCGAAGGGTATGAAGGCTGATCGTGGTACAGGGTCGCAAAGTTTTTCCTTTTTATTTTAAAGGTGATGAAATGACCAAAACACCATTGAAGGATAGTGTTGTTAATTTTTAACCCACAAGTAATTAATTAATTTAACTTTAATAAAAGAAATGAAAAAATTATGGTTGTCAAAATCGCGATTTTGACACGACACGGAAAGGGGTTCGGAAACTCGGATCGTAAAATCGTACCTGAATTTTTCCGTACAAAAATTGTAAAATCACAGCTAAAATCGTGTAGGTAGAAAAATCATAAAATCATAAGTAAAATATTTTTGAATACAATACAACATAATTATGGCTATAAAACTTCATTAGTTAAGGTTCATATATAATTCAAAATAATTTAAAAATACATTACAAAACAATTATGTCCATAGAATTTCATTAGGTTAAAACTAACAAATTTAAAATAAATATTTTGATGATATGCTATATAAATTAAAATCAGTCTCATGTCCGTCATTTTCCTCGTTATTTTTAATACATTTATCAAAAATATTATTATTGAAAGGATTATCGGTACTAATACTGGTATCAACAGTCAACATCGATATTACTAGTACTAGCTCCAACTCCAACAAATTATTTCGATATCAGGATATGAAAATGATTTAAAAATATCAATTTTTTTTAATTTAAAGTAAAAAATAAAAAAAAAATAAGTATAAATTTTAAAGTTAATATTACTGATTTTCAAGAGTGATTCCATGATATATATATATATATATATATATATATATATATATATATATATATATATATATAATTTGTCCGATGTGGGACAATGCAATTTGTCCCACATCGGACAAATACCATTGTTCCTCAATTCTTCTACAGTTAAATACTCTCCAGTCTTCACTCTCCACTCTTCAACCGAGGCAGCAAAGTTTAAATGTCTCCTTCAATTATCCCACATCGGATAAGTAATGAGAAGGTAAATTTTTTTGTGTGTAAATATAAGAGGTGAATCAGTGAATGATTTGGCTTTAAAATGATGAATCAGTCGGATCGTAAAATCAGACCGATATGGTTCGATTTTACGATCTTGACCGATTTTGGTCTAGTTTGACCGAGTTTGACCAAAATCGATTTTTCTTCCCGAGTTAACAAGGTTTGATGAGTTGGCTCGTAAAATCGAACGATTTTACGAGTCAACTCGCGATTTTGACAACCATGGAAAAAACAACAACATAAAAGCCTTTGAGCTCAAGCCATCCTTGTTCTTTTTCTTTACTATGTAAGTAATTTAATTGTTGTGAGAAATTGAGAAGATTATTCTACCTCAAAACAATTTTAAAATGACCTTGGTAACAAAGCTATAGGATAATTTATCAGACCAAATTCTAACTCAATGGCTTTTTGAGTCATGGGAAAATTTATCAAAACAAGATAAAAAAGAAAGAAAAGGACTCAACTCAGAATGCTAAATTTATAACCCGAGCATGCTAACTTCACAGCTCAATCATGATACTAAAAAGTCCACGCACATAAAAAAAAAGAATAAAACAACAAACATCAACTCTCAAGCAAATTAAATAATAAAAAGTGAAACTAGAAAAAAAATCATTTCAACCTTAGTTAACTTGATCAACTCGCAATTTAAGATATGAGATTCAGATATCTCTATATAAAAAAAAAATGAAAAAAAACCACAAAACTCAAAATCCAATAACCTAATGATGAATGATGAAGTTGTAAAAAATCATTTTTTTAAAAGAAAACAAAGTTAAAGTGAGTTAATCTTATTACACATGTCATCCAAAAAATATAAATGCCTTTCAAATTCTAGGCTTATTTAAGGCACAATTCCATATCCAATCATGGATACATTATTAATTAATTTGATTTTGGCCTAAAAAAAGGATGCCAGCTCTGGCTCCTAGGTATACCATAAAAGAAAATATTTTTTAACTTTTACTTATTTTAATTGTTATTGTGAATTGATTTTTAAACTGGTTTTTATTTTAAAATATATTAAAATAATATTTTATAATTTATTTTTAATATTAGTATATTAAAACAATAAAATAAATTTGGAAAACATTACCGCGCATCAAAGACAAACATTACATTATTCTTCAAAATTAGTGGGTACGTTTTGTTGATGACATTATGTGGATTTTTTCGAGGAGAAGAGAGGGAATCTGCAGCCATGAACAGAGAAAGGTGGGAGAGAAGAGAAAACAATGTTATTAAAAAAATAATAATAATAACATAGAGAGTTCCAAATATAAATAAATAAAGACAAAAGTATCAGATCATTCTATTACAAGAAATATTAGAATATCTCAGCGCAGCCACAAAATACGAGCTTCAAACTGCAAACTGCAGAGTTAGCCACCTGCGGTATTTCAGGCTTCTTCCACTGACCTGCTTGAACCACCATCAACTTGCAACTCGCATTTCATGGAGCATTTGCGGCTCTTGATGAACACATAAATTATGACAGCAAGAAGCAGGAAGAGGACGCCGCCACCAACTCCTCCTTTAACAGCCAAGGAGTGGCCTCCGGTGGCAGAGTATTGGGCAAGTGGGTCTAGGTTGTACCCATCCATAATTTCAACTAATTAAAAAAAAAAAACAATTTAAAGACAGTTAGCAATGTTCAAAGTGAGAGATGATCACAAATAGTTAGTATTCATGAAATTATTATTTTCATGTGAAGTTACAGTGTTGATTATCTGGGAATTCTAATGGATTTTTTAATAGGATTTGTCAGCTCTCTGATTTGGGCCGGCGTTGATGGACTATTTGTCTTGTTGATTATGGGCTGGTCTTCCTAGTGCTTACAAATAATTTATTCCCTGGCCCTTTTTCCTATAATTTTCCGTGAAATACTGCGGGTGTGTCCGTACGATATGTTGTCTGTGTTTTTCAGGAAAAATAAAATAAAATAGAGATAAATTATCTAAATACTCCTGGACTCAACGATAACCATAAAAAAATCAGGGGGAAGTACCTCAACACCCCGGCTCCTGGTCTTATTTTTTATCGTTTTCGATGATTAATTTAGTATTTTTACTATACAGAAATTTGAAAAAAAATCAAAAACACCTCCAACTATTTCGTGTCTTAGCGAGTCAAAAGCGGTGCTACAAATATTCAATTGCAAGATAATATTAAAATGTCAGCTACCTTACTCAACAATAATATACCATACAAACAACAAAACCACAGCTGGAAATACAAAACAAGAAAGCTAATTGCAAATCAACCCTTTAATCAAGATATGGATTTCAACTATATGTCAAACTAATACTTTGTTTTTGCAATTTCACCACCAATCACTTAAAAATCAGTTGCTTACCATGGAATTAATTTTCAGATGTCAAGAACTACTTGCTATCATAATATTAATTAAAAAACACCCTACCCTACATAAAATTTTGAATCACATAAATGATAATAGAATAAAACTTCTATTTTGTCCGAAAAATTGTGATCTGAACCAAATGTTTGTCAAAAAAACAAATCTCTCTTAATGTTTTGCGTAGGAAAATTATTAAAACTAGTAAGTGTTTGTTAAGAAAACCAGTGAAATCTGGACGATAAATTTGCAAAACTGTTTTTGCAGGCTGTATTAAGAGTATAGTATATAGTTCGAGGACTGGTTTGTAGTTAGTCAAAACCAGACACGGAGAAAACAGAAGTCAGATACAGGGGAAGCCGTTGTTGCAAACAAAAGATTACAGATTAATTTTTTTTTCATTCGGTGTGTTTTTTTCATCGTATTAACGATAAAGTTTTTGACAAACAGTAACTGTCCATGATGTGTCGTCAGTAAAACTATTTCTAATAGAATTAGTGTTTAAATATCTATACAATAATTCATCGTTAATATGGAAAATTCTAATACCGAATAATTTTATAAAAAGTAATTTTCCAAAGAATTATGAAATTTAGTATTAATTTTATAAAAAGGAGCCGATATCTTATCCATGATTCATAAGAAATGAAAATCCAGTGCTAATTAACTACAATATAAAAGTAATGCCTCTTTTACTATAGCGATTTTACTGTATATATAAAAATAGATTATTATGAATTGTGATAGTAAAATTATCATTTTATTTCTTGAATTGAAAATTTTAATCCCTGAAACCAGAATCATTTTCAAAATTTTCAGAAAACATATAGTATTTTTGAATTTTTTGCACAATTAAACAATAATTTTACCATGATGTCATTAGTAATAAAATATAAATCAATGATAATAAAGATTTTGATAAACAGTAATCGTTCATGATGTCATCAGTAAAGCTATTTCTAATAGAATTAGTGTTTAAATAGAACCAAATTAATTCATTGGTAACACGCACGAAATTCTAATAGTAAATATCTTTATGAAAAAAAAACTTCTAAAGAATTATGAAATACATGAACACACTCTATTATAACAACATGAACATCGAAGCCTTAACATCTAAAAATATCATTATTATTATTGCTAAAACAATAAAAATTATTAAATTATCCCCAGGAAAAAAATCAAAAACATGAACAAAAGAGAAAGTAAAAAAAAACCAAAATTATTATTACGTTAATAATGGGGGGAAATTCAGTCAAAGAAAAAAAGATCAACAACTTTAACAAAAGAGCAAACAAAAAATGAAAAAAAAACATTATTAGCTAAAAAAACATTTAATTGATGTGAAAATAAAAAAAAAACTAATAAAAAAAACCAAAAGAAAGAATAAAAAAAAGTTAAAAAAGAAAAAAGAAAATGAAAAACAAAAGAGCTAGTCAGCGTACTAGGCAGGGGTTCGTTTCTTGCTACAGGCTTTATCCGCTAAGTGCCCGTTTGGCATTGCGATCCCACCGGCTTTTGGCCGAAATTTGAAGAAAAAAAATTCATTTTAAATGAATATGTTTTTATATGTTTTAGATCATTTTGATGTGCTGATTTCAAAAATGATTTTTAAAAAATAAAAAAATATCATTTTGATGTATTTCGGCACGATAAGCACTTTGAAAAGCTACTGCAACCACACTCCCAAACAGGCCCTAAGCTATAGGTATTTCTTCGTTTCTTGTTGTGCAAAAATAACTAAAAAACAGTAAGATTGTGAACCGAACGACTCGAATCGAACCGAACTGAAAACCGAACAATACTATTGTAATCCATAGTGATATTACTCACATGCAACAGTAACCGACTCTGACCTCTTTTAGTATATTAGATAATATATATATAAAGAAAACATTATTTTTTGTTATGTATTAAAATGATATGTTTTATAGTCAACTCTTTTTTCGTTTCTTTTGTTTTAAAAAAATATTATTTCAGTCAACAAAGACACTTTAAAAATAATAAATATTATCTATTTAATGAAACCGGGCTGTAAAGGACTAGCTGCCTCCAGCGCCACCTTTCAATTTTCAACCTCCGTGTCTAAAGTAATTAACGGTTGGAGTCGGTGTTTGTATTAGGATTTAAAAAGATATAGCCCCTTCTCTCATTCGTCATGTCACCCACACGTGTAGTCTTTGCCACTTGTAAGCTACCCAGTGCAGGCTTATGGTACCAACGATTGGCGGCGCTCGCCAACCGCACGAGTGATGGCTTTCGCTTTGTTTGTTTCTTCGGCTTTTGATGATTAGACAGAATAAATGCCTTGAAAGTCTGATTTTGATGTTTTCTTAGAGTGTAGTTTAGAAATATATTAAAATAATATTAATTTTAAAAAATTATTTTTAATATCACTTATAAAAATAATTTAACAATAATAAAAATATTTTTTAAAAAAATACTTTTAAAACATTCGCTAAATGTAGTCGCTGCTATAGTGGTACGGTACAGATCTAAAAAGATTATAAATAGAATAATGGTATTGGGCCACGTCCCCTTCTTTAGAACATGTTATATTATGGTTTAGATCTGGTAAGTACACGTTTCAGTTTATGTGTGGCTTAATACGAGGAAATGGTCTTCTGTTGGCGAAATGAAAATAAAATTAAACAAGTTCTATCCTCTTTTTAACTTAACAGGGTTTTTGAGCTAAGACATTTTGACCCTTTCGACCATCTAATCCTAAGTCATATGCACACGGGGGCTCAATGATTGGAAGCTTTTTGGTTTTTAGCCAAATATAAATAAACAGTAAATTATCATTGTTCAGGAAATATTTTTTGCTTGAGAATATATTAAAATAGTTTTTTCAGATTTATTTTTAACATAAAAAACACACTAAGAAAATATTATTGATTGTGATAGTAAAATTATCATTTTATTTCTGGGATCAAAAAATTTAATCCCTGAAACTAGAATCATTTTCAAAATTTTCAGAAAACAAATGGTATTTCTGAATTTTTTGCACAATTAAACAATAATTTTACCATGATGTCATCAGTAATAAAATATAAATCAATGATACTAAAGATTTTGATAAACAGTAACCGTTCATGATGTCATCAGTAAAACTATTTCTAATAGAATTAGTGTTTAAATAGAACCAAATTAATTTATTGGCAACACGCACGAAATTCTAATAGTGAATATCTTTATGAAAAATAAATTTCTAAAGAATTATGAAATTCAATATTAAAAAATATCAAAGAAAGGTAGCGCGCGCGTGTTTGTTCTCCGCTTCTCTTCCACATAGTTGCGATTGGCGGTTCTCTTTTTGGATCTAAGGGAATCATACGACATGGACTTGTACGGGTTGAATGCTTTTGACTAACCCACGGCCATTCTTATAAAAAATACATTTAAAAATGCAGTACGAGACAGTCAGCATGCCTTCCTTTCACATAATCTCTACATTATTTTATGTTGGAATTTTATGATAAATCTTACTGATTGTATTTTATAGTAAATCTTATTGAAAAATGATAAGTCACCCAATATTAAAATTATTTTTTAGAAAAAATATGGAATTTTTCTAAAATAAATGAATATAACAGTCATATACAACAGTGAAAGAATACCGACCTGCTGCCTGCAAATTGACCTCACAAATTGTTTATTGGCTATTGAACTGGCATGAGAGGCCGGATTAAGTAATACCGTAAAAATAAAAATCATAATAAAAACCAAGTTAAAATAAGCTAGCGTCAACGCAAACCTCCCACTAGTTTTGTTATAGTTTTTTATTTATCAAAGAATACATTTTTTTGTAATTGATCTCAATAAAATATGAACAGCAGAAAATATAAAATTAAATCCGACTAGTTACTCAAATTCTCCGATTATATTTTGTGTTTAATTTAATTCTGCAACTGCACTGTTTTTCTTTTACGGTCGAGTTTCAACCGAGTTTTCAAAATTGCCGATGACCTTGATTTTGCCCCTGAATGATGAACCATCACAGCAACTCACATTTAAAATAATAAAATAAGAATCATTTTTTTAGAAATGAAGAAATGAATTTCTAATTATATTTGTAGCTTGAACTAAGAATTTGATTGGAGGAACTCGAACACGCAATCATATTTGTAGCTCGGACTATTAATGTACAATGTGAGTGATTTAACTGTGAACTGGACATTTGCAATTTGTGCTTCGCACGTGTATGTTTACCTTTTTTTTTTTTGCCCCTATTCCATCTGCACATACCCTTTCCCCTGGACACCTGTGAAGCTTTCAACCGTGACAGATTTTCTTTCTGTCTAAATATCAACCGTGGCAGAAATCTGTAAGAGAGTTTTTTTTCTGCCTAAATATCAACCGTGAAGCACCACATGTTTTTTTTTCCGGCTGGGCACAGTGATTTAACGAAAAAGCCCCCCGAAAACGAAAAACACGCCGCCGGTTGCAGGGGCTCCACGGTAATTGACCATTGCCGGTCCGGCCGGTTTTTTAATTTTTTATTCTTTCATTGAACAGTGCATTAACGATTTCGTCCCCCGAAAACGACAAAAACACGCTTGCTGGGAGAGGGGCTTCACGGTAATTAGCCAATATTTTATTATTTGTTTAAGCGGGTCACTGTTGGCGCGTCGCGAAACGCGTCGTTCGTCTCCGCGCTCACGCGTGTTTCGGACCGGCGCGTGCGGCCTTCTCCGACGTCGGAAAATGCCCAACCGACGTCTATAATGATTTTCAGGCATGTTATCTTCCACATGGGGCGGCGCGTGTGTCACTATGGTGTCCGGAGACGCGTCAATGGTCGTTTGAATCCCCCCCCCTCCCAATTTCTCTCTCCTGCCTGCGCCAGATGACGTTAGCTAAGCTGTTTTTTGTCAAAATTCATTTCAGCCCCTGCACGTGTAATTGTGTTTTTCTTGCCTTAATTCCATTATAGAGGTTTTGATTTTTTTCAATTTCATCCTTCCTTGCAAATTGATTATATATTGAAGTTTCAATTCGGTCCTCAGGCTTTTAATTTTGCGGGTTGGGCTGGAATTCGAAATATATTTGGTATCAAAGTTTTGATTGCTTTCAATTTTATCCTTCCATGCAAATTGATTATAAATCCTTAATATTTTCGGTCCCAAAGTTTGATTTCTTTCAATTTTATCCTTCTATGCAAGTTAATTATGGATTTTACTTTCATTTCGGTCCCATTTCTTTTTATTTCAGGTTATGTTTTCAATTATTTAATTTGAATGTTTGGATTTGCTTCAATTTTGTTCTTAAAATCACATATATTATGTAAAGTATGTCAAATTCATGATATATATTTGTATATTTATGTCAAATTAAAGTATGTTAAACTAATTATATGTTCTAATAGTTATTGAATATTATCGCCTAAGAATGTATATATAGAGAAAAAAATTATCTAGGATTTTTTTACAAAAAAAATTTAATATCAGTATTCTTAAATACATTTAATATAATAATACAAGGAATAAATCTTATAAAAAATTAAAAAAAAATTCTTCGAATTTTAATTTTGTGCTCTGTTTTTTAACGTTCATTTCTTAAAAAATATTTATAATATTTTGGTTTTTAATATTTCATATCTAATATTACTGGGCAAAAAATACAACTAAAAAAAATAACAAATTTACCTAGATGATCTACAATTAAAAAATATTCAAGTCACTTCCCATTTCGATTACATTTTTTTTTTAGACGGCAGATAAGTAATTATAGCACGCAAAAAAATTAGGTTTATTTCTACAAACAAATTACAATATTTTTATTTATAACGTGTCAGATCTAATATTACAAGAGAAAAAAGGCAACTCATAATTTTTTTTTGACAAATTTACCTGGATTATCTACAATAAAAAAATCTACGACCCACTTCCCATTTCGATTACACTATAAAGTATGTGAGACTAATTATATATTTTAATATTTATTGAATATAATCGCGTAAAAATATATAGAGAGAGAGAAAAAATGACCTACGATTTCTTGCAAAAAAAATTAATATCAGTATTCTTGAATACATTTAATATAATAATATGATTAATAAATCTTATAAATATAACTTTGGCTTTGAATTTAAATTTCTATGTTATACTCTTTTTTTTTTCTTTTAATAAACGATAACCTTTTTTTCATATATGTTTTTTTTTTTTATAACCGTCGTGTCCAAGTCTTTTTTCTTTCCACCGGGTTTCTTTTTTTGTGTTTATTTTTAACCAGAGTATCCGTGACAACAAATTTCTAACAAATTATTTCACCTTCTTACCAAATGTTCTAACAAATTTTATCAAAAGTTTTTTACCAATAGCAATATTCAATCACTTTTTGGTTGAAAAAACCATTTTTGACAGCTTCTTTCAATTACAATTTTACTAATGAAATATTAAAATAACAAAATACAACATTTATAGAATCAATCAATTTTCTACATAGATAAAAAAGCCCAGCGGAGGGGGCAAATCCGCTCGTGGAAACTACAGGGCATCGTTCTAATAAAAAAACAATTATCGGTATTTTATAGTAAATCTTATTGAAAAATGATAGGTCGCCCAATATTAAAATTATTTTTAAGAAAAAATATGGAATTTTTCTAAAATAAATGAATATAACAGTCATAAACAACAGTGAAAGAATACCGAGCTGCTGCTGCCGCCTGCATATTGACCTCACAAATTGTTTATTGGCTAAAGAACTGGCATTAGAGACCGGATTAAGTAATACCGTAAAAATAAAAATCATAAGAAAAACCAAGTTAAAATAAACCAGCGTCAACGCAAACCTCCCACTACTTTTGTTATAGTTTTTTTATTTATCAAAGAATACATTTTTTTTGTAATTGGTCTCAATAAAATATGAAATTAAATCCGATTAGTTACTCAAATTCTCCGGTTATATTTTGTGTTTTATTTAATTCTGCAACTGGACTGTTTTTCTTTTATGGTCGAGTTTCAACAGAGTTTTCAAAATTGCCGATGACCTTGATTTTATTGAGTAAAAGTTGAAAATAGTAGTTGAAATTCATTTCATATCAATAAAACGATTGAAGTTGCATTGTTTTTTTTTTCTTTTTACAGTAAAATAATTGATTTAAAAAAAAATAAGCATCAAAAGTTTTTTTTTGTTTTATCAGTTTTATTAAATAGTGAAATAAATAAATTATTTAAGAAAAAAGTATGCTTGCGCACAAGGGTGATTTTATTTATTTATTTATTTATTTATTTAGGTGTTATTTTGATAGTTTTACAAATAAAATATTATTTTAATATATTTGTAAATAAAAAACACTTAAAAAAAAAAAATGTAAACTATCATCTGTAACCCAAAATAGACTCGCTTCTCCATGCCCCATTCAAAAACACCGGGACCAAATGGATTTTTCCCCTTTCAATATCTTCTGGGGGGCCTAATGTGATAAATGTCATATAGGACTGATTTTCCTTTGGGACCATACCTAGAGGTCTCAATCATGCCTTACCTACATTATCCTCATTCCAAGAGGGGAAGGTTAAGGTTCCTCTCGCTGATCACAGTTTCGTCCCATTAGTTTATGTAATGTAGAAGGCCATTTTATTTCCCGAACCAGTAGTGCATCAGCTATAGATTTTACTCAATTAATGATGAACCATTACAGCAACTCCCATTTAAAATAATAAAATAAGAATCATTTTTTTTTAAAAAAAAGAAATGAATTTCTAATTATTTTTGTATCTTTTTTCCCTTTAATTTTAATTCTAGTAATTAGAAAAGACCATAATCAGGTGTGGGAACTTTGATAACATTTTATTACGAGAAATCAGATTAAACATCAAAGTGCAACCGAAAGAAAGAAAGAAAAAGCACGAAGATACAGCAGCGAATTAACAGGGTATAAATAAAAGCTGCATAAACACCATCACTTCATAAAGAAGATAAACATATATAGCTGCCGCCGTGTGTATGTGTTTCAGGCTTCTTCCGCCTCCCTGCGGGGAGCCTCGTCACCATTCACCTTGCAATTCATGGCGCATCCACGCCTAAGGATCATATAAATTATGACGAGAAGAATCACAACGATGACACCAGCAACTCCACCTACTTTAGCAGCGGCGGAGTGGATTCCAGCGGCGGAGTCTGGCGCAAGGGGCGATTTGCTGTAGCCGTCCATACCTGAGCTAATAAATTAGAGAGGAATGATTAAGAGAGAATTGGTAATGCTGCAGGAAGTGAGAGAAAAATAGTAAAGCTCGAAGAAGCGAGATCGAGAGCTCGTAGGACTTGCTCGAAGTATTGAAGCTCGAGGTTGAGGATGCAAATGCTGTGGCCTATGCAAGAGAATATATAATAGTCGCAATTTCCATTTTCCATGGTTCGAAGAAGTACAGGTTATCTGTGGCAATTTCAAGGTCGGTTACGAGAGTGTAATTACAATTGTGCTATTAAAAATAAGTCTTGTGTACGGGGATTTTATCGTTTTCCCTTTCACCTCATCCACAGACTTTCGATTTTAACCGTGAGAATACGGTTTTGCCCCTGAATTAAAAAAAATTCTGTTAAGAGTTCTCAGATAGGGGTGTATTTTAGTCCTTTTCTTTTTAGCTTGTAGACCCGCTTGTGTTTTTAAGCGCGTGGACGGGGAGGGTAGGGAGGTCATTTCGGTCCAACAGTCAGTCCTGAGAAAGTTTTTTATTCGCGTGTAACAATTTCTCATCACCAGCTGCTTGAGATGAGATTATCAAATCCCGTGAGAGGAAATAAATTATTTAATAAAGCCCCCGAACACTAAAAGCTTGTTTGACACAGTTGTTGTTATTGTAGTCGAGGTTGAAAAAAAATAGTTTCATGAAAAGTGTTTTTAGGTATTTTAATTATTAATTTTTTTTATATTTTTTTCCTATCTTGTTGAGGTATTTTTTAATAAAAACAAAAACAAATATTTTTAATATAGTTACATCATTTTCAATATATATATATATATATATATAGAAAATATATAAAAATATATATATAGTAGAATATATATATATATATATATATATATATATATTCATCAATATTTTATACTATTATTCCATTTTATTATTATTACTTAAAATAAAAATGAAAAAAACCATAAAACTTAACATGAATCAGTAGAATAAATAGAATCAACGAGCGAATTTGCCCGCGCGATGCGCTGAGTTTTTTTATCTATGTAGAAAACTGATTGATTTTATAAATATTGTATTTTGTTATTTTAATATTAAATAGTAAAATTATAATTGATAAAATCTGTTAGAAATGGTTTTTTTCCCACCAAAAAGTGATTGAATGTTGCTATTGCTAAAAAACTTTTGATAAAATTTGTTAGAAAATTTGCTAAGAAGGTGATATTATTTATTAAAAATTTGTTGTCATGGATACTCTGGTTAAAAAAAACAAAAAAAAAACCCGGTTAAAAAAGAACAACTGACTTGGACACCACGGTTACAAAAAAATTAAAAAAAATGTGAAAAAAGGTCACCGTTTTTTAAAAGAAAAAAAAAAGAGTCTAAAATATAAATTTAAATTCCAAGCCAAAGTTTTTTTTTATAAGATTTATTCATCATATTATTATATTAAATATATTTAAGAATACCGAAATTAATTTTTTTTGCAAGAAATCATAGGTCATTTTTTTTCTCTCTATATATATTTTTAAGCGATAATATTCAATAAATATTAAATATATATAATTAGTCTCACATACTTTATAGTGTGATCGAAATGGGAAGTGGTTCTTATATTTTTTTAATTGTAGATAACCTAGGTAAATTTGTAAAAAAAAAATTATGAGTTGCCTTTTTTCCCCAGTAATATTAGATCTGACACATTATAAATAAAAATATTGCAATTTTTTTAAAAAAAGAAATATAATTTTTTTGCGTGCTATAATTACTTATTTGCCGTCTAAAAAGAACAGTGTAGTCGAAACGGAAAGTGCCTCGTATATTTTTTAATTGTAGATAATCTAGGCAAATTTGTTTACCTTTTTTTTTTTTGAGTTGTATTTTTCCCCCGGTAATATTAGATCTTAAATATTAAAAATCCAAATTTTGTATTTTTTTTAAGAAATAAACTTGAACAAAGGAGCAAAAAATTAAAATTCAAAGCCAAAATTTTATTTTATTTTATAAGATTTATTCATCATATTATTATATTAAATGTATTTAAGAATGCTGATATTAATTTTTTTTCTACAAAAAATCCGAGGTCATTTTTTTCATCTCTTTATATATTTTTAGGCGATAATATGCAATAAATATTAAAACATATAATAATGACTTATTTGCCGTTTAAAAGGAACAGTGTAATCGAGACAAAAGTGACTTGTATCATTTTTTAATTGTAGATAACCTAGGTAAATTTGTCTATTTTTTGTTCTTGATTTGTCTTTTATCCCCGGTAATATTAGATACAAAATTACTATTGCTATTATTGCAAAAACAATTAAAATTATCAAATTATCCCGAAAGAAAAAACACTCAAAAACATTAACAAAGAGTAAGCAAGAAAAAGAATATATTATTATTATTATGATTATTATAATTATTATTATTATTATTATTATTATTGTGTTAATGATGAATAAAGAACAGAAATAAATAAAAGACTAAAAAAATCATAATAACTTTAACAAAAGACCAAAAAAAAATCACAGTTATCAGGAGAAAAAAAATTCATCTAACTTGAAAATAATAACAATAAAACCAATAAAAAAAATAAAAGAAAGAGCACATAAAAAAATATAATAGATGATAAATCAAAAAAAAATTATTAGCTGAAAAAATCATTTAATTTGAAAATTAAAAAAAATATATGTTCTACGTTGCGGCTGAGTAAACAATTTTTATAGGATTTGCTGGATCAAAATAAAAATATAATATTTATATATGCGAAATTTAATATAATAAAATAGCTCAACACACCCTACTATAACAATAGCGAAATCAAAGTCTAAAAATCTAAAATTATCATTGCTCTTAGTATTAAAACAATAAGAATTATCAAATTATCCTGGAAAACAACACACTCAAAAACATTAACAAAAGAGTACGTAAGACAAACAATTAAATTATTATTATTATTATTATTATTATTATTATTATTATTATTATTACTATTATGTTAATAATGAAAGAAAAATAAATAAATGAAAGACTAAAAAATGCAAGAAACTTTAACAAAAGATAAAACAAAGAAATAAAATAAAAATGAAAGACTTAAAAAATGCTAGAAACTTGAACAAAAGATAAAACAAAGAAATAAAATAAAAATAAAAATAAAAATTATCATTGCTATTACTGCCAAAAAAATAAAAATTATCAAATTATTTGAATAAAAAAAAAACATTATCAAAAAAGCAAGTAAGAAAAACAATTAAATTATTATTATTATTATTATTATTATTATTATTATTATTATTATTATTATTATTATTATTATTATTGTGTTAAACACACTTATATATACATGGACAAAAGTAGGGGTTATTTTAGAAATTTTAAAAAATCAAAGTATAAGGGCTGAAATGAAAATAAAATATAAAGGGATTAAAATCAAAAATTAAAAGTTTAAGGGCTGAAATGAAAATCATATTTATTAACATTTTCAATTAAAGGACAAATTTGCAAAAATGGAAACTTCTGTACCGAATAAATTCATCCTTTTCAATCCAATCCGGAAATTAAAAGAAGGAGGACTGAATTAAAAAATGGACATTGAATCAATTCCAATCGAAAGACCCAATCGAACTAAATCAAAACTTATATATAAGAAATCAGGACCAGAAATGAAATTGAAAAGTAAGGGACTGAAGTAAAAAGTCTGTAAATAAGGGGGACTCTCCTGCACTTGTACGTGCAGGAGAGAAAGAAATGTGGTCAGTCGCTTTAACTGGCCGCCGCCGCGTCTACGGCCGGTTTTGGGTAAAATGCGCCGCGTGTAGAGGAAGAACACACGGAGGCGCACCGGAATAGAAGCCGGTTGGACATTTCCGGCCACCATATAAGCCTGCATACGCCATCTGAAAGGGGCGTGTGGCGGGATACTGTCGGTCGCGGATGCCACGGATGCCTAGGATTGTGCGTTTTGTGAGAAGAAGTTGCGAGCTGCTTCTCAAAAACGGAGGCTCGGCCTCAGTTTTGGGTGGGTCCCACAATCCAAAAAACTGTGGTGCACCCTTTACCAAACACTGATAAAACATCTTTTTCTCTAAACACAGGTACAAACGTGTAGCCAAACGGCTACTAAGTTAAGGGCTAGTATTCTCGTATTATATATTATATTATATACTAGTCAATGCCCCGCGCCTCATTGCGAGCGGCATCATATTTTTTTCTACGCAAAAAAATATTAATTGTGTGAGAATTTTTTTTATAATATAATTTAGCAAAATAATAAATTTGTGCAAAAATCCTGTGAAATACAAGTTTTTTTTATAAAATATATGAATTTTCAATGGATATAAATTTATCTGCTTAGTAAGTTTCAACGAAATAACCAATATGAAATTATTATTATCATTAAAAATGCAAGAAGATTCAGATATCTAAAATACTGAATTTACTGTATTGAGATTATTTCATTTTATAATTTAATTTAAATTCAACTTCAAAAAAAAAAAAAAAGGTTGCTCGCGTCTTGTCGCAATATGTTTTTTTCTCTCCTAATTATCATGTCAAATGAAGAGCAATATGGTATTTCAGTAGACATAGTAAATAATAATTAAAAAAACACAAGTAAATGACCAAAACATCTAATTTTTTTTTTAAAAAAAACACAAGTAAATGACCACCTATTATTATTCTTAAGATTGTTTTTATATTTTAAAATATATAATTTTGACAATAACAAAACGTAGGAAGTTAACTAGTATTTTATATATTAATACCCACTTACCCGTGTCTTGTCGCGGCTAGAATCTTATTTTTTTCAACACAAAAAATATTAATTCTGTGAGATTTTTTAATATAATATAAATTTGGACAAAAAATAAATCCATGAAAAAATCCTGTGGAGTGCGAGTTTTCTATGAAATATATGAATTTTAAATCTATATAAATTTATTTATTTATGAGGTTTCAACAAAATAATCAGTATAAAATTATCATCGTCATTAAAAAAGCAAAAAGATTCTGAAACCTGAATTATCAAATTCATTGTATTAGGATTAGTTCATTTTAGAATCCAATTTAAATTAAATACAACAAACGAAATATAAATTATGAAAACACTTGTAATAACCAGTAACAAAATCAAGTAAATCATTTTCTATCTACAAAAAAAATTGAAAATCCATTCATACGTTACTATCATTATTATAACTATAACAATTAAACTTATTATCAATATTATTGTTCAAACAATTAAAATCATTAAATTGCCTCGAAGAATAAAAAAAAAAAAAAACATTTTTACAATAAAACAATGAAAAAATATTCACTAAAATTATCATTATTATTGCACAAACAACGAAACCATAAAATCATTTGATCCAAAAAACAAATAAAAATAATAGAAAACACCTAAAAAAAGAACAAAGGGAAAAATGAAGAAATATTAATTTTAAAATGATCACAAACATAAATTAAAATTTTAGGATTGGACCGAATAAAAATAAAACTCTAGTAAAAAATAAAATGACAAAAATTAAAAACAAAAACTAAAAGCATAGGTGCATAAATACAAGTAAAAAATAAACATTGTCCAAGAAGGACCGATAAAACTAAAGGAATTAGTACCAAATAAAAAAATAAAGAATAAGGAACGAAATAAAAAAAATAAAATATATAATTAATTCCAATCGAAGTACAAAATTGTAACAAATAAAAACCTTCGCACCGAAACAAATAAAGGGATTTAAAAAAAATACAGTTTAATTTGGTTAAAAAAATTAAAGAAATAAGGCCCAAAAAAAAAAGTTGCATATATGACCAATTTCAATTGGAGGGTCAAATTAAAAGAACAAAAAACAAACCGAAAATAAAAAGAATAAGGACTGAAATGAAAAACAGCATATATGATCAATTTCAATTGAGGGCAAAATTGAAAACAATAAAAAAAATTCAATGAAGAGATGAGGAATAAAAACAATATCAAAAGCTCGGGGACTAAAATAAAACAACAACAAACATGAAGGATTGTCATGTATTTTCTGACTATGGGAGATAGAAAAGGGGGGAAACAAAAAACCATCCACCATTGATTCCTCAACGACTTTCACATGACACGCGTCGCACCAGGAGGAAGAGGACTTGACGTTGCACCCAGTTACACAACAACCGAATATTTTACACCATATATAGACATCACACGTGCCTTATAGATGCGTGCGGGTGAAAAACTAGTGGTGCATCCGTACGATGCGCTTGCAGTGAATTAAAAAAAATTAAAAATTAAAAAATTACCTATACACCCTTGGCCCAAGTGATAACAACGAAAAAATAGACATAAATGTACCACAATGCCCCCAGTGCTAGGCCTACATTTTTATCTTTTCTAAGGGTATTTATGTAGTTGCACTATGCGCGAATATGTGAAAAAACGATAATGTCCTCGCCTCTAGCCCCTGTCATGCGTCCCAACCGAGGGTAAAACCGATATTTCACTGTTTAAGATTTGAGGAAAAACTGAAAATACCCTCGACAGACCATCGTTTTATTTGTCAGCTCCCAGGGATAAATAGGTAGTTTCACTGTGCAAATTAAAATAGAAATACCAGAAGACCCCAAACAATCTAAAAGTACAACACATGTCATTTGGAAATGGACAAAGTGCCCTCGGTATCGAGGGTTAAATTGTTCAGTCCGATGAGTAAAATAATAATTTTACTGTTAAAATGAATGATGATCTGTGCCTAGTGACATAATAAAACCGCAACATGTTTTAGATTTTTTTTAGTGGTATTTTTCATTTTTATTTATATCTTAGCATTCAATGTATATAATGAACACAATTGTTAAGAAGGTATGTAACTAGAGAAGATAATTTAATTTGACCGTGATAGATACCGATCCAATCTGATTTGAATTGATAGAGATTTTTTAGACTCGGTAGATAATAAAGTTCTTATTTATTTGTGTGAAACTAATGAGTTTTACATACTTGTGTTCAATCTAGCCATCTCTTTTTTATTACTTAAATTTGCCGAGGCTAGCTCAATCACATTTGAATATAACAAATAAATAATTTAATTTTAGTGAGCTAGGTGTTGCTATCCAATTTTTTCACCCCCTTGTTGAGGTATTCTCAAAGAAAACACTATAAAAAAGTTTTTGGTCCCAAAAAAAATCAAGAAAAGCCAAATATCATGATGCGGGACCAAAGTTAAAAGAGAAAGAAAAAAAAATGGCCATATAAAAATATTTTTGATTATACATCTAATAATTCAATATTAAAAAATTATTTTAAAATAATAAGAAAAATCACTATTATAATGAATAATAATTTGTTACCCCTCCGTTTTAGGTTTATGTTAATTGACACACACCAAATCGAAAAGATAAAACAACATCATTTTGAAGCATTTCTAAACAAAAAACATTTTCAAAAGCAACCACAATCACACGATCAAACAAACACTTAATCGAATGAATATCTATTTAACAATGCGTTTCAATAATATTTTTGAAAATAATTGATTTTATTTTTATTTTTTATTTTAAATTAATTTTTTGGGTGTTTTTATATCATTTTGATATGCTGAAGTCAAAAATAATTTTTAAAAAAGAAAAAAAATATTATTTTAATATATTTTAAAATAAAAAAAAAACACTTAAAAAAACGCCATCCACATTCCAGAACACATTTATCCATCACCATCTCTAAATGATATCTAAGATATTTATCCACATATTTATCTCTTTTAGGAAAAGTTACTTAAAATAAGAAAACTATATTTAATAAATTAATACAGGTTTGAAGTGAGATAGATTCTTTTATTTGGTGAAAAAACGAAAGAAAAAACTTCATGATTTTGAGATTTGTAACGTGTAGGCGATGCAATTTTTTTCTTTCGTTTTTTGCTTCATCCTTTGCATCTTCGAAATCTTGTCTTGCTATTATTTTTATTGGCTTGCCCCGTCTAGAAAACTGCAAAAGATTTTAATAACCCGGGTGGCTGGTAAACTCCAAATAAAAAAAATCATATATTATATATATATATATATATATATATATATATATTATAATTATATATTACTATATATATAATTCCCGTGGCCATTTCACTGTGCACCAGTGCACTGTGCACACAGACACAGTGCACTGTGGATTGCAACAGTATATATATATTTTTTTTTTTTTTTTTTTTTTGCTTTTTTTTTTTCTGCTTACTTTTTTTTTCTCTTTTTTTCTGCTTTTTTTTTTCGGTTTTTATTTTATGATTAGCTCCTTTTTTTTTTTCGTTTGTTCTTTTTGTTTTTTGCTTTTATTTTCCTAATTATTCTTTTTTTTTTTCCTTAGTTTTTTCCTTCTTCTTTTTTGCCTTTTTTTTTTTGTATTTTTTCCTTATTATATTTTTTTAATTTTTTTCTTATTATATATATTTTTTTCTACTTATATATTTTTTTGGTTTTTTGTTTTTTAATAATCGGGGTGTCCGAGCTCGCTTAAATGCACCACGATTAATCTTCATATCCAAATTTTTTTGATAACCAGGGAGTCTAGGGCAACTTATGCATACCACAACAATCCCCGGACCCATATTTTTTTTCTAAAATGCTTTCCTGCTGGTATATTTTTTTTCTTTTTTTTATTCACTTATACATTTTTTTTATAACCGGGATCTCTGACCAGCTTAAGCACACCACGACTAATTCTTGGACCGAATTTTTTTAAAAACAATATGGATTGCTACGGTGCTTTCACGCTTATACTTTTTTTTTGTTTTCTTTCGCTTATACATTTTTTGGTAACCATGGTCTCTCAGCCAGCTTAAGCTCTTTTTTTAACTTATATTTTTTTTTCACTTATATATTTTTTTTATAACCACGATCTCCGGGTTAGCTCAAGTGCACCACCACTACTCCTCGGACCAAATCTGTTTTTTGATAATCGGGGTGTCCAGGCCAGCGTGGACACACCATGACTAATCTCCGAACCAATTTATTATTTTTTTTTATTTTTTTTCCTTATACGTTTTTTTGTTCACTTTTATTTTTATTTGTTCTTTGGATTAGATGATTTTTATAATTTTATTATTTGCGCAATAATAATGATAATTTTAGTGATTATTTTTTTATAAAAATCTTTTGATTTTTTTACAGATTTTCCTGAAATTTTAATTTATATCGGTGATCATTTTAAAAGTAATATTACTCTATTTTTCCCTTTATTCATTTTTTTTTGTTTTTTGTTTCTTTATTTGTTCTTTAGATTATATGATTTTTATGATTTTATTATTTATGCAATAATAATGATAATTTTAGTTATTGTTTATTTTTTATTTTTTAATAAAAATCTTTTGCTTTTTTATTTTATTTTTCGTGACAATTTAATTATTTTAATTGTTTTGGCAGTAATGTTAATAATAATTTTAGCTTTAATAACAATGATAATGACAATAACATCAGGATGAATTTTCAATCTATGTTTTCGTTTTTTTGTTGATAGAAAATTAACAACTTATTTTTTTTATTTTATTATTGTAGGTATTTTCACAATTTATATTTTATTTTTGTTTGATTTAAATTGAATTATAAAATGAACTAATCTTAATACAGTTAACTTAATATTTCAGGAATATCCGAGTTTTCTTGCTTTTTTAATGATGATGATAAATTTATGCTGGTTATTTCGCTTAAAACTACTAAACAGACAAATTTATATCGATTTTAAATTCATGTATTTTATAGAAAACTTGCACTTGACATGAATTCTGTACAAATTTATTATTTTAGCTAAATTTATATTATAATAAAAAAATACACACAATTAATATTTTTTACGTTGAAAAAAATATTGTGCCGCCCGCGGCGGAGCGCGGGGCATTGTCTAGTAAAACATAGAAACGGCGTGGGAAGTTGCACTGTGCACTCAGGCACAGTGCACTGTGGATTTCAATAGTTCCTCTTTTTTTTTTTTTTTTTTTTTCTTTTGTTGCTTTTCTTTTGTTTTTTTTTATGATTACGGCTACTTTTATTTTTTTCGTTTCTTCTTCTTCTTTTTTTTTTTTGCTTTTTTTTCCTAATTATTTTTCTTCTTCTTTTTTTCCTCCATTTTTTTTGCTTTTATTTCGCTTTTATTTTGTTTTTGTTTTTATTTTGTATTTAACACAATAATAATAATAATAATAATAATAATAATCATGATTTAATTATTTTTTATTCTTACTCTTTTGTTATTTTTTTTCCCTCCCGATAATTTGATATTTTTTTTTTGCCAATAATAACAATTTATTTATTTTTATCTTTTGTTAAAGTTTATGGGATATTTTTAGTCTTACATTTATTTTTGTTTCTTTCATTATTAACATAATAATAATAATTATAATAAGAATAATAATAATAGTGATTATTATTAATATTATAATAATAGTGATTATGTATTCTATTATTATAATAATAGTGATTATTTATTCTTTCATAATAAGAATAATAATAATAATAATTTTTAATTGGTTTTTCTTCCTTGCTGTTTTGTTCATGCTTTTTATTTTTTCCCCTCGGTATAATTTAATAATTTTGGTTGTTTTTATTCTAGCGGCAATAATAATTTTAAATATTAAGACTCCGATGTTGCTATTGTTATAATATTTTAAATTAATATTGCTTCCTGTTCCCTTTTTTTTTAATTTGCTCTTTCTATTAATTGATCTTTATAATTTTATTATCTGCACAATAATGATTTCAGTAATTTTTTTTTCTTATTCAAATATTTTGCTCTTTTTTCTAATGTTAGTGCGCGCTCTTTTGTTATCGTTTATGACGCAATACCTATATTCTAAAAGATGTAATCTATGCTTACGTGACAAACTCAACTCAAAATTTCAAACATTTTTTCTTTTAATCTATAATTTTTATTTACTTATATCATATAAATTGATCATTATAGATTTAATTATGTTAAATTATATACAAAAAAATACCCGCGGCAACGCGCGGGCAATTAGCTAGTATATATATAAAACGTGTTGTGATTTTCCTGTAGCACCATTTCACTGTAGCGCGTGACACATGTGCACTGTGGACTCGCAATTTGTCCCAGTGCTTCGCGGGTGTATGTCTACTTTTTTTTTTTGTCTTTTCCGCATGTGAACAGTGCATTAACGAATATAACCCTCATAAAAGATAAAATAGTGCACAGTAGCAAGGACTCTCTCGGGTTTTCTCACGTTTTTTTCACAATTCGCAGACGAAAAAATCCCTCCAAACCGACAAAATAGAAAACAGTAATCGGGGGCAGGTGCGTACTTTCTCCTCCGGTATTTTCGTAAATACCAGGAGGGGCAGGGGTCTATAAGTCATTAACCATTATTTTAATACTTTTGCCCGAGGGACAGCTGGCGCGTCGCACGGGCGCACCAGCGGCGTTCCACGTTGACGCGCCACTGTGTCGGTGCGTGCGGTGTCTTAACGCCGTCAAAAATGAACTTCCGCCATATCGGGCGATGCGCCGGGAGGTCCTCTTTCGTCCGTCTCGGCGCGTTCCGGTAATCGATCTCCCAATAAGCGGCGGGGGACGGGTTTTCTTCGGCCATCCCTTTTCTCTCTCCTGCCGCCCCCAACGTCAGCTCCGGTCCCTGGTGTTTGCGTGAAATTTAATTTGGTCCCTGATGTTTTGATTTCGTTTTTATTACTGATTTATTTAAATTCAAGTTTTATTGTTTTCAATTGTGCCCTTCAATTAAAACTGATTATATAAGAAAGGTTTATTTCAGTCCTTATACTTTTGATTTTGGATTTATTTTTTATTCCTTCAATTATTCCGGTACGGAAGTTTTGATTTCTTTGATTTGGTCCTCCAAGTGAAATTGCTAATATATACAAAGTTTGATTTCAGTCCCTCTTCTTCTGATTTCTTTTAAAATGACAGTAATTATCATTATTTAATTTTTGGTCCTCCAATTGTTGTTTGTTTCAATTTTATCCTTTAATTGGAAATAATTTTATATATGTTATTTTTCATTTCAGTCCTTATTCTTTTAATTTTTTATTTTTTATTAATTTATTTTATTTTTTTCATAATGTTCATTTTTTATTTCATATTAAATTATTTTTTTATTGATATTTGATGTTAATTCATTTGTTATTTTGTAATTGTTTTTTATAAAATAATTTGACTATTTATGCAATGATCATGATAATTTTAGTTGTTGTTGTTTTTTCTTTTTCATACAAAAAACTTTTACTTTCATTTAATAATTTTTCAGGACAATTTAATTATTGAGATTGTTTTGACAGTATATTGATAATAATTTTAACTGCTATAATAATGATAATAACAAAAACATAAGGATAGATTTTCAATTTATGTATTCAACTTTTTGTTGATAGAAAATTAACTATTTATTGTTTTATAAAAATATTTTGCTTTTTTTTTTCATGGCAATTTAATTATTCTAATTGTTTTGGCAGTAATGTTAGTAATAATTTTAGCTTTTATAGCAATGATAATGGCAATAACGTCAGGATGAATTTTCGATCTATGTTTTTGTCTTTTTGTTGATAGAAAATTAACAACTTATTTATTTTATTTTATTATTGTAGGTATTTATACAATTTATATTTTATTTTTGTTTGATTTAAATTGAATTATAAAATGAACTAATCTTAATACAGTGAACTTAATAATTCAGATATCCGAGTTTTCTTGCTTTTTTAATGATGATGATAAATTTATGCTGGTTATTTCGTTTGAAACTACTAAACAGATAAATTTATATCGATTTTAAATTCATATATTTTATAGAAAACTTGCACTTGACATGAATTCTGCACAGATTTATTATTTTAGCTAAATTTATATTATAATAAAAAAAATACACACAATTAATATTTTTTATATTAAAAAAAATATTGTGCCGCCCGCGGCGAAGCGCGGGGGCATTGTCTAGTATATATATATATATATTGGCTTTTTTATTTTGCATTAATTAATAAATAATAACAAATAATTGATACTTATTGAATTCCGAGATTCGATAGATATTTTATAAATATATAAAGTTTTTATACAATAAATAATAAATAAGATATGAATATCAATAAATATGATTCACATATACCCATTATCATCTATAAATGAAATTCACACAAGATGTTTTATTGTTGCTGAGAGCTCGCTAATAACACGAAATAGGATTGAAAAACATGTGTCTGACTGTAATATAAAAAAACAACATATCCCACTATATTTACAAAAATTAATAATTATTTTTAAAAAATATGTTCAAAACTACTTCGGTTTTCAATTAAATATTAATAATAATTAGCTTGATTTTTGATATTATCAACTCATAAAAAAAAACTCGAATTTTCTATTTTTATAGTCTTATGTAATGAACAACAGTCCCAAGAAATACTTGTTTTTCTCTTGCCGGGGAAAAGATTGGGGAGCCCCTGTACGTTTTCTTCCAGAAGAAGCGGGAGCAAAGACAGAAGAAAATCGATCCACTCGGCAAACAAACAAAGAATGTCTCTGACTGTGTTTTCGTAAATATTTTTGAAAAAAAAAATTATTTTTATTTGTTATTTTAAATTTAAAAATATATATTTTACGATTTGTTATATATATCAAAAAAATAATTTATTTTTAAAAAACAACCGCAACTATATAGTAAAATATTAGCAAAATAAGCCGACGGACCGACATCAGTTTTCTAAGGGATAATCGTGTTGTGTAGCATATAATCCTACATATTATTTTAATGTATTTCAGGTTTTATCCACTCCCATCACCAACTTTCAGGTTGCCTTTGATGGTAATGATTATTGACTATTTCTATCCAAAATAAATAAATTGTTTATTGGCTATTGTACTGGCATCAGAGACCTAATTAAATAAATACCGTAAAAATAAAAATCATAAGAAGAAGTAAGTAAGAAAAACACCGCGTAAACGCAAGCCTCCAACTAGTTTTGTTTCAAGTTTTTTTTTTCTTACATTAGTTTGGAGTTGAAAATCCAACCAATCATAACCAATGAGAGAAAATATTAATATTATTTTATCAAAGAGTACATTTTATTTTATTAGAAGCAGAAAAGGAAAAGAGGTAGTTAATTAAAAATCTTTACCACTGTTCTACTAAAGTTTTTTTTATCTAATATATGTAATCTTGGGCCTCACAACTTACAGTTGTTGAATTGTCAAGCATGGCTATGAGCAATATATAATCATTTTTTAGATTCTTTTACAACAGAAAATATATAAAATATGAACACCGAAGCAACAACAAATATAAAATTAAATCCATTTCTTTTTGCTGAAAGATTCTATGAATATCAGACACAAAGGCTAAGGATTACTCTTGTTTGATTAGCAACTCAGATTCTGTGATTATATTCTGTGTTTTATTAAATTCTGCAACTGGATTCAAATTTAAAAAAAGAAGAAATGAATATCTAATTATTTTTGTAGCTTGAACTAAGAATTTGATAGGAGGAACTCGAGCACGCAATCATTTAATTAAGCTGAAATCAGATTAAACATTACAGAAAAACCAAAAAAAAAGCTCGAAAATACAGCAACAAATTTACAGGTTATAAATAAAAGCTGCATAAACATCATCACTTGATAAAGAAGACCACTCCACCTGCAAGATAAACATATACACATCAAAAGAAATAGGATTATTAGAGCCCCATTCCCATCATTTGCATGATATATATATATATATATATATATATATATATATATATATATATATATATATTAGCCGATATCCTATTACATAGCTGTTGCATGGAATAGGATTATATTTTGTGTTTTATTTAATTCTGCAACTGGACTCAAATTTAAAAAAAGAAGAAATGAATTTCTACTTATTTTTGTAGCTTGAACTAAGAATTTGATTGGAGGAACTCCAGCACGCAATCATTTAATTAAGCTGAAATCAGATTAAACATTACAGTACAACCAAATGAAAAAAAAAAAAAAAAAAGTTCGAAGATACAGCAGCAAATTAACAGGTTATAAATAAAAGCTGCATAAGCATCATCACTTGATAAAGAAGACCACTCCACCTGCAAGATAAACATAGCTGCTACCGTCTGTATGTGTTTCAGGCTTCTTCCGCTTCCCTGCGGGGAGCCTCGTTAACTTTCACGTCACAATTCATGGAGCATCCACCGCGCCTAAGGATCTTATAAATTATGGCAAGAATAAGCACAAGGATGACACCAGCAACTCCTCCTACTTTAGCAGCGGCGGAGTCTGGCGCAAGGGGCAATTTGCTTTGGCCGTCCATACCTGAGCTAGTTAATTAGAAAGGAATGATTAAGAGAGAATTAGTAATGCTGGAAGTGAGAGAAAATTAGGAATGCTCGAAGCGAGAGAAAATTAAGAATTAGTAATGCTAGAAGTGAGAGAGAATTAGGAATGCTCGAAGAAACGAGATCGAGGTATAGGACATGGTGGCGATCCATATGAGACGACATAAACACAGATTTGACTGACGTGAGTAAGTTAAATCATATCCAGCTAATCAGCTTGGATGCTTTATATACCTGCGAGCATGAGTCAGAGCTTAGGCTTAATGCTATAAAAAATGCTAGAAAGTATCGTCACCAGCATAATTAACAATTCAGCATAATAGTGCTGGCAAACACTGTCGCATGTGTTTGCTATTTCCTTGTAAGAGAGATTTTAAAATAAAAGTAGATTAAAATCACCAAAATATTTTTGAAAGAGAAATTTTAAAATTAACAAAGGGGTATTTTTATATTTTCACAATGATTTTTCTTGTAATTATCAGGTCAATTGAGGGTAATTTGATATTTAATCAAGTGTGAAATATAATAAAACAATATAGTAAAATGACCAAAATTCTTTTAAAACATGATAAAATTAAATTGATGTATTTTTCATAACAGTTTTTTTTATTATTGGCTCAACTTAAAAGCAATTTGATCTTGATTATATATATACTAGCAAATGCTTCGCGGGCGGCACCAAATGTTTTTCAACGCAAAAAATATTAATTATGTGAGATTTTTTTTATTATAATATAAATTTAGGTAAAATAATAAATTTGTACGGAATTCCTGTTAAGTGCAAGTTCTCTATAAAATATATGAATTTTAAATCGATATAAATTTACCTGTTTAATATATTTCAACGAAATAACCATCATAAAATCATCATCATCATTAAAAAGCTAGAAGATTCAAATATCTAAACTACTGAATTCACTGTATTAAGATTACTTCATTTTATAATTTACTTTAAATTCAACTTAAAAACAAATTATAAATTGTGAAAACGCATTCAATAATCATATAACAAAAATAAGTTGTTCATTTTCTATCTACAAAAAGAAGAAAACATAAATTGAAAATCCTTCCCTAAAAGTATAAATAAATAAATATAGACAAAAAATAAACACTATCCAAGAAAGATCGAAAAAACCAAAGGAATCAATACTAAATAAAAAATTAAAAATTTAAGTACCAAAATGAAAAAAGAATATATATAATTCTAATTGAATAAAAAAACTGCAACAAATCAAAATCATGGGACCGGAAAAAAATAAAGGAAATTTTAAAAATAAAATACAGTGTAACCAACATAAATTAAAATTTTAGAACGGAACTTAATAAAAATAAAACTCCAACAAAAAATAAATGACAAAAAATAAAAACAAAATCTAAAAGCATAAATGAATAAATACGAACAAAAAACAAACATTGTCCAAGAAGGATCGAAAAAAAGAAAGGAATCATTATTAAATAAAAATTTAAAAGAATAAGTGCCAAATGAAAAACAAAATATATAATTAATTCAAATTGAATGACAAAACTGCAACAAATCAAAACCTTGAAACCAGAAAACAATAAAGATATTTTTAAAAAACAAATAGTGGAACCAACATAAATTAAAATTTCACAACGAAACCGAAGAAAAATAAAACCCCAACAAAAAAATAAAAAGTCAAAAATATATAAAAAAACTAAAAGCACAAATGCATAAATATGGACAAAAAATAAACAATGTCCAAGAATGACAAAAAAAAACCTAAAGGAATTAATACCACAAAAAAATTAAAAGTATAAGTGCCAAAATGAAAAATAAAATATATAATTAACTCCAATTCAAGGATAAAAATGAAACACATTAAAACTTCGGGACCGAAAAACAATAAAGGGATTTAAAAAAATCAATGCACTGTAATTGTTGAACAAATTAAAAGAATAACGATCGAAATAAAAAATAACATATATGACCAATTTCAATTGGAGGACCAAATTAGAACACATTCAAACTTGCATACCAAAATTATTAAAGGAACCAAAAATAAAAAAAAAATCAAAAGATGAAGGACTGAAATGAAACTAATTTCAATTCAAGGGTATAATTGAAATAATCGAAAATTTCATTGAAAAATCAGTAAGCAAAACGAAATCAAAAGATCAGGGATTGAGATGAATAAACCATAAATATGAAGGACTACACAGTACTTTCCAGCAGCATGATAGAGAAAATACACATATATTATATTTATAATGGAGTCTATTTATAAACACACACACATATATATTATATTTATGAGATCGAGTATTCTTTCAAAAAAGAAAAGGGTAAATATTTTGTTATTTTACTGTGTAAAAAATTCAGAAATACCATTTATATCCCTGAAAAATTCAAAAATACCCCCAATCTCAGGGGCTAAAAATTTTCGGACTTGGAGGTAAAATGATAATTTTACTGTTCAAATCCACAGTGAATTGTGTCTATATAAACAATGTAAAAAAACTGTTGAAAATGCCCACCACTTTTATATTATAAGTAATGTGTTTGTGTGTATAAGGGTAGTATTTTTTTTTTCTTTCTATTTTAGCATTCAACGAGTTGATCGGCCCGCTCCGCTGGGCATTTTTATCTATGTAGAAAATTAATTGATTTTATAAATATTGTATTTTGGTATTTTAATATTTAATTAGTATAATTGTAATTGATAAAATATGCTAAAAAAGGTTTTTCTCAACCAACATGTGATTGAATATTGTTATTGCTAAAAAACATTTGATAAAATTTGCTAGAAAATTTGCTAAGAAGGTGAAATGATTTATAAGAAATTTGTTGTCACGGATACTCTGGTTAAAAAAACAAAACAACAAAGAAACTCGGTTAAAAAAGAACAACTGAGTTGGACAGTAAAAAATCAAAAATACATGTGAAAAAAAGGTCACCGTTTCTTAAAAGAAACAAATAAAGGGTCTAAAATATAAATTTAAATTTAAATTCAAAGCCAAAGTTTTTTTTATAAGATTTATTCATCATATTATTATATTAAATATCTTTAAGAATGCCGATATTAATTATTTTTTCAAGAAATCGTAGGTCATTTTTTTCTCTCTTTATATATTTTTAGGCGATAATATTAAATAAATATTAAACACATATACTTAGTCTCACATATTATATAATGTGATCGAAATGGGAAGTGATTTTTATATTTTTTAATTGTACATAACCTAGGTAAATTTGTTAAAAAAAAAACAATATGAGTTGCCTTTTTTCCCTAGTAATATTAGATCTGACACATTACAAATAAAAACATTGCAATATTTTTTCAAAAAAGGAATATATATTTTTTGCATGCTATAATTACTTATTTGTTGTTTAAAAAGAACAGTGTAGTCGAAACAGAAAGTGCGTCATATATTTTTTAATTATATATAATCTAGGCAAATTTGTTTACCTTTTTTTTTTGAGTTGTATTTTTTCCCGAGTAATATTAGATTTGAAATATTAAAAATCCAAATTTTTTTTTTCAGAAATACACTTGAACAAAAGAGCACAAAATTAAAATTTGAAGCCAATTTTTATTTTATTTTATAAGATTTATTGTTCATATTATTATATTAAATGTATTTAAGAATGCTGATATTAATTTTTTTGTTGCAAAAAATCTAAGGTCATTTTTTTTTCTCTTTATTTATTTTTAGGCGATAATATGCAATAAATATTAAAACATATAATAATAACTTGTCTGCCGTTTAAAAGGAACAGTATAATCGAGACAAAAGTGACTTGTATCGGTTTTTTAATTGTAGGTAACCTAGGTAAATTTGTCTATTTTTTGTTCTTGAGTTGTCTTTTATCCCCAGTAATATTAGATATAAAATGACTATTGCTATTATTGCAAAAACAATTAAAATTATAAAATTTTAACGGAAGAAAAAACACTTAAAAACATTAACAAAAGAGTAAGCAAGAAAAAAAAAATTATTATTATTATTATTATTATTATTATTATTATTATTATTATTATTATTATTATTATTATTATTATTATTATTATTATTATTCTAATTAATGAAGTGGCAGAAATAAATCAAAGAAAAAAAATCGATGGAAAATAAAATTATTAGGAAAAACGTAACAATTATTTGATAAGCATTAAAAATTTAAACAGGGATATTTTATAAGATTTATTCTTCATATTATTATATTAAATGTATTTAAGAATGCTGATAATATGCAATAAAGATTAAAACATATAATAATGACTTGTTTGTCATTTAAAAGGAACAGTGTAATCGAGACAAAAGTGACTTGTATCGTTTTTTAATTGTAGATAACCTAGGTAAATTTGTTTATTTTTTGTTATTGAGTTGTCTTTTATCCCCAGTAATATTAGATATAAAATGACTATTGCTATTATTGCAAAAACAATAAAATTATCAAATTATCCCGAAAGAAAAAAAACTCATAAACATTAACAAAAGAGTAAGCAAGAAAAAGAATATATTATTATTATAATGAATATATTATTATTATAATGATTATTATTATGTTAATTTTTAAAAAATAAATATAATTTTTTTGCGTGCTATAATTACTTATTTGCCGTAAAAAAAGAACAGTGTAGTTGAAACGGAAAGTGCCTCATATATTTTTTAATTGTAGATAATGTAGGCAAATTTGTTTACCTTTTGTTTTATTGAGTTGTATTTTTTCCCGGGTAATATTAGATCTTAAATATTAAAAATTCAATTTTTTGATTTTTTTTAAGAAATAAACTTTAACAAAAGAGCACAAAATTAAAATTCAAAGCCAATTTTTTATTTTATTTTATAAGATTTATTCATCATATTATTATATTAAATTTATTTAAGAATGCTGATATTAATTTTGTTAATCAAAAAAATCCGAGGTCATTTTTTTTTATCTCTTTATATACTTTTAGGCGATAATATGGAATAAATATTAAAACATATAATAATGACTTGTTTGCCGTTTAAAAGGAACAGTGTAATCGAGACAAAAGTTACTTGTATCGTTTTTTAATTGTAGATAACCTAGGTAAATTTGTTTATTTGTTGTTCTTGAGTTGTCTTTTATTTCTAGTAATATTAGATATAAAATGACTATTGCTATTATTGCAAAAACAATTAAAATTATAAAATTATCCCGAAAAAAAAAAAACACTCATAAACATTAACAAAAAAGTAAGCAAGAAAAAGAATATATAATTATTATTATTATTATTATTATTATTATTATTATTATTATTATTATTATTATTATTATTATTATTATTATTATTCTGATTATTCTTATTATTATTATTATGATTATGATTATTATGATTATTATGAATATTATTATTATTATTATTGTTATTATTATGATTATTATGATTATTCTTATTATTAGTATTATTATTATGATTATTATTATTATTATTATTATTATGATTATTATTATTAGTATTATTATTATAATAATAATAATAATAATAATTATTATTATTATTATTATTATTATTATTATTATTATTATTATTATTATTATTATTATGTTAATAATGGAAAATAAAACACAAATATCAATTTATCAAGGCATGAAAATCAAAAATTAAAACTATAAGGGCCAAAATGAAAATTCAATATATTATCAATTTCACTAACAGGATCCAATTGAAGAAATCGAAACTTATGTACTGAAGTTATTGAATAATTTAAACCGAATCCGAAAATTAAAAGAAGGAGGACCGAACTGAAACATTGACATCCAATCAATTCCAATTGGAGGACCCAATCGAACTAATTCAAAACTTATGCAACCAAAATCAAGACAAAAAACAAAATCAAAAGTAAAGGGACTGAAGTAAAAAGTATCACAAAATGGGGGACTCCCCTGCACTTTGACGTGCAGGGGAGAGAGAGAAATGTGGCCGGCGTGTTTAACCGGTTCCCGGCGCGTCAACGGACATATTTATGGTAAATACGCCACCGCGGGAGGAAGAAAACGACCGGTCGAACCGCTCTGTACGTCGGAATACCGTCTCCGGCCACCGTATGACATCTCACGCGCCACCTAAAGAGGGCTTGGGGCGTGAAATAGGGCGACGCGTGTGACACACGCTCTGACAATAAACGCGAAAAATATTTAAAAAATATGGTCAATTACCGGAAGGCCCCTGGAACGAAAACCATGATTTTGTCTTATTCGGACCTAAAACCGTAATTAGCCATTTTAAATATATATTAAAAAAAAAAAACATGCGGCGGACCGGACCGGACCGGTCCGGTCCGTACGCGTGCAATTACAGGAATGGCCCTTACCCTCAGCCCTTTTTACCGTCTGACCGAGCCCTATTTTGTCTTATTACCGAGGCTAAAATCGCCATTACACTGTTCAAAATAAAAAAAAAAGGCAGACGAACAGCCGCGACGCACGGCCGAGAAATGGCCAGTCCACAGTGAATTGTCTCTGGTGCTACAGTGCCACCCCGAGCTGTTTTAGCTCTTTTGTTAATGTATACATGTCATTTCGTCATATGAACACAAGACTTTGTGAGGCTCACTGATGCTTAAATCACACATTCAATCAAAAGAGAAGACCATCGAAACTCCCATAATTCCAAAAAATAAACAAATATCGAATAAAGATTGGGAATTGGAATTGAAAGAATTTGGTGGAGAGTGCCATTAGATTTGAGAATTGAAGAATAATAAAAGATAACCCATTTTCCTTTCATAATATCTCCAAAATTACAGCCTGTTAAGAAGAAACGACAAGTCAAAGTCACAATTAAATAATAAAACCCTTGAGATTAGGCCACTGGTGGAGCTAAGTTGAGTGCTTCAGCTTGATTCAATCAGAAATGGCGCCTGCGAGTACGAGAGAGGGGGATTTTTGGCATTGGTCAATTTTTAATTGAGTTCTTTTATGAAAAATAATGAAACCAAGCATACCATTTGTCATAACCCATTTATGGGTTATTCCCAAAATTTAATTGAAATAAAAATAATAATAATAACAAAAATAACTTAAACAATTTTGTGAATCAAGAAATAAAATATAACTCAAAGGAACATGGTTTGACTAAAGAAATTAAAGATGATAGTAAAATTACAAGATAATTAAAGTTTTTGGATCGTGATAAAAAAAAGAAGTAAGATGAATCAAATTATAAGCAATAATTCTCAATTAATCTAATATTAAATGATAAAATTAAAAAAAAATTAAAAATTACAGAAAAAAGATTCAACTCAACTTTGATTAATTGGCCAAATATGTGAACCGGGTTATTAAATCAAAATAACATTATAAAAAGTAGATATAAACTAACCAAGAAGCTTAGTTATTAATTAGTCCACTTTTATAAGATAAAAAAATAAAAAAAGGTCCTAAAAACATTATAGGGGTAACCCATGAACTTTATAGCTCACCATATGATATTGGAACTTATAAAAGCAAACCATAACAAATTAAAAAAGTATAATTTTCAATCACATAAATATTGAAAGATAAATCATAAAAGAATAAAATTAACTTTCACGTTGAGGAAAAGTTACTAAATATTTTCCACAAGAATTTGCAACATGGATAATTGTAAAGCATGATTAGGTTATAACTAGAGAGTTTCGCGGCCTGGGTAAAAAAATATTGTATAATTACAATGTTTTAAAAAAAGAGAAAAATTGGGATTGATATCATTGATTCAAATAGATTTAATAAGTTTAATTAATTTAATAATATAATTACAAATAATTAAATGAAAATAAAAAGGCATTAAAAAACAAAAATGATAGAATACGAACACTGATTAATTAATTTTATAAAAATTATTCTCCAAACATTCTTAAAATATCTTAATGAACTTATTTGATAACAAATTAAAAAAAATCAAAATTCAGTTAACTTTATCAACTCACAATCTAGTATATGAGATTCAAATATCCCTCAATAAAAAAAAGTGAAAAAAGTCACAAAACTCAAGATCCTTTAACCTAATGTTGAATGATGAAGTTGTAAGAAAATTATTTTCTTAAAAAAAAAAAGTTAAAGTGAGTCAATATTCAAAACTCGTGACTTGAGTCATGAGGCCGGGATTGCCCATAGAAGATAAACACAAAGCAAAAGTCCTAATAATCCAAAAAAAAAGAATAAAAAGAAATTATGATCAAATTGGATACAAAAACTAAATGAATAAAAATGTGAGGAATACAAAAATTAAATGAAATAAAAGGTTGGGGGATAAAATTAAAATAATCAAACTCTAAAAGCTTTAAAAGCAAAGTAAATATCAATTAAAAAAGAGGATAAAAATTGATACAAACAAATTAATAGGACACATTTAAATTTGGAAGGGTGACATAAATTACAAGAAAATGTTGTTAGAGCTCAACTCCTCCTTTAACAGCCAAAGAGTGTCTCCAGCGGCAGTCTTGGGCAAGTGGGTCTAGGTTGTACCCGTCCATACTTTCATAAACTTTCGATCTGAGTAACTTTTTTTATTTTTTATTTTTTATTTTTTAAGCAGTGAACAACTTTGTGTTTGCTTGATTAAAGCCAGGAACTGTTGTGGCTCACTGACATCTATGGATAGAAACATCTATATTTAGCTTGAGGTTGTCGTGTTGTGATCAGGGGATCTCTGCTGCATGTGTTTTTTTTTTTTTCATGGGAAGTGACAGTGCTGATTATATGGGAATTCTAATGGATTTTTTAATAGGATTTGTCAGCTCAACATTATCCAATCTTCATATACACGTGTCTATTATACAATAGACTTAATATACACGTGTTTATTATATATGAGGAGTCTAATAAAATCGTTTCATCCGCTGCATCATAAAATTTCTCTCATCAACATGAGATGCCATAATTTTTTATTTTCTACTTAAAAATAAATAAAAAATAATAATCATTTAAAAAAAATATGTTCAAAAACTACTTTTTTCAATTAAATATTAATAATAATTAACTTGATTTTTTATATTATCAACTCATAAAAAAACTCGAATTTTCTATTTTTATATTCTTATGTAATGAGCAACAGTCCCCAAGAAATATTAAAAAACTAAGTCAATCCAAGCTTTTTATTTTCAGTATCTCTTTGTTGAACAGTTCTTGTAAGCTCTGGTCTCTCTCTTTATGAGCAGTGGCACTGGATTTGATTGAACTTTTTTTTTTGTTTCTCTCTGGAGTGCTTTTGCTAGAATGAGCAATCAATTTGATGAATAAATCAGAAAAAAGTAAGTACAGGACCAGGTTTCAAACTGTGGGACCAAGCTCGCACATACCTATAAAATTTAGTTGGAAGAATCTTGCATATTGCATTTCTATCATGCATCACCAGATCGGTTCAAACACTTTGCTAGGGTCAACGCGACCATTCATTTTTGTGGATACAAAATCCTTAATGATGAGGAGACCTACTTATTGGCATGATCTTGGTATGGTGATGTTCTTGTCTACTTTATTACATGTTATTTTGTCCAATCTCTGCTGGAAAGTGAAGTTGCATGTGTCCAATTAAGTTGCATAAGTTAAGAATGTTATGTAGCCTGTAGAGGAATTAATATCTCTTAGTTGCTTGCTCTTATATATCTAAAGCAAGTTCTCTTAGCTGTTAAGCAAGTTGATGGAGACGTATGGGAGAGATCAATTACTATACCTCCTGGATTTTTCATATTAAAAGTGCATTTTTTATATATCTAAAGTGAATTTTTCTTAACTTATGCATCACCTTAAAAGTGCATTTAATTAAATTCTTTTAATTTTAGTATAAATTAATTTATAAACATAATTAAATTCATAATTAGGCTCATTAAGAGTTGACAGAGACGTATGGGAGTTGGCGGAGATGGTGGGAGAGATCAATTACTCTACCTCTTGGATTTTTCATATTATCTGTAGCGATAGTTGTTTTACGCATGTTTGTCCCTCATATTATAATCATAAAATTATAGTAATAAAATTATAATTATAATTTTTAGTAGTCGACATCTAAGTATTAAGATCATTATAAAATCTAATGATCTACGAGACTCCAGTTAAGGACACTTGTTGTGCAAGAAAAAAACACATTACCTTAAAAGTACATTTAATTATTTTTTTAAAATTTTAGCCTAAATTAATTTATAAAATTAATTAAATTCATAATTAGGCTCATTATTAGATCAAATTAGCTTATTCAAAATCTGAATAAATAATCAGATTTAATTTTTATACAAATTCATTCAATATCCATCTTGAACTTACATTGTCTTTCACGTTTAAAATATTTCAAAAGTGCATTTGAGTTTTTAAAATTACCACAAATTCAGTTTGGTCACTCCAGCTCAAATTTATGCATGCAGATCCTTTTTCAGCTTATTCTTGTTAGCCAAGTTGTCTTCCTGTACATTTTTATTTTTTATTTTTATTTTTTTATATATAAGAAATAGTAATTTTGAGAATCCAAAATTTGACTACTACAGGAACGGCCGGAACAGGTTTCTAACCACATGGCCAAGTCTGGGTTTCAACTATGGAAAAGTACTTTGATTATTTTTTCTTAAAAATGAGTTTTTGTGTAATTTCTAGAACCTGCATTCATTCCATTTATGGCTATTAAAATCTTAAAAAGCAGGACAAAGTTTGTGTCTAACTTTTCGATCCGACTAACTTTTTCTTAAAAAAAAAAAAAAAAGCGTAGTCAACAATAAGTGGGACTCCTCGAGAAATACTCACTAGATTCTGTACGGCACATAACAGATTTTGTTCCACGTGTTTTGCTGGCTGCAGTTTTGCTATTTTTTAAATGTATTTTATTTGGAATTATATTAAAATAATAGTAATAATATATTTAAGAAAATATTTTTTTTTCTGATTTATATGAGTGTGGTTGAAATTGGTTTTTTAAATATTTTTTATTCAAAAATATATCAAAATAATTTTTTTATTTTTTAAAAATTATCTTTGACATCAACATTAAAAATAATCTAAAAACATCAAAATAATTTAATTTAAAATAAAAAAATAAAACATACTGTTAAACACTAGTGGTATGAAAGACTGAGAATAGAGAATTTCAATCGGTTTTTAATTGGATTCGTGAGAATTTGTCGGCTGGTGTTGCTTGCTATCTGGCTTGCTGTTTATTGACTGGTCTTCCTAATACCTATTAATAATTTATTCTCTGACCCCTTTTGTTCTAGAAGATTCCAATTCAGTCTTTGCAACTAAATATTTTTAGTTTTTTTTCCTTTGGAAAGATATCTTTTCAATTAATTTCACTTACATGCGAATTGAAATTTTCATCTGGTTTCTTTTTCTCAAAAAAGTTCCGCACACGTCTTACTAGAATTTTTTTTTCTTTAATTAAATATTATATTTTTATGTCGTGGCATCAATTGAAACATGGTAGAGAATTATGATTTTTTTAATAAATATAATGGTTCATAATCACAACATTAATTAAATTAAAAAGTAATTAGTTAATCAGTTCATAATAACCGATTAAATCGGTCGATCAATTTAAAACAAGAAAAATCACAAAACTGTAACGTACAGAGAGCCCCAAGACAAGATTTTCCATTGCACGTGTCAATCATAATTAATTTAACTGGAGGACTCCCGAATGCACATGTTTATTACATATAAGATTGAACTCTCAAGCCATTATATACACGTGTCTATTATATCAGATTTACTTGCCAAACCACTATATACTTCTCACAGCAGTGAAAAAACTTAATGCCTTTACATGCATTAAAGTATTTATTTGTAAATAAAAATTGATATTTTAATAATAATTAGTTTTTAAAATATTTTTATTTAAAATATATTTTTATTTTTAAAAAATAATTTTATATTAGCATGTCAAATCAATTAATTTATTTTAATCAATTAATTTTTAAAAAACAATTAATTAAACCGCTAAAACAAATATATTCATAGATTCAAAATCGATCATCAGCATTTTCGAGTACTTACAATTGTGTTTTTCAAATCTTAGATAAACTATCTATATTCAAAATTATTATGATTTACAAAATTTATCTTTATAGTTTTTTATTTAATTCAAACCATAGGTTGTTTCACCAAATAACATTGTAAGAAAAAATAAAAAACTCCCTAATTATTTACATGGTATCGACCAATTGTTATTTATCTTATAGATGATGCCATGGAGTTTCATAAAAAAAAAACATTATAATATGGAATATTATAATTTACATGGTATCGGCCAATTGTTATTTATCTTATAGACAGCATGGAGTTTCATATAAAAAAATATAGTATGGAATCTTGCTTCTGCTGAGAATTTGATTTCCCTACCTCGTTTTTCATATGAAGTATTTGATAATTTAAACTTTCTTATATGCCTGAATATTTCAATATAGTTTCTTCTCTTTTTTTTACATTTATTAGCATTTTTTTCCTTCACTAAAACTTTTAATTGTTTTCAATTATATCATTCAATTGAAATTAATCATATATAGTATGTTTGATTTCAATCCTTAATCTTTTAATTTTTGGTTTGTTTTTTGCTCTTTTAATATTTTTGGTATGCAAGTTTTGATTTGCTCTAATTTTATTCTTCAATTGAAATTGGTCATATATGTCACTTTTCATGTAGTCCTTATTCTTTTAATTTTTTTAAACAATTATAGTGTATTTTTTTTCTTCACTAGAACAATGTCAATATTTTTATTTTATTATATAATATTTGTGAACTAATTTATACGTGAATAGAGAATAAATTTATTTTTTTCTCGAGTAATATAATGACTGAAATCATAGTCATTAAATCTGCTATGCTTAGTAATTTTGACAAATTTGTTTTTCGCAAGAAACTAGCCCACATTAAACCCGTCCATATCTGTCTCAAGCTAATAACATAGTCCACGGCCCAGCAAGTCTAGAAAGTTATATTAACCAAAGCTACGAAGAGTTTTTACCATGGCTTATAAATGAAAAGGCTATTTACCTAAGGCGTATGATCGTCTGAACTGGATTTTCATCAGGAATTTGCTTCGGGAAATTGGGATTAGGGGTCAAATCCTTGAGCTCTTAATGCATTGCATCACTTCAGTCAAGTATCAGGCCATTCTGAATGGTGAGGTGTCAATTATTGTCACTCCCAAGTGTGGCATCAGGCAAGGAGACCCTCTCTCTCCTTATATTTTTGTGTTGTGCATGGAAAAACTTTCTCATATCATCCAGCAGAAGGTGCAGGACAAGGTTTGGAAACCTATTCAGATCTGTAATGGTGGTCCCTTTATATCTCACCTTTTCTTTGCTGATGACTTGATCCTTTTTGGAGAAGCCTCTACTGTTCAAGCGTCTTTGATGAAGCAGTGCCTAGATGAGTTTTGCAATATGTCAGGTCAAAAGGTTAGCTTTGAAAAGTCTTCTATTTGTGTTTCCCCAAATATTAATGCTGATTTGGCTAACTCTATTGCTACCATAAGTGGTTCCCCCCTCACGGCTTGCCTTGGTAAATATCTCGGTGTGCCCCTTATCCACTCTCGAATCTCCAAAACTACTTATCAGGAGATCATTGAGAAAGTGCAGAGAAGACTTTCTTCTTGGAAGACTAATACTCTCTCTATGGCTGGTAGAATTACTTTCCTCCAATCGGTTACAGCTGCGATCCCTCTTTATACTATGCAAACAACCCCCTTGCCTATCTCTATTTGCGACAAATTGGATTAGATGAATAGGAACTTCTTGTGGGGACACACCCCTGAGACAAATAAGGCTCACCTGATCAAGTGGGAGACGGTGTGTAAATCAAAGTGGTGTGGTGGCTTGGGCATTAAAAAATCTGCTTGCATGAACCAAGCTCTGCTTGCTAAAACGGGTTGGTGTCTTCTTCAGCAAGAGCAAGGATTATGGGCCCAAGTCTTTAAAGCTAAATATTTAAAGCATGAAGGAGTCCTGACTGAAAATGATTTGCATCATAAAGCTTCCTCTAGTGTCTGGCGGGGTGTGCTTTATGGCTCTAAAGCCCTTGCTAATGGTATTAGATGGAGAATTGGTTCTGGGGATGATGTTTTATTCTGGACTGACAATTGGCTTAGTTGCGGTACTCTTCGTCAATGGGCTACCATTGATCTTTCTGAGGAGCTTCTTCGAACTAAGGTTAGTGACTTTCTGAGGAGCTTCTTCGAACTAAGGTTAGCTTGCCTGCCTGATAATATTGTCAAGTTGATTACTGGTATGCATGCTGGGTTTAATGGAAGTGGGGTAGATAATTGTATTTGGCAATTCACCTCCAATGGCTGCTTTTCTGTTAAAACTGCTTATAGCTCCTTGATGAAGGATAACAACCTCAAATGGAAATGACAATTCCTCTGGAAGTTAAAGATTCCCCCCAAAGTGAAAACCTTTCTTTGGGCTTTATGCCACAAGAAGATTCTCACAAATGCCCAACGTCATAAGAGAGGTTTCACCCTTAATGAAGCTTGCCCGAGATGTTCCCACTCTGTGGAGTCCATTGAGCATTTGTTTAAGGATTGCCATGTTACCCTCTCTCTTTGGTGCAGGTTTGGTAGTAACTCTCCCATGGAGTTTGATGATTGGTTATTTTTGCATCTTCAATCCAATAAGATTAGTTCTTATGGCTTGCCTTGGTACCTGGTCTTTTCAATTGCCTTATGGTTTATTTGGAAATGGAGATGTAAGTTGATTTTTGAGCAAGGGTTTCTTATGCCCGTTGAGCCTTTGCATCTAATATTTGATTATTCTTTGAATTGGTATAAGGCGCAAATTCCCAAAACAGGTTCTATAGAGCACACTGTGGTTTATCTTCATTGGAAACCTCCCAGACCTGGTGTTTGCAAAGTTAATACAGATGGAAGTAGAATAAATGTCACGAGTATTAGTGGTGCTGGAGGTGTGTTACGTTACTCAAACGGGGCTTGGATCCAGGGCTTTTCAGTGAATTTGGGTGCAAGTTCCATTCTTGAGGCTGAATTATGGGGTATTTTTTGGGGGCTTAAGTTGGCATGGGACTATGGTTACCGCGATGTGGAGATCGAGTGTGACTCCGTTGTTGCTGTCACTGTTTTAACGTCTGCCACGGTATCAACTCACCCTCTATACAACATCATATCCTGTTGTAAAATGAAGATTCATGATCATTGGCGTTGTATGATTGAGCACATTTACCGTGAACAAAATGAAGCTGCTGATGCTCTGGCTACCAGAAGTTATAATCTTGACTCTGGCCTCCATGTTTATGATGAGGCTCTTGATTTTCTTAAAGATATTCTTGTTGCGGATGCTAGGGGTATTTTGAGGCCCCGTTCTGTTGTTTTGTAGTTTGTTTGTTTGTTTGGGCTGTCAGCCCCTCCTTTTACCAAAAAAAAAAAGGCTATTTACCGAAACATTCATTTTATGGCTTTGCTTTCTTCACTAGAAAAAAATTTACATTAGTTATTAAGAGCATGAGAATCCTTCACAATATTTATTAGCTATTACTAATTTAATTATTGATAAATATTTTTTTTCTCATCTAAAAAGCATTGTCGCGACAACGGGTTTTTTCCCCACTTGCCTCGCACGCTACCACCTCAGAGAGGAAAGATGACTCACGGGAAATGAGGTTTTCTTATAATCGTAAAATTATTACTATAATTTTTAGGAGTTGTTAGCTAATATTACGGTCATTAGAAAATCTAATAGTCTACGAGAGTTTCGGTAAGGAAACTTGTTGTGCAAAGGGAAGACGCATCACCCCCAGCGCACCCTACTAAGTTAAGTAACATTGTTTTTTATTTTTATTTTCCTAAGTTATATTTTTTATTCGCTAGTCTTTTTTAAGGCTCGAAATAGATCTCTTTTCATATGATCACAACTAAAAATTAAATTTAAGGATTAAATTAAATAAAAATATAACCTTAACAAAAGACAAAGACAAAATAATAAAAATCAAAACTAAGAGCATATACATATAAACATAGACAAAAATAAAGACTATTTCAGAAAGATCAAAAAAATTAAAAGAATTAAATCAAATCAAAAATTAAAAGAATAAGGGCCAAAATGAAAATTAAATATATGATCAATTTGAATTGGAAAAAAAATCCAAACTTCCATATCAAAAACATTAAGGGATTTAAAATCAAACCCAAAATTAAAAGAATACGTACCGAAATGAAAATAAAATATATAATAAATTTCAATTGAAAGACAAAATTGAAACAAATCAAAACTTCTATAACAGAAATAAAGACCAAACAAAACAATAAAAAATAAGGACTGAAATAAAAACACCATAAACCAAGAGGACTTCCGTGTAATTTAGGTTGTAGGAGAGAGAGAAAAAGGAAAAAAAATCAACTGACCACCGTCACGTTTCAAGCCATCGTGTGACGACATGTGCACTACCATGTGAAAGAGAACATTGCAACACGTTTAGTGAGACGTGCCGGTGACATATGGAACTACTGGAAGGCGCTACACGAGTCGCCTGAAGGAGGCACAAGGAAGAAAACCATCCGCGCTTCAGTGAGACACACCTATATTGTTCTGCATAAAAAGATAATTAAAAAAATAAATTACCTAAACACCTCTACAATCAACTCTTAGTTTTTTTTTTCTGAGGGCATATCTATTGTGCTATTTAGAAAATTTTGAAATACCAGAAACACCCTCATCGTCAACTTTTGATTTTTGTTTTATTTGAAGATAAGATGATTATTTTACTGATCATGTTAGTGTAAAAAATCTAAAATACCCTTAGCTAGTCCATTGTTTGTTGGCAGATGTAAAAACGTAGTTTTATTGTACAAAAATACATAAAAAATCAAATACCCCCAACACAATCAGTTAATATCAACCACGGTCTCATGGAAAAGTCTAAACTGCCCCGAGTCCAAGAGTTAAATTTTTATGCATTGAAAGCAAAATAATAATTATACTATTACAATCCATAGTTACCTGTGTCCAGTGCTAAAGTTAAAAACCTGCACGAGTTTAGCTTCTTTAATGATAAAAATACACAAGCAAATGACCAAAATATCTTTAGAAGCCAAAAAATTAAAATTGTTCTCAATATTTTTTTTCACCTTCTTACAAAGATTTTTTTCCATTATTATATGGACAACTAAAAGATGATATAATATTTAACTAAATGTATATATAAACAAAAGGTGTGATGCATGTGACACACACCTTCTAGAGCATGGAAATTACTCTTGATATCTACAAATATCATGTCACTATGCTTTTGAAAGCGGTACCATATTATCTTCTTTGTGGTGTGACAATTTGTTAATATGGTGGTATATTTTGTCATTAATATGCCTTTATTTTCTTTCCCATTTTCTAAAAAAACCATAGCTCAACCTTCTTTCTTATTGATATTTTAACTTTAGCCATTCTTCTTTTTAATTTTTTTATTAGTTCTTTTGTAAGAGTTTTATTTGTTTTCAATTTCATCATTAAATCTATTTTTTTAATTTGATCATCATTCAAGTAATTATTTTCTGTTTTTTTATCAAACATATTTTTCTTTTCAGTTTTACCTTCAATAATAAATTTATTTTTTATTTTAATTTTAATCCTCATTGTTTTTATTATTTTCTTATCCTTTTTCTCAATTGATTTTTCTTTTGAACTTTATCCTTTAATAAAAAAATAATAATTTTGTTTTTTAATTTTGATCTATGATATTTTGATTTGTTATTTTTTTTGTCCTTTTGCTTGATTTTTTTTATAATTTGATTCTTCAATATTTAATTGGTTATGAATTGTGTTTCGTGGTTTTTTCAAATAGAATGCTTTTGGTTTAGTGCACCAGGTCACATGTTTGAAAACCTAACACGGGTTAATATTTTTTGTACTTATGTTCTTTTTTAATTTGGTGATTGTTTACTTTTTATTTCCACCAAGTTATCTCAATCTTATGACATGTGCTTTAGATTTGATGAGTTAATTTGAGTTTAATATGCCTTTATGATTTTGTTTATTTTTTTTATCCAATTTTATCATTTCATATTTAATGAGTTGATAATTGAGCCATATTGTTTGTGACCGTTACAAAAATATTTTTTTCCTAGGTTATCATTATAATTTTTTATTTATTTGAAATTTGGTCTTAATTCTTTTTACTATTTTTTGTCGATTTGTTGAATTGATTTTTATTTTCAACTTCATCTTTTATTCAAAAAATAATTTTATTTTGTATCCTTCTGCGTGATCAATATTCTTTTTCTTATTTAATTCTCTAATATATATTTCATTGGTTAGGAATTGAGTTTTGCGTGTTTTTCAAATATGATGATTTTTTTATCTTTTCTTTTCTACCAAGTGATCCTGAACTTATGATTTGAGACACGAGTTTTGATGGTTAACCTATGTTGACTTGTTTTTTATAGATTTGTTACGCTAACTTGGATTGACTTGATATGATTTTTTTTTATCTATTTTTATCAATCCATATTTAATGAGTTGAAAATTGAGTTACATTATTTGTTCCTTTATCATAATATATTTTTTGAGGATATTGTTATTCTATTTTTTTATTTGATTCATTTGTTGTTACTAACCATTTTTTATTATTTGATTATAAAAATCAACGTATTTATCTTAATCTAAGTATTTGGTTGACATTGCCATTTGTTGTTAGAAAAAAAAAAAACTCATTTGTTTCATACTATATATTTGTGTCATCTTTATGCTACATAAAAAGATCATTTTATGTAGCATAAAGAAACTACTAGTTTATATCTACTCACTATACCATTAACTATTAAAAAATGAAGTTTTCTCGTGCAGAATAAACAAGAAAAATGGAAGAAAAGTGGTGATCCTGCTAATATACATGTAAATAAAAGGTTGTAAATGGATTTTTTTTTCATTATTTATATATATATATTTTTTAAAAATTGGTGTAGACCTAGAATCGATTGACTCACCTCTAAAAATAGTTGACATGTTCAATTGACAAGTCAATTCCATAACCCATTTGAAACCTCAATTTTCTTTTTTTTTAAATCACAAAATAAAATTATTTGAACCTTAAAAATTTTCAAACCATGTTGTTTGGAGACAATAAGCCCTACTAGCCTAGTGATCCGAGTTTTCATGTACAGCTGAGTTTAAATTATGCTTCGAATTTTTTTTTTAATATATTTTAAATTAAAAAATTTGATGTTTTAAATCATTTTTATGTTATTATATTAAAAATATATATTTTTTAAAATATTATTTTAATGTATTTCTAAACAAAAAACACTTTCAAAAGTAACCTTAATCATACTCCTAAACAAATACTTAATTGTGAGTGATATGTATTAACTAATAAGCTAAATGAAATCGTGAAAATACTGTAACAAAAATATTATAATGAAAATACTGTAGCAATAGACATAGATTACTGTAGATTGTAATAGTTAAATTACTATTTTACCCCTTATGGCGCTTCAATTTTAGCCTTAAACTCCGACTTGTTTTTGATTTTTTATATTTTCATGCACAATAAAATAATTATAATACTTTTAAATTAGATAAAAATCAAGAGTTACTGCTGGAGGTGTAACTGGAGATTTACATTTTCAGTGCACAGTAAAATAATTATAATACCCTCAAATAAGAAAAAAAACCAAGAGTTGCCGACAAAGATGTTACTAGAGTTTTATATTTTTTTGAAAATGTATAAATATGATATATCCTCATAAAAAATAAAATTCAAAAGTTAGTTGGAGTGTTTAGATAATACCATATATATATATCAACATATAAAACTGATCTAAAAACATCAAAATTTTTTAATTTTAAATAAAAAATAAAAATAATTTATTTTTTTTCAAAAATATTTTTAAAATTTAAACTACCAGTCTAAAAGTTTATGAAAATTGGGCTTTTAATCATCTTGGATGCATTTCGTAAAAGTACAAAATTTAATCATCCTGGAGGCATTTCAAGGGCTAGAGAGTTTCAATTATTTTTTAGAGACGTGAATTTGGATATATATTTAAAACATAAATCTTAAACAATTTTGAAATAGTCTAGGTGTTAAGATTTATTAATAATTTAATTAAATTAGTAAATAAAAGAGCTTTTGATATGATCCTTAAAAAATGAACTTTAACTATTTCAATTCCAATTTTAACGTAAATCGTCAAAAAAAAAAATTAAAAATTATTCTTTATAGTTCAGTGGTAAAATTAATATTATTCATTCATTTGCAAATGATTAAATTGTTATTTAAACAAATTCTTCACACGGACATTTTTACCCTGCACGAAAATTTAACGTGACCCTCTTGGCCTTCTATTCCAATCATATTACTCTTTCAGTCCCTAGCACTCTCATCCAAAGAGCTTAATACCGACCTGTCGGCAGAAATAGAAAAATCCATCCGGATAAAGGTTGTGCATCGATTTCTCTCTCCGCGAAACCCTATTTAAAAATAACCGCAAAATCAATAATTACGCTGTGACTTTTCTGAGGTATTTCACCACTAATGCTCTTCAATTTCCTCTTGTTATTGTTTTTGTTATTATTAATATTTTGTAATTGAAACAAACTACGCACAATCTCTTAATGAAAAAATATATATAATCGCGGAATCTCTCTTTAAATTTTAAAATCCAATTATGGTCCGTTTGTTTTATGAATTAAAGTTCGTTTTTATGGTTTTTTTTCCTTTCCAATTCTGTTTATGCTACAAGTTTTCACTTGAAAAGGCACTGCCTTTTGTTACAATTTCGTCTAAGTTTTATTTTTTGACATCCTACGCTAGTGGAAGATAAAAACCATGTTACTTTCATCCTGGGCTTAAATCCCTGTTTTGTTTTGTACTTTTTTATTTATTTATGAAAATTGATGTTTTTTATGGAGAAACTTATGTTCTGATTTGGGGTTTTGTATTGCATTGTTGGAGGGAATACATATTATTGAAGTTTAGTGCCAGTTGGAGGAATAATGTCATCTGTATCGAGTCAGCCGCAATTCCGTCTGACCCAACCGCCATCTAAGGTGTTGCATTTGAGAAACTTGCCGTGGGAGTGTACTGAAGAGGAATTGGTTGAGCTTGGGAAGCCGTTTGGGAATGTTGTTAATACCAAGTGTAATGTTGGACCGAATAGAAATCAAGCTTTTATTGAATTTGTGAGTGTAATTGGTTTTCATTTCTTGTTGGTTCTTAAGATTTTTTTATTCTTAAGATTTTTTGGTGGTGTTCTTTTAGGTGGATCTGAATCAAGCTATTGCGATGATATCATATTATGCTTCATCCTCAGAGCCTGCTCAAGTTCGAGGGAAGACAGTTTACTTGCAGTATTCTAATAGGCAAGAAATAGTGAACAACAAAACGACAGCTGATGCTGGTGGAAATGTGTTGTTGGTTACCATTGAAGGGGCAGATGCACGCCTGGTCAGCATTGATGTCTTGCACCTGGTAAGCAAATTGTAGTTAGAAGAGGTAGTTCTCCTCAGGAAGTTGTCGATTCTGTTCTTAGGTTGTAGTTTGTCATGCTTTGGATAGCCTTTGTTTGACATGAATTGAATGGATCAGCAGGCCCATGTCAAGGGAATATCTTCAATGGCAGCTTAGTGCTTTGGGAGAAAGAGCGCTTGTGTGTTTGTCTCCTTTCTCCTTTCCTTAACACTGCCTCTTTCATCCCTACTCTTCCTCCTCAATTTCCTATCTACCATAAAAACAGTTTAGGATGTTTCATTTATTTTCTCCTCTGCTACCCCCTACCTTTAATTTCTGCATGATCTGTGCTAGTTTAGAGTTTTTTTCTGGTTCATGATACATTAAACTCTATTTTTTGGTGTATACACGGGTAAAGTCTATATGATTTATTCATGATTTTTTAAAAATCTTTCTTAAAAAATTAGGATTGTGCGTCCAGTTTCACGCCAGCTTCGTGATGATGATTAGTTATTTCAGATGCTATTTTTTTATGTTAAATGGTTGGAAAAAACCATGACTTCATTTTCTTGGACAAAGATAATAGGATGTTAATTTTTTGTTTATGCTGGAGGATAGAAACAACTTTTAATGTTGGATAAAGATTCATAGATCAAATGCAAGCAATTTTTTGTTTGTGTTCAGAGTAATGTCATGCTGGTATTCATGGAAATGATATTTATTCGATCCCTGAATTGCATATTAGCTCTATAATCTGAAGTTGAGAAAGCAATTCATTCTTTGAAACCTTGGCATAAAGTGAAGTGGCCATCAACCATGCAAGCCAGCCTTTCTGATGGGTAGCATTTAAGATTTTCTACATGTGTTTGGTCTTTCACTGTTCTTGTCATACACTAATGGTATGGCTGGGCTTTATTGGGAGGAATATTTCTGAGGTCACTGTAGCACCACCTAAAGGATTTCCTAGCTTCATCTTGGAAGTTTTAAAAATTCTTCAGAGATCATTAGTCTATGACATCTATATTTTGAATAATATTAGTTTTCCATTGAATTGTAATTTTAATTATGATTTAAATGTTGTGTAAAGTACATGTAGATGACAAAACTGCTGGTTTTACCTGCTTGTACAGCAGTACTTTCATTATCATTATTATTTATTGCTTGACAGATTTTGGATCTTAGTAGCCTTCTTAGCTCAAAGATGTTTTTGTGCCAATCTAGTTCTTAAAAGAAAATTTTCATTGATGCAGGTATTTTCTTCCTTTGGGTTTGTTCATAAGATTGCTACCTTTGAGAAGATGGATAGATTCCAGGTCTATATGATAAAGCTTATCCACAAATTATCCTTGCTTTGTTTTGGCTTCCACACAAGTTCATTTTGTGTGTGGTCTTTGCAGGCTTTGGTGCAATTCTCTGATGTGGAAACTGCCTCTTCTGCGAAAAATGCCCTGGATGGAAGAAACATCCCTAGGTGACAGCTGGTTAATCTTTTGACATGTTATATAGTCTAACTGTTATGGGTGCAGATGAATTAAAAATAAACACTAATTTACTATATTTTTGACACTGTCACCTTTTTGACAACCTATTTAACTTTGTTTGACACAGCTTTAAAAAACCACAGAATTACATGCCCTAAAACAATGTTTCCACTCAAAAAGATGTCAACTTGGGCCATGAGTGAACAGATATTAAATGCTTCATAAATATACCTCTCCTTTTGATGAGCTCCATAATTGCACAGTATTTCTATTAGTTTTAACTGTCCGTGTTTGATGATCTAGTGACTCTCTTGTCCTATGTTTCAGTTATCTGCTTCCTGAACAACTTGGGCCGTGTACTCTTAGGATTGCATATTCTGCTCACACAGATTTGAGTGTAAAATTCCAGAGCCATCGGAGCAGGTACTCCTTAGCCTTTTCTTTTTGGTATCTTGACAGTCACACTTATTCTATGTGCAATGTATTTTTGGTTTGGAAATCATGTCTTGTTGGTTGTTTCATGCCATTTGTGGTTCTGCTTGTCCTCCAAACTAAAATTTCATCTATACATGTTTGTAGCATAAACTCTTTGTTGTCATCACTGTTTTCCTGATTTTCTGTTTTTGAACTTCTGTTGACTCAGGGACTACACTAATCATAACCTTCCTGTTGCACCATCAGCTATAGATGCAAATGGAATGGTAAGATGCTGTAAATACACTTCACACTTAAAGAAGTGGCAGTTTGCTAATTCCATATGATGATGAGCCTTATGAACTTTTCTCTTTAAATGTACATGTGATTATGCATTTGGTGCATTCACAAATGTTGTAGTGGCCCCATTTCCTTATATTACCCTAGCTTCCCATTTGTATGCACATACAATTGTTTTTTTTTCATTTATGGGGTAATCATATATTGTGTTGCTCTCTTGATGTTTCTTAACATAACTCTTACCATATTTTTTTAATTAAATCCATCCTTGTATTCTATAAAATTAAGAATTCAGTCTAGTTTTTCACTATGTACACTCACATATCACTGTGGAGAACCACAGTAAAATTACCATCTTGTCCTTACTAATTTAAGCCTTACATCATGCTTTCAAGGGTAATAAGGTATTTTCTCGGGACACATTTGCTCTGGAGACCTTTTATTTGTGTAGTGTAATGTCTAAAATACCCTTAGAAGTTGAATTCCCTTAGTTGTTAGGGCAAGAGAGAATTTGATTTTTTCTCCTTGGCACAATATAATTACTATAGTACCCTTTGAATAAAAACATATAGCTAAGATTGAGTTTTTTTTTGTTATTTTGTTATGTTTTTTCGTTAACATCATGTAGTGTCAGAGGCACTTAGTTATTTGCATAAATCATTATTTTTTTAAAAAGAAAACTTGTTGGCACGTGTGGCGGCATGGCGCTCGCTCCAGCGCGCCGGAAATGCCTTTTTTTTTTTTTTCCTGAAGGATAGTGTTGAGGTGCATCCACGGGCGGTGTGTGTAATCAATATCACGGTGATTAGGCGGTGGCTGAATTTTTTCTCTCCCCTTCTCTCTTCCCCTTGGAAAACATGTCAATCCAACCAAAATTAAGAGTAATCCATTTTCTTCTTATTTCAATTATGACCCTCCATCCTTTTATTGCTCTTTATTTGTTTTGGATATTCTTTTTCAATTTAATGCCTTGGCATTTTGATTGTTATTTTAAAAAAAAAAAATCAATTTCATCTCTAATCATTTGATTTTTTTTTTCAAATTTATCCTTCAACATTTGATTTGATTAGAATTGGGCTTCATTAATTTTTTTTTTGTGATTCCAGTCTCATTAAATTGGGTATAAGATTTTAAACCAGATCAATATCGATCTTTTTTATGTATTTTTCCTGCCAATTTTATCATTTAACATTGAATTAAAGATTAAACTTTTTTTTTGTTTTGTTTTGCTTTGTATGATTATATCCAGGCCTCGCAGTCTGGTCACACATTTGCCATGCTAGCTCAAACTAGCATGGGGCTCTTACATCATTTTATTATATTTTATTTTTATGTCAATTTTGCTCTTCATTTTTTTAATTCTTTTTTTATCATTTTTTTTATCACAAGTTTGTCATAGCAATTCTGATTGGTCAAGTTTTTTTTTATCATTTTAAATTTTTTCTGTACTGTGGCATAAGGTCCATAACCGAGTTATGAAAAATAATTTTACTTTAAAACACATTGGCAATGCTTTAATATTGTTTTTATAGGATACAAAAGAAATCAACTTGGCCAGCAACAAAGTGCGGGCCACCTATCTTGTCCACCCTTATTAGTATAGTGTTACTTTTTTGCTATTTGAGAAAGGGAAGCACCTAAAATAAAATAAGCAACCATTATTAAATTTTTTATTCTTATGTTTTTAATGATAGAAAAAGAAGTCTTTAATGCTATATAAAGATCTGATAAAAGAAATGACTGCAGAAAGAAAATAATAATAATAAAAAGTCGATTTCTCTTTGACTTGGGAAACTTGCCTCTTCTATTCCGATATAATAACCAAATGCTACCTTGAGTACAAGGATGAAGTTGATAAAAAAAAACATTCCGATCACTTCAAGAAAATGTTATGGAGTCAATGGATGAAATATATAATTATAGACATCATATAACCCTATTTTCTTTGGAAGATGCTTGTGTGCAGCTTTTTCTCTATGCACAGAAGCATATGGTGATAATTTGACCATGCCATGGTTTTCAGATATAAATATGTTTTATAACTCCATGTACTTATGTTGGCACATGCAGGCATTGTTATCAGTTGAAAATTTCAGTTTGAATTTTTTTTCCACTGCAGCTCAGCATGGGCCTTGATGGGAAAAAACTAGAACCTGAGAGCAATGTTCTTCTTGCATCAATTGAGAACATGCTGTATGCTGTCACATTGGATGTTTTAAACACGGTATAAACTCCTTATAACAGTTGTGGAAATTCCTAGCTCTCCAAGCCTGCCTCAGTGCTGATATTTTTTTCTTTCAATGTTGTGCTAGGTCTTTTCTTCTTTTGGTCCTGTCCAGAAGATTGCCATGTTTGATAAAAACAATGGACTTCAGGCTTTAATTCAATACCCTGGTATTATTCAAATATCTACATGCTGTTGTTAACAGATAGAGTAATAATTATCAAGATGTCAAAAAGTGTAATTATCAGGTCGTCCCAAATCCTATTGCTCTTGAAACACTTGTTTATACATGCCTGGAATTTAATAGTTGCATTTCAGAATTTGTTCAGGGAATGTTTCCAAAAGCCAGCTTTGAGAGTATTTGAGGTTGTGGCTGTGTAGTCATAAAGTAGGTCTGAAGTCACAAAACTGTGATTTTTAAGGTGGTTTGATCACGTTTCTGTAACATGACATAAGTTTGTTGCAAACCACTACTTTTGAAAACCCAATTCCAAAACATTTATTTTGCGAGGACATAGTAAATAGTAGAGGTAAGACTTGATGAGTTACCATGGATGAAACTCAGGTGTTCGCCACAATTTTTTCCCCATTTGATGCTTTTACTAAATGTAGATGAAGGTTATAGGGAAGAATTGGCATTGAACTATTGTTTTGTTTTTTGCTGGAGTTGGGGGAAACTGTAAAAGTATTTTTCTTCTTGTTTCTTTGCCAGATTTTGGAATCCAGTATGAGTAATAAGTTAATCATCTTAAATGCTGCCTTGATGAAGCTGACATGTAATTCTGAAGGTATTAAATTGCTGTTTCCATGTTGCCATGGGTTGCAGATGTTCAGACAGCTGTTGTTGCCAAGGAAGCATTGGAAGGACACTGCATCTATGATGGAGGGTTTTGCAAACTTCACCTTTCATACTCACGCCATAATGATCTCAGTATAAAGGTAACCAGCCATGCCTTGAGAATATAATTTCATTTCTGTGCTCGCTATATAGTGAGCACTTTCTTATAAACTCACAGTTCTCTGCAGTCATAATTGTTTCAATCCTTTTGAAAGAACTGGGAGAAAATCTGATTCTAAACATACACGAAGATGTTTCTTGTAAGCCTTTAGTTTAAACAACACAGGCTGTATTAATTCAAAACTTGATACATTGATTACAGGTCAACAACGATAGGAGCAGAGATTACACGATTCCCAACAATGTAATGGTGAACCACCAGCCTTCAATTCTAGGGCAGCAGCCAGTTGCAACACATGGTCCTCCTTCTCATATGTACACCGGAGCTCAGTTTGCTCCAACTACAGAGCATTCAATGATTCCTCAGCCTTCTTCTGGATGGGCCACTGCCTTTCCACCAGTGCCCCATTCCATGCCTGGCCAGATGAATAATAATCCTTACATGCCACCTGGAACTATGCCACCTCAAATGGGCCATGGAATGATGGGCATTGGTGGCCCACCACCTAATCATGCAATGCCGCCTTACAGACCTTATCATATGCAATAGCAAGTGCCCTATTATTCAGTTCTATTAATCTATTTCACATCCAAGATCTTGCAGAAGTGGAGCAAGCTATTCTGAGGAGAATACCACTGTTGAAAACCAGTTACTGGAGATCTCATGGTCTTAAAGCTGAAGTGCCTATAACATTTATCCTTCAGCGATTTTGCATGAGAGATTGATGTAAACAGCAAGATCCGGCACCTTTGTTCTGTTAAGATGTGATTTGTAATTTTCAGTGTCTTGAGTAATTTTCTCTAGATCATGGTCGTTGCTGTGCTCCAAGTTTTCATCAGTCAAGCCTATTTGTTAATGCTTTTATATAGTGCCCTTCTCAATTCAGTATTGTATTTAGAAGAATAGTAATGATAATAGAATTCTTATGGTATTGAGTTATAGCTCTACCAATTATTTCGTACAAACACAAATTTTTTATTTTGTATCTGCTATCTATTTTCAACAGATTTGATATCACAGCTTCTTATTTTCTGGTGGTTTTTTCATCAAGTATTTCCATCATTGCATATACTGGAACTCAAAATTCTATTTTTGACGAAACAAAAGATCTTTTAAGACTTACAATATAGCTGCAAGACTTTTAAGCAACAAAAATTTAAGCATATAGTTGCTGTTATTGACGAAACAAAAGATCTGTTAAGACTTACAATTCGTGAATTGACGGGATCTCTCGAAGCTCATGAGCAAAGGGTGAATTTGTGCAGTAAGCAACCATTGAAACATGCATTTCAGATCAAAAACCAATTTATCTGAAAGGAAGCCATCAAAGCTTTAACAGGATCAGAGAGGAAGATCATTATTTTAGAAGGGAAACATATGTTAGGGCAAGTGAAGGTCAGAATCGAAGTTGAGGCAGGTGAAGAAGTAGAGGTAGTGGAAGATCAGATTTTCAGCAACAAATCACATTTGCAGAAACATTAGATTGTTTTTTCAAATGTACCAATGCGAAAACCCTTCACATTCAGAAAGAAATGGTTGGAACAAAGAAAAAAGAGAAGGCAGGGGAGAGAACAATGCAGCCCTTAGAGGGTGTTTGTGAATGCGTTTGGAAAGTATTTTTGAAAAAAAAATGATTTATTTTTATTTTTATTTAAATTATTATTTTTTAATATTTTTAGATCATTTTTGATGTATTTCTCAAAACATTTGTATGGAAGTGAACATGTTGATGAGTCGTATCTTTGGCATCTGAGATATGGGTGCTTGAACTTCAATGGTCTGAAATTGTTGAAACAAAAGAATATGGTTGCTGGTCTTCCCTCTGTTCAGAACAAAACTGGTGTTTGTGAAGGCTATTTGTATGGGCAACTACGTCGTTTTCCATTTTTACAAACAGCATGGAGAGCAAATTCTCCTCTGGGGTTATTTTAAATACTATGTCTATTAGACTTTGAGTTTGTGTTTTGAATTGTGATTAATTTTTAAATGTTTTTTTATTTGAAATATATAAAATTAATATTTTTTAAATATTTTTAAATTGTCTACACATTATTATGAAAAAACAAATATGATCTTATTAAAAGCAAATCATTGAAAAAGAAATGCCATGGCAAAATTGATGTGATATAATTAGAGGAAACAAAAACTAATTTCATGGTATATTTATTTTTGTATTTAAAAAATATATTTTTTTTCAAGTTAAATCTTTTTCAATCTTTTTATATAATATTAATATATTAATATCAAAAATAAATTTTAAATAATAATATTATTATACACACATGGTTATAGTTTGAGTTCCAACTTTCAAGGTCAACCCAAAGTGAACAAAGAGAACAAAGTAAACATACGAAGAAGTAGAAAGGAGTGGAACCACACAAAAAGACGGCGCCAATTCAATCAAAATCCAATTCCAAGCTCAAGGATAAGACCACTTTCCTTCCCTCCTTTCCTGCACTTTTTGTGGTTCTCACCCCCCCGAACAACAATGGCTATCATTCTACAAGCTAACTTTCTTTGCAGACCCTCATTCTCTCTCTACTCTCCTTCAAAACGACGCAGCTTTCACCATCACAACAACTGCCCTCTTTCTCTCTCCAAAACACCTTCTTCTCCTTTAAACCTCCGACTCCGCCCTTTCTTAATACCTTGTACATTGCACCCTGACAATGCTGACCCAGTTTCGGAAACAGTCCCTCCGATTTCAAATTCCGATAAAACACAAGAGGTGGTGGAGAACAATGAGAGTGGAAGGCAGGAGGTGGAAGGGCAGGGAGGTGATTTGGTGGAGGAGAAAGAAGGTGGTAGTGAGGTATATGATAGTAATGGGAGAATAAGAATGACGGTATTTCTAATGGGGTTATGGACTAAAATGAGAAATGGGTTTCAGAAATTGTTGATGTTAATGGGTTCTTATTCATCTAATTGGTTTAGTTTTAGTTGGTGGCCATTTTGGAAACAAGAGAAGAAATTAGAGAAATTGATTGCTGAAGCTGAAGCACATCCTAAAGATGCTGAAAAACAGACTGCTCTTTTAGTTGAGCTTAACAAGCACAGGTTTGGCTTTAGATTTTGATAATTTTGTGTGGGCTCATTTTGGTTTGGTGATTTGAAGTTAAAGTTTTGAGCTTTGGTTCTGTTTGGTTTATGGGAGATTGATAAAGGAAATGAATTTGATGGTTTTTTGTTGAAGTTATGAGCTTTAATATGTTTGGTTTCCGAGAAATTGGTAAAGGAATTGAACTTTTGGTGACTGTGCTATGTTTTTTGCTCGTTGAATGAGAAATTGGATAATTAATTAAATTTTTTTTTTTTGGGTGGGGTGGGGGTTTTCGAATTTTATCTGTATAGTTTATGAGAAATTTATAGAAGAATTGGTTTTATGGGCTGTTTGTTTAAAGTTTTAAGAGTTCTTTTTTGGATAAATATACCATCTTCTTTTTGGATGCTTAGAAATTGATCAAGGAACATATTTTGGCCCTTTCTTGTTAAATTTTAAGCTTTCTGTTTTTAGTTTAGTGTTTGAGTGATTGTTGAGAAATAGATATGAAGAGTGAATTTGATTGTCTGTCTTTCATTTGCTGATTTTTTTTTAATTATTATTTTTCTACAGTCCGGAGTCTGTGATTAAGAGGTTTGAACAAAGAGACCATGCGGTGGATAGCAAAGGAGTCGCTGAGTATCTTAGAGCTCTTGTGACTACTAATTCTATTGCAGATTATCTTCCTGATGAACAATCTGGAAAGCCTTCCAGTCTTCCTGCTTTGGTAGATTAAAGCACATGTTTGTTTGTCGTTCAGTTACTTGGATATGTGATGTTTGATGCTGCAGTTTGCTGCTCTATATTTGATCAATTAATGTTTAATCTGTAGTTGCAAGAATTGAAGCAGCGTGCATCTGGGGACACAGATAAGCGATTTATGAACCCCGGCGTATCTGAAAAGCAGCCATTGCATGTGGTTATGGTAAGAGTTAACTGTAAAATGATTGTGCTGGCGACCTTGTATTTGGAGCAAGGTGGTTTAATACTTTCTGCATTTGATTTCAGAAGATATATGTGAACAACTTGTTTCTAAATGTTTTGTTTCCCTGTTGGTTTTTGGAAGGTTGATCCTAAAGTATCCAACAAGTCACGGTTTGCTCAAGAGCTTATCTCCACTATCTTGTTCACTGTTGCAGTTGGATTAGTTTGGTATGAGGTCTTGCATTTCCTCTGTGCACTTTGTTTCACAATTCCCATCTCTATTTCTCTTCCTTATCAGATACGGAATTCATTTTTCAGGGTAATGGGTGCTGCTGCACTTCAAAAGTATGTAGGGAGTCTGGGTGGAATAGGAGCTTCAGGAGTTGGCTCAAGCTCTTCTTATGCTCCAAAAGATCTGAATAAAGAAGTTATGCCAGAGAAAGTGAGTTTTTAATATTTTGTGCCTGAAGTATTTGAGGGTGTTTTTAAGAATCTTGCTACCTTCAGTTACTCAATTGCTTCATTTTTTTTCTATTTCTTTATGGGGTGGATATAAGATCAATAGAATTTGTTTCACTTGTTGGATGTGTTCCTGTTCTTGTGTCTCTTGGTAAGGGAGATAAAGCAAGATTAGATTCATCAAGTTCGAATAGTAGGGAAGAAAAATGGGAATTTTGGTTTAGTGGTAAAACTTTTATCCCAGACCAACATTTACTTGATTGAAGAAATTATATCTTGGAAAGCCATATTCTTTTATTGTATATTACTCTTGTATTTAACATATAATGGTTGGTCTTGACTTTTATTTGCAGAATGTTAAAACCTTTAAGGATGTTAAAGGTTGTGATGATGCAAAACAAGAGCTTGAGGAAGTAGTGGAGTATCTCAAAAACCCAACAAAATTTACTCGCCTTGGGGGGAAGTTGCCAAAGGTTTGTGCAAATATTTTTTTGTTATCATATGTAACATGTGGTTTCATGTACTAGCATGAACCCTATAGCGTGGAATATACTAGTCATAGTTCATATATTGGCCTAGAATGATAGGTTTTGTGTTCCAGTTGTCATGAATAACTTAAATCATTTACCTTTCTGTTCAGCAGTCACACTCATTTCTGTACATGGGAGAAATCAATTACTATTATTATCTCGTCTTCTTGTTGCACTTTTCTCTATCTGTGAAAAATTCATCACCTATGATGTTTTACTTCAGAATTTGAACTGTTCTTCTATTCCTGCTAACTTGTTTCTGAAAACATGAGTTTAACAACATTCCATTGCAGGGAATTCTTTTGACAGGAGCCCCTGGTACCGGAAAAACATTGCTTGCCAAGGTAACTATTACTTGCAGACATTATAAAATGGTTTTTTTACTTGCTGTGCATTTCTTGTCCTTTGTTACTTTGTCTTTAGCTGTTGACCACTTTTATTTTCTGCTATCGAACTTCTGTCTTTGAAGCTTGTGATGAATAATGTAGTGTTTTGAATTTTTTTTATAAGGAGAATACAAGAATGCCCTTAGTGGCTTAGAATTAGGTTAAGGGTAGGGTAGTAATTGCACAAACTAGTAAATATAAATAGAAAAGAAGAGAAGAAAAAGGAAAAATAAAAGAAAAGAGATTAGGTCTGAAATTGAGAGAGAGAATCGGGAAGAGAGGAAGAAAGAAGAAGAAGAAGAGAAAAGAGGGAAAGAGAAGAGGAAGAGAAAGGAAGAAGGAGAAATAAGTTGTTAAGGTAATGTGTGTGTTTTATTATGTATAAATGTGATTATTAGCTATGATTTTGCTTGTATTGATTGTTAGGGTTTGAGGATATTATTTGGGTTTGAAAGATGAATTAAGGAGATGTTAGGGTTTGAGTGTGTTGGGTAATAGTTTAATTAGTTTGATTGTAGATGATTTTGAAGTTTTGAGATGTTTGGTTTAAGAAAATATTGAGAAAAATGGTAAATAATGTTGATAAATTTCGAAAATCCCTTGCTGGAATTCTGGGCAGAGGTTGAAGATGATGAAATGTCATTTTGGTCCTTTTTGTGAAAATTACAGTTTGGTCCCCGAAATTTGAAAAATTACAGTTTGGTCCCTGGAATGAAATTCGAGATTCTGGACAGAATTGAGGATGAATTATGGATGAAATTTCAGTATAGTTGTGAATTTAAGAGGAGTTCAATTTAGTCCTTCAATTTGGTAAAATTACGATTTGGCCCTAAAAAAATGAGAAAAATTCAGAATGGTCCCTAGGTGAAATAATAGCATTTAAGATTGGTTTGATGGATAATTGAAGTTCATTTGATGGATTATTATCAATTTTATGAGTTAGGTATTTGGAATTAGATTTTGGAAGAAACCTTTGATTTAGGTTTTACGAAGAAATGGATAGTTGATTCAAAAACACATAGGATTATGATTTGAGCTCTTAGATATGTTATTAAAAGTATTTTACTTCTTTTGAGTCATTTCTTGAGTATATCTTCTTTTATATATTCAGATAATCCCGATCTTCTACCCGCGGGACATCAGTAAGATTTCGTCAACACTCTGCTGTTGAACCTTATTTGCTTTTGAGTCAGGTGAGTGGATAATATTTAATATGCATGAGAAATAGTATAAATATTTGAATTTGCTAGTATGAATTGGATTATGCTTTTTGATAATATATACCTTGATTATATTCTTGATACGATAAAGCATAATCATTTGTTGAATATCCGTTCTTGATATGAGCCTATATCTGTTTGTGAATTGATAGCTCCTCATTTGATTGATACCATGAGTTGAGCCTTGAGATATGGATATGTTTGATTGATTATGAGATATGCCTATGGTATGCTAGTCAGAATACCCATGCTAACAGGGTAGTGTTAGCCTTTGTGCACATCGTATCTGAAACCCTAGTTGGTCGGGGGAGTCACCAACCTGTGTGGACTGATCATCCCACAGTACGGAGCCTCATGCTCATTGCATTCTGATTTTCTGACGAGCTTTACCTATCACATGTTTGTTATGACCTATTTGAGAAATTTGTTGTAAGAACCTTGAGCCGATTTGATATTATACTTCTCTTTGCTATATTATCTCGTATGTGTATATTGGATATTATCTACTCACTGAGTTGTTGAACTCACTCCCTCATTATTCATTATTTTCAGGGTCGTAGCTTGCTAGCAGGTCATTTTTGTCCAACTCTTGGAACCTGCTATTTTGGTTGTATTTGATATTTTGTTTGTATGTCTAGTTAGTGCTCCACAATTGTAATTGTATATAAGCAACTCTTGTATTAAGAAAATCGAATTATGTTATAAAGTTTCCGTTTGTTATTTTTGCTGCGTTAAATTCTGAAGTTGAATGATGAGTTTGTGTGTAAGTTTGGGTTCGCATAGGTGTGGAACCTTGGAGGGGGACCATGCCTATGTGCCGGTCACGGATCCGGGACTCGGGTCGTGACAAAGATGGTATCAGAGCTAAAATTTATAAATGAGTAAAAGTAAAAGCGTATGTGACAAAAGATAAAAAGAAGGGTAGTAGTTACGACTTAGTATCAAAGCTTGTTATTCATGAAATATTAGTAAAGTTAGGATTCGTATTGTGGAGCATTAGGATTCGTTTTGTCTTGTCTGTTATCCTTGAAATTCTGAATTCTCGTCAAGCATATCTTCTTGATTCCTTATGTCTTCTATTGATATGCTTTCCGATAATTATTTAATAACTATTGTGTTATTGTTCTAGAATGACAAAAGTGTGCTATTCCTTATATGATATGTCGAGGAATAGACATATAGCTAATACTATTGGAGTACGTGATGATCAGAAAGATGTTTGTATTGTGTAGTTAAGAAATGCAAGGTATATTCCTTATAGGAGGGGTGATGTATTCACACTTGAATATATTCTTTTTGTTTGCACTTTTGAATCAAAAGTTTTGTTTGATACGGGTGCAACCCTTTTGTTTATGTCCTTATATATTGTCATGAGGTTAGATAGACAACTAACTCTGTTAGGATTTCTCATTTTTGTTTATATCTCCATGGATGGGAATTAATATTAGTGAAGTATGTGTATCAAAATTGTGAGATAGAAATTGGAGATAAGATCCTTATGGGAGACTTGAATGTTTTACATATGATTGATTTTGATGTGATTTTGGGAATTAATATTAGTGAAGTATGTGTATCAAATTTGTGAGATAGAAATTGGAGATAAAATCCTTATGGGAGACTTGAATGTTTTAGATATGATTGATTTTGATGTGATTTTGAGAATGGATTGGTTGTCAAAGCATAAGGCTTTAGTAAATTGTTGAGGTAAGGAGGTAGTATTTGAATTAGATGGAGAAACAAGGTTAGTGTTTCGAGGAGATAAGATTGTGTCTTCATCAATTATGTTGTTGACTATCACGAGGAAAATGGCACGAAAAAGGGTACAATGTTACCTAGCACACATAGTGGATGTAGATAAGGAAATTCCCCATTTGGACCAAGTTCCTATAGCTAAGGAGTTCATTGATGTATTTATTGATGAGTTACCTGGATTGCCTCCGTATAGGGAGATTGATTTTTCTATTGATTTGGTTTCCGGTACCGAACCAATATCAATGGCACCATATAGAATGACACCAGCAGAATTGAGAGAGCTAAAAGAACAATTGCAGGATTTATTAGATAAGAAGTTCGTTCGGCCAAGTGTGTCTCCTTGGGGAGCCCTAGTGCTGTTTGTGAAGAAGAAAGATGGGTCATTGAGGTTATGTATAGATTATAGAGAACTAAATCGAGTGACAATTCGAAATAGATACCCACTCCCTCGAATAGATGACTTGTTTGATCAGTTGCAGGGAGCTCAATTCTTTTCTAAGATTGATCTTCGATCTGGGTATCATCAGTTGAGGATAAGGAAGGAAGACATTCCAAAAACCGCCTTTAGAACTCGGTATGGTCACTACGAGTTCTTGGTGATGTCTTTTGGATTAACGAATGCGCCAGCAGCTTTTATGGACTTGATGAACAGAGTGTTTAAACAGTTTATTGATCAATTTGTGATAGTTTTTATTGATGATATTTTGATTTATTCAAAGTCTAGAGAGGAGCATGAGCAACACTTGAGGATTGTGCTTCAAACTCTGCGGGATCATCAACTGTATGGTAAATTCTCAAAAAGTGAGTTCTGGCTGGAGAGGGTAGCATTTCTTGGACATGTAGTGTCAAGAAATGGGATTGAGGTTGATCCTCAAAAGATTGAAGCAGTAAAGCAATGGCTTAGGCCTACTTCAGCAACAGAAATTAGAAGTTTCTTGGGTTTGGCTGGATACTATAGGAGGTTTGTGGAGAACTTTTCTCGGATTTCTGCACCATTGACTAAGTTAACACAGAAAAATGTTAAGTTTCAGTGGTCTGAAGCTTGTGAGAAAAGCTTCTTGGAATTAAAGCAGAGATTGACTACAGCTCCTGTTCTAGCAGTACCATCGGGTTCTGGTGGTTACACAGTTTATTGTGATGCCTCGAGAGTAGGGTTAGGATGTGTTTTAATGCAAAATGGCAAGGTTATTGCTTATGCTTCGCGGCAGCTGAAGAAGCATGAACAAAACTACCCTACACATGATTTAGAGATGGCCGCGGTAGTTTTTGCTTTGAAGATTTGGAGGCATTACCTATATGGAGAAACTTGCGAAATCTTTACGGATCATAAAAGTTTGAAGTACATCTTTCAGCAGAGAGATCTGAATATGAGGCAAAGGAGATGGATGGAACTGTTGAAAGATTATGATTGTACTATACAGTATCACCCAGGCAAGGCAAATGTAGTTGCCGATGCTTTGAGTAGGAAATCATCAGGGAGCCTAGCTCATATTCAAGAGGTACGAAGGCCTTTGATTAAGGAGTTGCATGGATTAGTGGATGAAGGAGTTAAATTTAACCTTAGCAAAGGTAGAGCAATGATTGCTCTCTTTCAGGTTAAGTCAGACTTGTTTGAGAGGATAAAAGCAGCTTAGAAAGAAGATGATTCACTACTCAGGATTAGAAGTGAGGTTGAACAGGGTAAAACTGCAGGTTTTGTGATGATGATGTGTTGAGATTTGGGGATAGACTTTGTGTACCTGATGTTGATGATCTGAAGAGAGAACTGATGACAGAGGCACATCAGACAGTCTATACAGTGCATCCGGGTTCCACCAAGATGTATAAAGATCTTAAGGTGTGCTATTGGTGGAATAGGATGAAGGCTGATATAGCAGACTTTGTTTCTAGGTGTTTGACCTGTCAAAGGGTAAAAGGTGAACATCAAAGACCTCCTGGATTGTTGCAACCACTGTTGATACCAGAATGGAAGTGGGAAAGGATCACAATGGACTTTGTGACTGGGTTGCCTAGGAGTCAGGAGGGTTATGATTCGATATGGGTGATTGTTGATAGATTGACAAAATCAGCCCATTTCCTACCAGTTAAGATTACTTATGGGTATGCAAAGTTGGCAGAATTGTTTATTAGCGAGATTGTACGATTGCATGGAGTGCCAATCTCGATAATTTCAGATAGAGGTCCACAATTCACATCGCGATTTTGGGTGAAGTTTCAGGAAGCGATGGGTACTAAAGTGCAGTTGAGCACAACTTTTCACCCTCAGACTGATGGTCAGTCTGAAAGGACTATTCAGATATTGGAGGATATGTTGAGAGCCTGTGTTATGGATTTTGGGGTTGGTTGGAGTAAGTTTCTATCATTAGTGGAATTTGCTTACAACAATAGTTATCAGGCTAGCATAGAGATGGCACCTTATGAGGCTTTGTACGGACGAAAATGTAGATCACCAGTTTGTTGGTTTGAGGTTGGTGAGAAAAGGCTAATGGGACCTGAGTTGATTCAAATTACCTCAGAGAAGATAGAGGTGATCAGAAAGAGGCTTCAGACAGCTCAAAGTAGGCAGAAAAGTTACGCGGATAAAAGGAGGCGTGACTTAGAGTTTTCAGTGGGTGACTGTGTGTTCTTAAAGGTCTCACCGACCAAGGGAGTATTCAGGTTTGGAAAGAAAGGCAAGCTAAGTCCTCGATTTATTGGGCCGTATGAGATTTTGGAGAGAATTGGAGCAGTTGCTTATAGGTTGGCCTTACCGCCAAATTTGTCGGCCATACATCCAGTATTTCATGTTTCTATGCTACGGAAGTATATGCCGGATCCATCTCATGTGTTAGAAGTGCATCCAGTTGAGTTAAGAGATGATGTGACTTATGAGGTGCAACCAGAAACTATAGTGGACCGACAAGTGAGAAAGCTAAGGTCGAAGAATATAGCTTCGGTGAAGGTGAAGTGGAAAGGTCATTCAATTGAAGAAGCGACATGGGAACTTGAGGAAAAGATGCGTGAGGAATATCCTCATCTTTTTGATAATCTCGGTACGTATTTAAACATTTATTTAGTTTCGAGGACGAAACTTTTATAAGGTGGGGAGATTGTAGTGTTTTGAATTTTTTTTATAAGGAGAATACAAGAATGCCCTTAGTGGCTTAGAATTAGGTTAAGGGTAGGGTAGTAATTGCACAAACTAGTAAATATAAATAGAAAAGAAGAGAAGAAAAAGGAAAAATAAAAGAAAAGAGATTAGGTCTGAAATTGAGAGAGAGAATCGGGAAGAGAGGAAGAAAGAAGAAGAAGAAGAGAAAAGAGGGAAAGAGAAGAGGAAGAGAAAGGAAGAAGGAGAAATAAGTTGTTAAGGTAATGTGTGTGTTTTATTATGTATAAATGTGATTATTAGCTATGATTTTGCTTGTATTGATTGTTAGGGTTTGAGGATATTATTTGGGTTTGAAAGATGAATTAAGGAGATGTTAGGGTTTGAGTGTGTTGGGTAATAGTTTAATTAGTTTGATTGTAGATGATTTTGAAGTTTTGAGATGTTTGGTTTAAGAAAATATTGAGAAAAATGGTAAATAATGTTGATAAATTTCGAAAATCCCTTGCTGGAATTCTGGGCAGAGGTTGAAGATGATGAAATGTCATTTTGGTCCTTTTTGTGAAAATTACAGTTTGGTCCCCGAAATTTGAAAAATTACAGTTTGGTCCCTGGAATGAAATTCGAGATTCTGGACAGAATTGAGGATGAATTATGGATGAAATTTCAGTATAGTTGTGAATTTAAGAGGAGTTCAATTTAGTCCTTCAATTTGGTAAAATTACGATTTGGCCCTAAAAAAATGAGAAAAATTCAGAATGGTCCCTAGGTGAAATAATAGCATTTAAGATTGGTTTGATGGATAATTGAAGTTCATTTGATGGATTATTATCAATTTTATGAGTTAGGTATTTGGAATTAGATTTTGGAAGAAACCTTTGATTTAGGTTTTACGAAGAAATGGATAGTTGATTCAAAAACACATAGGATTATGATTTGAGCTCTTAGATATGTTATTAAAAGTATTTTACTTCTTTTGAGTCATTTCTTGAGTATATCTTCTTTTATATATTCAGATAATCCCGATCTTCTACCCGCGGGACATCAGTAAGATTTCGTCAACACTCTGCTGTTGAACCTTATTTGCTTTTGAGTCAGGTGAGTGGATAATATTTAATATGCATGAGAAATAGTATAAATATTTGAATTTGCTAGTATGAATTGGATTATGCTTTTTGATAATATATACCTTGATTATATTCTTGATACGATAAAGCATAATCATTTGTTGAATATCCGTTCTTGATATGAGCCTATATCTGTTTGTGAATTGATAGCTCCTCATTTGATTGATACCATGAGTTGAGCCTTGAGATATGGATATGTTTGATTGATTATGAGATATGCCTATGGTATGCTAGTCAGAATACCCATGCTAACAGGGTAGTGTTAGCCTTTGTGCACATCGTATCTGAAACCCTAGTTGGTCGGGGGAGTCACCAACCTGTGTGGACTGATCATCCCACAGTACGGAGCCTCATGCTCATTGCATTCTGATTTTCTGACGAGCTTTACCTATCACATGTTTGTTATGACCTATTTGAGAAATTTGTTGTAAGAACCTTGAGCCGATTTGATATTATACTTCTCTTTGCTATATTATCTCGTATGTGTATATTGGATATTATCTACTCACTGAGTTGTTGAACTCACTCCCTCATTATTCATTATTTTCAGGGTCGTAGCTTGCTAGCAGGTCATTTTTGTCCAACTCTTGGAACCTGCTATTTTGGTTGTATTTGATATTTTGTTTGTATGTCTAGTTAGTGCTCCACAATTGTAATTGTATATAAGCAACTCTTGTATTAAGAAAATCGAATTATGTTATAAAGTTTCCGTTTGTTATTTTTGCTGCGTTAAATTCTGAAGTTGAATGATGAGTTTGTGTGTAAGTTTGGGTTCGCATAGGTGTGGAACCTTGGAGGGGGACCATGCCTATGTGCCGGTCACGGATCCGGGACTCGGGTCGTGACAAATAAACCCTTGTGTCATCTGATCATAAATATCAAAATGACGTGCTGAGAGAAAGTATAGATTCTAACTTCCATTCACTGGAACAAATCAACCTTGTCATTTCCTAAGTTAAAGATTGTATTTTCAAAATGTCCCATTGGATGCTCATCCTTTCTTGAATTTATGGTCACGAGTACTAGTCATCTATGCTTTTATTCGTGTACTTCTGATAATTGTATTATCTTGAACCTCAAGGCCATTGCTGGAGAAGCTGGAGTGCCTTTTTTCTATAGAGCAGGATCTGAATTTGAGGAAATGTGAGTCATCTTTTACCTTATATAGATTTCCTTGTTTACTTGTAATAATAAAAAAGAGAATTTGCTTAGTATCTTATACCAATGCTGTTTTTTCTTTGGGAAAACAATGCGACTAAGTTCTTTTTATGCTCCAATTATAAATGGTAATTTTTTTAAGTGGAAGAACAAATTTGCTTTTTTACTGCTAATTAATTTCTGGCAGAAGTGTAGAATATGATAACTATCTTACTTGGCAGCAAGAATTAAGAAAAGATGCAGTAGGGCGCTTGTGAAATGTCCCTGCCATGTTCACCAATTGCTGTCTGTTGAGTGACACTCTATGATGTTTGAGTACTTGATGCATGTCTAGAAACAGCTAGAGATAAGATGGTTCTTTCACTTGGTTGTGTTTGGTAGCAACAAGTGAAGTGTTGAAGAAATTGCTGGTGGAAAGAATGTGAAAGAAGTGATTTGGCTTGTATTTATGAGAAAAGTTGCAGCTTCAACATGTTAAGATGCAGAAGAAGTTGCTGGTGGTAGACGATAAGGAGACGATGATCTGGCCATGTATTTATGAGGAAAGGCTTCAGGGAAGCTGCAGAATCTGCTTTCTAATGCATAAAAATGAGCGATGATATTGGGTTAAACTACCACACCATCATGATCCTTTGATTCTCCTGGAGCACCTAATGGCTCCAAAGTGGCCTCAGCATTCTGGCAACATTTTAAATTGAACAATTGTATCAAGTATGGATGGTTTCTTGAACAGGAAGGCTGCTGGATTGTGGCAAAGATTGTTTGCATTTGTTAATGTTTTTTTCCATGATCTGGAGGAGGGTATAACAATTTTTGTTGGTCTTTTGTGGTTTTGAGAAGGTAGATAGATTATAAGATTTTAGGAAATGTGTTGTTACTGCAATATCTTGGTGCATCTGGATGGAGATGGGTGCAAGGTTTTTTAATAATCTTCATATTGAAGCAGTTGTTGGGGCATTGGATATTCTTTTTGGCACCTCTCTAGTGGATATACAAGGGAGTTGGAGTGCTTTGTTTCTTTGAACTAGATTGTTGTTTCTTTTCATGTTTTGGTAGGATGTCTAATTCTCCTATTTTTGCTATTGAAAGTTTGAAACTCCATCTTCTAAAAAGATTAAGCTTGTTTTTAGGAGTAGTCCCATCCCTCAGCGCTCTCATATTAAAAATAAAAAAAAAGATTTTCATCTTACTTTTTGTACTGCAGGTTTGTTGGAGTTGGTGCTCGGCGTGTAAGATCCTTATTTCAAGCAGCTAAGAAAAAGGTTTGCTGTTCTGTGATGTTCTTTGGTAGTTTTAAAATTTAAAATCATCTTGGCAACCATATGTAGGACTTCACTTCTGGCTGAACAAATAAACACTTCTGCACATGACATTGTATTATGTTTCTTTTATGTATTCATGATTTCCTAGACATACAAAATGGATCGTTGACAGGCATAGACAAGTCTGAGGACATTTTCTTGAAATAAAGGAGTTTTTGTTATGATATTGGAGATCTGTGCACAAAGAATGTGTTGAAAAAATGGTGTTATCCTTTCCTTGTCTGCTTGGCAGCCAACTTTGAATAGTCTGGTTGGAGTTTTTTCTCTCAATAATTTAAATATTCTTGTTCAGCATACTGATTTAGCCATTCTGCTTTGGTTTAATGAAATTTATAGCTAGCTGTATAATGCTAAAAAAAGAAAAGAAAAAAAGAAGTGTATAATTCAATAATAATATGTTAGTTCTAATACAATAATCTATACCTTGACTTTAATTACATCCATGATTGAAACTTTGTGAAATCTGAGCTGTATGGTGATGCCTTCATACTGTTCTTTTCCTTTTCATTGAATGATTAACGCCCGTTTTTCATTTTGTAGGCTCCATGTATCATTTTTATTGATGAAATTGATGCTGTTGGGTCAACAAGGAAACAATGGGAAGGCCATACAAAGAAGACATTGCATCAACTACTTGTTGAAATGGATGGTTTCGAACAAAATGAGGTATCAATAGATGAGCTTGTGATATAACGCGTCAGTTCACTGCCATCTTTCTAACCTTGTTTAGATTCCCCCTGCAGGGAATAATATTGATGGCTGCAACAAACTTGCCAGATATTCTTGATCCAGCTTTGACTAGGCCTGGTAGATTCGACCGGCATGTATGTTATATTATTTTCTATTATTCCTTTGAGCTTTTGAAAGTTAAAACAATATTGTGTTTTAAGGTGAATATGTTTTACTAAATCATCAAACTCGTTGTTCTGCTTGTAAATTCTCCTTTCTAGGTTATAGGATTTAAGGATGAGTGTCCATAAATGGTTTCACTCAATAAATACATGAATGATTGGACAAACCCAGAGTTTCTGTCTATGTGTTTATATGTCATCTATTAAGATCCTTGGTGATATGACTGACAAGAACTCTTTTTAGATTGTTGTTCCAAATCCTGACGTTAAAGGTCGACAAGAGATTTTGGAGCTCTACCTGGAAGATAAGCCTATGGCTGATGATGTAGATGTTAAAACAATTGCTCGTGGCACACCAGGCTTCAATGGAGCTGGTGGTTCATTTGATTGAAGCTTCATATTTTGTTTTCTGGCGGAAGTTTATTCAATTTTACCAACAAACTTTTCCATTGCTTCTCATTTTGCAATCAGATCTCGCAAACTTAGTGAACATTGCTGCTATTAAAGCTGCTGTAGAAGGTGCTGAGAAGTTAACTGCTGCGCAATTGGAGTTTGCAAAAGATAGGATACTTATGGGTACTGAGCGGAAAACAATGTTTATTTCAGAAGAGTCAAAGAAGGTATGTATAAATCAATCAATAAGCAATCTCTAGAGTGATAGGTTTGGTTGATCTCCATGCATGGTTGATATTTTGCTACATATTCTTGGAACTCAATTTTTTAGTGCTTAATCTCTTTCTACTTCCATTTTAAGTTGGCACAGACTTGGGGAGGGAGTTTATTATTAATTTATTATCATCTATAGCTAGCAAACGAGACCTTTGCTTGCCCTGCATAAAGTCTTCAGTAGGTCAACTTCCTTGGAAACATCTAGTGAGATTCATTACTGTTAATTGCTATGCTATTACACTTGTTTCCAGTTGACAGCATATCATGAGAGTGGCCATGCTATTGTAGCTTTCAATACCGAGGGTGCACACCCGATTCACAAGGCAACTATAATGCCACGAGGATCTGCTTTAGGAATGGTCACCCAGCTTCCTTCAAGCGATGAGACATCAATTAGCAAAAAGCAGTTATTAGCTCGGCTTGATGTTTGTATGGGAGGGAGAGTTGCGGAAGAGCTCATATTTGGTGAGGACCATGTCACTACTGGAGCAAGTAGTGATCTTCACACAGCTACAGAGCTTGCACAATATATGGTATGAGCTAAAGTTGCATTTCCTTTGATTTATCGAGCTCCCAAACCACAATGAGTAAAATGGTTGCATCTAAGTTGGTTTCAATCATTTGGCACAAAATGCATTTTAATGTTATCTTCATCTTTCCAAGGTATCAAATTGTGGGATGAGCGATGCAATTGGACCAATGCATATTAATGAAAGACCAAGTTCAGAATTACAGTCACGTGTTGATGCTGAAGTATGTTTCTGAATGTCTGGTCTTGTTTATGGATTATTTTTGTGTGAATTTCAGAATGATTGTGGTTTGTTTGGTCCTTTCTGTAGGTCATGAAACTCCTAAGAGAAGCATATGATCGTGTGAAAGCCTTGCTAAAGAAGGTTTGTTCATATGATTCAGTATTGTTTATGAGGACACATCCACTACTATCCGGCATTACTTTTTGTTGTTTTTTTCCCTCGGTAAAATGCACACAGGACATGAAACACGCCTAATATTCTCTGTCCAGTGCCTTTACTCAGAATTGTTTTGGAAAGTGTTCCTTTTGATCTTATGCACCCTCACTACACAAGATTCGTTGCTGATAGTTAATTATCTAGTTTGCTAGAATTAGACCCTTGCAAGCTTAAGTGCTTAACTAATTTTGATGATTTTGAAGAAATAGCTTTTCTGTGCCTTTAGTGCTTGAATAGACACTAGTAACTTCTTGAATTTCTGCATAGCAATTTCTAGCAGTCACTGACATTTTTGTTTTGATAATTTGCAGCACGAGAAGGCATTACATGTACTAGCAAATGCTCTTTTAGAGTATGAAACACTTAGTGCAGAAGAAATGAAGCGCATTCTTCTTCCCTACCGGGAAGGACGGCAACCGGAGCAACAAGAAGGAGTGCAGGAAGAAGGGGAGCTTGTATTGGCATAAGAATCATGTAATCTAATCGGCCATGGGGGAGATTCTGTACAGTATATTTAAAGCAGTACAGGTGATTATTTATACATTCCCTCTACAATGCGTGTACATGTATTATTTGAACGTATACCCCAACTGGGGGTATAATTTTGAGCCTACAATATTTGATGTTATAGGCAGGGCAGGGCAGGGCAGGCATTATGGTATTCCTTTGAACTTCATCTTTAGTGCTCCACCCCTTCACCATTTAGTGCGAGTGAAATGAATTTAAAAAATGGATTTATTTTCAAAAAAATGAAGCTTATGGAACTATCCATATCCAATTCATCCTTCAAAATTCCAATTCTCAACTATTATAATGTTAAAAGATAAAATTAATTTTAAAAAAGAATATAAAAGACCATGTAAATACGGGTTACTCTTTGAAACTTATGACCTTTGTCATGAGACTGAGATTACTATATAGAATGCAAGCTCGAAAAAAGAACGAAGTAAAATCCCCAATCAACTAAGTGATGGTGGATGCAATTGAAAACAAATCAACACAATACAAAACAATTACCAATCAAAATAATAAGAACCAAGTTTGTCATAAAAACAAAACAAAATCAAATATTGAGGGTGAAATTGAAAAAAAAATCAATTAAGAAAAGGATCCAAAACAAAATAAATAACAATAAACAAAATATGGATCAAATTTGATATAAAAGTTAAATTAAATCAAATGCTTGGGGTTGGAATTGAAAAAAAAACAATTAAACAAAGATTCCAAAGAAAACAAATTACAGTAAAACTGAATTGAAATCAAATGTCAAAGATAAAATCAAGGGAAAAAAAGATTAAAAAAATGATAGAGCACCTTTTTTATTTATTGAAACTTATGTCCTTGCACAAGCATATCTGGAGAAATTTCAGGTTTAGTTTCTTGAGAATTGGCATCATTAGCTTGAACACCAACACGCCCACGTACAAACAAATCTTGGTTCTCGAGCTTATTAAAACCAAAAATCTCAGACTCTGGAAAACTCATCAATTGATGAGGCGTAGGCCCTTGTACTAAACCTCGATGACCTCGAGCCTGTTCTCTTACAGAGGAACTAGAACCTAAACACAAGGGTTGACCAGAGGGCGAGAAATCAATGGGATTGACAGAGCAATAAACAAGGTCACCAAACGAGAGGGTTTCCTTTAGTTGCTGTAAAGTACACGAAGTGGGCACTTCTATTTTCAAAGTTTCTTTAAACTGCACAGATCTCAATCTCAGTTTCATGGCTAAAACTGGTTAATCAATACAGAATAATTCAGAGATGAACTACCAAAAGCTAAAGACGAAACACAACAATCCTAAATGACAGGAAAACTCTCAAAATATGAGAAAAAGACACTGATTTTCTCTAACCTAACCTAGTAGTAAAACGTTATTCGTTGCAGAAGACGAAAAAACAACAGGATCAAGATTTTGGGTCATCATCAGTTTCAATTACCTTGCCGTCTCTTGGAACCAAACAAGGAATTCCTTCTTTTATAGGAAAAGAGACTGCAATCGAATCACTGACGAGCGAAGTTGTTTCTTTGCAATACCTCAAGGGTTGTTTGGAGACTGGGCAGACAAGAATTTCAGAGAGTGTTTTGCTGATTCCTTCTCCTGCTAGTTTTAACAAGGGTTTGCTGCTTAGCCTCATCCTTTTCGATCTAGCAAACCAAATCTCCAGATCTTCTCTCTGATTTGTGTTGATTTAGTTAAATTAAGATTCGCCCACGAACACCGATGAATTTCCCTTCGAAAACCAAGAAGAAATCGCAAGCTCTCCCTCCCTCTTAAAACTACTCGGCCTGAATAATGCATATATTTTCTTCATTCTATCGATTATTATTTTAGCCTTTATATTAAAATAAAGTATTCCGTTTTTTTCAAGAGTTGAAGCAATAACTTTTCATACAATAAATAAATATTAAAAATAATTTTTAAAATATATATAATTTCAATATATTTCTAAATAAAAAATAATTTTAAAATAGCAGAACCACAATCTCAAATATTCCATTAACATACACATCATCCAAAAGTGGAGGGGTCGCCACCTTGGAAGCTAGTTTAGATCACTGAACAAAGCTGCACGAGCAGTTCAAAGCTGAAGGACACTATTTACATGCCAACTTTATTTTTTTTAATAATTTACATGCTCGTGAAATGACCATCTCGTCTTTGATATAACATGAGAATCACAAGAACACCATTGCATGTTAGCTCCTTGTGTTTTTTATTACCAATGTTAAATAAGTAATTTCATTGAATATAAAAAAAAAGTAAAAGACAAATTTACCCCAGCTAATTAACAATGACCACCGGGCTCCATGGAAATGGCAGTCATACCCTCACTATTCGAGCCGTCGATTTTGGAATGAGAGGCTAAAATGGCAGCTAATTTATATTACTTTTTAACGTATACTCGCACATAAAAATTCTTTGGTTTTAAAACTTGTATATAAATTTAAATTATTTATGCTTGATTTTTATTAAATAAAATAAAAATAGTGAAATTTGAACTCGTGACTGCTGAGTCAATAAGATTTTGATACCGTGTTAAGAAAAAAAAAATTTATTCGAGGAAATCTCACCTTTTAGAAAGCGTACTTTGTGAGCCCAGGTCAGCTGCTAAAACTCTGATTGTTCCAGTCTCTTATAAAATATGCACGTCTTAACTCAAATTCAAGACCTGCTGTGCAGATTTCAAGTTTTTTATCATCAAGTCACGCTCCTTGAAAACCATATTAAAAAACTATCACACCTAAAAGCTTAAATTCTTAAATAAAACATCAAAATGTAATTTATATTATTTATAAGGATTCATATTTCCAAACTTCTATTGCATTATGCACCCAAACACAAGGTAAAAACCATAACACAAAAGCCAACTCCTTAAAGCATAAATTTATACAACCATGAAGTATGCCACCGCGACCACAACCCTTCGACGTCACAGGAAGAAAACCTCATCATTCTTTTTCCCTTTTCATTCACAAGCATGAGAGAAACTTGTACGAGTGTGGTTCTCTGGCTGCTGAAGATGTCCAGAATTTAATTTTAAAAGGAAGAGAGACAACATAACAATTACAAGGAAAAAGAGCTCAATACTGTCTGAAAATGGAAGAAAGTACTGCTGCTGCCAGTCGGCCTCTTGAGCCTCCTATATACAAAAGCCCCGGTGGCTTCATCCTCCACAGCTGTAGCCTCCGCCACATTTCTGGTCCGGGATTTGTTTTTACATACAATCAATGGGCTCGGTTCGGTCCTGCACGGCAAGGTGCTCTGAGACATCGGCTAGGGATTTGAGGTTGCACTTGATTAAAGCTTCAACAAAGTAGCATGTCTCATCCTTCGTGTTCCCATCAGGCACATCCACCACAAAAGACTCAATCACCAGAGTCCCTGGCCGTCCATCAATGATCTCTGGATGGAGGGAAATGACTGAAGAATAGTTCTGGGGCAAAGTAGAAAGTAAAACAAGGTTAGGCTCGTCTGGGTTGATAAGAAAAGAAATGAGAGAGCTTAGAAATCAAGAGTCAAGCAAGAGAAGCTCCAATCTTTCAGTTCATGTCAACCACAGAGACAAAATTTCAATAACATGATCTTCTTGCAAGTTTTCCTGCAAACTCATGATATGTTCTTGGGCATTGCAGATCACAAGGCAGAATGTGCACGAGATTTGCAGTTTTCAGGAAGCTAACACAAATTCACAGGAAAAAATAGAGATCAGGGAAGATATCAAGAAAATAGAAATGAAAGAACAGATTCCATTGTTGGAAATTATCATTTTAGCCCCTCATGACACACTCATGTTCTTGTTTATTCAAACTCATGATCATGGAGATAGATCATGGGGATAGATCATGGGGATCAATTGTTTAATTTTCTCCTAGCTAATAAATTAATGAGAGGGATCTCTGATCTACCTATAAATAATAGTATGTATACTCCATCTACAGCTACTAGGAGGTATAAATCAGAAGGTTTCTCTCGTAAAAAATTTCTTTTATTTTGAAGTTGTGTTGATGTTGCTACATTGAAAAAAGTTGTATTAAGAATTCATTTTCGGAACTTGAGCAAATATGACTGGAGTTATTTATATAAATTTAACATTCTAATTATATAAAGTATGTATAACATCCATACCTTAAGTCTGTGATCCCCACCAACTATCCTGATGCTGAGGATATGCTCGTCATCATCGAGAAGTTCCAGTCTTTCAGTGCTTGTGGTGGCAGGAAGCCCTGACCGGACATCTACTTCTCTAAGACTCCCAATCTCAAGATTTCCCAGCACGACACACCTGCTGATGAAAGGCTTGTACTTCTGTGGCTGATCGAATCTTCTCACCAATGACCACACCTGTTGGAAATCAAAAAAATATTTCAGAAATGATTGTGAAAACCAAAAAACAAGTGAAAGAAATTCGTCACCAATCAAATTCCAAAGAGAATAGAATCCAAGACACTGTTGAAGGACAAATCGTTTCCCCAGATTTACTCAGTAGTGACTCCCCTTTAAACCTGCATATTCTTTTCAAAAAGGATTCTCTAATTCAAACCATCCAGCTGGCTGGTAAGAACAGTGCATGAAAAAGACATCCATGGCGCTTCCCAAGTTATTCGTCCCCCAAAAAAAACTAAAAGAATAGCTGCAATTAGTCTATTATAGTGGACCACCTGGTTACGTTTATTTCAAACTTGAACACTTTTTTTCTATTGAACAAAACTCAAACTTTTGGTCATGCAGTTTCAAGATTTTTCAAGAGTCCAAACAGTACAGTTTAGAAAAGAATGGCAAAAGTCATAGCTCTCTACCGAACTAAGTGTTTTTTTAATTGTTTTTAAAAAAAAAATTATATAAATATATAAAATGATATTTTTTTAATTTTTAAAAAAATTATAAAAAAAAAAACGCTTGTTAAGTAGTTTCCATACACGCTTAAAAGAAAAGGAAACTTAGATAATGTTGTACGTTATTATACTGTTTATTTTTTAAAATATTTTTTAGTTATAAATATATTAAAATAATATATTTTTTTATTCTTTAGATATATTTTTATATAAACATGTAAAAACAATTCAAAACCACTAAAATTAAAAATTTTAATTTCAAATAAATAAAAAATATCAAAATAACAGTTTTACTGTAAAAACAAACGTTAGACATGTTTAGAAATGTAGTTAAAATTATTTTTCAAAAAACAAATTCAAAAATACATAGAAAAAATATTTTTATCTTAGTACATTAAAATAATTTAAAAACATCAAAACAAATTAATTTAAAATAATAAAAAAAAATCAAAAGTGATTTTAAAACCGAGCACTGAAAAACAAACACTACCTGGAACAGAAAAAACAACTGAATTGATTCAAGAAATGAGTGTTTCAATTAATGAACAACTCATTTCACTCTTTTTCAGACGAAAAGATGTTACATTGAACTGTAAAAATTACATTCACGCATCCAAAAGAATGAATACGTATGTCTCTCCTCTTTTCCTGACTTTTCTCAGCATCCAAACAGAGGTTCGTTAATCAAACACACCAAAATGAGCAAAACAACTCCATGGTCCATACACAACCATCTAAAATAGAAAAAGAAACATAAAACATAGATCAGGACCGATCAAAAAAATTCAAAATTGCAGAAGCTTCCCATACAAAACACACTTGAAATAAAACCATTGACCAGCATACAGAAAACCCAGAAACCAAAATCCAAAAAGGAAACACCCACATACATATCAATACATACAGCACAAATACAAAAAAATAGAGTAATTAAAGGGGGGGAAAGTTGGAAAATTTACAAGTTGAACTGGAGCTTTGATGTGCTTAACAAGAGAAGAACTACACTGATGGTCAGCAAGATCATTACGTGTATGATGCCTTCTTATATATTCACTCTCAACACATCCTGTCCCTCCTCTTCCATTACAATTTCCATTCATTTTCTCTCGTTAATTTTCCTTGAAAACAAACACACCCTTTCTTTCTCTCTTCCTCTACTAACCATCAAAGATATCAGTAGAGTAAAAACAACCCGCTTTGTATCTCTGCAAGGATGATTTTTCTCTGTCGCCGGAAGTCTTCTCTGGTCAATGGACGGTGAGAACTGTGACAAAGTTTATGGCGGGGTGTGTGTGAGGAAATAACCTCAAGCCTCTCTATATAATTATCATCAGCTGAAGTTGAAGTATTAAAAGGCTCGGTAAACGACAAATTGAAAATATCGTGCTGTTATCTGTTGACGGAATTGCCCTTGACTAAAATAAGAAATAGTTCTTCATAGATTGTTTACTAAAAAAAGACAAAACAGATCTCAAATCATTAGTAAAATGTACGTCAAATTATTGTTTTATAAATCAATTCTTTGAGTTATTATGTGTGTAAATTTAATGATATAATTTTATTAGCATACTGTATATTAATAATGCAACCAACTTTCATATATAGTAACTATCTGGGAATGCAGTAAATTATTTTTAAAAACATTTTTTATTCAGAAATGAATCAAAATAATATTTTTCAAATTTTTAATATAAACATATAAAAATAATCTAAAAAATCTATAAAAAAAATTTAGAACAAAAAAAAGTTATTTTTTTTAAAATCACTTTTGAAACGCAGTGTCAAACATGACATATTTATCAGTTAAATCAAATGAAATTATTCTTTAAATCAATTTCAATAGCCTTATTTTTATCTTTAATAAAATTGGGATAGTGAAATTAATCGTATCATAATTGTGAGGATATTGAGAAAAAAAATGTAGAAAATATTATTTTATTGGTACAAATAACATTGGATTGATGAACCAATCAAGAATTTTCTGTGTCATTTTAGAGAAAAATGTGTTGTTTGGGGTTAATAAAAGCTGTCCATTTTATGGGAACATAAGGTTATGGCATCATTTAACAAGAGTATGATCCACATTATTTATTGGTTTCACGTTTGGGAGCTATGAAGTGTTGATATTTTCAATGCTAATTATTAGTGTGGAGGGTAAATGATTTTGCTCCCTCGACATAAGGGTCTGTTTGGGAGAGCTGTTGCGGTAGCTTTTCAAAGTACTTTTCGTGCTGAAATACATTAAAATGATGTTTTTTTATTTTTTAAAAATTATTTTTGACATCAGCACATCAAAATGATCTAAAAATACCAAAACATATTCATTTAAAATGAAAAAAAAAAAAACTTTTGAATTTTTTGAAAACAGCGTTTGAAACGCCGTCCCAAACTGGCACAAAATCTTGACCACTCCTTGGATGGTGGAAGCTGGAGGTAAAGATATATATTTTTTATACTTTTTCAATTATCATTTTGGATTTTTCTAAAAATTTAATTACAAAAGCTATATTAAATTAATAATGTTGTAGTTTTTTTATCATTTTGTAAGTAGGCATTTTTTTTAATTTAATAATCTTTATTTATCTAATGTATTTAATATTGTGGTGTAAAAATATTCTTTTTGTTTGGAAATATATTAAAATATTTTCTTATATTAATAAGTTGAAATAAAAAGACTCTAAAAGATCATTAAGTTAATACTTATACGAATAAAATGTACTTTTAAAACATAAAAAAAATTAGAAGCTATTGTAATAGAAAACAGTCATTAAATATTCATGCAAAGGACAAAATTGGCAAGTCAATAAATTAACAGCTACTTAAATAACATTAGTACTAATTAAATTGATTAACAACAAATTTTAGTTAAATAGAGCCATCACGTGAGTGGATTCAAGAAAGAAAATAAAAGGGGGACAAAAATAATATAAAATTATAATAATTGATTAAACCACCCGCCCGTTGTTTTATACTTTGCTCAACAGCACATTTCTCGAACATTCGCTTAATTTATTCCAAAAATAACAGTAAACTAGAAGTTACGTCTCCAAGCTAGTGAAAGCGCGTGCACAACAGTCTCGTATCTATGAAAATATATTTTATCCTAATGTACAATATCTATAATATTTACGGTTAATTATTCCTGACTAAATTTAACCAATTTTATAAACGAGGTGGTAAAAACAATATTAAGAAAAAACATGTTTTAATGGAGAACAATTAAGAATTCAAGATATTTTGATTTAATTTTGGATGAATTCTTCAATTCATAAGGTATAGAATAAAAATGGTATGGAATACATAAATGGTGGTCATTTTAAAATAAAAATGGAATTTATTGAAAAATATAATAAAATTTGTTGAAGAAGCTCGTTTCTCTCATAATAAAAATAAATAAAATCTAATAATAATAATAATCCAAGTGATAATAAATGCTTACTTCATCTTTTAATCAATCAATTGAGACTTTGATTTTTTATTATAAAAAAAACAGAAAAGGCTTGTTTTTCTCATTGAATCAAAAGTTTATTGCATGCGATAGATATTAAAGAAGTTTTTTAAGAAGTTGTGTAGTTGAATTTGTTTTTAAAAGTATTTTTTATTTAAAAATATATTTAAATACTTTTTTATTTTTAAAAAAATTATTTTTGACATCAATATATCAAAATAATCTAAAAAAACTGAAAAAATTAATTTAAGGTAAAAAACTACATAAAAAATTCAAAAATATTTTGAAATGCAGTGTCAAACAGACATTAAATTATGAAGTGACTTTAATTGGTTTATACTAGTTTAAAATACCATTTCTTCATTTGTTTTCCATTTCTATGTTAGATTTTGATTGCCCATCTAAATTACAACTGAAAAACATAGGGAAAAAAAAATGAAAAACTCATTTTAGCAAAAAAAAAAAATTAATCTAGGATACTTGTACATGAACTTTCGTATGTTAAGATTAATTATATTGCCACAAAAAAATAGTCAGTGTAGCTGATTTTCAAAATAATTAAAATAAATGGTTAAAAAGATTATTTATAATGGTTACAAATAATATGGGGTAAAAAATCATAGTTATAAACTCCACAGTAGCTTTACAGGTTGGGCTAGATTAAAAAATAAATTAGGGTAAAGAATTGAAATGATTCAATTTATAAAATAAATTATCTTGATGTTTAAAAAAAATATACAAAATAACTTTGACTCTCTTGACTTAGAACCCAAGCTTTATATATCTAGATTAATCCCTTGTTAGGTTTTAATTATGAAAAAAAAAAAGTTACACTATGTAGCGTCTAAAAAAAGCTATCTATTGGGTTTTAAATATATATATATAATCCACATGCCCTCCGTAATTGTTTTTTTTATTATTATCAAAAGGGGTTTAGGGCTAATTTTTTATTAGAAAGTTGAGCTCCCTTTAACAACCAAATGAACACTTGAACATCTTAGGTCATAATTTAAGCAGGTCAAATTCATTCATGCTCGAGCTTATATTATTTGAAAAAAATAAAAATGGTCACAACCTTCTTTTTAAAATTCAAATTTAGTGTGAGGGACATACCGAATTATTTATCAAATTATGCGTATAGTGATGCCAAAATAAATACTTTTCGATTTAAGAGGTGTATATATTGGTCTATTTGGTATTGCGTTTCAAAAATACTTTTGAAAAAAAAAATTATTATTTTTTACTTTAAATTAAAAAAAATAGTGTTTATAGATCATTTTCATGTGCTGATGTCAAAAATAAATTTTTAAAAATAAAAAATATCATTTTAATGCATTTCTGAATGAAAGATACTTTCAAAATGAAGCTCAAACATACTTCTAAACAGACACATATATATTAATGGTACTTCGGGTGCTTACCACTCATAATTGCCCCAATTCTAAAAGCTAAATAGAATTATCTTCTTCTCATATATTGAGAAAAGCGAGTGTGTGTCTTACTTTGAAGACAAAACTTGTTTGGTTGCTCAAAAGAAACCAGTAAAGGTAAAATATAAGGTTGTTCATATGGGGACTCGATGGGTAGGGTTTTTGTTTTCTCCACTCATTAACGATAAGCAATAAAGTGAAGAATTGAGCTCATGCGCATGTCTCATATGGAGTTGTTAAAGCATATCTCAATTGCCAAGCAAGATCCCATCAAGCTTATAAAATTCAGACAAAGAAGACATTATCCCAATTGATTATCCCAATTGAAAATGTTAAAAAGAAGATTTGTCAAGTCTTGACAAAATTAAATTAAATTAAATTGGAAAAAACTATACAGAACAAGATTATCTCATTGAAAATGGAGCACATAAATAAGATTTATGCCCTATATGCATTTTTTAAGGATTAGTTCTAATTGCTACTATGAATTATGGTCTGAAATTAATCCACTCATCGAGTATGAATTTTTGGCTCTGACCTCTTTGGTTTGTGTGGTGCAACATGCTGAGCACGACACAAAAAACATTTTAACAAATAAACTCTGAATTTTTAAACATGAAATATATATTATGATAAGGAATACGACCATCAATCTCCATTGTGGCATATCCAATTATATATATATAAAAAATCCAATTATTTTATATATAAAAAACTTAATGGTTTGCTTTTTATGTAGTTTCAAGTTCGAGTCTTTTGATTGCTAATATGATAATTATTGGAGGCTTACATGTCATTAACTTCAGATCCATGAAATTAATCAAGATGCATGTAAACTAGTCTAGTGTTAGAGAATAATATAAATTATATTGTAAGGCCTCATCTAATAACTTAAGATTTTAGGTGAGATGATTCTTTGACATGGTATCAGAGTTTTGTTGACATAGCTGTCACGAGTTCGAATCTCACCACCCCCATTCTATTTGAGAAAAAATCAAACACAATATAGTATGAATTTGTGTAAGTTTCAAGCCCAAAAGACTTTCACTTGAGAGAATGTTAGAGAATAATATAAATAATATTATAGGGTCACATATAATAGTTTAAGTTTTAGATGAGATAGTTCATTAACACCTAGACACCCACATTAATAAAACAAAAAAATTTAACCTTCTTCCCTTCTCTATAATTGAGGCTCCTTGTCCTCTCTCTCTCTCTCTCTATCTATCTATCTATGTTGGTTTGGCCTTTCTTGCTCGCCTATTAAATATTTTTGGCTGTCTTCTTTGGTTTGTGTGGGGCAACATGCTGAGCACGACACAAAAAACATTCTTACAAATAAACTCTAAATCTTTAAACATGAAATATATATTATGATATATAAAAAAATACAACAATGCTTGTTGTTATTTTTTTGTTTTAAACAGTGTATATACTGTTTTCTAATTTGGGTTTATGCGTTATCCTAACTTTTTCAGCAAAAATGAAATGACGAAAAGGATTTCTCTTTGTACTCGTCACTCTCCTTTCCTTTTCTTCTTTTTATGAAAGTGATATGATTAAACTAATCCAAAGACTTGTTCAAATAAATTGAAACTTATGACATTGAAATTTGTAGTAATTTCCCCCGCCCCTTAAACATTATTTAAATATCGAAACTATACAATTAATCTAAATTAACTATGTCAGGGCCTCAATCATTAAGAACTTGCATAATTATACTTTAAATTGAAATAAAATCACGGAAATAAATGTAATGGGGAAACTACATAACTACTCCTGGCCTTGTTTTATATGTGTCTGTTTGGGAGTGTGATTGATATTTTATTTTTGAAAGTATCTTTTGTTCAGAAATACATTAAAATGATATTTTTTATTTTTAAAAAATTATTTTTAATATTAGCACATCAAAATGATTTAAAAACACTATTTTTTTTAATTTTAAATAAATAAATAAATAAATTTTAATTTTTTTCAAAAACGTTTTCCAAACACACTCCCAGATTTGATTTCACATTGAAATTATGTACGAATACAGAAGGTATTAGTAGTGCCTTCCACTTAAATAATTTATGTGGTATCTATAGCTACTAAGGAAGTGTTTGTTTTTGTGGTTCAATTTATATTTTAAATTATTTCTCGCTAGAAGAAAATATCAAATTAATGTTTTAAGTGTTTTTTATATATAATTTTGATGTGTTGATGTTAAAAATAAAACAAAAATTAATTTAATATATTTTTAATTAAAAAATCAACATCATCTTACCAAACAAAGACTCATGCTTGTCACCGGATAAAAAATCAATCAACTCAAAGTTAAATCTAAAGAGAGCAATTTTCAACATAATTTTCGTCATTTGTTTGCTTATAAATGCATGACTTTGTGTGATCTACGTGCAGCATAGAGTAGTAGGTCGAGACTTCTCCCCGTCACTTGATTTTTTCTCCAACAATTGTCAAAAGTTAAACTAGGGTTTGGGAGATGATCTAACAATGAATCAACCAAACCATCTATTTTTATATATTTTACAAATAAAAACTATAATTAAACACATTTTATGATATTATTATTAAATAAAAAAGGGAAAAATATGATCATATTATAATGATGGTAGATGACAAAAATTAATGATGGTTAACATGGTAATAATGATAATTGTAGTTGCATAGGAGTGTGTGTGTGTGTTATGATTTACAGAAGCTATTAGTAGTGCCTTCACTTAATAATTTTTTGCAATATGAATATAGCTAGTGCTATTAAGTGGATGTTTAATAACGTAGTTGATATTGATTTTTAAAGTGTGTTTATAAATATATTTAAATAATATTTTTTTTTTATTTTTAAAAACTTATTTTTGATATCAACGCATGAAAATAATTTGAAAATATAAAAAACATTAATTTAAAATAAAATATCAAAAAAACATTAATTTATAAAAATATAATCTTTTTCAAACAAGTACTAATTGTTCGAGTGTTGTCCCGCTTATTAAAGTGTGCTGGAGTTGTGGCGCACCTGTTTTTTTATTTAAGATTATATTGTTAAACTATTTTGGTATATATAATTTTGATATATACATAAAAATATTTTAAAAATAAAAGCACATAGAAACGCATGACTTAGTGTTTGTTTGAGAGTACGGTTGATGTGTTTTTTGTTCAGAAATACATTAAAATAATAATTTTTTTAATTTTTAAAAAATATTTTTGATATCAGCATATAAAATGATTTAAAAGCACAAAAAAATATTTAGCTTAAAATAAAATAAATTTAATTTTTTTCAAAAACATTTTTAAAACACAGTATCAAACAACCCTCTAATAATGAATCAACTCAACCACCGACAAACGTATGCTAAACGTAAAATACTTTACAATAAAATCAAATTTATGACGTCACTAAATGAGTAGCTAATAACATAAAAACAATAAAATAATGTTGATTACAACAATAATTAAATTAATGAGTTATTGAAATTGTTGCCCGTTCTGAAACAAGATCAAACGTGCGGCTGAGATCAACATGAAAGGACGTGGTTTGATACCCAATAATAGACCAGGCATATTACGAAGATGAATGTCGTATTTTCAAATGTAGGTTGTAGCGCTAGTAGTTCTTGGTCCGGTGGTCATTAAGGGCTTCTCCCTTCCTCTCACCCCAGGTTCAAGTCTTGTCAGGCACGCCTGTCACCCCCGCGGTGCCTTACATGCTCATTGGGTTTCCAGGATGTTCAGTGGGCCCGAGAATTTAGTTGTGGTGCGCGCAAGCTGGCCCGGACACCCCGGTTATCAAAAAAAAAATGTAGGTTGTAGCCACGTTCATAGATTCTCAGTTACCCTTTCTAGACTCTAAATTCCATGGGTGGAATCCATTGATGGTACAATTAATATACGATATGTTAATAATCATATAATTGGTGGCTCAATGATATAATTTTGAGTCTAAAAATTTGTTTTTTATTGTGATTTCAGGATCGAGTCATGTAGTTATTAATATAATGATCATGGAAGATTTATATGGTCATTAATTCTAGGGCTTGTAAGTTAACCCGAACACCTATGTTAATAAAAAATTAGAGTATGTTAGAGTTAAAATTGATCATTTTAAAAATACATTACAAAAATATTTTTAAAATGATCAATTTTAACTCTAATATACCCTAATTTTTTATAATACTAAGACTGATCGAGATACGCGCAAGTTAACCCGAACACCTATGTTAATAAAAAATTAGAGTATGTTAGAGTTAAAATTGATCATTTTAAAAATACATTACAAAAATATTTTTAAAATGATCAATTTTAACTCTAATATACCCTAATTTTTTATAATACTAGTATATCAAAACAATCTAAATATATAAATGACCCATAAACTCTAGGGTTAATATACCCGTTTGTTTTTATATAAATACCCGTTTTTATATATAAATATATATATATATATATATATATATATATAAACAAACGGGTATATATATAAAAACAAACGGGTATATTAACCCTAGAGTTTAAGGGTCAAATGTAGAGAATGCCTACGTGGCTACCTACGAATAGTTGTTCCCAATTTCGTCGTCGGCTAAGAGGTGTCGAGTCCATTGGAGAGATCCGAGATATCTACTCTTCGATTTTGATTGATGGTTAAGTGCCTATTTCGGAATGCGATTGCGGTTGTTTTTGAAAGTGTTTTTCATTTAGAAATGCATCAAAATGATGTTTTTTTTATTTTTTTAAAAATTATTTTTGACATCAGCACATCAAAATAATCTAAAAACACTATTTTTTTAATTTAAAATAAAAAATAAAAATAAAAAAATTCAAATTTTTTCATAAGCACTTTCCGATCGCAATGCCAAACAGCCCCTAACTAAACTCAATAGTTGCATATGTTTGTAAATGTGTTTTAAAAATATTTAAAAAATATATATATATATATTGTTTTATCTTAAATTGTTTATTTGGTAATTTTAGATTATTTTTACTGATATCAAAAGATAGTTTTTTAAAAATAAAAAATAAAAAAAATATCATTTTAATATATTATTGAACAAAAAATATTTTCAAAAACAATTTCTACTATACTTTTAAATATACACTTTCAAATGAGTTGTCATACCCTGGTTTAGTATTTGACTAAAAAAACTTTAGGTTATGGGGGGGCAAATTGATTGATATTGTTTTTTAAAATGATTTTTTTGCTTATAGATATATTAAAATATTTATTTTATTTTTTAAAATTATTTTTTATATATGCATATTAAAATATTCTAAAAACACTAAAAAATTAAATTTAAAGCAAAAGATAAAAAATTCAAAAAATTTCAAAAATTAAAACATAATAGCAGACCAGCAGAAAGTTGTTAAGTCAATACCTAAATGATATCAACTATTCAATTTCAATTTGAATGATCAAATCAGTTTGAATTAATTTTTTTTTAGAAAAAAAATGATATTGATTTAATCGTGTTGTTCTAATCAATCATATCTTGAATTAACTTGTTTGGATATCATTATCAAGTCACTGTCAAAACAAGTTTCTATCATATACGTTCCAAAAAAAAAAAAAGTTTCTATCATATATTTTTAATGCTGTCAAATATTATTTTATTATTATCTTTAAGGCTTTGGTTGTAATCACTTGACTTCATGATATAAAATAATTTTCATCTATATTTTACTTATATTTAAATTACTTATATTTCATAAATATCCATATTTGATTAATTACTCATAATAACAGTTATTCTCATCGTATATTTTACATATTGATTCATATACTGAGATATTTTAAAACTAACAAAAATTACTAATTAAACAAGAACTTAATTACTAATTAAACAATAACTTATATATATATATATTATCGATAATTCATGAATGTTTTATGGTTTATAAATTACTTATAATTCATTAATTACTCGTGATAATATTTATTTACATATAATTTGACATTAAAAAACCTAATATATATTTTGTAAACCAAATCCAACATGTTAATCAAGTAACTCCACCATGTTTCTTTCTTTTCGTGTTAACATGAAATGAATTCCCCAGGTCAAATGGGCACCCACGAACTACAGAGGGGAGAGAGAGAGAGAGCATGCAGAGATGATAACTTGTAATTTAATCCAGGAAGGGACAGCAATGAGTGATTGTTATTATCAAAATTAAAAAAATGAGTGGATCATCCACAATTCTTGTTGCCGGCGTGCTTCTTTTCAAAGCATATTGTCATGTTTGTGGATTGGATCACTGCAAATCCACGAGAGAGAGAGAGAGAGAGGGAGAGGATCTTTCATGTTAATTGGGAAAATAAATAAAAAATGCTTAAGCAGTACAGAGACTGTTTGTCGTTTTCCGGTTGTTTTATTTGAAATTATTATGATATAAAAAATAAAATTTACAAAAATAAAAAAAATATTATTTTCATATAATTATAAGTAAAGTACACTTTAAAAATCAATAGTTACAAAAAAAATATTAGACATTATGTACATTTATTTAAAAGATGTGTTATCATGAATTAGTGAGGTAATTAAGTTTTTTTTAGTGTAGCTGTTGTTATTTTTAAAGTATTTTTTTGTTTAAAAATATATTAAATATATTTTTTTTATTTTAAAAAAATTATTTTTGACATTAACACATCAAAATAATCTAAAAACATAAAAAAATAATTTAAATAATTTTACTTCTTTTTCAAAAATACATTTAAGCATGTGTTCTCATGAATTAGGTAGGTAGCTAGTAGCTTATTTTAGAATGTAGTTGATGTTGTTTTCTAAAGTATTTTTCACTCAATATTAAAATAATTATTTTTAATATCAGTATACGAAAATAATTTAAAATTAAAAAATTAAAAAAAATCTCTTAAAACACAATAAAATAAATAAAAAGAGTAATTATAAAAGTATGAATTTTGTAGGTGATTAACAGCTTGAAGGAATCATTAAGCTGTGCATCATCTTCATGACTAAACACATCAAAAGGCATGCAGCATCCACTCAAGTGATCTATGACGTCATTAATTTAATAATCCTTGGAAATCTTTTTCATGGTTTGAATTGGTGTAGATTTGAGGTCTTGCTATTGCGAATCTCTACGATCGATAAAAAAAAAATCTTGATTCCAAGAGAAGATGAGCTAATATAATCTGGTTAGCATAACAAATTTATTTGTATTTTGGTTGATTTAAATAAAATCTAATTTTATTTATAAAAAAAAAACTCAAAATTGTATCGTTATAACATTTTTAATTTGAAATAAAATGATATTCTTTTGGATTAACTCAGGTCAATCTACTTAACTAATAACTTGAATTATAGATTCAATCCAGTTTAATAACTTTGATTTTAAGAATTAATTTTTTATTTAATTATACAATAATAAAAATAGATATTCACATGAAAATAAAATAAATAAATGTGAGTATTTATGGTTCACGTAATTGTTTTTTCGTCTTAAACAACAAATTTATTTTTTATAGAAACTCATTATGGTAATAAAATTAAGTTTAATTAATTAGTTTTTCGAGAGAAAAATCTATATAAAAAAATACACGCGTGAACAAAAAAATTGATAAAATTATATTAAGCAAATAAAATAAAAATAAAAGTATTTTATTGTCATGAGCAAACTATTTTAAAAACTCTATATACGAAGCTAATATATAAATATTGATAAAACAATTGAAAATATATTCATTAAAAATATATAAAAATAATGGCACATCTGTAAAAGCACTTAAATATTATTTTAATAAACTGATTCAAATAAATGTTTTTGTCAAAAGAAAAGGATTTTAAAAATACGATCATGTGTGTCTGACATCCAAACTAAGTGTTTATGGGTTTGAAAAGTCAGACCTGGGTTGACTACTTTATTTTTATTTTTTAGGATAGATAATTCATCATTCATTTTTATTTTTATATATAAAAGTGACTCATTGCTTGCCGTGCCATACAATATGTTGTTTTTTAGTTCACTTTTCTGCGTGTTTATTAATGTGTTTTAAAATTGATCCAAATTGGATAGTGAAATTAATATTTTTGGTATGCTAAAAAATAAAATTGTTTTTATTAATTATCTTTTTTCTATGTATAATTAAGGGCATTTTGGGTTTAAAAATGGTTCACTGCAATATTTTTAATTTTCCCCATATATTCTTGTGTGTTGATATTTTCTCTCATATACCATTTTTGAATAGAAATTCCCCTTAGACAAAAAAATATATAAAAAACACAACTGATTTTTCAAACTAAAAAAGATTAAAATCCTATAAAATAGAGTTTTTTTTACAGGAACTAGCAAAAAATAAAAATCTGGAAATGTAAAAAGTTTCCATGGACATGGATTTTTTTCTTTCATTTTACCTGGTTTTTTTTTTTTTTAATGCTATGTGAGTTTTTTTAGTTTTTTCCAAATTCTAAAACAATTTCAAAGTCAGATTAATAATTTTTAGAAATTTAAAACTGAATGTTTTTTTCAGTTTTGTCATGTATTTGATTTTCATTTTTCTTGCTTTCTTTTTATTCTATGTTTTTTCATATTTTAAAACAATTATAAAGTTGAATTATTAATTTTGAAAAAATAAAATTAGAATTTGTTTTAGTGGTTCTAGGATATTTTTGTTTAAAAATTGCTAACGGAACATATGGTAAATAAATAAATAAATATATAAGGGTATATGAGTGAAAAAAATAAATTTAAAAGAATATATGAAGAATAAATTCTAGATGAATCAAAGTACCCTATAACCCTATAATAACACTCAACTTGACAATAAAAAGCCAATGAATTATAACTCTACCGGAATTAAAGTTTTTTTTTCTTTTTTCTTTTCAGGAGTCTTGAATTCAAAGCTATCTTTATAAAATTAATAGTAAAAATAAAAAAAATTATTTAATGTCATCATAAAGTGAAGGTGTGACATTATCACCACACCACATCTTATTATCTATGTTAATAAACAAAGGGGAAAAGACTTTCAAATTTAAATGACTATTTATAAGTGTGGCCGATATTATTTTTTAAAGTGTTTTTTGTTTAAAAATATATTAAAATGATATTTTTTTAATATTATTTTGACATTAACACATGAAAATAATTTAATAAAAATAAAAAATATTTTTAAAAAACGATATCAAATAATCATTACATTTCTCCGACCAACAAGAACCTGACCTTATGGGGGCATATTGGATTGGAAAAGGAAGCACTTCTTTCAACATTTATTTATCGAGAATCTACCTCAAGCCATCATCTAGACATTTTTGGTTCTATATGTAGTTAACTTTTTTTTTTTTAATTTCATGATCAAAGTGATAGATTCCTTGTCAAGTGCATGTGAAATGGTTTCAACTTTGAACACTTTATGGTTTTAATTTCCCCTTTCAGATTCTTGTTATTGTTTTAATATTATGCTTAAAAATCAAATTATGATTGTAGGTTCTCAAGAACATGTGGGGAAAATGAAAAATTAACATCTGATTTATAATTTTGTGATTATATTAGAGGGTAAATGGGATGTTGAAATCTTACATGTTTATAGGGAGGCCAATTATGTGGCTGATTGGTTGACTAATTTTGGTTTAGATAGAAATTTGTTAGACAGGGGATCGGATGTTATAACCGAACCTCCGTCAGGCATTTATCATTTGCTGTATTTTGACCTTATTGGGTCTACTATTCCTCGTGAAATTTAGAAGGGCGTAACGCCCCGATCAGTACCAAAAAAAAAAAAAACTAAATAAACATAAGCATGTTCCAAAAGAATGCTTCTTCCGATTGAAGATGGCTTAAAAGGATAACCAAGGAGGCTTTTAATGCCATAGTGATAGAACAAGGCTTGGGCTAGGATGATCCTAGAAATTCATAATTTGGAGAATGATTTCAGCCGGGTTTTAATTTAAATCGGTTTTGGACATTGATTCAATCAAATATAAATAGTTTATGAGTTGACATGACAAAACTAAATTGGATCAATATTAAGGATTTTTTACAATAATAATAATATTATTTTGTTTCTCTAAAGTTGATTAGTTGACCTACTAATAATATGATGACTCATAATGAGTCTACGGGACTGTTTAGAAGTGTGATTGATATTGTTTTTAAAAGTATTTTCTGTTTATAAATATATCAATATGATATTTTTTTTATTTTTTTTTTAAATATTTTTGATATCAGCACATGAAAATGATCTAAAAATATATATTTTTTAATTTAAAGTAAAAAATAATTTTTTTTTCAAAAACGTTTTTGAAATGTATTCTCAAACACCTATTAAGATGCAACGGCCTAGACCTTTTCTCAGGTCATATCCAGTACCGAGAATTACAATTTATACTTTGTTCCTGTTTGAGAATGTGATTGAAGTTATTTTAAATATTTTTTGTTCAAAAATACATCAATATTATGTTTTTTATATTTTTTAAAAATTATTTTTGATATCAGCCTTTGAAAATAATTTAAAAACACCATTTTTTTTAATTTAAAATAAAAAATAAAAATAATTTTTTTTTTTTAAAAAAAATTACTTTTGAAACACAATTTTTATTTTGCTGTGAGTGAGAAATAGACTAGACAATGACGACGAGTTGGAGGCAGGAGCACAATCGAATGGATCATCTTCGTCCCAAAATGGCTGCCAACATATATTTTTCCTATCCAAAACAGGAAAACGAGAGAAAAACAATGGGTAATCCCTCTGGAAAGCTTAAAAAATAGAAAATGAAAGATCTCTAATCAAGAAATTATTCGATCCATGCTCCTGATACAGTGTTATTTTACTCATGTAAGAATAGGGTTTCCCGTCATCACCATTCATGGATTCAGGATCCTCCTGCTTTAATAAGAACAAAACAGTAGCCCTGTGCCATCTTCAACTTCAAATTATCTCGTCAATATTTGACTGTTTCAGTTCAAAATGAAAAAAAAGAAGAAAAAAAAGCCACAATGGGCAAAAGAAGATGGTGATATTCTTAGGAACTGCCCAGAACATAGAAATTGAAAATGGTTAATGGCATTGGGCAATGTGTAATGGCGGTGGACTAAAAAACGCAATGATATTAATATAGAATTGAAAAGGAAAACTTATTTTTGATAGTTTGTTTTTTTATTTCAATTATTATAATCAAAGTGATATTACACAGTATGAATATTTTTATAAATCTTGTCAAGTTAATGCAGAAAATTGAGATGAAAAAAAAAACTATTTTCTTCCAATTATGAAAACACATCTTTTCATAGTGGGTTATATCTGTTAGAGAATGATATAAATCATATTCTGGGGCCTCACCTAATAGCTTAAACTTTTAGGTGAGTTGATTCCTTAACATGATATCAGAACCTTGTTGACCCAGCAGTCACGAGTTCGAATCTCACTATCCTCATTCTATTTGATAAAAAAATCAAGCACAAGATAATATGGGTCTGTGCAAATTTCAAGTCCAAAGGGTTTTTACTTGAGGGGAGATTTTAAAGAATAATATAAATCATATTATGTAGCTCACCTAATAGGTTAAACTTTTAGGTGAGTTGATTCCTTAATAATATCTCTATATTAAATAAGTGATTACCTTAACAACTATTTTTTTAATAACTTACCTAAATATATGACCAAGCTCGTTCTTCATAGATGGACCAGGCCAACTATATAAGTGTAGGAGTATAAGATTCACCTCATAACTTGGCTTGCTTTCGTAAAAAATGTCCACTCGTTGATGGATTCCATTAATGGATAGACTCCTTCTAGGGTGGGAAAGAATCAAGGATCATTAGAGCCATCAAGCACAACTGATCTGCATGGTAAACCTTACAGAAAGTGTATTAAATTTGAAGTTGTGTAATGATAGTAGCTCTTGGTATCTCTAACATTTTCGCTCATTCATTTCATGACTTCTCCTATGGGAAATTATATCAAGTTAAATAAAATCAATTAATTAAAAAGGAGAGTAAAAAATAGCATGATATAATCAACATTGAGATCTGCACAGCATGTCTCGAGTTTAAATCAAGGCAAGCATCTCTTATAATAATCTGAGACAGCCAGAATTTTATTCGCTTATTTGGACGCACAAAATGTGCTTTTCAGGGGTGGAGTTTTCTCGAATCCAAAAAAAAAAAAAAAAGATATAATCAACATTCTTCTTGAACTCTTGAAGTTACACTTTTGGAATCAAGTTGAGAAAATTTATTTCTCTATTTGTATTAAAGCAAAGTATTCACTCTAGAATTATTTAAAGATTACTTGGGCTTAATAAATCGTTTAATGTTGTTTTTGTAAAAATAAAAAACCAATATTTTTTTATGTTTACCTTTGCCTTTTGCTTTCTACCTATGAAATTTGAAGAATATTTAGATAGATAGCCTAGTAGGTAAGCCCATAAAGGCTTATGGGTTTAGCAACTTTGAAAAGATAAAGAGAAAAGTATTCCCAACACAAAAATGAAAAGGAGAAAGTAAAAAGACAAGTTCCATAACAACAATATATTTGTTGCACTCAAATTCAATGATAGTGAAGAAACTATGAGAATTATATTGCATTTAAAATTGGAATTACATTGCATTTAAAATTGTTTTTATTGGGTGAGTTTTTATAGTTAGAAATGTGTTAAATGTTCGTATTTCACATAGAATTTTAAGTTTAGCTTCACATGGTGTGCTATTAAACAATAAATATGTGCTAAGATTTTGTACATGACAACCAACTATACATATTACATATTACTTATATATTGTGATGGAGTAATAACTATTGCATTGTAGATATTTTAGTAGAGATTTTATTTCTCTCTCTCCATTAATGAGTGATATTTGATTAGTTATTTTTCATGATCACTTGTTTCATTAAAAAATAAATAAATAAAAGAAATAAAACTCGTGATCCACCTATAATTTCTCACTCCTCTTTATATGTATTTTTTCTTCCAGATGAGCGAGAAAATAAATAATAGAATATCATTAACTGTTCCCTAATCATCACTGAATTTTGTATATTTTAATTGATTCTAGAAAACAACAAACAATTTTTTTTTTCTATAATCAATTTTAATATTATTTTAAACACAATAGGCCATTATAAAATAATTAGATAAGACAATCATCAATAAATATCTCAAATTTATTAAGGAGTAGAAAAATACTACAAATAACATCTAATAAACACATGGAATCACATGTTTTAAATTCAATTGTATTACATCTATCAATGAGTTAATCATTTATATTTAACATATACTTATGTTGCAAAATTATATAATTTTTACGAGAGTCTATCCTAGCTTCTTCTCTTGATCGTCAGGAATTTTTTTTTTTTTGGGGGGGGGGCATATTTCACATAGAATTTCTAATTCTAACGTCAGACGGTATGAGCCTGGTATTAAAAATGTAATATCAATTTATAATATCTTCATATATAGTAATTGTAATTAACTAAGCATAATATTTATAGATTATGATGGAGTGGTGACCTAAGTGATGTTTGACATTGCGTTTTAAAAGTGTGTTTTTTTATTTTTAAAATTAAATAATTTTTTAGTATTTTTAGATTATTATGATGTGCTGATATCAATAATAATTTTTAAAAAAATAAAAAAAACATCATTTTAATGCATTTCTAAACAAAAAATATTTTTAAAAACAATATCGACCACACTCTTAAACAAACATACTAACCAATTTTGTTTTCAAGCGGGGAAAAATGTTTATATGATAGTAACATGAAAACTAGGTTTAATATCAATTAACTTAATGATATGATCAAGAAAATAGGAAGCAACAACAACAAAGAAATAAATAAAATATTAGGTTGGGTCAAGCTGTTTTAACATACAGAACTTGTTAGTTAGCACATAATTATATAAGAGGATGAAATCAATTTTTTTTTTTGTAAAAAATAATATTAAAAAAAATCCAAGCCAACCTAAAACCTCATTACTTGAAAAGTTAAAAAATTCCTGATCAATAAAATATTAAGAGATAAAATAAAAAAAATAATAAAATAATATATATAGCAGTTAAAAGATTAAGAGTCAAATCCGATATTAAATAAAATGAACTAAAATATTGAGAGATGCAAATAAAAAAAATCAATTACGAGGAGGATATAAAGTATTGAGGGATGCAGTTGAAAAGACAGTTTAATTAAGAGAGTGATTAAAAAAATAACAATAAAAAAAACCAAATCTGAAAGGCGAAAGAATCAAAAGAGAGTTAAATTAAAAGAAAATTCTAATTTTATAGGTGAAAATTCTAATTTTATAGGTGAAAATTCTAAATTTTATAGGTGAAAATTAAATTTTTATTTTTATTTTTTAATTAGAGGCAGCACATTTACCTAGCAACCCTGCAGGAGCTGTCCACACTTGTCTGAGGGGGTAGATTAAGTCAAATAGTATCTATCTCCTTATTCAAGGGAGGGAAGAATTGGATGAATCAATTTGGTCCTTATCCTATATTCCTCTAACAAATCTTAAGGGATTTGTTTAGTAGTTGAAAGAGATTTGATTTTTTGAATTCAAAATTTAATCCAATATAAGGATAATTTTTATTTTTCAACAATAATTCACTTTTTTTTAATAAAAAAACAACCCCAAGTTCTTTTAGTTGATTTTTGAAAAAAAATGGAAATATATTTTTCTTCATCCTTTTCTCTCTCCCTAATATATATATAAATTTAATTATATAATATACTCCAATGAGCTACTCATTATATTTAAAAGTTCAAAAAACTAGTAAAATCACACTAAGTTAAACCATATAAATATAAGAACTATTTATTTATACTAAGAATAAAAATATCACCAACGGATATCTTATTCATAATTATAGAAATGAGTCATAAAAAACCCTTGAAATTACACATTTCATAAATTAAATTAGGTCTTGACATATATATCCAAACTTTACCATATATATTATAAATCAAATATTTTTATACTCAAAGATGTTCAAGATTAATTTTTATATATTAAGATCAAGTTTTTTTGGTGCGGTTTGTTATACACTCTGTTTTTAATTTTTTTTATTTTAATAATATATATAAAAGTGTTGGTTAATCAATATATATTATAATTTTACACGAGTTTTGCTGAGAAATCTCTTTTAAAATTTTAATTAAAAATAAATTATAATATATGATTTATCTTAAATTTATTTATAAAACAGAAAGCATAACCACAAAAAAACTATTAAAATATCACATTCACACTTAACCCTGCACGTCGCATTTTTTTTTTAATTTTAAAAAGAAAACCTATCAGCAAGAGGAGTCACTCTGGCCAAGCACACTATTTCAGAAAATAAATTATTCTTCTCACTACTCTTCTCATTCTAGTATAAAAACCCTAAATCAAGATTTCTCTCTCTCTTCTACTCGCTAAAACCCTAAATATCTCTTTCTCTACATTTCCATTGCAGCATCCGTACAATCGCAGAACACTGTGGTTTTTGCTTTTTGCTTAAATTTGCATGATCAAGTGAGATTCCGCCCCTTTCAAATTTCACTTCCTTCTGCACTTTAAATTCTAGCTCTTTTTTACTGGGCGAAGTGTTTATTTTTTTATTTTGTGATTTTAGCTGTATTTTGTTTGATTTTATCATTTTTGTTTTGGGTCTGGCGAGGAAAAGAGGAATTTTTATTTTTATATTTTTTTGTCCGTGCTTGTTTGATAAGTCAAACTGTTGCATTTTGTAGTGCTTGTTGGTGTTTTTAATTCTCTGCATTTCAATTGATAGCCAGAGTATAAATGAAAGCCTGCCCATGTGAGTGAATTTGGATTTTAAACGTGCTCGTGTTGTTCTTGACGGTGCTTAAGAGATTAAGATAGATAAGTGGAAACATTTTGATTATATTTTAAGCACGATTACACGTTGGAGTTAATGCATTTTTGGTTCTAATTTGGTGACATTGTTGTAAAATATGAGTTTCATGTTTTTTATCCAACAATCTTTCTGTTGTTTATGTCTTATTTTGTGATCACATTAAAGTTAATAGTGTGTTTGCGCTGATAGCAGGATACCCAGGCTCAAACCCAAGAAATGACAGTGTTAAAAAAACGGCTCTAGAATGTAGAATTCATCTTGCACTGTTTGTTTTACACATGATTTAGGACTAGTATTATTCGGAATATCTATTAGTAAGTGAGCGATCTTGTCCTGAATCTGTCAAGATTAGATCTTTCAGTCAAATTTGGCAAAGAATTTGCTGATTTTGGGCTAGTGATTTATATCTTGGTGCTTTAATTACCTGCCAAAATCAAACAGTGGACATGTATGTTAGCTTCGGCTTCCCTTTAACTTTCTAGCCTCTGGTTTATTGCCATCTTAAGGTTATTTATTGAGTGTAGATATGTGTATTTTCTGCTCCATATAATTTGCCACGTCAGGTTTATGCGTGGGGTCTTTATCCTGATATTCTTCCTGGGAAAGATGGGTTCTTAGTGATCTGGAATTTTAATTTCTTACTGATTAAGGATGATATTTATTGGTGATGATCTTTGCAATAAAACAAAATTAATTTACTTTCTCTCATTTTGTAATATTTTGAGACATGCTTATGGATAATTTTGCTCTTGTAATTCATACAGGTTGGGATTGCAAAGGGTTAGTATCACATGGTTGGTCCAGATGGCTTTTCCCCTAATGGTCTCTTGCCTAATGAAGTTGCCTCTGTAACTCAAGCACTTGAGCCAGAGAGATGGGCAACTGCTGAAGAGAGAACTGCAGAGCTTATTGCTTGTATTCAGCCCAATCAACCATCCGAGGAGCGCCGAAATGCTGTTTTATGCTATGTTCAGCGCCTTATAATGAACTGCTTCCCCTGTCAGGTGTGGATAATTTTTCCCATTCATTTAGCTTTTTAGTTACATGCTAATTTTCTTGAATGCTGTTAAGTGTTTGGTTTTAGCCTGGATTGGTGTTTTTAGGATGGAGGCTGTCCTATTTTTAGCCAAACACTATAACTTTATGCCATTTTGTAATAACTGAGATATGCATGTCTTCACTTTGTACACAACTACAAACTACCAGGTGAGTGTCATGCTACTTTCTTAGATGTTTTATAGATGCAAAATTTGTCCCATAGTAAGGATAAGCTGATAAACTTCTTTGCAGAGTTTTTGTGTTTACACACACACACACACGCACGCACGCACACACACACACACACGCACACACACACACACTTAAATAATAGCAAGTTAGTAATTTTTTGTTTGGAATGTTTAATTAGAAAGAAAATGATGATATTTGCTTTCATTTATCGTCCCTCTCACATTTAGAACTATAAGTTTCCTGGAAAGGGAAAGGTGATAGGACGTGGTGTGGGGAAATATATATGTGATGAACAAGTTATCTTATTTTCCCCAGTTATGAAGGATCCCTGTCTTCTATTGTAGGGTTTTCACTTTCTTTTCAAAATTGGGGAAACTAAGTGTTCAATATGTAGGTGGCCAAAGTGAAACTTTAAATATATGTGATGAACAAGTTATCTTTTTTTCCCAGTTATGAAGGATTCCTGTCTTCTACTGTAGGGTTTTTCACTTCCTTTTCAAAATTGAGGAAACTAAGTGTTCAATATGTAGGTGGCCAAAGTGAAACTTTAAAATAAACACCAGATGACATCTTTCAAAATAATTTCAGAAGATAAACGAGCAAAAAATATTTCTCCATTTCTACTGGATCACTTACAACTTTATTTTGAAATTTACACGGGTGGACACTGGGAAATGTTTGTCAAGTTTGCTTATTGATGTCAGACACTGAGAGGACTATGTCAATCTTCTTAGTACTGATGACTCAAATTGGAAAAGCTTTCCTGTTTCAATTCATCATACCTTTATATTTTTCATAATCGCAGGTGTTCACCTTTGGGTCTGTGCCCCTCAAGACCTATCTACCTGATGGAGATATTGATTTAACAGTGTTTACTGAGAACCTGAATTTGAAGGAAACATGGGCCAATGAGGTACGGGATATCTTAGAGCACGAGGAGAAGAATGAGAATGCTGAATTCCATGTGAAAGAGGTTCAGTATATCCAAGCAGAGGTATGCCCTTTGATTATATCTTTGATGCTTCTTTCTTAATAAAGATAGACCTCTCTATTTTACTTGATTTGCATTTTCTTCAAGTATGGTTAACTGAAAGCAACAGTCCAAAAGGTTTAGGCAGGGCATTTTTATTGTTCCAACTTCACTACCATGGTATTACCACAAGAATGGCTTGGGCTGAAATAATTACGGTGTGAATTTGAAACTGGTTAATTGCTGCTTTAGAGGGCTCAGGATACCTAGGCATTTTGGTTGTTATGCCATACTTTCTTCCCTGCCATAGGGAAATCAAGAAATGAATTTTCAGTGGTGATTGGAAAGAGCAATGGCCATTTAGCGAAGGAAAAGAAAGATAACTTTTTTTTAGTGCTCATTTTGTTATCTCTCCTCTTTGTTGTTGATCAGTTTCTACTCTTGGTTTACTCATATACCGTTGAATTCTGGCCTATTCAACTGTTTCTGTGGGTACATTTATTTTGGTATAAATCAATTAACTCTGATGTCTTGCTTGTATCCTACTAATAAAACTTACTCTTTGGTTGTTTTGTTAAAATACTGCTGATATAGTCTTTCCTTACACTGTTCAACTACAAATTAGCACTTTCCAAATATTCTTGATTGTAGCTTCCATCTTCTTGCAGGTGAAGATCATAAAGTGTCTTGTGGAAAATATTGTAGTAGACATATCATTTGACCAGCTTGGTGGTTTGTGTACCCTTTGCTTCCTTGAGGAGGTAAAATATTTTACTCCGGGACAGAGGTTCCAAATTTATTTTTGTGATTTTTTTAGTGCTCCTCTGTCCCTCCCTCTCTCTCTCTCTCTCTCTCTCAGCTTTTGCTAATGTCAGCTCTCACTTTTAAGGTTGATCAATTGATAGACCAAAACCATTTATTCAAGCGCAGCATTATACTAATTAAAGCCTGGTGTTACTATGAGAGCCGAATCTTAGGCGCTCACCACGGCCTTATTTCAACTTATGCTCTGGAGACATTGGTTTTGTACATATTCCATGTGTTCAATAATAAATTTGCTGGGCCACTTGAGGTGAAATTGTTGTTTCTCTTAAATTTGAGTTTTCCAATGCCTTCACTGTTTTTACCTGAAAATCTTTTTATTGCATCTGCAGGTGCTCTACCGCTTTCTGGATTTTTTCAGTAAATTCGACTGGGAGAACTTTTGCATTAGCCTCTGGGGCCCAGTTCCAATTAGTTCACTTCCTGATATGACTGGTACTTATGGATCTTGTGAACGATATCTTCAGAATTCATGCTTTTAGTGATGTTTCTGCTAGTTGTTTTGCGATAGCTGGTTCTGAATGCACTTTCTGAAATGTTGCAGCGCTCTCTCCACGGAAGGATGGAGGACAGATACTTCTCAGCAAATTCTTTCTAGATGTCTGCAGCTCTGTGTATGCTGTCTTTCCTAGCCGGCAGGAAAATCAGGAGCAATCCTTTATTTCCAAATATTTTAATGTCGTCGATCCTTTGCGTGCAAATAACAATCTTGGCCGTAGTGTCAGTAAGGGTAGTGCTCTGAACTAATGCTAGAATAACATTATCATTCATGTTGAGTTAGTGAGTTGTTTGCACATATGTATGCGTGAATGAATGTCTATTTATATTCCATATCCCCCTGCAGACACACTCTCAAACCACACAATGATTTTGATACCATGAAGTTAACATAGAGTTTTGCCCAAGATGGAATGGAGAAAAATGACCCATAGCTCCATATAGCCACCTCAACTAATCGTGGATCTGAGGCCTAGCTGATTTTATTTGAATAAAAGCATACCTGCTGTTTGACAGCTGGAGTAGTTTCTTAATTGTCTTTAAGCTCTGTTTTGTGGGGCTCTCTCGCTATTTTTCAAGGATTGTGGTTCTTTCAGTGTTTGCCACATGCTTCTCTTGTTAAACACAATCTTGGAAATATCAGATAGGAATCTCACCTTTTATTTATGCTCATTTTTTCACTCAGTGTTGTCTAACTGCTTTTTCCAAATATTTTTGCTAGGTAACTTCTTCAGGATTCGCAGTGCTTTTGCTTTTGGAGCTCAACGTCTGGACAGATTACTTGACTGTCCAAAAGAGAATCTGCTTGCTGAATTCAAACAGTTTTTCTTGAACACATGGGAAAGGCATGGAAAAGGTCATCGTCCTGATGCTCCTAGTTCCAATCACGTTGTTCAGCGGCCAATCAGGTCTAATGTAATTGACGGGCCTGGGACTATCATAAATTATTCAGGCAGCAAAAAGACAAAAGAGGATCCTTCTGGCCATCAATCCAAGGTTGGGATGACTCATGCTGCTCATGCATCTGACAGTGTTTCCTCCCTGCATGTCAACCAGAATTTAAAACAAACATCCAGGCCTGGTAACATATCAGCTATTTCTGGTACTCGAGGCCAGAGCATGCAAGTCAACTTGACTAACTCCATGGTCTCTCATCAGAATAATCAAAATTTAAGATGTAATAGTTTGAATGAGAATCCACATAATGAAAAGATGATATGTTCCGGAACACATTACTTGGGGAATGATGTGAATCCTAGGTACCAATTTGCAAGGACTCAATCCAGTCCGGAACTAACAGATACATCCAGTGAAGTCTCATCTCGAGGGAGGCATAACAGAGCATCAGAGACTGTAAATGGGCAGACTGCTTCTGCAAGGTCACACAGTAGCAGGAGAAGAAATTTGGTCCCTGAGGTTTTGGAGAACCATGGTGCAAAATTCTCAACTGAAGACTCACTATCTTCAAGGCATAGCTTATCCCATCAGATCATTGATGCTTCTGTTGATTCTACTAGTGCTTCAAATAGCTATTTTGGTAATTCAGGTGAAGGAACCATAGAAGACCACCTTTCTCTCTCAGAGACAATGCAATTGCATCATGAAGAGCAAGATCGTGTTGACATGGCATCATTCAGCAGTTATAGTGTCAATGAACAGGGTCAGATGCCCATGAATTTAGCCTCTGGTCAACCACCTTTTGTGTTACCACCTTCTGTATTAGCTTCCCTTGGATATGCTCAAAAACATATGGTCGGTACAGCTCCCTTAAATGCTGCTTCATTTGAGTCCTCTTGGGTGTCGAACTTGCACTATCCTCGAGGTTTTATTCAAAATCCAGAATCCCAATGCTTTCCAAGCATGGGAATGACCTCAGATCAAGAAGTAACTATTGAAAAGTTTGATGCTAAATTGGCACCTAAAGAGTTGAGTCAAGAAGAGTGTGATCATGGTTTCTGGTCTAAGCCAGATGCAGATTCGGTAAGACATCAACAGAAGAACAGAAGCTCCCAAACTCGACTGCAAGAGCATAGGCAACCTCTTGCTTCTGTTGAGTCTAACCATGTCCATTCATCTCGTGTAAGCAGCTCTGGCAGCTCACCAAGGGATCACAGTTTAATTACAGAAGAAAGAGGTCTTATCAGGGAAAATTACAGTGGCGATGCTCAATATCAAATTCCTAAAGAGTCTGATGCTTATTCCCCAACCAGTTTCAGGTTTGTACCTGCTTCAGAAACATCATCCTCAGGAAGCAAATCTGAAGATAATGGGGATGGATTGCTTTTGAAGACTTATAAGTCAATGAAGGATCGGCGGGGAAAAAAATCTGTTCCTTCTACAGATTCTTCTATTGCATATGGGATGGATAGGAATGAAAGGCAACGTGAAGAAAAATCAGTTGATCACATATCTCTTCAGCCAGAGGATGACAACAGAGAGTGGATTTCGCTTTCGACCATAGGCACTGAACTGTCAGAAAGCATGGTTTCCGGTGTTGATGCTTCACATGTTTGGAATCATCAAATACCTATTTATGATCCAGCATCAGTTAACAGATCAAATTCAATGCTTTCAGTTGCTCCAATGTTTGTGGGTCCCAATTCTCACCAGAGAACTAGTGATAACCATGGAGCACTACCCTTTGCATTTTATCCCACAGGACCACCAGTGCCTTTTCTAGCCTTGGTTCCACTATACAATGTTCCAACCGAAGCAGGAACATCTAGTGTATCCACCAGAAAACTTGATATGGATGAAGAATCTGATAACTCACAAAACAATCACTCAAACCAAAGTTTGGATTCATCTGAGAATGTAGATTGGCCTGAGATTTTAAATACTTTTACATCCGTTAATAATGCTTCTTCCTCAGTGCATTCTGAACAGCGCAGATCTGAAATTTTGAATAGTGATTTTGCCAGCCACTGGCAGAATCTACAATATGGGCGGTTTTGCCAGAATGCTCGAAATAATGATTCCTTGCCTCATCCATCTCCTGTTGTAGCACCACCAATGTACTTGCAGGGACATTTTCCATGGGATGGTCCTGGAAGACCTTCTGTGGGCATGAATCTCTTAACTCAACATATGAATGGTCCTCATCTTATTCCCGTCTCTCCTGTCCATCCAGGATCTAGCAGGCAGCCTGGCATTTATCAACATTATGCTGATAATATTCCTAGATACCGTGCTGGAACTGGAACCTACCTGCCCAATCCGGTAATTGACTTTTCTCTTACCAATCAATTCTGTTGGTAAAGAACCATGCTTGATATCTTCCATCTCTATAAGTAAGTTGAGGACCAGGACATCAGCAAGAACTATTGCCGTTATTATTGTTAGATTTCATTGATTGTAAAATTAGTTAGTTTGTTCAGTTGCATTTTCTGCATTTTACAGCAACTTTCAGTTGCCAAAAATGTTTGCATAAGGTTTTTTTTGAAATAGATAACGTTCATGTGGGTGCTTAAGCTTGCTAACTCTTCACATTGATTTTATGCCGCTTTATTTGAATTTGTGGCTCTCGTCACATTTTAGTATGATGTTGATCAACCTTTTTATTTTTCAAGTCCTATTGACTTTGATCTCACTTTTTTGTTTTTTTGTTTTGTCTTGTCTGTTGGCAAGGATTGTAATCTATTATTAATTTTTCTCTACAGAAAATATCTTACAGGGATCGACAATTTTCCAATTCCAGAAACCATAGGGGAAATAACAACTATGACAGGAAGGATCACCATGATGACAGGGAAGGAAACTGGAATAACAACTCAAGACCACGATTTGGTGGTCGCAGCCAAAGTCAGAATCAAGTTGAGAAGCCATCCCTTAGGATGGATAGGAGTACACCAAATAATCGTCGTTCTGATAGGTCATGGAACTCAAAGAAAGATCCTCTTCCACCACACCATCCCCGCAGTGGTTCATTTAGTTTCTCAAACTCCACAAACCGAGGTTCTACCAATGTGGCATATGGCATGTATCCGCCAGTACAAGTTGTGAATCATAGTGAAGTTTCTGCACCAGTAGTTATGCTTTATCCACATGACCGAAACCTGGGTTACAGTTCTGCTGGTGAACATCTAGAGTTTGGGTCCCTTGGGCCAGCTCATTTCACCGGTGATAAGGCATCACCTCATCTTGGTGAAGACTCAACAAGAGGCATTAACGAGCAACAAGATTTTCAAAGAGATTCCGATCTCTCTTCTCCAGATCAGCCACCATCACCCCGGGTGCACAGGTATTCGCTGTCACATCATTCAATAGGCATGCTATAAAGTTTAAGAGATTTTTAGTAACTATTCAACTGGATAGCATTCTTTCCAAACTACTAATTAATTGCCATTTTCGTTTGTACCTTGAATTTGGTGATTTACACTTGTTAACTGTCATTCCATATTCCATCAGAGCAGTTTGTGATATGGTTAATGTACTTATCAGGAGGGTTTAATTAAGTGGCTAGACCAGCACTCCGAGAATGATTCAGTCACAGAAAGCAGATTTTCCTCTTGCATGTCCGAACCTGCGACGATGTCGATGGGAGGAATAGGGGCTACACAGGCAAGCCTCCCTTCGCCCTCCCCCTCAGCTTGGCCCTCTTAGGGGAAGGTTGATCTTTTGCTCACTGGTTGGCACCGCCATATACCAGCATGCCAGTTGCAAATGCCTTACAAATGATAGATACTGACTATAATACCCGTTCTCATGAAGATCTGAAAGTTGTGATGAAGAAATATGAGGAAGGGAGGAGTGCACATAGGCGATTGAAAAGATGGTGAGTCAGGAATTTTATTATTTTGAGTTCCCCCTAAATGGTTCGAGTCGCCTCATTGCCTCGGAGTCGTAGATAGTAGCACAGCCAGAAACTTGTTAGACAACGAAAATAACAATTCTATCAATTTAGTGGCAATTTTTTCATAAGGTTTCAAACCAATATGCTCTTCCATGGCTAATCACCATGGGCATGTTCAGTTGTATGAATACCAGGTTCTAATTTTGAAACAGTAAAATCTTTCTCATTTCTTTGATCCTCCCATATCCCAATCATCATCGTCTTCTTCTTTGTGTGTATCTGTCAACATGGTCGTCCAATCTTGTTTAGTTTCTTTTGTTGCTACTAGTCTTATAATTTTAAAGTTAATTTCTAATATAATATCGCAGACATAATTTTGAGTTGATTTTCAACCTAGGCCACGAAACGTCAACATGATTTTTGTAATTGAAGAATTGGTTTTTTTAATTGAAGAATAGAGAGATGTTTATTTTTAACAAAAAAAAATACATTATTGGCTTTTATGATGCTAAGGGTCAATTTTTAATATAAAAATATATTTAGTTATAATTAAAAAATTTTAAGTAGAAAAAAATACGAGGTTGATTCAGTATGATCTAAACTTAGATAGTTTAAAACATAATTTTGATTAAAAATAAACATTCAAGATGTTTTTTTTATATAAATATTCAGATGATAATATATATTGGATAGATTCAGGTCAATGTGAGTTAACTTGTTAATCCGCATATCGGGTCATGAGACCATGATAAACATGTATAAAGTAAATCAAAATGAATAGTGAAATTTAATTTTCAATAAATCTAATATTAAAAGATAAAATTAAAAAAAATAACTCAAGTCAAATCATGTTAACCTTAAACCCTACAACCAAAGTAATGAGATTGAGATGATCTAGTAGAAAATAAATTATAAAACTCAATCATCAATAAATCTAATGTTGAAGGATGCAATTGAAACTAAAAATTCAATTAAAAAAACAAAAAAAAACAACTTAGGTTAACTTGAATTAATCTGCCAAACATGTAACCCGAGTTATGAGATGAAGGTAACTTATAAAAAACAAACTATATAAATCACAAAATCTGATTTTCGGTCAATTCAATATTAAAATATAAAATTAAGAAAAAAGTCAATTAGAAAAAGAGAAAATTTTTTTGAGTTAACCAAGTTAATTGATGAATCACACGATATTGATAATAAAATTGAGATAACCTCATAAAAGTAAAAAAATAATAATTAAAAAGCTCAATCCTTATTAAATCTCATGTTAATGTAATTGAAATTGATAAAAAAAATAGCTTGAAAAAAATAAAATAAAGGGAGATAAAAAACAATACTATTCAAGTGAATATTTTTTTTTTGGTGAGCATGTTCTATCAACTTAAAAAAAAAAAGAGAGAAAATTATGTAAAATTTAAATAGAAAAAAAAATATGCTAGGCATTATTGGGTGTGCTAAGCTATAAAATTTAGAATTGAAATATAAAATATTAAAGCAATAGGGACCATATATATAGCTAAACAAAAACTTGGTGGAAATTTGAAGTGTTCTACTCTAATATCCAAATGGTTTTTGTTTTTTTACAATTTGGTTATTATATTCTTTGATTGCTTTGAAATTTTAACATTATATATATAAATAAATCAAGAGACTCCTCATAAAATTTCATCTCAATCTAACGCTCAAATTAAAAGATAAGATTGATATTGTAAAATTATTTATTATTTAAAAAAAATACTATTTGGTTAAAACAAAACAGACAGAATGAACACGGAAAGTTCCGGCCGAAATTTGGATGTAATTTCCACAACGGACCAAAATTTTAATCAAAATAAAAATTGCGTTGGTTTACCTCTTTTTAATTGGTACAAAACATTTTGAATATTTCAGCTGAAATAAAACGAAATTAAAAACACCGCTATAGATGCCAAGGTTTCTATGGTTTTGGCTAGGCATTTCATGATTCCATCTTAGCTGCCAAAACATCACAGTATTTCATATCCTCACCTCAAGGTTCAAGAAAACAATCTTTGGCAGTCAAGATTCAGTCATTTTTACAAACATTTTTATATTTATATTGAATTTTTGATTGCTAGTTTACAAGCAGCGAGCATAATACTGCACAAAACAACAAACGAAATGAGTGAAACAACTGGTTTCCTTCCTGCTCATGCCTCCTAGCTTTCCTCTCTATATGTATAATTAAACACATCTTTATTTCTATCCTAATCAAGATTCTCTGCGCATGCAGTGCTAATTCTAGGTTTCAACTTCGAGTTTTCAACTACTCACAATCCCAAACCTGAGATAGCGACCTACTCGAGCTCGAGGATTTCCTCCACCTTGCTAGACGCGACAAGAATGTCAGCACTTCTGATGGATCATACAGGGAGTATGAAGCTTTGGTATCCTTGGGACTGGAAGTGACAACGATCGGATACCCTTGGCCTCTCTTTTGAATTACCTGCGAAAGTTTGAATATAAGAACAATGGTTTAGAAAACTCCATGGACGTAGCAGTATTTCTTGATCAGGCTCAGACTAAAGTTATAGTTTTTCTTGTAACAGTACCTTGAAAGCATCTTCATCTGTTCTGTCATCTCCGATGTAAACTGGGAGAACATCGGTGCAGTTACCTAACCCTAGAGTATCGAGTAAATATTCCAGGGCATTGCCTTTGTCCCATTCTATTGATGGTCGGATTTCCATAACCTTCATGTGGATTTACAGAAAAATTAGAGGACGATCTTATTATAGCTGTATAGAAAACTATAGATAGAGTGTTGAAAGATTTATGCATACCTTTTTACCCCAATCCAAGCGAAAATCTGGATAGTGTTTAAGTATAGACTTCACCTTCTCCTCCAAGGTCCCATAATCCTGAATTCAAAAGATCAAGAGAAAGGTTACTTGTGCTGGAAATTATGTAAATTACCATTTATACCCCTCATGAAACACCCATGTTCTTGTTTCATAGATCAGAAGGTTCATCTCATAAATTTTTATTATTATTATTTTGAAGTTGTATTGTTGTTCCTGTATTAGAAAAAACTGTGTTACTGCTGCTGCTGTAATTGGGAATTTATTTTTGGAACTTGAGTAAAAATGACTGCAGTATTTATAATCTAAATTTTCGCTACTATATGAATTTAGTATTTGATTATATAAAGTATGTATAACAACTTGTATTTTCGAATTCATTTCTTCACAAAGAAAAAACTAGTAATGCCATGCTTTATATAGATAATTGTGGAAGTGATGAAGATTCTGTAATGAAACTACATCGAAAGATTTGAGCACAGGTCTTTTTTTTACCTCCTCTCTAACTTGTCGAAAATGTACAGACACACAAAATCTATTGTTCTCTACTCTAGCGCCTGGTATTTTCATAATTGCCTCTTCCAGTTCTTTCGAGATCTGTTACATTTACATAAAAATTGTTAATTACTCCATGACCGTGATCAGACTGAGAAACAAGGTATAACTGGTGTCTCAAAAATGACCCTTCAAAATAAAGAAGCTGACTTACCTTTTGAATTGCAGGCAAAAATTTCTGAGCAGGTTGAAAGACAACATCGTTGCCCTACCAAATTGAACAAATAATGTGATTAGTTAAGTGGGAATCAAGAACATGTCCTTTCTTCTTTCTTAAAACCATCCTATGACTGAGAAATTTCTGTTAGAAATTGTCATTATGCCCCTCCATGATATTTACTCATGTTCTTGTTTATTCAAACCCATGATCATGGAGATAGATCATTGGGTTTGATCATGTGGATCAATTGATTGATCATGGGGATCAATTGATTAATTATCTCTTTGATGGGAGGAGAAAATTGTCTAATAAATTAATGAGAAGGGTCCCTGATCTACCTATAAATAATAACTTGTGTACTCCATCTACGATTACTGATAGATGTAGATCAGAAGGTTTCTCTATTAAAAATTTTATTATTTTGAAGTTGTATTGCTATTGCTATTTTGGGGAAAACTGTGTTGTTGGTATTGCAATTGAGAATTTATTTTTGGAACTTGAGCAACAGTAATTAGAAATATTTATAATCTAAATTTCCACTGCTATATGAATTTATTATTTGATTATATAAAATATGTATAACACTTTCAACTAATTCTCATTGCTTATAGCAGAAAAAATGTGGGTTGACCAAAAAAGAGGAGAGATTGACTAATCAGTCTTACCTTTCTGTCAAGGGAAACAGTAAGGTAGTTTCCATCACTGGACCTAACAGGCCTAGGTGGTGCCATGATGTCCATCCCATGGCTTCCAGCATAATATATATTATTCAACTGTACAAATCCTTTCACCTGCACAAAAAAAGAGACCATCGAAATTCTCAAACCTCATAAAAAACTGCCCCACAAACCTAAAAAAATGTGTTACCTTATCTCTGCTTCTACCACTGATTATTGCAGTTGGAAAGTATTTTGCAACTTCTTTGACAGCTGCACGCATCTGCACATTGAGAGTTTAATGATTCATGAGTTTCTTGCTTTAACAATCAATTGCAGAGTTCACATTATTTAATGTAATTGTCAGATACATTCAGCTTGGTGCTTCTCTCTCTCATATATATACACGTGGGTATAACTTGGATACTCTAGTGGAAAGCTTTGCGTGTGACAATCGATCGAAAAGTTCTCCACATTCACATGCATGAACAGGAGTGCTCACCTCATCAGACATGAAAGCGCGGTCAGGATTATTTACAATCGGCGAGAGAGTACCGTCATAGTCTAAGAACACGACGATCTTTTTCCCCTTTGCATCTTTCATCATCTGATCAAATGAGGTCAATGCAGAAGGATGGTCCACCTAATAATTTGGTATATATTATGGTCAGAAGCTTGCTGGAATTAGATACAAGTTTGACTATAATGCAATGAAAGATACTTATTACAAGACTTACCATCCATGAACTGTAATTTGCATCCTCAGAAACAGTTTCATTGGTTACAGGATGGCTTGAATTTGGTGCTCTCTCTTTCGTAGATAGATCACTATCAGGCCGCACCTTTTGCCAGCAGGAAGATCTTTGAAATCCCATGGCGTGGTTGAACTTCGCGAGATTTCTCTTAAACATATCTGTTGGTGAATTAACAAAAAGATTATATGTTAGCAGCAAACATTAAGAGACAAAGTAGTTCAATAAACATTGAAGAAAACGATATGAAAACACAAATTCAAGAAGCCTTAAGTTTAATGAAATTCGAATCCCAAATAGCCATAGATTTACCTGAAAAATTAACTTGGATATTGCTGGTTGAGTGCCTTGGAGTTCTTCAGCTCGCTAACTTCTAAAGCACCTACAATGAAGCCAACACTTGAGTTCCCACCATTATATCAAACCTATATAAAGAGAAAAAAGCATGGAAACGTATAAATAAACAATAACAAAAAAGAAATAAAATAAACTAAGTGATTAGTTTTAAGAGATGGGCAAAGGTCATTAACAATGACATTGACCCAACTATGTAATGAACTCAATATATTAATTATATTTTGATCATATACTAATTTATATCATTTTCAAAGCACAGTACCGAAATGAGAATGGCTGATAGGCAGTGAGTTTTGGAATATATATGGCTCAAAAATCTCCTTAATTTGACATGCATCCTTTTGAACATGTAATTATCCAGGCCCCAAAAACAAGAGATAGCTAGCTCCCATGCATGCATATTCATGTTCAAATTGATAATTCTTATGATAATTATGTTCGTTACCCTCATCTTTGTTTTGTTCTTGGTGACTCTTCTTGAGGAACCCTTTTAATATCTAATTATTAGTACAAAATGATTTCTTTATCATAAAAACATAATAGGGCAAGTGGACAAATCCTAAAATATCACCTAACACGTACATAATCTATATATTATACGGATTCAATTACGTATATACAAGAGACTTCGTAAGAAAATAGACTCGCAATGATCTTAAGCACTCGTGTCAAAATAACCCTAAAGTGTAATTTGTTTGTTGGACCGACCATTTGATCCTTTGAATATGACAATATTTTAATCTTCTCTAATCTTTTCTGAGATATTTAGGATTTCATTGGTTTTCTGCTGTTAGGTTAAAAATAAATTGAGGTTAGTTTTATTTTTGTAACCCCACTAAACTTTAATAGGTATTGGTGCAACCCTATTGAGTAGCCGGGAAGAAGTTTAGGGAATTCAATTTGGCAGAAGGTCGCCAAGGCATATGCTTCAATAAAATATAACAAAATACTTCCCATCTCCCCTCTTTGTCAAGCTATTGAGTTAACAAGAAATTTTTTCATATTGGCTCGACTCAACTACTAAATTTATAACCTCAGGTAAAAATTTATAATCTCATGATTCCTCGTCTTGTCTCTAAATATTTTTTTAGAATATTCATTTTCACCCTTGAATATATATATATATATATATATTATGATAAAATCATCAAGCCACAGGTGTTATAAAGCAAACGAAATCGTGGGCTCTTCGGATTTGATAGACAGAGAAAGGTCTCTTTGTAAATGTTACTTTATGATCTACCTCCACTAAAGTGCACAAAAAGAAAACAAGTTGGAAAAGAACTTGATTAATTGTTTTAAAAAAAGAAAGTGACATTCAATAATGACTAGACATATTCATGGCGTGGCTAACTTGAGATTTGATTAATTTCATGCATCATGTAGCTCATTGAAAAAGAGTAGTGATTGTTTGCTAAAGGAAGAAGAGGCTAGAATTTAGTAGCTAGATTGTTTGCAAAGAGTTAATCGAGTATAAAATAATGAAAAATGAGAAACCAAAAGTGATTTTTTCTCAATATTTTATCAGAGAATAGTTATTAAAGAGCTTTCGGTGTAGAGTCGTGGCTGGTTTGGGGATAAAAGTAAAATTTTCACGAGCATACTTTTATAAATTCAAAGCTTATTTGATGTAGTTAACTTCTCCTTTCATGGAAAAAGAGAAGTTAATCAATCAGAAGATCATTCGGCAAGATTTTTGTGATTTTTCAAGCAACATTCATGAGAGGCTCCCAAAAAAGCAGTCATCTTTAACTTGGACAATATGTTTAGTCTTGGACCATGGTAGGTAAAAAGAAATCAAGACAAATGCAAATCAATTGTTTAAACATAGTGAATCACAACTCCTTTTAAAAGTAGTTCGACAACAAAATTATTACTCCCAATATAAATCTTCTCATCGTAAAGTGAATTCCATGTGAAACAAGTGTCACCTGTCTTTGAATAGAGACCGACATGTTAGAGAATAATATAAATAATATTATAGGGTCTCACTTATAAGCTTAAACTTTTAGGTGAGATGGTTCCTTAACATGGTATCAGAGCCTTGTTGACCCAGCGGTCACGAGTTCGAATTTCACCACCCTCATTCTATTTGATAAAAACCAAGCACAAGGTGATGTGAGCATGTGCAAGTTTCAAGCCTAAAGGGCTTTCACTTGAGGGGGTGTGTTAGAGAATAATATAAATCATATTATGGGGCCTCACTTATAAGCTTAAGCTTTTAGGTGAGATGGTTCCTTAACACGACATTAACTTAAAATTATCTAGAAAAAAACCCTACATTATCAAAAACATGACACGACCAATTCCATCGAAAAAGAAATAATGATATAATGTTTTTAATTATATATTAATAATACACCCAAAACTACCAGGAAAAAACTTGAATAATGATATATATGATAATGGCAGGCATGCAAACCCTAAATCCATGATGCTTGGCCAGAAAAAAGAAAAAAAAAAAAAGACAACCCAATTTTATCACCTAATTCGGATGTAGAAACCACTTTAGACACCGAGCCTGCAGATTGATAACTTATGTACCTTGAATAAGATAACAAAAACAAGCCCTAGATAGAAAAAAAAAACACATGGGATATTTTAGATACATTTAGAAGTGTGGTATATTTTAGATACATTTAAAAGTGTGGTATATAATATATATACATATATTAAATTTATTTTTAATATTAACACATCAAAATAATTTAAAAATACTAAAATATTATTTTAAAACTTAAGAAAATTAATAATACGACGCAATCACAATGCGCGGGACTTAATTGCATGATTTGTATCCTGTGCATCAATTAAGCACTTTGTACCCCATATGAAGTCCCAATTTGTCAGCAAGTATAGCCTACAATTATATAGCAAAAAAAATAAAAAAGAGAAAATAAATAGCAATTAAATTCATGTGACCATAGTTGTGAATAGAGAGAAGACAACAAGGCTGAATTAGGTCATAAAATAATGCAAAGAAAGGCATAAATCACGTGAGAGAGTAGGAGAAATAGTTCTTTATTGAACGATGGACTCGTCTATGTCGACACAGTTTTGACAATAATAAGTGAACAAAAATTAATCCCTTAGAACCAGACAGGAAAAAACATATATATATATATATATATATATATATATATATATATAGACCCCAGGTGTAAGAGAAAATACATGGAGACTGCTGGAGTTAATTAATTTGATTAGCAGAGATTAAAAATTAGACAGGTCATGCTTAATCAATATATAATTAAGGGAATTACGTGGAAAGGCATGCAGGCAGGCGATGCATGATGTGCTTGCTAATGACACTTTTCATGGTCTAATCAGTTAATTAATTAATCACTTTCAGTACTGATAATTAGGTCAAATCAAATCGAGATTAAAGGGGTGTTTGCATAAAATAAAGGCTGCCTTTCTCTTCGTTTCACACCTTTTCTTTTTCAATTGGTTGTTGTGAGATCAGAAATATTTTAGTGCTAACCTACATTTTATATGCAGACCTGAACATAGACTAAGATGCCTTCTGCTTTTTTTTTTGACATCTAAAACCTTTTCCAGGAACAGCTGAGTTCTTACATTTAATAGCAATTTAAGCAAATGACAAGAAATTTCTTCGTCAATTTCACTATACTTGAACAGTCGTAAGCGATGATGTCGTTGCTTCTGTGCTAGTAATTTACTCCATTGACTAAGGTTATAATTCCAAAATATTCTTCACCAAAATTGATTTTTACTGAATAAAATAAAGAATGCATCCTTTTTATTATTTAATTAGTCATCTAATTTTAAGAAAGATTGAATCCCATTTATAATAAAAGAAATGATACCCCAAAACTTTGGTCAGATCTTGGATTTGCTCTCTAGAGATTATCAGTTCGAGTCTCATAAATTTTAAGGTCACTAAAGGCTTACATGTTTATTAACTTCAGGACTCGTATCCCGTGAGATTAGTCAAGATGTGCACAAATTAATCGGAACACTCATGTTATAAAAAAAATATCACTCCAATTCCAAGTGTACGGTCTAATAATTGAACCCACTAAGAGACTAGTGGTAAAAGAGAGAAATAGAGTTAAAAGTTGACGATTTAATTTTTTCAATCTATATTGGCTTAGTGGTAAGACCTTGTTTGACATTGCATTTCAAAAGTTTTTTTGAAAAAAAAATGAAAATTTTTATTTTTATTTTTTACATTACATTAAATTTTTTTGGTGTTCTTAGATCATTTTCATGTGTTGATATCAAAAATTATTTTTTAAAAATAAAAAATATCATTTTGATGTATTTCTGTGTGAAAAATACTTTCAAAAATAACCTCAATTACACTCTCAAACAAACACTAAAAATTATACTCTCTTTTTAGGGTAATTTCTACTCAAAGAAAGCTTTTCTCTTTGTGTGCACTAAACCGCTATTAGAATGCATCCTATAAACCAATTTGAAGAAGGAGCTTCTTCTTAAACAACGAGTAAACTAATTTAAAAAGGTTTTATATATTATAATGAAAAATCTAGAATAATTAGGTTACTCATAAAATTAAAAATATAAAACAAATTTATCTTGATTGGGATAATATTTATACGTTTTTAATATCATTGTTTTAAAACTATACTCGACTTGATATATTTGACCGAGTGCATGCACCATTATTATGAAAGCTTTATTGCAAGACAACAATCGTCATTGTCTCCATTATTATCATGTCCACAATTGATTGATGATCTGCCATGAAGAGGGGATTGATGGCACGATTAACCAATTAATTTGAAAATGAGTCATAAATTGAATCCTTTTCTTTTCCCCAACTTCAATTTATATGAAGATAGCTGCCACCATTATTAACCCGAGCAATTAATTAATGATTCCCAAGAAGAAAAGATGGCAAGCTTCGTAACCCTATTTTAAATGTAGATAAAATGGAGTAATAATCAAAGAAAAAGGTGAATAAGTGAAGACAAAATGTATGAATATACTCCAAAATCTGAAGAGATACTACAATATTCTCTAGTAGTATACGAGAAATGCACGTTATTCTATGGTAATTGTCTCCAAAAGACAAAAGACGTGATGGACAAAAGATAAATGATTTGTGATCTGCATAGTAGGTCTCGAGTTCAAGCCAGGACATGCATTTATTATAAAAACCTGAGATAACCGAAATTTTGCTCGCTCACTTGAGCTCATAAAATATGTTTTTCTAGGATGAGATTTCCTCACATCTAAAAAAAGTTATTTTATGGTAACGTTACAAGATTTGACATTTAAATTGCTTCTTACTGAAAACCGTAAAAAATATATTTTATGAATATAGTCGTGTTTCTAGATTTTTTTCATTGATTTTGCGAATTCAATAATAAAAAAACATCTAGTAAGATTATGCTACTCATTTAGTGAAATTATATTATCAGACAATAAAGAGTCTAAATCTCATATTAAAAGTATATTTCACACACACATATATATATAGTCCATTTGCATTGGAAGACGTGTGTTTGTCACTGTGTTTTAAAAATATTTTTGAAAAAAATTAAATTTTTATTTTATTTTAAATTTTTATTTTTGATGTTTTTAGATCATTTTTATATGCTGATGTCAAAAATAATTTTTAATATTTTGATGCATTTCTGAATGAAAAACACTTTAAAAAGCAACCGCAATCATACTCTGAAATAATTACTTAATTTTTCATATATAAAAAGAGAATTAGAATATTATTTCTTTCAATTATATCATACCTAACCACTTGAAACTCAGAGAGATATCTTAGCACCGGTCTCCCTGTAGGAAGCAAAATATGTCTCCATTTGACAAAGCACGGTGAGATAGCACCGTCCACCACCAATAGATCCCTACTAGAAAAACAATAAAATAATGCATGATTTAGAAATTAGAAAAGAAAGACAAGATTTTGTCGGTGTTCTATATTGTTAAATTTTATTTGTAGATGTGAGTTTCACTTAAAAAAAAACATTTAACAAATAATTTTTTTGGTGTTTTTTAATAGTTATGATTGCTAAAATTAAAAAAATCTAAAAACAAATTTATTTTAATATATTTTTAAATAAAATATTCTTTTAAAAAACTATCATACACCATAATAATAGTTTATGAGGTTGAAGGTGATGGATGACTTATTCCTCATTGAATTTCCATGAATGTGACCTAAAAATAAGGAGTAGTTGCCCATGAAACTTCCTTTTTTCACCATTATTAATGATTAACAGGTGGATGTGTTTAATATTATTGCTAACCCTAAGATTCTCCGCCCATAATTTTTAGCTTGACTCGTCTTCTTCTTGTAATTTGCATGGTGTCTTCAACGAAGACAATCGGTAATTAGCATCGATTAAGAATATAAATCATAATGACTTTATTATTAATTAATTAATTAATATGATATGATATTGGACTACCTGTTAGGTTGGTAGGTGGGTGTTTAATTCTGTATTAATTCAATGTTTGAAAAATATAATTCAACGAGTTAAATTACAGTGTCCCATGTCCCATGCTCAATTATGATCTTTTCGTTGAATCGGTCAAAGATGATTAATTTTGCCATCAATTATCGATTTTTATATCCATTGTTCCAAATTTCATTACATTTATGAATTTTGCTATCTTGTTCTTAAATAAAAAAGAAATAATAAGAAGTTCCAAAGCTGATGATTTTTTATTTATTTAATACGATGACTAATAAGATATTGTTTGGTACTATGATAGATTCTATTTTTTTTAACCACGATGAAAAAAATGTTTGGTTAGTCAAATAACTTATGTTTTTTTGCATTGAACTTTATGTGTAATTGTGTTTCGTACCTTGATTTGTTTATTTTGCATCCAAGAATCCATCTCTGAAATCAAAACGTTCCGTACCAATAGAAAAACCAGAACGGCGACCAGAACAGTATTGACAACCTTGGTTTTAACCAATCGTATATTTCTAAACTAGGCTTTAAAACCTTATCTAAAAAATAATTTTCTCAAACGTACTTCTCTTTAGACTAAAATTGCAAATGTTACCACAATGTCAAACACATACTAAGTTATAGGGTTGAAATTAAAACAATAAGGACCATATTAGAGAGCATAATACCATGAATTTGAATTGAAAGATGAATTGAAAACAAATAAAAATTTTACAGCAGGACTGAGAAAAAAAATTAGAAATCCAAATAATAAGGACCACATTGCAATATATAACATTTGTAAATTTGGATTGAATGGTGAAATTGAAAAAAATAAAACTCTTTAAAATAATGAAATATGTATTTAAATAGCAAAGAGAGAGGGAGAGAGAAGAAATATTATATGTAAATGAAAACCAGCTGTTTTTTTTTATACAATTTAGGATAAATAATTCAATTTATACTTACATAATTGAACGTTTCTAATATATTTTTAATTTTGGAGTCGTGTTTATTACATCAATACTTTTTATATATTTTTCTGTTGTTTTTTTAATCCAATTTACAGTATCATTATTTTCATTATAAAAATCTCGTTGAAACTTTTCATTTCTTAAAATATTTTGAGTTGTTTTTATAAATCTTACTACTATATCATTGTATAACTCTAGTTAATTTTATAAAAAAAAAATTAAATTTGGCTAGAAAAAAAATGATTGAACGTATTAAAGAATCTCAAAAATATTATACAAAGATAAAATTATAATTGTAAAAATATTTATTGAAAGATAGTCAGTGCAGGTTAAGCTATTTACACACATATCGTTACACGCACGGCAAGTACTCAGATAATGCGCCCACGCCAGTCAAAAACTATTTAGGGATTTGTTCTTTTAATTGGAACAAAATATTTTAGTTTCAGTGTTTTGATGTGCTGTTTTAGAATTGTATTGTTCATGTGTGTGTATGTGTGTGTGTGTGTGTATATATTCAAAAACAAAATTAGTTTAAATTCAAAAATAAAATTATTTAGAATTGTGCAATTTAATCTAAAAAAGACACAATAAAATGATTTTTCTGAACAAAATTATAAACATATATAATATTATGAGAATAGCATCATGAATCTCGCAAGATCATATCACATTCGTAATATATATAAATATGTAAAGAAACTCATCTTAAAATTTCATCTCAATCTAGCGATCAAATTAAGAGATATGATTGATATTGTAAAATTATTTATTATTTAAAAAAAAACACTATTTAACCAAAACAGAACGGGCGGAACAAAACCAGAACATTTCGGCCGGTATTTGGCTGAAAAATCCGAATGGGCCGGATTTTAAACTAAGCTAAAAACTACGCCATTTTGTCTCTTTTTTTATAGTATAAAATGTTTTGGCCGAAACGAAACAAAACTATCAACCCTGGTCAAAAGACACCCATTGAATCAGTTAGGGTTTTTCTTTCAGCAGTTTGTGTCAGTAGGTTTTGGAGATTTAGCCCAAATATTGACATTTTAAAGCAAGATCATCAAGAAGAAAAACAATGCATAGCCCAGGTGACTTCTTTTCTTATCTGGTAGACTGAAAATAAGGAGAGACTGCATGGGAAATGAAAATCATGAAAAACCCTTTGGATGCATGACTGGTGTTACATCAGAGAGGAGAATGTTTTCTGATAAGGCACATAGGTTAATGCATAATACTTGGTTGTTTTCCTTGATGTAGATAAAACTGGAATCTCGATTTCTAGGGAGAACTAGGATAATGTTCAGGTAGGAAATGATGAGCAAACCAATTAACAAAACAAGTAACTAAACATTTGCTTGGCAGAGAAAGCACGGATTGAACTATATGACATGAAAGAAAATTCAGACATTATGCAAAGTAATTCAACAACAGAGATTGATGCTGCTAAAACTTGACCCTGGTCAAGCATGAGCTTCTTTATAGTTCAAACATCCGAAGATTATACAGCCATAACATTGGGAAAAAAAATCTCGGGATCATTTTCTGATCCAGTAACACAACATCCAGTTATGGCAAAAAGAAGCATCTGCAGTTTTGATCAGCCTTATAAAACAAAAGAAAAACTTGCCTGTATTGTGTATGTTGAGCTGTTTCCGCTAGCAAACTTGTTAACTGTTGCAGGATAAACTACAGTATTAGCTGCTTTGGCTGCCTACGTACCCACTCTCATGTATCATCTCAGAGAGGTTCTTCAGTTTCCGTCATCTCAATTCTCTTAGCTTTTGAAGCATCCTCCACCACGAGATCTGTGTGAATTTGTGAGGAATCCTACGCCATTTCCTCCTCAACCTTTCTACCAGCTTCCACTGCTGCCGCCTCATTGGCTTCTGTAGTAACCTGAAGAAATTCCATCGGGATAGCAGCTGGGTCTAATTCCCGACAACCCTCTGGGGAATTATGAGCTTCTTCTCCGGTAAGCACGTGGTTAGGGACCTGATGAGAGAAGCGAAACATCTCTTCTTTCGGAATTCTCCTAACTTCATTTGGACTTCCATGTCTACGAAAAACAGCCTTGAAACCAGCAACTTTAATTAGTGGAACAACAGATATACCCTGCTCTTCATCATAGTCATCGAGCACTTCTACCATCTCATATTCTTGTACCACTTCATCTGGGGTATCATCATTCCAGTCTGGAGACCAGTTTCTGTATAGAGCCCAGACATCTTCCTTTCTTGGAAGTATGCGAACAACTCCACGTGTGCCTTTTGTCCATGTAACCCTGTGTGAGAAAGTATTTAGAGTTTTGCTGATTTCATGTTTGCCAGTCCGAAAATCACCACAGGTTTTTAGGAAACCAGCCCCCACCCAGTCTAGAGGGCTAAATTCACTGTTGCTTCTTGAGTTAAGCCAACTGATCTTCATCTTAAATGGCTTCAAAGAGATCACCGAGATAATTCGAGCATAATATCGGGGCATCCCATCATTTTCATCATAGGCAGCCCACACCTGGTCATCCCCAAAGGAACTTTCTGTTCGATATAAGTCAAAGTTATGAAAATCAGAATCCGGAACATTGATTGACAGAGGTGCTGGTGCCTGTTTAGTAGATTCATTGGAAGAAATGCCAGCAGTGTCACCACTCTTCTTATGTTTATTTGCATCGCTGTTCACTTTGTTTTCCCGAGTTCTACTCTCTTTCAGTTTCTCTTGATTTGAGCTCCATTCTTTAAGTTTTCCACACACATCCAAGAGTCCCTTCTTCATCAACATGTTTCGAACCTCGAGAAGTGGCAACTCTCTCTCAGTAATGGACTTGGTACGAATATCTGAGAAACCATAAACCCTTTGTGCTTCTAAATAGCCCCTTCTTGGTTCAGATGAATTTCCCAATCCTGCTCCTCCATTTCGGATGGCTGCTTGATTCAAATTATCAGCTCCGTAATTGTTCATGCTAGCTTCATCAGATTTCCTCCTTTTAGAGAGTTGGTCCACTCTATGAGAAGAATTACCCATCCTTTTAGAAACATAACGCTTCTCACATCCAGTGGCTCCCTGTGGGTCCTGCTCCCTCTTCACTTGGTCATGTGCCTTCTGAACCACACTCTCAGCATGACCACCAGTCGAAGTTGATGCTAATTTGCCTCCAGCATCATTCATGCTTGTAAAATTACTCCTTTGGAGGTTTGGGGCAGTAGTTGAATTGCGTGCTCCAAACCCCTCAGATCCTGAACTTTGACCACCATTTCTTGGGAAATTAAATGGATTACTATTTGCAGCATGATGTCTTGAATTCTGGGATGACTTCGTAACGTTTGAAGGAGGATCCTTCTCAACAGCCAAAAAAGGCTGATGACAATTGGGGCATCGCAGGTTGTGATTCAAATAAACCCTCAGATACTCATAATGCATCATACATCGATGGCATATAGTCCAAAATGTATCAGGTTTTCGAGATGAAAGAGAAGGGGCTGATGTGGAACTCGACTGCATATTCTTGTTCTGAGTCCTTGTGTGCGAAGTCACAGTACTGTTATGATTATGTGAGCCATTTGCACTATGCTGGGAAGAGGGAACTTTAGTATGGGTTGGTACTCTCTGCTGCCGTCCTGACAGATTCAGTTTCTGATTGTATGCTAGTCTCTTTTCCTTATCAGATAACAAACCCCAGGCCTCTGAAACCAACTTAAATGCACCATCTGCACCCAGAGACTGGTTTTTATCAGGATGGAGTACGAGAGCTAGCTTGTGGTATTGTTTCTTGACTGTCTCATCATCAGCCCAGGGGTTCACACCAAGCACGCTGTACCAATCAACTTCTCCACTACTTATTCTGTTCTCTGCAGAAATATACACATCAAATGCTATCAACATTTGGGATAAACCCTCTAGCTCAGGATACAAGCTTTGAGCCTTTAAACCAAACTTCTTTGCCCCAACATAATCCCTCCCCATAAACTTCTTCTCAGCAATTTCTTTAGCCCTGACTGCTTCATCTTTGTTGCACTCCATAAAATTTGTATGTCCAGGAATATAGCCCTCTGTCTTGTGGTTATAAGAATGTTTCTAAGATTTCAACCTCAATTCACAAATTCCACAGCTCCAGGTTCATTTTTCTAGACAAATGGCACTGTCAATTTTTGGCCTGTTCAAAGCAAAAGAAAGTAAAACTAAAATCATTGTTGAATACAATCTAATGTAAGTTATTATAATCTTATAATTACAAAAGACAGCATGATATTCATACAAATCCCAACCAACAATGTTTGAATTTCTTATTTCTTCCCAAAAAGAAAATCTCCTCCAGAAAAATAACTATAAATCACATAACTCTTTATTTATTCTAGAATGTATGTCGTTTATTGACATTAACTAGGAGAAATTTTCAATATTTGACAAAACAATAAGTTTCAGTTTCTTTGAAAAATGACAGAAAAATTAGCAGCCCAACATGCAATGCATTAACAGAATGCGAGAACAAATGGACCTCTCCTCATGTTATATCATTCCCTAATACCTATAAACATAAAGGCATATGAATTAATTCATTGAAATATTAGACCTTTAAACATAGATGCATATGAATTACATCATATTGGAATGGCTAAACAATCTTTCTCTATCGAAAGAAACACATAATCCCTTGCAGCAACTTTTGTGTACACTCATGCCTAATAGTGAATCTCACACTTCAAGCCCACAAAATCCTATTGCAGATCATCCATGAGATACAATAGGGTTGGATACCTTTTTAAGAATATGCATAATGGTGTACAAACATTCTACAGCTTAACATATATATGATGTCAATAAATTAAAGGGTGGGAAAAAGGATATTGCACCATAATAGACATAAATTAATTCAGAGAGCTAAAAATATACAAATGCCACCTACTGACATTTCATGCTTCCATCACTATTAGTTATGAATGAAAATCATAAGTGTGCATTTACACAAGCACGAGCGCGTGCATGCAAGTGTCATGATGTGCTTTCAAAGAAAGGCAGGGAGTAACTCCACCAACTTACAGAATTTAATCATGGTACTTGAATATATTTAGAAAGTCTCTAGTGTGCAATTACAAAGACAAACACAGGCAAATACAGATATTGCAATAAGAATAAAGTGCAAGTAATTGAACAACATAACTCCCCACGCCTAGACAAATGAATACTAGTACGTGTCTTTCCATGGATATCATAAAATGGAGTGTGTGCATGTTTATGACTTTATATAAGAGAGATATGGGAATTCACTTTCATCACCTTAAAGACACCAAAACAAGAATCCATTTGGATTGCACTAGAACCTTGAACAGGTGCTTGTATGCAGTGTGTCCCCTAGTACAGGGGAAGCACGCTTTGAAAAAATTATTCTTTTTCTCTTTGAAGTCCCCAAAAAATAAAAAGAAAAAAACTATTTTTGTTGCTTTTTGCCTGCCTAATAGCTTCTTCCCAAACTCACATTTTTACCTCCCAATAAATGGTCTTACTCCTAGGCACTTTGCCTAACCAAGAAGACCTAGTGACTATCCTCTGACTCCAACGTACACATATAGTTTCGATCAAGCATGCATAGGTTTTTCTTTCTTTTTAATTATAAGTCTAGGAATCGACACTTTCTAACCCTACCATATATATGCTTAGTGAATACTAATATCAGCAAAAGGAGTGAATCTGATTCTCTAAGCAAGCTTATGTATTATACGATATATAATCAGGGACAAGCACAATTCATTATATGAGTTGAGAACTAATACCAAAGAATTATTACCGCCCTGACACTCCTAAACATTATGTGATAAGAGGGCATATTGAGGACGTTAACACCCCATTTATGAGTTTATTGTAAGCAATGCCCATATCCTGTGGACATAACCGGCAGTTGGCAAATGTAATGACTCGTTTACAATTTTCTTCCCTCACAATTCTAAAACATAGTAGACATGGAAAGGCAACATGATCAACATATAGAACAGATTTCTACTTGACTTAATAATGCACAAGTGCTTTCTGTATCAAGCCTCTTAAGCAAGTGATACACCTTATGCATGTTGAATAATAAATTTGAAATCCAGGTAAACATATATACATACAAATTCAAACGAATATTTTTTTATTCTTATTTTTCTTTATCTTCCATTTTAAGCATTCCCAAGCACATAATATTAAACTTAAAAGGAAAATAAATTCAGCTTTCCTATACATAAAAAGTAGTTTCTTGCAACAATGTTGTTACAATAGTATTTTCCATATTTCAGCAAAAAACAGTTTTTTTCTCATCAAGTACAAAAGAAATGTGCATTGCAGATGGGAGTTAGATTTTCCAATTTAGTTTTTCCCTTTGTTCTTCTCATTTCCCAGACTTAGAGTAACCATGTATAGAAAAGTCTCATTGATTGTTGTTTTTTCAGATTCTTTCAAGTTCAGATCATAAAATCTATATTTTTTTTCCATCAAGGATCAAAGATACCAGCAAAAAAACCTATGAATCTTCCAATTTACCTGGAGCACAAAGCTTTTCTTTAGCTTTCAGAGTATTCAATTTAAAATCTCACATTTAGAGGAGGAGCAAACGAAATAAAAATCACCTTCAAAGGTACCATCAACACAAGGAATTGAAATATGCTGAAAATGATCATACTTAGTATGTGTATAAATATAATTCTCAATACCTATAAAAGTAGCACACTTGTTTCCCTAAAACCATGATCTCCCCTTAACATGTCACACTCTTGTAAAATGGCACGAACAGCGCTATAACATTTGAAGCCCAACACCGAGTAGTTCCAAAGGTAATCAGAATCACTTGTTTCTTATTCTTAAATACACAACCCCACCTTCACGTAAATACCATTATCAACCCAGGGAAAAGCATTATGCTGAAAATGATCAAACTTAGTATGTGTATAAATATAATTTTAAATGCGTAAACAAGCATCACACTTGTTTCCCTAAAATTATGATCTCCCCTTAACGTGTCGAACTCTCGTAAAATGGCGCAAACAGCACCATAACATTTGAAACCCAGCACCGAGTAGTTCCAAAGGTAATCAGAATCTATTGTTCATTACTCTTAAACTACAAACCCCCACCTTCGTGGAGCTACTGTTATCAGAATCACAATTCTAAGAACAGAATGTGTCAATACATCTCAATTCTGTATAGATTTTTCTTTTAACACTCTAGACTAATGCTAAATTCAACCTTTTCAACACTTTGATTATCACTAAAACACAAACATCCGCAATGTGCAACATTCCCTCAAAATTCTAATGGATCCAAATCCACAGCAAGATAGAATCAGAATTCCTAGCTTCTTAAGATACCTTATCAACTAATTTTAACAGTACAAACTCCAACATAGCAAAAAGTCAGTAGAATTTACACCAATAAACTAAAGCTAACCTCAAATTATCAAGTAAAACAACCAAGTAAATTCATTTTGGAACAAAAACAGCCAACAAGCAACACTCCCACAAAATGTAAAAAAAAAAAAAGTCGCAGCTTTACTTCACCATTCCATGTTCTAAACAATTCATGAATCATAATCAATCCACATTGAACATCACAAAAATAAAACACAACAAAACCCTTTTGCTAACAGTCCAAAAATCAGTCAATAACACTATAATCAAATAAAACAAGCTCTTGATGGATCTACAGTATTAGGGTTTTTAAAAGCAGCATTTAACGGTCAAATTTCACTCATTTGAATTATACAAATAATAATTTCAAACTGGAGTCCTAGATTCTAGAGTCTCAAAAAAACAGTGCCCAGATAGCCAATCTTGCAAAAACCAGAATAAAAATAAAAACTTTGCCCTGGAGCCAAAAAAAATATGAAAAAAATGAAAAAGTTACCTAATGAAGGAGAATCCTTTAAAATGAAGAAAAATTGTATCAATCAACATGCACAATGGGTTTCATCTTTTTGGTCAAAATTCCATTTGAAACTCTGAAGAACTCTCTCTCTCTCTCTCTAAAATGCCCAAACAAGCATGACTCGATAACAAAGAAAATATAAAAGCAAGTGTGGGTTTGGTTAATATTTAAGTAGGAGGGTGTCCTTTTTTATTAGCAACCCAAGTCCTTTTTTTTATAGTATAAACAAAGTTAACTATGGTTAAATCTTAACTCTTGATTTGTGTTCATAATTTCATATTGACATTGTGGTGGGTTACGTTTTAACTTGAGTTAATTTTTAACTAAAATTAGGTTTGCGAAATGTGATTAAATTTGGTGAATTATTTAAGGTGGTATTAAATGTCAATTTGAGAGTGTGGTTGAGTTGCTTTTTAAAGTGATTTTCATTCAGAAATACATCAAAATAATATTTTTTATTTTTTAAAAATTATTTTTGACATCAACATATGAAAATGACCTATAAAAATCATAAAATTTAATTTAAAGTAAAAAATAAAAATAAAAAATTTTAGTTTTTTTAAAAACGCTTTTAAAACGCAGTATCAAACACCCTCTAAATACCTTTTGCAATTAATGGCAATTTTTCATGTTAATTACTTATTGCAAAACTAGCATGGTAGATTTTCTTTTCTATTTATAAATACACAAAATAAATGAGCATAGTTAACAAGCTACACAAAATAACATAGTAAGTGATAATGGATGAATTATGAGTTTTAAAAAAAAAAACATTAATAAAAGTATTGTTGAACTAGTTTTTCTGTTAATCAATTTTCTAAATTCATACCTTATAAAATTTGATGAATTAGATGTATAAGAGAAAAGTTAAATACAATATCCATTAATATGAAGATTTGTATAAGTGAATCACGTGTACATGTATTGAGAAAGCATTTAGTTGGTTAATGAGAATTAAAGAAATGGAGATAATAGAGATTTTCTATTTTGAAAATATAAAATTCATTTCAAAATTGGTTTAGAAATATATTTATTTTATGCTTTAATGTTTATTACTTCAATAAAAAAATATTTTATCCTTTTTGTATTTATCATTTTTTTTCTGAAACATTCACCAAATACAATCTAAAAAATAGTTTTGTGATTTTATTGAAATAATTAAATGCAAATCCAACGTACAAGCAAGTTACTTAGAGTTAAATCTTAACTCCTTTTAATAGGGTTTGCATTGGCAAAACAATGGGTTTTATTAACTAGGGTTTATGATTAACTTTAAAGTTGAGTTTCACATTTGGTGAGATAGCTAGAGTGAAATCCTTTATTTAACTTTTTTTGTGAAAAAAAGGACAAATTGGTTTATGTCTTGTGTTGTTTTTGGGGTTGGAAAATGCTTTTGTAAAATTTTAAAATAGTTTTTCCTTGAAATTAAGTTTGTTGGTGTTTTTAGATTGTTATGAAGTATTAATACTAAAGATAAATTCTAAATAACAAAAGAAAATATTATTCAATATATTTCCAAGTGAAAAATACTTTGAAAACAATCACTACCATAATGCTAATGGAGGTCATAATAAAAACAATTATGAGTTCTACAAGTAAATATTCATATAATTTGCTACATATAGCACCTCTCAATGTTTTGTCTGGTAATGTAGTATGACTTTTTTTTTAAATTATTCTTTAAAAAAGATATTAAATTAAATTTTTTAGGTATTTTTTATGGTTTTAATGCGCTAATGTTAAAAAAAACTTATTTTTAGTTGAAAAGTATTGTTTGCAAAAATACCCTACAACGCATTACTAAACACACATTAAAGCTATCTCATAAATGGTTATTATTAATATGGCATTCTCATTAATATATTTTTATCCATTAATTTAAACCTTTGAATATTTTTGTGATCAATCACTTTTTTTCTTTTATATGTATATATATTGTCATCGATAATTTATTTAATGTTGTGTTATTAATGTTTTATATTAAACCTTAATATTTTTTTTAAATTGGTTGACATAATTATTAAACAGACTTTTTTTTCAGATTCAAACCTTGATATTAACATTAGAGGATGAACTTTTAAAATCGTCAAGCAAATGAAATCGAGAATATGATTTTTTTAAAAAAAAAACTCTAGCATTAAAGTTAAAAATTTTGTATGTATTTCAAATTTGGTTTTTCAAAATCTCAATACATTATTTAGCCATGCAAAATAAATAAAATTTTAGAGTTGAGAAACCAAAAAGTTTTTTCTTTTCCTTAGAAAAAACAAAACCAAAAAGTTGGTTTGACCAAAACAAGAATGTTTTCATCATTTTGTGTTCAAGGATTCTATTATTTCATGTTTTGCATTTGTCAATACCCTCTAAGGGCCAAAATTTATTTTATAATTAGTATCAAAAACTTTGTTCTTTGGTTTTTTTACTTGATTTCTTATTTCTTAAACTCCAAACAAGTTTGTTTTGTGTTGTAAAAAAAAAGGCATACATAATATGAGACCTTCAAATAGTTAGAGGAATCAAGAAACTTAACAACCAAAATTACAATATATGAGCAACATGCATGATGTCTTACATGCAAGGCCAAAATCTCTAAAGAAAGTCAACGATAGTGAAGACATGTATCCAACTCAAGACATTAATAGAATCATGCGTAAGCAGAATATTAAAGTTGATAAAACAATGTTTTTCTTGAAGACCTCTATTAAAAATGACATGTTAAGCAATGTTTTCCTTGAAGACCTACATTACAAAAGATATTTTAACAATATCAAAAAAAAGATATTCTAGTTAGTCTTTGTGTGTGTATATATAAATCAAATTAGATTACAACTCCTCGAGAACAAGTTGTTGTCAATCATGTAGCAAAATATGATGATCACTCAATTCTTCAATAAGGTAAATCAATTTATTATGAAATTTCTAAATTAGGACTTGAAGTTCTTATTGGTGAAATTAGTATGAAAAGAATAGTTATTCGTAGTCTAAGATTCGAGTATCAAAGTTTTATTGCTACAACGGTGGTGTATTTAATCATCATTAGTTAAGCTTCAAAATATACTTGTTGGTCAATATAGTTAAACAAATAAAATGATTCTTGCGGGAGGGTAAGGAGAAAGAACTCAAAAACAAAGGTAAGTAATGACATACCCGTACAAACAAAGCTCATAATTGACATATCATTGGTAAATAAAAAAAGAATGGTGAAAAGTATAAAAGAAAACATTAAAGATAGGGGGTTTTAATCAAGGGGAAGATTTTAAAAACCATGGCAATAATATATGGATTAAAGGAAGACATCACAATTAAAGAAAGAGCGGTCACATGAAGAAAAAATATTAGTTCAATAAAAAATATATAAAAAACAATGTTGGTATTTCAAGTTTAAAAGGAAAGTTAAAGATTAATGAGACTTTTAATTATTATTTGTCATGTAAAAGGAGGGATTGGCTATTACAATAACAATTAGAGATCAAATTAATTACAAAAATTATTGGGTTATTTATTCTATGTGTCAAATTACATGATAAATGATAACAAATGTTACAACCCTTGAAAGAGTACAAATAAAGTCATGTAGTAGTGACAATTGATAACTCAAGTTTACTAATAACTTATGTTGGTAAGATGATAATCATGCCTTATTATAACTCTGATCATGTACATATTTAAGATGTTTATCATGTTATAAACATGAGAAAAAATTATTGCTAATTTTACAATTAACATCAATAGGCTATTATATGTTGTTTGGTTTATTAAAATATACTAAGGTTATGATTGTGATTAAGACCATAACTAAAACAATGAGTAGTAGTGATCATGACCATAAAATCAATAGGCTATTATATGTTATTTGGTTCATGTAAGAATTTTAATAGTGTTAGAGTTAGAATTATGTTGTAATAAATTAAAGTTAGAGTTCTATTCTGATTAAGGGATAGTAATTTATTAGATTTCTTTATTAGATAATAAAATTATTTTTAGATTTAAAAGAATTTATGTTTAGAATCCTTATTATTTTAGATTAGATTAGTTTGATCTTATCTTATATTCTCATATATATATATATCTATTTTATTAACTAAAAATGCATACAAAAACATAAAAAAAACCAAAGTCATAGTTTTTAAACTCACACATTCATAACAAATAAACAAAATACTATGGTTATTTAAGTTGAGTTTGCTGAGCTTTTGGAATATAAATGACAAATATAAAAAGAACAAAAAATATTTGATGAAACAATAAAGACATAAAAAATATGTCTTTAAGTTAATTTTGAGATGAATTAAAAACAAGAAGTACAAAATGAATGTACTTTTTTATCTTCAATTTCATATGTAACCAAACACTATCTTTAAAAGATATTGTCTTTAGTAAGATATAAAAAATTATACGCTATATAAGCTAGCCATTATTAGTTCACTAAATGGAATAATTTAGTCATTATTTCATCAAGCGAATTTTTTTCTTCTTGTACGCTATTTTTTTCTCTCAGTTGTCTTTATTGTTCCTTATCTTATAAACAACCTAAAACTATCTTTAAAAGACCTTATTTTAAGTAAGACATAGAAACTTATATGTTATATAAGTTAAACACTATTTCTCAAAGTGACACAATTGTTGTTCTAGTAGATATTTTGTATCTCAATATTCATAGTTTCACAATATTATATCTTTTTTCTTTTAAAATAAAATTTTAAAAACATATATACATTGCAATGTTTTTTTAACTATTGATCATTATTTTCAATTTTTAGAAAAATATATATAAATTCATTTGCAAAATCATATATAACCATAATTGTCATGTTTATAAAAAGTTCTATATTTTTGGATCAATTTGTAGATTATTTGGTCAATTTGAATACATTCATATGAATTATTATTATTATTAGAAGAACAACATTTTGTTCTTTCATTTTTTTATATTGACCTAGTGAAGTTTAGATAAGATTTAGCTAGATCAATGAAGTTATTAATAACCCAATCAAATTGAATAAGTCTAGTGAAATTCATATCTAATTTGATTTAACTAAAAACCTAAATAAAATCACACTATCATTGTTAAATTTCTTAGGTTAATCCACATGTACTAATTTTAACATCAATGTTATAATGACATCTATTATTTAGTAAATGATATGTTCCACTGAAAACTAAAATGAGCCTTTGATATTTCAATTGATGGGCTTTCACCTTTTTGTATATCTAGGCTTCAATCACTTAGTTGCATTGAAAAATCTACCCCAAACAAATATTACAACTAAAGAGTTCATCTATTATTATGGTAATTTAGATATTTGATAGAAATAAAGAATTATCATTAATTTTTAACTATCAAATAAGCCCACCGAGTTTTGAAGAAGAAAAAAAAAAGAATGGCACACTTAAAACCGATCAAGTTACTATCATGTTTTAGCTTTATAAAATCCAATCCAGACCATGAGTTTAAAGTCAAGGATCATATTAAATTAAATTTAGAAAAACTAATTCTCCTCGGTCAGTTGTTGTGCATTACTACACATAAAATTATTATTTGTAATTCTGTAATTACAAAATTATCCTTAAAACAACCTATTGTACTAGACATTGAGAGCAAGGTGATTTTTTTCACCATGACATAATTGTCTACAACATATTGTACGAGGTTAAATTTGTTATTGTTTTGACATAGTAAAATAACTGTTTTAACCTTATAATAAAGAAGATATAATACCTTTTACTTGTGATTTTTTTGCCTTTTTTGAAATAGTATATTTGCTTTGATGTTCTTAAAGCAAAAACTAACATAATTCTCCCCTAATATTTTTAGTCACTTTACATTGATTTCATCATAAATGTAGAGGTTACTAAGGGCCATTATAATAATTAGCATATGTTAAATATTATTAAAAAAACATTACACATGCCAATATTGGATGACCTTATGTTTTTTTAGTAATATGCGCAAGGGTTTTCTAACCACTAAACACTACCTTCCAAGGTAATGTTTGGAAAATCTCAACACTCCCTACATGAAAGAGCAACGCATGGACCATAAGTATCTTTGGTTTGGTGTTGATAACTATTTCTTCTCTTTTTTCCCCTTTTCTTATCTCTTCTCTTTTTTTTAGTGTTATTACCTTCAAAGTCTTAGACAAGCTCCTTTGATTTTTTTTGTCTTTTTAATAATTATTTTTTATTTGTTTTTAATTTCATCCTCTAACATTGGGCTTATTAGGTATTGAACTTTGTAATTTATTTTAATTTGCTTTTTATAGAGTAATCTCGATATCATAACCTAGATTGAAAGTTTTACATGTTAGTCATTTTGACTAAGGTTGTTTTTTTTTTGTCATTTTTTATTAATTTTTTTTTTCTTAACTTCACCCTTTAATATTAGGTTGATTGAATATTGATATTTATAATTTTATTATTTTCTTTCTATAAGTTATCACGGTTTCATAACCTGAGTCATGAATTAGACTGATTGACTAAATTATTTTTTTTGTATATCTTTGTTTTTCAATTTCAAATTTTAATTGAGTTGATTGTGAATATTACATCTTAATTTATTCTATAAATTTATCATGGTCTCATAACCTAGTCACAAGTTTAATCACTTGACTTGAGTGGTTTATTTGTGTTTTTTAATTATTTTTTCGTAAAAAAATTATCATTTAGCATTCAGTTGAATGAGATTTGAGATTCATAATTTGTTTCAATTTTGTTTTTATAAGGTTACCTTGATTTCATAAATTATTTTTAACAGGTTAACTCGACTTATTTTTGTAGTTGAATAATATTTTTATTGTTTTTCTTCAGTATTTATTTGATTGAAAATTAGATTTGATAAAAAAAATTGTTTGCTTTCTTTAAGGTTACTAGAGTCTTATGACTTGAATGGTGGATTTGTCAGGTTCACTCAAGTTGACCCGAGATGATCTAATATGTTTTAATTTTAATATTTAAAAAATGTTGTTTTGATGTTTTTTTTGTCAAACTATATTTTTATCAGTTATACAGATTATTTTTGAATCTGTCAAGTTGATTATAGTATTGCCTGTTTGGGAGTGTGAATGTAGTTGCTTTTGAAAGTGCTTTTCGTTCAGAAATGCATCAAAATATTTTTTTATTTTTTAAAAATCATTTTTGATATCAACACATGAAAATGATCTGAAAACATCAATTTTTTTTAATTTAAAGTAAAAAATAAAAATAAAAAAATTTCAATTTTTTTCAAAAATATTTTTAAAATATAGTGTTAAACACCCAATACATCTTTCATGTAGCTAAAAAGTAATTGTTACAAAAACAAAATATATTAACAACACCTAACTATCTTTTTATTTTTAAAAATTAATCCGGCCCATTACATTGTGCAAAAAAATAATTTAGTTTCAAAAAAATTCTAATAAATTATCTTTTCAATGTATAATGGGAAAGGACTTTAACGTTTTAACCATCAAATTGTGTAAGGCGAATTGTTTAATCTTATTTCCCTGTATAACATTGTGATTTAAAAATGTTTTTGAAAAAAATTGAATTTTTTTTATTTTTTTATTTTAAATATAATATTTTTGGTGTTTTTAAATTATTTTCATATACTTATGTCAAAAATAATTTTTAAAAAATAAAATAAAAATCATTTTGATCATTTCTGAACAAAAAACAATTTCAACCACACTAGCAAAGAGTCACTCAAAATAGTGGCCAACCAAAGTATCATAATGGAATATTATTAACTATAATATAAATGGTGTAGGGTTTTTACTGTAGCAAATTTTACTATGCACATAGACACAGTTCACTATGGATTGTGACAATAAAATTACTATTTTACCCTAAGGCCGAAAAAAATTAATCCCTGAGACCGGGTCATTTTTGACATTTCTGGGGGACATGAATGATATTTCTGATTTTTTTGTATAGTAAAACTACTATTTTATCACTGGGTGCTAAGAAAAGGACGCGGAATAATAGGGTGTGTTTTCGTTTTTTCACAAATTTGTGGACAGTGAAACTACGAAAATAACCCCTAGAAATGACAAAAAAGAAGCTCTGGAGCCGGGTGGTATTGTGGTATTTTCAAACCTAGTTTTTTTATGGTTATCGCTCGGTCCAGGGGTGTATAGGTAATTTTCTATTTTAAAAATTAATTCTTTTTGTTAAAACTGCGCCCGCAATGTGTTTCACGAGCACGCGCCATTCAGGCGGCACGTGCAACTTTGTACGACTACATCAACAGATCTTCCACTGTGTCACCCAATACGCTAACATGTCATTTACCTCCCGGTGTGGTGCGTGTTAGCGTACGGTGGTTGGTGAATCGTCGCTGAATGATGTTTGGTTTTTTTCTCACTTTTCTCTCCTGCCATCAGGAAATATACTTAAGTCCTTGCGGTTTGTGAATGTTTTATTTTCATCCTTGGGCTTTTGATTTCTCTTTTATTATTGAGTTTTTCAATGAAAATTTTGATTTGTTGCAATTATGCCCTCCAATTGAAAATAATTATATATGTTGGCTTTCAATTTAGTCCTTATTCTTTTGATTTTTGGTTTGGTTTTGGTTACTTTAATTATTTCGTTATGCAAGTTTTAATTTGTTCTCATTGGGTCGTCCAATTGAAATTTGTTATATATTCTACCTTTTATTTTGGTCCTTATTCTTTTAATTTTTGTAAGAAATTAAACATAATTTTTTTTTAAATCTCTTTATTTGTTTTGGTCCTAAGGTTTTAAATGTTTCAATTTTGTCCTTTGATTGGAATTAATTATATATTTTGTTTTAATTTATTTTAATTGTGTCCTCCAATTGAAATTGATTATATATGTTACTTTTCATTTCGATCCTCATTCTTTTAATTTTTTAACAAGATTACACCAATTTATTTTTAAAATATCTTTATTTGTTTAGGTCCCAAGGTTTTTATATGTTTCAATTTTTTCCTTTGATTGAAATTAAATATATATTTTATTTTTAATTTCGGTCATTATTCTTTGAATTTTTTTATTTTATATTAATTCCTTTTGTTTTTTCGATTCTTCTTGGACAATATTTATTTTTTATCTGGATTTATACATCTATGCTTTTAGTTTTTATTTTTAATTTTTGTCATTTTATTTTTATTGGGATTTTATTTTTATTCGATTCAATCATGAAATTTTAGTTTATGTTAGTTATCATTTTAAAATTATTATTGATCCCTTTTTCCCTTTTTTTTTTTTGTGTTTTCCATTATTTTTATTTTTTTTCCGGATCATGTGATTTTATAGTTTAATTATTTGCGCAATAATAATAATAATAATAATAATAATAATAATAATAATAATAATTCTAGTGATTATTTTTTATTTTTTTTGTAATAATGTTTATTTTTTTTATTATTTGAAACAATTTAATGATTTTAATTGGTTGAGCTGTAATGTTGATAATAATTTTAATTGTTATAGTCATGATAATGATGACAATGCAAGGATGGATTGTCAATGATGTTTTCTTCTTTTTAAAGATAAAAAATTAACTATTTAGTTTTTTTATTTGATTATTGTAGGTATTTTCACAATTTATATTTTGTTTCTTGTGTTTAATTTAAATTAAAATATAAAATGAACTAATTCTAATACAGTAAATTCAATAATTTAGGTATCCAAATCTTCTTGCTTTTATATGAAACTCACACTCCATAGGAATTTTGCACATATTTATTATTTTGCCCAAATTTATATTATAATACAAAAAATCTCATATAATTAATATTTTTTGCGCTGAAAAAAATATGATTCCGATCGCGACGAAACGCGGGAAAGTGGCTAGTGTGTGTGTGTGTGTGTCTATATATATATATATACATATAACATGGAAATTAATCTAGATATTTAAAAAAGATATATGACCTTCAATTCTCATCACGATTATGCTTAGGTCATTGACATTTCTTTTTTTAAAACTATGTTTTTTTAATATCTTATCAATTAAAAAGTTGACTTACATGAACTTTCTAAAAATAGTGGTTACATGCATGGAGTGTCATGCTGATTTCATTACTTAAAATAAATTATTTAACAATTTCATCTAACAAGTTTAATGTCATTTTATCTTTTCTTTTTATCAATGATTTTTTCATGTGATTCATAAATATATAAGAAGTTATATTCTCATTATAAAAAATAAAATAAAAGAGATAATAAGAATAAGTTTACATTCTAGTAATGTATATTTACTATAATATTCTTCTTTTTCCATGTAATCTCTCCTTAAATTTAAAATTGATCACATATCTTCTTTTTTTTTCATAAAAAATGAAAACAAACCTAACCGAATATTGAAATCTAGAAAAAAATATTTTTTAAATATCAAAATTATTAAACTTGTTTCGGTTTATAATTAGATCTATGATACAAGTTATGGGATGAATGGATTAAACCAAATCAATCAAAACAATATCATTTTTTCCTAAAACAAATAATATTGTTTTGCCAAAAAAATAATCAAACTAAGTCTTAACCGAGTATACAAAGTCACAAGTGAACTTATTATATCAATAAATGGATCAACTTCTCACCTAATTTTTTTGTAACCCATCTTAGATTAAATTTTAAATTAACCAATAGATTGAATCAAATTTAATAATATTAATTTGATATGAATGTTTTTAAAATAATATGAAAAAAGAGTTATGTTTTAATTAATATTTTTTTCTATAAATAATCTATATTAATTAATGTGATATGAATTGATTCAAATAAAATAAAAACCATGAATGGTGGTTTTCTTTCCCTTGATGAAAAGATACCGTTATAGCGATGGAGTTCTTTTCAAACGAGAGAATGTTACAGCTGGGAGAGGGTCCACACGTTTATCGCAGCCCTTGTGGCCCACTGTGATTGGCCCACTGCCATGTAATGCTGAGACGGTGACGCAAGCAGAACCTGAACCGCGTGTCTCATTAGCGCGGGAATAGCTTGTGGGACCACATGATTACGTGTCGACCGTTAAAAATACCTCAACTCTCCGGATGAACTTGACTTCATCATGTTGTGGGACACAGCACATCGCACATGATTGATATTTTGCATACAAGAAAATAATTTTTAATTTCATCCAAATATTATAAAATAAGAAATAGAGAGTCAATAACCAATTCAAGACTTTCTAGAAAAAATCAACAAAAGAAAATTAGATAATTGATAAAAAAATTATTTTAAACAAATTAATCATAAACTTATAAACTCAAAAATTGATGTATATTTGATAACATGTTTTTTTTTAAAAAAAATTATTGGAATGATGATATTCTAGATGGTATTTTAAAAAAAAAATATTCATATAATGACATATTGGATTAACTCAGGCTATCCCTAGTTAACCAATAAAATTCATCATTTGAGTTATGAAAACACGATAATTCTATAAAACTTAAATTTAAACATTTTATAAAGCTCATTTCTCAATCAATTCAGTTCTTTTAAATATTCAAGTTAGAAAAAATAATGAGTCAAGTCAACCCAATCAAATCTGTGAAACATGCGAGCGGAGTTATAAGAATGAGGTAACTCAAAAGAAAACAAATAAAAAGTTTTACCAATTTCCAGCCAAACTAATTTTGAAGAATGAAATTGAAATAAAAAATCATTTAAAAAAATGACCCAAGTTAACCTATCAAACTCACAAACTAAGTTATAAAACCAGGATAACACCATATAAAACAAATAGATTTTTTTTTATACAACTCATTTCTCAACCAATTAAATATTAAATGATGAAATTTTAAAAATAATTTTATGAAACAAACCATAAAAAAGGCCTAAGTTCATTTGATTTAGCCTTTTAAAACTATGATTTGAGTTATGAGATCCAAGTCACATACACCATCATTATTGATAAGAAAAAAAAAAGAATGATGGATTGTTGTTGACATAATGAAGCTCCAATGTAACCATATAAAAGCTTTCATATTGACAATTTCAATGATACCAAGAAAAACCAAATTCAAAGCACGAAGAAGGTCACATACACCATCATTACACAACGATCACCTTTTATATGTTGATATGTGTGTTACACACACTAACCATTTTCTTATTTTTTTTTTCTCTTCATTCCTTGTTTTCGTAAAAAAGATATGAATATTTGTACTAGTTTTAAATCCAATCTCTAATTCTTTATTTGGTTTAAATTAATAAAATTAAATCTTATTTTGCTAAATCAAGCGTTAACTCAATGCTAGATTTTTTTTAACACCGCGATAAATACATGGAAAACAAAACGAAACTAACAATAAAATCCAATTCTAGAAAGCAAATTAATGATAAAAAACTAACTATTGGAATCCAAAGTGCATTTACTCACAATACACGCTTAACTCAATAGTCAAGATGCAATCGTCAAAATTCAATCGATGTTAGTTATTTTTATGATTTATGATTATTGACCAAAAATTCTCATTTATTATACACATTTTTTTAGGTGGTCAAGTTTGATGATTTTTATTTTCCTTCCATAATCTACACGTTTTCTTCTCATGATATTATCCAAGTTTGAGTTTTATAGAGTTTTCATGACATTATTTTTTTGTGAATGTACAAATCTCGAAGTAGACATATGACCTACTTAAGACATGATAAAAAAATATATTTTGTATATCAAATAATTTAAAATTCATAAGGATGCAAGTTTGAGAATAACCATGTTTCAGATTGTGATATCAAATGTGAAATGAAAGTTTACTAATTTTTTAAATAAAAAACTAATAAAAATAAGAAGATAGACAAATATGAATGTAGCTTATAAACATTGATGAATTTAGCATGCCACTATCAAGAAACTTGTGTGTTAAATTGTTAGTATCTCATCATCACTCTTCAAATATATTCAAACAACAATCTATTCCTTGTAATTATTTCCACCTAATTTAATTTTTCAAAGAGATTTTTGAGAGTTTGTTGTAATGTCAAGATGGTGTAATGTGTAGTATAATTCCTAAAATAGTAAAGGATCAGAAAGTGTTCGAGACGGCTTCAAAGCACAATATCTCTTTTTGAAAAATCATACTCTTTCAAGCAAAATGTTTATAATATATATATATAGAAACATGATAAACATGTGTCAATGCTCTTTATATTTTCATTTGCTGGATGGACTCTTTCTAAAGTGAAGAGATATATACTAGGGGCTAGGGCATATTCAAAAACGAAAAAAAAAAATTCTTTCCCGACACAACAACAAACTTGTGCTAGACAAAAGCTCTTCAGTTTCATATATAGTTAAGGATCATGTCGTGTAGGACTCAACTAGCTAGTTAAAAGGGTTTCCAAGATTTTATGTTCACGTGCCAAAAATTAAAATCGCACATGGTATAAAACATTTTTTTTTATAAAAAAATTAATCAAAGATATATTCATTCTTAATTATGAGAAAGTGGCATGGTGGTGAAAATTAGGAAAAAATAATTACTTGATATGATATCAAAATTTTATTGATTAATTAATAACAACTTCAAATCTTATCATCTTATTTTATTTAAATTAAAATAAATTTCATGGTATATTAAAAAATAATACAAATTAAATTTAAATTTTAGGGTTAATGGTTTTTTTTTTTAGCGAACATGGTATATCTATCTTAATTTTCTAAGTTGAAATCTTATAATTAATGTTCATATTTCTTTTTATTAAATTGCTCAAAATATACAAAATCAATGAGAAGATGTTTTCTTCGATCCTGTTTGTCATTGCGTTTCAAAAATATTTTTGAAAAAAAAATGATTTTTATTTTTATTTTTTACTTTAAATTAATTTTTTTGATGTGTTTTAGATCATTTTCATATGTTGATATCAAAAATAATTTTAAAAAAATAAAAAAAAATATTTTGATGTATTTTTAAATAAAAAATATTTTTAAAAACAATCTCAACAAACTCCCAAACAAGCGTTACATCTTCAAAAAAAAAAAAAGAAGATGAATTCATTCATTCATGGGCGTTAGAGCTTGAATCAAGGTGCGTGCATCATGGAAATGAATGATATAATTTCTTTATTTGATCCGTTGCGTCTAACCCCAACAAATATTTTTGTCCCCATCCTCAATTTTGCAAGTAAATGAAATGCATGAACTGTGAAAATCAAAGAGAGAGAGAATAGGATAGCTAACATTCCATGACCTAATACATGGATTAATTATTATTATTATTGGATCATTGTGAGTTATCTTTTTTGATAAAGACATAATATGACATTCAATTTAATCCCAATAAATAGTTTTATTTTCACGATCCAAAGAGAGATCGTGAAAAATTATAATAAATATACTCATCGTCAAAGAAAGATTTAGTCTTTGTTTAGTAATGAGATTGCCGTTACTTTTGAAAATATTTTTAATCTTTGTTTTTTAAAGTGTTTTGCCGTTACTTTTGAAAAATTATAATAAATATACTCATCGTTCAAAGAAAGATTTAGTCTTTGTTTAGCAGTGTGGTTGCCATTGTTTTTCATTCACAAATGTATTAAAATAATATTTTTTTAAAAAATTATTTTTGATATCAGCACATGAAAATAATCTAAAAACACTATTTTTTTTTAATTTAAAATAAAAAATAAAAATAAAATTTCTTTTTTTTTAAATATTTTTGAAACACAATATCAAACACCATCTTAATTTTGGTTGATAAAAATCCCTTCAAAGATATCTTACCGTCTCCGTAACACCCTAAACTATCCAATACAATTTAAAACTATGTGAATGCAACTCACAATCTCCGATGATGTAAGCATAATCTCTAAGAATGTAAGCATTGATTAATCCAATGGACTACATGCAACATTTATTTGTTTGTTTTTAAAATAAATTTTTAAATATATTCAGTCAGCCACCAACTAAGTGGCTATTTGGAATTGCAGTACAAATTTAAAATGAATTTTATTTTTTAGATTTTTTTTTCAGAAATACTTTTAAATTGCACAAATAAACATATTTTAAGTTCAATATTTAACGGATTTTGGATTCGAAAGCAGTTTTGACAATAAGATATAGAAAACAACAACATAATATTTCATAAAATAGTTTCTTACAATACATCATACATGCTTCACTCTCTTTCAATTTGTCAATCAGAATCAAGAAAATCTATACACAGGCCCACATTATAATATCAAAATAGATAATAACAGTAACTCAAGTTGTTCTTTTCCTTGATCTTCTTCAACCTGGGGTTCATCTTCCGTTACTGTATTTTTTCAATAGCTCCAAAAACAATCAAGGTCCATTGATGGAGCTAATGTAGAAGGTGTTCCATCTAGATCATCGCTTGACCTTTTTCCGACTTCAAGATTTGATATGACTGAAGAGATTTCAGCATTCAAATCCCTTTCAGTCTTGAAACTTTGCTGCTTCATGTTTGTGCCCTGGTTTGAAATCAAAGCTCTTAAGACTGAGTGATCTTGCATTAAAACAGAGCCTGGATATTGCAAGTTTCCTGATACAGGGACAGCCTGAGTTGTGCAGAATGGATTCAAAAGTGGGATTCGTGGAAAAACCTCTAAAGGGTTTGCAGAAGCTGCTAAAAGATGATTGTTGAAGCTGTCAATGGTGTCTTGTTGGTTTCTCTGAACATTAATGGGATTGGAGAAGCAGGGCACGTAGGCCGACTCGGCCACCGGCTTGATCTTGCCGTTGCACGGCGGAGAATCCATCAGCGGTGGCAGACCAGAAGGGCCGAGTTCATTACTGAACGAACCTAATCTCGCCAGACCTGAAATATGGGTTTTCTTTCCAGCAGAACTCTTCTGAAAAACCCTGCAGATCACCCATTCATTCTACACAAGAGCAGAAATCAATCAGATTACATTGAATGATAAAAAAGGAGACAAACAGAGTTGATGAAAACAGAGGAGAGGTGTACCTTGGCAGTTTTGGGGAGATTATGGACAGAAAATCTACCATCTAATCTGTATTCATGCATGACCCAATTGGTTTTCTCTCCTTTAGGGGCTCTACCCTTGTAGAATACAAGAGTCTTTTTCATTCCGACCAGGAATTTTCCTCTATAGATCTCCTTATCTTTCCCTGTGGCTTTCCAGTAACCAGCTTCTGTTGCCCTATTTGTCCTGAGACCTGTAGGGTACTTTCTGTCCCTAACACAGAAAAAGTACCACTCTTTCTCTCCCATATTCGCTTTCCCTTCATCCAAACACAAACATGGCCATAAGATAAAAGGTCTAGCTTTCCATAATCTCTGTGAAGAAAGATTGAGAGAAAACGATCAGTTTTCTAGAAGGACTTACATGGTAGTTCCCAGGGCTCAGACTTGTTCAAATCCACGTCTCCAATTGCTTTAGCAGAGAAGGTGATGTCAAGAACCTTCTTGTACAAGTAGTGAGAAATAAGCTCTTCATCGGTTGGATGGAACCGGAATCCGGGAGGCAAATCCATCTGACCATCACCTTCCTTACCACGTCCAGAAATGTTTTCCATTTCTTGGAAAGCTTAAACCCTCGTCTTGTTCTCTACAGTACGAACTTTTCTTTTCAGAAACTGGTTTTTTCTCTGTCTGATAAAGACGCTAATAAAGTCCACGAATCCAAATATAACCTCCTGTGTCAAATGGGCACTGACCAAACAAGACTAATTCTCTAGGTTCAATGAACCTTGTAAGGAAATCAATAGGCCTGAGAGAATTCAATGGAAAGTGAACAGCTAAAAGAAAGAGAAAAGGTTAATGATGCTACGGGAAGTTAGGAAGAAAAGTGGAGGTGGGGAGAGAAAGTGAAGGGGAGAAGCCATGGAACTAAAAAGTTAAATACCCGAAAGATGAAGAGATCTTAAGAGAAAAGGCAAAATCTAGGAATAGAAACCCTAAATACCCGTGTTATTAAAGATCACATAAACTAACTATTACAGAATAATATAAATTATATTTTGAGATTTCAATTTAGATGAAATGATTTTTTAATATAATATCAAAACCTTGTTGACCCGTTGGTCATGAGTTCGAATCTCACCACCCTCATTCTATTTGATAAAAATAAAGCACAAGACAGAGCAGACCTATGTGCAGAGCAGACCTATGTTCAAGTTTCAAGCCCAAAGAACTTTTATTTGAGGGTATATATTAGAGAATAATATAAATTATATTCTGGGACCTCAACTAACAACTTAAACTTTTAGATGAAATATTTTTTTGAGAGAAACATGCTAAGTAAAATAACTTTTTGGTAGGTTTTGTTTTAGTTCTCTCTCTTTTAACCATGGTGTGTTAGAAATTTAAATATCAGCTACAGTGTTTTCTGACATGGCTACTGATTTGTCCACCCAAATGTGAACGGGATTTTCATGTCAGGCTTGTTCTTCAGTTTTATCATCTCACCTTTCTTAGCTTTCAAGGCATTCTCCACGCCATGAGGTTTACCTGATTTTTTGAAGAATTCTGTGCCGTTTCATCCTTTCTCTCCTCCATTTGTGCGTTAGTGGCTCCCATAATAACCTGAGGAAATACAAAAGGGATATCCACTGGATCATCTCAGAATTGTTCTTCACTTCCTATCATCTCAAATTCTCAACCTTAGTTGCAGATGCGTGATGATCCACCCTTGGCTCGATCTTCATTTGTGGAAAATTGTGCACTGGATTCTGTAATTAAATGGAGATGTTCCAAAGGGATAGCTGCCGGATCTAACTCCGGTCAGCCCTTCTGTCGGAGAGAATTTCAAGTTTTGCTAATTTCATGGCTGCCAGTCCTGAGAGCACTGGCTAAATTTCTCAAATTATGCCAACAGATATTCGTCTTAAATGGCTTCAAAGAGATCACTGAGTGAACTCGAGCATAATACTGTGGCATCCCATCATTTTCCCATCATAGACAGCCCAGAACTGGTCGTTTCCAAAGGAACTGTCTGTTCAGTCCAGAGTAAAAATTCTGAAAACAAGGATCTGGAAGATGGACGGAGTTCCTGGTGCTGTTTCATTAGATTCATCGGAAGAAATGACAGCAGATTCATCTTTCTTCTTATGCCTGTGTAAATTCATTTTTCCATCATCTCTCTTCTTTCGCTTAAACAGTTTCATTACTTCTAAAACACAAACATCAGAATCAAAATTAATAGCAAGATACAATCAGAATCAGAATCCATGCGTTCTTAAGATCCCTCATCAGCAAATTTCAGCAGTCCAAACTCCAAGATAACAAACAGCAGTAGAATTTACCAAAACAAACTGAATATAACCCCAATTTATCACATAAAACAACTAGATAAATTCATTCGAACAAAAAAGGTCTCATCTTTACTTCACCCATTTCATCTTATCAAGTGAAGAATGACCTCTCATTATCTGAAGCTTCAAGGAAAGTTTAAGCCTTGATAAAATGAGCTAGTACTGAATTTTCCTCTTTGATTAACCACCATCCCTGCCTAACCAACACAACTATATTGAAGCCGGAGAACTCTCTAAAGCTTAGTCCTCGTTACTTTTCAGAAAGTCACAGCTAGCCCCATTATGCTCCTGTATTTTCCATTCTAAGCCATTACGCCCTCATCAGAATCTGTTGATGAGGGGCTCGATTTCATTGCACAAGCTCACTGGAAAGCTTAAGGGAGCTCACAATGAAGTTGGATTGATTGAGCCACCACTTTGATTACTACTAGGTCCCTGCTAAAACAATGTCTTCTTTTTCCATCCCTTGAGTTTCCTCTGAACTGGACTCAGTTCATGCATGCATCTGCCACAGATGCTCCAGTCAAAAGAAGGTTATCATCGACAATTGGAAATCACGGGAGCCTGTCGGCGAATTTTACTGCCAAGATTTTCCTAACCTTTGCTTGGCGTGGCTATTGAAGCATTTTCATTACCGCAGATGCTGATTTAGATCAGTGAAAATCTTTGACAGATTGTATGGGCAATCACTTTGCTTGGATACCTAAATCGACCAAATTTGTTCTATAAATAACCATCCTAGTAATAAATTCACCATAATCAAGTCAAGAATGATGAATATCAGGATAGGTCTCTCCAGCAATAACTTTCATCAGCTTTGCAATCCACTGGCCAAAATAGAATCTGCCAGTCTTCAACTCTATAATCTCTCAAACAGTCCATGGCGAAACCGCACAGAACTCACAATCAGATTGTCACACATCTAATAATAGTTCAATCAATATGTGAACTCAATATTCACATTCAAATTCTCACTTCCACTTTGCACAATACATCTAATAATAGTTCATTCAATATGTGAATTTGAAACAACCAGGGTTTTATTCGCTTCTTGTATCCACAAATTACATTTTCGAGGAGTGAGTTTTCTCTAATCCAAAAAAAAAATACAAGCTAAAGCTACAACAAGTACTTTCTCATTTTAGTCGGAAATTCTAAAAGTGTGCCCCTTGAATTGAACTCCTCTTGCAAAATATTCATCACAAGTTTCAGACAAAACCAGTCACTGTATAAACATTCAAAAGTAGAAATGATCACACTCCCAGCTAGAACTCCATCCGCCTTGCACTGTAACTGTGCACTGGTGCAAGGCATGAACCCCATCTGATTGCGACCCTTCAACATTCGGAAAAACACAACAACGTACATATAGATGAACTTGAGTTTTTGTATAATAATTTGTTAATATAGATCTATGTCTTCTTTCAAGTAGTAAATGGAGGTTTAAGAGGATTTTGGATGTGAATTAATTGAACTGGAAACTAGATATATGTATTTAATTAATAATATATAACAAGTTTTGAATCTATTACCTATAAGAAGTTCTTCATGCTATTAAGACAACTTTGATGTTTCATAGGGACTTCATATCAAATAAAAATAATTAATTGGTCAAAAACCCTATTAATTTTAGGGTTCAAATATAAATAATTATATATAAGAGTTTTTATTACAATATTTTTTTTTGTTTAAGTTTTTGATTTTCGAACCCAACATATAAAAATATTTAAAAATATTTTCAAATTAATCTTGGTTAAACTAGCGGGAGAGATATCGAAAACACACCTTGCTTTTCCTCTGAGAATCCGGTGCGTGCACTCTCCCTCACGCATCTCGATGACAGGTTGGCAGGTCTGAGTTTCCGGGGTTAAATATCCCACATCGAAAGTAACTGAAACTATCGTGTGGCCGTAGTTTATAAATTGCGAAACGCGAGGATTTAGAAGGCATACCTTTCTCGGCCTTTTGGCTAAGATCAAGTGTAGTATCTGTTCTTATCAGTTTAATATCTGATACGTGGGTCAATGACTCACACGATATTAAATTTATTTTTTTAGGGGGAAGGCCTATAACAGTAGCTTGCTGCTGAGGTTCTTCGAGCGTCGCCTTTGCGTTGCACTTCTGCATTAGCCTGGCGCGCCCCTCTAATAGTAGTTGTAATGTTTTTAATTTTAAATAAAACCCTCAGAAATATGGATTAAATTCTAACTAATTCATGAAGACAAGTCCTGCACAAGGATGATCCTAATTAACGATGGGTTTTAGGAACAAGTTTTAACGAAAAATCAACTTTGAATTTGTTAATTTTGATTTTTGTTCGCTTTCCAGGTCAAAATTGACGAGTTGAAAATTATATATATATACTTTCTAAGTAATTTATAAAAAGAGAACATGTTTGAAGCTTTGATTGATTTAAAATTATCTTAAAAGCTAAATGTGCTCAAAAGTCATGACGATTGTTCACTCTCTCACAAAACACTATTCACGATTACTGTTACGCTCAATTTTCGGGTCGGTTCGGTTCATTTGGTCAGGTCGGTCTGCTGATTTTTTCCTTTTGACACGGTGCATTAACGGATTTAACTCCATAAAATGACAAAATAAGGCTACTGGACTTAGGGACATGTAGGTAATTGCACACTTTTGGACCGGACCGGCTAGCCAGTTTATGCATTTTTTAATATATCTTTGCACAGTGCAATAACCCTTTTATCCCCAAAAACGACAAAAACCAAGTCTTGCAGCGAGGAGTGTCACGGTAATTTAGCAATTTTTAATTGTTTTTTCCTCCGATTTACTGTTGGCGCGTCGCCGGACGCGCCGTACATTTTCACGCTCACGCGTGCTTCGGGAGGCGCGTGCGGCGTATTTCGGCTTCCAAAAATACCCAACCGGCATCTAGAATGATTTTACGACATGTTCTCTTCCCCCGGTGCATGTTCGTCCAAGGTGGTCGGCGACGTGTCAATAGTCGTTCAAAAATTTCCCATCCTTTTCTCTCTCCTACCTGCGCATGCTGACGTCAACGCAACTATTTTTTCCAAATTTCATTTCAGTCCCTGAACTTTGAATCGATGTTTTGTGGTCCTTATTGCTATTAAATAGGTTTGAATTCGTTTCAATTTTGTCCTTTAATTGAAATTAATTATATATTATAGTTTCATTTAGGTCCTCATTCTTTGAATTTGCGGATTGGTCTGGAATCCTTAATATTTTTGGTATCAAAGTTTGATTTCTTTCAATTTTATCCTTGCATGCAAGTTAATTATAGATTTCAGTTCCATGCAAATTTATGATAAATCCTTAATATTTTTTGTATCAAAGTTGGATTTATTTCACTTTTGTCTTTCAAATTAAATTTATTACATATGTTTTTTTTCATAATATATATATATAACCTAGGTTTTTTGGGAGAAAAAATTATTGTCATTGCTCTTAAATAATTTTAATATAATAATATGAGTAATAAATCTTATAAAATGAAAAATTAATTAATATTTTTTTCTAACAATAATTATGGTCTCACCAATTTTTATTACTTCCACTATTGTTAAGGTTTTTTTATTTAAAATATTGACATTATAATTTGTGTTGATGATCATTTTAAAATTTATATTTATTATTTTTTCTCTTTGTTGTTTTTTAGATTCTTTTTATTTATCTTTCAAGTTTTTTTCTTCTTAAATCTACATATTTTTTTTTTTGTCATTTATGTAGGTTTTTTTCTTATAAATATGTGAGAATAATTATATATTTTAATATTTATTTAATATTAGCACCTTAAAATATATATATAAACAGAAAAAAATGACCTAGGATTTTTTAAAAAACAAAAAAATAATATGAGTGTTCTTAAATACTTTTAATATAATAATATGACGAATAAATCTTATAAAATCAAAAAAAGAATTTTGCATTTTAATTCGAATTCTGTCCTCTTTTGTTTAAGCTTATTTCTTAGAAAAATTTGATTCTTTGATTTTAGATTGTTTTTGTAGAAATGTTTTTTTTAATATTTTAGATCTGATATTACTGGGGGGAAATGCAACTTACAAATAAAATGGATAGAAAAATTTACCCAGGTTATCTACAATTAAAAGATATATGGACCACTTTCCCTACGTTTCGATTACATTGTTCCTTTTAAGCGGGGAAAAAAAAATTCTAACAGATTTTATCTATTACAATTTTATTAATTAAATATTAAAATCACAACTTACAACACATAAAAATTCAATTAGTTTTGTACATAAATAAAAGCTCAGCACAGCTCGCGGGCAAATAACCTCGTTTATAACTATAAGGAGTTTATTGAAAATATGACTTATATATAAGGTTGTGTTTAGTAAAGATTCTTTAACAATTAATTTTCTTGAGTATTTTTCACTATTATTTGCAAAAAAAGGTAAAAAGTAATCTTAGATTATTGTTTTATTTAATTTTATTATTTTGAACTTTATTTTAACTAGGTGGAGTTTTAATTTAAAATGGGTGCATGTTGACCTATTGATTTTAGGGTTTAATCGAACTTTCGGGTTTATATATAAGCATTTTTTTCCTGTAAATAAATAAATTATAGTTGTTATTACTTATGTTCAATCGTCAAACCAATTGACCTTAGCTGTTCTTGTTTTGAAGAGAAACGAGAAAAGGCCTAAGTTTACAGCTGACAACCAAACGACGACGTCACCTGTCTCATGTATTTTCTGTGCCGATATGAGTTGCTTGTAATGCTCCCTTTTTTTATTTTTTATTTTAATATAGCACATGAATTAACAATGATATATTCACAGGAAACTCCTTATCGAGAACCTGTACATCCCCTGGATAGCTCGTGGTAAAAAAAAAAAATCTCTATGATCAATGAAAGATTCAAAATCTGTCTTCCCATCATATCAAGTGTATGAAACCATGCATGCACCCCTAGAGTTATGGTTCAAAATGTACAGTATTTTATAATCAATTTTTGTGCTATTCCTCAAAATCTAACAGAAAAAAAACAAAAACAAAATAAAAATAACTGACATCGGTAAAAAAATCAAGGTGAAAAATTTAGATGTTTTCGATAACCCAATCTTATCTCTTTTGTGGCAAAAATGAAGGAAAATGTAAATTGAAGGCTAAAATAATTTATTATCGGATGAATCTGAATAAAATTTAAGCCGAAAGGAAAAATTATATTTTTTATAGGTCAATTTGATTTAATCATAGACTAATTTAAAATATAATTATATTTAGAAATTAATTTAAAATCTAATTAAACAATTTAATTAAGTGCATGCAGTATAACATATGAATTAACATGATGTCCTTGCAGAAACTCCTTGCCGATAACCTGTACAACCCCAAGATTAGTCGGGTCTTGGCCGGATACCTGGTCGTGATAAAACAAGATTCTCTTACGATCATTAAATAAGAGATTCGTAATATGTTTTCCCAACATATGAAGTATAGGAAACTAACCATGCATGCAACCCTAGAGTTATGGCTCAAAATGTACACCAGAAATGATTGGAAGGGGTCAAAGTTATGGCAGATCTAGACGAGAATTATAAGAAAATGAACTTCCCACGACACACAAGAGTTCGTCTGCAATTAATTAATTGGTTGATTGTTCTTGTCAATGAAGAACATTCGAGAAATATTCTGCTCAACTCTCTCCATCCCCCATTAGTATTAGTATTAGTAATTAGTAAAAGAGCTAAAAGAGCTCAGACTTCTACTGTTCACCAAGACTAAAATCACTGTGGACTCGCAATTTATTTCAGTGTTTCGCGTGTGTACGTGTTCTTCTTTTTTTTGTTTAATATCTGCCGCCCCCTCACTGTAATATAAATACAGAAATCTCAACTTTTCCTAAACCTAGCCGCCCCCTCCCTCAACATTCTGCATTCTAAAATAAACCTAGCCGCCGCCCCTTTTTCTCTCAACTTGCTTCACTCGATCTCTCCCCCACAGACACACGATAGAGAGCATCAATCATCCCGAAACAGGCATGCTTTTCTCAGTTGGAACCGAAGCTTACAAGAACCATTTTCGTTTGCAAGGGATTTGTAGATCTGTCAAGAAGAAAAAGAAGATCAAAAGCCGAACAAAAGGTTTGTTTTCTAAACCTTTTCTATTTCTTGCTTTCTTGACTCTCTATTTCTGTTTCTTGACACCATGTGGGTGCAGAACATGGTGTGATTTATGGGTTAGTGGATGGAAATTCTGGGTCTTGCCCAGAATTAGGATCACGATCTCTCCCCCACAGACACACGATAGAGAGCATCAATCATCCCGAAGCAGGCATGCTTTTCTCAGTTGGAACCGAAGCTTACAAGAACCATTTTCGTTTGCAAGGGATTTGTAGATCTGTCAAGAAGAAAAAGAAGATCAAAAGCCGAGCAAAAGGTTTGTTTTCTAAACCTTTTCTATTTCTTGCTTTCTTGACTCTCTATTTCTGTTTCTTGACACCATGTGGGTGCAGAAAATGGTGTGATTTATGGGTTAGTGGATGGAAATTCTGGGTCTTGCCCAGAATTAGGATCAAATGATTTGAATGAGGGATGTTTGAACGAATTAAAGGGAATAAGCGTACGATAGATAAGGAAATTCCTTCTTTCCTGGCTCTCTTGGGAACGGGACTCCTGGGAAGCAAGGCAAGTTCAGGGACCGCAGAAACATGCGTGTAAGAGGTAACTAAGATCCTAATTTACTCTATTATGCCAAGGTTAAATGATTTGAATGAGGGATGTAGTTTTTGTTTATTTGATTTTTAGAAAAAAAAATGGCAGCTGATTCAATGTTTAGGGCAATCCTCTTGATGCAAATAGTTGATGGATATGTTGTTGAATGTTGCATGATCTTCATATCATGTTTGATGTAACTATCAATCTGTGTGTTTCCATACCAGTCTGTTAACAAAATCCGACCAAGCCAGCAAGGTTTCTGTGTTTTGCTTTTGAAAGCAGACTCAATTCTGTTTCGGTAATAGAAAACACACAAAGGTATCATTTGCAACTTTACTTTGTAAGCATTAAGGTTTTTCATAAGGTTTTTTATTCCTTTACCTTCTCTTGCTATTGGATTGGAGAGAGAGAGAAGGCCAAGTAAAGAAGTGATTAAGAGCACTTTCGAAGTAAGCATTCGGCTTTGGTTTGGGAAAAATCAGTTGAGATTTCTTTACTTGGCCTGAATTTCGAGTGTGGAGAAAAAAAACAAAAAAGGTATGTTATATGATCTCTTCCGAGTGGGTTGATATGGCTTGATATGGCTTCCATGCTTTTTGATTTGGTTTTTAAAAGCATTTCTAGGCAATTTCTTATTCCATGATCATGCTTTATTTTTATTATGCGTTTGATCTCACTTCACCGCAAGTTCACCCCTCCCATCCATGGAGAATTTTAACGAATAAATTATAAATTAATCTTTCCAATTTTGCAGAATCCAAGAGTTATTGCAGAGAGCTAGAGATTGTTTGAGACAACCAACTGTTTACAAAAAGGTATGTTATATGATCTCTTCCGAGTGGGTTGATATGGCTTCCATGCTTTTGTTGTGAATCGAGTATGAGACATTGAAGTGTAAAATGATGCTCATTCAGTCCCTTTTAGTTTTCAGAAATACATTTCATTTGAACAAAAGAAATTCGTTGGTCTTAATTGCTATATGATTTTACCCCTTAATCGGAAAGCCCATCGAAATGCATCTCTTGGGTGGGGCTTCTTTTGCCATGCCACGGTTAATGCATCACTTGATTGATTGTCTCTTTATTTAGCATCTAATTAATGTGTATCACTATTTTGCTTAATGCCCCCAATGCACGGATCTTATCAATTAAGGCTGGATTTGGCAGATTGAGAATTTTGCCTGCTGCAACTTTCACGCCTCTATTCAATCAGGCCCTTACCAAAATCAGGCTGCCACTTTTGATATCTTACAGACATGAAATCGACGGCGCAACTCCTTTGGCAGAAATATTTATGTGTTTCAGATCTTTGCTTAGAGTCATCTTTGGCAAACGGTAAAAAAAATGGGGATCAACACAGCCAGCCAATTACTTCTCTTTTGGTCCTCACCATTGAATTCCTGGGCAATTCAGTTTATGCTTTGGCTTTCAGGTATTCATCTCTGCTCCCTTTATTTCCCTCTGCATTTAAAGTTTAGTCATTTACTATGTGCCTTCATATTAATAATCCCTTGCTTTGCCAAATTTACCATCTCTTTCTGCTCGGTTTCCTCTTCAATACCGACTGTGATTTCAGTTGTTGTGCTTTGGGTCGTGTTTTCTTGCTTTGTTGTTGGTTTTGCAGTTATTGTTGCTTTCACCTTGCTTCCAGTTATTGTTGTTGTTGGAGTCATTGAGTTCTCTAAATTTATTGTTGCTTTTCCTTTGATTAACAAAATACTGCTATACCCATATCACATATTCGTATCTTTTTATCTGTCTTGCATGCAATCTCTATACCAAGAAAATAAAAATGATAAAAAATGCAAACTAATCCACGAGGAGTGGGTTTTGCTCAACTGTTAATAGAAAATGAAAAAAGATGATGAATAGCAGGCACCATGTAAACTTACTTGACTGTGATGTTACACCGTTCACGGGGTTTTTTTCCTCCCCCTGCTAATATTACTTTATGAACATTTCATTTTTATTTCCAGGCATTTCAATGACTGTCAACAAAGATGTATGGAAAAAATGACTTTTTATTCAAGGACAAACACTTGCAGGAAATAGATGGAAACAAATCATTGCATCTGCATCAGTTCCCTTGCATATTTATACTTCAACATGAAAATAAACATAACTTTCTAATAAGTCCTCACAGCCTTACCTGCTCTGCAGCACCTTCTCGGCTGCAGTTGCTGAGTTCTCTAAAATTGTTGATTTTGCTTCCTCTTCACATGTCATTTTGCATGCAATAAAAAGCATTGATTGCTTCAGTTCAGTTTCTTCCGTCACTTCCGTTGTTGTTTATTCCAGCTATAGTTGTTGCTGCAATTATTGTTTTGTTGTTTGTAAACTATATTTTCCTGTATCCCCATTTACTTGCGATCGACATGAATGAACTATAGTGAGTTCTGTTTGTTGAATATTACCATTTTATAATCTAAAGGCATATGCGAGCTTTCTGACCGTGAATGCCAAATTGCTAATGCCTAAGATTTATTCTAAACAACCATGTCACTAATGGTTGGCATTTAATATTCAAAACAAAAACAAGGCAGTGAAAGAAGACGGAAGTGCTGTGACAATAGCTGGTCTGTAACTCCCCCGGCATTCATATTCGTGCTCCCTTCTAATGGCTCTGTCTTGGACAAACTGAAGCCTTACTTGGAGAGTGGAAAGGTGAGGCCGGTGCTAGATCTCAAGGGTCCATTCCCATTTTCTCAAACTGCGGAGGCATTTTCCTATCTCGAAACTAGCAGGGCTCTTGGAATATATATATATGCTCAAATAAATCTTTTATCCTCTATGTATTGAGATACTGGTGGATTGTCTTTATAATAAAGGTCCTTTAGTGTGCTTATGGATTATGACTGCCTGAAATAATAATTGCTGATGCAATGTATTTCTTTAAGCATCTTATTAAAGAGCATTGAGATCCTAATGATTTTAGTCTAACCCATTAGCCTTGATTTTTCCTTTAGCTCATCTTAATCTTCCTATGGCTATCTACCAAAGTCAAGTGATTCTAGGATTTCAATTTCCAGAACATGTTTTCTTTAGTTGCTGCCCTTTTTGCTCCATTCACTCACTTCGTGTTATGTTCAATTATTTGCAAATTTTAAACACAGTAAAATTATTATTAAAACAGCTTTAATATATATAAATAACCTAAGTTTTTTTGGAAAAAAAATATCATTGTTTTGGAATACTTTTACTATAATAATATAAAAGTTAAAAAATATGGAATTTTTTCTTTAACAATAATCATGGTCTCACCAATTTTTATTACTTTCACTGTTATTAATGTGATCATTTTAAAAATAATTTTTTATTTTTATTTTTCGGTTCAAATAATTTCTTAGAATCTAATAATATTTTTTATTTTGTCATTTATTTAGTTTTTTAGTTGCTTTTCTATTAATATTATTAGGTCTTAAAATTTCTTATTATTAAAGATAATACATTCAAAAAAATAATAATTATTATTTGTGCTCTTTTATTAATAAATCTTATATAAAAAAAATATTGGCTTCAAAATTTAATTTTGTGCTCTTTTATTTAAGTTTATTTCTTTACAAGATTTTCCAATGTTTTCATTTCTAATATTTTAGATCTAATATTACTGGAAAAAAAACATCTCAAAAAAAAAATGTTGACAAATTTACCTGCATTATCTACAAGTCAAATTAAAAAATATACAAGTCACTTCCCGTTTCCATTAGACTGTTCTTTTTAGACGGCAAATAAATAATTACAGCACAAAAAAAAATTAAGTTTATGTTTTAAAATAAAATTACAATATTTTAATTTATAATATGTCTGATATTTATTGAATATTATCGTCTAAAAATATATTGAGAGAGGAAAAATGACTTTGGATTTTTTGAAGGACAAAAATTCATATCAGTATTCTGAAATATAATTATACTAACTAAATATTAAAATAATAAAATACATTATATATAAAAACAATCAATTTTCTACATAGATAAAAAAAATCCGCCGCATCGCGCGGGTATACCACTCGTTTCTACCAAGTGTAGACACTTTATATTTTCGCGATTCATATAAATCTAGATGAATCTAGTTAACGAGTTCATCTATAATTGGTTTAGATGAATTTTTGTTTTTAAAAATAGTTTTCCTAAAAAAAACATCACATTAATTTTTTAATATATATTTTAATGGTTTTGATTTATTAATAGTAAAAATAAAAAGATATATGAAAAAATATTTTAATATATTTATAATTAAAAAATATTTTATACCACGATATGTAGTTGTGAGAACTTTTTAAATTTTCTAGATGTTTTAATTCTTGTCAATTAAATTACCATCATTAATTAATTGATAACGGTATAATTAAGCATCTTGGTGGACATCTAATAAAAATTTGCTAATGTTTAAATAATGACACGACACCAAAATATAAAAGGGGAAAAAAGTCAACATCATACACGCAAGCATGAAATAAAATTTGGGTTTTATTTTACCAAATTTTAAAAGTTTTACATTTAATACACTATTAGTTAGTGATGAGATATGTTTAAAGTAACATTAATTCTTTTTTTTCTTTTTTTTTGTAAAATCATAGTATTCATGTCATCATTTTAATTAATGCATCGCTAATTTATTTATTAAAATAAAATTTAAATATCCAACATGCTTTTATTTCTAAAACAATAAAAGGTATAATTTTAATTATAATTGTTCAACCCGACTAAAATTAATGAGCTAACACGAGAAACTCGCGGCCTATCACCAATTAAAAACTTAATTTTAAACTGAATTAAAACATATATTCGTGAAATAAAATCCGATAATGTCATTCGTGTTTTTATTAATCTAATTGGTTAACCTAAATCTGATTGGACAGCACCAAATAAGTTTTTTAAAAGTAAATTATATTGTTTTAATTGAAAATAATTAATATAAATCGATATAATAAATCAAATATTAATATGATAATTAACATATTAACGCCTGATGACCCGAATCGATCCACCGTCCATGTTGACAACTGTGGCTCGGACAGTGACCTCAGAACTCAGAAGGCTTCAAAGTTGTCAGGCAGTAAATTGTGCAAGTTGCCGGGAGTCGTTATCCAACGACTTTTCTTTCTTACTGACTCCCCATATTTTTGGAAAAAGTAGAAAGGGCAAAATCGGCAAAAAAGCATAAAAAACTTGGACACGTACTCTAATAAAAGTAAAATTTCCAGCGTGGCAAACACATTCAATGTCAGAAAGTCAGTCTTCAAGAAGAAACAACCTCAGATCTGACTAAAATGTCTTTCAGTGGTGTTCTCCTTGATTCGTTCCAGCTGATTCTTCGGTTAATATTTTTTTTAATCGAATTATTAAGGTTTTTTTTTTGGCCGTTTTAAATCCCGTGAGTTGATTCATGTGACTCGGGTAATTTAAAATCTAGATTAAACTGACTTTCTATAAAAATAATTAAAAAATTAAAAACTTAGTTAAAACTTTTTTAATTTTTGTAAGAAATTAATGTATTTTTACTTATTCATAAAATAAAAAATTAGGTTGATTTATGACTTGAAAATTATCATGAGTAAACTGGGTTGAATTTACAAACTATATAATTTTTTTCATATAAATAAATTGATTAAAAAATCATTTGGCTACTAAATTAAATAATTGCTTATAAGTTATAATGAATTTGGATATTTTCTCTTTCTCTCTCTCTTCCTCTTTTATATTATCATCATGGGTATATATTCTCACATCACATCTTAATTTATCGGGTATTTGACATTGCATTTCAAAAATATTTTTGAAAAAATATGATTTTTTTATTTTTATTTTTTTTTATTTTTTAGATCATTTTTATGTGTTGATGTTAAAAGTATTTTTTTTTTTAAATAAAATAAAAATCATTTTGTTTCATTTATGAACAAAAAAACACTTTAAAAAACAATATCAACCACACTACTAAACAGACATTATATCTTTTATTCTCAGTTAAAAACGCAAGTATAATTTACGTCTAAATTAACAAATTAATCTAAATTTTAAATCTCTTATATTTTGAGGTTTGAATCCTGATAGCTAAGAGCTAATAAATTTGATTGACTCATTTGCACACTTACTCAAACATTTGAATAATTTTCATATATTATAAAAAAAAAAAAAAAATACTCTTATAAAGACATCCAACACACTGGGGAAAAAAAGAGTAAACGGATCACAGCTGAATAAAAATTTAGTCAAACACTTCTTTTAAACCTCACCAAAAGAAAATCGAAACAAAAAGACCAAAACACTCTCTAGATATCTCTTTTATTTCTCTGCAAACTTTCGGACCAAAGAAGAGAGAGAAAACTTCCCATCTTGTAGCATTCTTGACCATCAGGATGATGATGGCAAGCCGTCGCGGAGGCGCCAAGTTGGCGGGTTCCATGATGTTGGTTTCACGTTCCTTCTCAACAGCCATCTCTCGTGGCGTAATAGCCAAAGAGGCAGTCACAGCCAAAGCGGTGGGGTTTCACGGGGATGTTTTGCGTAAGAATATTGGTGAATTTCGGGTTCGTGGTTCGGTTTTTGGTGTTAGGCATGGAAGTACTGTGAGTTTTGGTGAGAAGGATCAGCAGAAGACGGAGATGAAGCAAACCCCACCGGTTGCGGACGGCGGTGATAAAGAGGAGAAGAAGGAGATTGCTAGTTACTGGGGCGTTCCTCCTAGTAGGGTTACTAAAGAAGATGGGACTGAATGGAAGTGGAATTGTTTTAGGGTAAGATTGTTTCCTTAAATCTTTTTGTGGTTTTTATATTGATATCTTTTTCAAGGTGGAATTGCTATCTTTTTGAAGTCTGTGAGGCGTGGATCAGTACTGGACTAGATATGCATAAAAGATCTTGTGGAATTCAGTATATGTTTTCTTATCATTTTGGGATTCGTAGATCGATCTTGTACTTATGGTTTTTTCTATGAAATTGAAGCCATGGGAGACGTATTCTGCTGATTTATCAATTGACCTGAAGAAGCATCATCTCCCAGCAACCTTTCTGGACAAAATTGCTTATTGGACTGTCAAGGCTTTGAGATTGCCCACTGATCTGTTCTTTCAGGTCTGATCTGTTCAATTTCTTCACTTTACCCTTGTTTTCTTCAGTTCTTTTTTATCAATTTAATTAAAGAGCTTGCAAATTCTCACTCTTTAGATTGTTTTTTATTAACAAAATTGAACGATCATCCATGAAAATACTGCTATGGGGCCATAAGTTTGACTTCTGTTTTTGTTTTTAAGGTGATACAGGATGCTAGCCCTCTGTTGTCGTGTGAATTATAGTATCATAGGCCGATTGGTTGACATTTATCTGTGAAATGAAAACTGTTTGTCGAAGATTGTAGTATTCTTTTATGAACAGTTACCGAAATTGTAGCCCAGGAAAGATTCTGCCGAATAATCATCCATGAAACATATTGCAAACAGGTCATAAATTCGATGATTAGTTCTTAAATATCAGGAATGAAATTTCGAATTTATCCTACCCTTTGCAAGGAAAAACAACAACTACTGTTAGATTTACAGCTCAAGATTTAAATCAATGGGGATTAAATCAGGAAATTGTTCTTATTTGTGCATGTAACAGAGGAGGTATGGCTGCCGTGCAATGATGCTAGAAACTGTGGCGGCGGTGCCGGGAATGGTCGGAGGCATGCTGCTCCACTGCAAATCACTGCGGCGGTTTGAGCAGAGTGGAGGATGGATCAAAACATTGCTCGACGAGGCTGAAAACGAGAGAATGCATCTCATGACATTCATGGAGGTGGCGAAGCCCAAGTGGTATGAGCGAGCTCTGGTGATTACAGTCCAAGGTGTTTTCTTGAATGCTTACTTCATCGGCTACATTATCTCCCCCAAATTCGCTCATCGCATGGTGGGGTACCTCGAGGAAGAAGCTATCCATTCATACACCGAGTTCCTGAAGGAGCTGGACAAAGGAAACATCGAGAATGTTCCTGCTCCTTCCATTGCTATTGATTACTGGCGCTTGCCTCCTACCGCCACCCTCCGCGATGTCGTTCTGGTTGTGAGAGCTGATGAGGCCCATCACCGCGACGTGAATCATTTTGCATCGGTAAGAATCTGATTGAAACCGTTCAAATTCGCCATTCTTGAAACCCTGACCTCATCCTCATCTTCATTGCAAATCCTAATTCATTGCTCTTGAATCATTTTGCATCGGTAAGAATTTGATTGAAACCGTTCAAATTCGCCATTCTTGAAACCCTGACCTCATCCTCATCTTCATTGCAAATCCTAATTCATTGCTCTTGAATCATTTTGCATCGGTAAGAATTTGATTGAAACCGTTCAAATTCGCCATTCTTGAAACCAAGGCCTCATCCTCATCCTCATTTCAAATCCTAATTCATTGCTCTTGAATCAATTGCATCGGTAAGAATCTGACTGAAACTGTTCAAATTCGCCATTCTTGAAACCAGGGCCTCATCCTCATCCTCATTTCAAATCCTAATTCATTTCTCTTGAATCAATTGCATCGGTAAGAATCTGACTGAAACTGTTCAGATTCGCCATTCTTCCATCTTCATTTCCGTAATTCATTGCTCTTGAATCAATTGCATCGGTAAGAATCTGACTGAAACTGTTCAGATTCGCCATTCTTCCATCTTCATCTTCATTTCCGTAATTCATTGCTCTTGAATCAATTGCAGGACATACACTATCAAGGACGTGAACTAAAAGAAGCTCCTGCTCCGATTGGTTATCACTAAAATGCTTGCTTGTCGCTGCTACCAGGAGACAGGAGGGCGGAAACTTTTTAACTATAAACAGTGTGTGGTATGGCTGTGGAGTCATGCTGCCTGTTATATTATGCTATGAAATTTATGTTGTAAATATTCTTTTTTTTTAAGCTATTAAACTTAAAAAGTCAATGCTGCAAACTTTATTGACTTGATGGAATTAATCTTAGCCTATTGGAGCTCGTTGGGGTGACTCAACTTCAATTACGTGTGTATGTATATGTATATGCATATGCATATGTTTTTGTATATGTATATGTATATGTATATGTATTGTTGTAGCTAAAAAAATACCCTTAAAAGAAAAACAACACTTACCGTCTCTCTTCAAATCATAATATTTTGCCTTTAAAATCACGAATTGTAAAGGTTGACTTCTAGGATTTTTTTTTAATTATCCGAGCCAATTTGATCTTTTAATTAATATCAATAATAATAATAAAAAACTTTTTTTTCATCAAATTGTTTGATAAATATAAATAATAAATGATCTTTTTTTTTTTTACTTAAAATCGGGTTCTCTGGGTCAAAAGATAAATAAATTATCAATTATTTTAAAAAACCAAGTCATCAAATTTCATAACATCAATGATCAAGTTTGCAGATTTAAGCGATTATCTTGGTTATCTTGACTTATATATTTGTCATTATACTTTTTTTTTTTTAAAGAAATTAAACTCGATAGCCTATTTTTTTATCATGTGGTTTTCAAAATATTTTTGAAAAAAATATTATTGAATTTTAAAAAAATCATAAATTTATTCACGGGTACGACAAGTTGACATGATTCATTTTTTTTATTTTTTTATTGAGTTAATTGAGTTTATGGGCTGAGCCTTGATCCTATTTTCAAGAAATGCTTCCGGTTTTCAGTCTTGGCCCATTTAAAATTTGACAGATCCAGCCCATGAACATGCCCCCTGGCCACGGCATCTGTTTAAGGGAAGTCAATAATTATACGTGAATGATTAATGATTATTAAAATAAAATTATCTAAATATATAATGTTCATACATAAAAATTTAATTCAAAAGCATGCATATATTAAAATATGTTGTGGATGCAAGCCAAATTGTCATGACATTGCGCGAAGAATTAACTAAATTTTAGAATAGAAAGTAGAAACACTAAATATCAGCAATCTCAAAATATCAGGGACTGATAAATAACTTCTGTCATGAATGGTTGGTAAGAAAATTTTGAGTAGAAAATTTTGAGTAGGCAAAGAAAGCCCAAACGTTTCGCAAAGAAGCCCAGAAAAGGTCACTTCTATCTTTATTTATATAGTGACCACCTTTCAGATGCATTCTTTAAAGTGACGTAGAAAGCTAGAACTGAAACTCTCACTCCTACTTATATGCAGTGGCTGGCCAACTTGACCACTAACCCTCTTTCAATACCAGTGAAGGTAAGATATTTGTGATCGTAAGCGTTTCAAGGTTTTTATTTTTTTTGATTTGTTGGCAATTCTCAAGTTTTTGTAATCTGGGGTGATTTATAGTTTATAACTTTATGTTTTTTTAGGGAGCTGGGTGTGTATGGTTGCTTACAAAATTGGGATTTTGAACTTCAATGAGTTGTTGATTTGAATGAGTTCTTTATTTGGTTGATTTTGAAGTGAATAAGAAAAGGAAATAAAAAATATTATGTGAGGAATTTAAATTTTGGCTACTCAAAGTTTGAATCTTTTTGCTGTTTTTGTTGGTATGGATGTGTTTGATTGCTTAGAGGATGCCAGAATGAAAATTAGAATATTCTAATTCTTTTGATTGTTATTTTCATTATCATTAATTAAATGTGATTATGGTTTTAATTACTGTTCGATAATCTTAATTTTGAATCTCTTGCCATTATCTGGAACTGGCTTTGTTTGGTTGCTAAGGAAAATGCAAGAGAAAAAAAATTGAATCTTGTTTCATTCCAGGTGATTTTTTTAGCTCTAATCCTGTTTTGAATTTTGGTTATTTATTAAGTTAACGAAAAGGCATAAAACATATAATTGTGTAGAATTCGAAGAATCATTTTTTCTTTATAGTTTTTTTCTTCTAATTTATATTTTCAAATTCAGGTAACCATGCATTTCCTTTACAACATCAAGGGAGATCCTTGCTATTATTGAGCTAAAATGAAGTTTGAAAAGGTATTGGCCTCATCAACTCATGATTTCTTTGTCTGTTTTCTTAAAGGATCAGTCAATTATTTCAAGTCTTATGTCATATGATATTATTTCAAATCTTTGGTGTGGAACACTGATGTTGAATTACCAGTAAGAATCTGGGCTGGTTATGCAAATTCACATGGAGTTATTGGCCGCGATGAACATTTTTTATTTCTGTTGACAATTTTGTTCTAATCAAACTACAGACAATGCTTAGATAAGTAAGAGGCATTTCCAATTATTGAAAAACGCCCTCCCAGATTGCACGCGTTGCTGTGCCAAGTGAAGATAATTGAGCGCTATTAAACCCATTTTATATCGTTTTGGTTTGGATCACTTATTGAAATAAACTTTCACAGGATCTGGCAGAAGTAACACTAAGAAGCCAACAAAATATGACACATGGGGCTCCCGGTGTGGGTACTGGTTCAGTGACCATTGCAAGCAACAGCAAAACCGCTTCTCTCTGTAGAGAAATTAAAACTGTAAGAGAATTCATTTGATTCTCATCTGCATCATTGTATGATTTTGTTGATTCATAGATTGCGACTGAGATAAATCATTCCATGTTTTTGCTTTGTTTTATATAATTGACTGTGTAGGTCCAAGATTTGATCGAAAGGTGTCTTCAACTTTATATGAGTAAAGATGAAGTGGTTAAGACACTCTTACGATACGATAGAATTCCGCCCGGCTTTACAAGCATAGGTAAATCACTCATTCCTCCCTACAAGTCCTTTTACTTTCTCTTCTACATACAGTGGTGCTTGGTTGGCATCGCTCGATAAATGGAAAAAATGAATGAGATGTTAGGGCAATGGTGCTTCTATCATTGGTGTTTCCAGGCTGATACTATATCATTGTGGTCCAGTGTTGCTAATGATAATCTTTTACTTTTCCCTATTCTCTTCCATGCTATCTTTATCCGCTGCTTATCTTTGGAATCAAGGTTTTAATACAATCCATGGATTCATGCATCAAACTATATATATATATATGTACATGTATATTTTATCTATTAACTCCAACATCCTTTTTTTTGAAGTATGGAATAGATTGGAGCAAGAAAACACAGAATTTTTTAAGGCCTATTACATCAAGTTAATTTTGAAGAAACAAATTGCTAAGTTCAATGAATTACTTGAGGATCACCACAAATTGCTGGGTTATGCTGCACCTCTAGAGGCTCCCTTGGCTCCCATGGCTCCCATGCAGGAAGGCATTAAGCACATGCCAGGTAAGTTTATGGCATAAATATTATATTGTATCAACAGTATGATAAAGTTAAGGAGTACAAGATGGCATTTGAATAAATTTGAAATAATTATACCAATGGAAAAAATATTCTCTCAACTTTTTTCTCTACTGTCTTTATTTTTAAAGGCTGATTTTATTAGCTTTAATGGAAGATTGGAACTGGGCGTCTGATGCTGGAATCATTCTTTACCCACTAGCCAGTTGGCTTCTCCATTGTTTTCATTTTTTGCACTGGTATGAAAGGGATCATTGTCGATTGTCACCGACAATTCTGAAGAAATCTTTTGAGTGAAAGGAATGTTCTCATGGTATTGATAGCATGGTATTTCTACAATCATGTACATTACAAAGAGGTGGGCAAAGGAGTGCTTAAGAGTTAGAAACTTTGAATCACTTATCAGGCACATAAAACACAATCCAAAACTTTCTTCAAGATAAAAAACTACATCCAAGCGCAAAACATATAAAATTTCGCTAGGTTTTCTGAATTATTCTCAAGCTGTTATTCATCATGCCAATTATTTCCAGCAAGTAAAGATCCTTATTGCTTTCCTATCGTGATATTTTTTCTGAATTAGAGCTTTTTTCTCCTTTTCTTTAGCACAGTTAACCATTTGCATAAGGTATATACCCTCCCGCAGCAGCATCCGATTCCATCAAGTAGTAATTCCCAGAATGATTCCACAGGCATCATTTCCAACTATAACCCGCTATACGCAAACCCAGAATGTGGCAATTTCCTCTCAACTCAGATGAATTATGAGAGATGGTGAGACTTCCTTCTCACTCTTGGTTTCTTGCTTTTCTCTTCTTGACGTTTAATGCTCATGTGGTTTGTAACTCATACAATTATACTGGTGATATCATAGGAAGTTGCCATTTGGATGTTGATTTGCCTGGAACTTGGTGAATCTTGTTGCACAAGTAATAAAACAGAAACAGAGTTGACATACATAAATGCCTGCGTTGATGTACAAAATATTGATAAATTAGATTGAACTGAAAAGTTTAGAGGCCATACAAATTATCAAGCCATATATTAGGAATAATATAAATACTTGGTTTATGCTGTTATGATCTTACTGCTCTGCTGTTTGTTGAAGGATGGCAATGAACAATAATGCAGCAGATTTAGAACCTATCCAACCTTTTATGAAGCCAGAGATTCCATGTCCTGTATCAGTTTCATCCCAGGGTCATTTTCCTTTCATTGCAAGAGAGATACAAGAGAGTGTGGGCCCATCAGCTGTTGAATTCGCTGGGTTATCTCATGTGCAAAGTGTAAGGCACGTGCCATTTGGACCTGGTAATGCTAGCTTCAAAAACTTCGCAGATGTGGAAGGTGAGACAGACACATTATATTCTGAAACTCTTTGTGGTGCTGGTCTGCTAGGTTATAATCTATGGTGTCATGTGTGCATCTGTGTGTCATTCTAAATTAACACACACACACACACACACACACACACACACACACACACACATACACACACACACATATATATGTATGTATGTATGTATGTATGTATGTATGTATGTATGTATGTATGTATGTATGTATGTATGTATGTATGTATGTATGTATGTATGTATGTATGTATGTATGTATGTATGTATGTATGTATGTATGTATTTCTAATAAAGAAAACTAGAAATTTTTATTCAATTATGTTATTTCTTCATCTGAATAATTAGTTTTAGATCATCCAAGTTAGTCACTGTTTCATCTATCAAATCATTGAATGACTCAAGGAAACTCAACAACAGCATTAAGCAAAAACTGCATTAGACTTCATTACATAATCTGATAAAGATCCACCTATTTTTGTTGAGCTGCATAATTCATGTTATTCTTTCAGATGCTGAACAGGAAACTCAACAACAGCAATTAAGCAAAAACTGCATTAGACTTCATTACATAATCTGATAAAAATCCCCCTTTTTTTGTTGAGTTGCATGATTCATGTTATTCTTTCATATGCTGAACAGGATATTCAGGTTCTAGTTCTACAGGATTGCTTGATCCTTCAGCGCGAAATGACAATGGTAAATTGCATTAGACTTCATTACATAATCTGATAAAAATCCCCCTTTTTTTGTTGAGTTGCATGTTGCATGATTCATGTTATTCTTTCATGTGCTGAACAGGATATTCAGGTTCTACTTCTACAGGATTGCTTGATCCTTCAGCGCGAAATGACAATGGTAAATTGCATTAGACTTCATTACATAATCTGATAAAAATCCCCCTTTTTTTGTTGAGTTGCATGTTGCATTATTCATGTTATTCTTTCATGTGCTGAACAGGATATTCAGGTTCTACTTCTACAGGATTGCTTGATCCTTCAGCGCGAAATGACAATGGTAAATTGCATTAGACTTCATTACATAATCTGATAAAAATCCCCCTTTTTTTGTTGAGTTGCATGTTGCATTATTCATGTTATTCTTTCATGTGCTGAACAGGATATTCAGGTTCTAGTTCTACAGGATTGCTTGATCCTTCAGCGCAAAATGACAATGGTAAATTGCCAGTACTTTCATTCATGTTTTAGATTCGCTCCATCTCCAGATTTTTTATTTAACTTTATTGTTATTTACATCAGTCGAGGAGTTCCTTGTCGATGCCTTTCCTGCCGCAGCCTCTCAATCAGAAGAAGAATCTTAAGTCAAGCCCTTGCAGTTTTAGCCCTCGTTATATTAGTTAGATCTAGTTTGAACTTGAGTAGATTCCTAACTTTCTTGACTTTCTAGAGGGATCTAGTGCACTGGGGTGAATTTGAAACCTAAAAGCAGATTAAGGCAGGCATCAATAAGCATCCTGCAATATTTTGTATCTCTAACTAGCAAACTCACCCGTGTTTTGCTGCGGGTTGAATAAACAAAATTTAACATGCAGAAAATTTGTAATTATGAATTGAGAATTTGAAGCATGCATTTTTATCAATGAATTGCAAGGGGACTTGAGATGCATTCATGATAATATATTAGTTGAAAAATATATAAGTAGTTATGATTTTTGGTCAACACAAGAAACATAAAAGCTGCATGAAAGATGAACGAAGGACAAGAATTTGATACATGTTAAATTGATCAAAGATTAAAAACACTGTAATTATATTTATTTGCCAAAACACAGGCCACCCATCTTTTATTCCAGAACTAATGTAGATGAAAATAAAACAATAAATCCTGGAAAAATACACCAGTCCCCACAAAAAATAACAACAAATCATGGATTTCTTTTTCCCCGGAACCTTCTCATCCCCTCCTAAACAAGCCTATGGTTTGTTCTGCAGCACATGAAAAGGCAAAATAACTGCAGTATCGTATGAACACCATAAGTATAGGAAACTCTCAAAATATTTAATTTTATTAATTTATGTCTCCATTTATTAAAAAAAGCTAATAATAGAAGAAAAACCAACAAGAAAACCCTAATAATACTAAATATGAAAAGTAAATTAGAAAAAACAAAAGCATCGTAATAAAATTAATAAAGAAAAATATCTGTTTTTCTGAAGAATCTCTCGGATCAATCTTTCATTGCTGTAAGGGACTTGTTTTTCAAGTTCAGATGTAAACCTCGACAAAGTTCAGATGTGCTCGAAAATTATAGCACTAAAACTCAGAAAGTATAAGACAAAAACTATATATTAAAAATAACAAATATGAGAATGAGTAACCAGATTTTTAATATCCCCAAAGTTCTTACAGCCAGTCAAAGTATATAACCATTTTTCTCGACAGACCACCAGCCATGAATTGTTAGGCTGTCGTGGAGGGTAGATGCACAAGCTAACATACCTATTTTATTTACTGGTGAGCTTCAACTTCAATCCAGTGAAACGATGCTTTCCCCACCTTTATTGCTAAAGATGATGATGAAGAAGAAGATGATCATGTTGGAAAGTTGGCGAAAAAGTTGAAGATGGAAATTAACTAAAAAACTAAATCCCGTGGATGTTTAAATGTGGAGTTACATTCAAGCTGCGGGGGCGTTGAGCAAAAGTATTCATTTATCAAATAATTAAAGATGAACAGTGACCAATTCTTCTGAAGAGTTAATCTTGTTCTTTCAAACTCTTAATTAGGCCCGCATAAACTACATTTAATTACAGAAAATAAATTATTTTTGTTCTGACAAGATTCATGGGATTGCAACTAAATTTAAACAACGTTGGTTTTCATTGTCATCTTCATTCCAGTTTAAGCTTAGGAAATTGTTCGCACATGGGATTGCAACCAAATTAATCTAATATAAAGGATAAAATTATGTGATAAAACACGGTGAAGTGCGGGTTAGTATTTTACTAAACATAATACTAGTAGTCTAGTAGTATAAATTAGATTAAACTATGAATTATATGTGCATGCAGCTATCAACAGTAGACTGAATGCCGATGGCCTAAAAAGACCAACATTTCTGCAGTCAGAAATAAAGCTAGAAAACCAACTAATAAACCCTCTTTCTATCTCTTCTTGGTTAGCAAGAAACAAGAGTGGCAAGAAAGCAAGTAGCAGTGAAGGTGAGTTCTCAAGTTTCTTGAATGTTTGATTACTCAACTTTTCATTCTTTCTATCAATTTGGGATAATCACTGCGTTTGGTAATTGCTAAGAACATTCAAGAAAGAAATTTTAGAATCTTGAACGTCATTGAATTGTTGATTTTCATGACATGTAAAAAAGCAAAATAAGACATTCAACTGAGTATAATTTAAGGAATTTGGCTCTTCTTTCATGTCATGTGGAATTCTCACGTTTCTTTAACTTTTGGACTCCCAAAGTTTGGATATTTTTGTCATATTTTGGGATTTGAGGACGTTTCGTCGCAAAGAAAATGCAAGAAAATAAGAAGAAATTGACTTGAATTCAATTTATTGTTTCTTGTCAGAGGTTTTTCTTTTGATTTCATTCTGTCCCTTTTCTTCTGCATTGAGAATGGTTATTTGTTCATCCTTGATAATCTTCTATCTTTTGCTGATTTATAGCATCATAGCTTTCGATCTTTTGCCCTTTCTGAGAAATTGTCCGTGTTTGGTTACTAAGAAAACGCAAGAAAGAAAATTTTGGAATCTTGAACCGCATTAATTGTTTCGTTTCATTGAATTTCTTGTTTTTCCTTACAAGTTTTGTTACTTCTGAAGTAAGAAACAAACAAGCATTGACATAATAAATCATTTTTCTTCATAATCGCTTATTGCTTATCATCAAATTCAGAAAACGATACATTTCCTATGCAGCATCAAGAGAGATCCCACGCCCAGAGACGAGAAAGTGATTGCTTGCATTGAGTTGAAATGAGCATGGAGGAGGTATTGGTTTCCTTGCTAATAATCTCTAACAATCTGAGTTGGTTAAGTGAAAATAATGTGGGAATTAGTTGTTATTAAACGATATGAAAGTTCCACAGGAGAAGCAGGATTCAGCTGAAGAAACAAGATTGCCAGCACCGGCATCTTGGAATCGTCCAAGAAGGGAACACCATGATACACCCAGGGCTTCAGTTGTGGTCTCGAGTTCAGTGAAAGTGCTGCGTTGTCGGGTGGACGGGTGCCACGTGTCGTTGTCGAGTTTTCGCAGGAGGTATAGAGTTTGTGAGATTCACTGCAAGGCTCCTAGTGTAATTGTTCAAGGATTGGCGCAGCGGTTCTGTCAGACATGTAGCAGGTAACATTAGGGTTTCTCAACGTCTCTCAATTACAGCCAGCTGATTTATTTCAGCCTATAGTAACTATCCCTGGATTTTCGGGATTTTCTTTTGTTGTCTTGTCATTACAAAATCTGATGTAGTGTTATTTGTGTAGGTTTCATGTAGTGTCAGAGTTTGATGGTAAAAAGAGGAGTTGCAGGAGGACATTGGCAGAGCGAAATGAAAAAAGAAGAAAGAGCTTACAGGATTTTGATTCAAGGAATGCTTCTAAAAGTATGTATGAATGTCCTTTTAATTGACTTGTTTCTGTAGCTCTTCGAAAAACAAACCAGTGTTGTTTTATTTTTCCATTGTTTCTATTAAGGAATCATTTTATCTAAAAGGTTAAGCTGTTAGGTGTGACTTCAGAATATGATTTATATTATTCTTTAACACCCCCTCAAGTGAAAATCATTTGGGCTTAAAACTTGCACAGACCCACATTACCTTGTGCTTGATTTTTATCAAATAGAATAGGAGTGGTGAGATTCGAATTGATGACCGTTAAGTCAATAAGACTCTAATACCATGTTAAGGAATCATCTCACCTGAAAATTTAAGTTTTCAGATGAGGCTCCAGAATATGATTTATATTATTCTCTAACAGTTTCTAAGTAATTAAATTTCCATTGCTGGAATTAGATGATGATAACTAGCTTCTTCTTTTTTTCCGAAGACTTGTCAGGAATAAGACCTTAATTTAATTACTAACCTCATGATGTCCCTTTTCTTTTATTTTATTTTGAGATGCACAGTTCATGTTCTTTCATAATCTGAACAGAATATCTGATTTCTGGTATTCTTACTAACTTCCATAGCCAAATTTCAATCCAGGCTCTGCTATATTGCCCGATCCTCCAGCGCCAAATTCCAGTCCAGAATGTGGTACTTTGCTTGATCCTCCAGAGCCGAGATGTACAGTTCATGTTCTTTCATTTCTTCAAATTATCTTCTTATTTTGTCTCGTTTGACAAATTGTGTTCCATTATTTTGTCAGGTGATGAGAACCTCAATCTTCCTTCCCCGGACGCTCAATCAGAAGAAGAACCCTAACGCAAGGCACCTTCATCAGGGTAACTTTGAAACCTGAAGATGATCAAGGCTGGCGTAGAATGTTGCCCCCCTACTGTATTTTCCATCTTTTCTTTTGCAGCAGACTAGAATGTATATCGCAGCAAACAAATCTTTGCAGATGACTCCCGATTAATTGAGCAGTTAGATTGAGTTTTATTCCAAGAATTTGAATGCCAGTGAATTCTTCTTGTAAGTGCCATAGTCTCATGATATTGTGGTTCTTGATCCATGTAATGACATTATATGAATCAAACCTCATAATCCAGTTTCTACTACCTTGTATTGTAAGAGCTTTTCTAATTGCCAAAACCTTAGCCACATTTTATTCTCTTATACTTGTAGAAGAAGACAAGACACAGAAGAAATATTTTTTCATTTTCATTGTATTTTATATTTTTTTAGACTTTGTTTGGTAAAACTCATTTTTATAATATACGTAAACCAAAAAAAAGCCTAAAAGGTGTTTATTGAACACACCCTTAAACTCAAAAAACCCTTTACCAAAAAAATATAAACAAAAAACAATGTAAAGTCTTGTGACCTAATTTTTTAACCTAACCTGACCTGATTGAGTTAGCTCTGGTTGACTTGAAATTCATAGTATCTCAAAATCATAACATATTTAATTTGAAAGTATCTTTTAAATCTATGGTGTCTCAAAACCTTTTGATTGTAACTTTTCTTTTTTATGAGGTAAAAATCGTGTCCAGCTGTTAAATTAATTTCAATATTCCTGATAGAAAATAGTATAATATAATATAATATAACATTATTTTTACCATATGTATGCATTTATAAAATAACCCAATAAATAAATATCTACTGCTTAATAAAATAAAATAATATTACATGATTAATATCTCGTTATGATGTTGAAATTGTTGGATTTTTTATTTGAACAATAACTGTTTAGAACAGTTACTGTTGAGATTAAAAATATGAAAATACAACAAATCCTGAAGAACTCGAAATTAAAAATATTGGAATGAATCTCACTCAATTTATTCAATTGAAACTTGCCTATTTATAGGCTTACAAGAACTAGAATTTGAAATAAACTAGAACTCTCAATAGACTAGGAGAGGTTATTGGATAAATAATAGGTTTGTTGATAAAATCTATTATGAATAGTAATTTCAACTAAATTAAAATAGTACAACTAAATCTTCTTATCTTCAAAGCTAATCTCATTAAAATCTAACAGAAATTGTGTCCAAATCTTAAACAAATTCCACTTTTCTTAAACGAAATCAAATTACAAAAGACATTGTATAATTCTACTTATTATCCCTATTATTAATAAAAATCTAGGAAAGGAAAAGACTTATTCTAATCCTAATCCAAATACTAATAGCGATCGGATTCGATGTTAGCTATAAAGTCCCTGCTGTGAAAGGAAAAGACTTGCAATCCTGATACTAACGGTAATATGATCAATGTTAGCTATATAAATTGCAGGTATCTACCTTGATTTTTCAGAACAGTTTTTTTTGTTTTTCAAGCCCCTTCTCCTTTCAGCCCCTTCCGAAACAAAAACATGAACACCATGATTGAATCAACGAAAGTCTTCTGGTATGATTCTGATATTCCAGACAGTCTTTTAACTGAAATCCTTATCAGGCTTCCCATGAAATCCATCTTCCTCTTCAAATCTGTCTCCAAGCGCTGGCTTTCTCTGATTTCTGATGCTTTCTTTGGCCGATACTATGCCGCCCGAATCAACAATGATCCTGCACTATCGCGGTCTCATCAGCCATGGATCTTTCTGTTTCCTTATTTTTATAAAGAAGTTCTACCAACGGAAACAGTGATTCGGTTTCCTACTTCTTTCAATCCTGAACGATTCTACGAACTGTCTTCTTCATTGTTTTCGCTTTCGTTTCTTCCTGTCCACACAGAAGATTCAGTACTTTCTATACATATTATAGCGTCAAGCAACGGTATGGTGCTGTGTTGTAGGAATGCGTACCCATTAACTTATTATGTGTGTAATCCAATCACCAAACAACACGTCATCCTGCCAACGCCACCGAAGCCAGCTAGTTTCTGCCATTCGATGGATGCTGGCATTATTTGCAAAGATGATGGTAGCTACACAGTGGTGAGAATCCCTAATGAAGAGAGCTCGTCAAACATGCTTGAGTTGGAGATTTTCTCTTCTGAAACCGGTACATGGACAGAGTTCAATTTTTCTTGCCAGGTCCGTAATTACAGCCGAAGCAACCACAAACGGCTTTACAGTACTATTTCCTACAATGGCATTCTACACTGGGCAGCTGATAAACAAATCTTTGCATATGATCCTTACAGAAGTACTGATCAGTGTTACTCCATGGAATTGCCGAAGTGCTCGGAGAGGTTAGAAAGATATAGCCTTGCAATATGTTGTGGTCGTCTATGTTGTTTTGCAGGTGGTAAAAGCTTAAGATTGTGGGAACTCACCAACTACGAGTCGGGAAAATGGAATTTGAAGCACCAAAGAAAACTCAGTGAGATCTGTTCAGTTGATGCAAGGCTGCATGAACTTTTTGGGAGTGACGTGAAAATTTGTTTCCGGCCGTTGGCAATGCATCCTTTCAACTGGGACACAGTTTATGGGAGTTGTGGAAGTAGACTGATTTCGTACAATCTTCGAACAGGAATCTCGAATCTGATTGATTATGGATTGATCCCTGCTGCTCTTCATCCTTTCATCCTCCCACCTTGGCCAACAATGATTCCTCAGCCATCATGGGGCCCTGATGATATCTAATTAGTATTCAAAATGTAGCTAGAAATTTATCCAGTGTTCCTGAGTTTCGATAGGCATTGAGGTTATTACATCATGGATTATGTTGTTTCAGTCATGGTAGCAGCTGAAGATTTCAATCAAATGGTTTGTAATTCTCCAGCAAACTCTCAGTTATTGGAACTGTAACACAATTATTATGAACTGAGATTTATGGGTGGCTAATGCCTTCTCTTTTATCAGGTGCATATTAAAGGCATCATAACATAATAATGTAAAATAAAATTGAAATATCGGAGTACTGATTAATTTATCCAAAGATAAAATAAAAATAAATCAGATGAGCATGAATGCTCTTTTATTTTGAATTGAAAGCTTAAACCAGTTAACTTCTCAACTACATCATGAAACCCTAATTCTGCTCGATGCCTTGCCTCCCCTTGCAGCCAGCAATAAGTGACCAGACAAAAAATCCCAGAATGATTAAAACGACGCCGCCTATTACCAGCCCTGCAGTGACATAAGCATCCATCCTGATTCTTAAAATCAACCTTCAAGCTACAAGTGATGTTCCTGCATGGAAGGCAAACAACCACACCATGATTAACTTAATGGATTCTTATTAACATGAAAAAAAGATTGGTCAAAAACAATTACCAGGAGCTTCACTGCAAGAAATCGACTTCAATGTACGAGTTTTGAAAAAACTATGGCCTATATTTATATTGAGTAGTCACTAATCTGTACAGGAAAAACAAATTCCCTTAAATTGCTAGGTTAACAGTTCAGGAACTTTGGCTACAAGATGCCCAAAACACTTTAGGAAGTTGCTTCTTGTAGCATAGGAAGTTATTTGTCCGAAATAGTATAGGAAACTTTTCTTTTGGCAAGTTCAACTACAACTATACGTGTCAATAATATATATTTGGCAAGAATATCAAAGGATTTACAGCATATCCATAAAATATGGAAAGCAAATTGTAACAGAAATATATTGTATTTATTATAGACTGTAAATTAGGGTTTTGTACATGTATTTAGAGGATTGAATTTCTCATTCGGAAATCAGAAAATTAGAGAGCAATTTGCACAGGAAATTGATATTTATGACATGGTATCAGAGCCAATAATTATGATCTAAATCTTCAATCTTCCCTTCGATATTTTGTGATTTTTCTGTGTGGTTTCTAGGATGTCTGGAGAGGCTTTTCTTACTCAATTCAATGGAAAAAATTATGTCAGTTGGGAGTTTTAATTTCGAATGTTTGTGAAAGAGAAGGAATTGTATGATTTTACGAGTCAAACGCATAAACCTGGTAAAATAGGGTAGAAAAATCAAACCCTGTTAAAATCAGATTTGACTCGGTAAAATCTGTCAGAATCGTAAATGAAGTTATTACCTAATGAAATTCTATGGACATAATTGTTTTGTAATGTATTTTTAAGTTATTTTAAATCATGGATGAACCTTAACTAATAAAGTTTTATGGCCATAATTGTGTTGTAATGTATTTTTAAGTTATTTTAAATCATGTATGAACCTTAACTAATAAAGTTTTATGGCCATAATTGTGTTGTATGGTATTCAGAAATATTTTACTTATGATTTTATGATTTTTCTACCAAAACGATTTTAGTTGTGTTTTACGATTTTGTGTGGAAATATTTTACGTATAATTTTACAATCCAAGTTCAAATGTCAATTCCTTGTCGTGTAAAAAAAGCGAGTTTGACAACCTTGAGTATGACATTTGTATTGCGTAGCTTCGGACGTCATTATTTTTTTTTTTATTCGAGGAAACTTCAACCCTCCCGGAAAGCGCATTTTGTGGGTCCAAGTGAGTGAGTAAAACTCTGGCTACTCCAGATTCTTACAAGAGGTACACGCCCTGACTCGAACTCAAGATTTGTTGTGCAGATCTCAAGCCTTTTGTCATCACACCACGCCCCTTGAAAACAGCCAGCATTATCTTCTCTGCATAATCTCATATACATGCCTTTTTTTCATGCTCTTCCATATTTGGAAAAGAAATCGGCTTCTGATACATTTGTGGAGGCGTCTCCAAACTCGTGTACCTGTACCAGTGGCAAATAGCCAGTTCTTCCCTTTATGTTGACATTCTGTATCCCATAGAGGATTTTAATGAGATGGGGGCTCTTTATTGTGTCAGTTTATCAGTATTCCTCAGACTCGCAATCAGGAAAGGAAAGTTAAGGCAAGGTCCTTAAAATATTTGAACTTTAGGTCGGTTGATGAGATCATTTTGCTTCAGGGTAAGTTTGAAACCTGAAATTGATTCAAGGCTGGAGTAGGCTAGCTCGGTTATGCGTTACCCTGCTTTATTTCTGTATCTTGAAACTGAAAAATCGATGCGGTGATGGAACTTTGGAGCTTTGTTGGTCGAATCAAATCAATTTAAATTTGAGTTCTCAACAGTAATTTACTTGTTCAGTCTGTATCAAAAGTGCAAACAAAGACCGCTGAATCGGCTTAATTAAACATGCTTAAGATCAACTTCTGTTTATGATCATTTCATATTGAAACAGCTCAATATCAATAGGCAAAAATATGAACTACTTTGGACTACAACAAGACAAGTCCATGCTCTGAAGGTGGGCAAATGGAGAAATTTATTTTTAACAAAAAAATGGATAACCAAATTGGATCCTTCATATGCGAATTCAGCTATATGCATGCATAGATATCAATAATAGATTGCCTGCAACATCAATAAATCTATACATGCAGAATAGTTGGGAATGTCTAATCCTGCTGGGAATTGGACGGATCGATCTTGTCATGGTGGAATCTCACTACAATGCATGTTATGTTATCAGCACTGCCCCTGGTGAAAGCAGCCTCGGTTAGTTTTCTTGCTGCTGTCTCAGGTTCTTCTTCTGTTCTGGCAATGGAAACAGCATCCTACACATGATTCAGGCAAGGGGAGGCAAAAACAGCTCAAAATCTAGAAGTTGTACACCAGGAAAAGAAACCTCAAGCAAACATTCCATAGCACCGGTCCGATGTTCAATTCAATGCAATGTTAGGAGCAATCAATTATTTCTATGATAGACAATATGCCTGGTAGTAGCCTAAGCAGCGGGAGAAATGTAAATGGACAACTCGCATAGTCCATTATAATCTCGCATCAAAAGTGAGACAGACATATTCATGCTTACGCACTTTTATATATCAGAGTGTGTGTGAGATAGAGGGGGTTAGCATAATTACCTCATTGGGTACCACATCCCATAGTCCATCACTTGCGAGCACAAGCAATTCAAATTCTTGATCTATTTTCTGCTCCTGAAAGAACGAAAAGAATACAGACAAGTTGCTGAGTAATTTTGAATAAACTTCAGTTGGAAGAAGTTCATACAGTTTGATTGAGGCAAATGGAAGAAATCCTAGACTGAATTCTATATTGATATACACCAAGGAGGCTTTCATAAGCAGAAGTTCATTAACCTTTTTGAAACGTTACACACAGCAGCAATGAATGGAAAGAGGACCCTGAAAGGAAACTTCTATATTTTGTAGGTCTGTATATAACATTGAAAGCTTTCCCTTGCCCCACTTCCATGTTTTAATGAGGATAACAATTAAATCCCGCATCTTTGATACAACCCCGTGGAATTACAATCTCAATTAGCTGGCATCTCATGTTGATATTACAGTTCAATTCAGATGCTCAAGAAAAACCACCAAGATCAAAAGTCGAAACTATAAAAGACCTAGTTTTCTCCTGCTGCGTAATATAACCTGGTATCGAACACTAATACACTCTTTTTAAAAGTTTACAGTCAACTGAGGAAGGTAATTTGCACTCCCGGTATAATTCCTATGATGAATGTACAAAAAAATAAAAATCAATCATCTTAATACCCTGACTCGAAAATGAAACATTCCTTAAACATATCACTTGCTTGAATAAATGCTTGAAACCAAGAGGCAGAAAATTTATCACATAATCAAAATCCTTTCGAAGAAATCAAAATGATTTAAGACTACATTAAGAAAAGGGGAGAGATATTTTCATAGAATACCTGGATATCAGGTTCTGCAACAACAAATTGCTTCAACAAGCGGTTACCAAAAGCACGGGACATGGCCAATACACCTCCTACTCTCCAAGTGCCTGACAAAACAGACAAAGCAGTATAATTTCAGTTTTTAGGAACGGTCTCAAACTTATCGACATTTAATGCACATGTGGTAGAAGAAATAAATGAAGTTCCCTCTGTCCCAAATTCCCTGACAACTCTCTCAGCCACAGTATATATTTATCTGATACATCTAATGGCAGCAAAAATCATGGCTATGGATTACAAAGGTGGACTTAGATAGTCAATAGTTGGACATTTTCAGTTACAGTGGGTTCCACCACACATGGACAAACAGCATCACAGTCAGCCTGGGATGAGTAACATAAAGTGAGGCAGCAGATCAGGAAACTAGGGTTTTGGGTAGGATATTTCATCTTGAATACTGCTTTGCTTACTATGCTCAGCTTGGAACAGCACATAGTGTTGCACCAAAGAGAAAGGCTTGTGTGGAGAATACCAGCACCAATCCTTTGGACATATTCCACATATACCACAATTCACATGAAGATTTAAACCAATTAGATGTTCCCTGGTGTCCCAAAGCTTTCATCCTTTCGAATGTCAAAGTTTTTCTTGACAATCTAAAAGGAAGTAATATTTCAAAGTTCCTACACAAAATGTAGAGCCAATTGGATGATTGACTACTGCTTGCAGATCGGACAAAATGAGAATGCTTGAAAACATTTATCCCAGCCAGTAAACAGATTTACCTGCCCACATTACAACACCTCCAGCACTTTCAATTCTCTTCCGCTCATCACTTCTGTTAGGTTTATGATCCTCGGATAGAGGAATCGCTGTCCATTGAAAAAAGAGAAAATAAGAAAATCATTCAAGTAACCAAAAGAGAAAATAGTCATGAAATTCATTAAAATTCTTGTCCAGAAAACAATTACCAACAGCTGAATGACAAATGTAACTCATAGCATGACTAATACCTTTTCCACCCTTTGAAATCACAGTCCGTGAATCTCCAACATTGGCAACATAGAGATGATCGCCAACAAGCACTGCTGTCGAAGCAGTAGAACCATCATCACGATAGGTATCCTTTTCAGAGTCCAAAAAGTCTACATCAGTCTGCTGATATGATTGTCCTGCATACTTAGCAAGGTTATTTTACAAAACCATAACAAACCTATTTCACACCAATTAACACAAACTAAATAAACAGAAAATGACAGACTTGGATTCATTATATTGGTCCCAGCTTTGCCCTTCACAGACATGTAAAAGAACCAACCAACTACATGGGACCCTGCTTGACGATGCTACCAGGAGCCAACAAAAGAATATTTACAGATGTTATGCAGTTTATAATAATGGCATAAGAGAACTTGGACTTACTTATAGCTAATTTGGTGTCTGCCATAAATTGTGGATGCTTCAGTAGATTCTCAAACAGGTGCTCCTTCAAATACTCAGCAGCACGAGAACCACCATGACCTGAGTACATCATATAGCTATTACATGGAGAGAGAAGGAAAAACTCCGTAGCCTTAAAAAGCACAATTGCTAGTGACAGCATACTATCCAAAACTTGATTCTGATGAGAACAGGTTTTTTTGGGAAATATGTGAGATACATGACCAACAGGGAACTGACTGGTGGTCATGATAACAAGAGATATAGCCTACAAATTTTCTTCTCTTGAATGATCCTATCTTAACTGAAACCATTTGGCAGCTTGGGTTACAAAGAATTGGTCTGATGTCTGATTGTCTAATTTTCTAGATGGAAGCCATTAAAGACACCAGCCATGTTCATATACACCATGTGTTTAGACATCACTTGAACACATGATGGTTACCATGAAAATAATTGTCAGAAACATGGAGGTACATAAATAGTTGATAAGCTAACTCTCATGCAATCCATGCTCTTTCATTCACAAGGCATTGCCACTTTATAACTGGGTCAAACATAGGCATTCATGCAAAACAGAAATAGTTTGACAATTTCAGTAAAAAGAAGAATGATAAGAGAATGTCACCATCAAAGATCCCAAACATGCAGACTCTTTGCCCATCAATTGTGGTGTTTTTGACATCATAGAAATCCTCCATGGTAACTCTCTTCCCCCTAAAACTCGAATATCCACAGCTCAATTCTCCATCTTCACTGAAAATAGCACAAGAAGCCGAATTAATTGTGGCTTGGTAGGATCACATTAGACTGCTAATACCAGAAATGGTAATTTCAAACTTGCAAGCAAGACACGGGTGACTCTAGGCAACCCTCCAATGATAAGGAATTTGAGCTAATAATAACATTGGGAATTCAATATTTCATGGGAAGATAAAAAACAATTCTTGAAATAGATACTCTAAATGCAGAAGCACTGAAAATCAAAGTCGCATAATACTATTGCAAGTCAATTCTTTAACAATGGTTAACAGCAAACCAATCAATCCTATTCATAAATGCATTACATAAAGCAAAACAGGCCTGGATTATCCTTGTAACAAGTATTTCCTAGAACTTTCAGCAGAAAATAAACACAATAACAAATAGCAGAACCAAGAACCGAGAACCAACCTTTTCCACCATCCACTAACAAATCCACCACCATCATCTTTCTCCTTCGAAGGACCCACAGTAGGTCCCCTATTCGCAGTGGAATCAGAATCAACCATCATACTTGTACTACTCATTAAAAAAACCTGACTATTCCACTTATAATTTATGCTGCGGCTTGCATTCAAACTCTTCCCAATGTTGCGTAATTTCAACCTTGTTCGGTAAAATATCCCGGCTTGTACAATCACACTCCTTGTGCAGCTGTTGCATAACATCTAAATACACCTCAACTCCGGCCTTCAATGCCAGATCTCTTCCTGATCAACAAAACATCTGCACGTCCAATAACATTATCAAAACCACCAAAAACACCCCGAAAACTTAAAAATCAAATCCAAATAAAAAATATTCAATAATTCTAACATGACCCTTTTGAGATACAGGATCATCACATAGAATTAAAACACCCCAGATGAAAAATCATCAAAATCTTGCTCATTTCATTAATTTTTACTGATTTTAATCCAAAATTAACACAAACCATTCCCAGAAGAAAAAAAATCATACCTCTAAATCACTGTACCCCATTATTAATGGAGCTTCGAAATCAAATAATAACAATAAAAGACCTTAACAACGAAAAAGATGAAAACAATAAAGAATTTTTAAATCCTTTTAATATAAAAACAAGAGTTTATATTATTTCATAATGGATAGGATCCAAGTACTAATCTGGGATGGTTCGAAAAGAGGAGAACCGAATCTGAGATGCAAAAAGAAATGGTCTTTTAGAATCAACAGAATGAATGCTGAACCATGTTGTTTCTGTCTTTAAAAATCAACTCTGGAGAACAAAGGGAGACACGGACATGGATAGAGAAGAGATGATGATGTCTGTTTTTGAGTTTGGCAAAAAAGAGAAGACGAAACGTGGCACACTTTATGCATCAACATGTGTTTGTTCTGGTATGGTTGAAGTCGGGATTTATGATTTCTAAAAAAATAAATTACTGGAAAATAATTTTTTTTTAAATAAATAATTTTTATATATTTTATAATGAAAGATATTTAAAAAAATAAATTAGATTGTCACATTCTTAAAAACTAATTTACTTAACTGTTTGTAAGGTTTGTTCACATCCACTTTCTAATTTTACAGAGCCAATCATATTTTAACACCAATAATACAACATCTTGATTTTATTTTATTTTTAATAAAAGCATATTTTATAGTTTCTACTTTTAAGATTATTTTTATTCAAAAAATATTAATTTAATAATTTTTTATGTGTTTTTTTTTATAGTTTTAATGTATTGAAATAAAAAAAATATTTTAATATATTTCTTGATTAAAATATATTTTTTTAAAGTCCCATAATAACAAACATATACTTTATACAATCGAGGATACAGCCATTTCAAGATGAAAATTTAAGATATTTGTACGAGTATGTCATTTTTAATAAAATCAATAATGAGATTTGAATTTAAAATGATTCGTAATAATGAAATTCTGCAACGTCTAAACTTTAAAATTTATTACTTGTTTGATATTGTAATAGCTTCTTCATTTTAAATTATTTTTTATTGGAAAAAATATTTATTTGATATTTGTATTTGTTTTTTAAGATTTCAATATCATTTATTAAAATAAATAATAATTTTAATATATTTTTAATTAAAAAATACTTTTAAATTAAAATGCAGTCCATTCCACTATACAAAGCACCCACTAGAGATATTTTTATGATTGAGAGGGGGATCCAACCATTTTAAAATGAATATTAAAGATATTTTTATGAGTATATATTTTTTATAAAATTAATAATTAGATTTGAATTTAAAACCTCTAAACTGATCAATAAAATCAACTTGATTAATAATAATGGAATTCCGGAAACGTCTTTTTTTATTAAGCATGATAGGTGGGAGAAGGATAGAGAATAAGAATATATTGTTAAATTTAATGAACAAAGAGGGAATAATTGAGTATATTTAATTTTACATTTCATTGTATAGATTTAAAATATATTTTATTTTTTTCATTTGAAAAATTAGTTTGGACAACAATTGTATTTATTAGACTAAGTTAAAAAGAGTGTGTATGAAAATGTATTGAAATTATATATTTTTTAATATTAAAATATAAAAATTATCCCAAAACATATAAAAATATCAGTTTAATGTTTTTTGAGGTGAAAAATAATTTAAAAACACTTTGAAAAAATATTATAACACAAAAACAAACACACTCAATAATAATAATAGTAGAAGTAGTAGTAGTAGTAGCAACAACAATGTTTATAGTCAAATTTAACATTCATGAAGTGGTTTAAATATATCTTTTTTTTATGTGAGAAAATCTATTTTGGAAAGCATATTTTATAGGTTTAGGTGAGCAAGTAAAACCTTGATTGTTCCAGATTTTTACAAGAGATGCATATCCTGGCTTGAACTCCAGACTTACTGTTTAGATCACAAACACTTTGTCCTCATGCTACATCTTTTTAAGACGATTTAATATATCATTATAAAATAATCAAATGATATTTGCTTTTTAGAACGAGATTTGTAACTTCTTAAAATAGCAGGAATTCTGCTCATCCTTTTTATATAAAAAAATGTTTTTATATAATAAGATAATTCTTTAATAGGTCATTATAACTTTATTTAAAACAATTTTATTTTTTAATATATATTAAGTTTTTAATCTATCACTTTGGAAAAATCTTTATATATACCAAATCACAGGAATTAGCTATGTAATTTGTTTATAAAAGCCTTTTTTATTTATCTTGCTATGACATGTAAAAGCATTATATAAATAAGAAAATAACTATATGTAAATTATATCATTAATCCAAATGATGGATTAAATCGTCCCCAATAATAATAATAATAATAATAATAATAATTGTTAGAGTATAATATAATCATATTCTGGGACCTCTGGTTCCTTAACATGGTATCAGAGCCTTGTTGACCTAGCGGTCACGAGTTCGAATCTCACCACCCCCATTCTATTTGATAAAAAAATCAAGCACAAGGTAATGTGGGCCTGTGCAAGTTTCAAGCCCAAAGGGCTTTCACTTGAGGGTGTGTGTTAGAGTATAATATAATCATATTCTGAGACCTCACCTATCAGCTTAAGCTTTTAGGTGAGATGGTTCCTTAACAATAATAATGTTTATAGTCAAATTTAACATTCATGAAGTGGTTTAAATATATCTTTTTTTATGTGAGAAAATCTATTTTGGGAAGCATATTTTATAGATTCAGGTGATCAAGTAAAACCTTGATTGTTCCGGACTTGTATAAGGGGTGCATGTCCTAGCCTGAACTCTAAACTAGATGTGCAGATCACAAACACATTGTCCTCACACTATATCTTTTTAAGATTGTTTATTATATCATTATAAAATAATCAAATGATTTATTTTGTAGATCTTGAGTTTAAGTCATGATGTGTTTGTATTGTAAAAGTTTGAGATAATTGAGATTTTAATCGTTTCCGCAAAAAAACATTTAAAAGGAAATGAAATTTTTTGGAATCCAAAAAAATGATGGATTAAATCAAATAATTTAATCAAAATATATAATTACATACCAACTCAATTATAATTACATGTTGAGTAGCATGAAGACAAATTACATTGTGGACCCACAAACAATCATAACATTTTTTTCTCTCTATACTATGGTATCTTTAGGACGAAAGCAAAATAACAATTACGATAGGGACTTAATTATTTTTATTTAGCATTAATATCTTTAAAAAACGACAGCGTGCATGAAATTATTGTTAAATTCAGGGGCGCTCGTGCTTCAATGAACTCGTCCAATCCGAGCCATGCAAGTTGGTGGGTCATCAAAACTTTAGTGATATTCTGACTCAGACCACAAACAGACGAGTAAGAGCCAATAGCAGCCTCTCCTGTGGTTTTCTGCCCTAAATTGAGTTTTCAATTCAATTTCTTGTGACTTTTGGGGTGTTTGGAAAAACAAAAGTGTTTTTGAAAAATCAAAAAGAAATCTTTAAAAATTCAAATTAATATTTTTTGGTGTGTTTAGATTATTTTGATGTGTTAATATCAAAAATATTTTTTAAAAAATATATATTATTTTGATGTATTTGTGAATAAAAATCATTGTAAAAAACAAACTTAATCAAATTTTAAAATGAGTATTTTTTTTTTAATTGATTGATTAGATGACTTGAAAATAGCATAGAGCATCCACCATGCAAATTTGATTTTAGATTAACCGTGATAATTTTTACTTGTTTATTTTTAGATTTTGTTTTTCAAAACATCTTTAAATCGTTTTTTCACATATAAAAAAATGTTTTTAAGTGTTTTTTTTATGATTTTATATAATCAAGAATTATTTTAATTATTTTGTTTTTTAAAAAGAAAAAAGAAAAATGAACTGGTTGCAATGCTTAAACTTTTTTTTATTAAACAGTAAAAAAATATTTTTTTATATAATATAATAAATATATTTTAGTTAGTTTGTTTCGATTAATTTTAAGAATACACATTTTATATCAACTTAGAATATATATAAAAAAATATAATATAAGTTTTAAAATCTGAACCAAGAAAATCGAGAGATAATTAACTGATGTGATCTACCTAATAATTACTTGCTATGATGATTTATTTTTATATTGTTTGTTTTTGTATTTTTTATTTAAATTTTTATTTTTAAAATATTTTTATATTATTTTCAAGTGTTGATATAATAATATATTTTACAAAATATAAAATATTATTTTAATATGTTATATTTTTCTTTGTGCTGATAAAAAGAATATGTCAACAATTGGGCTTGGTTTTGGGTTAGGCCTTCTTCATTTAATTTCTTGTGTTGGGCCAACTAGTCTGGCCTTTAATGCCTGCCTGTCTTCTGGCTTTGTCCCTTGTTCGTTGTTACAGAGTTCATCTACCAAGGAAAAGAAAAGGAGGAAATTGTTACAAAAGGGATTCTCCTTCTCTAGGAAATGAATACCAATTCTTTTAATCCATAAATCTCACTAATGAAGAAATGGATTATATTAAAACATTAAAAAAATCAAGAAATCTTAATTTGATGTTTTTTTAAGGTAAAAAGTAATTTTAAAAAGCAAAAAGAAATATAAAGTCAAACATGCACTTCCTTGAGGTAAAAAAAAATTATTTTTTCAAGTCAAATATCTATTTTGAGTTATTAAAAAATAAAATAAAACCATAACTTGTTTTTAATACTCTTAGATAAGTTTTTTTTTTTTAATTTTAATTCATGCAAGTAATTTGATATGAACCTTAAAAAACAAATAGAAAATTGATTCTCTACTCATATTTAAGAGAGGTTGCTCATCCAATCTCCAACTCAGCCCTACCAAACAAATGATCAAGTGACTATTTGGGATCGTTTTTATTTTTCTATTTTTATTTTCAGATTTTTAAAAATAAAATACAAACAAATACTTGGCTTTCATGAATATAATTTTACAGCACCACCGTATATTATTATATTATAGAAGTTGGACATATTCAAACATAAAAAAAATAGGAGCGGATGAATCCAAGAGCTAAGCTCATCTTTAGTTTAGATTTAGATCGTGGTCTAGTTTAAAATAATAATTTTTTAAAAATATTTTAAAAATACAAAAGCAAACATACTACTAAGACTTCAAAGATAAATAAATATTACACAAAGAGTTGTAATAGATCCCGAGAGTTTTGTATAAGTCTGGAACAATCATAATTTTATTTGCTCATTTAAATTTATAAAATATATTTTTTGAAAAATAAGATTTCTTCGTAGTCAAAAAAATAATTAAATTAAGTTTAAAATCATAATATCTTAAGTTTGCGCAATGATACAGTGTTATTGAATATCTAATAAAAACAAAGTGTTTTTTTTTTTTTATATATAAAGCTAAAATAAAAACTAGTCAACAAAACAAGTTTTACAAATTTTAATCCAAAAACAACCTCAAAATCAAAATTATTCACAAAAGAACCTCAAAATCAAATTGTCGCATCGAGTATTCGTGTATGATTGACCATGCTGGTGTCATGGTAGACAAATTAGGGCAAGACTTGATGATCCAGCCAAACAAGCAAAGGCAAGCTGTGCGTCACTGAAATAGAAACTCCAAGCAAGAGGATTTTTTTATTTTTTTTATTTTTTTTATTTTTTATTTATTTTCTGACATGCTTTGCCCATTTCCATTTTGGTATTCCTGGTCTGATGCATCGGTCAACTTGGCTCTCACATGCACATTGCTGGGCACTGAAACTTTATTAATTGCTATGTTATGGTTTTCCATCAAATTAGTGATTACTATTTAAAATAATATTTTATTATTTTTTAAAAAAATTATTTTTAAAATTAGAACATGAAAATAATCTAAAAATCTAAAAAAATTAATTTAAAATAAAAAATAAAGATAATTTTTTGTATTTTTTTTCAAAAATACTTTTGAAATGTGATGCCAACCACCCCTAATAATCTGGATTTTTTCTCCAATAATACCATAAAGGACAAAAAAACACACAAAGTGTTTCTGTTCAAAATTTCGCAGTCATGATCAAATATTCAACATTTTTTTTTCAATCCCAATAAAAAATTATTTACAAAATAAATCTTATTTTATGTATATATTAAAATGTGAACACTTCAGTTGATCCCATTGAGAGAATTTTCTTGTTGACACCACTAACATAGCCCCCCCAAGCTTGTGCAAAATTCATAGTTCAATTTGTAATTAGATGCGATGATTAATTTTCTAAACCATGTGATTTAGGGCATTGCATTAGATAATTAAGCGAATATTTTCTTACCATCAACTGAACAAAAAGAGAAAAAAAAAAAGAAACAGAGCATCCCAAAACAGAGTTGTAAAGTCTCTGCATCCATTTTTCTGGAGTATAAAACACGAACACCAGACATTCGCGCAAAAAGTCAAAGGTTTTGATTGTTTGTCAACATATTTTATGCTGTAAGAAATCAAATCTTCTATCTGTAGCTTTGACTTGAGTACAAAAGATAAAAAATAGACCAGCACAGAACAGTGTAGAGCTGGTGGCTCTTTCCTGGCAGCTATGGTGTCAGCTCAGCTGTATGAATACCAAAAATCCCTCTTCTTCTTCTTCCCGTAACTTAAGATCCTGCGTTGACCATTTCAATGGCTTCTTGGGTGGGATTTATTTAAATTTAATTAGATGGGTTTTGGAATCTATTTCGATAGTGAATACTCTGTTCTTTCTGTATTTAACACTTGACTGGGTTCAGGATGACGATGTTGTCTTGAAATACGAAGAAAAGTTGATGAGGAGTTGTTTTTGTATTACTACTCTCTTATTGATCATGTGATTGTAATAAATAAAAAAAATTGCTAGACAAAATAAATTTCAAAGCACTCTTGTTTATTCATATTAAAATTATTGACCTTTTTAAAATATCAGTTGTTCTAAATAAATTGTTTTCATAGAATAAGAAATGTTGTAGACCAGTTTATTCTTCAAATAAAAATTATTTTTTAAGAGAAATTTCAAAAATACACTTATCACATCTATCCCACGCATTTATGAAATAAATTTTCTCAAATTTATTTTCTTAAAAAAAGAAGAAGAAGAAAGAAACCTCTCAATCACTCTCTTTGAAATTAACTTTTTTTTTTTTCTGTTTAAGAGTAAGATTAAAGTTGTTTTTCAAACTAATTTTTGTTTAAAAAAGTATCAGAATAATATTTTTTTATTTTTAAAAAATTATTTTTGATATCTACATATTAAAATATCTAAAAACATTTTTTTTAAAATAAAACTAAAGATAAAAATATTTCAAACATGACCTTTCACAAATCTCCACACGTAAAACACAAATCTCTTGAGACTAGAGATAATCTTGTGAGCAAATTTGAAGTTCAACATTTTAAAAATCATTTTTGTTTTTGTTAGTTCAGCAATAAAATAAATTAAAAACCTAATTTAAGTTATTATATCATTAGATAAATAGATCATTCAAACAGTGCAGTCTTGCCATTTGAGACACTGCAGGGAAGTTCACCTTAGACAACTGCTGAACAAGGAAGGAAAGGGGGTCCCATAAGCACTGACTTGACTTCTTGGCTCTTTGCCTCAGCCAGACACCCCCCTCGACATTCACTCTCTTTGGGGTTTCATTTCTCTTCTCTCTCTCTAATAGTCTGAACTAAGCTAAACCATACCAATAAGAGAGAGGAACGCTCAAAGAAGGGACCTTTACACATTTTCCAGGAAATTTCCTTCCTTCCTTCTTCAATCACATGAATGACGAAGTAAAAGTAAGTCCCTTTATCTTCCTTTGTTTTACAAAACCCTCCTTTTGTTTTACAACAATCGCTTGGATTTCTTCTTCTTTACAGGTACCATTCTCCCTTTTCCTTCTCTAAAAAACCCTCCTTTTTTCCTTAAAAATCTTGTCTTTCTCTTACATGTAGCTTAATTTTGCTTCTGTTGTTTGAGGTTCAGTTTATTCTCTTCTGGGGTATTTTAGTTCTGCTTATCGTCCTTTTTTTTGTTTTTGAATTTCGCAAAAACAAGTACTGCAGTTGTACTGATTTTGGTTTTCTTTTTAATTTTGGAAAATCTTTTTTCCGGATACTTAACTTTCACAAAAAAGTTCTTTTATTGTATATATTTGTTGTGTGCCTGTCTATTGGATGTCATGGTATTATTTTTGTCAGGGTTTTAGTGTCATATCTGCAAAAGGGCGTGTCCTTTAGAAAATCTCTCCAGGTGTCACTTGTAATTAATTCAAAATTTTCAAATCTTTGATTAACCGCACCGTTTCCTCGAGTCTATAAAATTTTCAACAAGTCTGTGAAATAGGGTTTCTGAGTTTGTTTTATAATCCATTTTGTGTTTTAACAAGCAGTTTTAAGTATTAGGATTACTGTTTCTATAAATTACGATTCCATATGTTCATGACTTGCAAAGGGTTGTATTTGCTGGAGTAGGGTTGAACAGGAATGCATTAATACAATTTTTTTTTTAATTTTTCTTTTAATTACTGTTTTTCTTGCAGGGGTTGGCATTTTAGTAGTGTAGTGTGCAGTATATGAAGAAGTTTCTTGGAATTAATTTTTTGACTAAAGGTTGATTTTTTTTTTATTGTGGACTACCACTTAAATTAAGACAGTCATGAATCAACCACAAGAGAAGTTCGTGAGGTTAGTTCATTTCTACATGGCAGATATTTATTAACATTCGTTTTTTATTTACTTTTGATGACATTTTATGCTGGATTTGAAGGAGCAATTGTAGCATTTCAGCAGTACATCTCTTAGACATGCAAGCAAATGAGAATTGATGCATTATCTGTACTGCTGCCTTACATACACGCGGAGAAATATTTTGTTTGCTCAGAATGAGAGTGCTAATTGCTTGCTTTTAAAAGTGAAGTTTTCTGCTACTGTTCCATCGTGGATGCCTTTGTAGCAATAATGGTCACTGCCTTGCCAAGTTTTGTTGTTGTATTGGAACCAACATTGGAATCTCCACTTACTATGGATTGTATAACAAGAATGAAAAATTGTTCTGTAATTTATTATTAGCAACTTTTAACTGCCAATGTCACTTTCAGTTTCCTTTCTCTTCTCCCCAACCATCATCATCGCTTTTGTTATTTTGCATCCAATAGCTTACATCCATGTGTGGTCTTGAGATGTTATATAATTCGGCTGTTGATTCATGCATGTGTGATTGCTTGTTGCAATTGGATGTTCCAATTTAAGTGGATGGTTTAGAGTGAGGGTAACCCATTATGTTGAAATTATGTTGTTCAGGTTCCAAGATTGGAAATCAGAGAAAACTGCTGAAGGTCAGTATTCTGCAAGTAATGGGATGTATCCAGGAAAAATTAGAACAACAATAAGCTCGGTTTCGGAGAAGGTTCAAAGAGGATTAGAATCTGGCTCTGCAAGCTTTAGAAGGATTAGAAAATCATTAAAGTCACATTCATTCAACAGTGAGTTTGCTTCCAGACAGAAAATTCTTGATCCACAGGGGCCTTTCCTTCAAAGGTGGAACAAGATATTTGTATTGTCATGCGTGATTGCTGTTTCACTGGATCCTTTGTTTTTCTATGTCCCTGTGATTGATGATAAGAAGAAGTGTCTTTCTTTGGACAGCAAGATGGAAATTACAGCAAGTGTTTTGCGTTCTTTCACGGACATCTTTTATATACTACATATTATCTTCGAATTCCGCACTGGATTCATCGCTCCTTCTTCTCGGGTATTTGGAAGAGGTGTTTTGGTTGAGGATACATGGGCAATAGCTAAGAGATATCTATTATCATATTTCTTAATTGACATTCTTGCAGTCCTTCCACTCCCACAGGTAAAGGAACTTCTTTTACCTGCCTATATACTGTTTGTGACATGCTTATCAGACACAGCACTCACAAAGAGGACTATATTTCATTTGGCCTCAATACCTGTGATGGATACTTTAACTTGTTTTCCTAAGGTGAACGTGGAAGAACTTGTGCCTGTATATAACCTCATTAGTGGACCTTGAACTTTGAATTGGAGTCGCTTGAGATTGTTATGTGAGATATACATGGGGTTATCCATGGAAATTCTCCATCCACCATCAAATTTTTTCTTCACTTCTCCTTTGCCTATCCTTTTAATCAATCACATGCTCCTTGTACCATGGGGAATATACTTACGCTATCCATATGGCAGAAACTGGGAGGATAGGCTTAACTCCAAAAACTAAATACATTTGGTGTCTAATACTAAAATTTGGCATTTTATCTTAGCAAGTTATTAGAAGAACCATAGTTTTCAAATTTCTTGCTCTTGGGAAACTTTTACTGGTCAAAATCTTGGCATAGTTGGCATTGTTATTTATAGAGTTTGATGTGACCTGTGGGCTTCTAACTTGCTGCTCAATTTCCAGGTGGTGATTTTAATTATCATTCCGAAAATGGGAGGCTCAAGTTATTTGAATACAAAGAACTTGTTAAAATTTGTTGTTATCTTCCAATATGTTCCAAGGTTTGTGCGAATCTATCCTTTATATAAGGAAGTTACAACTTCTGGCATCCTTACCGAAACTGCATGGGCTGGAGCTGCATTTAATCTGTTTCTGTACATGCTTGCGAGTCATGTAAGTTTGACTTACTCTATCTATGTCTAATTTATAGTAAAATAGATGAAAAATCTACTGCATGTGCCATTCATATATATATATATATGTGTGTGTGTGTGTGTTGAATAAGCTATCCAGAGGATGGTTTATGTTGGGATCAACTAAGGATGAGCTGGCCTAATAAACACTAATTACCTTAACACTATTATGCCGATAAAAGTTTAAGGAATGCATTGTAAACTGAGGTGGCATCAAAAGGTTGATCCATTATGTTTACCGGTATATATAATGTTATTCATCTTTTGTTGTACAATTATTTCAACAAATTCTACCATTATTTCAAAAGGTTGATCCATTTTTCTATTTGTTTAGTCAGATGTTTTGTTAGTTTGTCCTTTATTGTGTCATGTGAACTACACTCGTGCAATTTAATGTTTTATATGCTCTTGACATGTGCTCATATCCTCTTTTTTTAAGTGGATTGTGCTTGACCCGTTCTACTGAACAAGTAATGATATCTGGGTTTATTGTTAACTGAAGAAGAATATGGAAAGGGTTGCAACTTTCATAATTTGAAACTTTCATCATTGTCTTTCATGAATTCATTTATGTTCAAAACCTGATTAGATTAAGCTTGCTGTATTATGCCAGAGCTCTCTCGCTCTCGCTCTCGCTCTCTCTCTCCTTTTCTTTTTCAGAGTTGGAATTTGATTGAGATTGGAAGTTCATCTTCTGGCTTGAAGCATAACTTTCGGACTACTAATTGGCTTAGCTCAAATTTTAGGTACTTGGAGCCTTTTGGTATCTGTTCTCAATAGAACGAGAAACAAATTGTTGGAGAAAAGCTTGTGGGAAAAATCCTGGATGCAAGCGTGAAATTTTCTTTTGTGATGGAGATGTTGGAGATGTCACATTCCTGGATGATTCTTGCCCGATACAAACACCTAACGAAACAATCTTCAATTTTGGAATATTCCTTGATGCTCTTCAGTCTGGTGTTGTTTTGTCGTCCATGGATTTTCCACAGAAGTTCTTTTACTGTTTTTGGTGGGGCCTGCAAAATCTGAGGTAAACATCATTTAAATTATTTTCACATTACTGGGATTAGGCATCACCTATCAAGGCTGAACACTAAATTATGAAGTGATTAGTGTTCATGACCTCATTCAGTAAAAGACCACTACCCAATTATGCTATATCTGAACTGTTTAGAGAGGGTATGTTAGAACAGTCCTGTCCTTTTTTTTTTTTTTTTTCATGAGTTGGTTGAGCTGAAACCTACAAATTTGTAGTTGCAATCCTTGGAACATCGTTGTAAAAATATTGTGGTTTATGTTCTGTAAAGGTCTCTGCTTTTTAATAGTTAGGATCACCATTTTGTTATTTAGGGTTTTTTGTAGTCCATTTCTCTTTTTTATGGACCAACCCATATATTTTTATGCCTTCTGAAATCATGTCCTATAATGACCTATTTTTATTGAAAAGGTTCTCAGATATCTCATGTGTGCTATTGCAGTTCTCTTGGTCAAAATCTTCAAACAAGTACCTATGTTTGGGAAATCTGCTTTGCAGTTTTCATTTCTATCTTCGGCTTGGTACTATTTTCATTTCTCATAGGAAATATGCAGGTTGGTATTATATCTTTATTTTATAGCTCTTTGTAATGCAGTTATATGCGGCAGAGTAGAGTATAACTTTTTCTAATTTCAAGCAGGATTTTATTCCTTTTTTATTGATGGGAGTGTGCATCTTATGCTTTCATGCCATGATCCCAAAATTCAGTCCCACAAACACCTGATCAAGCATTCTTTGACCAGTAATCAAAAGGGTATCTTTATAGTTTGCATGTGGTGGTACTGGTAGGTAGCTTAATCTTTAGTGGAATGTCTCATGAACAACATGAAGGCACTGAGATTTATTTCTTTTTACTTTTCTCTCATCTTTTTTTCTCTAATTTTTTTCTCTTTCCCTGGACGGTGCTTTGAGAATACTAAGTAGAATTTGGATGCATTATCACCACAAATGACATGCTCCTTGGTTTGCTTTAGTCGAAGGTTTAGCATCTTCATTTTTGGATTATCCAAGGAACATGGGTTCTTGAAAGTTCATGAATAGTTTAGTGTACAGATCAAGCATGAGATATTTGTTAATGAAACGGTTGAGAGACAACTTTTATTTTCACAATGCCCATATCTTTTGTGTTTTGATGAACTGAAGATACTCTTAATCAGACATATTTGCAATCCACAACTACAAGATTGGAGGAAATGAGAATCAAAAGGCGAGATGCAGAGCAGTGGATGTCCCATCGCTTGCTTCCAGATAATATAAGGGAGCGGATTAGGCGGTATGAGCAATATAGATGGCAGGAAACTAGAGGTGTTGATGAAGAGATGCTTGTCCATAATCTTCCGAAGGACCTTAGAAGGGACATTAAGCGTCACCTCTGCTTGGCTTTGCTCATGAGAGTGAGTTCTCTTTTAGTAATTTCCACTGGTGTTGCACATATTGATGGTGATTTAACTGATATTTCCCTTGCTAATGTTGGCTTGATCTCTTGTGGTTTCAAGTGTTCTTTTCTATTTAATGAATTTTTTTATCAACACAAAACTGCTACCTTGCAAGGGAGGGATAATCCTTAGCTTGACATCATCATTTTGTTAATTACATCTTCGGGTAGCAATGTATCGATATGGCTAGTTGACCTGTATTTATCATTTGAGAGCTATTTAGTACACTTTTATTGGAGATGACTTGAGTAGTCATGTCATGAGACTCCTATAAACCACCCTTTTTGGAGAAAGGCTCATTTTTCTCTAGTTTTTTTTTTATATTATTATTATTATTATTTATGAGTGTTATATGAAGAGGTTTAACCTCTTAATGCCCACCCATTTTATTGTGCTTGCATACTCCGCTGAAACTTTGGGAGTTGAAACTTCATTGCATCCTTGGTTAACTACTAGATGTTTAATTTCTTCTCATGTTTGGGTGTGATTCTCAGGTACCGATGTTTGAAAAAATGGATGAACAATTACTAGATGCTATGTGTGACCGTCTTAAGCCAGCATTATACACAGAGGAGAGCTACATTGTTCATGAGGGAGACCCGGTTGATGAAATGCTCTTTGTTATGCGGGGCAAGCTATTGACCATGACCACCAATGGTGGAAGAACCGGCTTCTTCAACTCTGAATACCTCAAGGCTGGTGACTTCTGTGGAGAGGAACTTCTCACATGGGCTTTAGATCCCCACTCCTCATCTAATCTGCCTATCTCAACTAGAACAGTTCAAACCATCACAGAAGTTGAAGCCTTTGCTCTAATGGCCAGTGACTTGAAATTTGTTGCTTCTCAATTCCGGCGGCTCCACAGCAAGCAGCTCCGGCACACTTTCAGGCTTTACTCACAGCAGTGGAGGACATGGGCAGCCTGTTTTATACAGGCTGCATGGCGTCGTTATAGTAAAAAGAAGCTCGAAGAGTCTCTTCGGCAAGAGGAGAATAGACTGCAAGATGCATTAGCCAAGACTGGTGCAAGCTCACCAAGTTTAGGTGCCACAATATATGCCTCTAGATTTGCTGCTAATGCTTTGCGTGCTCTACGGCGCGGTGGCAATCGCAAGGCAAGGGTACCAGATAGAGTTCCACCAATGCTGCTTCAGAAGCCAGCAGAGCCTGATTTTACTGAAGAAGAATGATGGGAAGTAGGCTACTTTTCATAATTTGTGCTTTTGATTGTTTGTAGAAACTAGACCAACTTCTTCCAGCAAAAAAGTTAGATATATATATATATATATAAAATGAAAATCAAGAAAGAAGAGCTTGGCACAATGTTGTTGTAGATTGCTGCAGTCTGTGGGTGTTGCGAGGCCTGTATATGTATATTATGTTGTACATGGAAGTGTTCATCTGTTTCCCGAGTTGATTAATGTTCATAATTTAGAACAGAGAAATCTAACAGGATGTGATGAATTAGTGCAAAGATTGGTGTCTTAATACGCAGAACTATGTTAGCCTCTCAAAATATTTCTCATTGATCACAATCTGTTTTCAAGAGACTTGACAATCTAACATATTATGTTTTTGATTTGCAAGAAAGAATGAAAAGCCCTTGGGGCAATGGAATCTAATTGGGGTATGTATTTATGGTGTGTTTGTCTTTCAGGTAAAAAAACTTTTTAAGTGCTTACATGCTTTTTAAGTGGGTGTGTGACTTTGCGGTGTGACCTGCGGTTGAGACTCACTGCAGAGCCAAACACAATTTAACCAAACAGGACCCCAGTTTTCACTTAGGGTTCCACCAAAAAACTTGCGGTTGCACCGCATTTTGAAAAGTATCTGTGAGATGCTTTTCACAGTGCGCCACACTTAACACATAAAACACACACAATAATGTAACACAAAACACACAATAACACACGTAACACACACACAAAGGTTTTTTTTTTTTTTTTTATTCTTGAAACATGTAACACAAAACACACAAACAATAACACATGTAACACACACACAGAGGTTATTTTTTTTTATATTTTTGAAACATGTAGCACAAAACACACAATAACACACACACGTAACACAATTTGATCTCTCTGTCATAGAGGAAGAAGACGATGGCACTTGCAAAAACAAATAACCACCGAGAGGAAGAAGATGATGGTTGTGTGTAAAAAAATTATAACATAACCATCTACCACCCTGCCACCTTTGGCGCCAGCAGGACCATCGACAACTCCCTCTCCCTCTCGGTTACAGGTTTCTCTCACTAGAAACAACCATGGATGCAACTCTCTCTCTCCTTAGCAGTCACTGGCGAGCACCACTAGCTGCTCCTTCGGCACTGACAACCTCTCCTCTTCACCAACAACACCTGCACCATCCTGTCTTCCCCCACATCTCCGGCGTCAGGCGGCAACAACAACAACAATTTGCAACAACCTTCCAACGCTCCTCCTAGCCACCACCACGGGAAGAACCACCTCGGCCTCCTCTACCTGTCGGTATCGGCCGTTGACACTCTCGTCACAGTCGGCCATGTTATTGTTCACGTGTTACGTAAACAGTAACTCTATGAATTAATTTACGATGAACGCAACGCACCGTTTTGTGTTTTTTTTACACTCTTAACTCTTGGGCTGGGGTGGACCTCCTCTCGGCCCATCCTAAGTCCAGGAGAGTTGGGCATTTTGGCCCAACTTGGCCGGGCCAACCCATTTAGTTGGGTCAGACCCAATTTTATTATATATATATATATGTGTGTGTGTGTGTGTGTTCTTTAAAGTAATTTCACAAGTTGACAGCAATATGAAATGCATGATTAACAAACACATGAAACTGTTTTTCATCAACCTCAAACTTAACCATAATTTTAACCAAACACTTCAATTTCAGTTATGAATCGCAACTAAAAAAGCTTTTCATGAAATTTTTTTTTTCAACCTCAACCACAACAGCAACTGCTATGTCAAATAGGTTCTAAGTGTTTACATGGTTTCTTATGTAGTGCACTCGACTCCCCCCAACCACCTTTCTCTCATATATTTTTTGATAGGATAGTTAACCCTAATAGAATATTTACATGAAATTTTTCTCAAAAAAATTATTTTTGAGCACATAGCTTATAAAATAAAATTCAATTCACACAAATAAATATCACCTCTTACTAAATTGTACAATGCAGTTTACCTTACCTTGCATAGAGTGCATTAGATACCATTTATTGTTTTTTATTTTAGAAAACAAAAGTTTTCTTATGTATATTATTTTTTTAAAAAAATTGTTTTCTTATTGAAGATTTGTAAAAAAAATCTTATTGAAATTAGTTTAAGAATATAATAATATATTATTGATTAATGATATTTTAAAACATAAGAATAATACATAATATTATGATTAAATGGTGTCATCGTGACAACAACATGCATGCCAATAATAATAATAATAATAATATATTTGCTAAGGTTACAAAAATAATGATGATATTGAAAGAGGTGATGATTGTGAAAGACTTTGATATAAATAGTGGTTGTTCTGGCTATGTTTGATGGTGAAATTTTGATGATAATTATGATTTTGATAATGATAATTAAAATATTATTTTATTTTATTTTATTTGTATGGTGGGCTAGAACCTAATTGTCTAGGTTTATTATACTTCCATAGGTACCATTTTTATGACTTTGAGTGAAATTTGGAGCTTTGCTTTCTGAAAGGGCGAAAAGAAATTTGTAGTCTAATTATTCTTCAACACTAAAAAGGAAAAACATGATCCTCTAAGGGGATAACTTCTCCTGTGTCCAACCAAACTTGAAAGATATAGAGAGTATAAATTAAAGTTCATTTCCGAACTATTTACAGGCCACAACTCTTCTTTTCTTAAAGTAAAGCCTATTCAAGCTATCTTTTATCATCCACGCATTTCACGTTTTACCCAAAAAGAAAAAGGAAAAAAAAAAGAGTATAGAAGGTTACTAATTATCTCTTAACAAAGATTAGAAATCATCCCCGAGGAGCGTCATGTGATGACAAATAATTTATAATCTGCATAGTAGGCTTCGAGTTCAAGTCAGGGCGTGTACTCTTTATAAGAGCCTGAGACAACCGGAATTTTACTCACTCATATATACCAACACAATGTGTTTTCTAGGACCGGGTTTCCTCGCATAAAAAAAAAAAGTCAGCAGAAATCATTAACATCACTTGATTATTATGTTTACATAAATCAATATTAAGTTTACATAATTATGAATTTTCTTTAACACATTTTCTCAAGTAAGAGATTTATAAGTATGAAACTTGCATAGACCCATATTATCTTTTTTGTTCAGCAGCCTCTATACTATCTTTGACAAAAAATCATGGGAAAGAAAACCGGTGCATGTGTGTATGATACTGATTTTCTTTTTGTTTTTCAAAGGAGGACGTTTTTCTGTTCTACTATTATATGTGATGCATTAAAAAAAATTAAAAAAAATGTTTAACTCGTAACGAGAACACAGACACAATCATGGAGGCTTCAAATGTGGCTCTCGTTTATGAATCTTTCTTTTTATCTTTATTTATGCACCGGTTGCTTTTAGCACAGATTGGTTCTCTAAAAGACATGAGAAGTATTGGCAGGGCTAACTTGTATTAGCTAGAAAAAAGAAGATGATAGCTTGTTCTTAATTTATCCATTATTCTATGAAAGTTATAATTAAAGAGTAAATTAAAGTTATTTTCCTCACATTTTAGGAGGGCCATGCACATGCATTACTTTATATATACCACCCATGCATTGCATGTTACACACCATTAAAAAAACTAATTACCACTTAATTAAGAGTAAAAATCATTAACTTAACTTGAATATTGGGTTTACACATGGTTGTTATTAAACCGAATTTCACATATCAATTCGGTAATTAGCTTAATTCAGGCTGAGTTTTATTTTAAATTGTTTTGACATTAAACCGGTGAATTTAGAAGACATGTTAACAAGCAATCAATTATCCAGTTAGGTTAAAACCAAGGATTGATTAAAATGGTAAAAATAATAGATTAGATTCAAATTTATTGAAAATGATTTAGTGCATGGTTGATGCCGCGTATCAAAAATATTTTTGAAAAAATATTATTTTTTTGTTTTAAATTAATAGGTTTATATGCTTAATATAGAGTCATTTTAATAACAATAAATTTATTCACAACACAACTTTGTTGTTTTGTTTCATGGCAGAACGCAACACAACACGATGAACAAACCATAACAATCGAATCATTGTGCTGCACAAGGCTGTCCGACGAGAATCGAAATAGGCTCAAAGGAATGAAGCACAACTTCCATGTAAGCTAAAATACTTGTTCCAAACTCAAAGCAACTTCACTTTCAAGCTAGATCGATCAATCTCCTGGTATAATTTACTACTAACTAGTTCTAGCTAGTTAACAGATCCTATTAGCAATGTCTATAGCACTAAATATTGAGGGCCCTTCACATAGTCCTTCGCGTCGTGCAAGCTGCCGTACTGATGCGTGGCTGCAGTCCTTGGTGACCGAAAGTATGGACAAAGATTCCAACCAAGTGACTGAGCCAAAGGTTCCTAGGGTTCCATCAGAGTTTCGTAAAATCAAAGAAAACTCGGATTGCTATGAGCCAACGGTTGTCTCCATCGGTCCTTATCACCATGGGAAAGAAAACCTCGAAGAAATGGAGAAGCTCAAGGCTAAAATGGCCGGCCAGTTTGTCAAAGATAGTATAGAGGCTGCTGAAGAAATGTACAGCAAGGTCAAAGAATTGGTCAGCGATGCAAGGAAATGCTATGCAGAGGAGTCAACACGTCAGTTCGACGATGAAAAATTCACCCAGATGATGTTTCTTGATGGCTATTTCATTGTCCAGGTTGTCTTCAAGCAACTTCAGACACAGAAACTGAGGAAGGACGAATTTGCTTCGGTTACAAGGGACTTGTTCTTACTAGAGAACCAACTCCCTTTTCAAGCTCTTATCCCATTGATGAGGTTGGTGGTTACAAGTATGCTAATGTTTAATTTAACTCGATGTGATTTAGCATGAACATAATTTTTTACTTTTTGTTAAAGTTGTAATCTTAGCATTAAAATGATATATAATTGTTGATGAACTCAGGATATATGTAACGAGTGGGCATTACAGTGCTGTGGAGCGTCGTACTTCTTCGTCCAAACAAGTAAAACATATCTACTTTCTGCCATCATGTTTTAGCTCTTTTGTATTTTGTTTAGGATCATTCTGAATTAATTATTTTATTAAATTATCTATAAATTAATCTGCTCATAACTTACATGCATCATATATATATTGTCTCGGATAAAAAATTGAACCAAATAATTTTATTGCAATTTTTCCAGAGTTGGAGTTCGGAAAGAATAGATCAAGAATTCAAGAAAACGGTACAGGAAGATTTCTTCAAAAAAATTCATGAAATACCCCTTCACAGAGACTCTTGCTGGGAAAAGATATCCAATTTTTTGAAATCCTCAAGATCCAAGGATACTGATACTGATTTTGGATTAGATTTTTACCATCATCTTCTCGAGTTTTTTTATTTCAAGTTCGTATACGGCAAAGGAAAACATACACGAGAGAGTAGATCGAACCGGGAGACCACAAGCTGGAACCGGTATTATTCTGTCAACGAGCTGAAGAACGTTGGGATTTCTTTTACGCCAACCAACACCAGTGTTTTCGTCGATGTTAAGTTCAGAAACACTTTGCTCGGCGGAGCACTCCGCATTCCTCCGCTAAACATCGAGGACTCAACCAAGTCCTTGCTTCTGAACTTGGCAGCCTATGAAACATGCGCTGGTTTGTATTCTGCTAAGTGCACTTCGTATATATGCTTTATGCGTTCACTGATCGATAAACCTGAAGATGTGAAGGAGCTGCGATCAAAGGGAATACTCCGCACCACCATAGGAACTGACGATCAGATAGCTCAAATCTTCAAAGAGATGACAACCAATCTGGTTCCCAACCCTTCTGCTTATAGGGATGTCAAGAATTCTGTTGAATCGTATTATAGAGACACTGTGAAGAGATGGATCCTTCAATATAAGGATCCTTTTTCTAAAGCAGTGGTCAAGTACTCTTTTATTTTTGGCATTGCAGTGAGTGCCATACAAGCTTACTTGGCAGAAACAAAACAGAGACCAGGTTTTGGCTTCTGCAGCTGCTCCAACGCCACCCTATTACACTAATAAAACTTGATCATGCGCATAAGAACTGTTGTTTTCTTCTTTTGATGACAGTGTGGATTGGTTTGTAATATATATATATTTGCTGTTGTACTGTTTGGATTATCATTTCTTTCAAGTCGTTCGATTCAAATTGATAATAAGCAATTTCCTATTTCGTTCTGTACATTCCGTTTCTACCGTATAGTATTTTTTTAAATAATAAATATTTTTACAATATTAATTATATCTTTTGATCCGACCGTTGAATTGAGATGAAATTTTACGAGGAGTCTCTTCATATATTTATATATATTATATTAAAATTTCAGAACAATAAGAGAATATAATGATATTGCGAGATTGATGATAACATTCTCGTAATATTATACATGTTCATAATTTTGTTCACAAAAATTATTTTATTGTATATTTTTTTAGATTGCATTGCACAATTATAAATAATTTTATTTTAAATTTGAACTAATTTTTTTATAAAATTATATATATATTACAAAACAAATAAACCGCGTGAGGTTTTTACTGTGGACTGCCTCACATTACACTGTGGATTCGAGCAGTGCACGGGCGAAAATGGCCCTCGGGCGCGCGGCGAAGCTGGGCTGGCAAGCGGGGCTATTTTTGGTTTTTCCTTTTGATTTTTTTTTTTTAAATATTTAGGTGTGAACAGTGCACTGACGATTTCGTCACCGGTAATAAGACAAAATAAGGGTTCCGGCTGAGGGGCACCGGCGTAATTGCGCGCGGTCGGACCGGTCCGGTCCGGTCCGCCGCAACTTTCGATTTTTTAATTATTTTCTGAAATGGCTAAAGACGTTTTTAGCCCCTAATAAGATAAAACCACTGAATTGGGTCAAGGGACAGGACGGTAATTGACCCTATTTTTTCAATTTAATATTCGGTGTCTGGCAGTGCGTCCGCCGCACGCGCCAGGCGGTTTTCCGCCTCACGCCCTCTTAAGGCGGCGCGTGCGGCGTGATACGGTGGCCGGAAATTGTCTACCGGAGGACAGATCAATTCGCCGCCGCGTGTTCTTCCTCCCGCGGTGGTGCGTGTATTCACCACATGTCCGTGGACGCGACGGAGGCCGGTTAAAGCCGCCGGCCACGTTTCTCTCTCTCCTGCACGTCAATGTGCAGGAGAGTCCCCCATATTTCGTAACTTTTCACTTCGGTCCCTCTACTTTTAATTTGGTTTTTGGTCCTCATTTCTTTAATATAAGTTTTGATTTAGTTCGATTGGGTCCTCCGATTTTAATTGATTGAATGTGAAAGTTTCACTTCGGTCCTTCTACTTTCAATTTCCGGGTTGGCTGTATAGAACTCATTGAATTCGGTACACAAGTTCCAATTTTTGCAATTTTGTCCTCTGATTTCAATTGACAATAAATGTAATTTGCATTTCAGCCCTTTGACTTTTAATTTTTTAAATTAATCCCTTTATATTTGATTTTCATTTCAGCCCTTACACTTTTATTTTTTTCATCCCTACTTTTGTCCATATATATATAAGTGTATTTAACACAATAATAATAATAATAATAATAATAATAAAAATAATAATCATGATTTAATTATTTTTTATTCTTACTCTTTTGTTTTTTTTTTCCCTCCCAATAATTTTATAATTTTTTTTTTTGCCAGTAATAACAATGATAATTTTTTTTTTGTTTATTTTTATCTTTTATTAAGGTTTCTAGGATATTTTTTTTCTTTCATTTATTTTTGTTTCTTTCATTATTAACATAATAATAATTATTATAATAATAATAGTGATTATTATTAATATTATAATAATAGTGATTATGTATTCTATTATTATAATAATAGTGATTATTTATTCTTTCATAATAATAATAATAATAATAATAATTTTTTAATTGGTTTTTCTTGCTTGCTGTTTTGTTCATGTTTTTTATTTTTTTCCCTCGGTATAATTTAATAATTTTTGTTATTTTTATTCTAGCGGCAATAATAATTTTAGATGTTAAGACTCCGATGTTGCTATTGTTATAATATTTTAAATTAATATTACTTCCTTTTCCCTTTGTTTTTTTTATTTGCTTTCTATTAATTGATTTTTATAATTTTATTATCTGCACAATAATGATTTTAGTCTTTTTTTTTCTTATTCAAATATTTTGCTCTTTTTTCGAATGTTAGTACGCGCTCTTTTGTGATCGTTTATGACGCAATACTTATATTCTAAAAGATGTAATCTATGCTTACGTGACAAACTCAACTCAAAATTTTAAACATTTTATCTCCTAATCTATAACTTTTATTTACTTATATCATATAAATTTATCATCATAGATTTAATTATGTTAAATTATATACAAAAAATTACTCGCGGCAACGCGCGGGCAATTTGCTAGTATATATATATATATGAGAGTGATCCTTCACCTCAAACTGCCAAAGCTTTGTTTTAGTGGACATTTAAAGATGCATGGATCATCTTGTGCTCTCAATCTAAGACCTTTTAAAATTGATGCTGGAATGTGAAATTATCTAAATATAAAGACGCATTTTTAAATGGAATATAAGTTTTTTTTGGATAACGTGGGAACCACATGACCCGGAAAGCGCACTTTGTGGGCCCAGAGCATGCGTAAACCCTCGGCTGTCCCAGACTCTTACAGGTTTGGGATAGGACGCTAGGATGGCTCGAACCTCGCTCCCGTGTATGAGAGCGAGGCTTGTTGCCGCCATGCTGCCCCCCTGGGGACATGGAATATAAGTTACCAATATCATATAAAAAGTCTTTCGATCGAGGAATATTTTTTATTTATATCACATAAAAAACATATTTTACATAGGTTTTAACTTTATATATATATAGATATTTATTTAAATCTATTTTTATAAAACCATAAGTTAACCTTTTAGGAAAATAAAAAGAGTTTGGCAGCTTTCACCATAATAATTGTTGAGGTCCACTACAAGTCCTAGGGCTACTTTACCAACCATAGGCCCTTTGTAAGCAACAATCTAGACTTTTAAATGATCTGAACAAGTCCAAGTCTCCAAGTTGAGGTAGGAGCTTAACCAATTATAAAATATATATTGCATTTCCTTCCATTTTACGAGCCATTTGTTCCGCGAGGTAATAGGTTTTTAAAATATTTTTTAGTTATTTTTATATTAATATCAAAACCGTTTAAAAACATAAAAAATTGAAGACAATATAAAACAATTTTAAATAAAAATAATAATTAAATTTTGATGAAAAATAGATTTAACCATCCAGCGAAAACCACCCTAAATTGTGGATTTGTCATAGAACCTACTATTGAATCACAGTTATTATCTTTATATATATATATATATAGATAGATAAATTCTTAAAATTAACACGAACATATTTAATTTTATCATATTTAATCAAATCAATTATGCAATCAACAAATTAGATTGATAAATATATATATATATATATATATATATATATATATTCAACAAGATTTATCTCCATTAAATATATTCAACAATTATTTAGTTTAGTACAGATCTCAGTAAATGGATCATCAACTTTCTACTTCAGGCGAAACCGTGGTAGTCAGTTTCCAATCTTCATTACCTTCTGTAAAAAATAAATTAAAAGTCAAAATACAACGAAAAAAAAATATAAATATAAATAGGTACCATATTGTACGCATACGTATGTTAAATACCATTAACAGGAAGAACTGCTGCGCTTCTTTAGCTCAACAACGATCACACTAATGTTATCTTTACTCCCCCGAGCCATCGCAAGCTCGGTTAGCACTGCCGCTGCCTCGGCTGCGCCACCTCTCTCGCTCCCGACTCCTTGGGACCTCCTCCTCGTCCGGCCACTCAGACACCTCTTTGTGACCCGGCATGCGGACTCGTTGGTGATGACATCCCACAGGCCATCGCTGGCTAGGATGATGAATTCATCATTTTCGGTTCGGTCAATCACTGTGACCTCTGGTTTGGATGACACAAATGGTTTGAGATACTCATCGCCTGCAACAAGATATTAGAGCCTCGTGATGAAGGATTTATTTTGATTGAGTCACTATAATAGCTGCGGTTATTTTTAAAAATAGTTTTTGTTTATAAATATATTAAAATATTTTTTTTTATTTTTTAAAAGTTATTTTTAATATTAACAAATAAAAATAAAAGTAATCTTAAAATATCAAAATATTAATTTAAAATAAAAAATAAAAAAAATAATATAAATTTTTTAAAATAGTTTTGAAAATCACCCCGTCCATAAGATTTAGTGCCTGTTTGGCATTGCGATCCCATTGATTTTTGGCCGAAATTTGAATTTTTTTTTAGTTTAAATAAATATATTTTTATGTATTTTAGATTATTTTAATGTGCTGATTTCAAAATTAATTTTAAAAAAATAAAAAAACATTATTTTAATATATTTTAGCACGATAAACACTTTGAAAAACTACCACAACCACTCCCAAACAGCCCTTAAACATACCTATAGATCTAGAAGTGGCAAGAACTCCAAGAACACGGTGTCCATTCCAGTTTATAACCCTTCCACCTGCTGCCTCAACTCTCTCCAACTCATCAGGTCTGTCGGGCTTCGCAAAAAACGAGGTTTAGATACAAAAAAAAAAAAGAAAAAAAAAAGAGAGACGAACCCTTTCAAGACAAAGGTCACAAAAGCATCATCGTTGAAATTCATAACAGAATTGACCAAATATAGAAGAAAAATAAGAAATTTAATGGGAAAAATTGTGAGTTTGGATCGTATGTCAGTTAATTAACTGCCCTTCCCTAGAACTTGGAATCCTTTTATCTCTTTTCCATTTTTTCTTTTATCCCTTTTAAGATCTGTAGTTTGGATGCGAGTGATATAATTCTTGTTGCTTTTTCCACAATTTGTTTTGCAATGTTTTATGTCCAATTCAGGGAATTCTTAGCACCATATATAGAATTGTATTTGTCCATTAATTCTTATATATTTATATTCTTACATAATGTTCAGATTCTGATTTCATTTTCCTTTTCAAACTTAATATAGGACCATCCCATTTGATAATCATAATTTGTATTATTATCAAATGATTTTTACGAACTAAATAAAAAACAGCATCCTAAAGACAAATTTTATTGAACGTTACCTTATGATCAACAGACAATGGCGCAGCAACCCCTCTTGTACACATCACAGCTCTGGAGTCTCCACAGTTAGCCACCACAATTTCCTCCTTCCCAACAACCGCAACAACCGCTGTAGACCCTATCATCGTATTCTTCACCACCTCCTCATCCATCCTCCTAAAACAATCTTCCATCACCTTCTCCCACTCCACACCACTGACCCCTTTCTTTCCGAGCTTTCTCTCCATTATCTCCTCCACGATAACTCTATGCAGCCTCTCTTTACAAGCCTCCGCCACAAGAGCCCCGCCATGTCCATCATAAACACCATAAAAATCGTACTTCTTTTCACCTCCATTAAAACTCAAAAACCCCAACTCCACTTTCACTGTATCCTCCATTTCTTTCCTCATCCCTATAACCGAAGCTGATCCATGAGACGAATCAGCATCATCTACCAAAACAACATCATTTCTCGGCGATGCTAACGACAATGACTCTTCCTTTGACTCATTGCCATCCTTAGTTTTTGCACCAACGAATTCTTCTATCTTCTTCTCTTCTTTCTTATATTCACCCCACAAATTACCATCCTTCCTCTCAATGCCACCATCCCCTCCGGAGCTTGTGACATGGGATCTACTATTTTGACATGTGTACCTCATTCGCCTGATTTTTAATCTTCTCCGACGAGAATTGAGCGTCTTGATCACACTGAGTACTTCATTCATTTCTCACTGTAATCTATCTAAGGAACAGCCAAGTTGTCAAGAACAATCAAGGGAAAAATTAAGTCTTTCTAGTACCAAAACAATCCCCACAAAACGCAAAACTCAAAGTCTCAGTGCCGACTCCTGATTTGCATGCATGAAAGAAGAAAAACTTTCTAATAGTAGAAAAAGAAAGGCACTTACACCTAAATATAAACAAATTAGCAACAATGATTGACTATGGGTTAGGCCATTGATATTTTTTGGTCCACTTGGACACTGCCACATGGGATGCATAAGCGCCGCGACTGTAGATATTTGAAGAGAGACGTGGAGGGTGGAGATTGAATATGGAGTACGTGGAGGATGGATATGTGAGTTCGAGATTCGATGTGGTAGAGAGTGGGGCCCGAGAGCGGAAATCTAGAAGCTATTACGTGTATCTGTAAATGAAATAGATTTTCAAGACACGTGTTTAATTTCGCTGAGCCGCGTGTCCGATGAGCAGCTGCTTTGACCATCTTTCTCCAGTGTCGGTTCTGAAATTCTGTGTTTATCTTACAGGACGGTTGCTATGTATATACGTTAAAACTTTCTCGGCGGGTGCTTGTCGGTAAGAGAGAGAGCCTGTCGGTAAGTGGGAGTTAATTTCCTATATAGTGCCCGTTTGGTATTGTGGCTAGACCTCCGGTTAAGAATGGTTGAAAAAAAGCTATGAATTGAGTGTTTGGCTATAGGTAAAAAGTTGATGATAAATTGTGGACCCCATCATGAAAACCGGTCAAAACTCCGTTTTATGAAAAGCAGGAAATTCCTGCTTTTCATGCGTTTCATTGTCCCAAAAATATGCTGAGAGGAGAAGGGAGGGGCGTGAGAGAGAAAGAAGCAGAATATATTATATTATATTATATTTTTTATATTAAAATAATATAAAAATCTAAAAATTTAATTAAAATATTAATAAACTTAATTAAATTGATTACATATATACACGTATGTTTTTTAATAATCTTAATATAATCATATTAAAAATATTCACGTATAGATATTATTCATGATGACATTGCAAGTAATTTAGTAAGAGAATAAAAAAAAAATATCTAATTTACTTGAATTATTAATTACATTATATTATTATAATTATTAAATTTACAATATGTAAAAAATTATATATATATATATATATATATATATATATATATATATATATATATATATACCCTTTAAAATAATTTCACAAGTTAAAAGCAATATGAAAAGGTTGGTAACCAAACACACAAAACTGATTTTTTTCAACCGCAGACTCAACCACTGTTTTTAACCAAACACTCACTGCTTATTTTGAACCGCAGAAAAAGCGCTTTTTTTTAAACTGCTTTTTTTCAACCTCAACCACAACAGCAACCGCAATACCAAACAGGCCCATAACATAGATTGGAAAAAAAGATAAAAATAGCACTGTTAAGAAATTTATAAAAAATAATGATAAAAGTTTTGAATGAAAACTGTGTTTTCTTAAATAATTCAAGGTTAGAATAATAATATTTTAAATCATAATTAAATGAGTTAAAATAAATTTTAAAAATGATAGAAGAGAGGGAAAGAAAAGGAATTAATTTGATGACAATTCTTTTACTATCACTGTAAAGATATCGTATCGATGAGTCGAATTTAATGCCAAAAAGAAAATAATTAACAATGATGGTCGTGGGCTATATGCATTGCCCGAAGGTGATTAACATTTCGTGAACTTGAGTTTTTTAAAATATTTTTTGTTTAGAAATATATTAAAATAATATTTTATTTTATTTTTAAAAATTATTTTTGATATCAGCATATTAAAATGATCTAAAAAAATTAAAAAATTTTAATTTAAAAGAATTTTTTTTCAAAAATATTTTCCAAATATATTCTGAGACACCTTATCTTTTAGAAAGAAGGCAAGCATGACCCATTTTAGTTATCCATTGATGATCGTTTGATTAGTTTCATTGAGATATTCACAATGATGATTTTAAAAATATCATCATGGAATTGTAGATATGCTTGAGAGCACTCAGATGATCATAGTTTAATGTAGGAGGTTGTAGGAGAGGAGCATCAATGTCACGTGAGATGAAAGAGAGGCACGTGAGTTCAGCAATTATGGATGTCATTGCCAGATATTCTACATGAAGATGCAAGAAGAAAAAATCCCCAAAATTCAATATTGATGGATAACAGTATTCAAGAGGGTGTTTGGTGCATTTGGAAACATTTTTGAAAAAAATGAATTTTTTTTAATTTTAATTTTTACTTTAATTTAAAAAAAATGGTGTTTTTAGATCTTTTATGTGATGATGTCAAAAATAATTTTTAAAAAATAAAAAAAAATATTATTTTGATGCATTTCTGAATAAAAAATACTTTCAAAAACAACATCAACCACACTGCTAATCAGTCACAAGACTTGAGATTGATGAACAAGACATGAGGTTGATGAACAAGACATGCTATTAAGATAATTGAGATTGAATTTCTCATTCTCAGAATGTGTTTATGTACAAATCATACTACAGTCATTATAAATAATAATCCCATGATTCAAGTTAATATGATGTAAAGTTGTGAGAGTGATTAGTATGATTGATGGATAGCATAATCAATGGCCTAATTACAATACAAAACATAAATCATAATTATGTTGATTTCTATCAGAATTTAGGTGTCTTTGTTTTTTTTCAATAATAATAATAAATTAGTGTTTTTACTTCACTAAACTTTATATTGTTTTTAATAACTTACTAAAATTTATATTTGATCTCCTTCGCTTTAAATTTTTATCTAGAATTCTTGTAATTGAAAAAAAAGAGGAGTTTTAGTGCCCTGAAAATGGTTATTTTGAAATGAAGGGACATAATTTATGTCAAGAAGGAGCAACCTACTATAATGTTATTTCTCATGGTTGACCCATAGCCCATGTTTTTATTTCTTCATAAGCTCTTCTTACCCATCCATGAAGATTAGCAGTTGAACAACTTTTATCAAGAACATATATAACTAATAAGTTTACAAATCCCAGGTTTAGTCAACAAATGGCAAATGGAAATTCCTTGTAGCATTCTTGAATGAACAATTGAATACTTCATTGAGTTCTCAATAGTTCCCAAGGAGCGTGACATGATGATAGAGGGCTTGCGATTTGCATAGTAGATCTCGAGTTCAAGTTAGGGCGTGCACCCCTTGTAAGAACCTAGGTCAACCGAGGTTTTACTCACTAATCTGGACCCACAAAATACACTTTCCGGGAAGTGGGGTTTCCTTGCATCTAAAAAATAAAATTGAGTTCTCAATAATTTTCTGTCAAACAATGTGATTGCATTTACCAGTAATCATTGCAGGAGCAGGTTCCATCCTTGAAATGATGAAATCTATTGGCATCCCTTAACACTATTTCTTTCCTTCTGACAATAGAGAAGTATTTGAATGCTGTGTGACAATCTCCGCAGACGCGAAGATTTTTGAACACCCTTATAGGTCTTGATGTGGATGTGCTTATAAAACCATATGCAACAGCAATTTTCTCACTGTGATGGAACAAGTATTGCTCCTTCTGTTCTTCTTCCACATCATGAAGAACAAAATCTGTGCTGGGAATATAGCCTAATTCCTTTATTTTTAAAGCTAATTGATCTAGTTCATCATAAATCTCTAGTGCTTGTGGGTGTGAAGTATCCCCAACATAGAACTTGTGCACCTTGTTTTCCACTTCTATCCAGCTACAACCAGCTTCTTTAGTCAAATTTCTCTCCTTCATTTTCTTCCTGATTTCATTGACCTCTTCCCACTGACCAGCTGAAGCATGCAAGTTTGAAAGTAGGATATATGCTGCTGGATCATGCGGATCCTGCTCAAGAATCATCTCAGCAGCATGTTTCCCGAGATCCATGTTGCCATGAACTCGGCATGCTCCAAGAAATGTACGGAGGACCAAGGCATCGGCCTTGAAGGGCATCGAGTTAACAAACTCCATTGCTTCTTCAAGACGTCCTGATCGACCCAATAAATCCACCACACATGCGTAATGTTCCATTCTCGGAACAATCCCATATTCTACCTTCATTGACTTGAAGTGTTTCAATCCCTCAGAAATCAAACCCACATGGCTACAAGCTGATAAAACAGCAATATAGGTGACCTCATTTGGGCTCACACCTGCTTCTAGCATTTGATGGAAGGTTTCCAGCGCTCTTGTTGCAAATCCATGTTTTGCAAACCCTGTGATCATTGATGTCCAAGATATAACATTTCCATCTCCCATATCATTAAAAACATGGAAAGCAGCTTCTATATTTCCACACCTGGAGTACATAGAGATCAGAGCATTACAAATGTGAAGGTTTGACTTAAAACCTGATTTCAGTATCTGAGCATGGATTTGCTCGCCCTTACCAATTGCTCCAATGCTAGAAGCTCCACTTAAAAGACTAGCAAACGTGAAAGCATCAACCCCAGTCCCTGTATCCTCGATTTCATTGAACAGCTCAAATGCTTCTTCAGAATTCAAACTCTTGGCATATGCATTAACAATCGTATTATAAGAAACCAAATTCTTCTCAAACAGAACATCAAAGGCTTTCCTAGCATTTTCCATGTTACCACACCGAGAATACATGCTAATAAGAGAGTTCCCAACACAATTAATTGACGCAAGCCTCATTTTAACCACAAGTGCATAAACCTGTTCACCAAGCCAAATATCAGAAAGATTTGCACATGCCTTGAGAACGCTAGAAAATGTGAAATGGTTCGGTTTAACTTGTCCCTGAACCATTTTCAGGAAGAGTTCAATTGCTTCTCTATCGCACCCTCCTCTCTGCACATATCCCGTGATAATTGCAGTCCAGGACATAACATTATGAACTGGCATCCTATCGAACACTTTCCTAGCATCATCAACAGACCCATCCGCCACACACTTTACATACATATCCACCAAACTACACCCAACACAAACATCCAAATCCAACCTTGACTTCATAACCAAACAATGGAATTGCCTCCCAAGCGACAACGAACCCATTTCAGCACAAGCCGAAACAACCCCACTTAACGTAAATTTATCCGGGACATATCCACTCAGAACCATATCTAAAAACAGAACAACAGCATCTCTTGAAAATCCCAATTGTTGAAACCTAGTAATCATCAAAGTCCAAGTGACCACATTTCTTTCAGGCATTCTAGCAAACACCTTATAAGCAGATTCCAAATCATCATTCCCCTTCGCAAACATATCAATCAAAGCACAACCCACACATAAATCAGACTCAAAATACCCAGTTTTTAACAGAAACCCAAAAATGATTTCCCCAAGCGAAATGTTCTCTTTGTTCGAACATGCCCGAAAAACCCCAGTAAAACAATACTCATTAGGATAAAACCCACATTCAAGCATGTCAAGAAAAGCTCTAATAGCCTCAAATTCTTTCTCATTATTAGCATAACAGGAAATCAATGCGCTCCATGACACCAAATCTCTCTTATTTCCCATAGTTTCAAAGATTTCATGTGCTTGTTGCCAATCACCACATTTTGAATAGAGACTGATTAAAGAGTTCAAAATGACCGAGTCAAGCTCGAGTCCAGACCGAGTCAAACGATGATGGACGAGGTGACCCAGTTGATAATTATGTGACCTGATGCATGATTTGAGGAGGAGAGAGTAAGTGATGAGGTCTGGGCGGGTTCCTTGTTGGGACATTTGATCAAGGGTCGAGATTGCTTTCTGGAGATGACCCACATTGAGGTGGTGAATCAGACTTTCCTTGAGGGAGTTCAAGCTGCTGCTTTGGGGTTTGAAGGTTGTTGACGATGGAGGTTTTTGGCGGGAAGGGTGGTTGGTGGGTTTAGGAGATGGTAGAGGGATTTTGGCGGGAGAAGAAGGTAGAGAGAGGCTTATCATTGTTCGTTATGATGATTTGATGTCTGAAGAGGTCCATGTGTTTGGTTATTATGGAGTAAGTTTTCTTTTAATCCCTCAGTTTTCAACATTTTTATAAACTGATCCCTTACTTTTGAAAACTTTAGTCCTATAACTTTTGTCTGCCATTGTTATTAAACTCAACAAGTCAACTCAATGACCCATCTACGTAGAATCTGGTCAGTGTTAATTTCAAATTAAACTAGATGGTATTAACCTGATTGAATTTAATTAGTTTCTCAAATCAACTAAATTCAACTTGATTTTTATTATTAAAATAGGTGGCGGCAGGAAAAATACAGATGAAACAGGAGAACACTGGACAAGTATATTCCCCAGAATGGATATACAACTGTTTAGATGGAGGAGAAGAGCTGAGACTCAGGATCCAGGAAGCGGAGGATGCAGAAATTGCAAAGAAACTTGCGATTGTAGGGTTTTGGTGCATCCAGTGGCACCCTATGGATCGTCCCTCAATGAAAACTGAAGTTCAAATGTTGGAAGGAGAAGGAAACGTATTTGCAATGCCTCCAGATCCTTTTGCCTCTGCAGGTGCAGGAAGAATGAATTCAAATATGGCTGGCAGACAGCTTCACCATAACTTGGTTACAATTCCTGATGCAGAATGAAGTTTCATACCACCTATAATATTCAGATATGGAAAGGAAGATCGTGATTATCCCCAACAACGTAATTTTTCTGCCACAAGGTTCTGAGCTAGTTTCCAAGTGTAATTTTGCATGAAATACCAAACAATAAATTAATTGCACGCATATTTCATTTTTTTTAAAGTGTGATAGGCATCATGGTGAGCCATGTGCCCTTTCTTACCTGAAGTCAAGTTAATTGTTACAGGCTGAGCTCTGCAGTGACACACATTAGAAATTTTCTCCAGCTCTGAATAATGAGTTCTCAGCAATTTTGAGAAAACATTTTCTGCCAAGGAATCTCACTATTCTCAAAGTATGTGCATGTGTACATATTTTGCAAAAAGCAGGTAAAATTGATACTCTACAAAGTAGTTATTCAACCAGAGTTTAGGAGTAAACTAATTGTTTCACTCGAGTCAAGTAGCGCAGAAGATGACTGTGTTTCGTCTGTAGAGTAAGTGTAATTCGTAGGTGTTTCATCTGGAAATAGAACAGGTTTTGGAGGAAATTCTAGGCTTTCAACATCTCCTTCAAGCATCTCGACAACTTTATTCATTGAAGGGCGATTACCAGGCTTCATTTGTATGCACCACAGTGCCACTATAATCATCTTCTTTGCCAATTTATTTTCATCTATTGTGGCATCTCCAATTTCAATTCTTTCTTCAACAACTTGGTTGTAAACCCAGTCTGGGAAGTAGTTTTCGCTGTTACTCTCTTTCACTGGATTTGTACTCTGCCTCTTTCCAACCATTTCCATTAACAACATACCAAAACTATAAACATCAGCTTTGTAGGAAACACTACCGATGTTTTTGTAGAACAATTCTGGTGCTATGTATCCTATCGTTCCTCTTGCCGCGGTGAGCATGACGGTGTTGTTATCTGTAGGATATAACTTAGCAAGTCCAAAATCAGAAACTTTTGGAGTGAAATTCTCATTGAGAAGAACATTGTGAGGCTTAATGTCAAAATGTAGAATCTGCATGTCACAACCTCGGTGTAGATATTCGATGCCTCGAGCCACTCCCAGAGAAATTTCATACATTTTTTGCCAGCTTAAAGTAATATTCCCTTGTCGAGATAGAACATATTTGTCAAGTGATCCATTAGGCATGAAATCATATACAAGTCCACGCTTCGATCCCTCAGCGCAAAAGCCAATTAATCTCACAACATTAACATGGTGAATCCTTCCAATAGTTGCAACCTCATTGATGAAATCTTGACCATTTGCGCTGGACTTTCCCAGAATCTTGACTGCTGCAAGATGTCCACTACGGAGCTTCCCTTTATAGACAGATCCATAGCCTCCTTCACCCAACTTTTCCTTGAAACCATTGGTTATCTTCTTGATATCCGAGTAAGAGTACCTTATGGGTGCAAAGTTATTTTGATTTTGCAAAAATTCTTCAATAATGTCATACATCGATAAATGTCTCCTTAGCCATTTATATATCAAGAATGCAAACACAAATGGACTGCATAGTACAGTTCTCGCAATGATGAGTCCCGCTGTGCAGTAAAAAATTCAGGGAAAAGAAAGTCAGATGCGATTTCCATCTTTGCCTGCTGGAAAATATGATTTCAACTTATAATCCAAAGAACAGAAAGGCTCTTACCAATCATCATCAATATGAACCACCAAAGTGCTGTAAGAACAAAAAAACATTAATCAGGGGAGCCATAATCAGATAGCCGAAACCCAATAACACCATCTTCCAAACCAAATGCAAGCTGAGATAGGCAGGGGCTAGAAACTTTGTCCTCATGAATACTCACCCTGCCTAACTTGATCACATTTTTTGGCTACCTATGCATAGACTCAAGAGGCTCCTGCTATTTTTCGGTACTTATGCATACTGTTGCAGCTTCGTTTTCGAATATAAACAATGGCTAGCATTCATTCACCATTCTATCGAATCCATATGCATTGTGAACTATTTTCCATTTCTAATATTCACATCCAAAAATGACCTCTTTAAAGACTACATTTTTATCTACGTTATGATGACATCTTTTGGCTTGATAAACATTTTCTGCAGAAATTTTTCATGGTGCTGTGGGGGGAGTGATCAGTGCTAGCTGCTAGGTGTATGCTTATGCAAAACAAGAGCCAGTAATGAAATGGAGAGAGAATACTTACATATGATTTGGGTGATTATTTGGTAAGAAATACCTACACGTTACGAAAAATAGATAGCATCAGCAAAAAAAGAGGGAAAATAAATCTATAAGAGAGCAAGAGCGCTGCAATTTTAAACAAAAATGGTATCATTTATGACCAAGTGGCCCAGTTGGTGCCATTAACTCTACCACGATGGGTTTTTTTCTTATCAGAATAAGGCTAGTATAGTCACATATGCAAGGAATTCAAAGTTTCAGCTGAGCTATGATTTTTCTTGAAAAAAAGGGATCCACGAAAGGTAGAACAAGACAGTAATTGCTTACTTTCTGTGGGACAGGAAAAACCTTCGCTTGGGAGGTAGCACTTTTCTTTTCCTTTGCAAATTCCACAGCTTACTTCTTTCCACCAAATCTCAAATCCATAGACAAGTCTATTGTGGATGTCCATGTAGGAAATGTTTCTGTAATCAATTATCGGAAACGATGACATAGCAATTAGCTCCACTTTGCACAAGTTCTCCACATATGAGAAATTGGCCACAACTAGAACATAAGAATTTGTTCCATTGATGCAAGGAGCAGTGTCCACATAAAGAGGAGACTTCACCGGATTCGCACACTTCATGAACATCATTACCTTCTGTGATTCATTACTGGGTGACCAAAACGAGGTTCGCCAATCAAAAGGGTCTCCATATCTGAAGTTGCTTCCTGTCAAAGAATGCTGAGGGAGAGAGGAGCAGTTACCCTTATTAACATTGGAATCGACAACTCTTATGGTGGAGTTATTGTAATTAATGGACTGTACCAGGTATCTGTCTGAATACATGCACAGGACTGTCTGATTGCTCTCACATGATAACTCATAGAAAGAGAAACCACAGTTTGGTGGATCCCCTTTTAACCTAAAAGGCAAGCTGATGTTATGGAGGCTGCCGCAAGAAGAAGGAGCACAGACATGATTCGTCTGTGATATGCAAGTTTGGATTTGGATACATATGAGAAAGAGAAGAAGAGCTGTGCCTGTGTGACCAGCAAGGAGGATCTTCGTTGCAGACATCAGTAGAAAGTCAAAGGCTCTGCAATTCTATATTTTCTTAGGAATGCATAGTTAGAATAGATGTCCCTGGTGGTTCTTCTGATGTCAGCCATGCGCACAAGATCAATTAAAAAATGACTTGGTAGTTTTTTTTCCCATTTGGTTCATAAAAAATGATATATATATATATATATAAAGGCCCGTGGATATTGTTATTTTAAAATGCTATTGGAGTCCCATTCAAAATTATTGAGATTTTCTTGACATGAGCAAAAAAAAAATCCTTATTCATAAATAAAATCATACATAAAGATGCTTTCTCATCAATTTTTAGTGCTCTCTCTAGAGAATAGGATTCTGGAAACTGCATCGGTGATAAGTTTGATTAGGTTGACATTTTTTAATTTTGTTTTATTTATAAATATATTAAAATAATTTTTTTTATTTTTTAAATATTATTTTTAACCTTACCATATCAAAATAATCCAAAATATTAAAAAAAAAACTTTTTCAAGAAAATCTTTAAAACACATTAGCAAACAGTGACTTAACTTTCCCACCACCCTTTTCTTTTCTTTAATGTATCCACTTGTTTCCTTTAATCATTGCAGTCACCATATTTGACTTATTCTTAGCAGTTCCTCATCATATGGCATTCACTATCCCAAGAAAAATTAATGGTACCCGCACATCAACAAATACTAAATTACATACATGATCATTTTATAACATAGATCAAGTAGAAGAAGTTTCGAAATGTACTGCAAAAATGGAGTTCAGTATACAGAAATTGCTCTAATTAAGCCAAATCAGCCTGCATCATCTTTCCTAGATAAGATCATTTGGAGCTCAAAAAGTTGGTCTTTGGAAGATATGGAATCGGTTTCGATCATCAGAACCAAGAAGCAAGGAAACATGATGCGTCGATCAAATTTACTTCCAGAAAACCAACCTTGGCTATCATGGCCTGGTCCATATTTCGCTGACCAGAAAGAAACGTTGCTGGAGCTACCAACTTCAGTGAAAATCTTCATCGAGAAAGTGAGTGCATGCATCACTGCAACTGATCTAGCTAACTGCCAACCAATTTATATCAGGTAACTGACTGTGCAGGTAAAGATGAGACGCTACAGTTTTTTAATTCAACAAGGGTTTATAATTAAACTACTTGTTTCACTAGTCGGATAGTATTAAGGAATCTTTTCATCTAAAAGTTTAAGTTATTAGGTGAGATCTCGAAATATGATTTATATTATTCTCTAACATACGTCATCAAGTGAGCTTTTTGGGCTTAAAACTTGCACACAGGTCCACACTATCATGTTAAACAACCATCTTACCTAAAAGCTAAGGAATCATCTCATCTATCAGTTAAAAGATAATATAAATCATATTCTGAGACCTCACTAACAACTTAAGCTTTTAGGTGAGATGGTTCCTTAACATGGTATCAGAGCCTTGTTGACCTAGTGGTCAGGAGTTCGAATCTCATCACTCTTATTCTATTTAATAAAAATCAGACATAAAGTAGTGTGGGTCTGTGTGCAAGTTTCAAGCTGAAAGAACTTTCACTTGAGGGGGTTATTAGAGAATAATATAAATCATATTCTGAGACCTTACCTTACAACTTAAATTTTTAATTAAGCTGGTTCCTTAACAGATAGCATGGAATATGACCATGTTTCATCTGGGTTATGTATAGCTGTTTCTTCTGGAAAAAGAACTGGCTTGGGAGGAAGTCGTAAGCTCGCAGATTCTCCTTCGAGCATCTCCACAACTTTGTTCATTGAAGGACGATCAGGAAATTTAATCTGAATGCGCCACAAAGCTACAATAATCATTTTCTTTGCTATTTTCTTTTCATCTTCTGCTGAATCTCCAATTTCAGGTCTTTCTTCAACAATTTGGTTATAAACTGAGAGGGAAAATAGTTTTCACTGGAACTCTGCCACTTGATTAGTGTATTTCTTTTTCCAGCAATTTCCAATAACAATCCAAAACTAGAAACATCATCTTTATATGAAACACTGACAGGGGTTTTGTAGAACAATTTCGGTGCAATATATCCTAAATGATTAAGCTATTAAATGAGATGTTTTTATGACATGGTATCAGAGCTTTGTCGACCCAATAGTCAGTCACAGGTTTGAAACTTACCATCCTCATTCTATTTGATAAAAATCAAGTACAAGATAGTGTAAATCTATACAAGTTTCAAGCCCAAAGAACTTTCACTTGAGAGCATGTATTAAAAAATAATATAAATTATATTATAAGACCTTACATAACATCTTAAACTTTTAGGTGAAATAATCACATGACATAACATCAGAGTTTTGTTGACCCAACGGTCACGAGTTGAATCTCATCACCCTTATTCTATTTAATAAAAATCAAGCAAAAAGATAGTATGCGTCTGTGTGCAAGTTTCAAAAATAAAGAACTTTCACTTAAGGAATTATGTTAGAGAATAATATAAATTATATCTTGAAAACTCACTTAACAGTTTGAGCTTTTAAGTAAAACTCCATAATATAATTAATAAAAGAGAATCCATCTTGCAAACATCTACAGAGAGCTAGAGGTTCTACAATCTTTGATGCATGTATAAAGCCTTTCTGTAGTTTCTTTGAACAAACCATTGCTAATACTTTTCTCTCATGGAGGGCATGCAGGAAATGGCATGTATGAAATGGCTCTGCGCGTGATCTCCTGTTTTGTGGTTCCTAGAATCAGGGAAAAGTATTCCATATCGCTACTTTTCCATGTCTTTGAATTAGCAAAGACGAGGTTAATTGCCTGCGTGTTGCGCTGGGCTTTTTTCTATTTAAGAAATTAATTAATTTTGTGCGTGTTATAATTGGTTCTCTTAATATTTAATTAGTGAAATTATAATTGATAAAATCTGTTAAAAATGAATTTTTATTCGGCTTAAAAGTGATTGAATGTTGCTATTGTTAAAACTGTTTTGATAATTATTGAATTGGTATATTGTACAATTGGAAGCGATGAATGAAATTCTTAGAAAATGAGTCATGTGCTTCGTGCAGCACACTGATTGATTGTTGTGTATGTTTTATTTGTTTGATGAATTATTTAATTAGCAAATAGCAAAATTACAATTGATGAATTTTAGCACAGTTAAGTGATTTATTTTACGCGGTAAACAATTTGATTGATGATTTTGTTTTAACTACTTGGGTAATAATTTAATTGATAAATAGCAAAACTTCAAATGATCAAATTGACTATAGATGAGTTATTTGTTGCTTGCAACATACTAATTGTTTGTTGGGCGTGTTTTAATTATTGATGAATAATTTATTTGACAGATAGCAAAAATACAAATGCTAAAATTTATTAAATATGAGTTTTTTAGATTTTTTCTTCATATCATTATATTAAAAGTATTTTAGAACACTGAGATTAAATTAATGTGAGATTTATAAAGAAAAGTTAGTTAATTTTTTTATATTATTTTAAGACGTTACTATCAAAAAAATATCACTATATATAATTAGTCTTACCTATTTTTCAAGGAAAAAGTCATAAAAATAATAATAATTATTATTCTAAATGTCTTATCTATGGTAAAATAAATACATAATCTTAAATTTTTTAAGTTGATTATTTAGCTCAGATGTATAACATTATAAAAAAATATAGGATCATTAACAATTTTGTTATATTTTATAAAATTTGGTGTTGGCTGCGGCGAAACGCAAGGTATTTTGTTTATTGTAGATAATTTGACACAATTTTTCTACTTGTCTTGTCTATGTATGGCTTCATATATTTTTTTTACGTGATATTAAATCTGAAATATCATACATAAAAAAGAGTTGCAGAAGTTAATTTTTCACAGAAATAACATCAACCAATGAATTATTTTGATTATTATTCCCATTATTACTGTTATGATTGCTAAATTATCACAATTATTAGCACTGCTATTATGAATATTATTGCAAATAAGTAATATTCTAATTATCAGTGACAATATAATCTTTTGAAAGTTCTCTAGATTGATTATTTTGTTAAGGTGTATAGCAATATTAAATACAAATATTGTACCGTTAACATTTTTTTAACATGTTAAAAAATTTGGTTTTATCTGTGGCGAAGCGCAGGGCAAGTGACTTTTTTTTTATTTGTAGATAATTTGACAAAAAAAATTACTTGTTTTGTCTATGTGTAGCTTCGTATATTTTTTTTTCATGTAATATTAGATCTGAAATATCATACATAAAAAAGTTTCAGAAATAATTTTTAACAAAAACAACATCGATTAATGAATTATCTTGATTACTATTCTTATTGTTATTATCATAAATATTGAATTGTCACAATTATTATAATTGTTATTGTAACAATTATTGTATATAATTAATATTCTAATCATTATTGACAATATTATCTTTGCCATAATCATTATCTTTTAAAAAAAAACATTCATTTTTTTATTACATATATTTTGGCCCAAATTTTCCACCCATTTTATTTATGTGATATTATCAATGAATTATTTCGATTCTTATTGTCATTGTTATTATTATGGCTTTTAAATTGTCATAATTATTATAGATGTCATTTAAATATTATTATAAATAATTAATATTCTAATTATTATTGGTAATATTATCGATGACACCATAATTATTGTTAGATGAAGAAATTAATTTTTTTTATTTTATAAGATTTATTTCTCATATTATTATATTAAAAGTATTTCAGAACACTGATATTTTTTTTTCAAAAAAACCTAGGTGATTTGTTTATATATATATTAAGGCGCTAATATTAAATAAATATTAAAATATATAATTAGTCTCACATATTTATAAGAAAAAAAAACTTACAAATAATCATTATCATTATTTTGAATATCTTATCTATAATAATTAGAAATTTCAACACCCAACATTATTTAATGAAAAAACAATTAAAAAACAAAATAACTGACAAAACAAAAATAAATATTATTACATTTTAAAAAATTATTTGATTTGAAGAATAAAAAAAACAAAGAGAAAAAATAATAAATATCAATTTTCAAATGATCACCAACACAAATTAGAATTTAAACATTAAATAAAAAAACAAACTTAAAAATAGTGGAAATACTAAAAATTAGAAATAAAAACTAAGAGCATGTACATATAAACATGGACAAAAATAGGAGTCATTTTAGAAATATATATATAAAAACAAAGGTATTAAAATAAAATCCAAGATTAAAAGTATAAGGGCCAAAATGCAAAACATATATATAATAAATTTCATTTCAAGGACAAAATTGAAATAAATTTCAACTTTGATACCGATAAAATTAAGAAATTTAAAACAAAAACGGAAATTAAAAGATTGAGTACTGAAATAAAAATAAATATATAATCAATTTGAATTGAAGTATAAAATTAAAACAAATCAATATTTTGATATTAAAAATAATTATTTTTAGATGAACAGTGTAAAACACTGTTCAAAAACAAAATTCAAAATCATTTTGCAGGCTGAGAGATTCGAACTCTCGTAGGGAAATATTTAGCTGACGCACGCCTTAACCACTCTGCCAAATGACTTCGTTGTGCAGTTGTAGTAGACAAAAATACTTATATAATTAAATAATTTCACTATTCCAATCTACAATGCTTTTAAGTCTAGATGAACAGTGTAAAAATACTGTTCAAAAATCTATTTTGTTTTAGCTTTTGTAGTAATAGTAATAGTAATAGTAGTAATTTTAAATTAAAAACGAATGGTTTTTTTAAATACTTTAATTTTTTTTTTTAGAAAAACCCAAGTATATATTTTTGGGACTACCCCGTACTCCCTCCCTGTATTATTTATTTGTCATTTAAAAGAAATACATAGCAAAAGACACGTTGACCAAAAAGCGTCCAAAAAAAATTCAGCAAGAGCCAAAACTTTCTTAAAACAGTGGAGATGCAGGGGATCGAACCCTGCACCTCTCGCATTCAAAGCAAGCGTTCTACCATCTGAACTACATGCCTGCGGTGTTCCATTTCCTTAAAACTGTTAAGTAAATAGTTATTGTACTATTCAAATCCACAGTGAATCTGAGTCTAGAGCTACAGTAAATTTCAACAGTAAAGTGCTACAGTATTTCCGCGAGCTCATTTAGCTGTATAGATAATAGGTAGACTTTATTCCATAGAAGTGGTATATGATTTTGTAGAAATTTTATTTTAGATAAAACAATTTATTTTTTGCACTAAGAAGAAGGTTAGACTAAAATATTTGAATATAAAAAAAAAGAATGAGATTGCAAGGACTTTTATAATATTGTTGTCAAATATAAACTCATCACTTCACTCTTGAAACTTTTCAATCTGATTTTTTTTTAATTTAAGTTTTAAATTAAATTATATGAGAGTTGTTTTGATGTACATGATCATTTTAGCGGGTCTAAAAATAACTAGAATAACTAGTAAAAAATATGATTTTACTAAAAATATATTTTTGAAAGAAAAAATAAATTAAGTCAAAAACATATTGAATCGACTCAGGTTTCATCACTGAACCCATTAAATTTATAATTCAAATTATAAAGTCTTTTAGGTTAAATAACTATGTTTCTTTTAAAAAAAAAATTATTTTGATGTGATTCATTACCTTAGTAATTCTAGAAATTACATGGTAACCAATAAAAACATGAACCAAGTACCATGTATAAGAACATAAGATACTTCAACAAAACAATAAGACATGTAACATTTTACTTACCATGTATCTATAATCATCAAAATCCATGATCTACATTCCTGTCACAAATCATATATTCATCTATGACTACTAATTCATAAATCTCATATAAACCTAATAAATATCAATTTTGTTTGTCTATTTCTAATATTATTTGGTTACCAAAGAAAATAATAAACAAAATGTAGTAAATTGCCTAGTTTTTATTTTTATTTTTGATCCTTATAATGTTTATGTTCTTACAATTAATTGTGAACTATAATATTATTGTTTTAGAAAAATCACTATGATCCTTCAACTTTTTCTTTATACAATTGAGCTTTTATTAAACACCAGATCTCATCTATTCTTTTTTAGAGAGATAATTGAATTGTAAAATAACGGACTAAAATGAAAAACTTGAGCAGCATATAATTAATGATAATGCTAAAAAACAAATTCATAGTCCTTGGAAACTTTTTAAAGTCTTACAAAATTTAGTCCAACCCAGGAAAATCCAAGAAGTGAAAATCCTCCAGGGCATTGTTGTCTTTTTAACACCACACCCCTTTCAAGAATACTGATTGAGAACCCTTCTGCACATGGCCGGCATTAGCCTCTGCATTTCCTTGAAACAACAACTCCATGTTCATGAAGAAAACTGACTCGCGTAAATTGATTTTTCTACAAATCAATTTAGTGCTGCATCTAGGGATGGGTCGTGGAAAAGGGAATACTGCTTATCTTATTCGTGGAAATTGACGAACGTTGATTATTATTTTTTATCTGTATTATTTGGTCAAACAAAAGTTAATGCTTTCTCAAGCTGACAGAGTTGACCCCTGACTTTTCCTAGCACCATTACCCCACTCGGAAACAAAATAATGGTACCTAACACTATCAAATTGATAAAGTCATCACTAATATTTGAAGAAATTTATTGTAAAGTAAGCGGATATTACTCGGAAGAGCCACACCACAAGTTACAATTTCAAAATAAAAAAAAAACATTTGCAGGGCAGTTGAGCCCAGAAGAACTTGTCTCTGGAAATGGATCTCTCTCTAGTTGCCTTGTTCATGCTGGTCCTTGTAGGTCACGGAGCTCTCCTTGATGATCCGTGCCCAGAATCGAGGTGTGCGAAAGATGGTCCAGCCATAAGATTTCCATTCAGGCTCGAAGACAAGAATCAGCCAGATCACTGTGGCTATCCTGGGTTTGAGCTATCCTGCACGGACACGAAACAAACGTTGCTGCAGCTACCAAATTCTGTGAAGCTATACGTCGACAAAATTGACTATGCATCACAGTTGATCATTGCTCGTGACCCTGATGAATGCTTCCCAAAACAGCTCAGAAACTTCAATATGTCTGTATCTCTTTTCGAGTCAACCATGGGGCTGAGTGATTATTCAGTTTTCAACTGTACATCAAGGAAGGGAGATGGATATGACTATCGGTATCTGGATTGCCTTAGCGGTCCTGGATATATTTATGCCTATACATCTGATTATAGCATCAGCTATACAGACCTGACTAATTGTACCAAGTTATATAATCTTTCATCAATTCCATCGGAAATCGTAGGTCTGGGAAATACACTTCATTTGAATTGGTCAACGCCAGATAGTGGACGTTGTGAACGACGAGGTAAGTTCTGCAGACGGAATAGCAGCGCTAGTCTTCACACCAAATGCTATGACAAGCCTAAATCAAAAAAAGGTATGGTCTTTGTTACACGTTTCTCAGTTCACTTTGAAACTATTAGATCATCTGTTAGTTAACTATGAAGTGAACTTAATTGGAAATAAAACAGTCCATTTATCAGCAGGTTGGCTAGCTGATAAATGATAGGAATTAGAAATTTCTGCTAATTAGTCCTGATTTGCATGGAATCCATGCGTTATGATTCTCAAATACATACTGTTAAAGAAACTGATGATACCATGAATTTTCTTTCACAGAAATCTGGAAAAAGATAGTGCCTGCAGGTGAGAATTTTGGCATTTTCAACTTCTTTCCTTATCTTGCAACTTCTAAACTAGATTGATGACTTCTTGATCACAAATGTTTTATATGCAGTCGCGACCGTGGGTTCGGTTCTTCTATTGCTGGTATTTTTTGCAGCCTACCGTGTCTACAGCATTGACAAAGCGGCGAGAGAAAACCAGAAAAGGATTGAAACCTTTTTGGCAGATTATAAAGCTTTCAAGCCCACCAGATATATGTATGCCGACATAAAAAGGATCACGAATGAGTTCAAGGACAAGTTGGGTCAGGGAGCGTATGGAACTGTGTATAAAGGACAGCTTTCTGACGAGATCTTTGTAGCGGTAAAGATCCTTAACAATTCAACAGGGAATGGAGAAGAGTTCATTAATGAAGTGGGAATGATGGGAAAAATCCATCACGTCAACGTTATTCGCTTGGTGGGCTACTGTGCTGATGGATTTAGAAGAGCTCTAGTTTACGACTACCTGTCAAACGAATCACTAGAGAAATTTATATCTACAGAGCATGGCGACGCGTCCATTCTTAGCTGGGAGAGACTCCAGGATATTGCTCTTGGCATAGCCCAGGGAATAGAGTATCTTCACCAAGGTTGTGATCAGCGAATCCTCCATTTCGACATCAAGCCTCATAACATCTTGCTGGATGACAATTTCAGTCCAAAAATCTCTGATTTCGGTCTTGCGAAACTATGCTCCAAGGATCAGAGTGCTGTTTCCATGACTACAGCTAGAGGAACCTTGGGGTACATTGCACCTGAAGTGTTCTCTAGGAACTTTGGCAATGTATCCTACAAGTCTGATGTTTATAGCTTTGGAATGGTGCTGCTTGAGATGGTTGGAGGGAGGAAGACCGTCGATGATAATATAGAGAACAGCAACCAGATCAACTTCCCAGAATGGGTCTACAACAGCCTGGAAAACGGAGAAGAGCTGAGAATCAGGATTGAAAAGGAGGGCGATGCACAGATTTCCAAGAAGCTGACGATTGTAGGACTTTGGTGCATTCAATGGCACCCCGTGGATCGTCCCTCGATGAATGCTGTGGTTCAAATGTTGGAAGGAGCAGGGGACACATTAACAATGCCTCCCAACCCTTTTAATTCTGCAGCTCGAAGGAATGCCAATCTGCCGGGGAGACCTCTTCATCCTGCTCTGGAAGTGATCTCGGAGGCAGAGTGACCATACAATGCTCTATACTAGATAATCAGCTCGTTTTTTCAGCAGATTTGCACTCTTCAACAACATCTTTAGCGTGTTGATCGCCGAATTGAAGCCGATCAAATAGCTCTCTACAGCCGCAGTATTTTCCTGAACTATCTGATTCATTGTTCTCACAAGGTAGCTCATACAAAGTGTAACCACAGTTTGGTGGATCACTTAAAGCTTTCTATAAATATGATCAATGCACACGAAGTATGAATCTTTCAGCTTTGTTTTTTTTTGTTCTTAGAGTGATAATAATGAAGGTTGGTTTCAATTGTTCTTCACCTTTTTCCCTGGACTGGAAAGCTATAGGCCAAACTCCAATTTATGTTTGAATATTTCAAGAAAACTATCATCACTGCTAATGAAGCCCCCGTCAAAAATAGTGAGCTTTTCGATATGGCCAGCATTTGCTAGTTATTTGTGTATGGATAGAATGGGGTAAACCCATGATTCTTACTTGCCCGTCTTGAATTCATTCAAAGACACTGAAAGAGGCTTGGAATAGCATCGACCTGGCTGTTTGTAAAATAGAGGATCTGAAACGTGTCAAGTTGACAATTGAGATCATAGTTGTTAATTCTGTTCCGTTCCGGCCGGAACGTTCTGTTCCGTTCAACAAACCGAGACAAAACAGCGTCGTTTTCGTCTCGGTTTTGATTCCGGTCCGATCCAGAAATTCTGGCCAAATTCCAGCCGGAACGCCTCAGTTCCGTTCCGGGCGTGTCGTTCCGGGTTCAAAATCTATTTTTTTTATTTTTTAAAAATTATTTTTGATATCTATACATCAAAATAATTTAAAAACACCAAAATATTTTAAATAAAAAAGAATTCAAATTTTAATTATGCTTGTTAAATTAATATTTTTTTATTTCATATATATATAATTAATTATATATGGACAGTACGACACCGAAACGGCACGCCGGAACGCTTCGAAACCAGAACGTTCCGTTCTAATCGAAAAATCGGAACGGCGACCAGAACGGTATTGACAACTATGATTGAGATTAAAATAATAAATTAAATTAAAAAAAGTATATATACATACCGAAATCGGATTACTGCCAGTATCTTCTGAAATAGTTACTTTTGGTCCTTATGCTATTGTAATTTTAGTATGTGAGTCCCATCACTACTGATTTAATTAACAAAGTCTCTTAGATACACATTTTGTTTGCAATCAGGACCATTTATCCATGACAGCTTTGCATCACACTCGAGACATGATGCTTTTTTATGCTGACTAGATCCATCATGGTATTTAATTCTTAAAAAAAGGAGGGGGGGCTAGGAAAAGATATGGTAATTTTAAAATAACAAAACAAAACATGAAAATATCCCATAAGGTCAATTAAAATAAGTAAGAAATAGAAACAATAAGTTTTTAAAGTGGTTATGGGATAATTTGGGGTTTACATTATTGTTATTTTAAGATTATTAATTAACTTTCTTAAATAATTCAAAGATCGGAAAAATCAAATAAGAAAATGAAGATATGAGATCGAGATGGAGATGGAGATGGAGATGGAGAAATTTTATCATTTGATATTAGTGATCAACCTGCCACACTCGATATGAGATCAAGATAGATAAAAAATTTTTAAAAAAAAAGATAGAAAAAAGATCAAAGTTAACAAAAATGTTGGAAAAATAATAATTGAGTCAACCTAAGTTAACTTCATCAACCCGCACACGAGATAACCTCACCAAAAAAAAAGTAAGAAAATCACAAATCTCAAAGGCCAATAATTTAATTTGAATAAAGAAAATGAAAAAAAAAATAAACTTCACATAAAAAAACATCAAGAAAAAAATAAGAATCAACTTATGTTAACTCAACTAACTCGTTATCCATAATATGATATCGAGATAATCTCACTAAAAGAAAAGTAAAACAAATCATACTTAAGGGCTCATACCTCAATGTTAAATGATGAAGTTGAAAAAAATATCAATTTGTAAAAAAAGACATAAAAATGATCTTAAAATGATATTTTAAACTAATTATCTGAGTCATGAGACTATGATTACTCCATAGAAGACAGACTTGAAACAAAATTTCTAATCATAAGGAATTAAAAAACAAGATAGATTAAGAAAATTACATAAATAATAGTAATCAAAATAATAAGGACCAAAATTGGATACAAAGGTTAAATAAAATAATATTGAGGGGAAAATAGAAAAGATGAAGAAAAGAATAAAAAAAAAAAGTAATCAAAGGAATAAGGACCACATTACATATAAAAATTAAATTAAATTAAATGTTTATAGATGAAATTGAAAAATAAAACTTTAAAAAGCATTAAAAAGAGCATAAATAACAATCAAAATTCAAATAAATACAAATAGGCTGACACCTAAGTAATTTTTCAAAGCTCATGAACAATAGCTAAAGTCATGAAAGAAAAAAGAAAAAGGGGGGAAAGAAAGTTCATTGTTGTATCACACGCATCACACCATCAGTTGTGCCACCATTAGACGCTTCAAAAGTCATGGAGGTTGTCCGTACCAACTATTTTTTTCTTTTTATAATATTTGTTATTTGTTAAATCATTGATAATGATGAGAAATACGGGGGGGTGATAACATGTTTAGTATTTTTTTTTATTTGAAGGGTAAAAAAAAAATCCCTTGTAAACCTAGTTTTTTTTTAATCTTAAGGATAATTTAGTAACTTCACTATGTAACAAAAAATAATGAATAGATTGATTTATCCTATTCAATTTAGTGATGTCAATTAAACCCCCAAAAAATTTATTTTGCCCCTCAATTTGTGTTTCTTTACACTCTACAAGGCACTTGCCCTGCGCTTCACTGCAGGTAGGATAAAAAAAATTAAAATGTAAAAAAATATGTTTACAGTGAGTTTTTTTTGTAGTAACACTAAGAAAGTTATTTATAAGGCATTTTTATTTGTTTAATATTAATGTGAAGTAATACAATTTTACAGAAATAAAATAAAAAATTAATGATAGTTGTACGCGCAGATTTATGAGCAAACAATTGATAAAATCCATAAATATGAGTTATTTGCTTTTTGCAGCAAACTGATTAATTGTTGAGTCCACTTTAACTGTTTGGTTAAATATTCTATCGGCAGATAATAAAAATACAATTGATAAAATCCATTAATTATAAGTTATTTGTTTTTTTTTATAGCAAAATTGATTGATTGTTGGTCTTGTTTTAACTGCTTGGCTAATCATTCAATTAGTATTATGTTTATTTTTGCAGACAACGCAGAGAATGTGTATGAAATGTATTGCAAAAGTAAATTCATTAAAGATGAGTTATTTGCTTTCTGTAACAAATTCTTGATAGTTGGGTTTTTTTTAACTAGTGGGCTAATAATTTAATCAATAGATGGTGAAACCATAATTGATAAAATCCATAAAAAAATAAGTCATGTGCTCTCTACATCTAGTCGAATGATTGTTGGGCATGTTTGAACTGTGTGGCTAATAATTCAATTGGTATCATGTTAATTCTTGAAAATTATAGTAGTTGAATTTTTATTTTCAAAAACTTAAAGATAATATTGACCGATATAATTTTTTCAAACCATGCATCCAAGATAATAAATCTAAAACATTATATATAGATAAAACATTTTTACAAAAGAGCAAGCAAGAAAACAATATTAAAAAAAATTCACTAAACTTATCATTATTATGCGTGACCAATGGAAACCATAAAACTATTTTGAACAATTAAAAAAAGCAAAAACTTTAACAAATGAGCAAACAATAAAAAACCAAAACCAAAATAAATATTATGAGAGAAAAAAATATATGATACTAATAACAAATTAAAATTACAGAAAATACTAAAGATAAATAATAAATGGAAAAAAGAAGAAATATCAATTTTAAAATAATCACTAACATAAATTTAAATTTCAAGACTAAACCGAATAAAAATAAAACCCTAAGAAAAAAGAAAATGATAAAAATCAAAAACCTAACTTAAAGCATAAATACAGACAAAAAATAAAGACTGCCCAAGAGGGATCAAAAAAATCAAGGTACTAAAACTAAACACAAAATTAAAAGAATAAGGACCGAAATAAAAAATAAAATATATAATTAATTATAATGAGAGGACAAAAGTGCAACAAATCAAAATCTTGATATCAAAAAAATTAAAGGGATTTAAAAAATAAAATAAAATAAAATAAAAATAATAATGCTTTCTTTTTCCCTTTTTTCTTGCTTACTATAAAAAAACAAAAAACAAAACTAAGAATATAGTTACATATATATGGAAAAAAAATTGTGACTACTCTAGAAGAACTGAAAAAATTAAAAGAATTAAAAAAAAAATTAAAAGAATAAGGGACAAAATGAATAACATAATATATATTCAATTTCAATTGAAGAGAACAAATTGAAACAAATTAAAACCTTGGGACCGAAAAAATAAAAGGAATTAAACACAAAACAAAAATCAAAAGTATAAGAGCTGAAATAAAAAATAGCATATATGATCATTTTCAATTGAAGGACAACATTGCATCAAATGAACACTTAGGGATTGAAAAAATTAAATGAATTCAAAACAAACTGAAAATCAAAAGAATAAGGGCTAAGATGAAAAATGACATATATTAGTAATATCAATTGAATAATAAAATTGAACAAATCAAAACTTCTATAATAGAAAACCAGAAGAAAAAACAAATCAAAAGCCCAAGGACTGAAAAGAAAAAGAAAAAGAAAACAGAGAAAGGATATGTAGTTTAGCTTGCAAGAGAGAGAAAACAAGAAAATAAGGATCAACCGCCCATCTGGTGAGATAGCAGGTGAACATTTTTCACCACTAAATGACGCCACAAACGCCGCCTAAAAGGCATGAACAGAAGATAATTGTCGGCGTGTCAGTGAGACACGCCAACCGCTTTTCTTGAAAAACTAATAAACCGCATATGAAAATATGAATATACCCCCAGGGTCAACTCTTCGATTTTGTCTTTTGCATGGGAGCGTTTGTAGTTTCAGTGTTTATCCAATGAAGAAAAACCTAAAATACCCTTACCCGAAACACTAAAGTTTTGTCTTATTCGAGGGTATAATAATTGTGTTATTGTTCTTTCACAAACCGAAATATCTAAAACACCCTTGCTCAGTCAACATCGTTTTTTCTGATAGCAGGGGAAAATCGTAGTTCCATTGTACAAAAAATATCAACCGGTCCCATGACAAAGTCTTAAATACCCCCGAGTCCAAGATTTCAAATTTTAACATACTGAAAGACAAAACGATAATTATACTATTACAATCCACAATAATTTGTGTTTACTATTACAGTATTTATCCCACACCATATAACTTATGTCTTAATATAGTGGGGAAACATCATTTTAACTTTAGCAGTCTACGATCTAGAATATGATCATTCTTGCTCGATATGAGTAATTGATGCATCTTAGTTTTTTTATAATAGAAAAGTATCAAATCACTGATAAGATGTCATTAATTATAAATATTAGAGAGACTAAATTAATCAAATTAAAGGACTCAGTTAATACATTTACAATCAACTGTTTCGAAAATCACCATAACCTTCACATATAATCATCATCACTGGCATTGTCATTGTCTATTCCTTAACCTTGTTAAACCTAAAAATTAACAAAAATATATATATAATTCATCAAGATCCTCTCTTTCAACATCTAGGTACATTGAGATTCTGTATCAAGGACGAATTTCTGGGCTATGCATCAACTATGGAAATGGAAAACATTTTTTTTCAAAATAAATTTGATCTCTCTTAAAATGGTTGAAAGACGAAAAATCGCACAAAATTGAATGCTTTGTCTAGGGATGAAAGGACCCGTGTTTGTCGTATCCATGGAAAATTAACGAACCGGACTTTCCTGGCAATTTCACGTCATAATATCACGACCCCACACGCAAAAATATATTCCACAAAGAAAATTATAAAGTTCTTGAAGTATTTCCCACGATGCAAGTCAATGGAGTAGAGTAGGCAGAAATTACACACGAAACAGCCACACCACAAGTTACAATTTCAAGATAACAAAATCATTTGCAGGGCAATTGAGCCAGAAGAACTTGTCTTTGGAAATGGATCTCTCTTTACTTTGCTTGTTATTACTACTCCTTGTAAGCCATGGAGTTGGCCTCGAAGATATGTGCCGAGAAGAAAGGTGTAAGAAGCATGGTCCAGTCATAAGATTCCCATTCAGAATCAAAGGGAAGCAGCCAGATCACTGTGGCTATCCCGGGTTTGATCTATCTTGCACGGACAGGAAAGAAACATTGTTGGAGCTGCCAACTTCTGTAAAGCTCTACGTCAACGAAATTGACTATGCATTACAGTTGATCATTGCTCGTGACCCTGATGAATGCCTCCCAAAACAGCTCAGAAACTTCAGTTTGTCTCGATCTCCTTTCGGGTCTGGATACAAGGGGCTAAGTAATTATTCATTTTTCAACTGTACATCATCGAAGGGAGATGGATATAATCTGGATTGCCTTAGCGGTCCTGGATATATTTATGCCTATACATCTGATTATAGCATCAGCTATACAGACCTGACTAATTGTACCAAGTTATATAATCTTTCATCAATTCCATCGGAAATCTTTGAGATGAAAAATATACTTTATTTGAATTGGTCAATGCCAGGATGTCAACAATGTGAAAAACAACGCAAGTTCTGCAAACTGAAGAAGAATAGCAGGGCTAGTAGTGAAACCGATTGCTATGACAAGCCTAAATCAAAAAAAGGTATGGTCTTTGTTACAAGTTTCTCAGTTCACTTTGAAACTATCGGATCATTTGTTAGTTAAGAAATTCAAATTTGTTTATGATAAGAAATTCAAATTTGTTAGTTAATTATGAAGTGAACTTAATTGGAAATAAATCAGTCCATTTATCAGCAGGTTGGCTAGTTGATAGATGATAGGAATTAGAAATTTCTGCTAAGGAGTCCTGATTTGCATGGAATCCATGCGTTATGATTCTCAAACACATACTGTTAAAGAAACTGATGATACCATGAATTTTCTTTCACAGACATCAAGAAAAAGATAGAGGCTGCAGGTGAGAATTTTGGCATTTTCAACTTCTTTCCTTATCTTTCAACTTCTTGATCACAAATGTTTTATTTGCAGTCGCGACAGTGGGTTCGGTTTTTCTATTGCTGGTATTTTTTGCAGCCTACCGTGTCTACAGCTCTGACAAAGCGGCGAGAGAAAACCAGAAAAGGATTGAAACCTTTTTGGCAGATTATAAAGCTTTCAAGCCCACCAGATATATGTATGCCGACATAAAAAGGATTACGAATGAGTTCAAGGACAAGTTGGGTCAGGGAGCGTATGGAACGGTGTATAAAGGACAGCTTTCTGACGAGATCTTTGTAGCGGTGAAGATCCTGAACAATTCAACAGGGAATGGAGAAGAGTTCATTAATGAAGTGGGAATGATGGGAAAAATCCATCACGTCAACGTTATTCGCTTGGTGGGCTACTGTGCTGATGGATTTAGAAGAGCTCTAGTTTACGACTACCTGTCAAACGAATCACTAGAGAAATTTATATCTACAGAGCATGGCGACGCGTCCATTCTTAGCTGGGAGAGACTCCAGGATATTGCTCTTGGCATAGCCCAGGGAATAGAGTATCTTCACCAAGGTTGTGATCAGCGAATCCTCCATTTCGACATCAAGCCTCATAACATCTTGCTGGATGACAATTTCAGTCCAAAAATCTCTGATTTCGGTCTTGCGAAACTATGCTCCAAGGATCAGAGTGCTGTTTCCATGACTACAGCTAGAGGAACCTTGGGGTACATTGCACCTGAAGTGTTCTCTAGGAACTTTGGCAATGTATCCTACAAGTCTGATGTTTATAGCTTCGGAATGGTGCTGCTTGAGATGGTTGGAGGCAGGAAGACCGTCGATGATAATATAGAGAACAGCAACCAGATCAACTTCCCAGAATGGGTCTACAACAGCCTGGAAAACGGAGAAGAGCTGAGAATCAGAATTGAAAAGGAGGGCGATGCACAGATTTCCAAGAAGCTGACGATTGTAGGACTTTGGTGCATTCAATGGCACCCCGTGGATCGTCCCTCGATGAACGCTGTGGTTCAAATGTTGGAAGGAGCAGGGGACACATTAACAATGCCTCCCAACCCTTTTAATTCTGCAGCTCGAAGGAATGCCAATCTGCCGGGGAGACCTCTTCATCCTGCTCTGGAAGTGATCTCGGAGGCAGAGTGACCATACAATGCTCTATACTAGATAATCGTTTTTTTTCTTTTCAGATGAATATTTTCCTGAATATATGTAGAGGACTATTTGATTGTTCCCTCAAGCTAGCTCATACAAAGTGTAGCCACAGTTTGGTTGATCCTCTAAAGCTTTCATTAAAAATGTTCAATATGAATCTTTAAACTATATTCTGTTGGTTCTTAGAGTGATAGGAATGAAGGTTGATTTCAAATGTTTTTCACCTTTCCCTGGACTGGAAAGTTACGTATAAGTCAAACTCCAATGGATACTTGAATATTTCACAAGATTCCTGGATCCATAGACAGCACATAGGCAAGGCCTCTCTCCACAGTTTCATTGACTGCATACCTATGAAAACCCAAACTTATCATTTAAATAAGTTAATCCGAGTTCAATACAATATTAATAACGAGTTCAACGCAATATTAATTACAAGTTCAACTTCATAATATAATTTGATTGTCTTAATACAAGAGTTAAATACAAATGTCAGAATCCAATTCCTGGATCCATGTATTGCTTGAAATACATCTAGGTACATTGAGATTCTGTATCAAGGATGAATTTCTGGGCTATGCATCAACTATGGAAATGGAAAACATGTATTGCTTTAAATGACTGTATTTTTTTTCAAAATAAATTTGATCTCTCTTAAAATGGTTGAAAGAAGAAAAATCGCACAAAATTGAATGCTTTGTCTAGGGATGAAAGGACTCGTGTTTGTCTTATCCATGGAAAATTAACGAACCGAAGTTACTAGACAACAACTAGTGACTTATCCTAGCTGAGAAATTTGGCTCTGGACTTTCCTGGCAATTTCACGTCATAAAATCACGACCCCACACGCAAAAATATATTCCACAAAGAAAATTATAAAGTTCTTGAAGTATTTCCCACGATGTAAGTCAATGGAGTAGAGTAGGAAGAAATTACAGACAAACCAGCCAGACCACAAGTTACAATTTCAAGATAACAAAATCATTTGCAGGGAAGTTGAGCCCAGATTCGAGGTGCAGGAAAGATGGTCCGGCCATAAGATTTCCATTCAAGCTCAAAGATGGTCCAAACCTTGATGATCATCGTCGAACAAGAAAGAAATGTAAAATATATAATTAATTTTAATTAGAGGACAAAACTGCTGCAACAAATCTAAACCTTGATATAAAAAAATAAAAAAAATAAAAAAAATAAAAATAAAATTGATAGTGCTTTCTTTTTCCCTTTTTTCTTGCTTGCTAAGAAAAAATGATAAAAATAAAAAACCAAAACTAAGAGTATAATTACATAAATATGAGAGAAACAATTGTGACTACCCTAGAAGAACCGAAAAATTAAAAGAATTAAAAAAAATAAAAGAATAAGGGCCAAAATAAATAATATAATATATGGTCAATTCCAATTGAAGGATAAAATTGAAACAAATTAAAACCATGGGACTGACAAAAATTAAAGGAATTAAACACAAAACAAAAATCAAAAGAATAAGGGCTGAAATGAAAAATAACATATATGATCAATTTCAAATGAAGGACAAAATTGCATCGAATGAACACTTAGGGAGTGCAAAAATGAAATGAATTCAAAACAAACCGAAAATCAAAAGAATAAGGGTTAAAATGAAAAATGACATATATTAGCAATTTCAATATAATAACAAAATTGATACAAATCAAAACTTCTATAACAGAAAACCGGAAGAAAAACAAATCAAAAGCCCAAGGACTAAAAAGAAAAAAAAACATAAAAACAAAGCACGGATATGTAGTTTAGCCTACAGGAGAGGGAAAAGGAGAAAAAAAGGATCAACCGCCCATCGACACTTCTCCGACCACCATTGGCTGACACGCGCACCATCATATTAAAGAGGACACGGCGGCACATATGGTGAGATGGCGGATGGACATTTTTCACCACTAAATGACGTCGTACGCACCACCAGAAAGGCGTGGATGGAAGACAATCGTTAGCGCGTCAATGAGATGCGTCAACTGCTTTTCTTAAAAAAAATTGCAAATGATAATACGAATATACCTCGAGGGTAAACTCTTCAATTTTATCTAATACTAATAACAAATTAAAATCATAGAAAATACTAAAGATAAATAATAAAGGGGAAAAAAAGAAATATCAATTTTAAAATGATCACTAACATAAATTTAAATTTCAGGACTAAACCGAATAAAAAATAAAACCCTAAGAAAAAACAAAATGATAGAAATCAAAAACCAAACTTAAAGCACAAATACATAAATACGGACAAAAAAATAAAGATTGTCCAAGAAGGACCGAAAAAATCAAAGTATTAAAACTAAACAAAAAATTAAAAGAATAAGGACCAAAATAAAAAATAAAATAAATTTTAATCAGAGGATAAAATTGTAACAAATCAAAACCTTGATATCAAAAAAATTAAAGGGATTTAAAATAATAAAAGAATAATTAAAAGAAAAAGAAAAATAAAATTTATAGTGCTTTCTTTTTTCCCTTTGTTCTTGCTTGATAAGAAAAAATGATAAAAATAAAAACAAAAACTAAGAGTATAGTTACATAAATATGAAAACAAATTGTGACTACCCTAGAAGAACTAAAAAAATTAAAAAAAAATAAGAGGATAAGGGCCAAAATGAATAATATAATATATGATCAATTTCAATTGAAGGATAAAATTGAAACAAATTAAAATCATGGTACTGAAAAAAAAAATAAAGGAATTAAACACAATGCAAAAATCAAAAGAATAAGGGCTGAAATGAAAAATAACATATATCATGAATTTCAATTGAAGGACAACATTGCATCAAATGAACACCTAGAGACTGTAAAAATTGAACGAACTCAAACAAACTGAAAATCAAAAGAATAAGGGCTAAAATCAAAGATGGCGTAAATTAGCAATTTCAATTGAATACCAAAATTGAAAAAAATCAAAACTTATATAACAGAAAACCGAAAGAAAAAACAAATCAAAAGCCCAAGGACTAAAAAGAAAAAAACATAAAAACAGAGGATGGATATGTAGTTTAGCATGCATGAGATAGAAAGGGAGAAAAAAAAGGATCAACCGCCATCACCATTAGCTGACATGCGCACCACCACGTTAAAGAGGATACGGTGACGCATCCGATGAGATGGTAGATGAACATTTTCACCACTAAATGACACCACACACGCCGCCAGAAAGGCGCGGACGAAAGGCAACCGTCGGCGCGTTGGTGAGACGTGCCATCCACTTTTCTTAAAAAAAATAAAAAAACACACATGAAAATACAAATATACACCCGAGGTCAACTCTTCGATTTTGTCATTTGCGAGGGCATATTTATAGTTTCAATATTTACCAACGACGAAAAACCTAAACTACCCTTACCTGAAACTCTAAAGTTTTGTCTCATTCGAGGGTTACCTAGTCAATATTGTTTTGTCTGATTGCAGGGGTAAAATCATAGTTTCAATGTACAAAAAATTCAAAAAAGGCGCAAATACCCCCAAACATTCCAAAAATTTCAACCGGTCCCATGAAAAAGTCTCGAGCCTAATAGTTAAATTTTAACACACTAAAACGTAAAACGGTAATTATACTATTATAATCCACAAGAATTTGTGTTTATTGCTACGGGATTTATCCCACACTGTATAACTAATGTCTTAATATAGAGGGGAAAACATCATTTTTACTATAGCAATCTACGATCTAGAATATAATCATTCTTGCTCAATATGAGGAATTGATGCCTCTTAGTTTTTTTTTTATAATTGAAAAGTATCAAATCACTGATAAGATGTCATTAATTATAAATATTAGAGACTAAATTAATCAAATTAAAGGACTCAGTTAATACATTTTCAATCAACTCATTCGAAAATCAACATAACCTTAACATATAATAATGATTGCATTGCCATTGTCTATTCTTTAAACTTGTTAACACTAGAAATTAACAAACAAACAAAAAATTATAACTCATCAAGATCCTCTCTTTCAACATCTATGTACATTGAGATTGTAACAGTCCGGCAGCATACCCATGGGCCGACCCTCACCATGGCTGAGAAGAAAAGAGGAAAGCGTGCTGGGGAAGATTTACCTGCAGCAAAGAGATAAGGTGAGCACATGTATGGTCAAGATTGGACAAGAAGTACCAGCAGGGGTTGTGGCTAGTGGTTGTTGGGAGCACCCTCCTTCATGCGAACATGGTTCTGTAAAAGGCAACAATATAATCTGCAATGAAGAGGATCTCCTACCCGTTACAATTGATCTGCAATCAATGGCCAACGGTTACAAGTAGATTTATGGCTAATGAATATGCAATTGATGTAAAGATAGCTTACCTTATATAGATACTTTTCTCTGTATAAAGTATGGTACTTTTGTATGTATAATTCAATCAATTTTATCAATACACAATTATTCAGATTTTCTCATGGTATCAGAGCATTGAAACTCTGAAAATCACATACTTTCCGCTGCAAATTCTCACAAACACACAAAACCCATTATCATGGCTGAAGAACAATCAACAGACTCAAACCCAACAATCCAACAATCCACAGACCCGATTATGTTCATCAATTCATCAAACATAACTGACCCACTTACCCTGCACCACTCCGATACACCGGGGCTCACTCTCGTGAATGCTCCTCTCAAAGGAAACAATTATGGACAATGGAGCCGCTCAATGCGTCTCAGTCTCAGTGCCAAGAACAAGCTTGGGTTGATCGATGGATCAATCAAAGCTCCACCACCAACAGACGACAAATTCCCCATGTGGCAGCGCTGCAATGATATGGTGTTGTCGTGGATCTTGCATTCGATTCACCCAGACATCGCCGGAAGTGTCCTCTATTGCGATACAGCAGCTGCCGTGTGGAATGATCTCAAAGATAGGTTTTCCCAGAACAATGACTCCAGGATCTACCAAATTCGACAAGAAATTGCCGAGTGCCGCCAAGGACAACAACCCATCTCCATATATTATACCAAACTCAAAGCTTTTTGGGACGAATTATCTGCCTATCAGGAACCCCTTGTCTGCAACTGTGAAGGACTGAAGGCACTTACAGACCGTGAGGAGAAGGAGAAGGTGATGCAGTTTTTAATGGGGTTAAATGATACTTACTCAACAATCTGTGGTTCCATTTTGATGATGAACCCCATACCCGACACTCGGAGAGTCCATGGCTTGATTCTCCAGCACGAGAGGCAGATGGAAGTGGCGAGCCGTCCCTCTTATTCTCACGCGAAGCAGACCTCTCGCACAGTGCTGGGATTTTCCCAAAACTTTTCCCGTAACTACAAGCCTCTCAAATGCTCTCACTGTGACCAGGAGGGTCACAATATTGATCGTTGTTATTACATCATTGGGTTCCCGGTGGGGCACAAATGGCATGGAAAGAATATTCAACCGAGAAACAAAAGGCCACCAGCTCACACACACAAGAGGATTACGGCTCACAATGTAGAAATGCCACAGCCCTCTACTCAAAATCAAATTACCACAGCTGCTGGAGGGAGTCCTACATTCACAACCGAGCAGTATAATCAACTCATGGAGGCACTTAATAAGAACGGTAATATCCAGTCATTCATGAATGCGACAGGTATAAATTCCTCCAGTTGTCACATTACGCATCATGATTCATATTCCACCCTATATTGGATTGTGGATAGTGGGGCAACAGACCATATATCTCGCCATGCACTTAATAAAAATAAAATAACACATGATTTTGTGGGATTGCCTCATGGTGAGCAAGTTGCTATTAAAGGAATTGGATCTATACAATTGACACCGGATTTACCCCTTGATGGAGTTTTACACGTCCCTCAATTTCGTGTAAACTTATTATCCGTGAGTAAATTGACTCGAGCATTGAGATGTATTGTAATTTTTTTCCCAGATTTTTGTGTTGTGCAGGACGTGGAAACGAAGAGGACGATTGGCCTGGGCAAGCATTTTGATGGGTTATACTACCTTACACCACAACAAAATCCACACCTAGCTGGTCACATCCACCGTACCTCGAACCTATGGCACCAAAGACTTGGACACCCCTCCCAGGCACCTCTCCAATTTTTATCTAAAACAATTCCTCATATTTTGATTGATTCTATGCATGTTTGTGATGTGTGTCATCTTGCAAAGCAAACACGCTTGCCTTTTCCTATTAGTTCAATAAAATCTGCCGCACCTTTTGATCTAGTACATTGTGACATATGGGGACCACATAAAACTCTTACACATTCTGGGGCACGGTATTTTTTAACTATTGTCGATGATCACACCCGGTTCACTTGGGTTCATCTTATGCGTTTCAAATCTGACACCCAACTTTTATTAAAATCTTTTTTTTCTTGGGTCAAAACACAGTTTCATCGTGATATTAAAATTCTCTGTGCCGACAATGGAGGCGAATTTCTTTCCATGCGTCCTTTTTTTGATAGCAATGGCACCATTTTTCACCACACTTGTGTTTATACACCTCAACAAAATGGGGTTGTTGAGCGCAAACACCGCCACCTGTTGAATGTTAGTCGAGCATTACGTTTTCAAGCCAACATTCCTTTAAAATTTTGGGGCAAAAGTCTTCAAACTGCCTCTTATTTAATCAATCGACTTCCCTCACCCTTACTCAACAATAAAACCCCTTTCGAACTTTTACATGGGGTTCTGCCCGACTACTCTCACCTTCGGGTTTTTGGGTGTTTGTGTTATGCTACCAACCTAAATCCCATGCACAAATTTGATGCTCGTGCACAACGGTGTTTATTTTTAGGGTACCCCCTTGGACAAAAGGGTTATCTTATTTATGACCTTGACAACCATAAAATTTTCACCTCACGTGATGTCCTCTTTCATGAAAATACCTTTCCTTTTTCCACCTCACCTACTGAAGAAACCCAAGACCCACCAACTTTACCCATACCCACTACTGATACACACACCAATAACCAGCCCAACCCGCCCAGCCCAAACCACACCGCCCAGCCCAGCCCAGCCTGGCCTTCCACCTCAACCAATAACCCAGCCCAGCCCGATCCACCACTACACAGCCCAGCCCAGACAAGCCCGACCTCCCTTAACCCATCCCTCACCTCAACAGACATTACAGCCCAGCCCGAATCATCTTTACCCAACACAGCCCAGCCCGATCAGCCCTTCACCACCACAGCCCAACCAGAACACGCCACCACCAACACAGCCCAGCCCGATCAGCAACCCAATCACACCACAGCCCATTTACCCGCTACTTCCTCTCCCGTCGCACCACCTACACACGACCAGATCACACCCATCGTCTCACTTCGCCGTTCAAACCGAACCTCACACCCACCTTCCCATTTCCAACATTATCAAACTCATCATGCTGCTTTGCTCACGCCGGACGTCCTCTCCCCTTCCTCGTCCAGCACAAGGTATCCTATACATCGGTATGTCTCTTATGCTCCTTTGTCAAATACTTACCGATCCTTTGTTTCCAACATTTCTCACCGGGTTGAACCAGCAAATTATGAACAGGCACATCGAGATCCCAACTGGATTTCTGCCATGGACTCTGAAATTGCTGCTCTTGAGGCCAACAACACCTGGTCCATGTTCCCCTGCCTCCGGGTCAACGCCCCATTGGATGTAAATGGGTCTATAAGATCAAGTACCTCTCGGATGGGACCATCGAGCGTTACAAGGCCCGACTTGTCGCTAAGGGATTCACACAGAGGGAGGGCATCGACTACAAGGAGACCTTCGCTCCCGTAGCGAAATTGACCACTGTCCGTTGTCTTTTGTCTGTTGCTGCACTTCGGAACTGGTCTTTATATCAGATGGACGTCGAGAATGCGTTCTTACATGGTGATTTACTTGAGGAGGTGTATATGTGTCCCCCACCTGGCTATCGTCGACAGGGGGAGCAGATGGTTTGTCGACTCCATAAGTCCTTATATGGTCTTAAACAGGCATCACGCACCTGGTTTCAAAGGTTTTCTTCTGCTGTCCAAGAAATCGGTTTTCAACAATCCCAAGCCGATTACTCATTGTTTACTATGGTTCGTGGCGAATTTATTACTGTGATATTGTTATATGTTGACGACATGATTATTACAGGAAATGATGAACAAGAAATTCGAAAACTCAAACAGTTTCTCAATGGCTGCTTTCGGATCAAGGACCTTGGTTTGTTAAAATACTTTCTTGGTGTGGAGGTTGCACGGTCTAAGGAAGGAATTTCAATTTGTCAACGAAAATATACCCTGGATATATTGGAAGAGGCTGGCTTGCTCGGAGTGAAACCTACCAAGGTACCCATGGAACCCGATATGACCCTAGCTTCAACTGACAGTGATGCCCTCAAGGATCCAACTCAGTATCGACGATTAATTGGAAAATTAATCTATCTCACCATCACCAGGCCAGAGATTACGTATGCAGTGAACACATTGAGCCAGTTCATGCAAGAACCCAAGTTACATCACCTCAAGGCATCACGGCAAATCCTCCAATACCTCAAGAACGCACCTGGACAAGGCCTATTATTTCCGGCAAAGGGTCAATTGAATTTGGTCAGTTATTGTGATGCAGATTGGGCTAAGTGTCCAGTTACACGTCGGTCAGTAACAGGCTATTGCATTTTCCTTGGACAATCACTCATATCGTGGAAAAGCAAGAAACAAGTCACGGTGTCCAGATCGTCAGCCGAAGCAGAATATCGGTCAATGGCTGCAGCCACCTGCGAACTTACATGGTTAAGATATTTATTGAAAGATTTACAGGTATCACATCCTCAGTCTGCATTATTGTTTTGCGACAATCAAGCAGCCCTACACATCGCTGCGAATCCGGTGTACCATGAAAGGACCAAGCACATCGAACTTGACTGCCACATTGTTCGGGAAAAGATTCAGAAGGGAGAGATCAAAACAGCCTATGCACCTACAGGAGACCAAGTAGCCGACATATTCACAAAGCCATTAAGAGCACCCATTTTTCATACACACCTCAGCAAGTTGGGTACGATCAACATCCATACTCCAACTTGAGGGGGAGTGTAAAAGGCAACAATATAATCTGCAATGAAGAGGATCTCCTACCCGTTACAATTGATCTGCAATCAATGGCCAACGGTTACAAGTAGATTTATGGCTAATGAATATGCAATTGATGTAAAGATAGCTTACCTTATATAGATACTTTTCTCTGTATAAAGTATGGTACTTTTGTATGTATAATTCAATCAATTTTATCAATACACAATTATTCAGATTTTCTCAGGTTCCAGTGGGAGTGGGGCTGGAGGGTTTCTCCCTTCATGTCTCTCCTGGGTCCATCCCTGCGCAGTAGGTCTGTCATCCCCGCGGTTCCTTACATGCTCACTGAGCTTGCAGGATGTTTAGTGGGCCCAGGGAATAGTTCGAGGTGCACGTAAGCTGGCCCGGACACCCCGGTAATAAAAAAAAAAGATTGGACAAGAAGTATTTACGTGGAAGGCTGGGATGATGAGTCTCCTGCGGATGAAATGGCAAGGGGATTAAGTTCAAAGGAAAAACGGCACCGTTTAAAATTAAAGAGATAGAATCCATATACAATTCAGACGGTTACAGGGGAAGGAAGGGTTGCAAGAGGTAGGAAATTGCTTCGAAACAAATCTCATTTACCCAGGAGACTCGGGCTACCTCGAAGCTGTCCAGAAACTTAGCATATTCCAGAGATTCTGTATCAAGGACGAATTTCTGGGCTATGCATCGACTATGGAAATGGAAAAATTAATTGTATTGATTTAGATGACTGTATATTTGTTTTCAAAAAATAAAATCTCTTTTAAAATGGTTGAACGATATAGAAGAAGAAAAATCGCACAAAATTGAATGCTTTGTCTAGGGATGGAAGGACTCGTCTTTGTCTTATCCATGGAAAATTTACGAACCGAAGTTAGTAGACAACAACTAGTGACTTATTCCGAACCTTTGGTGATAATTCCATGCTTTCTTGAGCTGAGAAATTTGGCTCCGGACTTTCCTGGCAATTTCACGTCATAATAACACGACCCCACACGCAAAAATATATTCCACAAAGAAAATTATAAAGTTGTTTGAAGTATTTCCTACGATTTAAGTCGATGGAGTAGAGTAAGCAGAAATTAGACACAAAACAGTCAGACCACAAGTTACAATTTCAAGATAACAAAATCATTTGCAGGGCAGTTGAGCCCAGAAGATCTTGTCTCTGGAAATGGATCTCTCTATAGTTGCCTTGTTCATGCTGGTCCTTGTAGGTCACGGAGCTCTCCTTGATGATCAGTGCCCAGTAGAGAGGTGTGGGAACGTTGCCATAAGATTTCCATTCAGGCTCAAAGACAATAAACCGCCAGATCACTGTAGCTATCCTGGGTTTGAGCTATCCTGCAAGGACAGGAAACAAACGTTGCTGCAGCTACCAGATTCTGTGAAGCTATACGTCGACAAAATTGACTATGCATCACAGCTGATCATTGCTCGTGACCCTGATGAATGCCTCCCAAAACAGCTCAGAAACTTCAGTTTGTCTGGATCTCCTTTCGAGTCTGGATACATGGAGCTGAGTAATTATTCATTTTTCAACTGTACATCAAGGAAGGGAGATGGATATGACAATTGGTATCTGGATTGCCTTAGTGGTCCTGGATATATTTATGCCTATACATCTGATAATAGCATCAGCTATACAGACCTGACTAATTGTACCAAGTTATATAATCTTTCATCAGTTCCATCGGAAACCTTTGAGATGAAAAATACACTTCATTTGAATTGGTCAACGCCACATAGTGGACTTTGTGAACAACAAGGTAAGTTCTGCAGACGGAATAGCAGCGATAGTCTTCACACCGAATGCTATAACAAGCCTAAATCGAAAGAAGGTATGGTCTTTGTTACACGTTTCTCAGTTCACTTTCAAACTATTGGATCATTTGTTAGTTAAGAAAATCAAATTTGTTTATCTGGTCTCCAAGCATTGCAGATGAATTATATAGTATCCATGTCAAGTTGAACATAAAATTAAGTTTGAAGTGAACTTAATTGGAAATAAATCAGTCCATTTATCAGCAGGTTGGCTAGTTGATAAATGATAGGAATTATAAATTTCTGCTGGTTAGTCCTGATTCTCAAATATAACTGAAATGATATACATGGAATCCATGCGTTATGATTCTCAAACACATACTGTTAAAGAAACTGATGATACCATGAATTTTCTTTCACAGGCAAAACGAAAAAGATAGAGGCTGCAGGTGAGAATTTTGGCATTTTCAAATTCTTTCCTTATCTTGCAACCTCTAAACTAGATTGATGACTCCTTGATCACAAATGTTTTATTTGCAGTCGCGACCGTGGGTTCGGTTGTTCTATTGCTGGTAATTTTTGCAGCCTACCGTGTCTACAGCATTGACAAAGCGGCGAGAGAAAACCAGAAAAGGATTGAAACCTTTTTGGCAGATTATAAAGCTTTCAAGCCCACCAGATATATGTATGCCGACATAAAAAGGATTACGAATGAGTTCAAGGACAAGTTGGGTCAGGGAGCGTATGGAACGGTGTATAAAGGACAGCTTTCTGACGAGATCTTTGTAGCGGTGAAGATCCTGAACAATTCAACAGGGAATGGAGAAGAGTTCATTAATGAAGTGGGAATGATGGGAAAAATCCATCACGTCAACGTTATTCGCTTGGTGGGCTACTGTGCTGATGGATTTAGAAGAGCTCTAGTTTACGACTACCTGTCAAATGAATCACTAGAGAAATTTATATCTACAGAGCATGGCGACGCGTCCATTCTTAGCTGGGAGAGACTCCAGGATATTGCTCTTGGCATAGCCCAGGGAATAGAGTATCTTCACCAAGGTTGTGATCAGCGAATCCTCCATTTCGACATCAAGCCTCATAACATCTTGCTGGATGACAATTTCAGTCCAAAAATCTCTGATTTCGGTCTTGCGAAACTATGCTCCAAGGATCAGAGTGCTGTTTCCATGACTACAGCTAGAGGAACCTTGGGGTACATTGCACCTGAAGTGTTCTCTAGGAATTTTGGCAATGTATCCTACAAGTCTGATGTTTATAGCTTCGGAATGGTGCTGCTTGAGATGGTTGGAGGGAGGAAGACTGTCGATGATAATACAGAGAACAGCAACCACATCAACTTCCCAGAATGGGTCTACAACAGCCTGGAAAACGGAGAAGAGCTGAGAATCAGGATTGAAAAGGAGGGCGATGCACAGATTTCCAAGAAGCTGACGATTGTAGGACTTTGGTGCATTCAATGGCACCCCGTGGATCGTCCCTCGATGAATGCTGTGGTTCAAATGTTGGAAGGAGCAGGGGACACATTAACAATGCCTCCCAACCCTTTTAATTCTGCAGCTCGAAGGAATGCCAATCTGCCGGGGAGACCTCTTCTTCATGCTCTGGAAGTGATCTCGGAGGCAGAGTGACCATACAATGCTCGATACTAGATAATCAGCTCGTTTTTTTCAGATGAATATTTTCCTGAATATATGTAGAGGACTATTTGATTGTTCCCTCAAGCTAGCTCATACAAAGTGTAACCACAGTTTGGTTGATCCTCTAAAGCTTTCAATAAAAATGATCAATATGAATTCTTTTGGTTCTTAGAGTGATAGGAATGAAGGTTGATTTCAAATGTTTTTCACCTTACCTCTGGATTGGAAAGTTACCTATAAGCCAAACTCCAATGGATACTTGAATATTTCAGCAGAAATATTATCAATTCTTGTCACGACCTGATTTCAGAATCCATAAGTAGCACATAGATAAGGCTTCTCTCCAAGGTTTCATAGACTGCATACCTATGGAAACCCAAACATATCATTTAAATATGTTAATCAAATATTAATAATAAGTTCAGCTTCATAATATAATTTGATTGTCTTGATACAAGAGTTAAATACAAATATGACAACCCAATTCCCGGATCCATGACCGGCACATAGGCGTGGTCTCCCTTCAAGCTTTCATACCTAAGCGAGCCCAAACTTACATACAAACTTATCTTTTAAATAAGTAATCAGAATTCAAGGCAACGTTAATAAAAAAATTAACTTTATAATATAATTTGATTGTCTTAATACAAGAGTTAAATACATAATGTTATAATTGTGGAGCACTAACTAGAAATAAGAAAAAAACATCGATTAAAACCATAATTGGAAGTTCTGGGATTACAATAAAAATGATCTGCTAACAAGTTATAAGCCTGAAAATAATAAATAATAAGAGGGTGAGTTCAACAACTCAATGAGTAGATAACATTCAATATACATAAACAAGATAATACAACAATGAAAATATATATTCACGAATACGACTTTAAGTGAATAAATAACATTCAATATATTTATAATGAGAAATATATTTAAGAATATACCTTTAATTACTTTCAGGATCAAATAGGTCATAACAAGAATATTGTAAGGTAATGTTATCCAAAAAAATCAAAATACAATGAGCATGAGGCTTCGTTTTGCGGGATGATCAATTCATACAAGTTAGTGACTCCTCCAACCAACAAGGGTTCCAAATACGATGTGCACAAAAATTAATACTACCTTATTAGAATGGGTATTATGACTAGTATATCATAGTTTTATATCATAATCAAACAAACATATTCATATTTCAAGACTCGACTCATGACATCAATCAATTAAAGCTCTATCAATTGAGAAAACAATTCAAAAATTAATATTGGCTCATATCAAAAATTTATATTCAACAATTGATTATGTTTTATTGTAACAAAAGATGATAATCAACATATATATTATCAAGAATCATAATTCAATGTATATTAACAATTTAAATATTAATATTAGTTCTCAAGCATATGAAAAATTATTTACCACCACACTCAAAAGTGAATAAAACTCAAAAGCGAATAAAACTCAAAAGTAGATATCGAGGAATCTTAATGATGTCCTACAGGTAAAATATCAGGTTATCTGAATACAAAAGAAGAAATACTAAAAAATATATAATAAAAAAGTAAAATCTATTTAATAAACTTAAATAAGGTTTTAGCTCATAAATTTATATGTTATAAACCAAACGATTTATTTTTTCAAAAAACCTAAAAATTAAATGGTTTTCCTAAAATCTAATTCAAAAGAAAAAATTCCTAAAATTGATAATAATTCACCAAATAAACCTCAATTATTCATCAAACTACTAATTTAATTTATTGAGTCCCTTAATTATGCTTCTTTTTTTTTACAATCAAGGTCTTTCATCCATAATGGTTTCATCACTAAGTTGCACATATCCTCGATACAAGACACATATTTATGTTTATTAAGAATATTTATTTTTATTTTTTAAAAGTACTTTAATATATATATATATATATATATATTTCTTCTAAATAAAAAAATATATATATTTTTATATCATTTTAATGTGCTAATGTCAAAAATAAATTTAAAAATATATATTATTTTAATATATTTTCAATCAAACACACTTTGAAAAGCAATAACTGCTCCAATAACAAGTGAGCTATAAATCTATTTATTTTTAAAACAAAAAGGTAATAATCTCTAATTTCAATTGTTGTTTTTATCAATTGTGATATTTATTAAACTATTCTATTTTGATTATATTTACTAAAAATATATTAATTTAATATATTTACAATCAATACATATTTGAAATGCAATCACTACTCCAATAACAAACGAGCTATAAATTTAATTTTCTTAAAAACAAAAAGGTAATAGTCTCTATTTTCAATTTTTGTTCTTACCAATTATGATATTTATTAAACTATGCTATTTTACTAAAATACTTTTGATTTTTTTATTTTATTAAATCAAAAATCCAAACAATATTAATCTCAAAAATGAAATCACAAGCTTGCCTATTACATTTTCCTGGTTCTTTCATGGTAACAAGCCAGAAATTTCTCTGCTACAAAAAAAAAAAAAAAAAAAAAAAAAAATGTGGTTTCTTAAGCTGACATATTTGACCTTTTTCCTAGCAGTAATACATCATAACTCAAAAGGAAAAAAAAAATGGTATCCAGGCTTGCAGGCATTAAGAAATACTAATTTAATGCTCAACAACTATTGCTAGTCAAAGTGGAGATAAACGCAAAGCCACAAGAATGTTTCAGGCTAAGATCATTTGTTAGGGCATGGAGCTGAAAATATTGTAAGTCTTGGACATGGATCTCTCTTTACTTTGCTTGTTATTGCTACTCCTTGTAATAAGCCATGGAGTTGGCCTCAAAGATATGTGTCGAGTGTAAACAATATGATTTCAGAATAATTCCTCATGATCTATACTAGATCTTATGAGTGTATTTATAGTGTACAAGTTACATGTTTGTTATAGCACGTTATGTATAAAATACAAGAGTCCTATTGAAACACTACTAGATAGTGATAAGGTAGAGCCACTGCATGGATGATCTTCCAGACCTTGTTACGTGAGTGGCAGGACTGCTGCAGAGTCTTCTTCTACTGCTGTTACAGCCCCCCGCAAGCTAATGGGGAGAGGACGAACCATTAGCTTGTCTCTAAGCATAAGGAAACGTGCTGTAGTGAGGCCTTTGGTGAAAATATCAGCTATTTGATCAACAGTGCTGATATATTGTGCAGAAATGTCCTTGACAGCAATTTTCTCACGAATAAAATGGTAATCGATCTCGATGTGTTTTGTTCTAGCATGAAACACAGGATTGGAAGCCAAGGCAAGAGCACCCATATTATCAACCCAGAGGGTTGGTGGTGCTGTCAAGGGAAGATGCAAATCTCGGAAGAGCATGCGAATCCAGTATAGTTCGGCAGTGGTAATGGCCATAGACCGATATTCAGCTTCAGTGCTAGAGCGCGAGACCACGGGTTGCTTCTTTGCCGCCCATGAGATCAAGCACGGACCAAGGAAAATGCCATACCCAGTTGTTGATCTCCTGTCATCAGGGCTGCCAGCCCAGTCAGAGTCACAGTAGCCATGCAGTTGTAACGATCCTTTGGCAAAATAGATGTCATGGTCCACTGTTGATTTTAGATATCTGAGGACTCTCTTTGCAGCTGTGAAGTGTGTAGTAGTGGGAGCATGTAGGAATTGGCAAAGCTGATTTACACTGAAGGCAATATCAGGCCTTGTTAACGTGCAGTATTGTAGGGCTCCTACTATGTGACGGTAGAGTGCAGAGTCAGGTAGAGGATCACCATCAAATTTGGACATCTTTGTTGACGAAATGCATGGTGATTGGTATGGTTTAGCGCCAGTCATGTGTGTGCGATTGAGTAAATCCACAACATACTTGGATTGGTGCAAATGGATTCCTTGAGCACTGTGTTGTACCTGGATGCCGAGAAAATAGGACAGGGGTCCTAGGTCTTTCATTGCGAATTCCTGCTGGAGCTTGAAGATGAGATCAGTGATAGCAGTAGTCATGTTGCTGATGACAATAATGTCATCAACATAAACTAGTACATAAATTCGAATTGTTTTCTGAAGAAAGACAAACAGTGATGTATCCACCGTGGATCCTACAAAACCAAGGTCAAGAAGTGATTGGGAGAGCCTTTGAAACCAAGCGCGAGGGGCTTGTTTCAAGCCATAAAGGGATTTCTTCAAGCGGCAAACAAAATCAGGTTGGGAAGGATCAACAAATCCTTGTGGCTGTTCCATAAATACCTCATCTGTCAACTGTCCATGTAAGAAAGCATTAGAAACATCTAGTTGCCGAATTGGCCAATCATAGTGAACTGCAATTGCAAGAATAATTCGGATAGAAGCTGGCTTAATGACTGGACTAAATGTCTCAGTATAATCAATTCCATCTTGTTGCTCAAAACCTTTGGCAACAAGTCTTGCCTTATAGCGATCAATGGTGCCATCTGATTTTTGCTTAAGCTTGTATACCCACTTGTTTCGAATTACTCTTTTATGTGAGGGTCGTGGACAAAGTGTCCAAGTCTCATTCGAAACCAATGCATTGTATTCTGCAGACATTGCATCTTGCCATTCTGAGTGTTTGGAGGCTTGTAGAAAGGTGGTTGGTTCAGGTGGTAGGAAGTTGGTGTGCAGGGCTTTGAGAGGGTGTTTAGTAGAGGAATATAGTTGAAAATCAGGGAATGATTTTGCTTGAGGGAACCAGTGGTGCTGCGGGTGATCATTCGATGAGTATGAGGAGAACTGGACAGTGATGCCGAAGGAAGATTTTCATGAGAAGATGATTGTGTGGATTCAGCCAGTGGCACCAAATCTGTTGTAGGAGGCAGAGGTTGTGGACTAGTATCTCCAAAAGTATTATCTGTAGAAGTAGCAGCAGGAGTAATAGAAGCAGATAACTGTGTAGATAATGGTAGAGAGAGGAACTTACTAGCCAGATCAATGTGTGGAATAGCAGAGGAGGAATCCTGTTGCGGGACAGTGGCTGGATTTTTATCCTTAGCTGGAAACATATTCTCATCAAATATTACATGGCGTGAAATATAGACTCGACTGGTTAATAGATCAAGACATCGATAACCCTTAGAATTAGAACAATAACCCAAGAAAAGACAGCGTTTGCTACGAAATGATAATTTATGAGTATTATAGGGACGCAATAAGGGATAGCAAACACACCTAAAGACTCGAAGAATTGAGTAATCTGGTTCAGCATTAAACAGCTTGGTATATGGATTATTATTGTTTAATGTTGGTGTGGGTAATCGATTGATGAGGTAAATAGCCGTAAGAAATGCATCAACCCAATAATTATTAGATAAATGCGAATGAGCAAGAAGTGCTAATCCCGTTTCAACCACATGTCGATGTTTGCGTTCAGCTATTCCATTTTGTTTAGAAGTGTAGGGACAAGAAATGCGATGAACAATGTCATTTCTTTCAAGAAAAGTTTTAAACTGTGATGAAGTGTATTCCCCACCCCTATCGGTTTGCAACTGCTTGATTGTTCGTGACAACAGGTTTTCAACCAAGCATTTAAACTTGAGAAAACAAACAAAAACATCAGACTTATGTTTTAATGGGAAGAGCCAAGTAAATCGAGAAAAGTCATCAATAAATAAAACATAAAATCGACAGCCACAAGTTGATTCCACTGGAGAAGTCCACACGTCAGAATGTATGAGTTCAAGTGGAAATTTTGAAATTCGACTGGAATTAGGAAAAGGAAGCTTTTTGCTCTTTGCTAATTGGCAAGGCTCACACACGGAATTTTGATGTTGTGAACCTGACAGAGATAAGTTAGAATGACGCAGTAATTGTTGAAGGACTGATGAAGATGGATGGCCAAGGCGATTATGCCAAATTGAAAGTGGGGCTTTGATCCCAATGAAGGCAACCAGATTACGTGAGTGTTTGGATGAGAATTGTTTCAAGTGCATGGGATATAGTCCAGCCTTACTCGGTCCCTGTAGTAGGATTTCTCCTGTCTGCATGTCCTTCACAACAAAATGGCTAGATGTAAGTTTAAAGTAGCAATCGTTATCAACACAAAAACGATGAATGGAAAGCAAGTTAGCCGAAGCTGCAGGACAATGAAGAACATCATTTAATTGAAGTGTAGAAGTAGGTGTTTGAATAAGAGTGGAACCAGTATTGGAGATCTGCAAGCCACCACCATTGCCCACGGTAACAGTTTCATCACCTCCATAAGGTTGTTGTATCGTCAAATTATCCAATGCAGCAGTGATATGAGTGTTGGCACCACTGTCAGCAAACCATGGGTCATCATCAGTATTAGCAGTATGAGTGTATGCTGCCATTGCAGCAAGTTGAGATGGTGGATGTCGCCCTTGATAAGAAAAATCCATGCGATGATAACAGTCCAATGCTTAATGGTTTGGTTTGTTACAAATCTGACATGGTGCCATTTGATTTTTATTAAAAATCGTAGGCGAAGTCTGATTATCACTGCGAGTGAAAGATCTGGAATTTGCATTGATGATGTTGGTATTTCTAGATGGCTGCTGTGGACGAGAGGGATATGAAGGACGCTGATTGCGAGGATTAAATTTGTCTTGTCCATATCTCTGTTTTCTGCTAAATCCTGGTGATCCTCGATATTGATTAAACAACGCAAATTGTCCACCTTCTGGAGGTACTGCTTTGAACTGATTTTCCAACAAGGTTTCATAGCTGAGTAGTTCAGACTGGAATTCATTGAATGAGAGGGAAGTTTCTCTGGTTGCAAACGAGAAGGACGTGATAAAGGATGTATAGGCAGTACTGAGTCCACCTATTATGTAGGATATCAGATCATCATCTTCTACTGGTTTGCCTACAGCGGCAAGTTGATTTGCGAATCCTTTAGCTGTTTGCACATAATCTGTACAAGGTTTATTTCCTTGTTGTAGATTTTGAAGCTGTCTTTTGAGGTGTGAGATACGGGATCGATTTTGGGCAGCAAATCGATTGGCCATTGAGTCTCATACTTCCTTTGAAGTATTCAAGCCAAATACTAACGGGAGGATTGTTTCCGAGAGAGTGGCATTAAGCCAGCTGAGTAGGTACTGATCCTTCTTGTTCCATAGAGTAAATTTCGGATCTACTGTGAGAGTGGTTTGTCCACTTGCATCAACAGAGAATTTAGAGGGACAAGGTTCTGAGCCATCAACAATACCCAGAAGATCATTGCTCCTTAAAACTGGTAGAAATTGTGACACCCAGCTGAGATAATTGGACCCATCTAATTTAACAGATATTAGATGATTAATGGTCGGAAAAGTGAATGGAAGAGGAGCAGGATTGGCCGTGATGTCTAAGCTGGAGGAAGCCATAATAAAAAAAAAGAGGATCTTTTAAAGGTTTTTAGCCAAGGGGCTCTGATACCATGTAAACAATATGATTTCAGAATAATTCCTCATGATCTGTACTAGATCTTATGAGTGTATTTATAGTGTACAAGTTACATGTTTGTTATAGCACGTTATGTATAAAATACAAGAGTCCTATTGAAACACTACTAGATAGTGATAAGGTAGAGCCACTGCATGGATGATCTTCCAGACCTTGTTACGTGAGTGGCAGGACTGCTGCAGAGTCTTCTTCAACTGCTGTTACACCGAGAAGAAAGGTGTAAGAAGCATGGTCCAGTCATAAGATTCCCATTCAGAATCAAAGGGAAGCAGCCAGATCACTGTGGCTATCCCGGGTTTGATCTATCTTGCACGGACAGGAAAGAAACATTGTTGGAGCTGCCAACTTCTGTAAGGCTCTACGTGAAGAGAATTGATTATGCATCACAGCTGATCACTGCAAATGATCCAGAAAACTGCCTTCCGAGGCAGCTCTTGAACTTCAATTTATCGACATCTCCTTTCAAGTTTGCAACATGGTTACAATTGGATTTGGACTTTTTCAACTGCACTTCAGGACAGAGATACTCTTATCCATGGACGTCTTGCCTTGGTGTTCCAGGATATGATATTTATTCCTTTCCTTCTGGTAGCGTCGCTACTTATTTCGACCTGACTACTTGTACCAAGATGTATAGCCTTCCATCAGTTCCAGATGAATTAAACGGAAGGGACAACATTCTTCATTTGAATTGGTCAAGACCGGCATGTGGACTTTGTGGTGCACAGGGTAAGCTCTGCAGATTGAAGAATAACACGGATAGGATTGAGACTGAATGCTATGACAAGCCTAAATCAAATGAAGGTATAGCTTTTCTTACACTTTCTGCTTTAGTCTTTATTTTAAAACTGTTGGGGATTATTTGTTTAGTTAAGAAAATAAGATTTCAGTATTCTTAATTGGGATTCTTGAAATACACGTCAAAAACACTTTAAACCCACCTCTAGCTTCCATCGTCTAGTTTGCTCTTGATTGTATCCTGCTTTGACCCTTTACAATGGATCTATGGATGAGGAATATGGTAAGTTAGTGCTTTGGATTGTTTGTTAGAGAGTAATATCAAATCATATCTCGAGGTCTCGCACGATTAGCTTAAGTTTTAGACGAGATGGTTCTTTGAGATTGTTGGCTATGATAATTTATATTCTACAACCTGCAGCTGCATCTGTTCTAATTGCCCTGCTGCTTTCATTTGCAAAAGGCTGGTGTTTTGGTTGTTTTTTAGCTCAGTTTTCCTGTTTGTGGCTAAGGCATTGAATTGGATGAAGGTCCGCAATTTGGTTGTTGGAATTTAGTGTTCTTCAGAGAACGTTCAGGTCGGTAATGGTTAAACTGTTGAAGGCGTTGTCAGGGGACTGGAAAGAGGAGATAGTGATCTTGCGAGGGTATAATGCACGTGGATTTGTAGGGGCTTTTCAAAATTTGAAAGTATTCTTAATTAGAAACTAATCGGTCAATTTTTTTCAGTAGGTGGACTGTTTTGATTAATGTTGAGCACCAGTTACTTGTGCTAATTAGTCATGGTTTCATAGAAGCCATGAATTATGATTGTCAAATTTCATGCTGGTGAGAAGCTGACAGTTCCATTTTCTTGTGCAGGCATAATAAAAAAGATAGTGGCTGCAGGTGGGATTTCTCCAAACTTGGCATTCTGAGCTTCTTTCCTTGCCTGGCATCTGCTAAACTGTCTAGAATATCTTTTCTTGACTAGAAATGTTTCATGTGCAGTTACAACTGTTGGTTCAGCTATTCTGCTGCTGATAGTTTTTGCGTTCTATCGTGTATACAGCTCCGACAAAGCAGCAAAAGAACATCAGAAAAGGATTGAAATTTTTTTGGCAGATTATAAAGCTCTCAGGCCAGCTAGATACGCTTATGCTGACATAAAAAGGATTACAGATGATTTCAAGGAGAAATTGGGTCAGGGAGCATATGGAACTGTGTTTAAGGGAAAGCTTTCTAATGAGATCTTTGTAGCTGTGAAGATCCTGAACAATTCAACAGGGAATGGTGAAGAGTTCGTTAATGAAGTGGGAACAATGGGAAGAATTCATCATGTCAACATTGTTCGATTGGTCGGTTACTGTGCTGATGGATTTAGAAGAGCTCTAGTTTACGACTACCTGCCAAACGAATCACTAGAGAAATTTGTATCTTCAGAACACGGCAAGACCTTTCCTCTTAGCTGGGAGAAGCTTCAGGATATTGCTCTTGGCATAGCTAAGGGAATAGAATATCTTCACCAAGGTTGTGATCAGCGAATCCTCCATTTCGACATCAAGCCTCATAATATCTTGCTGGATGACAATTTCAATCCAAAAATCTCTGATTTCGGTCTTGCAAAACTGTGTTCCAAGGATCAGAGTGCTGTTTCCATGACTACAGCTAGAGGAACCATGGGGTACATTGCACCAGAAGTTTTCTCTAGGAACTTTGGTAATGTATCCTCCAAGTCAGATGTTTATAGTTTTGGAATGGTGCTGCTTGAGATGGTTGGAGAAAGGAAGACCGTCGATGATAAGATAGAGAACACCAACCAAATCTACTTCCCAGAATGGGTCTACAACAGCCTGGATAATGGAGAAGAGTTGAGAATCAGGATTGAAAAGGAGGGAGATGCACAAATTGCAAAGAAACTGACAATTGCTGGTCTATGGTGCATTCAGTGGCACCCTGTGGAGCGTCCCTCAATTAATGTTGTAGTTCAAATGTTGGTAGGAGAAGGAGAAAAATTAACAATGCCTCCTAGCCCTTTTTCGTCCGCGGGTCCAGGAAGAATGAAATCTCATTTACCAGGGAGATCTCATCAGATTTTGGAAGTGATCTCTGAAACAGACTGACCATGGAAGGATCAAAAGTACACTACTCCTTCAGCAGGTGTAAATTTTCTTTTATTTATGGATTCTGATCTTTGAGTGCTACATCAAAAATTCAAAGATAGGCAAAATCATAGTTAATAGCAATGACCATGTCAGTAACAATTGTTCAAATCATAATTAACTCTGCTTCAGAGACTTCAAATATTGTATATGAAGTGCAGTGAAGATTAGAGACAAGATGCAACCAATGGGTCAAAGTATAGTAAGTTAATGTCGTTATATGTCTTGCCAAAAATGGGAAGATTCCTCATTGGGTCAAGATGCCATTTTGCTTTCAAACTTGGGTTTCTAATTAAACCCTGGATGCACCACAATGCGACTATGATCTTCTCTGCTATTTTCTTTTCATCTTCTGCTGCATCTCCTATTTCAAATCTTTCATCGACTTTTTGTTATAAACCGTAGTTGCAGCAGGAAGTCTCTGCCACCGGAATCATATTCTTTTTCCAGCCATTTCCATTAACAACATTCCTTGATATTTGTAGGATAGAATTTTGCAAGTCCGAAACCAGAAACTTTCGTGGTGTTCTCATGAAGAACTATGTTGTGAGGCTTGATATCAAAGTGTAGGATTTGAGTATCACAACCTCGATGCAAGTACTCAGTCCCTCAAGCTGCCTCCAGAGAAATTCATACATTCTCTCCCTTTGTTTTCAATGGAGCACCTCACCTTTCCTCTGAAAATGCCCCCTTTAACTCCATAATACCCGAGTTTAAATCCTTAAACAAGCCTTCTGTGGATATCCCTATAGGAAATGTTTCTGTCATTTCTTATCGGAAATTATGTCTTGTCAATCACCTTAAATGTATACATACAGCATGTATTCTCTTATTTTTCTCATAACGTTGACTTGTCAACTCAGCATTCACTTGAACCCTAAAGTGATGAGTTTTTCAATTCTTCTAACATTGTGTATGAAACCCTTACCAAACGATAAAATGGACTTTGAACGTTAGCTTGTCGACTTTCCTTCACCAATCCCTTCTTTCTCTCTCTTGCCATCACTTTGTCTCTCCTCTTCCAAGCCCTCCAAATGATGCTCCTCTCATTCTATTTCCCTACTCTCACTTTAATCTCTCAGTTCTTATGATTTCCCCTTGGATTTTGGTGTTTTCTCATACTTCGCTTACATTTAATTTCGTTGATTTTTTATCTCTCTGCTGCAATCACCTATGCCCCCTGTTCTTCTGAGAAGTTGTACTGGTGTCACCCGCCGCAATTTTTGAAGATTCCTCATTGGGTCAAGATGCCATTTTGCTTTCAAACTTCAAAATGATTTCTTAAAGACTAATGGCATATCATCATCTATGTTATGATCATAAAATCAGATTCCTCTTTCTCAAGATTCAGCTGTTTCAAAATTAAGAAGCTGGACAACAGATCTTTACAGGCAATATTGTGACACAAAGCAAGGATTGCGCGTAACCCAATACAATAGTTTTCATCAAGATCCAGCTGGTGGCAATCTTTCGGGAGAATTTCGGCAGAGGGGACAAGTAGCTCTCAACCGAAGCCATTCTTCAATGCAATCAGAATGGAAACAGTGTTTGCATTCAGGAATCGTCTTAAGCGTCTCCTGAGGCTTGTACTCACACAAGCATATTGAGCAAGTGTTGTCATCTGGCTTAGGCAACCTTCTGCTCTCACCAAGGACTATTTTGGGATAGGACTCTATCGTTGCTCCATCCAACCCAGCAACAGTAACTACAGGTACTGTGTTGACGGTGGAATCGGATTCCGGTAGACCTCCTAATCGGCGTCTGACCCTGCCACAAATGAAACACAGGAGAGCTAGGAGGAGTATGACCGCTGGTACTCCGGCCGCTGTAGTGATGGCATAGAGAGCTGACCTTGGAAATCCTGACCATGGTGTACCCACTAGATTAGTTTATGGTATAACTTCACTATTAGGAAGAGTAATGTTATTTTTATTGAATATTAATTCTTCCCACAAAAACTCTATTATTTAAGTTTAATTGAGACGAGCAATAGAACATTTCTCAACAAAGATTGAAAAATATTTGTCAAGCTCACTCCATCAAGAAAATTAACAAGGATTTGTTTGACATTGTGGTACAACGATAGTAAAACAGCCTTAAAAATATATGACTAATTAATATATAATATAGTTTTTTATAGATTCCATTGATAATTATCTTAAAATCTTGATTATAAAAAATTTATAATTTATATTTTAAAAAAAATAGTATGATAATACGTCCTAAGTATTTATCGTGTGCATCTATCATGGTAACCAATGAGAACTTGTGTAGTCTTTGTTGCATGAGGCATCAGGTTTTAGAAGGTGTTTGGAAGTATTTTTTGGGTTATTTTTTAAAATATTTTTATTTGGAAATATATTATAATAATGTTTTTATCAAAATAATATAAAAATACTAAAAATTATAATTTAAAATCAAAAAAATATATTTTTCAAAAAATATTTTTCAAGTGGTTATATGATTATATCAATAGGGTGACCGGGTGAGCACTCGAGGTGTATGATTTGATAGTGTAAAATGGGAAAGTGTCTGAGTCAACCATCCAAAACTATGATTGCAATTGGAAAGTGTTGATTGCATTTCAAGCGAGGAGGAAGGTGTTGACATTTCATCACACCAACTTTTGGAGAAATAAAGTATATAAAATTGGCAGCCAATCACTAGACTTAATTAAATTATCCAAATTGCTAACCTCATCCAATTAATTAATTAATTAATCTATTTTGTATAGAATTTCGTATGGCTAAGTTGCTAAGTCTATTGGGATAAGCTGCCAAGTCTCTACTTGTTAATTAATGAGTTCATAATTATTAAAAAAAAATGAAATTTCACCTTGATTAAGATATAACATTTCAATTGGGATTTTCATTAGAGAGTCATAGATTTAAATCAAAGAAAGGTGGGATGGGATTTGAGAATATAATTGGACAACCTCTTGTTACTTGGTCAAATATTGTAACATTATTATTATTTTTATTTATTTGGTGTCAAGAAATAATAAAATTATTCCATCTTGTAGCATCCTTAGCATGATCATGCACTATGTTTAAGCTTGTTATAAGAGGCTTCTCCTAAATATTCATTCCATCTTTATCAAAATCAATTATAACCCAACAACTATATTGTATTTTTCTATAAGTTGATATAATTTCGAAATTAGTTTTCTTAAATCAATATTAGGTTTTTGTTCTCGATTGGATTCTAGGTAGCTCTCCGCACCTAATGTATTTATAAAAAAATAAAAACTTTCTCCAACCCTTTTTTTTTCTCAAAGCTAAATCCAAAATGATAATACAAAGAATAATAACACTTAATTAACAACTCACGCTAAACTAATTAACTAATTTATTAATTTAACATTTCAGTCCCTAATCACTAACCAAAAACAGAAATAAAAATTATAACCTACATGAGACTCTACCAACTTAGATTATGCCATTACCAAGTGGGGTCTTTTTTAATTATTATTTGGTAACATGATGTAATGGAATTTGAGTACTTCAACTCTTAAAATTAAAGTTCTTATTTTAAGTTTCATGATTATAAAACATGATGAGGTCAAGTGGTTTAACTTGGTGATTCTCGAGCTAAGTTTTACTTTGAATTGATTTTTTATATCAAAATGATATTATTTAAAGGATTTAAGAAAAAACTAAAACGATATTATTTTAAAAAAATAAACTTGAACAATTTTCGGGTTAAATCACTACTCGAATCTTGCATTAGTCTACCGCAAGTTTATCATTTTAGCTATTTTTACTGTGTTTAGCCTAGACAATTACTAACCCTAGGAGGTACCGATTGTCATGATGATGATGTGTGTGTGTGTGTGTGTGTGAAATTAGTCAAAGATCAGATAGAGAGTACGAAGCAAATTACCTTGATGAGGAACATTTGAGCAAACAACTTCACTAGAATTGGTCTTGACGGCGGCGCACCGTCCACCTCTCAACTCGCACTTCCCGCACCTGGGTTCTTCCCAAGTGAGACGCAGGTCCTCGCTAAAGTCCCAGGACAAAATTTGCTGATAAAGTGGCCAATTAACAGGAACATAAACCAGCCTGATAAAATTACAGGATGAATTCCCATTCTGTAGAGCATATACAGCCCTTGATGAAGATAGAGCAAAAACTGCGTACGTATACCCACTAAGACAAGCTATTGGATTTAGCCCGTATTTCCTATGATCAAAAGGTGAGCAATTAAAGAGCATGAAAGATTGATGGTAAAGGCCATGAAAAGGAGAGCCAGAGAGATTAAGCGAAAGGATTCGATCGGCAAGGCAGTTTTTCTGATCGTTCATCCATATTTCTTGTCTGGCATAGTCTATAGCCTGAACAACAAATTTTCCTGAGAAGGGTAGCTCCAGTATGGTCTCATTGGAGCTACCACAGGATATGTCAAAACCTGGATAACCACATGACTTCGACTGACGATTTTGAATCCGAAAAGGGAATCGAATCACTGGCTCGTTGAGGCTACAAACAGTATTTGAGCAAAGGTTTTGACTTGCTTCAATGTTTACACAGGAGATCATGATAAGGAAGAGGGAGGTGGAGGAGATGACTTTGAAAGAGTACACCATTTTGGTGGAGAAAATTTGATGCTTTGTGATATGTAGAGACCAGACAATACGAAGAGCGAAGATTTTAATAAAGAGAAGAGTGGGGGAGTTGATACTGGTGCAGGTTCCACTTGCTGTAATGTTGGAACTTAATTACACGACCACATAGAAGGAACAAGTCTATAAAGATATCTTTTGTAATAAATAAAAATGAAGTCAACCCTTCATTTTCTCTATTGTCAAATAGGTTTTACATGTAGGAAAAAGCTGTGATTGCTTATTTCAATTGATTAGATGTGGAGAAAATCACATGTGCATACAAATTCTACCATGATTTGTAAGGCCATCCATGATTGTCCTTGGCGAGGAAGCAAAATATTTTTATTGTTTATTAACCCGTAAGATCAATTTCAGAAGCTAACCATTCTCTCTGTTTTTAAATCAACCCGGGACTGTTTTTAAATTAAACCTGCAGGATTAGTTTGAACCCAGGAGGTGGGGAAAGCCAATCTGCCAGAAGAGATGCTTGACTGAACCAGAACAAGCCGTATAAATCTGCACAAAAGCTCCCCACTTCAAACTGGTGCTGCATCTCACTCTCCAAAATCTTGAATAGCTTGCTCAACACCATTCACTAAGTGCAAAAGAGTGGCAATCAGCAGGGTTTTAATCAAGTATTCCAACTGCCTCTCCATGGAATCTGATTTAATCTCAGCAAGTCTGCAAATGCATTTAGAGTGCTCATCTGGAATTTCTCCACGAGCACCAGCCCGAACCGGTTGCCTAATGAGTTACCATCTACATTTAACTTCCACTAGCCAGCTGCCAGTTTTTTTCCCAGAAATTTCATGACAACTAGATTGCTTAGAAGTCATAGCAATCCTTTTAAACCAAGAAAGAGGCGATTTTTCTTCATATTTTGCCTAACAACAATCTGCGACGGCAGATCCACCATGAAGAATTGCTCAATCTTATTAAAGCCGTCCAGAAGACAACACAAAAACGAAACCATTTATAACCACTAGAAGGCATATAAGAAGTAGTAACCTACATCCCATTCTGTCCAAATAAGCTTTATCACCTGCTCTTGTACGACTCGACAGAAGCACAGGCACAGCATACGTAAGCCATGCACCACTCTTCATAAGCAAAACAATGTGGGCAAGAAGAAGATGACAGCAATCTCAAAGAGTTGAAAAACACCACATGTTCCATTTAACACTCGACAAGATTGTACAACAACTACACCCCATTTCGTAAGCTTTGATGATTCATGGTTACATTACAACCCAGAACACCACTACAATCAATATTATTAGCATGATCCATAATAAAACTAGCATTAATAAAAACAAAAACAAGGGAAAAAATAAATCTAAAAATCAGAGCAACGACCATTACGCTCCCAATCACCAAATCGAGTGGGCTCAGGTCCTTTCGGCCCACCAATCTCACCAGTCTCTTTATTCAAATCTAAACCATCATCATCTTCTTCTTCATTTTGAGAATCTTGGTGGGTTACTTCTTCCTTTTCTTGTTTCTTGACAGTTTCTTGATCTTGATTTTCTTGTGGCGACTGCTGGGTTGCAGGCTTCACGATTCGGTCCGTGTATTCGGATCTAACGGCGGCTGTGTCAATTACCCAGGTTTTGGAGACGGTGTTTGATGATGATGGTGTTGTTAGTGATGAAAACAGACGGTTCAGATTGATTCTTCTTGCTGCTGCCATTTTTGAGTTTCTTGTTTAGCTCTCTCTCTCTCTGCATCTGGTAAAGTGAAAAATAAAACCTATCACGTTTTTATAAGAGAAAGAGACCACGGCGCTGTTTCAGGTCTATTAAGTGACACGTACTACTCCTATAAACTGCCACGTGCTAGAAAGATATAAATTAAGGCCCGCTGGAAATTAGTTTTCTTTTGAAAAGTAAATTCCAGGGAAATTGAATTCCAGGAAAGTATTTTCTGATGTTTGATAGTGTAATGGAAAATAAGTTGGAAAACAGTTTCCAGTGTTTGGTTATGTCATAAAAAATGAGCTGGAAAAATAACTTATTAATGTTTTATTTTTCTCAAGTTTATTAAAATAATGAGGAACAAATCTTACAAATTAAAAAGTTGAATGAGAATGAAATTGAAAAAAAATATAATTTCATAAATTATCTCAAATAAAATAAATAATAATCAAAATAATAGAGATCAAATCTAAAAAATTAAAAAAAAATGAAAGGTGAATAAATTAAAATAATAATAATTAACATTTCATAAATTATTTCAAATAAAATAAGTAACAATAAAAAAAATGAGGACCAAATTTGATAGATAAAAAATTTCAATAAAAAAAATGATAAGAAAAAAGCAAATAGCAATTATAAAAATAAGGACCAAAATTAATATAAAAATTAAATTTTAAGAGATGGAATTGAAAAATAAATATTCAAAACAAATTATATATAGCAATCAAAAGTTTGAGGATCAAATTTGATATAATCAGCAAATAATGACATTTCTAAATTTTTCACAATTTCCGGAAAGTGTTTTCCGCCCAAATTTTCCAGGAAAACACTTTCCTGAAAACCAAGCCAAATTTTTCTTTGACTGGAAAGTGTTTTCCGTTGACCAACTTTTATAATGGCAAACAAACACAGGAAAGTTTGGAAAGTGGTTTCCCGGAAACCACTTTCCGAAAAACAAACACGGCCTAAGAAGCACGTAATTTTTCAAGAAGTAAATTGTTATTTAGTCCCTGATTTATTTATGCATTTGTAATTTAGTTCTGATTTTTTAAACGTAAGTATAACTTAATCTTTTGATAAAGTTGGTTATTTAAAACAAAAACTCAAAATTATTTTTTAAATGAAATTTTATTTTTAATGTAGTAGTTGATACTGAGAACTTTGATTAAAAATGCATATTTTAGTAAAACAAAAGTAATATATAATCAATTATTACAATGCAGAAACCTAATATTGGGATTTTAAAGGGATTAACCGGTTAGTTATATAAAAATATAGGGTTTAAGTAATCATTTATTCTTGAAAGCATCAGATTTATTTATATGAAAGCGATTTATATTTTATTTTAATCATATATTTGAATATTTGTTTAATTAACTCACATTACATCTTTTATAAATTTCATAAAAAAATCTCAAGCATATTTTATGGATACAGGTGAGTGAATAAAACTCATAAAACTTTGGTTATCTCAGACTCTTACAAGGAATGCATACCTGAATCGAACTTAAAACCTGCTATACAGATTGCAAACTCTTTGTCATCACACCATACCTATTATCTGTTAATCAAGAATAAATAACTGGACAATCAAGAACAAAACAATATCCCACATTTTCATAAAACATTTCAAGATACAAAACTGTACATTATTCCTCAACAACTACCAGTTGAGCTTAACAATTTTCAAGCAAGCTGGTTGAAAGCTATAAAACAAAAAAGGAACACCATAAATATCCTAATTTCTATACCAGCTGCACAATGCTACTTCTCACTTCTTGCTCAATCAATCGTCCCAAGTCCCCAGGCTTCACCAATTCTGGTGATTCTACAATTTATTCATTCCATGAGATGATTGGTCCTAGATTCAAGGGTTGACTATTTCATGACAGTGTGTTTGCTGCTGTCTTGATGTCTCTTGGTGAGGTCTTGGTGCCTCTTGACGAGGTCATCCTGTGCATTGTCGGTGTTTATGGCAACATCCTCTTCTTCTTTCATGAGATAGTTGTCCACCTGGGAAGCTGCTTGTCGTCCTTCTGATATTGCCCATACAACTAGGGACTGGCCTCGCCTGCAATCCCCAGCCGCAAAGATCCCTTCCACATTGGTTGAGAAGCGGCCATATTCTGCCTTGAAATTCGATCTATTATCTTGCTCCAACCCCAGCTTCTCTGCCACATTCTGTAAGGAAAAAGGTGGGGGGGGGGAGGGGGACAGCATGAGATTTGATGTGCAAATATGAAAGAATTAAGAGTGGATTTCAACCTTTTATACAATTCTTATAGTTCTATTAATAAAATACTATTTTTTGACATTCTGATTACAACAATATAACATTATGGACATTTGTATTTATCAGTCTTGTATGTGGTTATTATATTCACTCATTTTTAAAAGGGAGAAGATGAGGAAGGAAATACGAACCGGCTCAGGACCAAGGAATCCCATAGCTAGTAGGACCATGTCAGCCTCAATAACTTCCTCAGAGCCCTCGACCTCCTTAAACTGAAATCTCCCAGTGGCATCCTTCTCCCATTGGACACGTACCAGCTCAAGTCCTTTCACATTCCCATTCTCATCTCCAATGAAACGCTTAGTCAACACCTCATAAGACCTCGGGTCTTTCCCGAACTTAGCAGCCGCTTCCTGGTGCCCATAGTCTACCCGGAATATTCTAGGCCACTGCAAAAAGAAATAAATTAGATCATGTTCATGGCATCTTATACTTGGGTGTGGTGCCCAGGCCAGCATGCATTTTGATCATATATTCTTTTTATCCGAGCTTGTGAAATTATGAAAAAGATCAGTGGATATAAGATGAACCAACGAAACAAATAAAAAGCATTAAACATAATATAATCCAGATCCAAACAACCACCCTAAAAAACAATAGAAAAAAACCAAAGGACAGTGGTTGAAATCATCATGCAGCAACAGAATGAAAGATCGTACCTGTGGCCATTGGTTGCCCGGACCTCTAGTTCGTGGTGGCTCAGGTAGAAGCTCTAGATTTACGATGCTACTACACCCATGGCGAATAGATGTCCCAATGCAATCTGTTCCTGTGTCACCTCCACCAATGACAACAACTTTCTTGCCCTTAGCAGATATGTAGTTACCATCCTGCAAATTGCTGTCAAGCAAACTTTTGGTATTTGCATGAAGAAACTGCATAGCAAAATAGACGCCTGACAACTCCCGACCAGGTACTGGAAGGTCCCTGCAAACAAAATTATTAAATTTAACCACCATTCATTAAAGTATTGTATTCCTATCAGGCAGGTAGGAAAAATCTTAACAATAAAAATCAGTTGAGAGACCAAAACTTCACCAGGAAAAAAAATTGTTATCGACAATCCAGAATCCAACAATGGTATTATTTACTTTTTGCTCTGGACTTACCTAGGTTTTGTGGCTCCCACTGCCAAAACAATTGCATTGTTCTCCTCTCGAAGCTGATCAAGAGAGTACAAAGGATCGATTCCAACATTAGCATTTACCACAAAATTGATGCCTTCCTCAGCCAGAAGGTTAACACGTCGTTGAACTATATCCACTTTGTCAGTTTTCATGTTCGGAACACCGTACATCATTAGCCCTCCAATCCGATCAGCACGCTCATACACAGTAACCAAATGACCCATTTTGTTTAACTGATCAGCAGCAGCCAAACCAGAAGGGCCACTTCCAACAATAGCCACTCGTTTCCTGCAAGAAAAGGTATATGACATGACATTCTTCACTCGTCTAGCATGGCATATTCTCATACAAAAAAAATCAAAAATATTTTAATTTTATAATCCAAGAGGATATAGCAACTTCAATCAACGTCACATATAAAACAACACCGTTGCTTAGAAGAAACCTTGATCAGTTCAAAAGATGAAAAATCTAAGTGATAAAAGGCTTTCTACTCATAATGCCAAGGTAAAAAAAGGCATACCCAGTTCTCTTGAGGGGAGGCCGTGGAACCATCCAACCCTCCTCAAATGCCTTGTCAATAATTGAACATTCAATTATTTTTATAGATACTGGATCGTCAATTATGCCAAGAACACAGGAACCTTCACAGGGTGCAGGGCACACTCTGCCAGTGAACTCTGGGAAGTTATTTGTCTCAAGTAACCTATTTAATGCTTCACGCCACCGATTTTGATGCACCAACTCGTTAAATTCAGGAATTTTGTTTCCAAGAGGGCAACCCGAGTTGTCCTGCATTTACCATCGAGAAGATTTACGTGTAAGAACTCATTTCAAAATACTGTGAAACTGACACCTGGTGCATATGCAAGATGAAGGTGGAATAACTCTTACCTGGTGACAGAAAGGAGTGCCACAGTCCATGCAACGGGCTGACTGGGTCTTTAAAAGAGGGCCAGGTTTTGATTCCTCCATAACTTCCTTCCAGTCATTCATTCGAATATTTGGATCTCTGTAATGAACACCTTCACGCTCATAAGCAATAAAACCTCGATGTTTGACAGCATCATTAACACGGGTAGGCCTCTTCAGTGGTCCATCTTCTACCTTCAGTGCATTTCAATGTGTCATGTTAAAACATGTACAAAAGCCATTTCACCAATCATAAAACTGCATATGTTCCATATATAAAGCATGAATAGGCACAGGTTATTTTGACAATTTTCACTACACTCTAATAATCAAATTTCATCCCTCTAGTAGTGCTTCAAATAATTATACCTACATAAATGCAGCTCAGTTGTATCAAAATTGTGTTTCATACACTAACAAACTGTGCAAAATGAGGCTTACATTTTTTAAAACTACCATCAATATAGTAATTTTAAGAACCTTACGATAAAAACAGTACACAAGATTTTACATATAAAAAAACACTATCAAAGAATTTACCTGAATGGAATTCCCATTCAAAGATGCAGCTGCCAGCTTCTTTAGCTCCTCAAAAGCATCTTTCTCCTTCAACTCTGCTTCGTCTTGCTCCTCAGCCTCTTTATCAGCAAGCTCTGCAGCCTCTTTTGTGGCAGATTCCTCTTTCATGTTGGCAAGAACACGTTTGTAATCCCTCGGGAAGACCTTGATAAATTTAGGTATAAGATTATCAAAATCAGCAAGTACTTCTCTAGCTAGCAGGCTGTTTGTGTGACGCTGGTGTTGTTGTATCATCATTTTTAGAGTTGTAATGTCCTCCTCTTCCTCAACTTTGTCAAGATCTACGAGTTCAAGATTGCATCGAGATCTGAATTTCCCAACCAAATCAAGAACGTAAGCAACACCACCACTCATACCAGCAGCAAAATTCCTGCCAGTTTTCCCAAGCACAACAACAGTTCCACCTGTCATGTACTCACAACCATGATCACCAACACCTTCTACAACAGCCCTTGCCCCAGAATTACGGACACAAAATCTTTCTGCTGCCATCCCATTGAAATATGCCTCACCACATGTGGCTCCATAAAGAGCTACATTACCGATCACAATGTTTTCTTTTGGATCAAACAGGCTTCCTTTTGGAGGATAAACTACAATTTTCCCACCTGATAATCCTTTACCAACATAGTCATTGCCATCACCTTCCAGCTCCAGCATAATGCCAGGGCAAAGGAAAGCTCCTAGACTCTGCCCAGCACTTCCTGTGAGTTTGATGTGAATAGTATCTGCAGGGAGCCCTGCCAAGTGGTAACGCTTAGTAACTTCATGGCTAAGCATTGTTCCAACAGCACGGTTCACATTGCAGATAGGTGTTTCAATGTACACAGGAAGACCTTTTTCCAGTGCAGCCTCGGAGAATTTGATGAGTTTTTGATCCAATGCCATATCCAAACCATGATCCTGCTTTTGGACACAATACTGGGCAGCTTCAGGTCGAATGTCAGCAGCAGGTCTAAGTAACAAAGAGAGATCAATATTTTCCAGCTTCTCATTACTCTTAACAACTTCTTTATCAACTTCAAGCATGTCTGAACGACCAACCATCTCATTCATTGTACGGAAACCAAGCTGGGCCATGATCTCCCTGAGCTCCTCTGCTAGCATGAAAAAGAAGTTAATAACATGTTCAGGCTCTCCAGCAAACTTTTCCCTCAGCACTGGATCTTGAGTAGCAATGCCTACAGGGCAGGTGTTCTTATGGCACTTTCGCATCATGATGCAACCAAGTGTTATAAGGGGAGCAGTGCTGAAACCAAACTCTTCAGCACCAAGAAGAGCTGCAATGGCCACATCTCGTCCAGTTTTTAGTTGGCCATCAGTCTGAAGAACTGTTCGGCCACGAAGGTCATTGGCAACAAGTGTTTGATGGGTCTCGGCCAAACCAAGTTCCCATGGGAGCCCAGCATTCTTGATGCCAGTCCATCGAGAAGCACCTGTACCTCCATCATGGCCTGAGATCAAAACATGGTCAGCATGTCCCTTCACCACCCCACTGGCAATGACTCCAACACCAGCTTCGGATACCAACTTGACACTTATTCTGGCAGCTGGATTGGCATTCTGGGAAAAAAAGAGAGCCAAGGGTATCAGCAGGAGTGACCAACAGGTTGAAAATATAAAGCAAAGACAGAGTACATGAAGCAGAATATGCACACACCTTGAGGTCGTGAATCAATTGAGCAAGGTCTTCAATTGAATATATATCATGATGGGGAGGAGGACTAATGAGACCCACCCCTGCAGTAGAATGCCTGGTAATTGCAATGTCTCCTATGACCTTGTGGCCAGGAAGCTCACCTCCTTCACCAGGCTTGGCACCCTGTGATCAAAGGCACACAATAATCAGTTTAAATCAAATGACAAAAAGTAAACCGATTCAGCTCATATTTAACCTCACCAACTGCCAAAGGTATCACTTAAAGATGCAATGCACCAAGGGGTGCTTTGCTGACACAGCATCATCTGCCATGAACATAAATCCATAAACAATAGGAACCTCTGTTCCAACAGGAAAGCAGGGGCTAAACAGGAACACACAAGGCAACAGCAGGACCATGACAAACAGAAAGTTTTGGTTTCAAAATGTGTAATTTTGACAAATACCTGAGCCATCTTTATCTGCAGCTCATCAGCATTTGTGAGATAGTAACTTGAAACTCCAAATCTCCCACTTGCAACCTGCTTAATTGCACTCCTCTTTGGGTTCATTGAACCATCAGGAAGAGGCTCCATACGAGATGGTTGTTCACCTCCCTCACCTTCAGCGGAAGAAAAATAAAAAGAAAAGAAGAAAATTACAACACATGGATATGAAGCAAATGAAGTGAGACAGAAGAATAGAAAAGAAGTTCAGAACCATAATTTAATATAAAAAAATCAACTTTTGAAGACCAAAAAATACTTGTTATTAAACTTAAAAAACAAGCAAATAGTGATTCTATAATTTAAAAACCAAACAGTGATCTATAAATTAAAAAAATAAATAGATAATAAGAAAAGGGTTCTTGAAAGAGGAGAGAACATAACTATCCTCTCCCTAAGTAGATAAGTGCTTTTGCAAAATGGAAAGATAGACACAAGGAATTTATGACTTGCAGAACATACCTGTGTTTGATTTCCCTCCAATTTTGTTCATAGCCTGAGCCAGTGTGGTATGTGCCTCCAATGAGATTGATCCATAACTCATTGCCCCAGTACAGAACCTTTTAACAATCTCACTGGCTGGTTCTACTTCATCCAAAGAAACTTTCACATCTGCCTCCTTGAACTTCAGAAGCCCGCGCAAATTACAAGCTTTGTTTAACTCCTGAACACGTTTAGAATATTCCTTATAGGCAGCCACACTATTAGCTCTGGCAGCTTCTTGAAGCTTTGCAATAGCAAGAGGATCATTAAGGTGAATCTCACCACCTTTTCTCCAATGATAATCCCCTGGATTGGGCAATGCTACAGCTTCTGCACTTCCAGGAGGGAGAACACGGGAGGGAAATGCCAACTCATGCAAATGAAGTGAATCACGGGCAAGCATCTCAAATGTAGCTCCTTCTACCCTGCTTGGAGTTCCTGCAAAGCACTTGTCAATCACTTCTGATGAAAGGCCAAGGCCTTCAAAAATCTGAGCACCCTTGTAGGAGGCCAAAGTTGAAATTCCCATTTTGGCAAGCACCTTCATCATGCCATAGTTGCTTGCCTTAAAATACTTCTTGACTAGCTCATCCTTTGTGTGGAACTCGCCGGTGGATTTTGGTGGGATCTTGCCATCAACCTGTAATCTCCAAATAGCTTCTACAGCTAAGTATGGGCAGATAGCATCTGCGCCAAAACCAGCCAATGTACAGAAATGGTGCACTTCACGTGGTTCGGCAGATTCAACTATCAACCCGACTTGAGTTCGCTCTAGCTTTTTTACAAGATATTGGTGGACAGCGCCAACAGCCAAGAGGGAGCTTGCAGCAACACGCTTTGATGAAAAGGCTAAACATGAAATAAAACCCAAGAGAAGTTAATTCACTGCCCAACTAGATCAGTATGCTGTAGTAAACTTCAAACTGCATGAGTTTACAAGGCCTTGGTATATGTAAATTAAAGAACTGGAGTCATCATACCTCTGTCAGAAAGAACCAGCACAGTATAACCTTCCTTGATTGCCTCATGAGCTTCAGCACAAATCCTATCTAAAGTCTCCTCCAATCCCTTCCTGCCCTGTTCTTTTGAATAAGTTATGTCGAGAACTTTGCTTCGCCAACCTCTATAGTTCATTTTTTTCAGTGCTTCCATTTGCTCAATTGATAAAAGAGGGCCTTTTAGAGAGAGACGGTGGCATTGTTCTTCAGTTGTTTCTGTCAAATCACCTTCTGGCCCAATCATGCATTCCATGGAAGTGACAATCTTCTCTCTGATGGGATCAATTGGGGGGTTTGTCACTTGAGCAAACATTTGCTTGAAATACTCGAAAGTGAGCTTTTCCCTGTTAGACATGACAGCCAAGGGAGCATCATTTCCCATCGAACCAAGAGCCTCTGTAGCATTCTTTGCCATGGGAAGCATCAGCATCTCCAAGGCTTCAACAGTATAACTGCATGAGATTTATACGAAATCAGTATAAACTGCTTATAAAAAAAGTATTGGCTTCAAAATTCTTAGAAAGTTGATGCTGTCAAAAGATTCACATACCCAAAAGCTTTTAATGGTGCCAATAAACCATGAGTGCCCATATTCTCCATGCTGGTGTCATCATCAGATGCCTGAAGTGATGAAAAATCTAACCATAATGAGACATGCACATGCACAGGGGAAAATGAAGTATTTGAAAGTTTGTATAACACATACAGGAACAACCCCAGAAATGGCTGGAGCAACTCTCTCAGATTCTTGAACCGAGTCAACTATGTCACTGAGTTCAATCTTTTGCCTCTTCAGCCATTCCCCATAGGGCCTTGCTAGGGAATATTGCTGCTTCAAGGCTTCATCATCTACAACAATATGCTTCTCAAAATCCACTAGAAGCATCATTCCAGGGTTAAGTCTTCCTTTCCTAAGGACATCTTCAGGAGGAATATCCACAACGCCAACTTCACTGGCCATGATAACTCGTCCTCTTCGTGTGACATAAAATCTTCCTGGACGTAACCCATTGCGATCCAGAGTAGCTCCCAGGTAGCGGCCATCAGTAACTGAAAACAAAATAAAATAAATGAGCAAAAAGCAACAAATCAAATATTGCACATGACAGCATTTGAAGAGAGTACATTAATTGTTCAAGACAATTACATGAGATAAGTGCAGGTCCATCCCACGGTTCCATAAGAGCTGAGAAGTATTCGTACAGTGCCCTCCTTTGAGGATCCATATTCTTATCATTTTGCCAGGCTTCAGGAATCATCATCATGACAGCTTCAGGGAGACTTCTCCCAGCTCGAGTTAATAGTTCAAGCACACCATCAAAAGCCCCTGCAATTCAATTAAAAAAAATCAAAGACAAGTCAATATAAATATGATATCAAAGATGCACATGTAAACATGCTGTTTATATTGATTTAAGCCTCTATAAATTCGAAACAGAAGAAAACAGAAGAAATTCACCTGAGTCAGAAGAGCTAGCATCTACAATTGGAAGAAGCTTCTTCATCTCATTCTTTGAGAGACCGAGCTCCTTGCACTTTATTAGGCCCTCACGAGCCTTCATCCTGAAAAGCAATATTGGAAGTTAATATTCTTTCCCATACAAAGAACAGCCCATAATCATTCCAGAGAGATAAAATAGCATATTACTATGCACATGTGGATGTATGACACTAAGCAAGGCCAAAACTGTCTCAGTTGGGGTACTTACCAGTTTACATTGCCAAAACTGTCTCAGTTGGGGTACTTACCAGTTTACATTGCCTCTTAGCGTGTTGATTTCCCCATTATGGCCCAAGACACGCATGGGTTGTGCACGATCCCAGCTAGGAAATGTATTTGTTGAAAATCGTGAGTGTACCTGAACCAAAAGAAAGGTGCCAAGAATGTTATTTCCCGAATCCAGCAACACAATTCATGAAAAGTATAAGTGGTTTGAGACTTCAGGGCACTTCAAGAAACTTCTATTGCAGTGTCTATACAAGAAACACTCGAACATTAAGCTACCTTGACCAAACACCAACTGGAAGTTTCCCCTCAAACAAGTGTGATCATATAGAGCACTGCAGTAAGTTTCTTACTTTCAACAATGAGGTTTCTTACCAACTCACCCATGGCATCCAATTCAGCATCGAAATTCAAATAGAAATCAAGGGAGTGGAAGAACTTAAGAGATCATTCAACTTCAATGCCTCAGAAGTAATTCCTCAACCTTGCATGTCTTCAGTTACCCGTGGTTCCCATGCTGTTCGTTGAAGTATTTGTTAGTGTAATGGGAGAAAAGTGAATGGATAAAATATTTACCAGGGCCATGTAGCTCGTAAACCTTTCATTGCCAAGATCTGCATAATAGTAACCCTTCAACTGTTCAGGCTTCAACTGACCTTTATAAACAACCGTCCTGCAGAAATCAAAACGAGTTGATAATTCTGCCACGAAAAGCATTAGACAGGACTGTATAAAATAGCATATGACACACAAACCTTGAGGAAAGGGAACAGATATAAAAGTCCCTGACACCACCATATTGAAGGTTTAGTGCAGCTCTAATAGCTACCATTGAAACCCTCCTTAATATGTACATCTGCAAAAACAGTGCAAACAATCATCAACAATGTAACTGTGGAACCTGAAGGTTTTAAAAATGCTCACTTGATCTGTTCAGAACCTGAAACAAATCCCTTCTTCCTCTTCATCTCCCCCATTTCTACCTCAAACATAACATGGACAGCTACAATTACTTTGTGATGCTAATTACTTCTTTTGCTTTTGCTATATACTATTTAACAAAAGTTCAAATAAAAATCTACCTGCTGCTCAAAATCAGCCTTCGACCTGGGAGTAGCTGTAAGGAACACTTGCTCAATGACAGGCTCGGTCTGCAAAGCAGAATTTCCCAGTCCAGAGTTATCTGTTGGTACAGGTCGCCACCCGAGTACAGTATGCCCAAGAGACTCCGCAACCTTCATTGCCGTCAAAATCAAAAACATTCAGGAACAAAGTAAAAAAAAATCAGTTAAGGTTATTTCAATTTTGACGGTCTCAAAATCACCTTAGTGAATACATTCTTGCTTTCTTCCTTACGATTATCAGATGTGGGCAAAAAGAACATGCCAACTGCATATTCCCCTGGTGGTGGCAGTTCGAACCCAATATCCTTAGCAGCCTGGATAGACCAAATTGAAGTAGAATCGGCATCATGATTTTGTTTCCTTATTAAATTAAATTCAGTAAAACTACTAATTCAAGGTTCAAAAAGAAAAAAACATAAGCATAAATGGCAAGAAACTTTAATCAAAAGCAACGATTTTCACAGTTGTTCTCAATCATTCATTAAAATCCCAAGCCTAAATCATGAAAGGATGCATTTGAAAAATCAGATATGATTTCAGATGAAATATCAGTTTTTTTCTGTAAAAAAATATTATTGATGGAAAACATAGTGGGGAAATTGTAAGAAAATTAAATACATTAAATAAATCACCGTAAAGTCATTTTCAACATAACCAAAAAATAAATAAAAATATAAAACAGTAAGGGAAATAAAAAGACACCTCCTTGTAGAAATCATGAGGAAGAGCCACAAGAATCCCAGCCCCGTCACCGGTATTCGTCTCACACCCACAAGCCCCTCTATGTGTCATCCTCACCAACATCTCCAAAGCATCATTTACCTTCAAAAACAACCAAAAAACAATCCTGTACATAAATATCATTAAATAAATAAATAGAAAGAAGGAAATTATCTTGAAACATCATACCGTTTTACGACTGCTATCCCCAGATAGTTCAGCCACAAAACCAACCCCACACGAATCCTTATCGAACGACGGGTCATACAACCCAAGCGGCTTCTCCGGCACACCGGACAATGCAGAACGGACAACAACTCGAAGTTTTGGCTCTTTGCCCGGTCCATCCGATTGCCAAAAATGCGATCTCTCCAAACCAGCAGACCCCCGCACTTTACTTCCCAAAAACGAAGTTCTCTCAGCAACAACCGATTTCCTCGTCAAAACACATCGGGTTGCCCTCGCGCTCCGCCTAGAAACAGATGCTACTGTGGCAACATTGAGCGAAGGAGAAAGAGAAGATGATTTACTAAGCGAAGAAAACGGAGCTTTCACCGATTTTGGTTGAAGGAGAGCACCAGAGCTCGCCGCAGCCGACATTACTATCGTTTACCCAAAAAAACTGACCAGTGAAGTTTTTTTATTGTTTGGAAAAGCCACCGATATATATGGAATGGATTCGGATAAAGATTACAGTCTGATAAGGATTATCAGCTTTTTATTGTTGTTTGCTATATAAAAATAGTTTTTTTTTATTTTTAGCAGAGTTTCACTACAAATCAACCACTACCCAACTGATTCGGATCCGGAATTCAGATTAACGGAACTTCAGAGATCCGATACGAAGAAAACAATCACAAAATAAACGGAATATTCAAAGGAGATAACAAAAAAAAGGCAGCTCCGACGGTGGCGTGGAGGGCGGGGGTGTTGCTGGGAGGAAGAATATGGGTGAGCGAGTAGGTGTGTGATTGGGAACCGGGGACTCAAGTTTATAGAGAAGAGAGAGCGATAAAAATGGAGAGGAAAGAACAGGCGGGGGGGTGTGGGGTCGACGTGGGTGCCAGATTTAACCTCACGATTGACGAAAAGAGTTTGACAGCTTACATGACACGTGTGTAGTGTCCCTATGCGGCACGCGACAGCCGCTCATGGTGGGTCCCAAGGAGGAAGGGATTGGGATAAACTCTCACCCAACCCTTTTCCGTCGGAGGCAACTGCTAGAGATTAGTGCTTGTTTTTAGGCTCGGAGCCGAAGCTAATAGGGTTAATTAAGATGGTGATTATTTTTTTTAGTATTTCAATATTATTTGAATACAACGATTTAAAAATAAATTTTAAAAAAATAAAAAACTTATTTTAATATATTTTCAAATAAAAATTATTTTCAAAAATAATAATTACTATAATATCTAACGGGTTCTAAATTGACATGAAAAATAATGTTAGTTTTTTTTATCATGATCCGGGGTAGCAAATTGATATGATAAATTCATGATTTGACCTTAACTGAATTTTAGTTTCAACTAATTTTAATATTAATTTACTGAATTAATATGTTTTTTATCATAATTATTAAATTAATATATAAATACATTATTCATAACTTGACATAAATGGGATTTTAATTTTGACTAGTTTTAATATTGACTTGGTTATTTGATTTGTTTTTTACTATAATTATTAAATTTGGGCCACGAATTTACATGATAAATTTATAATTCACAACTTAACTTGCATTAAATATTAATTTCAACTAGTTTTAATATTGAATCTGTGAATTGATTTAGTCAAACTTAATTGTTTGGAAACGGTTAATTTAAAAAAAAATTATTTTGATAAAAAAAATATATATATAAATTTAGCAATTTACCATAGATTACGTGGTAGGTACTATTTCAAGCTAGACATTGGAGACAATTATAGTTTTTACCATTATTTTTTACAATTATAAGAGTGTCTATGTATAGTTTTTTTTTATACAAACGCTACACATTGAGTATTAATTTAATATATATATATGTATGTATATATATGTATGTATGTATGTATGTATGAAAAATATTAATTAAAATTGTTCGCTGAAAAAAATAATTTTAATTGATATGTAATTTGATGTTAAAACATTTATTTTCGTCCAACAAAAGAAGTAATTGAGTACGTATTGTGACGCTATATGACGAAAATGAACTGAACCAAAAGGAAATAAAAGGAATAGTTCCATACGCGGCCAATTGTATACGTGATTTCTTGCTGGCTGGTAGGGTTTTTTTTTATGCGGCCAGTGACTGGTGGCCACGTCAGTTACCACCGTAATTCCCAACTTTACAATATTTGAAAAAACTGGAATAAGACAAAAATAAACTGACTTTAAAATTAAAAGAAAAATCCATTAACATCACCTATTTTGGAAAATTAATTAAGTTAATGCTGATTCCTTTTTCACCAAAAAACAAATAAAGGCATTGCCTTATACACCAATAATGAGGGATCTCACTAGAGTATTTTAAGAGAGTCTAAACTCTCTATTCAATTACGCGATAAATTTTGATTGTTCGAAGGTATAGTTGAAATTATTTTTAAAAATTATTTTTAATTAGAAATATTTTAGAATTATTTTTTCATATATTTTTAATATCAGTATATAAAAATTATTTAAAAATATAAAAAAAAATTAATTTAAAATAAAAAATAATATATTTTTTTTCAAAACACAATACCTATAAAAGTGATCTTGATTCCCCCTCCTTAATTAAATTAACACGGTATAAATGCTACGAGACAGAATATAGTCGGCCTAGCCCATAACTCAGGCTTAAACCGGTCAAGGATTGAATTTTTATTTTATTTTATTTTAAATAAAATAAATATCATTCAAAAATATATATTAAGAAAATCAAATTGAATTTTAACCCGCATATTTTTTAGAGTGTTTAATAGTATAATTGCAGTTGTTTTTCAAAATGTTTTTCACTTAAAAATATATTAAAATAAAATATAATGAAATAGGTTAGATTTTGATTCGACCGGGTTTTGAGTCCGTCCATGAAACGGGACCGGATTTAATAACATTAATTGCCGGTCAATGAAGGAAAAGAGGTCAACGAGAATTCACTGAAGATAAAGGTAGATTTTGCCCTCCCACCTACCTACCTTTATTATGGTGGCATCTGCCATTTTAACCACGTGGGAAATGCTCCTGGGCCACAGTCGCTGAGCCGAAAGTGCAAGGAAACTTTATACAGGCGCAAAGCTTTTGCCTTCATGTATATTTTTTTTACTAATTTTTACCTATAATATTTTATTAGCTTTACTATATTGCCCTTGCTCAGAAATTGCTGTCTTGACTCTTGATACAGAATCTGAAAAGACTAAAAAAAGGAGCCAATAATATTTTAATCTTCGACGGAAAAACAGAGAGCCAGTAATATTAAAAGTAAATTTTTATGGAAAATGGAAAAAAAATATATATATAAGTTGGTTTGGACTCTAGTGATAAAAATACACTATAAAAGTTTTTTTTATTAACATCGATGTTCGGATCAACTTTCGTGCACTTCAATTAATCTCATGGAACCTAAAATTAACGACCATGTAAGTTTCTAGTGGTTATCATATCAGTGAATACACGACTTGAGCCTAAAACCATAAAGAGAGCGAACATCTGAGTGCCAAGCTTCTATCATTGGGAACATGTGGTAAGATTCGATTATATTAAAATGTCAAAATTAAATTACTCTAAGTTTTGTTTGTTTATCATATTTTTTATTTATTTGGAGAATGATTTTCTGAATATCTAATATCTTGTTTCTCTTTTAAAAAATTATTGTCAGTAAATCTCACCTTCCAATTAAAAAACTAAATTTTAAAAAGCAGAGGATTGTTTTATATATACTAGAAAACACTTTACTTGGGAACTAAAATGAAACACTACTTTATTGTTCTTGTATATAAGATTAATACAATTACTTTGTCAAGTAAATATATATATATATATATATATATATATATATTAGATTGTTAAAAAAAATACATTATTAATATATCTATATATATATATATAAGAAAAGTTCTACTGTTTTTTTTTATAACTTTAAATACAATTTAATAGCTTAAAATTGTTATATTTCAACTTATACAAATTCATCAAATAAAAAAAATATCCATTTTCTTTATTAACAAAAAATAATTTTCAACGTGTTGAATTTACTTTCAAGAAAAGAACCGAGCCTCGAGTTAAATATATTATATTCCAAATCAACCCCACTTTCCTCCTCAGTGCGTGGTAGTTGACTTACCAGAAACAAATGTGGTAGCTGGCATGCAGCCCCCTAGTTTAACTTATTATATAAATTAATCCCAAATTACTGGTTTAATATATGATACTTTATCTTCCTTTCACCTTTTAATGTATCCAGGAAAGGGTCCCTAAATAATAAGTTCAGATGGTTTAATCATAAATTAGCAACATTATAACTCACATGCTTCATCCCCACCCACTCTCGTGTCTCCGTCATCTAGCTAACCACTAATAAATACATATTTATGAATGTGGTATAAGTTACCTTTTAATATAATTTTTAATTTATTTTTCACATCAAAACAATTAAAAAAACAACTTGAAGCAAAAAAAAAAAAAAAGTGTGGTTGGACCGTGGTAGATGAATACCACCTGACAAAGTAAAAGGACTTCAGAATTAATTTCAGGCAAAGTCAGGGACTGTTTTGTAAAATGAAGTTACGATGACTCCTTGTTTATCGATATTAGGGGTGAGCAAAAAACTAAAAAACCGATTAAACTAAAAAAAAATTAAAAAAATAATTAAATCGATTAGATTTAAAAAAAAACTTTAGGTCCGGTTCGATTTTCAATTTTTTAAGTAAAAAATCAAAAAATTAAAAGCGAACCAAACTAGTTCAAATTAAAAAAAAATAATGCTTAATATTTTTTTTATTTTTCTGGTTCAGTTTAATTCTTTTAGTTTGCGTCCATTTTGGTTAAATAATAGAAGGAAACACTCAGTTAAAATAAAAAAAACTAAAAAATTGAGACTATTTTTCATTTTTTATATTAGAGAAAAACGAACTAAAACTGGTCAGTTTAAACCGAAACCTGTTTAATTTTTATTTTTTTGTTTGGATTGTTTTCAGCGATAAAAATCTAACAAAAAATGATAAATTCTAAGGAGAAGTACGGAGTTTTCTTGATATGTACAATACAGTCCTTGTGTTCTCGTAGTTGTTGTTGCCCTTTATAGTCGGACAGGCTTTAGCGGTCTGCTTAAGACATTCCGGCACTTTTTTTTCTCTTAAAAATAAATTAGTTCGGTGAATTTGCTGTCTACTCACTCAAGGTATACTTACGTCATAAATTTTAATCAAGATTAGTTATCGTTATGGTTGGTTGATATATATATATATATATATATATATATATATATATATATATATATATATATATATATATAATGTAGAATTAACCCTGTCGTAGGTGTATGAAATATATCACCACCTAACTTGCATTGACTTGTTAGGTGAAAGCATGTTTGGCAAACTTAATTAAGAGAGGTGACATGTCCACGGAGCTTATGGCTATTTATAGCATAATATTTAAGTCATGTACAATTAGATTAAAATTATTAAAATAAAGATTGAAAATTTAATTATTTTATAGAAATAAAATCGATTGAGGATATAAACAAAAACAAAAATCCAAAACCTCATGGTACCAAAGGTTTTTTTTTTCTTAAAAAGGACTAAAGTGTAGATTTGCATGATTTTGAATAGAGGATTTACATGATTTTGAATAGAGAAAATGAAAAGGGCAATTAGTTCTCATCGATGTTAATTTTTATCTGTTATTTTCAAAAATTTCCAAGTAAAATTGAAATTAATTTTTCAAAAATTTCCATGTAAAATTGAAATTAAATTCAATCCCTAGTTGATTCACAACACACAAAGTTATTATTAAATGAAATTGAAATAGAGTGAAAAGAAATTAGAGTGCAGAATAAGATGTTTTGAGGATGAAATTAAAAAACAAAATCAAGTTTGATAATCAAAATGTATGCATACATTTGATTAAATGTATACTTTTAAGTTTTAACATTCTAGTTGTGGTTTTTGTTAAGTAACTATCACAGTTTTACTTGTTAAGTATATGTTAAGTATATCTATATGCGTACATTTGACTTGAACATTTGTTAATTTTATATATATATATATATATATATATATATATATATATTGCAAAAATGTTAAAATTAACAAATCAAAATCATAAAAAAAGAGCTTGAAATCATTTTCTTTTAATAAAAACATAATTGTTAAAACATCTCTAAACAAAATCTAAATTACTACTCTAAAAAAACTCGGATTCAACCATTAAATAGGGAAGGAGGTGGAGTGTTTTTTTTCTTTCATTTCCATCATTATTTTCTCATTGCTTCATTTTGAATTTATGCTCATAAATGTTGTTAAATTTGTTATGAAGTCATTGTAGTCTCAAATAAATATCTCTACACTTGATTTATGCTCAATTTTACAAGTATTTTTTTTATCTTATAATTAAGTAAAAATAGTTTTTAAAAAAAAACAAATATCTTAAACCCAATAAAGTCCATCAATCGGATCATGAATTGAAGAATTAAGTCCATCATTCAGATCATCGATTGAAGAATTAAGTTGTAAACCTCAAATTTATTCAATATATATGTCTCAACATTAAAAAAAATCATATTTTAATTCAATGAGTCACACTAAAACAACTTTTATATTATTTAAATATAAATTTGAGCTATATCAAGAGTAAGATCATTAGATTTAAAATTGATTTACTGAATTGAGTTTATCAATAATAATATCAAATAATTTATTATAATTTGAATACTTGTAGTTTCATTTTTTTTATACATGGCGTAGTAGGGCTAGTAAACGAGTACACTATTAAGGTGGTGTTAATTAAGCATTACAGTACAACCACACTTTCAAAAAAAAATAAAGGTTTTTTTTAGCTGTAAATATTATTTTTAATGTTTTAATTCCAAAATAAATTTTAAAGAATAAAAATTCATATTATTTTAAAATATTTTTAAATAAATAATATTCTTAAAAAATAATATTTATAAGCACAAACTCAACACGGCATAAACAGGTACGTTGGTTGGTTGTGTGAACTAGACCATCTGTGTCCCTACTTCCGGCTACATTCACCATAAAAAGCAATTTGATGGAGACTGACATGGCCATGCATTAACAACGAAGATGTCTTCTCATGGTCCACCATGGCATTTACTTCTTGTTTTTCACTGCACACTTGGCGCTATACTATTTGTCAATTATTACGTGTTTAAAACAAGCTCCCGGTCGCGGCCACCTCAGCACTTTAACCAGACATTGAAACGAGGAAACTGGCCGCCATTGTCTTGTCCAAGGTTTTGGAAGTTCCCAGGCAGAACATCCAAACCAGACATGCATGGACTTTTTCTTGTTTTCTTTTGGCGTGTATCTAAAAGGTCAAGAAAATATGAGGTCATTTGATTAGCTTTTATGGTTGCTGTTTGAATAAATATATTTTAAAAATTAGTATATAAAATTATAGTTTTTTTTTCTATCCATATATATATATTTCAGGTGTATAATAACATTGTTTTATTAAAGATATATTAATGGAAAAAAAACAGCAAAAACAACCCAAATAATTATAAAAGAAAAAAAATACTACATCAACATGTTTATGTGATAAACTGGGTGCACATTTGTAACTGTGATTGAGGTTGATTTTTAAAGTATTTTTTATTCAAAAATATATTAAAATTATTATTTTTTATATTTTTAAAAATTATTTATGAAAATTAGCACATAAAAATAATCTAAAAACACCAAAAAATAATTTAATATAAAAAATAAAATAAATAATTTAATTTTTTTCAAAATATTTTTAAAATGCAATATCAAACAAGAACTCAAGACACAAAGGGCGTTACCGCACGTATATATCCATAATAATTTTTCTTTTTTTGAAAATAAATTATTTTTGATTGGATTTGATGGTGGAAATTTAGATCCCTTGTCGATGATTTGATTGGCTTTTTGTTGTTTTTTTGTCCATAATTCATTTTATTAGTGGAGGATAAGATAATGACGTTTGGATTGGCCTATTGAAATCTGCCGTTTCTTCCTAAACTTTTTTCTGTGGCCAATAAAACATCCGATCCCGTTAGTTATAATTTGAATAGAAATTGAATCTCAATTGCAATTCTTTTTATAGGATTGAGATATATGTAATGTGATTTTTTTTATATACTTTGAAAAACTTTGCTTCAATAATCTCTCCTTATTGCATTTTGTTTTAACTTGAAAATATTTGTTCATTTATATTTTTTTCTAATTTTATTTTTAAATATTAAATAATTAGGATATCATGAATTACGAGGTATTGAAATTAACCCAAGTTTAGAGGGTTTATTTAAGGATTTTTTTTAAGCACATGTTTTTTAAATTCTATATGTTAATTTTTATTCAATTGAAGATTAGAATTAATTATTTTTATTTACTTGATTTTTATAAATAAAAAAATTATTGATTTTTAAAATGACTCGAGTTCTCTAAGTTCTTTATATTTGTTGATTTGTTTTTGATATTTTCTTTAAATTTTATATTTATGGTTTGCTTTCTAATAAGCTATCCCATTCGCATGATCTCAATCATAGAGTTTGATTAGTTTGTCTGATATATTGATATATTACTTTTTTTTCTTTAACCTTTTTTTCTCATTTAATTGTATCAATCATAACTTTGTAATTACTTTTTTGTTTGTTTCAACAACTATTTTTTTCCAAGTTCTTATTATTTTATTTTATTTAGACTGATCAATTTATTATCGTTATCTTTTATCTTTCATGTACAGAAGTTCAAATACAGATGAATAATAATAAAAAGTAATGAAAGAACAATTTTACTTGACTTAACTAAAAATCTGACTTGAACCAGTAAGAAATTCCATGATGTAAATAGAATAATCAATGATATTCTAGTAGTTATTTATTATTGTTAAATTTGAAGAGAAAGAAAAAAAAAGAAAAAAAGAAAAACCCATCATCTACTAAAAGTGATAAGAACACTCCACTTATATATATATACTAGCTAATTGTCCGCGCGTTGCCGCGGGTATTTTTTTGTATATAATTTAATATAATTAAATCTACAACGATAAATTTATATGATATAAGTAAATAAAAATTATAGATTAACAGATAAAATGTTTAAAATTTTGAGTTGAGTTTGTCACGTAAGCATAGATTATATCTTTTAGAATATAGGTACTGCGTCATAAACGATCATAAAAGAGCGCGCACTAACATTAGAGAAAAGAGCAAAATATTTGAATAAGAAAAAAAAATTACTGAAATCATTATTGTGCAGATAATAAAATTATAAAAATCAATTAATAGAAAGAGCAAATAAAAAAAAAGGAAAAAGGAAGCAATATTAATTTAAAATATTATAACAATAGCAACATCGGAGTCTTAACATCTAAAATTATTATTGCCGCTAGAATAAAAACAACAAAAATTATTAAATTATACCGAGGGAAAAAAATAAAAAGCATGAACAAAACAGCAAGCAAGAAAAAACAGCAAGCAAGAAAAACCAATTAAAAATTATTATTATTATTCTTATTATGAAAGAATAAATAATCACTATTATTATAATAATAGAATACATAATCACTATTATTATAATATTAATAATAATCACTATTATTATTATAATTATTATTATTATGTTAATAATGAAAGAAACAAAAATAAATGAAAGACTAAAAATATCCCAGAAACTTTAACAAAAGATAAAAATAAATAAATAAAAACTTATCATTTCTATTATTGGAAGAAGAAAAAAATTATCAAATTATCGGGAGGGGAAAAAATATAACAAAAGAGTAAGAATGAAAAATAATCAAATCATTATTATTATTATTATTGTGTTAAATACACTTATATATACATGGACAAAAGTAGGGATTAAAAAAATAAAAGTGTAAGGGCTGAAATGAAAATCAAATATAAAGGGATTAAATTAAAAAATTAAAAGTCAAAGGGCTGAAATGCAAATAACATTTATTGTCAATTGAAATCAGAGGACAAAATTGCAAAAATTGGAACTTTTGTACCGAATTGATTGAGTTATAGCCAACCCGGAATTGAAAATAGAAGGACCGAAGTGAAACTTTCACATTCAATCAATTAAAATCGGAGGACCCAATCGAACAAAATCAAAACTTATATCAAAGAAACGAGGACCAAAAACGAAATTAAAAGTAGAGGGACCAAAGTGCAAAGTAACGCAATATGGGGGACTCTCCTGCACATTGACGTGCAGGAGAGAGAGAAACGTGGCCGGCGGCTTTAACCGGCCTCCGCCGCGTCCACGGACATTTGTTGGTTACACGCACCACCGCTGGAGGAAGACCACGCGGCGGCGCATCGATCTAGCCTCCGGTAGACAATTTCCGGCCACCGTAGGAGGCCGCACGCGCGACCTAAACAGGGCGTGAGGCGAAAAACCGTCTGGCGCGTGCGCCTCACGCCCTGACAGACACCGAATAAAAAATTCGAAAAATAGGGCCAATTACTGTTATAACCCTGCACCCAATTAAGTGTTTTTGTCTTATTAGGGGCTATAATCGTATTTAGCCATTTCAGAAAATATTAAAAAAAAAAAGTTGCGGCGGACCGGGCCGGGCCGGTCCGGCCGCGCGCAATTACGCCGGTGCCCCTCAGCCGGATGCCTTTTTTTGTCTTATTACCGGGGGTTAAAGTGTGATTACACTGTTCATAGCTGAATATTTTTTTTTTAAAAAAGGAAAACCCGAAATTAGCCCCGTTTTCGCCTCCACACTGCTCAAATCCACAGTGTTCTGTGAGAGGCTCCACAGTAAAAACACCACGCCCTTTATTTGTTTTGTAATATATATATATATATATCTTTTTTTTCAAAGTGATATGTAAAAAAAATAACTAATAAGAAAATAATTTTCTCAAAACCGTAAATTTTAGTTCCACACTTCTGTATTCTTTCAAAAATTTCTAAAGTTAAGCTTGGGTCCATGCTGCCCCCTGCCCCCCAGACCACGCATCAGATTACCCCCATGAATTAGACCTAACTAAGAGGGGTCCGTTCAATTATTGATTTGATTTTTAACTTCTAGATAAATCCATGCAATTAGCATGGACACATCCACAAAAGCAAAAGTAACATAATACATTATCTTATTTAAAAAAAAATAATAATTAATTTTTATATACATATTCTCATATTTTATAAATAAGTCAGCGTCATGACATTGCTGGCTGGCTTCACTGCCTATCATGAGAAGTTTGGCATGATGAACACTTCCTGTGATCACCAAACATAATCCTACCTACCTTTGGCAACCACTACCTTTAATTTGCATTTTCATTTGTAATACATGATGAAGATTTCATTACTAATATGATTATTATTACTACTACTAAATTAAATATGATAAAATCATCCTATAAAAAACAAATGAGATGTGACATAAAAAAACACCACGATTGAAATTATTTTATTCCATTTAATTAAAATTACCCAATATATTTTTTATCTCAAAAAATAAAATGAATCCAACTAATGCTTGTTTAAGTATGCAATTTGTGGCAAGTGAGGTCTTGGCCTAGCGGTTGAAGGGACTTGTTTCTTTCCTCTGCACCAGGGTTCAAGTCCCACCATGCACGCCTGTCACCCCGCGGTGCTTTACATGCTCACTAGATTCAGTGAGTCCGGGAATTAGTTGCGGTACGCGTAAGCTGACCCGGACACCCCGGTTATATAAAAAAAAAAATGCAATTTGTGTGGTACATTTTTTTTATAACATTATAATAGAAAAAAATGTATGCAATTTTTGTGTGATGACATTTACAATGAAAAGGTATTTTGTAATTCTAAACGAAAGAACTTTATATTTGTTTTTATTTTCAATTTGAAATTAACATCCGCCACACACATAAATAAATATAGCAAATAAAAAAAAATTATCAGCACAAACTTTATTCTGATCGATCCACGATGAACCATTTTTAATCTGTTTTATTCCAAGTTATCATGACGGGACTTCCTCCCTCATAATGAATGTATGATTCCTTAGGTATATTATTAAATTCAAATAATTGCTGGAACTAGCAAGAAAAATCGTGGACCGTCATAATCTGAAAGAAAAATAAAATAAAAATCTTTCCCCCTTTCTTTTTCCGCTTTCAAAGATATTCGTTTCAACATATCATACTTCCCAACAAGGAATCTACAAATAAAAATTTCAATCTCACTTTATTCTCACTTCAATTATTCGATTCTCTAGTTTGTTTAATTTATTAATTATTTTTTAGTATAATTTATTCCGATTAATCAAATCAATTAGATCCAACAAACCATTAAATCAACTAAATTGAATCTAATAATTATTATTAATTGGATTCCATGATAAGAAAATGCAACTGGGTTCGATGTTTTTTTGTAAAAAAGAACAAATAACATGCTATTTTTATTCTATATATATATATATATATCTTATTATTTGTATTTTATTTGTAAAGTCAGGAATCGTCGACAAGTATATTTATTTATTTAATTAAGCCATTTGTCTAATTGATAATCACTTAGTACTCCACCATATTTAATAAAATCCACAGTGTGATTGGTTTTTATAATCATGACGACGACGATTGATTGCCAATTTCTTGGTTGGTAGCAGGCACACACATTATTTTTCCATCTAGTATATTCAAAATTCAAGATTCATGTACTAAAATACTTGAAATTCTCGAGCCAACAACCCCCGGAAATTAAAATAAATGACGTGTCTAGCAGCTTGCTCAAAGCATTATTATGAAATCCAAGTCAAATTTATTTGGCCTTTTCTATTATCAGATTTGCGAGATGGAATCTTTGACCACCATGAATGGACAATTAGTGCTCTTTAATACCCCCTTCTTCTATACTTCTAATGCTTGATTAATCAAAACTTTGTTCTTGATTGACCATTTTAGTGCCCGTTTGGGACAGCGTTTCAACCGCTATTTCCAAAAAAAATGAAAATTTTTATTCATTTTAAATGATTTTTTTGGTATTTTTAAATCATTTTGATGTGCTGATGTCAAAAATAATTTTTAAAAAATAAAAAAAATATCATTTTGATGTATTTCTAAATGAAAAGCACTTTCAAAAGCAACCGCAACCGCCCTCCCAGACAGACCCTTAATATATATTCCTCTAGGTTTTAATTTACGACAAATTAATTTAAACTGTTATACGACAAATTAATTTAAACTGTTAAATGGGATGTGGACTGCATATAGATGAGCCTGTTTGGGAGGGCGATTGTACCGCTGTTTCCTCAAAATTTGATATTTATTTTATTTTAAATGAATTTTTTTTGTGTTTTTAAATTATTTTAATGTGCTGATGTCAAAAATATTTTTTTAAAAATAAAAAAAATATTTTAATATATTTCTAAATAAAAAACACTTTCAAAAGCAACCGTTTTCCCAAACAGGCTCTATATGTTGGCCTGTTGACTTTTTGAATTAACCATGGAGCAGAGGTGGAGTTAGTATTGATTTCACGCAGATATAGGGTATGCTTTTAAATTTGTTAAAAAAATAAATTAAGTCTTAATTAACATGTAAATTGGTCTCAAAAATATATACTTCCAGCTGTTAGAAAAAATAATAGAAATAATTTTCAATGCTTAACTATAAAATGGAAAAATATGTCAAAACCAGAGAAAAGTACTGCATGCTTCCCTGGCCACACACTAACGTCAAACCCTAAGAAATCAACAAGGGCAAGTTATAACTTTTTTCTTCACACCATATTCTAATTACTTACCAACCACGAGAGTCATTTTCATGGGACGTGGAAAATTAAATATTTGGTGTAATAGTTGTCTGATTTTGGGATAGAAATTGTTAACAGCTTAGGTTGATGTTTGATTATTCGAATAAAGAGAATGTGTGTCAGAGAGTGTGATTACGTTTGTTTTTTAAAGTGTTTTTTGTTCAGAAATGCATCAATATTTTTTTAAAAAAATATTTTTTATATCAGCATATGAAAATGATCTAAAAACACCAAAAAAAATAATTTAAAAAAAAAAAATAAAAAAAATTAATTTTTTTAGAAACACTTTTGAAATGCAGTATCAAATACCTTAAAAAATGAGTATAATTAGATTTTTTTCATGTGGTTAGGTCAAAATTTATTTTTTAAAAATAAAAAATATTATTTTAATATATTACTAAATAAAAAATATTTTAAAAAACAATACCTATCATTCTTTAAATAATGTATTTAATGGGATTGTCATTAAAAAATATTACATGCACGTTCAATGGAGAGCCGCCTCGTACGAAAAAAGGTTGATATAGAAATTAGAAGACTTCCATAGGATACGTGCAAAAGAGAGAATGGATATCTATTGCCATCTTTATCTCTCTCATCTCCCATCAATGCACATTTTATTGCTTAGCCACAAGGTAAAATAAAAAATTACTCAACTCCAAACCTAGCAATAGTTTGGCTAGGCAATTGAACCGAACCGAAACTTAGGTTATGGATCCCTAACCAAGCAACCAAGAAATTCGTTACATGTCTTTCATCGAAGAGAAAAAACAAAAAAGAGAAAGGTAAAAACGAAAGGAAGGAATAGAAGGGAGAGCATGGGACATAGCACATTTTGTAAGCTCCGCTAAGTCTAGTTTATTAATATCAGCACATTCAATTCAAGGAGCTATAAGATGATGTTTGAGAATGTGTTTAGAAAATATTTTTGAAAAAAATATATATTTTTTTTAAATTAAAAATTTTTGGTGTTTTTAGATCATTTTGATGTGTTGATATCAAAAATAATTTTTAAAAAATAAAAATTATCATTTTGATATATTTCTGAATGAAAAATAATTTTAAAAACAACCTTAATCACACTCCCAAACAAACAGTAAAAACAAAGAACAAGCTGGGTCCATTGCAAAAAAATGTAGAGTGGCCATTTATAGATTAATAGATAAACCCTAATTTTAATCACCTAGCTAGCTCTATACAAATTTATTATAAGGAATATCTAATGGGTATGCTTATGAGTTAAATGGATACGTTAAAACTAAAAAATAAAAAAAATTATAATTCTAGAAACTTAAAATAATCTTTCTAATAAAAATGGGCATAGGATACGTTTGTCCAAAAGCTTGGAGACGAAGACTACATGGATATGAATTTTTTATGATCATTTTAATTTCATAATTTAAAAAATAAAATATTATCTCGATAAATTTTTAAATAAAATATATATAATGGGACACGAAATCGCAAAGTATCTGCCAATTGAAAAGGGCGTCGTGGACTTAGCTCCTCAGAAACAAAATAAAAAATTATCAATTTTTTTTAGATTCTTTTGGTTTGGATGGGCGTTCAACATGTTGTAATCCTTCTGAACAAAACAATTCCAGCACTTAAAACTGTTGTTTATATATATATATCAATGATCAAGGCTAAGGGCCTGTTTGGCTAAGCGGTTGAACCGTTGTTTGGCTAAATTTTGATTTTTTTTCATTATAAATGAATTTTTTTTTGTTTTTAAATCATTTTGATATACTGATGTCAAAAATAATTTTTAAAAAATAAAAAAAATATTATTTTGATGAATTTCTAAACGAAAAACACTTTCAAAAGCAACCGCAACTACACTCCCAAACACCCTCTAAGCCTAGTTGATTTCCTCGCAGAAATAACAAGTATTTTAAAATATAAAAAAGTAAAAATAAATAAATTAGTATTTAAAGAGAAAAAAACAAAAACAAAGTCTTAAAATAAATATGTTTTTAAAATATAAAGAGACATATTCTCTGTATCTTTACTGTCTCTGTTTTTATATACTAAAAAATAATAAAAAACTCTATATTATAATCATAGCATTTGCATTATAATAATAACAAAAACAAAGATAAAATCATTGTTTAAGTAACATCCAATGTATCTCTCATGGCATGCACATTTAACTAAGTGGTTTGAAAGTTAACCATGGGCTTGTAGTACTAAACAATGGACATAAAATGAGAGAAGGGTGATGGCTACAATGATTTCCAACTTATTGGTTATTAAAAAAATAAGTGAAGTATTCTATTCATCTAATTAATTTACAGATAAGAAATAAATTATTTTTAATTTGCACCATTCTAAACATCTACATAATTAAAAAAAACTTATTTATAAATTCCATTTACATAATTAATTCAACAATTTTCGAGTTAGATCTACATAAATTAGACAAAACACGATTTTTGGAATTAGAATTATTGGAAACTAAACAATAATTAGAAACACATCAAATGCGGCTTCTCGGAGCAGATTGGCACTAGCATCCTTATTATTTTATCGAGATCCATGCATGGAAGAGACACAAGATCAATGTCTCATCTTACGAGGCAGGTTAGTGGTTATGACCTAGCTAGCTAGATTGCATTACTTGGGTCGGCAAAAAGGCAAGCTCGGATCTTATAACACGGCCATTGGATTACTTTTGGTTGCATGATGTTTTTTTTTTATAATTAATACGAGTGTTTGAACCGGTTTATGTTTATTTCAATTAATTTTATGGGTTTTAAAGTTAAGAAACATATAATTGTTCAATGATTATCATATTAATAACCGCATAACTCGAAACTGAAACAATAAAAAAAGAAAATCACTGAATCTTAAGCTTGTACTACTAATTCATCTACGAGATTGCAAGATGTTTGTTCATCATAATAGATATGGAGGCAATTGATCAAGCTCTGAAGAAAATTATGGCTGGCCATTTCATCACGCGAGGAGTCCTCGTTTTTGGACTCCTTCAGAGACTCAAGGGTCAGTGCACAAGCAAGTAGCCAAGCCAACCCCATGTTGCTTATATTATTTTGCTTTTTTTTTTTTTACATTATTGGATTGCATTTCACATGTTGGGGGGTCTTGTATAGGACATGGACCAATCATTGAAGGTTACGGGTTGTTTTTATGAAATGAATTTTTTACAAAAATCAAAACTTAAAAGACAATAATGTATATAAAAAATAAAATCTACTTGAATAATTAAATAATATTTTCTCTCTAGAACCAGGTAAAGCAATAATTTCTGCGAAACCACATGGTTTCTAAGAAGCAGAAATTGTTAAAAGTGACGAGACTGATTTTCTTGGCAAAGACTTTGCCCTGCAGGTGTCTGTCTGTATAGATATATGTCGTGGTAGGACCAAAGTGTAGCAATTCTTTCTCGCTAGTACTTGGTTTAAATTAATATGTTGCCCTAGTAACTACTCCCTTTTAACCCATACATGGTAAAAGTAAAAGATATCTGACTATGTTTTAAAAATATTTTTTTTAAAAAATAAGATTTTTTTTTCTTAATTAAATTTTTTTTGTATTTTAAGATTATTTTGATGTGCTGATATTAAAAATAATTTTTTAAAAATAAAAACAATGTAATTAAGAATTAAGAGATTAAGAAAAAGATATTTTTCATCAGATTCATGAAACGCATCGCCCTTTAGCCACTTGACGGGCAAAGAAGATATCATATACTTTATATTATAAAAATAAATTATAATATAAATCTATCATGCCAACTATCAAACAACCTTCAAACATATAAAGTTTCTAGCAAGAACAACGAAACATAGACAAAATTCACAGTGCTTTCTTGATTTTTTATTTTATATATATATATATATATATATATATATATATATATATATATATATATATATATATAGGATGGGTGGTAGGTTGGTTTCTAAAATATTATCAGCTGTTTATGGACCCTACAATTAAGAGTGGGTAGCTGGAAATGTTGCTGTTAACCTTATGGACATCTTGCTTTTCCCACCAACCCCATTTTCGTACCTCTTTCCTTCTTGATTATATATATAAACATATTTACGATCAAATATAAGAAAATAAATCTGTTTCTATTTTCTCTGTTTCGAGACAATATCTAGAAATATATTATTATTATTTTCTTAGAAAAACTTTAAATGGATGCATGATTGATATATTATATGATTAATTAAATGTCTATGGTCAAAACCACCTTAAAATTAATCATACACAGCATTGTGTCTCCACTGAAAGAAGTCCTGCTTTAGGAGGTCTATCATGATGTCTCTTGGGCATGATTCATGCACCAGATCTCTCATGGAGCTGTGAACTTTATTATAACCCCACTGAATCTTGCATGAAACCATAGATTAAGTAACCTCTTATTTAAAAATTTAAGTTGATAGGTGAAGTTTAGAATATAATTTATATTATTCTCTAACACTCTCATCAAGTGAAAACTCTTTCGGCTTAAAACTTGCACAAGCACACGCTAACTTGTGTTTAATTTTTATCAAATAGAATGGGGTGGTGAGATTCGAACTCATGACTGTTGAGTCAATAAAGTTTTGATATCATGTCAAGTAACCATCTCATCTAAAAACTTAAGCTGACAGGTGAGGTTTCAGAATATAATTTATATTATTCTCTAACAGTACATATACATAGAGTATTTGACATTGTGTTTCAGAAACATTTTTGAAAAAAAATAATTTTTTTTTAGAAAATAAATTTAAAAACTATATTAGCCGCACTCTCAAAAAAAAAGAAAAAAAGAGAGGCAAATAATGGAGACAAGGACTGGTGATTAGCCTGTGGTGCAGTGAGTAGGTGCTGCTACTGATCAAAGATTTGTCGACTTGGGCATAAAGTCTTGGTGGTTTAAAGACACGTTCTGTTCTGTGGTAGGTAGCGGTTGCCGCCGCTGAGGTTGTTCGACGCCGATCTCTCACATGCTGCTTTAGCTGCCGAGTTTACATCATCTCATCACGTTAGTGTCCAAAACGTGGATGTTGAAGGACGTCTATCATTTTCAACCTCCAATGAGCTACAAGACTGACACGAGCCACCTTTTTTCTCTCCCATCTTGGTGACACGTGAGATTCCGGATCCATTTTTCCTATCAATTCCTCGTTTTGCTGGCCCAGGATAGAGTTCCCACCTGGGATATTATTTCCTTAAATTTGGCCCATCCGGGTTGTGAATTCACTTCTTGTTCTGGTTGTAATCAAAGAGAATACTTGGTAGGACACTGAATATTATAAGATCATTTTAAATTTCTGTTCTATTATTATAAGGAAGCAAATTAAAATCCTGACTCCATTATTTGCTGCAGAACAGATTCTTTCGACTATGATCCTCATCTAATCAACAATGGAATGGAAACATCTTAAGGGTCAGTATAGTGCCAGCAAAACCAGACTGGCTGCATTTTCATCCCTAGCAAACCGTTCTTGGCTCGGCTCCCTTCCTTGATTGAATGAAACCATATTATGAGGGGTTAAGTGGCTAACCATTAAGCAAGTGATCAGGAAAGAGTTCATTTTTTTTTATATAAGTTTGGAGTTAAGGTTTTAGATATGAGTATTCTAAACTGTACGAAACATACTGGAAGAAGGAAGCAGAGTTTCCATTACGCAGAAACCGATGGTGAAGCAACAGAGATGGAAAAACATTTACATGATTTGAGGACGAGCCGAGCAATGGCAACACAAGGTTGATGGGCAGAGGAATCAATGGCTTGAATTGAGGTGGTGTGAGAAATGCCATAGCCAGTGCTTCAAATGCATAGACAAGTGAGCGCACCTCTAATCATGCAGCCTCTGCCCTTAAAAAGAACCTGAAAGAAGGCGAGCATATTATACATAGATATATACAATAAAAGATTTCCATGGCCCTTTCTTTTTTTAAGACAAGTTTTTGGATTGATTCCTTACTACAGTTATGCATTATTGATAAGTAAATAAAGAAAAAATTCGTGATATGACTATAATTCAATCTCAGAAGAAAAGTTTTAATCGACACAGGTAGTGTCAAGGATAAAATCTGGTGATTAGGAAGGGCCTGCCTGAAACATCTCCTCTCTCGAGGCTCTACAATTCCCAGTGACCTGTTATTAGCATGATCCTCACCGAGCTACGATCTCTTATCTTCCTCGGTTTCATATCGAGCTCGTGTTGAGGTCGGTCAGCATTATAGTGAGGAACTCTCTGTCTGGTTGTCGTAATTCTCCAATTCATCATTTCTACTAAATTCCCACTAGCGGATACCGTCGTACTCTCAGTTGCAGCAATAACCCTTGCTCATGTTTTCGATCGAAAATCCACATGCAAGGTCAAAATGTTATGTTTCTTCTTATGAATGGTGACTTAACGATCCCATCCTTCCATTTTTTTTTTTTTTTTTTTATATGAGGAATATTCCATTATTTTTCCTTAAATAATCTTAGGTATTCTTCATATTTTATCCATTTTGGATATTCCGGTATTATTTAGTTACTGTCACTATAGCAACCAGTTTGGAACTCAATTAAAAATGAGTTTTATAAATTTGAGACTAAATTAATCTCTTAAAATCTTATTTAATAAGTGGTAAAATGGTTTTAGTATCTTTATTTTATAACTTTCCTTGGAAAATAATCTTAACATATGAAAATGAAAGACAGAGGCCTGTACAAGGCAAACTGTCAAGCGAAGAACTTGTGCATTGGCATTGATATATAAGAGTTGTAAAATCAAATGAAGATGAATTAAGAAACCAAGAACCAGAGAATGCCAAATTAACACCAGAAGTGCCAAGCTCTAAGCTCGAGTGGAAAAAACTCTTTCTGCACGAACACGGATGAAAAGCAGGAAGACAGCAACCATAAGCCAGGGTTTCAAGAATCTCTCGATTTATTGCGAGCCTACAACTCAGTGTCGAATAATCGGATCATCAAACTAGACACCATTCTTCTGGCGAAAGGAATATAGCTCAGACCGTACCTGAAACAGCTTAAAGAAGACGTATGAGGGTGCAAACAAAGCATTTAAAATTCCCAATTGAACTTGTTATTGTTAAACTAAGAGAGGCTATTGCAGAGGTGCTGCCTGATATATGAGATAAATAGCAGGAAATCATGTACCGCAGTCTGAAAATTTTGAGAAGCAACCATGTACTGTCTATGAAAAACAAATAAGAGTGCTGTATAATTTCCATTTCAAATAGTCTGAATATCCTTCTGTACTATGTATTATATCGCAAGTCCTTACTGTACATTTCTAATCTTATATGTTCATGCCATGCCATAAAAACTAATGAAATGGGTGAAAATGAAAGACAAACGTACCAGATAAGGGCACAAATCTCGAATATGATTGCAAACACTGTTAAAATCTTGCTATGAATCTGCAACATGAAAAAGAGTTGCAGAAAACCTGTTTGTTAGCCATTATGAAATAAGTACAAATGATCTAAATCTGCCTCCACAATTAGAAAGCATTTTTAACTAGAAACACGCATATTTAGGGGTGTTTTCATGTCAGCTATTCATCACATTAGCAGTTCTCTAATATTTAATATTTTTAATTTTCTTTTCCCATTCAGAGTCTTCTCGTTCTCCAAATTGATCTTGAATGTTATTTTCCCCATTCTCCAAAGAAGGGGAAGCTTTAGCTTTACAACAAGGTCATTTTAGTCTATCACCTTATTCAAACTAGAAGCTTTTCAAGATTTGACCTTCACTGAAATCTTGGTGAATTTGTGAAAGAGGGAAAGAAGTTCTTCTGAAAGACAGCACAAGAATGAAAGTAAAAGGAATGAAAGCTCATCAGAAGGCACAAACAGAGGCAGAAAATGATTTCAAATTTAACCACTTGGCTAGAATTCAGAAGAATTCCGAAATTTCAATGCTTCAGTATATCTCAGGAATTCACAGACAGCAGTAAAAGTAAGTCCCATGCTTCATTAGTCAGTGTTGCTGAGGCAGAAAAGTTAGTGTTGCTGAGGCAGAAAAGTTTCTCGGCAGTGCAACTTCATCTGCCAATTAATGATGCAAATAGATACAGTGGCTCGTAGTTATAAATAGAGCCTGCATTATTTAAATTTGCATCCATAACTTGGAATCAAAATGCCAAGATGGTGTAAATTCTGCTGTGGTAGATAGAAAAGAATGCGATGACGACAAATAAAAGGAGGGAAGAAGATGAAGAAAAGATGACAAAATATCAGATAATTAGAAATGCACTTATCTGAGTTATCAGTCAAGAAGAACCTTAATCTTCACAAAAAGGAATTGTAGTGGCAAATTCAATAACTTGAGGTAGAAACAGTTAGGTGCACATTATAATAAATGATAACTTGCAAGGCAGTGAAAAGAAATGAGCACGATCCAGAATATTGATATACTAAGAGAACATGTTTGGGGTTGAAGATTTAACCAATCTAAAGGATAGTAACCATATGGGTCACGAAAAGCAATCACAATTTACCGCACTTTAATTTCCCAAGTTTTCTCCGTTGTTAAGGGGTGCTAAAATTATTATATTTGACAAATGAATTGAAACTGTTGACTTACCAAGAGAGCAAAAATGAGAGCCAGAACAACACATCCGAGGTAAATAGCTGTTGCATATATGCGGACAGGGTCAAACATCATACCTAGCTGTCGCTTAGGTCCAATGAGGAAGGCTGTGCTGCCATTCACAAAACAAGTTTAGAATGCCTTGAGAAGAGCAACGATTCAGTTGAACTGAATACTATCTGTGGGGAATCATGGAACTCTCTAACATAAGAAAATTCTCTTCCAAAAACACAATAATACTGCACTGAACTTGGAGTGCTCAAAATCCCCAGATCAAAAGTGATCAGATTGAACTAGTTTTTGTCAGAGATAAGCATGGAAGTTTTCTAATAGCAGTGGAAAACAAATATTCCAGAGTGAAAGAAATATTATAAGTCAGGATGGGATGGGATGGGACAGAATATAAACTTGTAGGCCTGCACAAACCAGCAAATGGAGAGATTAAAAATATGAGATTCAAAACGTAATGCTAAAATGTACCTTCCAACAGCCAACACATTGCCAAAGGTGAACAATAGTGCAAATTTAATAGGCTTGGCAAAGACAATCAAGGACTGCAACACATGCAAAATTTGCAAAGCTATCAGCATTTTATACAGCCAAATGCTTCCATAGAAATAAAACTTTTAAAATGACACAATATATGGTCACAAAATATTCCTTGAACATGCTTAGATTCTCAATGTTCTATAATCCCATATTTTCCCTCAACTAATCTAAACTTACCTTCTTAAGCAGGAAAGAGAAGGGACTGCTTCCTAGTTATAATGGGACTTGCTTCTTTAGCAAGTTGTAAGCAAGATGCATAGAGTTTCTATGCCCACATAAAAGGAAAGAGGTTAACTTAGGAGATCAAAATTTACAAACATTGGTAAACTAGACCTCTTATGCAATTAGGTATATTAACAATCTGACCAAAGGGGAAGTGCCTGAGAAACATTTCTCTAGATACAAATCCTATTCATTTACTTCTTTCCATTTTTTGTCAGCCTAAAACTAAATAACTATAGCACTAATAAAGTACAATACATATAATTGTTAACCTCTAAGATATATTCTAAAATTCTATTTATGATGCTGATTTTGAAATGCGATCTTCTTGTAATAGATTGGCTTAATGATCTAATTAAAGGACAGCCTACTCAGTGTCTTTTCCATGGATGATAGAGAGGGTTAACATATAGAGGTAAAACATCGTTTGAGAAAAAGCAAAATAGATGGAAATTTTAAAAGAAAGAAAACAAATAAATTGAAATTGTTAGCAAAGGAAAGAAAACAAATAAATTGAAATTATTAGCAAAGGGCTCTATATATGGTCCATGCTTGTAGGCTCCCGACTGTTATAGACAGTCCAGAAGCAGCGAATGTCAAACATCTCCAAGATGCGAGGAAGTTACAACACCCAACTATTTATTGAACCGAAAACATTAAACATTATACGAACTCTTCGGAAGCAATTCCACTATTTTATAGACAAACATTTATTTCAAGAGAGAAATTTAAAACCTTGGTTAACGCTCCTTCAAATATTTGATACTATAATATTTCTACCATTATATAGTTTCAAAGCGTCCTCTTTAAAAGCCAATCTTACTGCATATTACCACTTCAAAAGGCCCATTAAAATTCAATCGCTAACATTGCATAAAGAGCACATTTTAAGCTTCAAAACAATAAAAAGTAAACAAAAAGATGAACTTTACACAAATGGTGGTCATACCAGAAACATAAGAATCAAACCAGCGGCCAAAGAAGCAGCAAACGCATACATTCTCTGCATAAACAAAAACCCAGATTGAAAAAAATAGCTTTAAACTATAAAAAATGAAATTTTTTTCATCAAGTAACAAACAAGATTTGAAGTGTAATTTGAAAAGGAAACCTGCGTAGGAGAAAGTGAACAAGGCCCATCTGATTCTTCTTCCAGGAAACTCTCCTCTCGCTCTCCATCATCACCTGATATCAACTGATTTAGATTCCACATTACTAATCTGTTTGCAGGAAAATTAAGTTTTTTCAATGCTGTTGATCGTTGTTCTTCTTTTCAACAACATTCTAAAGCTTTTTGCAAAAGAATAGATGATCTCTGGAGAGAGAAGGAAAGACAGAGCAGTGCTTATATGAGCTAGCTAAGCAGCTTAAACAGTCCTCGTTGAAAAGCCGTGATTGCATTCTAGTCCCTTTGATTTGGAAATCTCGAGTATGATGCTCTGATCCGAGTCTGAGTAAATTACATGCGAGCCCCTCGTAAATTTGTGAAATTAGAGAGGTTATTCGAAAGTTCTTACTTTGATCAAACTATGTATAGAATGACTATAATTCTTCTAAATTCTTATGGTCTTCATCTAAAGTTTAATTATAATTTTGCAATGTTTGTTCTTGTATCTTGTATCTTTAATTTGGAATTTCATGTTTGAACTTGATTATATTTCTTTGATCTTTCACTTTTTTAGTGATGAAATTTTAATGTGTTTTATATTATAATATAGAGCACAATTTTAAAACTTAATCCAAGATCTAGGTCACAAGTTTTGACTAAATCATCCTATGTTCTTATTAAAAAAAATCATTAGATTGTAATCAAGTTTTTGATTGGTTCTTATTAAAAATAAATAATCATATTTTTGATTGATTTTTAATCGAGTCACACTAGCTTTCACCTTCTCTAATTTTTTTTCTTAGACCTAATCCAGCTACGATTCTAGCCTCAAATCTTGGATTAATCTATTAGGTCGAGTTTTAAAACTAAGTCGTAGGATGCTTTTTAAAAACATTTTTTTATTTAAAAATATATCAAAATAATTTTTCATGTTTTTTTTTTGGCTATATCTTCATGTCAAAATAATTAAAAAAATATCAAATTAATATTTTTTTAAACGAAATTACTTTTAAAATACTTCCAAAAGTTGGAAGTTAATTATACACTAGCTACATAAATATGTTTGATGATATATGTAAAAAAAATATGAAAGCAATTAATATTAATACTTATAGGTGGAAACATTAAATAATGCTAAAAAAGGTGTTGATAGTGTCGCTCCACGTTATTACAATGACACTTCCTTTAATAGAATCATTTAACTTATAATGACACTATTTAAAGAAGTGTTATTTTCAATTATGAAACCCTCAATATCAAAATCACATAAAAATAAAAGAATTTGTGACCACCATTTTTTTTAGTTAAAGATCATTACTGATGTATTGTTAAAACATGTTAGCTTCACTATCTTTTGAAGTAGTGTTTATATAATGATAGTAGTTTTTATTTAAAAATATATTAAAATTATATTTTTTATTTTTTTTTAAATATTTGTTTTTTATATTAGCATACCAAAACGATTAAAAAACATTCAAAAATAATTTGTTTTTTTTCAAAAGCACGGGGTCATCACAAAAACAAATACAATTTTAGTCTTTTATACAAACATGCATACTATCACCTATACACATGTATACTTGTATATGCTAGCACTAGTTTATTGGCCCGCATTCCATTATAATCAGGTCATTTTTTTAATACATCATATAAAAAGTTATGAGTGTGAATAGTTTTCTTTTCTTTTCTTTATAGTGTCATCAAACATGGCTAAATGAGTCAATATATAAACCTCTCGTCCTATTTTTTTGTCTAACTCAGGTATCCAATAAAATCACATGGAAGCTGACCTGACTTAAATTGATCGATTTTATGAATATAAAGGTAACTTGAATTATTGGTAAAAACATGACTTAACTTTTAAAAAAACTTCAAGAAGATATCTTTTTTTAAGAAATATTGAGATGACAATGAACTGGATCATCCCTAGTCCTCTCATGACCTGTATGGATTCTATTGAGTTTAATAATCTTTTTTATACACTATTTTTATGTTATTATATAATAAAAATAGATACTCATAAAATTAAACACCAACTCTAAACTAAACATTAATTTAATATTGTGATAACCTCATATAAAAAAAACAATGCAGTCTATTTCCTAACCAATTCAATATTGAAGAATAAAGTCATAATAATAAAAATTAAAAAAAACCAAAAAATAAATATGGTTAATAGGTAAACACGTCGAGCCTAATCCTAAATTAGAAATTAATTAAAGATTGTGATAACCCTATAGAATACAAACAAAAATAAACAATGCAATTTATTTTTTAATCAATTCAATATTGAAGGATGAAATCATGATAATAATAATAAAAAGACAAAAAAATTATGATTAGTGGGTAAACATGTAAAACCTATGAATTGGGTTATAAACTTCACTAGGGTGTTTATTTATTTTTTTAAAACTATTTTTTATTTAATTATATGATAACAAAAATAGTCAATCACAAAATTGAACAGTAATCCAATACCAAAATATTTTTCATGATACCGTAGTAATCTTATAAAAATCAAAATAAAACCAATTATGAAATTGAATTCCAACTTAACCCAATATCTATTGATGAAACTGAGAAAAAAAATTAAATTCATAAGTTATGTTACCTAGTCAAACTCGAGAAATAAATTAAAAAACTCAATTCTCAATCACTATAATATTTAAAGGTGAAATAATTTTTTTTTAAATAATAACAAAATTCAAAAAGAAAAAGAAAAAAAATACATGATAAATTACTATTGTAATTCATAGTATAACAAGTGTGGGTGAACAATAGTTATACCATACCTTTAGTTTTTATCCATTAATAATATTATCTTTGCATTTCTTAAATTATCAAATATTTTTTATATATTTAATGATTAAGAATATTCCAATAATTAAGACTAATTTTTATGCTAAATGAAAATTAAAATTTGACCTCATTTGCAAAACAATAAACTTATATATAGCAAATTATATAATTTGAAAAGCTAGAGGCTACTGATTTAATTATATCAAACTCCAGGGTAAGCGGTGCAATTTACTTTCCAAAGTAAACTTTACATAAACACGACGACGTTATCAAACATCTCTATTCCGAGTCTGACAATAAAAAAAACCCATACCTCCACTCACCACTGCAGCTTCTATCTCAACAGAAAACCTAAACAGTACCACACTGAAATCCACCACAAGTTTCACCGGAACCGGAGACAGAGGCCTACGTGAAGATGTCGTCGACTCTATTAGAGACGACTCGCGCCTCTCACGAGGAAGTAGAGAGACTCGAACGACTTATCGTTAAAGATCTCCAAAACGAACCAGCAAACAACAAGGACCGTCTTTTTCAAAGCCACCGTGTTCGTAACATGATCGAAAATATAATTACCACCACGGAGAAAATCGTAATTATTCTCTCTCTCTCTCTCTCACACACACATTAATTAAGTTTAATTGAAGGCAATTATAATTATAATAAGTTTTTGATTTTGATTTTTTTTTCAGGTTGAGATTTATGAAGATAAAGATAATGCGAGGAAAGATGAGATTGCGGCGCTTGGTGGACAAACGGCGATGGGCACCAATGTGTTTAGTGCTTTTTATGATAGATTAAAAGAGGTAATTGATTTTTTCATTAATTTTGATTAAGCAATTTATCTGATAGTTAACAGTGTTATTTAATGAAATTACTTGCTTGTGTTTTATCTTATCATTATTATTTTTTCTTTTCTTTTCTTTTTCTTGCGAAGATCCGAGAGTATCACAGAAGGCATCCAGCTGCTCGTGTAGTTGATGCTAATGAGGATTATGAGGCAATGCTTAAAGAGGAACCGGTTATTGAGTTTACTGGCGAGGTCAGTCTCCCTAACTTGTGTCAATTGATGATTATATTAACTTAGTGCAGTTGTTGATATTTTGCGGCTCCAGTTTTATGTATGGATATTTGAGGTGTTTGTGCAAGGCAACTGGATGCTTTTGTTTATAGCATTTGAGGAAACTGGTCTGGATTATTTTTATTTACTTTTTCACTCTTCAAGTGTACCTACTCAATTAGATGGTGCTGTCATGTAATGCATTGGGAGCTAATAATTAGGCGTTACGTTTCAAAATTTTGAGATTCGAGAGATTGGTGTGACTAGGCCTTGCAGTTTGATATTTTAGGACTTTAGTTTTATAAACTAGTATCTGAGTTTTTCATGCTACTTAACTGATAATTTAGGGCTGTAGTAGTTTATAGTTTTTTCCTCCCATATAAAAGTGAATAGTGACTGCACAACATCTATTATTGTAATTGATGCATTGTCTATGCAGTGGAGAATAAGTACTTTCCTTTTTTCTACCATGACTTCACCTAATTATGCTGTACGTTTTTGCCAAGCAATTTAAATTAACCAATACCTTTGCTGGATTTATATTACAGGAAGCATTTGGGAAATACCTAGACATGCATGAATTGTATAACCAGTTCAATAATTTAAAATTCGAGAAGCCTATTGAATACTCTACTTACCTTGACATTTTCTCCCAACCACATAATTTACCCCGCAAAGTGAAGTTTACAAGGTATTCTCTCCCCCCCACTCCACCCTCCTGAATCGTTTTTTGAATTTATTTTAAGTTAATGATCAGATGTTATATTCACCTGCATCTGTACATCACTTGAAATTTTTTATCCAAGTTAATGTCTGTTTTTGTTTCAATTTTCTGCAGGCAATACAAGGAATACATGGAAAATCTACTTGAATATCTAGCTTATTTTTTCCAGCGAACAGAGCCCTTGCAAGATCTTGACAGGATTTTGTCAAAGGTTTGTTTATATGATTTTTCCCCTGCTTTTTTTTTTCTTTCAATTTTTGAAATTCTTCTCCTCATGGTGTCTGTAATGTTATCTATGTAATGCTAATGTTAGTGATGAGCAGTATTTTTTTTCAATCTAAATTCCAAGCGCTGCTAAAAATTATCCCTAATCAATTTTTCTTTAACCTAAATGTTTGAAGTGTGAAGTTTTCACTACTACTAAATAGGCATATGGGGCTAAAAAATGTGCTACATTTAAACTTTATGATGCTAGACTTGGCTCAGCCACAATTCATACCTTATAAATGTTAAGGACAAAACAGAAAGAAAACCCTGTTTCCCTTTTATTTTAAATACATTCTCTGCCAGTAGACACGCAAGAAATTTGGCATTTTGATTGCTTGCCTCTTTTTATTTGCAAAAACTCAAGTCTATAGAACAAAGGAGATTTGACCATGCTTGGTCAGAGCCAATCATGTGCTTCATTTAACAATGTTGATTATTGTTGCAGGTTACTGCTGAATTTGAAGAGCAATGGGAAAATGGCACGGTACAAGGATGGGAAAAGAATGCTCAAGAAAATGGGCATGTGCCAGCTGATCATACTGTTATTGATCTTGATTTTTACAGCACTGTTGAGGAGCTTAAAGAAGTGGGCCCTGAAAAATTGAAGGAGGTAAGAATATCATTGTCTGCAGTTGCTTTATTTTTCCACGAATCATTTTCTTTTTTCCTGGAAATCTATAACCATAGAGCATTCTCTTGCTGAATGCTGATAGTTTATGTTAATGTCAGAGACAAGGATGTACTGCTGTATTTTATTATCACCAACTGTCAGCTGATGCTGACATGTTACTGCTGTTATTATTCTCCTTATAGTGTCGAGCTTAAATTGTGAAATTGGATTCTGTTCTTTGTTGTTGATTGCTTGGTAGTTTAACATGAAATACTCCAATATCATACAATGTGATCAATGGTAAACTACTCTGATACCATGCAATGTGATCAAACACTGTAAAATATTAATTATATCCGTAGTGTCACTGTGGAATCTAATTTCTTTGTTGTTGTTTGCTTCATTAGTTTAACAATAAATATTCTGATATCAGACAGTGTGATAAACACCTGAAAATATTAAAAATATCCAGTGGGTAGCCATGGAGTCATAGAAGTTTTAAATATACAAACTATGCCATAACTTGGGCAGCTGTTATTATTTTATTTGTCCATCATTTCATGGTTTGTGACAGTTTTGCTAGAAGAGTTCTATCTTATTGGCTTAGCTGTCCTTTCCAAATACTAGTTTAAATCGTTTGCTGCATGTTTTCCTGGCAGGCATTGGCTGCATTGGGGCTCAAGAGTGGTGGTACTGTTCAGCAGCGTGCTGAAAGGCTTTTCCTCACAAAGGTTGGAATAGTTCTTTTACCTTGCATGAGTTTGTAAGTTTAGGAACGAAAAAGATTCAGTGAGTGTCCTCATTGCTTCTAGTTTCTTAGTTAATCATTAATCTTCAGGTGAGGGAAGGGTTATATTACTGTGAAAATTAGGATGACCAGATAGTGCTTTGTGTGTACGCTTTGTTTATTTATTATGTTTTTTTAGAGGAGGGTATATACATTTTTTTTATGTGCTTGTTGTTAAGCATCAAACCTCAAGCTACATAAACAGTCTTATTTCCTTAAATTAAATTACTTCTCAACATGACTTCTTTTTTATTTTTTTCCTTAATAGATTTAACATGGCATTTTGTGTTTTACTTATTTATTTTTTCATACTGTGCAGCATACACCTCTTGAAAAGTTGGACAAGAAACATTTTGTGAAAGGTTCACATGCATCAGAACTGAATGGAGGTGCTGTGAACTCAAAAGAAGCTGTCAATTCAAAAGAAATTGCTCTGATGGAGACCAAAATGAATAAATTGTGCGATTTACTGGATGAGGTTAGCTTTGGTGCATAGTTATCCAGTTTCTTTTCCATCCTCTTGAGCAATATTGCATGGAGATTTAGTTCTTTGGTTATCTGCTAGCTTTTTTTTGTACATTTTAATAATATGCTTTTGAATATTGGCTGCATGTGCCTTAAATAATTCCTTTTTTTGTGGTAGTTGGATATTTGATTTTTCTGTGACCTTTTGCAGACAATTATACGGACAAAAGAAAATGTTGTTAAGAAGCAGGCTTTGACATATGATGAAATGGAAGCAGAACGTGAGGAGGTATGTTGTCTTAAGCTATCGCAAATTCTTCAAGTGCTTTAGCCTTTTAACTAGTGTGCAAATCATAGCTTTTCGCATAGCATTTCATTATGACCTTCAATTTGCTTTTGGTACTTGCTCTAATTTGAAGCAAGCCATTGGCACCATGGTGATATAATGGGATCAAACCCCTTTACAACCCAGTACATGCAGAATATATTACCTCACATATACTGTCCGGGTATGCTAATGGCATCTTGGCAACTGTGCATCCAGAGACCATTTGTAATACAAACAGCAAGACCATTTGCATGAAACTTTTCTTTCTGTCTGCTTTAATTGGATTCTTGATTATTATTGTGAAGAAGTGAGACTTCATTGCCTCTGCTTGTTGACAATAATTGATAATGTGATGTTGAAACTGATGCAGGAAGAGACACAGGCTGACACTGAAAGTGATGATGATGAACAACAGATTTACAATCCCCTCAAGTTGCCAATGGGTTGGGATGGGAAGCCTATACCTTATTGGCTGTATAAACTTCATGGTCTTGGCCAGGTATTTCTCTTCCTAATTGTATAAACCCATTGCAGTCATTGCAAGAATTGTATCTCTCACTGGTATCTTTCATTTTCGTCAGCATTTTGGTTTTGGAATTTGTTCTTTCTACATTTGGAGAGTAGTTTTTTTCTGCTGTATATTTGTTTGCCAGATGAATTTAACTGATATCTGTGAAAGTTTTTATTTTCAAGTTGCAATAAGTAACATATAGTATCATTATGATGCATGTAATACTTATATAATTATACTAGTTGTTTAGTGGACGATCTTTGTCTGTAATCCTTGTCTAGTTATACTTTTTGATAGTTTCTATGGCTAGAGAATCTCAATTATTTTTCTGCATGTCAGGAATTTAAATGCGAGATATGTGGGAACGATAGTTACTGGGGTCGTAGAGCGTTTGAGCGGCATTTCAAGGAATGGCGTCATCAGCATGGAATGCGTTGCCTTGGCATCCCAAACACCAAGAACTTCAATGAGATCACATCGATCCAGGTGCACTTTCTCCGACCTGTTCTGAAATCCGATCATTTCTTTGTCATACGCCTTCTATTTTGTTTATGCCACTCAATCTCTGAATTTTTTTATGTGAAATTCATAGTTCAGATCTCGAATGTTAGTTTTGAATGTGACACCTGCATTCATTTATTCGCTTTTTTTCCCTCCAGGAAGCACAAGAATTATGGAAGAGGATACAAGCGCGGCAAGGAGTGAACAAGTGGCGCCCAGAGCTCGAGGAAGAATATGAAGATAAAGAGGGCAACATTTACAATAAAAAGACATACACTGATCTGCAGCGGCAGGGACTGATTTGAAGCACAGTGTACTGCCAGAAAAACATCCTTTTTTATTTTGAATTTTTGTGGTAAGATTGACCTACCCAACCTAGTGCTGGAGATATTTTGCAGTTCTCAAACATTTTAACAACTTAGTCATGGCTATGCAACTTTGATGTATTCATTTTCTAGCATCTACTTCAAGTGTTTCACTTATAAAATGGATGCATCAGTTGGGTAGGTCACTCTTACAACAAGTTTCACTGACATTAAATGAAATCCAATATAATGGATGAAACTGAATTTTTGTATAAATGAGTTACACCCTCATTATTCTTTGCATGATCTCTTTCAGATAACATAAATCTTTGTTTTGTGTTGTTGACGATGACAAAAGGATAAGTTACCACTTGAAGTCAGAAGTGGCAAATCAACTGGCAGCGATTTTAGGTATTAAATTCTGTTATCCAGTAACTACTAGCTTTCTCCACCATGTTTTTCTGATTCTACCGGAACCGATATATTGATAGTAGTAAATGGTGGATCTTGCAACTCTCCCTAAAACTTTCTCCAATCATTTGAGCCACATCTTGCCACCATGACCAAGCAAACTAGCCCATGTCTTCAAATTTCTACCATCCATTAATGAATCAGCTTGTGGAAATTACTGATACAATCCAACAACAGAGCATCCAAAGCAAATGTCCAAAACAAACAAGACTAGCTATTGCAATACTGCATGGCTGAAGAATATTACAATATATAGGTTGTGCATCAAACGCCAACAATGAATTCCTCTCTTTATAAGTTATATTTTATTTTCTTGGGTCAACAAGTATATTTCAGCTTGACCTTCTACTCAGCCAAGGAGTACTCTTTCTCTATCCTACTCCTTCCAGTCTTCCGAAGAGTCTTCATCGATTCAATCATAGATTCCTGTCTTCCGAGTCTTTGCTTTATTAACCCCTGTATGATTATCAGAAAAACTTAGTTTACCAGTTGGAAACAATTTCTACGATCACAAAAAAAGGAAAGGATGATCCTAATTGATACAATCAAAAGGGGTGCGGGGGTAAGTAAGTATGCATGATGGTGATAGCTTGATGGCTTTAGTAGTTCCTTAATTTCAGATTAAGCGGCTTTGTGCTGTTCCTAAGTATGATTAAGGACGTAGTTGAGATTGTTTATGGATGGCTAATGCCCCTTTTCTTTTATCTTGTTCAAAGCATTTGTATATTTCATGCTTCATGACATAATATTGTAAAATAAAATTGAATTATTATATTAATGCTAACCAATTTAAGCAAAAATAAGCATGCATGGTCTTTAATTTTAAATAAAACACTTAAACTAATAACAATTAATGGTTTTGACCACACCATGAAGCACAAATTAAAGATGGTTTTGATGTCACTTGTTGAAGCTGCTGCTTCTGCTTATTCCTTCGCCTTGTAGATCTCAGAAAACGATCGCTACAACGTAATAATTCCCCTGCTAGCTGAAACCAATCTTCTACCTCCATGCTCGGCCGGGACGGTACCACACAATTATTAAATCGGACGCAAATTAATATGCCAAAACGATACACAGAATTCAAAATAACTATTAGAGTATTTGATGTCCGAAACAGTATAGGAAAATCTTCTCCTGGCAAGAATAACTTCTTATCACTTGATTTTATCAAATCAGTGCTTATATTAATTCAACAAAAAAAACCCTAATTTGAGTAAAAACTTTAATCATAGACTTTCTAAATTAACATCAGCAGAAGCACTGCTCCAAAACAAAAACGTGGAAAACAACGGAAAGTGACGTGGCGGAGAAAGCAGTGTGCACGGAACGCTTAACACTGAAAATAACAGGATGTGAATGTCGGAAAAGGGTCGTTGACACGAGCCAAGCTCCCGGATCCGTGCTCCTCCACGCAACTCTCTCCTCTCTATTTCAAAGATAAATTAATTATCTTTGGCATTTCTTTGTGACATTGTGACGGATTTGTCCATCTATGATGCCCGGGGCAAAAGGCTCTCTCATGAGTGTACGTACATACATACATACATACACATATATTAGGGAGGGATTTGTAGGCATATATGAACCAAGGATTAATGAGGTATGAACATATAATTAAATAGAGAAGAAAAGAAATAAAGTCTAATGACGTGTAGTCTATAATCTAAATTCCAGGGATTAGATTTTTTAAAGAGAAGAGAATGTAAACACTTGTGTAAATATAGATTCAAGAATTCGAGATGAATAAAAAAAGAGAAAAAACAAACTAATATGTTACGATGTGTGAAGTGAGAATATAACTTTTATAAATAAATTTAGAGATATTGACGAAGTTAAAATAAAGACTAATGATAGTGAAATCGGTAATGAGTTTTGATTGAATGGGAAATTAGAAAGATTTAAAACAATTGTGTTTTAAAAGTGATGAAATAATTCTAAAGAATTACAATAAAAGTAAGAATAACTATCAAGAAAGAATTAAATGAAAAAGTGTTGGTTGTAAACCCCAATTTAAAATTTGTAATATTATCGTGAAACGACAATAAGTACTTAAATAAAATAAATGGTGAGTAATGAGTATCAACCCAACACTAAGCATAATCACATAAATGATCCATTAGAGTTAGGGCAAAAAGATATTGAATGGCTAGTTTAGAGCACATATAGTGAGATGGACTTAGAGGAACAAAAGACACCTATGAAGCTTAAATGACAACCTTTAAATCATTTAATCCAAGTCCAAGAGGGGTCACATTCAAGTTCTGAAAAGGATTGATATGTTAGGCCCTATGACAACCTTGATTTGAACTTATTTTTTCTAATATAACATGGAGTCCAAGTAAAAATATTTCCTAAATAAGAGAGGATTTATAGCATTTAAAAGAAGAAGTTTCATAGTCTAGAAAGAAAACCTAAAAGTCAGCAACATTCAAGACAATAAATCTTTTTTATCTTATTTTTATGTAACTGCAACTTATACTTTTTATTTTAAATTCGTAATTTGTGTTTTAGTGTTAATGAACATCAATTGAGCTTAAATACTTAGGGATTTAGGTCTGATTGTAAGTGAGTTTTATACAAGTCTATATCTTTGAGTATTTTAGGGTTTATCTAAGATTGAAAACACATATGGAACCTAAGCTGCAGAATAGTTTTTTTATGCTTCATCATATTTAAATTACAACTGCAAATTTGTAAGGTGAAAATTCTCTCTTCCTTGGTTCTCTAAAGGATTGAAAATGACTTATCAAGGTTCAACTGACTTCGTGGCGTCAATACTTTTCTTTCGTAAATTGCTATTCGTTGGGTGAGAGTTCAAATCCAAAAATATTGATGCCTAGGTACAAGTTATCTTTGTGTCACACTCCTATCAAATCTGATTTACTTGACTTTCTAGGAATTGTTGTCTTTGCGTGTGGGTTGCTTGACCACATGTTCAAGAGGTTCACACCATTTGGTATCAAAGCTTGACTCCATTAATCAGTTTATATCCTTTTGCAATTTTCATTTCTTGTTGATTCTGCAAAAAAAAATAAAATCCTTAGTGTCCAATTTCTTCCTTGAATTTGCAGCATCTAAAAAAAGTGTTATTTGTTCTGTTACTGTCCAAAATATAACAGTAGCATAAAAGAATAACAACAACAACAACAACCTCGTTCAAAGACGTTTATTGGTTTCTGCCGTAAAACACTCAACAAGGAAAAATTAAGTCAAATCAATTCAAAATTAGCTCAAATTTGAAAGTCTGATTACCGAGGCCCTAATTGCACCACATATTAATTTTGGGGTTAATTGGATATTGTTTGTTTAGGTTTTAAATTTCAGGTCTAGTCAGGTCTGATTCGTAATGTTTTTAAGTCAACATATCAAACCTTATCGTAAATTGCTCAAATTTAAAATTCTGTCTATTTGGGTTGAAATTGCACTTCATCACAAATTATAACTCAATTGGACATCATTTACCTTAGGTTCCATATTCGGGTTTAACTTGTCATAAACGAGTCTGTTTTTTTTTTGTTAGCTTTGAAATTCATTTTGTCTATGTTGTTTTCGTTTCTTGCAACATTTTATAACATATCTAATATATTTGGATGTCGGGTCATTGTTTTACATACTTTGTTTCTATATTTTTGTTTGAGTCTTCAGTTTCGTCCATATTTCAGATAGATTCATTTGCTACTTGTAAGACTATCATCATAGATATTTTTATTGGTTTTATGTATTTTTATTGCTTCTTGTATCATATACACCTATTTGGATTGTGTTGCAAAGTTGACTGTATTTGATGTTGACTTTAGTTCTACAAGAACCGCAAGAAGAGAGGTGTGAGTAAGTGAGAACATTAATAATAGTTTAGCGAAACACGAGATTAAAAACTAATAAAACTTTTATAAAATGGTTAAGAAAAAAATCAAAACTATAAGGATCAATTAAAAAATAATAGTATATGAAAAAGTGGAATTGAGGACTAAATTGAAAAGAAATAAAACATTTTAATAAGGGTCTAGGAATAAAAAAAAAATACAATTTTTTTAATGAATAGTTAAACTGAAAAGAAAAATAACTTCAATAATAATAAAAAAACAAATAAAAAGAATAAGAATAAAAGTAAAAAAAAAAATACACTGTAAACTTATTAAATTGAAGGGTAAAATTGAAAGCCAATAATGTTTTTATAAAAAAACCTAGGAGTCAACAAAATAAAAATCTAATTAAAAAATATATATTGCAAATTAAAATTAAAAAGAAACAAAACTTTGACCAGAAGGTCAAAAATTAAAAATTAAAAATTAAAAAAGAGAGATTAAAATAGAAATAACTAAATCAATTGAAACATGAGTCAATGTGATTAGATAAACCAAATCACATTAAGTCAGTCGTTTTCAATTTAGCTTTAAAATTCAGTATGAGTTCGAGCTCTAACTCATTAACAACCATAAGCAGCAAAAAACAATCTATGATATAGTTATTTTTTTAGCTCCAAACAAAGTGACGTGGCGGAGAAAGGAGTGTGCGCCGAACGCAACACACAAAAAATAACGGGAGGTGAAACGCAGGAGATATTTGGAAAAACAGACGTTGACACGAGCCAAGCCCAGGGCTCTGCACTCCTTCACGCAACTCTCACACTCTCTTCTCTATTTCTTCACACTTTCCTCTCCTTCCTTCTGCTAACTAACTCTTCTCCCTGGATCGAAGAAATTCTTAAGAGTTGTAACGGATTGGTCGGTTGATGGCGGCAATATATGGAGTCGGATTCTGTTCCTTTTCTGATAATTTGTCGACGAAGAAACTGATTAAACGACGTGGTAATGGTAGTATCGACGGTGTGAGAAGTATTTGTTCTAGGAGAGAAGTAGGGACGGTGGTGAAGTGTTCGTCGCCGAGTAAGGCTGCGGCTCCGTTGGAATCGGAAGGAGATGGAAGGAGATGTGTGATTAAGGAGGAGGAAGGAGGAGAAGGAGATGTTATGAGGTTCAAGATGTCTGACTTTAAGGTGCTTGATCGTGTCAGTATTGGCCTTGGCGGCCGGGTAAGCCAGAAAACTCTACTTCAATTTCTTTTTCAATCTTTATTTGTTAAATATAGTTAATTCCGTTGTGATTTTCGATTATTAACACTAAGCATAGTGTTTGATGTCCAAAAGTGATTGTTCTTAGCACTGCTAATTATGGCATGGATAACTGAATTGGGATTTGTTTTTAGGCGGATGAGGTGGTTTTTGAAGCAATAGTAAAGGATTCTAATAGGTTAGCTTTCTTTTCTTATTTGATTTTGTAATATTGTGTGATTATTGGAAGTAATGAGTATAACGTGGAATTGCAGCCCTTTGAATAACATTAAAGTTGTGCTTAGGAAGCTTATCAGTACCCAAGCAAAACGTAGAGGAATGCGAGCAATAGAGGTTTGGGGCTATGTTTTGGAGTTTTCTTATTTTGTATTTCGGGTATTGAATTTTGGTGTGACTTTGGTGTTGATAAAGTGTTTTTAGGTATTGAAGAAGCTGGTCCGTCGTAAACTTATGTACCATTCTTATTCGATGCAAGTTTATGGTTATATTTCTTCACCTACTAGTGGCCGTGGTTCATTCACGCTGGTACATGGGGTATGTTCTGTTTCTGTGTAAGATTTTTATACAACGTTTGCATTAAATGTTTGCTGTATGAAACCATTTAGTTGTCTATTCTAGGTAGGTTAGTCTTTCTAGGAGATCACTGTTGGAGATTTTCTGTTTATTGGACAAGCCCTCATTTCTCTGCATTTTGCTTGTGGAAGCAGTTCTTCCCATATTTCAGTTTTTCTACCTGTGAGTTTAAGGTTGTGAAAGTTTATTTCTTCCTTTTTATTTTATGGCAGTATCATGGTAGTTTTTCTTTGAGACATTGGCTTCAACAATCAGATTGGCTTCCTATCTTGGAAGCCACTCTGGCATTGGATGAGGAATCTGTCAGGAGGGTGGGAGATGACACGGTTGGAGGACCTGCTGTCTCTCGGCAGTTGCGAATAACACGCATATTGATGAGGGATCTCTTGATTGGAGTATGTATATCTTAATTGTATTCATGGAATATCTGTGCACAAATGGTTGCCATTTGTTGTGTAAAACTAAAGTCTAAGGTGTTTGTTTTGCTTACTGAAGGTGAACTACTTGCACAGTCATGGACTTGCGCATACAGAGTTGAGGCTGGAAAATGTGCATATAAGCCCAGTGGATAGACATATTAAAGTAAATGCAAGCTTTCCTCCCTTTTATGCTGCTTTTGAATTTTAGATTCTCTGAGTTTAGAATTAAATTTGATACTCTTTAAGGAGAAGGCTGTTTGAGGAAAAATCTTGTTGATTTGTGTTATCTGATATGACAACACTTGATGCACAACAATTTCCATTGATCAAGTGAAGTCAAATTTTATCTCTGATATTCTGCTTTGAAAGTTTGGTACCTCTTCAACAGAATTGAATAACAGGAAATTTTGATGTTTCTAGACTAGATGATGAAAGGTTTATTAGAAAAAAATATTGGGGAACGAAACAAGACATGAATAAATCAGCACCATTGAATTAGTGCACCTCCCACACATGGCTACAACTATCCACTGTTTTCTGCCCTGTAACTTCTGCTATAATGCACTACTTCATTGATTAAGCTGTGTAACATGTGGTTTCTTTCTTACATTGATGGTTTGCTTTGTGAAACTTCTGAAATTCCAACTTTTCAGGTAGGGATACTAGGGAATGCTGCTGACTTTTATGAGGATGGTCCAAATAGTAGCACACTGGACAACAACATGGACAGACGGCAGATGATGATTGCATTTGACATGAGGTATGGATAGATAGATAGACCTAAAAGTGTATCCAGTCAGTGCTGCTAGCAGAGCTACTGATCTACTGAATTTTGTTTCATCCATGTTGAAAAGATGTTTAGGATTTATGATGGCAAAAATGGTGCTGCGGGAACTCATGGATCCATTAATTTTCATGAAGTTCAAATCATTCCTCATGAAGGTATAGCATGCTAGTTCCTTTTTTTTTTTCTTCCTGTAAAGCTTCTGGATTAACCAATCCAGAACCTGGTGGAATTTTTGTTGACTTGCATTATGTCTCTGGATAAACTCAATTTTCTTGTCATTAATTTCAACCTGTTTCCTGAAGACGGGAATATATCGGCAGTCACTTTATTTGCACAATATGAAAACAAAATCCTATGGTATCATCATGAATTAGTCATCATACTTTTGGTACTGATCCTAATTAGGAAGTTGTACTTGCATATAGAGTGTTAACTATGTTACCAGATTTCTATTTTATGGATGAGTGCAGGGAAATGATCCTTCATGCTTGCGTGAATTTTTATTGCAAATCCTCTGTAGTAATTCTCCATCTGGAAATGTTGGACTCCAAGTAAGTAGTACGAATGCAAAATACCATACTTTAAGCTACACCTTTCACAATATCTATTAAGATTGCTTTTTATATATAATAGCCACATTAATGATTAGGATGCTTAAGTTCGTTTTGTTTCTTCTAGATACTCGATCGGAACTGGGGTGCTGGTTGGAACCTTTTATCCTTGTTATTGGCAACCAAACCTTCCAAAAGAATAAGGTATTCATCAGTTCACCTCTTATTAGACAATAGTAAAGACGATACGAGGTTAACCATATTGCATTTAATTAATTTGAGAGAGATGAGTCATCTATGATGACTATTTTGCTTTGCTTTGCAGTTGTTTGGATGCCCTCAGGCATCCATTTCTGTGTGGACCAAGATGGCGGGTTGCGCCATCCATGGATATCATCAGATGGGGTCTTGGCTCAACTGCAGTTCGAATTACGGAGGAATACATTTATAAGCAGCCCCAGGTGTGCCTACAGTTAGCATTTCTAAGTTCTCTATTGTTATTCAGTTGGAGTCATCAGTTGTGTCTCTCTCAAGCCATTGCCTTAAAATTTACTCGTACCCTGTTTTTCTAGGGAAGCACAAGTATGAGATGGAAAAATTAATGTCACTAATTAATTTTCTGTTAATTGAAAGATATCTTAGTGTGCTTTTATTTCTATTCGTACTACTAAATCCTTGCATATAAATTTATTATATATCTGGTGTTGGTTTATAGCACGCAATGGCATTAGGTTGATAATGTAAACTGACTGGTGAATTTTGTTGTGATAGCGTAATAGGCTTTCCTATTTTATCGAATTGATGGAGATGCTGAATGCTCATTCAAGGCCAAAGGTTAGTAACTATCTGTGTTGTTTCGTAGCATTTGTAGATTCATTAACTCTCTTGAAGGAGTCATATGGATCTATGTCTAGTTGCCTCAAAGATATTATAACTTGTATCACAACCTTTACTCTCAAAGGCTTCTTCTAATTTATAGTCACTTGTTCTTTGCTATTTACTCTCTCATTTTGTTACGTGAACAATTTATGTGAAATGGTTTAACTGCTAAGTGCATTGATACGATATAAAGAAAAAGAAGCTAGAAAATTATTTGGTTCTTTAGCTGTTGTACCCTTTCATCAGCCTATATACTTTGGATTCTTCCTTCCAGTGGAACTTGAAACATTTCATTGATTTATTATGCTTTTACCATCTATCTCCAACTAGCTCGGGATTGAACATTTCATTGATTTATTATGCTTTTACCATCTATCTCCAACTAGCTCGGGATCGAGGCCTTGTTATTCTCAAAGGTTACTCAATATTGAAATTTATGTTCTACATCATCAATGTGCAGAACTGGTTGGAGTTGCTTCCAGGAAAATGGCGTTTATTATACTGTACTGGGAGACAAATAGGATTGACCCTGCGTCAACCTACTGCTCGTGTCCTGATTGGTGATGTTTATCTTACAATTAATAGAGCATCAAAATTAAACACCAGTCTTTCCTTCACATCTGACATTGGCTTCACGGTCATGAATGGTCGAGATTGGCCTCATGACAAAACTGGTATAACTGGGAAATTGGAAGTAAACTCTTTATTCCGGCTGACATCCGGGAGACGGTTGTATCTTAAGGAGGAAAAGACATCAGAAAAGTTATCCTTTGGGCAACCAAACAATCAAGACTCTTTAGCCCAGAAATTGTCAGCTAAAAAATGGAGGAAACTTGTCCCGTACAAGGAGTTTCCATCGAGCCTTCCGGTGGCCAAACTTGTTTCAGCTGACATTGAGGTGACAATGAGTCTCGGGGACAACCTTAACGAAAACGATGTTACACCAAGCAGTATAGTTCAAGAAATCCGTGTGCAAGTGCCACCTGAGATGTTTGATTTGTCAAGGCTCGTCTGCGGAACATACGTGGACTCCAGACTGCTAGTCCTGCGCGGGGTCAATGGATCAGCTCTTTTATTTACAAGATCTATGTGTTGATGAAAGCAATTGCTTACAACTGTAGATAAATATTGATGTTGGGAGTGTAATTAGCTGTTTGTTCTTCCCCGTGTAATTTGTACAGTCGATTAATTGAAGACCAACTTTTCCAAATGCGGTGCGGCCTGATATCCGAGTGGCTCGTTTGCTGCTTGTTGTGGCTTCTCAAATGCTGCTATACTATAAAGCCTTGTTCGAAAAATGATTCTATCCAGTGAAAGTGCTTTTGAAAATAATTTCTGCTACACAGCAAAAGACAGCCTGAAAGATTTCTGAGTCAAACGCACTTCGTAGCTATGAAAATAATTTCATTCGCCACCCTCCGAAATATTGGCAAGGTTAACTACTGCTTCCTAACAGAAGAAGAAATGGGCTCATGCTAGGGTAATATGAGCTTGGCTAAACCTTAATCAGACAACCAAAGGTGGTCAAATTGCTAGACAGCAGTGGAACAGGCTTAAAATTCCATTTGTCAGCCAAAATAAAAAAAAAGAAGCACAAGTGTGCCCACCATGGCTTGGCAAAAGCAGGAGAAAATACAAGGAACCAGGAAAATGAAGAAGAAAAAACGCATGCTTCATTATTCTCAAACAAATAAAGATGATTTGTAGTTTTGATACGAGGATCCCTGATTGAACCGACAAGCCGGCTCACTACGAATGCTCTACCATGATATCAATATTCTATACGTCCATAGGAAGTCGAGGATTTGGGGTGAAAATTTAATGAAATGAACCGGCTTGTCGGTCATGTAATGGATTTAAGCCAACATCGTTAATTTCTCTCGTCAAAATTTAATGAAATGAACCACTAAATTTGATAAATTACAGCTACATTGTGAGGAAAAGTTTGGTATGATAAATTTTTAATATTAATATTTTTTAAGTGCTATTATACAAAACATCTTAAATTACTGAGAAAGCTAAAAGAGATCGGGAAGTTAAACAGTAATGAACAATGATTTTTCACTGTTCATCTAGACTCGGATGCACTGTGGATTAGAATAGTAAAATTACTATTTTGCCTTTTCGTTTATTGCATTTTTAGCCCTGAGTCTGAGGTGTTTTCAATTTTTGGTCTTCTTGTGCACAGTAAAATAACCATAATACCTATGAACCGCCGGGGGCATTAAGGTTATTGCATATATTTTTAAAAATGGTTAAATACAAATTTACACCCATATAAGACAAAACAAAACAATAAAATACAGGGTCAGTAGAGTCATTGCACACTTTTTAAAAATGACAAATACGTAAATACCCTCATATAAGATAAAATCCAAGAGTTGGGTGTAGAGGTGTGGCGGTAATTTACCATTTTTTTATTATATTTCTGGCGAGTTACTGTTGGCACGTCACCGAACGCACCGTCCATTTCCGCGCTCACGTGGATTTTGGACGGCGCGTGCAGAGTATTCCAGCGTCCAAAAATACCCAACCGGCGTCTAGAATGATTTTCAGCCATGTTCTCTTCTTCCTGGTGTGGCGCGTGTAGTTCCAAGGTGGTCATAGACATGTCAGTGGTTGGTTGAATTCCCCCTTTCTTTTCTCTCTCCTACCTGCGCAAGTACACGTCAGCTCCGTTGTTTATTGTGATCTCATTTTAGTCTATGATCTTTCGATTGTTTTGTATGGTCCTTATTTATGTTATATAGGTTTTGATTTCTTTCAATTTTATCCTTCCATGCAAATAGATTATATATTTAAGTTTCATTTCGGTCCTCATTCTTTTTATTTCCGGTTTTGTTTTAAATTCTTGAATTTTTTTGTTAGATTTGTTTCAATTTTGTCCTTTAAAATGAAATTTATTATATATGTGTTTTTCATTTCGGCCCCTATACTTTTAATCTTGGATTTTATTTTAATTCTGTTATTATATATATATATATATATATATATATATATCCTATTTTTGTCCATGTTTATATGTACATGCTCTTAGTTTTTGTTTTCAATTTTTATTATTTCCACTGTTATTAAGTTTTTTTATTTAATGTTTAAATTTTAATTTGTGTTGTTGCTCATTTGAAAATTGATATTTATTATTTTTTCTTTTTTTAATTTATTCTTCCCGTCAACTAATTTTTTTACATCTAATAATATTTATTTGTGTTTGTCATTTATTTTGTTTTTTAATTGCTTTTTTGTTAATATTGTTAGGTGTTGAAATTTCTAATTATTATAGATAAGACATTCAAAATACTGACAATGATTATTTGTAAGTTTTTTTTCTTATAAATATGTGAGACTAATTATATATTTTGATATTTATTTAATATTAGCGCCTTAATATATATATATATATATATATATATATGACCTATATTTTTTAAATAATAATAATAATTTACTATCAGTGTTCTAAAATATATTTAATATAATAATATGAGGAATAGATCTTAAAAAATAGAATAAAAATTCTTTTTTTAAAATAATTAAGGTGTCATCGATAGTATAACCAATAATAATTAGAATATTAATTATGTATAATAATATTTATAATGACAGCTATAATAATTGTGACAAAAATTCATTGGTCAATGTTATTTTGTGAAAAATAACTTTTGCATTTTTTCTTATGTATGATATTTCAGATCTCATATCACGAAAAAAAATATACGAAACCACACATAGACAAGACTGGTAGAAATTTTTTGCCAAATGATCTACAATAATAAAATAAAAAATTGTCATGCGTTTCACCACAACCAACACTAAATTTTTTAACATTTAACAAAATTGTTAATGATCCTAATTTTTTTTAAAATGCTATACATCTGAGCTAAATAATCAACTTAAAAATTTTAAGATTATGTTATTTTTATATGTATTTATTTAACTATAGATAAGACATTTAGAATAATGATAATAATTATTTTTGAGGCTTTTTCCTTAAAAAATATGAAAGACTAATTATATATTGTGATATTTTTTTGATATTAACGTCTTAAAATATATATAAAAAAATAAACTGACTTTTCTTTATAAATCTCACATTATTTTAATCTCGGTGTTATAAAAACCTTTAAAATATTAATATGAATAAAAAATCTGAAAAAAATAATTTTTCAAAAATTTTAGCAGTTGCATTTTTACTATCTGTCAAATAAATTATTCGCTAAATAGTTAAAACATGCCCAACAAACAATTAGTATGTTGCACGCAACAAATAATTTATCTTTAGTCAATTTCATGAATTACGATTTTGCTATCTGTCAATTAAATTATTACCAAAGTAATTAAAACAAAACCACTAATTAAATTATTTGTTGCGTAAAACAAATCACTCATCTGTGCTAAAATTCAACGATTGTAATTTTACTATTTGCTAATGAAATAATTCATGAAATAAATAAAACATACACAACAATCAATCAGTATGTTACACGGAGCACGTGACTCATTTTAACAAAATTTCTTCGATTCTAATTTTACAATCTACTGATTAAATAATTATCAAAACAGTTTTAACAGTAACAACATCCAATCACTTTTAGGCGGAAAAAAAAATTCATTTCAAATATATTTTATCAATTACAATTTTACTAATTAAATATTAAAATAACCAATTATAACACGCATAAAATCAATCAGTTTCATAAATTAAAAAAAACTCAGCGCAACGTGCAAGCAAGTTAGCTCGTATAGCTATAGGAAAACCCACGTATAATAAAAACTTGAATGCAATAAAAATGTACCATTCCAATAGACAGCGTCCTGATCAAAATGTATCTGATCAAGGAAATGGCTAAAGGAGCAAGTGGGAGTGAAGACAACGACAGAAGTGGTCCTCTTATGTGGGGTCTTCGAGAAGCAACAACACTTGTCACTCTTACCCGCCTTCCATATTCATCACGGACAAATATTTAAATACATTCATAAAATTATTTTTTCGACATTGTATGTACATGCATGAAATCTATCAAAAGAGTTATTTATGATTTTTTGTTTAACTTTCATTAATGATATTGTTCGAATTGGTTTATAAAACATTTAATGTTTTTTTAAGACTAAATTACAAGAGACACAGTCCTATAAATTAGTGTCTAGTGTGGTTGGAAAGTCTTGAAAGATTATAAGCATTTTTTAAATTTAATAACCAATTTACTAAATACATAAGAATTTGACCGATATTTTAAAAATTCTTGATAATTAATAATTAATATTTTGATATAAATATTGGATCTACAAGTAAATTGATATTTAAATGTTATAAATTGACCAGAAAACCCTCAAATTTATTTTGAATATTCATCTATTTTAATTAAGAATATTTTTCAACACAACACACCAGTAATTGAAAACTCATCCGTGTTTCATGATATGTGAATCATGTCAAGGAACATGTATAGATCTTTTCCACAAGAGTTTATTTGGGCACACAAATTCATAATAAATTTAAAAAGCCAGATTTATTCACCCAAATAAATCTCCATCTTAAGTCATAGATAAACTACTGATTAGGAACCCCATCAAAAACTTAAACTATGTCATATCACACAATACAATTTACCTTAGGGTAGGAGTGTTAATACGTTTTCTATCTATAATTATTCTCTTACACTTGAATTTCAAATAAAATCAGTACACTTTTATATCCTGAATCTCTCCAAAAAATAAATCAATATATGAATTTTAAGACAATTCAAATGTCCTTTAAGACTTATCTCTAAGAATATCTATGCTAATAACATAAGAGGCTTGACCTAAATCCTTTATATCAAAATTTTGAGAAAGAAACTTTTTGTCTCATGTAGCAAACCTAAACTACTACTTACAAAGAGAATATCATCTACATATCGGAGGAGAAAAATATATTTTCACTTATTAACCTTAAGGTATATATATTCTCTATGCATAGTCAATCTGTAGTTTATGTATATTAATTAACTTAGCATTTCTAGTAAAATCATAAGATGCCAATGATTACTGATTGATTATTCAGATGCAAATCATGCTACATGCATAGATAATTTTTTTTTTTTTTATTCCAAGACATATTTGTTCTGTTTTTCATTTATTTTGCAATCTCAAAACAGTTTTAACTAAATATATATTTTAAATCGCAACTAAAATTAATTTTTATAAATTACTTTTTTTTATATCATAATCGCAAATGCTATTACAAAATCAGACATAAACATTCAATTAGAACTTCCGGTCCATAGGGAATAAAAAAGAAAAAGAAGGCAGAGTCGATTATACTTCGTGCCGCCGCACGTGCATTAATTTGCTCTTATCATTGTAGCTTGTGAAAATATAGCAATTTTAATAATAACAAGTACATTTTCCAACCGAAATGGAAAAAAAAGTACATTAATACGACTTTCCTTTAAAGAAATACATCTTTTCCTGTCAAGACAACCTGAAACATGTGGGGGTATGCTGTCTAGGGGTGTCTTCAGATCTATGTTCGAACATGTGTCTAAACGGAGAACGGAGATGGTGGGTCTGGACAGGAAGAAAGGAGGGCAGCCTAGATTCATGGGAAATAAAATCAGGAAGGTTTGATTGCTGACAACAATGGGGCATAGCTAATACGAGAACCCAGTAGCTTGATTTCTCTTTCGACTCGAACTCCATAAAAGGGTGGTGATTCATCGGTGGTTTGATTTCTAGCCTCGTAAAACTCGATCCTGTCACCCAATTTGAGTTTCTTCCTGCTCGCAAATGCACGCCAGCCCTTGGAAAGAACTGGCTTCTTGTACCGTCCTTTCTTGCGCGTGGAGCATTGAAAAGTCCACACTTCGGCGTTCTCGTCTTTCGCCTGAAAATCCACCGCATGGCCGCCGTGGAATGGTGGGAGAGACTCGAGAAACTTGATAGGCACTGACAGTCTCTTCTCAGTATCTGTCTTGGTGATTATCTTGGAGAAGCTAGCCATTTCTTAAGACAAACAAAAAACAATGATCGTTATTTGTTTAATCGACCTTTTTCGTTCACATGTATTTATAGATAGATTAGAATGTTCCAAAAAGATAAAATAATTATCTTATATTTATAACTAGGTCGGAATTTTAGTGACATGTTTGAATCTATACACTAAAAAAACAAAATTATATTATTTTAATAAAAATAAATAACTTGAGGACTGACCTTATGACCCATGCATGTATTTTTTTTTTTAATTTTTTACTTGACTGGATTGAGTTTAGCAATTATGATTATTATAATTTTCGAGACAGGCCTCCTAACAAATGTCATCCCTTCGAGATGTAATAGAACAATTTTCGATTAAAAACTAACAGCATCTCAACACCGAAATGTGAAGTATCAAATTATCCCAGTGAGAATCATAAAATTATTTTTGTAAAAACATTAATGTTATAGAACATATCTAGCTAGCTAGTGTCATTACATCTGTTGGAAATATATCTCTGAAGATTCCAGGACCGAGATGTCTGCTATCTGTCATGCATGTTGAAAATCCCGAGGGTGGATTTGGTCTTCATCTTTGTTTTGTAGGCGCCACCATTCTCATCAATATTATTTTCCATTTGTCAGCCAAAATAACAATAAAAAAAGAGAGGCACACGAGTGCCCACCATGGCTTGGCAAAAGCAGGAGAAAATACAAGGAACCAGGAAAATGAAGAAGAAAAAACGCATGCTTCATTGTTCTCAAACAAATAAAGATGATTTGTAGTTTTGATACGAGGATCCCTGATTGAACCGACAAGCCGGCTAACTACGAATGCTCTACGATGATATCAATATTCTATACGTCCATAGGAAGTCGAGGATTTGGGGTGATTTATAAACCCTAGCTATTATCTCTCTATTCAAGCGGTGTACTATTTTCAAGATATAATTAACCCACTTCGTTGATATAACACCTCTTAAAGAGCCAATCAGTCATGTAATGGATTTAAGCCAACATCCTTAAAAAAAATGCAAAATAATTCACATTTCATATGCAGGAGCTAGCGCAAACACTTATACAGCCCATTTGCCCCGCGAGCTATTTGTTGCAAATTGACAAGTTATTCAGAGATGGGATTGCTTTTGAAAGTTAAACAGGCTAATTGTACGTAGAAGCAGCACAGATATATGAGAATTCAAGAAATTATAAACTCACACGACCGAGAAATCTAACGAGTCCCCTGAGTGGGAAAGATGGTTCCATTTCATTAATTACTACTGGGCAAGAAAAAGCGGGTTAGCCCAGATTCCAGAGGAGAAGTAAAATGCAAAAGTACAGACAGGGACTCCATTAGAGCTGTGCAAGCCAAAGAATCAGGCAAGCTAACACCTGTGACAGTTATTTAGTAGCTAGCTTGACTTGCAGAGCTATTAAAGGAAATGGGCTAGATCGGTGCATAGCCGAATATGGCACCAAAAATCTTGATTTCCTTTTCAGCTCGAACTTTGTAAGAGATTGTTGCAGTGGCTCGATTCTTGTATTTAACAAACCTGACCTTGTCACCAATCTGTAGCTTCTTGCTCTTAACAAATGCAACCCAACCTGTTGTGAGGACTGGCTTCCGGTATGGTCCTCTCTTGCGGGTGGAGCATTGAAAGGCCCAGGGTTCGCCCTTCTCATCTGTAGCTTCGAACTCGACGGCATGGCTGCCTAATTTGAAAGGTGGAAGAGATTTGAGGAACCTGATAGGAACTGACAGTCTTTTCTTAGTATCAGTCTTTCTGAGTATCTTGGAGACCTCTTTCATTTTTTCTACGACAAACAGAAGCAAGGCCAGCCAAATGTGTTTATTTCTTGCTTTCAGGACTTCACCTGAGTATTTATAGGCTTCGCCCATTCCCAAAATGAAAATATCCCTTGTTTTCCATTTCACTGTACTAGACTCATCGAACGACATCGCGCGATCATAACGCGATGTCGTTCCCCAAAATATAAAATCGACCGATAACGCGCGATTATAGTTTTACACTTAATTCACTAAATCGAACGATAACGCGCGATCATATATATATATATATATATAGTTTAATTTAAATATAAAACTACAAATTATATATATTTTTATGACAATACTCAATCGACTATTTCTTGGACTACTCGTGTATACCATATATTAACACTCTTTTATTTTTTGACCATGATACAGTCCATAGGTAAAAGCTAGTTCTGAAATATTGTCTTCTTAATATATCTTATTTTATATTTTTAATCACTTAAAAAGAATATTGAATTTCGATTAAAACATAAAATCATTCAAATGTTTTTCTTAACTCTTTTATAAAAATTTCAATGTTTTTAATGTCATCATCCGATCGAAGTTTATAATGTATTGATTTGTTTTCTTTGGTTAATATTTTTATTCTTTTCAATTTAATTCTCAACTTAATAATTTCTTGTTACCATTTTTTAAAATGCATCTGAACTACTAAGTAATTAAAAATTAAACATATTAGGTTCATTTAAAATTATTAAGAAAGTAATCTTTAATATTACAGAAAATCTATAATATTATCATAAATAAATATTTTATATTGTCTGTTGCAAGAACCATTAAGCAAGTTCAATTACGTAAATTTTAACTTTGTATTGTTTTTTTAGTAAGAAATTAATTAGTTTTTGTCAAGAAACCGACACATCTAAAAACTTAAGATGATAGGTGAGACTCTAGAATATGATTTATATTATTTTCTAACACACTCCTTCAAGTGAAAGCTTTTTGGGCTTGAAACTTGCACACAGGTCCACAGTACCTTGTACTTGATTTTTATCAAATAAAATGAGGGTGGTGAGATTTGAACGCGTAACCGCTGGGTCAATATAACTCTGAATACCATATCAAAAAACCATCCCATATAAAAATTTAAACTCTTAAATAAAACTCTAGAATATAATTTATATTATTATCTAACAGTTTTTTTAGTCTCGTGATTAATAACCACCAAGAAATATATGTGTTTAGTGAGATATTTGGAGAAAATCACCCCGTCTCATCCACAACTCCTGGCTCGGTCCCAGACTACAACCATTTACCTGGCTCTCAGTTTAAAGAGTTTTCGGAATCCTCCCCAGCTAGTTCTGCATAAATTTTCAACTCAATTTTCTAAGCATCAAAAATTAAATAATAAACATGCAAAGTACACAACAAACAATTTCTGTGTATATTAAGATTAAGTTAAAATGGAAAGAATAATTTACAGAGCTCATGATTTAATTTTTGGATAATAATGAGTTATTTTTAGCCCACTAATCTAGATTAAGTTTTAAGATAAATTAAAAAATATTAATATGGTGAAACGTGATTAACTCGTCTAATTATTTTATAATTTGGTTAATTCAAATAAACTGGTTGTGCTAATTTGAATAATTTTTTTTATTAAAATAATTAAATAACCAAGGACTAATTTCAAAGTCAATATGTATTCTAACATTTATGATAACAAGAATGATTCCTCAGTTAATATTTAACCCAAACATTTAAGTCCTAAATGGAAAACACTTAGAAATAGTTTTTTTTTTTTAATTTGAATTTTTATATTTTTTTTCTTTTAGTGTTTTTAGATATTTTAATAGGTTGATATCAAAAATAATTATTTAAAAATAAAAAAATATTATTTTAATATATTTTTACATAAAAAATACTTTGAACCATACTTCAAAATTCGTGAAAACAAGATCCAAATTCACAACAGAAGAAGCATAAAATTAATACTAACCAATATAATATTAAGAAATGAGCACGTTATATTTTAATAAAAACTACAAATAAGTGAAGCTCTCATTGATGAGATATGTATTGATTATTTTATTTGTTCTTTTCAAGAATCCCACCACGGTCGTGTTTTCAAGCACTTGGGAAATCCAAACAAATCTAACGAGCTATCACTTTCAAGTAAATAAAAATTAAAGCATATGTGCCCATCACATGGGATACATATTGAATTGCCATTTTATAATAAGTTAATATTGTTTTAATCATCTTTGTACTTGAAAATGCTTCTAAACTACTATAGATCATTGGCGCTTTCTTTTTTAATCATTTATATATTTTTCTTATTCTTCTCTACCTATTTCTCTAATATATGATTTTATACATGTATTCAATCTTTAAAACCCATTTTAAGTTTAGATTTTATATTTGTGAAATCATTTTAAAAAATAATAATGATCAGATTGTGTATTTAATGAGTGTGCGCTAGCATCGTTGTTAGATATGTGCCTACCCAATATATCCTACTAGATTTAAGTCCAAGATAAATACTGTACTTCAAGAAATTAAAAGTGTAAGAATAAAACAAAAGAGTCAAGTAACTTACTCTATGGGCCAGGCCTTGTATTATGTACACTTGAAAATGGTATAAACCTATAGGCTTATTCTTATTGAAGGCTATATTAGTTTGTCATCTCTTAATGGGCTCAAAACCCAATTATTTCTGATTTTATTCTTTACACTTCATCATGCAACTGCCATTATTAATTAAAAGTAAATTACACTTTATTACCCTCTCCACCCTCTATTTTTAATTCTATTACACTTTGTACTCCCTATTTTAAAAATCTTACATTCTCCACCCTCTATTTTTCTTGTTATTACATTTTCCATCTTTCTTTCAAAATTTGTTAGTTGACCATTGGAAAATGAAGTTTGTTTTCTATCAAAATGATATCAAATAAAATATAAAATAGTAATCCTAAAATCATTATGAACGCATGAGATAAATAATTAAAATGCTTATTTAATATACGATTGGAGTTAATTTTTCATTTCTTTTAAATAGGGGTATTTTTCTCATCACTTCGGCTCTTCCTCTCCCGATTCATTAATTCCTGAGTTTAAAAACTATTTACGTGGACCCACGTCACATCTTCTTTCTAAGTAAACCAGCGTAATTAAAATTTCTTCAGGTTTTATGGATTGAGGGAAAGCACTGTATTAGAAAAGCTACAGTGTTTTTCCCACGTGATTTAGCTTTTAGTTAATGTCCTTGCGGTGAATGGTGGGTCTAATAATTATTTGTAAAGGGTACAGTTTAATGTGGCTGATGTTAACCAGACACTTACCGTTCTGATTGGTTAATCTAGGACTAGACCGATATTGGGTGGGCTATTACAAAAGAGCTAAAGGAGACCAGCCGTTCACTATTTGTTATTGTGGACTAGACATTTGCTCTGCTGTTTCACTCCTCCATGAGCTCAGTTTTTTTTTTAAGTCAGGTTTTTTTTTATTGATTTGTATAGTAGAAATGACAAAGGAGTAGCTGTGGCCGAGTGGTTGTCTGTGCGTTGGCAGATTCGGCGCGCGAGAGTTCGAATCGCTTAGACAACAAAACTAATTTTGGTTTTTTTTTTAATAACTAAGGTGTTAGGGCCAGGTTACGCGCGCCACGACTAATCTTCAGATCCACTTTTTTTTACATTTTTTTCCTGTTTTGTTTTGCCACTTATACATTTTTTTATTTTTTTTTTTCTAACCGATGTATCCGGGTCAGCTTACGCGTGCCACGATTTTTTCTTCCCAAGTATATATATTTTTTGTTCCGGGACAGCTTAGCGCGCCACGAATAATCCCTGGACTCACTTTTTTTTAACATTTTTTTTTCCTGTTTTTTTCCCATTTATACATTTTTTTATATATATAATCAGGGTGTCCAGATCAGTTTACATGCACCACGACTATTATTATTTTATAGAATACCTAAATGAGATCACAATTCGAAAAAGTAATGAATATATATATTTTAAGGCGCTAATATGAAATAAATATCAAAATATATAATTAGTCTAACATATTTATCAGAGAAAAAAATAAAAATAATTATTATCATTATTTTTAAGACACTAATATGAAATAAATAGCAAAATATATAATTAGTCTAACATATTTATAAGAAAAAAAACATTACGAATAATTATTATCATTATTTTGAATGCCTTATCTACAATAATTAGAAATTTCAACACCTAATAATATTTTTTTTAAATCAATTAAAAAATAAAATAAATGACAAAACAAAAATAAATATTATTAGATTTTAAAAAATTATTTGACTTGAAGAATAAAAAAGAAAAAGAAAAAAGAGAATAATAAGCCGAACAATTACGACACACCCAACCGCCAACGAATGCCCAATTGACTACAAAAAAAAAGTAATTCATCTCTAATTGATTTCATCGATTGCATTTTTTTCATCAACCGATTATATAATTGTCAAAACAATTAAGACACACCAAACAATCAATCAATTGCAGTTTTGCAATCTATGAATTAAATAAATCGACACACAATAGCAATCAACCAGAAATAATCCATCTTTGATAGATTTTAGCTGTTACAATTTTGCTATCTGCCGGTTAAATCGTTCGTTGCCGATAAAATAAACTCAACCATCAACAAGTTCGATACAAGAAAAAAATAATTCATCTTTTATTCATTTTATTAATTGCAAATTTACGTCCACCAATTAAATAAATGTCAGAACAATTAAAATACGCCTAACAATTAATCAATTATAGTTTTTAAATATGCAAATTACATAAATCGATAAAATATTTAAGCAGGTTCACCCATTAATGAATTGGCTATAAAATACAATTCACTCATCTTTAATAGTTTTTATCGATTATAATTTTGAGAGTTGTCAATTAAATTATTATCCGAGCACTTAAACTGATAACAACAATCAACTAATTAGATACAGACAATAAAAAAAAAATCTACAACAGAATTTAACGATTACAATTTGCAATCTACCAACTAAATAATTCTTTGCAGGCCGAATAATTAATCAGTTTGCTACATCAAAAAAGCCCAGCGCAACGCGCGGGCTAGCCAACTCGTGTAATCTAGGTGAGATCTATTTTTTATATATATTTTAATAAACATAAGAAATATATAAAATATTAGTCTTACATTTTTTTATATACCCTACTTTCACTTTGTGTTTTAACTTTTTAATATGAGATAATAATATTATACTTTTTTATATATATCATACACTAACATGTGTTATTATATTTTACTTTTCAAAGTGGCATAATTATACCACACTTCAAGTCTCATATATCTTTTATAACCTTCATCCATATACATTGATTCTTGATTATTTTTTAATGTGAGATAACTATATATGACTATATCAACATGATTTTTTAAATTTTTTTTAATACGTTTCACTTTTTTTTATAGTCTACTTTCACATGAATTGGTTCTTTAGCTGTTGTACCCTTTCATCAGCCTATATACTTTGGATTCTTCCTTCCGGTGGAACTTGAAACATTTCATTGACTGATTATGCTTTTACCATCTATATCCAACTAGCTCGGGATTGAAACATTTCGTTGATTGATTATGCTTTTACCATCTATCTCCAACTAGCTCGGGATCGAGGCCTTTTTATTCTGAAAGGTTACTCAATTTTGAAATTTCTGTTCTACATCATCAATGTGCAGAACTGGTTGGAGTTGCTTCCAGGAAAATGGCGTTTATTATACTGTACTGGGAGACAAATAGGATTGACCCTGCGTCAGCCTGCTGCTCGTGTCCTGATTGGTGATGTTTATCTAACTATAAATAGAGCATCAAAATTAAACACCAGTCTTTCCTTCACATCTGACATTGGCTTCACGGTCATGAATGGTCGAGATTGGCCTCATGACAAAACTGGTATAACTGGGAAATTGGAAGTAAACTCTTTATTCCGGCTGACATCCGGGAGACGGTTGTATCTTAAGGAGGAAAAGACATCAGAAAAGTTATCCTTTGGGCAACCAAACAATCAAGACTCTTTAGCCCAGAAATTGTCAGCTAAAAAATGGAGGAAACTTGTCCCGTACAAGGAGTTTCCATCGAGCCTTCCGGTGGCCAAACTTGTTTCAGGTGACATTGAGGTGACAATGAGTCTCGGGGACAACCTTAACGAAAATTATGTTACACCAAGCAGTATAGTTCAAGAAATTCGCGTGCAACCACCTGAGATGTTTGATTTGTCAAGGCTCGTCTGCGGAACATACGTGGACTCCAGACTGCTAGTCCTGCGCGGGGTCAATGGATCAGCTCTTTTATTTACAAGATCTATGTGTTGATGAAAGCAATTGCTTACAACTGTAGATAAATATTGATGTTGGGAGTGTAATTAGCTGTTTGTTCTTCCCCGTGTAATTTGTACAGTCGATTAATTGAAGACCAACTTTTCCAAATGCGGTGCGGCCTGATATCCGAGTGGCTCGTTTGCTGCTTGTTGTGGCTTCTCAAATGTTGCTATATTATAAAGCCTTGTTCGAAAAATGATTCTATCCAGTGAAAGTGCTTCCAGCAAAAGACAGCCTGAAAGATTTCTGAGTCAAACGCACTTCGTAGCTATGAAAATAATTTCATTTACCACCCTCCGAAATATTGGCAAGGTTAACTACTGCTTCTTAATAGAAGAAGAAATGGGCTCATGCTAGGTTAATATGAGCTTGGCTAAACTTTAATCAGACAACCAAAGGTGGTCAAATTGCTAGACAGCAGTGGAACAGCTTCGGCTTTGGTTCGTCCATGCACAATCGATTTTGCAGCCACGAACCATTCTCTAGATTCCGACTTGAAAAATGATGCAGCCCATCGAACTAGCACCTCTAAGATTTATTGCTCATGCCAATCCAGGTATAACCAGAGCATCAAAATTAAATGTCACAGTCTTCATTATTTCACTTGAGATGATTATACCTGTTAAACTCTAATCACTTTGTTGATTGATTCTCAAAATTAAAGGCCTGGATTAGGGCTGGATTGTTTTTTAATTGATCAACTGGATAAGATATTGATCATATTTGACAAATTATTTTGACTCGGTCGGAATTTTAGTGATATGTTCGAATCTATACACTAAAAAAACTAAATTATATTATTTTATTAACTTGAGGATAACTTGAGGATTGACCTGATTACCCATGCATGTATTTTTTTTAATCTTTGACTTGACTGGATTGAGTTTAACAATTATGATTTTCGAGACCGGGCTCCTAAATAATGTCATCCATCCGAGATGTAATAGCTAGAGATCCACTTTTCGATGAAAAACTAACAGCCTCTCAACACGTATCAAATTATCCCAGTGAGAATCATAAATTTACTTTTGTAAGAACATTAATGTTATAGAACATATCTAGCTAGCTAGAGTGATCATTACATCTGATGGAAATATATCTCTGAAGATTCCAGGACCGTGATGTCTGCTATGTCTCATGCATGTTGAAAATCCCGAGGGTGGATTTGGTCTCTCATCAATATTATTTTCCATTTGTCAGCCAAAAATAACAATAAAAATGAAAAGCAAAAGAAAAGGAGCCAAGAAAATGAAGAAGAAAAGGAGCCAAGAAAATGAAGAAGAAAAAACGCATTTCTCAAACAAATAAAGATGATTTGTAGCTTTGATACGAGGATCCCTGATTGAACCGACAGGCCGGCTCACTACGAATGCTCTCCGATGATATCAATATTCTATACGTCCATGGGAAGTCGAGGATTAAGGTGATTTATAAACCCTAGCTAGTTATTATCTCTCTATTCAAGCGGTGTACTATTTTCGAGATATAATTTCATATGCATTTCATATGCAGGAGCGCAAACACTTGTACAGCCCATTTGCCCCGCGAGCTATTCGTTGCAAATTGACATGTTATTCAGAGATCAGTAATTCCATCTTGAAAGAGCTGAGCTGATGGGATTGCTTTTGAAAGTTAAACATGCTAATTGTACGTAGAAGCAGCACAAATATATGAGAATTCAAGAAATTATAAACTCACACAACCAAGCAATCTATCGAGTCCCCTGAGTGGGAATCATGCATGGTCCCAGATTCCATAGGAGAAGTCAAATGCAAAAGTACAGATAGGGACTCCATTAATAGCTATGCAAGCCAATGAAACAGGAAAGCTAATTCCTGTGACATTTATTTAGTAGCTTGGCTTGCAGAGCTATTAAAGGAAATGGGCTAGATCGGTGCATAGCCGAAGATAGCACCAAAAATCCTGATTTCCTTTTCAGCTCGAACTTTGTAAGAGATCGTTGCAGTGGCTCGATTCCTGTATTTAACAAACCTGACCTTGTCGCCAATCTGTAGCTTCTTGCTCTTAACAAATGCAACCCAACCTGTTGTGAGGACTGGCTTCCGGTATGGTCCGCTCTTGCGGGTGGAGCATTGAAAGGCCCAGGTTTCGCCCTTCTCATCTGTTGCTTCAAACTCGACGGCATGGCTGCCTAATTTGAAAGGTGGAAGAGATTTGAGGAACCTGATAGGAACTGACAGTCTCTTCTTAGTATCAGTCTTTCTGAGTATCTTGGAGAACCCTTTCATGTTTTCTACGAAAAACAGAAGCTAGGACAGCCAAATGTGTTTTTTTCTTGCTTACAGTACTTCGGCTGCTTATTTATAGGCTTTGCCCGCTCACTGTACTAGACTCATCGAACGTTATCGCGCGACATCGCGCGATTTTATTTTCGGCACCTTCGAATGTGAACGGTTGACCTTTTTATTCTTAAAAATATGGAAGAAGCATTTTTTTGTGTTTTTTTTGCCCTTTTTATCATTCCTTAATAAGCTGATTATTGAGCTATTTCATTATTTGTTTTTAAATTTGTTTTGTATGTTTTTAAATTTTTTTAATTTGAATTTTTATTGTTTAATTAAGATAAAATTAACTTATTTAACCTAGTTCAATTTACAACTTGAATTGTAAACTTAGTTTCTAAAAAAAATGAGCAAAACTTATTATTGATATCCGTCTTTCTGAGACCTCTTCCATTTTTCAGTCAAACGTGTTTTTTTCTTGCTTTCAGGACTTTCGTGGACGTCAAAATCTAAAATCGACCGATAACGTGCGATTATAGTCTTACACTTAATTCACTAAATCGAACGATAACGCGCGATCATATATATATATATATATATATATATATATATATATATATACACATATATACATATACATATATATATACACATATATACATATACATATATATATATATATATAGTTTAATTTAACGATAAAACTACAAATTATATATATTTTTATGACAATACTCAATCGACTATTTCTTGGACTACTCGTGTATACCATATCCTAACACTCTTTTATTTTTTGACCATGATACAGTCCATAGGTAAAAGCTAGTTCTGAAATATTGTCTTCTTAATATATCTTATTTTATATTTTTAATCACTTAAAAAGAATATTTAATTTCGATCAAAACATAAAATCATTCAAAACATCATTATATACTCTCCGATAATAATAATAATAATAATAATAATAATAATAGTAATAATAATAATAATAATAATAATAACAACAATTTAAACAAATTCAACTAAATTAATTAAAAACTAATTTATCGAGTTAATATATTCTTGTATACGTAACATGCTTCCCACACTCACTCATATCTTAACTCTAATTTTCCTTTGACAATTCTAGAGGCTTTGATTTTATTTTCTTTGGTTGACAAAAAAAAAGGGCTATTTCTTGGAGAAAGACCGCACCACATCGTGCGATATCCAAGTAAATATTAAGCGAATCTCACTCGGAAGGTGATTGGGAATTCCTTGAAAAATACTTTTTAAAAATAATAAAATTATTTTTTTGTTCTAAATAATTTTTTTTTAATATTTTTAGATTATTTTGATATATTTATATTAAAATTATTTTTTTAAAAATATATTATGTTAATATATTTTTATATAAAAATTATTTTAAAAAACAAACAAACACTATCATGAATTACATTTACGACTGACTGACTCTCTAATGTCATTGTGATGACTTATTCTTATTGATGTCATGGAAATGATGTCATTTATTGATGTCATGGTAAAGATGTCATTTATTGATGTCATTGTAATGTGTCATTAAATAATAATAATAACCAAAAATCAAGGCTTTTTTGTCTTATTTGCAATTTTTTATATAAAAAAAATATATATTATCCTCTCTTTTTAAAAATTATAATGAGCGAAGAGAATAAAGAAAAGAAATCCTAAAACACATCAAACTCCTATTACAGCTGTAAATTATTGGTACTATTAAAAAAATAGCTAAACAAATTTAACGATATTAGAAATATCAAACCTTATACCATGTTTATTAATTATTTTATTTATATTTTTATATTATCATGTAAACATGTAATTGATTTTTACTAAACAATTTCCAACAATCTTTTCTACACAACGGCACACTTAGGTGAGTGAGATTTTTACTTATTAAAATCAACATCATTTCAACATTAAATTTTAGTTTAGTAAAATATGTATATTATAAGAAGTTGTGATTTTCTTGTATATTAATTTTGTATAATATCGTGCCCCGTAAGCTTTAATTCGGTATTAATAATCCAAAAAAAACCAAGAGCCATTTCAAACAAATATAATTAATGTCTTATTTAATATGTATTTTTGAAATATTAATTCTTGTATATGATTTATTTAATACATTTTCTCAGTATTTTTTTTCTTATTTAGTTTTTTTTAGATTGTGATTATTTCTCAATTTGTTCAATTTTTATAACTATTGGTATGATTTATCTGTAACTTTTTTTTAAAGTCTCATATTGATTAAATATTGTTTTTTATAAGATTTAAAAAAATGAGCAAAGCTTATTATCAAGGTAGTCAAAATCGCGAGCCAACTCGCAAAATCGTACGATTTTGCGAGTTGGCTCCGAAAACCTGGTTGAACCGGTAGAAAAACCGAACCCGGTCAAACTCGTAGAAAAATCGTTCAAAATCGTATAAAAATCGTAGAAAAATCATAGAATAATAATAATAATAAAAATAATAATATAATAATAATAATAATAATAATATTTAATTATATTTAAATTCATTTTTTAAATTTAAATATAATTAAAAATAATAATTTTTGTACGGACATTTTACGATCTTTCTACGATTTTACGATCCGATCTTACGATCCAATTTTTCGGAGCCCTTTCCGATCCGTGTCAAAATCTCGATTTTAACTACCTTGCTTATTATTGACCTCATCCATGGAATCATTCACCGACAACTCATGATTGTTGTATGCAGTTGTATTATGGTGCCCGTGTTGAAACTTGAATACATGCATCTGCACACGTGGGTCCCAACCACTTGCACAAAGCAATAGACCATGCGATGCTCAACTACACACAGTTGGTTAGTGACTTTAACTTGCAAGGGAAGTTAATTTAGTTGGTGATTTGCTAATTCGAGTTTTAAATGGGTTAGATTTATTTTTAAAGAATTGATTTGATTAAACTCAGATTTGTTTTTAGCGGGCTAATTTACAACCCGGATAATTCAATCAATACTTAAGTGAGTGAGATTTTATTTTAATTAAAATCAACATCATTTCAACATCAAATATTAGTTTAGTAAAATAGGTATATTATAAAAGTTGTGATTTTCATGTATATTTTTTAAGTAATTTTCTATAATATCATGCTTTGAACTCACACTTCGATATTAATAATCCAAAATTGTCTCCATGAGGCATGACATGACGACAAATAACTTGAAATCTGCATAGTAGGTCTCGAGTTTGAGTTAAAACGTGTAACTCAAAATTTGTGATTTCATTGCATGTTTTTCCACTAATTTTGTTCAATAACGGTCCATAAACTTATACTGTAATATACAAAATCGATACACAATATATGATGTTCTCCTAATCTCAAAAAAACAATAATGTATTATTTAATATGTATTTTTGAAATATTAATCCTTGTGGATGATTTATTTAATACACTTTCTTAGTGATTTCTCTCTCTCTTATTTAGTCTTTTTTAGATTGCGATTATTTCTCAATTATATTGAGTTTGTTTAATTTTTAAAAATCTCATAATGATTATTTTTTTTTAATATTGTTTTTTATAAGATTTAAAATATTTGCATTCATTTATATTTTTCTTTTCTTTTCGCTTATTCCATAAATCTCATGTGTGTGTCGATTTCTATTTTGAAGTTTTTTAATAAATAAATTTATTAAACACAACCGAGTAAATTATATATGCTCCTATATTAAATATCTTGATATACATCTATCTTTTAGTGTTTTTTGTTTTTTGTGATGACTTTTTTTTATTAATTTCCTTACACAATGGTTATTGATTTGTTTAGTTTGATGTGTGCATAAAATTTTTAATTTACATTTAGAATTTATTTTATGTAAAAATGATGTTAAAGAATTTTTCTTTTAAATTATATTTTGATATTTTCAATTTGATCCTTATTCTATATATCTTATTTTATATTTTTAATCATTTAAAAAGAATATTGAATTTCGATCAAAACATAAAATTATTCAAATATATCATTATATACTCTCCCATTTTCACTCTTTAATAAATGTGAAATTTAACTCACAGAAACACAACCCACCCCCACTCATATCTTAACTCTTAAGTTTCCTTTGACAATTCTAGAGGCCTTGATTTTATTTTCTTCGGTCGACAAAAAAAGGACTATTTCTTGGAGAAAGACCGCACCACATCGTGCGATATCCAAGTAAATATTAAGCGAATCTCACTCGGGAGGTGATTGGGAATTACTTGAAAAATACTTTTTAAAAATAATTAAATTGTTTTTTGTTTTAAATAATTTTTTTTAATATTTTTAGATAATTTTGATGTGTTGATATCAAATTTTTTTTTTTTTTAAATATTATTTTAATGTATTCTTAAATAAAAATTATTTTAAAAAAAATGACAACCATATTATCAAACCCCATAATTGAATTACACGTGTGATTGAGTGACTCTCTAATTGCAAATCCGACTTCTTTTTATTGATGTCTTTGTGATTGTCATTGTGATGACTCATCTTATCGATGTCGTGGATAAGATGTCATTGTAATGTGACCATTAAATAATAAGAAATAGAATCTTAGCCAAAAATCAAGGCTTTATGTCTTATTAACATATTTTTTCAAAAAAATAGAAAAATATTATCCTTTTAAAAAAAATATATAACGAGTTAAGAGAATAAAAAAAAGAAATTCTAAAACACATCAAACTCCTATTACAAATATAAAATTATTGGTACCGTTAAAAAAATAGCTAGACAAAATTTAATGATATTAGAAATATCATCATTTATACCATGTTTATTTATTATTTTATTTATATTTTTATATTATCATGTAAACATGTAATTGGTTTTTACTAAACAATTTCCAACAATCTTTTCTACACAATGGCACTTAAGTGAGTGAGGTTTTTATTTATTAAAATCAACATCATTTCAATATTAATTTTTTTCAATTATGTTTTGATATTTTAAATTTAATCTTTATTTTTATGATTTTTATTATTTTTCTTGACTCTTTTATAAAAAAAATTCAATGTTTTTAATTTCATCATCCGATTGAAGTTTATAATGTATTGATTTGTTTTCTTTGGTTAATATTTTTATTCTTTTCAATTTAATTCTCAATTTAAAAGTAGCTAGATTTGGGGTTGCACATTTAGGGAAAGAACAAAAGGTATCGTGCGATGTATAAAAAGAGCTTATATTGAATCATCAACTTGTTTTTTGTCCTTTCAAATATGAATTTTATATAAAAATAACATATATAAAACACGTTCATTCATTAATAATAGAACATATTATACATAAGGAGGAAAAGCAAAATACAACAAGTGTGCTACAGCTAGGGTTCACACCAGATAAAATTTTTACTTTTATAAGGGTGAAGGGGGCATATACGTGGTGAAGAACTGCAGATGCATTGAATTTTAATTGTGACCCATATATGCCGCAAGCCTGGCTACTGAAGAACGAATGAGAAAGTGTAGATTGAGAATAATTGCAAAACGAGCCAATCATGCACGATTAAAGCAGACTTACCGTGTGTTTTGTACACTACCAAGCAATTTATCTTATAAAAAAAGAATAAAATGTTTTGTTTTAATAAAAATATTTGACTCAATGACTCACGAACCCATACTCTTTTTCAAGTAAGTATTTGAATTGAAAATGACTACTATGCTGTCCAAAACTTAAACTAATGAGCATGAATCGTTTTAGTTTATCAAAATAATTGCAAACTAATAAAAAATAGAGCCCACCCACTTATTGAGAATCTTCTCTTTGTATCTTGTGATTTCTTGTCCACCCACTTATTCCCATTGAATAAGTGGGTTGTGCCTTAAACACTGTCGGGCATCGACAATTCAAAGTTCTTTGTGACAAGTCATAATTAAGACAATGGTTTTGACAACACTAAAAGTAAAAGGGGGTGAGAGAGTTGAGGTTGAGAATAATTGCAAAACGATTAAGGCAGACTGTTTTTTATCTGACCCTTACCTTTACTGAGATATTGAAAAACGAAGTTTGTAGCGTAAATTATCAATGATTACTGATTGATTATTCAGATGCAAATTATGCTATGAATTGATATAAAAAAATAAATTATTCCAAGACATTTTTTATCTTGCTAGAGGAGTTGTGTTTTGAAGAATTACTAAGCAAATTATTATAACGGAACCACAAGTCAATTCAGTTCATTAGTTTCTAGTTGTGTTTTGGGGAAGTGCTGGGCAAAATCGCAAAACACAACAAGGTTGTTACTTTCACTGTGATTATATTTAAAGATTACTATGGTAAATTCTATTTTTTTCCGACAACACAGAAAAATTTATTTAGTTAGCAAAATAATTTTTAATTTTGCAATATACCCCACGTATAATTCTGTTTCAGATTGTAGTTTTGTAAAAGTTAAAATAACACATTTGTTCTGTTTTTTCATTTATTTTGCAATCTCATAACAGTTTTAACCTAATCTATATTTTAAATCACAACTAAAATTAGTTTTTATATCATAATCGCATATGCTATTACAAATCAGACAAAAACATTCAATTATAACTTCCGGTCCATAAGGATTAAAAAAGAAAAAGACGGCAGAGTCGATTATACTTCGTGCCGCCGCACGTGCATTTGATCTTATCATTGTAGCTTGTGAAAAGATAGCAATTTATATAATAACAAGTACATTTCCAACGGAAAAGGAAAAAAAAAGTACATTAATAATATATGTTATACAACGACTTTCCTCGAAAGAAATACGTCTTTTCCTGTCAGGACAACCTGAAACATGTGTGGGTATGCTGTCTAGGGGTTGCCTTCAGATCTATGTTCGAACGTGCGTCTGGACAGGCGAAAGCAGGGCAGCCTAGATTCATGGGAAATAAAATCAGAAAGGTTTGATTGCTGACAACAATGGGGCATAGCCAATACGAGAACCCAGTAGCTTGATTTCTCTTTTGACGCGAACTCCATAAAAGGGTGGTGATTCATCGGTTGATTGATTTCTAGCCCTGTAAAACTCGATCCTGTCACCCACTTTGAGTTTCTTCGTGCTCGCAAATCTATGCCAGCCCTTGGAAAGAACTGGCTTCTTGTACCGTCCTTTCTTGCGAGTGGAGCATTGAAAAGTCCACACTTCGGCGTTCTCGTCTTTCTCCTGAAAATCCACCGCGTGGCCGCCGTGGAATGGTGGGAGAGACTTGAGAAATTTGATAGGCACCGACAGTCTCTTCTCAGTATCTGTCTTGGTGATCATCTTGGAGAAGCTAGCCAATTCTTAGGACAAACAAGAAGGATAATAAAAAAAACTCAAAAGCAAATGGTAATGAGCAAGCAAGCTAGCTCAGCTGGGCTGGGCAAAAAAAAAAAGCCGTATAACTTTCTAAGTGCTGCAAGCTTTGTTGTTCGTTTTATAGGGGTTTGAACATGAATACTGCTTGCAATTTTTTTTTGCTGTATATATACTCGAAGTGCTTGAGTCCTTTCTTAAATTCATCGCGCGATTTTTATTTTCGGTGCTCTTGTAAACTGAACTTGTGTACTTTTCATTCCTTACAAGTTGACTGCAAATCAAAAATCAGATTAAATTATTACAAAAATCAACCACGATGACTGCTGCTTCCAAACAACCACGATGAAGACGAGTGCACAACCAGTTCATTTATAATTAGTAAAAATGTAATCGTTAATATTGCATAAAATCTATAATATTATCATAATTAAATATATCTTTTAGCATGCACAAGAAAATAAAAATAAAAATTTATATGGTTTGAGAATTAAAACAAATATATTTCTTTCATCTCAGGACAGAAAACTTGAGTTTTGGATTGTAGCTATAAAAAATAATAATTAAAATCTTGATTTGCTTTACGTCTTGTCTTCTCTTGTTTCTTCGATCGTCACCATCTGGTGGTCGATGGCATGCCACACTGCGTGTCAGCTGTGGCTTCTAGACGAGGCAAGAGTCTCGACTGTCACTGTCCGGAGTTGAAAACTCAGACCACAGAAGGTATTATGTTTGAAGGTGTTAAGATATTATAAATCTATTACCTGGTTCTAATAATGGTGGGTCCAATAATTATTTGTAAAGGGTACAGTTTAATCAGGCAACCAAAGGTGGTCAAGATGATATCAAACAAACCATATAGCCATCCATCTGCTACACAGCAGTGGATCAGCTTCGATCTGCTTTGCACAATCGTTTTTGCAGCCACGAACCATTCTCTGAGATTTATTGCTCATACTAAATCATGGACCTTCCTTGGGTAGACGAACTACGTCCACGGTAATTGATTCACCCTCCTCCAGTTCTGTAGCCACTCTCCATTAGAGTTCACTCCTCTGTTACTTTACATGCATGTAGGTTTCTCAACCTCGCGAGAAGCAATTAAGAACTGCAGCAAAAAATGACATCTCGTTCTTGTTTCTATACAAGGACAAATGTGAACTATCCGTGCCAGGAACCACCAAGGTGTTGCCCAGTCTACCACCCTTGGATTGTTCTACTCATCCGGGGTGACCAACCTTCCATGTTTGTTCTTCCCCGTGTAATTTGTACAGTCGATTAATTGAAGATCAACGTTTTCCAATTGCGGTGCGGCCTGATATCCGTGTGGCTCGTTTGCTGCTTGTTGTGGCTTCTCAAATGCTGCTATACTATAAAGCCTTGTTCAAAAAATGATTCTATCCAGTGAAAGTGCTTTTGAAAATAATTTCTGCTACACAGCAAAAGACAGCCTGAAAGATTACTGAGTCAAACGCACTTCGTAGCTATGAAAATAATTTCATTTACCACCCTCCGAAATATTGGCAAGGTTAACTACTACTGCTTCTTAGCAGAAGAAGAAATGGGCTCATGCTAGGGTAATATGAGCTTGGCTAAACCTTAATCAGACAACCAAAGGTGGTCAAATTGCTAGACAGCAGTGGAACAGGCTTAAAATTCCATTTGTCAGCCAAAATAAAAATAAAAATAAAAAAAAGAAGCACACGAGTGCCCACCATGGCTTGGCAAAAGCAGGAGAAAATACAAGGATCGGAACCACGAAAATGAAGAAGAAAAAACGCATGCTTCATTGTTCTCAAACAAATAAAGATGATTTGTAGTTTAGATACGAGGATCCCTGATTGAACCGACAAGCCGGCTCACTAGGAATGCTCTACGATGATATCAATATTCTATACGTCCATAGGAAGTCGAGGATTTAGGTGATTTATAAACCCTAGCTATTATCTCTCTATTCAATCGGTGTACTATTTTCAAGATATAATTAACCCACTTCGTTGATATAACACCTCTTAAAGAGCCAATCAGTCATGTAATGGATTTAAGCAAAATAATTCACATTTCATATGCAGGAGCTAGCGCAAACACTTATACAGCCCATTTGCCCCGCGAGCTATTTGTTGCAAATTGACAAGTTATTCAGAGATGGGATTGCTTTTGAAAGTTAAACAGGCTAATTGTACGTAGAAGCAGCACAGATATATGAGAATTCAAGAAATTATAAACTCACACAACCGAGAAATCTAACGAGTCCCCTGAGTGGGAAAGATGGTTCCATTTCATTAATTAATACTGGGCAAGAAAAAGCGGGTTAGCCCAGATTCCAGAGGAGAAGTAAAATGCAAAAGTACAGACAGGGACTCCATTAGAGCTGTGCAAGCCAAAGAAACAGGCAAGCTAACACCTGTGACAGTTATTTAGTAGCTAGCTTGACTTGCAGGGCTAGATCAGTGCATAGAATATAGCACCAAAAATCTTGATTTCCTTTTCAGCTCGAACTTTATAAGAGATTGTTGCAGTGGCTCGATTCTTGTATTTAACAAACCTGACCTTGTCACCAATCTCTAGCTTCTTGCTCTTAACAAATGCAACCCAACCTGTTGTGAGGACTGGCTTCCGGTATGGTCCGCTCTTGCGGGTGGAGCATTGAAAGGCCCAGGTTTCGCCCTTCTCATCTGTTGCTTCGAACTCGACGGCATGGCTGCCTAATTTGAAAGGTGGAAGAGATTTGAGGAACCTGATAGGAACTGACAGTCTGTTCTTAGTATCAGTTTTTCTGAGGATCTTGGAGAACCCTTTCATTTTCTACGATCGACAAACAAAAGCTAGGCCAGCCAAATGTGTTTTTTTCTTGCTTTCAGGACTTGCCCTCGAGTTTAGTATTTATAATTAAGGCTCGGAAAATAGTGGCTTCGCCATTCCCAAAATGTCCTTCACTTTCTTCACTTTCCTGGACTTTTAAAACCGAACGAGAACGCAAATACTTCTTAACTTTATTTACAATGTCGAACGATAACGCGTCATCATAAAATATTTGTTTAATTTAACGATAAAACTACAAATTATATATATTTTTATGAAAAATACTCAGTCGACTATTTCTTGGACTACTCGTGTATTCCATATCCTTACACTTTTCTTTTCAATTTAATTCTCATTTTAAAAATTGCTAGATTTGGCCAAATTAATATAAAAAAAATAAGTGCGTGTGTGTGTATAAAACAAGTTTTCAAAAGCATAAAGACAAGGATTACCCGTATGATTAGAGAAAATTTGAGTGCTTTGCCTCGACAAATGAACCCGTATGATTTGGGGTTGCTTGGAATTGTGTCTGTGTGTTTTTATATAATTCTTACCATAAAAAATAAAAAAAATATTGTTTTAATATTTTCTTAAACTATAAATATTTTGAAAAAGCAAAACAAAAGGCTATATGAAATACCTAGAAGTCCATTCTTTTCTTTTCTAAAAGAAAGAAAGAAAAATACAATTTGTTGTTCGAGGGTAGTAGTGAAGCAGGCAGCAAGAATGATGGTGCATGGTGGTGGGACTTCACAAATGCGGCCATTGTTGAACAAACGAAAAAGCTAGGCATCGATGAATTTAACAGTACTCTATTGGATATACCATCGATGAATTTAAACCATTCATTTTTAAATCAACGGCCTGCAATTTTTCACTTCCATGAATAAGACAATTCAAAGTTCTTTGTGAGAAGTCATCATAAGACCATGGACTTGACAGCACTAAAAGGGGTTGAAATGTTAATCATAATATGAACTATGAAGAACGAATGAGTTATGAGAGAGTTGAGGTTTTCGTGATTAATAAACCATTTAAGTGCTATTATAAAAATAAAACCAAAAATAAAGAAAAATTTAAAACCATTCCAATAGACAGCGTCCTGATCAAAAGGTATCTGTATTAGAAGAAAATAAAAGACCATTCAAAATGATAGAAAAGGCTTTGTAAGATTTGAGAATTTCAAAAAGGCGTAAAAGAAAAAATGCTTGTTGTCTGTGAAAGAGACAAAGATCCCTAGCCGTCAAGGAAATGGCTGGAGGAGCAAGTGGGAGTGAAGATAGCGACAAAGGTGGTCAATCCATATTCATAGTCATACCTGACCATCTATTTCACCCTTGGTTTTCACTTCATTCTTTTGTCTGACAATTCATCTTCACATGCTAGTGGGCCCGATTATTTTCTTTATCTATTTGACAATATAAGTCAAATTAATTTAACATATTTATATAATCCACAATGATTATGATTAATAATTAATAATTAATAATTAAAATTTATAAAAAACATTATTAGATTATTTTAATTGCATTATTTGGATTGTGATTTATGCTGGTTAACTAAGATTAATTTAGATTTTTTTTCCCAAAACTAATGCCCGGTTAATTTGGGTTCATCAAAATAATTTCATCATCACCATCGTCATAAAAATCAACCACAGCAAATACCGTCCTTCTAAAATAGAATTTTCGTGTTCACATGGAGGATGACCTCAACCGGCAAATTACATCCATGGTTCTACTTGTTTGAATTCTTATCCCATGCTCTCTCTCTCTCTCTCTCTCTATATAAATAAATATATATATATATATATATATATATATATATATATATATATATATATATCATTTGACGATAAACAAGGTAATTTTAAACAAATTTATATGCTAATCAAAATTAAAATTTGATTTTAATAAGATATTTTCCAGATTATTATGATCAATTTAGAAGAAAAAAAATTGAAACTAAATCTTGATGTTAACAAGAAAGCTTCCTTAATATATGATTATTAACCATCATTTATCAATTACTATACATGTTGTTTTATTTGTGTATGTGCGCGCGCATGTGAAGTAACCATATCATTTAAAAATTTAGACCTTTAATTCAGGCTCCAAGATATGATATATATTATTTTCTATATACTTTCTCAAGTTAAAGTTTTTTCAGAGACCCATATTATTTTGTGTTTAATTTTTATCAAATATAATAAAGGTGGTGAAATTCAAACTCGTAATCATAGAGTCAACAAAACTCTGATATTATATAAAAAAAAGTATCTCATCTAAAAAATTTAATTTTTAAGTGAGAGTCCAATAAATATATATATATATATATATAAATATTTGTTCGTGATGAAATTGCAAGTAGTTTGATGGGAGAATAAAAAAAAAATTTGTTTTTTCATGAATTATTAATTACATTATATTATTATAATTATTAAATCTATAATATTTAAAAGAAATATATATATATATATACACCCTTTAAAGTAATTTCACAAATTAAAATCAATATGAAAAGTTTAGTAACCAAACACATGAAACTGTTTTTCATTAATCTCAAACTCAAAAGTAGTCTTAACCAAACACTTCAAAACTTATTTTGAACCGCAGCTAAAGTGCTTTTTATGAAACTATTTTTTTTTAAACCTCAATCACAAAAATAAAAGCAATACCAAACACACCCTTATTTAATAAGATACAACTGTATATTAATTGACTTAGCAGTTGTAGTAAAATCATAAGATACCGATTGATTATTCAGATGCAAATTATGCTATGAATTGATATAAAAAATAAATAAATTATTCCAAGACATTTTTTATCTTGCTAGAGGAGTTGTGTTTTGAAGAATTACTAAGCAAATTATTATAACGGAACCACAAGTCAATTCAGTTCATTAGTTTCTAGTTGTGTTTTGGGGAAGTGCTGGGCAAAATAGCAAAACAAAACAAGGTTGTTACTTTCACTGTGATTATATTTAAAGATTACTATGGTAAATTCTATTTTTTTTCCGACAACACAGAAAAATTTATTTAGTTAGCAAAATAATTTTTAATTTTGCAATATACCCCCACATATAATTCTGTTTCAGATTTTAGTTTTGTAAAAGTTAAAATAACACATTTGGTCTGTTTTTTCATTTATTTTGTAATCTCATAACAGTTTTAACTAAATATATATTTTAAATCACAACTAAAATTAGTTTTTATAGATTTATTTTTTTATATCATTATCACAAATGCTATTACAAATAAGACATAAAGATTATTAAGAGATCATCTCACCTAAAAGTTTAAGCTGTTAGGTAAAACCTCAGAATGTGATTTATATTATTTTCTAACACACCTCCTCAAGTAAAAGCCCTTTGAACTTGAAACTTGTACACAGGCTCATTCTATATTGTGCTTGATTTTTATCAAATAAAATGAGGATGATGAGATTTGAACTCGTGACTGTTGGGTCAACAAGACTCTGATACCATGTTAAAGAACTATCTCATCTAAAAACTTACACTGCTAAATGAAACCCTAGAACATAATTTATATTATTATCTAACAAAGATTCAATTAGAACTTCCGGTCCATAGGGATTACAAAAAGGAAAAGAAGGCAGAGTCGATTATACTTCGTGCCGCCGCACGTGCATTAATCTGCTCTTATCATTGTAGCTTGTGAAAATATAGCAATTTTAATAATAAAAAGTACATTAATACTATGTTATACAACGACTTTCCTTGAAAGAAATACATCTTTCCCTGTCAGGACAACCTGAAACATGTGTGGGTATGTTGTCTAGGGGTGTCTTCCGATCTATGTTCGAACGTGTGTCTAAACGGAGAACGGAGTTGGTGGGTCTGGACAGGACGAAAGCAGGGCAGCCTAGATTCATGGGAAATAAAATCAGAAAGATTTGATTTCCGGCAACAATGGGGCATAGCCAATACGAGAACCCAGTAGCTTGATTTCTCTTTCGACGCGAACTCCATAACAGGGTGGTGATTCATCGGTGGATTGATTTCTAGCCCTGTAAAACTCGATCCTGTCACCCACTTTGAGTTTCTTCCTGCTCGCAAATCTAAGCCAGCCCTTGGAAAGAACTGGCTTCTTGTACCGTCCTTTCTTGCGCGTGGAGCATTGAAAAGTCCACACTTCGGCGTTCTCGTCTTTCGCCTGAAAATCCACCGCGTGGCCGCCGTGGAATGGTGGGAGAGACTCGAGAAACTTGATAGGCACTGACAGTCTCTTCTCAGTATCTGTCTTGGTGATCCTCTTGGAGAAGCTAGCCATTTCTTAGGACAAACAAGAATGGTAATAAAAAAAAAATGATCTTTATTTGTTAATCGGCCTTCTTCGTGCACATATATTTATAGAAAGATTAGAATGTTCCTAAAAGATAAAATCATTTATCAAAATGTGCCACAATTCGGTAATCTCAAGTTCTGTAGACGCCATCACCATCGAAGACTTTCTGAAAATAATAAAAAACAAAAGCCTTGGAAGATGTTAGGATCGGGCGATCTAGTTACCAATCTAGCGATGTCTTGTTAAAGAAAAACAAGGTATCGCACGATGTGGAATGGATTTCATGAATCGTTTCTTTTCCCATGATAAATGTATACAGTGTGAACAAGATTTTTTTTAATTAAAATATTATTGTTTTAGTAAAAGATATAGATTAATCTACTGAGACACGAATTAATCCAAATAAGATCTTATAATTATATTTTTCAAGTACATAATACCTTTCTTTTAACTTGACAATTAGTTTTTTATATTTGATATACCAAAAAAATTAACTCTCTATTAGTTTGAATTTTACTTTCTAGCTATTTAAGTTGTGGTTACACGGCCGGCCACACCCTCTAATTGACTATACAACCCTTTTCTTGACTACGAAGTCTCTTTTTCTTTTTTTTTCTAATTGTTTTTTTAATAAAAGAAATGGATAAACATAAAAAAAATATCCCACGCTTATTTGCCCTCGGCATCTTCTTCTGGAACATAGACTTTTGTTCCTTGCCAGCCTCTGCTATCACTTCCATGTCACTAGCCAGTTGCATGTTCACATTTGTGGTCTGGGAGAAACACACACCACCGGGGACTCTTCTTTCTGTCGCCCAATCATATTATTTGATCATCCATATCCATGATGACGAACATGATGACGAAATAATTAATCGCTTTCATAATTGTATCCTTCGCGATAAAATCTATCCTAAAAAGTAATTCGCATGTGGACGAGGGGTGTTGATGTTCGATGGATTCGTTATCTAATTGTTGGTTTCATGGTTGTGATGAATGTATTAACACACTCTACATGATGTAATTTACAATATGCAATTTGATGTGATTTAAAATTTTAAGGGGTAATATTTCTTCATGTGAATAAAATTAACTTTTGTAATTTGGTTATGAGCTAGTTTTCCCAAAATTAATTCTTAAATAAAAATTTCATGTAGATACTTTACCAGGCTTCATCTATCCTAGAAGTTGAATGTGTTTCCTGCAACTCGTGCATTGTTGATATGACTAATTTTTCGCTTCGGGCACCGCCATCCCCGAATACAGGAGGCGATGCACGGAAAAGAAGTTTCTTATATTCATAAAATTATGATTATAATTTTTAGGAGTCGTCACCTAGTATTAATGTCACTATAAAACCTAATAGTCGACGAGAGTCTGAGTAAGAGAACTTATTGTGCAAGTAGAAGACGCATCACCCGTAGTGTACCATGTCTAAAATAAGTTGCATTGTTGTCTGATTATTTTTCTAGGTAAAATTTAATTTGTTGATCTTTTTTATGTTTCGAAGTAGATCTCTCTTCGTGAGAGAGTCTCTATTACATTGGGTCAAAAACCTAACTGTTGTAAAAACCAAATTTTAACACTGCATTCATTGTACTTTAATATCTATGGTATACTTTACAATGTAATTCTACACCCCGATTATTAAAGTTAACCAAAGAAATGAACAAAATGATGTTTTTTTATGATATTTTGGTCGAATTCTAATGGATAATCTTAAACTGGTTACATACCCCATTTTTCATTTTAAAAACATGAGAAAAGATGTTATTTTTTATGAAAAATCTTCTTAGAAAATTTTAAACAAAATATTTTTTTAAAACAAAAATACATTTTGTATTTTGTGTATTTTTGCTGTTTTTTAATGACCCGACCCAAATGGGCCGAAGAGGCCCATTATTTTGGGATTGGGCTGCCCAACCCCTTTAAACTTTTAATTTTATGCAATTTTATCCCTACCAAAATTCAATAACAACTTCAAATTTAAGCGTCTTTTTTACTTTGGTCCCTAGTCTTGGATTAATGCAGTTTAACCCTCGATTGACCATTAAACTTTCAATTCTCTTCGATTTTACCCCTGATTTCACCCAATTAACTTGGAAAAAACTATTCAATTTGGTCTTTAAAAAATCCAATCGTCTCAATTAAACCCGAATTAGGCTCTCAAACTTGACTTTTCATGAATTAAGGCCCTGATAAATTAATTTGATCAATTTAAGTATAATTAAGTCCTTACACTTAATTAAATCCTTTAATTGAACACTAAATTAATTTTTAAATATAATTATACTTTATATCGGCCCATGATTAAATCAAATTGGCATATAAAAAATATAATTATGTTTTTTGACTTAATTTTTATGCAAATTTATCTAATAATAAATTATTTTAGTCTTGAATTTGCATTTTTCTTCATTTTTGGGCACAATAGAGGTAGGAACTGGTCTCTCAAATTCGTTCAAAATTTTCAGTTTGATTTTTTTTCAAAACGTCAGTCTTTTTTATTTTATTTTTATTATTTTTTATTTTTTAGAGAATAACCCAGAAATAAGTTATTACATGTGTCATGGTAAAAAGTATCCCAATTAAAAAAAAAAAAAGACTCGGAATAATTCCGAGAACATTTTGGTCTGTTCAATATATTTAAATATCGGCATTCTTGTAGGTTCAATATTTATGTCATGATTTTTTTCCATAAGTTCTCATGAGTTGAAATTATGAATTATTAAAATATTGGTCAAACTAGGTATTAAATCCAAAAATACATGTGAATATTTATTTTGGATTTTTCACATGGAAATACTAAACTATATGATTTTCTTATATTTTTGAGAGACTTTCAAATAAAATATTTTTCTTTGCTAACTATTTTTTTTTTATTTTAACCATTTATTAAAAAAAAAAAAAAAAACACGCACTCCTCCTTTTACACTATATTGGTCGCACATCAGTACAATTACACGACAATGTAAATGTGTAATTAAACGCCAGCGGAGTCTTGGCCTGGTGGTCATGAAGGGCTTCTCCTTTCCTCTCACCCCAGGTTCAAGCCTTGCTAGACACGCTTGTCACCCCCGCGGTGTCTTACATGCTCATTGGGTTTGCAGGATGTTCAGTGGGCCCGGTAATTTAGTTGTGGTGCGCGCAAGCTGACCCGGACACCCCGGTTATCAAAAAAAAAGTGTAATTAAACACAAAATAAATATAAATTCCCAAAATGGACCTTCTGAAGGCTGCTGGATGGTGTTGGACATAGAAAAACAATGGCAACGTGTTGGCTCCACGCGCCATCGCTACTATCGGCGTGGTTCACGCACTACCATCTTGGAAACAGAAAAATTAGGGGAATCAATCATAGTTATTAATTCCATTCCGTTCCGTTCAAAAAACCGAGACAAAACGGTGTCGTTTTCGTCTCGGTTTTAATTCCGGTCCGTTCCGGAAATTCCGGCCAAATTCCGGCCGGAACGTCTCGGTTCCATTCCGGGCGTGCCGTTCCGGGTTCAAATTATTTTATTTTTCAGCTCTTACATATGCCCAATCCAAATATTTATATTTATACACAGAATTCTTTACCTCCTTAGTTATTTATCCGATGTGGGATAAATTTACCAAGGCAAGTTTTAAGACTTGTCTTGGCTGATTGGCAAAAGATGCAGATTGAAGAGTGTTTAAAATGAGCAAACTATATGTGTAAAGGCTATTTAATCGATGTGGGATACTGAAAGAGCATTTAAAGTGAACACATTATATGCATAAAGGTTATTTGTAAATTGTCCCACATCGGAAAAATTGTGTATATATATATATATTATAAAAAAATAAAATTGTTGTGTTGATTTTATAAAAAATAAAAATTATATTTTTAATTTATTTTTAACACCAACACTAAAAAATAATATAAAATCACAAAAAAATAATTTAAAATAAAAAATACTTCACTGTTTTTAAAAAAAAAAACACTTTGAAATACAAACTAAGAGTCTATTTGAGAATGTAATTGATGTCGATTTTGAAAATGATTTTTGTTCAAAAATACATCAAAATAATATTTTTTTTATTTATTTTTTAAAAATTATTTTTGACATCTATACATCAAAATAATTTAAAAACACCAAAATATTTTAAATAAAAAAGAATTCAAATTTTAATTATGCTTGTTAAATTAATATTATATATATATATATATAATTAATTAATTAATTATATATAAACAGTACGACAGCAAAACGGCACGCCGGAACGTTTCAAAACCGGAACGTTCCGTTCCAATCGAAAGACCGGAACGATATTGACAACTATGGAATCAATAGCTGACGGTGGCTGGTCTGCAAGAGAGGAAAGGATTAGGGTTTTTTTAGGTTTAGGTTTGTTTTTTGAAATAGAGTGTAAAATTCATTTTAGTCCCCCTAAAATAATTCTCTTTGATTTTCTCCTCTTTTTTTTTTCTTGTGTGGATACATGTATATATAGGTACAAAAAATAATAATTTTTTTATCCTTTATTTTCTTGATCTTCAACTCTGGTCTCTTTGCCTAAATATTTCCTATTATTTATAATTTTTTTGGTTATTTTTTAGTTTTTTTCGAAACAAAATTATATCAACGTTAACTAAAAAAGAAAAATTAATGATCTTGAAAATATCGCATTAAAAGTTAAATGTGTAAAATCTAAATCTTTATATAATATGTACCGGCCCATGAGAGAAAATAAGGGATAACTCTCTCTCACACACGTATACATATAGCATATCTCTCCATATCTTTTGTATAAATATCCAAACCTATAGTTTTTGGTAATAAAAACCCATCATTCTTTCTAGTTTTTCTATACCAAGCTTGGCTTATAAACTTAATATGATCGGGTTGGAAAATCTATCAATTATACAATAATAAAAATAGAAATTCTATATTTATAAGAGAATATGGATTCATTTGTTATAATAAAAGAAAAAAATGACATTTTAATTGAAATTCTCATGACCATTGGTTATTTTTGTCTTTCGGGTAGACATTTGACTCACTGGGGATGTATAATTTTGTCATCTTTAGCATGTGCGCAAATCGGTGTATACTTTTCTTTGAAGAAAAAATAGACCTAATTAAGATTCTTTGTTGAACTTGGACTTCGGAACTGTGACTATGGATGGGGTTTTCTAATTTCTATCCACTTTGATTTTTCCATTTTACAACAGAGATTTTGCACTCCCATGAAAAAGATAGGATCGAAATAATTAACTATACACGACCATGTACCCCCCCCCACTGTCTGGCAAAGAAAAAGAAACCCAATTAGGTCCTACAAGGTACATACCATGAACCTGGTCGGCTGTTCCAGTTATTAATCTGTAATTAGTGATGCAAAACCGATTTAAACACAATTAGTTGTTAATTGATTTGCTATGAGGCACAATATACATACACATACACACACTAGCCATGGCAACCATACCTCGTCACAGTCGGAACTATATTTTTTTCAACATAAAAAATATTAATTATATGTGATTTTTTTTATTATAATATAGATTTGGACAGAATAATAAATCTGTGCAGAAATCTTGTGAAATACATGTTTTCTATAAAATATATGAATTTTAAACGGATATAAATTTATCTGTTAGTAGATTTCAATGAAATAACCAGTATAAAATTATCATTACCATTAAAAAAAACAAGATTCAGATATTTGAATTGTTGAATATATTGTATTAAGATTAGTTTATTTTATAATTTAATTTAAATTAAAAACAGCAAACAAGATATAAATTCTGAAAGAACTTGCATTCATCAAATAACAAAAATATGTAGTTAATTTTCTATCTCCAAAAAGAAGAAAATATAAATTAAAAATTCATCCCCACGTTACTGTCATTATCATTATTATAACAATTAAAATTATTATCAACATTACTGCCCAAATAGTAGAAATCATTAAATTGTCCCGAAGAATTAAAAAAAAAAGTAAAATATTTTGTCAAAAAAAACATTAAAAAAACAATCACTAAAATTATCATTATTATTGTGCAAATGATAATTATATTTTCACTTATTAACCTTAAGGTTTATACATTGATCAACAATGATCTAGCTAAAACCAAATGATATTTACCAATAATTCTCTTTACCATGTCTATAAGTGTATTATTTTTTTCGCTACATAATTATATTGCGGTGTGTCTAGCATTATATATAGTGTAATAATGCCCTCTTTTTCAAGTAACTTTGCAAATGCCAGCAGGGTCTTGGCTTGGTGGTCAAGAAGTGTTTCTCCCTTCCTCTCACCCCAAGTTCAAGTCTTGTCAGGCATGCCTGTCATCTCCGCGGTGCCTTACATGCTCATTGGGTTTGCAGGATGTTCAGTGGACTCGGGAATTTAGTTGTGGTGCGCGCAAACTGGCCCGGACACCCCGGTTATTAAAAAAAAAAAAAACTTTGCAAATGAACTGTACATTTGTCTTTATTTCATGTACCAAATGATAGTACATTTAAGACTATTATGACATTTTAATATTCTTATATGTACTATCTGACTTTACAATCATTTATGGCTTTTACTATCCCGTGCCATGGCGTTTTTTTAGAGGACTATCAATATAAATAATTGGAAAAGCTGCAATAAAAAAAAAGATATGTTAATGCTATGAAACTTATACTTTATTTAAATTAATCAATGTTAATTTAATAGTAGGTTTTATCATTTTTTTTATAGGTAGAGGTGCATCATTCATAGCACTTAATGATTTTTTTAATAATAAGACTAATAAATAAAACAACAAGAATAAAATTATTCATACCTGATGGCCTAGAATAAAATTCATCCTTAATGTCCATTTATTATCTTATTCCAATTAAATCATAAAAAATAAGAATTTCCAAGACCATTGTGTCTTACAAATTGATGACTAATTTTTATAAGCAAGGGTTGAAAGAAAGAAGAAGAAAAAACCTTCTCTCTAATCTCTTGTTTTTTTTTTATTATTATTTCTACACTAAAACATCAAATTAACACTAATTAATATGGTAAAAAAGTGGCTCAAATACCAGTTCATAAACTGCTAGCCAGGCTGGCGTGGTTGAATATGGTTGCTGTGGCAGTGCTTCAAATGGCTGTAGCAGTAGTCATAATTCGAGTCCTGGAGGGAAAAACGGTGGTGCCAGTGATCATGTTGCTGGGAGCCTTGCCAGTCCTAGTTTAAGAGGAGGAGTAGAAAGCGGCGGCGGCGGCCGCAGTAGTCAGAATGGAGAAGAAGATCCACCAAAGCCCTTTTCTTCATTACTTTATATCCTTTTTTTCCCCTTTGATGTTTATAGTAATAAATAAAGATGAACAATTGTGGAAATCAGATTATGGTGCAAAGTTTTCAGTTTAACAATTCCAATTCATCATAGAATGGTTTAGCATTTAACCATAAGAGAATTGTGAGTTGACAGAGCTACACAACGTACCTAGAACAGCAAGCAAACCTATAAATTTTATTAAGCTCAGAGTACGTAAAAAACAAATAATAATAATAAATTTTGTACGACTGTAAGATATTTTTTAAAATATAAAATAATTTAAATATGTTAAACATACAATAAAAAAAAATTGTTTTTATTCTCTCATCAAACTACTTGCAATGCCATCACGAACAAAATACATACGTGAAGACCTCTGCAATCCTTGACAATTTGCACGAGCTACAATGTCTGGTAAAAAATAATCCAGGATATAATTGGGATTACGATCATATTCAACAAAAACAACATTATCTTGTAATCTCTTTCTAATATAGCTATGCATTATCATTGATACAACAACAATCTCAACTTGTATTTTGTATGGATAAGCTGACATGTTTTGTAAAATTCTTGGCTGCATATACTTTAAAAGAAATGGCATATGTATACACATATACAATCTCAACTTTATATTCTTACAACTATGAATATTATAAAAAACACATGAAATAATAGTATCTCAATTCACCAAATTATATTTTAATATTTACACAAATTAACAAAAATCTCGATGGAACTAAACTTGTCATACTCATAATCCAATTTATATATATAGTGATGTCCATTATACTTGCTGGACCAAATGCTCTTGCTGATTTGAATCCAAGGACTAAAATAAAGCCTCGTTCTAGGGTTTCAAGACTGTTAAGAAACTATCTCACCTAAAAACTTAAGCTTATAGGTGAGGTCTCAGAATATGATATAGTTTCTTAACATGGTATCAGAGCCTTGTTGACCCAGCGGTTACGAGTTCGAATCTCACCACCCCCATTCTATTTGATAAAAATCAAGTACAAGATAATGTGGGTCTGTGCAAATTTCAAACCCGAAAATTTTTACTTGAGGAGGGGGGTGTTAGAAGATAATATAAATCATATTTCTAAGATCTCATTTATAAACTTAAATTTTTAGATCATATGATTTCTTAATAAAGACAAGATGGTCCAATTGTAACGGAATAACTTCAGGTCCAGCTGAACAATCAATTTGTATTCTTTGGCTCAGAGATTATTAGGTAGAAAATAAAGGAAGTAAATATATCCTATTTCTTTCATTGTGGTTATATTTAAAGATTAATATGGTAAATTCTATTTTTGTCCGACCACACAGAAATATTTGTTTAGTTGGCCAAATAATTTTTAATTTTGCAATGTACCCCACAGATAATTCTGTTTCAGATTTTAGTTTTGTAAAGTTAAAATAACACATTTGCTCTTTTTTTTCATTTATTTTGCAATCTCATAACAGTTTTAACTAAATATATATTTTAAATCACAACTAAAATTATGTTTTATAAATTTATTTGCTTATATCATTATCGCAAATGCAATTACAAATCAGACAAAAACATTTTTCAGTTAGAACTTCCGGTCCATAGGGATTAAAAAAGGAAAAGAAGGCAGAGTCGATTATACTTCGTGCCGCCGCACGTGCATTAATCTGCTCTTATCATTGTAGCTTGTGAAAATATAGCAATTTTAATAATAAAAAGTACATTAATACTATGTTATACAACGACTTTCTTTGAAAGAAATACATCTTTTCCTGTCAGGACAACCTGAAACATGTGTGGGTATGTTTTCTAGGGGTGTCTTCGGATCTATGTTCGTACGTGAGTCTAAAAGTAGAACGGAGATGGTGGGTCTGGACAGGACGAAAGCAGGGCAGCCTAGATTCATGGGAACTAAAATCAGAAAGGTTCGATTTCCGGCAACAATGGGGCATAGCCAATACGAGAGCCCAGTAGCTTGATTTCTCTTTCAACTCGAACTCCATAACAGGGTGGTGATTCATCGGTGGATTGATTTCTAGCTCTGTAAAACTCGATCCTGTCACCCACTTTGAGTTTCTTCCTGCTCGCAAATCTAAGCCAGCCCTTGGAAAGAACTGGCTTCTTGTACCGTCCTTTCTTGCGGGTGGAGCATTGAAAAGTCCACACTTCGGCGTTCTCGTCTTTCGCCTGAAATTCCATCGCGTGGCCGCCCTGGAATGGTGGGAGAGACTCGAGAAACTTGATAGGCACTGACAGTCTCTTCTCAGTATCTGTCTTGGTGATCCTCTTGGAGAAGCTAGCCATTTCTTAGGACAAACAAGAAGGGTAATAAAAATAAATGATCTTTATTTGTTAATCGGCCTTCTTCGTGCACATATATTTATAGAAAGATTAGAATGTTCCTAAAAGATAAAATCATTTATCAAAATGTGCCACAATTCGGTAATCTCAAGTTCTGTAGACGCCATCACCATCGAAGACTTTCTGAAAATAATAAAAAACAAAAACCTTGGAAGATGTTAGGATCGGGCGATCTAGTTACCAATCTAACGATGTCTTGTTAAAGAAAAACAAGGTATCGCACTATGTGGAATGGATTTCATGAATCGTTTCTTTTCCCATGATAAATGTATACAGTGTGAACAAGATTTTTTTTAATTAAAATATTATTGTTTTAGTAAAAGATATAGACTAATCTACTGAGACACGAATTAATCCAAATAAGTTCTTATAATTATATTTTTCAAGTACATAATACCTTTCTTTTAACTTGACAATTAGTTTTTTATATTTGATATACCAAAAAAATTAACTCTCTATTAGTTTGAATTTTACTTTCTAGCTATTTAAGTTGTGGTTACACGGCCGGCCACACCCTCTAATTGACTATACAACCCTTTTCTTGACTACGAAGTCTCTTTTTTTTTTTTTTTCTTTCTAATTTTTTTTTAATAAAAGAAATGGATAAACATAAAAAAAATATCCCACGCTTATTTGCCCTCGGCATCTTCTTCTGGAACATAGACTTTTGTTCCTTGCCAGCCTCAGCTATCACTTCCATGTCACTAGCCAGTTGCATGTTCACATTTGTGGTCTGGGAGAAACACACACCACCGGGGACTCTTCTTTCTGTTGCCCAATCATATTATTTGATCATCCATATCCATGATGACGAAATAATTAATCGCTTTCATAATTGTATCCTTCGCCATAAAATCTATCCTAAAAAGTAATTCGCATGTGGACGAGGGGTGTTGATGTTCGATGGATTCGTTATCTAATTGTTGGTTTCATGGTTGTGATGAATGTATTAACACACTCTACATGATATGATGTAATTTACAATATGCAATTTGATGTGATTTAAAAATTTTGAGGGGTAATATTTATTCATGTGAATAAAATTAACTTTTGTAATTTGGTTATGAGCTCGTTTATCCAAAATTAATTCTTAAATAAAAATTTCATGTAGATACTTTACAAGGCTTCACCTATCCTAGAAGTTGAATGAGTTTCCTGCAACTCGTGCATTGTTGCTATGACTAATTTTTCGCTTCGCGCACCGTCATCCCCGAATACAGGAGGCGATGCATGGAAAAAAGGTTTCTTATATTCATAAAATTATTATTATAATTTTTAGGAGTACTCACCTAGTATTAATATCACTACAAAACCTAATTGCCGACGAGAGTCTGAGTAAGGGTACTTATTGTGTAAGTAGAAGACGCATCACCCGCAGTGTACCTTGTCTAAGATAAGTTGCATTGTTGTCTGATTATTTTTCTAGGTAAAATTTAATTTGTTGATCTTTTTTATGTTTCGAAGTAGATCTATCTTCGTGAGAGAGTCTCTATCACATTGGGTCAAAAACCTAATTGTTGTAAAACCCGCATTTTAACACTGCATTCATTGTACTTTAATATCTATGGTATACTTTACAATGTAATTCTACACCTCAATAATTAAAGTTAGCCAAAGAAATGAACAAAATGATGTTTTTTTATGATATTTTTGTCGAATTCTAATGAATAATCTTAAACTGGTTACATACCCCATTTTTCATTTTAAAAACATGAGAAAAGATGTTATTTTTTTATGAAAAAACTGCTTAGAAAATTTCAAACAAAATATTTTTTAAAACAAAAATGCATTTTGTATTTTGTGTATTTTTGCAGTTTTTTAATGACCCGACCCAAATGGGCCAAAGAGGCCCATTATTTTGGGATTGGGCTGCCCAACCCCTTTAAACTTTTAATTTTATGCAATTTTATCCCTACCAAAATTCAATAACAACTTCAAATTTACGCGTCTTTTTTACTTTGATCCCTAGTCTTGGATTAATGCAGTTTGACCCTCGATTGACCATTAAACTTTCAATTCTCTTCGATTTTACCCCTGATTTCACCCAATTGACTTGGAAAAAAAATCAATTTGGTCTCCAAAAATTCCAATCGTCTCAATTAAACCCGAATTAGGCTCCCAAACTTGACTTTTCATGAATTAAGCCCCTGATAAACTAATTTGGTCAATTTAAGTATAATTAATTCCTTACACTTAATTAAATTCTTTAATTGAACACTAAATTAATTTTTAAACATAATTATACTTTATATCGGCTCATGATTAAATCAAATTGGCATATAAAAAATATAATTATGTTTTTTGACTTAATTTTTATGCAGTCTAATAATAAATTATTTTAGTCTTGAATTTGCATTTTTCTTCATTTTTGGGCACAATAAAGGTAGGAACCGGTCTCTCAGATCCGTTCAAAATTTTCAGTTTGATTTTTTTCCACAACGTCAGTCTTTTTTATTTTATTTTTGTTATTTTTTATTTTTTAGGGAGTAATCCAGAAATAAATTATGACATGTGTCATGGTAAAAAGTATCCCAGTTAAAAAACAATTAAGGCTCTAATTCTGAGAACATTTTGGTCGGTTCAATATATTTAAATATCAGCATTCTTGTAGTTTCAATATTCATGTCATGATTTTTTACCATTAGTTCTCATGAGTTGAAATTATGAATTATTAAAATATTGGTCAAACTAGGTATTAAATCCAAAAATACATGTGAATATTTATTTTGGATTTTTCACATGGAAATACTAAACTATATGATTTTTTAAAACTATATGATTTTTTTATATTTTTGAGAGACTTTCAAATAAAATATTTTTTTGTGCTAACTATTTTTTTTTATCTTTTAACCATTTATTAAAAAAAAAAAAAAAAAAAACACGCACTCCTCCTTTTTTTACTATATTTGTCGCACATCAGTACAATTACACGACAACGTAAATGTGTAATTAAACACAAAAAAAATATAAATTCCCAAAATGGACCTTCTGAAGGCTGCTGGATGGTGTTGAACATAGAAAAACAATGGCAACGTGTTGGCTCCACGCGCCGTCGCTACTATCGGCGTGGTTCACGAACTACCATCTTGGAAACTGAAAATTAGGGGATCTTGAGATCTCCTCTTTCTTTTTCTTTCTATATCGACGGTTGATAGGGATGTGGCCGGGGGGGGGGGGGGGGGGGTACAATAGCTGACGGTGGCTGGTCTGCAAAAGAGGAAAGGATTTGGGTTTTTTTAGGTTTAGGGTTCTTTTTTCAAATAGTGTAAAATTCATTTTAGTCCCCCTAAAACAATTATCTTCGATTTTCTCCTCTTTTCCTCCTCTTTTTTTCTTGTGTGGATACATGTATATATAGGTAAAAAAATATTAATTTTTTGGTCCTTTATTTTCTTGATCTTCAACTCTGGTCTCTTTGCCTAAATATTTCCTATTTTTTATAAAAAAATTTGTTATTTTTTAGTTTTTTTCGAAACAAAATTTCATCAACATTAACTCAAAGAGAAAAATTAATGATCTTGAAAATATCGCATTAAAAGTTGAATGTGTAAAATCTAAATCTTTATATAATATGTACCGGCCCATGAGAGAAAATAAGGGATAACTCTCTCACACACGTATATATATAGCATATCTCTCCATATCTTTTGTATAAATATCCAAACCTATAGTTTTTTGGTAATAAAAACCCATCATTCTTTTTAGTTGTTCTATACCAAGCTTGGCTTATAAACTTAATATGATCGGGTTGGAAAATCTATCAATTATACAATAATAAAAATAGAAATTCTATATTTATAAGAGAATATGGATTCATTTGTTATAATAAAAGAAAAAATGACATTTTAATTGAAATTCTCATGACCATTGGTTATTTTTGTCTTTCGGGTAGACATTTGACTTACTGGGGATGTATAATTTTGTCATCTTTAGCATGTGTGCAAATCGGTGTATACTTTTCTTTGAAGAAAAAATAGACCTAATTAAGATTCTTTGTTGAACTTGGACTTCGGAACTGTGACTATGGATGGGGTTTTCTAATTTCTATCCACTTTGATTTTTCCATTTTACAACATAGATTTTGCACTACCATGAAAAAGATAGGATCGAAATAATTAACTATACACGACCATATATCCCCCCCACTGTCTGGCAAAGAAAAAGAAACCCAATTAGGTCCTACAAGGTACATACCATGAACCTGGTCGGTGGTCCGGTTATTAATCTGTAATTAGTGATGCAAAACCGATTTAAACACAATTAGTTGTTAATTGATTTGCTATGAGGCACAATATACATACACACTAGCCATGGCAACCATACCTCGTCACGGTCGGAACTATATTTTTTTCAATGCAAAAAATATTAATTATGTGTGATTTTTTTATTATAATATAAATTTGGACAAAATAATAAATCTGTGCAGAAATCTTGTGAAATGCAAGTTTTCTATAAAATATATGAATTTTAAACGGATATAAATTTATCTGTTAGTAGATTTCAATGAAATAACCAGTATAAAAATATCATTATCATTAAAACAAAAAAGAAGCAAGATTCAGATATTTGAATTATTGAATATATTGTATTAAAATTAGTTCATTTTATAATTTAATTTAAATTAAACACAACAAACAAGATATAAATTCTGAAAGAACCTGCATTAATCAAATAATAAAAATACGTAGTTAATTTTCTATCTCCAAAAAGAAGAAAATATAAATTAAAAATTCATCCTCACGTTACTGTCATTATCATTACTATAACAGTTAAAATTATTATCAACATTATTGCCCAAATAGTGAAAATCATTAAATTGTTCCGAAGAATTAAAAAAATGTAAAATATTTTGTCAAAAAAATAATAAAAAAATAATCACTAGAATTATCATTATTATTGTGCAAAATATAATTATATTTTCACTTATTAACCTTAAGGTTTATACATTGATCAACAATGATCTAGCTAAAACCAAATGATAATTACCAATAATTCTTTTTACCATGTCTATAAGTGTATTATTTTTTTCGCTACATAATTATATTGCGGTGTGTCTAGCATTATATATAGTGTAATAATGCCCTCTTTTTCAAGTAACTTTGCAAATGAACTTTACATTTGTCTTTTAGAGCCACTAATTAATATGGTAAAAAAGGTGGCTCTAATACCGGTGCATAAACTGCTAGCCAGGCTGGTGTGGTTGAATATGGTTGCTTTGGCGGTGCTTCAAATGGCTGTAGCAGTAGCAAGGTTGTCAATACTGTTCTGGTTGCTGTTCTGATTTTTCTATTAGAACGGAATGTTTTGGTTTCGGAGCATTTTGGCGTGTCATTTCGGGGTTCTACTGTTCATATATAATTAATTATATATATATATATATATATAAAAAATTAAAATATTAATTTAACAAGCATAATTAAAATTCAAGATAAATTAACTTTAAATTATACAATATAAACACTAAGTCAAACAAACATAATCTCAAAATTAGAAAAAAAAATCATAAGTTAATCAAAATAAAGAGGATTTTAAGGCCGGAAAGGCACATCTGGAACGGTACCGAGACGTTCCGGACGGAATTTGGCCGGAACGGGCTGGAATTAAAACCGAAATGAAAATGACACCGTTTTGTCTCGGTTTTTTTAACGGCACGGAACATTTCGTTCATTCCGGACGGAACATAACGGAATTGACAAGTATGAGCAGTAATTAAAATTCGAGTCCTGGAGGGAAATACGGAGGTGCCAGTGATCATGTTGCTGGGAGCCTTGCGAGTCTAGTTTAAGAGGAGTAGAAAACGGCGGCGGCGGCAGCAGTAGTCAGAATGGAGAAGAAGATCCACCGAAGCCCTTTTCTTCATTACTTTATATCCTCTTTTTTTCCCTTTGATGTTTATAGTAATAAATAAAGATGAACAATTGTGGAAATCAGATTATGGTGCAAAGTTTTCAGTTTAAAAATTCCAATTCATCATAGAATGGTTTAGCATTTAACCATAAGAGAATTGTGAGTTGACAGAGCTACACAACGTACCTAAAACAGCAAGCACACCTATAAATTTTATTAAGCTCAGAGTACGTAAAAAACAAATAATAATAATAAATTTTGTACGACTGTAAGATATTTTTTTAAATATAAAATAATTTAAATATGTAAAAAATTAATATAACAAAAAAATTAAATACTTGTTTTTATTCTCTCATCAAACTACTTGCAATGTCATCACGAATAAAATACATACGTGAAGACCTCTACGATCCCTGACTATTTGCGCGAGCTACAATATCTGGTAAAATATAATCCGGGATATAATTGGGATTACGATTATATTCAACAAAAACAACATTACCTTGTGATCTCTTTCTAATATAGTTATGCATTATCATCGATTCAATAACAATCTCAACTTGTGTTTTGTATGGATAAGCTGACATGTTTTGTAAAATTCTTGGCAACATTACAACTATGAATATTATCAAAAACACATGAAATAATAGTATCTCAATTCACCAAATTATATTTTAATATTTACACAAATTAACAAAAATCTCGATGGAACTAAACTTGTCATACTTATAAACTATGCATACGAATATATATATATATATATATATATATATATATATATATATATATATATATATATATATATATATATATAGTGATGTCCATTATACCTGCTGGACCAAATGCTCTTGCTGTACCAAATGCTCTTGCTGTTTTGAATCCAATGACTAAAATAAAGTCTTGTTCTAGAAACCATCTCATCTAAAAGCTTAAACTTATAGGTGAGGTCTTAGAATATGATATAGTTTCTTAACATGGTATCAGAGCCTTGTTGACCCAGCGGTTACGAGTTCGAATCTCACCTCCCCTATTCTATTTGATAAAAATCAAGTATAAGATAATGTGGGTATGTGCAAGTTTCAAGCTCAAAGGTTTTCATTTGAGAGGGTGTGTTAAAAGATAATATAAATCATATTCTAAGACATCACCTATAAGCTTAAATTTTTAGGTGAGATGGTTTCATAACAAAGACAAGTCATGGACCGGATGGTCCAAATGTAATGGAATAACTTCAGGTTCAGCTGAACAATCAATTTGTATTCTTTGGCTTAGAGATTATCAGGTAGAAAATAAAGTAAATATATCCTATTTCTTTCACTGTGGTTATATTTAAAGATTAATATGGTAAATTCTATTTTTGTCCGACCACACAGAAATATTTATTTAGTTAGCCAAATAATTTTTAATTTTGCAATGTACCCCACAGATAATTCTGTTTCAGGTTGTAGTTTTGTAAAGTTAAAATAACACATTTGCTCTGTTTTTTCATTTATTTTGCAATCTCATAACAGTTTTAACTAAATATATATTTTAAATCACAACTAAAATTATGTTTTATAAATTTATTTGCTTATATCATTATCGCAAATGCTATTACAAATCAGACAAAAACATTTTTCAGTTAGAACTTCCGGTCCATAGGGATTAAAAAAGGAAAAGAAGGCAGAGTTGATTATACTTCGTGCCGCCGCACGTGCATTAATCTGCTCTGATCATTGTAGCCTGTGAAAATATAGCAATTTTAATAATAAAAAGTACATTAATACTATGTTATACAACGACTTTCCTTGAAAGAAATACATCTTTTCCTGTCAGGACAACCTGAAACATGTGTGGGTATGTTGTCTAGGGGTGTCTTCGGATCTATGTTCGCACGTGTGTCTAAACGGAGAACGGAGATGGTGGGTCTGGACAGGACGAAAGCAGGGCAAACTAGATTCATGGGAAATAAAATCAGAAAGGTTTGATTTCCGACAACAATGGGGCATAGCCAATACGAGAACCCAGTAGCTTGATTTCTCTTTCAACTCGAACTCCATAAAAGGGTGGTGATTCATCGGTGGATTGATTTCTAGCCTCGTAAAACTCGATCCTGTCACCCACTTTGAGTTTCTTCGTGCTCGCAAATCTAAGCCAGCCCTTGGAAAGAACTGGCTTCTTGTACCGTCCTTCCTTGCGAGTGGAGCATTGAAAAGTCCACACTTCGGCGTTCTCGTCTTTCGCCTGAAAATCCACCGCGTGGCCGCCGTGGAATGGTGGGAGAGACTCGAGAAATTTGGTAGGCACCGACAGTCTCTTCTCAGTATCTGTCCTGGTGATTATCTTGGAGAAGCTAGCCATTGCCTAGGACAAACAAAAAAAATGATATTTATTTGTTTAATCGGCCTCTTCGTGCACATATATTTATAGATAGATTAGAATGTTCCAAAAAGATAATATCATTTATTATACATGTTCTGTGCCACAATTCGGTCATCTCAAGTTCTGTAGACTGTAGACAGACACCATCTCCATCGAAGACTTTCTGGAAAAAATAAAAAATAAAAGCCTTGGAATATATTAGGATCGGGCGATCCTGATAGGTATCGCACGACGTGGAATGGATTTCATTAATTATTTATTTTCCTATGGTAAATGTATATGGCGTGAACAAGATTTTTTAAATAAATTAAATTTATTTATTTCTTAACTTGAAAATTAGTTTTAAATATTTGATACACCAATAAAATCAGCTCTCTATTATTAAATCCTACTCTCCCTTCCATCTAACATTAAAAAATAATTATTTATATAAAACCTTATAAAAAATTAATTAGATCATATGGGGTAGTTTATTTGACAAAATCACTAGCTATCTAGGTGTATAATCCTAATCAAATCTATTCATAGTGTAGTTGTAACCTTAATTAGCTTCCTGTATTAAACATGATAAAATTTGCTAATAATTATTAAGTCTTGAAATGTACTTTCTAGCTATTCAAGTAGGAGTTACAAGGCAGTCCAGTCCACACCCTCTAATTGACTGTGCAACCCTTTTCTTGACTACGAAGTCTCTTTCTTCTTTTTTTTCTTCACTATTTTATTTTATAAAATAAATGGATAAACATCAAAAAATAGCCCACGCTTATTAGCCCACGACATCTTCTTCTGGAACGAAGACTTTCGCTCCTTGCCTGCCTCTGCTATCACATGCATGTCACTAGCCAGTTTCAAACTTTCATTATCAGATATTTAAAGATAAGAAAAACTAATAAAAATATGGAATTACCAAGACAATAAACGGCGTGGTGTTTTTCCTGTAGCTCCCCTCACAGTTCACTGTGGACTGGAGCAGTGCACGCCCGTTTTTGTCCCTCGGTCGCGCGGCAGAAGGGACGCGAGAGGCGGGGGTAAGCTCGGCTTTTCCTTTTTTTTTTCCGGCTTTTCCATTTTTTTTTTCTTTAATTCCATTTGTGAACAGTGTAATGACTACCGAATCCCTGGTAATAGGACAAAATAATGTTTACATCTGAGGGACATCAGCGTCATTGCACGCGGTCGGACCGGTCCGGTCCGGTCCGGTCCGCCGCATATGTAGAATATTTAATTATTTTCTTAAATGGCTAAATACGATTTTAGCCCCTAATAAGACAAAACGACTGCTTTCGGTCAAGGGACATGACGGTAATTGTCGTTATTTTTAAAATTAAATAATCCGGTTAGACAAGGCGTCCGCCGCACGCGCCCGACGTTGTTTTGCCCCACGCCCTCTTCTGGAGGCGCGTGCGGTGTCCTACGGTGTCCAAAAAAGTTCTACCGGATGCCAGAACTATGCGACGCCGCGTTGTCTTCCTCCCGCGGTGGCGCGTGTGACGTATAACAGTCCGTGGACGCCTCTAAGTCCGGTGAAAGAAGGCGGCGACGTTTCTCTCTCTCCGGAGTGTCAAAGTTTCACTTTGGTCCTCCGACTTCCAATTTCAGGGTTGTTTGGTGATAACGCAATCGATTTGGTACCAAAGTTCCGATTGTTTCAATTGTGTCCTCTGATTGCAATTGACAATAAATGCAAGTTGCATTTCAGCCCTTTGACTTTTCATTTTTTAATTTATGCCCTTTATAGGTTCAATTCAGCCCTTATACTTTTATTTGTTTTTTATCCCTACTTTATTAATGTATATATAAGTGTATTTAACACAATAATAATAATAATAATAATAATAATAATAATAATAATAATAATAATAATAATAGTAATAATCATGATTTAATGATTTTTAATTCTTACTCTTTTGTTATTTTTTTCCCCTCCCAATAATTTGATAAAATTTTGTTTGCCAATAATAGCCATGGTAATTTTTTGTTATCTTTTGTTAAATTTCCGAAGATATTTTGCATCTTTCAGTTAATTTTGTTTCTTTCATTATTAACATAACAATAATAATTATCATAAGAATAATAATAATAGTGATTATTAATCATATTGTCAGAATAATGCTTATGTATGTTATTATTAGATAATAAAAATAATAATAATGATAATTTTTAATTGGTTTTTAATAGTGTTTTTTTCTTTTTTCCCCTCGGTATAATTTAATAATTTTTGTTGTTTTTATTCTAGAGGCAATCATAATTTCAGATATTAAGAATCCGAGGTTGCTATTATAATAATATTTTAAATGAATATTGCTTCATTTTCCCTGTTATTTTTTTATTTGCTCTTTCTATGAATTTATTTTAATAATTTTATTATCTGCACAATAATGATTTCAATAATTTTTTTTTCTTATGCTAATATTTTGCTATTTTTTCTGATGTTAGTGCGCGCTATTTTGTAATCGTTTATAACGCAATTCTTATATTCGAGATTTAATTGTATTATCTTTTAATCTATAATTTTTATTGGTTTATATCATATAAATTGATCGTTATAGATTTAATTGTATTAAATTATATACAAAAAAACTACCCGCGGCAACGCGCGGGCAATTATCTAGTGTATTAATATTCATTGTATATTCTATTCGAGATAAATTGCATTATATAATTTGATATGATTTAAAGATTTTCACGGATAATATTTATTCGTGTGAATAAAATTAGTTTTTGTAATTTGATTATGACCTAGTTTGCTCAAAATAAATTCTTAAATAAAAAATTCATGTAAATACCTTAAATTCTTAAACCGTCATTCTTTTTAGTTTTTTATACACTAAGCTTGGCTTATAAACTTAATATAATCAGGTTGGAAAATATATTAATTATATAAGAGAATATGGATTCATTTGTTATAATAAAAGGAAAAAAATGACATTTTAATTGAAATTTTAATAACCATTGGCTATTTTTGTCTTTGGGGTAGACATTTGACTTACTGGGAATGTAGAATTGTGCAAATCGGTTCGAAGAAAAAATAAACCTGATACAGATTCTTTGTTGAACTTGGACTTCTGAGCTGTGATTATAGATTGACGTACCCCTTATTAGCAAGTACGGATTTTATTTAATTTTTTAATTTCTATCCACTTTGATTTTTCCATTTTATTAATAATACACGGCCATGTATTTCCCCCATTGTCTGTCTAACCAAGAAAAAGAAACCCTATTAGGTCCTACCAGGCACATACCATGAACTTGGTCCGGTGATTAATCTGTAATTAATGATGCACATTATATACATACATCCATACATACATACATATGCTACTGTTAAGTACTTGATGCAAGACCATCATGAGGCAATAAAAATTCCAAGAAAAGCTATAATTATTGTTAATACATTGTTAATAATAAAAAAAACTGAGATCTATTAGATCCAGCTATTTGTCTGTCATGGGTAAAATTGAAATCTTTTGAAATTTTCAAGGGATAAAGTGGATTAAATGTCATGTGTTGCAAGAACAAGCGAATTGAATTTGTATATACTGTGTTCTTAGTAAAATTTAATTGATTGTTTATGGTTTTAATTAATATACTTAACTTTTCAAGGATTATCAAGTAACTATTTTTAAGTTAATACACAAAAAAAGAATAATTAATAAGCTATCAAGCGCATAGGACTCATGAAATATTGGAGAGAGAAAACGAGTTCCGACACTCCCTCTTACACTCAAATCAAGCCAAAAAAAAAAAAAAAAACCAGAAAAAAAGTGAGGGGTCCCTAGGTCCCCGAAACTTACTGAGTTCTCGAAATCGGCCCCTGAGTTCGGAATAAATTTTCAAGTCAATCCTCTAAAATGGCCGTAATGCTACTCTTGCTCGGAATGTTATGCCTATGAATTCGTATGAGAAAGAGACAAAGATCCCAGACCATCAAGAAAATGGGTAAAGGAGCAGGTGGGAGTAAGGATAGCAACAGAAGTGGCTAAAACCAATATTTAGCTGCCAATTACATATTTGCCCCCGACAACTTCTTCTTGGAACATAGACTACTAGCTACTTGCCCGCGCGTTGCCGCGGGTATTTTTTTGTATATAGTTTAACATAATTAAATCTACAATTATAAATTTATATGATATAAGTAAATAAAAATTATAGATTAAAAGATAAAATGTTGAAAATTTTGAGTTGAGTTTATCACGTAAGCATAGATTACATCTTTTAGAATATAGGTATTGCGTCATAAACGATCACAAAAGAGCGCGCACTAACATTAGAAAAAAAAGCAACATATTTGAATAAGGAAAAAAAAATTACTGAAATCATTATTGTGCAGATAATTAAATTATAAAAATCAATTAATAGAAAGAGCAAATAAAAAAAAAGGGAAAAGGAAGCAATATTAATTTAAAATATTATAACAATAGCAACATCAGAGTTTTAACATCTAAAATTATTATTGCCGCTAGAATAAAAACAACAAAAATTATTAAATTATACTGAGGTAAAAAAATAAAAAGCATGAACAAAACAGCAAGCAAGAAAAACCAATTAAAAATTATTTTTATTATTATTATTATTATGAAAAATAAATAATCACTATTATTATAATAATAGAATACATAATCACTATTATTATAATATTAATAATAATCATTATTATTATTATTCTTATTATAATTATTATTATTATGTTAATAATGAAAGAAACAAAAATAAATGAAAGACTAAAAATATCCCAGAAACTTTAACAAAAGATAAAAAAAACAATAAATTTTTTTATCATTGCTATCACAGGAAAAAAAAAAGTATCAAATTATCGGGAGGGAAAAATAACAACAAAAGAGTAAGAATGAAAAATAATTAAATCATGATTATTATTATTATTATTATTATTATTATTATTATTATTATTATTATTATTATTATTATTATTATTATTATTATTATTATTATTATTATTATTATTATTATTATTATTGTGTTAAATACACTTATATATAAATGGACAAAAGTAGGGATTAAAAAAATAAAAGTGTAAGGGCTGAAATGAAAATCAAATATAAAGGGATTAAGTTAAAAAATTAAAAGTCAAAGGGCTGAAATGCAAATTACATTTATTCTCAATTGAAATCAGAGGACAAAATTGTAAAAATCGGAACTTTTGTATCGAATTGATTGAGTTATATACAGCCAATCCGGAAATTGAAAGTAGCAGGACCGAAGTGAAACTTTGACATTCAATTAAGCCAAATTAGAGGACCCAATCGAACAAATCAAAACTTATGTAACAGAAATGAGGACCAAAAACAAAATTCAAAGTAGAGGGACCGAAGTGCAAAGTCAAAATATATGAGGGACTCTCCTGCACATTGACGTGCAGGAGAGAGAGAAACGTGGCCGCCGGCTTTCACCGGCCTCTGCCGCGTCCACGGACATTTGGTGGTGACACGCACCACCGTGGGAGGAAGACCACGCGGCGGAGAATCGGAATAGCCACCGGTAGAGAATTTCCGGACACCGGAGGAGGCCGCATGCGCCACCTTAACAGGGGCGTGAGGCGGAAAACCGCTTGGTGCGTGCGTCTCACGCCCTGACAGACAACGATTAAAAAATTTGAAAATAGGATAAATTACCTTCCTGTCCCTGTACCCAATTCAGTATTTTTGTCTTATTAGGGGCTAAAACCGTCTTTAGCCATTTAAGAAAATAATAAAAAATTCAAAAGTTGCGGCGGACCGGACCGGTCCGGCCTCGCGCAATTACGCGGGTGCCCCTGCGCCGGAGGCGTTATTTTGTCTCATTATCAGGGATGAAATCGTCACTACACTGTTCACAACTGATTATTTAAAAAAAAAGAAGCAAAAACTGAAAATGGCCCCATGAATTTAGCTGATTTTGCCGCGCGGGTGAAGGAGATTTTCGGGCGAGCACTGCCGCAATCCACAGTGGATTTAGAGAGAAGGCACAGTGGATTGCACAGTGTTTTGCCCACGGGATTTATATTATAGGTAATGTGCGTTTAAAATTTTACACACTGCAGCCGAGAAGACATATGCAGAGACAAAACCAAAATAGAGACATACGAGTTGGCTAGCCCGCGCGTTGCGCTGGGCTTTTTGATATAGTAAACTAATTAATTATTCAGTCTATAAAAAATTATTTACTTGGTAGATAGCAAATTATAATCGTTAAATTATATTGTAGATTTTTTTTCCTGTATCGAATTAGTTGGTTGTTGCTAGTAGTTTAAGTGCTCAGATAATAATTTAGTTGCAACTCTCAAAATTATAATCGATAAAATCTATTAAAGATGAGTGAATTGTATTTTATAGTCAATTCATTAATGGGTAAACTTGCTTAAATATTTTATCGATTTATGTAATTTGCATATTGAAAAACTATAATTGATTAATTGTTGGGCGTGTTTTAATTGTTCTGACAATTATTTAATTGGTGGATGTGAATTTGCAATTAATAAAATGAATAAAAGATGAATTATTTTTTTCTTGTATCGAACTTGTTGATGGTTGAGTTTATTTTAACAGAAACGAACGATTTAACCGGCAGATAGCAAAATTGCAACTGCTAAAATCTATCAGAAATGGATTATTTCTGGTTGATTGCTATTTTGTGTCGATTTATTTAATGCATAGATTGCAAAATTGCAATTGATTGATTGTTTGGTGTGTCTTAATTGTTTTGACAATTGTATAATTGGTTGATGAAAAAAATACAATCGATGAAATCAATTAGAGATGAATTACATAATTTTTTGTAGTCAATTGGGCATTCGTTGGCAAGTGAGTGTGTCGTAATTGTTTAGCTTATTATTCTTTTTTTTTCTTTTTTTCATTTTTATTTATTCTTCACGTCAAATAATTTTTTAAGATCTAATAATTTTGTTTTTGTTTTGTCATTTAATTTATTTTTTAATTGCTTTTTGTAAAAAAAATATTATTAGGTGTTGAAATTTCTAATTATTGTAGATAAGGCATTCAAAATAATGACAATAATTATTCGTCAATTTTTTCCTTATAAATATGTTGGACTAATTATATATTTTGTTATTTATTTCATATTAGTTCTTTAAAAATAATGATAATAATTATTTGTAATTTTTTCTTTGATAAATATGTTAGACTAATAATATATTTTGCTATTTATTTCATATTAGCGCTTTAATATATATATATATATATATATATATATATATATATATATATATATATATATATTCATCCCTTTTTGGAATTGCGATCTCCTTTAGATATTCTATAAGATAATAATAGTTGTGGTGCGTGTAAGCTGATTCGGACACCTGATTATGTAAAAAAAATGTATAAGTGGGAAAAAAAAGAAAAAATGTTAAGAAAAAATAAGTCTAGGGATTATTTGTGGCGCACTCAGTTGGCCAGGAATTAAAAAAAATATACTTGGGGAAAAAAATCGTAGTGCGCGTAAGCTGACCCGGACACCTCGGTTGGAGAAAAAACAAAAACTAATGTATAAGTGGCAAAACAAAACAGGGAAAAAAAAATGGATCCTGAGATTAGTTGTGGCGCGTGTAACCTGACCCGAACACCTTAGTTATTAAAAAAAATACCTCCTTTTTAAAAAAAAAAAAAGAAAAAAAATCGAAAATCAGTTTTGCTGTCTGAGCGGTTCGAACTCTCGCGCGCTGAATCTGCCAATGCACAGACAACAACTCGGCTACAGCTACTCCTTTGTCATTTCTACTATATAAATTTAAAAAATAAGCCCTGATAAAAAAAAAAATGAGCTCATGTAGGCGCTAAATAGCAGACCAAATGTTCAGTCCACAATAACAAATAGTGAACGGGCCGAACTCCTTTAGCTCTTTAGCGAGCGAACTTGCACGCACGTTGTGCTGGGTTCTATTTATGTAAAAACTGATTGATTTTATGCATGTTATAATTGATGATTTTAATATTTAATTAGTAAAATTGTTGTATCAAACTTGTTGATGGTTGAGTTTATTTTAACGACAACAAACTATTTAACCGGTAGATAGCAAAATTACAACCGCTAAAATCTATCAAAGATGGATTATTTCTGGTTGATTGTTATTGTAGGTTGATTGCAAAACTGGAATTGATTGATTGTTTGATGTATCTTAATTGTTGTGATAATTATATAATCGGTTGATTAAAAAAATGCAATCGATAAAATCAATTAGAGATGAATTAATATTTTTTTTGTAGTCAATTGGGCATTTGTTGGCGGTTGGGTGTGTCGTAATTGTTTGGTTTATTATTCTCTTTTTTCTTTTTATTTATTCTTCACGTCAATTTTTTTTTTGATCTAATAATAATTTTTTTAATTGCTTTTTAAAAGAAAAATATTATTAGGTGTTGAAATTTCTAATTATTGTAGATAAGGCATTCAAAATAATGAGAATAATTATTCGTCAATTTTTTCCTTATAAATATGTTAAACCAATTATATATTTTGCTATTTATTTCATATTAGCGCCTTAAAAATAATGATAATAATTATTTGTAATTTTTTCTCTGATAAATATGTTAGACATTTTTCTCTGATAAATATGTTAGACAAATTATATATTTTTCTATTTATTTCATATTAGCGTCTTAAAATATATATATATATATATATATATATATATATATATATATATATATATATATATTCATTACTTTTTGGAATTGCGATCTCCTTTAGGTATTCTATAAAATAATAATAGTCATGGTGTGTGTAAGCTGATCCGAACACCCTGATTATATATAAAAAAATGTATAAGTGAGGAAAAAAACAGGGAAAAAATGTTAAGAAAAAATGAGTCAAGGGATTATTCGTGACGCGCTAAGTTGACCGGAAACAAAAAAATATATACTTGGGAAAAAAAATTGTGGTGAGCATAAGCGGGCCCGGACAGCTCGGTTAAAAAAACAACAAAAAAACTATGTATAAGTGGAAAAATAAAATAGGGAAAAAATGTAAAAAAAAAAAGTGGATTCGGGGTAGATAAAATGTAAAAAGAAGTGGAAAAAATGTAAAAAAATATATATATTCAGCAGTAGTGATGTGCATTTGTGCATTTGTGCATTATATATATTCGCAGTAGTGATGTGGCAAAGGCACATCACTATTGCAGAAGTGCAGTGCAGACATTAACATTAATTTGCTTGTGAATTTTGTTAAGGCAAGCGGGCGGGAGATTAACGCGTGGAGAAAAAGAACATTACTCATAAATTGAATTTCAATTCACGTAGCGTGAATTTTTTACTTTTAAGCAGCCATTCATTCACAGTCACATGGACACGCCGAAGCAGCATATAATATATCCAATCTACAGTGGAAATAGTCTGGGTAAACAATAATAAACAGTAAATGACCGATCTATTTTAATTTCTTTAGTAATGCAGACACGTATCGGAATGTTTCCATAAATATTCGATCAAATCGGCTTGGAGTTGGGAATTCATTGCTCTGTCCCTGATTCGATTATGATTTTGAAAAAAAATGTGTAGTTCTAGTGTTTCATCATGTGACACTGATATAAAAAAACTAGTTTCATCATGTTGCGGGGTTTTTAATTTTAAATTCTTTTTTTTAATTTAAATATAATTATAATGTTTGATGGTTTTTTTAAAAGCAATTATTTAATTATATAACTTACTCCTATTAATTATATAATTAATTATATGATTAAACTATATACAAAATAATTGCACTATATTTAAAATAATATAAAAAAATGGCTCTCCAAAATGGCTTTTACTATTGGAGCACACATCACCAAAAAAGTCATATGTACACTATTCAAATAATCATTTTAAAGATTTGGCTCTCCAAAATAGCTCTTGCCATTGGAGATGCTCTAACCAGTTTAAAATTTTCAACAGAACCACGTGCGTGGTCCTCTTATGTGGGGTCTTCGAGAAGCAAAAACAACTTGTCACTCTTACCCGTCAGCTGTCCATATTCATCACGGAAAAATTATTAAATATATTCATAATTTTAATTTTTTCGACATTGTATGTACATGAATTCTATCAAAAAAGTTATTTATGATTTTTTTTAAAAATAATTCATTAATGATATTGTTCGAATTGGTTTATAAAACATTTAATATTTTTTAAAGACTAAATATTTCTAATAAGTTTTCTGTTATTACACTACGCCATTTAGAGACAAAGAACATAAGAAATGTTCCACAATGAATTGACAATTTATAATAAGTTAATATTTTTTAATCATCCTTGTACTTAGAAATACTTCTAAACTATTAGAGATCATTTGCAATTTCTTTTTTAATCATTTATATTTTTTTTTTCTTATTCTTCTTCTACCTATTTCTTTAATATATGATTTTATGCATATATTCAATCTTTAAAACCCACTTTAAGTTTAGATTATATATTTGTGAAATCATTTTTTTAAGAAAATAATAATCAGATTGGGTATTTAATGAGTGTAAGCTAGCATCATTGTTAGACATGTGCCTGCCCTATATATCCAACTAGATTTAAGTAGAAGATAAATACTGCACAAGGAATTTAAAGTATAAGAATAAAACATCAAAGTTCAATTATCTTTGTACTTACTCTGTGGGCTAGGCCTTGTATTACATGGGCTTGTGAATGGTATAAATATATGGGGGTATTTTGATTTAAAGTTACATTAGTTTGTCTTCCTTTAATGGGCTTAGAGCCCAATTATCATTTGTTTTTATTCCTTACACTGCATCATGCAATTGTCAAGGTAAGAACCTACTCTCTAATTATTAATTAAAAGTAAATTAAACTTTATTACCCTCTCCACCCTCTGTTTTTTATTCTACTACACTTTGTACTCCCTCTTTTATAAATCTCACATTCTCCGCCCTCTATTTTTCTTGTTATTACATTTTCCATCTTTCTTTCAAAAAATTTAGCTGACCATTGGAAAATGGAGTTTGTTGTCTATCAAAATGCTATCAAATAAAATATAAAAACATAATCCTAAATATATTATGAGCACATGAGATAAATAATTAAAATACTTATTTAATATAAGATTGCGGTTATTTTTTGTTTCTTTTAAAATAGGGGTATTTTTAGATTTTTAATCTTTTTTAAAAAAATATTAATTTTTTGGGTGGAAATTGTAATTTGTGTAAAATTAAGGATGGTGATGATAATCAACTTAAGATTAAAAAATAATCTTGTAATTATCTCATGTTTTTCCCATTTTGATAACTATCTCTCTTTTGCAAAGTAAATATTGCTATTGATTTATGTATTTTTTTTATTTATGTTACGAAAACCCTTTAGGGTATTGAGAAGAAAACCCTAATGTGGATTCTGGAAGAAATTCTGATCACAAAGCTTTCTACAAAAGTTTCCCGAATCCAAATTCACTAGCAGCTTGGTGTTTTAACTTCTTTTTTTATTTTATTTTGTAGCGTTGTTATTTCATTTTTCAATCTAATATATGGATTTTTTATATATCTTATAATTTGTGAAAGACTTTTATGATTTTGCTCATAGTTTTAAATTTTAGAATATATTTTATGATTTTATAACTCATGGGTAGTGATATAATTTATTTTTATATAGTTGATTTAATAAATAAATAAATTTGGTCAAGTATCTACTGGAGTTCATCAACATAATTGTAGATCCCATTACTTGGCTAATATACTTGTAGCTAGTCATCGGGTTGATCCAATAACTCAACTATGATTATATATAATATGCATGTTATATAATATTTTTTTTGTCATATGATTGATAATTTTTTCACTGTAGCTGTATCAACTTGAATAATTAGGGCTAATTACAAAACTCGTAAATAATTTTTTTTAATTTCTTTTAGCTAAGAAGAAGGGTTAATTTCGTTTTTCTTACATAGGATACAATCAAATTCAATTTAAAACAATTTTGTAAGCCCGCTCTCGGACGTGGCCCGTTTGTCCGTACAGTTCTCTTTGTGCCGCCAGGTGCAGGCTCGGAGATTATTTTTCCTGCCTCGAATACTGTTGTGGGACCATTTGCGGGTCATGCCCGTACCTAGGAAGTTGAGTTTGTACTTTGTAGGGGGGCTGGCTAAGGACTGTCCGAGAGAATATAAAATTCAGCCACCAAATTAAGGCGGCTATGGCGGCGGTAATTGTTTATTTTTTGGATTGGTGATGGTCGGTGTTCTAACAGAAGGTCCCCCAAACTGGGAAAGGGCTGCAGCAGCTTCTTTTTGTTTTATTATTATTTAATAAAGTTTTCTTGTTTTCTTCTTTCTCTCGATTCGTTTTTTCCACTGTTTTATTAAAAAAAATTAATTTTTTTTATTATTTGAAATTAAATATTTTTGATTTTTTATATATTTTTTATGTGTTAAAGTCAAAAATAATTTTTAAAAAATAAAAAAAATAATATTTTAATATATTTTTAAATAAAAAATACTTTTAAAAACAATTTCAAATACACTTTTAAATACTTCCAACAAAAACGACAATATTTTCTTAATAAATAAAAAAGTTACTGCTGCCCTTGTGAACACGGTTTCGGTCCCTTTCCCTAGTGAAATGGATGGCCGGGGCTCAGCTTTCACACCCCCTTTATAGTCAATCGCCGGACTTATCGCCTAGTGAGCGTGTAAGAAATGTAAATGATTTTTCTATAAAATCATTGTTTTTAGAAAAGAATAATAATAAATTACAGATCAAATCAAGTTTAATGACTTTTTTTCTATCAGTAAACTTATATTTACTCAGCCTTTTCTTATAAACAATTATTTTATTATATACTTACAACATAGACACAGTTGAAATCTAGAATGCTAATTAATGTTTTGAGAATCAGTTAATTCCCATAACAATTAAGGTCATTGCATATGAACAGCTTATACTAAAATAGAATTTACTGGGTAACTCAGTTGCTGTTGCCTAGGACTAGGTACCCACACGTTGGCTTCCCACTACACATCATAATTACGTTGGAGAAACTTTGTTGGAGTTACGGGTGCTGTAATAGGCGCATACCCAAGAACACAACCAAATATCTTGATTTCTCTTTTTGCCCGAACCTTGTAAGCATGTGCTTTTGCGACGTCGTTTGTCTCCTTGTAGAACTTGATCTTGTCGCCAGCTTGAAGCCCCTTGCTGGCGACAAATGCGAGCCAGCCCTTTGAAAGAACTGGTTTTGGATGCCTTAGTCTCCGAATGGAACATTTGAAAGTCCAAACCTTACCTCCTTCGTCCACAGCTTGAAAATCTACAGCATGAGCGCCATTAAAGGATGGAAGAGAGCTCAGAAACCTGGTTGGCACTGAGAGTCTCTTTCGAATATCTGTCTTGCTGAGTTTCTTTGAGAGCTTTGCCATCGATTTGTTAATCAGCCGAGTGAATCTTTGAAAGGATTTAATTTTGGGCTCAGTACTGGGTATTTATTCATGTCTTGGAAATGTAGCCTCAACTTGCTCATCGTGCGATTGTATTAGGGAAAGGGACGGCAACCGTGCGAGTTTTCGTGTGCTGGTTGGCATTTGACGAATTGAAGGTAAAGTTAGTATAACGACAAAATTAAAATCAATTGTGCGATTAGTTCTTGAACGTGGCCAAAAGAGAATCGGAAGAGGGAGAAAAAAGAAAAGAAAAAAGAGGACATCACCTCGTCCGATTACCAGTTTGATATCGCATTCCATGTTGCTCGATCGGTTCATGCATTTGAACTCAACTAGTTGTAAACTGTACTAGGTGCGTGGCACCTATATGTTTTCAGACCTCCATAACCATCTTTGATTAAAAAAAAAATCATGAACTTCAACTCTTGGATGTATTGTTTCTCGGAATCCATCCATTGAGAAAATATGGAGAGGTGTTGAATTTGAAACCAGATTAATTCATAATAAAATCGAACCCAGTTGGATTTTATTTGATTTAAGCAAATCTAATGCTAAGCAAATCTAATGCGATTGTACTAATTGTAATTATGATGATGATGATGATAAACCTACCTCGAGATCACAACAACCAGGTTGTTGATGTTAATCAACCCATGAATTGGTCCTGGATATGTTGTCAGAATAATCCAAGTATACACATCTCAATCATCAAACCATATAGAGGCAATCCATGGAATTATAGTATTACTACTTGTACGTAGTTCTCCCTTTCTCGAGTCCGGGAGATAACTACAAATGTTGAATTAAATTACACTTTCTGCTTAGTATTTATGTAATAAATTCAATGTTTTGATCCTTTTTTCCCCCTTAAGTCTCTAACAATTAGTCAATAACTTATAGTAGGTATTTCAAAATCATGATTATATTATGAGTGAAATTGTATTTAACAAAGTTTAATTAATAAAATACAATTTTATTAATTAAAAAAAATATTGATGAGCAACTAGAATATTAATGTCTACATCACACCATTTACGTTTCTTTAAATTTTCCGACCGGGATATTTTTTTTATTAGAAAACCCCATTTCACGGAAACATGTTTTATAAATCGAGGTGAAATAAGTAAAATCCTGGTTATTTTAGATTTTTACAAGGAATATATATTATGACTCGAACTCGAGACCTACTATATAAATTATAAACTCTCTATCATGAATTCATGCTCATTTGAAACTACAGGATATTCCCCGGAACAAGAAACGAAAAAGAGAGAAATACTCCACATTTTGAAGAACTGAAAATTGATTCTCAATTCAATTCTTCATCGTATAAACGGCCTCCTCAAAATCAGTTCAGGCAATCGGTCCTATACGATTGATTACTCTTTGGATGATTGCCGGCACCTGGATTTCCACAAAGCATATATATAATCTCCACATGATGACAAGGGGCAAGCTAGGGAAAGTGACATCGCATGGTCCTATGTTCTTAATTATAAAACTCGCTCTCAAAAAGAATGCAAAAGGAACCTTTCTTCTGTTTTTCCCCAACGAAATTCAATCTATCTTATCCAAATTAACACTAAAATGCTTTTTATTTCCCTTTCTTTGGAGCATGCAACGGCTAAAATGTTTATTTTTCTCCGGTGGGGCTATACATGTGGCTTGACCAGCGGGTTCCTGTTATTACAAAGAGCAGATTATTTTTTAGTGCCTGGGCTGCAATGTACACTATGAAATAACCCCATATGTTTGAATCCTTATAACTTACTATCTTGCTGATCATTATCATATCAAAACATCTATTGGCTTACTCCTGATTCCTCACGAACCATTTAACAATTGAAGTGCTTAGAGATAAACCACTAGATGCTCAAGAAAAATAAAAAAGTAAACAAGAGTAAAGCGACTAAATTGTAAGATTTCAAAAAGAAGGGTTAGATTATAACTGTAGTAAAAACCCGGGGATTAAAGAATAATCTACTCTATTATTTGGGAAGGTTAAGGAAAAGTGGGTTTGGTCATAAATGAAGCTTCGATGAATCTACATCATCCTCCTTTTTCTCCCACTATCAACCGACCTTCAGCCACATTTTCTCTTAGCAATTAATTTGGACAGGCAATGTTTTCTCCTTGCCGGTCAACTTAATTTTGTTTTCTCTGGCTAGTTGCTGTTGTCTGATAATACAAGCTAGCTAGTGCACGCCAGTTTGCTGAAACGCTCCGACAAAATTATAGGAAGCACTAAATAAAAATTAGTATCTCGGCCCCCAGAATCTCGATCGATAGTAGATAGGCTCCAAGACTTGGTCCAAAATCTGGTCAAGATGCATGCATGATCTTATAAATCATATACGTACATGGAATATGTTTTGGAGGGAAAAAAAGTACACAACATAAACGTGGCTGCTAAGTTGCCTAAAGAGCTGATAATATTTCAAATTTATAAATGTGTTAAAATGTTGCAGGTAATCAACTGTTTCATAAGCTCTTTTTAATGGTTTCGATCGATAGAACCACTTTCTTGAGAATAATTTTGAGAAATAAGCTTCCTAAGAAGATTAGGACATGATAAGGAAAAACAAATAATATTAAAGTTTTTTTTCTTGTTAAAATATATTAGCAAATTATTTTATTATGAAAACTCAAAAATTTATTTATGTTTTTCAAGGTTTGAAAGTCAAAGCTGCCATTCAAAATAACAACTCGACACATATTAACAAATGATTATTTAGAAGAATAATAGTTTTTGCTAATTTTGTATTTTAAAAATATGTTTTTATTATAAAAAATATTAAATTTGACGGTGTTTTAGTATTTTTCAATGATTTTAATGTATTAAATAGAAACAAACTTATTTTAATATATATTTTTAAAAATCAGTTTGCACCATAATATAAACCCACTAAATATTAATTCATTTAGATTTTTCTAACACCACTTGACTAGTAGCTGTTTGGGAGTGTGGTTGTTGTTGCTACTCTTAAAAATATATTTTTTTTAAATGCATCAAAATGATGTTTTTTTTTTAAAAAAAAAAATATTGTTGATATCAACATAAAAAATAATATAAAAATACTAAATTTTTTTTAATTTAAAATAAATAATAAATAATAAATTTTAATTTTTCAAAAACATTTTTAAACAGAGTGTTGTTAAACAACAACTAAATTTTCACCCTCCAAACCGCACGAGCATGGGAATAAGTGGCCATAAACATGGAAGAAAACAAAAATAATATTTGTTAAATATTTTAGCTCAATAAATTATTTATATTTGAAGGAACTTATTTTAGAGTTAACTAATCCACAATAAAGACTGGAAACGTTGTGAGTGTAAAGATATGGTTTATATTGAATTGACAAGTAGAATAAAATTTCTAAAGTCTTTACTTTGATCCAAAGGCTTGAAATATGACAGCGTGCCGATTATTGTGGGAAGCTAACTTCAATAACCCACCCGTCTTTTCGAGGCAATTACATTTTATAAATTATTAAAATTTTAATATGTATATATATATATTGAACATGTGATTATCATTGGAAAAAAAAAGAAGCTACGCAGGCATAACTAAACTTAAAGGTAGAGGCACAAATCAATGAATTCCGTAACGGTTTTTGAGAAGTTCTGAAATATTTTTTTATTGAATTCTACACATGTCAATCAAGCTCAAGAACATCTAGGGGGTAGATTTTGAGTGACATCAAAGCTTGATATAAGTAGAAAATGAACGAAATTATGACGTCATTGTCCAGACTAGTAGCCAGTTTATTTGGCAACTAGCCATGGGACTCGTGCTTGCAGGTACGTGTCCTTGTACGCAGTCAGCCTGTATCGACTTTGGATTGCACACCAGACAAGGTTGGTTAACAAGTTGTGTGGGACCTGAGAGAGGCTGTGTACGTGGACCATCTTTTTGTTTTTATTTATTTATTTATTGACAACATACTCTCTGTCTTCCATGATAAACAAATAATTTTAATCGCATGTAGAGTAGAACATGCTGCCTTTATGTGATTCCTAAATGTTGACTATTGAGTTACAATATAAAATTGCTACCTAAATAAATAAAAATATATATTAAATTATTTTATGGTTTATAAGAGGAATTATTAATATTGATTATTCTGTTTATTAAATATATTTGGAAAATAAATCTTAATAGATATCAAAATGTGCAAAATGAGAACTCTGCATCCACTTGATACTTTTTTAAAATTGCCACGCGTAAAGTCCTTTGCTGGCCACTGATTTTAACACGATGCAAATCGAGGGCCACAATTTATTATGCTAAGAAACCTTCATTTTTACCTCTTTGTGAGGGGAAAAACAAGGGGCAGGGACAGGACGTCATCATGTTGCCACGTCATGGAATAAATTCTTATATTTTATTTTTATTTTTTTTATCTTTGTTTATTTATTGTGAGCAATATTAAACAGAAGCTATTGACTAGCTTGTTTGCCTTGACATCCTTCTTCTATGGAAGGGCCACGTAATATTGTATTTTGTGAGAAATGAGATGTGATGAAACTAGATATATGATAGAAAGATAAAACTTGTCTACTAGAAAGACGTGAGATAGAATACACTAGACAATGCCCACGCGCTTCGCCGCGGGCAGTTAAATATTTTTTTCAATGTAAAAAATATTAATTGTGTGTATTTTTTTATTATAATATAAATTTAGCTAAAATAATAAATCTGTGCAGAATTCATGTCAAGTGCAAGTTTTCTATAAAATATATGAATTTAAAATCGATATAAATTTATCTGTTTAGTAGTTTCAAACGAAATAACCAGCATAAATTTATCATCATCATTAAAAAAGCAAGAAAACTCGGATATCTGAATTATTAAGTTCACTGTATTAAGATTAGTTCATTATATAATTCAATTTAAATCAAACAAAAATAAAATATAAATTGTGAAAATACCTACAATAATCAAATAAAAAAATAAGTTGTTAAATTTCTATCAACAAAAAGACGAAAACATAGATTGAAAATTCATCCTGACGTTATTGCCATTATCATTGATATAAAAGCTAAAATTATTACTAACATTACAGCCAAAACAATTAAAATAATTAAATTGCATGAAAAATAAAAATAAAAAAGCAAAAGATTTTTATAAAACAACAATAAAAAAATAATAACTAAAATTATCATTATTATAGCATAAATAATAAAATCATAAAAATCATATAATCTAAAGAACAAATAAAGAAACAGAAAAAAAAATGAATAAAGGGAAAAATAGAGTAATATTACTTTTAAAATGATCACCGATATAAATTAAAATTTCAGGAAAATCTTTAAAAAAAATCAAAAGATTTTTATAAAAAAATAATCACTAAAATTATGATTATTATTGCGCAAATAATAAAATTATAAAAATCATCTAATCCAAAGAACAAATAAAAATAAAAGAAAACATCTAGTCATGGCACCCGCGCCTCGTCGCGGGCGGAATCATATTTTTTTCAACGTAAAAAAATATTTATTATGTTTGATTTTTTTTATCATAGCATAAATTTAGATAAAATAATAAATGTGTATATAATTTTTATGAAGTGCAAGTTTTGTATAAAATATATAAATTTTAAATGAATATAAATTTATTTGTTTAGTAGGTTTCAATGAAATAACCAGTATAAAATAAGTTGTATTTTTCTATCAACAATAAGTTGCACTGTGGATTATAATAGTCTTTTTTTTTTGTCATATGAACAGTGGAATAACGTTTTCGTCTTATTTGAGGATATTATGATTATTGTACTATGCACATAAATGAAAGAAATTGAAAATATCTCTAATACCATGATATTATTTAAAACACACTTTACATAATAAAATGAATATATAAAAAACTAATATACATTTTTAGAAGTTCTACGCCGCACACGCCATCCAAAATGTGCATGAGCTCTGAAATTGCGTCGCGCCCGAAGACGCGCCCATAACACCGCTATAGAAAATATAATTGGTAAATTACAATTACACCCCTATAACCAACTCTTGGATTTTGTCTTATAGGGGTATATACGTACTTATAGAACTCGCGGTGCGCATTAGCTGATCCAGACACACCGATTATAAAAAAAGATCAGAGGATTAGTCATGGTGCGCTTAAGTTAACCCAGAGACCCCGGTTATAAAAAAAATATATAAGTGAAAAAAAATATAAGCATGAAAGCACTGTAGCAATCCATATTGTTTTTTTTTTAAATCAGTCCGGGAATTAGTCGTGGTGTGCTTAAGCTGGACTGGGGACCCAGTCATAAAAAATTATATAAGTGAACAAAAAAACGTATAAGGAAAAAAAATAAAAAATAATAATAAATTGGTTCGGAGATTAGTCATGGTGTGTCCACGCTGGCCTGGACACCCCGATTATGAAAAACAGATTTGGTCCGAGGAGTAGTGGTGGTGCACTTGAGCTGGCCCGGAGATCGTGGTTATAAAAAAAAATATATAAGTAAAAAAAAGAGTTTAAGCTGGTTGAGAGACTATGGTTAAAAAAAATATATATAAGCGAAAGAAAACAAAAAAAAAGTATAAGCGTGAAAGCACTGTAGCAATCCATATTGTTTTTTAAAAAATTCGGCCCAAGAATTAGTTGTGGTGTGCTTAAGCTGGTCGGAGATCCCGGTTATAAAAAAAATATATAAGTGAATAAAACAAAAGTATAAAAAAAAGAAAAAAAAATGTACCAGCAGGAAAGCACTTTAGAAAAAAAATGTGGGTCCGGGGATTGTCGTGGTATGCATAAGTTGGCCTGGACACCCTGGTTATCAAAAAAATTTGGATATGGAGATTAACCGTGGTGCATTTAAGTAAGCTCGGACACCCCGATTATTAAAAAACAAAAAACAAAAAAAATATATAAGTAGAAAAAGAAAAAAAATATAATAAGAAAAAAATGAAAAAAAATATAATAAGGAAAAAATACAAAAAAAAAAGCAAAAAAAAGAAGAAGCAAAAAACGGAGGAAAAAAAGAAGAAAAAGAATAATTAGGAAAAAAAAAGAAAAAAAGAAGAAAAGAAAACGAAAAAAAAAGGAGCGTAATCATAAAATAAAATAAAAAGCATAAAAAAGAGAAAAAAACGCAATCAAAAAAAAAAAAAGAACTATTGCAATCCACAGTGCACTGTGTCTGTGTGCACAGTGAACGCATATACAGTGAAACTTCCACGCCATTTAAATATTAGGTAATATATAAAGATTTTGTAGTATTTCGAGAGTGTTTATCCCTTTTTATTTAAATTGCAAATTACTTTATTATGAAAACTCAAAAAATTAAGGTTTGAAAGTCAAAGCTGCTATTCAAAATAACAACTCTGCACCTATTAACAAGTGATTATTTAGAAGAATAGTAGTTTTCGCTCTTATTTGTATTTTTCAAATAAGTTTTTATTATATAAAAATATATATTTTTTGATGATTTTAATGTATTATATAGAAACAAACTTATTTTAATATATTATTTTTAAATATATTTTTTTAAAAATCACTTTGCACCATAATAATAAACCCACTAAATATTAATTTATTTAGATTTTTCTAGCACCACCTGACTAGATTTTCACCCTCCAAAACGCACGAGCATGGGAATATGGGGCCATGAATCTATGGAAGAAAGCAAAAATAATAATATATTGAATATTCTAGCTCAATAAATTATTTAAATTTTAAGGTGATTATTTTAGATTTAACTAATCCACAACCACGACTGGAAACGTTGTGAGTGTAAAGATATGGTTTATATTGAATTGACAAGTAGAATAAAATTTCTAAAGTCTTGACTTTGCTTCAAAGGCTTGAAATATGACACGGTGTCGTTTATTGTGGGATGTTAACGTCATTGACCCTCTCGTCTTTTCGAGGTCATTAAATTTTATAAATAATTAAAATTAAAAAAATATTGAACATGTGATTATCACTAGAAAAGAAAAAGAAAAAAGAAGCTACGCGGGCATAGCTAAACTCAAAAGTGCAGGCACAAATCAATGAATTCCGTAACAGTTTTTGCCCCCCGTCTGTCTGCACTAGTATCTAATAACTGGGCTAGATCTTGTTTTTTATGGGTTGGTGGCTGAAATCATTATTGGGCTTCGTTACAAACTTTGAGTTTTATATTATTTATCTTTGATTGGCCAAAATGTCTATAGCCTTGGTTTGGATCACCCTCTAGGCTAAATCTTGTTTCGTATGAGCCGTCGGCTGAAATTATAATCGGTCTGAGTTAAAGATTTGTGTTTTATATATTTATTTTTATTGGGCTAAGATGGCTAATAGGCTTGGTTTGGGTCACTCTTGTGGGCCACATCTTGTTTTCTATGGGCTGGTGGCTGCTAAGAAATTTAAACGAAAAAGAAAATATAAGAGAAAGGAGATGAAAAAGAAAATGTAAGAGAAATAGTGCGTAGCGGGGTTGTCAAGGGCTCTCTGGCGAGGATAAGTATGTGATTCCAGAAGCTTGCCTCCATTAATGATGACGTATGAATCCTTACAAACTACAAACATAAAAAGTGTCTGTAAAAGGTTAGCTGACATCATCAAAGGAATATTTTTTAAGCTGCCCACGTATGACTGGGCCCTTGATGCAATAAACTCTCCTGCCGCCACCAAAAATGACCAGGGATGGTTTCTTTCAATCATCAGTGTCCCTGCTTCCTTTCACCATCCTTTAAGGAAGCTTGTCACTTGACACTTGGCCGAGTGAAGAAAAAACAGATATCTCGAGAAAATCATAGTCTTAGAGCATCTCCAGCGGCATGCTAAAAATTGAGGAGGCAAAAATAAAAAAATAATATTTTGGTAATTTTGAGTACTTTTCGGCACTCCACCAGGAGTACTAAAAGGAGAGGTAAAAATACCTCCCCCTTTCCGAGCTGCTATTTGTAGAAGCTCAGGACATGGAGCTAAAAAAGGTGGCCCCACCTTAGGGCCACCTTTTATATATATTATAATATATATATATATAAAATATAATATATATATTAGAAAATAATATAATTATATCAAAAATATTTATTTTTATTTACAAATACCTTAACAAGAGAGTAAAAATTTATATATAAAATTAATAATTATAGTGTTGGAGGGTTTTTTAAAAACAATTATTTAATTATATAACTTACTCCTATTAATCGTATAATCAATGTAATATATATATTAGAAAATAATATAATTATATCAAAAATATTTATTTTTATTTACAAATACCTTAACAAGAAATATATAAAATTAATAATTATATTGGTGGAGGGTTTTTTAAAAGCAATTATTTAATTATATAATTTACTCTTATTAATTGTATAATTAATTGCATGATTAAACTACATACAAAATAATTGCACTATATTTAAAATAATATAAAAATAAATGGCTCTCCAAAATGGCTTTTACCACTGGAGCACACATCAACAAAAATGTCATTTTTACACTATTCAAGTGCCATTTTGGAGATTTGCCTCTCCAAAATAGCACTCCCCACTGGAGATGTTCTTAGCTTCCAAACACCAGAGACTTCAATTTGAAACAGCAGTGCTCAAATCAAAAGCCCATTATAATTCGATCGCAGTCATCAATTTCAATGTCTACTGAAAATATAAACAAGAATTCAAGCTGAAAAAAGGTACAACTCAAACCTGTCCAGACTGGAAACCCAAACTCTTAACAGTCCCATCCTCACTCCCAGTATACAAGCAGACCCAGATGGCAATGCTCGGTGTCATCAAAACCCACAAATTCAATCACCAACCCTGGTCAAGGGCTTTCTCTGGCGAGGATTAGCATGTGATTTTTGTGAAAAATTCTTCCATCAATATTTCACATTCAATATCTAGCTTTAAGGCGCAAAAACTCTTATGTAACAATACACTGTTCTCTCCTAATTTATTGCGACTTCGTGTTGATTCCAGAAGCTTGCCTCAATTAATGATGCCGTATGAATCTGTACAAACATATAAAGTGTATGTAAGAGGATTGGAGTAAGCTTCCATCATTAAGGGAATTATTTTTTTCCTGAAGAGATTTGATTTAGAACTGCTCTATGCATCTGCAAATTTGGTTTGGAGTTGTATGAAATGGAAGTCAAGAGCTATGAGAAAGGCTTGCCTAACCTTGACAACAAGAACCCAAGGACCTTCACTAATCACGCAACCACCTAGAGTAATCAGACCCATAAACGACATCCTTAAAGCAAGTTTGTCACTTAACACTTAAGCCGAGTGAAGAAAAAACAGTGGGTAAGAATAGCAAGCATTCTTCTATCAACTAAATATCCAATTCAAATTGCAGTGAAAACTGATCGGCAACGAAAAGCTGCAGAAAGAAAATATTGAAGCACCTCCCCGCTAGCATCTTGCTTTCAAATATCTCAACAAAATCATAGTCTTAGCTTCATCCAGAAACTGGATAATTGATCCAACACAAACACCAGAGACTTCAATTTGAAACACCAGTGCTCAAATCAACAGCCCATTATAATTCGATCACACCCATTATAATTCAATCTCAGTCATCAATTTCAATGTCTACTGAAACATTAACAAGAATTCAAGCTGACAAAGGGTAAATCGAAAAAAGAAAGACTTTAGGACTCCTGGTCCTCCACCCCACGAGGAAAGGCAAAGCTTTCTCTTTTTCGTTCGAGTGAGCTTAACCTCTTCCGATCGAAAGTCTCCTCCCTCATGTCCTTCGATCCGGGCCAAGTATTACTCTCATAGTGTAGCTGTAGCGACATCTCCCTTCCTTTGTACGGGAAATGCCCGGGGAAGAACCCTGACACTCAGGTCCTCTCCGTCTACCTCTTTTTTACCAGCTAAGCCACGTCACCCCTCGTCTATTAGCTTCTTTAATGTGGGAAAGGGGGGATAGACCGAGGAAACTCAAACCTGTCCACACTGGAAACCCAAACTCCTAACAGTCTCATCCTCACTCCCAGTATACAAGCTTATCAGACCCAGATGGTAATGCATCACCTGCTCATATCAAAACCTACAAATTCAATCACCAAATCCCAAACCCACAAAAATCTAAAGAATCCAAAAAAAATCAACAAAACCCATATGCACTTCAAGTTGTGTCATCAAAGAAAACCCATCACCTAAGACCTAACCTCCCAAATAAGCAAATACTGTACCGACACTTATCACCAAAATTACAATCCCTTGTACCCAAGTAGTACGCACTTCCCCCTCTTTCCCTTTTTACCCCTCTCCTATTGCCCATATTCCCAGAGTGACCCCATCAAGTACACTAATAACTATCGCTACCCCCCCTCCCAGAATACGACGACGAATCATTCCCCACAAACCCTCTCTTCGCTCCTCCTCCTCCGGTCACAGACGCATGCGGCGGCGGTGCTGGAAGTTCACGGTGGAGACACGGACATGGGAATCTATTTCACTTTCAACCTCTCCAGTGGTGACAGACCTTCTGATTCTGCTGGCGGTGATGCTGATTTAACGTGTCTTGGCCACCTCCTAACTAACGGTGAGAAACTCGCTTGTTTGGCCAGTCTTTCGCCGTCGCGGCGCCCTTCTGATCTCACTTTTCTTCTGCCTGCTCGGTGCATCTCTCCTCTGTCATCTGACGGCTTGGTTTGGAAAAAGAAATTAAGGGGAGAACCGAGCATGGAGTAAAAAAATAAACGAACAAAACAAACCATTATCCCTCTCGCGAAAAGAAAAAAATAGAAATGGAAGTTGAATCACTGTTTCACTCACAGAAAAATGACTCACAGCCACTCTGTTTGACACGTACAAATTGAAAATTTATTTTCCTTTTATATAGTAACAGAAGTTGACAGCACCAAAATAGAAACAGCAGTAGCTTGCTGACGACGTGACAAGAGCAAGCACGACAACAGCATAGCTAGGTTTGAACATTTATTTTTGTTGAATACAAATACCGAAAAAAAGCACCGTTTGAGAAGTCTTGAGGCTGAGGGAGTGAGGCCGAGCCACAAGCAGACTTGGTGACTCACTATAAACACAAATAAATTGGCCCTCAGAAATTAGAATCTCACCAATATCTGAAAATCTCATTGGAATGTCTCCAAATAATGAACAAGAACTTTATAAACTAATCTGCTCTTTATTAATAAGAACTATATATCAAAGTTGAAAATTAAGCGAGCAGATATCCGTTACATATAAAGCAGTATCCACAAACCCTTTCATAAGTCAGGGACTAGTGGATTGCTCATTAGCTAGCCCTAATGCTTGGAAACGGAACTATATTATGGGAGCATATCCGAAAACAGCACCAAATATCTTGATTTCTTTCTCAGCCCGAATCTCGTAAGCATGCTTTTTGGCGCCAGCTTCGTTTTTCTTCTTGTAAAACTGGACCTTGTCACCAACCTTAAGGCCCTTGCTATCAACAAAAGCTCGCCAGCCCCTTGAAATAACTGGTTTGGGATGTCCTTTCTTGCGAACCGAGCATCTAAAGGGCCAAACACGGCCACTTCCATCTACAGCTTGAAAATCGACAGCATGACCACCATTAAAAGATGGAAGAGAGCTGAGAAACCCAGCCGGCACTGAGTATCTCTTTTTAATATCAGTCTCCCTAAGTACCTTTGAGGATCTCGGCGCCATTTATCAAGACCAAGTGACCACCGAAAAAACACTGTGAGAGATTCAGATTTTGTGTGCTGTGTGCGTTGTGTATACTTCGCATGTATTTATAATTTACAATGCATGGCGATGGGGATGGGGATGGGATAGCAAGCCCTCTGTAATTAGCTCAGAGAAAAGCGGTTCAGACCAAAGGTGTTCGGGTTAGGTAGTCTTTTTCTTGACTTCTTCGCATGGTAGTGGGCCCGATGAAAACAGTAAACCATTCGAAAACAAGTGAAAATTTCGCTCAGGGAGACGTTTTAGCCCCCGAAAAAATTCGTTTGTCGCTATCAACTAGAAGAAAAAGCTCACGCATCATTTCACCATATTCATGTTTTGTCTTTTCCACCTTTTTCTATAATATTCACACATAACCTGACAAGCAATCATCCTCTCTCCCTCCTCTATTTTTCTATGCAATGGAACAGAGCTGAGAAACCCAGTCGGCACTGAGTAAACAAATTTTTTTTAAAAAAAAAATTAAATTTATTTTTTTTAATATTTTTAAATCATTTTGATATATTATAATCAAAAATAATTTTTAAAAATAAAAAAAATATTATTTAAAAATATTTAAAAATAAAAAATATTTTTAAAAATAATCTAAATCATACTAACAAACCATTTTTAGTATCATTCTCCCTCGGTACCTTTGAGGATCTCGCCATTTATCAAGACCTCAGTACCTCAGAAAAGATGTTGGATGTCATGGTAGACGTACGGGCGTGGCAAGAGAAAAGTAGTGTTTTTTTCTTCTTCTTCACATGGTAGTGGGCCCGATGAAATCACCATGTGAAACGTTTCCCGCTTTGTTGATATAAAGAAAACGTTTTTTGCAATCGTTTCACCGTATTCTACTCTCACGAATTTCACTTATAGCTATCTACTAGTTAAATTACCCGCGCTATATTGCATACACCATACAGAGTAAATAATTTTTATAATTATTGAGATTAAAAAAATTAATGAAATTTGCTAGTTCAAAATAAAGTATAATATTTATATATAGAAAAAATGATATAATGAAATAGATCAACATATCCTATTATAATAACAGTATCATCGAAGTTTTAACATCTAAAATTATCACAACTATTACTGCCAAAACAATAAAAATTATTAAATTATCCTGGAAAAAAAAACTAAACTGACGTTATTTTTAATACAATTCTAAATAAAAAATATTTACTTGTGTTTTAAAAATATTTTTATTTTTTTTTTAAAATATATAATTTTAATATAATTTTAAATAAAATATATTTTCATAAACAATCTCAATTAAATTTTCAAAAGACGATTAATATGACACGCTACTTTTTTATGATATCACGTGACTGTATCAAGTTGTTTATTTACTTGGGTGGGCAAACAAAACTGACTTTAAATTCTTTTTATCCCCTAATTATTTATTTTTGTTTTCTAAGGTACATAAGTCAAAGCTGAATTCGGGACATGACAACAGAATTAAAAAAAAAAATTCATTTTCAGATATATTAATTGAATAATTAAACAACTGTTCAGAACATGTCATACATAATTAATTAGTTTTAAAAATTAAAAATTATGTATACATATAAACACTTGATATTATGTAAAATAAATATTTTTAAAATTTTTAGAATTAATATATATATATATATTTATTTATTTATTTATTTATTTATTTTCCTTGTTCGGGGGTCCATTTCTTCCACGGCATCGCTCAATCAATCAACCATGGGAGGTTCAGGAGATTCTTTTAAGTTGGAACGACTTCTTTCACAAGTTACAATGGAGGTATGTAGCGTTACTTGGCTGAGCAAATGGAAATTTGAAACCTAGATCACTACCAATAGCCCACCACATGAGCAAATAATAAAGTTTTGTGTTTCTTCTTTTTTTTTTCTATGAAGTTTCATGCTGCTTCTCTTCAAAAGATATTGTGTTGCTGTGCTAATATAAAAGGAAATATAACAATATGAATAAATCATTAACTTTAATTCCATCGAGTTTTATGTTTTTTACCTCGAATATTCTTATTTTATACCATGCTTTATCATGAGAATTTTAATTTATAAATAATTAAAACAAAAAAAAAGTATTGAACTTGGGATTATCATCAAACAAAGCTAGGCAGCATCACTAAACGTGAAATGGAGGCACGAATGAATATGCTTGAATTATCATCACCCAAGCAGAAAATTTTGACTTGGCTTGGCTTGGCTGGCGACATAACATAGACTATCTATCTAAGACAACATCTTTAACAATTGTTACCTCATATGATATGAAGACATTAACTATAGTTAGAAGAACCAGCTAGACCCAACCCAAGACCCGAGTCATAAATTGAGCAAGTCAACTCACAAGACCACAAGCTGATAGGGATCATAAGGTTTCATCATTAACCAATTCTCATTCATCTTGGTTTTGATCTGATTACTACATCGTCTTGTATAATGGGAATGAAAAGCTTATCTGCATGGGGAGTGAAAATGCAGGTACTTTTTACCACTACCAGAATACCCGGTGAATTTTACGACATTGACTAACTTCTAAGAATCTTCAATGAGGACGTTTATAACAGTCTTGTTAATCTTGTTTTGTTTTGTTTTGTTTCTGGTAGTTGAAATATTTTGTACTAATTAAAAAAATATTATAGTTGCCAATCAACATCAAGTTCTCACCTTTATCCATGAAAGATAAATAATCTGATGCAGGCCTGGCATGGATGCCAATCATGCGATCATCAAAGCGCAATGAACGCAAACTGGAAGTAGATGAAAAGAAAGCATGGAATGAAAGATTTCCTTTTATTCCTTGGTAAAAAGAGAAGCAACAAAAATTGGGAAAGCAAACAATTACTTCATGCAAAACGCATCAAAGAGCAGAGAAATTGTCTCAATGTGTACTTTCAGGAGAATGATGTATCCGACTTAAAATTACCGACTCAGACTCATTTGACCCCAAAGCCCCAGATGCCTTGAGGGAATCATCCGAAAAAAATAAAGTACCACATATTTCATCACCTGGCCCCCGCCCTTCTTCAGCACATTGCAAGGCATTATTGTCTACACCTTCAGTAGGTGAAATGGAGGAAGCTTGTGATGCATTATCAGGGCTTGCGATGCTGCTTCCCTCTACACCTGAATTGACCTGCTCAGATGGCACCCCGTCAATCTTATTACCACCAGGAATCTCTACAGGCTTTTCCGGACCATCTTGACTAGGGGCTTGATCAGGAAAATCCTGGGAGGGGGTGCAAGCCTGAGCATGATCCTTTTGGCTAGGAGTAGAAACAAGTTCTTCCGGTGCCTCATGGGTATCAGCAAGTGTAACATCTTCAGCTTTCTTCTGATCTAAATTCAGCGCTGGAGCGTCGTGCATTTCTTCATCCTGATTTAAAACTGGTTCCTCTGCTTTCTTCCCATCATCAATAGGCTCCTCTTTTACTTTGGAAGTTGAAATAGCATTTATTGTTCCACCATTAACAATTGGCAAACCACTCAGACCTACTCTCTCCTTCTTGTAGTAATCCATGGCTCTCTGCAAGGAAGGAACCAGAATGTCAGAGTGAAAGAATTGGCACTTCGAGTTAATCTACAGAACAGATTGGAAATGACGGTGATATGCAAATGCTGCAGCACAAACAAAAAGAAGTGCAGCCCAGATCCACTAGATCATGCTTTATATACCATTCCTTTGTTTATTATCTTACATCCAATCTCTCCCCTATTTTTTACCAGATCTCCATAGAAATTCGCATTTTCCTCGTTAATAAAATGGCATGATGACTTGAATCTGAAAGATATTTCTGTATCTGAACAACGATCATGCATGGGTTAGAAAAAAACACATCTAGCAATCGTAATTAGCAGCAAAAGAAACGCAGGCACAAAAAGCTGCAAATTCTCATTAACTAACTACATGCCTATATAATTTTTGCTTCCACTTAGCAAGAAGGAAATCCTGGTAATTACCCCCAGGCAAAGTAGATACGTCACAAAAAAAAATCACCATGCTTCTTCAAATGACTCCAATTGATCATGACTGAATTCACAAACATGACAGGACTAATCACAAATAATATGTTATATAATCCCTGATGATTTTACCTGAAAAACAGCATCATTTGTGGCAGGAAGAAGTGAAAGGCTGAAAATGGAATCAAAACTTTTTGGCACTGCTCTTGCACCATCCTGTCACATCACAATAGCATAAAAATAAATTACAAACAGAACAAGTTATGCATACACATACATGGGCGTGCATGACTAGAGTCTCTTGCCTTTAAATTTACAAGCATCACGATATCTTCATCAGCATTTGCACCCTGCCCCATGCTGAGCAAATTCATACATTGGCTATACAACTCTGGATTGGCAAGTTCTGTTGAGATGTCCAACTTAGAAAGATAAGCACGGGCAAAATGACTCCTGTCATCACTACTTTGCATTCTAGGCGGATCAGGCATCTTCTCACGGGTAGTTTTAGGCATAGACCTCAAAGAATCTTTTGCTGAAGCAACAGCTAACTTTGTTTCTACAATTTCTGCTTGGACCTTTTGATGAGTATTTTCATTTTGTGACTGGTGACCTCCTTGTCCAGCCAAAACATTCTCCAGAGGGGCCTGCACTGGAAAATCCTCTTTCATGGAAGCTGCTGGCAAGTCAATATTCACATCACCATTTTGTGCTTTCCATATATCAGTGCCAGTTTCCCATCCCCTACCATTCAACTGATGCCTATTCTGGTCCCATTCTTGCCCATATGCATGTGGTTCATCCCTAAACACACCATTATTTCCATCCCATCCATGCATGTGAGAAGGTCCTGACCCATCCATCATATTATGCCACCCAAGTGGTCGCAAATGACCAGAAAACCTGTCAGCATCAGGTATGTGGTAAGGAATCCCAGAGTGGTTAATTTCCATAGAAGGCCTGGCACTGAACAGTGGTGGAGATGCAAAATGAGGCATCATAGCTTGGAAACCTCCATGAGGCCCATGCTGGAAAGGCATGTAGCCATTTGGCATGGGCGAAGCCCAGTTTGGAGTACCTCTCCAAGCATTTCCTTGGCCTCTTCCCAGATTGGGGTCGCCGCCTCCTCTCTTGTAGCGGGTGTTAGCTCTACTATCTTCTTCTAGTGAACCCATAAAAGATGGGCTGCCACCTCCACCCCTGAAGGAAGGCGGAGGGATCAAAGCAGAATTGTTCTGATTAGTTCTATTATAAAAGGATGAATCAGCTGGTGTTGACTCATCTGCTAGAGGCTTCTCCAAAGGTAAATCCCGACCTAGTCTGTCCTCAGCAGAGGGGAAATCTCTTGCACTGATGGAACCACTTCTCCTCCTCGTTGATTCTTCAATGTCAATACTCCGCCTGACACCAGTTCTGTTTGCATATCTGCGCTCATGACTTGATGAAGGGGATCTGTCAACCAAGCCTCGGGGTGAAACTCTAGAACTTGAAGACCTCTCAATCAACAACTCACCCAGATGGCCATCATCCATTTTAATAGGTTTATCAGAAGACCTATACTTGGATGCTCTCTCTGATGTTACTGGAAAATCAGTAGCCTCTCTTGAAGAAATTGCTTTCGACCTCTGTTCAATCACAGCATCCTTGTACTTTGATTCTTCTGCTTTGAAATGCCTATAACAGAAAAAAATAAAAACCATCATCACCATCCAGTTTGATTCAAGAAATTACTTAAGAGAAGTAAATAACTATAAAAATTTGTTTTGATCTTTGAAGTGGGTTCCGCATAAAAACTATTTAATTAAGGAATCAATTTTAGAAATAGGTCAATAATCAGAGAGAGAGGTTCTTTATTATACATGAATGCAGTCTACCTACTAATAAAAGTGAGAAGCAAATGACTGAAAATGGAAATAAAATTTTCACCTATGAAGTGTGAAACCTAGCACTCCACAAAAAGATAAAAATAAACTTGAAATAAAAATAGACTGGTTCCATTTTTTATTTTATTCACACGTGCTAGTGAACATGAATATGACATAAAATTACTGCAATCTGTTATACCAATAAACAGCTCTTCAATTCTGTCACAAACAAAGCAGAGAAGCAGTTCTAATATACAAAAGAAATCTTTGAATCAAATCGACCTTCACAAGCAGAATTTAGGCACAAGTCTGTAATATTACAATATCCAGAACATAAAATATCAATTTGGAATTATCATTTTATCTCTTCACTAATTTAGGAAATAATGGCAGTTACCTGTACTCTTCAACAGCCCCATGTGAACTGGTATCTGGGGAAGTCCTCCGCCGGTTACTGCTAACATTATTATCTGGATGGGCTTGACGTGATTGAGACCTTCCCCTGTCATCTGACTCAACTCCCCCACTGCTCAAAGATTTCTTTTCCATGTCAGGATAAGATGTCTTTATACCTTTGGATTTAGTATCATTATAGTCATCATGATCTTCAGGAGATCTTCTCCTTCCCCTGCTATCTTTGTATCTGACACTACGATCATCAATATGTGCCCCGTCATAGTCAAGATTACGCTCATGGTCTCTGTCACGGTCTCGCTCCCTATCTCGGTCCCGATCACGGTCACGTTCCCTATCCCGACTACGGTCCCGATCACGAACAATATCGAATTCACGATCATGGTCACGCTCATCGTCTTGTGGCTTAGATTTCTTCCGAATTTCTGGACCATCCTTCTCACCTCTTGCATGCTTCTCATCAGACCTGCTGTTAATGCTATCTCTTGTACCACGCTCATCTTTTTGCTTGTCATCTTGATGCCTATTTTCCCTGCCCGTGTCTTCATGGTGCTTGTCTCTATATCTATCATCATTGTACTTCTCATCCTTTGGTTTTCCATCCTTGACAACATCCTCCCTTGAGGATAAGCGTTTTCCATTAGCATCTCCAAAATCATCCTGTTGTGTATCCTCGTCAACAGAATCATCTCTCTTTCTCCTAATTCGTCTATCAGACTGGTTCTCTGATTCAGGACTTCGCAATTGATCATTTGCTGCCACAAGACATACAACACATAAACTTGATGTTCAGCAAGAAGAGCCAGGATGGAAAAATAATAATTAAGGTGGATTCAATAACAGGACCATGATATCCCAACTGCAAGAAGAGTTCAGCCAGCTAAAGTAAAACATTGATGCTGCTTATGTGTGAAGAAGGGGAGTTATAAATAAATAATCAAAGATAAACCACCACTAAGCACCCATGTAGACACATAGCCAACATGGTGTAACGATTAATCATGTGCCTATCAGTATATCTCATCTAGACAATATAAGCATTATTAAAGTGACTGGATAATCCCTCCTCAGATTATTAAACCATCCAACACCCAATACAAGATTGTCAACAACATTCATTTCATAATTTCACAGGGAAAAAAATGAAGGCATCAATTGCTCCACTAAATCCAACAGGATAGCACAAAGAAATATGTTCTCCTCTCCAAATTACTGTATTTCCAATCTAATCTAATGGTACTTTATAAAATGTTCTCTTTGAATGCAGGATAGGAAAGATATCCTAGTTCATAATAACTTGTAAGATATCAATAACAGCTCTTAAGAAGCACTTCAAGAAGATAGAAAACAAAAACTTGTAAGGCAATTTGAAACCCGTGTGAAGAAAAATGTGCAGTAACATGCCAGGATACATGGGCATACAGATTTATACAGAAAACCATGTGAAAATACAGAGGAAAATTTAAACTGGTTCCAAATTCTTACTAACTAAAATAAGAAGCAGATAACAGGCATAATTTAACATTCCGAACTCATTTATGGAGAAATATCATAACATCTTAACAAAAATGTATAAACACATGATCTTTTGCAGCAATGTTCCAATCACCACGACTGTTTGTTGCTTTTCAAGATGAATCCATATGACACAAAGCTTACATGCAATAGAAGATTATGCATCGAATACACCAGGAAAAAAAACATGTCAGGTTAAAAAAAACAATTGAGAAAACAGGTAAATGTGCATGATATATACAGTTATTTCAAGCAATCTAATAACTCTCTAGGTCCCTCAACACATGTTGAATGTCAAAGGACTTGACAAACTCCAGCTAGAGTGGTGAAGCAGACAACATATTCACCGAGTAGGAGTGGAAGTAAATGGCCTTGATACCAAAAAAATAGCCATTCATATTATCTTCATTGACTCATTTTACACAACTGTAATTACTTAATGTACAGTACCGGTAAAATCAAATGAGAAACTTAATTTACCTTGTCTCCAAGAAAACAACAAATAAAAAGGATTTTTAAAAACACTATAAATATGTTGGGGAACATGATGGAGTGTGCAGTAATGTAATGGAGAATGAAACAAGCTCCATTTTTTTCTTCCATTGCATTTGATTATACTCCATTAGGTTCTACCAAACATCTTGTAAAGACACTAAAAGTTGACTACAAGAGAACAGACTGTTCTCAAATCCAAATTTAAGTGTGGTGCATTTACAAGACAATACCCACAGTTAAATGGATTGTACATCTGAAGTACTTAAAAGGGTATAAATCATAAGAACTGGATTGAAGATCAAACCACTCAATGTTGTATGGATAATCGTGTCATGGTCAACCATATCCAGGTGTACATGTAATGGGCAGCGAAGTACAGATATATTTTCTTCTACTGTCAGTGTTTTCTATTGTCAGATAACTAGAAATCATCCACAAAAAACATGAGCAATTCACGCTAATCTGTGAGCATAGCTTAACAGACTAAGGAAGGTGAGATCACCATAATAACAAATCACATGTCCATTTTCTATTTTCCATACCCTACATATAACAATTTAGAGAATAAGCATTTCAAACCCTTTACTTACACGTACAAGGACTGTCTGGATTTCTTATGTGCCTTAAAAGCAGGCCTTCTTCTCATAATCACTGCGGATCCATTTTCAAAACGAGAAACCTCACATTTCAGTCTAAACCGAAATGAAAATGCAAATGTACATTTTTATTAGATGTACATCTAAAATATTATAAACCAATTCCAGATATTGATTAGAAATCCTCTTCAGCTAGTAGAATCTAAATCATTTTTAACTTATCAAGGACATCAACTATACAATCTAAATCATTTTAACTTAATACAGACACTTCAGAACACAAGACGAGGGACAGGCCAGGTAGAGGTGACTCAACAAGCACGAGTAAAATTCACAAAGAAAAGAAACCTTAAGGCTATGCATTATTAAATTGAGCCCTCCAAGACCCACAAATAACTAAACTTTTCCTTGTTCCATTAAAAATAAAAACCTTTCAGCAATCACTTCTAACAATTCCAAACAGCATCTTTATACCTAAACAAACAGCAAACAAAATCAGCACACAAATCCACAAACACTCACATCCCACATTCAAACCATCTCATTGTTACCTTACCAGTTTTTTCAGAAACTTGTTTTCCTCCACGCGAATACTCCACGACCTCAATCCGCTTCTCACTCCTCCCTTCTTTTCCTTTCTTTTCCCTCTCCCTCTCCCTATCCTTCTCCCTCTCCTCCTTTCGACTATTATCCCTATACCTTCCCTCAGTCTTCTTCTCCACACTATCATCCCTCCTCCTACTCTTCGACTTCTCCTCACTCCCTTTCTCCTTCCCCTTCTTCTCCCCTCTCTCCTCCTCTCCACCATTCCACCTATCATTATTTTCCTCGGCTCTCTCTTTTCTCCTCTTTGACGAAGACGAGGAATATTCCTCTGCATATTGCCCATTTAAGGATTCCTTATTTTCTTTATTCTCCTTCAAATCTAACTTTCTCTTCTCGCTCGAAACCCTAACACTGCTACTATTGCTAATATTCTCCTCTTTCACCGCAGCGGCCGCCTTTTTCTCTTTCAAGCTCGAATCTTTCTCCGAATCTGAATACTCTCTCGAGCTATGCTTGCTCGATTTGTGTCGTGAACTTCTCGGCATCCTCACTATATCCCCGACTTCTCAAGAGTTTGAAGTTGAAACCCTAACAAAATCGAAACTGTTAAAACCCTAATTTTTCAACATCATCGATTAGCAATCACTAATCGAGTCCAAAACCAAACCCTAATTTTTGAAAATCTGAAGATTCTAGAAGTAAGTCACAAGCCCTCACTGGAATCGAGCAAGAGAGGTTTTTATCGTAAACGGAGAAGACAGATCGCCGGCGGGATGGGGTGCAAGAAAGGGATGAGAGTTTGAGAAAATTACGAGAGAACCAAGAGGAATAGAGACTGGATATGAAGTCGGTTAGGGATAAAATTGGAATAATAGAGATTTATGTGATTTTGAAGAGCAGAGGAAAAAACGCATGTGTTTCTTTGTGTGATAAATTTGAGGGACTTGTGCTGTGTTTGATGAAGGCCTTGGAGAAGACCTTGGATAGAGATGGTTTTATGTAAACTGTATTTTAGTCCTCGTAAATTTCACTTTTTTAATTTTCAGCTCTTATGTTTGAAATTGTTTAATATTGTAATTTTAAAAGATCATTATTGATACAAATCTAGTACATTAGTTAAAAGAATCAACGAGTTTTTCTGGTATATATAATTTATTAAAATACTTGTAAAATGAAGAATAGCATGAAAATACTTTTCCTTCGACTCTATTTGAAATTAAAATTTATATAGAATTAATCTTGGTAATTATTATTAATCCTTGCTTTTTATTATCCAGAATTACCCAATATTTATGAAATAAAATTAACATGAAAGCTATTGTACTTTAAGATATGGCATTTTTTTATAAAAATAAAAGTGATTCGGGCTAAACAAGATGAATGCTCAAACTCTCTGTATTCATGGTTTAATTAACAAGAAAAATATCCTGATAAAGAATAATTAATTACGGGTAAAAACAATATTTTACACAAATAAAAACCAAATCCAAAATAAATTAATAAAAAATAATTATTTATAAACCAAAAATTTATTGTATATTAATTCTAAGTCCAGGACCCAAGACTCGAGTGTCATGTCTAGCCAAACAAGCATGGGTGTGGCTTTTAAATCAAAAACCCAATGAAAGATAAATAATATGAAGCTAAAATCTCTTGACAAAGGCCTGTAGTGATTTCAGCCATCAGCCCACGAAAAACAAGATTTAATAGAAAGGAGCACAGACGTGGCCCACGAAGCATTAGGGAAGTCATTCGGGTTAACTTTTCTAACATGCCACCCAATATATGAAATAAAAATAACCCTTTAAAGTCTCTTTCTTTCTCCTTTTCTGTTTTAGTTTCTACCCAATGGGAATGGAAATTAATTTTAACGAGCCTATGTCTCACCCAGTTCATGATAATTATTTTTTGAAGTGTTTTTTTTATTTGAAATACATTAGAATAATATTTATTATTTTTTAATTTTAATTTTATTTATAATATTATCCCTTTTAAACAATTTAACAAAAACTAAAACACATGATTTATTTATTTTTAAAAATAACATTTTTACTGCAAAAACAAACAATCAAGTCACAAATTTAGTTACTTACATTGAATCATTGAGGTTCATGTTGTTATGAAGAACGTAAAGAGCTTCCATTTTGCCTTAAACTAATTCATAGTAAAACAATCCATAGTTACTTGTTTTACATGATGTTTTGTAAAATTTAAGACTCAAAACTTGATTCCAACAAGATTTCTAGTTGAATCACTCTGGAAATTAACCTTACCAATATTCAATTGACTTAATTAATTTCTTAATAACTCAACACACACACACACGACACCGTTTTAAACTACCTACTCTCATTATTTTTTTTAAATCCAGCTGCAGTCTAGAACGTTCCTTTCAGCGAATTTGATTTACATCATCATCGACGAACATCATTCTCGAGCTGTATCCTCTGATTTTTCACGTTAAGAGTACAGTTTTCTCGCCACCATGAACATTCTGCCGCCGAATCGGCGAGGCTCCATGGAAATTTCCCGGCCAGCCACATCTATCCCACATTTATATTGCACTTAGGCTTTCTTTCCTTCCTTGATTGCATCATCCCAGTGTTTTCTCACCAACTCCACATTTCCGGTGCCGAAAAGAAAACAAAAATCCGCTGACTAATTACTTTTTGGTCGCTTCTGTGGAATCCATCTCTTTGAATCTTTCTATTTCTCTCGAGAAACCGTCTCTCTTACAAGTTCCCTCGTGTAGAAATAATCATGACGTGAAGTCAATGACTTCTTCTAACTACAAACTCTTTCATCGCCAGCTTGGCACCAAACCTACCGAAAAGCTAAGAGCTTCGGAGCTGGCTTCGACCACAGCGGCAGGCAGCCACTGCCTCCAGGTGCACGACCAGAATCGGTGGTTGTAGTAGCACTAGCAGCCCTCAGAGAGAAAGTACTTAGCTGATAAGAAAATGACACTTTTGTCCCTAAGCCACTTTTCTCCATTGTTGGATGACGGTCATGCTGTACTCGTCTTTCTCGTCCTTTTCGAACCTTGTTAAGTCCCATTTAGCACAACCTTTTACCGCTTCAGAATCTCTGTAATCATGATTTCCGGCGAGATCTCTCCAAGATCTTCAAAAATTCATGGCAAGAACACTGTTTTGAAAGATCCATATGTAAGTGAGTTGATCTACCAGCTGCCAAATCAAGGGAAAAGTACGCTCATCTCAATCCATCAAAATTATTTGGTACAATCTTATCCTAAGATTTCCCTGAATAAAATCCACAATCCTGTCCCTATCAAAACCCATCCGATTAAAATAAATATGTAATAATAATAATAATAATAACTCAGCCTCCACAATAGTTATAGCACAAAAGCAGATGGTTGGCCTTGTCGTTGGCCATCCTCCCGGGTCCGGCGAGGGCAGGCTCCTCCTCCCGTTTGGGTTGCTCTTGTAGCGATCTTCCTGCCTAAATTTGCAGACCATTTTTATTTTTTATTGCTAATCCCTCAAATTATCATCATTATCGAGTTCCATTCTTTTCATTGATCCCATCTAACGTTGTTTTTTTAGCATAATCTTTTACCAACCAACCCTAAATTTATCTGGAAAAAAAACAACTTTTGATCAAAATCAATTAATTAAAATTGAAACTAAACAGTGTTTATACCATTAAAATGTCCAGGCAGCCCATTAATTTTACAAACTACCCGAAATACCCTCCAAAAAGGGTGGGAAAATTCGTGTTTGCCATGGTTACACTACATATACCAAAAAAATTCAAATCCCATTCTACAAGACGAGCTAATTGTAACAGAGAACCACCATGAAAAACACCACCTCCCCCATCTCCCTTCCCTAGCACCGCCACCACCACCAAAAAGGTGTCACATTTTCTCAATTTCGCCCGCCACCTCTGTGTTTCATGTCATCATCTCCATTTCTGTCACCACAACCTTAAAAAATAATAGAGAGGAGATTTTTAATTCCTCGCGTTAGCCGATTGAAAGCTCGTTGAATTCTGCGACTCCTTCAATCATATTTTATGTAACTAATTTCCCAAAATTCCAATAAATAAATAATTGTCAAGAATCTCCTCACAATTTCAGATTTTTAAGAGAAAAATACAAGAAATCTATATCTTTTTAACTTTATATATAAAAAAAATAACCACGTGAGTAAGCCTATTACCCCCACCTCCACCGCCACCACCACGCAAACCTCTCTCTCTCTCTACAAATCCGTTCCCCAATTTCTTCCAATTTTCCACATTATTATTATTACTTATTTTTATTATTTATTTATATATATAATAATCCTCTATCCTTTTTCTATATTGTATCTCTCTAACTGTAGAGAGAGAGAAAAGAAGAAGAAGAAAAACAACCAAAACAAGAGAGAGAGAAGCACAAAGCTCCCTCTCCCTCTCTCTCTCTCTCGAAATTCCAGATCTCTGTTCATTATCTCCTTCTATTTCTTCTTCCTTTATTTTTTTACTGACAGAATTGCCCCTCTCTATCGCTCGTTTGTTCTTCAGCCTTCTATGCCGCGTCGTTTCAATTCGTTTTCGCCGAATTTGACCTTCCAGATTAGGGTTTCCGGAGCTTAATTGAAACGAATTTTGGTTTTGGTTTTGCTTCTTTGACGATGATAATTAAGCGGAACTTGAAATCTCAAATGCCGAGTTTTAAACGGTGTAAGAAACTCGGCGACAACTCAGCTTGTGAAGAAGAGGACAACTCGTCTTTAACTCGGAGGAAGAAACGCAAGCTTAAGAGCAAAAACCACCACGGAAGTAGCGGTTATTATCCTCTCAATCTGCTCCGCGAGGTTGCCGCCGGTGTGATTCCGGTGAGTTTGAAGTCGTTGAATGGGTTCGCTCCTGCTGCTTCTGGGTGTACGGAGGTATCATGCTCTCCACCTGAATCAAATGGCCAAAATTCAACGAAGAGGAGAGCGGTGAATGACAATGGTAATAGTAATAGTAATAGTAAGCGGACGGTGGAGGTTTCGCGGCCACCGCTAGTGCGGACATCGAGAGGGAGAGTTCAGGTATTGCCTTCGAGGTTTAATGATTCTGTTATTGAGAATTGGAGGAAAGAAAGTAAGACTAATTTGCATGATAGCTTTGGTGATAATGATAATGACGACGATGTTGTTGATGACGATGACGATGATGTTGATTATGATATTCAATTTAATAGTAATAGTAGTAGAAAGATTAAAGTGAAAGAGAAAATGGGTTTCGGAACGCGTAGAATGGGTAGTAATGCTAGTAAAGTGAAGAAACAAAGCAGGCATTGTGCTGGCAAGTATGTGGATACGTGTGAGGAAGAGGGGGAGAAAGAGGATGGTGAAGTGAAGTTTAAGGGTGGTTTTGATGTGAAGAAGTATTATTCGAGTTGTTCACGCAGTACGCTTACTTCGGTGCATGAGAACCTGGTGATGGTGGATGATACTGAGTGTGGTGGGGTTTTGGATTCAAGTAGTGGGGAGAGGAAAGAAGATGGGTTGTTTGGGCCGGAGGATTTTTATTCGGGGGATATAGTGTGGGCGAAGTCGGGAAACAAATATCCATTTTGGCCAGCTATTGTTATTGATCCAATGACACAAGCACCCGAGATGGTTTTGAGGTCTTGTATTGCTGATGCAGCTTGTGTGATGTTTTTTGGTTCCTCTGGAAATGATGGGAATCAAAGGGTATGTGTGGATTTTAAATTTATGAATTACTTGCTATGTAAAGAGAGGTTACTTTGGATATATGGACCTTTTGTGTTGTTATCTTTGGATGGATGTGATTGCTAATTATGGTAAGTTGAATGATCATGACCAGGATTATGCTTGGGTTCAGAGAGGGATGATCTTTCCGTTTATGGATTTTGTTGACAGGTGTGCTACCTGTCATTGTTTTTGTTATAGTATAGGTTGGAAACTTGGGATTTGATTTTTCTGTTTAAGTGATTTTTTTTCTCGGCTTAGGTTCCAGGAACAGTCTGAATTGGATGACATCAATGGTGATTTCCAGATGGCGTTTGAGGAGGCATATCTGGCTGAACAGGGGTTCACCGAGAAGTTGATACAAGATATAAACACAGCATCCGGGAATCCTTTATATGATGAATCTGTGTACAGGTGCCTTCAGGAGGCTACTGGTTCAAACCAGGACCAGGACCAGGACTTTCATTCTCCAAATCAGGTAAGTTTCATGGTGTAGTTCTTAAGTTGTTTTTATTTGAAAATCTCTCTTGTGTAATTTGCTTTCTAATCCTGTGCTTTGGCTTCAAAGTCTTAAACTCCTAGGTGTATATGGAATTTTGATCACTGGCACCTGGTATATTTACCAAGTTAGCAGGCTTAGAAGATATATGAATTATAGGGATATGGGGGCCAAATCTCTCAATATTTTGGCTGTCAAAAGTAGGTTTGCATCAGAATTTGGATGTGTTATCACATTAGTGTAGGCTTGCTTGATTTGATTGCTCAGAATGATCAGGGGGCCATTCTAGTGTTATCACCTCTGGCAGGATTTTAGGGGAGTGTTGATCTGGAATCTGGATGTGGTCCCCAGTTCCCAGCTTTCAGCAGTAGAGCTGTTCGGTTTTCTAAACTGTAATTTCCCTTGTAGTTCTCGGAGTTGTAGAAACACAAAAGCAAGTTAGGGAACTTGGAATACCATTCCTGAAGTGTTACATTCTCAGTCTCTGTTGTCTCTTTTGCTCTGAGAAGAACAGGAATACCAAATCACATTATAGTTGTACATTTTCTTGCCCTCCATTTTTCTTGGAAAGATTTTGTGATTACCATTTTACAAAAATAAACCAAAACATGCTCAAATGTTTCTGATTTGTACAACTCCTTGATTGGGAGTTTAGTGAGGAAGGTTATCATTTGTAATGGCTGTTACTTTTCTTTACACTGGTTCCTTACTGTGATGGAACCTGAGATACCGAACTATATGTTTCCACATTAATTTTTATAAAAACGAAAAAGAAAATAGGAAGTGCTAGTTTGTCCTTCCATTTTCTGAATCTCATAAATTTGGATTCTCTGATGCAGGACACGATTTGGAAGAATAAAGACAAGCGACCCTGTGAAGGCTGTGGCACGAGTCTTTCTTTAAAACCTGCAAAGAAAATGAAGGGTTCAAACCCTGGTGGCCAGTTTTTGTGTAAAAAATGTGCTAGGGTTTGTACCACCTGTATTTGTTTCAGCGTTTCTATAGTCTAACTCATGGATGTATTAGCTATTTGTAATTTTCACATCTGCATAATTGGTATTGCAGCTAACAAAATCAAAACATTTTTGTGGCACATGCAAGAAGGTTTGGAATCATTCAGACAGTGGGAGCTGGGTGAGTCAACCTACAACTTATATTAGAGTTTCGGTTTTTTTACTGCACAGAACTAATGTTTTTTTCTCATCAAATTGGTCTTCTGGTTCTCCTCTCTGAATCAGGCACGTTGTGATGGTTGTAAAGTTTGGATCCATGCAGAGTGTGACAGGATTTCCAGCAATTGTTTTAAGGTCTGTCTGTACTTGTACTTTCTTTTTTATCTGCATGATGAGAGCATGGATGGAAGTTTCTGACTTTCCTAGTCAACTTTCCTGCTTGAAGGATCTGGGGGGCAGTGAGCACTACTGCCGAACATGCAAAGCAAAATTTAATTTTGAACTGTCAGATTCAGATAAATCACAGCTGAAATGCAAGTAGGTTCCTTTTGATTATTTTTAATTAAGAAACAAAAGGTTTTGATTTTTCTATTGGCAATTTATTTATAGGGTTATATCTAATACCTTAGAGCCCTTGGCACAGATCAAACAAAATTAATGGTCAACCAGCGCTACCTAATAAGGTTACTGTTATCTGCTCAGGAGTGGAAGGCACATATTTCCCTAGTCTACACATGTAAGAAGGAATGCAGCTTCACAAGTGCATGAATATTGAGCGCTTGCACTTTCTGGGAAATTCCTTGTTCCTTGGTTCCTGTGTTTTTGTCCAGTTCATTGACAGTTTTTTCTCTCTTCTTTTAGGGTTTTGTGCAAATGTGGGCTCTGTGGTCCAGAGAAGCAAATTCTTAGTGAATGGGAAAGGCACACAGGTTCCAAAATTAAGAATTGGAGGACCAGTATTAGGGTGAAAGACTCCATGCTACTGCTAGAGCAATGGGTCTGTGCCAAATCTTTTGAGTTCTTTTCTTATCCTGTGGGTGCTTATTTCTCTTACAAGTTTGGGTTTGTATCAAATCTGTTGAGCTTCTTTCCTTGTCCTGTGGATACTTCTTATTTCTCTTACAAGTTTGGGTTTGTACAAAATCTTCTGAGCATCTATCAGTATCTGATGTGCATTTCTTTTTTATTTTACAAGTTTGTGTCTCTAGATGGTTACTTGGTGCTGTACCTATATATTACTTGCTTTTAGAAAGAAAGATCATGAAACATATTTTCTTACAATCATTTTCAATTTGAACATTAGAGCTGCTCTTGGACTTTGCAGATGATGCAGTTAGCAGAGTACCATGCGCATGCCTTGTGTACTAAACCTCAAAAGCGACCTTCCATTAAAGAGCGGAAGCCAAAGCTGCTTTCTTTCTTACAAGGTATGTTTCTTTTCTAGCATAGGATACAACCTGATCAGTATGTTATCTTGAGTTTCACTTTCTGAATTTCACGCTCTGTTCAATGAGCTTTTTATTATCATTGTCATGACAGAGAGATATGAACCTGTTTTTACAAAGTGGACAACAGAACGTTGTGCTGTTTGTAGATGGGTAGAAGATTGGGACTACAACAAGATTATTATCTGCAACAGGTATTGTGACTATTTTAATATGGATTCTAATTAGTCTGCACATAATACTATATGCTGGTGGAAATGTTTGGTGCTACAGACACTTCAGCCAATTTTGAACTGTATTTTAGACATCTTTTTGACACTTGAAGAAATCTCCATTTACATATAAAGCAATAAAGCTATCTTAGCAAGAAAAGAACTTTATGGAGTTACATGAATAATTTAAATATTATGAAGTCACCAGAGTTATTTCTTCCAGCTACAATTTGATGCAGTCTGCTGAATAAAATGATCCCAAAAGAGAATATAATAATGTCCTGCTTATACATCTGCTAATTAGATCTAGGCAATTTTTGTTGGCTGGAGATTTCATTGTATTGTTTAATATCACATGTTATTCTATCCATCTGTCAGATGTCAGATAGCTGTTCATCAAGAATGTTATGGAGCACGAAACGTGCAGGATTTTACTTCTTGGGTTTGCAAAGCATGTGAAACACCGGATGTTATGAGAGAGTGTTGCCTTTGTCCTGTTAAAGGTTTGTTTTTTGGTCAGCCTGCAGGGAATCTCTCCTTTTCTATTTTGGGTTTATGCCAGTTACAAACTGATTGCTTCAGCATTGCTTGCTTCTGCATAAAGTGGTTTATAACGAGTTTCTCTGTCTGTTATTTGTCCAAAAAAAAATTATGATGTACTAATAGGTTTATTACACTCATATGAGAATTTCTTTAGGTGCTTTTCATGTAGGTTATGATTTTGCTTAATTGATCTTATATCTATTTTCCCAATTTTTCTTAGGTGGTGCTCTAAAGCCAACTGATGTTGAGACATTATGGGTTCATGTTACATGTGCTTGGTTTCAACCTGAAGTCTCATTTGCAAGTGATGAAAAGATGGAACCTGCTCTTGGAATTTTAAGCATCCCTTCAAATTCTTTTGTAAAGGTAAAATATTCATTCTCATAATAACTGCGTTGGAGATGCTCTAGTTCATCTCGTAAAATCTTATGCATCTCATACTGAACCTGAGAATCTGTACAAGTTCAATTAGCATCATGTGAGGACTGGTGGTTTTACAGCATCATCCTACTTTTCTCAATGAACTATGTGGCGAATAAGTTGGAAGTTGGTCATTTTTTAAAAAAAAAGATTAAATGTTTTGCATTTTTTTGTTGCTGTACTGAGTTTTGAACCTTCCCCATTTTAGCCAATGAATTATGCTTGGTGAGCTCTTTGGTGCATCTGAAAACATAACTGATGAATTCTGAATGTGCTTTTTTTGGAACTCCAGATTTGTGTTATTTGTCAGCAAATTCATGGCTCGTGCACTCAATGTTGCAAGTGTTCCACTTATTACCATGCAATGTGTGCTTCGAAGGCAGGATATCGCATGGAGGTGATTTGCTCTTGCTCCTTAACTGTCTGGGTTGGAATACTTGCTGTGGCACCTGTTTTATACACCTGTTTTACCAGTCATGCATACCATTTTTCATCTGGGGAAATTCTTTCACAAGTTGAAGTTATTGATCTTTCAATTGGCATGTATCGGATTCTCTGTCTCTCATTCATCCTCTCTTTATTATTAAATTATCTTCCTTCTAAATTGCAGCTGCACTGCTTGGAGAAAAATGGGAGACAGACAACAAGAATGATTTCATATTGTGCATATCACAGGTACAGAGTCCTTATATTTTATGATTAAACCAATAGCATTCCTCTTTCTAAACTTCGATTTTACAGTTAATTTGTACATTAAAGCCTCTGGTGATCTTTATATTTGTCAAGAAACATGTACATTATTTGTAGTTATATTAAATAATTTAATGTTTTCTTTCATGATGCAGGGCTCCAAATCCGGACACGGTTTTGATCATACAGACTCCTTCAGGAGTGTTTTCTGCCAAAAGCCTTGTTCAAAATAAGAAAAGGGCTGGGACGAGGCTAATTTCATTTAATAGAATAAAACTTGAAGAGGAGTCAACAGAGGAAGCTACTAAGCCTAAGCCACTCTCTGCTGCCAGGTGCCAGGTCTTCAAAAGAGTGAACAACAACAAGAAGGTTCCAAAACAATTGTTCCTTGCCTATCTCTTGTGTGTGTGTGGATATGTTTTTTCCCCCCCTACTTTTTTCATGGGGATGGCAATGCATTTATAAAACACAAGAGGGTTAGTTCACCTGGACATGATATTGTAGCTGCTCCAGCTGTAGCATATTCTGGGTACTTTAGGGGGGGATGTGGGGTTGGAGATGATTGTCTAGAAATTCTAAGAGTTGCTTGCTAGGCGGATAATTGTTTAATCCAATCCTGTGGGTTGGGAGGCTCCATTTCATGCTCTTTTACCCCTTTAAGAGGCAGACATGGTGGTAAATTTCTTAGGAAGGGGATCATACAAGGAACAAAGCACAAACAAGATCAATCACATGAAAAAAAATCACAAGACCAACCAATTCAGCAAGATAAATTCGGCTAGAATTGTCTCCTTGAAAAACAATTCAGGAAGTTGTGGGGCCAAACTCATCGTGTATATATGGCTAACAAAGTCCTCTGTTGTTGTTAAAAAGAATGAATAAATGATAGATGTAATTATGGAAACCTATTGTGGTATTGTTACTTGGTTGAATTGATTAATATCAAATTTGTGCTTGAAATAAATCTTGGGGCTCTATGAACAGGTATAGTTAGGAGTTGCAGTTTAGCATATTATATTCCCTAACCCGTGGGCTTTTTTTATGGATCTGAAATTTGCTATAATCATCAATAGCTGGTTTAGACTACAGAGTTTAGATAATCAAACGAAAATGTGAATTAAGCTGTAGTCTTACCAGCTGTAGGCTGTTTATTTAACTGTCCACATTATGCAGCAAATTTAACTCGCTACAATTTTCCCCTCAGATAGCAACAGAACTGATATACCTAGTATACATGTACTTCACAAAACCTTTTCTCGTGAATTTTCCAAATCCAACCACAATAGAAGTTCCTGGCTCTTCAGATGAAATCTATCCTCCCCTTATGTTTATTTTTGTTTTATTTTCCAGCGAACAGAAGAAGAAGCTATTTACCATCAATTGACAAGACCTTGCCATCATCCTTTCGTAGAGATACAGAGTTTGAATGCTTTCAGAGTAAAGTTTATTTTTCCTACCTTTCAGTAATATATAATGTTTTTTTTATCTTCACATCTTTTTTGACATGGAAACTAAGAGAAACAAAGCTAGTTGTAATGTGCTTGGTTCTATTCCTTGACAGGTAGTAGAGGAGCCTAAAAGTTTTTCTTCTTTCAGGGAAAGGCTTTACCACTTACAGGTAGGTCTCCATCTTTCTGTTAAGAATATTAATTTCTAGATTGCCTTCTAAATATCTCTTGGATATACATATGATCCAGAGAACTGAAAATGATCGAGTGTGCTTTGGGAGATCTGGAATACATGGGTGGGGCCTCTTTGCACGAAGAAACATTCAAGAAGGAGAAATGGTATATGTGGTTTTGTCATGAATGAAAAAACCTTGAAATGTGATTTTTACATGAGAATTCCATGTGTGCAATCATCAAAACTAAAATACTATCCATCGCTGATACATGATTGTCTCCAGGTTCTTGAGTACCGTGGTGAACAAGTGAGAGGCAGTATTGCGGATCTGAGGGAGGTGCGCTATCGATTAGAAGGCAAAGACTGCTATGTAAGCTATCTTCTTCTTTTACTCTTCGTATCAAGCACAAGATGATGTAAACTATGTGGTCCTGAGAGAAACTACCTTCGCCTCTGCTTATGATCGTATACTGGTTACCATTAAATTGAAAGAAGTTTTTGAGCTGCTTCTGTTCCTTTTTCCACCGTCGTTCCTCTACCTTCTTCATTTTTTGAGCTAAACTGTGGTCTAATTTTCTCTTGCAGCTTTTCAAGATAAGCGAAGAGGTAGTGGTAGATGCCACGGATAAAGGAAACATAGCGCGCTTAATAAACCATTCTGTGAGTCAAATCCAAGTTAGACTGACTTTTCTGCATTTACAATTGTTCATTTCAAACATGTTTTATCTCTTCTATGCTCGAAGTATAGTGTGTTTTTTCTCCCCTTATCATGATGTTTTCTATTTGCCTGTGTTCCAGTGTATGCCCAATTGCTATGCAAGGATCATGAGTGTGGGCGATAACGAAAGTCGTATAGTCCTTATCGCGAAGACAAATGTACCTGCCGGTGATGAGCTAACGTATACATCTTCCCTGTCAGTTGGAGTTATTCCTAAATTTTCAAATGTTCAATCGCTCACTATACTTAGTTGCATATGGCAGGTACGATTACTTGTTCGATCCTGACGAGCCCGATGAATTCAAAGTTCCCTGTTTATGTAAAGCTCCAAATTGCCGGAAGTTCATGAATTAGGATACAAACACATCAGCCATTGTTTCTCCTCAAGGAGCTCTAACCCTATCCCATGCCCGGGGATCTTACAGTCATACAGAATTTTTAATTTTTTTTGTCAAAAGGAAAATGTATTTTTTTTGACATACTCTGAGCTTAATAAATTTATAGGTTTGCCTGCTGTTTTAGGTCAGGCAGGCACTGTGTAAATTTTTGTCTCCTCACAGTTCTCTTATTGTAGTTAAAGGCTAACCCATTCTATGATGAATTAAAATTATCAATCAGAAAACTTTGCTCCATCATCCGATTTTCACTTTTGCTGTTTTTTGAATGGGATTAGATTAAAGAAGAATTCCCATCATGGGTGTGAGACTGAGTTGTTATTTTATTTTATTTTAATTTCGAGTCAGAATGTGATGTTGCACTGTAAATGGTTCTCTCTATTTTCAGATGTAGTCTCTCTTAGTAGATATTTTTATAAGAGATTGACATTTTTTTTCTAGTTAATGATCAACAGGAAAACATACACCATATTATTCAATGGAAGCTGGACATCTTTTTTCTTGATCAATGTTTATTTCTAACCAGCGTATCATTGAAAGTCCACTAATGAAATGAAAGGTGCTATAATAAGCCAGCAGGGTCTTGGCTTGGTGATCATGAAGGGCTTCTCCTTTCCTCTCACCCCAGGTTCAAGCCTTGCCAGGCATGTCTGTCATCCTCGCGGTGCCTTACATACTCATTGGGTTTGCAGGATGTTCAGTGAAACCAGGGATTTAGTTGTGGTGCGCGCAAGCTGGCCCGGGCACCCCGGTTATAAAAAAAAAAAAGGTGTTATAACAAAAGGTGTAAACTAACATTTTTACTAATCAATTAACGGGCAACTCTTCCTCTGAGATGAGCTGACATGACAAAGATGTATAAATATTTTAGGTCATTAAATAAACAGGATAGATTTTCATTAATCATAATTTTCTCAAATTCAATATTCCACTCATGTTCTTGTTTTTTCCTTTTTCTTCTATATTTACTAATTTAAACACAGAAGAGTCCGTACGGGATTTATTTTTTTGAGGTATAATTTGTTTTTTTTCTTACCAACTTTATCTGGCACTTGTACTTGGTTCATAAAAAGTATTTTTCCAATCCACTATCTTATCCAACCCAAATATGTCTGATGAGTTTCTTTATTTTTTTAAGAACTAATTATTCAATAAATTTAATGTTTGTTTTAACTCCTTAAGGCCAAGAATGGCCAAGATATATTCTAGCATTACCATAATTAATTCATATTAGTTTTGATTCAAAAATTAATTATAAAAAAGAAGTTGTAGGAAGAGTTTTCTGAATACTTTTTTCTTCATATTTCTCACTCTTCCTTACCTTATATTTTCAAGTTCTCTCCTTTATTTTTAGCTTTGTTTTATGTTTTGGTTTTCCTCTCAATCTAGAGTGTAGATTTGGTTTTGCTGAGAAATATTTGAGTTACATAATCTTTGATTTGTAGACCTTATTTAGAAGTACATCTAAACAAGGTGATATTGTACGTTGGCGTCTTGAAAGACTTGTTGCAAACATTATTTGCATCGTTGAGAAGCAATAAAGTTTTAAGAATATCTGATTAATCATCGACGACAGCAAAACCTGATCATTTTAAAAAATAAATGTTCTATTTCATTATTGTTTAATTTATTTCATTATATAATTTGTATGCATGGTAGGATTATTTTTTGTATGTATGCTTAGTATGAAAACTAAAATCTCAATATAAATATAGGTTAGACCATGTTCTTCAAAACCCTTACATTAAAGTTGATTTTTGTTAATTAATAGCATTTAAATTATTTATATCTTTTTTCATGTTAATTAGCATCCAATGAGGCTAATCAAAGCAAGAAGGTTGAATTTTTTATTTATTTATTTAATAACAACTCTAGCAGAGATATAAAAGGCGATTGATAATCTAGTTCGAATGAAAAGGTTAAATTCTCTCAAGTATAAATAAAATATCTCAACAAGAAAACTTCATATATCCTTATGAAAATTCTGAATTGTCAAAATTCATTAAGTACCATGAAACCCTTAAAGATTATATAAGTTCCATAGATATCTCTATCTTTAAGATTTCTCAGGGTATTTGGAACAATAATTGAAACAATTATAACCTTTCAGTATCAAATTGAATCCCAAATCATGCAAACATTGACCAAACATACATAATCATTAAGCATAGAATAAAACACTCAACAGCTAGTGAATTAATTCAATCAAATAAATTACTCACATATTCATAGCTAAACTACATAAAAAAATCCCAGAATAAGATATTACTTCATAGCTAAATCAAAGAGAAACAAACTTAATACAATGAACATCACTCAAGAGTGGATGATGATTGGAGACAAGTTGAGCATCTTGAAGTATGTTGCTGCCTTTTCTTCTCTTTCTTTTTGGTGTTGCCTCCTCTATTTTTTATGGTGTGTTTTTCATTATATATATATCCCTGGTTGTTGCACATATATATATACACACACGCACACTCTGTATATGAATTGTAGTCCTATGTTTTAGCTTTTTATAATGGTAGATAAAAACTGAAATGGAGTTGTGTAACTCCCTTTACAACCCAAAAACAATTCCAGATTAGGCCTACTCCAATCATTTAGTACCTGAAAAAATCGTTCAATCACTGAGAAAACAATAATTCTAAAAAGCATATAAAATCCTAGTTAACTTGTGCTACACGCACTGGATAATTTAAAATAAAATAAGAATAAATAAAAATATATATGCAATAAACATCCTTATAAAAAACCTCCATTGAAAAATGAACTTTCTCTAACTGATGACTTCTGGACTGGACTTGATCGTGCAAAACAAGTTATTTAAGTTTGTTTGATCAAGTGACAATCATGCTAAAAATCAAGAGGGTAAAATATATATTTTGTGTGTGTAGATCGAGAAGAGATACGTGTGTTCTTGTCTTGTTGAGTTTGTCCTCTTTAGAGGTTAATCTTTCTGTATCATAGCTAGACATTTTGGCAGCTGCTGAAAATCGCAATCAAATTAATGGTTTCCTATCTTCTGTAAGACTGGAAATCTTGTTCATCAATGGTGGATTGATTCTTTCATCTGCTTCTTGATTTTGTTGTAATCATTTCAAAGACTTGGTTCTGCTGGAAGGAAGTTCTCTCCACTTTCTTTTCTTTACACTCAAATCTTGATTCTTTCCCTCGGAACTTGATTGATATTTTTTTTTTGAATTTCCTGTTATGTTTATGGAGTTAATAATTTAGAATTTAATAGCTATTTATCATGAAACATCAATAAAATCTGTGGGAAAATGAAAAACTCATCTCAAAAACTTCGTAGTTGATAAGTGCCTTGCTCGAGCCTAGACATGGAGTTGGATTTATTGTAAAATATTTTGGACAATTATATATATATATATATATATATATATATATATATAGAGAGAGAGAGAGAGAGAGAGAGAGAGAGAGAGAGAGTTGCATGTTTATATATAAACTTGAATAAACAGTAGTTTTCTCGGACGCACAATCAGAAGAAGAATCATAACGCAAGATAAAGCCCCCTCTCTTTGAGATGTGATGACCAACTCAATCCCATGCCCATAAAATCCACTACTAGAAATTGAACGGAAAAAAACAATAAAAACATGGAAAAAAATATAATTTTTTTTACGTACTCCGAGCTTAATAAAATTTATAGGTTTGCTTGCTGTTTTAGGTACGTTGTCTAACTGAGATCGACAATCAACTGTTATTTGAAGCGCTGCCATTGCCACCATATCCAGCCACGCCAGCTTGGCTAGCAGTTGCTGCACCGGCATTGCTTCCGGAAGAACAATTTCCTTGTTCTTCTCCTTCACCGACCTTAACAAGAGCAAAGTAGAGGTCGTTTTCTACTCGGAAAGACCAAACCTGAATTCGATCAAACAAACGCAAATGATTTCTTCTCCTCAGAGAATTCCAATGTGTTATGAACACATACGATGAACTAACACTGCCCTTCTCCTTGAACATGTTCCACTGCTTGAGATTCATGTCACTGACCATTTCCAATGAGGGTTCAAGAATCTTTACTTTCAGACAATCACCATCTACAAGAGCCCTCTTCTCTTCTTCTTTCAAGAATTTTTTAGCAATAACTTGTCTAACTGGGATCGACAATCGACTGTTAGTGTCATTCATGTCTGTGTGGTATAATTGTTTCTCTACCACTAACTCCACATCTTTGCCTTCCATAGAAGCAATTCTTTCTCTGACTTTTAGAGGCAAATCTGCTAGTAGTGGGCCTAAACCGCAGCTCGGCTTCTCCTCCTCCTTCAATCCCGAACCTGACTTGCATTGAGCGTAGGATCGTTTGAATGCACTATCCTTTCTCAAATACAAGTTTTTTCCCGGTTCATCTTCACTAACCCCAGGCAAAATTGCATCCTTTTTCTGTTTCTCGTCCCATTTTTTCTTCTTGAGATTCTTATAAGCAACATGGCAAACCGCCACTAAAGCATCAAAGGCAGTCACCTTAGCATTCGTATCGATATTTCCACCCTTCAAATCCTTTTCAGTCACCAACAAAACACCCTCCTCCTCACTTTCTTTCCTGTGTTCTTCGACGCTGGACGTTGAAGGATCAATATTTTTCATGGTAGCTAAGCTTTTCCACCCTTCTTGAGACTTGAAGCTTGCATGAATATTTATAAAGACAAGAGAGAGGGCATTGTAGTTGATGTAAACTCTTGCGAGGATAGAATTTGATTCGTGAGTAAATTAACCCTTGTCAGAATATTACGAAACTCTTACACCCACTCTTGTTCACGTAGAAACCAAAACGGGAAAGGAGAAAAAAGAGTTTCATTCCATGTAGAAGTCAAAACCTCTTCTTAAAAGGATTTTTGCTACAACTGTTATCACATCATCGTAGGAAAATTTATAAAATATATAATTTGAAAAATACAAGTAAATGGGAAAAATAACTCGTTGATTTTTATAATAAACAGTAAATAAAAAAAATAAAAAAAATAGTATCAGGTCTTCTCATCCATGACTCAAATTTCTTTCTCGTCAAAACTATGTGTAAATCTATATAAAAAAACAATAAATCTATTTTGTCTCTACTCTCTAATAATAATAATAATAAAAAAGAGTCGTGTATCCCTATTTCTCAATAACTAGACAGGCCACTACATTGAAGGGATTAGACTTCTCCTCGGATAAGGATTCTTGGTGACCGACGTTAAAGCTCTACGGATAGGCAACTTATATAGGGCTTGGTTGAACACTTCACGGGGATATTGGCCTTCAAATTAGCCAATAATTTTGATTTTTTTTTTGTGCATTAAGATTTAAATCCTTATTCTTTGATGTAATCTGAATAAACAAGAAAGAAACTTCAATCCATCTTATGAAAAAGAGAGCATTAATTACTAGAACAAACCACAGCAACAATCTTTCAATCATAAATTTAAAGGGAATGGATCAAGAACAATTCTTTCAACAATTGTTTTCAGTCACACACAAAACATCCCCCAGCTCCTCCTCCTCGCTTTCTTTCTTGTGTCTGGATCCATGTTTTTTTTATGGTGATTAAGCTTTTTCTTCCTATGTTTGAGAGTCGGAGCGTGCAGGAATATTTAAAAGAAAAGGTTGTGAGTGCTGCTGCTGTATATGCAGGTGAAGGCGCTAAGCGGTGGCCTGATTTAAACATTTTGTTGAGCACCACCACCATTCCAGTGACGAAGTTATGGAGACAAAGGAATTTGATGTTTTGAAAAAAATAAAAACTCACTTCATAATTATCGTAAAAAAAAAATTATTTTATATGTTGTTTCTCTTTACTCTTTCCATGACTACTGCTATCATGTCAAACTATGGCCAAATCTTATCAGCTGCTAGCTAGCTAGTTTTTCATTTTATTATAGCATGCAAATTCTTATATGGTTAATGCTCATGCATGACAGATTTCACTGCCCTAAATAAATGCTATGAAATTCTTCAAGTTATGGTGGGCTCCTGTGCTTCTTCCACTCATTTTATGCTTTGAAATCCTTGATCATCCCACTGGGATGTATGAATTCCTGTATGTTTTATGCCAGAGTTCTCTGCAGGCAATCCATTTCCAGCTTCTGCAGGCCCCCCCACCTTTTATCATCAACTTTCTGGTGACTTGAAATATGGTATGCAAATCTTGTGTTTTTTATCCAATGAATCTTCACACAAAGAAGAAGGTTTTAAAGACATATTCCAGTAATTGACGATATTTTTTAGAATATGAAGAGAAATTATCGTGTCACATCAGCATTGTCGTGGATAATTCTAACAAATGAATAAAGTAAAACTTAATCAATAGTAATTGTAGAAATATTTTGATTTAATATGTATTGTATGGTATTATTAGAAGAGAGGATGACTAATTAATTTGATATGATCCATTTAAGTATTTAAATTATGTTTATTATCTATTAAATAAAATAAATCTATCCATACGGTATGGTTTATGGATCGGTATCCAAAATTAAGACCGAGCCAAATCAAACAAAATCTTATATATCTTACCAATTAGAAGGGAACAAAATTTTAGGTGGTGGACTACAGGTAATTAATCATAAAGTCTGATTGTGCAAAATCTTTGGTGGGTTCAGACTCAGTAATTAATCATGGAGTCAGCTCTCTTCAGGGTAATTGGTAAGACATCTAGGTAGCTTAACGAGTTCAAATTTTATACTTTTTTTTATGTGAGTAAACTCTGCAAAGTGCATTTTGTGAGTTCGAGTGAGTGAGTAAAATTCCAGTTGTTCTAGTTTTTTACAAAAAATATACGTCCTGACTCGAACTCAAGATCTGCTATATAGATCACAAACCATTTGCCATCACGCTACATCTTTTTGGGACAAATTTTGTACTTTGTTGCACCCATGTTCCTGAAATAATGTGTGCTGCAGCAAATTTAAGCAAACATCTTGTTGCAGATTCATGTCTGACAAAATGAGATTTGAGGAGATGATAGTTTGGAAGAAAAACAAAATTCTACTCCATTGACGCATCAAAGTCGAATCTAAGTAGACATATACGCTTTGTTTTAACAAGGATAGTCGCATCTAACCTGAACATAGTGATGCTTCGTCAATACTGCATTCTGATGCAAGCTCCAACAAGTTCTGTTCAACAAGTTCTTAAATATATAAGAACTTAAACCAACAAGTTCTTACATATATTTGGTGTTATGTTCTGACATCCTGAAAGGTGAAATCCTAGTGCCACAGTTTATGAAACCTTTATGATCCATAATGCGCTCTCAGTGATCATTATTGCTAAACCAGTGGATTGACACAAAAACAACTTGAGACCTAAAATCTAATCCAAGATCAAGTTACAAAATATTTGTCGGCAAAATATTGACCAATAAAACTAATTGACTTGACTAAGTTTATAATGATTTAATTGACCTAGCCATCCAAACACATTTGGGTCAACTTAAAAAAAAACAATATCATTGTAATAAAAATAATTAATCTAAAATGGCATAGTAAGCCACTCGATGAGCCGACAGCAAACCCTTTGGATCGCGTGCTCGTTTCCTTCTCAACCCTTGGCATGGACATGACAAAGGGAGAAGACATGAAATAGATTCATCAAAAAACAAAAAATGAAATGGAACATTTCCATTTCTAAATATCATGGAGTGATGGCGATTAGAATAGTTTGGACACCATAAAAAATATTGTGGAAGCAACAATGGAGGGAATATAACATTTTTCATTTCATAAGATATATGAACAAATACAACCTCTTTCTTGATTCCTCAACTTATTCAACACAACCCTCTATGTACAGCACTGCTTGGCCATTTTGTTCTACTGAGGAGGTTATTAAAGCATACAAGAGATCAACTATGTTACGCGAGTTGGGGATCTAAGTTTATTTAACAACAGTTGCTTAGTTTTCTGCCAAATCTATTTCCCAGGCTTATGCTAATTCTCACTTCTTCCATTGCTGCATGGGAGAGTTTCGCCTCTACTTTCCTTTTTCCTTTTCATGAATTAGCTGCCAGTTATTGCCCTCTTGGAAACATCGCATTCTTCAGTCTTTGCAAACCTTCCTCGGATCCTTGGTTGACTGTCTGCAAGAGCCTTCCTGCAAGCATACTGAAACAAACATATTGTGAGTTGAATCCAATGTGGAAAATCAGGGATGGATATATCTCACCAAGTACGATCTGAGTTATACAAGTTTTGATGCTTTTTATAAGCAGACCCTTTTGATTTTAAAACACAAGCAATGAGTGACTGAATTTTCATGAGGCTGGTACTTTTATTTGAAGTTCAGGCAAGTCAGAAAGTAAATATACAACAAATCAGCAATATTACTTATTATTTACCTTAATTTTCCTGCCAAAGTTCCTCTTTGTCTTCTTATTTCTGTACCTTGAAAGTTTTTCCCGGCGGTCCTCAGAAGAGCAGTTGTTGATAATCAATGGTCGGTCAAGAGGAGAATGGATGAGGCTTGTTGTATCGTTACCAAGAGTCTGTCATAAAAACGCAGTATCAATGACTCAGCCCCATCCTGTGCAAATGGCCAGAAGCATCTAAACAATTCTCAGTCCGTAGACTTCAATATAGAGAATATTCATGCTTGGTGCTGAATTGCATACAAATGTTCCACTGGAATCTGGTGGATTATCCGAGAGAAATGATAAAGGAAAATAGAACTAAAACTGAAAATAAAAGCAACACAATCTTCTTTGGAAGTAGTGGATATAGTAGCTCTTCATCTACAGTCCATTTTACTTGGGGGGAAAATTGATTGAATTCTTGATAAAGACACCAAGAGAAAGAAGTTAGTTATCTGTCCAACTGAAGGGCTATCAGGAGCAGCAACATTATGGAACAATACTAATAAAGAGAAGATGGGAGTTCCATCCCGGAAGAAACAGAAGCTCTTTCCTATAGTTCTTCAAGTGATTCAATTACGTGGCTTGACTTGAAACAGATCAGAACTTATGACTACAATTTTTTCAGAAACAATAAAAAAGCACCACAAGCACACAGAGAATCCTAGTGCAGCAGAGTTAACTGCCAAGATATTGATTCTTTTCAGGTAAAGGTTTATGTTTTCTGCCACGTATAAGGAGGATCTAAGCGGAAGAGAAAATCGTTCAAAAGTGCAAGAAAGGCCTATAATCACATACACACAGAAGCACCATAGTGGATTTGATCTAACCTTTATGTCTCCTTCACTATATGCTCTCCGCATTCCATAAGCATTTTCAAAATCAATTCCAGGAAAATCCAGAAAACTTGCCTTCACTGCAGCACCATGCAGCCACTCCACTGACCTCAAACATCCTGAGCTGACACTTTTTAATAGTGCAGCATCAGGGAGCAATTTGTTTTCTTGAATGTTGTTTTCATCAGTCTTCACAGTAGGCATCTTGATATCCAGAAGCTCTGCAAGTGATGGTGTTTCCATTGCTTCTTTTTCCAGGATGTCCTTCTTGCATTCATAGAAAACCTCATTCAGAAGCTGCTCATTTTGAATTGATTCAATATCTGCCGCCTTAAGTCCTCGTGAAGAGATGACTTCTTCCCCACATGAGATCATTGAAATGGCAGCTGTCATGGGATCAATACCCACAGGTGGGTCTTCAATGATTGGTTCGGGTGCTTTGAACAGATCCCCTTCGCCTCCCAGATCATATTCTGATATGGTGGTCTGAAGCAGGTTGCTCTGCATTAGACAAGGTTGTCAGAAATAAACAAGATTAAATAAGAAAATTAGGCATAGAGTAAATAGTAATCTAAACACTTCACCAATTATGTTAGCGTCAGTCTTAGGGGATTCTTAAATAGTTTGGAAATAAAGTCTTGTTATATGCTATAACTCAATCTGGTAAAAGTGCTGGTATGAGAACACGTCTATTCAGCAGTAAATAAACATGCATAAATGCATAGATGCAGGAGCTGTAAATATGCATTTTCGAGGAAAACCTACAGATTTTTTAAAATATGTTGGTGAATCACTTAATTAATTCCAAAAACAATCTAATGGTAAACAATTGAAATTTGTCTGAGATTTTTTTATTGTTGAATTTTGTTGAGTAGCTTTTCCTTTTTTATTTTCTAGTTTGTGTCTTTGAATGCTTAGTTTTTTCGTCTTTGTATCAGGACTATTCTGTTTTCAGTTGCTTCTTGTTTAATTGAAAATTTCATTAACCAAATAAGAAACCATGGACTAATCATGGTCTTTCAGTAGAGTTGAATGTGTTAATTCTCCTAAATGAACCCATAAATATATGTTAAAATCACGTCTCACCAATTCTCGAAAACAAACCAAATTTATGTTGTGGTTGCATGTACTGTTTTAGTTTGCGATGCAAAAGTTCTTTTTATATTTGTTGAGATTAAACCACTGAACCAAATTGAGACTTCTTTGAGAATGGCAAATTGAGAGGCAAATCCAACAAATCCTATAATTAGGGTTCAAGATCAGATCCAGCAAGAACTCCTCCAAAGAAAAGAGCAAAAGAAGAGTCCTCATTGTAACTTATTAAGATCAAATTTTCAAGACAGATTAAGTGATTTCTTTATGAGAAGAACACTTAACAGCTCAACCTAAATAAAGATCCTTTAAATGGTTAAACACCTGTGACTCAAATCTCACAAACTTAGTTGCATAAATATCAGCCACTTTTAGCAAAAGCAAAGGTCTAAGGAAACTCTTTCAAGGCTAATTTTCTTTTCACCTCCTTTATCAAAGTTCAACATCCAACACAAAGAGAAAGTAAACAAAAAAAAATTAAAAATAAAATTAGAGGTGGAGAATGCTCTCTTTTTCCACTTTCCCAACTTTTTTCCTTAAAAAATAAAACAAGCCTTTTTTCATCTTTTAAGTTTTAACACTCGTAGTTAGTGGATTGTGAGGCCAATAAAAATCCAACTATTGGCTCACCATCACACAATTGGAGCGAGAAAATAGAAGAAAGCTTGGAGAACACGTTCTTTGAAACGATGAAATCATTTTCCCGTTCGTAGTCTTTCTTTTGCTTTTTGTTCTAGATCCAACATGTAAACAGAAAACAGTTATTGTTTCCATTTTAGCCCTATTTGGATGCTTAGTAGTGGTGGAGAACAAAAACTACAGACATTCGTACTTGTCTAAATAAGCAGAAACCCACTAGCATAAAAGACAAAGCTTAAAAAAAGATCAGTATTTTCCTTAATGTCCTCAACAACCAAACAGAGGAGTAATAGACAACAACATCAAGAAGACATGTTCCACTGAAAAAATCAAGTTCTCAGGATCGAAACTTTGAACTTTCAATATGAAATTTCACAAAGAACCAAGAAAAATATGAACTTTGAATTGGGTTTCCATAAAAACAACACGGATATTTCCTATCGATGCACCCCATTTTCTCAGAAACCAAACAGCGCAGGTTACAGCAGAAAGCAAACACCAAATCGAAGTACATAAAAACGAAAGCTCCAAACCCTAAAACAAGCGAAACCCAGTTCGGAACAGATCAAATGAACGCAGGTCACTCAAATAGAAAAGGAGAAGAGAGCCAAAACACACGGTGAAAAGGGCATATAAGTAGAAACAAAGACGAGTTAAACAAAGAGAAAATAGAGTACCATTGAAGCATTGTTCTTCTGGCACTTGCAATACTCTTCAAGTTGTTGAATATCTTGAGAGAAATCCTGCATATAGGGAAACAATAGCCACGTCTCTGCATACATTTTTGTCTAAAATTGCAACCACTCTGTTTTTCCAAATCTTATAACAGAGCAAAAGGGAGAAATCACCTCTTGCAAAACAGAGTAACCTAAGAACAGAGCACAAAACTAGCTAGCTTAAGACCACTGAAAAGCAGGCAGCCAAAATGCAACAGAGAGAGAAGAGAGAGAGTTTGATCCTGTTATGGCCTTCGATTTAAGACAAGAAGGAAAGGGAATTTATATATATAATACTCATATGGATGGAGAATTAAAAATTATTATTTTTTAAATAGAAATCAAAATTCAAAATAGATGATGTAATATAGTAGGTTTGATAATAAAGACAATGTGTAAAATGACATGATGATACTATACATTACCCCCATGTCTACTATCATGCACCCTTTTTTATTAGTATAAAAATAATATATATTATTCAGCTTGTAGGTGTTATTAGTACATTTATGTTCCAATAATTTTATTTATAAAAATCTTTTAAATTTTTATTTTTGATATTTTCTGATGTATAATATTATGTATATTTAAGCATCATTTTTTTACCAAGAAAGTAATATTATGGTGTGTGTGCATTCTTTTTCTTTTTCTTTTTCTTTTTTTTAAAAAAACTTTGGAGTTGAATTTTTATCATTGTTTAAATAGGAGTGCTGTATTATTATTATTATTATTATTATTATTATTATTATTATTATTGGTATTATTATTGGTATACAAATTGAAGAGGGGAATGCATTCCCTACCAAATTGAATGCACAGGAACGGTGCTCGTCACACACTGACTCTCATGTAAGAGATGGTTCCACGCGCTTTTCTTTTTCTGCTTGCACATTCTTTATATTTCTTCTGCGAGTTGTTTTTGTTACTGATTTTTAAAAGTATTTTTGAAAAAAAAACAATTTTTATTTTATTTTTTATACTAAATAAAAAAACTTTATTTTTAGATCATTTTCATGTAATATATCAAAAATATATATATATATATAGTATTTTAATATATTTCTAAATAAAAAATACTTGTAAATTCAATTTTAACCACATTTTCAAACAAACATCAAGATTGTCATTGGTAGTGCTTAGTCAATAATTAACATCATCTATTGATTATTTTTTAAAATATATTTTCAGTAGAAAAAATAGATCCTATAAAAATAGCATTTATTTGGAAATTTTTTTCTTTTTCTTGTGACTATTTTTAAAAATAAAATGTTGAAAAAGATTTAAAAAATCTTCACAGAACAATTAATTCATAAATTCCTATTGGGAAGATTTGAAGTTATTAAAAATATTTTTGCAAGGATATAATGTATCTCAGGCCTCTTGTCGTACCGTATGAAATTTAGAAATGAGTGGCAAATGGTGTGATGGCTAGGGAGTGTTTGGGAGTACTTTTGAAAAAAATTTAAAAAAAATTATTTTTATTTTTAAGTTTAAATTAATAAAATTTGGTGTTTTTAGATCATTTTTATGTGTCAAAAATAATTTTTTTAAAAATAAAATATATAATTTTAATATATTTTTTAATAAAAAACACTTTAAAAAACAACTACAATCATTCTTCCAATCAGTCAGTAGAAGCGTGGAGTTCGAGACTTTGTCTTGATTTAACTAGTGATTAGACCTCTAATTTTGTAAAATATTATGCTCTCTTTTTCTCTCAAGTCTTGTTTATTTTCATGGTCCAGCAATGTTTTTTATTTTTTTAATTATTCTTTATGTTTTTATTATTATTTTAACACAATAATATTAAAAAAAACAAAAATAAATAAAATAGATATTATTTTAATATATTTTAAAGTATAAAATACTTTAAAAAATAATCACTACTGCAATATTAAATACTACCAAGACAAAAAAAAATTGTGTAAAACATATTAATAAAAAACTTAAAAAAAAAAAAAGGATAAAAGGTGACAGAAAAAACCTGAGAAGCTTACAGAATAATTGTGTTATGGATAAAAGATGACTAAAAATATAAAATCATCATTGAGTAGCAAGTATCAAATTAATTTATTATAGGAGTAAATAAATAATTTTATTGTAAAAAATAAAACAAAAAGATAATCTGAACCCAAATCTTAGAAAATTGTTTTTTTAAGGAAAAAATCATAATTACTTTATTACAATGAATAACATTTTTGTGTCGTGATGCACAATAATTTTTTCAGACATTGAGTTTTTCTTGTCAATGTCAAGCAAGTCTAATCCTTGATCTTAAAAAATTGTATAAATTATATCATGCACTTATCTAGATAAGAAAGTAAGGCCAAATAGTTTAACCGAAGATCCCACTACAAACAAAGTGTTTCTAGTTGTAGTTAAAATCCTAGTTGCTCAACAAATATATATTTTTTAATTATTTTTTTTCAGCTTTTAGTTCAGTGTCACTGTATTTGAAAAATATTTTAAATATATATATATATATTATTTTCATGTACTAATGTTAAAAATATTTTTTAAAAAAAATATTATTTTGATGTATTTATGAATTAAAAATACTTTTAAAAGCATCTTCTAGTGCACTTTCAAACCAGCATTAAAATTATTTTGCATTATCTCCTTTTAAATTAACTCATAGAAAAATCAATTCAAGTACAAATAGCCTATTATTTATTTATTTTTAAAAATAATTTGAATACACAAGAGGTGATTTGGTAATAAAATTAAAATAGAATCGATACACAAGTTTTATTAAAATAGAAAAAGTAATTCTAAGTCCAACCTTTGTGGTTTGAAAAGCAAAGTTACCCATCCATGGAAGGATTGGGGTACGAAGGAAACTCACTTTCAGAAGGTTTTAAGAAAAAATATTTTGTTTATATTATTTTTTTGGTATTTTTAAATTATTTTAATATATTTATATCAAAAATAAATATTTAAAATTAATTTCTACCCCACCCATAAATAGGTCCTTACCGATAAAAATATGGTTTTCACCATAATCCCTGTATTAATCTCAACTAAGCACGATAAAAGCCAGATCCTTCGTCATGTAATGCCTCATACTCCACTTGTTTAACCTAAAATAATTATCTTTTGAATAATTGTGTTACGTGTTCATAATTACACAAATGTTATTGGTTACCACTGATCAAGGATAGTATAATCAAATGTTAGAATATAATCTAGTAAGGAAAAAATACATGACAATTTAATAAATTATTATTAAATTTAATAATAATTTAATAAATTATTGTTAAATTTAATAAATTATTGTTAAATTTAATAATAATTTAATAAATTATTATTCATATATATATATATATATATATATATATATATATATATATATATATATATATATTGCACTCAGTTTCTAGCAAGTTAAACACTGCCCATCATCAAGATACATTTAAAAACGATATTTATTTTTTGGAGAGTATAGTATACATATATAGGTACATTTGGAGGATAAAAATAACTAGCACAAAGGGTGAAGCATGCCAAAAACACACATATACACTCCTTACGATCATATACGGTATCCATCGAGGCAGCTAAAATGTAGTGTTATTTATTTTTATTTAATTAAGGTCCCTTTTTATTACTGTTTCTCTCCTTTTTTTATTTTATTTTTTAATTTTATCCCTTTTTTCCCCAATAATAATCAAGTTTGTTGTAGGGACGACTAAATTCACTGAGTCATATTGAAGCAACTTTCATACGAAAATATGCTATGGATTTCATATTTTTTTCTTTTATTTTTTTCTCATACTTGTTTCATCGTCTAAACCAACTAGATCATGTAAAGACAACTCTCATACAAATTGATTTTAAACCCTAGCTAGACAAGAAGTTGATTTGAAAGGTATTTTTTTATATCAATTGCATCATTATTTTCTCAATTTTATCCTTTTAATTTTTTTTTCAATTGCTCGAGTTACCTTATGATCAACTATACTAAATAGGTTATGTTGAGACAGCTTTCACATGATTTAATTTTAAATTCAAGTAAAGTAAAATTCAAATTGAGATGTTTCAAAACTGATCTGACAGGAAAGATTTAATAATAATATTAAATAAGTATCTATGAATATTTACATTTAAAAGAATTTAATTTGTATTCTAGCATACAGAGAACCTATAAAGACTATAAACATATTGAAAAAGAATTTATTTTTCATTGATTTTGAGAGTATACAATTTGCAGTGTATGAAATGGCTCTAAGAAATAGTTATGCTATATACTATGATTCTGATCGATGTATTAATTTGCAGTGTATGAAATACATACGTCCCCCCTTGCCTCTCGGAGCTTCTGTATAAAGCCACAGGAATATTGCACAATTGGAAATGTAGAACAATCATCAAAAGATATTTTCTAAAAAGATATAATATTTTAAGCTGTAAAATAAATAAAAATCTAAAAAGATGTAATATTTTAAGGGAAATGGAAAATAAAATAATATTAGCTGTAAAAGAAAAGAAAGAGTAGATAGATTCTGCATTCCAATTTGATCAAATTATTCAAATTCTCTTTCAATATGGTGAGGCCACCTATTCCTCCACATTGCAATTTGATTTTAAATAATTATTACATTTCAAGTTTCAACTTATCTTCTGTTGTTTTTTTGAAATTAAAGTTCTCGAAAATGTGACGTGATGACAGAGAACTTGCAATTTGCACGGCAAGTCTCGAGTTTGAATTAGGATGTACACTCCTTACTAAAGTTTAAAACAACTAGGATTTTATTCATTCACTTGGACCCATAAAATATGTTTTTTATAGATAAGGTTTTATCCCATCCAAAAAGAAAGTTTTTCGAACCTAGAGCATAAAGTGAAGGATTAGTTTTTGCAAAAGCAATGGTATGGAACCTGAAAGCGAGACTTCAAGCAATGTCGAGTCTAAAACTTGAGAAGTTCTAGCAAGAATCATGCATTTGATCCAAGCAATGCGAGTCATGCTTAGCACAAAGTGTAACAAAAAAGGGAAAACCCCATCAAAAATAAAATAAAAATCAATTTTACCATTATATTTAAGATAAAATCACATCACAAACAATGATGTTTGAATTCATAAAATTTTAGAAAACTTTAACGAAAAGACCCTATAAGAAAATAAATACTTGGATAAAATTGAAAAATATTACTATCAACTATACATGCGGATAAAAAGACCCCGATATAAAAAATTTAGGGAAGATTTTAAAAATGGCCCTTAAAAATTGGGTTAGTATCAAATATGATCCTAAACAATTCTGATTTTTAAATTAGGACTTCCCGTTGCAATTCCCTAATAGAAAATGTTATGCTCCTTGTAGGAGGAAAAAGCAAGTATGATTCGGCTGGAATTCATAATCAAATATGGATAGAAATACTAATTAATTGAGATTTTATGAAACTTTTGAGATAAAATCTATATAAAAATTTGTTGGGTGACAAAATCGAGATTACCCATGTAGCTAGGGGACATATGTGAGGTTTGCCATTTTATCCTTAAATCTAACTATGGCAAATTACTTGAATATCATGTTAATTAGCCTCCTAGATTATACTTTGGACTATTCAAAGAGTTCCTTTCGTATATCAATTCATTGAACTATATGGTCTACTTTATATATAGGAGACTATTGTGAAAGCAAGATTCTAAATAGCAACACCCATTTTGAGACTTCTTTTTCACAATTGTAGTTGTGGAATTCATTATTGAGGTCAAATAACTTACAATTTTAGAAGAAAATTCATGGGAGGAATATGGAGTTGGGGTGTAAAGTTGAAAAGATGCAAGAGAATTTCAACCCATAATGCTTTGAAAAGAAAAATACGATGAAGTGTATATACTCTTTTCTCTCGAATATAACGGTTATTGGATGCCTATATAATTGTTAATTTTAGAGCCCATGAAATCAGTTGAGGTGCGCGCAAGCTGACCTGAACATCCATATTAATCTAAAAAAACAGTGAGTTGTAAAGAATGTACATTTTATGATTGGGAAAGAGAGAGAAAAACACTTCACAAAACATAAAATACAAACGAAAACCTTAAGATTGTTAAGGAACCATCTCACCTAAAAGCTTAAGCTTATAGGCGAGGCTCCAGGATATGATTTATATTATTCTCTAACACACACCCTCAAGTGAAAGCCCTTTGGGCTTGAAACTTGTACACGTCCATACTCCATACTACCTTGTGCTTGATTTTTTTTATCAAGTTGAATGGGGGTGATGAGATTCGAACTCGTGACCGCTAGGTCAACAAGGCTCTGATACCATATTAAGGAACCATCTTATCTAAAAGCTTAAGCTTATAGGTGAGACCGTATAATATGATTTATATTATTCTTTAACAGAAATCACACATTAGGAATGAGGCTGCAGAATATGATTTATATTATTCTCAAACAGAAATCCCACATTAGAAAAGAAAAAAAAACTTTTATTAAAATGGTGTTTTTGTTAAAAAAAAATAAATAAACAGAAAACTAAAAAAAACATGGAAACATTTTTTTCTTTTTCATGAATTAAAGGATTCGATTGGTAATAGTGGTGCCAAAGATTAGGAATCAAAATTGTGCAGAGCTAGACAGAGGTGAAAAGGATGGAGCTTTTAAGAAAAACAGCTGGAGAGGATTGTCCCCTGCAGTGACTTTGTCTTTCCGGACAAAATAGTAATGGGAAAATGCTTTGGTACAGTACTAGGTGGGCCAGATCCAGACGGTCCAGATTAACATTCTCTTACAGGTCCACCTATAATTTTATTTTATTTTATTTTTTGTTTTTCAACAGAACGTAAATAGAAGATTAAAAGAATAAGACAAATAATAACTGTGATGACATATTCACTTTTGCTCAAATTCAAAAGAAGACTATAGAAGGTTGCTAGAAAATAATAACAACATAGATGTCACTAGTTTGCGGTGTTGACTAGAAAATAAAATTTTGAATCATATATAATTACATGATTTTTTTAATTAAATTCGATGTTAATTTTAAGATTTTCGGATTCAATTTTTTATTTGATTGGTGTTTAAAAATAAATTATGTGAAAGTTACTTGATTTGACTTTGTAAGTTCAAGGCATAACAAAAAACTAGTAAAAAATATGATTGATTTTTTATATATAAAAAACAATTCAATATTTCTCGGCTTAACTTGTCAAATCTAAAATTTAGATGATAGGCATACTACATTTAATTATTTTTAAAAAAAAATTAGTTTTTACTTCATTAAACAATAACAAGAATAAACAAACGCTTGTAAAATTAAGTGTAAATTAAATATCAAGATATTTATTTAAAATTGTGATAAATTTATAAAAAAAACAAATCAAAATAATTCATGAAGATAAATTAAAGTATTAGAAATTAAAATGAAAAATAATAATTGAGCAAAAACAAACCAGTACAAAATGAACAGCGTTGCATCCAAGTTTTAAAGATGTCGGTAAAAAAAAAAAAAAAAAAACTTGTTAATTTTAGTGATAGAAGACAAAGTTTGATCAATATCTCAGTATTGACAAAATAGGAAACAAACGAGACAGATTCCAATCATAGAAACACAAAAATGTTTTGTCCGGACGTGATGGTCTAATCTAAGACTCTGTTGCTCCACTGAGCCACCCACCATTTCTGTGGACATCAGAAACAATATTTTTTTAATTTCCAGGTGCTGGATCGATTGAAATATATTCTTCTTTATACATCGGCCTTCTTCTTTAAATTCCATTACAGGCTGCGATGGCTTCTGTCTCGTCAGGAACTCCTCTCGTGGCTGCTCCCGGTCGTTCGTTGGAATCATATACACGAAATGTTTGCAAGTATAATCCCACAGCAGAAAAAAACCCAAAATAATTCATCAAAATCATAAAAAAATACAAAACTTTTTTCACTGTTCATATGTCCAGGAGGCTCCGGTGCACTGAACCGAGATTTGAAGATGTCGGCAATGGGGATGCCTGTTGCCCTGCCCGATTATTTATGGTCCAATTCTTGCAGGCATTTTTTGGATTCTTTTTTGATGGAAACGTGAAGTGATGGGTGAGAGATTGAGAGGAAGTGTTCATTTTATTTGGAGCAGCAGCTGGTTTCTTACTGGTTGACATTGACTAAAGCAAGAAGTGACAGACAAGCATTATAAAACTTTGCCTTTCTTTTATCAAGTTTGAGTCTTTGCAATTTGTCATACTTCACCAAAATTTAGGGCTTTATTACTTTAATAAATATTTTATTTTTTTATATTTTTAATTTATTTTGATATACTGATATTAGAAATTAATTTTTTTTAAAATAATAATAAAAATATTATTTGAATATATCTTTAAACAAAAAATACAGTAAAAAATAACTTCTCAGATAAACCCCTATCCTTATCCCCATACTTTTGGGGTACAATTTAGATTTTATACACTCGAGTTTGATTTCCAATATTCAAGAAACCCAGTGGGTTCGGTCTTCACACGAACTCCTTTCATGGCTCGAAAGCTTTTTAAAAAAAAAGGTGTACTTGAAAACATTTCATGTCTTAAGTTTTAGTACTTCACTCGATTGTACTTCCAAACATTTCAAGTTGAAGCTCGAGTACTCCATTTGATCTCAACAAACGAGTGGTTGTGGCCATGAAAGGAGTTTCTGTCAAGACCGAACCCATCACAGCTTACAATGACATTTGAAAGAAGAAGGTCGAGGAATTAAGAAAATTATATTTCAATCGATTTACTGTCCCCATTTGCTCTCCATGCCCAGCCAGCACCTGAAAATTTCATAAGATTGCTGGTGATCGTTTTCATGCCCATAGAAGTGGTGGGGGTGGCTTAGTGGAGCAACAGAGTTTTAGATTGGACCATCACGTTCGGACAAAACATTTTTGTGTTTTCTGATTGGAGTCTGTCTCGTTTGTTTCCTATTTTGTCAGTACTGGGATATTCATCAAACCTTTGTCTTCTTGCAATTATTTTTTTGTAAATAAATATATGTTCTAATACACACCAAGGTCTAGTTGACACCCTCGTAATTATTTTTTCCTTAATTGACTGATATTTCTTTAAAAGAAGAAGAATATGGATGTGATTTTACAGAAGTGGTGTTAACCAAAACATTTTAACAGTTTGAACCTTGAAAAATAAATAATTGAGAATTCGTGTGTGCATTTACCAACCAATTTCTCAGCTATTTGGCCTTGTTAAAAAGCTTAGAAATCGTAGTTTTTTTATTAACGTTATTATTCAGACTAGTTTACGTGTACTTTAACTAATTTCACAAATACTAAAATTAATGATCATGTAAGTTTTCAATGATTATCATAGTAATCACATGACTCAAACATAAGATCAGTAGGTTACATGGCTTAGGGTTATCTATTTTCGAGCATAGTCATTAGTCAATCAAATCACACCTAACTTTACTTTTCACAGTGAGCTATAAGACAAACTTTAAGTTTAAAATATATTTTTAATTATTTTCTTGTTTCAAATGAATACTGTTTTTATACAAATTTAAATCGTATTGATGTTATGTATGAAAAACAAATTTAAAAAATATTATTTAAAAAAAATAACTACTAGAAAGTCTATATAAGCCAAACTATAATTTATTTTTTTGTTGTTTTGCCATCCAATCCTGCTCGAGTGTGTGGACATGCGCCACTCACTTGCTAATAAGTTAAAATCCCAGGTTTTGGAGGGTTTCATTTAGACGAAGACATGTAGAGTAATTGTTCAGACATCAGTGTAGTTGGGATCCACTTGGACTTTTAAGAAAGTTGTCACCGAGGGAACAAGTTGCTTGCCGTTTCACATTGCAATTGTCTAATAATTGGTAACCATCTGGTAGGTAGGTGGCACCCCTGTGGAAATAGAAGGGGTTAACTACATTATGATCTTATTTTTGAGTCTTGGAGTTGTTAATATATTAATTATTAGAGGTTTATATAGTCATTAATTTCAGGATATAGGTACACGCAAGCTGGTCGAATATCCGATTGTTTGAGAGAATGATTTAAGTTGTTTTTGAAAGTATTTTTCGTTTAGAATGCATCAAAATAATTTTTTTTATTTTTTAATAATTATTTTTGACATTAACATATAAAAATGATCTAAAAACACTAAAAAATTAATTTATAATAAAGAATAAAAAATAAAATATTTCAATTATTTTTAAAAGCACGCGGTGCCAAACAATCCCTTACTCTATAAACAGCAAATTATGGCATATCATATCCAATATCCACTCCATTTTTGTGAAGATAATTTAAATTTGGATTTCAACATAATCATGACGAGTTTCTACATACAGAGCTTGGATTGCAAGAATATTATCTTAATTTTTTTAATAAAATAATATTTTTTGAAAAAAAATAAACAGTTCAATTTGAGCTGAGCAAGTTAATATAATAGGTCAACTCTTAACCCAGTTCAATATAAAATCTAACCCATGCCATGATTTGGGTCAATAAATCGTCAAATTGACTTGTAAATTAGACTAATTTTTATAATAATGATTATATAAAAAAATAGATATAGAACATATTATATTTTTTTATCCAAGTTTTGCTTTGCATAAATATACAAATTAAAATATAATTCCGTCTTTCATGTAAATCCCACCAAGTAGTAACTCGTTGCTTTGCTAATTATATAGAAAGCATTTTCCTGACCAATGTGCGTTTGGTGTTTGGGTAATTTTTGCTCTTTATAATATTTTTTTTAAAAAGTCAAATTAATATTTTTTTTAAGAGTTTTTTCAATAATTTTATTGTACCGATATCACAAATAAAAAACACCCCATATATAGATATTATTTTATTAGATTATTTTTAAAATACATCATGCATCACATTCCAAAATGATCACTAAATTGGTAAATTCAAGGTATAGAATTATCATATCCCAAGAAGAATCACGACATTGTTCGTGGAATGTAGCTAGCTAGATTCCAAGAGATTAGATATGTGGATAAGAAAAAATATTAGTCCAATTGTAGAGATATCCTATCACTTCTAGACTATCAAAGAAACTTCCATAAAAATATCTTGTGTTCTATGTATTAAATAATCCTTTCTAGGACGAAAAAAGAAGTGCGCTCCTATTCTTATTAATTTATGAAAAAATAGAAAATGATGTTATGCTAAAAAAAAAGGAGAAAGAATTTTGGTTTATTGGGTTAATTAACCATTTAATGTGGTGTGAAATGATAATATCTTATTAAAAAACACGCGTTATAGTCATTTATGAATTAAAAAAGATTTATATTTTGTGGCCCATGAGCCATAAGTTATAAATTATATTTTTTTTTTCTTTTGTTGCCATTGTTAATTTTTTTTTTATAACCGGGGTGTTCGGATCAGCTTGCACGCACGACAACTAAATCCCCGGGCCCACTGAACATCATGCAAACCCAATGAGCATGTAAGGCACCGCGGGGTGACAGACATGTCTGACAAGGCTTGAACCTGGGGTGAGAGAAAGAGAGAAGCCCTTCATGATCACCAGTCCAGACTCTGCATTGTTAAATCTTAATTATATATCAACTTGCTTCATCCCATCAGTCATGTGTCACCCATATGAATCTGACTTGGAAAAATATCTTGGTGAGTAAAATGGTTCGAGGTAATGACCTAACCCTATCGGGTAGCAACGCCACTGCCTGCTTTACTGTGAATATAAACAGTGAAGCAGGCACCATCATCATTATTTTTTTCCGTAGTTAGTTCATATGCGTTTAGACTGGCCAATTGTAATATAAAGTAAACTTTTTTATGATTTAAAATTAAATTGGAGCTAAGTAGGAAGTCAGAGTCAAAAAGTTTTTTGTTTTTTCAATTTTATCTTCAATTGTTTGCATGGATAATCAAATGGCAAATCGATTGAGTATGTTGAGAAAACTCTTATATGATTTCATTTTAAATTTGAGTTGGATAAAATATCTAGTTCATATTATTTTTTTATTAATTTCAATTTTTTTATGCAAGCTATTCTGGTTGCTTATGGACAGTTAAGTTAATTGAGTTATATTAAAATAATTTCCATACAATATAATTTTAAAATCAAATTCGATAGGGAGTCAGATTTATGGGTTTTAAGGTGAACCTCTCGGATTAGTTTTAATAATAATAATAATAATATCAAATAATTCTGTGATTTAAATATTTTTTTATTATATTTTAAAAAGAGATTAATTGGACCGCAACTAAATATTGTATACACTAGTTGGTAAATTATAATATCTAATTCATTGACTGGTCAAACATGATATGATTTATAAAATGCTAATCCAAGTTTAATAAGAGAAAAAGCTTATCACAGCCAAACGCCATCAATATACTAAGTGCCCGTTTGGCATTGCGATCCCACCGGCTTTTGGCCGAAATTTGAATTTTTTTTTCTTCATTTTAAATGAATATGTTTTTGTGTGTTTTAGATCATTTTGATGTGCTGATTTCAAAAATGATTTTTAAAAAATAAAAAAACATCATTTTGATGTATTTCGGCACGATAAGCACTTTGAAAATCTACCGCAACCACACTCCCAAACAGGCCCTAAGTAAGTGTTTGGTTTTGTGGTGACTTCTGGGTTTGAGGCTCTCGTCTCACAGTTTTATAACCATTGGTTCAACCCAAGTGGTTAGGCTCGGTCTGGACCAAGTCCACCAGCTGGGTTGTCTCCCCTTCTGGAATGGCGAGACACGAAGCGTGAAAAAACACCGTCATAACAACTATATTAGAAGAAAATCACAAGATATTATGACTTTTGCTGATGATATTTTACCATGTGTTGTTCCTCGATCAAATAACCAAGATTTGCAGAGGCTTTCACGTATAGATTTAGTTTGTGATGGAATTGCAAGTAGTTTGATGGGAGAATAAAAACAAGTGTCTAATTTACTTGAATTATTAATTACATTATGTTATTATGATTATTAAATCTATACTATTTAAAAAACAATATATATATATATTTGTGTATGTATATATTTGTGTATGTATATACGTGTGTATGTATATGTTTTTTAAAATAATTTCACAAGTTGACAGCAATATAAAAAATATGATAACCAAACACACGAAACTATTTTTTATCAAACCTAAAACTCAACTATAATTTTAACTAAATAATTTAATTTCAGTTATAAAATACAACTAAAAATATTTTTCATAAAAATACCTTAAAAACTTGATGGGTACATGTATTTTCATATGGGAAATTGCGCGACTCATAAGAGGAAGAGATAGGGCATCGTTAAGCGTGATTCAAATCTTATCCATTCAAGATTTGGTATGGATTGTATCTATAGAAAAAATTGGATGTCAGTTGATTAGATAAAAAATAATTTGGTATTTTTAAAAAATTAATATTATTTTAACATGTTTAACTTGAATCAAATCTTATCTATCAAGATTTGATACGAATTGGGTTTAAAAAAATATATAGATAGAAGTGAATTTCATTAAAAATACCTAGAATCCGTGAGTTTCAGGGATCCCACGGCAAATTGATGAACTGAGAACGAATATGGTTGGACACGTGGGGAACACTTACAGGCATCTGTTCAGTCGGCCTGAAGACCCATGACTGCTCGTAGACCAGTTGTATCAATAAATGTTCTCTGCAGATGAGATGCCGTTAACCTGAAGCAACCGCTTGATGTTATTTTTAAAAGTAATTGATATTTAAAATTATATTAAAATAATATTATTTTATTTTTTAAAAATTATTTTTAATCTGTATATAAAAATAATCTAAAAACATTAAATTTTTTAATTTAAAATAATAATAATAAAAAATTCAATTTTTCTTAAGTGCCAAATACCCCGTCGTCCTCAAAGAGGCAATGTCCACCCGAATCGATTCCACCTACTATGGTACGATTTATTTTCGGAACTAATATCTAATTTTGTACATATATGAGAATGTGTATGATGTTATTTTTAAAATTATTTTTGATATCAATATAAAAATATCATTTTTTTTTAATTTAAAATAAAAAATAAATAAAAAATTTCAATTTTTTTCAAAAATATTTTTAAAATACAATGACAAATACCTGTGGTCCTCAAAGAGGCAATGTTCACCAGAATCGACTCCACCTACCATAGTACGATTTATTTTCAGAACCAATATCTAGTTTAATGCTTGTTTGGTAGTGTAGTTTAAATTATTTTTAAAAGTATTTTTTATTTAGAAATACATCAAAATAATATTTTTTTTATTTTTAAAAAATTATTTTTGATATTAGCACATGAAGATAATTTAAAAATATCAAAAAATTTAACTTAAAATAAAATAAAAAATAATAAAATTTATTTTTGAAACACGGTATAACAAACACACTTTTAATCCATGGCCAGCCCATAACGCTAAGCAAGCCGGCTGTCACCATCAGGATAAGAGATAGACCCAAACCAGTCAAAATCGCGAGTCAACTCGCAAAATCGTACGATTTTGCGAGTTGGTTCTGAAAACCTGGTTGGACCGGAAAGAAAAATCGAAACCGGTCAAACTCGGTCAAACTCGTAGAAAAATCGTTCAAAATCGTAGAAAAATCGTAGAAAAATCGTAAAAAATCGTAGAAAAATCGTAGAATAATAATAATAATAAAAAATAATAATATTTAATTATATTTAAATTCATTTTTTAAATTTAAATATAATTAAAAATAATAATTTTTGTACGGACATTTTACGATCTTTCTACGATTTTACGATCCGATCTTACGATCCGATTTTTCGGAGCCCTTTCCGATCCGTGTCAAAATCTCGATTTTGACTGCCATGGATAGACCACTTACGTGAAGGGTCATTTATTTCACCTGTTTCCTGCTGCTCAAGGGCACCCTTTCCTATGGGCTTTGGCCTGCTATTTTGAAACCCAATAAATAAGATGATCTCTGAAAAAAGAGAGGACCTTCTTGCTTCGCCGATGGCTCCAACGTTTGATAAAAATATAAAATTTATTATCGTGGAAGGATTTCCAGCTCTACTTCACCATCCCCATAGAAGTTGAGGAATCATGTTCATAACATCAATCGCTCGCAAATTCAATTGGGAGAAGGGGAGGTGGGGGAGATGCATTCATGCTCAGGAGACAGTACGCACAAATGACAAATCCCTTCAGGGACCAAACATCAAACAGCTTGACTACACAAATGACTCCTTTATGCCATACCAATAAATTGTTGATTTTTATGAACCCTCAAATCCCAGTTTCTCATAAACAGGAACAATCAACGAGCTTGTCCAACCCGGTAACAGCCCATTTTCTTGAAAGGAGGAAAAACTATCCCAACTATAATTAAATTAAAACCACATTCCACAACTATGCCTACAAATCATTCAACGAATTTGGTGGCTTATAGTCAAGAAGGCATTCAGTACATGCACTACTCCAGTCCCTACTTATCCAGTTGCAGGATCTATATCTGATTCTCGTATCCATCGCCATACTTACGGCTCCAGCAAAACAACCCTAACCCTGAAGCAGCTGACTAGGTTACACCAGTTTAACTTGTGCCAGGTGAAGGTTCCTGTTGGCTATTCAAGGATGGTGAAGGGAGGAGACATAGGTCACATTCTCTTCTGCAGCTTTATTCCTGGTATGATCACTTTGGATATTTCTAATGATATATCATTCTCATAAGAAGTTTAGGTCCCTCCCTTTTCTTGAACGTTGATTCCATGAAATATTCCAGAGTGGGAGCTGTTTGCGAACCTTACGCACGCTGACAAGATCAGAGAGCCCATGCGCAATGAATTAAGCAGAGCATTTAATCCTTAATTTATTTATTTCCTTCTTGTTCCTCGTACTGACATTCCCCTGCTCACGCATTCACTTCTTAAACTTTTGTCTTTTGGATTTCCCATGTTCGGCGTGGGAAGATCCACAACAACACCAAGAAGACTAACATTTTTAGTCCTCTCGCCAAGCAGTGCAGTGCTCTCACAATTAAGGGATTAAATGCTCTGCTTAATTCATTGCTTAATTATAGAGATTTTATGGGTGGGGCGATCAATCTCGTCATTTCAATAAATGGATGAAGAACGGGTGGTTCAAATAAAGAGGAGAGGGGGGAACATGGGTCGTTCAAAGTTTAGATACTGTTCATGCATAGAGGTTGATTTTATTTCGTCTTTAAAATTTGTGATTGTTTTAAATTTGACATCAAACTTTGGTTTTCTCATTCAATTTGATAAATTTCAATCAAAGTTGCTCTTTAAATTTCTAATTTTGAAAATTCTATTTTATTTTTACAATAAAATGTATTTTTATATTGGAACCAGTATCCTTGAATACCCTTGTGGTGCCATGCCTATACGCGGCTAGGGTACAGCAACCCCTGTCTACGGCAACAACAAAACAGCCCTCACGAGGGTGGTGGTGGGTTCACGGGATATACAGCAAGACTCCAGATTCCAAACCCATGCCATACATGACGGGAGGGAACAGGAGAGACCTGTTAATCATGCTTGTGCAAAGTGCAAAGCTCGTCTATCCAGATTTTTACGCTTCAATGAAAACTTCAAAAGCTACTATTAAGATATTTCGATCAACCATTCCAAAACCACAAAAAGGGAAATGTAAAACTATTTAAAATGGTCCAACCATTCAAGCTCACCAAGAAGAAATCAAGATCAAAATAGACACCTTGGCCAGTTTTCTAAGCATCAGCCACGAAATCAAGCATTCCCATTTTATTTTATGCTATCTTTGCCCGTGAGAAATCCATCTCCGGATGCTGCGTCAAATCAAACACAAATGACAGATTAGCTAATGAAGTGATGCCAGAGGTGAAGAAAAAACTAGGGATGCAAATGTTTTGAAGAGAGAGGAAGACTGTTTTAGAGGGTGGTGGTTTCACCTCAGACATGAACTTCTTCAGAATCTCTTGTTTCTGCATCTCATCACTGGTTGGAAGGCCCATAGACTTCTGTCTCTGATCAAACTGGACAGAAGAAAAAGGAAATTAAACATCAGAAATCACAATAACTTAGTAAAACATTGAATTATATACAAACACAACCAGATGCCATGCCAATTAAGCAACTATAAGGACCAAACTCAGTTAATCAAGGAGGACGAATTAGGCATGATCAAGAAGGGGAAATGGCACAGAAACTTACCACCATCTTTTCAACAGTTTGCCGCGTTTCAGAATCAAGTTCAGATAGTTTGCTGTTTTCAGGCTCCACTTTCTGAGTATCAATTTCAGGATCTCCTTTCACCAAAGACTTCCACCAATCCATTTGGTCATGCTTTGTCAAAAGGATTGAGATGGTATTCTGGTCCTCTGAAGAAAAATATGAAGAACAACTACCATTTAACAAATGGCTCTTGACGAGGAAACAAAGAGCAAATGATCTATTATTTACACATTTCCAGTATTGCTAGGAATTTCCAAATATTGTGTGTAGCCATGAATATAATTCCATTAGAAAATTCAATGACTGGTTGCAGTTAGCATACCTATGCTCCAATAGCAATCATCAACCTTGATGGGCTTATAGGGCTCTCCCTACAAGTATTCGAGAGCAAAAATTTAGAAGAGAGAACCACCTGAGCAAACTGAAGATAGCTCACCAGGTTACATTTCATAAAAGAGCACACATTTGCAAGCAAACTTACCTCGATTATTGGAGGCTGGCCCTTGATTCCAACTTTTAGATGATTTTTCTTGATTTCACATACAACAAATCTTGATTTAGTTCCAGAAGGAACTGGAATTTGTACATTAACCTCTTGCAAGGTCTGTGTCCAGGAATATTTCTCCAGATCAAGCCCATTGCCCTTATTTGGAACTGCCCATTAGAAACAAGCAGCCATGGAAAAGTAAGTAAAGCATGCAACGAACACCTTTCCTTCAAAACTCAAAGATATCAGTAATGAATACGTGATCTGCATATAGCATGGATGTCATAGATATTCTAAGCAACTAATTAAATGCCTCATCCCCAATTGGGTGTTCATACTAACTTAAGCATCTAATTGCAGCATGCATCCTGTCATTCAAGCAAAAGCTACATAGAACTCCAGAACAAACTCAAATCTAGGGCCTAGCTACAGACTACACATTGAGTTTTTCATCAAGTATTGCATGAAACGTACAGTTGGATTGCAAGAAAATCTGCAGCCATGTTGGTTTATCAACAAACTCATATTACAATATTTATCAAACATTTTTACCGACTACAACCTATCCATTATAAACGGTCACCTTCATCATCCTATACAACTCTCATTGCATAAAGTTTACAACTTTATCCATAATCTAGAGAATTTCAAAAACAAAATGTGGTACTTTAACCCATGCATGTTCAAAAAAATATCCACAGAACAATTTCACAGCCAACACCACCAAAATGATTCACAGACAAGATAATTGAATAATCCACTACTTCAAATAAGTTAGATTGCAGTAATTGTCCACTCCCCTTTTCCAACCACCAAAGACACTTGAAGATACAGATGGTTCAAAACCTAGTCTTATGCTCATCAATTCTCAACTTCCTATACAATCAAGATCACCAAAGACATTACAGTCACAACACAAACAACCCCTCTAAAAGAAGGGAATAAACAAACTTCAAAATGTTAAACCCCATTTGAAAAATCACAAAAATATTTCAGACTTTACCCTCCAAGCCATTCCACTTCTCCTAAATGCTAATCACCTTCAATCTTTTACTAATTCACACAATCCAAAACATCAAAAACTTTCCAACTTCAAACACATAAAACCAACCAAAAAAGCATAGCAGCTCAAAACATGATACACAAATTAAACAAAATCCTTCACTCATTTACCTCTCTTTGCACTCTCCTCTTCCTTATCGTTTTCATCCATTTTCTCCTTCTTCGCCTTCTCCTTCTCCTTCTCCACCTTCGACCTCTCACTCTCCGCCTTCGCCTTCGCCTCCTCCGCTTCCTTCACCTTCGCCTCCGCCGCCGCCTTCTTCCTCTTCTGCTCCTCCACTGCCTTCTTCACCACCGCAAAGATCTCCTTCTCCGCCCTCTCCTTCTCTAGAAAATCACTCTCTTTCCCTAAGAAATCAAGTACTCCCTCCACAATCTTTATGGGGTTTTGTGGATCAAATGCTGCAGTAAACGTCGACGTTTTGGGAGGGGTATGGGATGATGATGCTGGTGGTGGTGGTGGTTTTTTGTCTGTTTGGTCTTCTTCAAAATCAGAGATTATCGCCATTTTTGGGTTGTTTTCGTCTCTTTCTTAAACTGAGCTGACTCGGTGAGCGTGAGTTGATGTGTTCTTGCTCGAGGATGTCTTATAGAAGTGAAGACGGGAAACTAGAGAGTCTTATAGAGAGTTCTAGAACCTTTTATTATTTCTACGCCATACTAAATGTCTAATTAGGTCCCTAAACTTTCTACAATTGATTACATCAATAATTGTATTTAAATTAAGTCAAATCAGCGTCTCTATTAGACTATTTCTAGTTATTAGCAATTTTATTTTCCATCAAATTAGATGAAGGGGGTGAGAGAATCCTTGATTGAGAAAGAAATAATAATTCCATTCAAATTAGAGAGTTTTATTTGAACAGATATAATAAATCAAGGGACCATACGGTGATATTATAAATTTTATATATCGATACTATATTATTATTATTATTATTATTATTATTATTATTATTAACTTTAATACTAAAACTTGACTGTTTAATATTCCCCGCCGTCTTTACCTTTTTTTTAATCTTACCAAATAATTCTAAAATTACATTCTCACAATTTAAAAGTTTGAGAATTTAAAACTCTATTCCATTTTTTTCATAGAAAAAATATACAAAAATCCCTTTTATACATTAAATGCTTTTAATAATCCCCTTTAATAGAACAAAAAATTCTTAAGAATTTTTTTTGTTGCAATATTCTTAATTTTTATGACACCACAATAAAATTATTATAATTTTCCCTTTTCTTTTCTTTTCTTTTCTATCATTAGAAAAGTTTAAAAGATGTTTTCTTTCTTATGAGAGAAGAAAAGAAAAGGGAGGAAAGTAAGTCTATATATTTATATAATTAGCTGGTGGGGCAGGCACGGGGTACATAACACTGGAAAATAAGCTTTAAATTGTAATTTTTAATGTAAGAGAGATTAAATAAAAATAAATTTCGAAGACTATGTCATCGTAAAATAAATAGTATATGTCCAAAACAATAACATGACTTTTACGATAAGGTAAAAGTGTAGAGCATTTTCTTGTTAAGTTGGTGGTATTCTACGATTCTATTAGTTTATACGAGAAATGGTTACTAGCACGGGGGTGTAGCTCATATGGTAGAGCGCTCGCTTCGCATGCGAGAGGCACGGGGTTCGATTCCCCGCACCTCCACCGAATTGGCTTTTTGACCCAAAAATATAGCTAGGCTGCATAGGTTTTGCTATGCCAATGTATAGTATATTTATCATGCAAAATAATATAAAAATATAATAAAAAATATAATAAATTGGACTGAAATCATATAAAATCATGATTTTACTATCAATTTTATAATTTTACAGTAATTTCAATTTTATTATATCAATTGATTTTTTTCTTCAATCAATTGTGCAATAATAAAAGAAACATAGTTTTCTTTAAGTTTTTTCTAAGAAAATAATAAAAAATATTTATTAATGGGCAAAACTTTGAAGATTCTTATTTTATAGGAATATTTATACTCTTTTATCAAAAAATTATAACATTATAATTTCTTGATAAAAAAATCCACAACTTATCTAAAATATAATTTAACAAGGAACCAAACTTTAAAATTTTAAAAAGTCATTTTTTTGGATTGTTTGATTAATTCATACAAAACCTATAATTTTTTTTATTGATCTACTTGTTAAGATTCATGATGTATTATAATAAATAATATATAAAACTTATGAAAGTATACAAATATATATATATATAAAGCATAACAATATATATAAAAAATGTATTATTTATCAAAAAAAAAAATGATTATGCATTTGGAGATTAAAACTAATGTTAGCCTATAAAGAAATATAGTCTCCAAGAGATGTGGTGACAGAGGACACGATTTGCACGGTAGGTTTCGAGTTCGAGTCAGAACGTTTATTTTTTATAAGAATCTGTGACAACCAGAATTTTGCTCGATCACTTGGGCTCACAAAATATATTTTCCAGGGTATAAAGTTTACTTGTAAAAAAAATAGTTGTCGACATAATTGATTTGAACATTTTTTTTGAAAGCAAAGTCTTGCCAATCACTCTCATTTTTTTTTTATCGTGCATGATAGAATTTTATTACACTATATTTTTATTAATGAAACTGTAACCATGCATAAAAAAACATTACCTACAATTTTATAATCCATCATTCTATAATATATTTTTACAATTTAAATTTATATTAATTTTGGATGAATTGACTTCGAAAGAAGAGTCTTTCTATATATATATAATAAATACTTAATCAACAAGTATCCTTTGAACTCTAATTAACACACACATATATATAAAATACACACACAGATAACCTATTTCCCTCAATTTTTCTTACCTCATATCTCTCTTCCCATGAGAAGCAAGCGAAGATCAATGGCTAAAAAAACCACTTTACCCCAAGAAACCCTAACTGACATCCTTTCCAGGCTACCCATCAAATCTTTAACCCGTTTCGAATCCGTTTCTAAACCCTTTTCTGCTCTGATCAACTCCCCTGATTTCATCTCCGCCCATCTCCGCCGTTCCTCTCGACATTTCACCTTTTTTATTCGTCACTTTCATAATCCATCTGGGTCTAACTTCTCTTTTTCATTGACCAATAACCAAGCCATTGATGTTGAGATTCCTCTTTTGGGTTCCTTAATTAGGTTCCCAAAAATTGTTGGTTCTTGTAATGGTCTTGTTTGCCTTGATATCTCTTCTTGTTATGCGAGGGGGTTTGTTTTGTGGAATATTGCTAGGAAGCAGTATTCTTGTCTTCCCAGTCCAAGAATCAGTGACTCTCGTGGACCCTTTTGGATGGTCTCAACGGGGTTTGGATTTGATCGGGAAAAAAATGATTACAAAGTTGTGAGGATTGTGGGTTTCGCCTGCGAAAAGGGTGAATCGCCTGTTGTAATGATTGAAGTTTTTTCGTGGCGGACTGGTTGCTGGAGAGTGATTGATGGGAGAGCGATCGGGGCTTGTGTTATTCATGAAGGACAAAACGGCGTGGTTATTAATGGAGGATTGCATTGGTTGGGTAACAGTGCTGGAAAATCAGGTGGTATTCAGAAGTTTATACTGTCATTCGATTTGAATACTGAAGAGTTTAGGAAGATACCAACACCTGAGTTTTCCGCCGGAGTTTGTGCTAAAATCATGGGGTTTAAAGGGTCACTTGCACTGGCATATTATCCTTCAAGGGGTCTGGTTGGAAGACCTGCTGCGACCGATCGAGTTGAGATATGTGTATGGGATGATTATGGTGGTGCTGATGGTAAGTATTGGACTAAACTGAATTCTCTTCAATTAAATACTCTTGGGTACCCTGTTGGTGTTACAAATGAGACTGGATTGATAATGAGGAAATTGGATGGACAGTTTACTCAATTTTTCTTGTGTGATCCAAGCAATCAAAATTACAGAAGGCTGCATATTTGTGAAGCCACCTACTCATGTGACATTCACAGTTACGTGGAAAGTTTAGTTCCAGTGAGTGCAGGACATGATCATCGGGTTATAGAAGAGGAGGTGCTTAGTGAGGTCTGATTGGAGTCTGGAATCTGGAGTCTGACTCCAAGGGTATATATATATATGTTTGGGGTAGGATTTTATCATCTACTACTATGGAGTAATCTCGTTTGATAATAATAACCCAGTTTCTTTTTTTAGGGACCAGTGTTTTAATTTTGACTTGCTCACAGTGATAACTGAACTGAAGTGAACCAAAATGAGCTTACTAGTACATGCTTTTTTCATCATGGAGTGTGTTTTGCCCTTTTTCTCATTTTGGCTGCTTTGATGCCTTATAAAATAGTATTTGTTGGTTTGGTTGTTGCTTTTCTCTACTGGCTCCCTTTAATGTTGTTTTTGGTGGTGCCAATGTTCGATTGTGAATCTTCTTTGAAATTGAGCCACAGGAATCTTCCGACATGCATGATTTCTTGTGGCTTGGTTGATTTTCAGTTTAGACACGAGGTTTGTGCAAACCTCTTGGACCAAGAAACTTGCTCTACCCTATCTTTTGTTTCCTCTGTGTTTCTAAAATGACATCTCACTGCAATCCTTCAAATCTCCAGATTCTCCGCTGTTGTTCCTATCAGCATGGAAATAATCGAGAGAGAGAAATCTTATTTAATGTTTGGCTACCTATGTACAAATATTTAATGTTCGCCTATCAAAGAGAATTTCTATGCCTTCTCGAATCTCATATGACCAAATGATTACAATTATGGTTTTGCAAGTCTTACTGGGTTTCGAGCTGTTTTGTTTTATATATAAGCCAAAATCAGAATAGATAAGCAGCAAAGTGTACATGAAAGTCAATTTGGTGGGCGAATTCAAAAGAAGACAACAGGACAACAACTAAAGACTCACCTGACAAAACTAGAAGTCCCAAAAAACAAAACAGCAGATGGCGATGGTGAGACAAAACAAATCACAACTCGTTGGATGTTAAAGGCAACTGCATAAGTCACGGTTTTGGGTTTGGCGCTGAAGGAAAAGATATAAGATAGTAAATGTCCGAGCAAATTGTTATCTTGATTCTCGCATTCTGATGAAAATTCAAGAAGGAAGAGAGAATTTTAGAAAAGTTTTTGGGTTCATATTTTATTTCTTATTAAATGTTCAATACAATATGATTATTTATAGCTTCACACCCCAGTTTAAGAGTTCTAATAAAAAGAAAATTGCAATTAATAATAATAATAATCCTAAACTGAGAGAAGTTTAATATATTTGATTATAAATAGAACTCAGAACTCCTCAATCAATCCTATTCTGTTTACTTTCAATTGGACTCTGCCATAACTTTGCAAGCTCGATTCTCATCATGTTTACAAGATGTAAGGGTTTTTGGAGGTAGATTAAGTGGATCCTCAATGGCAGCGGTGAAGATAGGTGGTGGTCAAAAGTGTTCACGATCCCTCCCTGTGCATTTCCAGCCTCATTGGGAAGGCCAGTTGGTATATGCAGCGATAGCGAAGTTTATGATAAGATGTTCTTCTTTGATTTGAATCAATTAAGTCTCGGAATGCTTCAACTCCGGCGACGCTTCTCTCTCTGTCAGGCCTTTATTTATTCAGAGAGCTTGGTTTTAGTCGTCTAGAGAGACAGGCGGGAGTTATTATATGCATGAGATGTTAGTCTGATTGTCTACATTTCCGATCATGTTAGTTGGTTCTGCTTTTTCAGCTGACATTTCGATTGTTCTTCATTCAAGTTAGAGGCAATGATTGTTAGAGAGCAATCTGTTTTAATGAATCCTCATTGTTTCTTTGGTCTGCTATTACTTTCCATGCTTACATGATTTTGTGGACTTGTTTCTTTTTTGTTTTATCTTTTCCCGTAGCTAAACATGGAGCTATCATCAAATTTGGTTTATAGTGCTGCCTTTCTCTTTTATTGTTATCAAACCTGTGATCTAGCTAGAGATTGCATCCTGGATATTTGAAGTCAACCTGCGGAGCTTTTGGCTATCTTTATGGATGGAGCAGAGTGTTCTTATACAATTCTTCTGATTGTAGCACCGGCAACAGCAGCAGAAACAACAGCTGCTTTTTTTTCTTTTTTTTTTCACCTCCAATTTGATTATATGCAAGATAAGGTCAATGGATACCAGATCCTTTGTACCCCAAGATGTCATCAGATATATATTGAACAAACCTTCTGTAAAATCTCTTGTCCGATTCAAGTGCTTATAAAAAAAAAAAAAAGTTGAACTCTTGCTGAAAACCCTAGTTTCATCTCCACCCCCCTACATCACTCAATCCAAAATCCCTTTCTCCTCATCTTTGGTAGGAAAATTCTCAACTTCAGCGCAATGTGATTGCTTCGCAACATCAATGAAACGAAAATAAACGACATTTCATACCATTAATCAACAATGATAAACTAATCATATTGAAGTAACAGTTAAAGGAAGGTTATATGGGATGACAAAATATAATATGTTGCTTTCATTCAGCATGCATGATGAGGAATTCCAATGGTTTGGCCTTTGATAGCTAAGCCTGGAATCTATCAGGTTCCTAAGCTAGCATTATTCTGAAGTTCTACCATTCTTTCATCCACTTTTAATGCCTAGATGCTGCCTTCCCTTCGTTTGAGTTCACAAGTTATCTTGGTTCTGGGATACCCTGCTCTAGGTTATTATGATTATCATGTGAGAAATTACTGTTATGCTCCTGATAACACACCCATGTTTTTGTTTATTCAAACCCATGATCATGGAGATTGATCATGGAAATCAATTGCCTAATCCCTGTTTTACCTATAAATAATCGCATGTGTACTCCATCTACGACTATTAGTAGACATAGATCAGAAGGTTTTTTTCAGAAAATTTTCTATTATTTTGAAGTTGTGTTGCTGCTGCATTGGGAATTCATTCGGAGCTTGAGAAAAAAATAGCTAGAGGTATTTATAATCTAAATTTCTGCTGCTATGTGAATTTAGCATTCGATTATATAAAGTGTTTAACATATCATACTCCTCTACGAATGTAGCTGTTATGTCGTTCTTCTCAATGGTCTATGCTTGTCTTGGCTTTTCTGGTTCATATTGAGACCTGAGATTATGCTAGTCTGATTTGTGCCTAGAATCTCTCTATGCTGCCATGAATGTTTGCTTCTAGAAAGCACAATCTTCTGTGAGGTTTTGCTGGTATTTGCGTCTCGATTTCTGAGGGTTTCTTGCTGTTTCTATAAGCACCAGTTCCCTTCTTTCTACTTCAAATTCAGCTGGGATTTGTTCTTGTCAGTGCTGGATTTTGGTTTTCTTCAAGACTTGTCTAGCTCATTGTTAAAGGGATTTATATAATGAAGCTAGATAGAATGATGATCATATCCTTATGACCATGCTGATAATTTTGCGATTTTCGGCAGGTTTTGATGTTAGTCATGTTAGAGAATAATATAAATCATTCTGGAGTCTCACCTAACCGATTAAGTTTTTAGATGAGATGATTCCTTGACAGGTCATATATTTGAGATTATGATGAAAATCATAATCTTATTTGATCACATCAGATATGATTTTCATCAATTTATATAGCAAACACTCTTTGGGAAACTATCCATTTGTTCTTATACATGTGTTAGGCATCACCAAGTTCTAAAATTGAGCCACTAAATCAGCACATAATTTTATTTTCTCTGATATGCTGAAGATTAGACAAGAGGAGTGTAAGAATGAAGCTGCCACAGAAAATGCAGAGCAGCGAAGCCAAAGATCACACCATGGATTATATGATAAATATGTCTCATGGAAACCTGCAACAAGGTATTCCATGATTCTGCCACCACCCTGTTAATTTGGAGATCAAATGGATGTCTCAAGCTCAGCATTGGCGCAGGATTTGGATTTGATTCCAGAGAAAAAGACTACAAGGTTATCAGAGTTGGAGCTCGAGGGGATCGTAAATCTTGTGTTCATGTTGGAGTTTTTTCAAGTAATGGCAAATCAAATAGCCAAATCTCGTTTTTTTTTCCTTTTGTTTATCCCAATCACATATTTATACTCAATGATCGACACCCTGTAATTTTATCACATTTCCATTAAAAGATCTATTAAAACACCAATTAAGAAAGAAAGAAAACTATAATTTATACTATAGCTTACTTGTTAAAACCACAATTTCTAGAATTGCATTTTAATTAATTTCTCATGTTGTTTCTGATAGGAATGCTCTCACGACGCGATTCGATTGAATCGAAGCGTCTGTCAATGGCTGCGAACTTATTTTCAAGAAGATGTTGAATTGCTTCCAGGAGGAGTTGAGTCTTGGCATTAGCAGCTTCAAGCGCTGACACCCTAGATTCCATTGTTGTCGATCGGGTATGGGCACGGGTCATACACTAAAGGAACAACTTAGAGGATTAATGGCTCTGATATCAATGATAGGACTCTATCTTTCTACCTTAGCAATATCACCAAGAATAGAGGGAAAATCAAGAACGAAATTCTGTTTATTATTCAACATACTTTCCAAATGGATACTCTGGCTATTTATGAAGCCAATCATGAGATCCAGCTGTAACAAATTCTAACAAACTTGTCACGTGGCTACTAACAACTTAATAACAAACTGAAATGGTTTTACAAATTGCCTTCTGACTTCTCATTCCTATCATTACATAGAGTCCTATCAGTTTCACCGCATTATTTCTTTCCTATCTTGGCAATATCCCTTTTCTTCTTCTTCTCGCTTTATAGATGATTGCCACCCAAACCCAGATGACAAAAAATCCTGGGCTGCCCTACTGTGAAGACAAAGGGACAATGACTCGTGATTATTTTTGATATTAGCATATCAAAATTATTGTCCCCAGGGGATAGCGTGGCAGCAACGGCCTTGCTCTTGTATTTACAAGAGCAAGGTTTGAGTCGGGGCGCGCCCTAGTGACGCGAGTCACTCCTGCCCTGTAAGAGCCTGGATCAGCCGGGGTTTTCCTTGCTCCCTGGGCTCACAAAATACGCTTTCCGGATAGAGTGATTTCTCCTCGTATTAAAAAAAAATATCAAAATTATTAAAAGTCATTATAAAAAATTAATTTAAAACACCTCCTTAATTATGTCAAAGAATACATACGGCGCACGGTAGAAAGTACTCCAACAATAGCTGCATCGCCTTCATTAAATCAGGTCTGGAAATTCTGATAAGCGATGAGAGATTCATCACCTAATAGGCGAAGGCCGGTTGAAGCCGGCGGCCACGTTTCTCTCTCTCTCCTGCACGTCAATGTGCAGGAGAGTCCCCCATATATTTTGACTTTGCACTTTGGTCCCTCGACTTTTAATTTCGTTTTTGGTCCTCATTTCTGTTATATAAGTTTTGATTTTGTTCGATTGGGTCCTCTGATTTGAATTGATTGAATGTCAAAGTTTCACTCTGGTCCTTCTACTTTCAATTTCCGGATTGGCTCTATGTCAGTCAATCAATTCGGTACAAAAGTTCCGATTTTTGCAATTTTGTCCTCTGATTTCAATTGAGAATAAATGTAATTTGCATTTCAGCCCTTTGACTTTTAATTTTTTAATTTCAGCCCTTTATAATTGATTTTCATTTAAGTCCTTATACTTTTATTTTTTTATATTTCTAGAATAATCCCTACTTTTGTCCATGTTTATATAAAAGTGTATTTAACACAATAATAATAATAATAATAATACTAATACTAATAATAATAATAATAATAATAATAATAATAATAATAATAATAGTAATAGTAATAGTAATAATAGTAATAGTAATAGTAATAGTAATAGTAATAGTAATAATAATAGTAATAGTAATAGTAATAGTAATAGTAATAATAGTAATAGTAATAGTAGTAATAATAATAATAATAATAATAATAATAATGACTTAATTATTTTTTGTTCGTACTCTTCTGTGTTTTTTTTCTTTCTCCCGATAATTTGATAATTTTTTTTTCCGGTTATAGCAATAATAATTGTTTTTCTTTTTTTATCTTTTGTTAAAATTTCTTGAATGTTTTAGTCTTTCATTGTTTTTTTCCTTTCATTATTAACATAATAATAATAATAATAATAATAATAATAATAATAATAATAATAATAATAATAATAATAATAATTAAATTGTTTTGCGTTCTTGCTCTTTCTTTAATGTTCTTTTTCCCTCCGAATAATTTCATAATTGTTTTTTTTTACAGTAATAGCAATAATAGTTTTTTTTTTAAATCTTTTGTTAAAGTTTATAAGATGTTTTTAGACTTTCATTTATTTTTGTTTCTTTCATTATTAACATAATAATAATTATTATAATAATAATAATAATAATAATAGTGATTATTATTAATATTATAATAATAGTGATTATGTATTCTATTATTATAATAATAGTGATTATTTTTTCTTTCATAATAATAATAATAATAATAATTTTTTAATTGGTTTTTCTTGCTTGCTGTTTTGTTCATGCTTTTTATTTTTTTCCCTCGGTATAAATTAATAATTTTTGTTGTTTTAATTCTAGCGGCAATAATAATTTTAAATGTTAAGACTCCGATGTTGCTATTTCCCTATTTTTACTCTGTCTATTAATTGATTTTTTGAATTTTATTATCTGCACAATAATAATTTCAGTAATTTTTTTTTCTTATTCAAATATGTTGCGCTTTTTTTTTGTTAGTGCGCGCCCTTTTGTGATCGTTTATTACGCAATACCTATATTCTAAAAAATATAATTTATGCTTACGTGACAAACTCAACTCAAAAATTTTATTTACTTATATCATATAAATTTATCGTTGTATATTTAATTATGTTAAATTATATACAAAAAATTACCCGCAGCAACGCGCGGACAATTATCTAGTATATATATATAAATAGTATAACTCTGAACCGACAGATAAACAGATAAAAGAAGGTCGAGATCTTTGAACCAGAGAAAGTAGTCCAATCAATAGTTTTCAGATGCATTCGTGTCTGTTAAACCAGCAACCAGCGTTTTAAAAATATATTTTGCTGGTAAGAACATTAAATTTACATGTTTTTAGTGGTTTTTTGTTTTATAATAAAGTGAAAATAATAAAAAAAAAATTGTTTGACCGGGTTTGAATTGGGTTTTCACAAGCATAACCTGACTGCGAGTTAATCCAAGTTTTAAATCTAAATTAATTAATTTATTTATTGTTGAAACTTTACTTGGATCTTTGAGTCAGGCTGGGTTTTAAGACATTAACTTCAGCCATGATGCAGACAAACATCATGAGTAGTAGATTTATGTGTGGTAATTAAATTAAATGTACCTTTATGGACTAATCATCGCAAGGATAATATTGAAATTAAATATGGTGTCGGCAAGTTTAATAAAAAAAAACACTTTATAAGATGACGAAATTATGTTTGTTTTTTGTGCTTGAAAAATTATTCAAGTGTTTTAAAATGTATCTGCGTGCGTCCCCGAGGGTGGGGTGCAGCGGTAAATGCCTAGGTGCCGAATGTTTCACCCAGGTTCGAGCCTCTGCCTTGCACACTTCTCCTCGTAAGAGCCTGCGACAGCCGGGGGTTTTTGAAAGAATTTTAACTCCTTAATCTGTTATTCATTTCATTGTTTGATTAAATACAGAGGAGAGGAATATGAAAAGCCATTTTGGCTATAAATGCCGTTGGCTATGACCAATTAGCCTAGGCTATGAAATTAATACATGATAATATAAAAGACATAATTTACATGTTCTAATAATAATTTACATGTTCTAATACATCCCCGTAGTCGAAACTGGAGGTTGTCGAACGTTGAGACTATCCCGAAAATCATCAAAGAGTTGCAGCGGAAGACCCTTAGTGAAGATGTCAGCAATCTGATAACGCGAAGGAACATGTAAAACCCGAACTTAACCACGAGCGACTTTCTCTCGGACAAAGTGAATATCCATTTCAATGTGTTTAGTGCGCTGATGTTGAACCGGGTTGCCCGAGAGATATACTGCACTAACATTGTCACAATAAACTAAAGTGGCTTTCGAAACAGGACAATGTAACTCCAAAAGTAAATTTCGGAGCCAACATGATTCAGAAACAACATTAGCCACTCCGCGGTACTCAGCCTCAGCACTAGACCGTGACAAAGTAGGCTGTCTTTTTGCAGACCAAGATATTAAGTTATCCCCAAGGTATACACAATACCCAGACGTCGACCGTCGTGTATCTGGACAACCACCCCAATCGGCATCAGTATAGGAAAGAAGATCATGAAGCGAAGAGGGGTATAGATGAAGACCAAATGCACTAGTACCCTTAATGTAGCGAATGATACGCTTCAAGGCAGTCATGTGTTGAGATCGGGGATCATGCATAAAAAGACATATTTGCTGAACCGCATAAGAAATATCTGGTCTGGTAAAAGTCAGATATTGGAGAGCACTAGCAAGACTGTGATACTCAATGAGATCATGATAAGGATTTCCTGATAACCGCTCACCTGGGCCCATAAAGTGCTCTTTCCGGGGGGTGGGGTTTCCCTTGTAAGGAATGATCAAAAAAAAAAAATGTATCTGCGTGAAAATATATTAAATTTGTTTTTTCAATATTTTTATATAATTTTAATGTGCTAATATAAAAAATTAAAAAATATTTTTTTTTAAAAAAGAGAGCATTATTCATCACACTACCACACACAATCTTCTGGTCTCGGATAATTAATTCTTTATTTCCTTATCTATTTAAGGCTTGTAATGAAAGAATTGGCTGTAATAAATTGATTTGACCGGTTATTAATTGAAATAATCGAGTTGATTATCCTCGGAACAGTGCTGATGATGTTTGCTTTTGGACTATCTATCAATGGTCAAATGACATTTTTAATCTTGGAACTTTAGAAAATTCCATTAAAGCATTATAAATTCGCATAGCAAGATAGTATGCTATTGTTCGACAGTATTTTAAAAATATTATAATTTTTTTATTATCTTAAATTAAAAAAATTATATTTTTAGGTTCTAGATGTCAAAAATATTTTTTTTAAAAATAAAATAAAAATATTATTTCCGAATGATGGATGACTGGTGCCTTCTCTATTATCTTGTGCAAAACAGGTGCATATTCAAGGCATCATAACATAATAACGTAAAATAGAGTTGAATTATAGTAATTTAACCAAAGACAAAAATAAAAAAAATAAATCAGATGAGCATGTAGGCTCTTTAATTTTAGACTAATCAACTTTGGGGCCCATTGTCAAGGAGGTCATCATATCTACATCACTAGCCTGTTGGTTCAGCCCAATTATTGATGATTTTAACCTCCTAATAAATGGTGAACTATTATTATTATAAATTAGCCTTAAATTATTTATATATATATATATTTAAAAAAATAATCTCTATGAGCCCTCGATTTTCTTTTTTTTTGGAAGAACAGATATGGAAGAATATTGATATCATGAACTTGGATATAACTTTCAAAACTCTAAAAATGATGTGTTTTGCCTTAAAAATCATCACGTCCAGATCATTCGAAAACAAGAAAGTGATATCCATGGACGATAGAAGCAAATCAAGAAGCAAATCATGTGGTAAGTTTTGGATCCCCACCACCATGGTAGCAGGCACAATCGCACATGCTTGTTAAATTATTATGTGCTGCTTCCATTTGTGTCCATGTGCCCTATCTCTTTCATTCTTTTATCATCGCTCAGCTTCTTTTCTTCATTCTTCTGTGCAAATATATATATAGACACACGTACAAGCACAACTCCGTAACATTTTTTTTAGATCCGAAGAAACTCTATCTTCGGAAAACACAGTATCTTACAAAAAGTACACGTTCTGACTCGAACTTGAGACTTGCTGTGCAAATATCAAGTCCTTTACCATCACGTCACGCTCTTTAAGGACATAACTTCGTAACATGTCTAGTATAAGAAGAGAAAAATCGATGGTCTGCCACTGCTGAATATTGTTGTTTTCTACATTATCATTTGTCTATTTTCTGGTTTGTCGTTCAAAAGATTTGGTTCAAGTATTTTGAATAAGATTCGTTGATGCACATACCATGCATCATAATACCCAACGCACTAAAAACCTTTTGATTATTCCTCATTTTTCTTTGTAAGGAGCATAAAAGCTATACAAAGATGAACCATATACCTTACTATAAACATTGGGCACATAATGTAATTGATTGATCTTTCTAGAACCCTAAATTATGAGTGGGCACTAAATTATATTGCTTTCTCCCACAAATTTACGTTTTCTTCTTAACTAGATAGAGAAAGGGAGACCGAAATGATATATTCAGGCCTTGCACCAAACTCATAAAATAAAGTTAGTTATGTGATGAATTAATAGCTTGATGATGGCTTCCTTTATTTCTTTTCTTTTGGGCGGTGGAGATCGATGATTAGGGGGGGGGGGGGGGTTTATGAGCATCTTCCTTAATTTTGCCGGGACATTCACTCGTAGAATTAAAAAATCTACATACTTCGCCAGCAGGGTCATGACCTGGTGGTCAAGAAGGGTTTCTCCCTTCCTCTCACCCCAGGTTCAAGCCTTGTCAGACACGTCTGTCACCTCCGCGGTGCCTTACATGCTCATTGGGTTTGCAGGATGTTCAGTGGGCCCGAGGATTTAGTTGTGGTGCGCGCAAGCTGACCCGAACACCCTGGTTATCAAAAAAAAAATCTACATACTTCCAACTATTTAATAGATGGTTCAATACTAAAAGCCCGAATTAAAAGGTTTACTTTTTTAATTGTCACAGATTCAAGTTTTATAATTGTTATTAGTATGCGATTCAATTATAAAAACTTGTACTAAGAGGTTTGCTCTTCTTATAGTTTTAGATTTGAGTTATGTGATCACTAATATGATGACCACTAGAGACTTACATGATCATTAACTTCAGAACTCGTGTAATTAATCGAGGTGCGCACAAGTTAACCCATACATCCACGTTAATAAAAAAAAATCTAATTAGTTCCGACCCAGCTTCATTTAATAAACCTTCATTTCTTATTGGCCCTTTAAAATGTCAAGTATTAAACCTAGCATGATGTAACATTTAACCTAATAATTTATTCCTTCAATTTTTATTTTAAAATATTTTAAAGTTGATTTCATCAAAATCTAGATTGATTAGGCTAAATTGTGATGAAACTCGACTAGACTAGGTTGACCTAAATTGCAACTTTGAGAAAAATGAATACCTAATAGAACATTTTTGCAAAATTTCGTCCTTCATGTATTGTTGCTGTCAGCCACCGACTCAGCATCATTTTTTGTCGCCATCGCCTCAATGGTAGCTGGACAGGGACGCTCCCTCGTGTCGAGACTGCTGGAAAGCTCTTCAAAAAAGTACAATTTAGTCTCAATTTTCATAAGAAGTTCAATTAGGACCTTTTCTAACAGCATGATCTGTAGAAGCTGTTATTTATAATTGTTTATAAAAAATAATAAAATATCACTATTTACTCCCTTTTTATCACCATAAAATTTCTCATTTTCATGCGAGTGCTTGGATATACTGATTTTTAAAACTCAAGCTCAAGGATTATTATTTAATTTTTAAATAAAAAAGCAAACTCTCTTTGACCACCTAACCTCCTCCTTAAACTTGAATAAATAATATCTTTTATTATTCGAATATATATGTTCCTTAAAAAAATTAAAAAACAATAATATTCCCTTTCAATTCACTAATAAAGTAAATAAAATTTAATTTGTTTCTCAATTAAAAAATTCAACCTTGAATATTGCAGCAGCAAGAAACATGACACACTCAATGCCACTAAAGTTACATGTTGAAATAGCTTCTTGTCTCTATGAAACGACACAGAATTTTGTCGGTGGATTTCAGTGGGCCCTGCTTAATTATCGGTTGAAAATTGCCTCCCTCGAGGACAATTATACATGTCTAGCTCAAGCTCTTGAAAAGTTGCTTCACTGCAGCAGATATTTCACTGGTACATTACTTATATTTTTCTATACACTACAATCAAGATTACATTATGTTTTTTAAAATATTTTTTAATTAAAAATATATAAAAATAATATAAAAAAGAGAAATAGAATTAATACTTTTCTCGCGTTTCATTGCGGGTATAGATTATCTAAACTAAAGTGTTAATGAGAAAAAGAAAAAAATAATATTTGTTAATCATTGGTATAATTTGTATTTCAGAAACAAATTAATGCTATTTAATGTTTTTTGGTGATGCAATAATTGCCCTTGCCTTGTTACCCTTCAAGACAGAAGCTAACCAAGGCACACAGGATGCACCTCCTGGTCCCATGCACGTGCTGTGAATATCATATGATTAAATCTGTGAAGCCAATTTTGTTGCTGGTTTGGTGCTTCCATTTTTTGATTAATTAGTTTCAACCCCCAGAATTGAATTATAAACCAAAATAGAAGACATTTATTTAATATAATTAAAGTAAGAATTCACAGCAAGTAAATGGATTGTGAAAGTGATTGTGCTATGAGTGGCACTGAAAAATTGATCGATCCTGCCTACCTAATTCCTACATCTGTGAGATGTTTTAGTTTTTTAATAATGTGATAGCTTATGTGCTTGGGTTTTTTTTATATATATATATATATATATAAAATATAAAATCAATATTTTTTAGTATTTTTTTATAGTTTTAATATATTAATGTTAATGTTAATAATAATATAATTTTAAATGAAAATATTAATTTGTATTTGCAAATTATATATTATAACGAGATTTTACGCATGCTTAGCAGTATTTATTTAATTATAAAGACAATTATTTGTAATAACAGTCTATTGACTAAAATTTATATATAGAAGGCTTGAAAAAAATATGTGTTTTTATTTTATTAACGATGTTGAATGCAAATAATCTCGTGTGTTAGTAATTCTCCTTTAGTTGTTACTCGCAAAAATTCACGAGAGAGAGGGTGTTTGAAATATAGATACATATTGTTTTTTTTTTAATTTCTTTTTATTTAAAAATATATTAAATTATTATTTTATTTTTTAAAATTTATATTTAATATCATCTCATCAAATAAAACAAAAATTAATTTAATTTTTTTTTATAAATCAGCATTCTAATGTTAGTAAGATTAAAATCCATTTCAAGAACATATACTATTGACAGATGTGAAATTGAGCTGTAATAAATGTACAAGAAAAGGGCTTTCAAGTTTAGATGAAGGACTCAAGGAGTTAGCCTAACGGTGGAGGCTTGGGACTTGCGTGAGGGTATTCCTCCCAGGTCCTGGGTTCGAAACCTGAGGGCGAAGCTTCTTCTGTGAGTCACCGTTCCCTTAGTAAGAGCCTGGGACAGCCGGAGGTTTACGCATGTCCTGGGCCCACAAAGTGCGTTTTCTGGGTCATGTGGTTCCCCGTTCCGCAAGGATATTCAAAAAAAAAAAAAGTTTAGATGAAGACATACATACATACATACATGTGTGTACATATACATACACATACACACATTATATATAGGTACAGCTAGCTAGCATGATAGCTGGTGCAACCACACAATTTTTGTCACTATATAGCTTTTTCTCTATTCTTCACCCCGCTTTTCACAATTTTATTCCTAGTGTTGTGCAATGTGTTTTAAAATTTTGAAATTTTTTATTTGAAATTAATTTTTAATTTTGTTTAGATTATTTTAATATGTAATGTTAAAAATACTTTTAAAAAAATTTAAAAAATTATTTAAATATATTTTAAATAAAAAATAATTTAAAAAACAACTTTAATCATACTTCAAAATATTCTATTGACCATTGACCCAGCATATATTAAAAAACAGACATATGGGGATTTGATCTAAGGACGAGTTAATAGTGAACATCGTGAGTTATTGGATTAATCGCAATCTATTTCAAAACAATATTTAAAAAAAAAAACATTTGAATAGCATCATTTTGGGCAATAATTTTTATTTTTTTAAAATTGTCTTTGTCGAGTTTCTTTCGTGATTAATTGGGTTAATCAGATTATAAGTTATTTGATAAGTTATTTAGATTTAGAAAGTGTTTGATATCGTAGTTAAATTTATTTTTCATCATTTTAAAAAAAATTAAACTATTTTAATATTTTTAAATTGTTTTGATATATTTATATAATACAATAATAAATAAATTAATGCACAACAAGCTAGTTTAATAACTATGTTAGAAAGGATATTTCAATTGTCCTACGGATTCTTTTTTGGCTGACCTACTGGTGACTTGTATGGTCTGTCAAAATAAAAGAAAATTTTTGAAATTAAAATTTTAAAAAACTGAAAATAAAAATCGGAAATCAAAATCTTATGATAATTCTAAATCACGGTGTTTTTCTAAATTGGAAGCTTCCAGTCAACGTCCGAAAAGTCCAGTTGTTACTAGATAGTACAAACAGTACACGGGACTGTAGGAAAAAAGACCCCATAATTGAAAAGAAAACAATATATTTTTTAATTAAAAAAAACTTTATGTTATGATGCCCATATTACGTAATACAATAATGAATATTAATAAAAAAAGAGTTGGGGTACCCTTTTGTTAGTTGGAAATGTTCCTTTTCACCTAAGAGATAACAATAAGCATAATCTAGAAGATAATATTTTTTTTTATTATAACTTTAAAAATATTATAAGCCTACTTTATCTAAATTATATAAACATTAGCTTAGATTGTTAATTAATTTCACATCCACTGAACTCAGACTGGCCAAAGCTAAAGCATTGATGAAAGGACAAAAAACATTTATGGTCCCTCTATTTTTCTTACTTTGTCGTAAGAGCTCTATAATTTAAATAACATCAAGCCAGCCCCTTCATTTATAATTAAGGGCGTTGGAGGGTTAGTATAAAAATATCACCCAGCCTTACCCGACGACTTAAGTTTTGAGCTGAGATAATTTTTTTACAGTAATATCAAAACCTCTTCAGTCAAATGATCATAAATTTAAATTCTATTGTATCATTTTTTAATTAGACTAACAATTTAACACGATATAGTTATACAAAACTATTCTTAAGAACCTAAAAACCAACTTGTCGAAGAATAATTGTTTCCGTGACATAATTCCTATGCTTTTTGTTTATGATTTCTTATGATTGTTTTGGTGTCTCGGTTCAGGTAATCGTCGTGTCAAGCTTCTATCTTCAAATCTGATTTTCAATTCCTTATGGATTCGTGTCAATCTTCATCGAGCCTTACATGACTGTATAATTACGAGGCAACATCACTTTTAAATCGACCAAGATGGTTTTTTAAACCGCGTCATTCGATCATGTCTATAATCTATGGAATAGGTTTAAGTGCCTCGTTTGTATTGAATTCGAAACAAAGAGATTGGTCTAACTTGATTTGAAGTAGAGGAGGTTTGATCCAACCAAATCTAATAACTCGAAGGACTAGAATGAATATTTTTTTGAAATTAAAGAAGGCGAGCGTCATGGAATTGGACTTAAAAGAAGCATAATTCAAACTTTACCGTTGGATATTGCAAAATTCTCAATGCATACATAATCACTCGAATTGTCCTGTTCTTCTACATGGATTCCACGCATGTGATAAAGCTCTATGTACGTGTCTTATGTTCCTTGTAATATAGATCCTTTAATAACAGAAAAAACTATTATAAACCGTACAAGGGATCTCACAATCTTAAAGGTTAAGGATCTAATTTGCTCTCTAATGGCATCAACAATCCAAACCCACCTTGGACCACCCTTTCTCTTCCCATTTCTTTAACCCCCATGAATAAACAAAACGAAAAAGATAGCAAGCAAGCTAACAAAATAGAAAAATGAAAACAAGAAGCAAAAGAAAAAGTAGCCTTGCATGGTAGCATAGTAAGTTTGTCGAAAATGTTTTCGAAGAAAATTGATTTTTTTTTAATTTTTATTTTAAATTAAATTTTTTTAGTGTTTTTAGATCATTTTTATGTACTGATATCAAAAATGATTTTGAAAATAAAAAAAAACATTATTTTGATGTATTTTTGAAAGAAAATAACTTTCAAAAACAACGTCAACTACACTACCAAACAATCTCTAAGGCACAAATCCCACTCTCTCTACTACACAACACTCACAGACAGAGAAACATAAATATCAGATTTAAATTCTATGATTATTAATATGATAGTTATTAGAAATTTATATAACTTTATAATTATTTATTTTAAAATTTATAAAATTGATCCAGATACACGTAAAGAAAAACAGAGATCGATCGCCACAAACAATTGGCATGAAGTGAGTGAATGGGAAGTAGAAGCCAGCTAAGTATCTAGACACAGACTTCACACCAACCTCACACACCCCCACCTCCTTACTACCTCTACTATATTAATGTACAAAGAAACCCACCTTCCTATGCAAACACACTATCCTCTCGATAAGCCTCCATCTTTCTTTACAAGCAAACCCCACTTCTCTATGTAACGTGTTCATGTATTTTTGTGTTTCTGCATGAATTAGACCTCAGTTTTTTATTTCTTGCAAAAGAGTCCCTGGTTTTTGTTTATAACAGACTTATCGCATTCTCTCTGGTGTTTCTAGGAAGGCGCTCACTTTGCCTTGCTGTAAAGATTTTAGTAAGCTAAAATGGGTTATGGGAGGCTCGGGCCGACGGAATCCGATCCGGGAGAAGGGTCCGGTACTTCATTAGATATCAACGAGCCACAACATGCCACACCACGGGTTCCCCCACCTAGGAAAAAGAAAATCATCTTCCTTGCCATCTTCTCCATCGCATTGATCGCTGCTTCGGCCGTCTCGGCCGCGCTCCTCCTCGGGATTCGAACCAGGGCATCGGGCCAGCCCCAGCCGAGCAGTCTTACTCACCGGAAACCGACCCAGGCCATCTCCAAGACCTGCAGCAAAACTCGCTTCCCTAGTCTCTGTGTCAGCTCGCTCCTCAACTTCCCTGGCTCAACGAGGGCGTCCGAGTCAGACTTGGTTCACATTTCCTTCAACATGACTCTGCAACACTTCAGCAAAGCTCTGTATCTCTCTTCAGCAATCTCCTATGTCAATATGGGGACACGTGTACGGTCAGCATTTGATGATTGCCTCGAGCTACTGGATGACTCCATAATAGCTCTCTCTCGCTCTCTTTCCACCGTCGCACCGTCCAACGGGCGAGGAGCTGGTGGCGGATCGCCGGCTGATGTAGTCACGTGGCTGAGCGCGGCGTTGACGAACCAGGACACATGCACGGAGGGATTCGATGGAGTTAACGGGGCTGTTAAAAATCAGATGACCGAGAAGCTGAAGGATTTGACGGAGCTGGTCAGTAATTGTTTGGCGATATTTGCAGCGACAAATGGAGACGACTTCTCGGGAGTGCCGATACAGAATAAGAGGAGATTACTGACGGAGAATGAAGATATATCGTACGAGGATAGTTTCCCGAGATGGTTAGGGAGGAGAGAGAGGAAGCTACTGGATTTGCCAGTACCGGCGATACGAGCCGATATTATCGTGTCGGGAGATGGAAATGGGACGTGCAAGACAATATCCGAGGCGATAAAAAAGGCGCCCGAGTATAGTAATCGGCGAACGATAATTTACGTGAGGGCAGGAAGGTAAAGTTCGGCTAAAAAAAATTAACCTCTTTTTGAAAGTTCCTGGGCTTTTGGTTCCCATTTTTACTTCTTACCGCTGCTTTTTTTCGAGTGAAGGACATAAACACCCCTGGGAGGAATTGACCTCTTAAAAAAAATAAATTTATCTTCGCAGCCATTCATGAAGCTATGATTATGTGAAAAAAACATTACCGATGAGTGCTTGCCCTCTTCGTGATTTTTCTTTTTTAAAGAAATGATTTCATACATTGTTTCATAATGTTTGGGAAATCATTTGATAATTGAAATCTTAATCTATTTTTTTTCTAGTTTTGAAAATGGTTTTTGCATTCGAATGCTTGTGCTTTGAGAGCATTTTGCCAAGGTAAGGATAATAATCAATCACGGGTTAACTTTTTATTTTATTTTTATCTCTCAGGTATGAAGAGAACAACTTGAAAGTTGGGAGGAAGAAATGGAATTTAATGTTCATCGGCGACGGGAAGGGAAAGACTATAATTTCAGGAGGCAAGAGTGTGTTTAATAACCTCACCACATTCCACACAGCATCCTTCGGTAAACTCTCTTTCTATTCACCTTTTTCTTTTAAATCTAGTGTTGTTTTGATTTACTAGCCAGTTTCACTACCTGCGGTGCAAACGCACTGCGTTTCACATGAAAAAATAATTATATCGAAACGCTGTTTTTGCACGTGAAACCCAGCTTGCACCGCGTAGACAAACGAAACTTTTACTCCATTTTGTGTTTAATTAGGGCATGCATTCACCTCCTCTTGGCTTTTAGCTGAAAAGAATAGTTGTGGGTCATAAACTGGTTGTCCAAGGAGCACGTGATTGTCCTCCTTTTTCTTTTTCTTCTTCTTTTTTTCTCCAATTTATTATCAGATGATAAAGTAAAAGAAATTGGCCTTTTTCTAGCTTTTGTGACATCAACACTAGTTGTAAGTTCTTTTGCCAGGAAAAAAAGAAGATAAGAGTTCACATCAATGTGTTTTTTATTGTTTTTTCTAGTTTCTTCGACTGCTGGAGCATCCGATGCGATCTTTCCAGCCAAAATATTCACGCTGGATAATTAAGTTTTAATTTTGGAGGACTTACCTTTTGCAATTGCCTAGGCTATACGCATTAGTGTTATTATTAAGTATCCAATAGCGATGGAAAAGGTATTAGACGGCCGAAGTTTTACTTACTCATTTAGATCTACAAAATATGTTTTCATTAGTGTTATTAAACCTAGCTCGGGTTATAACCTGGTTTGAGAGACCGACAATGGATTCGTCTGGTCAGACCATGTTGATGTAGGAGAATCTAGATTAAATTGAAACAGCATGTCGTTTTGGAACCAAGTCTTATGTAGACATGACATGAAATTCAGCTTAGAATAGATCCTGAAACGACATTCTGTCGAGGCGGGGTTTAGTAATACTGCTGGATTGCACATGCCCTTCAGTGGGTCCATCACTATGTGTGGACCATTATTTTTGTATTATACATTAAATTAGCGGAATTTCCATGGATTAACAAAACAGATGAATGGACAATGAAGCTTTAATTTGATTGGAAGTTCTACCTGTAATGAGATACAGCTTTTTCCACTTTCAAAGTTGATTTTTAGTATACTAATAATTCAATGTTATACAATGTTATACAATGTTATACTAATAAATATTGCCCAAGATTCAAGGTGAGTGTCACATTATTGGAGGTGGGTCATGAGCATCGCATGGATAATAGCTTTACTTTTGACAGTGGCATTGAATGTGCCAATCTTTGATCATGAGATAATGAAAGCTACCAGTAATCACACAGTGGTTTCGCCATTTTCGTCTTAGCTTAATCTTTCTGAAGATGCTGTGCTGTTTTATCTTACTGATCTTTTCTGCATTTCAAATCGACAGCCGCCACAGGAGCTGGTTTTATAGCTCGAGACATGACATTTGAGAACTGGGCGGGTCCGGCCAAGCACCAGGCGGTGGCTCTCCGAGTCGGCGCAGACCATGCCGTGGTCTACCGGTGCAACATAATTGGCTACCAGGACACCCTTTACGTGCATTCAAATCGCCAGTTCTTCAGGGAATGTGATGTCTATGGAACTGTAGATTTCATATTTGGAAATGCTGCGGTTGTGTTTCAAAACTGTAGCCTCTACGCCAGGAAACCAATGGCCTCTCAGAAAAACACCATCACCGCGCAGAACCGCAAAGACCCTAATCAAAACACCGGCATATCAATCCATGCCTGTAGGATCCTTGCCACGCCGGACCTCGCACCGTTGACAGGCACCTTTCAGACATATCTCGGCCGTCCATGGAAACTGTACTCCAGAACCGTGTTCATGTTATCATTCATAGGTGAGCATGTCCATCCAAGAGGGTGGCTAGAATGGAACACAACATTTGCGCTCGACACGTTATACTATGGTGAATACATGAATTATGGACCCGGTGGGGCGGTTGGGCAGAGGGTCAGTTGGCCGGGGTACCGGGTCATTACATCCACCATCGAGGCAAGTAAATTCACCGTGTCACAGTTTATTTATGGATCAACTTGGTTACCTTCTACCGGGGTGGCATTTTTAGCTGGTCTCGCAGTTTAAATGACATTTATGTAATCATATGTAAGGGTTTTTCAATTTGCATTAAAATGGGCAATAGGCTCTTCTACTCTAATTCGTTGCAATTGTATGCATTGCAAGTGTTAAATTTTCTATTCTTTTTCTTTTTTTTTTCCCTCTCTCGAAGTGTAATAGCCATTTCAACATCCTGTATTGTTCCTTCCTTTACAGTTGTATCTCATTATTATAAGTACTACAGAGAAAGTCAATGATTACATGCTCTCTCTCTCTAGCTTTTCAAAAACAAGCCTGTATTTTCTCTCTTCCATTTATATATATTTTCTCTATATTTGACAACACACTCATATTTAAGTAAAAAAACCCTAATATTTAATCTTTGGATATCTTACGGGGTAGGGCATGATTTCTGAAGGCATGAATGGATATTATAAATGACAGCACAAAAAATAATGATTTATTATTTGACCTTTTTCGCATTGGTTTCTTGTGCCTGGTGGGTTGGTGGTTGTGCTTTATCTCTTTTTAACACTCGGGAGGATGTGAGGCCAGGATTTATATTGAATCCAGTGGTGTCGGTGACAAATATGAATGCACTTGCACCAATTCACATCATCATTGCCAACTACATGCAAGACGAAGGTTAATAAGACTAGGAATTTGAAGTTTGGCACGAAGGTTCCGACCCAAAATCTGCCCCACCACCGGCACCACCGGTGGACTGGTGCATGATCATCCTGTCGGGTTCAAAACCAGGTGACTCGTTAACACTGTCCTTGACAAGTTGAGTTTGCAAGGTGGCCCATTTCATTTGTTTTTTTATTTCTTTTCTTTATGACAATAATTGGATTTTGTGACCCAACTAACGCCCTAAATAGGAGTGAAGTCTACAACAAACATAGAAGAGCTACGAAATTGTTCTGATATACACACAGCTTCAGGAATTCTTAAACCCCGAGGTTGTACAAGCAGTATGCAAACCATAGCTATTCTACTTGATTCGGTCCAACAAGTTGACTCGATTATCTTACTACTTAAAGCCAGACAGACTTGTTAAACTGTTACTTAATTGATATTATAATTTATAATTAAACCCCAGTGAAATCCAACCAGATCAACTTCAAGAAATTAAAAAAAAACAAATACTAATCTCTAAGTTGACCCGTGATCAATCCAAATAAAACCAACTCAAGTTTAACAGCTATTATCATGCATCGACAACTTCTCTTAAATTGGTGTTTAGTGCACTCGTTGGAAAAACAAAACAAAACAATATTATGATCAATTCCATGATTAATAAACTTTTCTAGTCCCATCTCATCTTTATCTATTTTATTTTATGCAAGGAAACCCACTTCCAAGAAAGTATATTTTTATAGGCCCAAATGAATGAATAAAACTCCGGTTGTCCTAGGTTCTTACAAGAGATGTATATTCTGACTTGAACTCGAGATCTCCTATGCAGATCATTAGACCGGCAGGTGTATGAATACAACATGTTTTTTTTTCTTCCCAGTCATTGCTATTAAATTTGACATGCTCGGACGGTTTTAGAAAATAATTGAGAGTTAACCCAATAAAACTCAAACGAATGAATCGAGTCAATTTACTATTTAATCAAAATCCGGTTGTAAAAAAACTGAAAACCATAGCATTTTGGATTTAATTGATTTATATTAACTTAACCATCTCTTGACCTAATCTGATCCTTGTACTAACTACATATCAAGCCATTTAGTAACTTTGGTTTCGCCTATAAGGAAGAACTTCTGAAGTCTTCAGAGTTTTCCCCTTTCATTATTAGTTCTTGCAATGACCCATGTTATCTTGTTTCACATATAAAAATGAAAAAAAAATACAGGACCTTCCAAGTCTTTTAAGTTCAATCCTTGAAACCCAGCTCATCTCTCGATTTTGTTCCTATATTTACACGGAGTTGGATTTTTCTATACGGCATTCATATCTACCTCCTGAAAAAGGTAGACAAGGATGGGGAAAAAAAGGTGTCAAGTTAAGACTGGAGTACTGGACAGATGGCATTTACATCAAGAGTGCGATCTACATGGTGCTGAGCTGGTTTTGGCTGTGTTGTTTTGAGTCCACAAACCTACACTGTGCCATTTGGCAGGCGTAGACATTGCCAGGCCAGCTGTGATCGGATGGTCTTATCCTGTCAAGTTGCACATTATCTATCCCCTTTAACAATCTACCCTCTTTTTGTGCTACCCCTAAAGAGAACAAGGGGGGAAAAAACTATTTGTCTAGGAATTTACTAAAACAATCTATTGCTTCCATGACTGACCCTGCTTAAAACACTATCTATACAGTTTCTACAGAAATGGCCTCAAATCTCGATATCTAAACATAATCTTAGAAGACCTCATTGATTTTACCTCACACCCTAAGACCCCGTTTGGGTTTGGGTTTGGAAGCGTTGCAACCAGCGTTTGGGAAAAAAATGATTTTTTTTTTCATTTTAAAAACCGGCTGTTTAGTGTTTTTAGATCATTTTGATGTGCTAATATCAAAAATAATTTTTAAAAAATAAAAAAACATCATTTTCATGTATTTCGACACGAAAAGCACTTTGAAAAGCTACCGCAATCGCATTCCCAAACAGGCCGTAAGAGCCCGTGCCTGAAGTGGTAATAACCCAATACGACACATATTTACAGAATAGTTAGCTTAAATGAAATCAACTAACTAAAACGCATTTTATTGTTAAAAGCTATTTTCAATCAGTGGAGGAGGGGGGAAAGGACAAGCACAAGATCAGGTGTATGAACAGCATGATGGGCCCATGAGATTCAGCAACCAGTCCAGATTGCACAGAACCAAAGGCCCGTAAAATATGGATGATAAAGTTCCATCATCCATACTCCATGCATGGGCATGATAGCTAATGCACATAAGTAACACATATCTACAAGTTTATTCTGCACTCACGGGGACAGATTATCAAGATGACGATCCATGATTAGTGATACAGCTTCAAGAAAGGTAGCCTCACCACTTCCCGGGAGAATAGCATCCTGAGCTTCTTGCACAATCTGCTCAATCACAGATTCCTTCTTCACTGTTTCCCTGCACATGATGCTTCCAATGGCAAAGGGAGTGAGACCTCTCTCTGCTCCTTTCTTCAGAAGCATTGTGGAAATGCAAAGGGTGCGAGCACACTCGGGTGGCATGTCCCACCCATGAAACTTGAGAAGTGCAATATCCTGCTCAACATCCAGAGCTTTGATGTACTCAACTGTTTCATGAGAGTACGGCTGTTGAGCTTGAGGCCAGTAAAGCCAGTCAAATGTGCAATCCTCAAACTGCAGTGAAATGAAGCGAATTTGAGAAGTAATAAAAACGGGCTTGAAAGCACGAACAATATGGAAAACATGCCAGACAGTACATCTGACGAACAAAGCAGTTTCGCTTTCTTAGAAAGAAAATCTGACAAAAGGAAGTCATAGAGGAGCAACTGTGACCAATCAATGCTAGTTTGCAACTCGTTCGTTCCTCAACAGTCAGAAGCGCTAAAGAAGACAGAGTTATAAGATAAAAAAATGGTAGATGTGCATGCAAATTGTTACATGGAAACTGCAGGAATTTACATATGAAGAAAAACTTATGAGAAAAAGATCGTGAAAAGTATCACAAGCATATGTTCCCTAAAAGTTAACGAGAGCTGACGCCTATTAAAAATGCAAATAAGAAATCAAAGAAGCCGAAGTAACACAATGCGCATCAACAATAATATAATGTGGCAAAACAGAATGAAACAGTTAAAAACAACAAGAAGACAGGCAGAAAGGTAAGACTTACATTTGTAGGAAAGCAGTAGCCATGATCAATTGGAATAAGCACAATCTGGCCATGTTCACTATCTTTACTGACCAATATGTTCCCAGCATGCCTATCTGCATTAGCCAATCTAATGTCCAACACAGATATTTTGTGCACCTCAGCAACAGGGAAAGAACTAGGGCCCCTATCTTCACAACTTCCAATATTCTCCACGAACATCTGCAATGAACCTATTTTGATATTCTTGGAATCACATTGATAACCATTGGGATGATTGAATCCTCTGTGGAGGCACTCGACCATTGCTGTGGGTGGAACTCCAGCAAAACCTCTCTCCTCACCAGAAAATGAGCGCGGTCCACTCTTTGGATGATCCAAAATGTAAGCCGCAACTTCCCGCAATGCACCTTCTCCTACTCTTGTGCCTTTCTTCAATCCTTCACCATCAACTGACAAGGGTAGCCCCTGAGGATTATTTACAGCCATTGGCTCCTCATCAATTGGCTTAAAGACAGAAACATATTTCTGACCAGATGAATCTTGCATGAAATAAGCTCCCCCAGACCCCTCAGAAGATCGAATTGGTTCATTGCCCCTCTCCAATCCGTTGAAAGTAGACTTCATTAGTTCTCTGATAACTAATGGCAGTTGAATTTTGGAGTTAACAATTAATGGTTCCAGCAGGAATTCTCGTAATAGTGGTTTCCTCTCTGTAACCCTATATCCCATATATAAAGCACCCTGTTGGTGCTCTCCTAAACAGTCAGCTTCCTTCTCATTCAAACCCAATGCCTCAATAGACAATTCAAAATCTTTCTCAACAGGTTTTCCCCTTACTTTGGCTGATTTGCGAATGAGCAGGTGAACCACAGCATCATTACTTTTGCAAATATCAGTAATAAGCCTCTGCTCTTCAAGCGCCTCACCATCACATACCAGCTCTTGATCAACAAGATCTAAACCTTTACCTATCTTAGCTATCTGCTTCTTAACATAGCCTACACTTCTACCCCTATCAACATGAAACTTGTACACTTTCCCACAAAGAGTCCTAGCTGTTATAGCTTGGAGATTCGAAAACCTGACCACCAAATGCAGTAATTTTCCATCTGCAACACCATAATCTCTCACTTGAGAATTGCCCCGTGCTAGTTCCCTACCCTCAAAAACCAATTTTTGCCTCTTCGCAAAAAATCCTTTGGAAGCTTGAATCCTCAGCTTCACCGAAGCAATCGAATCTGACTCCATAACTTGCAATGAAATGATTGATCTCCCAACAGCAAGAAAAATTAAAATAGAGTCACTAGAGCGCAGACCACACAGCCAAGGGAAATTGTGATGAGAATCTAAAGACTCTACATGCACAGGACTAAGAGCTACACAAGCCATCGACATTGTTAATCTTATCAATCTAAATCCTGGCTTCTTGCACTAATATAAAGCATCAAAATCCTGAATTCTATAAGAAACCCCAGATTCATTCAAAACCTCCTAACCAGGTGCATATCCAGGAAACCAAAACCCCCATGTTTCCACTAAACCTGGGCAGACATGCATCTAAACCCAAAGAAACACTCCAAAAGTATTCACGCTAAAGGTTTTGATAGGTTGGACCTATCACAGGATTCGTTTCCTATGAAGTAATCAAAACCTTCACCAATCGCTCCAATGTATCTCTGCAAGAAACAACAATATCTCCAATCAGAAACTCAAAACTCTTATATCCTCATCAAATCCTAAAACTCCCAACTACTTAGCTCCATTCAAATAACAATAAAAAAAAGCTATATCTATATATAACAAAAAAAATGAATCTTTATTTTCTCAATTTCCAGATTTTTGAACCATAAATCAAAAAGAATAACCTTAGCAATCAAAATTAAAAATTAAAATAAAAAGAACAAAAAAAATTGAATCTTTATTTTCTCAATTTCCTACGAACCTAAACAGTCAAATGCTGTTGAATTGATTAAATTTATCAAAAATCTTGATGTTCAAGTTTCTTTTATTTTTTTGACTTGCATTTTCTCAGTAACCAAAGAGATAATTCAAAACACGATCATAACATAACAATATCAAATCATAACTCATTTCCATTCCTAGTTCGTTAATTTTATTCAAACTTTTTCAGTAAGCAAACAAAACCTAATAAACATCCAAAACATAATCGAAATTCATAAAGAAATCTAAAAATCAAATAAAAAATTAAAAAAAATTATTACCTGAAAAGCTGAAATCGAAGATGAAATGAAGAAGATCAGAGGAAGGATAAAAGGAGAAAATTGATTTTTTTGGATTTTCTTGGCGTCATTTTCTCGTCTCTTGATTTTGAATTAAATCCTCTCTTCTTTCTTTTAATTAATTTGCTCTCTGTGCTTTCGTTCAGAAACTTTCTAGAGAAAGAGAGAGGTTGAACAGAGGTTGAAGGTGTAAGCTATTTATAGTGTTGAAGACGTTGGCTTGTGACGGAAGTTTAAGGACATTAGCGGAGTTAACGAAATTATAAAGAATTACATCTCATCCGTGAAATGAGTTTATAAATAATTAATTCAGGATTTCTTTTTCTATCATAAGAAACATATTATATAAATAAATAAATTTTAAATTTACAAAAGGTTTAGCTAGTTTACATATAATCTATTAATATTGAAATTAAAAACATATATTAAATCATAATTACATCTAGATAAAATCATAATCATCAAGTCTCTCATGACATTAGGGATTTAAAGAAGATTTTAAATTATTTTATTTGTTTCTATTTAAATACAATTTAGGAACGTAGTCTAAACGACATTTACCATTGAGCGGTATTTATTAATTACTCGTCCCTTCATCTTTGAAGAGCACAATTTTATAATCAATAATGAAGGCTATTATGGTAATTAACAAAAGCTAACGTTGGAGCTGGCTGATATTTAAGGTAAGGACATGAGCCGTTAAACTTGACGGAAAGTGGCGCGTCTTTCAATCCAACTTGGCTAGAAAAAATAGTTTTTAAACTTGTGGTTGTCCAAGATTTTTTAGTGGATGGACACAAACAGTCATATCTAGTGTATAAATTGTATTTCGTGCACGTCAATTAGCCAATGAGAACTTGCCACCTCGGAGTGATGACACTATTAGTTATCTAGAGCAGGGTTGTAAAATCCGTTCCGGGTACCGTTCCGGTTTTTTGTTTGGAACGGAACGTTCCGGTTTCGGTACCGTTCCGGGTACCGGTTACTGTTCATATTTATTTAATTATATATATGAAAAAAATAAAATATTAAGGTTCACGCATGATTCAAAATAATTGAAAAATACATTACAAAACAATTATGTCCATAAAATTTCATTAGGTAAAAATTAAGAAACTAAAAATAAATATTTTGTTGATGTGAAATATAAATTAATTTATTATCTTAAATTAATAGGATTTTTTTAAAAAATATTTTTTATGCTAACTATTTTTATGCTAATTATTATTATTATTATTATTATTATTTTTATTATTATTATAAACCCTCAGATTATTATTATTATTATTATTATTATTATTACCCCTACTTTCTTCTTCTTCTTATTATTATTATTATTATTATTATTATTATTAATAATATTAATTTATATTATAACCCCCCACCCCCCGAAACCTATTATTATTATTATTATTATAAAAAAAAAACTCAACCCTAATTCCCTTACCTAGCCCCCACAGTGCCCACACACATCTCCCTCCCTCCCTCCCTCCCTCCTTGTGCCGCCGCTCATCTCCCTCCCTTTCTTGTGCAGGTGCGTGTGTTCATCTAGTCATCTCCGGTCTCCCTCCCTTTCTTGTGCAGGTGTGCTCATCTCCCTCCCTTTCTCAAATTCGCCAGTTCGCCCGTCGCACAGTAGAATAAATTCGCCAGTTCTCATTTAACTGGTGAGACAGGAATGGTAGAGGCTAGAGTTATTTTCAAGTTCAGAGTGAACTGTAAATCTTCTAATGCTCTTGACATTCATGGCAGAAGCTTATAAAATACACTGGGAAGATTCTTTGAAAACATCAAAACGACATCGTTTTAGCCCGTACCGGAACGGAACGCCCGGTACGGAACCGGGGCGTTCCGGCCGGAATTCGACCGGATTTACCGGTACTGACCGGAATTTTTACCGGAACAAAAACGTCGCCGTTTTGTTCCGGATTTGCTTCTGGAACGGGACGTTCCGGCCGTTCCGGCCGGAACGGAACGGAACCAATAACCCTGATCTAGAGAGAAGTCATTTGCTTCGTTCAACGGACTTTTTGTTATCGTAATATCATAATTACATTACGAATAATGATTAAAGTTTGGTGACGCTGCTAGGGATTGCGACTGCAACCGTCTTTTATAATTTTTTAAGTTTTTTTTAAATATCTTTTATATATGTATTTTATATTATTTTAATAAATTAATGTTAAAAGTAATTTTTAAAAATTAAAAAAAACATTATTTTGATATATTTTTGATTGAAAATTATTTCGATATAATTCCAACTGAAAATTTATTGAAATTAATATTTTGGATAAAATTAATCCTTGATAATTTCCTGTTGCTAATTATAATTTATTCATGTTATCGAATTTAAACCTCACATCAAGAAAGTTTTCAAAACTTTTCAAGTTTACAAAATGTTTGGAATTCTCTAAATTAAATTCAATTTAGATGTTTTAACGATATTTTATCATTTTAAATGTTAAGAGTTGAATTTCAAATAAAAATCAATCTCTAAAAATGCTACAAAAATAAATTAGAGGTGAACCTCTCTTGACTTACAATTTGTTTTTTTTTTAAATATAATAATATTAAAACTACTTTTCCAAAATACTCTTCTAACTCTTTTTTTTTTTTTTAAAGATTTTTTAAAAACTAAAATGAAGGTAATGAGAGATAAAAACAAAATGAATTAAAAAACATGTGAATTCAATTTATTTTGGAACACTTTAAAACATGTTTTTTTTTCCTTCCAAACATGTGAATTCAATTTATTTATCGATTGAATTCAAATAAAAAAACTATAATTATACTTAAAAAAATAAAAATAATATCACAATTTCAAATAAACACTAAATCTTTCAAGTTTAAATATTTTTTTCATAGTTAAAGAACATATAAATCATGAAAATCTTCAAAATATCTCGAGTTTTAATTTTTTTTTCATAATTAAACAAAAATATGTGGAATCAAATTATATACTTTTAAGTTGAATTTCATGCACTTCTTCTCTTGCAATATATATATATATATATTGTGAAATTATATAGTTGATAAAACTTTGGTGTCGCATCATTGGGGAAGTAAGCACTAATTATAATCGCTAAGAAATTAATGGGGCATTAGGAGATTAAATGTTTTCCTCTAAGGTGGGAAATTTTAGATTACTTAGTTACTATTAATAATTACTTTATAAGAAAAAGAAAGATGGTGAATTAGCGAGCATGCTAAGCAATTAATATAAGAGGAGAGCTTTTACTTTTTTCAATATAATCATCTATAATAATAATAATAATAATAATTAATAGAGATAAAGAGGCCAAATAAATAAATAAAAATTAAAGAGTCGAAAGGAAAAGATAAAGAGGCTTAAGGTAATTTTCTTCCCCTTCCGTTATTAGCTATTTAAACTTATTTAATTAGGCTTTTAATGTTCCGCAATGAAATAACCTTGAAAAAATGGTAAGTTAATCATGCTATAATTATTTATCCAATATTTAGTTCGAATTTTTTTTTTTTTGGAATTTTTTTATTGAAGTTCTTTTTTTTATAAGGCAATGCCGTCATACTATCATAAGGTAAAATTTCATGTCATTAATTATTTGAGGAGTGCCTCGATAGTGGACATGTGTCAATTCACATATCGGGAAATTTAAGGTTTAAAAATATTTTAGCCAGCCAAAAAAAATCGCAGAATCCATCACGTTGAGTCGTTGACTACGAATTTCAAGTGGAATTATCAATTTCCACTGAGCACGGATATATATATATATATATATACAGCCATCGAGAGCTTAACGATGGTGGCTACCATGCCAATTCTGATCATAGTTATAATATCCGGCTGAAGGTCGAATCACTTGTTGGTCAGATTAATCTATATATATATTTATCATAACAACTTGTTTATGAGGCTTTTTTTACATAAAAAAAAAACCTCATTTTAATAAAGAAATCCCTCCTCCTGGATTAATTCTTTTAATTGAGTTGATGAATTAAATCATACCTGATTTTATAATTATGATTCTACACCAACACGGGCTTGGCTTTAATAGCATTTTTATTATCATTTCATTCAAATCTTTTTTTTTAGATGCGAGGAAACCCATCCTTCAGAAAATGTATTTTGTGGGCTCAGATGAACGTGTAAAACCCCAACTGTTCCATGCTCTTATAAAAAGTGCATGCTCTGAATTGAACTCGAGACTTACTATAAAGATTACAAGCCATCACTTCATATCCCTTAAAGACTTTCATTCAAATCTAGTGCTATGCCAAGATGACACTTGTTTTTTATTCTAAAACGAGTGCGATTTAAAAGCATGTTTAACTTGAAAAATATATTAAATTAATGTTTTTTCAAGTGTTCTCTAAAGCATTTATGTGTTTATGTTAAGAAATAATAAAAATATTTTGGTATATTTTTTGAATAAAATATTCTTATTTCTTCTTCTTCTTAAATATCACAGTTCTGAACATACAGCAGCCAAATTAAAGCCAGAATCGTAGATATCAGCAGCATTAATCTCTATAGATGGAGTTATTTTTTCTTCTTGCTAATAGAGTACTGTTTCAAACCACAATCGAGGAAAAATATAGAAAAAGAGAGAGATCCCACCATTGAACTGGCATTATTTTGTTCCATCAACTGAAGCTAGAGTCTCCACGTAATCATACACGTTATCACTTAATATTGGAACATCGATGATTTCTTGGCTAATTGGATCATACAAGAAAAAACTATTTTCTCCCATCAGATTCTTCAGGATTATTTTGCATCGCCATGCTGATATAGGCCGACCAATTTTTGACAATGTCCCAACAGTAAGTAGCCTCCGCCAACAACACCTGTTATTGCCACCAGTTCTACTCTCATTCAGAACCCAGAAATCAAAACCTGAGTTCGAACTATATTCGAGAAACACAAGGAGTCCAAGTGAACCCTTGAATTCAGTGATAGTCGTCGTATAGCTCGGATTCGATTGATTGATCAAACCCGGCAACTCTATCCTTCTAAAAACATCATTGGAAGAATCGAATGCAAGGACTAGTTCTTCACTGGCCAGATAATTCCCTTCTCTACTTACCTTCCAGTACAAGTCACCCTTCACAGTGACAGGATCGCTGAAGCTGCCGCCAAGCAGCGCACCATCTTCAACTGTTCTCCAAGAATCTTTTCTCCAGGAGAACACCAGAGCTCGAACAACTGAGTCCACTCGCCTTCGATCATAACGCGTTCTTGGAGTGGCAGGGTACAGGAAATACCCAGTTCTGACTAACTTATAGTCATTAATCTTACTGCTATGGCAAAACCCTTCAGAAAGAAGGTTTATACACTGTTGGGGCTCTTCAATTTTCTTGAATTGTCTGGTAGCAGGATTCCACAAACCATAATGAAACACACAGCAACCAAAAAACATTTCCATATATAGCAGACCGCCACAGGAACCCTTGATATGTATACGTGGTTTGAAAGAGTAATCCTTCATCGATGATGGTATATGCACAGCATGGAGAGTGGTGGGTTCAGTGTAGTAGAGCATTGCTATGGGGAACTCATTGTGTGAAAAATGAAATACCAGGGAGGAGTTTTTGGTAGATTGGTGGAGATGGGAGGAGATAAATTTAGGGTTCGTGATGAGGGAAAGCAAGGGTTTAGAGACAGATTTGAAACGGAGGAGGGTTTTGACCGGTAGTCTGGCAAAAATATCTATGACCATGTCGTTGTTGAAGGAGGAGCAGATGCTAGCCGCCATGGTTTTGGAATTACAGCCGGTGGGAACAATCGCTCAAGGGCAATAGGCCTAGCTAGGGTTTTAGTGAGTGAGTTCTACTGTCAATCTATGCTAGCTGGGTATATATATATATTAATAATTTAGTAACAGCAAATTAATTTTAATTATTTTCTATTGTGTTTGACGTTTTTAAAATTTTCTACTAGAAATGTCTTACTACATTCTAATTTTTACTATATATTTTCAATCTGATATCTAGTTGGAATGGATAATTAGGGAGCTAGGGTTCCATATAGCTTATATCGACTTCTTTTTACAGGTAGATGAGTCGTTTCTTGGGAAATCGGATCGCCACATCTCCCTGCCAACCTTGTAATCTTCAGCATTTATTGCAAGGTTTTCAAAAACCAAATTATATAAAAAAAAAACATTAATTTAATATTTTTAAAACACACTTGTCGATACAGTTTTAATTGCAATATTGCTAAAGACCTTTGAATTCTTAAAACCAGTAACGTCGAAACAGTTATCTCACTGTAGGATCCAAATTAAGGATTAGCATGTGCCACTCAAGGCAACATAAGATCCTTCCTTCAAGAACCACAAAGAAGAATTTGTTTGAGGAAGGAATGAGAGATATTTTGTTTCAATTTTTTATATTTAAAAAAGATATATAGTATATTATAATAATAATGATAGGATTTAATGATCCTGAAAATGGATGAATTGTCAATGATGCTGTGGTATCTTACATTTAATAAAGATAATATTACCATAATACAAAATAGAAAAAAATTACAACCGAGCGTGTAGGTCAACTGGCAGAGAGTTGTTCATAGCTTAACCAAGGTCTCGAGTTCGAGACCTTGGGTATGCAGCGGCGCTATGTGGGAGAGCTTTGCTGCCCTTACGAGTCTCACCTGGCTCGAATCCGGATTTGTCGGCAGTGACCGGACACCGGATGGTTATACCAAAAAAAAAATAGAAAAAAATTAATCACTTGGATCCTGTATCAATCACAAGGGAAAGAAGCCTTTCATCATCTTACTGTTATAGCCAAACGTCGCTACAGAATGAATGTCCATAGCCAGCTGGGGCTAGTTGACGCACTTGAACTCTCCAGCAGCTCCACAGAACATACTCTGTGTCACCCTTGAGGGGTGTTTGGGAGTTCATTTTAGAAGTGTTTTTGAAAAAAGTTATTTTTTTATTTTAAATTAAATTTTTTTAGTGTTTCTAGATCATTTTCATGTGTTGATGTCAAAAATAATTTTTTAACAATAAAAAATATCATTTTGATGTATTTCTGAACGAAAAACACTTTAAAAAATAAAATCAATAGTACTCCCAAACAAGCACAAAAACCACCGCGAGAACCTATAGGGCAATCTCTGATGTGGATCGATCATATCCTCAATCACCTCTTCTTCCTCATCAGGAAAAATCCATGTCCTCATCCTTACAGGGTCAAGGCCAAGATGCGCAGGAAGAGAATGATAAAGCAATGAAATGGGATCTAAAAATAACATAAATCCCACGGCATTTCTAAACATATACAGCATGGATAATTATATTTTCCGTAATTTAACTGGTTAATACAACATGGAATAAATTTAAAGCAATGACTTGGATTGAATATTCCCGATCTCAAGTGAATTATCACCCCAATATGTCAAGTTGTTCAAGAAAATAATCGTTTTTTTGGAAAATATGAAATTGTTTAGAAAGCACCATTAAATATATATAGATAGAAATATTTTTTTTAAAATTATTATTAAAGAAGAGGCTCGGACTCTAGGATACACATAACAAGTGCCTCACCAAGTTATTTTGCCAAAAAAAAGAAAGGTCCACGCTTGATCTTAGGGCATGCACCGCAAAATAGATTATTCAACTGGCCTTGTTCATTAGAGTGGCTCAAGCTAAAGATAAAACTAAGGACCATATTCCCTTAATTAGTCTACCGTCTATCCATATAGCTTGCTAAATTCCCGATATGATTTCCACCAAGAGTTTAAACCTTTCACATGAGAAAAAAAATCAAAAATCAAAACGCCATTCAACCTCAAATGCTCTCAAGCTATCGTTTTAAGATGGTGTTTGGATTTTTGTAGATCATGATTTGGAAATATTTGACAATTCAGAACCACAATGGTTAATTTCCTTAATTTAACGTGAAAAGATTTGAGCTCCAAATGCATGAAAAATGAAACGATAAGTGTATATGTTTGGTTCATCTACCATACTGTATGTATATATACGTATAGACTGATCAAATGTCAATCAAGTAGAGTCCCTACCCGTAGCAATTAACTGGAAATTAATCGAAGTCACCAAGTCTGTAACCTAAAAGAAGAGCGTCTGGCAGTACTGGACCAGCAATTCTCCTTTCATTCCTTAAAGAAGAAGAAGAAGGATGGAGGCCATTGATCCCATTCAAAAATCTATATAAAGGGCATTCATTCGGAAGCTAAAACACCAAAACAAAGAGAATCATCCTCAAGAAAGAGCATCTCCATCACCTGCATATATAATAACAAGATGAAGGCTCAGAGCTCATTATTCATCTACTTATTGAGCAGCTAGCTAGAACTGCTGTTCTTGCTAGCTGCTTGTTGGCTGTGTTTTATACTTTTATCTATTCTTTAATTCCCATGTAATGGATATATCAGTGGTGCATTGGCACCTGGGATCATCAAGCAGCACAGGTGGTGGCATTGACTCCAATGTTGACGTGGCACCTTGTCTGGAGACTGGCTAAAACAGAGACCCGTAGTGAAGCCGGTATTGTAGGAATTTGGGCCGCCACAAAATTGGTGAAACACTGGCAAATCGCGGCCTGGCTGAGGCTAACGGTTGCGTTACCTGCTACAATGTTTTGAAGTCCCTGGCAGCACTGAGGGGGTACTGGGGAGGTGGCGACTGTGATTGCTCCACCGTTCGCAGCATTAAAGCATGCATCGAGATTTGCAGTGAGAGGTGGGCACCTGGGATCTAGGGCTGGGAGAACTGTGGCACCATTCTCAGTGACCACCATAGCCAGAAGTAGGAGGGATATGGCTGATTTCATGGCAGAACTCATCTTGTTATTATATATGCAGGTGATGGAGATGCTCTTTCTTGAGGATAATTCTCTTTGTTTTGGTGTTTTAGCTTCCGAAACCTCCCCTCATCGTGGATAATTTATTTGAGAGGTAATCGGGCATTTACCTATAAGACAATTTAAGTATTGATTCGGCTTTCTCAATACTAATTAATGGTGAAGCAAGTGGCAGTAGATTAACATAAAATCTGCATGCAGTCCAAAGCATAGTTGTATATTAAATTTATATTTATTATATGTTTTGATGTAAGAAATAAATAAATTAAAATAGTTTTTTATTATATTTTCAAATGAAAATAAGTTTTGCAAGAGTATTTTGTATTGCATTACCAAACACAAACTTAGTCTCTACTAGTGTTGAAACCTAGTTTGGATCATATCCCGGGTCTTATGTCCATGCCTTAAGACCCGGGTCAATGAGTTGGTTTGGATCAATAATTTTTTCAAAGTTTTGTCCAAAATAAAGTCATTTTAAACTTTTTTTTCTCATAAAACCAAAACAAATATTTTTCATTTGAGACTATGATAATCTCATAAAAAGCAAATCTATATAAATTATGAAATGTAATTCTCATTCAAACCAACATTGAGGATGTGATTGAAAAAAAAAAGTCAATTAAAAAGTATTTAAAACAACAATTTGAGTTAACAAATCAAATTCGCAATCCGAGTTATAAGACTAAGATATCCTCATGTAAAGCAAGTTGATTAAAAATTAATTCAATAAAAAAAAGAATATTAAAAATTGACTCGAAGTAATCTACCAAAACTTTGACTCGAGTCATTAGAATGAAATAACCTTATAGAAAAAAAAACTTGTTTTAACTCGAATTAACCTATCAAATTTATACTTTGATCACGAGACTAAGATAAATCAATAGAAAATAAATTATAGAATTATAGAATTCAATCTTTCATCACCCTTAGGATCCAATATCGAATAATAAAAGCTGTAATTTTTTCAATTAAATAAATGATACAAATAAATCTAGTTAACTCAGATTAACTCGTTAAGCATTATTTTCATGTCATGAGGCTGAGATAATCTAATAAAAATCAAATCAAAACAAATAATAAAACTTAATTCTTAATTAAACACAATGTTAAAAAAATAACTAGAAAAAAAAGTCAAGGTTAAAAGGTTATTTGGTCCCATTCCATCAGTGTAGCTAACGTATTGCATCTTTACACGAAGGAGAACAAGGGGCTCGAATTTTAGGATAAACAGCTAGAGAAACAGATATTGCTGCTTTCCATGACTTCACGTCAGCTGAATTTGCAGATAGTAACCAATTTGAATCAAGGCTCATTGAATAAAAAGAAAATGCACAGTACACAAGCCAATATCAAAACATCATGCAGTGAAAGTTGAAGCTGAAAAGGAAAGGGCTCCAGGATTATATGATATGCAAGAAATATTACAGAAAAAGATGCAGAATTTTCTCTACAACTTGAATCTATAAACAAAAATTACCTCACAAATTTCTCTCAAAGAACTCCCAAATTCTCTCTTCCATGTAAATTCGGTCCGTTTGCCGACGGGGCATGTGTCGCTCATCTGGAAAAATCAATAGTTCATAGGGTTTTCCAGCAGCCACGAGTGCATTGACAAGCCTTGCAGTGTGTCTAAAATGCACATTTTCATCAATCATCCCATGCACCAGTAACAACCTCCCTTTTAACTTGTGCACATGATGCATCACAGAGCCGTAGTCATAGCCTTTTGGATTCTCAGAAGGCAATCCCATGTATTTCTCAGTATAAAACGTGTCATATCCATCCCAGGAGGTTACAGGTGCACCGGAGACTGCGCAATGGAAGACGTCAGGGAACCTTGCTAGGATCATAGCTGACATATACCCCCCATAACTCCATCCATACAGCCCAATATGACCAGCTTTTGCCAGTCCCTGTTTAATGAGCCATTCAGCTCCAGTAAGCTGATCCTCAGCATCAAAGCGGCCAGGATTTCCTTTCAGAGCACCTTCAAACTTAATCCCACGACGAGCACTTCCTCTGTTATCCAACTGTGTCAAGGGTGAATGAAAGAGGATTTAGGTAACAGACTTTCTTCAATTAAGAAATATTTAAGACATTATGTGAGGCTTAAACTTTTTGTGTTTTTGTTATCACCCATTAAGCAACTAATCTATAAGCTAGTGATTGTAAGATGTTGACCTACGAGACATCTCCAAATTAACTTGTATCTAAACCCAGTCCTTTTCAAGCTCAACTTCAAGACATGTTAAGTGTCTCTGCATGAACATTGAAACATTAACCACCACCAGTTTCAGATTTGACAACATTTCATCTCCTAATTTTAGGGACTAAATGAATTCAACATCTAAGTAGCACCTATCTTAAAAACATGCTTCCAAAAATGTGAGCTTCCGTTCAGCAGAACAAGCAGCAAATATTACAAATTGGGAGCATACTTAAGCTGGGGATTTGAACAGGCAATGATCTATGGATACAAACAGCGGAATTGAACCATTTGTGTAATTTTAGGGAAGAAATATTCTATTTTGTCTGACTAGATGAGGAGCTAAGAACAATAAAATAAAAATCAAATCAAGAACACAGTCAATATGTCTATGTTTAAAATACTAACCTTCCACACTAAGATGCCTTTGTTTCGAAGATATTGTGCTCTCATGTCAACTGTACTTATCCAAGAATCACATACATACTGTACACAAGGGCCACCATACACACTGATCAAGGTTTTGTATGGTGGTGGTCCAAATCTAGTCCGGTCAGGCTCATATAAAGCCCCATACAGTGTGGTCCCATCATTTGCCTGTATCTGAACTATCTTTGGAGGCTCAAGTTCCGGCCTTTTAAATCTTGGAATGGGGAAAGCCTGTTCAAACAGAGGCATAATTTCTTTTCCATCGATCAAGGAGCAGAGCGAAACTCTTGGGGGAGAATCGAGGGAATCGTGGATATCAACAAAATTCTGCAAGTGGTGATCAAGCACAACCGAGTGTTTCCCCTTACCATTTGTTAATCTTACTGGCGCCTGCAAGGCATTTTTTTCAACTGGGAACAGTTTAGCACGATAAAGATGCGATTCCAAAGGCCCATCTAGAGTTGCAGTAAAATATATCATTCCTGCAGCCTCATTTACACCAGCAATCTGCTCAACCATCCAGTCACCTTCAGTAATTGGTCCTAAGCATGTCCCATTTGCATCATGCAGATAAAAATGTCTAAATCCTGTCTTTTCACTCGCCCAAATGAAGCCTCCAGAATATTTAGTGATTCCTTTGTCCAGAGGAGTGAAGCAGTCATGTAAATTAATCCATGGGAGTTGTTCTTCCACATATATGACTTCTTTTTTCCCCACATTGATATCAAACTTAATAAGTTTTAATTTTGAATGAGACCTATTCAAAACTTGAGCTATGAGAATATTTCCATGCATCCAATTGAGTCTAGCCAAATATTCATCCTCATTATCTGTTTTTTCCGTTCCTCCACATAGAAGATCCAACCAAATTACAGAACCACCATGAACAGAAACTACCCCAAGGTGAACTTTGACATTTGAAGCTCCTGCAAAGGGATAAGGATGGTCTTCCTGTGCGTCTGAACCAACAGAGCTTTTGCCTTGGTGCATAATTCTAAAAAGAGGTATCCCAGATGAATCAACTTGTGTAAATGCAATATATTGGCTGTCAAGTGACCACCAGTAACCATTCTTCCGGTCCATCTCCTCCTGCAATCAATAAATTAAAAACCTCTGGTAAGAAGTTCAATTTTACTCGCTTAGAAATAGAACCCACAGAATCCAATACCATTGTAAAATCAACCTAGCAACTGAAAATAAGTAAATTAAGTTCTGATGAAAAGTAAAGGTATTTGCAAACCAGCAGTGTCTAGTTTAACATATGTTTGGAGATGAAAAGCCAGGAGTAAGGATGAAGTTCTCACCTGAGCTATATATTCAGCAATACCATGAGTCTGTAAAGTATAAATTAAAAAAAAAAAAATCCAATGTTATATTCAGTTCAGAAGACTGATAGAACAAATGAAAATAAAACAATCAAAGAATTGTTGATTACCAAAACGAAATATTATTGTATTTCATAGTTTAACTTATCAACATATCTAAGTTATGATGGTGGCCTTGTTTTGAGTGTGAGCATGATGAAAAGTTGTCACAATAATACACCATAAATGTAGCATTTAAAATAGATGATTTTTGGTAAGGAAAAAGCTATGACCAGAGCCAGGTAAAAAGAGTGCAATTAAAACTCTCTCAATTCCTTTGCATTTTTTATTCTGCTGTAGAGAGAAATTCAAGAAACTGACAGTTTCTATTCTGTCCAAATATCTGATGGGTCAATTGGAAAGAGAGGAGTTAATTAACAATGGTTTAGTGGCGGATAAGGCAATAGATAGCGATGTAGGGGAAAATGCATGGAGCAGATCCTACATGTTGGAAATTCAAATTCATAGGGGACAACGAGTGATAATTATTGTGTAATTTCTGAGTGTATTTAGTATCAAATTTACACCACTAAAACAGTTGAAGAGAAGTTAATCAATCAATGATTCCGTAAATGAAGACTAATGGAGACATGTAATCATAATGATATTGATAGCTCATAACATCAGATATTACTCTATGTAAATGATCCATAATTCCAATAGTCAACGCACATCATCAGTAAAATCATAAATTATCCAACCTCCGACAGATACCAACAATTTGAAACTTACCACTGTATTTCCCTGAGCACCATGTGTTAATTGTTTGGACTCATTTAACAAGAAATTAAGAACATGCAGCTCACTGTCCCTTATATAAGCAAGCATGGTACCATCAGGAGAGATATGTGGATCAATAATAGGTGATAATGAGGAGCTAGGAAGCTTGAGCTCAGGTTTGGGAGAGTAGAGTTCCTGTAAATAAATCTGTAAATACAGAAAAGGTAATATCATCAGCAGAGCTGACTGATCTCAACTTGTGGCTTTGCATATAAATATATTAGGTTATTATATTTACAAATTACTCCTGATCCATATGTACAAGGAACTAAAAATTATCATGCAGTTTAAAAAATCACCAAGTTAATTGAACTGACGTTAGGGTACAAACATGTTGAAGTAGAATCAAGAAAATTCTGATATTATGAGAGTAATATGATCATATAAGGTTTCCCAAAGAAATAAGAAATTGCAATGTTATGTGATCCCAGGGATTCGAAGTGGGACCCTGGAAAAGAAATTATTTTTCTTGAATTCAAAAAAAAAAAAAATAGAGCAATTTACCAACTCCATAAGTCCAATCGGAACACTTCTCCGTTCCTTCAAAATTCAAACCTAAAGGAAAATTTATGTACATTGTACTTTACAGTAAACAGATTAAAATAAAAGGTTCCCACCTACCAAAATGCAAGGATTAGAAAGCGGACAGTGACATTAGCTGTTTAAACTTTAAAAAATAATTACTGGAAATCATATACAGTGATAAGTAAAAGAAGTGTGTGGACAAACCCCTGCAGGCAATGGCACCATAATTGCTTTCTTCTTCAAGCCAGTCTTCACCCATTCATACCGTGTCACTCCCAGCCCACGTTCTCTCAACCTCTCCCTCCTCAGCTTCTCTTCTGCTGATATATTACTCTCATCGAGTCCACCATCAGGGGGACCAAAAAACAATTCTTGCTTGCCATTCTTGAGATCAAAAGCAAAAACCTTCCTACTCAAGTTGTGATCAGGACTAAATAAGTAAGTAACTAAACTATCATCAGCACTAAAACCTATCGAAGTCGGTGCCACATATCCAGGCAGTGGTGATTGCACTATCTCTTCAACAGGAAAAAGAATGCTGTCCTCAACATTTTGTGGGGTTGTGTTATCAGTCAAAGGCATATTGTTATTTAATGGTCTCAAACGCTTCGATTTCTTGTTCTCACTCTCGTTCTCATCAACTGATTGCATTACAAATGAACTACCCTTCTATCAACGAAATGGCAAGGCAGCATGAACCTAAACCACCAAAAAGAAAACAATTAAATTTTTTTTTTTGTTACTTCAAAATCTAAAAAAAAATAAAAAGAAGAAGAACTTGTAAACATAAATTAAGTTTCTGAAATACAATAAACTAAGATTAAAAAGTGTAACTTTTTATTCAAACAAAACAGCATTAACTGTAAAGTAGCAAACTTCATCACCTCTTAATCTTCCCCTCCATTTTCTCATTAATCAGAGTGAACATTAAGCAAAGCCCAGTTTAGAATTAGTCAAAGTTCCATTCTTTTTCTCATTTCCAACTTATTTTTTCTTAATTTTCTCAGCAACCAAAAACTGAGAAAAGAAAAGAAAAGAAAAAATAAAATAAAATAAACAGATAAAAATCATTAATCCAAATGACAATTACCTGCTTATAAACTTCACTGATTATCTTCGCTATCAAGAGCAACAATCAAGTGGATCCAATCACATGGCACTAAACTGCACTCAATCACCATCATCAAAATCAAGACTTTTCAAAAAGAGGAATTCAATCATAATATTTACCTCAAAGGAGAAGTGATTTTATCAGCCATGAAAGTGAACCCAAAAGAGAGCTTTTAAAGATTCTGATTCCCGGGAAACATCAAAGTGTTACTTAGATTGAGAATCTAGAATTCCCAGTTGAATTGGATTCTCTCCTTTTGATGTTACAGAGTGATAGATGAGATCTATTAAAAGTGAACCTATTTTTTTTCGAGGAAATTTGGAACCTGAAATCCATCCAGTTGAATTCTAGATATGGAGATGAGTTATTATTATTATTTTTGTTTGTTACACGCGTTCATGAAAGCGCGTAGCGTAGCGAGAGATCAATGCACGGGTGTTCTATTCGACATGGAATTGTTATTGTCTTATTGATATTTTATTAATTAATGAGAGAATAAATTTATGATTTATAAAAAATGATAAAAAAATTACTTGTATCTAATTTATGTATCAATGCACGGGTGTTCTATTCGATATGGATATGATTTCTTGGCATGATATCAGAATTTTATTGACTCAGCAGTCATGAGTTCGAATCTCACAACTTTGATTCTATTTTATAAAATCAAGTACAAGGTAGTATGATTGCGATTATTTTTGAAAGTATTTTTCGTTCAGAAATACATAAAATGATGTTTTTTTTATTTTTCAAAAACCATATTTTTTCAAAACCTTTCTTCAAGTCTCCATTGAAGACAAACTACGAGGTTGTAAACTCAAGTCTTTCTAGCATATCTCTGGTAAACTATCAACTATCAGAATCCACTTGGACAAGCATTAAAAAAGTTTAAGAGATGAATGTTCCAATATTATAGAACAAACTGGCTTTCATGCCCTGTTTGCAAACAAGTTCTTGTCATTGTTATTCCTGAAGAGTGCAGGCTGAAGCTCTTCCTGATGGAAACAAAGAAGAAGCAGATACTTTAATAATATCATTAAATGCCAAGACTGATTGTATACATGCTTAGAATTACACGTATACCTTGTTCATATGCCCATCATCAGTGGCTGAACTGCTTAATTTCTTGAAGAGTTCATATAAGGCCTCTACTTTGCTACAACTGCTATGAAAAGGATCACATTTCGACAGTCAATCTCAAACAAATTAACAGTTGTCTTAACATTTACATGCGAGAAATCATTACATGAACCTGTTGAACTGAGCCAATCATACTGTCTTAAAAGTAACTGGAATATCCATTGAAGCATAGGCTCATACCAAAAAACCCACCTGTCAATTGTGAAGGAATGTCCTGGATTGAAATAATAACTGAGGTTGAGTGTCTGCAGCCTTTAACCTGCTGATAAAGATCAAATTCTAACTATTGAGACAGAAGAGAATGAGGAGATAAATTTAATCATTTTCAGGAATAGTTGAAGCAAAACATTTTCAAATTATTGATCCACTGAAGCTGTAAGCACTGAAATTAAGCTTAAAGTTATCAATCTCAACTAGAATCGGCAGGTTTCGGAATCTTAGCTATACAAACATTGCGCTTGAAACTTGCACAGACCCACACTATCTTGTGCTTGATTTTTATCAAATAGAATGGAGGTGGTGAGATTCGAACTCGTGACCGCTGAGTTAACAAGATGAGGCCCCGGAATATAATTTATATTATTCTCTAACAAGATCTAGGATTGTCATAGAATAAGATCATTCTTGAATGTACCCTTAAATCTGAGTTTCTATTGATATTTTCTTTCACACAAATCCCCTATATACTTATCTTAAATTTTCCATCGCCTTTGCAACAGCAAAATTGTTTTCCTTTCATTCTCTTTTCCCTGGAAAACTTGACATGTTTGGTAAACCATCACAGAAGAGGTTGATTGATAGAGCTATCCTTCCTGTTTGATTCATACAAACCTCATTTTAGCAAGCTTGTACATCCTTACACACATCAAATCATTTCTCCTCTCCCACTTCTCAACCAAATTAGTTGCTGAAGCAGCTGCTAAGTTTGCGCAACTAAAATTAGACATTACACCTAGTATCATTCTCTGATAACCACAATAAAAACCCTCTCTATCCCCTCTTTTTGAGATATCAAACACTTGAACAAGTAGAACTTGCATAATTTCACAGTTTCATTTCTTTTTATAGCTCCAAGGTCAACAAAACCCTACAAAACTCACACAAGATGAAGCAACAATTTTCCTTCTCATTTTCACTTGTCCTTCTCTTCCTCCACTGCTCCCAAACACTATCCCAGCCACCAACTGCAGCACCAGCGAAAGCACCGGCTGCAGCCACTGCACCACCACTAGCTGCAACGTCTGCTCAAGCCTCGCCACCTGTTATGGTTCCTGTACAAGTTTCAAAAGGCCCTGTCAATGTCATTAAAATCCTCCAGAAGGCTGGCCACTTTGCGATCTTAACCCGCCTTATAAAATCCACTCAAGAGGATATCCAATTATTTTCCCAGCTCAACGACTCGAGAGACGGGGTCACCATCTTTGCCCCAACTGATGGTGCCTTTTCTGCCATTATCAAATCTGGTGTTCTTAACTCCCTAACTGATCATCAGAAGATCGAGTTGGTACAGTTTCATATAATACCAAGAGTTCTGTCAACAGCCAATTTTCAGACTGTCAGTAACCCTATAACAACACTGGCAGGATCTGGCAGTCGTTTCACTCTTGATGTGATAACCACAGAAAGTATGGTGAATGTAACTACAGGACTTACCAATACAAGCGTATCGGCAATTGTCTACACTGATAGCCAGCTTGCTATTTATCAGGTCGACAAGGTGCTGCTTCCTTTAGATATTTTTGCCCCTAAACCTCTTGCTCCCGCACCAGCCCCACCAAAGCCTAAAAAGGATGATGGCGAAGAGAGTCCTATGATTCCTGAAGATACTTCTGGTTCAGTAACATGTATGGTGCATAATACTCTGTTCATGTTTGGAGTTGGCATAGTTGCTGCTGCAATTCCTTTGTGAAACTGGAGTTTTAACAAGGAATCTTGAAGTGTGGTCATTTCTTCACCATTGGTTCATGATTTTGCTGGTTACAGTGAAATGTGGTGTTCAACTGGATAAATTCTTTGAAAAATTGTCATATCCACTCAATTTTACTTGTTTCTTTTAAGGCTGTGAACAACATTGCATTTGATTCTGTATTTCTGATCTTTTTTTATTCCTGCTTTGATCTGTATGAGGGATTTTAATGGATATCAGCCTAAGAAAATTATGTTGGTGCCTTAATTTTTCAATCTACAAAGAAACAGCAGGAAATACAAAAAACACTTACTCTTCAAAGTATCCGCTTAAATACTACTTACTAAACACATTTTCAAAACATACTGCCGAAGAATTTCCGCTGCTGAAATGTAATATACCTGTGCAAAACATGAAGCAAACTAAGCTGTAATGACTCTGCATTAAAAAACAAAACTAAAAGGTTTAAAATGGCCAATAAGCTGCGCCTTGATCAAATCTTGGCTGCATTTCAGAGGGTTGTAAAATCAAGAGTTTCTAGCCCTTCCATCGGCGTTCATGCAGATTCCAACATCTTTTTAGTCGAGATCTGATCATTCAAAAGCGCACCATGCTAGAAATTATATATTTGATACTTTCCTGCTACATTTCTGATTCTCCCATTTCAGAAATTAGCACGAAACTGGGAAAGGCCACAGTGACATCCCTGGAAGAAACAAAATGGTCATGTTGGAAGTAGGTTAAAGTAATCAATGTTATCCTTGAAAACATACAGCCATGCATTGTATATGAACCCACGATTTAAAACCAAGCTCAAGGAAAAAAAAAGATGAGAAACTCAAACTCAACAAACTTGGCTGCATAAGAAAGTTGACTAATGGAACAATAGCTAATCAAAGACGAAAAGTTGAAGGTGTGAGGGTTTTTAGGCAAGTTTGTATGGGATTATTGTGAAAAAGGTTCACCAGAAAATGCAGTGATCGCCGAACCAGACTCATTTCTGGGGCATAGTTTTTCAAGTGACAAACTCAGATGCAGGGTTCATTTGCACAATTTGCAAACTGATTTTGGAACTCACTTTAAATAAGGTAGAGTCATGTTCTTGATAATAGAAGGATTCTTCGACACAAATTCCCTCCACTCTTCTGGATCAATTTTTCCATCGCCTTTTGAATCAGCATCACTAATTGTCTGTCGAGGAAAGCAAAAGAAAAAATAAACATCAGAATGTTTCACTCACATAAGAAACAACTAGCAGATTCGACAAGGCCAAACCAGTCGGAACCTTGTCAACAATTGTCTGGACGGCATCATCTGACAGTTCCAGATCCGATTCCTGAAGAAGGGCCAATACCATCTCCTTCAACTATCAAATAATCCAAAATTATGAGGCAGAATAGAAATTTGAAAACACACTCACAACTAAAATAATCATTTTCACTTTTGAAAACATTCTACTCAATTCTCTGATTTTAGAAATTCTTCTGGAGTTAGTGAATGCAGTAGGATTATGGGATAAAAACTTTAAACATTTAATCTCTCAGCATCTTATAGGAAATATACTATATGTTATGTATGAGAAAGAAATGGAAAGGAAAAGAATTGCAGCACACACCTCCTCCTGCTCAATGAAACCTGTTTGCCTTAGATCATATAATTTGAAAGCAACTGCAGTAATATTAGTAATTTATTCATCACCTGACTAACAAAAACCAAATTGATACGCAGAAGAAAGTGGATGTATGTGTGGGTGGGCGGGTGCAGACACACCTGCATGCATTATAGTCGAGGGAAATATTAATCTTACAATGGATTTTTTCTGCAACTGGAGCATCTGGGTGGAAGACCCCCAAAGATCGAACGAATTCTCCAAACTCAATGACTCCATTGCACTTGAGATCAAACAAATCAAACATCTGCAGAAATACCAGAAGTAGATGCAACTTAGAAAGAAGGTAAAGGCCATAGAACCATATGACAAATGAGGACGATCTCTAAATTATTAAAATCCTCTGAGAGGAGACATAAAAGGTTTTGAAAGATGCACCAAAATCTATACTTCTTCAGCACCTACATAAAGCTTAAGGAAAATTATCCCAATATCGTAGAAATTGTTGGCATACATACCCTGTTTGCAAACAGATTCTTCTTATTGTTGTTCCTGAAGAGTGCAAACTGAAGATCTCCCTGACAAGAAGCAAGCAGACATTTAAATTATATCCAACAAGCCATGATTCTATACATTCTTAGATTCCAAAATGCCACCTAATATCTATCCATACCTTGCTAATAAATCCATCTTCAATGGCTGAACTACTTAATTTCTTAAAGAGTTCATGTAAGGCCTCTACTTCGCTTACAGTAACTGCAATAACCAAAATCAACAGTTAACAGTTCTTGTCCAACGGACCAAGTTCATGCAATAATTCTCACGATACGAAATGGTTTTTTTAGCAGGACAAGCAACTAACACTGACCAAACTGTTTCTAGCTGAGACTTTAAGCTAATAATTAGAAACAGAATTGCTTTTCCTTCTTCCCTAACGACATCATATGCATGCATGCATGCTTCTTATTCTTTCAATATTGTCAGCAGAGGTTAATATACAGGAACCAATCAAAGTACTTTCTATCCATCCATGTCGTAAGACTAATACAACAGTTGTCGAGAAATTAGTGGAATATCAATTGAAGCATAGCGACGAAGTAGGCTTGTTAACTAACAGGGTGTTTCAGAAGCTAGAACTGTCAGCTCTTTACACCATGCTGTGTTTTTTGTTTTCTTTGACTGGAAGCAGCCCATGATCAAGACAACCAGCACGAGCCACTCATAAAATTTCTTGGAATTCAGCAGGCTTACCAATGGTGGTTTCTTCTGAAAAAATCCCACCTGGCAATTCCCAAAGAAATACACTAGATTGGAATAATTGCTAATCTTTTGATTACCTGCAGCCTTTAACCTGCAGAGAAAGATCAAAATCACAGAACAATGGCATAATTCTGGTCATGATCAGGAAGAACTGAAAAAAAGAAAACCAATTGGCCCACCATAGCTGAAAGCACAGAGATTAAGCTTAAAGAAAAGATTCTCACCTTGAATTGCCTGGTTTTTGGAATCTTATGGATATCCCTCTTCGTTAAAGGATGTAAGAGCTCAACTCAAGAGGTAAGATCAAGAAGACAGTGTCATCAGCACAAAGAAAACCCACAAACCAGACCTGCGAAAAAGCTCCTCCGATTAGGTACGATGGTTTTTCAGCAACAATTTTCAAAACTTTCAAACATTATAAGGAACTTCATAAGTATTACTTAGTACATAATACCAAAAAAAGCCTCCACAAGCAGACATGACCATCCCTTTGTAGAGTACAAAAAGCATAGCGATGGATTTGAAAGGGATCAGAACTGTAAGCCAGCCACAAAAAGACAATTACCAACTACTTCTCACAAAACAGAAATATAAAATATAGTTAAGCTGGTCAGGTCAACTCAAGTTAATTTCTATTAATTTAAAAATATATTGTTGTTATTATTATTTTTTAATTTAATTTAAACCAAGTTTCATTCAGATTGATTTTGACGGTACATCGAGCCTATCAAATTCTAACGTGCTCTCCCTTCCTCCTTGTCTTAGATAATGAAAACATTGAAATTATTTTCTTCATTAGTTTGAGGTTTACCGAACCTAATTACAGTAATCGTTGTATTAGTCCTGTTCATCATACTGAGCATGCATGATCAACAATTGGCTCCAAAATGTTACGTAACATCTGTCATTTAACAGAATATTGTATGCCATTGATTTCCTACCTTAAATCCTATTTCGCCCCGGTCTGATGTGCTCACCTAGAAAACCTAGAATCTGAAACCTAGCTTGGACAGTGTTATTAGTTGAATCAACTAGTTGATAGAGTTTGCTAGGTTTTTGAATCAGATAGTTGACCTAATAACTCACAAGTTACTTGGTGATCCAAGTCTTTCTGAGTCAATTTCTTGTGGATTGTATAGAAAGTCTGGCAGGCTCGTTTATGGACTAATGACTTGAGTTCAAAAAAAGGTTTATTCACACTAGATGAACAACTAAAAACCCAGTAATTTTTTATTCGATTACTAGACCAGACTCAAATCTTGCTAGATAATTTTACAAACACAATTCTACACGAGAATTGGTTGCTGTAACCAATCTAGCTCGGGATTATCTTCAAATTAGGCTTGGAAAAAGTTATTTGAGTAAATTTTGTTATGTTTTTTCCAACTTAATTAAATTTTTATTTTATTTTTTGGGTTTTAAAGAGTTGTAAGCCCTTTTATATGTGAGAGAATTATTCAATAATAAAGTGTGAATCAGAGTTCTTATGTGAAACCTCTTTTCATTCTTTTTCTTGCCTGTTGTCTTTCGTGTATTGTGCTCCCGTTTATGTCAGCTGCCATGACTGGTAGAGACTATACCAAGGAATTGTTAAGGAATAATATAAATTATATTTTAGTATCTCAACTAACTGTTTAAATTTGTAGGTGAGATGATTTTTTTAATATGGTATCAGAACAATAGGCAAATGCCTCATTAGTTCCAAATCTTTTCCGCTCAAAAATCTTCCTTATTCTTGTCATTCCTACTATATTCAAACAGTTTCCATGACTTCGTCTAATACCACACAGTTTTCCTCTCTATCTACACAACATTTTCAATCAAGCTTTTAGGTAAGTTGATTTTTTAATATGGTATTAGAACCTTGTTAATCCAGTGGTCACGAGTTCAAATTTCATCACTCTCATTCTATTTGATAAAAAAATTAAGCACAAGATAATGTGAGTCTATGCAAGTTTCAAGTCAAAGGGTTTTTACTTGAGTAGGTGGGGTGATAGAGAATAATATAAATTATATTCTGGAACCTCACCTAACAGCTTAAGATTTTAGATGAGATAGTTTTTTTAACAGGAATGTGATGATGAATTGGCAAGCAACAAGGCTCGCATTCTGAAACTTTCAACCAGAACCCACTATGCACACCTGTTGGTTAACATTTCAAAGGTTTTCATAACCCGTCTTCAAGTTATATCTGTTGGAATTCTGTGATCTAAACAGTAAGTGTTCTAAACATCTACTGTTTAGATCAAAATCTGGGAATTGACGAAAGTGATGAACAAGGCATGAAATTGGCAGAATTCTGAAGAATACTCAGAAAAACTGAAACTTTGAATAATTCACCTTAAGTTTATTGAATTCGAAATGCCTATATATAGGCTTACAATGCATGAATTGAAAAAACCATAAATCTCTCAACAATCCTAAGAGATTTGGATAGAAACAGATTTTGAAATTCAAAATATGTTATGAACAATAGTTTTAGCTAAACTCAATCACTACAGCTAATCCATGATAAATCCTACAGCTAATAAGTAATCTTTTTATCCAAAGCTAATCTCACATTCAAATTCTAACACTCCTCCTTGAGATTTGCTTTGGGCAATCCCAATTTCATCTTCAGAAATTCCAGACTTGCTACTGGAATTACCTTGGTCTTCAAGTCATGATGAACTAGACTTTTATCAGCCCTGTTTTGGCCTAAATCATCATCAGGATTTCCTTCACATGTTGCTCCTCCTGTCTTCATGTACCATTCTCTAACATAACATTCCTCACCATCAATTTCTTTGCCTTTAAAAGTCTTGACAATTTCGGCAGTATCCTCAGCTTTTCCAGGATTCATAATTTCAAAACATTTTGATTGTTCCTCAGCAGCCCTCACCATCACAGCACTAGTATTTGCTCCATGTTCAGTAAAATCATCTTTCAAGCCTTCATGTGTTGTGGATTCAGCCGAAATTTGTTCATGAACATTGTTGGATTCCATGTTAAACATATCACCATCTCTGATTTTCCCATCTTTATCACATATTTGCAGCCTTTTGCACAACTGATCATCATCATTAATCATACCACCATTATGCATAACCTTTAATGTATTAAGGTTAGCATGACCATCTCTTTTTTGCCATAACACACTCTCATCAGATTTTGCACTTAAGACATGCCCTTTCACAACATCCATATTCAAATAAAAACTATTATCTTCCATCTTAATTTTTGCTATTGCTGAATCATGTGAATTAGTAATGAGGCAAAAATTTCCTTTAAATGATACTTCATACCCATTATTCAGCATTTGTGCAACACTCAGGATGTTTTGATCCAATTCAGGAATGTAAAGAACATTTGCAATGACTTTCATACCTTTGGTTGTGTTGACAGTAACACTACCTTTACCCTTGGCCTGCACAATATCACCATTCCCCAACTTGATCTTTGGCTTAATTGATTGATCAATTGACGAAAATATTGACAAATACTTTGTCATATGGCTGGTACATCCACTGTCAAGTAGCCATATATTTTCTTTGGAAGTGTTGACAGTTTGAAGAGCCATGAATAGATGCTCCTCCTCATCCTTGTCTTCCTCGATAACATTTGCATGTTGTAGCTGCGATTTGTTCTTCTTCAGCCTGCAAAATTTCTCATTGTGGCCAAACTTCTTGCAATAATCACAATGACTAAGAGTCCGTTCTTTAAACCAGCACTCACTCTCACCATGATTTGTTCTTTTGCAATAAGAACATGGTGGAAACATTTGATTGTTTGCAGGTACAGTAGACTTATTTTCCGAGAAAAATTTCTTACCATTGTTGAAATCTTTCTTCTAAAAATTTCCAGCCTCTCTTCCTTTCCAGTTTGCTTGAAATGCATTTTCCATAACTTCATCATCCCTCATCTGCACTCTTTGCTCCTGGATGTGCAGTTTGCTTATTAACTCAGCAATGGGAAGGTTTTGCAAATCGCAAGACTCTTCTATTGCTGAGATTTTTGCTTCAAATTTTTCAGGGACGGACATCATAAGCTTTTCTACAATCTTATGATCTTCAAATGTCTCCCCAAGGAGTCTCATCTGGTTTACTACATTCATCAATCTGCCAGAATACACTTTGACAGATTCATGGTCTTTCATCTTCATCAATTCGAACTCTCTCTTGAATGCTAGCAACTTGACAGTTTTGTCTCTGTTGCTGCCTTCAAATTCGACCTGGAGCTTGTCCCAAATCTGTTTTGGTGTTTCCAAGTTCATGATTTTCGTAAAGATGTGGTCTGCAATTCCAGAATGCAGACATGTAATTGCTTTGTCTTTCTTCAATTTTTCTTCTTCATGAGCCCTTATCTGCGCCAACGTTGGATTCGCACGTAGTGGATTTGGATCAGCATCCGTCACCACAATGTTCCATAATCCTTGGGATCGCAAGAAAAACTTCATCTTGACAGCCCAGATGTGATAATTTTCTCCAGAAAAAACTGGAATTGCAGCAGCATTGTTGTCGGAGGTTGACATGATTTTTGAAAGTAAAAACTCACTTTGTGTTTACACTCAATTAACCTCTAACTCTCTGTGTTTGCCTCTAAAAAAAAAACCACAGTCCCGCAAGAAGATGTGCTCTGATACCACTTGTTGGAATTCTGTGATCTAAACAGTAAGTGTTCTAAACATCTACTGTTTAGATCAAAATCTGGGAATTGACGAAAGTGATGAACAAGGCATGAAATTGGCAGAATTCTGAAGAATACTCAGAAAAACTGAAACTTTGAATAATTCACCTTAAGTTTATTGAATTCGAAATGCCTATATATAGGCTTACAATGCATGAATTGAAAAAACCATAAATCTCTCAACAATCCTAAGAGATTTGGATAGAAACAAATTTTGAAATTCAAAATATGTTATGAACAATAGTTTTAGCTAAACTCAATCACTACAGCTAATCCATGATAAATCCTACAGCTAATAAGTAATCTTTTTATCCAAAGCTAATCTCACATTCAAATTCTAACAATATCTCCTTATCGGCCATTGCTTGACTCGAAGTGAAGGACTGAACCTAAATAAGGAAGGTTCCCTTGATGGATTCTTCATGCATGGTTAGACCCTTGTTTGATCTGTACTGTCCAATCTAAATCATGGAGTTCTCCTGTAATCTCTAAATAGATTGCTTCAATCTGCATATTCAACTATAACTTCTCCAATGCTTTAGATAGATAATTGGAGGAAATTTAATCTACAATCTTGAAAAAACAGAGATAGTGAGAGATAGAGAGGACATGCTTTCCTGTATTTACTGTTTCGAGAGTAGAAATTTACTTCATAACTGTCTTAGAAATATATTTATTTTACATACCCATCTCCGTTATTTCAATCAAATATGCTTATGTAATCCCCGTCTCTTCTATACTTAGAATGAGATGCATGTTGTATTCCATCGTAAACTCGAAGCAATTACAGAAATACTTCAACACAAACAGATTTCGAAAATCTTTGGCCCTTCAACAGTCGATTACTCAACCATTTTCGACAGATTTCATTTCTAATCATACATTAATTTGTGAGCAACTGAAACTTTTATCTCTAGCATATATAGAACAGGTCAAGAACTGCCTCAGAGAAATGAATGTAATTTCACTTTATATATGCAAAACGTGAGCTGAACTAAGCTGTGCCAATTCTGCATTAACGAAGTTTATGATGGCAAATAAGTTGCTCTTTGTAGACCAGATCTTGGCAATCTGTGTAGCTCTTGTATCGACACCCATGCAGATTCCAACATCTCCCAAATAGAGCTGATTTCAAATGCACGGATCACCATTGCTAGAAATGACATGATTGATAACTTTCTGCTACATTTCTGAATCTTCAACTTCAGTTTTTGACAGGAAGCTGGGAAACGCCAAAGTTATATCCCTCGAGGAAAAAAAAAGGGAGTGCCTAAAGTTAATAACTTGAATTTCTGAGGTATATTGTAGTGTTAAGAAATCATCTCACCTAAAAATTTAAGATATTAGGTGAGGCTCCGAAATATGATGTATATTATTCTTTAACACACCCCCTCAAGTGAAAGTCTTTTGAGCTTTAAACTTGTATACAAACCCAAACTACCTTATGCTTAATTTTTATCGAATAGAATGAGGGTGGTGAGATTCGAGCTTATGACCACGAGTCAACAAGGTTTTGATACTATGTTAAGAAACCATCTCATCTAAAAACTTAAGCTATTAGGTGAGGTGCCAGAATATGATTTCTATTATTCTCTAACATGTTGACTGATCTCACTGAAGTAACGAGAAGTAGTTGCAGGTGTGGTTCTGCACAATTTACAAAATGAGTGAACTCGCTACTCACTTTAAATAAGGTAGAGTCATGTTCTTCATAACAGAAGGGTTCTTTGACACAAATTCATTCCATTCGTCAGGATCGATTTTTCCATCACAATTTACAAAATGAGTGAACTCGCTACTCACTTTAAATAAGGTAGAGTCATGTTCTTCATAACAGAAGGGTTCTTTGACACAAATTCATTCCATTCGTCAGGATCAATTTTTCCATCACCTTTCAAATCTGCATCACTAAATGTCTGTGGAAAAACTCAAAAGATGAAAATTAGAAGAATGAACCGAATAAGCATGAACAAGGAAGTTTGACACAGGAGATAAAAAAATTGTACCTTTTCCACAATAGCCTCAACACAGTCATCGGACAGCAGTAGATCCGATTCATGCAGAAGTGCCACTACCATCTCCTTCAACTGTTCAATAACTTAAAATTATGAGTCAGAATTTACATTCTGAAACAGATGCAGAAGTGCTGGATCATTATTTTTAATTTTCATCACATTCCTCTTAATTTCGTGATAGTAATGTGGATTTTTTAACAGAAAGAACAAAACAATTAACCTAAAACAAGTCCACAATCATCAGAAAGCATCACTGTATGGTATGTAAGAGAGAAATGGTATAGAAAAGAATTGCAGCACTCACTGTTGAAAATGTGTGATCTGAACAGTAGTTGTTTCTTGAACAGTTACTGTTCAGATCAAAATCTGGAAATAAAGACAATTTGAATTTGCGGAAGAACTCAATTACTGTTTTATTGATTTCACTTGTATTTAAAGACTTACAAGTAATGTAATTCAAATAAAAAACAAACTCTCAACATCCATGAGAGATTATTGGAATGAAATTACGAAATAATAGCACACAATCTGCTATTTGAATTCAAAATTAAAAACACAAAAACAGGACATTATCTTGACTTCAATCTTCCTTCAAGGCAGCATCTCACACGTGTTCCAACACTCCTCCTTGAGACTTGCCTTGAACATTCCAAGCTTCATCCTAAGCATCTCCAGCCTTGATCTTGGAAGTCCTTTAGTCATCAAATCTGCCAATTGAACTTCAGTTGGACAGTGAAGAATTTTAATGAACAAATTCTTCTCAGCTTCCCTCAATGCATGAAACTTGACATTAATGTGCTTTGTTCTCCCATGCTGGACTGGATTTTGTGCAATTGCTATTGCTGACTTGTTGTCACAATAAAGCTCGGTTGGTGAGCTTTGCTTATGACCCAAATCTGCCAAGACTTTGCTCAACCATATAGCTTGATTTGCAGCAGCTGCCATTGAAATGTACTCAGCCTCTGCTGTCGATTGAGCAACCACATCTTGCTTCCTTGCATTCCAGCAAATTGCACCTGAACCAATGCTAAAAACATAACCAGAAGTACTCTTCATATCATCAACACTCCCAGCCCAATCACTATCTGCATAGCCAATCAAACATACTCCTCCTGTTTTTGAGTACCTTAGGCCTAAGTCAGCTGTGCCTTTGATGTATTTCAGTACTCTTTTTGCAACTCCCATGTGAACATTGCTAGGTGAACTCATGAATCTTGACAGCAAACCAGCAGGAAACATCAAGTCTGGTCTAGTTGCTGTCAAGTATAGCAAACTGCCCACCAAACTTCTAAAAACAGAAGGATCTTCTAGCTTCTCACCATCATTCTTCGAAATTCTTTCATTTTGTGCCAAAGGTGTTGCTACTTCTTTGCATGATTCCAGTTTGAACCTTTTAAGCACATCAATAGCATACTTCTTTTGTGACAAAAAAATCCCTAAGTTGTCTTGGTGTATCTCCATTCCAAGAAAATAATTCATCATCCCCAAGTCACTCATTTCAAATACATCCTCCATTTCCTTTTTGAACTTTGCCAGCAATGAAATATTGCTTCCAGTCACCAACATGTCATCCACATAAAGTGAAATTACTAACTGCACTTCATCTCCTTCTTTCTTTAGGTACAATGTAGCTTCATTTTCACTCCTTCTAAACCCCAATTGAATTAAATAGGAATCAATCCTACTATACCAAGCCCTTGGGGCTTGTTTCAAGCCATAAAGAGCTTTGTGTAGCTTATACACCTTATGCTCATGGCCTGCCACTTTGAATCCTTCGGGTTGCTGCACATATATGTCTTCAACTAATATACCGTTTAAAAAAGCTGATTTAACATCTAAATGGTATACCTTCCATCCAAGTTGACCAGCCATTGCAAGAAGGAGCCGAATTGTATCATGCCTAGCAACTGGGGCAAATGTGTCCCCATAATCAACCCCAGCCACTTGTGCATATCCTTTGACCACCAATCTAGCTTTGTGTTTAAATACAGAACCATCAGGATTGAATTTAGTCCTGAATACCCACTTAACACCAATTTCTTTCTTGTTGTGAGGCAGCACTGTCAAGCTCCAGGTTTGATTCCTTTCAATGGAATCAATTTCTGATTTCATTGCTTCTATCCAAGCTGCATCCTTTGCTGCTTCAGCATAGCTTGTTGGCTCGGCATGCACCAGGTTACACCTCTCATATACCTCAGCTAGGGGCCTGACTTTAAGAACATCTGCATCTGAAGTTCCATCAACATCAAACTCTGTTTCAGTGCTTGTTTCCCCTGCTGCAGCATCAAGGATTTTGCTCTTCTGATCCACCTCCTTCAAGTCCCAGTTCCAGCATGCAATTTCATCAAAGTGCACGTCTCTACTGATCTGAATTTTGGACTCATTCAGGTTGTAAATCCTGTAACCTTTGGATTCAGTTGAATATCCCACAAAAATTCCCTTGACTGCTGTTTCATCTAGCTTCCCTCTTTTGACAGTGGGAACATGAAAATAACACAAAGAACCAAACACCCTTAGATGGTTTGCAGTTGGCTTTGTTCCTGACCAAGCTTCTATGGGTGTTTTTCCATTGACAGACTTTGTGGGAAGCCTGTTTAGCAAGTAAACTGAGGTGTTTACTGCCTTTGCCCATAGAAACTTAGGCAACCTCTTCTCAAACATCATGCACCTTGACATCTCCATGATTGTCCTATTCTTCCTCTCCGAGACACCATTCTGCTGAGGAGAATAGGGCACTGTCAACTGGTGCACAATTCCAGTTTCAAGGCAAAAATTCTGGAAATCCCTTGAAGTATATTCTCCACCATTGTTGGTTCTCAGCACCTTAATTCTTTGTCCACTTTGTGTTTCAACCATACTTTTGAAACTCTTGAACTTTGACAGTGCTTGAGACTTGTTTTCCAGAAACTGGACCCAAATCATTCTGCTATGGTCATCAATGAACAAAATAAAGTAAAAGTTATTGTTCAAGGAGGCTGTCCTCATTGGTCCACAAATGTCAGAATGGACCAATTCCAGCCTTGATTTTGCTCTATTTGCTGTTGCACGAGGGAATGAAGCCCTATGGTGCTTCCCTAACTCACAACCTTCACATAAATGTGCACATTCAGAAATGGCAGGCATCCCCTCTATCATGCATCTGTCATGCAACAATTTCAAAGAATCGAAATTGTAGTGCCCAAACCTCTTGTGCCAAACAACACTCATATCAGAATTTGCACTTAATGCATGATCTTCAATGACATTTAAATCAAGATAAAAACTATTTCCATCCATTTTTATCTTTGCTACAGCAGAATCCTTTGTGTCAACAATGAAGCAGCAATTATCCTTAAAGGTTACTTCATAACCATTCCTAAGCATTTGAGGAACACTCAACAAATTTTGATCTAACTCAGGAATGAAGAGGACATTTTTGATAGTTTTTGTACCTCTTGAAGTGCTGACTATGACAGTGCCTCTTCCCTTAGCTTGCACAAAGTCACAATTTCCCAATTTAATTCTTGGCTTTATTGATCGATCAATTGAGGAAAAAATTGACAAATGCTTTGTCATATGGCTGGTGCAGCCACTGTCAATAAGCCAAGTATTCTTCTTGGAATTGGTACTGATCTGCAAGGCCATGAATAACTGCTCCTCAGTTTCTTCAAGGTCCTTGTCTTCTTCGGATACATTTGCCTGCTGCTGAAATCCTTGTTGCGGCTGTTTCTTCTTCAGCCTGCAAAACTTTTCACTATGGCCATTTCTCTTGCAAAAATCACAGTGAATGAGAGTTTTGCCTTTGAACCAGCAGTCAACTTCTGCGTGATTTGTTCTCTTACAATAAGAACAAGGGGAAAATTGTCTACTGGCAGGGACAATAGCTTTACCTTTTGACAGGTTTGATTTTCCAGTACTGAAATTTTTCTTGGGAAAAATTCCAGATTTTTTCCCTTTAAAGCTTGCTTGAAATGCTCCTTCAACAGCTTCATCATCTCTCATTTGAACCCTTTGCTCCTGAATTTGAAGCTTGCTGATTAACTCTGCAATAGATAGAGTTTGCAAATCGCAAGACTCTTCTATTGCAGAGATTTTAGCCTCAAATCTCTCTGGAATTGACATCATAAGCTTCTCCACTATCTTATGATCTTCAAATGTCTCCCCAAGGAGTCTCATTTGGTTGACAGTGTTCATCAATCTGCCGGAATAGGACTTGACATTTTCATTGTCCTTCATCTTTATTAGCTCAAATTCTCTCTTTAATGCAAGGAGTTTGACTGTTTTAACTCTATTGCTGCCTTCAAATTCAACTTGAAGTTTGTCCCAAATCTGTTTTGGTGTCTCAAGATTCATAATCTTGGTGAAAATGTGGTTTGCAATTCCAGAATGCAAACATGTAATAGCCTTGTCTTTCTTCAATTTTTCTTCTTCATGAGCCCTTATTTGAGCTAAAGTTGGATTTGCACGTAGTGGATATGGATCAGCATCCGTCTCCACAATGTTCCATAAACCTTGGGATCGCAGGAAAAACCTCATTTTGACAGCCCAAATGTGATAGTGCTCACCATAAAAAATTGGAACCGAAGAGTGTGAATGTGCAGAGGATGACGAAGCCATTGATTTCTTAGAAGATTAACTCTCAATGTTTCTCTCAACCCCCCAAGTGTTTTACACTCACAATCTCTCGTGTTTCACTCAGTAAAATCACCCTCAGTCCCGTAGGAACCAGACTCTGATACCACTGTTGAAAATGTGTGATCTGAACAGTAGTTGTTTCTTGAACAGTTACTGTTCAGATCAAAATCTGGAAATAAAGACAATTTGAATTTGCGGAAGAACTCAATTACTGTTTTATTGATTTCACTTGTATTTAAAGACTTACAAGTAATGTAATTCAAATAAAAAACAAACTCTCAACATCCATGAGAGATTATTGGAATGAAATTACGAAATAATAGCACACAATCTGCTATTTGAATTCAAAATTAAAAACACAAAAACAGGACATTATCTTGACTTCAATCTTCCTTCAAGGCAGCATCTCACACGTGTTCCAACACTCACCTCCTCTCGTTCAATGAAACCAGTTTGCCGTAAATCATATAATCTGAAAGCAACTTCAGAAAACTCTCCCCTCATTAGTAATTTATTTAGGAGCATGTGCACAAAATATGGTTAAGTGATTTACTTCCAGTTTTTATGGTGTATAGAAGTCCCAATTGACAAGCACAAGAAAACATTTTTTTTCTTTGGATTCGAGGAAACCACACCCCTCGGAAAACGCACTTTGTGGGCCCAGGTAAGTGAATAAAACCCCGGCTGTCCCAGACTCTTACAAGAAGTGCACTAACTCGAACTCGAGACCTGTTGTGCAGATCTCAAGCTTTTCGCCACCACGCCACAGCCCTTGGGGACAGAAGAAAACATGTGTGTGTGTGAGAGAGAACTCATGCCTACTTGTATTTCATCCTAGACAAACATTAGCCTTACAATGGATCTTATCTTCAACTGGTGCATTTGGATGAAAGACAACCAAGCACCGAACAAATTCTCCGAACTCAATTACTCCATTGCGCTTGACATCAAATAAATCAAAAATCTGCAGAAGTATGGCGAGGTGATGCAACTTAGGAAAAAGGGAAAATGCCATGAAATCAGGTACTATTGCTATACATACCCTGTCTGCAAAAAGGTTCCTTTTGTTTTTGTTCCTGAATAGTGCAAGCTGAAGTTCTTCCTGATGAGAAGAGAGCCAATTGAATGATATCAGCACAGATTAATTAAGTCCTAATTACTTGTATCAAAATACTCCATGAACTATTTTCAAAATCCCACCTAGTAACCCATACCTTGTGAATAAGCCCATCATCAATGACTGAACTGCTTAATTTCTTAAAGAGTTCATACAAGGCCTCTACTTCGCTAACAGTAACTGCAATACAAAATTATTTCGCATTTCATCAGTCAGTCCCACATAGTTAACAGTTGTTTTTCAACTAGATACCACATAATATTTTTAGCAGGAAATACAACCAAAATGGGCGAGCAGAGTCAAGCTAGTGATTAGGAACAGCAACATTGTTTTTCTTTCTTTTCTTTGTTAAGGAACCATCTCACCTAAAAGTTTAAGTTGTTAGGTGAGACCCTAGAATATGATTTATATTACTCTCTAACACACTTTCTCAAGTGAAAGCTTTTTTGGGTTTGAAACTTGCACAAACTCACACTACCTTGTACTTGATTTTTATCAAATAGAAAGGGGTGGTGAGATTCGAACTCGTGACCGCTAGATCAACAAGACTCTGATACCATATTAAAAAACCATCTCACCTAAAAACTTAAGCTGTTAGGTGAGGCTCCAGAATATGATTTATATCCTTTTCCCTGTCAACATGACTTCCATGCTTCTTACACCTTTCAGTGCCAATTAATCTGTCTTTTGTTTAAGCGACCAACGACACCAAAGGTTGGAATACACAAACCATTCCATGTACTACACTCCATCAAACTGAACTTATGTCTGACAACTAGTTTAATCTGAACGAATTTGATTACCTCCTAAGATGTCCTAAGATAAGACTAGAAACAGAACTTATCGGGAAATAGCTGGAACATATTGAAGCATAGCCAGGAAGTAAGCACGGAAATTTACACCCAGGAATTTGCATCAATGAACCTTTTGACAATGCATACTCACAGGGTGTTTCAGCAGCAAGAACTGTTGGCTCCTCGTACCCCGGTGTCTCTTTATTTCTCTTTGAATAGCAGCAACCCATGAAGACAACTAGCACCAGTCACTAATAAGAATTCCTGGCAATCAGCAGGCTAATGCCAGTTGTACTCGCAACGATAAATGGTCCAATTTCAACCACTGAGACCAAGAACACAAAACGAAGACAGAATTCTAGTCACAGTCAGTTATAGTTTATCCTCAAAATTTAAACTGGTCCACTATTTTCAAGAAAAACTATTCTCTCATGTCCATGGACACTTTGAAAGCTGTATCTGATATATACTCAAGGACATAAGTTAATATGAAAAATGTAAGAAAATTCAGAACCATCCAGCACCACAAGAATTTTTGCAAATATTATAGCTCCTATATAATACTAAAAAGGCCTATTTAAGCATGTATGACCTTTCCTTATCAAAAAATCTAGAGAGGATTTGGAAGGGAACTATCAAGTTATAGTTTAAACAACAATTAACTTAAGCAAATAAATAAACTATTAAACCACCCTTTCCCTCAATCCCTCTAATGGAATTTTATCATGTTTTATGAGGGAGCAGAACCTCACTAAGCCTAACTATGCTACCCAAATTCCATTTCAATCATGTCCCAACTTGGCTCGACAGCTCCGATTTTCGCAGCTCAAAAATCTTTCTACAAGAGGGAAAAAGACACCACCAACTAAAAATTAATGAGTGATACCATAAGAAATGAATTCTAACATTTCAAGAAAACTTATAGTTCAGGCACTAACTAAGGGCGAACATATATTAGAAAAGGGATAAAGTACTCTAATTTTCTATTGTTTTCCATAAACAATGAAGGAAAACATTCAGAGTAAAAAAAACCAAAACATCATACGCTTATTTAAGAAAAAGATCCAGAGTAAACCCTCAAAATCTTCATTTTCTGGTCTTTTCATCAGTTTTCTCAGCAACTAAACCGAGGAAGTAATGAATCAGGTCAAAATGTGATCATCTCTAAGTATTTAGTTCAAGCAAAGCTTTTTAGTGCTGAATTTAAAAGTCAGGTTATGACAATAAATATAGTCAATTCTCTCAAAAGAAAAGAATGAAGATTTCTGGATACTCACTGAAAAAACCAAAAATGACAACGATAAATCATTTCCATGATTCAATTGGCTGCTGAGAAAATGTAGGAATGGTCAAGAAACACCGACTCTAAAAGAAACAACCAAAAGAACCGCATTAACACAGAGAAAATCCTCTTCCCTTCTCTCCCTTGACAACCAGAAGAAAAATCCCAAGAAAGAAAACATTGACAACAAAGGAGAGAACCAACCAACCAAAATCCCGTCAACTGCATGCAAGCCATGGAGCCAGGACAAACCATGCCCAACAGAAGAAGCTCTGTAATGAAAGAGAGAACAATACTAACCTTTGTGTGTGTCTTTTGTGCAACGTTGAAAAGTATGAGAGACAGCTCTTTGATCTGTGCTTTTCAGCTGTCAGTTTTCCTTACGGGAACAGTGGAAGATATCCAGGATCTTGTGTTTCTTGTGGCTTTAGCTTTTTCTCAGCTTCCCCCTCTCTCTTTATATGAGATTTATGTCTCCATCAATCTATTATTAATTACAATCTTGTTTCAACGTTCACTTTCAGGTCCCCATTGTTGATGCGTTGCATCTTTAAAATAAGGGAAATACATAATTTTAGAAACATTTCAGGAACAAAAAGCCAAAAATCCTATACAAATACCGTCCCTTCCAATCTGCTGCGCCTTTTTATATTGGCCCTTGTGCACTGCAACAGTAAAATTATGATTTTCAGTTCTTGGCTTCTTGCAGCGGGAGTATAAAAAAACAATGAAAAATCTTAAAGGTCAAGTTTGACTTAACGGTCCTCTTCTGTCGAGGCAAAAAAACAATGCACTGGCAGCTAGGGGGATTTTTTTATATCTAAACAATATCTATACATTACATCATATTTTTTAAAATATTTTTTATTTAAAAATAAATTAATGTAATATTTTATTTTTATTTTTTACATCAATACATTAAAATAATTCTAAACCTGCCATGTTTTCATCCAAACCCACTTCTAGTTTTTCACCATGATGAGGACGAGGATGATTGAATCATTTCCTCTTTAGCCTAGACATTTTTTATTTTGGTTTTCTTAGATTTGAGGGGGGAGTTGTATCTTAATTTTTATTCTAGATGTTTATGATTTTGTTATTTTTTTTATAAAAAAAACTGTTTTATTAATTGATCATATTGTAATTTTTGACTAGTTGTAAAGTTTCATGCATCTCCTACAACCAGGCTTATTGATCCCGTGCCGTTCCGGCCGGAACAGCCCGTTCCAATGCAAAATCCGGGACAAAACGGCGACGTTTTTGTCCCGGTCAAAATCCCGGCCAGTTCCGGAAAATCCGGCCGAATTCTGGCCGGAACGCCCCGGTTCCGTACCGGGCGTTCCGTTCCGGGATCAAAATAAAAAAAAAGGTTCGCAGTAGATGGCAATTTTCCACTTGTTCCGAATGAAGTGAAGGTGGGAGATGGAGATGGTGAAGAGAAAAGTGCAAATGGGCCAAGCCAATTGAAAATATAAAGGTAATGAAAGGTCAATCAAATTCCAAAGAGCCAGAGATCCGTTTCCCATGGAAATCTTGTCTGGATAACCAAACCCAAAATCTGGGCAGCATACAATCCTCAAGGGACACCCCAAAACAAACTACAAACACAAATTTTGAAACCCTCTAGATCAACACTAGGAGAGCATCAACCACCCAAACATACTAAACCATCGTAGAGGAGAAAGAGAGGCTAACGGCTGGGTGCCTGGGTGTGTTTGGTGTGGAGGGGGCGGCGGCGGCTAGAGAAAAAAGGATGGGTAGGGTTTTTTGTATTGAGATGAAGGGGACAAAGTGACAAACGGGGTGGGGTGTTTTTTAACCTTTTATACTAATTAATAATTATTGGTTTTTATACTAATTATTATTTAATAATAATTATTAATTATTATATAATAATAGTTAACATAAAAAATAAGGGTATTAATTTGTAATTAATTTGATTGAATTATTTGTAATGGAATGTATTTTAATTAATTATGTTTGAACTTATTGATTATTTCTTAATGTGTTCATTTTGTTTTTTTAAGTTTTTCTAACATGAAAAACAATAAGTAACATTAATTAATTTTAAAATTCAAATTCAAATACAACAACCATAAAAAAAACATAGAATTACTTGAAAAACATACAATAAGTAGCTTAAATTTCAAATATTCTGGATCTTTTAATTATAATTAAATTCATTTTTTATTTTTTATTTTAAAAAAAATAATTTTATTGTTGGATTTTTAGAGATGTTTCTAATTTTGAGATTATGTTTGTATTGTATAATTTAAATTTCATTTATCTTGAATTTAAATTATACTTGTTAAATTAATATTTTATTTTTTCATATATATAATTAAATAAAAATGAACAGTACAAAACCGGAACGGTACCGAAACCGGAACGTTCCGTTCCAAACACAAAACCGGAACGGTACCCGGGACGGGATCAATAACCCTGCCTACAACTACCAAGTGTCTATTTAAGAGTGAGGTTAAAACTGTTTTTGAAAGTGTTTTTGTTAAAAATATATTAAAATGAACATTTTAAAAAAAATATTTTTGACATTAACATATGAAAATGATCTAAAAACACCAAAAAAATTAATTTAAAGTACAAAATAAAAATAAAATAAAAATAAAATAAAATAATATATATATATATATACTAGTGAATTCAATCAAGCTAGTTAAGCCAAACACATATATACACATCAAATTAACTATTTTATTGCAAGTTTTGTTAGCATTTGGGGAGAAATTGAAACAAATTACTAAATTATGTTTGATTCTATTATATAATAATATAAATCATATTCTAGAGCCCCACCTAGCAACTTGAGTTTTTAGGTGAGATGGTTCCTTAACATGGTATTAGAGCCTTGTTGACCTAACGGTCACGAGTTCGAATCTCATTACTCTTATTCTATTCGATGAAAATCAAACACAAGGTAATGTGGACCTATGCAAGTTTCACGCCCAAAAAGCTTTCATTTGAGGGGTGTGTGTTAAAGAATAATATAAATCATATTCTGGAACCTCACTTAATAACTTGAGCTTTTAGATGAGATGATTCCGTAACAGCTTCGAGAAAATCATGCTAGCATCTGTTAATTACCCATGTGCCATTTGAGTCGATTTCTAGATGCTAAATTTTTGTCTGATTGAAATTTTTTGCAGACACCTCCAAAACGACGTAAAATCTGCAGTATAGACCCTGTTTAAATGGTTTATGAACAAGTTGTCAAATGGGTGATGAGACCTGCATGAGAAGGAAGCATGCAAATCACTCGTTATGGGGAGAATGAAGATTTTGTTAGCAAGGTACGTGGTCAATGAACAAGTTGGCAAATGGGTGATGCGACCTCTTCCTACAATTAATTCTTTTTTTTTGCGAGTCCCATCTTTCTCCAAGTTTTAATTGAATTTTCTCATGAAGACCACAATCTTGCTGTATAAGATTTTAGACTTGAACTAGTAATAATAGCTTGAGACTAAAAAAATTATTTTTTTTTTATCTCAAGTTTAAGTTTTCTGGTTGTTAATATGATGATAATTGTATTAAATAATCATTTCATCTAAAAAGTTAAGATATTAAATTAGGTCCTAGAATATGATTTATATTATTCTCTAGCATATCCCCTCAAGTGAAAGCTCTTTGGGTTTGAAATTTGTACATGCTCATATTATCTTGTGCTTGATTTTTATCAAATAGAATGGGGGTTGTGAGTTTCGAACTCGTAACTATTGGGTCAACAAGGCTTTGATTGTTAAGGAACCATCTCACCTAAAAGTTTAAGCTTGTAAGTGAGGCCCCATAATATGATTTATATTTATTCTCTAACACACTCCCTCAAGTGAAAGCCATTTGGGCTTGAAACTTGCACAGACCCACATTACCTTGTGCTTAATTTTTATCAAATAGAATAGGGGTGGTGAAATTCAAACTCGTGACCGTTAGGTCAACAAGGCTCTGATACCATGTTAAGGAATCATCTCATCTAAAAACTTAAGCTTATAAGTGAGGCCCCATAATATGATTTATATTTATTCTCTAACACTGATACTATGTTAAGGAACCATCTCACCTAAAAACTTAAGTTATTAAGTGAAACCCCAGAATATGACTTATATTATTTTCTAACACATTGGAGGTTTACATAGTCGTTAACTTCAAGACCCGTAAAATTAGTCGAGGTGCGTATAGGTTGATCAGAATATCTACGTTAATAAAAAAAAGAAAAAAAAGGGGAAACTTGTGATTGATTTCATTAGTGAAACAAGCCATACGTACCATTTATTCGAAACACTTTAGTGATTGCTCTAACACTAGCAGCTCATAACATCTCTTTTTCGAGCACCCTTTAATTTCTTCACGTTAATATTGGAAAACTTGACCATTGAAAATTACAGTTTCTTAATGTCTTACTTTTGACTTTTGTTGATTTTTTACAATTTTTTCACAAGTTTTGACTTCTGTTGATTTTTTACATTTTTTTCTCTCGGCTCTTTTTATGGGCCTTTTCAACAAATAAATTATAATATAAAATACGTTGGATACTAAGAAAAATTATCATTCTCAATGATAGAATCAGGTTTAATAACTTTGCTTTGAACCCTATTATGTTGGCTACTACTAGGGATGAACAATGTCATGAAATCAAAAGTGCAAAGCATGAAAAGGAGGGTTCCATGGTGGTGGAATTTGACCCAAGTTTATCATTAAGTTGTTGTTTCAATTTAAAACAATCTCATTTAAAAAGAAAATCAAATTGAATTCTAACATGTTAATTCATACTTGAATGATGTTTTGCTTGAACATCCAAAATAATAAAACAATATATTCTTACACCACACTTCTTAACAATTATCAATTGTTTCTCTAAAAGTAACAAGTAACAGCACTACGAGAAAAGAAAAGAAAAAAAAAAAAAAAAAAAAAAAAAAAGACGTAATATAGTACTTGAAATGTGAATAAGAAACCTAAGGTTCACCTTCACCTTCTCCACAGCATGATCCAACTGCAATAAATTTGAATAGCTTCATACAACATATTGCAACACGCTCTTTCTGGTTTTTTGGTGCTGGGGGGGCCTGGCCCTTGGCATTTCCCATGAAAGCCAAGACAACAATGAGCAGCATCACCATGAAGTTCTGGATCGACCTCATGCAGCCTTTTGGTGGCACTAACCCCATCAAAAAGCTTCACAAGTTATCAACTGTGAAAGAATGGAGTTTGGAGGAGATGAATTTTCAATGGAAGGGTTTTTCTCTGCAGAGATTCTGGTGCAAGATCCATAGCATTTTGATTGAATTTAAAGATCGTAGCTGGTAATTTAGAGGATGTTTGTTTTCAGTTTTCTCTGTCGAGAGAACAACAACTCATTTCTGCTTTCTTTCCATCTGTTCCTCCCGTTTTTAGAAACTGGAGGCTAAGTTGGATCGTGATCATATCATACCTTAAAATAGCAATCAGATAAGACTAAGTGGCGCAGTGGAAAACACAAAAAGTATACGACCCACGTCAGTATTCTATAAATTACTCTGGAGTCCACCAGAAACGAGAGAAATTCTCAAGAAAACTCGAAATTTTATTGAATAACTGAATGAATTCGGCCAAAAGGCTTACAATGATATTTAAAGCGAAAACCCTAGCTCAAATCCTTGTTGGACAAGAAACGGGACTAATTATTAAAAATTACCAAAAATAGCGAAAATGAGATAAGTGCGGAAATTAAAACTGCAAGAAATCTTGAGCAAGCTGGAATGACGGAAGTCATTTTGGACTTGGAAATCAAAAGTTATGGCTAAAACAAAACTTTCCTAAAATAGCAAAAACGATGATTTCGGGGCCTAAACGACAGAATTCGGCTAAAAGTTATGGACGGTCACGCTGAAACGCATCAACTGTGAGAGTTTTGTGTCATTCTGACTTCGACGCCTAGATTACTGGAATTCAATTGCCTTTAAATTTAGGATATTCTCTCTTCAACATGTATGCATCCGCCACTTGTTCTACATCACTAAGTTGAGTAAACAGTGCTGGCCCTTTCCAATTTATCTCACAGCTGCTTATTATACAAGTTTATGAAAATAGCAGAGCCTCATCAATTCCATCCATTACAACATGCAGGAAAAGGAGGACGTCGTGGTGGCAGCCCTCTGGAATTTGGTTATGTGCATTTACAATATAATATAATATAATGCTTAATACAGGCAGGCAGGCTGCAACCTCTAAAAAATGGATTCTGCTACCACTCTTTCTCACCTGTGTTTTCATAGATGGGAAGGCATTACAAAACCTCAACGTCTCATCCCCTGCTCCAGTTACTACTGTCTACACGATAAACAGAAAATTTTAGACTTTACAAATTTCTTTGATATTCAAAAACTGTAATTGAAGTGTATATTTTTGCAGGTAATGTTGAGAGATGGAGGGGATATTGCAGTACCTGACCATCAGGAGAGATGGCTAGCTAGAGTTGCAACCTATCACACAAGCAGAAAACAGACGGGTTTTTAACAGGATGTTTCTTGCAAATCTTGAACCAGTGCAAGCAGCTACGAGACTAATCTGTCTTGGCGCCAGGATCCGAAAACATGCTGCAGGTTTACAGCCAGTGTAAAAATAGTTCATACGGAAGGGACCCGAATGATATTAAGGAGCAGAACCTGTATAACCAACTGCAGATAGTTGAGAAGACTTGAGTTTGCTTGTGATCATTGTTAGTGAACAATATAAATTATATTATGGGTCTCACCTATCAGCTTAAATTTTTAGGTGAGATGATTTTTTAACATGGTATCAGAGCCTTGTTGACCTAGCGGTCATGAGTTAGAATTTCACCACTCCTATTTTATTTGATAAAAATCAAGCACAAGGTAGTGTGGGCCCGTGCAAGTTTCAAGCCCAAAAAGCTTTCACTTGAAGGGGTGTGCTAGAGAACAATATAAATCATATTCTGGGTCTCACCTATCAGCTTAAGTTTTTAGGTGAGATGGTTCCTTAATATGGTATCAGAGCTTTGTTGACCCAACGGTCATGAGTTCGAATTTCACCACCCCCATTTTATTTGATAAAAATCAAGCACAAGGTAGTGTGGTCCTGTGCAAGTTTCAAGCACAAAGGGCTTTCACTTGAAGGGGTGTGTTAGAGAACAATATAAATCATATTCTGGGGTCTCACCTATTAGCTTAAGCTTTTAGGTGAGATGGTTCCTTAATAATAATCAGTAGAGATGTAAGCATGAAAGGAACATCTCCAACAACAGAGCATTCTGATCCAGCATAGGGGGGCGATTATATGATCTGAAGTTGCAAACTTTCTTGTTTACCAAACAGTTTAGGGACAGAAGCGTAGCACAGATGAGCATCTTTGATTCATAATATCAACGTATTATTGCAGAAAAAAACCGTCCTGACTGGAAACTGCGAGGTATAAATATCTAACAGCTTCCTCAGAAAATTCTAAATAGTAAGATTTCCATAAGAAATAATCAGACGATGAAATTCTCGACAAATTCGATAGCAGACATACCACTCAAATACTTGACAGTTCATATTGCAATTAATCAGAAACATTGAATTGTACCATTTTTCAAGTACCCATTATAAGCCATGACTATCTAGAATATCATTTTGAAAAGAAAAAAAAAGTTAAATTATGTTTTTACGGGTGATCAGGTTGTTTCTTTTACCTGTAAAGTTTAAATTTTTCTTCCACTGGAAAAAAAATATTAATAACATGAATATACTTTTTATATATATATTTTTTTTTACTCAACCTCTACCATAACCCGAGTTAATAATCCAGTTAAAATTCTAATTACAATTGAGAGAAAAAGGGGGAGGGAGGGAGGTATACTTTTCCAACGCAACTGTGGATGAGAAACAGAGAAGCCAAAATACAATTCTTGACTTCGCACTATATTATTAAGCTATGCTAAGACAACATTTTGAAACTGTTGACAATGGCCACATACATTTACAGAAAAAAAAAACATAAAATTATCTCTCAACCATTTGCCTATAATATCCAGAAATAGTCTTCTACTGCAATTAGTCAGACTCATGATCTACTCTTCAAGTCTCTAAGTGACGTAGCGTGGTTGTAAAGAGTTTCAGTTCTGTATTGCAAGTCTGAATTCAAGTCAAGGCATTGACACTTTATAAGAGTTTAAAACAGTCAGAGTTTTACTAGTTTTCTCGGACCCGCAAACCGTAGAATGTTGAGAACGAAGATAGTTGAGTACACACTCTTGATTTTTCCCCCTGCTGGTTCAATAAAAGAGATCAATGCTATCTACTTCGAGAAGCTGGCGCAAACCTGGAGGAGGTGAATCCCAAATAACACGGTTTCCCTGGCACCGAGAACATAGCCGTGCCGGCGAGTCTGCTACCTCTCGCGGGGTTTAGGAGTACTGCCAGTCCCAATGAAACCTTAATGTCCATAATTAAACCTGATAGGCAGCTTCTTCGGAGTGGTATAAATTATTATCTTAGTAGGATAGTCTCTAGATCCTGTAAATGACTTCATCCAAGAAAGGCTATTTTTTGTACTAATCAAGCAAAAGTCAATGGAAGAACGGCTGTTCATTATACAATTTTTTTATATATATATTGGGGAGTTTCAGCAATTCGATCCATTACAGTATGTAAGAGAAGGGTGCAAGAGGTTGGTACAACACGCAACAGTCCCAAACAAAAACTGTGTAAATGTCTTCTTCAAAATCACTTTCCTTAGCTACAAAGGTTGGGTATACACACTCCAGTTTCTGGATTTTGTTGTTCCTTCCATATCCTCCCGGTAACTCTTAGCTTCAGCTCCTTCCTATCCCCACCAGAGAAGAAAAGTGCCATATTTCGTTGAATAATGAGACCGTCATGACTATCCCTGACTTTCCGATGGCTATCTCGAACACTTCGGGGGGTGCCCTCCCATGTCAGTTTCCTGCCATGTCCCCCGACTTCAAGGCTGTAGCTATAATTCCTAGCATCAGTCTCATCACCCATGAAACGGAGAAACGCCATGTAAACAGGGGCCATGCCAAGCTGGAAAGCTTCAAAGTGAAGGCAGAAGTACTGACCAAAACAATGGAAGACCTGACAAGAAGAAAAAAAGAGGAGCAAGCCATCCATTTTCAGGGGAGCAAATAAAGAATGTGCACCATCCATTAGTGAGTACTGAACAATAAATTCTATAACAAATATGAAGGTCATGGTATAATCCAGAAAATATGTAAGTCAAGGTTACTCACATGAGCACCAACCAAAAATCAAATGAAAGTCAATGTCTCTCATTACTCTCCATATCCTATCCCCATATAGGCTACACAGTTGAACAAAATGAGTTACCAAGACACAATCAGGCCGGACCAGTGTGCTTATGAATAAATCAAAGTTAACAGAAATTCCAGTAGAATAGTTCAAGTGATGAAAATCAAGCCATGGTTGATTTGGAAACGTCTTTATCACCTAGGTTAAAAGTTATTAATGAAATGTCAAATCACATACACTATACAGGTTGAGAGATCTCTGTTTTCAAGCGAGGCCTAGGAGATAAAGTCACAGTATCATATTCTCCATATCACACTGACAGCCATACTCCCTTTCTTTTCTTCTGATATTTTAGGGAGGAAGTAAAATCCAAGTGTCAATACTCAATACCAAACTACAAGCAGGAGGAAAAGCCTGAAGACTAATTTAGTTCACCTAGACAGAAAAAATCTGTCTTTGTGCAAGGATCTGAATATGGGAGGTTGACAGCCAGTGTAAAACTAATTGCATCTTATATGGAAGAGATCCAAATTCAGTTTCTTTTCATCAATACCTGGAAAAGTTTTATAGAACTCCTTTAACTGGATGATTTGTCAATGTTAACTCAATTAGTTAATTGAAACACTAATGATGTTTACTCCAACTGGTTTGGAACTAAGGTTTAGCAGAGAGGAAATAAGTTGGCTTCAAGTTCAACATGTCGGCACCTAAAGTTAGAGAAATATTCTATAGCATATTTAACCATGACTTGTAAAACTGTTCTCCGTGCAAGACTGGTTAAAGAGCATAAAAAGCAATGCTACAATTACCGTCAACATCCAAGTGGCATTCTCCACTTCCCGGGGATTAGACTTCACATAGCGATGGTTGAAAGTGCATCCTGTATGCATGTCCACCTTGTGATCATCCCTTAGATGCGCAATCAGGAATGGAAAATCTCCAACAACAGAGCATTCTGATCCAGCATACGGGCAATTATATGGTCTGAAGTTGCAAATTGCCTCGTGTTTGAGCTTGCTGTAATATGGAAATATCTCTGGGCACCCCAAATTGTAATATTTGCAAGGAAATTCCAGTGACTCGGCCACCTTCTCTAGGGCTAAACACCTAATGTCTCCGAGCTCCTGCCTGCAAGTAGGGCAGCAATTTTGTACCCTTGTTTTACAGGTGGAACATAGTGTGTGCCCATTGTGACACTGCAAGGAAGTGACAGTCAAAATACATTTCCTAATGTAGGTTTGTAAGCACAGTTTAGCAAACACAGCCATATTAGCATTCCCCTCCAAGATTAACAAGAGAAAGTTTAGTACAGAGGCAAGAAAACTGAACAAGGCCAAGAAGAGAACAGGGTGAACTCTAGATAAGACGATGACAAGTCAACCATGAAAATGCAGCAGAGAAAGATAAAGCTGAGTACTTAAACTATATAACAGCAAAATAGATCTACTACGCACTTGCAGTTTAGCAACAGAAGTACAGGTGAGCCATCATTGCTTCAGCTAATCAATGTATAATTCCAGAAAAGAAACCCTCAACAAGAAAGAATCACGTATGAAGTCAAAAAGAGAAGTGTCGCATGATCTCCAGACTAGATAACCAAACACGAAATTCTCATCAATTCCAAAGCAGATATAGTATTTAACAGCTTATGTTGCAATAGATATGAACAATTAATTGACATAAGAAAACAACAATCCTAACATAGGAAAATTAAGATGTCACTCCAGGCAAAAGCATTATCTTCTGAAAAATGGATCAAGGATCTCAAGGATTGTAATGGCTCAGCTTTAGGAATGCTCGAAAATAACCGTGAGAAGATCATCGCCTAGCGACTCTCACAAAGCCATCACACAGTTTTTAGGACAAGAATGACATTCAATCTACACAAACTACCTCACGTACACTCAAATTCAGCACTAATTCATTCAAATCACCTCACCAAAATTCCAAAATTGTTTTCTCACTAAAACAGTCCAAAAACATATTCAATTCAATAACCATCAACTCTAAAACAACACATCATCACCATCCACATGAAATCACTAATGTCCTTAAACTCAATTATGCAAATCCACTAAAATCCATAATACACCAATCAAAAATAACAAAAACATCAAAAAAGCGAGAAAGCAAGCAAGCAAGACCAGATGAACACAAACCGCAAAGTTTACATTTTCATAACAAATTAAACACATCGAAAAACAAACCTGATGGATTGGTGGGTACATAGAATTGGTACAAACAGGACATTCTAGCAGCTCATGAACACTAGTTGCAGGAGCAATCGCAGTGGGACCCCCAACAACAATGGTATTACCGTTGTGGTTGTTGTTGTTTACATTGTGAGGCTTCGATGATGCAAATTGATGTAGGTGTTGTAAATTATGGTGATGGATCTCATCCTCATCAAGTCCATCTGATGATGACACACATTCAATGTTATCAAACTCCATTACAGCGCAATTTTTAGCCAAAAAACACCTATAAGCCTACAATGGCAAATATTCAATATTGAAACACCAACCCAATTGAAAAGATTGGATTTTCAATAATGGGTATTTGTTATTTTTCTTACTTATATCTAAAGTTTCAAGCTTTTTATTTTCCTGAGAAAGTTTAGAGAGAGAGAGAGAGAAACAGAGGCTTGTTTGGTTCCTCGGAATCCCCCTCTCTAAAAAAAAAAAGGTTATTTCTTGGCTGGCGCTCTCTCTCTCTCTCTCTCTTGCTTTCTCTCTCACTTCCAAGGTTTTGCTGAAGGGAGAAAGAAGGATGACCGTTGGTTTTCAAATAAGGGAGTTGATTAGAGATCTAATGGTTGTTAGAGGCTTCATATTTGTCTCTCTTCTTATGATTTTGTTGATAAATTGAAAAGGACGTTACTTAACAACATTTTAAACCTATTTTCATTAGGAAGTTAGCAAAAAAAAAAACAATTTTAAACATTACAGATAAAACAAAAACTGTTGATTCTTAAGCAACTAATCAAATCTATTTTATCAAGGATTTTTTTTTATCAAATTCAATTTCTCGAATAATGAATTTATAGAATTTACTTGTAAATCTATTTATTTAATACATGATATTTACGAGATAAACTTTTAAAAGTGATTTCAATAACGAATATTTTATCACTATTAATTTTGTTACAATTTGTTATGAAATAAAATATATTTTTATTCAACTTAATCTCATATTTTATGTTCAATGTATTTTGTAAAAAAATAAGTCAATTTCTTTTAAAATTATTAACTCCAAATCATACGTTTAGAGAAAAGAAAAATTGTAAATAAAGAGGAAATCGTACCCTAGTTAACAAAAAAATATAAAAATATTTTTATTTAAAAATCAAAAATAATTATTTAACCAATCAAGCCAATACAAAACATGATTTTTTGAAAAACTTTACAAAAATCAGGTAACGATGACCTCCTAGATCGTTAAAGTTTGATCAAGTTAATTTTTACTGTGTTTTTTTAAATTAAATTTGAAAAAATGAAATTGTAATGTTTTGATATGATGATATAAAAGTTGATTATGAGCCTGTTTGGGAAGGCGATTGTACCGCCGTTTCCCTAAAATTTGAAAAAAACAAATTCATTTTAAATAAATTGTTTTTAGTGTTTTTAAATCATTTTTATGTGCTGATATCAAAAATAATTTTTAAAAAATAAAAAAATATCATTTTGATATATTTCTAAATGAAAAACACTTTCAAAAGCAACCGCCCTCCCAAACAGGCCTATATCAGGATAATATAAATGAAATCGGCAATGAGTAGACCTACTTTCTTCCAACTTGCATTTTCCTTCAAAGTTTTGACCCAATGAGGCTTTGATTATATCAGGATAAAAGAGAGACAAGCTCAGAAAATGTCACCTGGTCACAGTTCAAGCATCAAAAGTTGCTAAAAAGTAGCCCTACATGTGGATGGCCCACTGTCAAAAGGGCAGCTCTGCCCTATTATAGGTCATAGAGCACAAGTGTTGATTGAATTGTGCAGGTAAGAGCATCAATAAATCTATATTGCTTGAACATTCTTCCAATTTTATAGAGTCCAAGGTGATGAAGGGCACCCCAAAGTTGTAGGACCTGCCACAAAAGATTTGTAGAGAACTTTCACCACAATCCTATGGCAAGTTCTATGCAGCAGATAATGGTGGTCTTAAGCAAGCAATATGAAAACAACCGAAAATGTCAGCAATAATTTAATTCTCCCAGAAAATCATGCTGAGAAATGGGATGGGAGAACTTGAACATCTTTGGCTGATTTGTGTATATAGTACCAAGATATTAAAATTCTGAACCCAGTGGGTGGGCAAATGCACAGTTTTTGAGGAATTATAACATGTATACAGAATTTAAATTTATTAAATTAATGTGAGCTTATTATGTACAGGGATGTGGTGGTGGGAAGAGGCTACAAATACCATTCACCAGTAAATTACATGCTGGCAACTATCGAAGGAAGCTCTGATTCCACCTCTGGTTCTCCATCGGAACTCTCCATGGTTTTCTACATCAAGAGATCGACCACGTTATGGACAAGGATCACGAATAAGGATTATTTTCTAGGGATGCATGCAAAGAGATTAATATGCACCTTGGAACACTTTAATTTTTCTTCGGAAAGATAGCGATCCAACGCACCCCTGCCATAGAGGATTTTGGCTCCAACGCCACGTTCCTCAGATCCATTAGCCACTTCATCAACTACAACAGCATCTATAATATCATCCCCTGTTCTAACATCAGGAATCTGCACAATTTACGAGGCAAAAATTGAATTATCTGAAAATGTCCATTTAGCTACCGTTTTCTGAATTAGCAGAGGCATCAGCAGTTAATAAACACCACAATCAAGTTGAACCAAAAGTGTTCACAGTACTGTTTCTGGTTCTCACAGGACACCAAGTAAGATCAAGCCCTATGATCCCCAGAGATCCACCTCGTGGTAAAATAGTGTTCAAGGTAAATATTGTCAATCATATATGAGGTTTTTATTGTCTGGCTCTTTCTTTTTCCATTGGCGCTTGATATAGTTATACTTACCCCACCCCATGGATGGACTCCCCTCTAGTCAAATGCAAAGTTATGGCAACATGTCATATTAACCTGGACCACCTCTGGATTAGAGGTAAGTGCCATATGAGCCATCAGCACATGGACAAATCCAAAAGATTCGGTTTACAGCAGGTCAATCCAAAAGGAAGAAGCTCAGAACTGGAAGAGACTTAAATACAATTCTTTACTTATAAGTCCATCTTTCAAATATATGGAGTGATGCTTCTTCTCACAATAAAAACTTTGGACCATAATTAGTAATTTAGAAAGAACAAAAAAACTGGGGCAAGAAATGCTGTACCTCATACATGGAATCCATCAAGATGTTCTCTAATATGGACCTCAAGGCCCGAGCCCCAGTATTTTTGGTTATTGCATTTCTAGCAATTGATCTCAAAGCATTTTCCGTGACATGTAGCTTGACCTGAGGGGAGGTGGAAAGAATTAGATGGCTTTAAAACTAAAGATGCTTACTGGCCTAGCATATTGAAAGAGAATAACCAACAAATTCATTAAACCTACAAGGTCTCACCATGAGAGCATCTAAAAGAAAGGGTGTCTTGGGAAGAACACTTACATCATTCATTTGGAACAGCTTCTTATATTGCTTCTCAAGGGCATTCTTTGGTTCTGTCAGAACCTACAGGACATTATTTCCAGTGAGGAGTGACAACGAAGACCAAATAAACAAGAAGATGGTTATAAACAATGAGCAAATTTTTTGACAAGCACATGTAGACCAAGTACATCAATTTCTTCATTTCCACCAAGCTATTTTAAATGCAAACAATGAAAAAGGGTTGAGGTCTAAGATTGTAATCCATGACATCAAACAATTTCAAACAGCTCCATGATTCAATCAGAAACATAGAATCATTAAAGAGAAGAAATTCATGATTCAATCAGAAACGTCGAATCATTAAAGAGAAGGAAACATGCATTGAATTTATCAGACAGGGAACATTTCAACTATATATACCTGGACAAGTTGATCCTCGGTGAGGGCTGCTAAACTGACAAGGATGGGAAATCTTCCAACAAATTCAGGTATCAAACCATACGAAACAAGATCACTGCTTTCAGCCTGGCAAAGATTTCAGTTCACACAAAATGTGATTATCTAAAAGCTGTTAGTAGCAAAGACAAACACTGGTGGTTGCATAAAAAACAAAAGGGGAACCATAAAAGCTGTTGCTAATTGAAGAACAGTTTTCACTTACGGTTTCCAATAAAGATGATGTCACGGCAGTACTGGTAACACCACCAGCCCTCATGTTTGCGCGTACTGGTGCACCAAACCCTATCGAAGAATCTTGGCGCCTGTGATAAATATTCTCTTACATTTCCCTTTTTGAGAAAGGATTCATATATTTTGCCACGCAAAAAAATAAATAGAGGATGTATGTATGTAAAACCTCTCAGAAATGGTCTTCTCCAAATCAATAAAGGCACCACCACATATAAAAAGAATATCCTTGGTGTTGATCTGTTAAAAATATGGATTATAAAATATCAAGAAAAAATGCAACTGAAGCAGCTCACTTTTCAGGGTCACATGAAGACTTGACCATGTCTATAGTTGTCAGGAATTTTAAGATTAACAAAACACATGCATAATAATATGTAGATATAATTCATGAACCAGTCAGATGCATGTGTTACAAACCATGCAACATGGTATCTACCTGAATATTGTCACCTCTAGGATGCTTCCGAGCTCCCTTCTCTGGAACATTGACTATCTACATCGGAAAAAAAACCATGCCTGTAAGTTAACACTTCAATAAGCAAATCTTTCCATGTATAATAATAACTAAGGGTACAGATGGATCATCTAACAATTTCATTAGCAACATGGTAATAGAATTATGCCAATAGAGTTATAAAGTGATTCTTAATCAATGTTTTCCGACAAATTTTGGCAGAAACACTTACTGTTCCTTCAAGCATTTTCAATAATGCTTGCTGAACACCCTCCCCTGAAACATCTCTGCTAATGTTAGCACTCTCAGCCTGCATATTGAAAAGACAGAAGAGGTAGAAATAAGGTTAAAAGGGAACAAAATTTTTGAAGGAAAGGAAATAAAGATGAAAATATTGATGGTAAAATGGTGGACATAACCTTTTTTGTGATCTTGTCAATTTCATCAATGTAAATGATGCCCTGCTGAGCAGCTGCCACATTATAGTCAGCAGCCTTAGATTTGAAGAAAGAAAGGAAAGGGTTAGACTTATTCATTCACAGTAGGCAAGATAACACAGAGTATAAGTGGTGGAGCAGAGCCATCTTTTTGGTGCTGATGCTCCACTGAAAATTTAAACATGCCAGGAAAAAGAAATTTATAATCATCAAGTGCCAACTATATAATAATATGTATTTTTCCAAGCAGAAAGTTTTAGTTGCCAGGGATCAAAGGACCAAAAACAATTAAATGATTGTTCATACAAAGACTGCTCAATTTTTCCCTCTCCCAATGAAGAAAAAACCAGTTAAAAAATGAAAATTAAGTCTCAGGCAAAATCAAAACCATATAGCAAGACAGTTTAGCATATATCCACACTAAATCAGAAAATCACAAGGATACCTTCATAAGTTTTGAGAGAGCGGCTAAGAATCCAAGACAAGCGAGGCAAGCAACAAGTTAATGAAACACGACCAGCATGGCACTGGACATATATCACGAGGAAGGTAACATCCCATGCAGAGGTGCTTGAAACAGAATATATAAGTGAGGATTTTGAGAACTCACCGTCAGTAGTTTGTATAATATTGACTCCACATCCTCCCCAACATATCCTGCCTGCACATAACATTTTATGGAAACTTAATCAACTTCCCTAACAGGATTTTCTAGTATGCATACATTAGCAAAGAAATGTGAAAGCAAACATAAACAGAGAGGAAGAGAGAGAACCACAAGCAAACATCCTATCTCAGATGTAAAAGCAATATGATCATGTTTGTCTCTCTCAAGAAATGTGCCCATTTGATTTCAAAAGCATCAATATCAATGTGGTTTTTGGCATCTTCACAAATCCAGAAACGTGTATGCTGAGGCAGAATACTCAGCAGTACACAGCTAATCTGGATGTTGGTTGGGTAAATGAATTAACTTTTAAAGAAGACCTTATATGATAAGCAAGCTTCTAACAAAAGAAACACTAATGACTATCTCTCAACAGAATCAAACATAGCTGCTTATTGCATGGCTGCTAAACCATCTAATAAAATCAATTTGAAGATGAGAGAAAAAAAAGTAAGAAATAAAGTTCATAATAGGTCAACAACTAAAGTAATGGAAATCACCAGCTTGCCTGAGTCAAAGTAGTTGCATCAGCAATAACAAAGGGAACATTCACAAACCGTGCCAAGGTTTTGGCAAGTAACGTCTTCCCTGTCCTTGAAATGACATCAGAAAAGTGAGACCAGTAACTAACAGTGTCTTAAACAATCAATTTAATAGAAGTTCTATTCTATCCCACAATCTATATTTAGGATGAAAACTAGAGTAAAAGAACATTGAAGGAAGCAGTACTAATTCTTCTGCAGTAAAAAGAAGTGGAAAAAAAACAATATAACAGCCTCAGTTTTTTTTTAACATTCACAGTCAAACCTTTGGTGCGACTGAAGAAAAAAGCAAAAAAAAAAAACATCACAAAAAGAAGCACAATCAAGACCTTGACACAAGTTTCCATGACCAGAATAATCATCAGTAGCTATTCTATCAAAACAAAATCATCAACAGCTAGTAACCTTAACAGATATTACCAGTCAATATAGCATGTAAACACAGGAAGAGAAAAGAAAAATCATAGCACAAGCACAACTCTAGATTGCTAGGTTTCTCCTTGGACCTTATTACTATTACCATTTAAAAGTGACTACAACTCATTATTCTTGCAACATAAAAGATGCAGTGTTCAAGAACATTGAACAATCAGAATAAGGTTAATGACAAATTACCTGAACCTGTTGGCCCCATTAGAAGAATGTTACTTTTCTCAAGTTCAACTTCTTCATCATCCATGGTATCTGCTTTTTCATTGCCTGAATCTGTGTTGGACCTAACTCCCCATGTTGTACTAAGCATGTTAAATCAGACAGTTCTCATAATAAGCATAATGAATAAAAAAATTACAAACACAAAACATGACCTAGTTATCGAGTATTGACCCCATGATCCAATAGACTATCCAGCACCAAAGTCCCCAAAGGGGATAGTCAAGTTTGATAACTTGCTTATTGTATGGTGAAGGGTCTGGTACAAGCCATGGCCAATGGCAAGGGGAGTACAAAGAAACCATTTAGTAAAACTATCCCCTTTGGAGACCAACCAGCACAAGTTGTCTCTGCTTTTTCATTGCCTGAATTTGTGTTGCGCCTAACTCTCCAAGTTGTACTAAGCATGTCAAATCAGACCTGAATCTGTGTTGCACCTAACTCCCCAGGTTGTACTAAGCATGTTAAATCAGACAACTTTCATAATAAGCATAATGAAAACATTACAGCTCATGTCTACTCGAAACATGACCTAGCTATTGAGTATTGACTCCATGATCCAAAAGACTATCCAGCACCATATGTTTCCCAAAGGGGATAGTCAAGTTTGATAGCTTGCTTATCATATGGTGAAGTCCAGTACAAGCCATGGCCAACAGCAAGGGGAGTACATAGAAACCATTTAGTAGCTGTGACTGGGAAAAGGAAGAGATGCAACAATGACACTATTTTTTATAGAATTGTAAGGAAGAAGACAATAAATGGAGTCATTCAATTGATAATATTATTGCACATATTAAATACTGTTGCAGCTTGTGTGCATACTATGATGTTGACCTAATCAACACATAAGATTGCTAACAAGAAGATTATATGTTTGTTTTCTTTCATCCCTTCTTTCTTAGGAATATAGAAAAGATTAGTTTCTTATCAAATAAAACCTCTATTGTCATTACAGTTCACTGCTATTCACTAGCTCTGGAGCTACCAACAAAACTAAGGCCAAACAGAGAAGGTTGTCTAAGGAATAAAACTAACCATTTTTTAACAGACTCTAGATAGATTCTCTTATAGTGATTGTAAACAGCAACTGAGAGCACCTGTTCAAGGAAAAAATTAGAAAAAGAGAAGTGAGAAGAGAGGCACGTGGACAATACTGAAATGACACAAAATGGCATGCAAGCATAGCAGTGCATATGGGCTGTCCATTGTATACATGCACACTGGACTCCTATAAACAATAAAACAAGATTCAAAATACAGAAAGTTTTCCCTTCTTCACTTCCAAAAAAATGACAGTAATGGCAACATGTATCCTTTTTATATTGCCATAACCATTGCCCCATAAAAGGCTGTCTCTAGAAATTCCATTAAAGCAAAGCATGAACAAAATAAGACATGTAAAACAAGAACTAATAAAAGATAATAAACAATCCAAAGACAGCCTTTTTCTTCCAAAACCCTCTAAAAAAAAAAAAAAAATAACCAAATGCCAAACCAAAATAAAGAAACCTCACCTTCTTAGCTCTCCGTTGTCCAATAACAAAGTTATCAAGTGCCTTACAGATCTCCTTCGGTGTTGGAAAACTACTCCCCAAATTTGACCCACCCCAATACCCATCCTTTGAACCAGTCCCACCGCTACTCCATACCTTGAAATTCCCGCCTCCATCACTCACCTTCATCTTTGCAATACCATCACCAGGTGGTTGCCACACCTCTGGTGGGTCCCCATAATTAGACCCGCCACCACTATTACTGCTGCTACTTCTCATATTTTCCAACAATTGAGCACTCTTTTCAACAAATTCCCCACGAAGCGAAACAGGCTTGAAAGAAGTGAAGTGATAAGGAGTATTTGCAAAATGGTCATCCGATTTTGAAATTTTGTTAGCACAGTGAGAACTAGACAAGCGACTGCCCACATGCATGTAATTGAACATGAAGTATCTGAATTGAGAAGCAGTTACTTTAGTGGGTTTGCATCTAACTGCAGCAAGAGCCATGGTGATGGAACTTTCCCAGAAAAGTTAAGGAAAATCAAGCTAAAGAGAGTACCAAAATTAAGGGTTCGTAGAAGAGTCAAGATTGAAATTTTGCAGAGGGGTTTTGGATCATTTGGTCTGTATTGAAGTGGGTATGCTTTGGATTTTCAAACTATCACGTATTATTGGAGAATTTTGCTGCAGGTGAGGTAAAACAGACAAAGGGAAATTAGGGCTTGTAGTGTGTTCAAGATTGGAAATTGATAGGGGATTGGATGATTTGGTGTCATTTGAAATGGGTATGTCTTAGATTTTTTTGAGTATCTTGTCTAGGTGGAGATTTTTTCTTCTTTTTTTTGGTGAATAATTTTTGCAGTTAATATAAATAGAAAATAAAATAAAAAAGGAGAAATAGAGGGAGGTTGATTGAGTGATAAGTTATTTGGTTGTATGAGCTCCAATGCTACCTTCATATATTTAGGGAAAACTTATCAGATTAGCTCTTGTAGTTTTATCCAATCAGCAAATAAGTCCTGTGAAACAAAATTGGTTGATTTGACTTGTATTTGTCAGTTTTAGACAATTGGGCCCCATTAATCAATTAACACAGTTGCCAAATCTTCTTTGCCACCACCACCTTTTAGGTGAAAATTACCATCCTTAGATTCATTAGATTCATGAAGATAGAATGGATGGATGATGTTGCCAAACCTTCTGGAATTTGGATCTCTTGAATTGAAACAGCTTGATGAGATCTCCTTTGCTTTTCTCTTGCAATCTTTGTGCAAGTTGCTTGAATCTAATATTGCTGGGAGTGAGTCCAACATTTCCATTTTGTTCTTCAAGCATATAAATATATTGGATCTATATTTGATTAACATAACAAAAACTTTCACATAGCATTCTCATTGTTCAAGATAACATCTTTAAAAATGTATTTTTGATTATATTTAAGCAATGTTATTAAATTCGGTTTGATCCAACAAGTCAACTCATTGTTCATAAACTTAAAACTTAGTTCTAATAAAGTTTAATGATTTGGTTAAACCTGGTGACTACAGTTAAAATTCAAATGAGATGCAATTGAATTTTTTTATTATTTTTTTAAAATAATGTTATTTTAATTAAAAAAAATAATCTTGAAATAATATTTTTAGTTTTATAGCTTATGGATTTGATTTATGAGCTTAGAATGGGAATATGAAAAAAGATAAGAAAATTAAGTGTATATATACCACTACAGAAGAACTAGTGGAGATCTTGCCCTAGTGATTAAGACCATGTTTGTCATTGTGTTTTAAAAATGTTCTAAAATAAATAAATTTTTATTTTATTTTTTACTTGACTTTAAATTAAAAATAAATTGTGACTTTAGATATTTTAAAAAATGACTTTTAATTGCTGAAAAAAGAGCACTTACTTTCGAAAAGTAAGTACCCTGTTCGAGTCCTGTTTTCATGGCCAACATTTCAGTGAAGCTCGAATGGTTTTGATATTTCGACAAAATCAAGTAGAGATGCTACGTCGGCAAACTTGGACCTACTTGGGATCTTGGCCAAAGTTTTTCAAGAATTTAATTTTTTTTAATAAAAACGTTTTTTTATATATATTTTTAGATTTGATATCAAGAATATTATTTTAATATATTTATTTATAAAGAGATTTTTAGTCTTTATCTAATTCAAGAATCACCTGTTTTAAGTTTGCAAAATAAACCAAAACTCATTTAATCTAAAGTTGTCAATATCATTTCGGTTGGTGCTTCGTTTTATCAATTGAAATGAAATATTATGATTTTGGAGTATCATTTCGTGGTTGTGTGTGTGTGTGTGTATATATATATATTAATTAAAAAAATAGTTCAAATTCAAAAATAAAATTATTTAGAATTGTGCAATTTAATCTAAAAAAACACAATACAATGATTTTTTTGAATAAAATTATAAACATGTATAATATTACGAGAATATCATCATCAATCTCGCAAAATCATTACATTCTTTGATTGCTTTGAAATTTTAACATAATATATATATAAATTTGTGAAGAGACTCCTTGTAAAATTTCATCTTAATCTAACAGACAGTTTAAAAGATATGATTAATATTATAAAATTATTCATTATTTTAAAAAAAAATTATTTAGCCGGAACGGAACGGGCAAAACAAAACCGGTACATTTCAGCCGGTATTTAGCCGATAAATCCGAAACAGACCAGAATTTAAACCAAGATAAAAATAATATCATTTTGTCTTATTTATTTAACTGGTATGAAAGTTTCGACCAAAACAGAACGAAATTAATAATTATGATTTAAACATAACATTAGGAGATGGGATTTCCACCTCGAGGTTACAACTTTAAAGCTCAAAAGGGAATTGGTCCGTTGGATCTACAGCTCAACCACACAAAAAAGAGGTCCCGTTTATCTCTGTGGTAATGCCAGTTTTTTGAAACTATGATTGGAATGAAAAAAACTCGGAGAAGAAGGGGGGGGGGGTTACATATTCCACAACTATCATCTTCAGAATCAGATAAGAGTTAATTACACAGAGCAACCTTCATTTAAAATGAAGCTCCTGGGCTTTCCTGTTTGTATTTGATGAAATGGAAGGAACTAGTACACAACCATAAAAATACATATCGTAAAAGTAGATCAGAACGAAGAGAAACATCCTCAGAATGTTGGGTCGGTGTTTTTGTTAAAATTTCACTTGCATCATCATAAAAGATCATGAACAACGTTATATGATGACTCTATCGCTATTTTGTCAATCTACTAATATAAACATGCTAGGTCTGTGTATGGAAGTTGTTGGAACTTGGAAGGTCATTGAGCAGCTGATGTGCTCAATTCCTTAAACTTGGCTTGGTGCCTTCGTTTATTCTGTTAAGGTAGCCAGCCACGTCTCTTCATTCTCTCTTCAGTTGGAGGTTTCTGAACTTCATCTTCAATGGTGTCTCCCTGCCCCTTTTGGAAAATACAAATAACTTGATGATAGATTTAAACTGATACCTTGAATGTTCAACTACCATGACATATTCTATGAAAGCCATCCAACGATGGAAGGAACATATTCTAAGAGTCATCTATATCTTCTGCATGTCATTTTCCTTTGTGAGACTACATGGCAACTTTCCAAAATAGCACCATTTTACATAGATTTTTGCATCAGTAGTGTTGTGCTTCAATATATACTCAACTGACTTTATCATGGTTATTAGGGTAACTGTAATATTATCTCTCTCTACTATATGATCCTAAATCTGTCAGATTTTACAATGTCAAAGAGGGTTCAATTTACATCAAAGTTTGCAACTACCAAAACCTTAAGAAACCTGCATAGCTTATTTCACTAAAGTAGACAAATGGATATTGCAAGAAAGACATCTGCAAAATATATTGACCTCTCAAATCATGGCTCCCAGCAACAAAACAAGAACAGAGTTGGCAACAGATAATGAGGACGATGCAAAATTGGTCTTACTCAAGTAGACAGATTTTTGGCTTCAGTTACCCAAGAAGTCAGATTTTTGGCTTCATTTACAGCAGCGCTTGCAGCATATAGTGCCATCTTTTTCACCTAAAAAAATGGGAAATTGTTTTTGGAGTGAAGAAAAATAATTTAAATTGGACACATAAGTCATAAATTCACATGCATAGCATTGATAAGCTTCCATTATGAGATGTAACTTAGTAGCCATCTCTTTTGAGAAGGATGACAAAGGCATGCAATTTTTAACAAACCATATGCAGCTAAAAGTAAATTTAGCTAAGCATATCATCAAGAAAGCCATACATGGAGCTGTATGCTAGAAGTGGGCGGAAGCATTTAAAGCTTGATTTTTTTCCGAGTCCAAGGCGTGCGTATTTTATCTATATGACAAAATATGTGTATTTGATAAACACCTGAGCTAACATTCCATATGAATCAAGGATTCAAGAGCATCAAGAAAGCATCTGACCTAAGCTTTTATAATCATACAACACTTTTGACATAGAAAAAGAATGAAAACCAACTGTCGTGTGCATTTAAGGAGGTTGTAAAACTACATCGGGGAAAATGTACCTCCAATTTGTCTTCCTTGGCTCTGTGGGTCTTTGGAAGCAATCGAAACTCCTCTGTCAATCGAAAGCATTCCTGAACATTCTCAGGGGATACAAAATCTAGGGCCACTTTTATGCATGACTGTGAAAAAACAAGTGTATGATGGTGTTAGTCAAGTGTGCAACAAAATATAGATCAGTATAGCCTGACCATAGATGCAGAAAACATCCTATGTGACTTTCACTTTACAGGTTGTAATCTTTCCTTGATCTATTAATTTAGAGTGTTCAAATTTAAAAATGCAAATCCATATCAATTTTAGGAATGTATAGATGCTTTTATAAGTCTATGACCACATGTCACTCTTTCTGATTTGACTTGAAACCTGACGTAAACGATCACTGGACTATTGAATAAGATACCCAATAAGGGAAGCTACAAATATTCATCATCAAAATTACAAACGCTTAATGCAAGAAGAGCACAACCTGTCTATTCCTCACTTGATGAGGACATCCTGCAGGTATGAAAACAGCCTCACCAAGGTGCTGCTCAAATGTCCACGGTTCAACATCTGCAAAGAAGGTATGGTTCCACAATCTTGAGGACACCTTTGTATAACTAAACAGCTAATTCAGAAAATTAATTTCTTACTGAACTCCTCCTTCAGCTGCCTTTTGTGTTTCTCACTTAGATAAAAGGTTTGGTCATGGATGGGATGAATAACCTGAAGCAAGTGCAGCATATGAATTGAATATAATGATGTCACTGGAAATAGTATTAGTTATGAATACTGTAACAGGCATAGATACGTACAGTATTTACAGGCAGACTACTGAAATGGCGAAATTCTTTCTGATGCCTCTTCAAGTATTCAATTAACTTGGGTACATCTTGCCGACGGAAAATGTCCCAAACAGCACCACCATATACAGGTTCTGAGGTGTGATTTTGTTTAATGCAATCTTTGTTCACACTTTCATTTAAATCAGCAGAACTCATATCATATTTTTGCATCCTCGCATTCATTTTTGCAACTGGCTGCAAATTGGTATCGGCAGTCACCTCATATTTGGTTGAAGAAGAACAGTTTAGTCCACACACGATGCCATAAAATCCCCCCAACTCTTGGCACATGCTTTTTTGTTCTTCCAGTTTCTGTTCCTGGACATACAACCGCTCTAGTGAGGAGTCACTCTCGATATTTTCATCTTTTTTAGTTAATTCTGGATCCATTTTCTCAACTTTCCGCCGTCTTTTTCGTGGCTTCCTTCCAGATTTACAAGTCACTTTATGTATCCCACCACAAACTGGATTCATATCTTCAGCTTCATGTTGCTTTTGTATTTTTTTTATTATTTTTCTTCGCCATCGAGGAACTTTCACTTCAGTCATATGAGTAAGTATATTGACCTAAATACAAATTCATTAGACAGTATGAATTTAACACAAGAAGCAGCACACACTATTCACATAAAGACAGTCTGCATGAAATATCATGGTCAAAGACCATGATCAGTAATGCACTACATTTAAGAAAAAGCTAATCGTGTAGACAGCTAGAAAAGTCATCAAACAAATATTGATGTAAAAAATATTCTGAAAAGACAGATCAGGTAATCTAGCAGCTATGATTGCAAAATCCCACAATTTAGCAATACCATTGATTCCAAGCAGCTATGTTCAACTAGAAGGAGAGCATTTGAAAACATCTATACCTGAAAAAGCACTATGAAAAATGCATCAGGTATTCTGGCATCTATGATTGCTGCATCCTGCAATCTAACATTGCAATGGCTTCCAAACAGGAAATTTCAGTGAACAGAAGCTGGGAATGCAAATCTAAAGAGCTTTGATTTTTCATACATGCAAAACTGGGATGACAGGACGTATGCAGAAATACCTTAAACATAAACACCAAGTACAAGTAATCAGACAGAAATGTTGCATACCGCATCAGACATGTCACAATGCAGTTTCGTCACTGAATCACCTCTACCAAGTTCTTCCACAAATCCATATGCAATGTAAGTTTTAGGCCCCAAGTCTGGTTTCAAAACATCAGGAAGCTTTGTAGCCATATTCAGAATGCCAGATTTTGGATGGGTATACTCACTGAAGGGGAGCATAGAAATATACTCAGCACCATGCCGTGGAAAACATTCTTCAAAGAAATTTGATGGAGGCCAATCCTTCAGCTTCAGCATCTCTGGCCAACCATTCCTATAGCTACGACCCTCTAAATAGCCCTTGAAAAACTGGAAAATATTAACCTGGACCTGCACCATCAAGAGTTAATTACATATTGTATTCCTTATGCTATAATTAACAATATTTCATAATTAAGAACAATTATGTTTTAGGTGAACATATGACCCAACTGTCATAAAATAAGATAGGGAATCCCTCAAGTTTTCTTCAAGTAGCATTCAGCTAAGTGCATTAGTAGCTTGAACTGTTTTAGCGATGAACGAATTTTTTAAGATTGTAACATTCTCAAATGTTAAATTACATCAACCAGTCCTGAAGTTTGTTCTAATTACAGAGCACCCCTCTTGTTTCTTCCCCGCCATTATTGTTACTGACCTACCACAGGAAAATTCCCCAAAATTTGAATTTCAGGGGCATTTGATGGTCAATGTGAAGTGAGGTAAGAGAGGGATGGTGAATGCAATTATAATAAGACTTTTAACAATGCCCAACCTAACTTCCTCTGCAAGTTTATAATTGCAGATGGTTTTCCCATCAATCTTAGCCTAACGTTGAACTAAGACGCTGGTTTGAAATTTTCATCGATCTTTCTGATAATCCATAAAGGCATGTCTGTTAGAACCATACACAAAATGAATATCAGACATGGTAACAGATTGAGCTTAAGGGAACTCACTAGTCATTGCAATGGAGAAAAGGTCATTAATAAGCAAAACCAACAATTGCAAAAGCAGAAAATGCAACTTCAACATGCAAATAAGGAACCCCTACCTCGCACCAATCCAGGCAATCAATGGCCTTAACCCTGTGTGCTTCCTCTTTTATAATCTTTTCTGCACCTTTAAAAGCCCTCCACATGACCATTGGTTCCCAGCTCAGACCAGAAGTCCTTTCAAGTGCATGTCTAACTACAACAGGTTCACCTCTCATCCAATGCAATTGAAAATGTTCAAAGTCATCATCACACAACTGAAGTGCATTTGGGCAGTACAGAAAGTTATCATCACTGTTCTCCCTGTATGCTGCTTTCCTCACTGCAAAATCTTTAGATCCCTTTTCAGTGGAACTGGTTGGATGGCACAAATAACATTCTTCGCAAAGTCTAATATCTGGGGACTGATAGTTAAGAGTAAGTTCCTCTGCACTCTTAATCATATTTTCAACGAAGCTAGCATCAAAGATACGTCTCAAGGTGAGTATCTCGGTACCACAGCCTCCCAGTTCTTTAGGAGGGCAAGGAATCCTTCCATCATTTTCTGCTATCCAATCAGGAAATTTGCATGACATATCAGCTGTGCACTTGCTTTCCAAATCAGACACTTGAATCTTGCAACCAACTCCTTTTTCATTTTCAGTTATCTGGTCATGAACAAGTGCACCTTGACTATTTACTCTTTCAAAAAATTGTTGGTGAGAAAATTCTGCTTCATTACCTCCAGGCTTAAATCCTATTCTGAGTTCCGAACAACAAGTGAGACAGAGATCATAGGAACAATCAGGATTGGGACAGCTTCTATGGAAATTAACAATAGATGTACTGCAATTGTCACTGTTCAACAAGAAAAATTACATGGTTACAAACTTTAACACGGAGAATATAGATAAAAGACACGAATTGCTTGAGTTATGTTACAATCAGTGAACTTTAAGATGCTAAAGATAAAATAGATGGTGTTGATGTCCTATCCTAGCAATAATGTAAAACGTAGCAAATAAAATACACAAAGAAGAAAGCAGAAGTTCAATTCATAAATAGCTCAAGTTCCAGTTCCAAGATCTGGGAGGATGAGACAATACCAATATACTCGATCATCATCGTCAAGTAAAGATTTTGTTACATGCTCTTCTGTTAATTGGCTACCTACAAAACAAGAACAAACACACCATCAAGCATCCTGGACCATCCATTTGAATAGCAAGACTCACTTGACAAACCAATAACTGCATCAATATGTAATACCATGGATCCTTGAGTCTACGTATATTTCAGAGTTTTGTTCCCTTTGAATATGCCTAAGGAGAGGTAAAGTCTTGTGTAGCAGGTAAAGAAACTTTTGCAATTTGGCATTTGCATCAGCTTTATCATCACCAGCCTGTCAAAACCACATACATCATGAAAATCTACATGTAAGAGTACAGCAACAGAGAAAAAATGATGAGAACTTAAGGAAGAGAAAAACAAAAGGCACTCACAAGCACAACTACATCTTCCTTGAGGCATACTCTGCAATTGCAATTACCACGACAAAATGGGCATGCAATCTCTATCTCCTCCTGTGTTCTCTTGGGGTACCTAAACATTTATGTCAAGAACAAATTTAAATTGCAAACCAAGAGCTAAATAAGATTAAATGAACACAAAAGTGATTCATTTCTATTTTGAGCTGTTTCAAACTAAATGTTAATGTTAACTAGACAAAGTAACTTCTTGACGGTAACATAAAAAATACTTCAAACATCAAGATTTTTATTCAACTGTCCTGTTTACGAGTGTGAGGAAAAAATCCCATTACCACTTCGCAAGGCACTCATAGCAATAGCGCTTTCTTTTGCAATTAGAACAAATGACAACACCACTCCTATTATTCCTGCAGCACTGGTGGCACATCAAGGTCTTCTGTTCGTTTTTATTGTTGGCAACCTGATACATCAACCTAGTTAGAATGGACCAATCTAAATTCTTCAAGGATCACAATGTTGGTACACTGTAATTTCACATTAACAACAAAAAAATAGAAATTTTAAACTGTAATCTCCTCAAGACATAACTTCAGAATCTTTAGAAATCCCACATGCAACAAACCACAGATGTGGACAAGAAATAGAATATTGGTATAAGACTTGAATTAAAGCTGCTGCTATTATATACATGCTTTCAGTTCTATATCGTATGTAAAATCTGCTAATGAAGGTTCTGTGTACAGCATTTTAGAAAATAGCAATTTAATTATGTGCAGAAAAATTTAGGCACTCTTTAAAACAGACTTCAAGATTCATATTGAAGCTCTCTGATTCCATGTTAAAGCCTATGAACTTATTCTCAATAAAAGAAGTCAGTCCACACAGACACTAAAATGAAAATGCACAATGCAAGTTTTATTAACAGATATATCATTACTAATTCCAATGCTATTTTGTATCTCACAACTTGGTCCTTGACATTCCACTTTAACTGTAAATAACAAAGGCCAATGTTTCATCAAGCATTTCAAATAGATTGAATAGAATTTGGTAGCCTCACCAAGCATTTTCCTAGTCTCTAAATATCCGGTAGTTTATACATCCATTTCAAATAGCTTATGGAACATGAATTTGGAAGAACTCACTAGTAGATTTGAATTTTCTGATCTGTTGTGCTTCGGTGGCCTTCCCCTGGGCCTCTTCTTATTGCTCCAGTGACCTGTTTGCTCAACCAGAATATCCCTGTCCATTTTCAAATGTTCCCCACTTTCCTTCTTCATTCCAGACTTCTGCCTTAATATACGTTCAAAAGATTTAGCTAACAGGATAGTTCTCTTACTCTTTAACAATTTTCGTCTGACTTGCTTATCATTTGGCCTTTTACTTCCATCATCATCTTTTCCCATGAATTCTCCATTCTGTCTCTCTTCTTCTTTAGAAGAAATACTTGGCTTCTTTCTCTTTGAAGCTTCAGGTTGACCACACTCAATCTCAGACTGGGGATTCGCTGAGCCAGCTTCATTAACAGCAGCAGCTTCAGTTGGTATTATCCTATAGTCCTCACCTTCAAGCCTACTCCTTTCACTCTCAGAACGTGCTAGACAAATAACACTATCCTCACCATCACTTCTACACTTGATTTTGCACTGAGTTTCCTCATTTCCATCACCCTCCCTTATTTTCAAACTCTTAGGTTGATGATGCTGAACATTTGTCTTCATGGTATCATTTCCAGCTCCACTAACACCATTGACCTCACAAGGCACCACCTTAACTTCGTTGCATAAAGGAGCTGCCCAACCATTCTTTATGCTAGTTAGCCTCAGTGTTTTCTCACCAGCATGATTACCATGCATGGTTTCACCGGGCAATCCCTGATTACCACCTGCAAGAGTTTTCTTGTTCTTTGACCCCTTTGGACGGCCTTGCTTACGCTTTGGAATTTCCCCCTCTTCACTATGGCCAGTGGCCTCACCAGTCAGTGCTCCATGTTTTTCTCCAATGAGAGTAGTCATCCCATTCCCTAAACCCATCGACCTAACAACATTCTCACCATCATTACCATACATGACTTCACCGGCAAATTTCTGATTACCACCTGCAAGGTTTTTCTTCTTGTTTCCTGAGCCCTTGGGTCGACCACGCCTAGACTTAATGTTATCATTCACCTCTCCACTATGGCCAGTGGCCACACCAGGCAATACCTGATACTCTTCACCTAAAAGTGCAGTCACCCTATTCTCTGAACTCATCAGGCCAACTGTGTCCTTGCCATCATTACCATTCATAACTTTACCAAGCAATTCCTGGTGACCACCGGCAAGATTTTTCTTCTTCACTGAGCCCTTTGGTCGGCCACGTCGCCTAGGCTTTCTAATTTCATTACCCTCTCTGCTATGGCCAATGACCTCATTGGACAATACCCAGTGTCCTTCACATGAAGGACCAGCCTTCCTGTTCTCTAAAACCACCTCCCTGATTATGTTGCCCGCATCTCCATTTCTATCCACAATGTCAGTAGGCAGTTCCCAACTATCACCTGCTGGTATTTTCATCCTGTTCTCGGAGCCCATTCTTTGGCCAAGACAAGGCTTTACAATTTCCTGACCATCTTCACCAACACTAGTGGCCTCACTAGGCAATTTCCTAGCTTTTTCACCCACAAGAGCACTGTCAATAATATCATCAGCCATTGTCCCATCATTTTCCCCTGAAAAGGTAGTCATGCCATTCACTCCAATACAACGCTTAGGTTTGTTATCACAGCTTTCATTATAACCCGCAATACACCAAGGCAATTCATGACTGCCTCCATTTTCTTCATCATCAAAGAGTGTAATCCTCTCATTCCACAAAACCCTTGGTATAATAGTCTTATCACAGCTGTCAACACTCACCTTGGCTTCCCCACTGGCAAGATTTTGCTTCTTATTCTTTGAACCCTTGGGTCTGCCGCGCCTATTTGGTGTCATGATCCCATTCCCACCATTGACTTCATCGAGCAATTCTTTGTCCTTTGAACCTTCAAATGTAATCCTCTCACTCTCCAACTGCATTGATCTAGTAGTCCTATTGCCACTGTCATTCTTGGTTTCACCAGGCATCTCTCGATTATCTCCAGCAAGGTTTTTCTCCTTTTTTGAACCCTTTGGTCTGCCGCGCTTCTTTGGTGCAATGATCTCTACTTTCCCATTAGCACAGGTGCCTTCACCAGGAATTTTCCGGTCCTCTGCACCTGCAAGAGTAGTAGTCTCACTCTCCACACCCATTGGTATCGTAGTCCATACAACACTACCAATACAGCCCTTAGTTACACCAGTCATTTCTTGATTCTCACCTGCAGTATCTCCATTATTCTTATTTTTTGATCCTTTTGGTCTCCCACGCCTTTTTGGTGTGAAAGTCTCAGATTCACCCTTGTTGCCAGCAGTAGCTTCACCAGGAGTTTCATCGTCCTCTGCACATAGAAGAGTAGTCCTCACACTCTCCAATGTTGCCGGGGTAACAGACTCATTGCCAGCATTGTTATTGCCCAGAAAATCACCAGGCAAGCACTGTTTTTCTTCAGGTGCAACATCTTTTTGCTTCTTCCCTGAACCCTTTGGTCGGCCACGCTTTGCCTTTGGCCGCACAATCTCATTTCCTTCTCCATCGACACCACTGGTTTCACTAAACATTATTTCCATTTCAATCATCCCAACGTCACTACCATTTCCGATCACATTATCACCACCCAGGCCGAGTTTTACTTGACCTTGAGGATCATTCTTCTTCTTCGTTGAACCCTTTGGTCGCCCTCGCTTGCGTTTCACTGGAGAAACCTCAGCTCCACCCTTGTCATCACCACCAAACTCACTTGAATCGTCAATACCAACTGCTTCGACACCAAAAAATTCCTTGTTCGTTTTTCCATCCTCTCCACCTTCATTCCAATGACATCCACTTTCAATCCCTTCACCCCCATTTTGACAAGCAGTTTCACCAAAAAGGCCTTGAATTCCCTCACCGTCAATACTAGCACACCCAGCTTCACCACACCAGCATTGAACCCCTTCGCCGCCAGCAGCCATATCTCCATTTTTACATTCACCAAATAGTCCCTCCATGCTTTCACCAGAGAGGGTTATATCACCATTTTTCCCATTGACTTCACCAAATACCCCGTGTATCCCTCCACCACTAGAACCCACACCCGCATTTCCAACATTAGCAGCACTAACTTGACAAAATAGGTCTGGAGCCTCGTGATCACCTAGACCCACAACCCCATTTCCAACATTAGCAGCACTAACTTGACAAAATAGGTCTGGAGCCTCGTGATCACCTAGACCCACAACCCCATTTTCACTAGCACCCGTACCAGACTCACCCAATCGAATTCCTTCACCATCCCATACCTGAAAAACCTTACCATCCAGGCCCAAAACCTCAGTACCACCACATTCTCCGCCAAAACTATCTTGAAACCCTTCACCACCAAGAACCTGCCCATTGATCCCACATGCAGTAGCCTCATTTTGCCAAAGTTGAAAACTTTCACTAACATTGTCACCACCTAAATCATCAAACCACCCCAAAACATCTGAACTCCCTACATTAAACCAGTCATGAACCCCTTGATCTCCAAAACCCACGTGATCACTAACCTTCCGTTCCTTCTCTCCCACCAAAACACCTGAATTCTCTTCACTTCCCTCCCTCTGTCTCTTCTTTCTCTGAGAACCCACTTCTACCCCATCTCCATTTACACTCTTCTTCTCCATGCTTCTCTTTAAACTCCTCTCCACTGAATAAAGATGGTGTTTTTCACAGTACGCTTTGCCACTAAAAGATCTCTCCTTGCACCTCCACTTGCCTGCACTTCTTGAACACCTCCTGTACCCATCATCATCATCATCAACCATTTCTCATTCTTCGAGAGAGGATAGAATCAGGAAACCGAATCTTGCAAGTTACAGTAAATCGAGGGTCTTTACTGCTTTCATTTGAAAATTGAAATTGACAAAAGTAACGCCCCACTGTAGTAGCCTGTTCCTTTCAGTACTGAAAAGTAAATAACAGGTGATAATAAAAGACTTGTGTGTCAAAACTGTTTTGGCAAAGTGGTATCTGTGTGTTGCAAAAACCAAGGTGGTGACTTAAAACAGGGGACTTTTGGTATTTTCGCTGTCTCGTTTCTCACAGTACGACAAATTAAGGCAGGAAAAAGGAGTAGACAAGGTTGTTGTTCGGTAACAGTAACTTAAGATGGATTCCTTTTGAATCGGATTTGATTTCGGATAAAACACACTGGTTTACAACAAAGTTTTTGAAAAAAAATATAAAAAATTAATTTTTATTTTAAATTAATTGTTTTAATAATATATTTTTAAATAAAAATCATTTTTAAAAACAATATTTAACATCAGGAAGGAAACTTTAAGAAAGAAAAGGGGTGTGATTTTGTTGGAGAAAAAGACTATAAAAGGAAGGAAGAGGTGATCCCTATAGGTTTCAAAACTATTTTAATGTTTGACAATGTTTTGGACTAAAAATAATCATTTTTTCTATAAAATGCTCATGAGATTAGATTTTTCTTCTCTGTTCCAACTTCAAAAGGAAAGTGAACCTTGCATGAGGCTCTCTGATTCTCTGTGATCATCATGCAGGCAAGAGACAGAGAGGAGAGTACAAAATAATTTTTAAAAAAAAAACCCATCAAAATCAACATACATTTTAAGATGTGTTTTTAAATAAAAATAATAATTTTAAAAACCATCCACTCAACAACAAAAGAGAAGAGAAGGGGGGGACACATGAATTCAGAAAGTAAATGCTAAAAAAACAGGGTACCTAACCTAGTTAGTTTTAGGGCATTGATGGACTGTCCAGAGTCTAAAACATTGATTGTCGTGTGAGCTGTGAAGTGACCAAAACACTCACCGGTTCCTGATTCAACTCTTCATAGGTTAAAGACCCAGCAGTCAAAGCCACGTAGCAACCCTTCATTGGTCAGTGACTGTCTTGGTGAATGCCATTAACAGTACTAGTTTGTTGTTTGTGCACGAATCATGCCGCATGATTTGACCACCTCCCACAGTAATAAGGCTGTTTATAATTTTATTTGAATTTAAGTTATTTTTTATTTAAAAATACGTTACAATAAAAAAATATAAAAATTATTTTAAATATCACATGAAAATAAAAAATTAACATTAAAAGCCCGGAATGTCAGTGGGACATCTTCACTTATTTAGTATGTATATATATATATATATCTGGATATATAGATATCATAAAATGGTTCCATGGTCTAGTGGTCAGGACATTGGACTCTGAATCCAGTAACCCGAGTTCAAGTCTCGGTGGAACCTATCATTCCTTTTGTCTCCTCTTTTTATTGCTTGGAAAAACCTTGTTTAAGAAACGACAAGCTGAGTCACGAACGAGTTAACTGGACTGGTTCTAAATTTAAAAAAAAAAAATTATGTGAATAAAATTAGAGAAATATTAATGATTGAATAGCTAATTTCACTTAAATTTTGGACCATTTAGAAAAAGTAAGATTATTTTGATGAAATAAAATGATAGAATAACCATGGTTTAGAGACGACAAGGCTTGGTCACGAATTAAATAGATTGATGAACAATTAAAGAAATCATATTATGCTGGTAAAATTAAAAAAAATAGTTAAGTTCACTTAAATTTTTGACTGATCCATAGCCAGAAAAATCATATTGTTTTAATAAAAATAAATTCAATGATTTGATAGCTTATTGATCAACAACTTGAAAAACCATGTGTTTTGATAAAAACAAAAAATAAAGTTCATGATTTAACAGCTTGATTAACCTGAGTTTTTATTTGACAAATTGTTTTGATATTTATTTTTTTATAATTTTTTATAATAGTAACTAATATCAATCAGACTCTAAAATATGAACAAGTAGAGATCAATAATGTTTTGATTGTTTTCAAAATGTTTTATACTTAACAATATATTAAAATAATATTTTTTTTAAAAAAAATATTTTTAATATCAATAACTTTTTTTAAAAAAAATATTTTTAAGAGCACATAAACGGCTCACAAAATGATTCACCTTCGATGCTAAGGAATCTATGGTGTCTTTCAATTATGCACCACAAGGAGAGAACTCTCAATGCATCCTCCATTAGTTTGTACGGATAAAAACATTCTATTTAGTTTCCTTAAACAATGGAAGAATATTGAAGCAATACAGAGTTGATGTAAATGTCACCAAAATTCTTCCAGGAGACGAAAAGGCTGACAGAAAGGCGATTTTTTTGCAACAGCTACTACAAAAGCAATTTGAGAAACAATGGCAGAATGAGAATTATTTATTTATTTTTGTCTTCCTCCTTCATCTTTTTCTCCCACCTTCGTTTCTTGTATGCCAGCAACATTTCAGGCATTTGCTCCATCAGTTTGGCGGTCTTTGCCCGTCTCTCTGCAGCAATCCTATCACACTTGTGCCCTTTCATCTTGGTTCTCATTTCTTTCCTCTCTGGATCATATGGCCAGTCTTCCCCCGCGAGGAGGACTTCCTTGCGAAGTCTTGCGCGTCGGCGACCACTGATGTGGAGTGGTGTCCAGGCCCCAAGATTCCAGTAACCCCACACGCCTTTGGAGAGCTCATTCTTGTGCTTTGCCAGCTTCTCTTTCCATGGATACTGGTACTCTGCAACTGCCTTTGCCACAGTTTTCACAGCTTTGCTTGCCATTCTTCAGCTCCTATGGATTACTGCCACAGAAAGAAGAAACATTTGTTACTGTAATGGATATGTGCACATTACTTCTTTTTTTTATTCGAGGAAACCCATCTTCCAGAAAGCGCACTTTGTGGGCACAGGTGAGCGAGCAAAACTCCAGTTGTCCCAAGCTTTTACAAGAGGTGTACGCCCTGACTCGAACTCAAGACCTCTTGTGTAGATCTCAAGCCCTTTGTCATTACGCTACGCGTATGGAGACTACACATTACTCTAAGATGCAGAAATGAAAAAAGGCAACTGGTGTTTCTCTGGTAAAGTTCCAAGAATCAGTCTATTTCATCAAATCTCAAATCATTGCTTGTAATCAGACAAGTAGTTTTGCCCTCAAATTACACTCTCGTGCCAACTAGATATTTAAAGAAGTATGCAATTGAGGTAAACAATGGATATCACTTAATCAAAAAGAGGATTTTCAACTCAGCCTAGAAGCAGCAGTTGTGACAACAAATGGATTGGACATCCATCCTAAAGTGTCTATCAACAATGATTATTTTAACTACAAGACGAACGAGAATCTATACTTCGGTTTCATTTCATTTTCCTTTGTTTTGTCTCCTCGGTCATCGAACAGAGTGAAAATAAAAGACAATTTGGGAAAACAACGCAATAAAGAGCAAGAAAAAAATTGTGCAATATCCATCAGGGAACCTAATATTTTCCGGTAAAATCTTCCAAAAATCAGTCCATATGTAATCCTAAATCGACGCTTGTACTTAAACACAGAACTGAGTTAACTGACAAACATCACTCTCATCCCAACTAGCACTTTACAGAAACATGCAATTGATGTATACAAGATCTTTAACTCAGTCTAGATGAGGCTGCCACAACACATGGATTAACCGATTATTAATTACATAATGCAAAATGTAAGCAACTCCCATCCAAAAGCTTCTGTCAATAATCACTAATATAACCAAGAATTTCCAGCTATACAAATTCTACCTTGTTACTACAACCACTCTCCAAAAACAAACTTCATTTACGATCAAGGCATCAAAATCACCAACCTTGTAATATAGTTTGTGCCTACTTTACCTAGGTAACAATACCAATATCAAACCCAATACCTAAGACATCACTTTGTCCCATAGCCAGTAATAAAATTAAAAAATCAATTCACAAATTTATTTATCATACAGCAACCTAATTCGATACTTACATACAAGAAATCCCATTCCTTTCCACTACTCAATGGAGAAATGGGTTCAATTCAAATTACTAGTCAATTCTCTAGTTTTCATTTCCAGAAAAAGGAAAAACATGGAACTAAGAAAGAAAATCAGATGAAGCAATTAAATCAAAGCAGTAAACAAAATATAAAGCAAACCCATTTTAGAAGAGACAAATCCCATGTCAATAGCCTCATAAAAAATTCAAAATTCAATCAGTAGAGGGAGGGAGGGACGTACAATGAAGTAACTGAGGTGACTGTCCCTATAGCCCCAAAGCTTATTTCTTGGAGTTAGACAGAGATTATATTGTTCTGCTACATACGGCGTCGCTTCAATGTTTTTACTCTGTTTTAGCTCTTAGGGCTAAGCTGTTATAGACACGTGCCCAGAATTGAACCTGGGTGTTTTTTCAATTTTGTCAATTTAACATGTTTTTATTTTTGTTCTTTTAACTTTCTATTAGATAAAAAGTTAAAAATTATATATTTACAATATATTAAAATCATTTGAAAATTTAAATCGTCAAAATAAATTAAAAAAAGTATAAATAGTTATAATATATTAAAACTCTGATATTGTTAAACCTTAATCTTTGATCGTCAAGATCAAATAAAAATAATTTGTCAAAGTTATTTTTGTTGACTTTTCTAAACCAATGAAGGCCAACAAAATTGGTTCAGAGGAATATAATTAATTGTTATAATTGCAAGGTTATTTACTTTTTATATTATATTATATTGAAGATGATATTTTTTTATCATAAGTTTATTTATTTGTAATCCTTTCCTGCATTTGTATTTCGTAATCTCTTGTTTTTTGTATATTTTTTTGGGTTGAAGATTTTTTTTTCAATTTATTCTCCATTTAAAAACATTGTAAATCCTCTCCAAATTACTTAATAACCTAAAAAACCTCAAATCATCTAAACATTTACAAATTAATAAATAAACAAATGATATTAAAATATCATTAATTAGTTAACATTATTGTTGTAAATTCTAAAACCCATTATTCTGTATAGAAAGAAAAATACAAGGTCATTTTATATTTTATTACTTATAATATAAAACGCGTCCCAGTTTCACTGTTCATATCTACAGTAACGTTTACTATTAATATATAGTCTTGGTAAGCATGAGCGATATATTTAGGCAGTCGAGTTGGTCTCAGGAGCGCGATGTTATCGCCCTTTTCCGAGAGGGCGTGGGTTCAAACCCCTCTCTCAGCATATTTTATTTTGCCCACAGTATACATTTTGATTAATATATATTTTCGTAAACCATTAGCAAAATGTTTAGGTAGCCGAGATGGTCAACAGCGTGCGCCATTATGGAAGAGGGAGCGGGTTCGAATTCCAGTTTCAGCATAGGTTTTTCGTTTATTGCCTTTTTTTTTATTACGTTTTTTTTCTAATTATTTTTTTTTCATTTTTTTCTGGTGATTTTTATTTTTATTTTTTGGTTATATTTTTTTTCCATATATATATATATATATTTTTTAATTTGTTTATGTTTTTCGTTTATTGCCTTTTTTTTGTTCTTTTTTATTACGTTTTTTTTCTAATTATTTTTTTTATTTTTTCATGATTATGTTTTTTTTTCATGAAATATTTATATTTTTCTTGGAAATGTGATTTACTTTTTTTAAAAAATAATTGTTTTGAAATATATTAAAAGGATAATTGTTTTTTTTTAATTATTTTGAAGATCAACACATGAAAATAATCTAAAAACGTTAAAAAATACAATGTGTGGAAAATGATTGTTTTCTGCCCGTATTTATACATTTATGCTTTTAGATTATTATTTTTTTGATTTATTTATTGTCAGGGTTTTATTTTTATCATGTTCCGTTCTGAAATTTTTATTTATGTTGATGATAATTTTAAAATTAATATTGCTCTTTTTTTGTGTGTATTTTCAGTTATTTTATCTGTTTTTTGGATCAGATAATTTTATGATTTTATTTTTTGCACCATAATAATGATAATTTTAGTGATTATTTTTTATTTATTTTTTGCTAAAATGTTTTGATTTTTTGAGGTAATTTAATGATTTTAATTATTTAAGTAGTAATGTTGATAATAATTTTAACTGTTATAATAATGAAAATGACAATAACGTAGGGATGGATTTTCAAATCATGTTTTCATCTTTTTATGGATAGAAAATTAACTACTTATTTTTTATTTGATTATTGCAGGTCTTCTCACAATTTATATTTTATTTTTAAATGTGATTTAAATAGAATTATTAAATAAACTAATCTTAATACAATGAATTTAAAAATTCAAATATCCGAATCTTCTTGCTTTTTTAATGATGATGATAATTTTATATTGATTATTTTATTAAAACCTACTAAACATATAAATTTATATCAATTTAAAATTCATATATTTTATAGAAAACTTGCACTTCACTGTAATTCTACATAGATTTATTATTTTGACTAAATTTATATTATAACAAAAAAAAACATTTAATATTTTTTTATTTTAAAAAAATATGATGCCGCCCGCGACGAGGTGCGGGGAATTGGCTAGTATAAATCTATATGGTGAGGAATTGTACAGCCCCATCTCTTCTCCTACATCCGGTTTTTCTCTATTGACTTGGAAAATCTAAAACGAAGACTCCATGCCCTTGTAATTGGCTTTAATTCAATTTCTCTATCAGCTTCGTTTTGCGTTGATTTTGTAATTGTTGCAAAGTCATAGGAGCTTCCTTGCCCTTCCTTCTTTTGTGGGAACCCCTCATGTAATTTCCTAATGCGGTGACAATAATTTCCATCGATTCCTGTCGTATTGAATGAGGATCGACCCAGTAGTCAGATGGTTTTTATAAAAAGAGTATTGTTCTCAAGAACAATCCATCATTTCATTTCCCTGGAATGATGAGTGGAATGTTAGAGCAGCTTTTTGGTGCATACTCAGCCCTTCTTTTTCTAGTCATCCTTGCCGGCCACCATAGTTGCAGTGCTTCAAGTAACTGTGCTCCCTCTTCTTGTGGTAATACCCCTAATATTAGCTACCCTTTTCGATTACAAACCGATCCCAAAAACTGTGGCCGCAAAGAATATGAGCTTGGTTGTGAAAACAACCGCACAACTTTATACTTGGAGAGGGTAAAATATTATGTTCAGGCAATCGATTATTACCCTAAATTCAAAATTCGACTTGTGGATGCTGATGTTCAAAAGGATGATTGCCTCTCCATTCCTCGTTATTCGATTTATGCTTTAGATCACAGTCACTATTATCCATTTAGTTATGTCTTTTCCTCTTTTACATTAACTTTTATTAGCTGCCAAAATCCAATACCGAGTCCTCCTCCTTTTCATTTCGTCAACACTTCTTCCTGCAAAAATGGCAGTATTTATTCCTATGTGATGGTTGGTGATGATGCAGAAATTGCTGAAGTTCCCGACTTATGTCGTATAGATTTGATTTATGAAGCATCTTCAATTCAACTAGAAAATATTACCAATATGTCTTTGATAGAAGTCCATGATATTTTGGCATATGGCTTTGAGCTTACATGGTGGCAGGCTGCTTGTGATTATGCCAAAAAGAACCACTTCAACCTTGATAACTACTACTGTGAACGCAGTATGTTACTCTCTCTCTCCCCCTCAAATCACCTCATCTGAATGCATAAGAAGTAAATGTTACCATGTTTGGTGGTATAAAATGCATCGTCCTTTTGGTATTTGATTAATTAACTGCATTTCTTTGTTTTATTTTTAAATGCACACAGGAATCGGTCCTCCCATCAGAGCTGCAATAGGTAAGCGGCTCCTTTGAATTGTTAATTTTCTGGGTACTTTGAAAAAATTGTGATCAAACTGTTTTCTTATCTATGTAAACTTTGTATTTTCTTATCTGATCCTTTCTTTTGTTTGAAATGTAGAAATAATGATAAGAATTAATGACCATTGCAAATGTTAGAAACAACATATTTTGTTTCCTTTCTCCATGTATGGCTTGATGGTGTTTTATTCTATATAAATATCTCTTCCATTTCATTACAATTCCTCAACTATTTTACTCTACCCGGTCTCGTGCAGAATTATCTATAAGCCTTGGTAAACAGTAACATGAAGACCACCTAGTCTTTTTAACAGCTGTTTGTTTTTCTTGCAGATTTTCTGGTTAATCGTATACTCGCCTATCTTTGTAAGAACACTTATTCTAGTTACAATTATATATATATAAAAAAAAATATAAAATTAAGTTTATAGGTGAGATGTTTCTTTGACAACTATACTATAAAAAGAATATGCACGGACGTGTGTGTGTGTGTGTATAACTGTCGAGAAGATTTGTAAATAAATTGCAAGAAAACTGCAAAGACAAATAAATAAAGTTGCAATAAGAGAAACGGAAATGTTAATACAAAGCATAATTGAACAATATAAAGAAATATACATTTGTAATTGGGAGTAGACCAGAAAATTACAAATAGGAACACAAGTGGTAATTGATCAAATTAAAAAAGAAGAGGAATAAGAATGAATAATTAAAAAAAATATAGGGTTAAATTTAAGAGTTTTACCGATAAAAATATACGAATTGGTCTCAAAATGATGATCAATAATAAACCAAAATGAGATATATTCATCATTATTTTTAATTAGTACATATCTTCTTAACTTTGCTCTAAACTCTCCAATTCTACCCTAGCTAGCTATCACGTTATTTGAATATCAAAAAAGACTTGTGTGCTCTTTCCTTCAATTAATTTCATGAATCAGAAATCTTATAATAATATTCTGAACATTGATACAACGTTTTCTTTTCCTTGAAATGTAGCAATATGGCCGCTAAAGAGATACTTACCAAGTGAGGACTATTTTTTATCATGTCTTATTTATCATGGTTCAATTTTGCAAAAAAAAATATATGTCTTGGATTTGATACATATACCTTAGGCTTTTCCTTTAATTTTTTTTATACCATGGCTTGTTTTTTATTCATCACAATTTTAGACGCTAACAATACCTTTTTTTTGTTGAATATAGATGGCTACTGGATACAATATCACAGCTTCGGTGAGTTGTTTTTTTGGTGAACCTAAAAGGTGGCCGAATAAATTTATATATGTGTGTGAGTTGTGATATATGAGAACAAAGCCTATATGTCTTAGTATCCTACATGTGGCTCATGCTAGTTTTTCACTTAATCCATACACACACACACATACATATGTATGTGTGTGTGTGTATGTATGTATGTATGTATCCTACAATATTTCACATATTTACTTAACTCCTTTACTATTAATGTAGGAAAACCACGACTGCAATTCAACTTTTATAGCGGTGAGGATTAGTTCATGCACATGTTGTTATAGGCTCACTTACAATCTTTCTCTTACGTAAATGGATGTGAATTTTAGGAGGTTAAAATCTCAATCTTAGTTTCTCTCTTCACATTAGAAGAGAATTAACAAGTAAAATAAGTTGATGAATTTCTTGAAACTTAAGGCTTATTATAGAGGAAGAGAGTGTCTAGGCGAATGTGAAGAGCATTGCTCCTACATAATATTGATTGTGTTTATACTTGTTTTCATTCTCTTCATGAATTTATTTGGCAGGAAGCATACCTTATTATACTACCAAGACTATCTATTCAGATTTTCCAAGCATTCTCATAGTTTTGCTTATTGCCCTACTTGTGCTACTTGTTCCCATCGGTAAGTTTTTCTAAACTTTATTGTTTGTATCATTGAGGCACATAAAAAATGGCATGAATTCCTTTTTGAAAGATATTTCATTTCTATACTCTTGATATTTTCTTAAAGTCACCCATTTATATTAAACACATAAAATATCTACTCTCGATAATTTCTTAATGTGGTCTCTTATTTATGATTCTATCAATTTGTCTTTTAAATATGGACAAGCATAAAAAAAACATAAAACTTCAAGCTCAAAATTGTTAAAGAATCAACTCACTTAAAAGTTTAAGCTGTTAGGTGAGGTCTCGGAATATGATTTATATTATTCTCTAATACACTCACTCAAGTGAAAGTCTTTTGGGCTTGAAACTTGCACATGCTCACACTATCTTGTGCTTTGATAACATGTCATGAAACCATCTCACCTAAAAGCTCAAGTTTTTAGGTGAGATATTTCTTGATATGGTATCAGAGCCTTGTTGAACCAACGATCATGAGTTCGAATCTCATCACGCTCATTCTATATGATGAAAACCAAGCACAAGGTAAAATGAGATTATGCAGGTTTCAAACTCAAATGGCTTTCACTTGAGGAGAAGTGTTAGAGAAAGTTTTCAGGTGAGATGATTCCTTGACAAAAACTTATAAAGGATACAAGAAATATTAAAAAAATTAACTTTATATCATATTAAAAACTGAAAAAAATAAATTGAAAAGCTTCTAGAAACAAAGAGAAAAGAAATGGTGTTTAAAAATTTATTAAAAGGAAAAATGTCATTGACTTAACATATTGTTATTTTTTCTATTTTTCTCTACTATGAAAAATAATATTTACAATACTCCATGGTGTTTCTTTTTATAATGGTTAATTTATCAATTTTAGTTTTCAATTTGTTTTTTTTTTAAATTTATTTGTATTTTTCAGATTTTCGATTTTCGATTTTTTCTAATATTTCACATTTTTTTATTTTATACATTTTTAATTATTCTTTTTAAAAAAATAATTGTGCGTAAAATTCAATATTCTTGACACACGTTCACATTTAATGGAAAATTGATCAAATCACAATAGAGGGATCTTATTTAAAATACCTAGAGTAAAGGGATTCTATAAAAACATTAAAAAAATATCCCGAATAAAGGTATTAATGACTCGTATTTATGACTGTTCGAACAAATAAACAGGGAGAGATTATATGGTAAGGAATAAACTAACAAATCAATAAAATGACAAAAAATGAAAACAATATAGGCAGAAAAACTAGATATTGTTTTTTTTGTTTTCATTTCCCCTAAAATCAATGAAATCTCAGTTAAATTTTATTTGGTGATAAGAATTTCAAATTTGAATAAATTTTATGCTTTTGAACTAAGAATCATAATTTCATTTCTAAAATCAAAAAAAATTACATAGAAATCTAATAACAAATAATATATTTCCATAATTAATTAATGTTCTTATAATATCTTTATGCAGTGATATATCATACATTATTATTCCTTTGTGGACTTCCATTTTTCATAACCTTATTGGTCTATAAATGGCGAAGAAGGCATTTATCAATGTATGATAACATCGAAGAATTCTTGGGAAGTGATGATCATAATCTCATACCTATAAGGTATTCTTACTCGGAGATTAAGAAGATAACCAACAGATTCAGTGACAAGTTAGGTGAGGGAGGTTATGGCTCGGTGTACAAAGGAAAGCTTCGTAGTGACCGTTTTGTGGCAGTAAAAGTTTTGCGCCAAGAAAAAACTAACGGTCAAGACTTTATCAATGAAGTTGCCACCATTGGAAGAATTCACCATTGCAATGTGGTACAACTCATAGGCTTTACTGCTGAGGGCTCTAAGTGTGCCCTTGTATATGAGTTCATGCCTAATGGATCTCTTGAAAAGTATATTTTTTCCAGACAAGGTAGCATCCCTCTAAGCAACCATAAACTATATGAAATTTCTCTAGGGGTGGCCCGTGGTATTGAATATCTACATAAAGGTTGTGAAATGCAAATTTTACATTTTGACATCAAGCCTCACAACATTCTTCTCGATGAAAACTTCACTCCAAAAGTTTCAGATTTTGGACTTGCAAAATTGTATCCAACTAATAATAGCATTGTTCCCCTCACTATGGCTAGAGGAACAATGGGATACATGGCTCCTGAATTATTTTACAAAAGCATAGGAGGCGTCTCTTACAAAGCCGATGTCTATAGTTTTGGGATGTTGTTAATGGAAATGGTTGGGAGAAGAAAAAATTTGAATGCATTGGCAGATCATTCAAGCCAAATGTACTTCCCTTCATGGATTTATGACCAAGTTAGTGAAGGAAAGGATATACTGGAAGATGAAGCCACGGAGCAGGAAAAGATAACAACAAAAAAGATGACTATAGTGGCATTATGGTGCATACAATTGAAGCCTATTGATCGTCCCTCAATGCACAAAGTTGTACAGATGCTTGTAGCAGATATTGAATCTCTACAAATGCCTCCTAAGCCTTTTCTCGTTCCACAACAGACATCAAATGATGATAGGATCAATATGGTTGATCCAGCAAGTATAAGAGATCCATCGAATGATTGTAGCATCGATTCTTCATATCAGTTTGGTCGTTGATACAAATGATCTCGTCTATTTGTTGATTTAAATAATATGTTAATTTTGTATGCCTTAATCCTCTGAAACTTTGATGATAGTTGAAATCATATGGAAGTTTGTTAAAACTTGCATTTAACTAGCTTACAAAGCATCCAATATACACTAGTCATGTATCGACCTCGCAATAAAGTATGAATCTTCTTAAACTACTTAATGTTTGTTCCATGATGACATTGTTTCCTTTCCTTTCATTTTATTTTTATAAGAAATTTGAAAAGGTATGTAAGCTATATGGTACATATGCAACCCTTCTTTTTCTAGTCATCCTATCCACCCACCATAGCTGCAGTGCTAGAAAGAACAACAACCACTGGAACCATGATATTTGATACCCTTTTCGATTAAACACCGATCCCAGAAGCTGTGGCCACAAAAAAATATGAATTTGCTTGTGAAAAAAAATTGTCCAATTTTATACTTGAAGAAGGTAAAATATTATTTTGAGGTAATATAATATAGCAACTTAATAATTCAAGTTGTTGATGCTGATAATCAGAAGGATGGCTGTTTCTTCATTCCTCGTCGTTTTTAATAGAATATAGGTTCAACAACAAGGATTGTTATCCATCTACAAAAAGCTAATGGCAAATTGTTTGAGCATATATGAAGCAGGTTGTTGCTGGTCTTTTTTAATTTGCTAGAAAATATAACCAATATGTTCTATGTCCATGATATTTTGTCCTATGGGCTTGAGCTTTCATGGTTTCAAGCGTAATCGATGTGATTTTGTCAATGACACCAGGGGCTTCAGTATAGGCATAAGACTTTCACTAGCTCTTTTTTCCATGGCATTTTTCTAGCTCAAGTTGATGAGTTGAAGGTTTCTATCCATATCTCCTTCAAATGTTGTGTTTAAAGATAACAATTATATGGAGATCCACAAGTGTCTTCCCTAGTTTATGTTCAAATAATTCATAGTCATTTGAAGATTACAAGACCCTACGACAACAAGTGAAACATGCCACCAATATATTTAAGTGAAGAATCTATTCAGTATGAGATTTGAATTTCAAATTTTGTTATTGATTTCTAAACAAAATATATTTTATATTAATATATGATAAACTATAATTCCATTTAGAAATTACGGTTGTGAGTTGACTCACAAATCAATAAAGAATTTGATAATTGATTAATTATGTTCATTATAAGCATATGAAATATATTTATTATATCAATCTTTTATTTAATTTTAGCTTACAATCACTAATAGAACCTTTAGATTCACCGATGGAATTTTTTGTTGATATATATTCAGTCTATCAGCACAAAACTAACAATATCATCACAAATAAAAATAATTCATTAGAAAAACTCTCGTCGGTGATTTGTGGTTTATTGGTGAGTCCATCAATAATAATTTTACAAATGGATTTACTGATGTACAAAATGTTAAAACAAAACTCATTACAGTAAGATCATCTTCATATCTTCACCTGGATAAATCACTCATTCAATGATATCATCTTTTTTTTCTGGATAGGTCACCCATTATAATAAGATCATCTTTGTATTCTTTACCTGGTAGATCACTTATTATAATGAAACCATTTTTATGCTTTCATCTAGGTAGATCACCAACGACAATGAGATTGTCTTTGAGTTTTTTATCTGGGTTTTTATCTACGATCACAACTTCAATTACAAGATGTAAAAGAATTCCTGCAATTCAAATACTTCCTAGCAACTATAAAAACTTTCCAAACGTCAGATTTTTTTAAGAAAAATATGTCATAGCAGACATAAAAATTTGGCAAAATAACACCGACTCAAAAAGATTTGGTAAAGTAGCAAAGTTTGATAATGTCGTTTTGATATTTACTAAATGTTGTTATTCTTAAACGCGACAAGATGGTTGTCTTGTTTTTGAAGCGCAACAAGGTAAAACTTCAATCTTCTATCTTAACCGGTTGACGAGTTAAATCTAATTGCATTAATTGATCGTTCACTTAACACAAAATCATAATCTTAATAAGTGTTTCTTCCAAATATATTTTGAGTCAAAATATATATTTTTTTCAACTTATAGACTTTAAACTGAACCCCATTAAAAATCTCAAAAAATTATTGTTCACATAGTAGCGTGTGATTCTGAACAATCAAATGTGAGTCTATCATAAAAATAGATGCCCTAGCATATGTATATCGGTGGAGAGGTTTAGGCCTAAAGAGAGATTTGGTCGAGCCAAACCAGAATAACAACCCAAAAAGACTAACTTTTGATTAGACTGTCGGATCACACTTAAATTTTTATAAGAGTTTTCAGAGACTATTTTCCCTATAAAAATCATTGTGTTGCTACGCATGCTTGTCAAATCTTTAATTATAAAGAAAATCTCATTAAGGCCCCAGTTTTGGCTATTTTGATATTTTACTTGTTATTTTCAAAACTAAGAGTAACTCCAATGCAAAAAAGCATTTTAGAGAGCTAAATTCATAAAATACTTTTTGAATAGTATAAATATGGTTTTTTTGTTTATGTGTATTCCAATAGTAAAATTCATTTAGAAGAGCCATTTTTTTATATCATTTTAAATATAGTGCAATTATTTTGTATATAATATAATTATGCAATTAATTATACAATTAATATGAGTAAGTTACATAATTAAATAATTGTTTTTAAAAAACTCTTCAACATTATAATTATTAAATTTTTAATTATTTTTAAATTAAAAAATAAAATTTGAAATAAAAAAAACCGCTACATTTTAAATTTTAAACTATTGAAAAAACCTGATAAAATTTCAATTTTCTAAAAAAATAGCCTTCAACTTTTGAAATTTAAAAAATGTCAAATATTGAAAAAATAACCGCCAATTTTTAAGTTTTTTGGATTTCAAATATTGGAAAAAAAATGCCAATATTTTAAATTTTAAAATTTCAAATTTTGGGGAAAATAAATTTATCTATAAATATTCGCATAAACCTTATCATTTTTCTTTATCATATTTTTCTTTATCATTTTCTTCTTTCCAATCTTTATTTTATTTTATTAAAATTCATCATGAATCATTTTAATTTTTATGATGCTTTTGATTTTGATGATGACACTCCCATGTTCACCTTCCAAGTTGCTACTATAGTGGTTGCTGAAGAAGAATTGATAAATCAAGGGCGGGGAACAGAGTCTCATGGCTTTGTTTTTGGACAAAGATCATCAATCGTAATAGAAAGGAAGGTAATAGAAAGGATGGTGATCGGTCACCTGTCTTTGCTGTACTTGCTGAAGGTTGTGCTCTTCTTGTCAATTACACAATCAATGGATATGAATATACAATGAGATACTATTTAGCAGATGGAATTTATCCGAATTGGTCAACCTTTGTTAAGACAATCCCAAGGCCATTAGGAGAAAAGAGAAAATATTTCGCAAGTAAACAAGAATTTGCAAGAAAGGATGTGTAGAGAGCATTTGTGGTGTTACAATCTTGTTTCGCAATAGTGCGTGGACCTGTGCGATACTGGGATGAAAAAACTCTTGCAGATAATATGAAAGCTTGCATAATAATGCATAATATGATTATTGAGGATGAAGGAGCAATGAACCTTGGATTTGACCATGAATATGAAATTAGTTCTTCTATATCAGTGTCACATGATGAAACACCAGAACTATGTGATTTTCTTCAAACTCATAATTGAATTAGGGATAGAGCAACAAACTTCAAACTCCAAGCTAATTTGATTGAATATTTATAGGAACAATACGATAATGAGTAAATGATCATTAGATTTAAGCTACTTATTGTATGTTTTTCAAGTAATTGTATTTTTTTTATGGTTATTGTATTTAAAATTCATTAATGCTACTTATTGTTGTTGAGTGTTAAAAGAACTTAAAAAAAACTAAATTGATATCAATTTTATAACATGATAATATATTATCAATTAATAAAATTAACACACTAAACAGTATATTTAAAGTAACCAATAAGTTTAAACATAATTAATTAAAAATACATTTCATCACAATAATTCAATCAAATTAATTACAAATTAAAACTCCTATTTGCCATAATTCCCAACTTTCTATTTTGAAAATACGCTGCAGAAATTGAATCCAATTTAGAAATATTCATCTTCATAATTTGATCTTCTTTCTCAATCTTATCCATTTCTTGTTTCTCTTGACTTTGTTTAATCATTATAGCTTGTTGCTCTAACATAATTTTTCTATCTTGTTTTTTTTTATCCTCAATTTCAACTAAAGTATCCTTTAATTGTTGTAAGAGATTTGTTACAGTTATCTCCTCAACTCTCTCTTCTCCTTGTCTACGTTTAAGTCGTTCCTTTGCAGCCTTCTAACCAATTGGTCTATTTTGATAAATAAATGTTTCACTATCTTCTCCTAAACTAACAAAATCAAGGGTTGAAGGAGTTGAAAAAGCTAGGGTTGCATTTCCATGATTTTTTTGTTTCTTGTTTGACTTTTGATGTTGACTTGCACGCTCAAATTGCCATTTGAGTTCTTTTTTTAAGATAACCCAACAATGTTCTAGTTGAAACCGTTTGCCAACACATGAAGCATACATTTGACGAGCAGCATTAATCTGGTAAAACAAAGTCAATAAATTAAACTATGTTAAAAAAAATATGAAACAAAGAATTTAATATGAAAATGAAAAAATAAAAAATTACCCTTGATTCTTCAGTCTTTCCACTTTGTTGACAGTTTTCAACTTGGGTAACAAAGCCAACAAATTTTTCAACTTCTCTATTTATTTCTTGCCATCTACTTGAGATGCTTATTTAAGAATGATTATTCAAGTTTCCTCCGTTCTCAACAAAGTAAGCATGTACTCGAGCCCATAATTGTCTTGTTTGTTGTTCAACTCCTGTAATTGAATCTTTGCTTGTGTTTAACCATGCAGACACAAGTAAACAATCTTCCTCTTGTGAGAAGTTTTTAGTTCTTTGTGATTTTTTAATTGTATGAACAATTAAATTACAGTCTTTGGAGTCATAAGAAAGTTGAGTAGGATCACTTGATTGAGAAACAATATCTTCAGACTTACTTATAAGAAAGTTGGTGAATGAATTTGGCAAATTTGAGTCCATCTAACAAAAAAAAATTGTATCAATATGTTACATTCTATCTAACTCAAACTTTATTGAATTCATGTTATTAATAAACTTATAAAAACAAGAAAGATAACATCATTATCAGCAAATAAATTATGAGTTATTTCACAGCAGCTCCAACATATAATATGAACCTTTCTATATTTTTTTCAACAATAATCAGAATATATAGGATCAGCAGCATACTCTTTTCTAACTTTATCATTTATCCCAGGACAGTATTTTATAGCGATGCTACCCATACAACATTTAAATAGGAGAGATCTAGCTAGCCAAAATAGGCAAACGACAAGCACACCTCATAATTATCAAGGAAATATAAATGCTAAATGCAGTGGACATGCTAGAATTGATTCAAGAACATATGGCAACCATGTATCTTGCACTGCTCAAACTCCTACAGTGAAGACCTATCAAGAACATAATTGGACAACTTAAATTCCTATATCGACACCATACAAGCAAAGAAGTCTACACTTTAAAGGGAAAACCATCAGCTAAAGTCCAACAAAACTCTGATCTGTTAACAAATAACCACACAAGTGTTCTCACCACATGCTGAAATAGCATAGTCGAGTAACATAGCTGAAACAATTAAAAAAAAACACCACTAATGAAAAGTCATAACTGTGAAAACTAGGCCCTCTCATTGTTTACCACCAACTCTTATACCAGTGTCCTCTTCTCCTTTACCTCCACAAACATGACACATTCCTTGATTGTTTTTTAGAAATAACATAGAGCTCAAATTTCACAAGTAACATTGCTTACTAGCAACTCAAATTTGACAACATACAACTACATGGAAAAAGCTAAAGTCACCATAAGCATATAGATTCATAAGCAAACTAGGGTTAGTCAAGTATAATACACTAAGATTATATGGGATTGACGAATTTTGTCACAACTAACAGTAATATACCAGGAGTGACACCATCTAGCCACACGGCAATCCAAAGGATACATCCACTGCATAAATATAAATAACCCATGATGGAAAAGTGAACAAATATCAAACCTAGCACATACATTGACATGGCCAGCAGTATCTAATAATCAAAAACATGTAACTAGAACTGGAACAAACACCGACACCAGCTTTGGGTTACTTTGAACTTCCTGTAATTGACAGAAGCAGAAACTCAAAGAACCAGCACTTTGCACTATTAAATCCAACACTAAGTAATCACAATGTAGACCAGATCATTAGATTTCTACATATGCTAACATTCTAAGATCACTATTACCATGAAAAACAACATGTGGGCCAGCAATAAACATATAATCCCACTCTCTCTCCATTATTCACATTATCAAGGCAAAACCTTTCTGGATTTTCTAAACTGAACTCTAAAGAATCATCATCTGTATAATCCACCTTCTCAGAACTAAAACCAGAGTAGTGAAGCCAGTAAACAGCACTTGAAGCTCTGACTTTTGAACTTGACATTACAACCACATCACCAGGCCTAATGCTCGTTGTATCAAATGTCCACCAATCTTGACTACACTTCATAACCAAACCCGCACCACCACTGGAGCTAACGGGCCCTACCCCTCTTTCCCAGTGAATCCCATTGCTTGAAACTGCTAGTCCTATTGAATCTGTTGAACCTGAGTTCTGACTAGAATTCCCATGGTACCACATGTTCCATCTCTCTTCCTCGTCACTTAAGAATCTTTTCACCACCGGTGACCCAATTTCCAAATTAGATCATTGCCAAATTAGATCAAATCTGATCCGTTCCAATCCAAAATGACCTTGCATTCTTGCCAACAGGTATGTACAAAAACCTCGCGAAACAACCCATTAAAACAGTAACAAAAACCCTCGCAAACCCATCCAGAGAACCGAAATCAAAGTGAAAACAGAACTTGCAATCCCAGAACAAACAATTAGCCCAAAAACAAACCCCACAACATCAAATTCATTTTCATTCAGCAAAAGTCACACTCAAGCAATCCATGAAAATCATATTCAAACAAATTTCCAATGATGGTAGAGCATACGCAAGAAATATAAAATAGAAAATTTGTTTGGCTTCTGTTCTCCTTCTTCTGGATAGATCTACAAATCCCTCGTTCTGGGTTCTTGTTCTGCTTCGGTTTCTCAATTGAAAGAACATGTCTGCTAAGGTGATTTAATTACGTAAATATTTCAAAGGAAATATGTATTATGCCTTTTCTGTTTGCTGCAGCTAGAAATAGCATCTCCAGACAACTATTTTGCCTATTGAAATAAGTGTTCCGTTGGAGATGACAAAATTGAATAAAAAGGCAAAAAGTACAGATATTTGCTTTTGTCTCTTCTGATACATGCTCTGTTGGAGATGCTCTAATAGACTATTTTCATTTATCATTTCAATCGACTGGTTAAAGCACAAAAATTAGGGTTTCACCTTATTCCATTTCAAAAATACAACATTAATTAAATGTCATTATTCTAAAGCCCTACATAATCAAACTACGATATTTCACAACTATCTTGCTACACTTAGAAATAATGATTTAATATATAGTCAAAGTGCTTTATTTATCTCAAACATTTTGCTTTTATGTCACTTCACCTTTTTTTTTTAATTTTGTGTGTTAATTGCCCAATTTATCCCCATTGTAAGACAAAACAATAGCATTACATAACTTTTATCATAATGGTACCTACTTCTCCTAACCAATTACAAAATTTCAATTACATTCTGGTTCATAAAGGTAAAATTAGTACAAATCACAGATCAAACACTACTATATCAACCTTTTCTTATTTTTTTTTTTTATTCTTTTTTTTTTTTTTTTTTTGGGGGGGGGGGGGCAAGACAAGGGGACTAGAAAGACAAATGCATGAGCAATTAAAAAAATTTAGGTCAAAAAACAATACGGGATTAGCAGCCTTTGATGGGCAAATGACCTAAAACTGCATTACAACTTGGAGGATATAAAACAGATATCTACCAGTAAGAGATTACTACAAGTTTAATGCTGATTGCAGCTTTTCCTAGTTCCAAGGATCTGCAAGGATAATGATGTACAGGAATTTTCCCACGAGCAAACAAGGGATTAGGGGAGTGACTCTCAATTGCTTGTGATCCAGCACAATAGAATTTACAGAAGCAATTGCTCTCAGTGAATCGAAAAATTCATGACCTGCCATTCAGTCAAAGATATTCTTTGACCAGAGAAAGGAAAATGTTTGATCCGAACAAGAGCTCCAGGAACATGTTCACACTGAAGGTCATCCCCTTTCCTCTATGGGGCTTGAACTTTCTTCAATTAAAAAGCTATCTTGGTGTAAATCCTGCCTGCATCTGTTGATTCCATTGAAGACCATGTTTCAGATTTATTAACCACAACTACTCAAAATTAACACTTTTCCTTGTAGAGAAAGGACCTGAACTATGAACATGACCGCATGATCATTTCCTTAGATGTTCATTCAACTGTTTTCGATATATAGAAGACAACGCAATAGAAGACGATAATGTCCTACTTTTATTAGTTGAATTATTGCAATTTCATAGAGTCAAGTGAAAATACTTGTTTCATTATTTGTTTCCCTAAAAGGCAACTACCATATTTTTCTCACTTTCCTGGGGGGCCATTTCAAAGTGTAACCAGAGCTTGTCATTAAATAGTACATTTTTGGTTTAAACTTTAAATCTTACCAAGCCACGTGGCTGCACATTTGACAATACATGCACACACAAAATCAGATCATCTAAATACCGAGTGAGTGATTTGTAGACTGTCAAATTTTGGATAATAAGAAATGTTCAAATTATTACCTGACTTGCATATGCTGAGCTTTGAGCCAGAAAGTTAACAAACTCTTCCTTCTTTCTCTCAAAACTTTGCTTTGCAGCATCCAACAGTGCTTGTTCTCTCTTTATATCCTCCAGCATTTTTTCCCTTTTCCATTTGATCTCCTTGAGCTGCTTCTCGGTGTCAATGTAGTTGTCAGGCAGGGTTGATGTCACAGAAAGTATTGGGAATCTTACATCCACATTATTCCTATAGATCATACAAGGTCCAGAAAAAGTATATTGCAAAAAATGAGAGTTCATTCACATTAACCAAAGGCATATCTACAATAATAAAAAAATCTAAAAGACAGAAGCTTGGATGCGGCAGAAAACGTTATCCAATTGAATTATGCATAGCGTATGATGAAAAAAATCTTAATTTTTACTGTTCAAGCACACCTGGCATCAATAGTAAAAAGATCCAAAATAAAGATTCCATGCAAGTCATTTTCAGTCAAAGAAACACCCTTTTAAATAATGAGTGGACATGTTTAAAACTAGAGATGTATTTAATATCATTTAAGAGGACGTGAAAGCATCAGAATGAGAGCACATAAAAGCTATAATATAACAACACCACGAGTACTACAAAGAAAGGATTTGTTTCAGAATGATAGGACCCCGCAACTTACAAAGCTGTAGAAGCATCATGTACACATTGGTGCTTCCACAAATCATCAATTAACCTTTTGAAGGCCACATAATAAGCCAAGCTCTACAGGTTAGACAGCATAATTCAATTGATATGACATAGCCCAGCATGATTCATGGGGAACCAACCACAGATAATGGGATTATAATTAATTACCTCAGGGTTTTAATGATATTGAGGGATCTTTATTTTATTTCCTATATATTAGTCATACAGTTCTCTTCTTTCTTTTATTAGTTATCTTTTTAATTATTACTTCTAATTTTCTGTTTCTTCTATTTCGTTTTTTTCCCCTTGCGCGAGCGCTTATGTGTCGGTCTGATTACAGTTGAGTAGTTATATTGTGTTTAAAGAACAGCCGTTATGACTAATGAGAAATGAGAATTTGACAAACAATTTTGCTCCCTGCAGTTTTTCTTCACCCTTTCTTTACATTTTGTTTTTCTTATTTTCCTCTCCCTTTTTCTAAACCTTCCGCTTCAATTTCTTCTATCTTTCCCCAAGTCAACAATCCAGAAAAGAGTTTCCTTCATATTACCAAGATCCATTGTGAAGAGGGTAAAATTATGAAATTCACCATAAGATGCAACCAGGTAAAATTGCCTAATGAGGTATGACAGCAGAACCACTTACCGATTACCTAGAGAAAAGATACCAGTACCCTTCATCATTCCTCCATCCAGTGAAATGGCTCCATCACTTATGCAAGGAATGGCGAGTACCATGTCTTTCCTAGTTTTATAAACTTGCAGACGGGAGAACAGGTTATAAAATAGAGTCTCTCTAAGACCATATCCGCTGCCTGTGAGAAAAAATAAGTTTGTGAATTCCACGTTGATCATATTTACAGCAAAGCCAATAAACCCAGGTGGGCACTCCCCGTTTGGTAATTTTGGCTTAAGGAGATCAAGCCTCCTTTGTGGGTCATCCACCACGAATTCACCACAATAGGGCCTGCAAAAGGGAAATCGAACTGATTATGGAATTTTTACAAACTACAATACTGGATTGACAAAAGATGACACTTGAGATTCATGCCTTAGATTTTCAAGACAAAAGACAAGAAATCGTCCATCCAATTCCTTCCCAATAGAAGCACTGAGGCCATGAAGTCCAAAGTCTTTATTTATCTGGCCTTCCTTGTCATATGTTTCAAGAGCTTTTACACCTTCATATGTCTTACAGACAATTGCCAGCATAGTCTCCACACCCAAGTACTCGGAAAAAAGCCTACATTCATTTTAAATACGGAAAAACATAAATCAAGTATTGTGCACATTTCTAAGGATAGATCAGCAGGCAGAGAGGTCATTTTCATGCCAATTAAACTCCCAACCAGCATTGATTCTCCTGTAATTATGTAGAACCTAAATTCAACTTCTAAATCAAAGAACAGAAACAATATACTAATTCCTGCATAAAAACAGGAGCTTACAGACTGTTCTAAGATGATGGGTGATGATTCTATTTCATTATACTGAATGCTCATATTGGCCATTTTTTTAAATTAATCGGCACTATAAACATTAACCTCAGCTATAGTGATGCTGTAAACAGTGTACAGTTCGCAACCTGCTAAACATGCATAACAGATAGCAAGTAGATTCTAACTGACCTGCCAAGGTTATCATCATCTACCTTGCCAAGTGTAGCAACAACACCAAGCACATCATTGGTAAATGACGGGTGTGAAATTTGAGTGCCATGGTTCGTTTTCAGCCGGCACAAAATGCCCGCAGCAGATTTTTCATACTGTAGAATTTGTTCCATTGTTTCATCCTCACTCTGATTGGAGGAATGGGCATTATTTTCATTATTTGGCAGTGTTGAAGAATGATATTTGCCAAGGGTAACTGGGACAGAAACCATCCGTGGAGTGAATGTGATGAGGAAAAAAAATGGATAAATATATGACAAGTGATAAATAGAGAGTCAAGATCCAAAATATTATATATGTATTGTATGCACAATTTTGGAGTTCACAGCAACCCAAAAACTGAAGGACATAAGAACACAAGAATGGCATATCCCACAGGTCTCATGCCAATTAGAGAACTCAAAACCCCAAATAAGTGTTGTTGTTCAATCCAATATCATGGATGCAGCATAAATTCGATAATTGAATAAATTTTGAAATGATAAAGATATGCTCAGAAGCACTTTCATCCAAGTTAGCAGCGTGGTGGTGATAGATACCTTTTAAGCCTTTTCACCTGTATTCCAAGTCCAAGAAGAATTTTATATTTCAAAATCCATGTTGTGGATGTAGAAAATAGGAAATTAAGAAATTAAGTGTACCTTGCAGATCAAGAATGGAATCGTCTAATTTGTTTTTGTGACTCTTCAGAAACTTAATGTTGTCCTCATGATGTTTGATTTTCATCCCTAACACGTGCAAATCTTCTTGAAGTTTCTGCAGGGTTATTCCAAAATTAGTACATAGACCATTCTCAAATTACAAGTATCAAGAGTGAATATGTGTAAATATATATATATATGTGAGCTTAAAAAACATTAAAAAAATCTGCATCTTTTTCATGAAACCTTCCTTTTGTTAACATATATAAATAAATATACTTACATACACACACATACACAAACAGTAGACAGATCCTAACCACAAGTAAAATTGAACAAAGAGTACACAATACAGTAATAGTGATGATCATCATGAATCTTTTCAATTCTTTATGGCATCACTGTTTCTCCTTAGCCAGAATTAAAACTCATAAATAACATTATTTTTCTCCTTTGCCAGAATTAATTTACTAATTCCATTAACAGACCTGTAGCAAAGAATATTACAGCAGAATAAGAATTTACTTCAGAACCTTAGAATTGTAGAGGATGGTTTGGGCTTCTGGAAATCCTCCATTTTGCATCTCATCCCTCACAACAATACAAGTTTCTTTTGGATCCACTTGCATTAATGCAGATGGTGATGCATCCTGAAAGAGGGAAAAAAAAGCTGCCTTGGTGAAAATCAAAACCAGCAATAAGAGGAATTTATTGTATCTGCACAGATTGTGAGAAATTAAAGAACAGAACAGTCTGCCCATGAGCAGGCTCATTCTTCATCATGGGAAGATTTTCTATACATAATGTGGGGGCATTAATATGCATCACTCTAAAGAACAAGAAAGATGGAAGATAACCCTAAGAGGTAGCTCAACTAGCTAGGCCTTGGGGTTTGCTCTCCAATGGTCACACGTTTGAGTCCCTTCAGGGCCACTAAACGCTTATATGGTTGTTAACTTCAGGGCCCGTGAGATTAGTCGAGATGCACGCAAGTTGACCCGGACACCCACGTTAATAAAAAAAGAATATGGAAGACAAAAAACACATTCTCCAATCAAGTAAAATAAAGAAAATACAATTCTAGTATGTATAAACCCACTGAATTATTTTCTACAAAGATTTTCAACCTAAAAACTACCAGAATTTTCTCACTGAACTGATTGAAATTCAGGATGGGGAACAGTAAATGATAATATACAATTGACCAATGAAAAAGCTTTAGCTCCATTCAATTTCCCCAGCAGTGCTCTAATTACATGAAGGTTAAATATATCACATACCTAGGCAAAAACAATCTTCTCTACAGGGATTTACAACATGAATGCAACATTCTTTTACTGTCTACTCCTCTTGTCCTGCAAAAACTTCCCCTGACCCTAAATGAATTTTCTTGTTCAAATTCTATTTAATCTTTCCCCCCTACCCAGTAAGTCCTCATGTATGTGGGGTTTCTTTGTTAAAACAAAGCGTAGCACTAACACCAACAACAAAAACAACAATAAACCCACTTAAATTTCTTATAAGACCTCCTTGCACTGCCAAACACTCTCGAAAACACAGATTCAAGTTTGAGCTATCATTTTTTCTTAAAAAAAAAATTACTGCAATTGAGAAGCAGGCAATCCCGCGTTGAGATATTAATTAAATAAAATTCAATCAAGCTACAATTTCACCAGAAACTTTGTATTAAAAACCAGTCAACACCCACATTGTGAACTATCCACATAAACGCACTCCTAATTAACAAATCCCACCATCATAACAAAATCCAGCAAAATCGCTCTTAATAGCTTCTTTCAAAATACTAGCAAACGGGCTCTCTTTCATAATTTTTAGGCTTTTCAAGTCTCCCGGTAAAGGGTTCTTCTTTTCACTCAAGAAACTCGTAAAAAGAAAATAGCGATACAGATAAGACTAGTATAGGACAGCAAGATTGTCTTTTTTGACCTTCAAATTGCTCAAACCACCAAAACAAGTTCATGCATGAGTAGAAACCTTGACGAGGTTCCTGTTTGGTTTCCAAGAGAATGTGGTAAGAGATAAGGAAAAAAAACTGAAATTTTACACTGAGAAATAAGAAAGTTAAAAACTTCGTTTAACTTTCTGCATTTTCTAGGGAAACAAGCAGATTTTGAGAATTGAAGCAGACCTGGGAATGATTGCTGGGTTGAAACATTTTTTTGCTGAGTTGAGCTCTGACGACTCAGCCACTCTCTGTCCGAGTTCTTCTTTCTTTCTCTCTCTAGGGTTTTTTTTATAAAAAAAAGAATATTTGGAATCTTTTTGGGAGTGGCTATAATACGCACAATCTCATTTACAAAACGCGAACATCCAATAGTTGTAATGTAAGAGTTTTTAATTATTAATTTTTAATGCATTTTTTCTTTTTAATTAACAATAAAAATAATAAGCACTCATTTAGGGATTACAATTTAATCCATGTTTGATTCAACCAAATAAATAGAAATTTTTTAGTTTTATGTATAATAAATAGGATATGAATATTATCAAATCCGACCTGAAACTCAATCAAACCTACACCGAAATATATTTGTACAGTATTTAGATTTTTTTTAATACAATACAATATATACATGTTTCAATATTGATATAAAATACACACATATATATATTTATAATAATAAAGCTTATTATTTTATTATTTAATATAAATATGTGTGTGTATTAATTATTTTTTTATTGATTAATAAATAATAGTAGATAATGGATATTCAATTAATAATAGGTATGGTATGAATATAAAAAAAAATGATTCATGGATATGCATTCTCATCTCTGACCTCATTCAAAATCTAATATCTCTATTCATAGTTGAATAGCTTCATCAAAGGTTTTGATGTTTTTTTAAGGGATGAAATTGATGTCTTTATTACCAATTTAAAAAAAAACAAAGAGTTGAGAGATGAGTTCATATAGTCAAACTCTTGTACAAAAGGTTGTTTTGAAAATTTGAAGACAATGTAAGAATTGAGAAGAGAGAAAAGCAAGGGAAAACAAAAAGATCGCTGACATCAACTGGATAACCATTTATCACATGTGTCGCCTCATCATGGAAGGGTCGCCGAGATGATTCAAAAGCTTTACAGAATGCAATATTTGTGCGGCATTCGATCATTGGATGACCATGTATGCATCGCTCAAATACATCAATAATATGTTTTAATAATATGTATATTTTAAAATACTACAACAAGAAACTAGAAGAAAGGACAAAAACACCCCTAAGCTCAAGTCAAATAAAGCCATGTTCTTAAGGGCATTCATGTCATTTCACTATGCTTATAAAATAGAAAATACAAAAACACCCCTAAGCATAAACTTTGAAAAAGACAAAAATACTCATGAGCTCGAGTTAAAGAAAAACTTTTTTTATAAGGCATTTGTTTGTTTTTCAATGTATTAACAAGATAAGAAATAAATAAAAAACATCACAAAACATCCAATTTATAAACTTCGATTCAAAAGACAACTAAATTATGTTACCATACATAAAAAAATATAAAAAGACCGTGCTTGATGAGAATTGATTTGGCTCGAGAAGGGTTGAATTAGAAAAACAATGTGGATTTCCCACAAATTTAAAGTTTCTTTTAATTTTATTTTCCCCCGACCGTGCATGATGAGAAAAATAAAATAAAATAAAAAATAAGGGAGCATGGCTTGACTTGTCCGGTTCACCAAACCTTAATGAGATGTAAAGAAATGCTAACATCTCATGATTACAAATTTAGTTGTTGAGATCTCTCGTTCTTGGTGGTTGACCATGATTTCCAATGATATTCTCTATAAATTATTTAGAAAATGAGTAGATCTTTAATTGTTGCTTGTAATTCACAATCTTAAACTAAGTTTACGATTCAGATAAACTAAACATCATTGTCTTTGTAATCTTGTGTGTGTTGAAAGATCTCCCGACAATATCTAAATTTTATATCATGTTGAGAAATATATATATATTTAATAGTTTTATGGTAATTACTGATTTATTCTTAATTTTATATATTATTATAACTATTCAATGCATATATATTCATATCAGCACAATAAAAAATAAAAAACATAATAAATTATTCAAGATATTAACTAATAGCTAAATTAGACTGGTATTACACCGTTGCGAGATCGTTGTAGTCATAGATACAAATTAATGTGAATTGTAATAATAAACTTATTAGTTTACCCCTCAATGCACAGTAATTTTAACCTTTGACTCAAGAGTATTTTCAGTTTTTTATATTTTTTTTGCACTGTAAAATAATCATAATACCTTTAAATAAGACAAAAATCAAGAGTTGCTGTCAGGTGTCACTGTAATTTCACAATTTTATTGCACAATAAAATAATTATAATACCCTCAAATAAAACAAAAATCAAGAGTTATCAGCAAGAATGTTACTGGAATTTAATATTTTTTTGAAAATATATAAATACAGATATACCCCATAAAAGATAAAATTCAAAAATTAAGATAATTTATCATTTTTTATTGATATATATATATATATATATATATATATATATATATATATATATATATATATATAAGTAGTAAGTAGCCTCCTAGCTAGGGAATAGGCCTCTCCACTAGAACAAGATAAAGGGAATAGGCCTCTCCACTTGAACAAGATAAAGGAAAGGCATCGCAACATAAATTTAAAGAGAAAGGAACTGGTCACCAACTCAATTTGTCTCATAAAAAAAGTAAGGTACACAAAGGAGACTCCTCTCCTTGTGAGTTAATTCCCTTGCCTTGCTTCTAAATTTCTTTTTATGCAAGCAATAAGCTCCATCTAACTTTGACACCCTCTTCTATTTTCAATCATAAACTCCAACTAATTAAATCTAGTTTATAATATATTAATTTAATGATAGTATATTATAAATATGCCTTTTAGTCGGGTAGTCACAATAAGATAATGTATTAATTTAATGATAGTACGTAGCAATTACTCTCTCTTTTTATCTTAGAAAAGTCAAATTGGATAAAAAAAAACCAAAATATTTTATAATATATTAAAACACCCACAGAAAGATAAAAACAAATATATCCCATAATCATTTATAAATTAAATACTTCGAATAAATTAAATACTTCTAATAATCTATGGTAGAAGCTGAAAATATTAAAAAGAGATAAAGAACTTTTCAGAATCATTTTATATGGTTCATTTATTATTATCAAATAGAGTGATAGTAAAGAAATATATTCTCATTTTAATTGCATATTAAAATTATCTAAATAGCTTTGCTTAAAAGAAAAAAAGAGTAAATCTATTATTAAGGGGTATTTTTATAATTGTTTTTTGGTTATTATAATTTAAGTGGAGAGAAAATATAATATTTTTAGAAATATAAAAATTATAAACAATTAAAATGTATGATGAAATGATAAAACCTTTAAAATAAATAAATCTAAACCTTGAAATAAAAAGCGTTTTCAACTTTGCATAATGATTTTTTTTGTAATTACAAAGTTGATTCAAGGACTATTTCATATCTGGCTAAACAAAAAATCAACGAAGTATGTGAGTATGCGATGGACCCGAAAGCACGTGAGAGGCACTCGTACCCTTCAAGTAATTCACGTGGCACCTTCAAACATCCTAAAATGCTTTTCTATAAACCTCAAAAAGGCGTTACTTCACTTTACAAAACCCGTGTATTGGAAGTATGAAAACCAAGAGATGGCCCATGATTTTCATAAATACCAACGGCGTACTGCGCTGCTTGTAGTTATTACTCTCACAGTTTCACCCCCACCTCCTCCTCCACCTGACTCTCTCTCTCTCTCTCTTCTTCTTCTTCGAACGAGCCAAAACCCTTCTTTCAAATGAAAGTGGACAATGAAAGATTGGAAATGTCAAATTAGCTTCCCAGCCAATCAACTCATCCAAGTTTTTCTCAAGGTTTGGTTTCATATATATATATATATATATTTGATCTTGTTTTGTATGGTTGCTGAGTTTGCCATTGCGTTTTTGCATGCTTCATTTGATCTTCTCTTCTTCTGGGCAGAAGCTAAATACGTGCATTACACAGAAACCATACTTAATTTGCCTGTGTTCTTATGCTGTTCTTGTCTTCTTTTTTCTTTGGGTGATGAAATCCTGACCGATTGATGAACATGAAGCTGATCATCAGTGAAATCGGAAATGGGGAAGAAAGGAAGTGGATGGTATACATCTGTGAAGAAAGTGTTCAAATCATCTCCCAAGGAATTACCAATAGAGAGAAAGGTACGTAGTCATTTTTTTTTTTATCATATCATTTCTTTGAAATATTATGTTTTTTTATGGTATGCTTCAGTAATAAGCAAGGTTAATTATTATTATTGTTATTAAGAATTGTTTTATACCATCATTAGGTACACCTAATTGAACTATAAACCTTGTGATGTAATCTGATAGCCTATCTTCAAAAGTTTCATCATGCGTTTTTCTGTCATTTCCTAGTTAAATTCATTAGAATGTATTTTGCACCGTGATAATTTTTGGGACTTAATCCCAAATTGCTAGTATAATATAAGATAAAATATAGATTTAAACAATGAAAATCAAATAACTTTTAAAGTTATAATGAACATAAGAAGTAGTATAAGAGCTTGTTTGGGATTCTAGTTTACATTGTTTTTCAAAATATTTTTTTGTTTAGAATTATATCAAAATGATTTAAAAATAAAAAACAATTAAAAAAAATAAAAAATTGTGCTATATGAGTTGTGTTCAGCTACTAGGGCCATATTAAACGAAGACCTTCCCTTTTAGTACTGTATCTAGGACCATAAACTTAAATGGTAAATGGTCCACTTATCAACAAGACAATAAAATGCTGTAATCTTTCATGACTTATTGTTATCATGCCACCAATGATATCCTTCCACCCACCACCCACATGTGTATTGCCTTCTAGACCGTCACCATGCCAAAAATAAAAAAATTAATTCTTGTTGTGCCTAAATTAATTGTGCTAGCTAGCTCATGATATTATCACATTTTATCAAAATGATTTTATGATAATTGAGCACAAATTTGACAACAATGTAAATGATGGGTGGCATGATATGTATTTCAGAGAGACAATGTAGAGAAATGGCAACATGGGGCCCCAGAAGTTTTGTCATTTGAGCATTTTCCTGCTGAAAGTTCTCCTGATGTTACAAATGATGAGAGCTATGAATCAAGTCCAGAAGATAGAAACCATGCCATTGCTGTGGCAGTAGCATCTGCTGCTGCTGCTGCTCAAGCGGCAGCAAAAGTTGTTCGCCTAGCCGGTTATGGCCGATACTCTAAGGAAGAAAGAGCTGCCATCCTCATTCAATCATACTATAGGGGCTACCTTGTAATCCCTCTCTTCATTTCACTCTAATTAGATCAGAATCATCTGGTTAATTGATTAGTTAACTCGTTGAGAACAGTCTCATCTGTTAGAGAACAATATAAATCATATTCTGAGATTTTATCTAACAGCTTAAGTTTTTAGGTGAGATGGTTCCATAACATGATTAGCTGGTAGACTGAGTCCTGCGAGTTGAAATGATGATGAGATTAAAACTCTTATAACATGTTTGTGTACTTATTTTTGTATTACGAGTTGATTAGTCGTGTAAATTAATTTGCAGGCTCGGCGTGCCTTGCGAGCCTTGAAGGGATTGGTGCGGCTTCAGGCACTAGTTAGAGGCCATAATGTACGAAAACAAGCACAGATGACAATGAGATGCATGCAAGCACTTGTTCGAGTGCAAGCAAGAGTACGAGCAAGAAGGCTTCAGCTAACTCACGAGAAGCTTCAAATGAAGACCGACGAAGAAGATGAGCGAAGACTGTCGGTGGTTGAAGAAATCATGAATCCGAAGAGTCCATTGAAGAGTTATAAATGGGATAGCAGGAGTCCAAGTCCAGGTAAAATCAAGGAAAATGCTTCAAAGAAACATGAAGCTGTCATGAAGAGGGAAAGAGCCCTTGCTTATGCTTATGCCTACGAGGTATGTAAGAGATGATTCTTCCATGTGGTATTAAAATTTTGTTGACCTAATTGTCACGAGTTTGAATCTCACTATCTTTATTCTATATGATAAAAATTAAGTACAAGGTAGTGTGAGTCTGCAAGTTTCAAGCTAAAAGAACTTTCACTTGAGAGAGAGTGTGTGTTAGAGAATAATATAAATTATATTTTGAGATCTCACCTAACTGCTTAAGTTTTTAGATAAAATATTTCTTGATATGTAATACGTTTCGTTGTAATTAGCACTGCCTAAAATTTAGCTGTTTTTTCGATATTTTTTCTCGACAATCTGAGAAATAAAACAAAAACTTCAGTGACTTGTCTGTAATTGGTTTTGTATTGCAGCAGCAGCAGCATCATTTACTCTCGCAGAACAGTCCAAACGGTAAGGAAACAGGACATTTTGTGGATGAAAGTGAGAGGGCTCAATGGGGCTGGAACTGGCTCGAGGGATGGATGTCAGCACAGCCATACAACACGACCAACACCACGGCCACGACCGATGACATGTCGGAGAAGACGGTGGAGATGGAGATGATAACCCCAACAGATACCAATCTGTCTTCGAATCGACACCACCGACAATTGAGTTCGAGCAATGTTCCTAGCTACATGTCTCCGACCCAATCTGCTAAGGCAAAAGTGCGCAGTCAAGGCTCGACCAAGCAGTATGCCCCGGCCACACCTCAGCGGAGTCCATTCACTAAGAAAGGATCAAACATTGCCGGTTCAGGCTGTGATTCTTCTAGTTCAGGTGGTGGTGGAACACCTTACCAGGCTCCGAGGAGCCCAAGCCCTAAATATAACGGGATGCGTTTCCATTCTAAAAGACATGCCGGCGGGTATAGCCCTGATTCCAGTGGTGGTGGCCGTGATGAGTGGAGGGTGCCTCCTCTTGATGGTCATGGATGGAGGAATGATTTTGGCTGATGAGTGATATGAACAGTATATTGTGATGTGTTTATGCACCTTTTATTTATGGTTGATTATTGTTTGATGTTTTGGTAATGATGTTATAAAACCCCCGTCCTTGAGGCAGTGTAATGATATTGGGATAAATATTTGATGTTTATACATGTTTATATATATATATATATATATATATATATATATATATATATATATATATATATATATATAAAAATCGAGACGAGTATGAGTTGAGTTCGATAATATTTATATAATATTTATTTTCTATTAAATAAGATAATTATCAAATAAAAAACTATTTATTTGATTAGATGAAGTAATAAAACTAAGATAAATTTCATGTTTTTATATTGTAACCTTAAAATCGATAATTTAGTCAACGTATTACTTATTTTTTATAAAATCGATAAATTATAAGATATATAAAAAAAAACCCATATATTACATTGAAAAATGAAATAACAACGCTACAAAATAAAATAAAATAAAATAAAGTTAAAAGACCAGGCTGCTAGTGAATTTGGATTCGGGAAATTTTTGTAGAAAGCTTTACGATCAGAATTTCATCTAGAATCCACAGTAGGGTTTTCTTCTCAATGCCCCAGAGGATTTTCGTCACATAAATCAGAAGAAGAAGAAGAAGAACAATACATAAAGGAAAGGGTTAGTACGCTCCAACATGCCCACTTCTAAATAGTAATATTTAATGTGATTTTTTTAAAATATAGTTGAGGTTGTTTTTAAAAGTGATTTTTATTTAGAAATATATTAAAATGATATTTTTTTAAAAAAAAGTTATTTTTAATATCAGCAAATTAAAATGAATTAAAAAATATAAAAAAATTAATTTAAAACAAAAAATAAAAAAAATGATTTTTTTTTCAAAACAACTTTTAAAACGCAGTGACAAATATAAAAAAACACAAGAAAACCAAAAAATTAATAATTTCTAAAAAAGATTAAAAATCTAATGCCCCTATTTTAAAAGAAACAAAAAAATAACTGCAATCTTATATTAAATAGGCATTTTAATTCTTTTAACAAACTCCATTTTCTAATGGTCACCTAACAAATTTTGAAAGAAAGATGAAAATGTAGTAACAAGAAAAATAGAGGGTGGAGAATGTAAGATTTTTAAAATAGGGAGTACAAAGTGTAATACAATAAAAAATAGAGGGTGGAGAGGGTAATAAAGTGTAATTTACTTTTAGTTAATAATTAGAAAGTAGGTTCGCGGTCGCATGATGGAGTATAAAGAATAAAATCAGAGGATAATTGGGCTTGAGCCCATTAAGGGAGGACAAACTAATGTAACCTTCTATCAGAATAAACCCTTATCTTTATACCATTCCCAAGCCCAAATAATACAAGGCCTAGCCCACACAGTAATTTTTTCGACTCTGATGTATTATTCTTACACTTTTTAAATTCCTTTTCCAGTATTTATCTTCGACTTACATCTGGGTGGATATATTGGGCAGCATCAGTCTAACAACGATGCTAGTGTAAATTCTTTGATCTTTGTTATTAGCAGTATCATTATTATTGTTATAATTATTGTTATTATTACAATAATAATCATTATGATAACCTGTATCATTATTTCTATTAATATCATTGAAATTATAATTAATATTATTATAATTATTTTTATAATTATTTATATTTTTTATATTATTAATAAAAGAGCAAGGAAGAAAAAAAACCTAAATTATTATTATTGTGTAAATAATTGAAAAAACATTACCTCAAAGAATATAAAAATACCCTAAAAACTTATCTCATAAAAAATAGAACAAATGAAATAAATGACAAAACAAAAATAAATATTATTACTTTATATGCCTCAATTAACTGGAAGAATAAAAAAATATAAAAAACAAAATGAAAAAAATAATTATTAATTTTCAAATGATCACCAAAATATTCTAAAATTACATGAATAAATAACCTCAACAAATTCGAAAATAATACAAATTAAAAACAAAAATTAAGAGCATATATATATATATATATATATATATAGGAATTATTTCAAAAATATTTATACAAAATTAAGCAATTAAAATAAAAAAAATTCACCAAAATAAAAATAAAATATATAATTAATTTCAATCGAAAGATAAAATTGAAAACGATCCAAACTTTTATGCAAAAAATATTAAAGAATTTAAGATCAATCCTAAAATTTAAAGTATGAGGACCAAAATTAAATCTAAATATATAATTAATTTCAATTGGAGAATACAATTGAAATAAATCAAAATTTATATAAAATAAATAAATACTAACACATTATTATTTTTATATTTTTTTTGTTGCTGTTGCTTTTTTATTATTCTATTATAAAATTAATAAAAATTTAACTTGATCATTGATTTTCGTCTACTTCTTTAAAAATATAATCGTTTTATATAGGTTCTTAAGTTCCCCTGCCACGTGCATGCTTATGTGTAACATCATCGTGACATTGATTAGAGTTGAAAGTTGAAAGTTGAAACTGTAGAAAAAAGTACTACCCGGCCCCACCGAAGACCTTGGACCTTGGTCAGCACCATAATAATGTAAGTCCCCGAAGTTTTATTGATTATTCAAATGAATCCCACACCTTTCTCATGTACACATCTCGTCCCTTTTATACTTACACTTTGGTATACTGACTTTGTAAACTAACCAATTGAATCCTAACTGAATGCTAACTGAAACAAAAGAGTTCTAACAGACTTAACAAACTTAACTGCATCTCAAAAATCATGAGCTTGGCGGTGAATGATTCCATGGAGGAGGTCAACAATAAGCTTTGCTCATTTTTTTAGAATCTAAATATACAATTCAAGTTATAAACTGAACTAGGTTAAATAAGTTAATTTTATATTAATTAAATAATAGATAAAATAATAAAAAATCAAATTAAAAAAATGACGATAACATAAAAAAATAACATTTCAGAAACAAAAAAAGGAAATAGCTCAATAATTAGATTATTAAGCAATGACAAAATTGAGCAAAAACAAAAACATGTATAAATCAACATGAATTAACATGACAAATATAAATCTAAGTTATCTCGTTAAACCTATAATTCAAATTATAAAATTGATATAATTCGATTAAAAAATATATAAATCACAAAGTTTTTTTTTTAAAAATAAGTTGTCACTTTTGTTTCGTTTGACATTTCATTTCATTTTTTTCAGAGCGTTTCGGCGCACCATTTCAAAGTTATATTGTTTATATATATATATATATATATATATATGATTGATGTAAAAAATATTTTTTAAATAGACAAGTTTTCAAAAATTAAGTAACTGCATGATGAATATGTTAGAGAATAATATAAATCATATTCTAGAATCTCACCTATCAACTTAAATTTTTAAAAAAGATAGTTTCTTAACAAAATATACCCGTGATTTTGCTGCTAGCTATTACCACTTTATTTATAAAGCACTAGACAATGCCCCCGCGCTTCGCCGCGGGCGGCACAATATTTTTTTCAATGTAAAAAATATTAATTGTGTGTATTTTTTATTATAATATAAATTTAGCTAAAATAATAAATCTGTGCAGAATTCATGTCAAGTGCAAGTTTTTTGTAAAATATATGAATTTAAAATCGATATAAATTTATTTGTTTAGTAATTTCAAACGAAATAACCAGCATAAATTTATCATCATCATTAAAAAAGCAAGAAAACTCGGATATCTGAATTATTAAGTTCACTGTATTAAGATTAGTTCATTTTATAATTCAATTTAAATTAAACAAAAATAAAATATAAATTGTGAAAATACATACAATAATCAAATAAAAAAAATAAGTTGTTAATTTTATATCATCAAAAAGACGAAAACATAGATTGAAAATTCATCCTGACGTTATTGCCATTATCATTGCTATTAAAGCTAAAATTATTACTAACATTACTGCCAAAATAATTAAAATAATTAAATTTCCATGAAAAATAAAAAAAAAAAAGATTTTTAGGGAAAAAAAATAACTAAAATTATCATTATTATTGCATAAATAATAAAATCATAAAAATCATATAATCTAAAGAACAAATAAAGAAACAGAAAACAAAAAAAAAATGAATAAAGGGAAAAATAGAGTAATATTACTTTTAAAATGATCACCGATATAAATTAAAATTTCAGGAAAATCTTTAAAAAAAATCAAAAGATTTTTATAAAAAAATAATCACTAAAATTATCATTATTATTGGTTCGGAGATTAGTGAACAAAAAAACGTATAAGGAAAAAAAAATAAAAAATAATAATAAATTGGTTCGGAGATTAGTCATGGTATGTCCACGCTGGCCTGGACACCCCGATTATCAAAAAACAGATTTGGTCTGAGGAGTTGTGGTGCACTTGAGCTGGCACGAAGATCGTGGTTATAAAAAAAATATATAAGTGAAAAAAAATGTATAAGTGAAAAAAAAGAGCTTAAGCTGGCTGAGATACCACAATATTTTTTTTTAATATAAAAAATATTAATTGTGTGTATTTTTTTGATTATAATATAAATTTAGCTAAAATAATAAATCTGTGCAGAATTCATGTCAAGTGCAAGTTTTCTATAAAATATATGAATTTAAAATCGATATAAATTTATTTGTTTAGTAGTTTCAAACGAAATAACCAGCATAAATTTATCATTATCATTAAAAAAGCAAGAAAACTCGGATATCTGAATTATTAAGTTCACTATATTAAGATTAGTTCATTTTATAATTCAATTTAAATCAATCAAAAATAAAATATAAATTGTGAAAATACCTACAATAATAAAATAAAATAAATAAGTTGTTAATTTTCTATCAACAAAAAGACGAAACATAGATTGAAAATTCATCCTGACGTTATTGCCATTATCATTGCTATAAAAGCTAAAATTATTACTAACATTACTGCCAAAACAATTAGAATAATTAAATTGCCATGAAAAATAAAATAAAAAAAGCAAAATATTTTTATAAAACAACAATAAAAAAATAATAACTAAAATTATCATTATTATTGCATAAATAATAAAATCATAAAAATCATATAATCTAAAGAACAAATAAAGAAACAGAAAAGAAAAATGAATAAAGGGAAAAAAAGAGTAATATTACTTTTAAGATGATCACCGATATAAATTAAAATTTAAGGAAAATCTTTTTAAAAAAATCAAAAGATTTTTATAAAAAAATAATCACTAAAATTATCATTATTATTGCGCAAATAATAAAATTATAAAAATCATCTAATCCAAAGAACAAATGAAAATAAAAGAAAACATCTAGCCATGGCACCCGCGCCTCGTCGCAGGCGAAATCATATTTTTTTCAACGTAAAAAAATATTTATTATGTATGATTTTTTTTATCATAGCATAAATTTAGACAAAATAATAAATCTGTATATAATTGGAAAAAAATATATAAGTGAAAAAAAGAGCTTAAGCTGGCTGAGAGACCATGGTTACAAAAAAATATATAAGCGAAAGAAAACAAAAAAAAAGTATAAGCGTGAAAGCACTGTAGCAATCCATATTGTTTTTTAAAAAATTCAGCCCAAGAATTAGTCGTGGTGTGCTTAAGCTGGTCGGAGATCCCGGTTATAAAAAAAAATGTATAAGTGAATAAAAAAAAAAGTATAAAAAAAGAAAAAAAAAATGTACCAGCAGGAAAGCACTTTAGAAAAAAAATGTGGGTCCGGGGATTATCGTGGTATGCATAAGTTGGCCTGGACACACTGGTTATAAAAAAAATTTGGATATGAAGATTAATCGTGGTGCATTTAAGCGAACTCGGACACCCCGATTATTAAAAAACAAAAAACCAATATAAGTAGAAAAAAAATATAATAAGAAAAAATGAAAAAAATATATAATAAGAAAAAATGAAAAAAATATATAATAAGGAAAAAATAAAAAAATAAAAGCAAAAAAAGAAGAAGCAAAAAACAAAGGAAAAAAAAGAAGAAGAAGAATAATTAGGAAAAAAAAGCAAAAAAAAAAAAAAGAAGAAACGAAAAAAAAAGAAAAAGAGGAGCGTAATAATAAAAAAAAAAGCGGAAAAAAAGGGAAAAAACGTAATCAGAAAAAAAAAAAAAAAGCAAAAAAAAAAAGAAAAAAAAAAGCACTGTTGCAATCCACGGTACAATAAATCTATATGCACAGTGCGTGGATGTACAGTGAAACACCCACGCATTTTATATATATAGTAATAGTAATCTCCTCAACTCAACTGCCTAACATCTCCTCAACTCAACTACTTGTCAGGCAATCTCTCATTGAAAGCATAACCATGGAACACAGGTTTTGATTATAGTGCCGTGATTTGTTGTCCTTTTGTTAATTTAAAAGATAAAAATATAAAAAATAAATCTAACCCATTTAGAACTCGAATTAGCTAATCACCAACTAAATTAACTTCCCTTGCAAGTTTTAGTAGAGCAACGGTCTGTGGTGGAGCAGCGCGTGGTCTCTTGCGTTGTGCAAGTGGTTGGGACCCTTGAGGGCAGATCCCTATATTCAAGTTTCAAAAAAATAAATTTAACCCATTTGGTATTGCGGTTGTGGTTGCGATTGAGGTTGAAAAAAAGGAGTTTCAAAAAAAGCTCTTTTTACTGTGATTCAAAATAAGCAGTTAAGTGTTTGGTTAAAACTGTGGTTGAGTTGGAGGTTGAAAAAAAAGCAGTTTTGGATGTTTGGTTACCAAGTTTTTCATGTTGTTTTTAACCTGTAAAATTACCTTAAAGGGCATATATATATATATATATATATATATATATATATATATATATATATATATATATATATATATATATATAATTTTTTAAATATTGTAGATTTAATAATTATAATAATATAATGTAATTAATAATTCAAGTAAATTAAATTTTTTTTTTTATTCTCTCACCAAATTATTTTTATCAAAACAATTTTAAAACATAAAAAAACAATTTAAAATAAAAAAACATTTTTTTCTGAGAACAATTATAAATTAATACCCATATTTTTTAATGTTAACTATTATTATAATAATTAATAATAATAATAATAATATAATTAGTATAAAAGTCGAGACCCACACCCTATTTATCTAGAAACCCTACTTTTCTTCTCCCTCTCTTTGCTTTGCCCCCTCCAGCCGCACGCTTGTCTTCTTTCTTGTTAGGTCCATTCTTCAGGTTCTTCGTTTTCTTTGGACTGGTGCAGCACAGTTTCCATTCTCTAGCTACAATGAGATGAAAATAAAGCTTGAAGAGAGGCTGGCAAGGAGTCAACAATCACGGCTGATCAAATCATGGCTGCAAATTAAGGGAAGATTTTTGGTGATTTGTTGATAGCTGAAATGGGATGTGTGCTCCCCCTTCATCCTTCTAATCTGTTTTTGTGATATTTTTTCCACTTTCAAAACTCTAGACTGCGATTCTCTGGACTTTGCATGGTATTTTGACATGGGTTGTTTGACATGGTATTTTTCCACTTTCAAAACTCTAGACTGCGATTCTCTGAATTTTTCATCTCCATCAGTTCTCTTAGCTTAAAGGCGAGACTGTGATGTTGAGGGACGAGGGTTGATTTGGAATTAAAATTTCAACGGTAATTTTAATGGGTTTGGATGAATCGTGGTTTTATTCAGCTGGAATCGGTATAACATGCTTCACAGAAACGGCGTTTCAAAAGAACCTCCAAGGTGTTTTTTTTGAAACGCCGTTCTGAGCTTAAAATGAGGTGGGACCCATTAAAAATAAACTGTGTTTGGTAGAAACCAAACACTAAAATTGCGTCCCGTTTGGCAAACGTGGAACGCACCACATTGCCAAACAGGTGCCTAGCACCATAATAAAACTGCATCTCAAAAATCACGAGCTTGTCGGTGAATGATTCCATGGAGGATGTCAATAACAAGCTTTGCTCATTTTTTTTAGAAACTATATTTACAATTCAAGTTAATTTTATCTTAATTAAATAATTAATAAAATAATAAAAAATCAAATTAAAAAAAATCACGATAACATAAAAAAAATTCAGAAACAAACAATGAAATAGCTCAATAATTAGCTTATTAAGCAATGACAAAATTAGGCAAAAAGAAAAAAACATGTATAAATCAACAAAAATTAACATGATTTATCTCGTTAAACTTGTAACCCAAATTATAAAATTGATATAATTTGATAAAAATATATATAAATCACAAAGTTTTTTTTTAAAATTAATATCAATTCATGTCAATTCACCTCTAACAACACATTTTCCTCAATTTATTTTTCCTATTAATATTAAAATGAAATAGAGTTGAGTTAAATTACACCCCCCCGTTTCTCCACTTCATTTCTTAAAAAACAACTACCAGCCGCCTTTCAACCCGACCACGTCGACCAACATTTGTCAAATGCAAAAGTACTGTGAATTAATCTGGTTTCAAATTCAACACCTCTCCACATTCTTTCGCTGAATAGTCAAACTTAGTTTGATTGTGACGAATTAGATTGGAGAATAGCTGTATCTTCTTTCCCATTTTATTTTTATTTTTAAGTTTAAATTAAAAAATAATTACCTCAAAGAATAAAAAAAAAATACCAATTTTTTTTTTTTTAACAAAAGAGCAATAAAAATCACAACTTTTTATAACATGCCTATTTTACTAACCGAAAATTTAATGTTGATTTTAATAAATAAAAATCTCACTCCCTTAAGTTTTGATAGAATTATCATCTCTCTATCAAGTCATTTTCTCACAGAATACAATATTATTAATTTACATGACGGATGGTTCGCTCTTAACGGTTTGTATCGGTGATTTATTCCATGTAATGATTTTTTATTGTCGTTGTGTGATTGCTATGACATGTGAGCTCAATCTATTAGAATAAAATAAATAAATAAATAGCTGCCTTGGTCCTATCAGCGAATCCCTTGATTCAGACAGTTGATTGTTATTAGATTGTGGCTCTGAATGAACTATTAAATTTTACTAAAAGACTATATACCCCTTGGGTTTGACCGTGGTGTTGATCACCCTGCCCCAAGGCCATGCATTTTATATAAATAGTAATACAAGCGAAAACTAAACACAACGAACAAAGCAAACAAAATCTGAGTCCTCTCCTCTCCAAGTGTTTTCTCGGTGGTCACCTTGTCTTGCTCAAAAATGGCTCCGAGATCCTCCAAGGTACTGAGGGAGACTGATATTAAAAAGAGATACTCACTGCCGACTGGGTTTCTCAGCTCTCTTCCATCTTTTAATGGTGGTCGTGCTGTCGATTTTCAAGCTGTAGATGGAAGTGGCCGTGTTTGGCCCTTCAGATGCTCGATTCGCAAGAACGGACATCCCAAACCAGTTATTTCAAAGGGCTGGCGAGCTTTTGTTCATAGCAAGGGCCTCAAGGTCCGGTTTCACAAGAAGGAAAACGAAGCTGGCGCCAAAAAGCATGCTTACGAGATTCGGGCTGAGAAAGAAATCAAGATATTTGGTGCTGTTTTCGGATATGCTCCCATAATATAGCTCCGTTTCCAAGCATTATGGCTAGCTAATGAGCAATCCAGTAGTCCCTCATGACTTATGAACTGGATACTGCTTTATATGTAACGGATATCTGCTCGCTTAATTATCAACTTTGATATATAGTTCTTATTAATAAAGAGCAGATTAGTTTATAAAGTTCTTGTTCATTATTTGGAGACATTCCAATGAGATTTTCAGATATTGGTGAGATTCTAATTTCCGAGGGCTAATTTATTTGTGTTTATAGTGAGTCACCAAGTCTGCTTGTGGCTCGGCATCACTCCCTCAGCCTCAAGACTTCTCAAACGGTGCTTTTTTGGGTGCTCCATAGGACTTCTCGAACGGTTTTTTTTTTTTTTCCGGTATTTGTATACCGGAAAATATAGCTCAGTAGGACTTCTCAAACGGTGCTTTTTTGGGTGCCCCGTAGGACTTCCCGAACGGGTTTTTTTTTCCCGGTATTTGTATGCCGGAAAATATAGCTCAGCAGCTATATAGCTCAGTAGGACTTCTCAAACCTAGCCAAGTAGCTATGCTGTTGTCGTACTTGTTTTGTCACTTGATCCTCAGCAAGCTACTGAAGTTTCTATTTTGGTGCTCTCAAGTTTGTTTTAAAAACCATATGTTTTCATTTGAATGTGTGAAGCAGTGTGGCTGTGAGTCATTTTTCTGTGATTAAAACAGTGATTCGATCAACTTCCATTTCTATTTTCTTTTCTTTTCCCGAGAGGGATAATGGTTTGTTTTGTTCGTTTATCTATATATTTACTCCATGCCCAGTTATATCCCCTCAATTTCTTTTTCCAAACCAAGCAGACGGATGACAGAGGAGAGGGTGCACCGATCAGGCAGAAGAAAAATACGATCGGAAGAGGGGAAGCTTACTCGAATGAAAAGAGAAAGCTTAGCCTTTCCTCGCGGGGTGGAGGACCAGGAGTCCTAAAGTCTTTCTTTTTTCGATTTACCCTTTTCAGCTTGAATTCTTGTCGATATCTGTTTTTTCTTCTAGCGGCCAAGTGTCAAGTGACAAGCCCTTGTGGTGCTTCCTTTAAGGATTTTGTTGTGCATTAGTTTAATCTAAAACAAGCACCTGAAAATATAAATAATTTCTTGAGCATCGAGTGGTTTATCTCTAAGCACTTCAATTGTTAAATGGCTCGTGCGGAATCAAGAGTAAACTAATGGATGTTTTGATAAGATCAGCAAGAGATTAAATTATTTCATTGCAGCCCAGGCGCTAAAAAATAATCTGCTCTTAGTAATACCAGAAACCCACTGGTCAAGCCGCGTGTATAGCCCCCAAGACGATGAATGATCCAAAGAAAGGGAAATGAAAATCATTTTCGTGCTGATTTCAAAGGTTAATTTGGAAAAGATTGATTGAATTTCGTTGGGGAAACCAGAAGACAGATTCCTTTTGCATTCTTTTTTAGAGCGAGTGTTATAAGAACATAGTAGGACCCATACCTTGACACTTTCCCTAGCTTGCTCCCTTGCCAACCAGGTTTCTGAGGTCTCTTCCATCCTGTAATGGTGCTCGTGCTGTAGATTTTCAAGCTGCGGATGAAGGAGATAAGGTTTGGACCTTCAAATGCTCCATTAGACGAATGCATCCAAAACCAGTTCTTTCAATGGGCTGGCTCGCATTTGTCGCCAGTCAGGGCTAGAAGCTGGAGACAAGATCAAGTTTATGTGTATTTTAATTAATTTTTTATATTTTGAAGTTAATAATTATATAAAATTTTAATATTCATCGTATAGTAATTACACATAAATCAAAATTGAGACTAAAAAGGTTAAACTTAAATTATTAAATTATTAGATGGTTAGAAAGAGGATGTGAAAGCTGAGACCCGGTCATCCATTGAGTGAACTGATTCTTTTATTTTTAAAAGAAAAGTAAGAAGGAAACAACAATATTTTCTAAATAAATTAATTAAAAATAAAAAGCTGCTGCAGCCCTTTCCCAGTTTGGAGGACCTTCTGTTAGAACACCCACTATCACCGACCCAAAAATAAACAATTACCGCCGCCATAACCACCTTAATTCGGTGGCTGAATTTTATATTCTCTCGGACAGTCCTTAGCCATCCCACTACAAACTCAACTTCCTAGATTCGGGCATGAACATGGTTGTCAACATTATGATTTTGACATAATACAGAAGAGATTTTTGAAACTCGGATCATAAGATTGTAAAATCATACCTGAATTTTTTCATATAAAAAGCGTAAAATCAGAACTAAAATCGAGTAAGTAGAAAAATCATAAAATCGTAAGTATAATATTTTTGAATATAATATATCATAATTATGACCATAAAACTTTATTAGTTAAGGTTCATACATAATTTAAATTAACTTAAAAATAGATTACAAAATATTTTTGTCCATAGAATTTTATTAGGTAAAAACTAACAAATTTAAAATAAATATTCTGCCGGCATGTTATGTAAACTAAAATCAGTCTCATTAGTCATTATTCATCTTTCTCACTATATTTATATATTTACGTGTTTTAAATTATTAAATTAATAATTTCGTAATGTTTTTTATGGTTTTAATATGCTCAAGTCAAACTAGAATAGTGTAATCTCAAATAAAATATATTCTTCTAAATAGATTACACAGCCCAGCCGACATAGTTGAGTCCTAGATTAACTATCTGCCACGTTAACTTGTACCCTTTATAAATAATGATCGGACCTACCATTCAACGCAAGGATGTGGTGACCATGGCAGGGTCATCTTTCAAGCCACAAAACACAAGGATGTGTTTATCTTAGTGACTTATTGGGTTAACTTAGAATTTTTGTTCAGTAAATAAAATGTTAGGGATTTTTCAAATTTAAACTGTGATATTGGGTTTTATGACAATTCTCAAAAGTTTTTGATAATATAGATACTGTATTTTTACACTAAAAAAAATTAATATTATTTATTTTTCCTATCATGTCCTTATGTTCTTAGGAAGCTTATTTCTCAAAATTATTCTAAAAAAAGTGGTTCTATCGATCGAAACCATTAAAAAAAAAGAAGAAAAAGGATAAAATATATGTTTTTCAGAATGATTCAAATCACACCACCACTTGGCTGGTGTGCAATCCAAAGTCGACATGGGTTGACTGCGTACAAGCTTTGACCTCATTATCTAAAGTCGACAGGTGCCAGCTAAACTGGCTACAAGCCTGGATAATGAGGCCAGGGTCGATAATTTTCAAGAGACTATGACCTGCAAACCCACCTAAAGAAATAAGACAGGCAACTTGAAGAAGAAGGCAAATCAATTATAAGCATAAACCTAGCCACTTGCCCCACAAATAGTAAGGAAAATCACAATTACAAATTATTAATTGCTAAGAGTGAAAATGTGGCTGAAGGTCGGATGATGGTGGGAGAAAAAGGAGGGAGGATGGTTTTTTCCTCAATCTTCTTAATTAATTGAGTAGATTATTTAATCCCTGGTTTTTTTCCTACAGTTATAATCTAACCCTTTTGTTTTAAATCTTACAATCTAGTCCCTTTACTCTTCTTTACCTTTTGTTTTCTTGAACATCGAGTGGTTTATCTCTAAGCGCTTCAATTGTTAAATGGCTCGTGCGGAATCAAGAGTAAAACAATAGATGTTTTGATAAGATAATGATCAGCAAGAGATTAAGTTATAAGGATTCAAACATATGGGGTTATTTCATTGTAGCCCAGGCACTAAAAATAATCTGCTCTTGGTAATACCAGAAACCCACTGGTGGTTAGAATATAATATAATTATATTCTGGGGTCTCACCTATAAGTTTAAGTTTTTAGATGAGATAGTTCCTTAATATGGTATCAGAGCCTTGTTAACCCAACGGTCACGAGTTCGAATCTCACCACCCCCATTCTATTTGATAAAAAAATCAAGTACAAGGTAATGTGGCTCTCTACAAGTTTCAAGCCCAAAAGGCTTTTACTTGAAAGGGTGTGTTAAAGAACAATATCAATCATATTTTGGAATCTCACCTATTAGCTTAAACTTTTAGATGAGATGGTTCCTTAACACTGGTTATCCACGTGTATAGCCCCAAGCCGATGCATGCTCCAAAGAAAGGGAAATGAAAATCATTTAAGTGTTAATTTGGATAAGATAGATTGAGTTTTGTCGGGGGAACAGAAGAAAGGGTCATTTTGCATTCTTTTTTAGAGCGATTATTATAATTAAGAGCATGGGACCCATGCGATGTCACTTTCCCTAGCTTGCCCCTTGTCATCATGTGGAGATTATATATATTAGGTGGAGATTATATATATTAGGGGTGAGTAAGAAAACCGATTAAACAAAAAAAAAACCAAATCGAACTGAAAATGCTCACCCCTGATATATATGCTTCTCGGAAATATAGGTACACGTGCAGGTGTGTAAATTATTAGAAAATAATATAAATTATATATTAAATATTAAGTTTATGGGTGAAGTGATTTTTTTAATATGATATCAGAATCTTGTTAACTTAACGATTACGAGTTTGAATCTCATTATTTTTATTCTATTTAATAAAAATTAAATACAAAGTAGTATGGAGTTGTGTGTAAATTTCAAGTTTAAAAAACTTTCACTTGAGATGGTGTGTTGAAAAATAATATAAATTATATTTTAAAACTTTAATTACAACATGGGGATTTAGGTGAGTTAGATTATTATTGACAACATATTCAAGATCAATTCAAGGGTTGATTAGCATCAGCCACCGAGTTGTTTGACCGAGCTATGACATAATAATAATATAATAATAATAATAATAATAGAATAATTACATATGTGACTCAAAATCTACCCGATATATCTTCTTGAGCTTGACATGTGAAGAAATCAATAAAAAAAATATTTCAGAAATTCTCATAAAACCTAGGAGCCAAGAGAAATATGATTAATAAATAAGCTATAAAATAATTATTTTGTAGGTAATCTAGTGTGAATAACTTGAAATTAAGATGTTTTTTTTCCTCACGTTTGAGCTCTATGATCATCAATATAATAGTCATTTGAAGTTTATATAGATATTAATTTTAGAGTCTATTGGATTATTCAAGGTACACGCAACTTGGTTATCGGATCGCGGCGGAATGGGGTGCAAGAAAGGGATGAGAGTTTGAGAAAATTACGAGAGAACCAAGAGGAATAGAGACTGGATATGAAGTTGGTTAGGGGTAAAATTGGAATAATAGAGATTTATGTGATTTTGAAGAGCAGAGGAAAAAACGCGCGTGTTTCTTTGGGTGATAAATCAAAACCAAACCCAAGATAGATTGATAAGAAAATAACAATTTATAAATAAAAAATTTATTGTATATCAATTCTAAGTCCAGTACCCAAGACTCGAGGCACATGTCTAGCCAAACAAGCGTGGGTGTGGCTTAAATCAAAGGCCCAATGAAAGATAAATAATATGAAGCTAAAATCTCTTGAATAAGCCCAGTAGTGATTTCAGCCATCAGCCCACAGAAAACAAGATTTATGACGTGGCCACGAAGCATTAGGGAAGTCATTGATTCGTGCCTCCACTTTCACGTTTAGGGATGCCTGCCTAGCTTTGTTTGGTGATAATCACAAGTTCAATACTATTTATTGTTTTGTTTTAATTATTTATAAATTCAATTCTCATGATAAAGCATGGTATAAAATAAGAATTCTCGAGATACAAGTTTTGTAAGCAAGAGGTAAGAAATTACAAAATGGGTAAACAAATTTCTTCAAGTTATCTAGAATGAAAAAATATACGAGTTATTTCCCCTGTGTTTTGCAGTATTCAAAACCAAAATTTTTAACATGAGAAAAAATATTAACGGTCCAATATTTGTTTTTGATAATGCTATACGTCTTAACAAAATAATCAATTTACAAAACTTTTGATTATTTAGTTTCTTTTGAATTTTCATCTCACTGGAATGTGTTATAATGATGATAATGTTTATTTTACAGTTATTTTTCCTGAAAAAATGAGAGTAATTACATATTTTGATATTTATTTAATATTAATGCTTAATATATATATATATATATATATATATATATATTAAGAAATATCAAATTAATTTAGTGTCAGTGTTCTAATATCACATAAAATATAATAATATAAAGAATAAATCTTCAAAAATAAAAATAAATACTTTCATTTTTTTATAGCAATAATGATAGTGACATCGATAGTATTGTCACTGATAATTAGAATATTAATTATTTGTAATAATATTCATGATAGCAGTAATAATAATTATGCCATTTAGCAATCATAGTATTAATAATTAAAAATAATTCATTAATCGATGTTATTTTTGTAAAAAAATAATTTCTGCTGGTCTTTTTGTATGACGTTTGAGATATAATATCACATAAACAAAAAAATATACGATGCCACACGTAGACAAAACAAGAAGAAAAATTGTGTCAAATTATCTACAGGAAAAAATAAATTGTCTCGCATTTCGCCGCAACTAACACCAAATCTTTTAACCTGTAATAAAATTTTTAATTGTCCGATTTTTTTTTATAATGTTTTACATCTGAGCTAAATAATCAACTAAAAAACTTACGATAATGTAGTTTTTATACATATATATTTATTTTACTATAGATAAGACATTTAGAATAATGATAATAATTATTTTTAGGACCTTTTTTCCTTAAAAAATACATGAGACTAATTATATATTGTAATATTTTTGATAATAATGTCTTAAAATATATATATAAAAATAAACTATTTTTTTTAAAATCTCGCATTAATTTAATTCCAGTATTCTGAAATACTTTTAAAATAATAATATGAAGAAAAAAAATCTAAAAAACTAATCTTTAATAAATTTTGGTTGTTGTATTTTTGCTATCTGTCAAATAAATTATTCGTCAAATAGTTAAAACATGCCCAACAAACAATTAGTATGTTGCAGACGACAAATAACTCATATTTAGTTAATTTGATCAATTGCAGTTTTGTGATCTATCAATTAAATTATTACCCAAGTAGTTAAAATAAAGTCACTAATTAAATTGTTTATTGCGTAAAACAAATCACTTATCCGTGCTAAAATTTATCAATTGCTATTTTACTATTTGCTAATGAAATAATTCATCAAATAAATAAAATATATACAACAATGAATCAGTGTGTTATACGAAACACATGACTTATTCACTTAAATAAATACAATTTCATTACATGCAAATTAGCTTTCTTTTTTTTTCTTCCTGTCGTGATTGTCACCTCTCTCTCTCTCACACACACACACACAAAACCTCACAATCTCCCTCCAATTTCTTGATTTTCTAAAAGATTTTTGGTGAGATCATGAAAGTTTTTTTCTCATTTCTATTTAGTCGGCGGGAAGAGAGAGGTGAAGAGTTTACAATTAGTTAATTGCACATTAACCCCACATTTCATTAATTTTAATTTGTCCCCACCACTTTCTAATTGGTTTCCTCTCTTTTTATTTAGTATCACAACACTATTTTTTTTTTATTTAACCCATTTTATTTTTGGGTCAAAATTTTAATATTTCGGGAAAACTAAGTTTGGAGTCTACAACAATAATTAAAAGAACTATTTTATTTTTTTCTCGATTCCATCATTTGATGTGGAATTGGTTGAGAAATAAATTTGCTAATGATTTTTTTTCTATTTTATTTAGGATTATCATAGTTTCAAACAAATATCTACTTTAGAACTGATATTGCAAACATCTATTTTTTTATTATATAATTATGTAAAAAAAAAATTCATTGATATGAGTTAATATAATGATTTGTTAATTAAATTATAATTTACATTTTCACGCGCAGAGTACGTCCATCACGGGAAAGGACACGTCATCGGAAACTTGTACATGCGTTCGAAATTCAATTAAACAACGTCGTTTCACTTCTCCAAAACTCTAAAGCGACAGCGTTGTTTAAGTTTGTGTTTTAGCTTTTCCTTGTATGGAAATTCGAGTCCTCAAATATCTGACATCTCCAATGATTGCCACGTCCACTCCTGCCGATAAACTTTTCTCCTTGGATCCTGCCACGTCTCTTAGGGACCCACGCACATTAAGATTGTATACATTACTCAACATCACAAGAAAATCCTTGCCCAATCACAGTCCACCAATTAAATACCGCCACATTTCCCTGTGGCATATCACAATAACATTATTTTATATATTTTCTTTTATCACAAAATTAAAACAAAACAATAAAAAAATACTAAAAAATATTAATTTCGATTTTATAAAAAGAATTTAATTGGATTACCAAACAATGTCTTTGAATTAAGTTTAACTACTCTATATTAATATATTCTTCAGTTCAAGCAAAAATATTTAAGTTTCATTTTGCATTGTAATATTTTTTTATATTATTATTCATTTTTTTAATTAAAGTGATGTTTTTTTTAAATGTTTTCCATTAATTATAATTTAGTAATATTATTAAAAAAAATATTTTATTTATATTTATCTCTCAATTTTTTTTTTAAATAACACAAGCACACTTATACGGGTCGTGACAGTTTGTTTGTTTTTGTATTTCAAAATGAAAAAAAAAAGTTATTTTTTTCTCTATTTCAAATTGAATTTTAAATTTTTTTATAGTATTTTTCATTTTTTTGAATATACTAATATTAAAAATATTTTTTAAAATTAACATGTTCTTAAACAAAAAAATATTTTTTCAATTTTTTTGATAATCTGTCAAATAAATTGACTGTTTAAGAGGATGATTAATGTTATTTTTTAAAATATATTTTATTTAAAAATTTATTAAAATAAGATTATTATTAATAACAAATTATTTTTTATATCAGTAGAAAATATTTATATAAACAAAATAAAAATTTTAAATTGATGTGGAAACGCAAACAGTACAAAATAGCATCAGGTGCTTCCACGTGTAATAGAACTGTGGACTACTCCTTCATGGGTCCTACGTATGACATAAGGTTCGTCCTTAATCTACTCAACACCCACGTCCACGGCAACATCTTACTCTCACTCTGTCCAGTCCATGCGAGAATTCCACGTGTGGAGTAAGTCAACGTGGCAAGCTCCTGAATTTCCATCTTTAAATAAATGCAGGATCCATTTTTGGCTTTCTTGCTTTTTCACGACATTAGCCCCTCTCTCAATCTCAATCTCTCTTACCTCTCTCAGAATCTAAAAATCTATATCAAAGTGTGACGCTTTATGACTTTATTCAGAGATTTTACTTGCGGTTTCAACCACTTGCATCACCCATCTCTCCTCCACTCTTTAAAAATCTAATCTCGATATCTCCCTCTCTCTTCAATTTGTGATGGAGTCTCTTTGCATTGTTGGCAATGGAGGAGTATCGCCATGCCAATCATTTACTAGATTAGAAACTACTAATGTTAGTTTTAGGCCGAGGGCTCAACTGGGTTTTGGTTGTTTTGTAAGGGAGAGGTGTAAAGACGGAAACTTGGTGATTGCAAGATCAGGGAGAAGTGAGGTCGGTAATTCAAAAGATGGAAACTTTGCTGTTGAAAATGAGAAAGAAAGGAAGGGTGGTGGTCTTATTTTAGGTCCTGAAAGGGATGCTTCTGGTTCTGTTATTGGTTTTAACTTGATTCCTCCTCCTGGTATGTTTTTTTTTTTTTAACAGAAAGTAATCTTATCACAATTCATTTTTTATGGTTTTTAGTTTTTTGGATTGTGGGATCTTTAAATTCTGGATTTTTTCCTTACAGTGTTTCTTTATGTATATTGAGGCTTTATGCTTAATTCTTTATTTTGCTTTTGGTGTCCTTTATTGATTATTATAATAAGTTATTGATCATTCCATGTCCTATAATCCTTTTAATGATTGCTCTTGCTCTTGCTCTTGCTTTTTTTGTTTGCCTTTATGGGATTAAAATTTTATACAGAGATATGGTGTGTAGTTACTGAAGCAAGGATTGAGTAAAGTAGCAAGTCGCTTGAATTTTAGGGAAACTCTCATGCTCAGATTTGATGAGAAAATTGAGTTGCCAACAGCAATTGCATGCTGTGTCATATTAAGGATTTTGTGGAACTGATCTAATTGATTTGCTTCTTGTGGTTTTCCTGCATGTTATTTCCCTTGCTTTTTTTTAATTAACACACTGGCATTGATTGGTCTGTGAATATATGGCGGAAATTTCAAAAATAATAATAATAATTATGGTGTCATTTCTTTTCTTTTCTAGACTTGCAAGAATCATGACAGAATTCTCCGGTCTTTTGAAATTTTCATGCGTGTGTGCTCAAGTGTGCATAATTTCATTAGGAAATTGGATTTCAACATTATACTTTGTCATCACTAATGTATTTTGAGCTGTCTGTGGTACAAAACTCGGAGGAGATGGAACTCCAAATTCTTTATTGTTCTAGTTTCTCTGTTATCAATAATTAGTAACTTTCCAATATTGAAATCCCTTTTTTTTCTTTTCCATTTTGTTCCAAAGTTTCCTTTTCATATAATGCCATTCCTTGGGCCTTCCACAAACTATTCTTTTTCTGGGTTATGATTTTGTATGCTGAAGACCTGTCCTATAGCTTATTGCAAGATGTATAAAAATTGAACTGCAGGTGATGGTGAGGTTTTAAAGTCTCATAAAGATGCAACTACTGGTGGAACGGAAGAAGCTGAGGACATTGAAGGAGTAGAGAAAGTCCAAACCAGAGTAACTCACAGTATTGTTTTTGTTACCTCTGAAGCAGCACCATATTCAAAGACTGGAGGATTAGGAGATGTGTGTGGTTCTTTGCCTATAGTGCTAGCTGCTCGTGGACATCGAGTGATGGTTGTCTCTCCTAGATACCTGCATGGTGGTCAAGCAGATAAGAACTATGCTGGTGCTTCAGAGTTGGATTGTCATATAAAGGTGTAGAATTTGAGAATGAGAGAGACTGATTATCTCATATTATTTCTTAGAGTGCATCTTTACATCTATATATATACATCTTTGGACACTGAATAGGAAATAGTACATTAGGAAATAACAGTATCTTTCCTAATTAGTGTAGCATATCATGACAGATTTCCTATACTGATATTTACTGAGAATATCCTAGGAAATCCCTAACTTTGAGCCTGATTTCAACACTCCCCCTCAAGCTGAGTTGTATGAGCAGAGGTGTAAATGTTGTGCATGCTCAGCTTGTGACTTAGTTCTTCAAAGTTAGGTCTAGGAAGTGCTTTGGTGAGGATATCAGCAATCTGAGTTTTCGTAGGGATGTAGTCTAGCTGGATGATGTTCTTGTCCATCTTTTCTGAGATAAAATGCCTATCTATCTCAATATGTTTGGTCCTGTCATGGTGAACTGGATTCTTTGCAATGCTTATGGCAGCTTGATTGTCACAATACATTTTTATAGGACTGTCTGTCTCTATTCTCAGCTCCCTAAGCAATCTTAGTATCCACATTCCTTCACAGATTCCAAGTGCTAGGGCTCTGAATTCTGATTCTGCACTGCTCCTTGAGACTACTGACTGTTTCTTGCTTCTCCAAGTCACTAAATTTCCCCAAACATAGGAACAATATCCAGATGTTGACCTTCTGTCTGATACATCTCCTGCCCAGTCAGCATCTGTGTAGATTTCAACCTTTCTACTGTCATTCTTCTCATATAAAAGTCCCCTGCCTGGAGTCATTTTTAGATATCTGAGTATTCTGTTCACAGCATCCATATCTTCTTCAGTTGGGTTGTTCATGTACTGACTTGCAACACTCACTGAGAAGCCAATATCTGGTCTGGTGAGTGAGAGATAGATGAGTCGCCCTACAAGTCTTTGGTATCTTCCTTTGTCAACTGGAGCACTTTCAGTTTCTGCTCTTCTCTTCTTAGCAGAATCCATTGGAGTAGTTGCTGGTTTGCATCCCAGCATACCTGTTTCAGTTAATAAGTCCAGAATGTATTTTCTTTGGGAGATGAATATACCTTTCTTTGATCTAGCCACCTCCATACCAAGAAAATATTTAAGAGGACCAAGGTCTTTTACTTCAAATTCCTTGGCTAGTAGTGTCTTCAATCTGTCCAGTTCTTCTTCATGATTTCCAGTGAGGATAATGTCATCAACATACACTATTAGTATAGCAATCCTGTTTCCTGTAGAGAATTTCACAAATAGTGTGTGATCTGCTTGACATTGTGAGTACCCATGTTGGACTACTGTTTTTGCAAATTTGTCAAACCATGCACGAGGGGATTGCTTCAGTCCATAGAGTGACTTTTCCAGCTTACATACCTTTCTGTAGGTGGCTGGTGTTTCTAAACCAGGTGGCAATTCCATGTATACCTCTTCTTCCAATTGACCATTCAAAAATGCATTCTTTATGTCCAGTTGATGTAACTGCCAGTCTTGATTTGCTGCAAGTGAAATCAGTATTCTGATGGTGTTGAGTTTAGCCACAGGTGCAAAGGTTTCCTGATAGTCTATTCCATAGGATTGGGTGAATCCTTTAGCAACCAACCTAGCTTTTAGTCTTTCAATACTGCCATCTGCATTGTATTTGATGGTGAATAACCATTTACAGCCTACTGGTTTCTTCCCATGTGGGAGTTCTGTTATTCTCCAAGTTTTGTTCTTTTCCAATGCATTAATTTCTGCTCTAACTGCCTTTGACCATTCTGGATGCTTGAGTGCTTCCTGGATACTTGTAGGAATCTGTATGCTGTCAAGGGTAGATACAAAAGCATGATATGATGATGATAATCTGTCATAGGAGACAAATTTGCTGATGGGATGATTTGTGCATGTTCTGATTCCTTTCCTTAGAGCAATAGGCATATCTGTATCATTAATAATAGGTGCAGTACTCTCATGATCATCAGTTTCCATACCTGTGTGTGTTGGAGCAGATTGTGGCCTTGGTTCAGAAGCTTGGTCAAGAGTAGGAGGTATTGAGTGCTCTATCTCCTTTCTGAGGTGTTTCTTTCTGGTATAGACACGAAACTCAGGATTAATTTGGGCAGTGGTTTGAGGACAAGTGGATGGGGATGGAAGGTAAGTCTCTGTCTCTTTATTTCCCTCAATGTATGTTTGGGGTGTATGGACATTTAGAAGAGGTGATTGTGAGGTATTACAAGGTGAATCTGTAGGCTTAGGGTCAGCAGTATCATGAATTGTGTCCCATGTTTGATATTCCCTCATATTCTCCCCCTGAATATCTGATGTGGGATAATATGCTTGATGCTCAAAAAATGTGACATCTAGGGAGTGATAAACCCTTTTAGTGGTGGGAGAATAACACTTGTAGCCCTTGTGGTTTGAGGAGTATCCTATAAAGATGCATTTTATGGATCTAGGGTCTAATTTGCTGCGATGTGTTTGGTGGACATGGACAAAGACTGAGCAGCCAAAGATTTTTGGATCTAGGTCTGACATGAATCTGGTATGTGGGAAGGCTGTGAGGAGTGTTTGATATGGTGTTTGGAATTTAAGGACTCTCGAAGGCATCCTATTGATGAGATAAGTAGCAGTGAGGACAGCTTCTCCCCAAAAATGTTTTGGGACATTAGTGGAGAACATGAGAGATCTAGCTACTTCTAGGAGGTGCCTATTTTTCCTTTCTGCCACTCCATTCTGTTGTGGAGTGTCAACACAAGAGCTGATGTGAATAATGCCTTGATTTAGTAGGTAGCTGCCTAGGATGGTGTTGAAGTATTCTTTTGCATTATCAGTTTTCAACACTTGAATCTTAGTTTGAAATTGGGTCTGAATCATGGAATTGAAGTTTCTAAACAGAATACCAACCTCAGATTTTTCTTTCATTAGGAATAACCAAGTTATCCTAGTATGATCATCAACAAATGAGACAAACCACCTAGTTCCTGAGATGTTTTGCACTTTTGAGGGTCCCCAAACATCACTATGAATCAGTGCAAAAGGTTTTGAAGACTTATATGTTATGCTGGGATAGTTGCTACGAGTATGTTTAGAGAATTGACAAATTTCACAACTGAAAGTCTTGGAACTTTTATTGATAAATAGAGATGGAAGTAGTTTTTCAAGGTATACAAAATTTGGATGACCAAGCCGATAGTGCCATAGCATAACATTATTGTCTTTATGGGTATTGAAAACTGACTGACCCTTAGGGCTGATAAGTACTGCATTCTGAGCTTTGCATTTGAATGGAAGGTTGTTCTTAAGGAGATAGAGCCCAGAATACATCCTAGCACTGCCAATCCTCTTCCCCGAAGCCAAATCCTGAAACACACAAAAGTTAGGAAAAAATTTAGCCACACACTTAAGATCACGAGTTAGTTTGCTGATAGAAAGTAAGTTGCAGTCCAGATTAGGGACATAAAGAACAGATTTGAGGATCATGTCTTTTGATAGTTTGCTCCAGCCTGTCCCCTCAATTTTTGCTAGAGTTCCATCAGCAACTTTTACTGCACAATCTTCCTTGCTCTCGCTATATTCATGGAGTACAGTTTTATCACCTGTCATGTGGTTTGATGCTCCAGAGTCTATGACCCAAGGTTCTGAGTTATCTTGTTTACCTGTGGATTCAGTCCCTTTCTGTGCTGCCATGCCAGATCCAGTAGTGGTTGAGTTCTGGCTGAACAATTTCTGTAGGATCTCCAGTTGTTCTTTGGTGAAGGGATCTGCTGGTGTGTTGTTGAGTCTGTGTCGATTGTCATCAGAGATTGCAGCAACATAGGCTCTACTCTCTTTGTCATTGGATAGTCGAGATGGCTTCCAATCACTAGGTTTACCATGAATTTTCCAGCAAGTCTCTTGTATGTCCTGGCTTCTGACAGTGATCACACCATGGTCTCCCCTTCTTTCTACTGTCCCAACTGGAGGTTCTAGAGACAAGGGCAGATCCCTCCATTGATGGTCCTGAGTTATGAGATCCCATCATAACCTTCTTTCTACTTTCTTCACGCCTTACTTCTGAGAAAGTTTCTCTAAGGCTTGGAAGAGGTTTTGTGCCCATTATTCTTCCTCTGACTTCATCTAGGGTTTTATTGAGCCCTAGAAGAAATTTGAATGTCCTTTTTTGTTCTACAATCCTTCTGAACAGGACAGTATCTCCGGAGCATTTCCATGTGTGGACTTCAAACATGTCCAGTTGCTGCCAATGCCTTGTTAATGTATTGAAGTATTGGGTGACAGTAAGCTCACCTTGTCTTAGATCATGTAGTGCTGCTTCAATCTCAAATAATTCTGAAGTGTTATCAGAATTTGAGTAGGTCTCCCTTGCTGCATCCCATATTTCCTTGGCTGTTCCATAAAGGAGAAAGTTTTCTCCTATTTCATTAGTCATTGAATTGATGAGCCATGACATTATCATGTGATTTTCTGTCTTCCAGTTTCGAAACTGGGGATCTTCCTTTCCTGGCATGGTGGCTTCTCCAGTAAGGTAATCATCTCTGCCCTTTCCACAGATGAACATCATGACTGATGAAGACCATTGAAGGTAATTGTAGCCATTGAGTTTGTGACATGTGATGAGGAGGGATGAGTTTTCAGTTCCAGGACTGACTGTGTTTGGTAGTTTTCCAGTCTTTGAGGTGACTTCAGAGGTTGAGCTTTGCCTTTCGGCCTCCATGTTGTATGAATGGATTTAGGTTTAAAAACCTAGCTCTGATACCATGTAGAATTTGAGAATGAGAGAGACTGATTATCTCATATTATTTCTTAGAGTGCATCTTTACATCTATATATATACATCTTTGGACACTGAATAGGAAATAGTACATTAGGAAATAACAGTATCTTTCCTAATTAGTGTAGCATATCATGACAGATTTCCTATACTGATATTTACTGAGAATATCCTAGGAAATCCCTAACTTTGAGCCTGATTTCAACAAAAGGTATATTGTTTTGGCGGGGAACAAGAAGTTGCTTTCTTCCATGAGTACAGGGAAGGTGTTGATTGGGTAAGAATTCTCAGCTCCTTCTCGATTGTAAATTTGTGAACCAGTTTATATTTGTGCATAAATATGAAATATCTTTCTTTAAAAATCATGTAAAACAGGAGAAACTTCATTTTGTGAACCTTTTCCCGTTTGCTCTTATGCAACTCTAAACTTCATTTTGTAAATTTCTTTGATAACAATGAGTTTTACACATCCTCACTTTAGGTGTTTGTGGACCATCCTTCATACCACAGACCTGGAAACCCATATGGTGATAGCCGTGGTGCTTTTGGTGATAATCAGGTAGCTTCATGATTGTTTCAGCTATTGGGTGATATTGATTATCTTTTTGGGCCCTAGATTCATAAATAATGACAAGCTTTCTTCTTTCTCGTTTTACAGTTTCGGTTCACTTTACTTTGCCATGCAGCATGTGAAGCTCCATTGGTGCTTCCGCTTGGAGGGTACACCTATGGAGAGAAATGTCTGTTCCTTGTTAATGATTGGCATGCTGGTTTGGTTCCAGTGTAAGTGATCCTGCTGTTTATTACTATATTTTAAATGTATATTGTACATTAATTCAATGGAAAATAGTCTACTGTCATTTTCTCATCTCTTTCAATACCTCCAACTCCAACCCCTGCAAATTATAGACGTTCCCAATTGGATTTTTGTGTTTTGTTTTGTTTTTTCTTTTTCTTAGGACTGTTGGAAATTTTATTTAACATTTGTTGTGAGTGCAGTTTTTAATTTAAGAAATGTTAACTGGATTTTGATTGTTATACATGTTCAGACTGTTGGCTTCGAAATATCATCCCTATGGAGTTTATAAGGATGCACGAACTATCCTTGTGATACATAACCTTGCACATCAGGTAGGCGCTTCTTTGATGTTTCGAAGTGATTCAGAGCATGCATGTTATTCTGCCTCTTTAGCTTCTTCGTGAGGAATTCTTTTTATACAATGAGTAGCAAGGTTTGTTACACTAATTCAACAAATTCGTCTACATGTTAGGGAGTGGAACCTGCAGCAACTTACACAAATTTGGGATTGGCTTCAGAGTGGTATGGGGCCTTGGGATGGGTGTTCCCTACTTGGGCAAGGACTCATGCTCTTGACACTGGTGAAGCTGTTAATGTGCTAAAGGGTGCAATTGTAACAGTTGATCGGATACTCACTGTTAGCAAGGTTTATCCTTTGCCGTCATTTGTAGTTATAATCATTTGTCTGATGGGCTTTGCTTTTGAAATAACTAAATTTTTAAATGATGAAAATCATTGAACAGGTCACTTCTATGCTAGTCATGGTCATCTTCTGATTTTCTCTTTCCTTTAAAATAGTAATGTTGGTTTGTTTAGTGCAGGGTTATGCCTGGGAAATAACAACTGTTGAAGGTGGATATGGTCTGCATGAGCTGTTAAGCAGTCGAAGGAGTGTTTTGAATGGTATATTTAAAAATGGTTCCCAGGATTACTTTGTTGTGAAGAAGTTCTGTATCAGTCAGTTATACACATTTCAGTACTCTGTAGTGCATTTTGTGCTTGAATTTAGCAACACTATTTTTTCACCAGGGATCACGAATGGCATTGATATTTGTGAATGGAACCCATCATCAGACAAGCATATTGCTTCCAATTACTCTGTGGATGATCTTTCTGGGAAGGTAGTGACGTCACATTTCCACAATCAGCTGTTTTGGAGCGTTGTTTCCTTACTTGCTACTTTTCAAGTTGCAGGTTCAGTGTAAGATTGCTTTACAGAAGGAATTAGGTCTTCCTATTAAGCCTGATTGTCCATTGGTATGATGTTTTTTCCCTTACCTGCTGTTCTGTAACAAAAAAGAAACTCCTCTACTGTTACTGATTGGAGTTGGATTTTGTAGATTGGATTCATTGGGAGGCTAGATTATCAAAAAGGAATCGACCTGATCCGCTGGGCAATTCCAGAGCTACTGGAAGATGATGTTCAATTCGTATGTCATATTTTCATTTATTCCATTTGTTTCTCATCCCTTGAATGCAGCATTTCTACCTCTCTACTGGTTGCTGTCATTCTTTTTTATTGCATAAATTTCATTTCAAACTCAAAGGCGTGTAGAAATTTTATTTAGCTTGAATTTCAGACCTGAAATGCCCTCAAACTCTAGTCATATCTTCTCATTCTTTTAGGTTTTAAAACTGACATGCCTTTGTTTGAATTATAGGGAGAATAAATGCTCTCTTATATCTCATTAGAGGAGTGCGATATCATAGTTAATTTGTTTTTTAGATGTCTTCAGTATCAAACAGAAACAAGTTCAATTGCAGAAGATTGGCGTGCCTGACCTTTTTCAGGGTTTTTAGCAAAGGAGTACATTTTCCTTTACAACAACTAAAGATGTACGGTATGTGTCAGGTGATGCTTGGGTCTGGGGACCCTTTGTATGAGGAATGGATGAGAGCAACAGAGTCAACCTACAGAGATAAGTTTAGAGGTTGGGTTGGATTTAATATTCCAATTTCTCACAAGATAACAGCAGGGTAATCCTTCTGTCCCATTCATGTTTTACTTATTGCTCACAATATCAACCATGCTAATTCAACTCTGGAATAAACAGTGCTGACATACTGTTGATGCCCTCAAGATTTGAACCCTGTGGGCTAAATCAATTGTACGCAATGAGATATGGGACTGTACCAGTTGTTCATGGCACTGGAGGGCTCAGAGTGAGTGAAAACCTGAAAAGAATTCTTTATCAGTTGTCCTTTTTGAGCTTGTATTAAACGGCTCTTACTTTGTGTATATCAGGATACAGTACAGGCTTTTGATCCTTATTCTAAAGGAGGTCTAGGTGAAGGCACCGGGTATGTGCTTTTCCTTAATACACTTGCACTGCATGGTTTTCCTGGAAGTTCTTAGTTGCAATTCTCAGTTGTTAGAGTTAGCCTTTTCTTACCCCATAGACATGGAAGAAAAAAGCCAGAGAAAAAGTAAACTATTCTATAATTTATGGATTCAGAATTGCAGTTTGTTTCAATCAGGTTTTGATTTGATCCCTCAAGCCTATAGCCATAAACAATTGCCCTTGGTGGAGAAATTTCTATATTTTCAGGAACTGAAGAGTAATTAAAACTGGCAATTGACATGATTTCTACAAGAATTCATGTGCAAAGACTTCATTTTTCCCAGCACTGCTCAATTGGATTAACCTACTTTTACTGATCATCCCCTAGTTTTGTGGCCAAGCTTGAATTTCAGCTGCAAGTGGGATGTTGAAATAGTTCAATATGTGTACTATTTTTATTATTATTTTCAAATCAGGTAAGAAATTTCCATCCGTCTTCAAAAAATTACCATCTTCTCTGTCTCTAAGGGTCTTTTTGCCCTGTTCCTTTATATTTTTATTGAGCTTTAAGATGTTAAAGTTCAGTGACTCGTCCTAAAAGTAAACTGGTGTGTCTGTCAAATTGTGCATGTGTCTGTCTTTCACTCATTTCTTCCTTTGTTAGAAATTAGAGGTTGACAATTTTCTCCCATTTCACGCATCAGTTTATTAACTTCGAATTAGCATAACATTTTGTTTCATAAAGTACTCACACATGCATGTGTTTATGTACCTGGGGAAAAAGTGAAATGTCACAGCAGGCTTTAGAAAGTTTCTAATATTATTCAAAACTAGGGAAACTAGGAAAGTAAGACGGATGTATCTTACTTAGGAGAGTAAATGAACAAAGATTGTTATGTGCTATAGCTTATGTTCTCTCATGGTGGAAATAATATCATTCTTTGAAGAAAAAAAGTACTGCAATTATGTACATGAGTTTTTAAGTCTTCATTTCCCTGAATCTTGTCCATCGTAAACAGAAATTGTGCTATGTTCACAGGTGGATTTTCTCTCCGCTGTCAAAAGAAAGCATGTTGGCGGTAAGCTAATCTAATTTAGTATTTTATGGATGTGGAACTTGATTTTATTATACTTGCATAGCTCTTTAATATATCTGGATGTTTCTTTTCCCCAAAGCGTTAAACTGAAATCACTGCTTTAATGATCTGTTAATTTCCCAAGTTAAAATCACCAGCCATTCTTTGTTTTCTGTCATCCATTGAACAAGGTCTGGCCTAAGACAGATGATGATTATCATATTCTCTGGAACTTGAGGATGGGAAAATTTGCTTACATGGTTGTATTGAGTAGATTTATAAGGGCACCCCCTTGTTACCTTGTCCATTCTATTCATTTTGTGGAACCTCATCTAGTCACAATGATGAAACAAGATTTTCCACTCTATAATTGTCTAACTGTCTCTAACAATGCATGGCCGATTCTTGACAGGCATTAAGAGTTGCTATCATGACATACCGAGATCATAAATCGTCATGGGAAGGAATAATGAAGAGAGGCATGGAGAAGGACTCCACATGGGAGAATGCTGCTGTTCAATATGAACAGGTTTTCGAGTGGGCCTTCATTGATCCACCGTATATTAAATGAGGGTACATAACAGAAACATCAAAGGACATAAGAAAAAGACACCAGAAACACCATTTTCGTGAAGATATCAACTCGGCACTTGTCGAAACATGAACATATCAACCGATGATGTCCCGACGATGCCCCGGAAGCAGTTTTTTGTACCGCATGCTATGTGTGGGTATTTATTTCCATGGTTATTCTTTCTCTTGAGTGATTATATTTTATTCTGCATTTGCACCCCATTGACAGATAGTTAAGTTTTGCATAGCTCAGCTTGTTGTAATGTACATTCTGATAAAAACAATGACTGATATGGATGGTTTTTTATTGGCAAATGACAACCAACAGTAAATTATGTTTCAGTTGCTGCTAACTGTCTCTGAGAACCCTTAGAAAAGAATCTCATCACATGCCATTTGCTGCCTACAGCCTGGATCTCTACCAACTGTAATATATATTAAACAGGCCAGGAGGTTGCCTTCAGGGTTTTTCTTTTTTTTGTTTTTCTGGTCACAAGCATTGTTTGATCAGTTTTACTTTGAGTTGGCTATTGGGATGTGGGAGAGGGCGAACTATGGCCTCGAGTGGCTGACTTTATGTTGCTGACCTGGCACCATTGTAGCAAGCCAATTTGATGCTGACTTTAATGTTCATATAGCTATAATTCTAGTCAGGGAATGTCTTGGCTGATGGGAAAGTCAACAAGGAGAATAATCCCAAAGGTTGTATGTAGTTCATTACATTGCACAAAAATATATATATGTTGCCCATCCACTTTTCAAGGTTTCCCACTTTGTTTCTTTATTCATCTAATTATGATTGGTAGTGTAGCAGTATTTGTTTTTTTTTTCTTTTTTATCATGTGTTTGAATCGATAAGAAAATCTGTAATATAATTTGATTTTTTTTTCTTTTAAAATAATCTTGTTTCAACTATTTTTTTTTTTAAAATAATTAAATTAAAATTATTTTGGATTGATTCTGATCAACCCGAGTTGATCTATTTAGTTTTAGATCGGATCAGGTCTGAGGTTTTAGATTTGAAAATAAATATTTTGGATTGAAACTGGTCAACCTAAGTTGATCTACTTAGTTTTATATCAGATCATGTCAAAGATTTGGATTTGATTATGATCCATAATCAACCATTATTTTTTACTTTTGTTTTTACTCTTTTTATTTGATAAAAATATATAATTGGCTTACTTTATTGTTTTTGGTCTTATTTTTTTAAATTGTGCCTTACATCCTAATATTTTTCATATCTGCAAGCTTTAACATTATGTTAATGATTACAGTCATTTGAATTGAATTGTCTAAATAAAATATACATAAAGTTGGATTTACAAAATTATTCATATAGAGTTTAATTTACTAATTTGATATAAATTTAGGGTCTAAAATGAAGTTTTTCTACAAATGATTTCTAAAATTATTATATTAAAAGATTTTTGGTATAAAATTTCTTCTTTTTTTTTTACAAGGAGCATTGTGCACTATTTACCTTAATTTCCATATACCAATAAAACAAAATCATAAAGAAGGTAGACCTCTATCTCCCCCGACCTAAATTTACTTGCTTAAAATTTATTCTCTTTCTTAATAGTTTTTTTTTTATATTACTTGAGAGATTCTCTAGATCAATTTTAAAAAGTGATAAATAAATGATAATAATTAAAATTATAAAAAAATAATAAGAATATTGCTACCCTGACAAAGAGATATTTTTTCTCTCCTTATATTTATATATTTTTTTAGAATAAATATGAATAATAATTATTATGAGTACTATAAGAGAAAAAATTCTTGATGAAGAATTCTATTGGTAAACTTGTCACTCAGTCAATGAGTTTTTCTTCTACCAGGCTTTCTAATGAAATCAAATTCCCATTTCGGAATGCCTAGTCCGCCAGCAGGGTCTTGGCCTGGTGGTCATGAAGTGCTTCTCCCTTCCTCTCACTCCAGGTTCAAGCCTTGTCAGGCACGCCTGTCATCCCCGCGGTGCCTTACATGCTCATTTGGTTTGCAGGATGTTCAGTGGGCCCGGAGATTTAGTTGTGGTGCGCGCAAGCTGGCCCGGACACCCCGGTTATAAAAAAAAAAAAAGAAGGAATGTCTCTAGTCCATGAGGTGAATGATTTTTTTGAGAGTAACTTTTTATTGTTTTTTACATCTGATAAAAACAAAAACTTAATAAGTCTATTTCAATAAATTAAATGATACAAGAGAAATTTGTGCCAAAAAACAGAGAGAAAAATTATACAAAATTAATCCAATTATTGGGGACGAAAAAAAAAAAAGATTGACATCGTTGTTAAAAAAATAATAATAATGTGGAGGTTGAAGAGCAATGGGAATCTGTGAAGTTTGAATGTCATCTTCAAGAATATATATATATATATATATATATATATATATATATATATATATATATATATATATATTAAAGGCCATTTGAGACTGAATTTAGTGGTCCTATCGCGATTGAGACCCAATTGTGATTGTATATTTGCATTGTATGATTTTAAGAGTTAACTCACAAGTTTAATAATTCTGAGATAGATTAAAATTCTTATATCCAAATCAGCATTGTTTTATCTATTAAAATTCTATAATTAAAAAATATTGTTTCAACTTTTTTTATTAGTCCTCATGAATACAAAACATATTATTTTAACTTTTATAAAATTAAGGCTCGAAAAATAATTACATGCTAGGTCGATGCAAAACACACAAATTATTTGGCAAATAAAGTATTAATTTTTCTAAATAATTTGACAAAAATAAAAGCTATTAAAAAAATATATAAAAATTATATGTTTAATTTATGAATCGGGATTTGAATCAGACTATTGCCTTGATTTTCAAAAATATTTCTGAAAAAAATTGAATTTCTTTTTAATTTTTAATTTTAAATTAATTTTTTAAAAATAAAAATATTATTTTAATACATTTTCAAATAAAAAATACTTAAAAAAATAAATACAACATCATTATAACTATTTATAACTATGGACATGTGATGGATTTATTGAAGCACAGGCTGTTTGTTTTTTCTTCCATAAAGTCAAACATGATGCAACAAATGATAGGAACAAGTCACAAAATTGATAAATCCAAATAAAGAGTTGAAAGGGCATTTATGTAATTAGATAATTTTGACAGGGAAAGTTTAACAAAGACAGCAGCCATTCTATTCTTGTACATATCAATGATTCCAATAATTTTCCTTTCTCCTTCATCTCCAAACCCTAGAGAGAGAAGGGGAAAACAATCAAAGCAAACAACTAGCAAAATTCCAAATCTCCAGAGAATGAGAGAGAGAGATAGAAAGAGATAATTTTTTAGAGACTTCTAAAGGAGAGAATTCCTTCAGAGAGAGAAAAAATAAAGTTTTCAACTTTGCAATTCAAAATTCCTCTTTTTTCTTGAATTCAATTCCTTCCTCTTAAAAAGACCCATCCTTTTCTTCACTCGAGATCAAGAAACAAAAACCCATCAATGATTTCCAATCCAAATCATGTTTTCTACGCTTGCATTGCTAAAGGACCTACAGTTCTTGCTGAATTCTCATCATCAAACGAATCAGGAATTGAAATCATTGGTCAAAGATGCATAGAGAAAACCCCACCTAACCATTCCATGTTTTCCCATACAACCCGTAACAAGACTTACACTTTCTTAATTGACGACCCTTTTGCCTATTTTGCTATTTTTGATGAGGATCTCCAGAAGTCCGAGTCTTTATGGTTTCTGAACCGTGTAAAGGATGCCTTTGAGGACTTTTTAGGGGCTAAGATGATGAAAGATGGTGAGAAGATGGGTTCTTTTTGTTTCCAAGGTGAATTGCGGTTTATGTTTAGAGAGATATTGGCGTTGGATGCCGACTTGGTGAATGCTTTAATGGAGGAATCAACAAAGGATAGTAGGAATCCAAGCTTGGATTCGACGAAAGCGAAGGGAGCTGTGATTAGACCCTTGCTTCCGAAGCCAAGTACAGTTTTTATGAAGAAGAAGAAGAGATCACCGGGAGAGGCTAATGGAGATCATCATGGTGGTGATTTGGATAATAACAAGGCGAGTGGTGCTGGTGAGAATGGAAGCAGGGAGTTTTCGGTTACGATGATGCAAAAGAGTGGTGGGTTTTATACGGGGGATGGTAAGCAAAAGGCTAAACAGATTTGGAAGAAGCACGTCTGGGTGGTTTTGATATTGGATTTGCTTGTTTGTGCTGTTTTGTTTGGGGTTTGGTTGTGGGTTTGCAGGGGGCTTAAGTGCATTGATGGTTGAATTGGAGGTATTCAAATCCAAAGGGTGATACTATTGATATGCTATTATATTGGGGGTGTTCTGCTTGTATATTGGTTATTAACATTGAAGCCGGTTGCGGTTTCTACATCAAAGACAGAGAAGAAGATATAATTGGATTCTATGAATAATTATTATTGACTGGCTCGCAAGTTCCTTAGTGGCATCTGTTGGTAAATTCTTCAACTCGTAATATCATCAATTTCTGGAGAAATGACAGAGCTCCAATGTTTTATCTGCACATCTTCTTGTAACTGCAGGGTGTGTAGATTTACAAGCCACATATATAAATTGTGCAGGTTTTTTTTTCCCGATGTTGTCTTCTTCCCTTCGTTTTTAGTTGTCATTGATTCTGCTGATGTTCTGTTGCTCTCTGTGGTTGCCCGAGCAGAAGGTGTTTTTTTCAGAATGTCTGTTTCACTGGAACTTCCTGGTTCAGGCTGCAATATATTTTTTTCTTGTCATCTTTCGTTGTTCTTGTATCTTTTAGACTACCAAATAAATGTTATTTATGGATGTTTTAATGGCTGCCTGCGGCAAAATGGTAGAACATGCTAGCTCTAAAGAAGTCGATAACCTAACCTTGCAGAACTCTCTCGTCCTAATTCTCTTCTCCATCCATCTATTTTCTCAATCTCATCCATCAATCCATCATGGTTTTTGTTCACTGAATGATGCAAGGAAATCGATGTTTGGAGTTGAAAAGGTATATTTCACGATATAAAGGTTGGTTCTTCTGAGAATCAGATGTCAATTACCAGCTGCTACTATGGCGGCTTCCCGTTCAATTTTCAGGCAATGGGAGATGAACACCTCATTGAAGTTGACACCAGACATTTTTAGTTCTTGCAGTGTCCTTGTAAACTGAAAGGATCTTGGCAAATTCACAGACAAGGAATTAAAGCTGTTCTTATCACTATTTCTTGATAATAACTGCGTGATTTCTACTCTCTGCTTTCTGGTACTGGTTCTCATTTAATTTAGCCGCCATCAACAAAACCTTGGTCATTTCTAGGCTAGCCTCATGGTTTGACAAAAGGATTTATTCTCATTATTTAAATAACTGCTTGCAGAGAACCTGTCTTTCATACTATTCTATCAAGATACAAGGCAATTTGAGATATAATTATATTTAATAGTGATAGATAAAATAAATGTATTGTGTTTGGTAATGGTGAAAAGATAGAATAGAATATACAAAAAAATAAATGTATTTTACCTTAATATATATTGTTATTGAACTTGAATGTTTTAAGAAAATGATTTTTTTTTTTTACTTTAGTTTATATCAAGTATTGAAATTATTAATATTATAATAATTATAGCTATAAAACCAGGGTTGACTTAACGAGTTGATTCAAGACGGGAACTGGTATGAGTTTAAGAAAAATAATGGGTTGACCAACTTGATGCAATTAAAGATACAAGTAAAACCCCATTGATTTTGAAAATAAATAAAGTTGACCCTCTCGAACCATGACTTGAACCTTGTCTCATTTATACATTGACTCGAGTTAATCCACGTTGACCCTCCTAACTTGTGATTTAGGTCATGCCCTGATTGATCCTGAGTCGGGTATTAAAACTATGATAATACTATTTTTTATTTTTACATTGACTAAGATCAACCTGAATTGATCCTTCTGATTCGTGATTGGAGTCTTGCCTTGAGCTGATCCCAAATTAAATTTTAAAACAATGACCACTTTTATTTTATGTTGTTCCAAGTCAATTTGGTTTGATTCTCCTAACATATGACTTAAGTCTTACTTTGGGTAAACTTTGTAGTCGACTTTTAAATCTATAATAATAAATTATTATTTTTTATGTTGATCTAGTTCAATAGTTAACCTCGCTCTTGACTCGAGCATTGACTCAGATCAATCTTCAAATTGAATTTTAAAACCATGATAACAACCAATTTTGTTCTTAGGTTGACTTAGATTAGCTCGGTTCAACTTGGCCCATGACTCGGGCCTCAACCGACAACTCAAGCTCTGCCTCGGATCTAACCCCATATTAAGTTTTAAAACTATATTAATTATTATTTTTATTATTACATTGTAATGGTTGGATAATTTTAGAATTGAAAACCTTCAACAGTGATATTTTAAGAATAAAAAATAACAAATATTATCTAGCCATGTATCTTCCCTAATTAGCATCCATACGACAGCTAATAAAAGCTCTCCTCTTCAAGTCCATCAAAGTAGTGGTCGTTTACGAGTTTGCTGAGTTTTACTTTCTAATATAAGCATTCCATCCAGCTTCTAATTGTGAAAAGCAATGGTTGGGGGACGTTCATGTTTATCATATTCCTGTGATGAGATGTTTTTTGGTGAAAATGGGTTGTTCTAGCAGCTCTGATGCCAAGATCTCAGCCTGACAAAATAGCAGAGAATCACTAGGGGGGTTTGAGATTGTGTTTAAAAAGTGTTTTTGAAAAAAAATAATTTTTTTTTAATTTTAAATTAATTTTTTTTTATGTTTGTAGGTCATTTTGAAGTGCTGATGTCAAAAATAAATTTTTAAAAAATAAAAAAAATATCATTTTGATGCATTTCTGAACGAAAAACACTTTTAAAAACAATATCAACCACATTCCCAAACAATCACTTAATGGTCTGTGTTTCATGGAAACTTTAGGATTTCTTGAAGGGTGCAAGTTGATTTTCAACCTTATATCAAAGTAGGGCCAAATCACACGGATGATAGCAAGAAAATTGGATCTTCGTCACCAGTTTTCATTTGGAACTCAATTCTTTTCCATGTTTGGCACTTTTATTGCATAACACATTGCTGACATGAACCCTATCATGGTAATGTTCAGATCAACCTCGCTATAAGTGTAGAACTCGGCAATACTTGAAGCCTTTGACAACACAAATCACACACCATTTGAGGTCTCTGTGTTCATGTCGTTGCATCTTACATGAATTTGAGAGATACAAAGAGTCCACCGGGGAGAGGGTTGAAACCAAAGTTGTCAATTCCGTTTCGGCTGGTGTTTTGTTTTTTGACTTTTTTAATTGGAACAAAATGTTTCGGTTTTGAAACGTTTCGGCACACCGTTTCGGAATTGTACTGTTTATGTATATATATAAATATATCAAGAGACTCCTTGTAAAATTTCGGCCGGTATTTAGCTAAAAAATCCAGAATAGACCAGGATTTATACCGGGGTAAAAACGACGCTCTTTATCTTGTTTTTTTAACTGGTACAAAATGTTTCGGCCAAAACAAAACAAAACTGACAACCCTGGTTGAAACAAAAACCTATGATGGGTATGAATGTGATAAATTTTCTTAGACATCTGGATCCATAAGAAATGATTTTATCCGCTATAGAAATTTGGTATGGAACAAATAAACTGCTAAATGACATCACGTTTATAAGAAAATAAGATTGAAGAAAGACGCAAGGAAATTCAAATCATTCTATAACATATATTAAACTGAAGATGCATTTGAGAAGCAGCATCTTCTCATTGCAGTCTCTGCTTGTCCATATCCTTTCATTGGATAAGATCATTTTGAAATGTCCATATCTTTGGGACCCTACAAGTCATAATACACCCAAGACACTTGAAAATCATCTGACAAATTTGCTGCTGCCATGCCCTCCTAGGGGACTAAAGGCAACAAGAATTTAAAGATCTGGTGGTCTAACCACCAAACCAAGCCATAACATTAATTACAAAACACAGTTCTCGAAAGAAAACATGCTATAATCAATGTCCCTCTCTGAAAGCTATCAAATTGTTGGAGGATAGAATCAATGAATTGTGACAGAAAAATCATAGGTATTACCTTCACTATATCTAACAGTACTACTGTGACAAATTGGTTTCTGCATAGGAATGTATTTCATCATGTAAGTCGCTGAGGTTGGGATTTAGATTTAGGAATTGGGCAAGGAATACCTCCATCCCATTATCCAAGACAAGAAATAAACTCAAGAAAAGCCACTTCGAACAACAAGATTGGTAGAAATTATGTGTTCACAAGCTGTTATCATTTGTATCGACGAGTATAAATACAGTGTAACCTTTTCAACTGAACACCAAAACAAAAACACTGATCTAAAATTTGTAAGGGCAATATTTGAGGTGCAAAGGATCAGTTTTAGCTATCTCAAAAGAATACATCGCGGATACAGAAACCACCTGCCGAATTTAACCACAAGGGGTGAGCTTCGTATTGCCAGCACCACGAGGATGATCATCTTTCCAGTCATCAAATGCTCTTGCCTTCTCTACAGCAGCATCGTCATCTTCATCCTCTTCTTCTTCACTCGGTTTTAATTTCTGATTGTCCTTGTACCATGCAGAGTTTGCTTCTTCCATGAGTTCAACGTTTCTCTCTTGCCATTTATTCATAATCTCCATCTCCTTCAACCCAGCTTCTTCTATACTCATGGTAGGCAACCTTCCACATAATATTCAAATTACTATATCAGAATAAGAGGCTTATGAAAGTGAAAGGGCTTGATACTTGAATTTTGAAGTAATTAGAAAGGAGAGGATCAATGTGAGTCTTCCCTCCTCCATTCCTAAGTGACAAAACCAAAAGAAAAATACAATCTTTTGACGACATGCATCCAATTAAGTGTTAATAGTCAGGGCATGGAAACATACCTGTGGCCAGGTTGGAAGACCTGTGCTGTTATCCTTTCCCTTTCATTTGTTAGGCTTCCACCCACAATACTTGCTGGTCCGAATGTCATTGGCAGGTGCTTGTGATCACGTGCTTCTGAAACCTTTGCTCTCCCTTCTAGAACATCTTGAGCAAAAGTAGCACATGTGATAGGCTGTGCTGGTTGAGTATACCTTGCTTTTACTGCAGCACCACGATGCCAATCTTCAGCTTTCTTGGCACGTTCATCAAGAATTGTCTGGGAAAAAGCTTTGTCCCCTCCCTGAAATATAAGTCAAGTTAATTACTGCGTCCATGTTTATGCAATAAACTCATCCTCAAGGACAGCTGGATGAAGTAGGCATAAAGACTGAATCATACAGTGCTGCTAACCATGGTTACAAGAAAATACACAATAGCACTATTAGGAATACTAATTTTCATGTCAGAAAAACCTTAATATTTGATGATGGAGAAGTAAAGAATCATGGCCACCTGATGATGCAAAAGAATGGGGCGGATGCAACCTAATGATGACACGGTACAAATCTTTAGCACCATACTACTTTTCCATCGAATAATCTTTAGAATACTCACTAGAACTGTAAATCCGAGTCTTTATCCAGTGCCTAATGCAAAAATAAAAATATCCTGAGGGATGATCTCTGTGCTAAAAATTAATTGATGGTAGATATGTTCCATCACAGCTATTTACCAAAAACAAAAACTCACAAGGACAGAGATACAGCATATAGGTCTCCAAAAAGCACAACTACAAAAAAACTCTGCCACTTCAGATTTAAATGTGATAATACCTGTAGTTGTCTTTCCTTCACAGCTAGAAGCATTTCTTCCTCTTTCTTCAACATTTCCAGCAGATCAATTGCCTGAAGAATGGGTGATACAGCAGTGTGAGGGATGGATACATGATAGACAAGTAGAACATGACAGAGACTATAAAGAAATATAGGACCAACCTTACAGATAGACAATGAGATAGTAGTGATCCAAGCCTGAAAAAAAAGAACAGTGATTTCAGCAACATTTCAACTTTGCAAAAGAAAAAAAAACTACAAATTATATGTACAGCTGCTTCTTTTCAGTAAATATATGTAGAACTGTTAATAAACATGCTACAACCTATTAACTCCAAAAACTCTGTCAAATTTCCAAGCATCTACTGTTCAAGATTGAAAAAAAAAAAAACAGAGAACAAATGAACACCTAGAAGCAAAACTACTTTCTTCATCATGGGGAAAAACTTATGTGTGTACCCTATCAGAGTGAAAGTTGCATTAGCACGAAGCAAAAGTGTACAATAATGGAAATGCAAAACCAGGCTCTACATCTTATTTTTCGAACAATGCTAGGAATAATAACATTTTCACTAACACACTTGTGTGGTGATTATATTTCAGGAAAGCTTTTGCAAATCACAGTAATCTGATGAGTTAGTTACATTTAATAACATATCTATAATATTGAAATGCGATAACTAGTAAAAGATCATTGGTTGGTAATGAAAATGATAAAAATATTGGTACCATCAGCATTATTGTTATTCTTTAGAGCTGAGGATAATTATAAATGAAGTAGATAAATTCATTGGTGCAAAAATGGGTTTACTGGACTGTTATAGAATACACTGCATAAGCAAAACTACATTTTTAAAATCAAACAAAAACACAAGCATGGGGCTCACAGACACAAACAAGCTATGACCAAGTATAACATCAAAAGCAATGACTCACGATTGTGAGACATGATGAAGTCATTATTTCTAGTTACAAGGCTGTCAAACCAATTATTTCTAGTTACAAGGCTGTCAAACCAATAGTCCAGGGAAGCACAAAAATAATGACTTAATTATACTGTTAACTTTCTTAAAGAAAACTTATAAAAACTTGAACTTCTAGTTGACATGTAGTAAAAGTTACCCTAGTGAGTGATAGGTAATTGGTTCAATATTGAACAGTTTAGAACAAGCAGCTACAGATGAGGTAATGATGAAAAAATCATTTTCAATGCTACTTATTCAGGCACACCCCTCCCACCAACTGTATGGAATCAACCCTCAAGCTAAAAACACCGAGTTAATTATACAGTTAATATCATAAAGAAAATGTCCAGGGGACTGATAGAAAATTGTCTAAAACACTACTAAATGATCTGTTCAAAAGCACAATTACAAGTGAGGTAATGCGCTAAAACAATAATGTTTAAGACTCCATAGTCACACTCCTCTCATCAACTATATTGAATCAACCCTTGTGCATTCAGCCACTCCAAATCTGAAGTGGTGGACAAAAATTTAAACTACTATGCTAAAGTACTTTGGGTCACCTTTACAGCTTATCCTGTAAGAGCATAGATAACAACTAACCTCCCGCTCTTCTTCTCCATCGTCATCCATCAGGTCTTCCTCCCCAGCCTCAACCAGAGTTGATACTGCTGCAGCTTTATTTGAATGACCACGCCACTCTTTCTGCTCCTTTATTTTCTCCAGCTTTGCTTCTGCAGCTATTTGACGTCTGTATCTGGCAATCTGTACAAAGGCTCAGGAAGAGGTTGTGAGTGCAGAAGCTAAAAAAAGCCCCATAATGCACAGGAAGCTCAACAAATTTATGATGCATCAGAGTAATTTTGACTGTAAAAGAGTATTGAAAAAGACTTGAAGCTACCTTTAGAGCCCTTCGATCAGCAAAAGTATTTGGAGTCCCTTGAGAAAATGTTTGCAACTCCTCCTCTGGTACAAGTTCCATTGCCTCACAAAATGAGAGGAATTCCTAGAACAAGTTGCCTTAATAAATATCAGCTGATATATAACGAAACCTCTGGCAGAAAACATTACTAGGGAAAAAATTATATGCCCAAAAGCTCTGCTGTCAGCTGCTATGTTGGCAAACAAACTTAATACTATATACTTCAGATAATGAACAGAAGTCACCTTTAACTTTGCCTGGGAAGCCTTTAAAATTTGTATCCTATCCTCCAGAGCAATTTTTTCAGTCAGCTCTGCCAGATAAAATGGCACCTACAGTTGTGATAAGCTATCAAGTTCAAATTCCATTTTCTTACTGAATTCATTCTGATGTAGAACTAGCAAGTTTACAAGGTTCATAAATTCAACAGTTACAAAAGCCATTTACAATAGATTTCCAATTTGATCCCAGAAAATCATTTCCATTACTGTCAATTAAATGGAAAAAAAAAAAAACCCTCAAGCTTCAAAGGCTACATTTGACATTAAATTGAGCAGGAATGAGAAGGGAAGGTAACCAGCAAAAAGACACTAGGTTATAAAACATTCGTTCTTTGAGGCTCATTTTAAGACATTCCTAATTCACCCCACCCACCCTACATAAAATATAAGAAGCTATCTACATTAAAAGTTACCAACATTTTGACTTCTCCTGTCTAGCTAAATAACATTTCCAACAACCGTTCCAAATTTTTTATGTCCCCAACATAATTCTACATAGGACCACACCATAGCAATCATCATACTAAACAAAGCTAAAACCACTGCACCAACTTAGAACAACACTGCTTCCTTCACTCCCTCGAGTGTTAAAACCTAACCACGAGCACCTTATATTTCAACCTAAGAAAGCAAATTCATGATATATTAACAGTTCCATTTTGAAACGGAAAGACTCACCATTAGGGTTTAATTCCTACATTTAGTTCATCCAAAATTAAGAATTTAAAAAACACGAAAAAAGAACTTTCTCATTTTTTTTTAACCAACTTATCAGTTAGAAACCTCTAAAGTTTCATACCTTAAAAAAAATACTGAATAAAATAAAGAGAGAAAATGAACAAATTTAAACATTACCAGAATATACTTGAGATCGGTAGTGCTAATATCCTCTTTAGTCTCATTAGAAGAAAACAAACCCAATTTACTAATCATTTCCTCACAATTCTCCAGAGCTTCGATTCCCTTCTTCACCAGTTCCTGTCAAAATCAAATCAATCAATAAAAACCCTAAAATCAAATAAAAAGAGCTACAAACTTGGATGAAAAGAACCCTGGTGAGAAAGTGTTATGCCTTATCATTAGAACCAGATTCTGTTGCATTTAGATGGATTTTTGAAGCTTGATCGAAGAGAGAAGGAAGGGGCAAGTCTTTCATTATCATTTCACCCATTAGAAAGCGAAAAACCTAGGATTTGATTTGGGTTTTGAATTTGAGGATTCTTAAGCCAGACCTTTGAAGGGTAGAATTGGAGATTTGTTGCTGTAAATGATTAATTTCCGAAATAAGGACGAGAAGCTAGAGAGAAGAAGAGGAAGGTGCAAGAAGTATATATATAGAGAGAAGTTTTTATTCTGTGTTCGTGCCTTAAATTGTTTCACTGGAATCTCAATCCAGACACTGCCACGTCATATTTCAATTAAAGTTTTAACAAGCAAGATTTTTTAGCTAAATCTCGTTTACTAATATTTCTTTTGACCCATTTTTTTTTATTTCTGATATTAGACGGCATCCATGGGAATATTTAATTTTTTTAGGCCACTAATATTTTAGAATAAAAAATGCATTTAAAAGATTTTATAAGAAAAAATAAAATAAATTTATTAGAAAATGAATAGAAAACCGAATTTATTAATCCTTTATTTTTTTAAAATAAAATTATCCGTACTTTTTTTTTCCAATTTTCTAATGAGAATTTTTGGTGTATTTAAATTATAATGTTTGTAATTATAATTTTTTCTATAATTTTCATGGACACTATTGCTACTTAGACCCTGTTTGATATTGCGTTTCAAAAATATTTTTGAAAAAAATTAAATTTTTTTTGCTTAGATCATTTTTATATGCTGATATCAAAAATAATTTTTTTTTAAATAAAATAAAAATCATTTTTAGCAGTTTGGGAGCTTAGATACTGATACATACAATCTTTCCCTGATTGGCTAGCTGGTGCTTCTTAGGTCTAGAAAGGCCTAGATTAAGCTTGTCTATAATATCCTCCGTAAGTGTTTATTTTTCTGTTATTATCTATGTTTTTTAATTTACTTTTATTTTAAAATATATTACATTAATATTTTTAGATTTTTTAGAGGTTGATGTTAAAATAAATAAATAATATGATTTTATTATATTTTGATTTGTTGAGGTGGTATTTTTTTAAAAATAATTAGCTCTTAAATTTTATTTTATGTCTATGATCATTTGAAAATTTATATTCTGTTTTTATTTCTCCCTTTGTTCTTTCTTTTATTTTTTTATTTGTTTTTTCTTATTATTTTTATTTTCAAGTCAAATGAATATTTTTCAACTGATTTTTTTTTTGTTTGATCTTTTGTTAAAGTTTTTAGGATTTTTTTAGTCTTTCATTATTAACACAATAATAATAATAATAATAATAATAATAATAATTTTAGTTTTTTTTATTGCTTTCTCTTTTGTTAATGTTTTTGAGTTTTTCTCTTGAAATAATTTGATAATTTTTATTGTTTTGACAGTAATAGCAATGATAATTTTAGATGTTAAGACTTTGATGTTGTTATTGTTATAATAGAGTGTGTTGATCTATTTTATTATATTAAAATTTGCATATATGAATATTATATTTTAATTTTGAACCAGCAAGTCCTATTAATTTCTTTAATCCCAACAATTATAAAAATTATTTTCTCAACCCGCAATGTAGGGCGGTCAATTTTTTTAGTTTTCAAGTCAAATGATTTTTTTTCTAGCTAATAATTTTTATTTTTTTTATCATTTATTTTATTTTATTATTTGCTCTTTTGTTAATGTTTTTAGGTTTTTTTAGTCTTTGATTTATTTTTATTTTCATTATTAACGCAATAATAATGTTAATAATAATAATAATAATTTTAGTTTCTGTTCTTGCTTGCTTTTTTGTTAATTTTTTTGTGTTTTTTTCTCGGGATTTTTTTAATAATTTTTATTGTTTTGACAATAATAGTGATGATAATTTTAGATGTTAAGGCTTTAATGTTATTGTTGTTATAATAAGGTGTGTTGATCTATTTTATTATATCAAACTTTATATGTATAGATATTATATTTTAATAGAGTATGTTATAAAAATTATTTGTTCCACCCGCAACGTAGTGCGGGCAATTAAATAGTTTCTACTATCGTGAGCAGGGGAAAATGATATTTTTACACGTCTACAACCAGAGAAGGCATGATTTTGTTGACTTTGTTTCTTGTATTCTGCTATGTTCTTACCCTTTCAAAGATAGAACTTGGCACTGAAATATTGAATGTGGTGACAGGAAATTTCTCGAATAGGATTTAATGTATGGACGTTCTTTGTGATGAATTTTTGCAAGATACTTTCTTTTTACTTTTCTTTATTTTTTTTAAAGGAGGAAAAAAAACACTGTTGAAACATATTGACAAACACCCATGGTTATCAAAATCGCAAATCAACTTATCAAATTTTACTAACTCGGATAAAAAAAATCAATTTAGATCAAACTCGATCAAAATTATATAAAATCATAAAATCAAACCGGATCGATCCTATTTTAATATTTGAGTTTCAAAATTTTAAAGCCGCATGGAGCCTCCCGCCCACAGGCCCACACCTTCACTCTCTCTCTCTCAGTGTATATATATATATATTAAATATTAATCTCTCTCTCTCTCTCTCTCTCTCTCTCTATATATATATATATATATATATGTCATGGAATCACTCCTTAATATTAACTTTAAAATTTATACTTAAAATTTTTGAAAAAAATAATTTTTTTATTTTTTACTTTAAATTAAAATTTTTTGATGTTTTTAAATCATTTTTATATCTTGATGTCGAAATAATTTGTTGGAGTTGGAGCTAGTACTAGCAATATCGGTGTTGGTATCAATATTAGTACTGATAATCCTTTCAATAATAATGTTTTTGATAAATGTATTAAAAATAACGAGGAAAATGACGGTCATGAGACTGATTTTAATTTATATAGCACATCAACAAAATATTTATTTTAAATTTATTAGTTTTTACCTAATGAAATTCTATGGACATAATTGTTTTGTAATGTATTTTTAAGTTATTTTAAATCATGTATGAACCTTAACTAATGAAGTTTTATGACCATAATTATGTTGTATTGTATTCAGAAATATTTTACTTACGATTTTATGATTTTTTCTACCTACACGATTTTAGCTGTGATTTTACGATTTTTGTACGGAAAAATTCAGGTACGAATTTACGATTCGATCTTTCAATCAGAGTTTCAGAAATGCCTTTCGTGTCGTGTCAAAATCGCGATTTTGACAACCATGCAAACACCCTCTAAATTGATAAGGGATCGATTTTCTTCAAGCTATTTTTTTAATACTACTTTTATTCTCAAACTAGTTTGATTTCTTAATTAAGATTTTCTGTTATAATAATTTAATTAAAGAAGTTAAATTTCTTATAAAATGAGATAAAAATAGATGGAATTTAAAGTTGATTCAGAAAAATTACTCGAGAGCAAAAAATCGAAACTATGCAGGCATTTTCTGAAGTCTACACTTCATCATTTCAGGAAGAAAAAAAAAGGTCATGTTCAGCCTGTAGGAGGAAGACAGGATGCTGTACAAGCACCAGGATTAGTCTATTACATCCTAATAAATCATAAACACAGCATCGATAATTCAATGATAATAAGACAACAGAAACTAGCCAACAATTTAGAAGAGAAAAAATATATATTTCCTCCATTGGCTGCTATCCTTCTAGTGCAGGCAAGTGGCATTGCTTTTGTTGAACAGCTTCCTGCTTTACAGATCTCAATCAGGGAAGCAAATTGAGGAGGAGGCCAGTTCTGTCGGCCCCATGAAGACTTGGCTTCTCCTGGGTGGATTCATCACGATGGCAATAAGAAATGCTGAAAGTGATCTTCATTGCTTGCTCTTTTTATTTGCAGGAATTCCCCCTCAAAATGAAAAATAAAATCTTATTATATGGTTCCTCATGTCTCTTTAAATATCTATATCAAGTGGGATTTTTTAAAAATAAAAATGGTAGGTGGGTTTTTCTTCATCTTTTTCTTACTTTAGGGTAAGTTAGGGATAAAGGGGTTTGACTTTCTGGTTCTCATTTTAGTAAGAGATGCTTTCTAGCTATAAAATTACTTCAGATTTTGCAGATGCCAGATAAGAACGGTAAAATGGACATGACAGTGTGCTCAATGTCACGTTATTGAAGCTTTTGTGGCTCATATTTATCATGTTGAAACCATACAAGATACTACTGACTGATTTGCGAGAGGTTGATGAGAGTTGTCATCAACTTAGAAAAATTTCCTTGTCAGATTGGAAGAATCTTAAGATAACTGAAGAAATAATATATCTTTTTTCAACTCTCTTATATATTTTTGTAATTTACTGTACTGTGTACTAGACAGACAAGCCACATGGGATAAATACTGTATTCCAATGACTTTCTTGTCGCGGATACGCTTCCTTTTGTCTTCTTCAACTCTTGGATCTTTACTTCATGGAAATGGTGAAAAGTTACTGGGGATCTAGGGCTTTTGTTTCCCATGACGTGTATCTCATGATTTGAAGAAGGAAAGAAAGGAAAAAGGTACTGAAAAGTAGTGGAAATTTTTGATGGTGTTCTTCTATTCTGTCACAGTATATCCCTTTTTAACTGATTTTGCAGCCTTGTACATGTGTAAGGATACAGGTGATTTTGGCATTCTCTGGCCATTTATTATTCACATCATAATTGCAGTACAGGTTTTACTGCAGGTGGTCCTTGAGGTCTCCATTGGATCATGGGATTGCTGTCTGTGACCTAAAATTTCTTTCCCAGAAGTCTTTGGCCTGTGGTTTTGGAGTTGAAGAATCTCTAACCCTTCACAGAAAAGTAAGTTCATCTGCATGATTTGTTGTTGAATTATGGAATTTCACGTTTCCTTTTGTATCTCTAGAAGTGTGCTACTGTGCATTACTGTTTCTCAATTATTGAGATGCTTTTTGCCTCAATTATTTGTGCTAGACCACTAAGTATATATGCGTTTCTTGTTAGTAAACTTATTTGGGATTGCTTCCAACTTTAATTGAGTCTTAACTTTTAATTCCCCAATTAGCATTTTGAAAGGAAACAGAAGGGGATTTCTCTGAAATGGATGGGAGGGAGGTTTCTGGTTCTTATTTGACAGTCTCAGAAGGGAAGAGTGACAGCTTCTATCCAATGTATTTTGGTGTTTCTTGTGCTCTCTTTGCTCTCAAAGTCTTGACAAATCCTGTTAAGGAAGATGATAGATGGTCAGAATTGTGCGATAAAATGCTTCGAGGAAGTGCAAATCTCTTGAGATTGCTTGTTTGGAAGATCCAGAGAGAAGGAGCAAACGGTGAACACTGTGAGCTTCTTCATAAGCTTGAGACTGCTGAGAAAGAGATCATGGAGCTGGAGAAAATAAGGTGTGGCGATGCAGAAGCGAATGAGACAGCTGTCAGCGTCTCTGCATCGCAAGAGCAGAGCTGGTTGATCGAAAGGACGAAGCTTCGACAGCACATTGAAGATCTTATGAATGAATTGAGGGTTCTTGAGAAGAAGAATGAAGAAGCTACTTCTGAATTGAATGAAAAATTAAAAGAGATGAAACTTTTGGTGCAGTCCAAGGATAAGGCAGTGGAGGAAGAGGAGCATAAAAGGAAGGAGTTGGAAGAAAAATTAGCAAAGGCTGAAAAAATTGCAGAAGAATTGAGAGAAACGGCAAAGCGTAAATCTCAGGAGCATTCTACTGATATTTTGAAGAACAAAACCGCCTTCCTTGAGCTCGTATCTAACCAACGGCAGCTTGAGGCTGAGATGGGTAGAGCACTCAGGCAACTTGAGGCTAAAAGGAAAGAGCTTGATGCAGTCTTAGGGCAAAAGGAGGAGTCAATGCTGTTGACCCAAAAACTATCCATGGAGGTTGTGAAGATGAGAAAGGATTTGGAACAGAAAGATAAGATTTTGTCAGCGATGCTGAGGAAATCCAAGCTGGATACAACTGAAAAACAAATGCTCTTAAATGAGGTAAAATTATCAAAGGCTAAGAAGAAGCAAGCTGAACTAGAAACAGAAAGTTGGAAATCTGTTTCAGAGTCTAAGCATGAGAAGCATTCATTGAGAAGTATGTTTTCTCTTCACACCAATCTGATGAGATCAGAAGATCCTCCAATTGAAAGAGGGGCATCCCAAGTTGTAAAGGGCGGATCACGGTCAATTGATTATGATCTTGAGTATGAGAATCCTGAGTTTCAAAAGAACTCGGAAGTTTTTTCGCCGCTTTCTAATCTCTATTCACCAGAAGGAAATGATGAACTAGGTGAGAAAATATCCTTGATATAACATGAAACTCTAATATTTTGCTAGAATTGAGCATACATAGCTGAAATACAGTCCTTATGCTCGTGTTATGAATATTTTCATTCCTTTCCTGTTTTGCTTTTGCAAGCAGTCGCAGCTGATGGCAAGCGGTTGGAAGGATGGGTTTGCTCGGAAGCAGAAAAGTACGCGGCAGCAAATGAGAAGAGGCATCATTTAGAGATAGATGCTTTTGCGGAACAAATGAGACTTAAAGATGAGAAATTAGAAGCTTTTCGCTGGCGAATGCTGAGCATGGAAATAGAATCAAAGCGTCTGCAGTCTCACATTGAAGGGCTAAACCAGGATGTTTCACAGATCAGGCATGAGAACATGAAACTGGAAGCCTTATTATTGGAGAGGCAAAAGGAATTAACCGGCTTGAAAGACCAGCTCAAGGTGCAAATGAAACCTCAGTTTAGCCAACAGGCCAACTTAAGCCCATCTCTAGATGATACAGCATCAGTCCATGATTCCATTTTGTCCAAAGCCAAGAATGCAAAGAAAGAACCAAAAGATCATAATCAAGAGGAAAAAGTACATCTAACGGAAACATCTCAAGAGAAGAATACTGAAAAAGAAGAAGAAGATGAAAAAGCCCTTCATAACCAGTCCAAAAATGTCAGTAAAATTGTCCAATCTCCAGAAAACGAGTTTGAGGAAGAGAAGGATGTTTCCAACCAAGGCTTCACTCAAGAGGCAAGTGTGAGTCCAGTGGTGGCTGACACTGTAGAAAAGCTAGCATTGACTAGCCAGTCGTTGATGAAGACAAATAATTCAACATGGGTGATGGACTTCCATGCTCTTGGAGTTTCTTACAAGATCAAGAGGCTGAAGCAGCAACTTCTAATGCTCGAGAGATTGACAGGAAAGCAAGACAGTGGTGAACATTTAGGTAGCAGTGATGAGGCAAAAAATGGGATGAAGGCCTTCCAAGCATTGATCTCTTTACTTCATAAACAAGTCAACAAGTACCAGTCGCTCCAAGAGAAGACCGATGAGCTCTGCAAACGGATGGTAAGCTCTGCACAACTTTGTTGCATTTCAAGAGTTACTACATTTTGGTTAAACTTCCTTTCAATGATAAATAGCTATATTAAAAAATATTCTCGCTTAAAAGCTTAAACAATTAGGTGAGGTCTCAGAATATAAAATAGTTCCTTAACATGGTATCAGAGCAACCCAGCGGTCTGATAAAAATCAAGCACAAAGTAGTGTAGACCTGTGCAAGTTTCAAGTCTAAAGGGCTTTCACTTAAGAGTGTATGTCAGAGAATAATATAAATCATATTCTAGAACTTTACTTAATAGTTTAAGCTTTTAAATAAGATAATTTCTTAATCGTCCAACCATGTTTCCAGCCCATCTTTTGTCATAAGAAATTTTGCTGAATTTGCTGATTTTCAATTCTCTCACTTGTAATTACAGCATGATAATGATGTAGACGTAAGTCGCAGAGATTCCAGCACTAGCGCTGCTAGGAAGAAGGGAGAAACTAAAACATTAGAGCAGTTCCTAGAGGAAACATTTCATGTCCAGAGATACATGGTTACAACAGGACAGAAACTGATGGAAGTTCAGTCCAGGATTGCATCTGGTTTCGTCAAGGTCCCCGAAGAGCTTGAAAAATCTGCTGGCAGCTTTGACATGAAGCGTTTCGCTGACAGCATACAAACTCTTTTCCAACAAGTTCAAAGAGGACTTGAAGTTCGGATTGCTCGAATTATTGGTGATCTTGGCGGCACTCTAGCTTGTGAGGGAATGATTCGTATGAGAGGGTTGTGATAGGAACTATAAATGTTTATATATATATATATATATATTAGTTATATCGCCATGAGGTTTTTCTACGCAGCAGTCGTGTGCCTGCTGGTTACGCTAGCTCCAACATACCCATCACCACCTCGATTCCCATTGGGACGCCCTTCTCTTTCTTCATTAGTAATCATTTTGGTAGATTTTGATTAGATTGAATGAAAGAATTTTTAAAATGAAAACAAAATGATATCATTTTCTTAAAATTATTTGATTTGGATTGAACACCGGATTTTCCTCCACCCTAGGCTCCGAAATCTCCAGCAAGATCTTATCCCTGTTAATATTACGCGTATTCTGTCCAGGTTTCTGACACCATCCTTTCTTCTGGACTAACAACATCCACTGGCCATGAATTCTCGTAAAACCTCCGGTCTCACCAGGGAAGAAGGATTTAGCTGGTCTACTAATGCTGGATCACTTCCCTTCAGGGTCAGTAACCATATTTATGGACAGAAATTTATATTGCCGAGATTTTTTTTAGATGCGAGGAAATTTTATTTTTTGAAAAGCATACTTTATGAATAAGATCTAGGTGAACGAGAAAAACTTTAGTTGTCCCAAGCTTTTAGAAGGAATGCACGTCCTGACTTGAACTCGAGACGTATTGCACAGATTATAAACCTTCTATCATCAAGCCACGGTAAACTTTTTTTCTTCTTGATATTAACCCGGCAAGCTAGAGTTGGATAGGGTTCCACAGAGCAATCGGCCATCATGTTAGAAGATTATCGAGTCCAACTGAAAGCAAGATGAACAGTGAAGTCATCCATTGTTGAATGTGTATATGATTTAAGGATGCAATTTGCGAATTGTATATAGAAAAGGCACCATTTTTTAACCATACGAAGCCTGTCGTGATCTTCGACGTCCTTGGAATCGAAGGCATCATAAAAACAAAATCAAGAGAATAATCTAATAATTTATATATCTCTTTGATTTCACCACGCATATGCAATTTGCTATTTAAGGTGTCCATCCACCTAATTTCCAATGTTTTTTTCCCTTTCTCCTCCAATATATATATATGAAGGGCCAGCTCTATTAAAAATATTTTAATTATTAATGTATTTTTTAAAAATACCATGCACAATGTTATCAAACACACACTTAATAATTCGAGTTAAAAGTAAGGTTTTATCGTGGTGTCAAGAGCCCTGCTGGCTACACAATCAGATCGTAACCGTCCAGACCATTCTCTTCCACATTTTTATTCCACCATAATATCAAATGGAAGCAATGCCAGATTGGTTTCTATGATGACTTTTCAGAAGAAACAAAATTGACAATGACCGTTAATGGTCGTTACAATAATCCAATTAAAACCCTAGATTACTATAGCTGGGACCCACTATCATGCGAGAAAAATTAAACTACCCATTATCTCGTGAAGTAGTAGAAGCGCCAGCAGCAGCAGGAGCGTGTGATAGCTGTGACTCTCACCATTCACATTCATCGGCCATTCCCCACCCCCACCACCTCCCACTACTAGCTCCCCCATATATCTTGCTTTTCCTAACCCCAAAAAAAAACAAAAACCCATTTTTCCAGCTATAAAAAGGTGATCTGGGCTAGTCTTAGTTTTTAGAGAAATTTACTGTGCATACATATTTTTGGATATATTTAACAGGTACTGCATGATGGGGTCTGATGATCAGCTAGGTTATGATCCAAGTCCTACACCAAAACTCGCCTTGTTTTCATTTTCAGGCAAGCTACACGAGTCACCGGCAGGGATGTTAACCCCACCAATCCATACGTTAGCCTCAGTTCCATTCAAGTGGGAGGAGGCACCGGGCAAGCCTAGACCTTCTTGCATCACTCATCAATCCAAGCCCAAGTTTGCTAGGTGCTTGGAGCTGCCGCCAAGGCTGTTAAATGAGGTCAAAGTTAGCAACTCGCCTTCTCCGTCAACTGTCTTGGATGGACCTTACGTGTCTCGTTCTTTATCTCTTGGAAAAGGAAGTTCATGGAGCAGCTTGGAGAATCTGGGCGGCGGGAAGGTGAGTAGTAAGGACAGGGTTGTATTTGGGTCTAGTAGGTGGGGCGGATTCTGGAAAAATAACAAAGAATTTGATGATCCTGGTCCTGGAGATAGTGGTGTTAGTCATGGAGGTGAAACAAAAGTGAAGATCACAAGAATTAGAAGAAGATCAAGTTTCCTGGGGATTTCTCACTCAAGATCACATTTTTGGGTAAGTATTCCCAACTAGCTATAAGTTCAATAATTTTGTCCTTTTTGGACACTGACTGGATGTTCTAAATATGGTCTCTCTCTCTCTCTCTCTCTCTCTCTAGACACACACACTAAAAATCCCTTCTGGGATGTGCTCAGATTTTCTGAATTTTCGGAATAGGATTTTCCTGGCAAAGCCATGGAGCTTGTTGGTGATATATGCTTACTAATATTCTGTTCATCGTTAATTAATATAAATGCAGACAGACATCTATGAAAGCTTCAAGCATGCGGTCCCATGGACACGAAGGTAGACAGAGAAGATAGAAACTGAGAGAGGAAGAAGAGCCTGCCGTGCTACCGAGGTTCAATTTCTCCTTGATGAATTAATTGTGCAGTCAAGTCACCACCTAATTCCATGGCTCTAATTTTCTTCCTCGACCGTTGAATTTGTGTATAGATAAATAAATAAAGATCACAATCAATAATGTAACGCTTGTTAGATTTGACATATCACACTTGTAGTAGCTTACTCAATTATCAATCACACTTGTAGCTTACTCTATCATCATCTGTTGGTGTTTTGAATTTCATTTCAAAAATATTTTTAAATAAAATTAATTTTTTTATTTAAAAATTAGATCATTTTTATACGCTAACATTAAAAATTATTCTTAAAAAAAATATCATTTTAATATATTTAAAATCAATCTTTCAGTATAAGTCATTAAGTTGATTATACATCAACAATTGTGACGGCCCTTTGATTTGTCTTAAACCCACTTGGCCCCTATTCTATCACGAAATCGGAGTGTGCTGAGGGCATTCATTTCTTAATTAATTTATGCATCTATGTTCTTTCTTTTATGCATGATTAATTAATTAATTAATTACAATATAGGGATATTTTAGTTTCCCTCTACTCTCAGTCTATTACATGGATTAATTTATTAACATTTGCCGACTAAATATGCAAAAAAAAAAAAAAATTATGCATTTTGTAAGCTCAAATGAATGAGTAAAACTGTGAATGTTTGAAGCTGTTACAAGAGATATACGTTCTAACCTGAACTCAAGACCTACTATACATATCATAAGCTTTCTGTCATCACGCCACAATCCCTAATAACGTAAGAAAATTCTGTTAACAAAAGATGACTAGAAAGTGGGTTTGATGGCCACATATAAATATTTAATTTATATTTAAGAGGATTAAAAAGACAGAATAAATAATATCATATATATGGCTAACTCTAAGTTTACAATAATTTTTATATTAGCTTTAAATTTTATTTTGTTTATTTTTTAAATTATATTACAGAGAGGAGAAACTCCATGGGAAACTACGAGGAGAGAGAGATATATTGATTTTTTTTTTAAAAATGGTGATAAGACTTGTTCTTGGCGTTAAAGTATTTCAATCAATTAAAGAGTTTAATGATGATTGCTTCATCTTATTTAGAAAAACACATTGACGGTAGAAAATTAATTGCTAAATTGATTAAATAAGTGGGTTTTTTTTTTTTTGGGGGGGGGGTGAAAAATAAATAAGACTTGAACTTGAGGGGTGTGTTTAAAACTTAGAAGTAAAACTATAAAATTTAATTTAATTCAATTCATTTTATTTTTTATATTTATCTTATCACCTACACCAAAGTTTCTAAAAAAAACAATGTTAGAAAAACTAGTTTTAACATTAATTTCCGACATTTAAAATCGTCACAAGCATGGGATTTTATGATCTCAGATGAGAGTACTGTACTGGAAATTCTGCTAGAAAAACATAAAGAGTGTTAACTAATTACATTAAAACAGATCATTTGTGCAACAAAACAGCTTCATCAATGGCCATTTTCCAGTTCTCAAAAGACAACAACAAAAAAAAACATCGTACCAAGGTCACAACACAGTGAGATTAGCCCTAAAACAAAAGTCGATCAAGGATATGGTGCCGAAAGCCTCCTCTTCTTGTAATTGGCCTTGAAGCAAGCCTGCCTCAGCCTCTTTGTTCTTTCCGTCAGCTCCACGTCCGGCAGCTTTTCAATAAGCCTTTTGTGCTCCTCCAACATGACTGTCTCATATTCACCCAGCCCCATTTCCTACATAACCCCATATTGAATCCTCAATTTTTTCAAAAAATAAATAATAATCCAAAATTTAAAACAGTCAATCAGATAATAAGTGGGATCAATCAAGTGTTTGCACAATCTTTTCAATGTCTGAAGAAATAATTCATCGAAGTTCATAACAAAACACCATTGATATCGACACTTGTGAGATATATAGGCCAGAATTATCCTCGAATTGATTTTAGTTTCACCTTTGCATGAACTATAAACGTATTCTTATAAATATGTGGTCTGATAAGCTGCAGAAGACTTGGATTTTAATGAAATTTTTGTTCATAAATTGGAGGAAGAACATGAATTAATGTATGCAAGAACCATGCACGTACCTTGACATTGTTGATAAGAGAATTCAAACTCTTGATCTTCCTATGAGGCCACCTCATGATCTTAAGTTCTCTGCATCTTTTTTTCAGCACAGTTAATCCAACTTTCATTTCTCTAGCTGCTTGAGTGATTGGCATGCTAAAATGCTTTTGAATTTCTTCCAGTTCCAGAGCCACCGACCTCTTCCTCCCGCTCATCTTCCTACTTTCTTCTTCTTCTTCTTCCTTCATGCTTGAAGAACTGGCACAGTCACTTTGGACCCATAACATGGAGAAATCTTCCAGGTGATCAGCACATCTGATGACATTGCTGTCAAAATTCTGCCCGAATGAAGCATGGATGCTAGGGTTTAGCACTGGCTTTCTGATGATACTGGCATTTTCTCGATTGTACCAAGATTCAAGATTACTTTCAGAAAAAATATTATCATCACTGACATCTTCGAGGGGTTTGAACTCGCTGATGTTCTTGCCAAAGGGAAGAAAAATCGACGGATCAAAGAGGCTTTCGAAGGGGGAAAGTTCTGAAATTCTGTGAACAGATAAACATAACAGTAAGAGAAGAACTTGAGATTTTAAACAAAAAGGCAGCATAAATTAAATTTTACGGGGGCCTGGAATCTTACTTTTGGAAGTTATCTTGATCATCGTCAACACCAAGACCCGGCCAGCCATCAAAGTGAGGTGGATTCTCCATTTTTGGAACGAGGAGTTGTTGCCCTGTTGAATTTATTGAGAAAAGAAGGGAATCAATAATGGGGGGAGGGGTTAATGCATGGGAGAACAGTTCAGGGAGAGGGTTATAAATTACGGTGGAGATTAGAGATGGGATTAATTGAAATTAGTGCACGTCCATGAGAGTTACAAATCCACTGGGATTACTTAATGATCACATTTATTAATGATCAATTACCAATAATCACTATTGGGGGCTGCATGATGCATCTCTATTTAATGATTTTGTCAAGAATCATTTAATATATTACGTGCCATATATAGTCATCATCCCCCAGATACATTCTCATTCATTTATGCATGCACAAGAGCAGCCCAAACACATACATTTCATATACTATTTTTCCCATGATAATTTATTAATTTCATCTATAACTCAATTTTTATATCAGATTTAGTGTCTGTTTGAGAGTGTGGTAGCGGTTGTTTTTGAAAATATTTTTCGTTTAAAAATGCATTAAAATAATATGTGTTTATTTTTAAAAAATTATTTTTGATATTAGCATATCAAAATGATCTAAAACACATCAAAAAAATATAATTTAAAGAAATCAATTTTTTTCAAAAACATTTCCTCGACCTTGAACCTGACCGACTTCTCCCCCGCTCGAATAGAATGTAAAAAAAAAAACAAGTTGACCTGATCAATACCACATATCAAATCAGAACCCAATCAAGATTTTATTTTTTAAAAAAATAACATTATTTTTACTATGATAATAAAGTTTAAACCAAGTTATTTTGATGACATGAGTACCGATGACCTATACCAAGTTTATAGTCTATGGTTTAAGTAGTTGGATTATTTGTGATTGCAATTTTTTAGATGATGGGTTTAGAAAACAAATTCATGATGTTACTTAGATTTATTTTTGTAATTAAAACAATGTAATTTTAATATTAACTCATTTCACCTATTACCTAAGTATTAAGTTGGATTAATTTTATTATCTATGGTTTAAGTACATGATTAGAATTTACTCAAAAAGAGATTTGATCTTGAAAATTCGGCAGGCAAGTTTTTTTTTTGTTTTTTTTAGCGATTCTCAAGGTAAGTAAGATGATGCATGGCATGGATAAAAATAGAAGCAGATGATAGCATAAGGAATTAATTGATGAAAGGAAGTTACATGGAGATTAACGAGATTGACGGATGATAAATTCACTGTTAAGATTCTCATCATCATCATCTTCTCTGATTCTCTTGGGGTTTGGTGATTATTAATTGCTAATTATGGTCTCAGCCGTCACTGCCAGTAATGGCCCAAACCGTTACTGTCTATCTCTTTGCCTCTTTGGGCTTTCTGAAGCCACCTTTGTCAGAATGGAGTGCCTGGCTGAACCCAGGTGACCTTATAGCTAGCCATACCCGGGCCTGCTCGAGCTAGGCGACCATCTAGCTAGGGTTTCTTGATTTCGTCTTCTCTTACAGAAATCATTCTGTTTTGTCCACGTGGCTATCATCATTTCACCTTCTTTTTGGGGTCACCGAATTGCTATGAATCACGGCAATGGACGGAAAGTAGAAACCCTGTTTGAAAAAAGATAGAGGGCTAGGATCTGCCACGATTCTCATATCAATGCCCTCCGCGCATCATCAGCATGATGAGATAAATTTAATCAAATAAGTATTTCTTACTACCACCATAGAATCATCAGTTAGCAGTTAGCGCATAGTGATTGTTTAGATAAGTTGATTTTGTGTTAAATATAAGAATTATATAATTTTAGGAGACTTCTTTATTATTTATACCGTGGTTGTCCGGATTAGCTTGCGTGCATCTCGATTAATCATTCGGGCCTGAAGTTAACAAGAATATAGTCTTTCAGTGACTATTAAGAACATGAAATCACAGGAAAACAAATCTTACCGCTTGGTCTTCTACTAATTGGTTTCTGTTTTGGAGACTTCCTATAGTGAAATGATACTATAGCCTTAGACTGAAGAGCAATGAGTGACATTACGGTCACGTTCGTGTAGTTAAGACAGCAGAAACTCCACTCTTCTATCAAGAAAGTGCAGCTCATGCACTCCATTTTGCCTGCATGGCTAATTATGTCAAGTTGATCCATTTACACTATGATTTTTTTTGCAGAACTATCTCCCCTCCTCAAGCTTCTAATGCTTCTATTCTGTTGTATGAATCGTACAATGATGCTTAAAGACGTTGGTACAGAAAACATCTGATGATTGTTTAAAGAAGGAACTTGGAGCCCGTTATTGTTTGTCTCCAATAAGCACTTGATTCAACTGCTTTAAATTGTTCTTTTGCACAATGCCTCGTGCATATTTATGACAAAAGCACAATAATAATATCTGTCATGCTCAAATAACAGCTCAAAAGCAAAGATTTTCAAGATCCTGCATATGGACTTCGTTTATAAGAACATTCAAGAAAAGTTTCTGAATACTAATCTCATGTCACGATGCCATTCCTTTTCCAAATTCCTCAATTGTTTTTGTTGAGAGTGTAAGGATGTCGACAAACGAAGAAAATGATGCTCGGAGAAATCGCGCCTCAACTGCTTCAAAGTGCCTGTTATATTACAAGAAAAAAACAAATGGTTATAAGGTGATGGGCTATCAAACTACAAGGTACTAGGCAATTTCATACAAGAAGGGAAAGGCATACAGTATATCAATACTTCACAAACACTAAGTAAACAACTAAAGTTATGAAAAGAAAAGGATAGCTAGATTAAAGAAATGCTTGTTGCAGAACGAATTATGGTGTGATTTTATTGCTTAAAAATATATATATATAGTGTAGAGGATATTGTTGTATTGCCACAGCTATTATGGACCAGCTGCAGCAAAAAAAGTGGCGGGGTTGGATTGACAGCAAGGTATACAGACCATCAAAAAATACAGCAGATAGGTCCATGAGGACAGTTCATTTGATTTGTCTCCATGATCCAAGCAAATGAGAACTGTTTTTTACCAACGTTGCTTGATGTTTATTTGCATCTTCCAAGCAACAAGCTGAGCAATTGCCAGGGAAGAGGCAGTGAAATACATAATATATAACTGCTATAATATGCGTGTGTGACGCAGAATCACATGAATGTTATGCCTAAAGGATTGAATGAAGTAGTTAAATCTGATAAATTCCACTTTAAAGAGATAATATTGATTAGGGAAAAAAAAACTTAATTATTTATTTGGCAGGGAAACAAGTTTCGGAAACTCCAAGTTCATATAAGAAAAAAAGGAATAAACCTTAATTAGATTTAACAATAATCAGAAAGCAAATAAGGATAAATGCCGACCATCATCATGGAAAAAAACTTACACTGACAATTTCCCATCAGAGACTGACATCAGCCTCTTCACTTTATCAGGCTGCAACTGCAATGGGAAAAGAGCAAAATAAGGATCTAACTAAACAAAAACCAATGCAGAGATGAAAGTATGCAACTGCTTCACCTCCTTATCGACAGCTAATGCTGCATAGATTATAGAAGCATTCTCCTCAGACCCGAAATCTACCTCGAAATCACTGCAGAAGACAATTTATTCTACAACCATCAAACAGTATCTTATCAAGAAATTTTCAAATGTAAATGAACCGCTTATGATCATTGGTGCCACTTAAATAGAATCATTTAGTACAGCACGATAACAAAAAAGTTAAGTGAATTCATCATATTTCCTTGGAGATTCTCTCCTGTATGAATTCATTCATCAAGATTATAACCAATACCTGATATTCTCAGTATCCTAGTACTGTTTTGCTCACATTCTTCAAACATGTCTTAGTCATTTATTCTTAAAAATCACGGATTCACAAATCACAATATATATTTTGGAAATTTTGCATACATGAGCAAATTATGAAAATGCAATAACGCATTAGCCATGTGTTAGTAAAACGTAAATACTTATTAATCATTGTCAAAAGGCATTGTTTTGCTCCTGATTTCTATAAAATTGTTATCATAATGGAAAACCCCCGCTTCAAAGTTAGAGAAACACATAGGCAGGAAAAAACTTTATTTGCTTCCACATTCTTCCTTTGATTCCAAAACAAATTTCCTTTCATGTAGCTAAATTTATGAAACCAAAATTACTTCAAGCAACAGAAAATTGACCTGCCTTCAGCACCAATGGTAAAACTCAAAACTGATAACTATATATCACAAGTTTTTAGCAGTTTTGATGGCAGTTCTGCTCTACAAATGAATTTTGAAAAACAAAAACCCACAGACAAGAAAAAATAACTTCGCAGACCATGTCATTCAACACTACTCATATGCAAAACACAACACCAAAGATTCAGACTTTATTTACTTTATGCAATTAGCATGAAATATGAAAAAAAACCCAAGTCAATTCTCAAGTCAATGAATGCAAAAGCAAAAAAAGATTAATGAAAAGCATGAGTATACACAAGATATTGCAAGTATAAGTATGACTTCGATGTGTTGAGATAGAGAAACAAAAAAGAATTCCAAGGAACTATAAACACGGAACAAGAATATAGTGAAACTCAAAAGGTTATGGTAACTAAAGAGAGAGAAAAATACCAGCTGAAATCCCATTGGGTATCCATAGCAGGAGCAGCCTTTACTTCTTTTTGCAGGCACTCTTCTCTTCAACATCCCATCTTTTCACAACGGGAAGAAACTACTAATTCTAGCCCGAGTTCGTAAACGTTGTCGTTTTATGTCCTAGCAAAGAGAGGGGGGAGACGGTTACAGATCATTTTGGAGGAAGTTTCGAGTTGTTTTTAAAAATATTTTTTGTTCAAAAATATATTAAAATAATATTTTTTTATTTTTTTAAAATTATTTTTGATATCAATATATAAAAATGATTTAAAAACACTAAAAATTTAATTTAAAATAAAAAATTCAATTTTTTTCAAAAACGTTTTTGAAACAGAAGACTTTGAAACTCGTACCATGTAATTCTCTCCTCTTATTTTTCTTTTTTCTTTTTAATTTATGATAAAAATATTCTAGGATGATATAAGATTAAATCATTTTCTCAAATTAATATTAATATAAATATAATTTACAAGTAATGTAATTTTTTATTGTTAGAGAATAATATAAAAATATATTTAAAATATAGAATTAAAGTGTTTTATTTTATTTTATTTTTGTAGGGATCACTACCTCCTCAAACTTAATTGAGGCACTGCCTTACACAACCATGTAATTAAGATTGTTAGGTGTATTTATTTATTTATAAGAATATGATAGAGATATTTTTGGATTTATTTGTACATCAACTTAGATTAAATTCCTCTCTAAATTATCTTAATATTACATCTCTCCTATCAATCTAGTGCATTTAAAATAATTTGATAAAATTTCCATGGATATTAACCATAAAATTTTATCTCAGAAAGTAAAAAAAAAAATAGAACAAACCTACATGCAACATGTGTTTATAAGGAAATAGATAATCATTGTGAATAACATCTTAATTTAAGGTGGGAAAGAAAAAAATTAACAACTAACATTAAAAAAATAACAATAAAAAAAATTAAAATTAACAAATTATTAATTAATAAATTAAAAAAAGATAGTGATGTGTTTACTATTTGTGGACTACTATCACTTAGAAACAAATTACTATTCATTCGTTTGTTTTATTAAAAAATAAAGTTATTGGTTTTAGGGTTTTCTATTAGACCATATTTTTGAAGCTTTATTTTGGTTTGGGGGTTTCTGTTTGGAAATAAAATTGAGATTATTTTTGAAAATTTTTCTATTTAGAAATACATTAAAATAATATATTTTTTTATTTTTAAAAAAAATATTTTTAACACCAATATATGAAAATGATCTAAAAATACCAAAAAAAATAATTTAAAGAAAAAAATTAGATTATTTTTATTGATTGAATAAATTAAATTATTTTTATATACTATAAACTCACACATGGTTTTTAATATAAAACTCAGCATAGATTAAGTTTTAAATTAACAAATAATTGAATTTATCATAAAATTGAGCATAGGTGAAATTATGAAAAGGGCATATGAGTATATTCCAGCAGAATATTTGGCAAGGTTGGTCTGCCTTTGTAAGCTTATCATATGGTATATTACTTCACATAAAAAGAATATATTCTCTTTCATTACATGGTATTTTCTCACATTTACTATTTGCTCTCCTTCCTTCTTCCACGCTCTACTTCTCAACCCGAAGAAATGGACACAAGATCCATCTTCATAACAGGATTCAGAAACAACTTTCAGCCATCAAGCTCCTTTTTTTCTCTTTCAAAAGGTAATTAACTCGCACAAATTCTCTAATTTGTTGATGTTTTCTTATAATAATTCTATAACTATGGGCAAGAATTTCTTTTTTTTCTTTTCTCTCTCCTCCCTCGTGTTTATATTGAGGGGAAAAGGGACATGAACTTGGCATGAAGCTTAGCTAGACATGTTTTGGCACCTCATGATATGATGGTAGGATCCTAGACGTGGGATGATGACAAATAGTTTGTGATCTGCATAGTAAGTCTGAGTCAAGGTGTGTACTCTGGTAAGAGTCTAGATTAACCGGGATTTTACTCGTTTACCTGAACCTATAAAATAGTTTTTTAGAAGTGAAATTTTCTCGCATCCAAAAAAAAGTATGATGGTAGGCTAGTCTTGATGAGATATTTACTGGCAAGAAGAGTCTTCAGTGCATATGATCACTTGGCTTGAATCCTGATCTTGTTTTCCAATTTAGTTGTCTCCCTTTCTTGAAGTGTACACAAGAGACAAACTATAAGAAAAATTATGAGCCATTAGTCAAACCCATCAATCCATTCCATGTTAAGATTATTTGATCAAATGACTCGTAATCTTCCTGGAATCCTTACTCTCTTCAGGGCGTGATCTGAAATCAAATTTGTTTGCAACTGTTCATTGTTTAGGACTATTCTTCTCTGTGTAGTTTCCATGTTTGCCTTGCTTGGTTTGCGTTTTCCATGTGTTTACTTTGTGTTTGGGATGGAGCATTGCTCCATCTTTGATTTTTTTTTCTTCCTTTTAATGGAGCATTGCTCCCACCAGCTCTTTGAATTAGCGGGTGCCTTGTCATGATGACTACGTAAAATGCAGAATTGAGATGGTGGTTCTTTCCACTTTAATAAATCTCCCTTACAACTGGGTTAAACGAAAATTTCTGAAAAATGAGTCTGCAAACATTATTGTATTAACCCTCGAATCCATTGAATGCAATCCACTCACAAGTGAATTGTGAATGTGGTGGTCCAAGTGACGACAAAAAACTTGCAAGTCTCAAGTTTGAGTTAAAACGTGTTCACCTTATAAGAATTTGTGACAGTTATAGTTTTACTCATTTAACCCGAACTCGTAAAGAATGCCTAAAAAGAGAGAAAGGATTCCTCGATTTCAAAAAATAAAGAAGATGAACTCATGAACCAGGTAAAATATAAATATAGAAGGGATAAAAATGATTAGAGAAACAGAAACATAAAAACAATTTGTCTCTGTGACAGTTTTAGAACATAAATTTCTGCATTTTAAAGCAGAAAAAACAAGAAAAGATGCTCTCTCTCTCAATTGTCAAGCTCATAGAATAATTGTCAAGTTAGATTGAGATAGGTTTATCAGCCAACTTAATCAACTTTTAAGTTTCTAGTTATGTAGTCATGCTTATGCTGTAATATACTCAAATTTAAGCTTTTCATATATCTCAAAAAATAATTTGTTCGCAAACATATTGCACACACGGGAAAATAGAAAAAAGAAAAAGGGAAATTTCCTCAAAAGGGGGCTGGCATTGGCATGCAAAGCCAAATGGACCGTCACTTGTTTAGTGACTTCTCCATGTTGTTCTTTGCTCACCCTCTATTGTGTTCCGTGCTCTTTAGTGGCTGATACAAACCGATTTGCTTATATCATTGTTGCTCGTAATAAGGGATCCAAGGGCTTGAGACAGGCCTTGATGGTGGCTTCAGCCTCCTGAATCACAATCGTAATGTTAATTTACGTCATAACAAGGCCAGGTTTGCCTTGCTGCTCTTTATTCTGAATGTATAGTGCCCCAAGTTATGGTCACAGGGAGTCGCAGCACTGGGGGAACAAGCCAATAAACCCTGCACAATGAGCAGGAAAAAGACTGTTTTTAGTTTTACCTCTTCGGAAAAGAATGCCTTGAACGGAGACAGTGAAAAGCCAAGTGAAGTTACCGGAAAAAAGGGGGGTTTATTGACTGTTGGCTCATGCGAGGGAAGGTTCAACTCTGGTTGGCTGCAGACTTCTTATACCCCTTCGTGTATACTCAAACATGAACATAAATAGACCGAAGACATACGACATGCTCAGATGTAGCTTTTCGACCGTGCAAACCATCGAGAAAATGTTGTTTTTACCGTCTACACTTGTTTTACCTAATAACAATCCTTTCTCTGACCACCCTGGACCAGACAAACAAAGAGCAAATATTAGATAATGATCTTAAAAAGAAATGCGATGCGTCGTATTTGTGTGGACAGGACCAAACACTTTCTCTTCCACCAGGTTGTAGACACAAAACGAAACCATAAACTATATCAGTGGAGTCTTATTCACTGCATTCTGACAAGGATGGTTTCTTGATGCATTCTCTATCTTCAACTGTTTTAATGAAAAGTAGGTTCAAAATTTGTTGCCGAGGAGATATGCATGCCTTTAAGGAGGGAAGTTAGGATGGCACGGGCCAGTCTCATCCACAGAAAAGAAAAGGAGAAATAATATACTACAGCATGCCTATGGTGGTAATCTCAATCATGGCTAACACACAAATAGAAACACTTCTTGAATGTGGATACTTACGAGAACTTTTCTTGGGAAAATTACTCCAATCTTGTGGGCTCATCTTTGTTTCCGATGCGTTGATCAGTTCATGAAGAGCTTGATTGACCTGAAGTTTTTTAAGAAAATCAATATTTGGATTTTTATATGTAGTCAAATATGTTTAAACAATCACCAGAATACAATTTCAGTATCCCTCGTGATGTATTTCTGACAGTGGTCAAATATTACAGACTAATTTGTTTGTTTACGTGTTATGTCCAAATTCACATAAAAAGTTATTTAGCATTCAAACAAATTCGTGATTCATTAGCAACATGAATGCATCTAATGCTGTTCTTAATCAATTGCAACGTCATGCTATTTCCAGTTTCACCAAAAAAAATAAAAACTATTTCCTGATCAATGTTCATATTTAATTTGTTAACCTCAAAATAATAATAACTCTCTATTACAGAACTGTCGCTATGCTGTAATGAAACGGTGAAGTCATGCCATATCTCTATATAAGACAGCAGGAATACCTCTTTGGTCCTCTCATGACTCACTAGATGCCCACCGTGGAGATCAACCATTCTAGCAACAGGCAGCAACTTCTCTGCAAGCCTCCTTGCATAATATATCGGAGCAATGATATCATGCCTGGTCATTCAGAGCACCCCAAATAAGTCACAAGCAGGTACAAATTCTCAAGGATGTAGTTATTAGAATATCATTACTACATATATATATGACAAAAACTATCCATCTTCTATTTTAACATGTACATATTAAGAATCTACTAATGTATACGCCTAGGGGGTACCACTCATTCAAGAAAAAACAAAATAATCTACTGGCCAAGACCACTAACCGCAGATTATATGAATTAGCTATGTACAAAATAAGTTATCTAAAAAGCTCCAGAACTCGTTAGCAAAACGTTGTCAAGTATTCTGCTAGTGTATTGTTTTGAGTTTTGGCATTTCCTTCAAAGAGGTGAGATATGCATTCTGAAATGACATGAAATACATGAAAAATGATTCATTTCCCTGTGAAAAACAATATTGTGCATGTTTAAAATATATGAATCTTCAAACTGTGTTAAAAATAATATGATATTATAAAAAAACTTGTCAGAGTCTGAAAATCTTCATCTGTCTATGATTCTTTGATTTTGACTGCTCTAAACTCATTAATCAATAACATCATTTCTACATTTTGGGAAAGCTTTTTATGTTTTAACACTCAGTATTTGAAATCATATAGAAAAGATGATTTTAAATTGTATTTCCTGCATGATAGACCACTCATTTGTATTGCATACTTGAGCATTTTGGCTTCTTTTATGTTAATAGACAGACAAGTTTTGAACAAAATGAATCACATTCTCCTCTACTCAAGAATTAATACAATGAAAAGCTGTAAAACTCATCTCAATGAAACCAAATGAGAACTTAATTTTGTACTTCAGTATACCATTTCACACAATTCTTTCTTCAACCACAAGCTCTTTTTTAATGAGTTGTAGCTTTAAATATTTCATTCCCCCGCATAAAAAATATCTCAAAACACAATATGTAGAATATTAGATAAATGATTTGGCAAAATAGTGTATTCCATAGCAATAAGAAAGAGTGGCAGCTCTGCTTTCAGAGGATCACTATTACCTGCCATGCATGACTGATACAAGAAATCCAGCAGATCTGATTAATTCAATTTCTGTGCGTGTCATCTTATGTGTCCAGCAGGCATTGACTTGACCATCAAAACCATAACTAGACTGCATCCCGGTTGATGATATACTTTTGACGTATTCCTGCAAGAAACAGTTTTTAAGGTCCAGCTAGAGACATCCTTGTGAAATAAATGGATGGTCGGAACAAGTAGCACAGTCACAAACAATTAGCTGCGGGCCTCATGCTGACTAGAATTAAAACAAAATCATTTAAAATCTTAAAAGTCTGAGGCTAAGCCTCATCTCATCTTGAGGCGAAACATCATTGCGATATCGAGCAGGTGACAACAACGTGCTAGAAGCAGGCTAACATGCATGTATAGGATCAATGCATCTACGGAGTTAGCATGCACCTCAGGATCAGCTTGCATATTAAATGCATTATTAGGGTTTAATTCAGAAATGTCATTGAAAAATAAAGAATGATGGTTTGACAACTTTCTTACATGGACAAATATTATCTGACGCTCTTAATTGTTTAGTTCTGTGGTCATTTATGGTGTTAGTAAGCATTCATATAACAAAATGAGACACTCAGAGAAGCAAAGACCAGCAACCTCTACAGTACTAAATGCAAGATAAGAACAACTTTCAGATTTAATTTTCCCATAAGATCATCATGCTTTTCTTACTTGATACAATATTGCTCTTCTTGTGCTAGGCCCAACATACTCATCAAGATATTCCTGCACATCAAAATAAACATCATGTGAGTTCTTGCAGTCACAAAACTGATTTGAGAAGTTATCAGAGAGTAAACAGCACAGAATCTATTTCAAGATTGTCTTCATACATTCCATTTGATCTTTCTAAAGGCACTCCTGATTTGAAGGAAGAGATAGCTCTTTCTATTTTCTTAATGTAGCAATAACAGCCAATATACAAATTTTCTAGAGACACCAAATTTCTAGTCTGGACCTGATTATTTACCTTGGTGTAGTGGGTGTCCAAGTCAACAGCAGCCCTTTGTTCAGGAGTCTTTGCCTTCAAGAAACGGATAGCAACAGATATTGTTCGATGGTCAAGCTGCAACATACAAAAAAATCATCACTTCTTGGTTCTTCAGAAAAGAAAATGCACTTTATGGCTGTTGGCCATTGACTTCAAATAAGGTTGAGAGCTTATAAAACCAACAGATGTGAATTGCATCCTGCTAGGAGAAATTCCCATTACAATTAAGCATAAGAGATCCCTGACAATGCTATACATCTTGCACTCCTCACAGACAATCTATAGAACTAGAGACTCGGTCTCTCGGTGTCCACACAAGATTGTAATAAAAAGCTTATCAATTGATGATCACAACATCAAAGACTTATCATATATTATAATACTTATATATAATAATGAAATAAGTATGCGATATTAACAAACAGAGTTGTGAATGGTGCTATAAGCAGAAGAACAAGTGTTAGTTGATTTCATGATCTAAATCCCAAGAAAAGCTGTTATATCACTAGCTAATTCGCCAAAGGCCAAAAGCTCAGTAGTAGCAACGGATCTTCTTCAAACCTAGGTTAGGTTGGGAAGTCAAGTTAGCTGCTAACTTGATTATAATTTAAGTAATACTGTATCAATCTTAATACATTATTATGAGTATATTAAATTATGGTGTGTGTATATCATATAAATTAAGTCATTTTCCCCTTTTCTCCATAGTACAGCAGGGGTGATGCCAAGTTGCAGGCCGTGGATTGTGACTTTCGAAGTGATGTGCACAGAAGAATAAAATAATAATGATGAAGTCTTGCCATAAAACACACAATTGTTTATGCAAATAGCCAGTGAATCCACACTCAGGCAATAATTTAAAAGGTTGCCATGTCTGACCTCCTCAAATACGCAATCAGTGTTTTTTTATTGAAGCGGAAATTTTTTACTGCCATAAATATTAAACAGTTACATGGTTTGACTAAAGGCAGGACTGTAGACGTTCCAGAGCCAGGCAGTCCAAAATCAACCATTGACATGTTCAAAAATGACTCCCAAAAGCTTTGAATTTTGTCCAGTTGGTAGGATGATCAAGTTAGTGTGCTAAGCAGCTTTAAAATAGTTATGCAGTTCAAACCCGACCTAACTTTGACCTAATCCACAGCTCTTCTAATATACTAAAGCCATGAAAAAGCCTTCATCTTGAGCAGCTTTAGGTGATCTTAATAGGAACCATGTTATTAATTTGTGCTCCCTGCGCAAAAAACAAACAAAATTTCGCAATGTTGTCTCTGAGGCCAAGAAAGAAAGATTTCTGATTATCAGCATATCTCACCTCCATGACAAGCTCCATCAAAGGAGTCTTTGCTCATCTGAATCGAGTAGGACAGAATTTGACTTGACTTGTATAATATAAAGCTAAAGTACTTGTCATTTTAGAGTGGAAATGTCTTGGTCTTCAATTCATGTAGTTCTGGATTCCTATGTTTGGAGTTTTACAAATTAATGAGGAACTTGTACCAAACATTGGACAAAACTAATTTAACTAAAACATACATATCATGGCTTTTATTTTGCTAAGACTTTGACAGTGATACATAAGAAATTGAAGTGCACTCTTTCACACTTTCCTAAAATAATGAAAGTCACGATAGCTAAAAGCATAACCAAAAAGGTGAAAAGGAAAGACAGGAGGCAATTCTAGACCCTCTCACATGAGAAACTTCGTTTTGCTTGAAAAACAACTAAAGCTGGGGACTGAAAATCATCAATCATACTACTTTCTTACTTTAATTCCTTTGCCTGATCATCTGCCAGTAGGTTACACTGCTTCAGATGCGTGACATATCTATAGAAGCCACCTAGTTGTGTGGCCTTGGTATACAAGTGCCGACAAACAGAGTTTTGCGTCGCCTGATTACCTTCCCAGTATGTTCACCAATCCTAGACCCTGTATAGCTAGTGTAGCAATGCCTCCATATCCTACTCGGACTAAGACTTGGTGGAAATTTTCTTTGATGAATCAATTCTAGAAGGAAAAAAAATCACTGCAATAACAAGCACTTCCTGGAGATTTTACATGGTCAAATTATGGTTGTAAATGATACAGGGTGAATATTTGGAGTTTATGAAGCAAGCATGGTACTGAGCAAAAGCCAGCAAGATACTTTTATCAAGTAAACTCTGGAAAGTACAAACCTTATCAGCTAATATTGAAGTAGATTCACATGTGAAGAAAAAAAAAAACTACCATTAATTCATTAAAAAAAAAGTTATCTCCTTTCAAGTCCTTCTAAAGATGCAAGTATGTAGAACACAGAAGCAATAGTGAAACAATGTGATTAATTCCTTCGACATGATGTTTATAAAATTATGAAATTTAATAAAAACAGAATATTCATGTTAGAAAGGGAAAGAAATGGAATTGTGTTCATTTGAGGGAACTAAGTGTTCGAGAGTTCATAGAAACATGAAGACAGCGCAGCTGAACAGCAACAGAAAGATATAATACCTTTGGTAAACATTCGAAACCTCCACCAGTTACATTAAGTAAAGCCAAAGATAGAACTCTGTCCGGCACCATTGCTGCTAACTTGCAAGCTATCATAGCACCTGTTTCAGCATTAACGTATCAACCAAACTCTGAAGCAGTTGTTGCGAGGCATTTGATTTCAGTTACATTACTTAATGCCAAAAACAAAACTCAAAACTCGGAATAATGAACTCACCCATCGAATGGCCAAATACATGAGCTTTTCTCCAACCCAGATGATCCATCAAAGCAATTGCATCTTTTGCCATTATTTTTGTTCTGCACTCAGCAATAAAATAAAATAAAAAAACCATCACTGGAACCCACACGCCTTCGCTTCAAAATCAAGTCAACTACTTTTTTTCTATCCATAGCCAATTACATTGCTAAGCAACACGAGCATCAAGAACTATTCAAGCCGAGTTGAGCAAGTCAAATTTTCTTCTACCTTTTCTAATTCTACACAACTATTAAACAATAAAATTCCATTTCCTGCCTATTTTTCTCGAAAACCAAACAAACAAAAAAGTTAAGCTTGACAAAAATCAAAGTAAAAAAAAGTTGTAAAGCAAGTGGAGATTCAACAACTACCTTCAAAAAAGCAAAACACCATCGTAAATAAATAAATAAAAACACGAAACCCAGATAAAAAAAACGCCAAAACTTCCAAAAGAAATCATAAGACAGGGCCATGCATCAAAATTCAAATGACCCATCAAAAAAGAATCAAACTTGAATCAACCCCCATAAAAAATTAACCATTAAACAACATTAGTATGAGAAAACTCACGAATATTCAGAATTTTTGGTGGGAACGGAACTCCTTCCCATACCACGATTATCAAAGGCACAAACTTGAACACCATTACCACCGTAGCCATCTTCCCCATTATCACCTGATTGAGCAACGCCTCTCATTCCATCATTTTCATCATCATCATTAGACCTCTCTTCCCCTGTAAGTCCCTTTATTTGTGGACCCCATGAACCATGTGTCCCAGCCAATCCTGCTCCCCATCAAACAATCCACAATTCATCAATCAAACAACCCAGTTCAAAACAAAACATTGGAAGAAAAAATATTTCTTTGTTGATAATTGTTATTACCTATAACGAGAAGAACTTTCGTGGTTCCATGACCATAAGTTCTGTAAAAAATTTTGATGCCATTATTGTTGCTGCTGTTGTTAGCACTAGCATCAACTCCATCATATAAACTGCCCTGGTGTTTTGCTACCTCGCAAAAAGGCATGATGTGTTGCTACCGATGCAAATGAAAACTTTACAATATTATACAGATGTTCTCAGAATTTGGACAGAAATCCAGGGTTCCAGAAAATGGAGGAGAAAACAGAGGAGAAGATGTTTTGCAATTTTAGTGGTGTTGGGATGTCTTTTATTGGGAATGAGTTACATCTTAGTCCCTGTATTATCAATGAAATAAATACGTGGTCCTTGTATTGTATAAATCAAAATTTAGTGCCTTAATTAGCTTTGACTTCAATTTATTTACCGTTGTAGACCTTTTCGATTAATGTCAAGAGGGACAACTACAAAATGAATATTGCCACTTCCCCCTTTTTTATATCAAAATATGTTAATGAATATATTTGATAGACAATAACTTCAAGTTAATTTTAAAGAAAACTTCTAAGACTTTTATTTAACACAAATAATTTAAAAGTTGCATATCACATAAACACACCATAGCAAATAATTAAGTAAATTATAATTTTAAATTGAATTTGATTGATATAAATTTATACGAGTGATTTTTTGAATAATTATTTGACTTTGATGGATAATGAATATTGCCAAAACTACTTGAAATTTAATCCAAACTCAACATGAAATTTATACATTTAAATCACATAAACGAATTTACAATTTTTAAATCTAATCTAATCTAATATAATATATAAGCATATGTGCATATATTTTTTTATTTTTATTTTATTTTATGTTGAACAATAAATAGTATTTTAAATAATAAAAAAATATTTAAAATGATAAATAATATATATCTATAAATATTCAATGTCATCCCCTAATTATAATGCATGCATGAAGTGTGAGTTAGATGGACTAAATTGTCCTCTTCTTATGAAGACAAGGACTAAGGTATACTTGACCATTGAGCAGCGGAGGTGGAATAGGCTGGAGGAAGGTCAAGTTTGGTGGGGTGGAAGATAACGATAGGCTGCTTTGCTGACACGTAGGAGTGGTCGGCACAAAAATATTTAATTAATTTGGGTTACGGCTAAACGTATGTAATTTTTTTTGGAACATTCCGAGTAGCAACGTCTAGTACGATATTTTTTTTGGTTTTTTTTTTAATTAGCTATGATTTTGCAATTGTTGTCATGAGTTTCATGTTGTTGTAATGTTTTAAATAAATCTATGAAAATAATTCAAATATAAAAAGTGTCGCATACATGTGCTCGAGCACGTGTTTGTTTGTTGGGATTAAGTGTTGTAGTCAATACAAAATTATGTTTGTTTTAGTATTTAAATTTGATTTTTTTAAAAATTTTGTATGATTTGTGGAGTATTGATGTGTGATTTCTTATAATATATGCTTGACATGTAACATTTTAATTAACAAAATCATATAAAAATACATAAAAACTTTTAATTTATAAAAAAAAATTACAACGCTTACTTTTTAGATTAATTATTTTTTTTATATAATTAACAAAATTACAAACTACTTGCTTAAGTTATAAAATCGCAACATAAATTTAAATGTATTAGAGAATAATATAAATCATATTCCAGAGTTTTACCTAAGAATAAATTTGTGAGATGATTTTTTGATATAGTATCAGAGCCTTGTTGATATGGCGGTCACGAGTTTAAATTTTACCATACCCATTCTATTTGATAAAAATCAATGACAAGGTAGTGTGAATCTGTGTTCAAGTTTTAAGCCCAAAAGACTTTCACTTGAGGGGAGTGTTAGAGAATAATATAAATTATATCTTGGAACTTCACCTAAAAACGTAAACTTTTAGGTAAGATAGTCCCTTGATAAAATGCACAAGAAATCAATGTATTTGATAGATTAAATTGAATTTAAAGACGTATAAAAGTTTTTTTGGAAACTTAAAAGGAGATTCACTATTTGTTTTTTCTATTTTTTTTGGATTGGAAAAATCAACTAGACCAAGGATTTTTTTTATTTGTTTTGAATTTAAATTAAGACTAGAAAATTATACATATATATATATATATATTGTTTTTATTAATTTCATTCCAATAATTTTTTATTGTTTGATCGAATAAAGTCAGAGTTTTTTATATTGTTAATTTCATATATTTTTTTTCAATTTTTTTCATATAATTTATTAGTGGTCAATCAAATATTTTTTATTACCGTTAATTTTGTTATTTTGATCTTATCCCCGCTATAGCGTATTTGTGTAAACTGTAAACTAGTTATAATTCGAATTCTAATTGCTTTCAAGTAAACAATCTTTGATGGGCTCTGTTCAATAATTCAAAAATATAAACACTGGGCCTATAAAACGGCCCATTAGTCAGCGTCTTCAGATTTCACTCAAACCAACCGACAGATCACTCAAGAAGTTGCCGCCTTCTCCACCTGTCAGGTCATACAGGTCGGATTCGTGGATCATATCTCCGACCACCAATCCCTTCCAAGTCAGGCTCACCGCAGCTGTTTCCTTCTTTGCGTACCTAGATTGGGTTGGGCATCACCGATCCTCCACTGCGTCTTATGGTTATTCGGGTCTTGGGTTCTTAGGGTTTACCAAAGATGGAAGACAGAGAGGCTGGATTACAAGACAGACTGAGCGATCTACCAGACTACATAATTCACGAAATCCTTTGTTTCCTTGAGATTAATCAAGCGATCCAAACTTCTGTCTTGTCCAAAAGATGGAAAAACTTGTGGGCTTCTGTTCCAGACCTGAATTTCAACAGCAAAGGTTTTAAAGAACAAACGTTTCCCAAGTTTCTCCGAAGAGTTATATCCAAACGGGAAGATTGCAACGTCCGGAGACTTGACGTGTTTACCCATTTGCCCATTCGTCTTTCATCAATGGAGGGTTTGATAAATTACGCAGTGGCTCATCAGGTTGAGGATTTTCGGTTTGTTTCTGATGATGTACAACCTGTTTATTTACCAGAATGCGGTTCCTTGAAGACCCTTTTCTTATCTCGATGTAAGTTTGGTGATTTGCGGACATCTTTTGGTTTCGGTTTTGCTAATCTGACCTCGCTGGACTTGTATGTGTGTTGGTTTTGTTATTCTGAGAATGATTTTGGCGATCCTTTTGCTAGTTGTCAGAATTTGAGGAGGTTATGTCTCCGTTATTGTCGGTTTCCATCCTTAAAAAGGTTGAAAATTACTGGGTTTCAGCTGGTTAGCTTAGAAATTCAAGGTTTTGGGTATGGTGATCGAGGGTTACAGGAAGGTTGTGAGGTTGAGATTTTTGCGCCGAATCTGTTGTCTTTTGTGTACAAATTCTCCAAACCAGTGGATTTCTGTGGGCTTCATTTTCCATCTCTTGATTATGTTGAGGTCCATGTTTGGCAACATGGTACTGATGAGGCTACTGATCATGACAAAAGAAGGGCCAGTCTGTGCTTGATGAGTATGTTTGAAGGTTTTGGGAATGCACAATCTGTCAAGTTATATTGCGAAACCATTCAGGTATTTATCTCTAATCTTGCTGCTGGTGATGAAGTAGTAAAAAAGAAGTTTAGCAGCTGCTGTTTTATTTATCTTACGTTGAAAGAGTTTTGGTGTCCTGGCCTTTTTGCTAGGTTCTTGATTTGGTTGATGGGTTGCTAGAACAACAACCTTCTCCCTTTAAAAGATTGAAGAAAGTAGATGTGCATTGTAATCGTGAATCATTCAAGGTACCTGCTCATGTGACGAAGTACTTACTCGCTGGAACTATTGGGCAGGAACTATATCTAGAGGTAATTACGTTTCATTTCATTTCTTGGCACTATTGGGCAGGAACTATATCTAGAGATAATTACGTTTCATTTCCTTTTTTTTTACTTATATATTACTTCACAAGTGTAAGGGGTATTAGTACAATTGATGGTGTGATTTCCACGTCAACTTGGAAATCCATCTATTCTTAACCAGGATGTGATTAGCTATGTTAAATGCATTGTTTTATTGTGTGCCTTCTGTCCTGAGGTAGAGAAATGATATGGCTCGACATTATTGGCATGATTTTGTGAAGCTTGCAATTCTAGCCTTTATTTTTCTTCCTCATTTTTGAAGAATTGATGGTCAATGTTTAACTATATCTGCCGATGCTTTTAAATGCAAAGAAATTGGACAATTTTTGAACACTATCTTATTTTGTTTTGATCTTGTCAATTGATAGAATATATTTGAAATTGGATTCTGTACGTGATTTGTCTATGCTTGTTAAGTCTAGGTTGGTGATCGAGTGTTGGGATCAATCTCAACGGGTTTGTGACAGGGGTTGGCATGGCTCTATGCTCTCAAGTGTTTCATATGTACTGTGTACCTTTAATGAGTTTTAAGGAAACAATAACATGGATGCATTCCTTGCTTTACATTGACCTGCCTCCACTGAGAGAACATGTTTAGACTAGAGTTGTGAACAAAACCTCTTTAGCTACTACCTAATAGACAATCAAATGGCTTAGCATTATACTGTTATAGGTATTCCATTGACTTTGATTTGGTGCAATTTAATTCTTTCCTTCTCGCTCATGAGTTTTCTCAAATAATGGCATGCCTCTCTTTAATTTCAACTTCCTTATTCGTTCAGATTGTCAAAATCTGGCATTTTCTTTTAAATGTGCATATCAATGGAGTCTTGGTACCCTTTTATTTGCTTTTCTGCTATTCAGTTCATTTCTCCTGATAATTTGGGAAGTACAAATAAAAAATTTAGTTATTCATCACCTTTTATTTTAGGTAATCCTTTTTCTCTGTTGGTTGCGTGTGTGTGTGTTTACCTGTGTTGGTTGAGCTTATATCAGTTCATCTGTATATGAGCTCTGCTCTTCAATTTACCTTTACTTTTGTTTGGATTGCATTGTCTGGTCAGATTTAACTTTCTCTGTAGATTTTTAAATTATGTTAGTTTCCAAATTTTGTTATGAATTTCAACACTCGTTTTGTCGATGCTTATTAAGCCATAAAGTCCTAGGCAGGTGACCAAGTTTTGGCACCAATCCCTGCTCATTTAGGGGTCATGATAGGATTTGGCATCAGTAGACGTTGTCAACGTGTTTTATTGCACCGTGTAAAACATAACGAGTTAGGGTATAGTATATGGATCCATTCCTTGCATGATATTGACCTACTTCCATATCATTCTCCATTCAGTCAACCTTTTTAACTAGAATCAGGAACGGAACCTTGTTACCCACTATCAAATTGACATTACAAATACCCAGCATTTTATTGTGTTAGGTACTTCAAATACTTTGATTTGGTGTTCATAGATTCTTCCCCTCTCTGTCAGGTTATTGAGCTGATTGGAGCATGCAAACTGTTGTTGGACTTTCCTGTTTCCTTTTCCCTCTCTCTCCAATGTTACCATTTGGAGCATTGAAATCTATCATTTGCTTTTATATGTGCATATCTATTAAAGCTACCACCTTTTTTTTCGGCTTTTCTGTTGTCCAGTTCATATTGTCTTGACAAATTTGTGAAGCACTCGCTGAAGATTTAGTCTAATGTATCACCTCTTCATCTTCTTGCAGGTGCCAACCTGATGATTAGCAGCTGAATATTTCGCAGGAGTAGATTTTGGCGGTGATGGCTAAATTCATACCAAACTTTCCTTTCCTTTTGCTCACCTTTCTTATTGCAGAAAAGGTGTCCGTACATTGTGAATATCTTGTCTTGGCGTAGCAAGCAAGTGCATGGAAAGATATCTTCATCTTCATTACAACACTCCCAGAAAGAAAACTTCAAGTTTAGTCATCAATCTATGATTTTTTTTTTTTTGAAGTATATATACAATCAATTTCCTTCCTTCAGAACCTCTTGCTAGAGAACGATTGAAATGTTGCCAAGGTAGATAGTACTGTAAATTTTAATAAAAAAAAGAAGAAATATAGTGATGTGATTAAGGTACTGTTTGTCTCTGTGATGTACTGTTTTTTTTTTTTTTTTTTTTTTTTTTATAAAAATGATTTATTCTGTTTTTAATTATTGTTTGTTTTTTTTAGATTGTTGTAATGGGCAATATAATAAATGAATTTTGAAAAAAATATTATTCTGATATATTTAATTTTAAAAACAATCTCTTATCACAGTGGCAAATGATTGGATCGAATGGTGTTTCATTTAAGCTTTCACAAAAATGGTTACCCATGGTACTGCCCATAGAATGAATTTACTTGAGAACAAAGACCACTTTTTTTTTATCATAAAAAACCAAAACTATAATTTATAACTTTAATTTTTATATTTTATATTAGTGATAATCTAATTATATATTCTTAATTATATATCATAACAAATTCAAATTTTTTACGACTAAAAATGAACATATTTATATTAAATTTATTATAACTTTTTTATAATCTTCATATAAAAATAAATAAAAACAATATTTTTAAATCTTTTTATATTGCTAAAAAATCCTATATAAAAGAAAAAAAATACTATTCATGTCTTTTTTTAAAAAGTAAAAACTTTAAGGACCAACCCTAAAACAAGCCTCTAAAATATATTTTTCAAACTTACTATAAATTGAAAAAAAGTACTTTCATATTTTTGAATGAAGAAGTTTTATTTTCTAAACTCTTTTGTACACTTAAAACCTTAAAATATTAAATGAAATATGATTAAAACCATAGGAAATAGAATATAGTTTTTTATATATATATTACCATTGAAATTTAACATTGGATTACCATGAGAGTAAGGTATATAAAAAAGAAGTAATAATATAAGTGGTTAATTAATATTTAATTTTAGTCAAGCTAACTTATCTCTAATGTCTGACTCTTACACTCTCTCACTTTCTTCATTTCTCCTTTCAAGATTCTACGATTCCTCCTCCTTCCACTAGGGTTCTCCCAAGGCTCACACAGTGCAACCAGGCAGCAGCACAAGCAAAGACTTAATAGGAACCGAATCCTAGGAAGCAGATTGCAAGAAAAGACTTTTTAGGAACCAAATCCTAGGAAGCAGATTGCAAGAAAGAATCAAACTTTGAGCATTTTGACAAATCAAGAATCAGAGAGAAAGATCTTTAGTGTATAACCTTTGCATTTTGTTGGGTTTTCAAAACATGGATAGATCTAGATCCAAGAGGAACAGCTACTATGACCATCAAAATTATGACAATGACAACCTCAACAACACGGTTAGGACCAAACCCAGATATAACAACAACAACAACAATTACTACCGTCAACGTGGACAAGGAGGCAATAACATGTTCAACAACAACAGGTTTTCAAGAGCCCAACAGCAGCAGCAGCCGCAGCAGCAGCAACAAGACCCTTCATCGGCGTTAACGGTGACAACAAATTACAGAATTTTATGTCATGATATGAAAGCAGGAGGAGTGATTGGTAAGTCGGGGAGCATAATCAAGTCCATAAGGCAACACACGGGAGCGTGGATTAATGTTCATGAGTTGATTCCTGGTGATGAGGAAAGGATTATTGAGATTTCAGATACGCGTAGGAGAGACCCAGAAGGGAGAATGCCTTCGTTTTCGCCAGCGCAAGAGGCGCTTTTCTTGATACATGATAGGATTCTCGAGAATGATTTGCAGTATGGTGTGGTGAGTAGTGGTGCTGGTGGGTTTGATGAGGACGACTATGTGGGGAGAGGAGGGAATAGAGTGGCTTCCAGATTGGTTGTGTCAAGAATGCATGTGGGGTGTTTGTTAGGGAAAGGAGGGAAGATTATTGAGCAGATGAGGATGGAAACAAAGACCCAGATTAGGATTTTGCCTAGAGATCATACCTTGCCAAGATGTGTTTCCATGTCTGAGGAGATTGTTCAGGTTTTATGTTTCCCCAGCTCTTGCGTTGTGCTTATGACTGACTATTACTACTGCCTGAAACTTTTTTTTTGAACAAAATGTTGGATGGAGCCTTATGTTGGTGAGACTGAAACTGAAACATGACCTAACCATATCAGGGGAGTTATTGGATTGATTCATAAATGACTTATTCAAATAATTTCAATGCAATGGGTTTAATACACTGTTTGGAGTTATGCGACGTTATTCTTGAGTATTGAGCATTGAATTATTATTGAGGCCTAAGAGTATCTTGGGTTTTCATTGATTGATTATAGGATGATTCTGACATTATGAAATTTACAGGATTTTAAAGAATTTATTACTGCATTGTTGTTTAGATATTTGACTTGATCCATTTCAAACCTGAAAAGAGATCAATGAATGGAAGATGATGAGTAAGAGCTGCCATTTGTTTAATTTCAGGGAATTGTGGCTGGTTGTGCTTTCTATTGTCTGTGGTGTCTTTAATTTTTTTATTAGAGAACTAGATAGTTGAGTTACTTTCAATAAGAGTTTCAGGGTGTGAATTATTGTTAATGGAAGTTAAATTCATGACGCACGCTTTGTATATTGGTTCCTCTGATGTGCCTTGATATGATTGAATTTGTTGTAAAATGCATGATGTGATCTTATGTAGGAAGGTACTAATTGAGATTTCTTTGTCAATGGAGGTTTTTGGAATTGCATGAAGCTATTGGTGTTTTTCCTCAAAGCAAATGTAAAGCCAGAAAAAAATGGTTCTATTTGAATTATCATGTTCAGTGCCTCACGCATTGCACTTTCCTGGCAGGTTGTAGGTGATGCCAGTGCCGTGAAAAATGCTGTCGCTGTTATTTCATCAAGATTGAGGGAGAGTCAGCATCGTGACCGCAGTCATTTTCATGGACGAGTACAGTCACCAGAACAGTTTCTTGATGACGATTATGTCCCTCACATGAATACACGTCGTTCATCGTTGGATGGACCACCCTCTTTTGGATCACGATTATCTGGCCCCAACTATACAAACTATCCCTCAAGGGCACCTGGTTTTCCTTTTGACGCTGGGGCAGATTCCATTGCTGACAGTGCACAGCCCTTTTATGTTGAGGACCTTGTGTTTCGAATTCTTTGTCCAATTGAAAAAGTTAATAGAGTTGTTGGAGAATCTGATGGCTTAGTGGACTTGCTTCAAAATGAAATAGGTGTGGATGTTAAGGTTGCTGATCCTGTGTCTGGGTCTGATGAACAGATAATCACCATCTGCTCTGAAGAGGTACTCGCCATCTCCTTGTTTCTATTTAGTATAGAGCGTGCTCAAGTGTCTATTCTGCTTATAAAGCCATGTTTGTCTTTTTTAAGTGGTGTTCTATTCCTTCCAGTTATGCTTTACCACTTTGTTTCCTGGTCTATTGGTTATGTATTTATCCTTCCCTTTAATTTGAGTTTTATATCCTATTATATTTTGGTAGATTTTCCTTTTTCCTGGGCTCTGCAATGTCACCGATCTCTTCAATTTCAAAGGTTCTAACATATCTATTGGCTTACACCTATGCTCAGGGTCCTGATGATGAGTTGTTTCCTGCTCAAGAAGCTTTGTTGCACATTCAAACTCGCATTGTTGATCTTGTTGCAGATAAAGACAACATAATAACAACTAGGTTACTTGTCCCATCTAGTGAGATTGTCTGTTTAGAAGGAAGAGATGGCTCCTTATCTGAGATGGAAAGTTTAACTGGTGCAACAATAGAGATCCTGCCGAAGGAAATGCTTCCATCATATCTATCGGGGACTGATGAGCTTGTGCAGGTTTGTCAAGCGACCATATGATAAACATCATTGAAACAAAGACTTGTATCTGCTTGATGTTAAATGCCACTTAAGACAACCTAATGAATAAACACTAATGAAACAAAGACTTATACGATGCATGATGTTTAATGTCACTTAAGACAATTGGATGAGTGAAAATAACTTTCTGGTTCGCTATGGGGTAGTTTTGTGATGGAGAATTGCCATAACTGGCACAGTTAAGTTTTGATAGACGAGATTCCCAAATTATCCTGTTTGGTGCACAAGTGCAGGACAGTTTCTTCATGAATTCATTTTCTAGCTGACTGTTCTTAATGCCTGTGGGTCAGAAGTGAACAATTGTGAGGCATCCTCCATATCGGTACACTTTTTCCCTGTGCTTGTGGTGTGTTCTTCATAACTCAAGGATGATCTTTAAGTATCATTTGTCAGTTGCCATCCGTGTGATGAAAGTTAAATGAAGTGTTGAAATCTGGGTTCCCATGAGATCAAATGAGAGCCTTGTGAATAAGACTTCTATAGTTTCCAAGTGGTGTTTGATGTTCTGTACAGATTCAAGGGGAAGTAAAGGCAGCTCGTGATGCTCTTGTTGAAGTGACGTCAAGACTTCGTAGTTACTTATACAAGGATGTCTTCCAGAAAGACCTGCCACCACCTGTGGCTGCACCAGGCCCTGCTGGGACTGCTGGAGGACTGCAGGGAGCTTTTTCAAATAACCCAACTCCAGCTCGTGAAGGTCACAGTGGGGGTGATCCTCCTGCAACCTATCGGAATGTGCAATCTGCTTCAACACCACAGCCATCGAAGGTTCAATTTTTTTGCTTTCTGTATATTCGAGCACCCATCTGCTATTGAAGAAATTGGATAAACATTTAACCAAATTTAATCTTGGTTCACATTTTTGATAATGTTCAACAAATAAGAATTTTAGATTAAGGCTCAGACGAGGTTGAATTTGAACTTATTTTTTTTTGCACATCTTCCAAAGGTAAATTCAAAGCATTGCTGTTCTGTTAGCTGCCTATTTGGAGTGCCCTTATAAGTTTGGTAGCAGATAGCTTTCTTGTACAGTTCCTTCAGGTCATATGCTTGTTTTCCAATGGACATTAACCCTTTTTTGCTGGATGCACCTCATATAATCTACCAATTGCATGATATAGCTTTTAGTCTTTCTAAAAACGAACAACATCGAGGAAAAGAACTCTTTAGATTTTGGGCGAGTGTCCATCGTAAATCAATGTTTAGAATAATGAAGGAGCCAGGGTTGAGTTCAAGAAATCTGTAATTCTACTTCCTTTTTATTTGAGATTTCTAAAAGGTGAGTAACCCTTGGTTTTATAGGATGCTAGAGGATCTAGTGTTGAAACAGTGAAGCAGAAGGAAAGCGAACACCGTGAAGATTTGCCTACGACTACAATGAATAGGTAGTCAATTCAACTATACTTTACTGTGTTAGGCAGTACGTTCTTTCATGCAATACATTAGGCATATCGCAAGAGCAACATCTGGTCTCCTAACATGCATCATATTTTCCTGTCAGAATCCCTGTAACACTTGTCACTAGGAGTATACTTGAAGTTGTCATACCAGAACTTGCAGTCCCCAAGCTCATTACAAAATCAAAAAACAAGCTTGCACAGATTAGTGAGGTGAGCCAACTCTTGCAGCAAGTTTCCACCAATTTATTTACTTACTTTAAGCGTATAGTATCTCTAGCTTCCCTCTTCATTATGGGTACAGTTATCTGGAGCCAACGTAATCGTTGTTGAAGATAGACCAGATGTGACAGAAAAGATCATACAAATATCTGGAACCCCGGAGCAGGCAGAGAGAGCGCAGAGCTTGCTTCAAGGCTTTATTTTAAGTAGTAAGTCCCTCTCTATCTTTTCTATTTTCTACATGTCTGCGTGCATTTGGGCATGCTTAGGAATCTCTTCTTGACCTTATAAATTCAAACGAAACACTCGGTCATTTTTCTTCATTTCAGTATAAGAAGATGGACCATAGGCAAGTCACTGAAGCCAACGAACTTGGACTTGGAGCTGGCTTCAAATGGTAAGAGTTCCTGATGGCCTAGGTATAATACCAAGAGAATCCATTCTGTCCCTTATTTGTAAGTAATTGATGTGGTTTCTGTTTTAAATCACAAATTTCAAGAGCAAGAACTCCGATGTAAATGTAACTATTTGAGCTCCTTTTTTTTTTCTTTCTTTTTTCTGCAACACCACAATCTTCCTTTATGAATTACAGTGTCTCTGTTACTGTTTTGTATCTTAATGTATTTCCCTTACATCGATTGTCATCAGATGGATTTAAATTTTCGAATTTGCCCTGTAGCTTCAAATTCCATCAATGGTGGATGGGAGTTTTTGTCGAGAGCTCTCGTAATATTTCTTTTCCAGGGACTATAGCTCTCGTAATCATGTAGCCTGAATCCAATTATAGCATTTATCTAGAAATTTGACGTCTTCAACTCGTAAAAGAGTTAGTACTTGGATTGGCAGTCAAGAAGGAGTTCCATTTTTGAGGTCAGTGTCGATATAAATTCATTCCTTTCAATGCAGGTGTGTTCTTAAGATTCATCTGAGTAAAAAATGAAATCTCAAGTGTTTATCTGGGATCATGAACAGCCTGTTTCATTTCCAGTTTTGTTTGAAGGTAGGCAGCTATGGTGTAAGCTCGCTCCCTTGATAACAACTTGTACAAAAGACATAAACATCGAAGTCCATGACTTTTATAGCAAGACCAGCTATCAGACCCACACTTACTTTGCTGGGATGGATAAATTTATTTTTCAGCAAAATAAAATTAACATGCATGCTCTCTCAATGGATTTCGGTCCAGAATTATCCATCCTAAAAAAAAAAGTTATTAGGGTATTTGATCTTGTAATACAAGTGGTATCTAGTTGTATTTACTAATTCTTTTCTTAAAATGATTTTTTTTATTTAATCAAACAAAGCAATAATATAAATAGATACGAAAGAGATTTAAGAAAATCAAAGATAAAAAAATATTATTTTCCTCATTGTTAAGTGTAAAGTTGTGCTCGACCCTGAGAGTATGTTTACAAAAGGTTGATACACAATCAACATTACACTTAACTAGTAAACAAAATTAAGCTTCTAATTTGAGGACGTCTTCGTTATCCAAATCTTTCAGAGAATCAGAATTTGAAATATCACGGATGCCCACAATAAATAATTCTCAAAAAGCCACACTATGCTCCACTCTGAGGCGAAAACTGAGGAGCTCGGCCAAGCGGTATCAGGAGATCCTTCATGACCTCATACTCTTCTGCACTCATTCGGGCACCATCCACCACCTATATATATAGCCAACAACAAATCCAGTTAAATATACCATCAAAGGATTTCTTCTGTATAAAGGGATTTAATGCTCGAGGATTCTGAAAAGTAAATTCAAGCAAGACTAAAAATCCCAGTCTGATTCTGCAGCTACCTGGCTAAATTTCTTATGCAAGGAGTTCTAATATTTCCATTTGATATGAAGAGTCACTTCAGTCTTCTATTCTTTATATCAAATACAGACCCAACAAAGCTTCCAATATAAACAATGAATTTTGTCGGAGGTCAAAACTGATGTCAAATATAAACAATGTACGATTCATATATAGCTTCCCGCTTTAATTATGCAACAATTATATTGGTTTCTAAAACACCTGTGCAGAATTTTTTTTTTTTTTTTGATAAGACAACCCTCTTGTTTTGGAACTTCGCTTCAACATCTCAGCCTTAAAGTAAAATTAACAAGAGAATTAAACCAAATTTAAATATCAAGAGTATTCACCTTCTGAATCACCATTCTCCTATTATCCATGTATGAAATGAGTGCTGGGATCCTGCATACAGAGAGAGCTTCAATGAAGAGAAGCGCTATGACTTGCCACTGTTTCATTCTGAATCCTGGAACTGCATCAACAAAGGACATTGTACCCAACAAGTTCGCCTGTATAGGGGTTTCAAGCAGTCAGACAAATCACAAACCAAAGTTTGCAGGCAACAAATCAAAAAAACAATTGTTCATTTATTTCAACTCCATGATGCAGAAACAAATCCAATTGAGTTAAGGTTAAATTCTTATGATGTCCTTTCTGGTTGGAAAGCAAGAAATGAATGCTTCCCATAATTGAGGTCATGCTGTGTTTTATCAAGTGAATCGTAGGATATTAACAGGTCAATGACAGACCTAACCAGAGCATACTTATATCCACATTTAGAAGCACTGAGCTTTGTTAAATCATTCAAACAGTGAGCTCAAATAATAATGCTCTAAAATTTATTTTTGACCATAGTGCATTGCCCCTAATGCATGAGTTACCCCTCTATTCTCATTGCAAAACAAACGAAGTATATACCTCCAAATGCTTTAAATAATATATTGCAACAGTTATAATATCTAGGACTCCTGGAGGGCAAAATCCATATCATGTTGCCATACTATCACAAGAAATTATTGCAATCCCCTTCTCATTATTACCCATTATTATTGCTATAAGATAATAGTTTAAGAATAAATACCGCTCCTTGCTCCAATGTAGATATAGGTATTGGTAGCCTGAGATCAGCAACAACAACAGGAAAAGACCGACTAAGACAACCCTCGATAGTTTGCTGGATTTCAGAGGAGCGACCATCTCCTGAGACAATCTTCCGAGGGTACTCCCTCCCATTAACCATCAAGTATTCCTCATGGGAACTTTCATCTTTACCATATACATATGCCAAAGAGGATGATGTGACCCATGCAAACAGAGCCATCCATATTGTTGCGAAAGGGGATAACTGGAAAGACATCAGAGCACAGGAAGTGTAAATCTAAAATGGCAGACACTTGTAAGCTTAAAAAGAAAAGTATCATGAGTTTACCTCCAAACTGAAACCTTCAGGAGGAGTTTCATACCATGAATTCTCAGGATCAAAGTATTCAGATTGTGGAATCCCAGGCTTTCCTGGCCACTTAAGAGTAGAGGATTCTTCGTCAAGCACATCAACATCCTCCATGGGATCCCCTTGATCCAAATCATGAGGTTGAGGTAATATGACGAGTCCAGCTTCAGACACTGCACATAATTGCAAGGCAGCACAAACTCAGAAAAATCTTATTTTGTCAACCAAAAAAGTATTTTCATCAAACGTATGTGTAAAATGACATACAGGCATTACTGGCATCAGCATCTCCAGATGCAACAGCTTCAGCAGCCTCGCTCAATGCTTTAGCACATGCTTCAGCTGATTTGAATTTTAATACATAACCATCATCTTTCTTGTCTATACTGCCCACAATCTCAGGACCTTCTTTTGTATCTTCCATTTTCCTAACCTCGCAAAGATCTCCACTTCCAGAACTACCAACTTTCTCATCAGCCCAAGTAACTGAGCGAGTTAATTTCTTCGCACCAGAAGTTTTAAGAGAGGGCTTGAGTGTTGATTCAACCGGTTTAGCTGCTTTGTCAGAGATAGATTTTTCTTTAGCTTCAGCGATAATTGTAATGGAACTGGTCTGACAAGAATCAGAAGGTGAAGACAGATCTTGACAGCTAAGCTCATCTTTTATGGCTCCTTTACTTCTATCTGCTTTCGCCTTCCTTGATGTCTTACTAAAAACAACCTTTCTAGTAGCAGAAGATTGATTCTCAGAGTTTTTCTGAGATACTTTTTCTTTCAGTTTCTGTATTTTTGTATTGGAAGTTGTGCCTGCCAAACCTGAGGGACATTTTGAAATGCTATACTCATCTTGAGTGATAATGATGGTGCTTGTGAAGTTCATGTCATTGATGAAAGACTCTTGTTTACTACTTTGATTAGTACCTTTAGCTTTTGATCCTGTAACGCATAAATACAGTTCACTCAGAGATCTGTCAGACAAAATAATATTGAAAGGAAAGGAGGATAAAACACTTTAATAAAGAACAAATGGTAGCTGTGAGAGAATAAGAATGTCATGAATAATGTAAATTTGGAAAAAAGCTTCAAGATGGCGGTAAAGGAAGGAAAATAGAAGCTTCAATTCTTAGAGATTTCACATTTTAGGGCCCAAGTAAAATTGACAGAAAGCTCTACCCAATTAGCCTTTTAAAGCTACCCAGCTTATTGGAATTTGATTTTTCATTCATGAAAAAATGATGCATAAGAGAAGTTCTTACTGAACATCGAAGTTCTAACACAACATCTCTGCAACTTAAATAAAAGCTTCATTCATTGCATGCTTGTCAACAATATGAATTAAATATAACTATAAGATTGAATATAACTCCCTTGATATCTTACTAGAATCATCCTTTCCACGAAAAGTAGACTTATCCTTAGAGCCTTTATGAGATCCTTTTGCTTTATAGTTTTTTTTATCAGTAGTGGTGCCTGTCAAGCCTGAGGGAGTTTTTGAAATGTTATATTCATCTTGAGTGAAGCTTGTGAAATCCATGTCATCGATGATAAAATCTTCTTTACTACTTTGTTTGGTAGTGTTAGCTTCTAGCCCTGCAGTGCATAAATAATCACCCTTCAGTAAAAGTAACAAAATGCTATCAGCAAACAACTTTTTGTATCCAAAAGAAAGGGAGAAAAGATCTTACATCAATAACTGAGAGCAGAATCAAAAGAACAAGTCAAACACTAAGTGAAGTAGTAAAAAGGAAGGAAATAAAAACTTAAATTCTTAAAGGCTTCACATTTTGGGGCCCATTGAGAATTGAAAAGTGAAGGAAAGTAATTAAAAAAATCCACCCAATTACACCTTTCAAAGTTAGCCATCTTAGTGGGATGAGACTTTACTTCTTATGAATCCGAAAAGAATAAGAAAACTTCAAACCCAACATCTCAGCAGCTGAAGTGCAAGTTTGATTCTTTGACAAACGGTTCCATTTGTCAAACAGTTGTTCATAATACTAGTTGAGTACTACAATACCTGAAAGATTAACCCAAAGAAAGCATAAATACAACCAAAGATTTAGTACTAATACCTTCTTTGTAATTTTTCAATGGCAAGGACTTTGAATTACGATCCCGTTGTGGAACATACCCTTCAATTGCATTTGAAGGACCAATCCATTGTTCAAAAGACACCTCTCCCTCAACCTTTTCTGTTTTCTCCTCAATCTTCAAATTAGAAAACCCCAATTCCTCATTCTTCCCCAGACTACCCTCAGAATCCAAACTAAAATTATCAAACAACATCGAAACCTCATTAAGTTTTGCTGGATTCAAAACCAAGCATCTCTCTTCTTGCAAGCTCCCAGCAAAAGTTCGACTATTAATAACACAACTAGAAGAGCAATACATGTACGTCTCGTGCAGATCATAAACTTTATGCTCCTTCAAAGAAATGCGATATCGGCCCTTTTGAGGGCGATCAGATGGCAGAGAATTGCCGCAGAGAGGGTAACCACAGAGGTTCGCTATCGTTCGTTCAGTAACAACATCTTCATAGTCACTGCACGACATTATAGACCCAGCTGCAAATAACTGATCCTCATTTTGGATGCCCTCGAGAAGAGAAAGTTGCAATTTGTAAACAGTATCTTTAACAACAGTTGATTGATGTTTAGCCATTGTCGCTTCACATGCAAACAAATATGAAGTTGGCCACACTGCAAAATTATCTTCAATTTACTTCCAACAAAATACAATTGGAAAAATTTTAAGCATGAAAAAACCATCTAACATTGGCAATATTTCATATACAGACAAGATTAAAGGGTCCGTTTCAATCACCTCTGATATAGTTAATAACGTTGAAGTCAATATATTTACCAGAATTTCACAAATATAAGAAAAGAGCTAAAACTTTGAACTTCGTTGCTTAAATTATACCATACAAAAGTCCATGTATAGCAAAGCTCTACAATTGATCAATTCTACCCAGCAAGTAGTTTCATTCTTCTATCTAGCTCTAAGGAAAAACAGCAAAAAGAGAGTTTGCACTAGTTCCTTAAGTAATACATCATAAGCTTTCCAAAACTGGTTTTTTCACTAAGCTACTTGAGCAAAAACCACTAAGCCTAGCAAAAATTTGGTGTTAAATTGACAACGGGTCGTTAAATTTCACTTCAATTTTAAGGAATTTAAACCATGGTAACTCATATAAACCCCAATTAAAAACAATTCCAGTTTCATAGCGATGTTTTATCGAGCACTGGATCTGCAATACATAATCAACCCCAATTCTTCCCATCAAATAAAAAATAACTCAAACCCAGTATTTATCCATTCAAAAGAGTAATAGTGCAGGAACAGAAGCTCAACAAAGACTTCCATCACTTACACTCAAATCTTCACCAAAAGAGAAGTAGAAACAAGAAACCCGAATCCAGCCCACTAAACCTAACAAAACTTTCCCTCGAACCCAACAATCTCTCAAGGTTGTGTGTTTATATTAAGAGTTCAAATCTGATTTTCTGCGAATAAAGATCACCTTTTGAATTAATTTTATTGTGGTTCGTTTTCTGTTCTCCTCGTCCTCGCTCTCTCTTTCTCACTCCCCGTGTGCGTGCCCTCTATGCTCGCATTTGTTTTGCGGTACCGTACATGACAGGCGGTTTGTCTTGGCTTGTGTTACACGCTCGTTGGTGCTGTCTTGTGTTTTTATTAGGATTAAAGTTCATTTTGGACCCTATAAATTAAATAATATTTTATTTGTACCCTTATATTCCAAAATGAACTTTAATCCTAATAAAAACACAAGACAGCACCAAATAAAAGAGTAAAAATCATCATTTTGCTAGCTGTTATCTCATAGTAATGGATAAAATTGATTTGTCTTAAGAATTACAAAGGTGATAGTGAGAAATTAAAACTATGAGGGTAGAAGTAAAACATTGAGTATTTTATAATAAAACATAATTTACGAGGTTGTTTTAATAAAGTTTATAGTCATTAATTCTAAAAAAAAACTATATTCAATATATTTATATAAAAAGTGCTATACATAATAGTAGCTAGTTTTATTAGTAGCTTTAATTATATTTTTCATAACGAACAAGATATAGGTTATTGAGTTATATAATTAAGTGAGTGTCTGTGAGTATATTTTTTTAAAAAAAATTAAAAAACTTAATCTTTAATTTTTATTTTTAATAAATTATTTTGAAATTATTTTAATGTAATGATATTACAAATAATTATTTTTAATATATTTTTAAATAAAAATCAATTAAAAAAAACAAAATATATCACTTCAAAACATGGTGAAATCGATTATTTTAATGCCTCAACTATTTTTCCCCATGAACTAGAAACCTTATCAAAGCCAAAGCCAACCTTGGACAAATTATCTCTAATCTATCATAAGAAACCAAAGCTGCGAAAATCAGGTTGCTCTGTCTTCTCCACAGCTCCTCGAAAATGGCAGTTTCCCTCCTCCATCACCCCCCTTTAAGCAACCAACGGTACCCTCTCTCTCTCTTGTTGTCTATATTTCAGTTTTGCTGACACTCTTTTGTATGTACTTGGCGTTTGCTACTATATATATATATATGTTTAGCTAATGACACTCATATTTGGCTAAGATTAATTGGTTTCTATAGTGTAGGGCTGAAAAAGAAAACACCTTTACAACTATGGTTGAAGTAGGTGAGTTTTTTGAGCTGGGTAATGATAGCTCAATGAATAAAGGTATCTTGGAATTGCAAAATAGAAATTGCCCAATTCAAGTTGGTGTTTTAGAGAGTGATTGTTGTTGCTACTCTTTGAACATGTGGCAACACAACTTATTTCTGTAGACCATATAGCTCAACTTTGAAGTTTGTGTATAGTTGTTTCAATATTTTGTGGGAAAGCAGGCCTGGATTAATATGTTTTTTCGCTTGAAATAGAGACTGAAGTTAGGCTTTCTCAATGACAGAGACCAAGGGGAGGTTTCTTGAAAGTCTTGTCCTTGAATGCGTTTTTGCATATAAAACTGTGACAATTTGGTTGTAAGATGAGGAGCTGTCATGTTTATGTTAGGATATCACACAACCATTCTGGGATGGGTATGGTAGGGAAAGATTCGTTGCAAAATGGTCCATCCAAGCAGGGCATTCATTCATGCCAGCACCATCAAAATGCAATGTCAGCTCAATTAAATAATTGCAGAAAAACTAATTTAAAGTTGCAATAGGAAGTAATTTCTGATACAATCCTGAGCTTTCTTACTCTACTACTCAAACTTCTATTTATCTCCTTGTACCATTTGTCACAAATAAGCTAGATGAAGGATAAGAAATGTTCCTTCTGTCTTCGCTGAAAGTGTTCAAGTTGACTTGGCATTTTTTTACTTAAAACGGTTCTTGATTGAAGCATATCAGAATGGAACATCACTTTCTGCCTTAATTCCATTATGATATTTGTATTTTTTCCCCTCAAATCTACCTATTCATGTAAGATTTGATGTTGTAAGACAAAATTTTAACATCCTGTAATCTCATGATGCTGTTTCATGGATGAATGGTTTGATATTCTTATCTGACTATTTCAGGATAACTCGAGCGTTTGTAGACTTGAATTCAAGGTCTTTGCAGAGAGGCATCACTTGCTTCTCAATTTGTCTCCAAAAGCAGAGATGCAGCATCAAACTTTACATGATACCCACTACAACAGTTGCTCAACACTGGATGTTGAAAACTTTTGCTTCAGCTGGCTCATTGAATGCAGAAGTGGAATGTCAAGAAAACCACATTTCGTCTGGTTTCTCAACTTCTAATGACTTCCGGATACTCAAATACATTTAATATAGTCTCTTTTTAAAATGACGTCTTTAATATTTTCATGCCCTTTTTAAAAGTACTTGTTTGAACAATATTTAGTAGTTGGTCTAGGACAAAGTTTGAGACTGGAACTTTTAAAATGGTCAAAGGCCTTAATGAAATTTTTGTTTGCATCAGCAGGTCTAAAACAGTGGATGACAGCTCAAGTAAACCCTCAGATGGTGTGGATGATTTTGAGAGACAGTTGCAAGATTTGTTTGATGAAGTCAAAATGATGATCAAGATGGGAAACAAAAGTGATGCTGTGGATCTACTTCAAGCAAATTATGAATTTGTCAAAGAGCAGATCAATGCAGGTTCTAGAGGCATTGAAGAAGCTGCTACTCTTGACATCATAGCCTTGGGATACATGGTCATTGGAGACTTAAAGTCTGTTGGGTTTATCCTGAACAAGGTAACCTTCTTTTTCCTAGGCTGCTGCATTTTCAATCCAATTCATGTGCTTGAAATCATTTGTTAAACTATTGATGTCTATGGTGTATGTTTGTTGATTCTGCTATTCTGTTCTTAAATTCCTGACTTTTCTTTCCTTTAGTTTGTAATTTTCTTTGAGATTTTGTCACTTTTTGAACTGACTACCTGTGCTGACCAACAAATATAGAAAAGCATGGACTTGTTCTCATCGTATAGTTATTTGACTTAATTCTAGCTCTCTAGTTTAAGAGGAAAAAATGAGTCTCTATTCATGATCATAGGAACATGTGAAACTTCTATGTCACATTGTTGTCAGTGATAGTTCTTCTTTTTCATTGGCCTTGAGCCTTGTCAAACTGTTCATGGTTGCATTTTGTTTCTTATTCTTTGATCCTCAACAGTTTTGGTACATTTATACATATTAAATCAATGTCTGGGAACCCACATTTATCTTGACAAATGAACATAGATGCTTAATATATCTCTTTGTTTCTCCTGCACTTCATTTTCATGGATGGCCAGTTGGACGAAGTTGTTGAGAATCTAAAGGATGATGAACCTCTTCTGGATTCAGTACTTATACATATGGGAAGCATGTATTCAGCTTTGGGGAAGTTTGAGAAATCCATGCATGTATATCAAAGAGTTATTGCTACTCTAGAGAGAAAACATGGTAAAAGCTTTTTAATTAAGTTTTCTTTTTTGCCAAGTTCGCTTGATGTACTACTTATTGTAACACTGTTTGTTTAATTACTCTTCAACAATTAGCAGAAGGTAAAGTCCAATGTTGAAGCTGGATGCGACTTAGTTTTCGATTACACAACAGTAAACTTTCCATATTTCCTGCCCCCAGCTTACTAAAATTTTCAAGCAGTCCTGTTGTTGACAAAATTAGAATTGCCCAAGTCACGAGTGCGACTATAATTCATGGTGTTGCATTTTTCTTATTCCACTTATCCTCGGTATGCTAATTGTGTTCGGGCTATATTCATGAACCAAATAACATGGTAGTTTTGTCAAGTTTTGAGCAGTTCCACATTCTTGACTCTGAGGTCAACCAGTAATCATAAAATGAAAACTGGAACAACATTGAATGATGATATGAAGTTCTTTTGAAGTCTCAAATGGTTTGATCCATTGAAAATACATTGCTTTATCCCTGCTCTTAATGCTGCAATTAGCCATTGAGATTTCCTTAAACTCTTTAACAATGATGCAAGCCCAAAACTTAACAGTTGTCCAATGAAATTGTTTCTTCTAGGGAAAGGTAGTGCTTTTCTTGTCTCACCATTGTTGGGGATGGCAAAAATTCTGGGTTCGATTGGAAAAGCTACCACAGCAATAGAAGTCTACCAACGTGTGATAAGTATTCTGGAATCTAGCAGAGGAGCTGAAAGCAAAGATTTGGTAGTGCCTTTATCTGGTCTTGGCAATCTTTTGATCAAGGAAGGAAGAGCCACAGATGCAGAAAGTCTTTTTAATAGGTTACCGTACTTTCTGTCGGTGTCTTTATTTAGTCTTTGAAGTTAAGTTATGACTATTCACCCCCCTTGCTGTTCCTTTTTTTTTCCTTCAGAATTTTAAGCATATATAAGGAGTCATATGGTGAATATGATGGAAGATTTGGCATGGCTTTGTGTTCGGTAGCCCATGTGAAGTGTGCAACAGGTAACTATGTAACTCTCTTCTTTTCACCCTCACGCCCTAAAAAATTCATCCATGATGGTGGATTTTAAACATCCTGCTTTACAACAGTTTATTGTTGATAAATACAATATTAACCCTCTTAACTGTACTGCTGCCACTTTTCCAAATTTATCAGTTAAATCAACTTCATTGCTCATACTCCAATGTTTTGCAGGAAATGCAGAAGAAGCTATTAATTTATATAGAAAGGCTCTTCAAGTCATCAAGGATGCAGACTACATGGCTCTAGATGATAGTATCATGGAGAGGATGAGGATAGATTTGGCTGAATTACTTCATGTTGTAGGAAGGTAAAGCCGGATAAAACTAGGTTTTATGTTGTATGATAGATTTGGAACGATTAGAAGCAGGTGGCGGCCTTTTCTGTTTATTAATTTTTATCGCTGCAAAGCTTTAGGGTTTTGTTTGCTTTCCTGGACCTTCTCAAGTGATTTTTGTGTCATTTCGGTGTTCCAAAAATAGAATCTATATTGAATTTCTCAAAAAGGAGGTTACCTTATTTCCTATTTGTTGTTATATGGTTTCTTGTAGAGGAAATGAAGGCCGAGAGCTACTAGAGGAGTGTTTGTTGATCACTGAAAAGTATAAAGGAAAAGATCATCCAAGCTCAGTTACACACCTTATTAATCTTGCAACCTCCTACTCGCAATCAAAAAACTATGTCGAGGCTGAGCGCTTGTTGAGGACAAGTTTGGAGATTATGATGAAAAGTGTGAGACCCGATGATTCATCCATCACCTTCCCAATGCTGCACCTCGCAGTGACTCTCTACCGTCTGAATCAGGATGAAGAAGCCGAGCAACTCGCACTAGAGGTTCTGCGCATTCGCGAGAAGGCATTCGGAAAAGATTCTCTTCCTGTCGGTAAGCCTTCTTACCCCTTTATAATCATCTCACTAGGCTATCTGATCAGTTAGTCCGTGGACTCCGAGCAATGCAATCATAACTGATGTTATTTCTTGATATGCATGGCAGGGGAGGCGCTGGACTGTTTGGTATCCATCCAGACCAGATTAGGGAAGTCAGAAGCTGAGTTGTTGGAGCTCTTAAAACAAGTTCTAAAAATTCAAGAAAAAGAGTTTGGCTATGAGAGTGAAGAGGTTATGAGGACCCTAAAGAAAATTGTATTCTACTTGGATAAAACAGGAAGAAAGGATGAGAAATTTTCCATGCAGAAAAGATTATCTGTGCTCAGGATGAAGTATAAACAAATGATGCAATATTAATGTTATAGTCGTTGATTTTTTGTTGGATGAATGATTTACTTTCATTGTTTTTCATGATTTTCTTTATAATTTGTTATCCAATCTGGTAAATAATGGTGGGAAAAAAAAGATTGGAATATTGGATTGAAGTTAAAAATCTACAATAAAATTCAGGAGGTTCCACAACATTGGAGGACTCTTCAGGATTAATAACATATTTGATGTTGAGATAATAATTATTTTATTATTAAAAATTTATTCTTGACATTAAAACATCAAAATAATCTAAAAACAATACAAAAATTGAAACAAAGAAATAATTTTTTAAAAAAAAGTGTTTTTGAAATGAAAAAGCAAACGGTTCTAAAATCTTAAAATAGACCTTCTATTTCTACTTATGTTAAATTGTTCTTAGAAAAGATAAATAAGTAAAATATTTATTAGAGTGATGTAAATCTAATTTGCATTTTGATTATTTAAATTTAGGGATGAAATTAAACCAATTATTTGTTTAATTAGATTTTGAAATTAATTATAATTTAGTTCCTGTGGTTTATTTTATTGAAACTAATAATTAACTGTTGACATATAATGTCATACTTTGTATGCTTTATATATTTTGATGACAACAATAAAAAGAAAATGGACTAATAATATGCTTGGATGAGATTAAGCTATAAACAGGTATTATACAAAGAATACATCAACAAGCATAATGGAGTACACGAAGAAGTCACTTCAGGAAGTCCAAGATGCAAGCAAGTGAAGACTTAGAATAAGCGTTCATTTTAGTGCTTTATGTAAATCTCTATTTCTAACTTGATAGCACAAATTAAAATGAACTCACACACTTCACACTGCATGCATTAAAAGGATTTGATGATTATAGGTTTAAGTCATAATCAATCGGTTCAAGAAATTCAGAAAAGATAATTTGTCAAAATTGCCTTTCTGCATGAACCGGTCGACCGCTTGAGGTATCCGCTGTGAACCGGTCGACCGCTTGGAAGACAAATTATTTTATCCGTTGTGAACCGGTCGACCGCTTAGTTTTGTCCGTTGTGAACCGGTCGACCGCTTGATATGACAGTTGCATTAAAACGGCTAGAAACTTATAAATAGGCTTCTTAATTGCAAAACAAAAGGGAAGAACTTTCATATCTTAAATTGAGGCAATTAGAAGTGCATAAATACCTTCATATCATCAATCCTCATTAATACTCATATTTGTGTTTAAATCTTCATATCCCAACACAAAGAGTATTTCTCATTCTCACTACACTTAAACACCTTCAAATATTCTAAGTGCTATTAAGTGAGAAAGAGATCATAGATCTTCATTTGTAATATCCACACTATTAAGAGTGTATTGTTGTTTTACAAAAACAACCATTGTGAAACTCTTGAGAGTTGAGTATAAAACTCTTGGTATTGGTGAGGGAACATCACCAAGGAAAAATCTTGAAGAGGGCATATCTTCAAGTGGTGTAAAAGTCTTGGTGTGGATTCATCAAGCGGGTTTTGTAATCTTGTTACTTGGATTAGTAAGAGAGTACAATACTCAAGTACGGGTTGGTACTTGAGTCGTGGATGTAGGCTTGCCGAACCACGTTAAAAACCGAGTTAGCAATCTCTCTCTCTTATCTCTTTACTTTAAAGTAATTAATTTTAAGATTGCATTATTTATTGTATTGTTGCCTTAATCCGTGATTTTCAACATTAACTCCTGTAGATATGAAAAAATAATTAAATATTTTGATCAACGTAATCATAGTAGATTAATTAGTTTTGTTAAACTAGAAGGATTATATTACAATTAACTCAAAGTTAATAAAATTAATCACAATATTATTTTTAATCCCATAAATAATAAAAACAATATCATATTAATAATAAATTAATATTTCACCGGCTCTCAGTGAACCGGCTGTATCGGTTTGGTTTCCTTATATTTAAACCGATTAAGTATAAAAGAAATGAAGAGTCTGATCTCTTTAAAACCAGAGCCATACAGAACCAAAAATGGCCGCCTCTGCTCTATCCTTTGCTTTCTCTTCACTGTCACTTCCAGATTCTTCACTTTGCTCGTTTCCAGATAAATTCCAGGTTCTTAAATCTTCTATTTCTTTCAATGCTTTCTCTTTTTCATGTTATGGTTTAGTGTTTTATGTTTTGTTTTTTTCAGGTAGTCTCAAAGTTGCAGAAAAACAGTGGCCGTGGTAGGCGAGTCTGGCGGCGGAGGAAATTGGTATTTAAAATTATATTTCATTTTTTTGAACTTTTTTAAATGAGACCCTCGTTGGTATTTTTTGAAATGTGAACACTGAAACAATTTCAAGATGAGATATAATGAGAAATTTGAACATTTTTTCACAGAGTTCTGAACCTTTATCAGGAAGTCTTGAAATGTGAACACTGAATCAATTTCTTGACGGGAAGAAATCTTGAGAATGGTTAACTTTCTCGATGAGAATAATGAAATATCTGCCTTTTTATTTTTATTTTACCTCATTAGAGAAGTTGTTTTTGTAGCTATTTCTTAGCTTGAAGTGAGGCATATGAAGATAAAATGTAGTTTATGAATTTTATTGCCAAAGGAACTTGAATTTTGAAGTATCAAATCTGAATTTTTTTATAAACTGAAAATAACAGAGAATGCTTACTGGTGACATACTAGTTTTTACCTAAACAATGGCCACATAACTAGAAGCTTCACTGCATTTAAACTAAGAAACAAACTGAACTTGCTCAACAGAAGTTGGATTATGCTTACAGTGGAAAATGAGGGAAAGTTCTCCTATGCATGTAATTTGGGAATATAGTGTCATGCTGTAAAGAGCTTTTTTTGTAGCTTATAAACATTAATGTAAAGGATTAATGTAAAAGTGTATGCCCTTATATCTTTTAACACATTAATGTAAAGGAATAGTAGGTAAATTGGTAAAATTAGAGAACTTTAAGATTGCTGAGAGATTTTCATTCTCCATTTTTCTCCCTACTAGAGTATGGAAAAAAATCCGAGTTGTTTCAGTTGACCGAGGGGGACAGCCTAAGATTGGATGCCATTGGGTTGTCACCAATCAAGAGTATGAACTGCATAGTAATTGAGGTTGGCAAACTGATCCCACTTTTGAAGGACATTGATAATGAGAATGAATTTGAGAAAATCATGGGAGGATCATGCACATTCTGAAGGTTCCTGTGCAAATGTCAGGGGTGAAGGCCTTGATTCACATTTAAGATCCTGATGATTAACGGTCCTTCACCTTTGGAGATGTAGACATGGTCTCCACCCTTGAAGAATACAGTGTTCTGACACAACTCCCAAGAGAAATTGACTAGGTCTGTTTCCACCAAAGGGTTGACCTAGTTGTGGGAGAAGTGGCTAAACTGCTCAAGATAAACAACATTAACAAATATAAAGAGAAGAACATGCTGGTGGGTTAATCTGAAAATTGCTTGAAGAGCTGTTGGAAGCAAGGAATAAGGAATTCAGTTCTAGTATTGTGAGAGAGAAGACACTGGCTTTAGGAATGTTTGGGTTGGTGTTGTACCCTACTAGCTCTGGAATTACCAGTTTGGAAGCTGCAAGCTTGTTTGTGACACACGAGAATACCATGATAAACTCATCTGCTGCTAATCTTGGCTGAAACATTCATGGCCCTCAATCACTGTAGGAGGGCTGGAAAGGGCGCAATGAGATGTTGTGTGCAACTAGGATGCTGGAAGTGCTTATAGAAAAAGAAGGGAAAAAAGTTTGCTGAAAAAGATTGGAATAAGAAATATCAAGAGCTTCCTCAAATCATGTTTAACTGGAGAGCCTCATAGATGAGAGTTATCGTCTGTGTGATAAGATTTACAGTGGTTTAGTGGCATTTTTGCAGGGTTGGTGGGAGTATATGGCTTGAAAAGTGGTCGGGGGCTGTAAGTTGGTGTTCTCTTTGTTTAAGTGGTGAAGAGATAGGGAGAAAAATAGTTTGCAAGGTGGCATCTTGGGCAAGGTTTTCAGTTTCTTTGGAGAAGAAGATAAACTGTGCCCCATGAAACAACACCGTTTCCCCTGCTCTTTTTTTATCTAATCATCAGTGAAACAATGCTGTTTTCCCCTAAACTCAGAGTTCCACTCACGGGGATGTGATGCTGTTTTTGCTCTGAAATATTCTAGGATTTTCAAATCAGTCCCCATGCCTTCTCATAGTTGCAGTCGTTGAGCCATGAGGTTTTACAATTAAGCCTTCAATTGAACCCTATTTTGGGAGTTGTCTCAATATTCACAGTGCTAAATTTGCTATCAAGAAATTGTTTCAATAGGCTACATCACGTAAATTTAATCATTCAACATCTTGCCTTAATTGTTTATGATCTTGGTTCTCCTTTACACATGACATGCTTGTGGATGCTTGCTAGATGATATAGTAGTTCCCTAAGATTTATATGCTACACGAGGATAATTGTATGGGGTGGAATTTGGCGGCACATCCTTGCTGGAATTTACATGGGCTGTAGAATAGGCCTCGTAATAAGCTTTTGTCTAATAAATGTTTAATAAATGACATATAACCTTAATGCCTTATTTGTTCATGAACTGGGGTTCAAATGTTGTGCTTGTGGATGTTGATTAAAAGTTCTTGTTGTGTTTCAGACTAAGGAAGATGATCTTTTGCGATACAAATTGGAGCGAGTTCCTTTCCTTGAGGAGCAGGTTAGAAAGATTAAAGAGGGAGGAAAGTTATTGACAATGGATATCCACAAATTGTTACTATCAGAAGATAACAGGTTTGATTTTGTGAATGAGGTTGCAGCTGAGGCCATAGAGTATGTTGAGAACAACAGAGATGAATACGGAGGAAAGAAGAAAGCCATTTTACATGTGCTTAGCAACCGTATGAACGATGCTGGGTATTCCCGTCCAGTGGCATATGAAGAATCTGATCCCTTCCTACCTGGGCCTACTTATTTGAGGCAGGAGCTTGAATAGACTTTGATATTACTTGGATCTGCCATGTTGTAGTAATAACTTTCGGCTATATATATATATATTACAAGCACAACAAACGGCGTGGGAAAACAACTCTAGCTCCTCTCACAGTTTACTGTGGACTGGAGCAGTGTATTGACTGCAATGGCCTTCGTCATCAGGCTTCCTTTTTTTTTTTCGGGGTTGTTTTGGGTTTTTGACTTTTTTTTTTTTTACTTTCCGCTTTTGTACAGTGTATTGACGCCTCTAACCCTCGAAAACGACAAAATAGTGCACAGGGGGGCAGGGGCTCTGTTGGTTTTTCCATCCTTCAGTGCACAGTGCACAGACGAAAAAGAGCCCGCTAAACGACAATATAGCGAACAGGAATCGGGGGCAGTTTCGTCCTTTCCGCTCATGTATTTCCGTAAATAGAGGTGGGGACAGGGGTGGCGCCGTAATTACACCATTATTTTATTATATTTCCGCGTGGGCGGCTGGCGCGTCGCCTTCCCGCGCCAGCGGGGTTCCCCGCTTACGCGCCTTTCAGGCGGTGCGTTCTCTTTTTTCCCGGCGTCAGAAATTTGCTTCCGCCGCGCCAGAAGATGCGCCTGGAGGTCATCTCTCCTCCGTCGCGGCGCGTTCCCGTCGTTGATATCCGGTTAGGCCGCGGCGGTCGGATTTCTCACGGACGTCGGGTTTCTCTCTCCTGCCGTCCCCAAAGTCAGCTCCGGTCCCTGATATGTGTGTAAAGTTGATTTTGGTCCTTGCGGTTTTGGATTTCGTTTTCATTACTGATTTATTCAAATTAAAGTTTTATTGTTTACAATTGTGCCCTTCAATTAAATCTGATTATAGAAGAAGTATTTATTTCAGTCCTTATAGTCTTGATTTTTTATTTACTTATGATTCCTTAAATTATTCCGGTCCGGATGTTTTGATTTATGTAATTTGATCCTCCAATTGAAATTAGTTATATATACAAAGTTTGATTTCAGTCCCTTTTCTTCTGATTTTTTTTTTATGGCAGCAGTTTTCATTATTTATTGTTGGTCCTCCAAATAATTTTTTTTTTCAATTTTCTCCTTCAATTAGCATTAATTTTATATATGTCATTTCTCATTTTGGTCCTTATTCTTTTAATTTTCTATTTTATATTCATTCATATGTTCTTTTTTTAATCTTTATTTTTTAATGGTATTTATGCATCTATGCTTTTAGTTTTTGTCCTCGGTGTAACTTTTGTCCATATATATATAAGTGTATTTAACACAATAATAATAATAACTATTATTATTATTATCATTATAATAATTATAATCCTAATAATAATAATAATAATAATAATAATAATATTTTTTTCTCTCTTACTCTTTTGTTATTTTTTTTCCCTCCCGATAATTTGATAATAATTTTTTTTTTCCAGTAATAACAATGATATTTATTTTTTTCTTTTGTTCAAGTTTCTAAGATATTTTTAATCTTTCATTAATTTTTGTTCCTTTCATTATTAACATAATAATAATAATAATAATAATAATAATAATTATAATTATAATTATAATACTGATAATAATGATAAGAACAATAATATTATTGATAATAATAATAATTTAATTGTTTTTCTTGCTTACTCTGTTGTTAATTTTTTTCCCCTTCCGGATAATTTGATCATTTTTATTGTTTTTACAGTAATTGCAATGATAATTTTTATTTTTTCTTATTTTTTCTCTTATCTTTTGTTAAAGTTTCTGGGATATTTTTAGTCTTTCATTTATTTTTTCCCTTTCATTACTAACATAATAATAATAATAATAATAATAATAATAATAATAATAATAATAATAATAATAATAATAATAATAATAATAATAATAATAATTTAATTATTTGCACAATAATGATTTTGTGGTTAATTTTTTTTTTCCTTATTAAAATATTTTGCTCTTGTTTTGAAAATGTTAGTTCGCGCTCTGTTATGATATTTCATAACGTAATATCTACATTCTAAAAGATATAATCTATGCTTGCGCAATAAACTGTATTTAAATTTTTTTACATTTTATCTCCTGATCTATAACTTTTATTTAGTTATATCATATAAATTTATCGTTGTTGATTTAATTATGTTAAATTATATACACAAAAATGCCCGCGGCAACGCGCGGGCAATATAGCTAGTATATATATATATATTGAAGGCTGTATTTTCTAATTTATATATATATATATATATTGAAGGCTGTATTTTCTAATTTATAGTGTATCGATTTTCTGTCTGATTTGTTATCATCACTTGCATTTGTTCTTGCCCTGTAATTAGATGTGTGCTTGCTCCTAACTGAAGTTGTCAATACCGTTTTGGTTAGTGTTTTATTTTTTCAATTGGAATAGAATGTTTCGGTTTTGAAGTGTTTTGACGCTCCGTTTTGGGGTTGTACTGTTTATGTATATATATATAATTAAATATATTAATTCAAAAAAATTTAGTTCAAATCCAAAAATAAAATTATTTAGAATTGTGCAATTTAATCTAAAAAAACAATAAAATGATTTTTCTACACAAAATATGAATATGTATAATATTAGAGAATGTTATCATCAATCTTGCAAGGTTATTATATTTTTTGATTATTCTGAAATTTTAACATAATATATATAAATATATCAAGAGATTCCTCATAAACTTCATCTTAATCTAACGGTTGGATTAAAAGATATGATTGATATTGTAAAGTTATTTATTATTTAAAAAAACACTATTTGACCGAAACCGAACAGGCAGAACAAGATCGATATGTTTTGGCTGGTATTTAGCCGAAACATCCGGAACAGGCTAAATTTAAACCGAAATAAAAATAATGTTTTATCTTGTTTTTTAACTAGTACAAAACGTTTGGTTGGAAAAAAATTGACAACTATGCTCCTAACTGCCGAATGATTTCTGAACATTCAACCCAGAAAAAATCCGATGACTATGACTGTTAACCTTGTTAGAGTGTGTTTGGTATTGCTTTTGCTTTTGTGGTTGAGGTTGAAAAAAAACAGTTTCAAAAAAAGCTCTTTTACTACGGTTCAAAATAAGCAGTGAAGTGTTTGGTTAAAACTGTGGTTGAGTTGGAGGTTGAAATAAAGCAGTTTCAAGTGTTTGGTTACCAAGCTTTTCATATTGCTTTTAACTTGTGAAATTACTTTAAAGGACATAGACATATACACACACATTTATTTATATATATTTTTAACTTGTGAAAATCAATTTAAAAATAATCACAATTTATTGCAAGGAATAATTCAAGTAAAATGGACACTTCTTTTTATTCTCTCATCAAACTATTTGTGATGTCATCACGAACAATATCCATACGTGAAGGCCTCTGCAATCTCTGACTATTTTCGCGCGCTACAATATCTGGTAAAAAATCATCTGGGATATAATTGGGATTACGATCATATTCAACAAAAACAACATCATCTTGCGATCTCCTTCTAATATAGTTATGTAGTACCATCGATGCAACAACAATCTCAACCTGCGTTTTGTATGGATAAGCTGGCATGCTCTGTAAAATTCTCCACCTTTGCTTCCATACTCCAAATGTTCGTTCTATCACATTACGTAGTGATGAATGTGCACGATTAAATACTTCTTCTCATCCACTTGGTTCTCCACGACGTCGAAAATCTTGTAAATGATACCGCTCCCCTCTATATGGACCTAAATACCCATACTCATTCTGATAATCGGCATCAACCAAATAATATTTTCCTGAAAATACAAACAACATGCAACCTTTTCATTAATTCAGTAACAAAAGATGAATATTAATTTATTGAAATTATCATCTCTGTAAGATATAATAAATCACAACCTTCAGGAGGTTTAGGAAATTTGATACTCCTACTGTCAATAGCCTCGAGAAAAATATGTGTATCGTGCGCACTACCTTCCCATCCTGCCCATACAAATGTGAATTGCATGTCAAAACTACAGGCCGCCATGATGTTTTGTGTTGGGACACCTTTTCTACCAATAAAAGGAATTTGATTTTCGGCTGAAATAGTGGCATGAACATGTGTCCCATCAATTGCACCGATACAGTTCTACAGGTAAAAAAAAAGAATTAGTATAAAAATATTCAAACAAAATACACAATTTCAGTGCAAACTATATTTTATATAAACATACAAAATTACCTTGAAATGTGGCATAAATCTGGGATCCATCGCAATTTCTATTGGTGTGTTGGTAAATTCTGGATCAGTTGGTTTGATGATATCTATAGCAAACAAACATAATGCTTTAAGGACTTCTTTCATACATCTACTTACGGTTTTGCCTGAATGCTGAAATCTTTCTTGCACATGTCGATTTGATGCCCCAACTGCAAGAGTAAATAGAAACATTCCTACCTTCTCAATTACGCACATCCTCCGTGAAGGTTTTAAACCATAATGTGTTTCCAAATCATTACATAGACTCATCAAAGTGTCTCTGTCCATCCTAAACATGTTAACAGAGCATTTCAAATGACCTCTTAAAATCTCATTCAACCAACGCATCCCTGTATTGTATGAAACCATACATGGTTCTTTATGGATATAATTAATATAATATAGGTTTATAGCTCCATCCATACATATAATTAGTTTTTTCACATCAAATTGCCTCCGTATAAAATTTGCATCATCGTCATCGTCGTCGTCGTCGTCGTCGTCGTCGTCATCGTCGTCATCATCGTCATCAACAGTTCCATCATCAACGTATGCGCTACTGTTTCCTTCATAACCACCATAGTTAATGTGGTCAACAACACGATCCATAATATTGTCATAGTCACCTTCGAAATCCCTGTTAAATAGAGCATTAAAATGTGGATCATCATATCTAGAAAACAAGAGCAAACCTGTCGACATAAAAAACTTTGAGTCAAGATATACATTTTGCTCTTTTTTTTTAGACAACTTGCATGGTTAAACAATATCATGTTTTTAATATTCGTAACAATATTTTTATTCACTAGTACAAACAAACATTCATAACAATGAGCACAATAATTTGAAAGTCGTAATAGAAAAACTTGCGCTCAACAAATTACTTGTTACGTTACAATCCAAAGGAAGACAAATATGAAAACCAAACAGTCAAACAAAGTAAGAGCATTGCAGTTAAGCATTTTTTCAAGGCGCGATGTTTCGTTGAAGCCAACTGTATTTTTTTTCAATACTATTGATGCTAGTCCACATTTCTCTATTTCTTCGCACACGTAGAAACTTAGTAGCGAGGTCAAAAAAATTATCGTCATCTGTCGAACCAGGTATTGATTGGAACTCAGCCATAACTTCAGGAATACTACAGCCTGACAAATCTCTATTTGCAGAAGTGGAATCACTCCTACTAGACATGCTGTCAAGAAGCTGTTGCTGTATTGATACTAGTTAAGCACCAATTCCAGATGACTTTTTCTTTCTAGCTCTTGGCTCCGGGTGCTCTCTTTCTTTTCTTTTTCCACTGCTCTTTGTGTTGCTACTATTAGATATATGCTCCCCCCTAACGCCTCGAGAATTATAATTTTCAAAATTTATATCAACATTCTCCTCTGAATCCCCGCTCCCTTCTTCCAAATCAGCACCTTCTAGACCGACATTTAATGTGCCCAAATCAACTTCATTGCCACCTACTGTGCCCGACGATGGTGCCCATGCATGTTGTCCGGTAGTGATGACTCCAGAGAACATTCTATCAAATTTAAACTTCAACGATGGCTCGATACCGGACTGTCTAAATTTTTTCGCTCCTCTATTTTCCTACATAAAATAAATAGTTTTCTTGTCATTATCTTAACAGAACATAAAAACATTTTTAAAATAGTTAGTATGATGAAAATTCACCTGAATTTTTGATTTCCACCACTCATCGCTAGCCACAATTGTCCCTAATTCGTTACTCCAGCCCACACCAGTTTCACCAATCAATTTTGTCCAAATCCTCCAGTCTTTTTTACATACATCCCATTTGTTTTTCAGCTGCGGTTTGGTGAATGCATGACCCGTTTGTTCTTTAAATGATGTTAAAATAAATTTCCATCCGCATCTATCAAAATGCGTATGTTGTCTTTTTTACAACATTTCTTTATTCCAAGTAGCTTTATCCATAGATTCAAAATCGTCCATGATATCTCGTAAAACTTTGAAAACAAAAACAAATCAACATTAAAACCAACACAACATATTATCAAGGAACGAATACTGTCATGCAATGTTTTAAATGTCAAAAAAAAAAACATGTATTTTATAGCATATATAAGTCAAGTAATAAATGACACACAACAACCACTTTTTAGCTTTCCAAAAGACACCATTTATAGTACACCAACAACATATTTACTGCAAAGACTAAAATTGCAATAACTTCCAGTGCACTTCTAATCCTTTTTTCTTCTCTTCAATTTTTCTACAGAAGCTTCCATTTATGTTGGGGTTCATAGGCAGTATGGTGGATCTTCACGATAATAAAATCATTACTCATGAGAATTATGTGCTAGGAAACAAACCACAATTCCAAGATATGTTAACATAGGCGTATGAAAATCATAAGGATTGGGGATTCATTTGCTAGCCTATCAGACCTTGTATTGAATAAAATAAAAACCCAAAACTAGATTACCAAAAAACAATAACCAAAATCAATCAAAACCCATTACGGTCTCCTTTCCCTTTGTTCTACATATTCTGTTTCTCACTATACTCCTTTCCCAACAACACAGAAATTGTTAAAAAATTGTCTCTATAATTTCCAAATTTACACATACACACATATAGTGGGTGTTAACAGATTTTAAGAGCCACAAACTCACGGTAAAAATTCAAATGCAAGACCCACATGCCCGTGAGCTCGTCAATGCTTGCAATTGTAATCTAGCATCATAACTGTCATAACTTAAAATTTCATAACATCACAGAGTTCACAGAACAGGTAAGAACACAAATCCAATAGAATAACATGAAAATAATCGACAAACGAGAGAAAATACAAACAGTTGACAGAAACAAGAGCTTACTTTGGTGGGGTGGTGCACAGATCTTGTTGCCCTGAAAGTGAAACGGGATCAGTGGGGATCTCTTGCAGAGTTGGTGAGGACGAGAAGTGAGGGACGGGAGGGTGTTCTGTGAAGGAGAAGGGGAGCAATGAGGGACGGGAGGCGTTCTGTGAAGGAGAAGGGGAGTTGTGGGTCCGTTGCAAAGAAAGAGAAGTGAGGGTGTAAAGTGGAGGAGATGGGGAGCAAAGATGGTGAGGACGAGAGAGTAGTGAGGGACGGGAGGCGCAGGGTGTGGAGGCGTTTTGTGAAGGGAGGGGAGCTGTGGGTCATTGTGGGTAGTTGCAAAGGAGAGAAAAGTGAGAGACGGGAGGCGCAGGGTGTGGAGGCGTTTTGTGAAGGGAGAGGAGTTGTGGGTCGTTGTGGGTAGTTGCAGAGGAGAGAAAAGGGAGAGACGGGAGGCGCAGGGTGTGGAGGCGTTTTGTGAAGGGAGGGGAGCTGTGGGTCGTTGTGGGTAGTTGCAGAGGAGAGAAAAGTGAGAGACGGGAGGAGGCGCAGATGAGAAGGAATTGAGAGGATGTTTTAGGGGTTTTTTTTTCAACGGTAATTTTTGTATTTGAATATTGAATCGTCGTTTCTGTGTATTTGTCAAACTCGAACCGCAAACACAAAAGCATGTATTTTCAGCTTTTCTTAAATCGCTGTTTTCATCAAATTTCTGTGTGGGCCCCATGTCCAAATTCTGCGTTTCAGATTTTACCAAACATTTATTGAGAAAGCTGATTTGCAATCGTGGGTGGCATCACAATGCCAAACGGGCACTTAATCAGTGAGCTCCGCAGTTTTCATCACGCAAACAAACGGGTTCTAAAATTAAAATGGTATTGTATCGAAAAGAAATGTTAAATTAATGTTTCTATTTTTTAAAATTTTCAATTGATTATAATACAACGATGCTAAAACTGTTGAAAAAAAAGAAAAAATATATAAAATAAATACCTTTTTCAATCCAAATACACTGATAAGTACAGTACAAGTACAGGATCACATCTTGGAAAACCTAGTAATACAAGCAAAGACAACTTATTAAGATTGTACTGGTGTTTGCAACTATTAGCCTTGAGGTTTGCAATTTCGTGACTGTTTGAGAGTGTGTTTGAGGTTATTTTGGAAATATTTTTTGTTCAGAAATATATTAAAATGATATTTTTTTATTTAAAAAAAATTATTTTTGATATAAACACATGAAAATGATCTAAAAACACCAAAAAAATATAATTTAGAATAAAAAAAATCATCTTTTTTTCAAAAATATTTTTGAAATGGATGGTCAAATACTCCACAAATGCACTTGAAACCAGAGATATCAAATCCGTTCCGTTCCGGCCGGAATGGCCGGAACGTGCCGTTCCATTTATAAAACCGGAACAAAACGGCGTCGTTTTTGTTCCGGTTTTAATTCCGGTCCGTTCCGGAAATTCCGGCCAAATTCCGGCCGGAACGCCTCGGTTCCGTTCCGGGCGTTCCGTTCCGGGTTTAAAATCAATTTTTTTTTATTTTTAAAAATTATTTTTGACATCTATACATCAAAATAATTTAAAAACACCAAAATATTTTAAATAAAAAAGAATTCAAATTTTAATTATGCTTGTTAAATTAATATTTTATTTTTTTCATATATATATATATATATATAATTAATTATATATGAACAGTACACACCGAAACGGCACACCGGAACATTCCGAAACGGCACACCGGAACGTTTCGAAACCAAAACATTCCGTTCCAATCGAAAAACCGGAACGGCGACCGGAATGATATTGACAACTATGCTTGAAACTGTAAAAAAATTACTTGCCTCTAGTGGCAGCTGAACGGCATCTTTATGTTCGTAGAAAAAGCAAAGTCCAGTCCAGAAAGTTGCTAAAAATTAATTAGATCATGTATAAAGATCTTGCCATGTCATCATTCAGGACCATTATCTTCCAAAAAACCGAGCACCATACATCTAACCCCGTGTAGAATCTAATCGTTAAATGAAATCAGTTAGAGGTTCAGCTTCACCGTCTTATCCTTCACAAGACAGAAATACCACCTCCAGACCTCATCGCCACCGTACAGCATCTGAAACTCTCTAACTGAGCAACCCAACTCAGTAAATGGCATTGTTTAGGCCACAGTTGGAGAGATTCCTATCAACCAAACTCCATTGTGGCCACTCCAGTACCAGAACCCCCACTAAAAACTTCTTTTTTGCTACTAGGCCTAGAAGCCAGTGTTCTGCTATAGCAATTGATGCCCCATCTTCTTTAACTGACGTTGCTGGGATCCGGTGGGGGTCTACAAGCTTGCAGGGCCCACGTGAAGAGATGGAGGATGATATCATAATTCGATCAGATGGCCTTGAAGGATTCTCCTTTGCTGCTGTTTTTGATGGCCATGCTGGTTTCTCTTCTGTGAAGTTCCTCAGGTTTGACAAATTTTAGAAACTTCAGCATAATCATGGATTCATGTTTCTCGAGTTCTTTGGGTGCAGTTTTTTATTCAATCTTTGATTCATCATTGTTAGGGATGAGTTGTACAAGGAGTGTGTAGCTGCTTTACAAGGTGGTTTGCTATTGAATGGAAAAGATTTCAATGCTATTAGAAAAGCATTAGAGGAGGCTTTCGAAAGTGTTGATGCAAAATTGCTAGATTGGTATGCCTGCAGTGTTTTCTTTCTGCAAAAATTGCTTTTGATGGTAGAAAAATGGGCAGATAGTGAATAGTGTAATGCTATATTCAATATTATCGCGTTCAAGGTTTAGGTGATGTTTGATTTTGTAAAGGCTTGAGAAGGATGGCGAGCAAGACCAATCCGGTTCGACAGCGACTGCTATGTTCATTGGAAACGAAAAGCTGGTCATTTCGCACATTGGTGATACATCTGTGGTAAATATTCAATTCTAATGTCATTACTTTTTGACAATAGCAATGGAAAAATTGAAGTTATGTTGGATGACTATGAGCAATTCTCGCATGATGTTTCTCTTTCGATGCAGGTCCTTTCTCGTTCTGGAAAAATGGAAGTGTTGACTGATGCTCATCGACCCTATGGAAGCAACAAAATCTCTCTTCAAGAAATCAGAAGAGTCAGAGAAGCAGGTGGATGGGTGTGTTTTCTTGCAATTTCTGTAGCAAGTTCATCTAGTCTTCTTCTGACTGCTCTTACCTTCTTCCTTGCTATCCTCATGATTGAAATAGTGCTCAATTTGGTATCCCTTGTTGTCATTTCCTTGTTTTCATATGGGAGTCTCCAGATAATTTTAGAATCAAAAGGATTTCTTTTTTGAAATCTGTTGATTTTCTTGGCATTTTTCCTTGTTATAACGATTTGAAGTTTGAACATTTCTTAATAAGTTTCTTAGACAATGATCCATAAAAGCCTTGTACTTTTGTGAGCTATGGAGAATTTCATCTAAAAATCTTCTGTATGCTTCTTCCTGATCAAGAACAAATCTTACACACCTTATTGTCTGATGATTACTATTGTAATTTTTCTGCAGATTGTCAATGGAAGGATCTGTGGAGACATAGCCGTATCCCGTGCTTTTGGTGACATGCGGTTCAAGACAAAGAAGAATGAGTTTGGTCCTTTTAATCTGACTTCCTTTTTTACTTGAACACAAGGGTTAGTTTGAATATGTCTTCTACCAGCACTCTATACATTTCTTAACAATGTGAGGATGTTTTATACATGAATAGGATGCTGGAGAATGGAGTCAAGGAAGGGAGATGGTCTGAAAAATTTAGTTCTCGGTAAGATCTTTTCTATATTTTCCATCAGTATGTTCATCTACTCTCCATTTTTGTTAACTGAACCTTGTTTATAAGATAGTTATTATGCATATAAAACATCCTAGGACCTGATAGATCAGATTTAAAACATGAAATAGCCCATGATTTGGGTTGGTAATGGTTATTCGATAAATCTAACTGCCCTAAGATCATAGCAACTGGAGCAAAAGACAAATCTCACTCATTGTGGCTATTACATTTGGCCTGTATGGTTCTACGGATGTATGTTCTCCTAGGAACTACAAAATGCATGTTCTGTTGAGATAAGTTCGAATGAGAAAAACCCCATGCCGCCATCATTTACTAATGGATGGATGGCAAATTCTTGCTGCAAATGTATTAGCCACGAATGATCGATGCTCATCACAGTGATAAGATAAGGAATCATTGAATTTATGATTTGCTAGTTTTTTCAGAAGGTGAACTAATCTTGTGCTGTGACAGAGTACAATTCAATGGGGACTTGGTCATTGCATCTCCAGAAGTTTACCAAATAGCTCTTGGATCAGATGCAGAGTTTGTAATTCTAGCATCTGATGGTTTATGGGATTACATGAACAGGTATTTATTCCATCCTCCAAATGTATTTCTTAGTTGCGTTCTGTAACATCTATTTCTGTAATCCCTTGATTTTCATTCATAATCAGCATCTTGCTTAACTGTTTGCTATTGTCGGTAACAGCTCAGATGCAGCTGTTTTTGTCAGGAACCAACTTCGAAAACATGGAGATGTTCAGGTAAACCTTCTGCTGGCTATTGAATATCCAATGAACCCACGCTGGCCTATTTGGTAGTGTAGTTGCGGTTGTTTTTTAAAGTGCTTTTCGTTCAGAAATGCATTAAAACGATGTTTTTTGAATGTCCACATGGTTTTGGATGAAACTATTGCTGTGCAGCGGCATTTCTAACCTGCCTCTCATTCTGCTTTCAGCTAGCTTGCGAAGAACTTGCGCGGACAGCTATTGTAAGGACTTATATATTGACAATTAGTCTTATTCGACAGTATCGTTCAATATTTTACTCGGGACTTCAAAAACTATGAATTCCTTATATTGCAGGATCGGCGGACACAAGACAATGTTAGCATTATCATTGCTGATTTAGGGTATGCATGTCTTTGCTTTCACGCACCTTTGTTAACGAAATTTCATAATGAAAGTCTAAACTGGTCTAAGATGTTTGAGATTCGCAAGCTTGTTGTGTTCTTCTGTTCTTTTATTATTGAGAAATGCAATTATCTTAGCACTCTTCCATCACTAATTTTGTTCTGGTTTTGGTCTTAACTTCGGCGAAGGCGGACAGACTGGCAAAATCTGCCTCTCCAGAAACAAAATGTTGTGTATGAACTGGGCCAAGCATTTGCTACCATTGGTATTGTCGCAGTTGGAATATGGATGTCATCCTTGTTTTCTTCATAAATGCTAGAGCTTCAGAAAGTGTATATAAATCAACATAGATTTCGACACATTAGTCCATAGAAATCTATATATGTCAGCACCTTCATGCTTTTCTTTTAGGCGAGAGAACGATAAACATCTTGTTTTTCAAATTTTCATTTCCAGAATCATATTGCTTTACATCGATTATCTGAACAACACCTGTTTAACACACAAATCATGTTGTAGCTTTGCGACATATCTTTGAATGTTAAATCATTGAGGATCAAGCTTCCTCTAGCATTCAACAAAGACTACTCTCAATGCATTGCCATAATTAGTATCGCCCAGAAGAACCCTGACCTTTCTGCAATCAATTTGCCCATTTCTACGGTGTTTCCAGAAGCCCAACCCAAGCTTCGTAGGAAATTCCATCTTGTAAATGTGACAGTACCAGCATTACTTGCCCTTTCCTGGGCCATTTTTGGCAACCACCACCCCATCTTCCCTATGTCAGTACTTGACCCGCATTTCTTTACTTTTTTCCAGATTTTAGTGAAAAGGGTTGGAGAAGAGCTTAATCCAAGAGAAAATCCTTGTCAAAATAAACCCAAGTCTTCATTTGCTCAAACTTTGCCTTCATCTGACCAGGATTTTTACAGTGACCTTTCCTTCGCAATTCGCCGTGAACCCTGGGTGGGATTCTGTAAAGTTGGAGACGGAAATGGTAGTATCTTCGCCACTAGGAAATTCAGGGAAAGTCGACAAAAAAGTTTGATAAGCTTGAAAAGCAAGGCCCCATCACCGAACACCACAAAAAGAAAGGCACCCATCTTGACTATATTACATATCGTCTCCGAAGCCATCTTTTAAGGCAAGAGAAAAGCTGTGACACGATGTTTTCTAGGACAATATTTCTGATATGTTCGAATACTTCTAATGAGCATGTCCTTAAATACCATAAGATTCTTAGTTTAATTTAGGAATGTATAGCTGGTTTAACTTGGCAATAGCATCAATTTTAATCAAGAGACGGGGAGACAATGATAGCAGTTCCATAGCAATTGTGTTTGGTTAGTGTCCGAGGACATGAAAGACGTAGAAAAAGAACAGTAATGTGTTTGGTTGGAGGAACGAAGATGGAGGGAAGAATAAATCTATCTCTAGAAAGTTTTTGATGCAGAAACAATGGACATCCTTGTCTCAAACCCTTCTTTCCATCAAAATGACTGCATAAACCATCATTAATTTGAAGTAGTATTACGTTCTTTGAATCAAAATATGAATTGTGAAGTAAACTCCATAGCTTCCAAAACATTGAAACGATGAAGTTTCACAGAATCAAATGCCTTAAGAAGCATCCCATTCTAATTAAAATTTGAGTTCTTGTAGTCCGAGTCATGGCTATAATTAAGAGTTCAATCGCACTTGAAGATTCTTGATGATGAAGTGGGCGTGGCACAAAAGTCTTGAACTCTCAAGGGGATGGCTAGATGGTTGTTGGAAGGAAGAAAACTTTTCGAAGAAGATGAAATCTAAGTACCTTTGGTATGGATATACAGAAACGATTATTTGCAGAAGAAATTGTGGAATTTATCAATGGAACTAAGTTTCGTGTACATTATGGCCTTGCAAGCTTTCTCGGACAACCTTGATAACATTGTAATAACTCATTCAGAAGCTTTTTCCATTTCTGTAAGCACCCGAATCATCCTAGTATTGGGTAATCCAGCTTCTAATAATCTTGATCTCAGTCTCTTTTTGCTCTTTCAATCATTGGGGCTCCTCTTTTATTGATGGATGTAAATCCATGAAATGAGACCCTGCATAAGAAACACTCATTTTTTAGGTTATATCCTGCAAATTTTCGTTGACATTAACAGTTTGAGAACCAGTTTTATATCCTGCAAATTTTCGTTGACATTAGCAGACAAGCTTCCCAGACTCCATAACAGATGTAATGTTACTGTAGTATAATGAAGGAGATTAAAGAGAGAGAAAGATGCATACATGACCTCCATAGCAAGGAGTAGCCCATTGTGGTCGAGCCGGGACACCATATTGTTTCTGGCAATCGCTAAGAGAATCATTTAGACCAAATGAACCTGGCTGAAACATGGTGTCATTGCCGCTGGCAAAAGGAATCACCATGTCACTACATGACTAACTTTAACACACCAGAATCAATCAATCTTGATAAAAATTAAGACGAACAAAGTTTTCGAACTGTAATTGAAGAGGAAATTCATCACGATAAGAAGAAAACACAGTTCTTGTTAGCCAGTCCAGAACTTTATTATCCATTAAGACTCAGTTTGTAATTCAGATATAGATAATTCAACTGTAATCCATAATCCCTTAAGAATTGGTCTTCCTGCAAAGTAGAGAAATCAGTTAGGTTTGTATATATATATGTGTGTGTGTGTGGCCTCCATCAACAATAATCCAAGCAATTCTCTTTTCAGGAACCTGAAAATCTCTATTAGTTCTTCCATGATATAATACTAACTGCCAACCCCACCACACTTCTGTTTCAGATTTGGAGGGTTCATTGACTTAGCATGGCTTCTTTCCAGTAAACGTGACAATAGAAGCAATCCTGTCAATTTCAATCCATGAATAGTATCATTCATAGCAACTCTAGCTGACTTCCTGCACACCAAAATCTAACCTGTAGTAGTTAGAATATTGGACTTTGAAACCACAAAAACGGCAAGAATTGATTATTATTCACTGTAAAAGCTTTCAGGCTTATAGTTGAAGTGATCAAGTGTGTGTGTGCTTGTAAGAAAATCTTTGCAAGTCCTATTCGATTCCTGGTTCCACCAAAATTCTTCTGTCAGAGGTTCTTCTGCCACCCCTAGAACTATTCCAGGTCCAGACCCAGGTTATAGAATGTTGCAATCGTTTCGTAATTGGACAAGGCAAGATTAGATAGTTTGGCACAAGGTGGAATGAAAGAGGAGGCCTTTAACTATGTTCTTTGTCGTGGGCTATAGCCTAGGTATTGAGTGTATAAAAAAGAGAAATACAATGTGAAATGCAAACAATCTATATATGATGTATAATAGAAAAAACAAATATATATATATATATATATATACAAATATATATATATATATATATATATATATTTAAATAGCTAAACTGATGTAGCTAATTAAATTTGAAACTCTAATTAGCCTAATTAGGATAGGAATCTAAAATAACCAAAAACAAATCTTGAAAATATATAACTTATAGAACTGAGTTAGGCATGATCTCCGTCTTGGTGAGTGTAATTTTACAGTGAATTGGGTTTGTAACACAATTGATCCAACTGTTGAATAAAACAATTATATCGGTTTTTATATAAAAATATATTTTACTCGTTAATTATATTAGCAAGAAGTGGTTTAATTAATATTGAATCCCATATATATATATATTGAATGAAAAACACACACAATGCAATGCACAAGATAGAAGTTTCCATAAAACTATGAAAGATCCATGAAATTTCTTATAGAACATCACTAACAATTGCAAATAAGATCGAAACCTGTAGGAAAGTTTAGGTCTTTGAGTTGACATGTATCAATTTATTAAAAAAAAACAGAGACTTAACCTTTGAATCGTGAGCATAGTAATTAAAAGGAGTTGGAAACAGCTATTGGAAACATCCCAACTACGATCACTGTATAATAATCTCTTCTTTTTTCTCTCTTTTGAGGGTAGAAAATCTATCATTTTCAAATGGTTTTGATGATGTAGTGTGGGTGTAAAGTAACCTTCTACAGTGGGTGCTCTAAGACCATCAAACCCCATACACACACACACACACACACTTTGATGGCATAAGTGAATTGGGAAGGTGCACAGGAACATGTTATAGAGCATAGGTGCTCTGAATTTCCAATTCTCAAAGCAATGGGTAGAGACTAGATAGTAATTGGATTGAAGGAAAAATTAAAAAAAAAAAAAAAGGAGTTCACATCACCCTAGAATCCACAATATGAAAATATATTTAAGATATAAATATTTAGATAAAAACGAGTTCATTGAATTAATATATTGGCTAGTGTATTTCTTCCAATCATGTTAGGTTCTGAACAAGTACTTCTTATGAAGAATTATAGCACCATTTCTATATATATATATATATATGATAGGCATCGGCTAGCCAAGAAATTAAGATATAATAATGAATGGGTCATTAGTTCATCATGGCACTTTTCGATTGCTGATCATGGAATCCACAACTAAGATTTGTGAACCAGTGAAAATCTCGTATGTTAAGCTCGTCTCTTTAACCTTCATTTGCTGGAAACTCTCTTGTATGAAGTAGCAAAAGCCAGCTGCTTCATTTTTTATTATTACAACATAAGATATGATCATACGCAAATTTCCTGAGAAGTTCATACATAAATCAGTGGCATGCGTGCGTAGAATTATTACACACTGTAAAGTCTTATCTTAGTCCCACAATTGTGGGCTACGTCCAGTAATAATAATAATACATCACTAAATAAAACTCATTTGATGAAATGCAAGATTACATATTTCCTCGTGCATGAGCAAGACCTCTAGAGGGAGAGTATGTTTGTAGTTTAGGGTTCGAGAGGAGTCAAGGGTTCTTGCCACCACCAGCACCAGTTCTCCCCCTGGGGTCATGCTTCCGGTTAGCTCCGGCATCATCATAATCCAGCACCTCCACCAAAAGCTTCCTTGTATTGATCATTTGGATGCCATCCTTTTACAAACAGACAAGATTATTAGGTTATGAAAAGAATGCATAAACAAAGAAATTGTCGCAGCACAGAAAAAGCTGAGGGAAAAACAAAGAGGGGGCTACGTTTTAAATTTATATATATATATATATATATATATATATATACCTTGACAAATGAGTGATGTGGATTCATCCCTTCCTTAAAGCCTTCAACGAAACCTACAAATGAAAATAGTTACTCGTGGTCAAGCTAAATAATTATCTTATATTAAAGTTAATGCTGAGAAAATATATACAAACCTGAAGATAACAAGGGAGCAAGGAGCAAGAGGGAGAATAAAAGAAAGGTTTTGATCCCGAGAGTGGCAGCCATGGCTAGATCTTCAAGCTCTTGTGAGGATAGGATCTATGGCAGAGTGGAGGAGGAGAGGGGAGGGGAGGCTGGCTTTTATGGCCAGTGGTGGAGAGTGCCATGGGAGCTATGGTGATGCTGTGTACCCACCCAATAGCTACAGAATGATGATGAAATGCATTAACCTTTAGCCCACAACCCTAAAGTCAACTACACTGTTTTTTATGCCACAGAAAAAAAAAAAAGCAGCACAAGAAAATGTATGCATGTCTGGACAAAACCTAAAAGCAATCTTCTGCATGGCTAGCTTGAACTGTGTTAGCCATTTTCAGCTGGAGGTGGGAGGCTTTTTTTAGTATGTACTCGATCGACCTTGTAGAGTAGAGCAGAATATTGTGCGAGAAGCATATTCTTCATCTCATCATATTGCCATTTACTTTGATTTGAACCAGACATCCCTGAAATTTATATTCAGTGGAACCTTTTGGAAAAACTCCACGACGATAATGGTATTCTCCTAATTCATCTCAATTCCTGACAGATGTCAGAAAGATATATTTTTTGTATTTATAGTGACAACAATAGATTTTTTTTATATATAAAAGAGAACAAAAGGAGAAACCCTTTTTTCCTTTCTTCTTCTTCTTCATTTCACTATTAATCAGCCCTTTTCCACCACCTATCCATCCAAATACCAATAAGTGAGGCAATTGAGGTCATGGCCTAGCGGGGTAAGGGATTTCTTCCCTTTCTCTGCACCCGGGTTTGATCGTTTTTGTGCATGCCTGTCATTCCCGTGGTGCCTTACCTGTCCACTGAGTTTGCAGGGTGTTTAGTGGGTTTGAGAATAAGTTGTGGTGCATGTAAGCACCCGAACACCCCGCTTATCAAAAAAAAATACCAATACGTGAGACCCTCAAGCTGAAATTTTTATTATTATTTAGTATTGCTCATTATAAATAAATTATTTTTATTATCTACTATTGTTTAATTATTTTCGCATCATGGCCTCCGCCTCTCTTTTCTGTAAAATAAAAACAAAATAGAGAAATAAAATAAGAGTGATGAAGCAATATATAAAAATACACACCATTAATAGGAAAGAGGGAGGGAGAGAGAGAGAGAGAAATTATAATAAATTTCAAAATTAAGAGCTTTAGATCAGACAGGTTAATTTCCATCCTTTCTTTGCTTTTTTATTATTTCTATTACCACGACACTTGTGACATCTTCACACCTACAACCCGCAGGATGTTTTGTTAGATCAGAAGTAATAAATACTATACAAGGATACGTTGAGTTATTAAGTTGTGTTAATTGAATCACAATCCATTTACATCTAAATTATAATTTGATTAATTTCATCAAATTATGAATCTTTTTTTTATATAGAATTTGAAGCTCAGCCCATGAACAGGTCTAATGCCGACTGTCTCACTTTATACAAACTTCAATGGGAGGCAAGATGGAATGGAGTTGTCAACCATCTTGTGCACTAAGTATTCACTATTTAATGAATATTTGAGAGTGTGGTCGAGGTTGTTTTTCAAAGTATTTTTCGTTCAGAAATACATCAAAATGATATTGTTTTATTTCTTTAAAATCATTTTTGACATCAACACATGAAAATGATCTAACACCAAATTTTTTATATTTTTTCAAAAACACTTTTGAAACGCAGTGTCAAATCAGTAGTGGATGTTCTTATTCTATCCATCTCCAGGACCCCTTTTTCCGTGGTACCAAACAACACTTCTTCAACATCTAAGCAATGCCTCATGTTTCGGCTTTCATGACCTTTCGAAAGTAGGAAAGTAAGATGGAGACAAGCATGGTGAGTGGCCTACAGATGAAATCAAATAGAAAGCATTTTGAGAAGTTGGTTTTTGGTGGGGCGAGGAGCACTAGCAGAATTGAGAGGAGACAACTCCCAACACTAGGACCAGTACTAATTATTTTAATCATCAATTAAGACCAAAAAGTTCAATTAATCATCCCTCAGGAGACAATATATGTTGGTAATGATGGTGTTTATAAGGTTGGTAATTGACTCATAAATTTGCTGAAAACTCTATTTTTCGGAGGCTGTCGGACAACAAAATTATTGCTCTTGTTTTTTTCACTCCAATCCCTAGTTTCTGTATTCATGGGATGCTCGAATGTTCATGTTCTGTGCATCAATTTAATGTTGTTATTATTTCACTTCGATGGCATAATACTTTGCCCATGTTTTCTAATGTTGTTGATCGCTATTAAATTATTGAATTTAAATTTAATAAATTCTTATATAATGTTTGGTTATTGTCTAGTAACAAAGAGAATGTCGGAACCACCTATCAGGTGGTCCGGTGACACAAGTTTGAGACTAAGGGGTTTGGTCCCTTATAATCTCAGGTTCGAGCGTTGTGATTGTTAATATAATGGTCATTGGAGGCTTACATGGTTATTAGCTTAGGATTCATGGAATTAGTTGAGATCCCCGCAAATTGGTCCGAATATCCACGTTAATAAAAAAAATAAAAAAATATCGGGATAGAGTCAACATGTCTTTTTATTTGTTTTTAAAAAATATATAATTTTTTTGGTTCCAATGATGTAATTATTATTTTTATCTTTGTTAGTCTCTCTCTACCAAGTTATATATATATATATATCAACTATCTTGAAACACTAAGCAAACATTAATGAATGGTTTAATTTTTATATGTATTCAAATGTTATGATCATTAACATGGGAAACATTCTTCATGATTTAGCATTCAAGTCAAGACAACAAATTTACAAGTCCAATTCCATGGAATTGGATCATGGGTTTGAGGTTCATTCAATGGTGGAGAACAACCAAATTTAAAAGGGGGTTATTGATGAGAAATAGACGTTTTTAAAAGGAATTTTCTATGAAATAATATCAATTATGGGGAACCAAATAATAAGTAGCAAGAATTATTTTCAAGTCAAGGAAAAGGCCATGATCCTCTCTCCCTATGATGACCATATTTGTGATGCATGTGTGGATTAGCTAGGTGCACGTCTTATGTGTCAACCTTATCGTTGTTATAAAGTATTTTTGATGTATATAAATAGAGAAATTTTTATGTTATCAGAAAAATATAGTATAGTTCAACCTTATAATAACTCGGATATTTTTTACAAAGCATGCTATGCTTAGGAAATAAAAAAAAAAAAAAAAAAAAGGAATTTGGTAACCAGATTTAAAAAAAAACTCTAAATTTCAAATCCCATAAATAAAAATCTCTCCAATCAGAAATCAGAAATATGTGGGATTTTCTTCTAATATTTGTGATATTTACTAATCCATGAATATATTTTTATCATATTAATTGCTTGGACACAGGTCGTGGAGAAATGGCATGTGAATATAGAACAAGAGCTAGGATCCATGAAATCTGTCGGTCCAAAGTGGTAGATCCTGTTCATTTAGGATGCTTACCCCTTTTATTTATTTATTTTATTTTTCTTACTGTAATTCAATAATTTATTTTCTTATTGGGTACGGTCAAGGAAGATATGAAAACCCAGCCACATTCATTGTTTTATTAGTTATTATTTATTGGTGGCAGTCATATCACAATAGCTCGCTCTGCCACCTTCTCTGAACTAATTCCTTTTCTTTTTATTAAATGGAATAGATGTTTGGATAGCTTATCTGTATTTTTATTAATTTTATAGATTTTAAAGTTAATGATCATCTAAATTATTATTAATAATTATATTAATAATTATAGTGTTCTAACCTGAGACCATATGGGAACAAACTCTTTAGTTTCAAGCTCTCACCATTAACTATTATCATAGGTGTGTTTGACACTGTATTTTAAAAGTGTTTTTGAAAAAAATTAAAAAATATATATTTTTATTTTTTACTTTAACTTAACAAATTTAGGTGTTTTTAGATCATTTTCATGTGGTATGTCAAAAATGATTTTTTTTAATAAAAAATATCATTTTGATGCATTTGCAAACGAAAATCATTTTCAAAAGCAGCCACAACCACACTACGTGCATGTTTGGAAGTGTGATTGAGGTTGTTTTTTGAAGTGATTTTCGTTTGGAAATTCATCAAAATGATGCTTTTTTATTTATTTTTTTGAAAATTGTTTTTGACTTCATCACATGAAAATGATATAAAATATCAAAAAAATTTAATTTAAAGTAAAAACTAAAAATAATAAATTTTTAATTTTTTAAAAAAATATTTTTAAAATGCGGTGTCAAACAACACGGTATAGTTAAACCTTTCATTTTTTTGGTGGGGGTGGGTGTTGCACTAGGGGCATTTTGGCTTATCAGCACAGGAAAATCCATGAATCGTGAGTTCTACCGACTACTAGCATGCAAACAGGGGGCGGAACTAGATATTCTAGCTTGGAGAGGCAAGGATATCCATAATCTACAATAGAATAGTGGACTGCTCTGTTTGGTTACAAGCATATGACTGCTTGAATTTTCTCAGAAATAAGATTAATGGAGATAAGTTACTGCATGAGCTGTTGTCATCAAAAAGTCTTGTCCCACTTGAAAAACACAAATTATCTTTTGTATATATATATATATATATATTTATTTATTTTATTTTATTTTATTTTTTTTTTTTGAATGGGTAATCTAGACCCGCTGAGGCCCTGACTAATCTCATGGCCCAACTGCATCGCGGCAAGCCAGAGGAACCATTTAATTCATGGGCTTCGTCCAAGTCCGCTGGTCCAAAAAAGTTGTTTGCACCTGGTGGAATTCGAACCTGAGACGTGGATGGAGCACACTCCCCCGTCCCAGGCCTCCTGCCGCCAGGCCAACCCCCTTGGGTTTATATATATATAAAGTTCTTTATCACATATTGAAAAAATAAAACTTTCATCATGTATTTATATAATAAGTTTTGAAATAGGATAGTGATCAATAAAGAAAAAATAGATTAATCTCTGATTGATCTTTCTGCGTACGAAACAACGCTTATATTTTCTGAAATTTTTGCCTTCAACATTAATTTATTTTTAATAAACCTTAAACTAAAATTATATTCATATACTTAAAATTAAAATCTAACAATAAAAAATTAGTGGTTCTTATTTTGTTTTTAAGACTCTTGACAATTATTTAATTTCCCAACGATTATATTTTATTATCACGTAAATCCTTCATTAAAAGCAGACCCACTGTGCTATTTTGCCATTGATTTTTCAAATTGTGTTATTTCTTGAATTTTATTGTTTTTCTTACAGAAACAATCTTGAATATTTGGACCAATCATACAACGTTTTAACCCTCTCTTGAATATTTTAATGAGCATATTTACATGCTTCAAATGGTTGTTTTGTGAGTAAAACCTTCACGTTAAACCTTTTCCAAAAAAAAAGAAAAAACTATCTAAGCATTTATTTAATATTTTCTTCAATGTAATATTACTGTGAAGAGGCATTTAGAACTCCTCTTTAAAATAATTATTACTAATAAAATATTAATTATTAAATTATTTTTAAAAGGTGTTCAAGAAATATTAATATGGAACCGAGCAAATTGAGATTTTGGCTAAGAAAAGCTCCGGCCACCAGTCTAAAACAGAGAGTACATTCCCAAATTATATTAATATTAATATTTCCTAACAATTGTTTGTGTAATCTTCCGTACGAAATCATTGACAAAATTAGGGCAGGCAAGGAACTCATGTTAAAATGCAGAATCCAAGCAAATTCAAGATCTTATATTATTTATTTATCAGAAGCAAAATGAACAGATTTTCTCCCTTTGGTATTTGTAAGACCAAAATGAACCCCAAGAAATAAATCCTACATCAGTCATTAACATATATATATATATATAAACAAAAACAAGAAAAGGAAACTTCTAATGAGAATTCTAGAGCTAAATATTAAAAAAGTCCAGAAATCCCATGGCGTTGCTTCATAGATGAAGCAGACAACAGAATACAATAGCAAGGCCTCGCATTATCAGACATTCAATCCTTACAATGTCACCACGGTTCATGACGTGACATCTTACCAAAATATTACACATTCTGAAAGATGAAACCTATAGTTGTGAAAAGAAAGGAACAGCAAAAACGAGGGCCAGAAGAGTATATGATTTAATGAATGCAACTATGCAAAAAGTATATAACATTTGACTTGAGACCTATGAAGACAATATATATCAAGGATGAAAAAAAAGAATGATGCAATGCAGGATTCAATACCCTCAATAATATGTTGAAGACAAGACCCCCAACCATGTATACCAAAACAGGGCAACAGTTAAAAATACAACCTGACCATGACTGACATTATGATAAACTGATACAGACATGAAGAGACAAAAAGAACGAGGAGCAGTAGAAATCAGGGATGAAATCTGGGTCTTCTGCTGTGGAGCACCTAGGTGGTCTTCAAGTGTAACAAAACTTTGACCTGACACGCAGAAGTCCATCCCAACAACCTAAGGTACTTCGGAGCCGATGACCAAGGCAGTCTGGTTAGTCTGACAAGAAGAGGTCAACCATTTCAAGGAACAACAAACAGCCAATGACTCGGTGTTGACTGACTTGTATTTACTCTGCAAATCAGAAGTTGCCTCTCCCATTTCCACCAATTCTATTCTCTATACTCGATAATTTATTGGACTTTTTTGACAGACACCTCCACCCACATCTTCAAAGCAACCCCCGCCCACTTCTTCTCCATGACAGAATCGAGAACCCAAACTCACAGTGCTGATGCAAGAGTTAGTGACAACCTGAAGACCGGTGACTTCCGTTGTCTGAAAATAGCAGACGACTGATGACCTGACACAAATGCAACCCAGGACCCCGACTCAATACACCCAAATGCATGCAGGGACTTCTAAAAGGAAAGAACATGCTGAATAGCAATAGCCTCAAACAGAAATGGCACGACTGATGGCCAACTTGGCCCATTCGGCAGATTCCTTAATCATATGATCATCAGAAGACAAACATTCATTTAAAAAGTCTTTGCTAGAAAGAGATTGCTGTATCAAAGAACCAGCATTACTTCCCAGTGTATCTGCTAAATCTCCAAGGACTCCAATAGCAGTTTTCATCACCACATCATCCCTGCAGACAGAGAGCTTACAAGTCATTAAACAGAAAAGAACATGATTTTATAAATAATCAAAAACAGAAGAAAAGGAGTAAATTTCGGAAGAACTCACATGTCTTTCTCCATGTACATGCTATCCAAGAACTGCAGGATGTGAGGCGCATATGGAATCAAGAGCTGGGTTTTAGGAGAATTCTTAAAACCTTGAAGAATTCCAGAATATGCCTCCAAAATTCCGTTTCTCAAAGAATTTGTGTACTCGGTCATTTCATCATCAGCATCAGCTGTTTGGGCAGACAACTCAGCAGCGCTCTGCAGCATGGGCATTGCATACATCAAGTACTTCTCAAAATTTTCTCCTATTGCCAGGGCAATGTCGCCAAAGCTAGAGAAAATGGGAGGCTTCACAGATCTATGCAACTGGTTGCTTGATAAATCCTTGAGAAGCTGAGTCATAATACCATCACAGTAAGGCAAAGTTTTATCTTCCAATGCCCTGCAAATATCCCCCACCACACCAACAGTCACTGCACAGACTTGGTACTCCTCAAAATTCTGAAGGCCCATTTCCAAGTACTTGTAAAACTCAGGCATGTATTTGGCAAAATCTGGACCAGTTGCATAGGCAAGGGCTCCAATAGCCAGCATGGCCTCCTCATGCACTGTTGCACTTCTACAAGCAAAAACCCTCAGGAAGAGTCCCATTATCTGGTCTGCATATTGCATGAACACATACTTAGTTGGCTCAGAGGAGCCTAACTTCTGAATTATGACCTGTAAGCAACCACAGAGAAGCCCTTGCAGTTCACCCTGCTTCTCTCTCTCATCAGAAGAAAGCTTCTGCCCTTCAAGAGTATTGTGAAGCTCCATCATGATGACAGGAACCAGTTGCAGCACCATAGGTGCAGTTTCATCAGTCGAGCACCTCACCACCTCATTCAATGTTTCATATGCAGCAGTCCTTAATCTGGACTCCCCAGCATCCTCTCTGTGGGTAACAGTGAGAAGTGCCTGGACAATTTCTTGGAAGTAAGGAGTAAGAGGAGATGATGGGCTCACCTCTTCATAACCCTGAGCAAGGAAATAGAGGGCACCACATGCCTTCTCTGCTACATTGGCAACGTCCTTCATGCTCTGAAGTAGCACAGTGACAATTTGTTGGCAATTTGCTTGAGTAATTATTGGTGTATCCACAGTTGAACCATGGAGGAATTCAAAGATTCGACCAAGGGTCCAAGCAGTTGTATCCTTCACATGGTTATTTGGGTCCTTTGTCAATGCAGTGAGCATGAAGTTCAATGCAACATTAACAAGAGGTGTTAGCTTGTCAGGGGAAGGACCCTCCAAGATTGAGCCAAATGCATAAGTCGCTGCCTCCCTTTGCCTCCAATCTGGTTTTGTAATGTTCTCTTCAATGAATGGCATAACAAGTGACACTATATCATCTCCCACAGTCCTTGCAACCAAACCAAGGCATGTTCCGCCGGCCATTGCAATATTCCAAGCTCCTTCATCTTGATCCTGATCCTCCTCTTGCTTAAGGAGAGTTTCCAACAGCATAGGGACCAGAGCAGGGAGAGCCTGCTTAATAAAGTAAAAGCAAGGAATCTCAGAATCCCCCGTGAAATCACCCCCGTATTCTTCCAGGATATCTATCTCCTCATCACATATTGAACTCCAGAATTCAATTGCTTGAAGAGCTACAGGTTCCTCATCTTCCCTCACAGCTTTTGCTGTGATGTTAAAGATATCCTGAATATAAGGAGCCAACTTCTCATAATATGTTGATGAAATAGAGACCAAACACTCAAAAGAAGCCTGTCGTATCTTCACTTCTGGGGACAGTGTTGACTCACACACCACTCTCATGATATAATCACGCTCCATATCATTGCTGAAGTTTGCTTGAGCAAATCCAAGTGCATTGTAAAGTGCTCGGGTTGCAGCAAGCCTAACATCATTGTTTCCTTCAGATGCATTCATTCCCTGAACTACTGCTGTAAGTATCTTGTTTACATGGTCTTGCTCCACAACATCTGGTGAGACTTCCTCGCACAAATATCCAAGAGTCTCTAAGGTAGCTTGCTTCACATGAGCAGGTAACTGATGAATATTAGATAAAAGTGATCCTATCAGCTCTGGCCATTGTCGCTGAGGCAACTCAATCCCAGCAATCTTAGCAATAACCTGGGATGCAGTTGACCGTGCATCTGGTACAGGAGAAGCAAGGGTCTTTAACAAAAATGCCTTAATTTGACCCTTAACATTGTTGTCCAGCGACAACCATCTTTGAACAAGCTCAAGCTTTCTATGTTGTTCCTTTGCATCCAATGCATTTTTAAGTATTAAGCCCGCTAATTTACGGCTATCAACAGGCTTCTCATCATTGGCTAGCTCTCCAGAGAGGGAGAGCAAAAATCCAGGCAGGTTTTGCTCCTGAAACTGTTTTAAACTTTCTTCGGCATGCTTCCGCACATTCCCGTCTATAGCTTGGGCATTCAATAGCACCTGGGTCACTTCCATTGCCATATTCTACCTGAAAGTATCAAACTTTCATTAGTCACACACATCCAAACTTCTAAATCTAGTTAATTTCACATGGTCAAATAGCAATTAAAAACACATTTCAAAAGGGATTCATACCATACCATACCTTATCACACCAAAATCCAACAAAAAAAAATCAAACATAGCAAATCGAATCAATAAATGCAAAAGGCCCAAAAGTTTATTATCTAGATCACAGAATAAATACAGCTATAATCAGTATAGCTACACTCAATCTTTGAATTTAATTAAAACCCAAGAAATCATAATCAATCAAAATTCACTAAAGACAGGGCAGCATAAAAAAATTACCCAGATGAAATGAGATTCAGTAAGGCTTCAAAACTGAATCAAAATTCAAACAGGTTGAATAAACCCAATTAGATACGAATCACTGTAAATCAGTGAATAAACAAAAAAAATCAGATCCAATAGATTAGATCGAGTGACTAAATAAATATAATAAAAGCATGATTAAGCTAAAATGAAATGATTTAGAGGGCGAATTAAGAGAAATTAACTATCACCTGTGGAGTGTGTGAGGGCAAATGAGAGAGTAGAGAACGGCGCTTTGAAACCCTAGGAGAGAGAGTATTTAGAGAGAGAGAGAGAAAGGAGAGAGAGAAGACGCGGATGTGTGAAGCTGGATTTGAATAGAAGGGCAATCTTAGTATATTAAAAAAAGGTTGTTATCCTCTGCGACAGCCTTGATTACTTAGTGGGTCCCACTTATGCGGCAATGGGTATTATTTGGTTTCTAGAATAATTAATGGGGCAATTACATTATGGTCCCTCTATTTATTCTACGAGTTTCGATTGGGTACATGATTGATCACCTCCCATCCCTCAACTATGAAATTATTATACATGATAATCTTATATATTTTTTATTAATAATATTTTAAAAATAAAAAACAAAAATATCCCTAAGAAAAAAATATTTTCTGAGAATGGTTTATTGAAAAGTTGCATAATGAAATGATTAAACTTGAAGCATATAATCTAGTATGAAAACATCATAATCATTGAAGAAAATACATGTTAAATAATGCAATTAGATCATAAAATTGTAATTTTCAGCTGTTTTTAGAGGTTAAGCGTGGTATTGATTTGAATATTTTTGAACTTATTATATCTTCTTTTTGTAAAACTTACGAATTAGGATTTTTAGGATAAATTTTAATATATATTCATTTACCAATTCATACGTGTTTGACAATGTGTGTGTTTGTTTTTTTTGTTTTAGCTTTTTTTTCTATAAAAAAATTAAATTTATTTATTTTTATAGAATTTTGATATGTTAATGTAAAAAAAAACTTCAAAACATCATTTCGAAGTATTTTTAATTGAAAAATATTTTTGTAAAACCTTCTTGAACCACATCACCAAACATGCATAACATAAGCTGATATTGGTTGGCTAGAAGGTAGAAACTAGAGAGTGTTTAAATTATGGTATATACTATATAGTGATGTAATTGGTGGATTAGAGACCTGAGTGAAATATATATTATAGTTGGAGGGCTTGAGTGTAGTTTGTCCATTATTAAATAACCGCTAGTCAAAAGTTTAAGCGAGAATAGAAAAAGTCATCCTATTGCAGGATATGATTGGTGATTGGAGAATTATTGAGGTTCAGGTACAGTAACATGGTGTTTGGGGAAAGGAACTCTGGGTGTGGGGTCCAGGATTATGTCAGTGTTAGTGAAAGTTTGTTGTTTGATGATGAATCTAACGGTGGTGGTTAATTTGGGCTGGCTTCGTGGAGTCGTGACTTGGGTCCACTTGGTTCGATTCATCATCCATCATTTTTGGCTGGCATCTGATTTGTAAATGCAATAAGAGTTATTTTTGTTGAATTTTTTTCTCAGTTTTAAAAAACACTAGTATTATTAATTTTCTTAAGAAAATATTTCTATACTTCAATTATGTTTTAAATAACCCATGAGGTCCCGGCTGAAGTGGTAAGGACAGCTTCAAGCCGCTTACGAGGTCAGGGGTTCAACCCCTCTTTTCATCTGCAGAAGGATGCATGGGGAGCACCACCCACGCCGTGCGAAACGAGATTAATCTGGGCCAGCGCTCAGGATACTCGTGGTTATAACCAAATAAAATTATATTTTAAATAAAAAAAAAATAATGATATAGTTTATAGATCAAATAAGTTAGTTTTATTTTAATTATATAATATTAAAAAAAATTAGATAAGATAATAAATAGGCTAAAATACAAATGTAAAGTAGAGAAAAAAGGTCATTTTTTATATAAAAATAAAAGGGAAACGTATAGGTCTTAGCAATTAAATTATAATAAATTTGAAATTAAGACATGAATGACTAAAAAACAATCAATTTTGTTCTAAATTGTATTTGTATTGATGAATAAAATCGATACACTGATTAATTATAAATTATACTGTTTTGGATGGAAAAAAAAAAAGAGTTAACCACACTCTTATCCAAGTAATAAAATAATTTGTGGAGTCAACATCATGATCTACAAATCAAAACAAAGAAATTCTAGCCTAAGCACAATTTCCTTGGAGGCAAAGAATGAATTAATGTTTTTGTTGGTAAATTTTTTTATTAACATGAGCGTCTTGGTGAGCTTGCGTGTATTTTGACTAATCTCATAGGTTTTGAAATTAACGACCATGTAAACCTCTAGTAGTCATCATATTAGCAATTATAGGACTCGAGCCTAAGACCAGAGCGGAAATAAACTGTTTACTCCAAAGTTTTTACCATTAAGCGACCTACTAGATGGTTTTTAGTGGTAAATTATTTTTCTTGGCCTTTTAGATGCATCATGCAGCCATGTGAGCTTTTGCAAGGAATGAAAAAAAATCGAATTTCAATTGCTTTTCAAAAGCATAAGACTTTACAAGGAGGCGTCAATCAAGTGACAAACAAAAAATTCCATGGCAGGCTGCCATTAAACATCTAATGGATGATAGAACATTTACAGTTCATCATGGAACTCATCATCATAATCTTCATCGTCTTGGAAAAATGTCCCATAAAATGTATATTCATGATTCAGCATTTCATCTATTGATAAATTACCATCTCCATTGTCGTCACTCTGGATGAAACAAAAGCATGGATTAGAAATTGTTGTGTACATATTCATAAAAAAAAAAAAAAACTAGAAGATAAAACAACAAAAAAGGAAGGGGATTACAGAAATATAAAGATCTTCATATATACCTCATGAATCAGGTAGCTGGTGTAATGCCTGGCATACGATAGTTCTCCAGGCTTCAGGTAAGGGATCATGGGGATTAGCTCCTCCTCGGACAAAAAACTGAAAACATAATGGAGAGGTTACATTAGAATATAGATTGATTAATCAAGAAACGAAGGGGAAAATGTTTTTAGGGCAAGAGATGAATCAACAGACTTGTCTCTGTTCACATCAAGCTCAAGAAATTTCTCCAGTTTAGTGCCAACTCGAGCTCCATTAGGTTCAAATTCTGCGTAGCTCTTGTAGCCATCATAAGCGTATATGGAGAACTCTGCTAAGTTGAGTTTCCCGTCACGATCATCATCCATCCGCCTGCATTTTCATAGAAATATACATATATTTATATACATATTTACATATACATATACGTATCAGCATAATGTCACTACTAAAAAAAGGGGCCGTTTGCAACTGAAATTTGATTAGCAACAGATTTTCCGTTGCTAAACAAATTCCTGAATTAAAAATATATACATATGTGTTGCAACGGATATTCCGTTGCAAGTTAAAACAATTTGCAACGGATAATTCGTTGCAATATATAATTATCTTGCAACGGATTATCCGTTGCAAAATTAATTTGCAACGGATTTTCCGTTGCAATGAAAAACCATTTGCAACGGAAAATCCGTTGCAAATTAATCTTAAATTGCAACGGATTTTCCGTTGCAAAAAAAACTAGTCGCAACGGATTATCCGTTGCAATATATAATTATCTTGCAACGGATTATCCGTTGCAAATTTAATTTGCAACGGATTATCCGTTGCAATGAAAAACCATTAATTTGCAACGAATTTTCCGTTGCAAAATAAAACTAGTTGCAACGGATTATCCGTTGCAATTTCAGATGTTCCGTTGCAATGTTAAACCAGCAAATAAAAAATGAAATTGCAACGGCACCGTTTTTAATTAATTAACCTCGTCTGTCTTCCTCCCTCGATCTCTCTTCCTCCTCAGAACAAAATTAATTAACCTCGTCTTCCCTTCTCTCCTTCTCTCTACTGGCCCGTTCCATCACCTTGCCCCGTTCCAGCTCTTGCTCCCGTTCCACCTTGCCGCCGTCGAAGTTGAGTTATACAGTAGACCCTTCACCACCACAACGCCGATCTCCTTCATGTACGGTAAGCATTTCCATTTTTAATTTCCTTAGTTTTTAACAGGAAAATTTGAGTTTGGGTTTCTTGTTGTTTGTTTGCAAAGAAAGTCTGGGGGGTTTCATCTTGTTTGTTTGCTTCTTCTGAACTACTTGCAAAGAAATCCGTGACCATTAGCGCTTGCATTACTCAAATTTAGAAATCAAATAGAATGACTTACAATGCTATCATTTCTGGGTTTGCAAGGGCTAATGATTCTAGGACTGTCCTGGGGCTTATCAATGAGTTAAGGCATGTGGGTCTTGTCTGATGTAAGAGAATTGGGTTTGAGTTCTTTAATTAAAGGGTGTTTGAGTTTGAGAGAGAATTGGGTTTCTCAAGGGGTTTGTTTAAAACTTGGGTTCGGTTCCAGAAGCTTTGTGATTAGAGAATGGAGATTTGGGTTCAGCTGAGAGGTGTTTTATGGAGTGTTTGGATTGGTTCAAACTGTATAATTACACTCTGTGAGTGCAGTGAGAGAGAGTGGGGGGAGATGGGGGAAACACAAAAACAAACACAGTGAGCACACAACACACAGATTGTCGTCCGACCAAAAACAGAAAAGCCTGATAATATCATCATGATAAAAGGCTTAGCTAGCTCTGCATACAAACCCTTTGCTTTTTTTCTTAAGTTTAAAGGAGATAATTAAACTTTATTACTAGCAGTACTGCTACTTCATTAGTTTCTTAAGTCACGGTGGCTCCTTTGCACTTGTGCATTTTGCAAACAGCTTTTTGAGTACTATTTTTTGGTCAAAAGTTTGAAAGCAACCAGGACCAATGGTATGGTACTGCAAGAACTGAACGCGATTCTTTCTTTTCTAATTAGTGATTTCCTTTTTCTTTCTGTGGGCATTGAAGGCTTTCAAGAGGGCAGCAGAATCACTTGAGAAGTTGATGGATGTAACGAGGGAAGAACTTCCGGATACAATGGCTGCTGTTCGGTTATCTGGCATGGAAATCAGTGATCTTACCATGGAGCTTAGTGACTTGGGGTTAGTATTAGTGTTTAGTATATTGAAGCTTGAAGCCTTGGTTTAAATTAAGCCTTAGACACTCTTAATTGTGCTGGTCATTTCTTTTGTGATGCTGTAACTTGGATTGAACTGTGGCCACTTATCATCTGCTATTCTTTCAGGCAGGAGATTACACAAGGTGTTAAAAGTTCCACTAGAGCTGTCCGTGTAGCAGAGGAGAGGCTGCGTCAACTGACAAACATAACCCCAACAGGTAGGCTACATTATCTTGCACTGCTTTGATTTTTGGATCGGGTTACTTACTATAAGGATCCCAGTTCTGAGAAAATAATGTACCGAATGAAATAGAACTGCCTTTTTCTTTTCCAGGTTTCATTTAAACATGATTTGTTTTTCTATTGTTTTTTGAATCTTCTTTCATATTCTGCCTCTCGATTAATTCCTTCCTATGTGACATGCCTGTTACAGATTTTGTCTTGGAATTTATTCTTGAGTTTATGTTACTATCGCAGGGAGCCATCGTAGGTGATCTTTCTGTTTTGATCACACCTGTTGAGGATTATCAGCTGCCCTCTGAAGCTCTTTCATCAAAATTGGTAAATATTTTATATTAGTGTTTCTGCATCTCTGTTATTGAGTTTATGCTACTTTCAGTGGGCCTTTATAAATGTGATAGCTTGAGTTTTTCTGTTTTTTTTTTACTCTTTTATTTGCTTAAAAATTATCTTGGGACATTCAGATAATCAGAAGCTTGCGGAGGTCATGCATTCATATTTTAATTCTAAGAGGCTGGAATGGATTTCTATCTGCATTGATATGTGAATTGAATTGAAATCTGGCTGGTCGTAATGTGTTTGCTTACAATGTTTTGAATGGTGGGCTGTGCAAGGAGAAGAAGACTAGGATTGCAGAGAAGAAGCTGTGTGAGGAATTTGATATGTAATTTTTTTCTGAACTAGATTAATGGATTTAATATGTAATTTTTATTCCATGTTGATTTACTTAGACATATAAATGTAATTGAATCTTTGTTGTATTATGAATTTTAATTTACCAATTTGTTTTTTTATTTCAACCATATTTATTTAGTTTTAATATTAATGATATTTCAATATATTATACTAGTTTTAAAATATTTATTCATAATTAATTAAACAATAAATAAATATAAAATGGAAGAAAAAAATTAATTACAATTTGCAAATTGCAACGGATTTTCCGTTGCAAATCGCATTGGATTTGCAACGGAATATCCGTTGCAAAGTTTGAATTTGCAACGGACATTCCGTTGCAAATGTGCAACGGACATTCCATTGCAAATGTCCGTTGCAATTTGCAACGGATTTGCCGTTGCAAATTAGCAATGGATTTTCCGTTGTAAATTTGCAATGGAATTTTCGTTGCAACTCTGCAACGGAATTTCCGTTGCAAATTTAATTGCAACGGAAATTCCGTTGCAAATTAATTTGCAGTCATGGATATGCAACGGATTGCATCCGTTGCAAAGTCCGTTGCAAATTTAAATTTGCAACGGCCTCCTTTCTTGTTTGCAACGGACACGTCCGTTGCAAATGCCCCCCATTTTTAGTAGTGTGTATTTAGATTTTGAAGAGGTAGGTCTGGTAGTTGAAGGAGTATGTTTTTTCTTTAGCCATTGAGGTTCAAGAGCCAAACATTGAGACTCGAGAATCCTCTAATTCAGACATGGATAGCCCCTTTTTTTTTCTTTTTTTTTATCTAACCGTGGAAGTGGATTTTGAAAAAAAAAATTATTTATTTTTTACTTTAAATTAAAAATATTTGTGTTTTTAGATCATTTTCATTTGATGATGTCAAAAATAATTTTAAAAAAATAAAAAAAATATTATTTTAATATATTTCTGAATATGAAACAATTTCAACCACACTCTTAAACGGTCACTTAGTTTTTGTGATAGATTTTATAATTGCGATTATAGTTTACAAAGATAAGTTTTAAAAAAATTACAAATTATAGCTCTAGTTTTTACCATAATTTGAGATATAAAAAAACAGGAGAGAATATCAAATTGTTTAGTATTTTTAATATGTTGATATCAAAAATAATAAATAAAAAATCATTTTAATATACTTTTTTAGAATAAAATTATTTTAAAAAAAGTTATGGAACCTGCTACCCCCAACAAACAATTAAGAAACTATTAATAAGAGGAATTAAGAAAATTACAAAACCAACTTACTTGAGCTTTTCTCTCAGAATCCATATTTGGATATCTTTATTGTTGCTATCTTCAGGATGCAAGAAGCTGCATCACCAGAATGATTTCTATTATTCAAACTTGATGAACAGTGTCAGCCTCCAAATCTGCTAACCCTAAACCAAAAAAATAAATAAATAAATAAATAAAACGCATATTTTACTTGTTAAACTCATCGAAATCTAGGGTTCCATTTCGATCAACGTCTGCATTCCTAAACTGTAGCATCCACCATCCAGCTTCGCCATGCCCCATTTCATTTTTCTCTATCAACACACAAGGCACAGTCAAAAACATTAATTCTCGCATAATCAGAATCCAAAACCCACTTAACCACGATAATTTTCGAGAATGGATGATGAACAACATGTATATGATAATATTTTACCTATATCTTCATTGGAAAATTGAGGCAAATATTCCTTGAAACTAATTGCTCCATCGCCATCCTTGTCCCGAGACTGGATTTCCCTCTGTGTCCTATACGCTAATCGTTCTCTAGCTTGCACAACATTCCACGCCTCTAGCTCCTCGAAGCTGATCAGCCCATCTCGAGGTTTATTGTCTAACAATGGGAATAGAACAAGCAGCCTTAAGGTGATGTTCAACCTTCCATCATCACTTAGATACTCGCCGGCATCCTCAGCCTCCTTGGCATGGCTATTGTTTTCCAAATTTATCGCATCGCCCTCGCCGGCGTAGCCTTTCTCCTCCGCGATTCTCTGCATTTTTACAGCTAATGGGTCGAAATTTGGCTTTGAGAATTTGGAGCCAAGGCGGCGGTTCAGGCCAGGTGGGGTACGACCATGGTTGTTGATGGGAGATAAGGTTATGAAGACAATAATGGCGATGGTTATGAGGACATAAACCACCACCCTTCCCATTTTGAAGCAGCAGAGGAGCTAGCTGACAAGTCAAACCAGAGAAGATTATTGCATGAACAGGGGAGGAGAGAAGAAGGGTGGTTTTTTTTTTTCTTCCTGTTTTTTACTCTCGTATTTTCTATGGCTTCTCTATTTGGAGGGAAAAACAGTTATTAACGGTTGGTTTGTAATAAATTTGCTATGTTCTGATTTCTGTGTAGATTTTTTCTTGCCTCCAAAAAAATAAATTGAAAGAATTAAGAGGGTTATAATTCTAAAAAAACAAATTTTTGAATCCCAATCACCAAAAAGCCATATTTTGTACAAGGGCATGTTTGTAATCAAAATTTATGAGATAGGGAGCATGATTTAATTTACTTTTGTTTGGGGTCTTGCAACAAAATAGATAAATATAGAAAAGATAAAAATATAATTAGTTGAAATAAAAATGCAAGACATCAAATAAATATTTCTAGTATTATTTTAGAATGAATTTTTGTATTCTCAAAACAAATCTCATTATCTCTGTTTTTACTCTCTATAGTATAGACAATACCGCTATCATATTTCTTTTTTTAAGTCAAATTTGACATTATATAATTTTAAAAATAAAAATTCCAGCTAGATAAATTATAAAAATTTAGTGTGTGTGTGTCATTGAGCTAATGATGTGCACCCTTTTATATTTTATACCTACTAATCATAACTATTATTTTTATTTCTCTCTAAATTAATATCACTTGTATATTTTATTCTGTTTGTAGAGCATTTTTAAGTTATATTTTTTATTTTGTTTGTATTTAATTTTTGAAAAGAATTTTCTTATTCATCTATAAAAAAAAAAAATCAACTTTTGAAGAGATTTCTCATATTTTGTATGTGTATGCTTGAGGAGATATGTGGTTTGAGCAAGGAAACACCCTCCCCAACAATCAACATCGCCAATTACAAAACCAGAAGACTTGTAGCTTAGTTTTATTCATTATATCTCAAGCTCTATTCCAACCCGTCTTTCAAGCTTGTTTATTTTTGTATTCTAAAATTTTTTTTGAAAAAAATATATTTTTCAATAAAATGACGACAAATGAGGCTAAAAAACATGACGAGGATTACAAGTTGTCGGTACAAGCTGAAATATCCGGTACGGACCGGAATTTAAATCGAGACAAAAACGATGTTTTTTTGTCTCGTTTTTTTACTGGTACAAAACGTTTCGGCCGAAACAAAACGGGATTGATAACCTTGGTTACAACCGAACTATAAACCGATAACGTAATGGCAAAAAGGTGTAGCAAATCGTGCCATTTAACGACCCTCTAAACTCAACCTTCATACTTCTTACATAATAAACTACGTGATGGGAAGAGAAAGTAAACATGAGGGGGCATGGCAGAGAACATGATGTCATCAGTAAATTTGTTGCTAAGATGAACAAAGTTAAAGAGGTTATATGTATACATCTGCAGGGAATTTGTCAAGAAGACTTAACTGGACGAACCACAAAATAAATAGGCAGCCAGTCAGGTCAGTCTATGCTGCGGGGTGTTGCAGGAAAGGCCAGTCAGACTCACAGAGATCATGGGCAGACTGGTCATCGTTGTCCCTTGCATCTGTATCTGCATTTTGTTTCACAAGATATTCAGCAATTGCTTCTCTCTCACAGACAGCAGCATAATGCAACGGGGTTTGTCCATCATTATCCTGCCATTACAAAAAAAATTGAACCATTAGCAATAATCAGAATAACAACAAAACAAAAGGAAAGAAAGAAAGAAAGAATCTGCATGGCAGCTTGCCATAAAACACAAGGATTTTTTTTAAACAAGTTTACAAAAGCCGTATTCACCCAAAGAACCTATGGCACCAATACCTTTTTTTTCTCATTCTTTTTTTTCTCATTCTTTTTTTTTTTTTTTTTTTTTTGCAGAGGGAGAGAAGCGGACTCTGTCTCATGTTAACTGCCTGAAAATGGGACTTAAAATCAACAAATACTAGAGAATGTGGGCAATGAACAATCTTTTTCAAGACCCCAATTAGGGATGCTTATTTCTAATCTTGAGACAGAAACTTCAGAAATTAAAGCAAAACAAAAGGGGGCATTTATGACATTAATTACTTCAAAATGACAAGTACTTCAATCTGTATGATATCTAGAAAGTAAAAGTACCAGAAAATTGAAGACACTTTAAAAGAGATGCCTAAGACATCTATTTACCTTCGCATTTATGTCAGCATTCTTTCCAACAAGCACCTCAGCAATGTTAAGATGGCCACGATCCACCGCCCAATGCAAAGGAGTCCTACCCTCACTATCTGCAATAATCACAAATGTTCACATGAAGGTCAACACTACGCTAAGAAAATATCAGCATAAGCAAAATAAAACATTCTTTGTCAAGTCCTGCAATACAATGCATATATGACAAGTCAGAGCACCATTCAGCACTGCAGATAGGTCTCCATAAGTTTGATATTTTCAACAATTTCACACCCAACACATGTTCCCAAAGAAGCTTGACAGATTTTCATAAGTGCAAGACATCTCATTGGTTTGAGGAAAGGAATAAGCAACAGGGACAAAAGTAGAAAAGGATGCAAATGTGCATGTTCTAGCACATGCAATAGTTCTGGGTATTGATAGCACTGCCTAAACTACTCAATTTGCATATGATTGCAGCATTGCATGGCACCTGGTATTGCTAACGCTCTGGCAAGTATAACAAGCTCGCTAGTGACTCGTGAAAATGGACAAGCATGCTTGAAGGCTATATTCAGCAACAGTTCAATTAGCACGCAGAAGTAGCACCAAAGCAATCAAGGTGACAACAGATTTAGGCATGTCACCAATATAACATCATTCCCTTATTTCAGTGTCAAAACACATGACTGAGAAAAAGAGCAGACAATGGAGAAACAAACCTTTCAAGTTCACAGAAACACCACCATCAATGCATTTGATCAAATTATTCACTTCTCCTTCTCTGGCAAACGCATGAATGGCATCCATTTTCCTGAAAAACAGACCATTAAGCTTGTTTTGGGTGTGCCTATGATTAACATTTAGAAAGATACCCTTGATGACAGTACCAAAAACATGTTCGCTAAATAGCATCTACATAATTAACTTATTGTTGACATCATTCAAGCACACATGGACTTCATCATGGAAACTGTCTTGATGCCCCTTACATTTTTGCTCTTTTGCAAGGGGATAGGCACTTTTTTATGACATAAAGTCCATTATAACTGCAAACCTGTAAAATGTAGCATAAATCCCTCTTCTTTTATGCTCAAGTGGTAGAAAGCATTTTATTAACATTCCTTGGACAAATAAGACATTTTGCTTGCATATTATGGATGACAATAGTAAAAAGTCACAAATGCACCAGGATTTTAGTATCAGAATCAATCAAATGAGATAGTAAAATAAAATATTGTGGATTCTAAATTTTATCAAAAAAAGTTTAGACCCGGCCACATGGGAAAGGGAGTCCTGGAAATGTCTTTCCCCAGTTGTGTGGTAGCTAATACATTTATGCATATCCTCAAGCAGGTAGCTAATAAATCAAGCTATGGACAAATATGGCTCATTGTAACAAAATTACCTAGCTCTAAAATCATATTAACACCTGAACTAGAATTAAAAGAATTCCAATCTCAATGCTGGAAAACAGCAATTATGTCAACCATTTTCTAAATTAGACATCAGGAGATTCAGAACTACTGGATGCAGCACTAAAGTGCTCCCACTCCACACTAAAGCAAAGACTCCTGCACCTCACTTTCAGTAGCGCCATCTATTCTACATCTATAACCTCGTCCAAAACAGACTCTCATCCCAATGTATGGTACCATTAGAAATCAGAGTAGCTAACTAGGTCTGAATACAGTTGACAATGTGTACTTAAATAAAAAAATTATCAAGGAAACCTGATCAACATTTTACCAGATATTCCATGACTCGCATGCAGGAAAAATGTCATGCCATGAGATAAGAGCCAAAGAAACATGAACTTGTCCATACTTTCTACATGTGTGCTAGCATACAGTCACATGAAGGTCCTAATTACCACTCTCGAAAAGGAGCTATTTGAGTGATCATATGAAGACCTAAAGGTACGCAGATTAAGTAGACCTTCCACATAGAAGTTAAAAAAAACCTTACAACTCTGTTCCTGATTCCTCCTCGTAGACAAAAGTGCTGAAAACCGGTCCCATTGGTCCTTTGCCATCCTTGCTTGATCCAACACCATCTCTGCCTTTATTCTTGTATCATCATTACAAAGTATAAAATAACAAGGATAAGTCAAATGAATGAAAGTACATTAACAGGTCAGGGAAAAGAAAAGGAAAAAATTAAATAAGAAGACTAAACCTCACCATAGCTGAGCCAGAATCCCAGGTAGGATACAGCTCTGTAATGATATCAATGTACTTCTGCATAGCATCTTCTGGTGGCATAGCACCCAATTTCTGCCATGCTTGCCTGGTATAAATCACCCAAATATTCAAAATCAATCAGCCACCATACCTTCAGATACAAAACACAATATTCACCCCCATCAACTACGCTGTAGGAACTGAAATTACAAGCAAATTGCATAATAATTACATGCTTAGATGTTTCTTACCTCCATATTCACTTAACCTCCTAATTTAACCACATCCAAACCTTGATCAAACCCTAAATTACAATTCTGATTAACCCATCATCATTTCACCAACTTGTTACTTAAAAAGAAAAAGGAAAAAAAAACCACTAAACATAATTCGAAAAATTACCATTTGGCACGGGCAGTCATTTTGAGAGCAGAAGGAGGCGGGCTAGTACAAGGACCTTCAGTAGCAATCTTATAATACCCATAAAGCTGCAACTGCAAATCACTCGATACTTTCAACGAAACCCGATCCGCCGCAGCTGCAGCCACAAATACCGTAGCTGCACTAAACATTTCATCCAATTCCGTACTCTCCACACCTTCCCAATCATCATAATCACCACCATCACCATCACTCCCTGATGCGCTCTCGTTTCGCACACTGCCTTGTTCTGCAACCACCGAATCAACGTCACCATGAGAGTGCTGGTAATGATGGACGGCGGGGGCGTGGGTGGTGTCGTTTGATTGGGGTTTCGGGTTTCGGGTGATATGGAGATTGTCGTTTTGGAAAGAAACGACGATGGAAATAAGTTTGGCGAGGAGGTAAGAGAAGAGAAGACCTATGAAGATTGATTGGAGAAGGTGTTGCCAATCTGCCATTGAAATTAGAAGATTTTTTTATAAAAAAAACTAACCCTGGAATTGATCATCAATCAGCAGGTGACCATAACATCCCCACGCACATGTATGCTATGTTGTATGTACCACACACACACACACATATATATTACACCTGCGAAACCTCGACCAACGATGCGATGGAACATGACTCACTGCATCGCGTACGCCATTCTTCTTCCTCTTCTTTTTTTTTCTTATCGAAATATATTTTTTCTGATTTTTTTCCTCCAAGGTATCAAATCTTTATTTTTCTTCCTTATTTACAAATCCTAAAATAAATTAAACATTAATTTCATGAAATATAGCTTAAAGCTGTAATTTAAATAGTAAAGAATAATAATTAAAATAAATAAAGAGAAAACAAATAGTCTTTTTCTATTTTCATACAAAAAGTTTATATTTACACATTATTTGATATATCTTGTTTTGTACATAATTATATGCACCACACACACATGTATATATCTATACATATTCTACAGGCATGATGAGAGTTGCTAAACCAGTAGACATAATGCCTAAGCATTTCCTCCTAGTTCTTGTTCTTCATCCCGTTCAAGGGGAAAAAAAATTTGAAGGTCAACAAACAGAAGGTGATATTCCGAGCCAGTCATCTTCTTCATTGCAAATAATCCACTGCATGCACCGATGTATTGATCAATACTTGCAATTTCCATAGCCTGGAACGGAGAAAGATATATCAAATTCTTGTAAAAGAGTTTCCATGAAAAATAAAAGCTGTGCGTGTGTGTATTGATTATTAGAAAGAAAAGGGACATACTTGGATCCACAGTGGAAATCACCCCAATTTGTTCGAAAATGTAATCATATACGAGAAAACTTTATCTCTGAAAAGCGTATTTTATGAGTGAAGTGAATTAGTAAAACTCCACTTATGACTCTTTATTCTCTTGAACTCGAGATTTGCTGCTGTGCATATCGCAAACTCTTTGTTGTTATGCCCGGAGAAAGCTGCGTGTGCTCTCAGAACCACCATGGGCAGGAAGCATTCACCACATTCTTGAATAGGTGTGCAGTACTGTATTTCCAGGCCACAGCACATAATCAATGTTTTTCTGTAGAGCCTCCACATCTGCTCCTGTTCACCACATTCTTGAATAGGTGTGCAGTACTGTATTTCCAGGCCACAACACATAATCAATGTTTTTCTGTAGAGCCTCCACAACTGCTCCTGTTTTATGACGGCGCCACCTTTTTCCTTAAGGCCCTCCTCATGACCCTGGACTCACCGGTGCAGTGCAGGATTCGTATCAATGGATGATTTATCCTGCCAAGAAAGAATTTCAATTTTACGTACACGATGATCAGAGAGTTAGTTGACAATAACTAAAAATTCACAGAGCATGTTGTGATCACCATGGTTAGAAATTATTAGAAGCCCGATTGTAAGCACTGAGAAATATGCAGCATGGTGGAATTTGCTGGCTGCAGCTACTGTTGACCTTAGGATTCCAATATCGTACACCGGAGTCATGTCCGGCTGGAACAATCCGAAATTCCTCTCGCAAGTAGGCCCTGGCTTGAGATCTTCATTAAAAAGTGCGAAAATGTAAGTTTCAAACGTCCGGTTGGGCATGAGGGGGGTGCCAGCTCCAGATGTCACATGCTGCATCAGATTCCTGTTGTACTGGGCTGCACTCTCTGCATCAACACCAGCTTGTGATGAATCTCCCAGTGATGGCCACCCGGTTTCGGATATGACAATCTCAATATCACTAAAACCAAGAAGTTTCATCGCTGAAAAGACAGAATCAAGCTGCGCATCTAGCATGTTTGTGTAAGAAAGTTTGGTGTTTTCATCGAGCACTCCAGCTGAGCTAGGCCTAAACAGTGCGTAATCAAGAGTTTCAGGAGAGGATCCGAAAAATGGATACGGGTTAATCATGAATGGTGAATTGGTATCTCTAAGGAAGCTGAGCAGCGGTTTGAGAACATGTGTATCATATCCCTGTCGAAATTTTCCGGTGGATGGCGGGCTTGAACTGGAGAGGATGCCTAAAGAGTGAGGGGTGGATATTTTGATTCTACGATCTAATGATGCACCAACTAAAGCTGTATGAAGAGTTTCCATAGCTGGAACCAAGCTTGCTATTAACAATTTGTTTGCTGTTGATATTACTTCATTGCCTACAAAAATCCGGACAATGTTGGTGGCCGGAATATAAGGCCGGACGTTGAACTTCAGCCATTCTTGTGCAAACTCTATCCTGGTAAGGTTAGGGATTTGATCATTTGTCGCTGTCACTGTGACTGCAATTCCTGTGTGAGCAAAGGCTCGTAGAATATCGGTGTTGGTGTCAAAGAGCCTGACGCTGCTGTTAATGGTGGATTCTGAGAGAAAACGGGCCACCTGTTCTGGTGGAGGCAGGTTGTTAGCCACCGTGCCGTAGTTTACTCCGATAATACTTCCTTCCACTCCTGACCAAACATCAACATTGACGATATTGAGCGATACATGAAATTTTAAGGTGACCGTACAAAGAGCCAAAGAGGCGTATTTATCCATACCTTGAATGTAGAGAGTTGATACCAGAAGAAAAATTGCGGTGAAAATTGAAGCAGAAAAGGCAGTCGAAGCTTTCTCCATGTTTGCGGTGAGGATCAGAGGTGAAGGCTGTGAATTAATTGTACTGCACCATTCAAGATCAGTGAAGCTGGTCAGCTAGATGCTTTTCTTTCTTGGTAGGGAAGGTTTTTGTGCTGTCTGGCAACTTAATTCTTTTTGAAGTTATTTTTTAAAATATTTTTTGTTTAAAAATATATTAAAAATATTTTTTTTTTTACTTTTTAAAATTTATTGTTAATATTAGTATATTAAAATGATCTAAAAATACCAAAAAAAAAATTAAAATAAAAAAAATTCATTTTTTTTCAAAAACACTTTTTAAATACATTCCCAAACACCCCCTTATATCTTAGGCTTCGAATACATTTGCTTTATTGCTTTACTTGGACAGGCAGCTAAGAATATATTTTTACTTCCCAAAATGGAGAAGGTATATACTACAACAACGATATTTTTTATTATTATTATTAATACGGATGTTTAGACCAGCTTGCATGTACCTCAATTTTAGTTAATTTTATAAATTTACATCTTGAGCTCGACTAATTTTATGGATTTTCAAATTAACAACCATGTAAGATTGAAACTGAAAACTGAATCTCTGTCAATTATAGAGCTAATCTTATAGACTGTTTAACGCCTGTTTGGGAGTGTGGTTACGGTTGTTTTTGAAAGTGTTTTTCATTCAAAAATACATTAAAATTATGTTTTTTTTAAAAAAAAAATTATTTTTGATATCAGCACATCAAAATGATTTAAAAACATTAAATTTTATTAATTTAAACTTAAAAATAAAAATAAAAAAATTTCAATTTTTTTTAAAAACGCTTTTGAAAAGCCTTCTCAAACACCTCGCGGCCAGAATTTAAGCGCTTGAATTCTTTCGAATAAACTCACCCACCTGTGCATTCCAACCTTCTGCCCTGAATTAATCAAAATCTAGGCTCCCACAAAATGATTCGTGCCAGAATTTAATTAATCGATTAAACATGGTTTTTAAAAAGGTTTATCTCCAAATATCAACATAAATTATATTCTGCAACCTCACCTAACAGTTTAAGCTCTCAAATTAAATGGTTTCTTGACAAGGTACGTATCAGAGTTTTATTGACTCGGCGGTCACGAGTTTGAATTTCATCACTCTCATTTTATTTGATGAAAAATCAAGCATAAAATAGTGTGAATCTTTGTAAGTTTCAAGCCCAAAAGACTTTCACTTAAAAAAAATAGGTTAAAAAATAATATAAATAATATTTTATAATCTCACCCAACAGCTAACAGTTTAAGCTTGGTTCCTTGACATGCATTTACTGCCAAATATATTTTTTTCTTGTAAAATAATAAGGGATAAATATAATTAACTCTAGTTTTTGTAATTGCGAATTCTCTCGGTTTAATTTCAATAAAAAGCATATGATCAAGAATTGGTCATGAAACTTTATTATTCAAACAGGTTGCTTTATCATCTTCTTCAATTGTTAAATTTTATTTTAGGTTTCACAACTTATAAAAAAAAAAAACATTAGGGCTAATAAGAAAATAATTAGTGATAACAAATTCAAATAGTTACATAAAAAAATACTAAAAACTAATATTAAATCACAAATAAAGGACATGTTCTTATCTTATTCGAATACTTCGTGGTAAGCAGAACATAGCTAAAATAAGCATCCATTTAATTTCTTTTTTAATTAGTGTTTCATCGCCCTTCCATTATGAATCATTCCAAGTTATAAATTAGCCAGAAAACACCACGAGAAAGAGAGATTAAGGCAGATGTGAATCAGTGCAGCAAGTCTTGATCGGCAGAGCTGAAGATTCTAATTAGCCATAATTTTGAGAATTCAGAAACCTGTGATCAGAACCAGAAGGTGTTCTTACATATATGCAGGCGCAGATAGCTTCAATTCAGACATCAGACGAGGAAATCTCATGGAAAAATACGCATAACCAGCCCACCAGATTTCATCCAGACAATCTACCCATGATCCCTGTGACAAACTCGACAAAATACATTCTTACAGAAACCAAAACAAAAATACAATTTAGCAACTAGAAAAAACAGAGGAAAACCCTAGAGCTTGTTTTATTGCTCGACTCCTGCGAGAAAAAAACCAGAAAACAACAGTGGCATGTGTGGTGGCTGGGGAAGAAAAGCACAGTAATTAACTTATCTGATCATGATAAACTTTGAGCAAGCAATCCTTCCTCTTCTGCTGGTAAGAGACAAATATATATCCTCTTCTAATATTTCTTGCTCGAACGAGCATCTCAGAAACAGTAGATGCCAGCAACATCATAAACATTCAAAAACATATGTTCTTGTTTCAAAGTCTACTGCTGTTGGAATACTCATTTGAGCAAGAAACATTACGAAGAGGCCAAGCTAGCTCCAACTCTCTCTCTCTCTCTAGCTCCAATTCTCTCTCTCTCATCGCCGGGGGAGCTTTCACGAGTTTCGGTGAGCATTTAGAATCCAGGGATGTTGCTATAAATAGGAGGCCTACATGCATGGAAGTAAGGCAAATTACCACATAACACGTTTTCTAGCTAAGAATATCACAGGTTGCCAAGGACACCTACTCCCTTAGGTAGGGCAATTTGGGCCATTCTTCTGGGGGTAGGGGGGATGCGTAGTTTAACCGAGTGGTGGTTAAGGTTGGACAGTAAAGTGCGGCTGGGAAAATGGTTGGGGGGTCCTATAAATTTGTTGACACTTGACAGTCATGAGTTTAAGAGAAGAAAACAGGAAGGAATTGTAGTTGATCATGGAATGGCAGCTCAACGAGTTTATTATATTTTTTTAAGCTCAACAAACCATCAGCAGGACCATTGAAGTACGTACAGGTTAAGCCACCCAATTTTTACAACAGTGAAAATGAGAGGCTCGATCATCCCATTTCAGCTGAAAGCTACCATTCCAAATTCCCAAATTCATGCATGGTGGCTGATTGTTGGGGGAGAGCGGCGGCTGCAGTCGTGGCTGTTGGTGGTTGCCGGTAATTAGTTTATAACTACAATTATCTGTATCTTTTTCCTTGTAAGATCATATCATCAAGAAATAGCGGGTGTGCGTCAGAAGATTTGGTGTTTGCCTGCAAGTTCTATCCAATGAAATTAAGCTACTTTCTTAGCCTTTCAGATTCCCTGGTGCCTAAAAAAAGCAAATTCTTGATGGGATTTTTCCTTAAAAAATTCTTTAACCTTTTGAAGATTGAACCGGTGTCGTATGCTTCCACCTCTTACATGCATGTATTGAATTAAATGAAAAACCACTTGTTTTTATTTATTATTATAATGAAGAAACACCTCTAAATATATCCACTAATGATACGTATAAGAATTACATATTCAAGAATTATTAATTTCAGAATCTTTAATTGAGATGTATAGTAAGTCTGAATATCCGCATTATTTAAAAAAGAATTACATGAGTGTGAAAAAAAATGTAATCATTAATATATCTAAGAAACTATTCTATTAATTAAATATATTCTTTCTAGAAATAAGATATGTACTAAGCTTCTTATCCAAACCAAGAAATTATCTGACTCCAGATAAACTGCAGTTAAAATTACAAAATCTGATATTTTTGAACCACCAAACGGGTAGGTTTTTATTTCTATTATAGGCGCAACTACCTTTCTATAAATAGGTATGCAGCAGCGAAAATATTTTATTTTTATTTTTCTGAATAATTTATTATTTTTTAACAATAAAAAATCCACTGCTAAGCATAATTTATTTTATTTTATTTTTTTATTTGTATTTGATTTATTTTTCAAGATTTAGTTTCTGAAGGTTTAAAATTAGTTCCACAGATTACCAGTTTATCTCTCGTAAATCTATCTTTTTTTTCTCAAAGTAAGTGCCACGTAATACGACAATCTTTTGCTGACAGGCGTCCCACTCCCACGGACCCTTCAGCTCTGTCGGGGAGCATGTTTTGTGCAGAACAGATGGCCGGATGTGAAAATCAAGAAACACCTTTTACATGCATGTATTGAATAAGAATTAAATGAAAAATCACTTGTTTTTTTTTATTATTATTATTATAATGAAGAAACACCTCTAAATATACTCGTACGCTTATATAATTATTAATTTCAAAATTTATTGAATTAATTGAGATGTATATATTAATCTGAATATCTACATTAATAAATAAAAAATTAAATACGTGTGAAAAAAATGTACCCATTAATACGTCTAAGAAAGTATTCTATTAATTAAATATATTATTTATAGAAATAGGATACGTACTAAGCTTCTTATCCAAACCAAGAAATTATCTGACTCCAGATAAACTGCAGTTAAAATTTCAAAATCAGATATTTTTGAACCAACAAACGGGTAGGTTTTTATTTCTATTTTAGGTGCAACTACCACTCTATAAATCAAAGTTGTCAATACTGTTCCGGTTGCCGTTCCGATTTTTCTATTGGAACGGAACGTTGCGGTTTCGGCGTGCCGTTTCGGGGTTGTACTGTTCATATATAATTAATTATATATATATATATAAAAAAAAATTAAAATATTAATTTAACAAGCATAATTAAAATTCAAGATAAATTAACTTTAAATTATACAATATAAACACAAAGTCAAACAAATATAATCTCAAAATTAGAAAAAAAAAAAGTTAAAAAAAAAGAGGATTTTAAGGCCGGAACGGTACCGAGACGTTCCGGCCGGAATTTAGCCGGAATTTCTGGAACGGGCCGGAATTAAAACCGAGATAAAAACGACGCCGTTTCATCTCGGTTTTCTTAACGGAATGGAACGGAATTGACAACTATGCTATAAATAGGTATACAATGAAAAATAATAAAAAAAGAAAACTTCAAGATAAAGATTTTTATTATTACTTCAATATAAAAATTCATGGCCAAGATCAGATGAGTTATGACAGATCATATTTATGGTCATGGTAAGATCTCAAGATTTTTACATATTTAAAAAAAAAAAAACATAAGATGACTCCAACGTGTTTAGATCAAAATAAAGAATATTCATTGCAAATTCATTAAATAATTTATTTTATTTTCTGAATAATTTATTACTTTTTAACAATAAAAATCCACTGCTAAGCATAATATTAACAACAAAAAATTTTCCTTATTAAAATCCATTGTTAATACTGGATATACAAGCCAACTGTATGTGTTTTATACTGTGTTTTAAAAATATTTTTGAAAAAAAATAAAAAAATATATTTTAAATTTTAAATTAAAATTAATTAATTATTTTAAATTATTTTAATATACTTATATCAAAAATAATGTTTAAAATATAAAAAAATATAAATTTAATATATTCTTAAATAAAAAACAACCAACTATATTTAGACACTTAATTTGGTAGAGGCAAAGGACAAGAAGTGTTTAGTATATTTCTCGATCCCATCATATATGATGCCGAAATCAGAACGTGGGAGTGACTGACACGTACGTCCACTGTGACGTAAGCATTTTCACGAGAAGATTGAAATAGGGTAGGTGTATCTAATGATTGTGAATATCCCTCACTCGAATTTCATCCCGTGCGAGAATAATGTAGAGCCATTAGAGACACCTACCCTTACCCGTGAAGAATCGAAGGGAACATATATTTATGATGATATCCTTTTCTTTTCTATCAAGAATTAAATGTGATCCTTCCGTTTCATATTTAATTTATGGTAGGTTATTTTCGATAATTATGTTTTTTTATGCAATAAACCAAGGGTTTTTAACATAAGTTATCTATGTTTGTATTAATAATTCATGCAAAATGCTAAATAAAAAAGAAAAACAATTAAAAAAAACTCAGAGAATACTGTGAAATATATAGGCGTGTGCTTTTATAATCGAGAGAAACCTTTCTTTTATTTTTAATCTTTAGGGTTGTTTGGCATTGCGATCGGAAAATGCTTATGAATAAAATTGAAAATTTTTTATTTTTATTTTTTATTTTAAATTAAAAAAAATAGTGTTTTTAGATTATTTTGATGTGCTGATGTTAAAAATGATTTTTAAAAAATAAAAAAATATCATTTTGATGCATTTCTAAACGAAAAGCACTTTAAAAAACAACCGCAATCGCACTCCCAAACAAGCACTTTGTATACATTCACTAAACCCTAAAAAGCATTTTTTGAAAAGCATAGATAAAATATGGATGAAAGTTTGAAGACATGTAGCCAACTCTATACAATAATTTATTTTAACTATTTATATAAATTGATTACATTATATTTATTAGTGGAATCTAAGCGACGGCATCACAGGACTGCAAAGTCCTCAAGATATAGTCCTTGGAGTCCCATATTTATTTGATGATGAATTTGACCGCAAACTTTTTTAAAAAAAAAGTCAACTTTTTAATTTATATTTTTAAAGCCAACATGGTTATGACTTAGAATGATTGCATCAACTTTTTTTTAAAAAAAAATAGAAACTAACAAAGATACGTACATATGAGAAGAATTTTTTATGCCAAAAAAAATTGATGATGATGATGGAATTATCAAATTAAATTAAATTATTAATGATTGTTTTATTAATGGACGAGTCTTGTTTATTTATTTATTGGGAAAACAATTACCAACAAAAATTATATTATAATATTGACAGAAAATTTTATTGATAAAACAGTTAATTCTGGTGGTATCTCGTAGTATTGTTTATGCTTAAAGCCTTTCAAGAATATGGCTATCAAATGGGATTCATTAATTCAACTCTGTGGAGCACAGCAGAGGTTGAATTAGTCAGTCATTATATATATATATATATATATAATTGGTATTATAAAAGAAGCTTAAAACGACATCAGAAAGGGGGGGGACAACTAGCAGGAGCCCTTAACGAGGTTGATATGGCATCAATTCTGAAATATTTTGAAACTTTTTATAGATTGAGGACCTATATGAAATCCGTTGACAATTTAGTAGGCCTTAACGTGGTTTTCCACTCAAAATGAATTAAAAATAAAAATGCGCATCCGGGGAATCGAACCCCGGTCAGTACCGTGGGAGGGTACTATGATACCACTACACTAGATGCGCTCCATCGATTTCAGAGGGACAGATTTGTATATTTATACCTTTAAATGGAGAAACTTTTCTTATCATATAAACAATGATGTTTTTTTTATTCACCCGCTTATTTATTTATATATTACATAGTTTTATTTTAAACTCGTACTAAACAAGAAGTTGTATCAAAATATTTTTATGTTAATTTTTTTTTCTTGATTTTATTTGTTAGAGTATAATATAATCATATTCTGAGGCCTCACTTATCAGCTTAAACTTTTAGGTGAGATAGTTCCTTAAAATGATATCAGAGCCTTGTTGACCCAGCGGTCACGAGTTCGAATCTCACCACCCCCATTCTATTTGATAAAAAAATAAAGCACAAGGTAATGTGGGTCTGTGCAAGTTTCAAGCCCAAAGAGCTTTCACTTGAGGGGGGGTGTTAGAGTATAATATAATTATATTCTGGGACCTCACCTATCAGCTTAAGCTTTTAGATAACATGGTTCCTTAACATTATTCTCATATTCATTTTTATTGATCAACCAAAATGTTTTTGAATCAACTAAGTTAATTATATCATCATCATGTCTACAAAGCTCTTGTTTTTTTTGGGTAGCCTTCATGAAGTTTAGAGTTCAAGATTCACTGAGACTGAAGATTGTCGAATTCTATGATGTCTTCAAGCCGGCTTCATTTTTTTATTTTATTTTTTTATTTTAAATTAAATTATTTTTTTATTTTTTTAAATTATTTTTATAGGCTGATATAAAAAATTATTTTTTAAAAATAAAAAAAAATCATTTCAAAATATATCTAAATAAAAATTATTTTTAAAAACAACAACTAAAAACATGGAATAAACTTGAGCTCATCGGCAGCCCAGCTCACCCCTCCCATCTGATGTATTTGTACAAATCTTCTGAGGATGAATTGTCAAGTCTTATTGATTAGTGACCCCATAATACCCTATTTAAACGTTATCAAGTCAAAGCAAATAATTTTTTAAAAAAAAGAATAAACAAAATAAAATAATATTATTTTTATAAATAAAATAATTTAATTTGATGCTACAATTCAATAACAGGAAAAATAATAATTGATTCAGATCCCGAACTGGTTGAAACTTGAAACAACTATGGCTGACGCAAATGGTTTCCATTTACTGGGCCTGGCCCAATGCGCATGGACAATGGGTGGCCCATATTACATGAGATATAAAAGCCGAACCCTACTTGAACAGCCCAATATATAATCTAGCCTATTAGGGAAGCAGAAGAGGAATACAAGACCTTGCAATTGCTTTACACTATTAGTTTGGTGATTCTAGCCTACCATTGTCCAGCACATCACGGCCCAATATATTATTTTCTCAATTATACCTTTTAACGAACAGTTTATTTACTGAAAATTAGTTTTTTTTTGGAAATTAGTTTTTCTAAAAAATAAGTTCATGAGAGTAGATTATTTTTTATATTTGAAAGTTTCACAAAATAAAAAATTGGAAAATATTTATAGTGTTTGGTTATGTCATAATAAATAAACTGGTAAATAATTTAGTAATGTTATTATTTATTTTTCTAAACTCATAGAAAGAATGAGGATTAAATAATACATATAAATAAATAATTAAAGGAGGATAAAATTGGAAAAAAAAATCCAATTTCATAAATTATTTCAAATAAAAAAATAGGAACCACATCTAATAGATAATAAAATTTCAATTAAGAAAAAGGATATAAGAAAACAAAAATCAAAAGAGTTATGACCAAAGTTCATATAAAAATCAAATTATATGGGAGTAAATTGGAAAATAAGTAAATAAATAAATAAAAGATTCAAAACAAAATATATAACAATAAAATTTAAAACATTGAGAACTAAATTTGATAGAATCAACAAATAATAAGTTATTTTTATTTTTTTTGCAACTTCTACAAAGTGTACTTTGTCTAGAATAAAAAGAAATATTTTTTCTTGAAACCAGACTATTTTTATTTTATTTTTTACTGTAAAGCGTTTTGCGTTGATCAATTTTTATAATGGTAAACAAACATGAAAAATTTGAAAAGTGATTTTCATGAAACAAATAGGGCTATTATAGTAAATTAGAAAGGGAAATTAACTTTCCAGTTCAATGAAATAGAATTCAATGTTCTAAAATTAAAAAAAAAAATAGGTAAATTTCTCAAGAATGTAACAATTAGAATATGAATAGCTTGTTTAATATTGAAATGATAAGAATTTAGAATCGATATCCAAAAGCAACATCGAACACCTTTCAGGGTTTTAAATTTATTTATTTATTTATTTTAGCTTAGTTATTAAAACCGACGCAAAGTCCAAATGATGAGATTAATATAGTTAATATAGGTTAAACTCTAGAGAGAGAAAAGTAATGTGTGTGTGTAAGTCAACGATCCTTAAGGGACATGGCATGATAGTAAAGTACTATTGATCTGCACAGCAGGTCTTGAGTTAGAATCAGGACGTGCATCCCTTGTAAAAGTTTGAGACAACCAAGATTTTACTTTCTCACCTCGACTCGTAAAGTAAGTTTTCCAGAAATGAAGTTTACTTGCATCCAAAATAAAATCCCTGCTCAACTTTTATTTTAAAACCGGTTCAGCATTTTTTATAGATTTTATTATGGATCCCGACCCATTCAAATCTCGAGTCAACCCGCACAGGGTAGAGCTAGATTTAATTGGAGAGTGGTTTTTATTTAGATTGTAACGAGCGATATACCCCCGCGATGCGCCGGGTTTTTTTTATCTATGTAGAAAATTGATTGCTTTTATATATATTGTATTTTATTATTTTAATATTTAATTAGTATAATTATAATTGATAAAATCTGTATAATCGAAATGGAAAGTGGTTTGTATATTTTGTAATTGCAGACAATGCAGGTAATTTTTTTTTCAAGTGGTTGAAACTTGAAACAACTATGGGTGACGCAAATGGTTTCCATTTACTGGGCCTGGCCCAATGCGCATGGACAATGGGTGGCCCATATTACATGAGATATAAAAGCCGAACCCTACTTGAACAGCCCAATATATAATCTAGCCTATTAGGGAAGCAGAAGAGGAATACAAGACCTTGCAATTGCTTTACACTATTAGTTTGGTGATTCTAGCCTACCATTGTCCAGCACATCACGGCCCAATATATTATTTTCTCAATTATACCTTTTAACGAACAGTTTATTTACTGAAAATTAGTTTTTTTTTTTGGAAATTAGTTTTTATAAAAAATAAGTTCATGAGAGTAGATTATTTTTTATATTTGAAAGTTTCACAAAAAAAAATTGGAAAATATTTATAGTGTTTGGTTATGTCATAATAAATAAACTGGTAAATAATTTAGTAATGTTTTTATTTATTTTTCTAAACTCATAGAAAGAATGAGGATTAAATAATACATATAAATAAATAATTAAAGGAGGATAAAATTGAAAAACAAAATCCAATTTCATAAATTATTTCAAATAAAAAAATAAAACTTAAAAAAAATAGGAACCACATCTAATAGAAAATAAAATTTCAATTAAGAAAAAGGATATAAGAATAAAAAATCAAAAGAGTTATGACCAAAGTTTATATAAAAATCAAATTATATGGGAGTTAATTGTAAAATAAGTAAATAAAAAAAAAGATTCAAAACAAAATATATAACAATTAAAACATTGAGAACTAAATTTGATAGAATCAACAAATAATAAGTTATTTTTATTTTTTTTTGCAACTTCTACAAAGTGTACTTTGTCTAGAATAAAAAGAAATATTTTTTCTTGAAACCAGACTATTTTTATTTTATTTTTTACTGAAAATCGTTTTGCATTGATCAATTTTTATAATGGTAAACAAACATGAAAAATTTAAAAAGTGATTTTCATGAAACAAATAGGGCTATTATAGTAAATTAGAAAGGGAAATTAACTTTCCAATTCAATGAAATAGAATTCAATATTCTAAAATTAAAAAAATAGGTAAATTTCTTATGAATGTAACAATTAGAATATGAATAGCTTGTTTAATATTGAAATGATAAGAATTTAGAATCGATATCTAAAAGTAATATATATAGCTAAGTCACTGATTCTTAAGGGATATGGCGTGATAGCAAGGGACTAGCGATCTGCACAGCAGGTCTTGAGTTGGAATCAGAACGTGCACCCCCTGTAAAAATTTGAGACAACCAAGATTTTATTTTCTCACCTCGACTCGTAAAGTAAGTTTTCCAGAAATGAAGTTTACTTGCATCCAAAATAAAATCCCTGCTCAACTTTTATTTTAAAACCGGTTCAGCATTTTTTATAGATTTTATCATGGATCTCGACCCATTCAAATCTCGAATCAACCCGCACAGGGTAGAGCTAGATTTAATTGGAGAGCGGTTCTTATTTAGATTGTAATGACCCGAATTTGTTTTCTTACATACATAAATCAACTCAAATGTCTGTCCCCATACAGCTTTAAGCTGGTATGAGTGGTAATTTAATTATATTCAAAGCTTTTAAGAAGATAATCCTAGAGAAAGAGGATTCTTTTCTCACACATCTGCCCACCAGAGAATGCCTAGTCGGTGACACAAAGCATAAAACATAACAGAAACACATGTAATTAATCATAATTTTATTTCATTTCAGGTTAATTAATCAAAAGTACAAAGCAAAAACCTTTGTAGAGTAGGGATTCCCAAATGCAATGTTTCTTTGTCGGTACATCAACAAAGTTCTTGTCAATCTAATAATAATAAGAAGAAGAACAACAACAATCCAAATCCTAAATCCCAAATCAGAGGATGCTCGTCGATTAGGGTTTACAGCTCAAGCTTTTTATATGATACAGCATAGGCTTTGTCCCTCAAAACCAGAATCATTATTTCTTGTCTCCTGATTAAGGGACTCCCGTACTCATTGTAAAGTGCTAATTATTTTGTGTTAAGGAGTTAAGTATGGCTTATGGCCCATCCATGCTTTGATTCTACCCTCCTCCCACTATCAAATTAATGGCTTTTTTGCTGTCTTTTCTGCCCATAAAAAATGATTTCAGGTGGAATGGAGCTATATATTTTAAAGAGGAATCCAAGGTTCCTAACCCATTTCATGGTACATATCCATGTGGATGTTTCACGTTATGAAGAATAGAACAGGCAGAGAGTTGGATTATTCTTTATTATAATGACTCTCTTAACTTGATGACAGAGTTTTGAAATTGGAATCTCCATCATCAGCCTCCTGTTCTTGTTTGAAACTCCCTTGAAATGATTTTAAAAAAAGGTTCTTGTCTAAGAAAAAGAGAGGTTTAAAGGGTGTTTGACGCTCCGCTTCAAAAGTGGTTTTGAAAAAAAATGAATTTTTATTTTATTTTTTACTTTAAATTAAAAAAAATAGTGTTTTTAGATCATTTTCATATGCTATGCTGATGTCAACAATAATTTAAAAAAAATAAAAAAAAATATCATTTTGATGCATTTCTGAACAAAAACAACCGCAACCACACTCTAAAACAGACACTTAGTCTTAATAATTGCAGTTGTGTCACCTTCGTGCCCTAGCCTGGCCTACCAGCTAAATTAACAAATCAGCTTTATGCTTTCTTGCTACTTGCAAGTATCTGTACACATCAATTCTGACAGATTTGGGGCAACAAGCCTGCTGATGCATATCTTATGGTGCTACCAGATTGCTGATGAAAAACCCTTGAGTTGCCATGTTTGGATAACTGTTAGCTGGGAGCAGAAATGGGATAGCATAGCAGGCTCAGAAAAATGAATCTAGGGCATGAAAATGAAGCCATGGTGCTTGAGAAAGAGAATTTTCTGGCATTCAATTTCAAACCGTGCACTAATGCTCATCAATTTTCGTTTTCTCATTTTTCCAGGCCACTTCCCACGGCAGAATACAAGGGAAATAACCTCCGAACAGGTTTATTTACAGACACAATTGCGTATGCTAAACTCAGAGGCCATTTCTTCTACATTTTCTGAAGATAAATAACCTCCAAACTAATCTGAGTGATGTTAGAATGAATTTTAGAGCTACAATATACAAAATTCTGCTAGCGAGACAAAAGAAGAAGGATAAACAGCACCTAAGCAATGATCAAAGTTAGTCAACCGCCTGCCAGCATCATCCCCGCAATTTTAAAAGCCAGAAGCTTTCAACTGGGAATCCATTCATCAAGCTAAATGGGGGCCTCACGTTCGTAAGCACTTGGTTAATCAAACAAGTCATTCAGCTGAATACAGTCCCTCCATCAAGCTCAGGTGAAATCGACCCTACCATGAAGCCTGATATGGCAGACAAACAATTCAATCATTCAGATTGGCCAACAAGTTATAGTGGCAGAGTTCCCCACCATTTTTCTCCCAAATAAACTGCAACCACCAGCTCAGGATTCCCACCTCCCATTTTAGCAAAGCCAAAGAAAGAGGTTAAGCAAAGGTCCCACAAGCACCTCTATTATAAAGAGAGAGTATTGCAGATTGGCCTCTCCTAACACATGACTTGCATATCTTTTACTGGGCCGGCAGACACAAATCTCTCATGCAATAAAAAATCAACAAATTGTATAATTAAGCTGGACATCAAGAACCTCAGCCTCTTGCTCACCCCAAGCTGGATAATCATCGCAACCAAAGAACTGTTAGCACTTGTCATATATGCTTCTTTACAGTGGGCACCTGTGATCCAAGGGCCCGCCCCAAATTCTCAACACATGCATCACAAAGCATACATCATTAAAATTGGAGCAAACCGGCAACTTCCAATGATGTAAACTCAATGCTAATCGGTCACCTGCGTAGCACCAGATTTTGCAGCATGTAATCCAATCAAAGGGGGCACTAAAAATCCCGAGGAGAAGGATCAATCCTGATTCTCTGAAGCACCACAGTACCATTATAGCTTCAGTCAGCAACCGGTAACCCATAATTGTGGAATGTTTTTATTCTTCCATCCCACCCCGCAGTCACAATGACTAGGCCCCATGCGTGAGAACTGGAAGTTCTCTGGCATGAATTTTTCAGAAACTTGTACTGGGATTTGTGCATTGTTGATGAGGCAGATAATGGACTGGATGGAAGCTTTTCCTCTGGCCAAGTAGCAGAACCCTTGGGAAAAGTCTCTAAGAAATATTCATGGCTCAGAGAAAAACAAGCCGGGGAAGAGAGAGGTAGAACTTCCTGTGAATTATTGTCTGAAACACCAAATCCCCATCCATTCTCTGAATCCCCATATTTCATTCCACACCAAGGTATTGCAACAGATGCATTGGCAGTGAAATGCTCATACGACCTTGAGTTTTTTGATCGAGGAGTAGATGGTTGTTCCTGATCAACATAATTCCACAAATTTACACTGGAATCCTCACAAGTTGAGATAATATGCTTTCCATCCACGGTAAAAGATGCAGATATCTGGTTCGCTGCATTGCCTAAAGAACATAGAGAAAGTCAAAATTTATGTTCAACATGATAAATTGAAGATAAAAATTGTGCTGTTGTGATCACTAAGATACTACAGAGTTTGATATTTCACATATTCATAAAATTGCTACACGCCCATTTGAGAACAACATGAAATCAACAATTACTTGGCATTTCTAGAAGCAATTAATGTTTACCACTAAAGCATCTAACTTGTCTGAAGCATCAAATTATATTAAGATTTGAGAAAAAGATGAAGAAATGGAGATAAAAATGCATACCTTTATATTTGCCTATCACATCAAGTCCCTGGAGAATTCTGACTTGTGAATCAGCACAAGTCACCATTACTTTACTTGAATCTTGTGGGGAAAACTGGAGTTGAAGGCATAAAATGAGGTAATACAGTAAGCAGTGTGTACAGTGAAAAAGCAGTGAAAACATCATTGGAAGGCAAAATATAATTACCTGGAAGCCAGTTATTCTTTTGCAAGGTGACTTCTTTTTACCAAGCAGGCAGATCTGAGCATCAAGTTGCAAGTGACTGTCTGAAGCAGTTGAAACAAGAGCCCATTTAATATGCATTTCAACTTTAAATGCATAAAACTCAAAGTTGATCTGAGGCAAAACTAGATCTTTATTACCACAGAACCTAATTTATTATGAACTTTCTTTGAGATACAACCCATCACCCATTCAAACCCATAATTTATGCACAAAATCCATAAAACACAATTGCAAGAGTTCTTCACAGCGGAAACAAACACTATCTGGCTTCTGACACGAACCATACATTCTTAATGAATGAACTTGCATGCAAAACTTCTAAAATCACATTGGTTACAACTAGCGAGATTTCCCATATGACATGTAACTCAATCAGGATAGAGCATACTGTCAAAAAAACTACCTTTATAAATGAAAAGTAACAGCATTTTGACTCTGTCCTACACCTAAAGAATGCAGTAGGTGCTAATTATCAGAATATGCATACCTGACATATTATAAAAGCGGCAATTGCCTGTCATGGAGCCAACAATCCCTCCCTGCAAGAAGAGAAAAGTTTTTTTTTCTATCAGGGAACTTAACATGGAAGCATACACGCTTAGATCCTCAATTCCATAGGATAAAAGAGTTGACAGAAAAATGCCAAACCTGCCCATCTGGACGATAACACACTGCAGTAACTATATCTTTTATATTAGTCCAATCAACAACTTGGCAATTATTGACCGCCCATATGCGAACATTTCCGTCTATTGAACCACTCATGAAGTGATTATCATCCACAGGGTTAAACTGAACACAGGTCACTGCATAGCATACAAAATAAATAATGAAATAATGAAATAAAGAGGAAGGTAATTCAACACGACTAACAACTAAATTAACAAAACATATGTTGCGAGGAAACTTAAAATTTGCCAGAAGCGCACCATAATTGCTATGTGGGAAGACTTTGAGGCAACAGTCACATCCCACTTGCCATAGACGGACAGTTTTATCCTCTGAAGCTGATAGTAAATGCTGCACCAAGAAAAATTTCTGTAAATATTATGGTTTGTTTTCTTCACGTTGTAGAGAAATGCATCCTTAATGAAGCAGCTTACATTATTCTTGGACCATGAGAGATCCAAGACCTCTCCACTGTGCCCACGGAACTCGTGCAATGGTTTCTCCAAAATCCGGAAAATTTTTGGAGGGAAAATGACACATGCAGAATCTGATGTTTTCCTCATGCTCCTCATTTTAGCTGTCTTCTCTTTATCAAAAAAGAGGGGTTTCAACTCGGGTAGCTGGTTCACTGTGAAGTAAATGCAGGATGGATCTATTTCTGGAATGTCAAGTTCATTTGATCTCTCACCCTCCAGTACTTGCCACACACGCACAACCCCATCCTCACCGGCACTTGCAAGGTACTGCCCATCAGGACTAAATTTCATGGTCAAAATCGAACCCTCGTGGGCCTGGATATCTTGCCCTTTATAAAGAGCTGAAAGTTCCTTTGTTCGCTTCCCACATCGGCGAACCTTAGTCCTTTGTACCCTGTACCGTATAAGCGCATCATCATCATCCTGTCTCAATTTGTCAGCTTCCCCTGGCCTATCCAAGATGCATGTTATGGAACGGATTCTACTTAGCCATCCTTTCTTAAGTCTCCTTGGAGTATCCACTGAAGTATTTGGTTCCCAAACTTCTTTCTGCATAAGATGTTGAAATGAGGGAGAAGACTCGGAAGTTTTCTCAGATTCCTCTGCTGTTACTGACTGTTCTGAGCCCACTTCACAACCTTCATTTGCTTTCCCATCCTGCCCCAATTCATCTACATTGCACATCATTCCACCACCCGAAACCCCATCTCTGCAAACAAAATTCTCCACAGAACCCAATTCCGCTAACAGATTAGATTCACCATTAGACCAACACGACATCATAGATCGAGTCGAACAAAATTCATCCTCAAAGCATGACTTTCTCAACACAGCCCCGCTGCTTTCTCTAATTCTATCACTCTCTCCTTCCGAGCTAAATGCTTCTAAATTCCTATGTCCATTTTGATCTAAATCGACTCCCATCCAATCAAAGAACTTACTCCGCCGTTCCTGAACACTTCCAGGGCTCTTAATCCACAGCTCATAGTGAGGACTCCCAGCAGTGGAGTTATCAAAATGAGAATCAGAGATCTCAATGCTATCAGACTTTGCATCAGAAATTGATGCAATGTCTTCATAGGCATCAAAAAACCGGTACTCTTCTTCACTCAAACTTCCCATCATTATTTGAGTTCAACCCATGAAAGCCCTTCTCAAGGAACCAACTTTTTAAGCCCCTGCTAGAACTCTATCCCTCAACACAAGCAATCCCAAAATAACTATTAAAAAACACAGAAACCAAGATCAGCCGCTAGTTTACATATTAAAAAAACTTCTTAAATCGAACAGCAATGATAACATTAACAATAAAACAAAAACCAAGAGATCCAACATGGATCCCAATCCACACATTGAACCTAGCCCCTTCGATAAATTAAAAAAAAAAATCCATACTTGAACAACAAAACCATCAAAACAAGAACCCCGAAAAATTCATCTTTTCCTAAAAAGAAAAAAGCTTTTGCATTAAAAAAACAAAAAAAAAACTCGTTGCACAAAAATGAAAACCCATTAACATGAAGTAGAAGATCATGTGATTGCATTAGTAAGAATGAAACAAAATCATGAGTTGCAGATTATCATTAAACAAGCAAAAAAAAAAAAAAAACTCGAATTTTTTCGAATAAAATTTTCAAAAAAACAAATGGAAATGCTTACATGGGCTTGTCTTGTTTAAGAGATTTCTCTGAGAGTGAAGAGAACATAGATCAAGGTCCCATTAGAATCTGTAAGCGTTGTGGTCTCTCTCGCTATATATGTGAAGAAAGCAAGGCAATCCCACTATAACAGATGGAGAGAATAAAAATAAATAAAAGAAAAAACAAAATAGTGTGCACAAATAAATTTTATGAAAAAATAACGGAAGGGTAAAACAGGGAAACAAATAATATCCTTGGTATTCGTGAACGGATGGCTCGAGGAACGAGATTTCTAGAGGAGCTCTTTTAACTCTCTCTCTCTCTCTGGTTCTTGTAGCTATGTCCCCTGTTGTTTCTTCCTTCTTTGTCCGAAATCCTGCCTTTTTTTAATTACATATATTTGGGTCAACTATATATATATATATATATATATATATATATATAAGTGTTAGTGTTTTTTATTGATTGATTTTGGATTGTAGAGTTCATTGGGTTTATTTTAGATTTGATTTAGTTGATAAGAAATTAGATGAATTGAAATGGTTTTATTGGTTTAATATTTTATTTAGTTTAATAAAAAAAACTAGTTTTTTTTATCGGAATTTAAGTTTTAAATTTTTTGAAATAATATACCAAGTTTAACTATTATGTATAGAAAAAATATTTTTGAGATTACCTGAAAAACAAAATTAGTTTTTCTTGGCATACAAACTAGCAAAAAAATATATTTTATAAAATAAATAAATTTATTTAAATATTTATTATTTTTTACGGTAAAAAGATGAATAAATTTGATCTAAATACAGGGGGAAATGCATTATAAAAATAAAAATAAAATTAATTAATTGGTCTTTTCTCATGAATCACTTCTGCTGGGACGTTCGGATTTCTCATAGATCACTTCTACTGTTTGATTATTGGATTAATACAGAATAAAAAATTGATATTGCCTTGTGATGATACAACACATTAATATGATTGGTTAAAGTTTATCCTATAGTTAGATTAACAATTGACATGTAAATAATGCTAAGTTACTCTTTTGAAGTCTCGAAAGACACATGAGAGATATATTTTGATATAATCTATGCTTTAAAATAATATAAATTTATTTTTAAAATAGATTTTATTTCATGTCTATTTCTTTAATTAAACATTTTTGTTTTTTTTATAGTCATTATTTCTATTCTAGAATATTAATATAGTATTTGATTATTGTCACATAATAAAAGAGAAAGAGATAGAGATATAAAATACTTTTTTATTAAAATACTTTTGAAATTCATTTATATATTTCAAAAACATAAAGTCTAGAAAATATTTTTTTCTTGAAAATTTATTAAAATATTTTTATTTATGATATCAATACATTAAAATACATTAATTTAATATTTCTTCTTGTGTATATATATATATAACATTTTTAATTAGAGAAAACAATTACATTCTTTAATTTTATCTTCACTATCTCAAAACCACTATAGATAGCTATACCACACCCCTTTTATTTGTTCAAAGGCTCGAACTTCAAAATTTGACTAGGAAACTTGGATGGAAAAATGTTAGTAAAATATGATTTTTTTAAAAAAAATATCTATTAATTAAGAATAATTAAGATATTTTTCATTTTGTGTGTGACGATAGAGACCATGTTAGGTGAGCCACATGGTTCTTTACTACCTTTTATCATTTGCATGACAAGTTTAATTTATTTTTTCATTGACTTTTATTTTTAAGAATGGACTCGTTTTATTTTTCATGGACTTCCTAGCTACAATTAATGGGTCAAATATGTAATTTGCCTGTTTCAAATATTTTATTTTTGCACTCCTTATATATATATATAAAAAAAACTAATTCAATATGAAACCATTGATTATACAGGTCAATATGTTATTCGAACACAATTCAATTTGTTTTTATAAAATAATTTCAAATAATATAAATTTAAATTTAAAAAAATTAAAATAATATTATTTTAATTAATTCGAGTTAATTTAATAACCAATCGCGTGCCGAGTTTTATTCTATGTTCCTAATACATTAGATGATTTATTACAAGTGGTTGCGCTTTTCATTGCTCCGGAAATTAATGTCAAAATTAAGCAATTTTTCTGAAGGATGTGATAATTAATGATTGAGCAATTAATGGGAGGGTCAGGCGAGTGATGACCGTCCAGAGACGGAGGAGTCAATAGCCGGAGGCCGACAAAAAACGGGTCGTCCATGTATGAATTGTATGTTAGTGTGATTGTTTTTAAGATTTTTATTTATTTATAAATATATTAAAATTATATTTTTTTTATTTTTAAAAAACTATTTTTGACACCTGTACATAAAATCATCACCAACGGGGCCCCATATGAATTCCCTTTAAAAATGATGTGAGCATGTGTTTCTAATAATAATTGATTGGATTCTTAAGAGGTATATGCGAGCAAGAACAAATTCTCATATCTTGTCAAGGCAAAAGTAAAATATTTAAAATAGTATCAATAATTAGAGAGTGATTCTCCCACCATGAGTTAGCATCCCATGTTCATTTTTAATAATTAGTAATGAAATTAAAAATAATAGTCAATAATGAAATTAAAAATAATTTCAAAGAAAATTATTTTATTTCAAAGAAATCTAATACCAGCAAGCTTGTTTGGTATTGTTTTTGTTTTTGTGGTTGAGGTTTTTAAAAGGCAGTTTCATGAAAAACACTTTTAGCTGCGGTTCAAAATAATTATTGAAGTGTTTGGTTAAAACTGTGGTCGAGTTCGAGGTTAATGAAAAACACTTTTATCTGTGTATTGTAAAAATTAAAAAACAATTATTAGCTGCTTTTCTTAGATCTGCGTTTCCCTTATATAATTATGTGGGATCCATGTCAAATTTCTGCTTCTCAAAGGTAACCAAACACTGAGTCACTCAGGTTTTTTGCAATCTTGGTTTGCATAACAAAAACAAACACCCTCGTAGTAAGATTCTCCTTCTGTTCTTTTAACTCAGATAATATTTTTTTAAAGAAAAAAAACTCATAAAATTAGAAACTCATCATATAATTGATCAGTACAAGCTATGTATTTTTATCGATATCTCAATCAAACTCTTATCATTTTGTGTAATTTATTTTTATTAGTTGGATGGGCAGGTCTCATCCGACAGATGAATTTAGTTCATTCACTATATTTTAAAAATATTTTTTGAAAACATTTAAAAAACAAATTATTTTTATTTTTTATTTTAAATTAAAAAAATTGGTATTTCTAGATTATTTTCATATGTTAATATCAAAAATAATTATTTTTTTAAAATAATTATTATTTCAATATATTTTCAAAAACAAACTCAACCAAACTCTCAAATAGTTACTAGAAAGTTGACTTTGGATTGTGTGGAATGCAAAATGAATTTTGAAATAATCGATCTTCCATTAAATTTAACCAAAACGTGGAGATCCTATATGCTATATATTGCGATCACTTTCGATATTGGCGTGTGCATTACATGGATTACAGTAGCAAAAACACAGAAAAAAGATGGGACATGAAAGTTCATGCCATGGTAAAGGCATACCTAGCTAAGAAAAAAGCCGTTGATAGGGTCATTGTAGAGGCAAAATTACAGGCTAAGTGGGTGCTAATTAAGTATGCTTTAATAGGTTTTCATGTCTTCATAAGAGCAATACAAAACCCTAAAAGTCAAAAGGCAAAAGGGATGCTTGTTTCCAAATGATCGAACAATTGACTTCAAGGTTTGGTGATAAACCCTAGCATGATTGTAAAAAAAAAAAAAAAACTCTCTCCACTTTGTAGATTAACCGACCACATCATTGTATCCTGGAAATTTGTTTGGTGTTTGTCTTAATCCACAAGAGACGTAAATTTATTTGCACTTTGGTGAAAGGCCGACCATGACAAAATACTAAATTTTATTTTCTATTGAATGCTCTAAAAAGGTATTTTTAGGATAATTTACCATATCGATGATCAATATTAAATATTTTTCTTACGATTTTAAAAATGTAAATTCTTTTAAATACTATTTTAAGATAAATAAAGCAAACCTCTTTAATCATTTAATTCACCTGTCCCTTGAAATTTAGGGCAAAGCACTCTAATATATTATTGATAATATATACGTGTTCTATGATGGAAAATGACTTCTGATTAACTTTCAGGTTTAATTAAGCTCCCATGCCTGCCTCGTATCGAGACAAGAAGACACCAGTAATACCATGTTCCAGCCAAGTTCCACACCCACCCTTGCTTTTACAACTTTTGAGTGTGGTAGCAAGTAAATGAAGATGAGAAGATGAGATGATGTGACGGTCTAGAAGTGTGATTGCGGTTATTTTTGAAAATATATTAAAATGATATATTTTTTATTTTTTAAAAATTGTTGTTAACATCAACACATGAAAATGATCTAAAAACACCAATTTTTTTTAATTTAAAATAATTTTTTCTTCTTCAAAAATACTTTTAAAACGCAGTGTCGAAAATACTTTTGGTGTAAATAGACAAATGTGCTGATGCAGCACAAACAAGTCAATTTTGATTGCTTCTCCTGTTTTTTTTTGTTTGTTTGTAATAAACATACATATTTAGTTTAATATATGTGTGCGCGTGTGTGTGATGAATTCAGACAATGAGTTCAATCAACTAGATAATTTTCTAATAACATATATAATCATCATCATCATTGTTTAACTATTCAAGGCCATGAAAAGTTCTTCAATTAAGTTTAAAAGATGTTGTTTTTATTGTTTTGATTAATCTTTTTAATATTTTAATTTTAATTTTTACTTCCCTTTGAATTATTCTCGTAAAGTCGGTCTTTATAGACCTCTACATAAATAATTAGTTCATAAAATATGAAGTTTTTCTCTATAGCTTAAAAATATAATCTTAGAACTTAAAATCCATAAACGCTATACTAATTTGCATCAAGATGCGTATAAGAATTTTGGGTGATTAAATACTCAAACCATGGAAATCATCATATAAATTATAAAGTCTACCAAAATATATGGAAATTAATTAAGTTACACTTGCAATAATTAGCTCCATATGCAAAAGCGTAAGTGCCTGTCTGACAGTGTGGTTGAAGTTGTTTTTAAAAGTATTTTGTATTTAAAAATGTATTAAAATGATTTTTTTTTACTTTTTAAAAATTATTTTTCATATCAGCTCTTGAAAATGAATTAAAATTACCGATTTTTTAATTTAAAATAAAATAAAAATTCTTACTTTTTTCAAAAAGGACCTGTCTTCCACTAATTGATACTCTGATTATGATGTTTTTTCTACCTTATTTTTTATGCTAATCGGCTTTACAATGGCAGCTCCAACTGATCATAATGCACGCTCGCACTGCTTGTATATAGTGATTAGACATTTGTTTTTTGTTTTTTGTTTTTTCTCCCCTGATTTGATATCTTGATAGATTTCATGCCAAGTGTCCAAGAAAAAATGAAAATTCTTACAATCAATTGCCGACAGCTCAGGATTTCTGTAAGAAAGGAGGTCATCTACTATGGAAAATAGGAGCAAGTTTATATATTACGTTATTTATAGGAGCTTGCCAGTACCGTCATGCATGAGCACACCTCAAAATGTAGAGTCCACGTAAGCAGAATCGATATATACATCAGAAATACCCAGCAAATTCCAGGTTTCAAGCATCTTCCCGTGATTTTTATTCAAAGCCTCGACACGCATGGCACAATGCTTTTCATGCACGTGAATGCCACGGGGGCATGTTTTGCCAACACATATTAGGGCAAAAGTTGGTGTACCACCGCATAAATATTAGGGTAGTTAAATTAGTGTTTGTCACTGTATTTTAAAAGTATATTTTTAAAAAAATTGGTATTTTTAGAATATTTTCATGTGCTGATGTCAAAAGTGTTTTCTAAAAAATAAAAATAAAATCATTTTAATGCATTTCTGAATGAAAAACACTTTAAAAAACAAATCTCAATAACATTCCCAAACAGATGCTAAAGGAGGAAGCTTGTTAGAGAATAATATAAATCATATTCTAGAACCTCATCTAACAGTTTAAGCTTTTAGGTGAGAAAGTTTCTTGACATGGTATCAGAGCCTTGTTGACCCAGCACTAACAAGTTCGAATCTCATCACCCCCATTCTATTTGATAAAAAATCAAAGCACAAGGTGATGTGGGACTATGCAAGTTTCAAACCTAAAGGGATTTCACTTGAGGGGGGGTGTTAGAGAATAATATAAATCATTTTCTGGGACTTCACCTAACAGCTTAAACTTTTAGGTGAGATGGTTATACAACAAGCATGGCCATATATGGAATTATGGGATATATCTTTTCTTTAATAATTAATTTTGGAGAACAAGATGCCATTACATGTATGACGAGTATCATGAGCTGTAAAATTCCAAGGGATTACTTGTAAGTGGACATAATTCAATCCATGAAGTTGCCTTCTTCTTAAGCAACAAATCATTCTCTGGAAAAAACACACGCACGACCCCAGGATTCTAGCCTCGATTGTGTCCATGCAGTTCATGGTATTCCATTTAGGGGTGCTGTTCTTGTTGTTCAGAAGCAGCACCGGACACTGCTAATATATAGTTGACTTGTTTTTTGTTTGAATTAAAAATTCCATCTTCTTTTAATTAATATGAATGTCTGGGTCGTAATTTGACTAATCTTATGGGCATTGAAGTTAACTATAGTATAAGACTAAAGGATGTTTGACACTGTGTTTTAAATTTTAAAAAAATAATTTTATTTTATTTTATTTTTTACTTTGAATTAAAACAAAATGATGTTTTTAGATCATTTTGATGTGCTAATGTCAAAAGTGACTTTTAAAAAATATATCATTTTGATGCATTTCTGAACGAAAAACACTTTAAAAAACAATATCAACCATATTCCAAAACATATACTAAAAATGAAATATCATTTTAATGCATTTCTAAACAAAAAAATACTTTAAAAAACAACATCAACCATACTCCAAAACATATACTAAAAACAAAATATCATTTTGATGCATTTCTGAACGAAAAACACTTTAAAAACCAACATCAACCATACTGCAAAACATATACTAAAAACAAAAAATCATTTTAATGCATTTCTAAACAAAAAATACTTTAAGAACAACATCAACCATACTCCAAAACATATACTAAAAACAAAAAATCATTTTGATGCATTTCTGAACAAAAAAAATACTTAGAAAAACAATACAAACCACACTCGAAAGCATAAACTGAAAATTTCGCCTTTCAAAATATTAGATGATGATCACAAGGTTTGAGATCGTGGGTCCCGTAAGAGCTGTTGTTTTGCCAACCATTTCCTAATTTTTTACCCTATCCCTTTCTATCTTTGTGCTTCATCCAAGAAGCTGGATACAAAGAATAGGGCTAGCTTACGATCCCGGGGTAGAGACCAGAGACGAAGCACCTCTCTCTTTGCATGCTTACAAAGCTAGCTAGGTCACGTATACGAGTCATGTGGCACGTACGGCTGCTTAGCTGCTTCTTGATAATTTATGGTTGCCGACATAATTAAATAAGTAGGTGACATTGTTGAAATCCGATGGTGTTATTCTCAATAATTTTGATTCGAAGTCTCTTCATTAAAGATGGAAAATCACGTTATGGCCGACAATTGAAGTACTTTTACCTAATTAATGTTTATTTGGCTTTTATGGATTATAAATATCGTTTTATTAACACAGCAATTAGTTTCTTAATCATTGTGATTTTTTTTTATAACCGTGGCTTCCGGGCCAGTTTACGCGCATCACAACTAAATCCCCGGCCCACTGAACATCCTGCAAACCCAATGAGCATGTAAGGCACCGCGGGGGTGACAGGCGTGCCTGACAAGACTTGAACCTGGGGTGAGAGGAAGGGAGAAGCTCTTCTTGACCACCAGGCCAAGACCCTGCTGGCATAATTGTGATTTATAATTATGTATCATAAGCTGTTTTCTAATTATTACATATTAATGAACAAAAAATATTTATAAAAAAACATTAATTATATTTCCAAACAGGCAGGTAACCTACCATAACATCTATGATCTGTCCACGAAGCATACAGGAAGCCAAGCCTACAAACCACTTAGATTTACAATTTCTTGCAGAAAAGTTAGACTGCGAGGTATGGCCATCAAAATAATTTATTCAAAAATTTATGTAGAACTAGCTTGCAGGTAACCTCCCCTTGGATGGAAACTTGATTTCAGGCCTCGATCGATTGGTAGAAAATCCCTCTTGCAGCCCATGATGTGTGTTCGGAGGCTGAGGTGATGATCTAGCTAGGTTTGTTGAGAAAAATCTTAAATTATTTAGGCCTAATGTTGATTAATTATACTATAATAATATAGAAACTATATATTTATGGTGTACAAGACAAGTCATGTGTGCATGAAAAAGTTTCCATCTTAATTATCAACATTCAAAATTAATAATTTTCCTGAGATGGAGAGCTATGATAAAGAAAAATCACCAGTTTTTATTAACATGGTATCATGGCCTTGTTGACCCAATGGTTATGAGTTCGAATCTCACCACCCCCATTTTATTTGATAAAAACCAAGCACAAGGTGATGTGGACTTGTACAAGTTTCAAGCCCAAAGTGCTTTCACTTGAGGGTGTGTGTTAGAGAATAATATAAATTATATTATGGGATCTCACTTACAAACTTAAGCTTTTAGGTGAGATTATTCCTTAACACTAGTTGAGAAATTATTTTTGAAATTAGAGGAATTAAATTGTTTTCCCTCTCTTTAAAATGTAGGGTTTGAGTTGTAATTTACTCTAGCTGTAATTTTTCTGTGTCCAATTTTATTTATTTTATTGAATCTGAATTGTTTAATTAATACTGTTTGTTTAACTAAGATTAACACATCTGACAAAATTAAAATATTTAATTTGTTATCTGATTTTCAGGAAATAATTTTCTGCATGCATATATAAAATAATTTTCGTCACTTTTTTTATTTATGGAAAAAAAGTGTTGATGAAGATATCAGACCATTAATTCTTTTTATGTTGTAAAAAGACCCATATATCCTTCAATATAAATCATATTTTGAGACTTCATCTAACAGTTTAAGATTTTAGATAAGATGATTTTTATTATATTCGATAAAAACCAGGCACAAAGTAGTGTGGACCTGTGTAAATTTCAAGTCCAAATTTTTTCCACTTAAAAAGATATATTAAAGAATAATATAAATTATATTCTAAGATTTTATTTAATAACTTAAATTTCTAATTAAAATAGTTTCGTGACACTTCAATATCATATAAAATTTTTGAGTCGGTACTCGATGGATGCAGGCATCCTTATTTCTATCGAAATACGAGTTGCAAAGTAGGGCATATGGAAACATTGGTCCCTCCTGCATGCAAAACCATAGCTACTAAAATTTTCTAAAGGAAACATTGGTCCCTCCTGCATGCAAAACCATAGCTACTAAAATTTTCTAAATAATTCCACTGCAAATTTTATTTTATATTTAGCTACGAGGGAGAAGAAACTATAATTGGATGGACAAGATCTTAGATATTTCATTCATTGCAAGCCCAAATAAAAGCATATCCATAAACAAAAATATCTTTTTTGGTTTTGATATGTAAAAGGGTGCTAACCTATTCTGAATTTTATGGGAAAAAAAAGATTTTTTTTTTTTTTTGCTTTCAAAATATGATAATGAGATTGATATTTGTGCCGATGAACATAAAGAAATCCATAGCACTACGTACGTTGAAATCTAGGTGTGTAGTAGACAGTTTTCCACCAGGGAAGCTGGCGGGGAAGGTCTTCGATGGTTGAATTTCTCTGAATAGTGTTTATTCTTGTGGGTACCCACGGCTCCCTTTCATCATCTTTATACAATAAGCATTCACTGCCTTCTATCTTTTCTCACTTTTTTTTTCTTTTTTTCTTTCGAAATTCAATGGCATTCACAAATTCAGTGAATCAGGAGGTGGATGGTAAGATGTGTGCGTGTGTATCTCTTGATTTTTGTGGTGTATCTATCTTGATGTCCTTACCCTTTTGAATACTGTTCTTGTGTGCTTGAATTGTTTGCTCCGATATGTATCTTGAAAAAAAAATTTAACATAGATAAATAAATTATAAAAGAATTATTTATAGGTGATTGCATCGGGGGAAACTTGTTTGTATGTCTAAATTACAATTACGAGATCTAATCAAGTCAACGCAGTATTTTGTAGCATGAAAATTGGACTTCTCATCTTTATTTTTGTGTTTTTTTATTTAGTAATGTGTTTTACAGTCAGTTCATCCATTAATCAAACTAAATTTATTTTTGATTGGTTTTAAAAACATATCTTTCACACAACTCTGATGAATTATAAAAAAACATATCATAAACTAATTTCAAAATTTGATTGAAAGACAATATATATAGTGGAGGAATTGCTTTTATAGCCTTTTGAGAATATAGTTATTTTGTTTTTAAAGTGTTTTTTATTTGAAAATATATTAAAATAATATATTATTTAAAAATTACTTCAAAATACAATGTTAGTCTCTTGAAGTCCGTGTCGTATGTTTGGTGCTAATTTATAACAAACTAGTGATGGTTGATATATTATAGTTGTATCCTTGTCTATAATATTTGAGATATTGTAAATCTTATTTTTACTGGGTAAACCAGACAATTTGATCTTAAACAACAAATTCAGATAGAGTTATGAATATGTTATAAGATCATCCTTGTTCACTAATTCTTTGAAATCTTAGAGAAAATTTGATGTTTTATATCGAGTTCATATCTTACCGTGTATGTCAGCGACCCAATATAAAACAAATTGCTAGAAAAGCATGTGATAAAATAAAAAAAATATTTAAAGTCTTATATCTAATTAAATCATTTAATTGAACCCAAATTAATCCTTTAACATAATTAAACTTTAATTTAATTAAATTGATCCATTAAAAATTTAATTTGTTATTGTACTTAATTTTAAAAAAAAATTATCAAATAATAATTTGTTTAATTTAACTTTAAATCTGCATTGTTTCTTTATTTTTGAACACAACTACGTGCAATTAGACTTTCAAATTGATTTTCTTACCACACCAATTTTTTCTTAACTGAATTTGAGGAATAATCTAGAATTAAATTATGACAATTACCATAATGTTATTAGGATCGCGGCATCTCAGTTTGTTTCTATGTTGGGGCTGAATCGACAGCACTCATATTTTAGATGGCATCTCAGGCTAGTCATCGACTCAAAATACTTTCATTTCTTGCAGCACTTCGTGTGTTCTCCAACTATTATCACACCATGAGACAATTTGCCGGTGATTTGCTAAGAAAATGACACGTGTGGCAGAACTCAGAGCTGTCTGGTGGTAACACCATCAAGTCTTTGACTTATTGATGTTTTCAGGTACTTCAAAAAAAAAGTAAACAGAAGGTAGCAGACATTCCTGTCGCACAAGTCAGAACCTTTTTCACATTTACCAACGTCTAAAGGGCTACAATATCTGATTAGCTTTGTTAGTTGATGTTTTCTTTTAATCTGGGAAATCAGATTAAACAAAATGCTGTGTAGGGTATTCCTGTTCATATCCATTGTAGTCATAATATAATCTCTCCCCCTTCGATATATCTCTGTTTGCAACCAGCAAAACCCGACATTCACCGTTAACATCATATCTCACACATTTTAGATTCTGCTTCCTTTTCCCTTCCCTGCATCAAAGGACACAGTTCTTATGAAATTAGATCAAAGTTTTCTAAATCCAGTCCAACGAAATGTTAAATGGAAAATGCAGGACTTACACTGTGCAGAACAGAAAGGCCTCCTGCAAAATTGGATTCCTAAACAGGCAAACATGTTCAGTGTTCATGCATTTTTATTTTATTTTTGGATTTGAGGAAACTACACCCTCTGGAAAACACACTTTGTGATCTCATGTGAACGAGTAAAACCCCGATTGTCCCATGCTTTTACAAAGAGTATGCAACCTGACTCAATCTTGAGACCTGCTGTGCAGATCGCAAACTCTTTGCCATGACGCCACGCCCCTTGGGACATGTTCATGCATTTATAAAAGAGTCCTGCCTTATTTTTCGGTGCTTTGCAAATTGGAGGAGCTCAAGTAGGGAGATATTCACAATTAACTCAACTCCATGTTCAGTGTTCTCTATAAACTCCTGACACTCCCTTCCCATGATATATGATCAAGTTATAAGCCCAGCAGGTGACGCAAAATGTTATAACAATATCTGCCGAAATGCATTGACAATGAACCCCTATGCTACCCAGCCCGCCTAACTTACAGGTTAACCTTGTAATGTCTACATCTAATTCCAATGGAATTGCTAGAGGCTTTCATTTCCAAGGCATGAAGCAGTTATTCAAGGATAGAAAATGAAGTAAACTTACTGTGTGTGATTGTTGATACCATTGATGAATCGAGCTACATTCCCACGCTTGTCAGGACATATAACAAGGCTTTGAGAAGGATTTGCAGCGTGAAGCAATGTCATCATGCTATCCCCGCCATCATTTTCGCGGTTCTTCAAGTAATCAACATCTCCAACATATTCAGAGATAATTGTCAAGTCTTTTATGAATCTATCTGCCTCTACTGTGAACCTGTTAAAATTAAAAAGATACACTAAGCAACCGATCCAAATTTATTAACCATAATGAGAACAAAGTAGTCAATTTTGAACGGTCGGATACTAAATACACATACCCTTCCTCAGGATCGAAAACGACCATGAGAGGCGGCCATTCACCCCCATCCATCATCTTTTTGCACAAATTTAAGGTTTCGGCATCTTCTTTTGACAAGACCTGTAAAACAATCATAGTTGAGTTTCAATAAACCTGAACTCTATAATTACTAAACAGCCAACTAGTCAAGAATGTAGATCAATCAAAATAAAAAAATGACTCCAATGAGGAAAAGAATCTACAACCCCTCCACTTCAGTCTAGTCTTCTTGAAATGAAAAGGGAATTTTTTTTAGACTATTAGCCAATTTATATGCATGTCTATCCACCAACAACATACTAAATTCAGCTTAACTGCTCAAATGCATCCATCTGTAATTAGAAGCTGGTAAGTGTTCCAAGAACCTTTATAAGGCCAACCATTTCCAAATGGATTTTCTAACGTCAAATACTCAAACGCAACAACATGCATAGAAAGTGACATTTCATAACTGTTACTATGAAGCCGTAAACCAGAATTAAACACCAAAACCACTGCACATTAGGTCACCAATGTTAACATTCACTGAAACCTCTCTTTTTTGTTTTTAATATAAATCAGTTGTTTTCCCAATTCTTACCTGCATTCCTCCCTTCTCGAGAGCTGATTTATTTGCAGATCTCGGAGCCATGCTCGGTCGGTAAGATAGTTCATTGCTAAACTCTGTCCCCGCGGCTGTCAATGCTGTTGCTAGTGATCTCATTTGTTCTAGTCTCCTCTCATGATCTTCACTCGGATTGAATGGCAACAACTTCCTCCTCTTCTTCGACATCACTAAACTACTAGACCGCTTTCTCTTCTTCTGAATATCTTAAAAAACCATAGCACAATGTAATTAATACCAACCCATCAATTAAAACGAGGTAAACAAATCCAAAACCCAATATTTTCTGTTTACCTTGACTTGGCTTCTGAGTTGATTCTGTGGACCTTTGAATGCGAAAGAAATCGATTATTTTTGTTTGAATAAGAGGGAATGCTGTTCATAAAAAAAAAAATCAATTCAACAATTTGAGACAAAACACAACTCTAATAACCAAAAATAAATTATATTTCACAATTAATATTACGAAGAAGATTAACAATTCCAGGTTATCAAATGCCACATAATTGCTAATACAATTTCACTTCCTAACTTATTTATACCATTCTTTTCTTTCACCTTTCCGTTCCAGACAACAATTTTCAACCCAGATTACAGAAAAAACCCAAAAAATCAAATCCCTTTATAAATAAGTCTAAATCACAAAATCTAGCAACCCCATTTCACAAAAATCAACAACAAAACGTCATAAAAATTTCTTAAAAAAAGAACGGACTTACACTTGGGCACCTTTTGTTTGGAACACGAAGGACAAAACCAGGAGCCCTTAGGAACAGAAACAAGGATAGGTCTTAAACAAAACAGATGAAATCCTTTATCACATTTATCACAAAGAAGTAGCTCTCCTGGTGACTCTCCTGACCCACATTCTTCGCAGTGAACTTCACTGAAATCATCGGCATGCTTGGATATAAATATCGGCTTTGGAGCTTGACTTCTCTTGCTTCTCAGTGCCATTTTTGCTGTATAGGAGAGGGTTTTTTCTTCTTCTCTTTTTTCTCTGGGTTTTGTTGGGTTTTTAAATGTGGAGCGTGGAGCCAATGAGAATGGTTGGCGGGTTATTTTGGTTTCGCGGGAAACAGGGTTTTGGCGCGCGGGTTAGGTATTTGGGTCTGGAGCCGAGGATAGTGCTCCTGAGGGGTGGGCTTTGCTTACCATGGTCAATAAACAATTCTATTTTTTTATTTTAGTAATTAAACTTTATTTTTATATATATATATATTATGCGATGTTTATGATTTTTTATTTTTATTTGCACTCAAGAAAATTATGCTTTTTATATTTAATTTATTTTTATTTATTATCTTACTTATTATTACCAAAAATAGAATTATGTTATTAGCTTTGATTGGGATGTATCCTGTGAAATTTCAGAGTACTAGGGACTTCGAGGCCCAGAGAATGCAAATAACATTTACTTCATTGTCATTGTTACATATTGGGCCTTTGACTTATGTTGAGCTCGGATTTCTAGCTACTGTGTTACTGGTTTGGGCTTTAAGATTTTTTTAATGGGCTTTTTAAATAATATGTTGGAGTCTAATCCGGTATAAATTTAGTCATTTTTTTACTGGAAAAAATATATATTTTTAAAAAGTTGACTAAAGTCTAATCCAGTATAAGATTTCAGTCAACTCAGTTGTATTATTTTTATTTTTTTAATAAAACGAAAATGTTTTGATATGATAAATAAATAAAAATAAGGGGGATTTTTTGTGGTGATTTTGAGCTTCCAATCCCTTATTTCCTTAAGTTAAAAGGTGACAAACACTTTTCTCTTAATCAAATCTATGTGTCCGGAGTATTGGTTTTTTTATTGACTGTGCTAGTATATGATCACGGTATGAATTGTGAGTTTAAATGTATTAATTTATGATGAAATAATGCTTGAATAAATGAGAAAATGATAATTTTATTGATGAAATGACTACATTTAGTGTAACCATGCATAGATCGTTGAAATTTCTAGGGTTGTTGCAGCATGTTTCCCAGCACAACAGAAGTTCTCTAGGAAATATACAGGACGAGAAGACCTGGCTCAGTTCTTCCACAGAGTAGAGAGAAGAGATAGATTTCTCATACAGCTCCTCCTGGGCAATGGGATTAGGAAGCTAAAGCTAGATTTTGTTACAGAATAATATAAATTATATTTATATTAGTTTAAGTTTTTAAGTGAGATGATTCCTTAACATGGTATTAGAGTTTTGTTGACCTAGTGATCACGAGTTCGAATCTCACCACCCCTATTTTATTTGATGAAAATCAAGCATAAGGTAATGTGAGTCTGTACAAGTTTTAAGCCCAAAAGATTTTCACTTAAAAATATATGTTAAAAAATAATATAAATCATATTCTATTTTAGTATCTCATCTAATAATTTAAGTTTTTTAGATAAGATAGTTAATTAACAGATTTCAATGATCAAGCTGAGTCAGAAAATTCACAAAACATACACTCCTCTGCTGCGACAACAAAGGTAAACAACCAATGGGGGTTAGTTCAAGTGGTAAGCAACTTGTTCCACTTAAGTGAGGTTTCGGTTTTGAATCCTCATGTACGCAGCAACACCCACTAGTAGACTCACCTATCACTACTAGGCATGCGATCTGGGGTGACCACCAGATTAGTCGGGCAGCCCGGATACTGGGACTGACAACCAAAAAAAAAAAAAGGTATGCAGTCACTTCTGCGTGAGAATTTACTCCTGGAAATTAATGATGGCAAGGTCAAACAACAGGGTTCCACCACCTACAAGGATATATATATATATATATATATATATATATATATATATATATATATATATATATATATATATATATATATATATTACTATTACAAGCACACTAAAGGGTGTGGTTTTTCCACTGTGCACACAGACACAGTGCACTGTGGATTGCAATAGTAGATTTTTTTATTTATTTATTTATTTTTTTTTTCTTTTTTTTTTCACTCCTCTCTTTTTTTCGTTTCTTCTTTTTTTTTTCTTTTTTTTTTCTAATTATTCTTTTTCTTCTTTTTTTCTTCTGTTTTTTGCTTCTTCTTTTTTTGTCTTTTATTTATTTATTTTTCTTTCATTATTAACACAATAATAATAATAATAATAATAATTACATTATTTTTCTTGCTTGCTATTTCTTTAATGTTTTTTTTTCTCCGGATAATTTGATAAATTTTTTTTTGACAGTAATAGCAATAATAGTTTTTTTTTTTTTTTGTGAAAGTTTCTAGGATATTTTTTTTCTTTCACTTATTTTTGTTTCTTTCATTATTAACATAATAATAATATTACAAACACAATAAACGGCGTGACTTTTCCACTGTGCACACAGACACAGCGCATTGTGGATTGCAATAGTAGATTTTTTTTTTCTTTTTTTTTTTTTTACTCCTCTCTTTTTTTCGTTTCTTCTTTTTTTTTTTTGCTTTTTTTTTCCTAATTATTCTTTTTCTTCTTTTTTTCTTCTGTTTTTTGCTTCTTCTTTTTTTTCTTTTATTTATTTATTTTTCTTTCATTATTAACACAATAATAATAATAATAATAATTACATTGTTTTTCTTGCTTGCTCTTTCTTTAATGTTTTTTTTCCTCCGGATAATTTGATAATTTTTTTTTCCACAGTAATAGCAATAATAGTTTTTGTTTTTTTTTATCTTTTGTGAAAGTTTCTAGGATATTTTTTTTCTTTCACTTATTTTTGTTTCTTTCATTATTAACATAATAATAATAATAATAATAATAATAATAATTATAATAATTTAATTCTTTCTCTTACTTATTCTTTTGTTAATGTTTTTTTTTTTCCAGGATAATGTAATAATTATTTTGTCGTTTTCGAGGGGTTGATTCGTGATTACACTGTGCACAATGCGGCTAATTAAAAAAAAAAAAACGAAAACACCCCCACAAAAATAATTAGTGTGCGCTTTTTTGTGATGGTTTATGACGCAATACCTATATTCTAAAAAATGTAATCTATGCTTACGTGACAAACTCAACTCAAAATTTTAAACATTTGATCTTTTAATCTATAATTTTTATTTACTTATATCATATAAATTTATCGTTGTAAATTTTATTATGTTAAATTATATACAAAAAAATACCCGCGGCAACGCGCGGGCAATTATATATATATATATATCAGAGGTACGAGGTTTCAGATGGGTTTTATATATATAATCAATAAAACATGGTTGCTGCACAGGAAATTAACAAAGCTTGTCAGAATTCGAGGAAAGAAGCACAGGAAAAAGGAAAACTAAACTGTGAATACATGGTTTCTGCATCAATATATAAAACATGAACAGGATACATGAAATCAACAAAGCTCGTCAGAATTCGAGAAAAGAAGCACAGGAAAAAGGAGAAGTAAACTGTGGAAACATGGTTTCTGCACCAATAAAACATGAACAAGATACAGGAAATTAACAAAGCTTGTCAGAATCCGAGGAAAGAAGCACAGGAAAAAAGAAAAGCAAACTGTGAAAACATGGTTTCTGCATCAATATTCCCGCCTTGATCATGAGGATTATCGCCAAGTCTTGGAATCATTTGGCACTGCTAATGACTTTCCCTTGTATCGCACTTTCGAGGACCTCAATCTTTTGAAGGGAGAAGTTGCTGTTCTAGCAAAACCAGGAGACACCAAATTGTAGAAGAAACCGGCGAGGAGATGTACGGACTTCAATCTAGTACGAGACATGGAATCATTAACCATTGCGATCATGGATAAATCTAAGCATGCAAAGTAGTGAGTGAAATGTTCATAATGAATCTCAAGGCTATAGTCTAATTGTAAAAATCTTTTGTTTAAGATATATATATATTTTCTTTGAATTTCAGAATTCGAATTTATTGGTTAATTTCCTTGATGCCATGTTTTTTAATGTAAAAATTAATTACTTAACTTGTTTTTATATGAATATTTTCTATAAATACAAATATAAAAACTCAAAGATTTAGTTGACATATATGCCCGAACATTTAATTATAAATAAAATAAAAAATAAAATGCACATGCGCGCATAAGATATATATATATATATATATATATATATATATTAAAAATATATTTATAATTTATATTTCAATACTTTATTTAATAACTTGATTTTTTGAATTAAAATAATTTTTTAACATGATAATATATTTATAATTTATATTTAAATAATTTATTTAATAACTTGATTTTTTGAATTAAAATAATGTTTTTAACATGATACTATAAAATTATTAGCAAAGGTTTTTTAAAAAAAGACAGAAAAAGTAATGAAAAGATTATAGTTTATAAAAAGAATATAAAAATAAAAACGTGAAAGGGTTAAAGCCCAAAGGTTGTATTTTATAAATGGGGCGAAGAGCCGACAGCTTCTCCATCACTCGCCTTCCTCATGGATCTCCCATACGAGAAGCCTCTCAAAATCCACCTAGTCAATTCAACTGAGTCTCCCGAGTTCACTCACCTGACACAGTCCCTGACTCGATCCTCAATCATTGGACTGGACGCCGAGTGGAAGCCAATTCGAGGCCAAAACCACCAACCCACTTTCCCAACTGTGTCCCTCCTCCAACTTGCTTGTCAACTCGATCATGACTCGGACGAGTCAGAAACTTTCCTGCTTGACATGCACTCGGTTCCTTTACCTTCAATATGGGAATTGTTGAGAGAGACTTTTGTCTCTCCTGATATTCTGAAATTGGGTTTTAAATTTAAGCAGGACTTGGTGTACTTGTCCTCAACATTTTGCTTACAAGGATGCGATCCTGGTTTTGATAAGGTAAAGACTATTTTTCTATCATGTGTTGTTTGATTTCCATGTAAAGAACCTTATTTTTATTGTTTTTAAGTACTGTTTCTGTTTCTATGAGGTAATTACTGAATTTTTCTACCATGGTTGTTTGGTTTCTGAGAAGAACCATACTTTCATTGCCATTTAAATACAGTTTCTGTTTAGTTTGATATTATCCTCTATTTTGCTTGTCATCTATCTATCTGGAATAGTTTAGAGCTTGTAGTAAAATTATCTTAAGCTTAATTTATCATTATGAATAGAAAATAACAATAGGCTAGTATCTTGATGTACAGTAAGTGCAATATTGATTAGATGATTTACTGGATAATGATGTGGATTTGGTGTTAATCCTTGTGTTAGAAAGTAATCGAATCAGAAGATGGTTATTGGTTTTCCAATTTCATTTCGTTCGGCATAATTTAAGATGTTATGGAAGGTTGAGGAACTTTGTGGTCATTGATTAGAGAGGATTGATTGTACTCTTTTTTTTTCATTTGCTGAACACTGGCTGAATAGGTCGAGCCGTATCTGGACATCACTACCATATACTATCAGATGCAACACAAGCAACAGGGAAGGAGGGGGCCGAAGGAAACCAAGAGTTTAGCAACTATCTGCAAAGAAGTACTGGGAATTTCTCTTTCAAAGGTATGGTGATGAATGCACAAGTTTTTGTTCGAAACTCTGAATGACTTAATTTGAGATTTCTGGCTGCTATGTTACCCCAGACTGGGAATGAGCTGTTATTAGATGCTTGTTTATTTTATGTTATGGAAATCTTTGGGATTTGTTTGTTCCATGTATAATATCAATTCTTGATGTTTATTCTCAAACTTTCACCTAATTAGCCAAGTACATGGAGAAAACAAGCATGGTAGAAGTTTGGTGAATGAAATGGCTTTGATTTGCTGTAACTGAGCTATTAAAAATCTTGATGATTCAACATTATTCTGCATTAGTTGTGATGGTCAAACCAGTTAATTTTTCGCCTGTTGATATTTTTTATTTGCAATATTGTAAATATTATTTTTTCTGCATTGCTTTTATTAGTTTCAGCATCAAATTTTTAGCAGTCTATTTCTGCTTAAAATCTGCACCAGTTCATAGGTTATAAATTTAACGTTGCATAATGCTTGATGCATAATGCATGAGATGAACAATCATCGCACAAGTATATGATAACTACTGGGACTTGGAGTGGATGCCTTTCTAATCTAAAGTTGCACTGCTCTATGAGGACCAAACCATTTCAGCCATGTCAGCTGGTTTAGATTGATTTCAGTTTCAATAAAATGATTATAGGTGTATAAATTGCAGGATATAGATTACTAAATAGACATGTATCTTGCTGCTTTCTTGTACTCGGAATCTCTAGATTTTCTGTGGCGTTCTACAAATGCCTGACTTTCTGTTTAGGCAGGGATGCTACATATATAATTAAAATAATCAAATGACAGGCTTCTTCCAAATCTCCTAATGCATTCTGGAGGATTGAGGGGTTGACTTGTCGGATTCCATCATTCCTGTGGGGTTGGATTTTAATTACTGTAATTTATTACTGAGTTGTTAATTTGTAAAATCTATGTCTTCTTTAGGAACTACAATGTAGTGATTGGTCACATCGTCCTCTTACAGAAGAGCAAAAAATATATGCAGCTACTGATGCACACTGCTTGCTCAAAATATTTAATGTCTTCCAGGACACCGTTGTCAAAAAAGGTTTGTGGTGGTTGAAAGGTTCATACTTGTGACTTTACAATTTGTATAGCTTATTGAATTCATAGTTTAGGATAAATTCAGTATGATTTATTCTCCAGTTTGTTGACTGGTACTTCAGAGCATACTTGTTTGAAATAATGTTTGATGCTCAATGAATGAGCTTGGAAGGAAACCTTCTTCTGTAGGTAGCTAACATGTGTTGAAGCAAGTTATTCAGATACCCTTAGCAATGTTTGCAACAAGTATGTGGATGATGTGCCGCACAACATAGCTAAGACTTCTCTTGTACTTTTGAGTGCAAGGTCTTAGTCAAATAGGATTAAAACATGGGATTTTCCTGTTAACAGAGCAGGAGTAGTTACAAATTTAGAGAAATTCTTGATAGTTTGATCTCTTTCTCTGATGTGTATGAGGCCTATAGCATTATTTGAACTGATTGTAAAAGTCTTTTATACCTGTACTGCAGGCAATTCTTCTAACAACATGGTGGAACTGCATTCTTCTGGTGTAAATCTTGGGTTGAAAGAAATTCTTGAGAAGCATGATATTGATGATAAAATTATTAGGATCAAGTCTTTTGAAGCTTCACATATTTTCCAAGCTACTGTTTCTTCAGAAAATGGCCAAAGAATATCCAAGGTGGAGGTGCTAGTTTCCAGGTCATCATCCAGAAATACCATGCCTATGGGTGAATCTCTCCTAAAGATAGTGAGAAAATATGGCGAGAAAATTCTGTTGAGAGAATCTGACAGAAAACCAAAAGCTGCCAGAAAGAAAGTGAAAAAACGCCCTTCACTGGTTACTGTTACCAGAGAAAAGCAGTTGGACAATACCGGTGACTGGCAAGGCCCTCCACCATGGGACTTTTCCTTAGGTGGTGATGGATGCCCCAAGTTCCTATGTGACGTGATGGTAAAAGCATTTCTGGGTTATTTTTTCCTGGTGTTTTTTCTATTTTTCCACTATAAACTTTGAGCTTCCAAAACGAGGCCAAATTCCAATAAAAATGGTTTAATTAAATGCCAGTTTCCTGTGCTTGTAATGGTCCGCAGTCCACACCTTTGGGTGGCAGCCTTTCCAGACAAGGACTGGACAATTTTGAGATAGGTCTCAATTTCAAATCATATCAACTAAATACAAGAAATAGTGCATTACCCAATAACTATTCTAGGAAATAGAAGTCTGTATTTCTGCTAGATGTAATGATAATCACACTCTTTTGTTCATAGCAAACAGAATGCTAAATAAAGTATTTGCACAGGTTGAAGGCTTGGCAAAACATTTACGGTGTGTGGGTGTGGATGCTGCAATTCCAAGCTCAAGAAAACCAGAATCCAGGTATTTAGAAGGATGCACATGATCGTGTAGTTATTTATTGTGTCGTTGAATATCTTTTGGCCATGAGAAGTGAAAGCTATTCACTCTGTTGTTCATTGTATTCAGGGAGTTATTAGATCAAGCATACAGTGAACAGAGAGTGCTTTTGACGCGAGATGCTAAGCTATTGAGACACCAATATTTGATAAAGAATCAAATCTACAGGGTGAAGAATCTTCTTAAAAATGAACAACTACTTGAGGTACATGGTACATTCAAACATACATGGGTGTGCAATTCTAGTGAAAAGCAAATTAGCTTTGCATTTACCACCACAATTTTAAGTTGGCTGAATTTAAAAAACATATGATAATTCTGCAGCAAGTACAAGAAGCGGTGAAAAAGGTCATTTCTTGTGAATTGCTGAATGGTTGATTTTGCATGAAAGTCTTTCATGGACTAGCACCATTGTCCTCATTTGTGCTTTAAGGTTTTTCTCACCATACTAAGTCTCTTTTTGCATATTATAATACAACTGGACGCCAATGGTCTACCTTTTTGGTATGCATTGTCAATATGTCCATGACAATCTAGGCGCTGTTTTGCTGTTAAAAAGGCAGGAGATGAATATGTTCAATTTATTTTTGTTAATTGAGAGTAATGAAACATGATTCTAGAGGCTAAAATTGAAGAAGTTTGCAGGTAATTGAAACTTTCCAATTACAAATTAATGAGGATCAGCTGATGTCAAGGTGCACGAAATGCAATGGGAGGTTCATTCAAAAGCCACTGACAACAGAAGAGGCAGTTGAAGCTGCGAAGGGTTTCCAAAAAATTCCCGATTGCCTGTTTAACAAAAATTTAGAGTTCTGGCAATGCATGGAATGCAATCAACTTTACTGGGAGGTAGTGCTTAGTAACTCAGTTCACTCCTGTTTGTTTTAACATTCTTCCAAAAATGGTTTCACCACTTTCTACGTATCAAACCTTAAATAGTTGAACAATCTTTGAAGGAGGAAGCTGGTATTGTCTAGGAAACTTGTAATATGCATCTGGTATTAGTCCTCTATCCCTGGGAAGCCATTTGAAAGTTTTCCGCGCAGCCTTCACCTTACAATTCATGGAAGCAACATGAATGCATTGAGTATCTATACTGATGACCATTATTGACTGAAACAGATTCATGGTCATTGCTGGGCAGAAAATCCTGTCCTGTGATTTGGTTTGTATATCATGCCAAGCATTCATGCAACTTGGACACCTTATATTCTTCCGTTTCGTTATTTCATTTTCCAGTCGTCGCAATCTTATGATTTTATTGTTATTATATTTGCGCGTGCACAGATATATGTATCGATACTTTGCTAACTTGGATGATGTGTTTGTTAATATCACAGGGAACACAATACCACAACGCAGTTCAGAAGTTCATCGATGTCTGCAAGTTGAATGAGTAACTTGAAACTGTCATTAATTTTCACCTATTTTTATGCAAGTTCAGGAGTAAATATCTTATTTTACTCGCATCTTGTCATTGAACTACTATATTCCTCCGTTTTTATATGTATTAGAAAAGTAATCGTGACTTGAAGATAAAGATTTTCCAAACCCTTTCTTGTCTTCTATTATTGCGAAGATTGCTATGCCTTTTCTGTGATCGTTTTATCTTTTCCCTTCCAGGGTGCCAATAAGTAGCCTGCATCTGATGGCATAATCCAAGATTTGGATTAAAAGGATAATCATAAAAATTGCAGGCATGCACATTTTAATAGTTGAAGGTTTTGGAAGGAAAAGTAAGCAAGGAAAATTCAGGTAGGATGAAGGGAAAATTCGATGGCCTGGTACTATAACATACAAGATCAAATAGTGTTTGTTTTGCAAGAAAATGAGGACAAGTTGGGGAAAATGAGGGAAAGAAAGAGAATTTGGAATAAATTAATATATAATAATTATTTTGTATCCCAGCAATTTTTTTTCTTCCATCTTATCATCTCTCCATCTACTTTTCATTTTGGAGGTGAAAAAAGCAAGACAATAGCATCACAAAACATATCCCTCAATTTGCAACCCACTTGAAACCCAACTTTCGCTTGTGTTACGGGTTGGAAAGGTTGGTTATGTTTTTTTTTTTTTTTTTTAATTTTACTTTTTTTTAATAAAACAAAAAGAAAATTAGATTGATATGGGGAAAGACCCGCGCGTGAACCTGAATTTTAATATATATTTTTAAAAAATTGAATCGATTAATGCCTTATAGTTCGACTGGTTCATCGGGCTGGTCCGGATTTCATGACCATGAAAAGTACGTTGAAGTTTCCATAATTAACAATCATGGAAAATGCAAGAATAGTGCACACTTCACCGGCAACATTTTCTCTCCAGGCCACCTCTGCCGTAAAAGCATTGCTCCTCCGGCAGGTGTATAATCATGCGAGGCCTGTCTGTAAACTTTGAAGCACACCTGTCTTCAACGTGGGAAACAAGACCGGTGACCATTTTTGTCGGGTCATGAGAACATGCAGAGCATGGTTCCATTGATTTTCACAGTGAAACACCTGCCCAGATGGATCCTGGCTATCATGTTTGCTTTTACAACAAGATTTTAGCCATCATATTTCCAGTCCCCCTCCAAAAAAAACAAAAAAAAACTAGGGTTTTGCCTCTTTACAGATGGCTGCTTCAATCACCATTACTGCTGTTCGTTATGTATTTGGATTCGTCGATACACGAAGCCCAAGACCATCGGCTAGTATCATCAATTCGGTAATTAACTGGCTCGAAACTTGGAATAAATCGGAGCTGCATAATTATCTGTCAAAATCTATATCAGGTGTCATCTGCTAGCAGGTATACCCCATGAACAGATGTTAAGAACAGGAAACATAACATGACCAAGCAAAAGCAAGTTCAAAAGAAGTTACGAAAGCTTCAATTGGCATATTTTGTTGATCATTTGTGCCAGATCGAGTAGCTCTCTCGCCCCTCATTCCGCAGTGTTCTTAGGGTTTGTGCGCCTCAGTCATCAGTGTTCTCGGTGTTTGTATGGTAGTGATTAAGAGATGTGGTTGAAACTACGGATTCTTCTTTGAATGAGTTTGGTTACTAGATGTTTTTCTAGTTTTTTATAAATATTTTTTTTAAAATATATATATATATATATATATTAACATTAATATATTAAAAATATTAAAATGACTTCAAAACACACACACAAAAAAAAGAAAATAAAGAAAAAAATAAAATATTTTTAAAATATACCGCTAGTCTATTTCGTGGTAGCTTGTTAAAAACGGAAACTCGTAAAGCATCAAACGCATTATTGCATGTTGGGATTACTTTTACCATTGTTTGTCATTTGTTGTATTTTTATTTTTAAATATTTTTTTGTGATATTAAAAATAAAATTAAAAAAACATATATTATTTTAATTAAAATTATTTTAAAAAATAATATCTACAACACTTTTAAACACACTTTCTTATAACTATGAAGCAAGGATTGCATTTGCTCACCAAATGCTAACATGATTCAATGAATCAATAAATACTTTTCATGAGTTTTATTTATTCATTGTAATTGTGATAAAAAAAAATTAAGTGTTTTATTTTATAAATAATATTTTAGTTTAGTTTTTTAAAATCTATTTTTGACATTGATATTTTAATAATTTAAAAGCATAAAGAAAATATATAATTAGACTAAATTAATTAAGAAAGAAACACGAGTGAAACAGTAACCGCGTTCGCACTATTTTTTTTTCCTTGTAGATTCATCATCTTTTCTTTTCTCCCTGGTGTTTCCTTATGCTACCCTTATATTTTCAAAAAATTCCGATATTACCCCCAAACCATCAAATGGAAAACTTTTTTAAAATTAAGGAGTCTGAGAAGGATCAAACTCTGCTCAAATCCATATATATATAAAGGTAAAATGGAAACCTCAAAAAAATAAAATATAAGGATGATACTGAAAAGGTGAAACTACAGGGATGGAAGTGAAACATGGATGCATGGATATGCGTGAAAATATAAATTACCCGGAATTTTATGCAGGATATATAGATTTTTCATATGATCTCACCCTCTCTATCATCATCCACTGCACATCCTTCTCTAACATTTGGTTTCAATTTCCATTTTTCTCTATCTATATCATCTAATCTTTGATCATCGTCTCTCATATTTTCTTCGGATTTTTCATCCATTGATTTCTGTTTTGGTTCTTTGATCAATTCAAAGCAGAGCTTCCACTCTTGAAACAAACTTGTTTTTTCCTTCTGATTTGGTTCACTGGTAATTTGTCTAATCATATCAGGGAAAACAGGGGAAAAGATGGGATTTCTTGGAAAAAATTACGGGGGCTTTTCTTTTTCCATTTGTTGACTTGTGGGCTGAGAAATTAAAAAACAAATAAAGGTTTGCAGAAACAGAGGATATTAGGCCAGAGAAGCAGGGAAGACTGAGGCTTTGAGATTTTGGTATGGGCTCTTTGATAAATTCTTGAACTTTATGGTGTTGCTTTTGTATAGATCATAGGGAAAATCCATTTGAAATGGTAGAATTAAGTGTGCAAACAATTCGTACTCCTTGCTAAGGCCTTTTTCGTGAATGATTAGTGTGTGTTTCTTGCATCATGAATTATAATATACTTGCAACCATGATGATGATGGTGTTGACGATGAAGGACCAAAATAGAAAATTGATACAGTTTTCTGCACCTGATCATCACAGGGAGCCACTCCTTTCAAGGAAAAGGAGGAAAAAAAACGCCTTTTGAAACTTTGAGACTCTTTTTTTAGTTGGAGAGTAAAGATAAGTGATTTACTAGTGGTGGTTACGGTTGGTTTGATCAAAACATGCTGAATCAATGATCATGCCAACTGGTTTGGATTGGTTGTTTATGTTAGCTTTGGAGGAGAGTTCATTTGCATATGTTTTATTTTTTGGGTTTGAGATTTGAAGTTTGCTGAATGATTTATAATTTAAGGTAAATACATTTTGGATGAGATTCTCTTGCTGTGTAAATTTAGTATGAAACACCGAAGTTTAAGTATTTAGTACCATGTTGGATTACAATGTGGTGATCTTGGCATCTGTTTCTCTGTTTTTATCCAGTTATTTAAATCCTCTACACTGCCAAGTTTGCGCACTGAGATCATTTGGCAATGGCCATGGATTCCACAACGAGTGGAACCCCAACTATACAATACCATAACATCACTGATCAGCCTGTTACAGCCATTGTTGCTGTTCCTGTTTCAACATATCAACGAAACCAGCGTCATTGCTTTGGGAACTCAATTCCTGGAGAATTCCCCTTATCTGCCAATCCATCAATTGTCCTCCATGTTCTCACAACATGTAACTTGGATCCTCAAGATCTTGCAAAACTAGAGGCAAGTGATATTTTTCCTTAACTTGTGACCATGAAGCTTTTTTTTATTTAGTAGAATTGATATTGCTGCTGATTTGATTTCCAATGAGCATATTGCAGGCAACATGCTCCTTCTTCAGGCAGCCAGCAAGCTTTGCCCCCGACTATGAATTATCCATGTCAGAGCTTGCTGCTCTTGATATGTGTCAAAAAAGAGCCATATTTAAGCCAATGACACCTGAAGAACGCCAAGATTTGAAACAAAGGTGCGGGGGCTCATGGAAACTGGTCCTGAGATTTTTGCTGGCTGGAGAAGCATGTTGCAGGAGGGAGAAACCCCAGGCAATTGCAGGACCTGGTCACAGTATTGCCGTGACATCCAATGGAGTAGTTTACTCCTTTGGCTCTAATAGCTCAGGACAACTTGGGCACGGCACCACTGAAGAGGAATGGCGACCTCGTCTAATCAGGTATGTGTTGTTAATTGAGGAAAATGCAAAGAGTGATTGCTGTGCTATAGAAATTTAATGGGGCTTCACTGTTTTGCAGATCCCTGCAAGGCATTCGAATTATCCAAGCAGCGGCTGGGCCTGGCAGGACAATGCTGATTAGTGATGCTGGGGAGGTTTATGCTTTTGGAAAGGACTCCTTTGGTGAAGTTGAGTATGGAGGTCAAGGAACTAAAACTGTCGCAACTCCACAGCTGGTTGAGTCCTTGAAAAACATATTTGTGGTGCAAGCTGCGATAGGAAATTTCTTCACTGCTGTATTGTCTAGAGAAGGAAGGGTTTATACATTTTCTTGGGGCAATGATGGCAGACTTGGTCATCAGGCCGAGCCAAATGATGTTGAACCCCATCCTTTGTTGGGGGCACTTGAGAACATACCAGTGGTTCAAATTGCAGCTGGATACTGTTACCTTCTTGCTCTGGCCTGTCAACCTAGTGGCATGTGAGTTGCTCCTTGTGTTTACCATGAGACAACATTGCAAAAAAATAAAAATAAAACTAAAATGTTTCATAGGAACTTACTTTTTAACCAAGGATAAGAATAAAGGTCTGTTAAAGAAGTAAATGTGGAAGCTGTTGTTAAGAATTTAATATTTCCTTCTGATCTTTTCAAAATCCTTGATCTAGTTCTGTTATGCCCCATCCAACTGTATAGTCATGACTGCTATTGAATCTGCTACAACAGTTCAGTAGTCTCTAATCTTTGTTTTATATTTTGGATGTATATCAGGTCGGTATACTCTGTTGGATGTGGCTTGGGTGGGAAGCTTGGACATGGATCAAGAACTGATGAGAAGTACCCTAAATTGATAGAACAGTTTCAGCTTTTGAACCTTCAGCCAATGGTGGTTGCTGCCGGTGCATGGCATGCTGCCGTGGTAGGAAGGGATGGGCGGGTTTGTACATGGGGTTGGGGTCGCTATGGATGCTTGGGCCATGGAAATGAAGAGTGTGAATCGGTTCCTAAGGTGGTTGATGCATTGAGCAAGGTCAAAGCTGTTCATGTTGCTACAGGGGATTACACAACCTTCGTGGTATCTGATGATGGTGATGTATACTCATTTGGTTGTGGTGAATCTGCTAGTCTAGGTCATAATGCTGCTGCCGCTGATGATGGACAGGTCTGGTCCCTTCTGTTTGATTCCATGTTTCTATATTGATAGATTTTGTTTCATTAGTTTGGAAAGAAAGAAGTCTGCCTAATTTCCTGGACTCATGGAACAAATCTAGAACTCACCCAGCCCTTTCTTTACACCTCCATAACATAATTTTGTTGCATGAAGTGCAATTTAAGATCGATGATGATTTGTTAATTGCTTACTACTTTGTGTAGTCATTACATAATTCCATCTTAACATTAATTGGTGGTTCTCTGGTTGCTTGGGATATTCTTGCTTTCCTTTCAATTTTACACAACTGTTTCTCTGGCATGCTAGCTACTAGCTGTTTAATTTCCTGATATTAATGATCAGTGTGCCACTGCCATGTGGAAATTAGCCATGTTTAGCAAGATATTGAATGATCAGCCTTATGGTTGTAGTGATTAATGAAGAGGTGATCGTGACACGAAGAACTGGTAACTCTTCATGATGTGTTGATTGAATTTAGAATCTCTTTTAAGTATTTTGATTGTTGTCTTGTCCTAATATGGCCATGATTATACAATGCTATCTTTGAATATCGATGTTTGCATGAACGCTGTCCTCCTCCTCCTGTGAAACATGTTTTAACTTGTAATTTTTTATTTTATTTTTCTACAGGGAAATAGGCATCCTAATGTCTTAAGCCCAGAGCTAGTAACGTCGTTGAAGGAGGTGAAGGAGCGAGTAGTGCAGATCAGCCTCACCAACTCCGTATACTGGAATGCTCACACCTTTGCTCTCACCGAATCAGGGAAGCTGTATGCTTTTGGCGCCGGCGACAAAGGGCAGCTCGGCATGGAACTTGTCAACAACCAAACTGAAAGGGGGAATCCAGAACAAGTGGACGTGGATCTGAGGTAGAAATTAACGAAATTTCGTCCCCACTGCTCCTCCAAGTATGCTAGTATAATTTATCATCACTGCACATTGCATTTAGTGTCTAGATTTCCTTGTTTATTGTGTACATAAAAACAGAAAAGAATTGTGAAGATTCAAGGCTAGTTAGTAATGGCCAAAGCTCGATAATGTATATGATTCCACATTTAAAGAGATGGTAAGTGTTTTGGCCACAAGCTGTTAATACTCTATGCTTGGCTTGAGGAACCTGTTTATGTTTATTTGGATTCCATGTTCACTTGACTGTAATTAGCAGCAAGTAGGTTTTACAGATTTGGGATCATCAACAGAATGTATCCCAATCACTCCGACCACCGGGGGCCTGGTCGGCGAATCGATGATTGCTCCCACCTCGGGCAGGTTTGTTTTAGCTCATTGTAATTTTCTAATAGAGCTGTTCAAACTGATTTAAAGAATAAATGACTTCTCAATGTGCTTTTCTAGTAGGTTGCTTTTGCTTTGTTTTGAGAATTTTGGTTATTTGACAGTAAATGATGAAAAAATGTTTTTTTTATATATAATAAAAGGATATCATATTATATTATATAATATAAAACTGATTTAAAGAATAAATGCCTTCTCATTTATTTGATTATTATATAATATAAAAGCATTCCCTTATTTATGTAGCTTGAAATTTAAGTGTCTATTGCAGTAACTAGGGGTGAGCATTTTCGGTTCGGTTCGGTTTTCATTAAAAAAAGTAACCAAACCGAATTTTTTTTTTTTAAAGAAAAAAAACCAAAACCGAACCAGACCCAATAAAAACCGACTACTTTCGGTTTGGTTCGGCTCGGTTTTTTTTGAGTAAAAATTGAAAAAACCGAAATTAGTTTTTGAGCCATCTGATGGGTTTTTTAATGGGCTTTCTAATAAATTATCTGATGGCTTGCAGAAAATCTGATTTTCTTATAAGAACAAAAAGTTTTTTAAATTTTTTTGCAATTAATCCAAATATTAGTGTATTAAATTGTTAATATAGTGTTTATTAAGTTTTTTTTTTCCAAGAAGTTTACAAAAAAGTCAAAGGGAAAAAGAGAAGTTTTTTAATCGCGGAAAGACAGATCGCTTCGCTTAAGCTCTGAAGCATCTTTCCTTTCTGTGAAGCTAGTAGCCGAAGTAATCAGATCCTATGCCAATTGCCTATGGGTTTTAACCAGTGAAAGTAGCAGTGGGAGGGGCAAGAATTTTCTTCTTTGTGGAGTCAACTCATCTTCCCCTAAGCGGAACACATGGTCTACAGGGTCCTAAAATCTTGAAGCAACTCTTTCAGAGTTAATTTCTGAGGAGACCCGAACACTATGCAGCCCAAGACTAAAGATATGGTCATGGCCACTCCAGCATCAGGCCAGTATGAAGATCAGTCAGCATCACAGTCTCGACCTTCTTCTTCCCCTATCGAGTGGCCTGAGCATGAGGCAAAATAATTAAAACTACACAAATAAACAAATTTAAATCTAAATTACAAGAAATGCCTTCAAAGGGCTAATAAACAAATAGCAACATTAACATAAAAAACTTCAAGAAATACACCCGGTTTTGAGATCTTCAAGGCAAGATAAAATTCACAACAAAGCCACCCATCCTTCACAGTTCACCAGGATTCAACATTATGGGGGGCATGGTAATAACAGTAGAAGTTAAAGAGAAGCAGATAATCCACTAACTAAGAACAAGAAAACAAATACCAATTCGTCTCTATAACCTGTATATAATAATGGATGGAGAAATTTGAACAACAGAGGAGTAAACTTACCGGGGTTGAGAAGGGATGGCTGCAGAGGAGAGAATCAATTGGTTCAGATACAATTATAAAGGGAGTGAGAGGGGAAGATTGTCGGGAGAGGGAGGGGGGCGACTGCTTGTAGTTGTAGGGTTAGGGTTAGAAAAGAGATGAGAGAAGGGAAAATGTGCTTTTATACTAACCTTTTTAACCGAACCGGTTCGGTTAATTTTGGTTTTTTCGGTTTTTGCCTTACAAAACCGGTACCGAACCAAACCGGATTTTTTTCAAAAATTTTTAATCGGTTTATTCGGGTTTTTTTATCGGTTCGGTTTTTTCGGTTATTTTTTTTCCGGTTTTCTCGGTTTAATCGGTTAGCCGGTTTTTTTGCACACCCCTAGCAGTAACTCTTACTGTTTAAATTGCTTTTTGTCTGAAAAATAACATGAAACTAATATATTTTTACATCTTTTTCATAATCTTAATGTGCTATATATATAAAAAAAATAATTAAAAAACACATTTTTATACACCGCATTACTAAACACCGCATTACTATATTCCGGTTTCAGAGCGTTCCGACGTGCCGTTTCGGGGTTGTACTGTTCATATATAATTATATATATATATATATGAAAAAAATAAAATATTAATTTAACAAGCATAATTAAAATTCAAGATACATTAACTTTAAATTATACAATACAAACACAAAGTCAAACAAACATAATCTCAAAATTAGGAACATCTCTAAAATTTCAAAATATTATGAAAGTAAAATGTTCTAAAATAAAAGAAATATAAATCAAACATCTTCTACATCATTAATATAAAAATAAGGATCTTGATCTTGCAGCGGAATATAAGGAAAGTCATCAACTAGACATTCCAATAGTTGGTCATTTCCACCAAGCTCATTCTCGTCATTAAAACATGTCTCTTCATCATCTAAATTTAAAGTAGACAAAGGTGTTTCGATACTCTCCCAACTTATATCCTCTCCATCAAGAAGATTGGGCTCTTCACAAATCCATTCATTTAATAGATCAATGTTATCAAGGCTAATGGGATCTAAAGCATTTCTTGTTTTGCTCAAATTCCTACAAAGAATAAACACGAAAGAAATTAAAAAATTAATATCAATGTAATAGAAAATAATTATTAATATAATAGTATTGATATTTTACCTCTGTTGAATCCTTAGATTATAACGAACAAATACTAAATCATTTAATCTCTTGTGCTCAAGCCTATTTCGCCTTTTGGAATGGATGAATTCAAATACACTCCAATTTCTTTCGCATCCAGTTGCACTACAACATTGACTAAGAACTCGAATTGCAAACTTTTGAAGTTCTTCAGTATCATTGCTGAAATGCTCCCACCATGCAACTAGATAAGAAAATTTAAATAAATCAAATATTATAGATAAAAAAAGACATTATATTTTAAAAAATAAAAGTTATTACCTGGATTTAACTTTTTTCTTTGACGAATAGCTAGGGACATGCCAAAATCACCAGTTGCTTTCTTATACTCCTCAATTTGGCCACTAATGATATCTTGAATATCACAATCAGGAACCAATCTAGTAATTGTGCTAAGCAAACCTCGAGTTACCTCCTTTTGTTTTGAAAAAGAAGGCCTAAAAAATATTCCAGGATTAAGAAAACAATTTGCTGCATGTAATGGACTATAAAGTTGCTTATCCCATCTAGCATCAATTACCCGAATATATGGTTCATATTGAGATACTCTATTTTTCAACCTTGTTTTGATGGCTTCTTTTGCTTTATCCATGACCTCATATAAATATCTCATTGATGGTTTCTCTTCACTGTCTGCTAACCTTAGAACTCGTACTAAAGGCTCGCTAACTTTGACTATATGTGCACATCTTGGCCAAAAGTCTTTATCTTGTAAAACTATAGCAGCAATTTCCTTTCCAACCCGACTTTTTCCATGACTTGATTCAACCCATTTTGTGCAAGTAAACATTTGTCGAAGCTCATTCTTAAACTTCAGTAAACATTGAATGCTTAAAAAATGGGTAGCAAACCTTGTTATGCCAGGACGACATAAATCATTTCCATTTGTGAATTCTTTCCTCATCAAAGCTAAAACCCATGCATGATTATATATAAACTTGATTATATTTCTTGCATTTTTAATGGTTTCATCAATGATCGGAAAATATCTTGGATCACAAATATTTTCTAGCATTAAATCAATGCAATGGGCAGCACAAGGAGACCAAAAAAAGGTGTCATACCTTTGCTGCAAAGCTTTCCCGACAGCTTTAAATGCAGCCTCATTATCACTAACAAATTGGACAATATTTTCTTGTCCAACTTCTTTGACAACTTCATCAAACATCTCAAGCAATGTCTCTTTATCTTTTCGAAGTCCTGAAGTGTCAACAGACTTCAAGAATACGGTGCCTCTCGGAGAATAAGCAAGGAAATTCACAATTGGTACATTCCTCCTATTTGACCACCCGTCTGCCATAATAAAACATCCATAAAGTTTCCAATCAGCCTTGATTCCTAAAATATATTCATGGACATCATGAACTACATCTTTCAAAAGTGATCCTCTTAAATCATGATATGATGGTTCTTTAAAACCAGGTCCCATTGATGTTATGGCATCTATCATTGGCTGATAATAATATGACTTAGCACCATTAAACGGTATATTAGCATCAAACCACCATGTTGCTATGGCTTTTCTTGCATTGTGTTCCATCTCTTTAGAAGCCATTGCACTTCTAATACTAGGTTGTGAACCTGGGGTAGTTCGTGGAGCAAATAAAGGTATCCTTTTTCTAGTTGTACTTATTCCTTGCATTGTCAATCTTCTATTTGTTTGTGAACTCATATCACCCAAATGAGGATTTGCATCATCACCCTCTTCAACTTCTTCATCATTGGAAACTGATTGAGAATTTTCAATATCAGTTCTAAGTCTTTTTCTTTTCTCTTTCTCCGTTGTCATGTCCTCTATCAGTTGTTTCATTTGCCATTTAACATCTAGAGGGACCCTTTTACAAGGTTCAACTTGACCTTTAATACCAGTAAGGTGATACTTCAAACGAGTAACACCACCACCATTGTTTCGTTTGTTACAATGAACACATATACTTGCATTCTTTGCACCAGCAACCACCTGTCCATGAGCCCATGCTGGATCATCTGATCTTGCTGGAGCTGAAGAAATGGAAGTCCCACCACTAGATGAGTTTTCAGCCATGTAATTTAATCTGTTGTAAAAAGATAACACAAGTTAGAAATTAATAGAAATTTCGGTTCAAGATAACATGTTGTCATATCCTCAAGGAAGGAAGTTCATAATCAACGACAATCCAAGTACTATACTAGGCTACTGGCAGAACCATTTGCCGCAGTTCAAGATAAAAAAACAACAAAGGAGTAAAGTTTGCGAATTTAGATTTCTCATCAATTACGTAATGTTTTTTTTTAAAAAAAAAGATACAGTTTTGATTTCTTTCTTACTGCACTCTTTTTAGCAATCATCAGAACTATAACATTCCTTTGCAATGAGTATTTTATGTTTATATATTAAACTCAGCTAAGTCTAGAGAGATAGTTATCCAGAATTTATTATCAGAATGGAATTTAAATTAAATTAAAAAACATTAACATTACAAAATTCAATTGACTCAAATATGCTTACCCTTCGAATTGGTTCTGCCAGTAGCCAATTACTCGTGTTAAATCATAAATGCCTTCTACAAATTACTCGTGTTAAATGCCTTCTACAGCCTGTAACCCCTTCTACAAATTACCAATTCATTATTTTATGTTTTTTCCTTCTCTTGTACATCTCCAGTGCATAGATAAAGCTTCTGAATTCTGATTCGTACATAGTTACATACTCCTTGAAAAGCAAGTTCAACCCATGCATTCAAGCATCCCCATTATAGCAAACAACCTTTAAAGTATCATAAATTTTATCCATAAGTGCAGTCGGCAGTGTATTCTATTCCAGGTAGACTTAATTTTAATATTTTTCATCTACGCCCACTTATCAAACATGAGTTTTGGGATGATTTGGGGACTGTAATATCAATCCATCAGCAACACAACAATATCAATATCAATTATTCACACATTCCATACATAAATGCCCAGTTTTATCATTTATGCTCAGTTTCATCAGTTTTAATAAATTCAAGGATTTGAGGACTGGAATGTGTACCTTTCACTTTCAAGTGAAGAACCGATGAATTGAGATTTGGGGAAGAAGTGAAGAACCGATGAATTGAGATTTGGGGAAGAAATGAAGATTTGGTGGTGCCGCCGCGTGGAAGAACAAGTTCGGGCTTGCGATTTTGAGTTAGGGATTGAGATTTTGAGCTGATTAATTATGAATTGAGATTTTCAGGTGAGGGATTATTGGATTAGGTATCAAAAACTTGAGATTTGAGTTGAGCAGCAGCAGCAGCTGATGGGAAATTGATTTGGGAATTGTGGAACCGGGGATGTTTCTGTGTGTTTTGTAAGGATACATTAAACGGCGTCGTTTTGATTTTGAACCCGGAACGGAAACGAGACGTTTCGGCCGGAATTTCCGGAACGGACCGGAATTAAAACCGAGACGAAAACGACGCCGTTTTATCCCGGTTTTTTGAACGGAACGGAACGGATTTAACAACTTTGAGTGAGATAGAAAAAAGAGAGCTCGCCGGCTATTATTAAATAAATGGTTGATGAATGAACTGAAAATTAATTTATTTTAATAAGAAAATTAATCTAAGTAGTTTTTGGTCATTATGAGCCAATGCCTATATTGCCCCCGAATTGTATTCACCATAAACCTTTCTTTTTTCATCTTCTGCAAGTTGATGTGTAAATTTAACATCACAGATAGCCAGTGCTACAGTGCCAGATCATCCAACTTGAACCAGTGATTTAATTGTCATTCAATGTTCACTAATCTTTTTCTTTTTTTGTGAGGTATAGTATGCTAATTTATTATTATTATTATTATTTGATAGTTTGGTCATTATTTAAAGATCTGATTATTCAAAGGTTTGCTTTGGATTACAATAAAGATTATTTTTTAAAAAATATATTTTTTTTACTTTTTAAAATTTATTCTTAACATTTGTATATTAAAACAATTTAAAATTATAAAAAAATATCTAACTCATCTTCATTAAATTTATCGTTGAGAATGCTGACCATCCTTTGCTTTGAGGTTTAGAAAATTTCCAACCTTTTGAATTTCTAGCTTTTTCTTGATATTAAAATACTTTGCATCCCGTAAAAAATGTGATGTCCCCCCCCCTGTCATTCAAAGTTTGCTCTTTTTAAAATTCATTTCAATGGTTTTTTTTTCTTTTTTCCACACCTCCTAGCCTGTCAACCTCTTGACTTTAGTAGAGTAGATAGAAAAAAATAAAAATAAAAGAAATCCACTGACCACTTCAAAATCAAAAGTTTTATGGTGACCAAATAGTAATTAGTGACATTATATTAGTTTTTTATATTAGTTTTTTCTTAAAAAGAAATATTTACAAATAGTAAAGAGGTTCTAGAGGAAGATACTCCTTTTAATCTTGACGGGACTGAGTAAATTTTATTCTTTCCTAATTGTAATATCTTTTTAAATAGACTTATGAAGTACTTAATAGAATTCTATCGATTACTTTTTTTATGCGAGGAAATCATATTCTGAAAAGAGATTTTTATGGATTCAAGTGATTGAGTAAAATTTTAGCTACCTCAAGCTCTTATAAGGTATGTACGCCCTGACTCGAACTTAAGATCTGCTATGCAGATCGCAAGTCTTCTGCTGTCACACCACACCCCTTATAATTATAAACTTACCAATTACTCTCTAAACAGTAATTTTTTTTTTCATTTAACATTCTTAGATGATAGAATGTATTCAAATAAAAATAATAAAACATTTAAAAAATATATATGTTATGGTCTCAAAACCAACCAAATGTGTGTCAGCAAAATATTTTAAAACAAATACTTAAGAACAAAAATAGTATAATGAAAACTAGTGTAAGGTTATTATCAAACATACTCTTAAATGCTAAATTGGACAATATTACATGAATGGGAGAATATAATCAATAAAACCTATTAATTCCTCAAACTTAGTGATCAAATCTCTCTTCAATTCCAAAGTATTACAATTAAATTCTAAAAACATATAATTAAGAGTTCATTTGAAATCTGATAGTGATTTTTTTCAAAATGTGTTTTGTTTAGAAAGACATAAAAATAATAATTGTATTATTTTTTAAAATTTATTTTTAACATTAGTTTATTAAAATAACTTGAATCTATAAAAAAGTAAAAAAGAATTTATTTTTTTTTAAAAGAATTTTTAAACACAAAAACAAATGGTCTATAAACAAAATAAATCAAATGTGATAAATTGAAAGTTTTTTCAACCGCAAATCATTAAAAAACTTTAGAATAAAATTACAAAGTATATTAATTAATTAAATAAATATTTTTAAATTTTTAAAAAACTTTAGAATAAAACTCAGGTAACGTGTGATGCATTAGGGAGCCGGCAGTTCCTGGCCCTACAAATTTCCCATCACTTGACGTGGTTCCTTTTTCCTCCATTCATCAACCAAGATTCAAACGGTCGCTGCCGGTTCTCTTTTTACGGGGCCCACTCACGTGACGTCACATACACGTTTTATGTCAAGGGTGTTTCTGATATGTAACTTTTCGCGCGACGTGTATACTCTATCTGGCGCGAAGCTCTAGCTGGCTTGAAGCTCGAGCCGCCACCGCTCCGTCGGAATATATATATATACACACATACACAGAATATGTTAATAAATAATAAAAAAGATCTGGCTTATTGTTATTATTTTGGTAAATTAGAGGGTTATTTTTGAAGCCCATGAAAATGGATTGAGTTAATAAATTTGTATTTGTTTAGGACAGATAATTGGAAAACAATTTATAAAAACTCAAAGATGTTCGGTGATTACTTAAACTGTGTTTAATTAGTGTATCAAGGTATAAAACATGTATAAATATATTTTTAAAAATAAAATCATATATTAAATTAATAGAATAATTCTGTCATGGATTTCAACATATGATCTAAAAAGAGAAAAAAAAAAAAACAAGGCATAATTGTTTTTTTAGCAAATATTAGAGGATTAGTTTAAAGAAGGGATTGATAAAAATAATTTTACACCAAATTAAATTCTTATCATTTTAATTTATTTTTAAATAAAAAAATAATTTAAAAAATAACTTCAATCATATAAAACATGAGCCGACGACAAGACAACCTTGCTGATGCCATTTTTCATAGGTTTTTTGGTGCTTAAAAGGTAAGTTTCAACAATTGTCCGGACCCTTTCAAGACCCCAAAGTCTTTAGAGTCATTCTGAAGCATCTCAATGACCTGCCAATCACATAACATTCATAGGGCTTGTGTAGCCTCCTGTTACAAAATATAATATTTAAATTTAATTAAAAAACTATTCAAAAAATGAAATAAAATAAAACTGTATGATGATGATGATGATGAGTCACGCTTCACGGGGCATGGAAAAAAGTTATGATCCAGAAACAAAATGGTTGCACAGATGTCCAATTACACGTGCTGCCACTTGGCAATTATTATTTAATAAAAAAATAATATAAATCATATTCTATAAACTTATATAGAATTTTAAGTTTTTAGATGAAACAATTTATTGATACAATATTAAAATTTTGTTGATCTAACAGTCACGAGTTTAAATCTTACTATCTCCATTCTATTTCATAAAATCCAAGAACAAGGTAGTGTGTGCATGTACAAGTTTCAAGCTCAAAAGACTTTCACTTAAAAAAATATATTAAAAAATAATATAAATCAAGACCCTTAATAGTTTGTTAACATTATTATTATTTTGTAATTTACAGGTATGGGAAAAACCGACCTACCTCCTAAACGATGTCGACTCTCATCGACAAACAGGGACGAGAGAACAGGAACATTAAAGAAATGAAAAGGTATGGAGAACCATCTGTTACTTCCTTGTCTCTGCAGTCAGAAAGAACCCTCGTAAGTCCACTGAACAACCTCACAGAGAAACCATAAAGAATAAACATTGACTAACTCATAAACATGTCTGCAAAATCACACATTAGGGTTGGTTCAAGTGGAAGATGGGTGATTTTAATTTGAGGTTTTATATAATATATTTTAATAGGTGTAAAATAAAAAAAATATAATTTTAATATATTTTTCTAGTTGAAAAATATTTTGCATCATTTTATAAAATACCAATAACTCTATTTTGATATATATATATATATACACATCACCAAAAGTTATTAAACCTAGTAATTTATATACCTTCGCATAGGGTCCAAATCATGAACTAGTTGGTTGATCAAACTCAATCAAAACAAACACAATATTATTTTATTTTTAAAGAATATAAAAGTATAAATTTTATTTTAACTAAACAATAAATTAACTTATTAAGTCACTCGAATTTAATCATATTAACTCCTTTTTAGTTTTACTAAAACCCATGGTTCTGCTTCGACTCACCGGACTAAACTAAATTTAATAAAAATGCATATGATCATTTGGGTTTAATTAAATTAACTTTCAGATAATTTTTAACATGTTTAATAACAATGCATGCATTTAACCATCTAGTAGGCGATCAAGTATAAAAAAATTTACTTTCCATGTGATCTCATGTTCGATTCTTGTAATTGCTAATAAAATTAATCATTAATTTTAAGAGTTATAAAATTAATTAAAATACACGCAAACAGGATGAAATACTAATATTAATAAATAAAAAATGCATGCATCCTGGATATTTACCAGATTTTTGTCTCGACTCTAGACTATAAAAAACAACATCACACGTGCACACATACTAAGAATATTAAAAGACAAGAATGTCCCTTCTCTTTTTTTTTTTTTAAATGTTCTAGAAACCAAAAAAAAAAAAAAAAAGCCACAACAAATACCCTGGCAAGTGTTCCATCTTCTGCTTTTAAGACCACTATGCAAGAAAGTTAAAGAGCAGTTGAGTTTTTCTTGAGCAAAAGGCTGCCTACCTTTTTTTTTGCTCTCCCTCTTTAATCCATGGATGAAACTCCTACTCAGTGGCCACAGGTAAAGCCACCATTTTTTTTCTCTGCACATAATCATGCTGTTCTTTTTCTTTTACTCCCCTTTCTGGGTTGGGATTTCAAGGCTATTTAGAATATAATTTATCTTTTGTCTTGTTGGTATGTATGTGTTTTTTTCCTTTTGATTACTACTTGCTAAAGTTTCACCTTTTCTCTATTACACGATGCTGTTCAGCCCCCACTAGCGTTTGAATTTAGTGTTCTTTCTTCCATCTGTTCTTGAAAGTTGAAAGTGATGCACTTCTTTTTATCTCCACCTGATAAAGCACCTAGAAAAGTTGCAATAGTTAGGATTTTTTTTCTTGCTGCATGGAATCCTCTAAGTGTAAGGAAGTCTCCTTTTGATTTCTGATTCATGTTTGTTTTCTTTGACTTTCCTTTTCTCTCTCTACCAAATATGGGGTGGGAATTCTGAGAGGGCTTGTTTTGTGCTGGGTCGATCCTGAAATCATGGCCTTTTCGTGTCTGTGGTTTTTCACTTTCAGGGGATTAATGGAGTTGTTAAATCAATGGAAGGGCCTGATATGCTGGAGAGAAGGGCAAGGCCTCAAAAGGATCAAGCTTTGAATTGTCCGAGGTGCACTTCGACTAATACAAAATTTTGTTACTACAACAACTACAGTCTTTCTCAGCCAAGATACTTCTGCAAGACTTGTAGAAGGTACTGGACTGAAGGTGGATCTTTAAGAAATGTTCCTGTTGGTGGTGGTTCGAGAAAGAACAAGCGATCATCAAGTAATCCATCATCATCAGCTGCAGTAGCAGCTGAAAAGAAGTTTCCTCTCGATCTGACCCAGGCAAATTTCCCTCAGTCAGCTACTCAAAACCCTAAGATCCATGAAGGCCCAGATCTAAACCTAGCTTACCCTCCATCTCATATCTCAGCCATGGAGCTTCTCAAGAGTGCTGGAATGAGTCCAAGGGGATTTAACGCTTTCATGTCAATTCCTGCAGCGTCTGATTCAAGCACCATGTTTTCGACTGGGTTTCCTTTGCAAGAATTCAAGCCATCAACCCAAAATTTTTCCTTAGAAGGGTTCGAAAGTGGGTATAGTAACATTCAAGGCGTGCATGATCAATCTCGTAGTGGTGCAAGGCTTTTGTTTCCTATAGAGGACTTGAAACAGCAGGTTCCAAGTAATTCTTCTGGATTTGAGCGGAATACTAGAGGCCAAGGAGATAGTGCTCTCGGCTATTGGAATGGAATGTTAGGTGGTGAATCATGGTAAATTCACATAGAAAATGGATTATGATCGCAAGATGTGTACGTCTAGACTTGTGTTTTGTCTTAATTTAGTTTTTTTTTCCTTTCATTTTCTTCACTTGCCGAGTGACTTGTTTATGTTAAATCAAAAAACTAGCTAGCTAGCTAACAGATAGGGTTGCATGGTTTTTTTTCTTCTCTCACTTTCATTTCTAGCTTCGTCTTCTCCCTTCACTCATGGATTCTCATTATGGATGCGTGTTTGAAGCTTGTTGGCACGTACCTAGCTTAGGTTTGGACATGAATGGTGAAGTGTGGAGCCTGTACTGTGATGACGATGAACAGCATAATTTGACTGGTTTTGTTAATATAATCAAACTAAGCACAGGGATTTGTGGGGGTGATTATTGGGGATCGATTGTGTACGGGCTAGTTTTCTTTCTTGGGGTTGAAGATAGCTGGCGTGATGGCTGTCAGTCCCTCACAGAACCTTTTGTGTTTCTCGATCCCTTCTCCTTTTCTTGCTTTTTTGCTTGCCAACAGGTCCCAAGTGTCGGGTCTTATCAACACCATTTTGGAATTAGAGATTCTTCCATCCATTAAAGCAATCTTCATGAAGCAAAGTAGGATCTGAAGCAGAATGATTAACCACCAGATCATGATCACTAGGTATGACCCGTTAGCCATTTCTCCACATGGTCGGAGATCCAATGCAAGCTTTCTATAGATCACACCTCTCACCTGCTTTTCTAACCAGCAGTTTGATTTTCTTAGCCCGTCTGTCTACGCACTTTTTTTCTACGTTTTAAACTGCGGTTTAGTTGGTTGAAAAGCAGCCAAAATAATGCTTTTAATTTTAAAAACCGCAGTTTGAAACGCACAAAAACACGTTGACAAATACATTCTTACTATATATCTTTTCAATAATACAACCTAATCCCAATACCTTTCTGATCTTTATACTTGAGACTTTGTCATGTCTTAGATATGTGTTATTTGGTGCTTAGCTACTGATATTTCCTATTCTAGCCACCCAATTCTGAATTCCTTCCACCGCATTTTGATCCAATTCCATGAATGGTAATTGCTTGCCCGCATTTCTTTTCCTTTGTATTGAAATCCAATCTAGCCTGAAGTAGTTTCTCTCTCACTTGTTGGTTCCCACAAACATTCTCCTCGGTAACTCTGCTAAGGAATAATTTTCTCCACTAAACAAAGCAAACACACGCATGCATATGTGTGTGTGTGTATGTATATGTGTACACACACACACACACATATATATATATATGGTAGACCATGCATGCATCATCATCCTCCAATATATTTACAGGAGAAAAGTATGTACATCTTGCATAGATTATCCATCTGTTAGTGCATTATCGTATGCAATGTGGCCACCTTAAAGCCGTGAATGGAGGTGGGGGTGGTCCTTTCTTACTAAAAAATATGTCAATAACTTTGTTTTTTTTTAAGTACTTTTTTTACCCCCTTTGCTCTTCTAAATTTGTCCATGAAATTGACAGATGTTTTCATGTTTCCATTTCTAGTGTCGGTGGCAACTAGAGAGCAAAATTTTAACTCCTTGTTGAGATGCCTAATTACCTTGTGCGCGGAATCATTGGATGAATTTAGGAATTGTGTATGTAATTGGTGTTCAATGTCGGTAAATCCCTTGTTTAGAGGCATAGAACCATTTTTAATGGGATTATGGGAGAATATATATATATATATATATATTCTCCCATAATAATGTGTGGTACTATAGGTAGCTTGTGTTTGAAATATTTTTCAAGGTGTATTTGAGTGGAAATGGTGTCAAATTATTATATATATCAAAACCTTACAAAAGCATCTACTTAAAAATTAGTCATTTGTTAGAAAATAATATAAATTATATCTTGGGGCCTTACTTAAAGGTTTAAATTTTTAAATAAGATGATTTTTTGACATGATATCAAAGTTTTTTGACCCAACAATCACAAGTTTGAATATTATCACTCTTATTTTATTTGATAAAAAATAAACACAAAATAATGTGTCTTTATAAGTTTCAAGTCCAAAAAGCTTTTACTTTAGGGGTGCGTTAGACAATAATATAAATTATATCTTGGAGTCTTACTTAAAAACTTAAATTTTTAGGTGAGATGATTCCTTGACACAGTTGATGTATTTCATTATATGATTTTTATACAAACAATTGTGCCACAATGCACGCACTAAATATAGAGATTCTTCTTGTTGTTGTTTTTGTTTATTGAGTCTCCAAATAATCTTCTCATTTAGGTCTCCAAAAATTCAATCAAGTTTTTCCACTCATATTGCCTACCTACCATGTTAAGTAAAAGATTTATTGATTTTTCTTATTAAGTATCCAAACAATTCTTTACCTCATTTAAGTTTCCAGGATTTAAAAAAAAATTATTTTAAGTTTTTCCACTCATATTGCCTGGTGGATTCTATTTAAACTGCATCATCATAAGTAAAAAGTTTTTGTATAGAATTCAGATAAAAAGAAGAAGAAAACTCAATTGAAATTTTTAACTACATCAGGTACTTAATTGAGACAAAAACTTCTCGGAGGGCTCAATTTAGATTCTTGGTTATAATTTGGAGGGCAATTTAAAGTTTTCTAAAAAAAACAACTTATTTAAATGTTGGACTACATAATTATTGTCCTATCCAATATCATTCCTTACACAAACTCTATGAACCACCATAACTTAGTCAATTATTCTAGCTACAAACCTCTGCCCTAAATAAATGTAGCTCCAGAAAGCATCAAATGCATGTCGCATTCAATCCCACCGACTCCATGCAAACAAGGAAATTGCTTACATATATAACTACAGTTCTTTCCATGTCGGATCCATATGCCGATGCCCAGCCTCATCAGTGCGTGTTACCTATAAAAGTTTCTAAAATGGTGTAAGACACTATAAATGCAGCCCACAACATCGACCTAGCTAGGTCGCCAAGTATTTACGAGGAAGATGAGAGCTTGGTAGGGTGAAAGAAATGTCTACAGGTCGAAGCCAATGATGTCCCCATCATTAGGTCATTCATTGTCACATTATTTAGAACTGGTAGCTGAATCGGAGGACGATGGACACCTGAAAGCTTCCTGGCCCTTGATCATGGCAGACAGTGACAGAGTTTATTTTCGTTGATTTGTTTTGAATCACACAGTGTCGACCACTTTCAGCAGCTAGCCTATTAGCTTAGCTCGTCGCATATTCAAATCCTACTCGAACCAGGTTTTTGGATTCGACTCTGGTTACAGATTCAGTGGGCCAATTCGTAAATCTCAGCTAGCTAGTTGTTTTAGATTGTTTTTTCTATGTTCTTAGCGAAACAATGTTGATTTAGATATTTAAAAACGATATCGGTCTGCATAAAAAAGTAATTAAGAACCTACTTTAAGTAGCCTATTATAGTTGCTGGTCTCATATTCAACTCCTACACAGGCCAAATTCTTGGACTTGACTCGAATTACAGGCTGATGAGTGGGTAAGAATATTCATTATTTTATGCCTTACAAATTACAATTGAGGATAAGAAAAGCATTGAACGAAGTCGATCCCAAATAAACGTTTCTCTTCGTTCAGTATATTGCTAACAATTTGTATTTTTTTGGATTAGAGTAAACTTCATCTAGGTTAGGGAGTAAATCTCGGCTATTTCAGACTCTTACTAGAAATACACGTCTTGTCTCAAACTTGAAACCTGCTGTGTAGATCTCAAGCTTTTTAACATCACGATCTGTGGGACAATTGCTAACAACCATTGTCATGAAACTTCGGAAGCAACATTTTCTATGATAGGGTTAATACTTTGATTACCAACTTTTTTGAACAAAATAAAACTTTGATTGTTTGATTACCACTTTCATCAATGTTTAATGTTTTCCCGTAGAGGTTTTCGTAGTTTCTGTTGTAAGTGTAAAGGCTAGCTAGAGAGTTAGCTAGGGAATCGAATACCTTGACCTGGGTTGCAGTAGCTCGATCTGCTAGCTCCTGCTAACTTTGTGACACTGCTTAATTTCTGCGTTTCAAGCCTGTGGAGGCAAAAAAACTGCATGCCTGCTTTACACTATCTTTCGATCTTAACTGTGAACGCAGTAAATTTACATTTTAGAGATTCTGTGGCGATGGAAATATATTTTCCTTGTTCTCTGCGTTATCTCTGCTGTTTGGTCATGGTTTTGATCGATTTTACTGTATCCCTTTCTCCTTCCTAGCTCCTGAATCTTTAATGGAGTTCCTGCAGCGGACTTTCCGTCTCTTGAGCTTTTCCATGTCAAATTACATGCCATTATCGAGTCTCTTAACGTGCCATCGATCGTCATGTATACACTGGATCATCCCACAGTTTCCAGCAATTACAAAGACGGGGGAGCTACTTGATTTCAGTTCTTGAAATTAAGGCCAAGTACATGGCATCTAGCATTTCATTTTGGTACAAATATATTGCTTTTGCTGTTGGAAATTAAAGGTCACCTTCTAAATTCATACCGCCATGAAGGCGTAATCTATGCAACTCAGTGCTGAGTCCAGACCTACACAAGTGCCGGGTTAGAGGTCAATGGGCACCAGCAAACAGCACAGAGCGTCGATGAATAATCGAAAGGCCTAAGATTAAGTATTGATATATTACTATTTGGCGCTCAGTAATCGAATGGCCTATTAGCTCAGTTGGTTAGAGCGTCGTGCTAATAACGCGAAGGTCGCAGGTTCGAAACCTGCATGGGCCAATTTGTTTTTATTTACCGCGTGTTATTCATATATTTATGAATACTCCACCAGGGTTATTTTAGTAAAGTCACAGACATTAAATGGTTGGTTTCATGAGTAAATCCTACAAATTCAATGGCTGATATTTTTTTAACAAATAAATTCCGTAAAAATAATATGTAAGATTAGCATTAATTATTTTTTTTTAATTAAAATTTACTCCAAACACTTACGAATATTACAATATAAAATAGATTAAATAATATTGTTGTCGATTTTTTTTAATACAAGTCAGCAAGAAATATAGTTTAATAATTGCACTCGGATAAAGTGCCTTGTCATCAGTTTTTTCCCCTAAATCTTTATCTATATATATATTTTTTTAATTTTATGATTTGTTTTGAAATATTAGAGTATATTTCAAAGTTAACATCAAACAACATTGTTAATGACAAAACATTAATGGCATGGGCGAATCAAGAAATTTCAAAGATGTTAAACCGTAAGACAAAATTAATATATGTTAAAACTTGACTAATTTCACGAGTCCTAAAATTAATGATCATATAAATCTTCAGTAATTATCATATTGGCAACAACAAGGCTCGAACATGACAGGAAGACAAACCTCTTAGTCTCAAGCTCTACCACCAGGGCACTTACTAGATGATTATGTTACAAGTTTTATTGACATTGTTTATCGTTGCAGCTCAGCTGTACTATTAAATTTTTTATTTTCAAATTATTCTTTGTATTAAATTTTTTATTTTCAAATTATTCTTTGTATTTTTAGATGATTTTAATGGATTGATATGAAAAATTATTTTAAAAAACTAAAAAAAAATACTAATTTAAATTATTTTTAAATGATGATGAAGTTCGGCGTATGAGATGTTGCTAGTTACCTGTTCATTTTAGAGAATGCACCAGAAGAGGATCAGACAATTTATTAACAATTTCACTTGAGCCTTTGTCATGTGAACCCTGCAGTTTATCAAAAGGCACTATAAATCTGTAATTATTTTGCAAATTGATAAAAAAAAACAAAAAAAAACAAAAAAAACAGACTAGCATGTGGACTAAAGAATAGTCAGCAATCAAGGATTTCATTGTTTTGCTAATCCCAGTTCTCAGATTGGAATGCAGGATTCCATCGCTTCCAGCACAAGTGAAGCAGAAAACAGAACAGCTTTGTTGAAGTGTGGTTAGGTTACTTTTAAAAGTGTTTTTCGTTCATAAATACATCAAAATAATGTTTTTTTATGTTTTAAAAATCATTTTTGACACCATCACATGAAAATAATCTAAAAACACTATTTTTTTAATTTAAAATAAAAATAAAAAACTGTGTTTTTGAAACGCAGCGCTAATCACCCAGTTAAGATTGACTATAGAGTAAAAACACCATCAGCCTTTTCAGGTAAATTGCAATTCTATTAACAAGGAAATCGAGAATCCAACCATCTTTCTTACAGGGGACATGGCAAGAATGAACTGCTAAGAACAATTGACAGCTTCAATTGGTCGAAAAGTTCCTGTACAGGATGAACATCACCAAGCAACAATGCAGCTGCTGAATCAAACACTGGAATAATTACAGGAGCGCTACCAGTTCTCCTTAACAATCTTTAACTTTTCAAATATGTATTTCCCTTCCTTGTACTTCTGAGATGCCTCATAAGCTTTTTCATACTTCCAACCCAGCAGCTCACGACAATCGGCACAAGATATATCAGCAACAGTGTGGAGACCAGTGATAAGATGCCTATCTTCTTTAGGTCCCACGACAATGTTCATGGCATGAGAGAACAAAAAGGCTCGACCATGTCTTCCCTGTGATCAAGATTATGGAAGAGAATTGGACAGAATTCTGGCCACTACTTCCTATCATAAAATGCTATATGATTCCAATGTTTAGCAGAAAATTAAAATGGAATAACTTGAAAACTAAAATGGCTCGACCATGTCTTCCCTGTGATCAAGATTATGGAAGAGAATTGGACAAGATTCTGGCCACTATTTCCTATCATAAAATGCTATATAATTCCAATGTTTAGCAGAAAATTAAAATGGAATAACTTGATATAATTAGCAATCTAAGATTGAGCTGGATACAGCAATCTTGGAAGCATAAAAGAATGACAACTATTTTCTTGTGTTTTCTACATTATTCAAGATAAGGAATTCATCAAAGATTTTCTTACAGCAACCTGCTAATTTAAGGGCCTGTCATCACCGGATTTTCTACAGAGTTTGCCATCAATGGATGAGAGCAAATACTATGAACAGGATCGATTCACACATGTGTAGGTAATAATCCTAATCGTTTCTCACAAATAGAATGAAACCATTTCAATCTAATGACAAATTACACAGAAAATCTAAATCACAGATGAACAAGGCTCTACCAATTATCAAATTTCATGATCATCAAGACATTCGGATATGCCAGTTGTGATAAAAATAGCTGGAAGATATACCAAGCAACAGTTTCATCAAAGATTCAAGTGATTCACCTGAAAAGCCTTAGAAATTATATCATCATGAAGTGAAACATGGTTTCCACATTTACAACAGCTGTACAACCTTGGACCCACGAATTCCGCCATTAATCAACAATTTCAAGGTCTAAACACCTTGCTGATCGATCACCAACAAAACACAAAAACATTAAAGACAAAAAAAACAAATAAATCCAAGATTGATCACTCACACAGCAAGAAAACCCAAGAGGCAATATTTAACCAAAGTTGAAATCCTTACTCTAGAGTGATCAAAACATGAATAAAAAAGAGAACCAAAAGACCACAAGGCACAAGTTCTTTACCTACAACAAACTCAATGATGGCCCAGATGTCTGAAACAGGAAGACAAGAAACCACTATTAGTGTTAGCGTGCAAGAATGGACTAAAGTTTGAGCGTAGATTCCTAGTCAGATTATATTCCATTTTTGAAAAGAAAAAATTGTATGGTTGATAGCTAAAATGACTGGCTAGAAAGAGTAAACAATAAGAACATCAAAAATTAAAAACATTACTGTTTCACACATACAAAGGTGGTTAAAGGTGGAAACTTTTTACACAAACCTTGTGTAATTCAACGAGGAGAGGTTGTATTCTTTGCTTGCGTATGATACTTAGAATTTTATTAGATCACGGCTGAAAACTTTTAGCCTCAAGAAATGATAAAGAAACTTGCTTTAAAATAATAGAAAAGTTGTTGAATAGCATGGGACTAACCTGACCACTGTGGCTTGGGGTTCATGGCTTTTGAGTAGTCTAGTCTATGATTTAATGAGAGCCTAGAGAGAGGGAGGGGAAGGGGGAGAGAGGATTTTGCGCAATATTTTGAGCTGATGATCATGGTGGCTGGCTAGCTCCCTTCAATAAACTAAAAGAGTTGAGCTGGTGAAGGATATTTTCAACCTTATAATTGTTTAAGTATTCTACTCTCATCCTTAAAGTTTGAACATTATAGTGTTCTTCCAAGAGTATTATTCCAATTCAATGCTTTTGGCCAAATCAAAGAATGGAGGAGATTAAAATTGTGGGTTTAAAGGAGGAAGATTTTTGGTGGGATGATATGAGATTTCTTTTGTTTGAAAATAGAAACCAAAGTGGAAAAGATTGAATTGATTACGTTTTCGTGTTAAACTATAAAAAAAAACCCTCTTGATATTTGATGTGAAGAAATATAATTTCAAATAAAATATAGCTCGAATTATCTTTTTAATCCAAAATCAATCTCATATCTTTTTAAGTGAATTAGGAGCTTTCTTCCTGGTCTCGCATGTTTTTTTTAGCATAATGTGGAGTAAAGAAAAGACTTTTGAGTGAATCAATGATTTTATATGCAACAAATATTACATAGTTTTGAATATTAACTATGACGAGTGAATTTCATCAATTCACTAAGAAAAAAGAGGGACTTGTGTTATCATATTTTTTATTCATAGATTAAACCACAACATCATTAATTTATAACTATAAAAGTGATTGTAAATATACATTTTTTAAATTTAAAATAAAATAATCTATATAAATTTAAATTTAAAAATAACACCTTAAGAATACCATTTATTGGATGGATGGGAGTCGTAATTAGGATTCCACTTAACCACTAGATGATTTTCGGAAAATGATTTTGTAGATGAAACTTTGAAACAATTAACAATAAAAATGTAAGGACTGAAATGTAGTATTTGAAAAGTAGGAGTGGGCTCTGCAAAAAATGGATGGAGTTGTTAATCAGTAGAGAAGAACGCGCCTAAAATAGCGCGTTTATTGATATGATTCAATTGCTTAAGCTGTCGTTGTTAAGCTCTTGGAAAAGCTCCGTGTTTGAGATGTCACGGGGGGCGCGTGTGAAGAACACGCGTAGTTGAAATGACCTTGTTATCAGTACTATCTAGGAATATTTACACACGTATCATCCTTGACTGCCCTGCTTTATCTTGTATTTAAAAGTCAACAACGTATATTTAGGATTATTGGAAATTAAAAAACCGTTATTATTAATAATATCCTAATTAAATAATTACTGTTTTCTTTTTATCTTAACGCCACGTTCACGAATCTATATAAAAAAGGTCTTAAGTTACCGAGTGGGGTCTGGTCCAGCGGTATGTTGGGGGCGCCCTCCTTCTTGGGACCGAGTTCGAGTCCCAGTGGGAGCTGGTGGGTATCCCTCCTCTCTAGCACCCTGGTTCGATCCCTGCTTGGTACTCCTGTCATCCCGCGGTGTCTTACATGTTCATTTGGGCTTGCAGGATGTTCAAGTGAGCCCGGGAATAGTCGAGGTGCGCGCAAGCTGGCCCGGACACCCCGGTCATCAAAAAAAAAAAAAAGTCTTAAGTCTCTCTCTCTCTCTCAACGCAACGTTCACGTTTTGTTTTTACTGTTTTTTGATATTGATTCTTTTTATTTTATCCTTCATTTAGTTAAATAATTCTAATATTTTTTATTTGTTTTATATAAAATTATTTTAGTTTTATAATTCAAGTCGTGTATTTAATATATTCACTTGAATTGCCTCTTTTTTAGAATTGTTTTAATTCAACTTCATACTTTTTTTTAGTTTAGGTTTTATGGAGGTTATCCTTATCGAGCTTACTCAAACAACGAGTTTGATAATTTGACCCAAAATGATTTTATTTATTTATTTTTCTTTTTAATTAAATATTTTTTATTTCACTCTTAAACAACTAAATATTTTATTTATTTAATTAGTTTTTTTTTTAATTTTATCTTTCAATATTTGACTGTTTAGGAATTGGACATCATAATTTTTCTCGAATTTGTTTTTTGCAGAGTTTTGTAATTTTTTTATTTGTTTTTTTTGAAGTTGTCTCTATCTCATGAGTCAAATGATTGGTTTGACAATATAGTCTCAAATGACTTTAAGTTATTGTTTTTTTTAATTGTTTTTTTATTTCAATCTTCAATATTAAATTTGTTTAAAATATAGTTTAATAATTTTTGTTTTTGCTTTTTATAAAATTATTTTGATCTTATAACCCGGTTTACAAGTTTGGAAGGTTAGCTCAGGTAGATTTTTTGCCTTTTTTTAATTTAATATTTTTTTTATTTCAACTCTCAATATTGAGTTAATTGGAATTAATTATGATAATTTATTTTGAATTTTTTTTATAAAGTTATCACAATCTCGTAGAATAAATAATTGATTTGGCATTTAACACGAGTCAAGCCAACATGTAAAACAAATTGAATAAAATTATGAGGCTCAATTCTCAAGCCAACCTAATATAAAAGGGGTAGAATTAAAAAAAAATATTACAAAACAATGAAAAAAAAGGATGATGCCAAACCTGGTAAATTATTAAATCATCGATCCAAGACATGATATAAGGATAATTATACATAAAAAAAAGTGACAAAAACAATTGATATTAATTTTCAATGAACCCAATGATAAATAAAATAAAAAATAATTAAAGTAATCCTATCAAACTTTCAAGATTTATGACACAAATTATAAAGCTGGATTACAATATAAAAAAACTTAAGAAAATAATAATATTAAATTATCAACCAACCAGAATAACAAGGAATATAATTAAAAAACAAAATCAAGTAACTAAATTATTCAATAAAAACTGATTGGTCTTCAACAAAACGTCATCGTTATTATGTAAGTTACAATGTCATTCTGAGTATGGTGGGAAAGAGATCAAATTGCTGAAAACTGACTTCGTAATGAAAACTAGAGTGAAGTACTTTTAGAATTATATTATTTTTAGATTTTTTTTTTTAAATCTAACTATTTATTTTTTTATATCAACTTATCAAAAACATAAAAAACACAAAAACACATATCAGTTTGATTTTTGTTAGAGCCAAATATATTTTTAAAACACACCCAAACATGGTTTTAAGTGCATATTCGGGAGTGTGGTTGAAATTGTTCTTAAAAATATTTTTTGTTTAGAAATACATCAAAATAATATATATTTTTTTAAAAAAAATATTTTTGACATCAGCACATGAAAATCATCTCAAAACACCTTTTTTTCTAATTTCAAGTAAAAAAATAAATTAAAAAAACATTTTTGAAACACAATACCAAATACCCCTAAACACATAAACAAACAATGTTTTAGTACAATGAAAAAAACAGTTATTTTTAATGTATCGAAATAAAATTACAAGATTTTTCAATAATACATGCTTCTATCAAAATATATTTAGTGTAGGTTTAACATTGTGATATCTTTTATTGTTTTAAGAAATAAATTTAAATAAAACTATAAATTATAGTTTTTCCTTGACTAAGATTTTAATAAAGTCTTTAATAGGACCAAATACAAGACTATAATATATATTAATTATCAAATACTTTCAGAGCAAACAACAAAGCATGAGTCTCTAGTTTTTTTTTTTTTTTTTTTCTTCTAAAATCAACCTGAAAACACAGCAAATGTTTTACAGACAGTCTTATTATAAGTAGCAACACTCAAAATGAAAATTATTACATAACCAGTTCATCTGGGACATATTAGAACATGGATCTTTCTCTCGACATGAATCTTGCTGTGAATAATTAATATTCCTTCAGAAGCTTCAACTTCTCGACTATGAAATTCCCTTCCTTGAACCTCTGTGATGGATCAAAGGCTCTCACATACTTCCAGCCCAGATCCCGACCACAGTTGCTGCAGAAGATTCCGGCAACTGTGTACATCCCAGTTATCATCTTCTTGTCTTCTTTTTGTCCCAGAACAATGTTCATCACGTGAGAGAACATATATGCCTGCCCTGATTTTGCCTGGCCACACCAAATCATTTGAAAAAAATATAAATTTCACCCCAAAGAGTATTATCATCGGATTTCGATTCAGAACCAGTTGACTAATAAGTTGTTGGTCACCTTAAAAGCTTTAGAGAGGAGATCACTGTGGAAAGCGAGAGGATTTCTGCAATTCCTGCAGCTGTACAGGGGATAGTCACCGGATTCCGCCATGGATAGCTGCAAAGTCCAGCACCAAAAGAAAACGAAATTATTGGAATATAAGCTCGTACGTGGATGATAACAAGCTCTGCAAATCATTGAAAATAAAAAGAAATTAGATCTTGTCATGCCTGAAAAATAGCTGGTCCAAGGATGATTGCAGAAGGACACTGTCTGGAGAGAGGAAGAAAGATATGATCAGTGTCTACTGTCTAGAGATCAAAATTTATGAAGTCTTGAGAAGAAAGTTCTGAGCAAAAGGTTGAAAATAGGAGGAGATCGACAAATACAGGATTGATTAGGTGGAAAAAGCTCACGATTGACCAATAATTTGGATAACGTAATATTAATTATACCTTAGTTCATGGGTTTTGACCTCAATTACAGCTTACCCCTTCATTTTATAAAACCTATAATTTAGTCCCTTGATTTTTGTTTTTTCTAAATTCCAAATTTACCACTTGACATTTTAGTTTTTTATAAATTAAATAATAATAATAATAATAATAATAATAATAATAATAATAATAGAAACACAGTGGGATATTTTAATAATATAAAGGTTAACAAGAGTTGAGAAACTAAGATATAGAGTTTTAAACATAAGAGACTAATGGGGTGGTTGACACTGCGTTTCAAAAGTGGTTTTGAAAAAAAAATTAATTTTTTTAATTTAAAATTATTTTTTTTAGTATTTTTAGATCATTTTGATGCGATGATGTCAAAAATGATTTTAAAAAAAAATTAAAAAAAATAATTTTGATGCATTTCTAAACGAAAAAAACTTTTAAAAACAACCTCAACCACACTTCCAAATAGACACTAAGTTATAACATGGTTAAAGCCTAGGGACTAAACTTTTGAATTGGATGTAGGAGATTTGGAAAGATACTTAATTCTCATCTAGACACATTGTAGCAAAAAAAAAGTTTTGGAATCAAAAGAGAGGAAAGTTGTTTTATAATTAAGTAGTGATTGGATCAAGATGACTTGTGGTGAAAGAAAACAAAAGGTGGATGATGAGCTTGATTTCTTGCAATCTATAAGTTCTTAAATCCCAATTCTAGTTATATTCATTGCATTAGCAAACAATGCTCAATTGTACCAAATTAATGTTTTTTTTTAGTTTTTTATGATGATTTTAATGTGGTTGTTAAAAATAAAAATAAAAATAAATTGGAAAAAATATCTTAATTTTTAAATAAAAAACACTACGCAATACAACATTAAATACCAATCCACACACTCATAGTAATCTTCTAATTCACGCAAGATTTGCTTATTCTCAAATTCATATTAATAAGAAAATAATGGTTTAGAGTATCATTAGTTACTTACTCTCAAACCCATCAAGAAAAGGATAGAAATATGTTATCTTATTTCTTAAACCATTTTCTCTCTTTCAAGCATGGTTGTTAAAATTGCGAGTTGATTCGCAAAATCGTATGATTTTGCGAGTCAACTCATCAAACCTTGTCAACCCGGGTAAAAAAATCAATTTTGGTCAAACTCGGTCAAAATCATAAAATCGAACCGGATCGGTCCAACTTTACGATTCTGCTCCAATCTTTCAAAATTCAAAATTTTCACCCTCGCGCCAGGCGCCCAGGCCCCCCTATATATATATAATCTCTCTCTCTCTCTCTCTCTCTCTCTCTCTATATATATATATATATATATATATATATATTATGGAATCAATTTTAAAAATCAGTACTATTAACTTTAAAATTTATACTTAAAATTTTTGAAAAAAATAATTTTTTTATTTTTTACTTTAAATTAGATTTTTTTGATGTTTTTAAATTATTTTCATGTCCTGATATCGAAATAATTTGTTGAAGTTGGAGCTAGTACTAGCAATATCGGTGTTGATACTATTAGTACTGATAATCCTTTCAATAGTAATGCTTTTGATGAATGTATTAAAAATAACGATGAAAATAACGATAATGAGAATGATTTTAATTTATATAGCACATTAACAAAATATTTATTTTAAATTTATTAGTTTTTACCTAATGAAATTCCATGGACATAATTGTTTTGTAATGTATTTTTAAGTTATTTTGAATCATGTATAAACCTTAACTAATGAAGTTTTATGGCCATAATTATGTTGTATTGTATTCAGAAATATTTTACTTATGATTTTACGATTTTTCTACCTATACGATTTTAGCTGTGATTTTACGATTTTTGAATGGAAAAATTTAGGTACGATTTTATGATTTTACGATCCGATCTTAAGATCCGAGTTTCCGAAGCCTCTTCCGTGTCGTGTCAAAATCATGATTTTGACAACCATGCTTTCAAGTAAAGCATGGACAGCACTTATTTAGGGATCAAATTGGAAATATTGGTAAACATCAAGGACGACAATAGGATTTTCAAACTTAGGGGTTAAAATATAATTTACCAGAGACAAAAAAATCTAAGTTGATACTTCCTGTTCTTGTTGATATGAATTCCAGTTTCAGTTCTTAATTACTCCTCCCCTGCTCTCTTTGATAAGATATGGCGGATGGTTATTGGAGATACACTGGCGACTCACGGCAGCCACAAGCGCAGTCTATGCCTTCTTTTACCGCAAAACGCCCCCGCTCCGATTACGGTATTGCTTCAAATCACTATTCGTTTCTTTTCAGTTCTCTATTAAAGCTTCTACTTTTCCTGCCTGTAATCCGTTTTTTCGTTTCTATTAACATTCTGTGCCTTATCTTTATTGATTTACGTGTATAATTGCCTGCTTAACCATGGGTTTGGTAATGGGGCTCAAAGCTTTGTTTTTTTTTTTTTTCTCGAAAGGAAAGGGAAGCTGAAGGATTTATCTTTTTCATTAATTTTTCTGCTGGTTTTAGAGGACCTTATGATGGTGGTGCGTTATAACATGGGAAATTTATGTTTTTAGATATTTTTTTTGTTTATATTCAAGTAAAATTAATTTATTTTGTTCCTCGTACTGAGTTTTTGTTTTTCTATTTCCTGTGAATTTTAACTGGAGTTCGTAAAAGTCTCAAAAATTGTTGGGTTTCTATGTTTTTTCCTGCCTATTTCCTGCGGCCTTGTCATTTCAGCAAGTTGATTATCTGCAATGTAGTAATCTAAGGTTCTTATTGAATTGTATGTTGAAAAAATCATTTTATGAGCCTTCTGTTTTCTATAGATTGTTTTATTTTCCCTCATGTGCTGCCGCTATTTGTATGTTTTTTCATGTTGTATTGTTCCTTGGAGGTTCTTCTGATGGTTTAGTTCTTGTTGGCATACATGGTCTTGTAGATGTACCCAGTGGCCGTGACCTATCCAATTATTACTCCCGTGATGATAGAGGAGCTCTTCGTGTAATCAGAGATTCGGACTCCATTGGAGCATCATATGACCGTTACTTGCATAGTGGGGTACTTGGTTATTTTCATGTAAAATCGTGTGTGTGTGTGGGGGGGGGGTGGGGGGACAAATAGTACGATAAGGTGCTTTTATATGAGCATTGAAGAATGTAGAACAAATGAAACCAAATTGTAATGCCAAAACAAGGTCATAATCTTGATTTAATAAGAAACCAAAAGGTGTCTAGATTAATTATGTTCATAATTCTTCTTAAGTTACATGTTGTAATGCCAAAACAAGGTCATAATCTTAATTTAATAAGAAACCAAAAGGTGTCTAGATTAATTATGTTCATAATTCTTCTTAAGTTACATGTTGTTAGCTACTAAAGTCTTTGATAATGGTGGTCTTGAGTCATTTTTAACCTCAATTCTATCTTTCTTGGCTGGCTCCTGATTAAAACTATCTGAGTAATTGAATGAATGTTTTTTTCAGACAATTTCATCTTACAGTGGGGGACAGACTGCTAGAGCCATAAGTGGGGTGCCTGTTCGTCCTGTTGATGATCCACGCATGGTGAGTATGGGGCCCATGGACCCAGGGACTAGTGTAAAAGACCGGTCAATGCGAACGGGAAGTGGAAGATCTGAGGTTTCCCTTCCGCCTGATGCTAGCAGCACACTTTTTGTAGAGGGCTTGCCTTCTGACTGTACACGAAGGGAAGTTTCCCGTATCCTTTGATTGTTTTCCTTGTGTAATCACGGTATTGCTTGGCCCTTTTACCTTCTGGTTTTGTTTCCTAGCCTTCCACATGTAATTTCAGTGCCCTTGGACCTTTTCCCTCCTGTTTTTTGTTCCTTCACTTGGGATCAACAGATATCTTTCGCCCTTTTGTTGGCTACAAAGAAGTGAGACTAGTAAGCAAGGAATCAAGAAATGTGAGTCTGTTTATCCTAGTTATTATTATTAATATGATTATGATTATCCATTATCATTGTTTTAGTATTTGCTGGGTCAATGTTATAGCACATCAATGAATTCAGTGGCTGTTAAAATGTGCAGCCTGGGGGAGATCCGTTGGTACTCTGTTTTGTTGACTTTTTGAGTCCTGCACATGCTGCCACTTCCATGGATGCATTACAAGGTGAGCTTAACATGCTCTGTACCCTTCCCCCCCATTGGAAGTCTCAGTCACGTATACCAGTTTACTGACCTGTAGCATCATAGCTATTACTTATCTTACATTTCCTTTTCCATGCTATTTTTTTATAATGTACCTATTCTTTTTGCATCTTTTTTTATTGGGTCTGTTTCACTGCTGCACGACAGTAATTATATTTTACAGATGTGAGCTTACTTTGAGGTAGTTGAATAGTAGTAAATGCATCAGAGAGTCATTTTCTTGGAAGTCTGGGCAGTGATTAATCATATTGATGGATTTATTAAATAGTTGTGACATTTTGACCCTCTTATACTGCTAGGAATACTGTAAACCGACTTGAGTTCATCATCAGATCTTGATGGATTTTAAGCTTAACTGGTCAAATAGGTTAGCCAGACTATTTGAGGCCTGTATGAATAGCCATATGGCTACCTGTATTTTGCAAGATCCAATGTCATTCTCTCAAATCGCGTTTAGCCTTACGTTTTCCTTCTCCCAGTTTCAACATATGAATATGGTAGACAAAAAACACTGCCGCAGACCATGCCTTGGGAAGTGGATGGGCTGTCTCGGTCCTTTCTTCTTTTGCTTTGCCCTTTTATTCTGTCAAGAAGCAAATGGTGTTCCACATATGCGAATTGGGTGTGTTAAAGAGTGATGTTGAATGTTTGGTATATTTTGAGTTTATGTACTTTAAATAAATGATTTCAACGCCTTATGTGAGCTATCTATCGATGCCCTAATTCGCCGTTCAAAGCGTGGTTACTCGTGCAACGTAAAATAGTCAAGCTCGATTTTGCAGGTTATAGATTTGATGAGCATGACCGTGATTCGGTCCATTTAAGGTTGCAATTTGCTCGCTATCCTGGTGCAAGGTCAGGTGGCGGGCATCGTGGAAAGCGTTGAATAGTGCTGTCTTGCAGGTGATTATTGCTTCTTTTTTTATGCGCTCGACCTCTTATTACCCATGGCCGTTAGGTGCTATGTAAGAAACTTTATTGTAAAACGATCAATCAGGCTAAGCCACGGAAACGACCATTTTCTGTAGGATTTGCAAACTGGGAAACGGTAATGGGGGATGATACAACAGCCTAGCAGTTTCGAGAATCACAAGTATCGGAATCAGCACATTTAGTAGGATAAACGTTATCGTGTATTTTTTCGATAATTATTCAACAATGGTTAGCAACTCGGATAGAGCGTTCGTTCTGTTACATAATTGCGGTTTTATTTGTTTAGATTTACCTATGGCTGTCTCTGTATGCATAATGGAGGATGCCGATGAATTTGTTTCTAGTTGATCCAGTGAGGGCTTAACTGCATTTGCCTATATATTAGGATTAGACACGTGATTGTCTGTGCCAGTGAAGACTTATAGTTATTTGCGCTCGCGTATGTATGGGGATTAGGAAGAAATGATTGCATGTGCACACAGACAACACAAGAAGAAAACACTAACATTGATAGATATTTGCACACATCCACACTCTCATATATCACATATCGCGCGTGCGTTCTCACACACATGGTTTGATTTTATTTTATTTTTGCTGCTTGCTAAACTTGTTGAAAAAGAAATAGGTGGTTTGCCAATGAAAAAGGTTTCTTGCTTGTTCTGTTTTCATATTTTCTCAATCTAAAGTTACTCATCATGCATACTGGATTTTCTTTGTGGAAGATATTTTCTGGATATGTCAACCTCTCTCAAAGTTTTACTAGGTATAGAGTATAACTTTTACCGTCCCATTTGATTTGAATATCTGGTTATTGGTTGAGCCATTTAAGAGTCCTTGAATGTCTTTCAGTAGGTTTCTGCTTTGAACGTTTCAGTTGGATAGGGGAGGTTTGCCACCTGCCAAAAGTCGAACAAGGTCCAGTGACAGAGTTTTGGTATGAGAATAGAATTTGACATGTTGTGATTTTTGAAACAAGGGAGTGTTCTACTCTTTTTGTCGAAGCAATTTTACCACCATCAGACTTGTTAATAGTTATACCTCCTGTTAGCAGGCTCGATAGGTGATATGAGTGAGTACTAGTTGGTTCGGAAGCAGGTTTGCTATTAGGTTGCTTCACTTTGAAAGGCTATCACGAGCCCTTGTTGCAGTCCAATTGTATGTTCAGGTTTCTTGAGTTGGGTTGTAGATCTGGTTCGTGCTTCACTTTGTTTTACCTGCCTGTATATAGGCTATCACATCTGGTTGAACAAGAAACATGCAAAGAGAGGTCTCAATTCCATCCTTTTTCTTCTCGTCTTAGTATCATCATAGAAATAGAGGAGAAATCTTAGTTCCATCTTAACTCTTCCCGTCTACAGTAATATTGTTAATTTCGTTTCGTTTCGGCCAAAACATTTCATATCAGTTAAAAAAACAAGATAAAACAGCGTAGTTTTTATCTCGCTTAAAATTTCGGTCCGTTGTGGAAATTCTGCCCAAATTTCAGCTGGAATATTTCAGTTTTGTTCTGCTCGTTCTGTTTCGGCCAAATAATTTTTTTTTTTAAATAATAAATAATTTTACAATATTAATCATATCCCTTAATTCGACTATTAGATTGAGATGAAATTTTATGAGGAGTTTCTTGACATATTTATATATATTATGTTAAAATTTCAGAGCAATAGAGAATTTAATGACCTTGTGAGATTGATGATGGTATTCTCATAATATTATACATGTTCATAATTTTGTTCATAAAAATTATTTTACTTTTTTTAGATTAAATTGTACAATTCTAAATAATTTTATTTTTGGATTTGAACTAATTGTTTTTTTAAATTAATATATATATATATCTCTGAAATGGCGTACCAATTTCAATTGAAAAAATAAAGTATTAATTGAAACGAAATTGATAGTCTTGGTCTATAGTGGTGATATCAGGAAGAGTAGTCTAGGATGGTGACTTATTATTACCCTCGTTATTGCATTGACGTCTGCATATTGCTTAAATTCCCCGTTTATCAATATCGCTACAACCTAGCAAACAAGTTCTCACGCAACCCGAGCCAGCATGACCTGCTTGGCTCGAAAACAGCAGCACCAGCAAAGCGCGAATCAACACAATTCTGCACCCCATCACTCAATATAACAATGGCTTCTCTGGAGAACTATCTCTGTCTTATAAAAAGAGTTCTAAATTGATGTTTTTAGACCTAAGTGGAAATAATTTGCATGGTGAAATATTAGCTTGGATGGGAGAAAGCCTTTTGCTTCTGAAACTCCTTTTCCTAGAATCAAACGGGTTCTATGGAAACATACCACCTCATTTTTGTCAGCTAAGCAATATTCAGATACTGGGCAACTCTGGAATCATTCCACAATGCCTCAACGATTATACTTGTATGATTCAGAAAGGGGAATTAAATGATATTATTTCTGGTATTTTCAATCCTTTTCGAAGAAATTTTGAAAGGTTGGTGATCAATACTTTTTGACGTTAAAGGAGATGAATTGATTTATTGGTTTTCTAAAATGTAACAATTTGGTCTCCATATAAACTCGTATAATTTGTGATTTTTATGTTGACTTGCATATCATAATTTTCAAAATCACAGGTATTATATTTGAATCCATAAAAGTTTTAGTTACAATATTGACAATAGTATTTTCAATTCATTTAATCACTTATTTGTTCTATCTATAATATTGAGATAACACATCATCATGATTTGCCGAAAAGCAATTGCCTTCTCATTAAATGTTCTGTAATAATACAAATGTATACATCTCGGGTCAACCATTAATCATTGATTAAGGGTAACTATTCAAAAAACAATCATTCGGGTTGGTTCGGGTTAGAATCTAATGGTTTTGATGAACTCACTATCCCTACATACGATGTGAAATTGTCTGCAAAATTGTATTTACATCTCGTATTCCTACACCACAAATAAGTCTAGGGCACCTGACAAGCTCCCGTACACTAGTGGCATTTTCTTATGACCCCAGCTGCGATGATGCTAGTCCCTGACCTCGTGGCATTTTCTTTGACCCCGCTGCAAAACATAAAACCGAATTTGTCACCAAACATAATGTCATATCACAAGCAAGCACTTCTATAACTATTTGGTAAGATAAATTAAAACAATTGTGGATTGCGATCATTGCTAGCTAATAGCATGATTTCAACCATCGTAATGATAGATATAAAGCTTCATTAAGTACTTTTCAACACAGCACAGGCATGCATGCTCGTAGCACAAGCTTTTTTCATCTAATTTGCACACATCAAGTTCTTTCTCTCTATAAGATATTAAAAAAGAGTCCCCATTTTAAATTCTCAAATAAAAGCAAGAACTTTGATCTAAGCCCACTCGAGACGACAAATCTGGCCGTTCAAATAACTTGCAGACAGCAATCGCTTTCCAGCATATCTGTTCATGACTGGTATTGGCATGCAAATTCTGTCCTCATTGCCAGCTTGAACAGCAATAATATTTTCAGGCCCTCCAGTAATACATGCACACATACACACAAATATACAGAGACAGAAAGGGAGAAAGAGAGCATACGATCTTCGACATCCTTCATCTGGTAATAATGGGGAGCTATTTCTACCAGCCAGTCTGGCTTTAGTTCCGTAACCTGCAATTTGAGTTCCAAATTTCAGCTATAACACAAAACATGTTCCAATTTCCAAGTGAAGCCCTTCTTGATGGGATTAATATCTGAAATGTGTGTTTGAGAAAGAGTAAAACTTGCCTGCCTCATGTACTCCTTGGTAGTAAGAACCAACTCGTGGTATATAACCCATCTTGGGAGCACCTGCATTGAAATAAATAAAATACATAAGCACACAAGAAAACAGTACATGTCAATTTCCTCACCCAAGAAAAAGCTTGTGCAGATTGTATGGTGGAGCACATTAGAGAAGAAAAACACTTCAGGAAAAGCTCGTGGTAGAGCATATTAGAGAAGAAAAAACACTTCAGGACAAACTTATGCACAATATAATTTTTATAGGTACAATATTATCTTTAGGAAAAAAGCTATGACCAGTATACTTATAACCTACATGCCCAACTGACTTGTGAAGATGATGAAAAGGAAATTTCCCTATTTAACATACAGGTTAAAGCCTTCTAATGTTATGCAAAAGGTTAGCGCAAGCATTTAGGTTCCTTTGACAACTTAAAATACAGATAGATCAGGATATGACGAAATAAAACACCATCTGTGAAATTTATAAACAGTTTCCATAGTTGTTATATGCTTAATCCCAAAATTGGTCTCGGTTTAGCAACCATTCTGGTGTATAAATGCTCATGCCTAATGTTTATGTAAACTATCTGGCTCTTGAAAATCAGCATTCCAAAATTATGTGTAGCAAGTACACCAGATAAAAACCAGAATCACCCATAGCAAATTCCCTACCTAGACAGTATACAAATCTTTTCAATGGAAGATGTCAACTTGAGGTTAAGAATATAAAAAACCATGGCGGTTTACTTCAAACTCATTTCAAGTATAATACAGAAACCAGGGACAATATCTATTTTTAATAAGTGAATATGCCATCCTAGACAATCACAAGAATCATTAATGACAAAGGGTCAAAGGGTCTGTTTAGTGTGCCTATAAGCAAAACACCCCTTTTAGGTTATGATAATAGATGCAGGAGAAGGTAATGTTCTCTCATAATCAGCTTTTACCTGCTTTTCTGAGATATAATGAAAAGCAAGCTCTTTAACAAACATTTCTACTTTTAAAAGCTAAACAAAAGCTGCACGTTAATATGCATAATAGCAAGGCCAAACAGAGCCAAAACACATCTCACCTGCGACAACCCTGAGCTGGGATGAATGTTAACTGTCTGTGGATGTTTCACAGTTCTGTAGGATCCATTCTTCTGTAGCCTAGCCGAATGGGGGAAAAAACCTAGAAAGGATGATCAAAGTTGAATTAAATACTGAAGATCATGTCAGTATATTGACTCCCATATAAATGGTAACAGTTATTGATAGTAAATTTACCAGAAGTTATGGACTTCTTAATCACATCTAAATCATTGGGGTTGGATGATAACTCAATTTCAACCCTCTCCAAAAGGCCCTCCAACTGGTCTCGTACATCTCTGGCTCGCTTCATACTCCTTACCTGATACAATGGAGACCATGGGTAACAAGGTCCTACAGATCAGAAATCACTAAAAAGAAAAATGAAGGGCTAAGCCGAGTGTCAGATGAACTATATTGTCAAATTTGCAGTTTAAAATATATACACTTCAAGTCTACCATGAGTAGTTAACATGAACAAAATAAAAATCTGTAACCACTCATATTGTGATGGCAAGCATCATTCAGTGTCATAATCCCAAGGTGAGGTCACACACTATTGGATATTATCTTCATGTCTATGGTACCAAGAGTGTGAAGAAATTAGCCCACATTTTGGACTCCAACATGCATGGGTAGGAAGTTCAATTTTCTGAGTGGGGGGGGGTTAATCAAACAAACTTCCTGCTGTCATGCTGAGTTGTTCATTACTGAATTCTTGGCATTTTCTTAGTTCAATTCTCACTGAAAATTATTCATGCTAAGTTAAAAGGTTTGAAGTGATAAAAGGTTATGTGTGAGAGGGAGAGAGAGAAAGGGAGCGAGAAGAGAAGATCAGAATTAAAATAAGAGTGTTATCATTATACTGCCACGAATAACTTAGCCACATGCTGGCAGTGATCAGAGATAAGGCCTTGATGAGAATTGGCTTTGGAGGCTATATTTAGTTTTTCAATTACAATGGGAGCAATCTATTTGAAGTTCAAGTCAGACCTCCAGATGCCATGTGCACTCGTGCTGCTTGGAAGAATTCAAGTTCTGTTTTACTAAAGGACTCAAGTGTGCTGATATACCAGAATGCAAAGAACTATTTATCCAGAACAGAGGGAGAAAAAAGACTATTTTGGAACCTGCAACCATTTTATTGATCAGAGGCCACATCTCAATAGTTGGAATTTCAAGTAACATGAAACTTGGACTCGTGTCTATTTTGCACTCACAACGGATAACATAGCACAGATAATCAGGAATTTGATGACAATATGCAATTCTAAAATATCGAGCCATACCTGAATATAATTTTCATAACACCATTGTGTCGAAAAATTAGTTTCCTTCCAAGAATTATACACCTAAAAACACCAGTAACAAACATGGTGAGGCAACCATTCTGGACACCTTGAATAAAGTAAAATGAGTAATTCAAATGTAGTTAATAGAATAAAAGGGAAAACCACAATGATAATGCAATTCATATCATAATTTCTGAAAATGTAACATAAACATTTATCAAAATCAGCCATATCCACTCTAAAGTAAACTGGGAAAATTACCAATAAGTTCAGTTTTAGGAAGTAAAAGGCCAATGAGTTCTATCAACATTTTCATTGACCAATAAGATCATATTTGAATTATTTTTCCAAGAATGTTTTATTCCATATGTGCTTCCTCAATATCCTCTTCATATGAAATTGCTTGTGTAAATATAACTGTTTTATTTTTTAAAGGGAACTCATAGATCTAAACCTTTATTTCTTCTTCTTTTTTTTTAGATTTTTCCGCTTGCATTATTTATTGCATTTTTAAATTTTAAAATTCTTCAACTCGTGTACCTTTATTCTTTTTCCAACTTTTTTTGTGTAAGCTAGACATTTTCTTAAATGGGAAAAAAGTAGTTGATATGTGATGAAGATCTTGTTCACATTTTGCATTATAAGGTTTTTTTTTGGGAGAACTATGAATTAACCTCTTCTTCTTGTTGTGTTTTTAACAGGGACAAAAAATATACAACAAGAGTTGAAGAATTTACCTGGAAAAGAAAATGAAGAAATTAAGCTTGATCTTAGTTCTCTTCCAGAAGATAGGAAAATTAACAATAAATGTATATTCATATTTGAAAGGGTATTTTGAAGAGTAAGAAATAAAGTGAACTTTCTTAAAAAGGAATTCAAGAGATGAACTATTAGCCACTTTAAAATTTTGACTGAACTTACTAGTCTTTTGCTGCTGCTTCTTTTTTCCTTTTTGATGAAAATTAGCTTCTTCTTTTTAATTTCCCAAGTAACCTTATTTTAACTAGAAAATGAATAACAAATAGGGAGAAAGAAGGCTGAGGAGAAAGCGATTGAGACTGATAAGCATATCTACCAAGTATAAATGCATAAACAGGTGTGATGTACAAACCATTGTGCCTACATTAGTATAGCATGTAATAGCAGGAGACTAAGTGTGTGCAAATGCATGTAAATATATAATTAAATGCATTTAAATCCATTCGTAGAGTGTTGCACGTGAAACTAACCTTGAGAAGAGCAATATGGTCCCCCACATTTCCAGTGTGGAAATTCATTCTGGCATTGTCAGCATGAACTTGTTTGTCCTTTGGGCGATAGAAGATTGAATTTCCAACAGAAAGCATGGCAGCAATAGAAATGATCTCATCTGAACATTTGTACTTGTCAGAAGCAACAATCGCTTTAGACAGCATGGGATCAAGGGGGAACTCGGCCATTCTTCTACCAACTTTAGTCAACTCACCGAGTTTATTTAGTGCACTCAGTGCAAAGAGCAGTTCCAGAGCCTTAAGTAATGCCTCTGAAGGTGGAGGATCCATAAAATCAAAATTTATTAGGTCATGGATTCCAAGACTCTTCAAAGTGAGCACGACATTTGCCAAATTAGTTCTTTGTATTTCTGGTATTGTATTATCTTCCAGGTCATGAAGATAATTGTAAGCAGTATACAGCCGATAACACTTTCCTGGACCAGTTCGTCCAGATCGGCCAGCGCGCTGCATTGCTGAAGCTTTTGAAATGGGTGTGACCAGCAAAGATTCCATCCCAGTCCTAGGGTTGTATGATTTCATCTTGCAAAATCCTGGATCTATGACATACTTGATCCCATCAATTGTTAAGGATGTTTCCGCAATATTTGTTGCAAGGACTACCTTCCGTGCTCCTTCAGGAGTGGGCTCAAATATTTTAGCTTGGAGCTCTGTGGGTAAGTTAGCATATATAGGGCAAATAATAAGTTCCGCAATTTTTGTACCCAAACCCCTTGTCCTATGCCTCATAATCTCCTCAGCTGTCTCTATTTCCTCCTGACCAGTGAGAAATATTAAAATATCTCCAGGTGGCTGTGTCACGTGGATTTGAAGTACAGTTACAACAGCTGCATCTAAGTAATCAGCTTCCGGGGCTTTTGTATAGTGTATCTCAACAGGAAACCTCCTCCCAGGAATTTTGAAAATTGGAGCAGAATCGAAGTAATCACTAAATTTCTCAGCATCAAGAGTTGCACTTGAAATAAGCAACTTTAAATCTGGTCGAAAACGGGCTATATCCTATCACATAGAAACATGGATGGTTGGACAACCAGGTAATGATCAAGAGTTTAACCAGTACAAGTACAAAAATAAGTAATCCTAAGTTGGTAAAACTGTTCCTACAGATGTAATCCTAATGTGGTGATACTGTTCCTACAGATCTGACATTGCTAGAATATATATTCATGGATTACTAGCAGTGAAATAAATTATGCATTAATGTAGTGAATGAACAAAAGAATCCATACGTTTTTTCTATCAGGTAGAATATACAGAGTCATGGTTTTATTGATCCATAAATATATATAAATGAAATATCAAGTTGAAAGATCTACTTGCCTTCACCAATCCAAACAGTATGTCAGTTGACAAAGTTCTTTCATGTGCCTCATCCACCATCACAACACTAATTCGAAATAAAATAAAAAACGCTTTAGTAAGCCAGTGGAACTGACCAAATCAAAACCATGAATACGGCAACAAGACATAGCTCACCTGTAGCCTGCCAGATCTGGTTCGCCAAGAAATTCACGCAAGAGCATTCCATCGGTCATATATTTCAAAACAGTCTTATCTGATGTGCAATCTTCAAAACGAATGGAGTAGCCAACCTGAAGATAACATGAAAACCATTTGCTGTTAAACACTATTTAATTGATGATATTACCATTTCTAACATACTTCCACAAATTAAGCTTTCCTTGTCTTAAATGCTAGGAGTTTTGAGGATAATCCTCCTTGTATTAAGTCTGTGATAATAAAAAATCTCAAATAATACTATGAGCACACCTTAAGCCATAATAATAGCTAGATTTCACAAAAAACATGTCACTCTCTTTTAATTTGTTCCTGAACATGCTGTGTCTTTATTTACTGGCCAACCAATAATCATTGCAACATGCCTTCAAAGCCAATTGCATGATTTAGGTTGAAGTCATTTTGATATAGGAGCAGATCCTATATAGTAGTTTAATTTCGATAAGTTATTGTAGCATGGTATGTTAATGCACTTGGCACCTTTCACATAATTACACTTTTTCCTTTATTGATTAATTTATGTAATAGTTATCATTTTAGTTTGAAAGTTGCGACTTATTTATTTTCAAGGGATAGAATTTCTTTTATTTAGGGTTTTGCTTGCTATTCAAGGGCTGCCACAGCTGTAACAAAGATGTTTTGGTATTTGATATAAAAGCCTTCATTCTTTTATAGCAATATAATTCAGATAACCAGCCTTTGTTTGCATTTGCAATCTTTTTACCTTTTCTTCCTAGGTCACATTTACCCAAACAAAAAAAAATTAATGGGTTACATAATATGCATTTCGCTTTCCAAATCAACCATAAATCCAATAAATATGACCAATTAAAAGGCACAGAGCTTTGATTTGTATTTGTAATCCTTTCCTTCATTAGTCTAAACATTTCCAAGACTCTGAAGTTAGGTTCAAAGAATTTATTTCTGTATACAGGAAGAACTTTGGAAATTGATATTATATGTTAATCATCTCTTTTTTTCATTATCATTCATATATTAAAGATTAGGATGCTAAAAGGTACAATAGACCATGCATATTGCACATGTTTGTGTAGCATAAATTCTTCAATCCTAAAATGTATGAGCATGTGTGCCCAATTCTACCAGCAGCAATCTAAGTGACAGTGATTATAACATTGTGTCCAAGTTTGAGCATGTGTGAGAGGCATATAAACCTGCACTCAGTAAAAAAAAATGAGTGAAAAAAAAGAGACTGAGAGTAATAAAAGATGCCACACACCTCGTGTCCAAGTTTGACACCCATTTCTTGAGAAACTCTAGCAGCAACGCTCATGGCAGCAACTCGCCTTGGCTGTGTACAACCAACCTGTAAGAAGCAACAAAAAAAACCCGATGATATTCTCAAAAATGTCAAGCATGCTGACACCTGCTTTCTCAAATCATTTAGGCAAAACCTTTGGTTCTCTTAAAAGTAATCTGGCACACTTTTAACTTAGCACATCATTTTCCATGTTGCATGTCATTGTCGGGTAGAATCAAGGAACAATAAAAACTCCACAACATCACCCAGTCCCAATAGTTTCTTTGGATGCAATTGTCAACATGAAGAACACAAGGCATAATTGACTTTCGAGATAAATATTATATAAGGGAAAAAACTAGGGCCATTCCCAATCATTTTTCTTGGATCACAAATGATCCTATGGGAGTAGGGGATGCATGCATCCAATGTGACAGGCCACTTCCCTATTGATGAAACACTAATTGTTTCAATGTTATATCAGTTATCATAAAAGCATCATTGTTAAAGGCGTGTCTAGTTGTGTGCAAATATAAATACATGTTACATTGGTGTTCTAGGTTATTCCTAGACTCTCTTCTTAAATCACTTAAATTAAGATTCAGTTGGAACAAGAAATTATGGAATTTAACTACAGCTTGAGGCAGATTATTGCAAATTATACCCACAAAAAGAATATCAACATAATAACAGAACAAGTTGCAATAATTGTATCAGTTGTTGATTCCCAAACGCCCAATACTGTAACAAGAAAATTTTGCATGAGTGTCCATTTGTAATGAAAACATGACAAGAAAATGCTACTCGAATTTTTGACGAATAATAATTCACCAAGGGTGACGATTGGAACAATGGAAAGATGACAATTAGCATCTACAATGTCAGAAGCATATGAAGGGACAAGATTATACCTTCCCACGCTTGGTGAAACCAGCTTCATGAAGATACTGTGGTATCTGTGTGGTCTTCCCTGAACCAGTTTCTCCCACTATGATAATAACCTGCAAAAGATATTACCAAAGATGATTTAAAAAACATGAAATGAGTGTCTACATCCACTCATTCACATGCAAGCAGTAAGTAAATGCCATGTTAATAAATCATGACTGAACCTCAAAAGATTTATATGCTTAAACTACTGGATAGAGGAGATGGCAAAGAATTTTGAGTTCCAGAGAGAGATGCTTTAATTTGAAGTCCTTTGATCCAATCCTAGTTAGGAGAGAGCTAATCCCCCCAAGAAGTGCATTTGTCCTCCTATTTAGGAAAGACTTGGTCACTGCTAGAAGCAACTTTCAATTGGTAAGCTACTAGGAAGGCAAATGCACTTCCCAGGGAATTATCTTGGCCAATTGCTAATTAAGCTGTATGAATGCTTTGAATCAGTTTGCTGCTCGCTTATTCATTTCATTTCAAGCACAAAATTGATGTGCATGTCTTCTCCGAAGCCACTAGGAAGACAAATGCACTTCCCGGGGATTATCTTGGCCAATTGCTGATTACTCTGTAAGAACGCTTTTGAATCAGTTCGCTGCTTGCTTATTCATTTCATTTTGAGCACAAAATTGATGTGGATGTCTTCTCTGTGGCAGAGATCTGTTTGGGATGCAAGGTCGATTAAAGCAGTGAGGGCTTTGTTAGGTGTATGGTTGTAAGCAAAATATAAGAGGAACCATTTTTTGGCTAGGGCAGGAGGAGTGTAATAAGAGCCTTTTGAGAGAAGAGCTGCCTCTCTCTTTGTTAGTTTGGATAGCTTAAGTAAAACATCTTTCCTCTTCTGCTAAGACAAGAGATTACTACCATCAATGAAAAGCAAGAAAGACTTCACTTGAGAGGAAAATACTAGGAAATAAACTAACCAGATAATATCTACCCTGGTAAACTAGGCCTAATCCAGAATCTGAGTGGTTTTGGTAGCATGCATTGGTAGTGTGCAATTCTTTGAAAGTGTTCTTTCATTAAAGGTTTTTTATAACATGGTTCTAGTACTTTTCCACTATTAATTATTTTTTCCCTCCAATCTCAAGAAAATATGTAAGACGCTTAGGATGGAAAACAGAAATACAAGAATAGGCCTCTTGCGATAAATAAAAATCAGTGGTAATGTAGCAATTAGAAAATAGGTATCAAAATCATATTTTTAAGTTTTTCAAAACAAAGAATTTGTATCCAAACTTCAAAAATACAGGAAAAATTGCTTTCAACCTTCCTAGCTGGTTCAAAACAGATTCAAATATGTCAGCTGCTGCTGCTGAGCCAGAACCTTGTTTTACTAATGATTTCTTGGTCTTCTGACCTCAGGCATTTATCTTCACAGCTAAAAAAATTGTCCCAAAAAGGTGTTTACTCCAATAATGCCAAATCAGGCAAACGATATTTTTTCAATAGTACTTTAGCCTTGCCATTTTCCTATCCTATTTTAATTAATGTACAGAGGGAAACAGGCAGCCATTCTTGAAAGCATGAAACACAACCTAGCCCACATTGTCTCATTTCAAAACAAGTGGAATTCTAGGGAATGACGCAAGTTCATGTAACAATGACTATAGTTTACATATAAGCAAAAAATAACCATCAGCAACAGGTAGGGACAAATTAGCAAAAGCATTAAATGTAGCAAGGAAATACCTGATGCTCATTGATAGCTTTGAGAAGTTCATCTCGATATGGATAGATAGGCAAGGTTTTTCTATCTTCCTGAAAGAATAAAAAACACAGGTGATAGTTAACAACATAGCAGTAAATCGCATGTTTTCTGGTAGACTACTAGACATGCAAATGTTCCCACAACAACTGCAGGACTTTGTGAAAATCCTAGAAGACTGCAATGTCGAGGAGAAAAGAAAACAAATCAGATTGTGCATTTACAAAACAATAAACGACCTTTTATGCATTGCAAAATGATCATCACAGCCTGACTCATATTCAGTGAAGCTTTACTTTGTGGGAGATATTTTAATGCTTCATCCACATTCGTTATTTCATTCCACAGAGGGTTGTTAATATTAGTTTCATTGCAAATAACAAGTCCAAACATCAGATTAATCAAATCATAAACTTGATATAACTTGCAAATCAAATCTCCTCACATAGGAACGGGATTTTTAAAGCAAAGGAAGAAACTTTTTGGGAAAAAGATATGACGTACAACAGAGAGTGTAAGAATTACATGGGAATAATAAGAGCCAAAACTCTAATCAAGGAAATGTACAATCTTGTTCTTAATTTCATGACTTGAACTTGAAAAATAAATTACCTATATATGTGATTACAGTTTCCTTAATAAATAAATTCAAGTGAGCTACAATAATCAAATTCCATATATTCCAATCAAAACTTTTTCAACCCAATCAATTAAGACCAATTTCTATCATCAGTTTCATCACCTGGGTCATTGCTGCCATAGCTTTCCTGCTGAGATAGTATTTCACATTGTTATACTATTCAATAAATTTATTCATCAAGCTAAAAATGTCCTTTATTAGCCAAAAAAGGTTCAAAAATAGAAGTTTATCAAGGGGGGAAATCTAACGCTACAAGCATGTCCATTGGCTTGCCATAAGTGGAGCTAACCTGGACTGTTTTACTATTTAATATAGCATATTTTGAGGGTTCTAACTGATAGGGGAAGTTAGTAATTTTTGTTTGTCAGGGGTAATTTTGTAATTTTTGTTTGTCAGGGGTAATTTTGTAATTTTTGAAAGATGACCAGTCAACTTCTTCAGCATTAACAAACTTGCCAACTAGCAACAGTTATGGTGCATCTCCTTGATCACCTGCTTCAGGCACCTCCTTATTAGCCTCATATATTGGTTGTAACCCCTTCTTTGCAACGATGGGTTTTTGTGAGAATGAAATTGAGATTTTCTGCCTTCAAGGTTAGGTGTGTGATGTTCTTATCTTAGGTGTGATGCTTAAGAATTCCTAGGTGTGATTTCTAAAAGCGCTGGTGTGATGCTAGGTTTGCTTTATTCCTTTTTTTTAAACTACTTTATCCTTAGATCCTTATTTATTTACTTTTCTCAAGCACAGCCTAAAGCTAAACATATCCAAATCCCCACCTATAACCTATTTCCCCTTTTTATAACCTATCAAATCTGTTGTCACTTGTAAAACATGGTATTTTGGTGCGGTAATTAATAATCTTGCTTCAGCACACCTGAAGCTTCTCTAAAGCTGATTTTGCATTGGACTCGTCAAGTGACTCAGTGGCCAGCTCATCATCAAACTGCATGGAAAAAAAAAAAGCAATGACAAGGAAATTTCGGCAGAAAATTAAATGATCACTTGAGATTTAAAAGAAAAGAAAAAAATAAGATATACTTTGTCACCCTCCACGACTGTTGCCTTGATAAACTCGATCTGGTCCTCAAACACAAACCTAAACACAAATACTAATACTAATTATTTGAAAGTTCATGAAACAAACAAAGCATCAAAATACCTCCATATAACTTTGTTTAACTTAAAAGAGGAAAACAAATAAGAAACAAAAATGAGAAATGGAGATGTCTGGTTAGAAATTAAAACAAGACAAAATTGGGATGGAAATTCTGTTGATATTGTAATGATGAAGAGATGTTTGAACTTACTGATAATCATCAGATGATTGCTTTTTATTTTTCGAACCATATTTCAATGTTGCTTTTTCTGCAAAATGGTGAGTGAAGAATATCAGTACATCCAAAAAAATGAGGAATTAAGAGAGTAACACGTGATGTGTTTGCTTGAATGTAATTTTATGTAATATTCCATTACGAATTTGATGATCTTCCCAAGCTTCCTGTTCAGCAAATGGGTTCATTTTATCTCCAGCACTGCCATCCCTACAACAAACAAACAATATGAAATAGTTTAACACGACAGAACAAACCACTCCAGTCTGAAGCAAAATATGCTACTTGTGAATACTAAAATTTTCCATTTCTAGCAAATTGTAGTTCATGTTCTGCAGAACAATTTTGGTGATTTCAATCACCAGATGCTTCCTTTCAAACGGACCTGTAACGCTGCAAGGCCACGGAAAATCTCTTCTCCTGATTAACACCTCCTTCCTGATCATATGCTTCTGGCATCCTGTACTGCACTCCAGAAAGAATGTTGGATGGCACATCAAGAGTTAGCAAGCAACAATGACATATAGTGACTAGGAAAAAAAAATGTATACAAACAGCATATAGATGGCATGCATCTTTTTTATCATTTTCTTTATTGTCATGAAAACTGCTTAGAAGGTCTTTAGCAATTTCAGTTGTCACTGAGAAGCATATAGATGGCTCATATGTTCGCTGCTCATTACTATAACTAGTTAAAAATTATAACTACAAAATTAATGAAACAAGTCTAAAAATGTCATTTTATAAGCTAGGTGGTGGCAAAGTGGGCAAGGGGATGCATGAGTGCTTCCATGTGTGGACACTTATATAAATGCAAGAGAAAACTCTAAGATTTTATAATCATACAAGTTCCAGATTGTCCTATGAGAACATCAGTAACTTAAGAAAAGCATGAAGATTATATTTGGAATGGTTAGGCGCAGAACAATTTTTTTGATATATACATTGCATTAGGCAGATTTGGCATGTGATTGTATGAAAAGACGCAAAAGGATCCATATAGCTGACCCCAACTAGTTTAGGATTGAGGCATTTTGTTGTTTTATGTATACATTACATTGCCAGGAACCCAGGAAAGGGTACACCCATGCACACCAAAACAGTACATAGTAGAACTCCTAAGGCTACAAACTGATAATATTTAATAATCACAAATATGAGTGAAAATACTTCATAACAACTAAAAGCCCAATCTAAATTCAAGTGTATAATTATGCAAGGGAAATGCGAAAGAGCTAAGAATTGTCTTCTGAGATAATTACCACAACATAAAATAACTCACTCATGATAACAGAATTAAATAGAACCATCAAAAAAGGGTAAATTACCTCATTTGTGTCCTCAACGTCCTCTGGCCTCTTTTTCACAAGCTCATAAATTTCCTTCTTGTATCTGTTAAAATAAAGCATTCGTAGTGCTTATTAGTAGTCAATATCTAGTAACTGAACTACCCAACATTACCAAGTATAAAAACATGTCCAGAAGCTATTACAGGAGAACGATATTATGAGCTTGGGGCAGCTTTGAGCAAATGGCGCAGAATGCATATGAAAGATTGTATTCTTTTACCTAGAGACTAGAGAAAGAGCTTGTTGGCTACAAGTTTAAGTATGTTCTCCAGATGTCCAAGTACAAAACAAAAGGACCACAATCCTCATAAGACATGACTTGAACCACAATAAAAAAGATATGAAGCAGTCCAAGTCATTGCACCACATTATTTTTTGCACCATGGCCACATTAGTGAAGGCATAAAAGAGTCGCCCAAAAGAGATTCAACTAAGGTGACAAAGGGCACCAGTTGTATAAAACCATAGCATGACTAAACAATTACGTAAAACCACTGTTTGGCTACACTATAAGCTAACAGTCCACAAACCACTAATATGAAGAGATACAAGATACACTCAGAATTAAAGGGCTGTGTGGGCACTGAGCAGCAACCAGTTTGAAAAGTATTGCACATGGTATTGGTCTTCAATATCCAAAACACACTCTGGAACAGTTGCTATCACATTGACCAATTAATAACCTGTTACTGTTTTTATCATATGGGTAAAAAACAATTTTGCAGGTGACGAGAAAGGAGGAAATTTTGTGAAGGAGTATAGATACATTCCAGACAATGAATTGAATTTATTACCTTAGGTCATGATATTCAGTTTCCGTGAGCTTCTCACCATCAAAGAGGTATTGTTCATCTTCAATGTCATCTCTGAAAAGGATATGGATAGTTGAAGAAAAAACAGGGAAAGAGAAGAAAAACATAAAAGAAGATATTAAATGCAATTTATGATTTGCAGCCTGGAGTTCAAGATTATGCAACAGTGCAAACCATAAGCAAGGTTTTCATGTTATTAAGGCTAAAATCACCAGTAAGCAAGACAACTAAAGCAAGGTGATAGCAATATCCCATGTATGCAATACCTGATTTCTTCCAATTTCTTTTGTTCCCTTTTCTTTAGATATTCTTGTCGTGACACCTTTCTGAATCAATGCCAAGGAAGAAAAATGATCAGCAATGATAACCTGTCACTAAACAAGGAGCCTGTTTCAGATAATCAAACACAAACCTCAAAGTGTCAAGCTCATTTTTCTCCAAAGCATTTGATCTTCGAACTGCCTCTTCTGTTGCATGATAAGCAAAATGAGATCCCATGAAAAAAAAAGCATTGTTAGAGAAGTTTTATACATGTGGGTATGTAAATATAAGCACTCTCAATATTTTATACCTTCCTCCTTCTTTTTCAACTTTGGCTCTGTTAGCTGTTATAATAAGACCAGACAAGACCGTCAGTAAGAAACATGTACCATGATTGTTTGCAAGTAGTGAGATTTACATTTAATACTAAAAAATTGACCTTGCAAAAGCATGCATTAACTTCAGAAGGTGTCATACTTCAAACAATGGCAGAGCACAGAAATAAAATGAAAGATCATAACAGTCCCCGAAAGCAACAGCATATATTAGCAAAATAGCAAGATAGATCATTAGATGTAGATGTGTACCTTACGAGTCCCCGCAGCATCACGTTCTCTAATATTTCTCTCTAATTGTTCCCTCTCTCTCTGATCACGCAATCTCTCTTGCTCCGCCTAAACACAACAAAATATACAAGCCATATTTAAACTCAAATAGTAAAAACTGCCAAAAAATAAGTGAGCTAAGCAAAATATTGTGAATAAATCATTTAACAACAAGTTTATGAGCTATTAATAAAATCTATAATAATTGAGGTAAGCAACACCCCAGCAATGCTTGATAAGTTAGTAACTAGCAAGGAAATAAATTACAGGGAAAGGGATAAAATTAATTAGTACAAGGCATTTGAACAACAAAGGAATACCTCAGAATCATCATCATCATCATCTTCATATGAGGAAGTCCGTCTTTTAACCCGTCTTGCTTCTTCCACTTGTTTGACAACCTGCAGCATTGCATTTGGTCAAAACAAAATAAAAACATCGGAACTAACATTGACAAGCAGCTTCCCGTAATGAACAAAAAAAAAAGAATTCTAACAGCAAGAATATAAACACTCTACCTCATCTTCTTCATCCTCTTCACTCTCAATCTTCTTCCTGAACCGTTTCTTGTGCCTATCAGATGCAGTGGCAATCAAAGACTTATTGTCAGTACCACCAGCACCATCATCCCCATCGTTGTCATCAGCATCCAAAAGTTGATAAGTGTTCTGCTTCCTCGCCAACACAGCAGCTTCTCTTTCTTGTTTTTGATAAAGCTAGGGCAACAGAAATCAAAAGCATCATTCATTTAACAAACAGAATAATGGCTAGCAAGCCAAAAAAGTGGCCAACCAAACATATAGCAGAGAATAATCATAATTCCCAAATTAAAAAGAAAGAAAAAGAATCAGGGGAAAACTCACGTTTAAACCATTAGATGCTTTGCGGGGCACTTTACCAAAGATTTCTTGAGCAAACGATTGGGTTTCGGTCGATGATGGAAACCCAAAAGCCTCAAGTTTACTGAACACTTCAGCTGAAGAACTGGCTTGTTTAGCTACAATAAAAAAAAAATTATAAAAGAGAAAAATCAAAAGAGAAATAGTTACACTCCATGAATTGAACAAAAAACAATTAAATTCAAACTCACAGATTCCAATGATGTACTGGACCACAGTTGTCTGTGAATATCCAAGCAACGACATTAGATTATCTGATACCCATGTCTTCAGATTATCATCACCCATTGTCACTCCTCTGAGAAAAACTAGAAACATGAAAACATAATAAATTATTATCTATGAATAGAACAGAAAACCACTAAATTCAACTTCTTCTGAGGGTTAAAAAAAAATCGATTTTTTTTTAGATTTAGAACCGAACTGGAAACCGGTTCAAACTGGTTTGTATACTTTGAGTTCTTTGCATTCTTCGTTGTTGGGCTTAGGCACCCTTTAATACCAAGGAAAAAAACAAGAATTAATAATGACTATGATAGCTCTAATACCTAAATATTCATATACCCCCACCCAAATTTTAAAAATATTTTTCAACACTTTGAAAAAACAGGAAAAAGAGATAAATGAATTGAAATCATCATCATTAGATTGTTAAGCAAATAGATGTTAACATATGTTCTAATTCTATATAACTTGCTAGATTTGCTTTGCTCTTCATATAGCAACAGCACTGCAAGAGGGCACGTTTTGAGCATAGTCTTGTGCCAAATCACAAGCCTCGGCTGATGAAATGTGCTTTTTGTCTTCCCTTCCAGCGTCTCATCACAACTTTCTTCAAGATTTTTTTTTCCTTCATTGAATATCTTTTAATACAGAAGTTGTTGTAATTATAAGAAAAGTTCCACATGCTCTAGATAAAAAATTAAGCAAACATTCTATGGGGTTTTTTTTCTTTTTTATCATCGCAATTCAATTGTTGCAATATGCCGACTCATGCATCTACGCATTAACTTGCAATATAAATACGTGATTTTGCTAATAAATTAACAATTCTAATCTGTAATCAAGTGATAATGTGGCCATCACGGCCACGAATTAAGGGTTTGAAATTCTTTGGCTAAATCCATGCCTACAATAATTATCTTAACTAACAAAACAGTAACCAAGGATGCCAACAGAACTAGATACATGGTCATGGCTGTCATTGAATCAAATTCCAGACAGAGACAGACAGACAGACAGATAGATAGATAACATCCATCTTTTTTCATCTCCACTTTACCTTTTTCATCCTCATACAGCCAGAAGCAGGAGGAGATTTTGAAAACCCGTAAACACAAACTACAAACTACAAAGGATTCATGACAAAAACCCAACAATGAGCAGGTCGCAAATAATTCAAACTACAAACTGCCATGTTTCTAGGTAATCATGATTCATGACTCTAGCATTGAAACCCAGAAACCCCAATTGAAGATTAACTAACCTTGAGAGGCGACGAATTGAAGATAGCTGAGAGGCGGCGGCGGCGACGAGCTGAGAGGCGACAACGGCGACGAGCTGAGAGGAGAGGATGATTTGAGAGATGAGAGGAGATCAGACGTGATTTGAGAGGAGAGGATGACTTGAGAGGATGAGAAGAACTGAAGAAGAATTGGGGAAGACTGAAAAGGGAACTTTAATTAAGACTGAAACACTTAGCGCCCGTTTGGTATTGAGTGCAACCTGCGTTTTGCCCTTTTGTAGTCTTTGGCAACTTTAAAATTGATGGTGGACCCATCAATTTTAAAGTTACAAACCACGGTTTGCTTCTGCTTTCCGCAAACCATTTTTATATATAGACCTGAGGGGGCGCAATAGACCTGAGGGTGCTATGCGCCCCCTCAGGTCTATATATATATTTATATTTATATTTATATATATATAAATATATTTATATTTATATTTATATTTATATATATACGAGTTGATCTGCCCGCTCCGCTAGGCTTTTTTATCTATGTAGAAAATTGAATGATTTTATAAATGTTGTATTTTGTTATTTTAATATTTAATTAGTATAATTATAATTGTTAAAATCTGTTAAAAATAGTTTTTTTCAACCAAAATATGATTGAATATTGCTATTGCTGAAATTTTTTTGATAAAATTTGTTAGAAAATTTGCTAAGAAGGTGAAATGATTTATTAGAAATTTGTTGTCATGGATACTCTGGTAAAAAAAAAAAACAACAAAAGAAACCCGGTTAAAAAAGAACAACTGACTTGGACACTAAAAAATAAAAAATACATGTGAAAAAAAGGTCACCGTTTCTTAAAAGAAAAAAAAATAGTCTCAAATATAAATTTAAATTCAAAGCTAAAGTTTTTTTTATAAGATTTATTCATCATATTATTATATAAATATATTTAAGAATACTGATATTAATTTTTTTTGCAAGAAATCGTAGGTCATTTTTTTTCTCTCTTTATATATTTTTAGGCGATAATATTAAATAAATATTAAACACATATACTTAGTCTCACATACTATATAGTGTGATCGAAATGAGAAGTGTTTTTTATTTTTTTTTAATCGTAGATAACCTAGGAAAATTTGTAAAAAAAAAATATGAGTTGTCTTTTTTTCCCGGTAATATTAGATCTGACACATTATACATAAAAATATTACAATTTTTTAAAAAAAAGAAATATAAATTTTTTGCGTGCTATAATTACTTATTTGCCGTCTAAAAAGAACAGTGTAGTCGAAACGGAAAGTGCCTCGTCTATTTTTTAATTGTAGATAACTTAGGCAAATTTGTTGACCTTTTGTTTTTTTGAGCTGTATTTTTTCCTAGGTAATATTAGATCTTAAATACTAAAAATCCAATTTTTTTTTTTAAAGAAATAAACTTGAACAAAAGAGCACAAAATTAAAATTTAAAGCCAATTTTTTTTTTTTATAAGATTTATTCATCATATTATTATATTAAATGTATTTAAGAATGCTGATATTAATTTTTTTCCAGAAAAAAATCCGAGGTCATTTTTTTTATCTCTTTATATATTTTTAGGCGAGAATATGCAATAAATATTAAAACACATAATAATGACTTGTTTGCCATTTAAAAGGAACAGTGTAATCGAGACAAAAGTGACTTGTATCGTTTTTTAATTGTAGATAACCTAGGTAACTTAAGTTGTCTTTTATCCCCAGTAATATTAGATGCAAAATTAATATTACTATTATTGCAAAAACAATTAAAATTATCAAATTATCCCGAAAGAAAAAACACTCAAAAACATTAATAAAAGAGTAAGCAAGAAAAAGAATATATTATTGTTATTATTATTATTATGATTATGATTATTGTGTTAATGATGAATAAAGCACAAAAATAAACTGAGTTTTTTTTTTCATGTTATAATTACTTAATTGCCGTCTTAAAAGAACAGTGTAATCAAGACGGGAAGTGATTCTTATATTTTTGAATTGCAGATAATGAAGATAAATTTGTCTGCCTTTTGTTTTTTTGAGATGTATATTTTTCTCAATAATATGAGATCTGAAATATTCGAAATCTAAATATTGTAATTTTTTTCAAAAAATAAACATGAACAAAAGAGCAAAAAATTAAAATTTGGAGCCAATTTATTATAATTTTATAAGATTTATTCATCATATTATTATACTAAATATATTTAAGAATATTGATATAAATTTTTTTTCTTGAAAAAAGCCGCGGTATTTTTTTTTTCCTCTTTGTATATATTTTTAGACGATAATATTAAATAAAAATTCAAACATATAAGCAGTTTAACATACTTTAATTTGACATAAATATACAAATATATAATTAATTTCACACACTTTCAATAAAAAAAATTTGATTATTATTAGGCGATAATATTCAATAAATATTCGAACAATTCAATTATTATTATTAATTTTTTGTTAATTATTATTATTATTCTCATTATTATTATTATTATTATTATTATTATTATTATTATTATTATTATTATTATTATCATTGTTAGCATTTAAAAAATATTTGTGTTTTAAAAAAAAAAAAATGAATGTTCACATGATTACTACCAGGAATAAAATTTGAAGACTAAATAAAAAGAAACCCCAACAAAAGAAAAGATAAAAAAATATTAAAAACCGAATTAAAGAAAAATATATACATAAACTTGTACAATAATAGGGAATAATGCATAAATATACACATAATAATAAAGGAAATCAATTTCAATAGAACAATTAAAAACATAAGGCCCTAAATAAAAATAAAATATATGATTGATTTAAAGTGAAGGATTAATTTGACAAACATTTATACTTTTGCACCAAAAATATTAAAAGCTTTAAGAGGAAAAAAAATTAAAAGAAGAGGGACTGAAATTAGAGTGTAATATATAATGCATTTGACATGAAGGACAACATTGAAAACAATACAAGCTGCTGCACTAAATCCATTAAAGGATCTAATAGAAAACCGAAAAATTCAAAGAAGAAGGACTGACATGCAAACTACATATATATCAATTTGAATTCAAGGACGAAATTGACAGAATTCGAAACTTACATTACAGAAATCAAACAAAAGTCAAGGGACTGAAATGCATGAACAATAAATCGGGGGACTGAAGTTGAATCCGGCGCTGAGGAGAGAGAAAAGAGTAAATAAACGTTCAATCGACTATATGAGCCTCTACGTCGATCATCGCACCACACGCGCCACTCCATGAGATTCAGGGAAGGGTTGCGAATCATTCTGACCGACGGAGGAAAATTTTTAACCGCCTTATGACGTCGCACGCGCCGCCTGAATCGATGGAGGGGCGAAAACGCTCCGACGCGCCTGTACGGACACCTGGCAGTGCTGACGCAAGCGCACAGTGACGTATGCGTCAATTACAAAACCACCCCTGAGGCTAATTAATGGATTTTGTCTTATCGGGGGCTACAGACGTAATAACACATTTTAAAAAATATTAAAAAAAAAAGGTTCCGGCGGACCGGACCGGTCTGTACGCGTGCAATGACAACCGTAGCCCTCAGCGTAAACCGAGTTTTTGTCTTATTATCGGGGGTTGTTTCGCCATTACACTGTTCACATCAGGAAAAAACAAAAAAAATAGGGTGGACGAACACGCGCGACGCACGCCGGATAAAAGACCACTCCACAGTGCCAATGAGTCTGAAGGAACAGTAGCAACCCCGAGCTCTTTTAGCTCTTTTGTTAATATATATATTTATATTCATATTTATAAAAAAAAATAATTTTTGTCTCGCAATTCTAATTTTGTTTTAAATGATATTTTACGATTGTTTTGGGATCGAAGAGCCCTTCACGTATAGATTTAGTTTGGATGAAATTACAAGTAGCTTGATGAAAAAATAAAAACAAGTGTCTAATTTACTTGAATTATTAATTATATATTATTATTATAATTATTAAATATTTTAAAAACAAATTTTAGATGATATTTTACCATTGTTCCGGGATCGCAGAGACTTCACGTATAGATTTAGTTCGTGATGAAATTACAAGTAGCTTGATGGAAGAATAAAAACAAGTGTCTAATTTACTTGAATTATTAATTATATTTTATTATTATAATTATTAAATATTTAAATATATATATATATATATATATATATATATATATATATATATATATATATATATATGTGTGTGTGTGTGTGTGTGTGTGTGTGTTCTTTAAAGTAATTTCACAAGTTGATAGCAATATGAAAAAATGATAACCAAACATACGAAACTGTTTTTTATCAACCTCAAACTCAACCACAATTTTAACCAAACACTTCACTGCTTATTTTGAACGCGGTAAAAGTGCTTTTTATGAAACTGTTTTTTTTCAACCTCAACCACAACAGCAACCGCAATACCAAACAGGCCCTTAACAGGACGAGACTCGTAAAATCCAGAGTCCGTGCGAGTTTAACGATTTTGTCCTGATTTTAAGGGGTCCGATTGTTTTACCTTATTTTACCAAAAAAAAATTCACTCGTAAATCAACAATGAAGAAGAGGAAAATTATACTATATACTAAAAGAGATGATGAATTGGTTACTATAGCATGTGAGAAAAATCATTATGGATTATAATAGTATTGCTCGGTTTTCATGTCGGTTCGGGTCGTTTCATTCGCCTATTTACTGATATTTAATTATTTTTACACGTTAAAATATAACGAAACGTCTGTAAGAACAACACGCCTGATTGCTCAGCAAGGAGGGCAGAGGTCGAACCCCTGCCTAGCGCGCTTGATTGATTATGCTTTATTTTTTTTCTTTTTTTTTCCTTGAATTTTTTTTTCATTTCTCTTTCTTTTGATTGTTTTTTTATTATTTCATTTATTTATTTTGACATCAAATTATTTTTTTGCTTATAATTTTATTTTTTTCATTTTTTGTTTGTTTTTTTTGTTAACGTTATTGATTTTTTTATTGAATTTTTTTCTATTATTAACGCAATAAGAATAAAAATTTTAGTTTTTTTTTCTTGTTTCCTCTTTTTTTAATGTTTTTGATTTTTTTCATCGGGATAGTTTAATAATTTTTATTATTTTAGCAATAATAGTGATTATATTTTTAGATGTTAAGGATTTGATGTTATTGTTGTTATAATAAGGTGTGTTAATGTATTTCATTATATCAAATCTTGCATGTATAGATGTTATATTTTATTTTATTTTTTCAATTTTTTTATTTGATTGAAATTGATAATATATTTGGTTTTGTTTTCAGCCTTTATACTTTTGATTTTTGATTTTAATTCCTTTAATTTTTTATAGTTCTTAAATAGTTCATATTTTTGTCTATGTTTATATATATGTGCCTTTAGTTTTAATTTTTAATTTTTATTATTTTCTCTTTTATTGAGATAATATTTTTTTGAAAAATTATACTTTTAAATTTTAGTTTGTGTTTATGATGACTTAAAAATTGATATTTCTTATTTGTTTTCCTTTGTTTTTTCTTTTGGTTTTTTTATTAGTTTTATTTATTTATTTTCACATCAAATGATTTTTTTAGCTAATAATTTTTATTTTGTAAAGTTTTTAGGCTTTTTTATTCTTTATTGAATTTATTTTTCCATTATTCATGCAATAATAATAATAATAATAATTTTAGTTTTTCTTTCTTGCTTTCTTTTATTAATGTTTTTGAGTTTTTTTCTCCTTGGAATAATTTAATAATTTTTATTGTTTTAGTAATAATAGTAATGATATTTTTAGATATTAAGCTTTCGATGTTGCTATTGTTATAATAGGATGTGTTGATGTGTTTTATTATATCAAACCTTGCATGTATAGATGTTTTTTTTTTTTAAACTAGCAAAATCTATTAATTGTTTCAATCCCAATAATTACAAAAAATATTTGCTCGGCCCGCAACATAGTGCGAGCAATTAACTAGTTGTTTTTTTTCTATAAAAACAACAACAAGAAGAAACAGCAATCGGGTCTTCATAGTTTTTTAACTCGATCGGGGGAGTCCTGAAGCTTTCTTATTTATTTTTTAAATAAAAAATATATATCTTTTTTTTAAAAAAAAAAAAACATCATCAGGTTTAAAGTCCTGGAGCTTTCTTATTTTTCTGTAAATAAAAATATAAATTTAAAACAAATCAACTAGTTTTAATAAGGTTTTCACTTCAAAATTATGTTTTAACAGGTTAACTCAGGTTTTTATTGGGTCAATTCTTTTACTATTTTTATTAAAGTTGGATTTAAGTTATGATTTTAAAACAATAATTTCACCTTGGTTAGTATTTTTGAAAAAAAAGAGTTTTATTTTAAGTTAATTTTTTATGTTTTTAAATCATTTTCATGTACTGATGTTAAAAATATTTTTTAAAAAATATTATTTTGATATATTTCTGAACAAAAAATATTTTTTTAAAAAATCAACCACAGTCATAAACATGCATGAAACCGAGCCTATTCGAGACAAGGGTTGACCCATCCAAGTTTTTTGATAGGGTTTAATTTAATTATATACAGTGCCTGCATTTTAGTATACTAATTAAATGGTTCTCATTGTTTTAAAATTTATTTATTGAATATTTATGTTAAAATCCATTTATAATTTATTTTTTTCATTTCATGATTTTTCCAGTTTTTTTAATAGAAAAAAAAGAATAGATAAGATGGAAAGATTATGCGAAAAAAACTTTTTTAAAAATAAAATAATACAAAATAAAGCAAGATTAACACCGAGCAAGATGCAATTTAATAATTGTTTATATGTTAGGGATTAATTAATTTGTTTTGATAAATTAATGGGATTAATTTTGTAATTATATGGCAAGCATTTTAGCTCAGGATGTGTTGAGTTCAAAGACAGTGAGTGTTAAAAAATAATTATTATTACTAATTACTAAATCATTAAAAGATTTGACTGGGTAGCAGGATACAAGGTAAGAAATCAAGGTATTTATAGTTTTAATTAATTTCCGAATTAATACAAAATCAATTCTAGAAATGTTACATAACCAAATCCTGTGACAGAAATGACTTTAGATCTCATGATTGTTAAGCTTGTGAAAACACTCACAATAATTAAAAAAAACTATTTTTTTTTTAAAACATTTTTAAAATATAATATAAAATATCTTATCAGCACAGTCTTCTGTCAGACAGTAATAAGCTCGAGCAATCCTAGCTAATAATTGTTATTTTTATTTTTTATACATAAATCTTTGAATATATTTCACAATCTATTATGTTCTGCAATTCACTTCTCGGTAACAGGGGTATTCATTTTATTTTTTGTTAAATTAGCTTCATTTATTTTTATATTTTAAAGTCAATTTTCAATACATTTTTATAAGTTTAATCATTGATTCTGATCTATCTTTATATTTTAATTAAGTCATTCTTCAATTTTGTTGTCTTTTTTAAACACACAAACTGTCAGAAATATTATATCTTAGAAAAAACTCAAATCTTATATAAATTATTAAAATAACATAATAGGATAAAAAAAAGAATCACATATTTAAAATAAATCACATAATTCAATTTATATCAAAAGGCAACAAATTATAAATATAGATATGTTTGAGAATGCCTTTGGAAACGTAATTTTTAAAATATATATATATTATTTTTATTTTTTACTTTGAATTATTTTTTTATATATGTATTTAAATTGTTTTAATATATTAATATAAAAAAATAATACATATTATTTTAAAAATCAAACTAGACCGCAATTCCCAACGACGTTACCAGTTAAATATAAAAACAAGATTTCCTTTCCTTGCATTGGATGAAGTTTTAACACCTCTTGGATTCATTAATTTACTGTTAGTAGATTTGACTGAGTATTAAAGAATATTATCTTTCTGCAGATGAAATGAAACTTCTCGGCAGGCATGGACTCCGCATGCTGCTGCAGCTAGCTTAGATTTATTATTATTATTATTATTATTAATAATAATATAGAAGTTCCCGTGACTTTGCACATAACTCGTCACACATCTTGAAATTAACGATCATATAAATCTTAAATAATTATTATATTAATAATTATATAACTTAAATTAAAATCAAAAAAATAGATAACAAATCTTTAAGTTTCAAGCTTATACCATTGTGACACCTGGTAGATAATTAGTTTAACACCCATTGATTTATAAATTAAGAATCTTATCCTCTGCACAATACCATGATGTCTGCCCGTAATGAACATAAAACCATCTCTTTATGCTCTCAGAAAATTAATAAAAAAACAGAACATTTCCTTTATCAACGTGGTTTGATTTTTTAAAATCTTTTTTCAGACAATAATCTAATGAAGGTAGCAGTAGGGGAGCTTATTATATATACCCCATTAGTCTATAGGTTGGACGGCAAAGTAGCTACCTAGGTATACTAATTAAATATTAATGTACATTATGATTTTATTAAGGTCATTTTACACAATCTGTAAGTGACGTTTCACGTCACGTGCAGCTAGATTCAACTGTTTATCTATTCTGTGCTTACAACCTAATAACTTAACACGGATCAAGCAAGGTTCAGAATTAACGTCATCTAAAACCTGGTCTGAACAACGAGTAAAATCTCCCTTTTGTTGCTTCACAACCCCGCAGTAAGAACAAAGAATCAAGATCCAGCACTTGAGGTCTGGCCTCACGATGAAGAGACTTGTTTATTTCCTTTGTGCCCGGATTCAAACGGTTAGAAAATAATATAAATTATATTCTGATATCTTATCTAATAACTTAAGGTTTTAGATGAGATGGTTCATTGACATGGTAACGGAGCCTTGTTGACCAGCGGTCACGGGTTTGAATCTCGTCACCTCCATTCTATTTGATAAAAATCAAGCACAAGGTAGTGTGAGCATGTGTAAGTTTCAAGCCCAAACAGCTTTCACTGGAGGGGGGTGTTAGAAAATAATATAAATCATATTCTGGGGTCTTACCTAATAGCTTAAATTTTTAGATGAGATGATTCCTTGACATGAATCTCTTTGTGCATGTTTGTTACCCCCGTGGTGCCTTACCTGTTTACTGGGCTTGCAGGGTGTTCAGTGAATCCGAAGATTACTTATTGTGAATGTAAATTGGTCTGGACATCTCGATTATAAAAAAAATAAATCAAGATCCATTATATTCCTTTGAAGCTATATGGTAGGTACAGATTTAATTAGAAAGGAAGCGCTCTTGAATTCTGGATATTGAGATGAAGGTAACGGATCGATCGTACATCCATGAAAGGAAGCGAGACAGCTTAAATTGAAAACATGAATACAATATCAGAACTTGATTCTGAGGCCATCATGTTTCTCGATCATGCATCCATCAAAATGGGAAAAGGAAATGACCTGATACAACATCAGAAATATTTAAGCTTAATCCAGTAACAGTTACTTTGAAAAATGACAGGAAGAACGATTGGTAGATCCCAGAAACAAATTCAGAAGCTTTAATAGTATCCCACAGTACTTTTCTTCCATATTGACTAAATCGAACCAAGCAAGCTCAATAGAAAATAGACTTTCTGGTTATTATATATATATATATATAAACACACATGTATGTGTGGACAGGTATAGAAAAAACAAAATGAGGGTAGAAAGCATTTCTCCAAAGCTATATTTCAGAATCAAATAGTTTGATTCAGTGCAAAACTGAGTATCCATTCAAAAAAGAATAATGAAAGGAAGAAATCTTCAGAAAAACTTGTTTCTTGTACTCTTGAAACAGACTGAAGATTATGGAGAGAAGCATACAGGAGTGATATTGATTCGGCTCGTCTGCAGTGAAGAACTTCATGAGATGCTTACACAGAAAATGATGAGCCGGACCAATATCACACCGTGTCTACTTCTCCAGAAACGTGGCGTAGAACTTCTTCAACTCAATGCTTAGAGAGTGGCGATGGAACCACCATATATAGGGTGGCGCCGGTGGGGGCGGGGGGTTTTCGGTCTCGATACTGTAGGTGGCCCCAGCTGGAAGGGCTTAAGGAAGCGAAGGACAGATAAAATCACTGCAAGAATATTGGAACAATATTGTTATCAAGATCAAGATTTTGGAATCCCACTACCAATCTCTTTCGTATTGTTTAGGAAAAGAAGTTGCATAATGGAGTATTTCTTTTCATCACGTCACATTTATATCGTAAATATACTCGTGTCATGGTTAATTTAATGTTGAACCAACCTCCCAAGCCAGCCAGCTTGCTAGTTCTTCATATATATATATATATGAAAATGATGTAACGGCAATTTTCATGAAATGCTTATGACAATGGTGATGTTATAATTGAAAGTTGACGTAGAGTGAAATAAGAATTAGCCCTTAATTTTCTAAACTATATACAGAGAAAGCTAAACAATAGAGGAAATTTAAATGTGAATAGTAATAATTTAGTATGATAACCTAGATTTATGGTATTTGCTACACAACGGCTTAGATAAATTTTTTATTATAAAAAATACAAAGAAAAAAATGAAACTTGAATCAATAGTTACAAATAGTATGATTAAAAAAATACAATAACAATAAATAATAATACAAAAAACAAATGATAGAAAAAGTAAAAAGAACCCGATTTGAGTCAACTCAAATTAAGATACAACTCAATGTTGAAGGGTAGATTGAAAGAAAAAAGATAATAAAAATACCAATTAAATTGAGTTAACTCGTAAACTTCATGACAATGGATGATGTAAGAAAAACACATGAAAAAATCTCAAAGACCAATTTATAATAAATCAAATGAGAACATGACAAAAAAAAAACAGAAGGAAAAGAAATGTGAAGCTCAATCTTTAAAAAATAAAATATTGAAGGATAAAAACCAAGAAAAAAATAATAATAAAAAGTTTGAAAAAACCTGATTCGAGCCTACTTCGGTCAAGAAGTAAAACCTTTGATTCAATCATGACATTAGAGTGATCATGCTAGAAAATGAATTGAATAAATTAATAAAGATCAATTATCACATAATTTAACGTTGAGGGACAAAAAAGAAGAAATTTTATTAAAAAACAATGAAAAAAAACACGAGTTTACCCGCAAATCTCACAACCATGAAATTCATTAGATCCTTAAACTGGGTTAAACCAAGAATCCTAATTCAAAACAAATTTAATTTTGAAGGTTGAAATCATAAAATAAATATCTATTTTAAAAAACTTGTCAGTAGAAAAAAGACAGCAATAGAAAGAACAAGGATAAAATTTTATTGAATAAAAAAACATAAAGGTTGACATTTAAAATAAAAAAACAGGCCAAAGAATTATCAGCATAAACCAATTAAAAGGAAAGGGAAACAAGTATGAAGATCAATCTCTAATAAATTAAATGTTGAACAGTGAATTTGAAACAATTAGATTGAAAAATGGATAAAAAAAAGTTAATTTGCGCTAATATTTGAAATCAGTGACTCTTATCATGAACTCTAGACTAACTCTCCAGTAATAAAAAACTATATGAGTTAACTCAAGCTAACCTGTAAACTCCGTTATCACAAGTACAAGATCAGGATAATCCAATAAATAGGAAAAAATAAAACAAAGGTAGGAAGACCAATTTCAGACAAATTAAATGATGGTAGATGAAATAAAGATAAATCAATTTAAAACCAGAAAAAGACAAAAGGCATGCTAACGTTTTAAACCGATGTATCTGTTCATGAACTTGAGACTAATTTAATAGAAATATAATTATAAAAAATAAGAAAGCAAAATTCTAAATAAAAGGATAAAAAAAAAAAAGTATTAGCTAAAAAAACCAATTCAACCCAAACAAACCTCTTAAATCTAAATTAATCTTTAAAACTCATAACCTATGAAATCCTTGAATCGAGTTTAATGAAAAAGTTTGATTTCTAGCCAATTTAGTTTTGAATGATGAAATTATGAGAAATAATCCATTTTAAAAACTTGTCAATTGAAACAATATAGAAAAAAATGGTGATCAAGGTTTATAGTAATTTTTTTTAGTAAAGGATGAAATTGTAAAAGAAAAGGCTTAAAAACTAAAAATATATAAGAACTAACAACAAGATTAAAAAAAACTTTAGGTTGTGTTTGGAATTATGGTGCAAGTGTTTTTTTGCTTGAAAATACATTTAAATAATATATTTTTTATATTTGTTTTTATATCAACACATCAAAAAAATAAAAATAAAAACACTAAAACAATATTATTTTTATTTTTAAACAGTTATTACAAGCTGAATTTGGCTGAGATGTGCGCATATTGGTCAATTAAATAATATTTTAATTCGTTACCACTTTAAATTTGAAGTCTAAATAATATCGTAATTAATTAATAAGTTTTTATGATCTACGTATATTAATTTATAAGGCTTTGCTCAGGGACAAATATTTGTGAAGCTTGAATGGGGTGTTTTATACAATTTATGCTTTTCTTTTAAGTACTTTTCAGAAATATCTTTGACTTAAAAATAATATTAATAAATATATTTTTAGTGCTTTATGATATTCTTGATATGATAATATAAAAAATAAAAAATATATATTAAAAAATAGTTTAATATATCTTTAAATAAAAAAACATTTTTAAAAAATAACTTGCACTATAACCCCAAACAAACACGATGTATACAAATCTTTGTTTCGAAAGGTATAGAAATTCTAGGCCATTTACGCCTAATTTGCATTTGATTGAATCATATATTTCTTTTCTCTGTTTCTATTTTTTTTTTAATTATTGCCTTGCCTCCCACCCAATCGAATGGATTGTCTAGTCCCGTCTGTATCCTAGCTAATTGAAAAGGTAGGGAAAGTTTAAATGGTTAACAAATTATTTTATTTAAAAATTTAAATTATTAAATAATATTTTAAAATATAATTTATATTATTTTCTAGCATATTTTTTCAAAATAAAAGTTCTTTGAGATTAAAACTTGAACAAATCCACACTATATTGTGATTGATTTTTATCAAATAGAATGAGAGTGATGAGATTCAAAATCGTAATCACTGGGTCAACAAAACTCTGATACCATGTCAAGGAACCATCTCATCTAAAAATTTAAGCTATTAAATGAGATCTCAAAATATAATTTATATTATTCGCTAGCATAAGCCGCCAAATCTAAAAAGATCAAAGGATCCCTTCTTTTTTCCAATAGAAATTCAGATGCCCTTCTTTTTCCATAATTATCTTAGTTCTTAAATGGTCAATTTACCAAATTCAAGAATTAAATGAAAATGGATCATGAGAGGCTCTCCTATATTATGTTATCTTTTCTTTTTTTCTCTCTCTTTTTTTTAAACCATTATTTTGAATAATGGGGCTTTGGATTTTGAAAAACAAAACTAATAAACAAATTCCTACTTGCATTTTCAAGCACGTTTAGCATTGTCATCAACATAAACTTGGTATTGTTGATGACAATATACACTTTTTTTTTATTAAATAATATATTAATATATACTTGTTTCCTACAATATTGATGGAGATAAATATAGAATATATGCTGGGTGGACATGTGTGTGTGTGTCTCTCTCTCTCTCTCTCTATATATATATATATCACAACAAGAATCTAATTCAATTGATACTAAGAGGTGTTTGACATTGCGTTTGAAAGTGCTTTTAAAAAAAATAAATTATTTTTTACTTTAAATTAAAAAAAATTGGTGTTTTTAAATCATTTTTATGTATTGGTGTCAAAAATCATTTTTTTAAAATAAAATAAAAATCATTTTGATGCATTTCTGAACGAAAAACACTTTAAAAAAAACCCATCAAATATACTCCCAAACAATCACTAAATATATAATGCATGCCAGTTAGCATATTGCTGATAAAATATATTTTTTTATAATCATATATGTTTTAATATAAATTATTTGAGTTTAGTTAGTGTTGTCAGGCCATACATAAAGATTAAACATAATATATTTAATTGAAAAGATATAAATATAAAATAAATATTCTTATATGATAATTTTAAAATGGGTGTTTACATTTTTAAAACAGAAAGTATAAAATAAATGTACTATTTTTTTCTATATCAAAATAGAAACCAAAAATTATTTTAAAAATAAAACGTAATAATATTTACAAGGAAAAATTAAAGTTTAGGTAGCAGCCACACATTACCTTTTGCTTGCTATAGTAATTTAAATCGGGAAAGAAAAATAAAGGTGTGATGCTTATCTTTGATTTGTCTTCATTGGTAGAGTTTAATTCCAATTTCAGATCAGAAAAGATCCTGACATGATTAAGGTTGTCCTTTTCACCATGGATTTTAGCTCCCAGACAGGAAAACTCTAACCTGCCCGTGTTATTCTACTAAACTCCTGCCCTTGTCCAAAATTCTTGATCAAATTAAAATATATTTTTATTAAAAAATATTTTTGTTAAAAAATATCAAATTAATATTTTTTAAAGCTAAAAATACTTTAAAAATAAAAATACACATACCACCAAACACCTATTTATTTCATCCGAAAAAAGAAAACAACGAAAAACCATGAGAGCCCTAACCCAATAACACCTAACTTTGAATTTATTAAGGGTAAAACCGGCAACACCATAATAGTTCACATTAAAATGTAACAGACAGTGAAACACCGACGCGTTTTATATTTTTGTTAATATTAAACGTTTAAAAAGAGGCAAAATGAAAGAGGTGTGCGTTGAAGTTCATGAACGATCTCTTTCTATCATAAGGTATATGCTCCTCTCGTATGTAGTTAGTCAAATTGGCAAAAAATCTCAGCCACCAGGCAAGATGCTTCCCTGGGAGGATAACGGGATAATTTTCCGAGTTACCAGAGAAGTTGATGCTGATAATTGAGATCATAAAAATGTTTAAAGATTCTCCAGAACAGTTGACTTTATTTGTGCCTCACAAAAAATCCACCAATCATGGGAAAAAGGCAGGCTGACTGGACAGATAAATAGATGCACCGCCATCAAATACTGTTTGCCCGGTTGATTTTTTTAAAATATTTTTTATTTAAAAATATATTTTTTATTTTTTTAAAATTATTTTTGATATTAACGAATCAAAATAATATAAAAATATATAAAAAATAAATTTAAAATAAAAAAATAATTCTTTTTTTATATATATAAAATAATTCTTTTTTTTATATATAAAAAAATACTCTTAAAATACAGTGTAAAACAACCTCTAAGTTGCTGGTTGCTGGCTTTATTTTTATTTTTTATTTTTAATTTAAATTTAAAAAATTGGTATTTTCAGATTTTTTTCATGTGCTAATATCAAAAATAATTTGTAAAAAATAAAAAATATTATTTTAATACATTTCTAAACATAAAATATTTTCAAGAGCAAACACTCCCAAATAGGGACTTAATATAAAATATAATAGTGGGAATTTTCAATTTTTGAACCCCTAACTAAATCATATTATAGAAAAATAATAATAATATTATAGTATTCATCAAAATCAAATTTTATAGGTTAGAGAGTTTAGGGGGTGTTTGATACAACGTTTTAAAAATACTCTTGAAAAAATAATAATTTATTTTTCACTTTGAATTGAATTTTTTTTAGTGTTTTAAGATCATTTTTATGTGCTGATGTTAAAAGTATTTCTTAAAAAATAAAAAATATTATTCTCATGTATTTATGAACGAAAATATTTTAAAAAACAATCTTAACCATATTGTCAAACGATCACGGAGAGATAAAGAGTGAGAGAATGAAATGAATATTAGGTAATTAATTTATTGGGCAGTATAAGATAAACACATTATAAATAGAAAATTCTTCAAAATTCTGAAAAATTTAAAACAATTTCAAAGTTAGAAAATTCTAGTGAGTATACAATGTTAGGAATTATTTGGTTATAATATGTTACAGTTTGATTTATTTTGTTTTCAATTCATAGTATTTTTTTTTTATCTTGGTCAATTTTGAAAACGAACGAAACATAATTATTTTTTTAATTAATTTTTATTGTTGAAAACACTTATTTTAAAAAATATTTGAGTGTACATATTTTAATTTTGGTTTTTATAGATTTTATTTCCATCTAATTTCATCTATTTTTTAAAAAACTTGAATATCAACTAAACGAATACCAGCAAACACCTCATTTATCCCAAACTATCAATTACGAAATTAATTTTTAAAATAATATAAAAAAACTTTACAGTTAGCATTATGTGGAATCCAGCAATTAATGCCAGCTCCATCAATGGATATATTATTTTATTTGGAAAATTCATATTTCCGGAAGAAAAAAACCAACTCATAAATTGGATACCAGGCTCAGCGATGACGCTACAAGTAAAACAAAAAAGCCCAATGGTATTAAACACGGGCTTTCGAAAAAGCCCAATAATTTCTAGTTAGAAATGGGCCTATCTCTTCAAGTTTAAAGAAGGAAGAAGAGGAAAGAATCTTCACCATTACCATCCCTCCGTCCTACCGCCGTTTGTATCTCCGTCCGGTCACACACAAACAGCGTCGTTTACCATCGTCAATGGCGGAAGACGAAGTACTTTACGAGAGTCGTCTTCATATATCCAGACCTTACACTCCTAATTACCCTCCTCTTCAACAATCCAACAAGGTCTCTCGATCTCTCTCCTCGCTTTAATGTCCCCTTCTTAATCACAATTAATGTATTAATTCGTGTTCTCTGTGAACAATGCAGGTAAATCGGGACGGTTTTTTGTCGATAATCAAAGATAAATGGAGTGATTACAGAAATTATAATTCTAATAACTCAAAATTAGCGACAAGAAGTAAGAGGAATTTATCGCTGTTTATATCCCCGAGAGGTGAATATGTTGCTGTTGCTAGTGCAAATCAAATCACTATTTTGTCCAAAGAGAATGATTACCAGCAACCGCACGGCATCTTCACTTGTAAGATTTTAATTTTAGTTACGTTTTAAATCACAAGATTAGATCTTTGATATATATATATATATATATATATATATATATACATATTATTGATTTGTTTTTGGATTTTATGTTAGGTAGCAGTGGAGGTGTGTTTACGTGCGGGGTTTGGTCGGAAACTCATGGTGTTTTAGGAGTTGTTGATCATAGTGATACGGTTTATTTTATCAAAGTGAACGGGGAAGAGATTACGAGAATTAGTAGAAGGCAGTTAAAAGTGAGTTCGTCGATAGCAGGGCTGATTCCGCAGGATGATGATGATAAGGATGCGCAGCGGCAGTCTTGTCTGTAAGTGTTCTTGAATTTGTGTGTGTTGATCACGTGTAAAGTTAAGTGATTTTGATGGATGATTGACTGGTTGAAAAGTTTTTCAGGTGTAGTTTTGTTATTATCACAGCAGATGGATGTCATTGTCAAATTGAGATTGGTAAAGAGCCAAGTGCTTCTGTTTCAAATAGTGGGGTGAAGTTGCTGGGGAAGTTTCCAAAGGATGTTTTCTGCTTTGACTATAGTTCGGAATGTTTGTTGCTTGTTGCTGTTGGTAGTGCAGCTGGCCTCTCGGAATCAACTGGTGGAAATTCTGCTGGTATGTTTTAGTAATCTTTGTTTTCGTTGTGGTTGAATTTATAGTGAGGTCCGTGTAATTGATGTAAGGTTTGTGTAATTGATGTAATATGATTCAATAAATGTACATTTGACTTGATAGACACAAAAATGCAATGATTTCTCTAGTTTTTGAACAATATCAGAATTTTGAATATCAATTTGTCTTATTTTTTTAGCCTTTGTGTAATGGGATCCTTGTCAACTTGTTTAATCTCTTATAATTTTTATCGAATAATTCTGACTTTAAATTTCCAACTATTGCAAGTACCAAAGCATGATATTGTTTGTAGCTTGATCTGCATTCCTCAAGGGAAGACTTAGGTTTTAGTCCTGCCAAGCAGATGATTACTTTAATTTTCAGATTTAATCCTTGTGTCTAGCCCATATATATGGATACTCACACAGGAAATGAAGATTCTCCATTTTTTTCCTTACTCTTTGGAGAATACTAAAATTGGAAAGGAAAAAAGTAATATTCTAATTGATATTTTGGTACATGAAATTGTAATGCAATTCGCATTGGCAAAAATGTAGATGGTGAAATCAAAGATGTACAAGACCACTTCAGGCAGCTTGGAAAGTCATTTTTTTACTTTCTTTTTTATTATAAATTACATTACACGGTTTTTGAATTTATATTATAATATTTTTGTTTCAGGATCTTGCATTCTTTCTCTTTGGCGTAGAAGTCAAAACTTTGATTTGGAACCATTATTTTCTATTCAGTTTGAAGGCTCATATTCCAAATCAAAAGATGCCATACTAGCATGTCCAAAGGTGCTAATTTCACCACTCGGCAAGTTTGTGGCCTCTTTAGATATATCTGGATGCTTGCACATTTTCAAGATGGATAAAGAAAGCTGTTCACTTTTGATCTTTGCTGGTGAAGAGAAATTAGGTTCACAAGGAACCAGTAACTTAACAAACGGACAAAATGAGCTTTTAAGTGATGTTGTGGATTTTACTTGGTGGTCTGACCACATCATGACTCTTGCAAAATGTGGTGGCACTGTGACCATGCTTGATATTGTTACTGGCTTAAAATTTCAAGAGGACGACCATCTATTTTCAATTATTGTTTTGGATAGAGTACAGCAGTTTCAAGGACACATATTTGTTTTAGATAGCAAAATCCCATCTAATCATAGTAGAGAATCAGGTGATGTGCACAATGTAGAGCAGATCATGGGAGGCAGAAGTGATCAATTTGATGTTTCTCAGTTGCATTGGAGTCTAATCTCACTTTCAAAGAGATCTGTTCCTGAAATGTACAATATCTTAATTAGTAGTCTTAAATATCAAGCTGCCTTGGACTTTGCCAATCGTCATGGTTTGGACAGAGATGAAGTTCTGAAATCTCAGTGGTTGCACACTGACCATGGAAAAAATGATATAAATATGTTTTTGTCCAAAATAGAGGATCACAGCTTTGTCATTTCTGAATGTGTTGATAAGGTTGGACCGACAGAAGATGCTGTAAAAGCTTTACTTTCATATGGGCTGCTTGTAACTGATCAGTTCCGTTTTTCAGAGTCAAAATCTGATAAAGGGAGCAAGATTTGGGATTTTCGTATTGCTAGACTTCAGCTGTTGCAATTCAGGGACAGGCTAGAGACTTATATGGGGATAAACATGGGCAGGTATCATGTTCTCTGGAAACTCAATACCTTTCTTCATCATGGTTGCAAATAATAATCAGATAGACTGTGGCATCAGATCTCGACAACCATTTTGATATATTTTATGAACCTTTACTTGTGAAACAGGCTAAATACCTTGGAGTGCATGCATACTACACAAGTTCCTACAGATTTTGTAGATAAAAAGACAGCCCACTATTCTTTCTCAGATATTGAAGCTGTTTCTATAAGCTACAAGCAGAAAAATCTCATGCAAACTTCTCCACTAAGTTCCAATTTCATATTGTTGTTTAATTTGGATAATTGAAGATGTTAATCTACATATATGATTCTTTTCTTTCACATGTGAAAAGCTTTGGTACAATGATTTTATAATGCTATGGGTTTCATTATTCTGCTGTTGTTATTTTTAATATTGCTGGAAGTTTCTTATGTGATTAAAGAAATATTGCATAAAGTATACCTGGAATTACTTTTAAATTATTATCTGTCTTGACTGACTGCTTATTGACTTAGTCTTTGTGCAGGTTTTCTGTACAGGAATATAGAAAATTCCGTGCTATACTTGTCAGTGAAGCTGCCATAGCACTTGCTGAAAGTGGGAAAATCGGTGCCCTAAACCTCCTCTTCAAGCGTCATCCGTATTCACTATCTCCTTCAATGTTGAAAATATTAGCTGCTATTCCTGAAACTGTTCCAGTTCAAACCTATGGGCAGCTTCTTCCTGGGAGATCTCCTCCCCCAAGAATTGCTCTTAGGGAAGAAGATTGGGTAGAATGTGAGGAGATGGTAAACTTTATCAATAGGCTACCGGAGAATCATGAGATTGGCATCCAGATCCGAACTGAGCCCATCGTCAAACTTTGCCTTGGTTATCTTTGGCCGTCATCTAGTGAACTTTCTGAGTGGTACAAGTGTAGAGCTAGAGATATTGATAGCTGCAGTGGCCAGCTTGACAACTGTCTCTTCTTGATTGATTTTGCTTGCCGCAAAGGCATCTCTGAGTTACAGAAGTTTCATGAAGATATTCTATACTTGCACCAACTCATTTATTCCGATGAAAATGATGTTGACACATGCTCCAATATGAGCCTTATCTCCTGGGAACAATTATCTGATTATGAAAAATTCAGAATGATGCTTAAGGGAGTGAAAGAGGAAAGTGTGGTAAAAAAGCTGCATGATAGGGCAATTCCATTTATGCGAAACAGGTTTCACAACATCCCTTCTACTAAAGATCAGGATATAGATGGGCATTTCCCTTCAGTTCACATGGATGATTCATTTCTGGTTAAATGGCTGAAGGAAATTGCTTCGGAGAATAAACTGGACATATGCTTGATGGTTATTGAGGAAGGATGCAGGGAATTGCATATTAATGGTTTCTTCAAGGATGAGATTGAAGCTGTTGATTGTGCTTTGCAGTGCATTTATTTGTGCACTGTTACAGATAGATGGAGTATAATGGCTGCCTTATTATCAAAACTCCCACAGAAGCAAGGTAAAGTCTGTGTAAAACAAATAGTTTCTTATTATCCCAAAGATGTAGCTATGAAACTTCAAACTTGACATGGAAATTGCCTAAGAAGATAAAGACCATTCCAATTAAGTTCTGCTCAAGTTTGGGTTGCTTTTAATTTCAGAAGCTGTGGTAACATGGGTTTTCTTTATCACTTTTCCTGGATCTGGAACTTTACTTTTCTTTTCAAGTTCCACTTGTATATTCAAGAGTCTTGCCTTTAATGACTATTATATTCTGATGAAGACTGAGATGTATAGAAAAATCAAATTACACAAATAAATGGCATATGCATTTATGTGTGTGTTTTTATTATCGAGATTGTTCAGCTATCTTAGATATTGGAATTATCGATGATAAAAAAATAATCGATATCATTTCACCTTAACAGATGTTGGAATATCTATTGAGGGGTTTGAGAAACGACTAAAACTTGCTGAAGGTCATATTGAAGCAGGGAGGCTTTTGGCATTGTATCAGGTTTGTCATTAGTTTTCTATGGCCCATGCTTCTTTTGATGAGGGAATTCATTACAAGCATCAAATGAAGAATCATTAGTATGTCTCTATTCAGGCATCTTCACTCTCTAACATGCTCTTTACTGTAATTTGTGGAACAATAATGATAAATGAATTTTTTTAGGCTTTCAGCATTCTAAAAGTGAGACTGCAATGCAGATTGTGTGGTCTAGAGCCATTAACTGCTCGTGTAGTTTGTTCACGCTAATGTGATAGCAATGAATTGTTTGTTTTAGGTTCCAAAGCCAATGAAGTTTTTCCTGGAAGCTCATGCAGATGAAAAAGGTGTAAAACAGATTCTTCGTCTTATACTCTCAAAATATGTTCGGAGACAGCCAGGTCGATCAGATAATGATTGGGCAAACATGTGGCGTGATGTGCAATGCTTGCGAGAGAAGGCTTTTCGTTTCCTTGACCCAGAGTACATGCTTGTGGAATTCTGCAGAGGACTGCTGAAAGCTGGGAAATTTTCTCTTGCAAGAAATTATCTGAAAGGTACAAGTTCCGTAGCCTTAGCATCAGAGAAAGCAGAAAATCTTGTTATTCAAGCAGCACGGGAGTATTTCTTCTCGGCTTCAAGTCTCTCCTGCTCTGAAGTAAGCACACATGTTAAACTTTGTTATGGCTTGAGATTTCTGGCAATAGTTTGATATGTTTGTTTCTTTATATATCCATCATAGACAAATTTGAATGTATTTTTAGTATGCCATGTTTTGTTTTGCTAGGAATTGTTTGAAAGGCACTCTTGTATGACAGCTGTTATTTTTATTAGATATCTGTGCAACCGAGAAAATCTTTTGGTTTATTGTTCATTATTTGTCAAAAAATGAATTTTGTAGCTATTAACATGTCATATCTTTTTGGTGTGCCTATTTCCACGATGCTAAAACTAAATCGATGCAAGAGAAGGAATTGTGGGTGAAAGTCAATTTTTTTCATGTGTAACTCATCTTCCTCTAATTCTCTTTTGCTGATGTATTGTATCATGATGTATGTTGGATAATGAAATAATGCTTTTGAGGTTTTTTTTTTTTAAATGGAGTGGGATTGGAAGGGCGATGGGATCCTTTTAACACACTTATGGAATAAGTAATGGTAACATATGTTATAGTTTTTCTATATTTTTTTACAAGCGACATTATAATATACTGTAATGTTTTCATCATTGTTATGGGGTGGTATTGAGGTATATATACTATTACAAATGTAATAAATATATATAAACATATTAAAAAAAAATCTCTGTAAATTCTTTTATTATCGCTATTGTATGGGAGTAGTTTCTGGCTTATTTAGATTTATATTCTCATTGAAGTCTAGCTGACATTGATTCGTTTGTCAAATGGCTGTCTTCCTGTATAAATTGATTGATTATGTTTCTGCAACTTGTTTCAGATATGGAAGGCCAAGGAATGCCTTAATTTATTTCCAAATAGCAGAAATGTTCAAACAGAGGCTGATTTAATCGATGCTCTCACTGTTAAACTTCCCTATCTTGGAGTGACTCTACTGCCTATGCAGTTCAGGCAAATAAAGGATCCTATGGAGATCATCAAAATGGCAATCACTAGCCAAGCCGGAGCTTATCTACATGTTGATGAACTCATTGAGGTTGCCAAACTTCTTGGGTTGAACTCTTCAGATGATATATCTACTGTACAGGAAGCTATTGCTAGAGAAGCTGCAGTGGCAGGTGATCTGCAATTGGCATTTGATCTCTGCCTTGTTCTTGCCAAAAAAGGGCATGGTCCTGTTTGGGATCTATGTGCTGCAATAGCAAGGGGTCCTGCCCTTGAAAATATTGATATAAGCTCTCGAAAGCAGCTGCTAGGGTTTGCTTTGAGTCATTGTGATGAGGAATCTATTGGTGAGTTGCTTCATGCATGGAAAGATCTTGATATGCAACGCCAGTGTGAGAATTTGTCTATCTTGACTGGGACAAGTCCGTCCAGCTTCTCAGATCAAGGTTCCTCCATTACATCACTCCCAGCTCATGGTATTGAAGAAATAGTTGACCTCAAAGACTGCTCTGAACTGGTTGGAGGAGCAGGCAGTGGAGATCTAGAAGCTTGTTTCAGTAACATTAAAAACACACTTTCTTTTGTTACTAAAAACTGGCATGTGGATAGTGGAACTGATCTGGAGTCTTTTTTGCGGGAAAATGGAAAACTTCTATCTTTTGCCACTACTCAACTTCCATGGTTGCTTGAATTGAGTAAGAAAGCAGAAAATAGTAAGAAATTTTCTAACTTTATTCCTGGAAAGCATTATGTCAGCATAAGAACAGAAGCTGTGGTGACTATCCTGTCCTGGCTGGCAAGAAATGGTTTTGCTCCCAGAGATGATGTTATTGCCTCTCTGGCAAAATCAATCATAGAACCACCTGCTACTGAAGAGGAAGACATCACAGGGTGCTCTTTCTTATTGAATCTCGTGGATGCCTTTAGTGGAGTAGAAATAATAGAAGAGCAGCTAAAGACAAGGGAGAATTACCAAGAAATTTGTAGCATCATGAATGTGGGAATGACATACAGTTTATTACATAACTATGGAGTTGAGTGCAAGGGTCCAGCTCAGAGGAGAGAGCTGCTGCTGAGGAAGTTTAAAGAGAAGCACAAACCACCTAGTTCAGGTGATTGGCTTTAGTCCTTTATGTGACTTCAAAAATCTTCTCGGCATACAATTTTGATATGACCCAAATAATAATATCATGATCTATTAAAATAACACTAAATGTTATTTCCTGTGCAATGATGGTATTTCTTTTGTTTGCTGTTTTGCCTATTGAACGCAGATGAAATGACCAAAATTGATGAAGTACAGTCCACGTTTTGGAGGGAATGGAAGTTCAAATTAGAAGAAAAAAAACACGTAGCAGAACGATCTAGAGAGTTGGAGAAAATCATTCCTGGAGTTGAAACTGGGCGTTTTCTGTCTGGTGACCATGACTACATCAAGAGTGCTATTTTCTCCTTGATTGAATCAGTAAAGTTGGAAAAGAAGCACATTATAAGGGACGTGTTAAAATTGGTCGATGCCTGTGGATTAAATCACACTGAGGTATTAGAGTGTATCTGTAAATATCTTTATGCTTGGAGGAGACATCCACTTGCTCTCTTGACTTGTTATATAATGTATTTTCTCTGTCCTGCAGGTGCTACAATGGTATCTAAGTTCTATTCTTGTTTCTGAGATTTGGTCTGATGATGATATTAAGGCTGAAATTTCAGAGGTCAAGGAAGAAATAGTTGGCTGTGGTTCTGAAACCATCAAAACTATCTCCGTGGCTGTATACCCTGCAATTGATGGGTGCAACAAGATACGCCTTGCTTGTATATATGGCCTCCTCTCTGATTGCTACTTGCGGCTGGAAGAAACCAAAGAATCATTGTCAACAGCTCATCCAAATTCATCAAATTTGTCTGCTCTTGAATTAGCTCATTTGTACAAGGTGTTTGAGCAAGAAAGTCAAAGGGTTTCCTTTATTAATAACCTAAACTTTAAGAATGTTGCTGGATTAGATGGTTTAAATTTGCAGTCTTTCCGAAATGAAGTCTTTTCACATGTTGATGAATTTAGCGTGGAAGCCTTGGCAAAAATGGTGCAAGCATTGGTCAGTATCTACACTGATTCAGTACCCGAAGGTCTCATACCGTGGCCAGATGTCTACAAACATTATGTGCTGAATCTATTGATGACTTTGGGAAATAGAGTTGGAACAGAGTTTGATGTCAGAAATGCTGAAAAGTTTCAGGACTTTTTGAGTCAACTGGAGCAAACGTATGATTTTTGTAGAACATATATCAGGCTTTTGGCACTTTCAGATTCTTTAGATATTATGAAGCAATACTTCACAGTGATTATACCCCTGCATGATTCTCATGATAGTATACCAGATAACTCAATATGGCAGGATTGCCTCATCATCCTTTTGAACTTTTGGCTTAAATTGAGTGAAGAAATGCAGGAAATGGCATTAAATGAGGGTTCAGTTGGAAAATTCGGGTTTGATCCAAAGTTCTTATCTAGTGGTCTGAAGGTTCTTATGAGGTTAGTGATGGAGGACAGTGTTTCACCAAGTCAGGTCTGGGGCACCTTAATTGGTTATGCAAGTTGTGGTTTAATTGGTGATTTTTCTGTTGAGATACCAATCTTCTGCAGATCTATGTTATATGCTGGTTGTGGGTTTGGAGCCATTTCAGAAGTATTCTTGGAAGCAATGTCAAAGTGCGCCATCAGCTCAGCTCCAACTGTTGACAATGAATCCCCGGATCTTCCCCATCTCTATATAAATATGTTGGAGCCAATTCTAAGAGATTTGGTTTGTGGATCCCATGAACACCAGAATTTTTATCATTTGTTATCATCTCTGAGTAAGTTGGAAGGTCAAATAGAGAATTTGCAAAGAGTCAGGCATGCAGTTTGGGAAAGAATGACCCAATTCTCTAATAATTTGGAGCTCCCTAGCCATGTTCGAGTATATGTTCTAGAGATTATGCAGTTCATAACAGGTAGAAACATTAAGGGCTTCCGTACAGAGCTAGAATCTAATCTATTATCATGGGAAGGATGGGATGGGTTGCTCTCTACCAGTGACAATAGTGAGACTTCTGCAAATCAGGGGTTGCCTGATCATATAGATGCTTCTAGCAGGTTTACAAGTACACTGGTTGCCCTCAAATCATCTCAGCTTGCATCTTCCATATCCCCTAGGATAGAAATTACCCCTAATAATCTTGTGAATATTGAGACCGCAGTCTCTTGCTTCTTGAAGTTGTGTGCATCTTCCAGTACACAACCTCATTTTGATGCATTGATTGGCATTTTAGAAGAGTGGGAAGGTTTTTTTGTAACCGCAAAAGATGAGCTAGATACCACAGAAGCAACAGAAGCAGAAAATTGCTGGAGTAATGATGGTTGGGATGAAGGATGGGAAAGCTTTCAGGACGAAGAAGCTCCTGAGAAAGAGAAGACAGAGAATTCTAATCATGTTCATCCTTTACATGTTTGTTGGATGGAAATTTTCAAAAAGCTCATAGGGTTGTCCCAGTTTAAGGATGTGTCAAGGCTGATTGATCGATCACTTTCAAAATCTAATGGAATATTGCTTGATGAAGATGATGCTTGGAGCTTGAGCCAGGCTTTACTTGAGAAAGATTCATTTATGGCTCTAAAAATGGTGCTTCTTCTGCCTTATGAAGCAGTACAGTTGCAGTGTTTGGATGTAGTTGAAGACAAGCTGAAACAAGGAGGGATTTCGGACTCAGCTGGCAGGGACCATGAGTTCTTAATGCTCGTGTTATCTTCTGGGGTTATCTCAACTATAATCGCCAAACCCTCTTACAGCACCACTTTCTCTTATCTCTGCTATTTGGTTGGGAATTTCTCACGCCAGAGCCAGGAAGCTCAGTCATCAACAATCATGAACAAGGGAACAAATGAACGTGTAAACACAGAGAAGGACGTGTTATTACTTTTCAGAAGAATCATGCTCCCCTGCTTCATTTCTGAGCTTGTGAAGGGCGATCAGCAGATCCTAGCAGGATTTCTCATTACCAAATTTATGCACACAAATCCTTCTCTCAGTCTCATTAACATCACAGAGGCTAGTCTTAGCAGGTACTTGGAGAGGCAGCTCCATGCACTACAGCAAGCTGACTTTTCTGCTGAGGAAATAATTTCCTGCAAAACGTATAAGAATACTGTCTCCAGATTGAATATCAAGTTGCAAGATCTGATCCAGTCTGCATTGCCATTGATTTCTAGCAATGTTAGATGATAGGCCTGTTAGAAGATTTTCATGTCAGAATAGCAGTTGTGTGAACTCTTCGTTTTTGCCCCTGAAGGGTAGAGAGCGTTTGATTTTAAGAAACCCATCTAGATCACAACACACGTGTATGCATTGTTCCTTCCCTGGTCTTGTGAAAGAAGATAGGGTTAGCCTGGTTCTTCGGTCCAGTGGCCTTTCCCAGTAAGATTTTTCAATTTTGCAACGTCGATTCGCTTGAACTTTTTTATTTTGTGTTTCAACTGTAGGATATTTCTGAACCTGTTTTGCACATCAATCTCTCTCTCTTCTGACTAGTTCTTAGTGAGGTTATTTAGTACGTAAGGAGATATAAAGACCTGAACTGGATTGGAGAATTTTAGCTAGACTATTATGCCTAAGCAAATATGTTTAAACCACTAAATGTATTGGAAACCCTGCTGCTATAACATTCATTCTTAAGTCTTTTGATTTGAAATGTTTCATTGGCTACGGTGTTTATCATAGTGAATTTCTTTTCTTGGGAGTATGGGAGAACCGGAAATTTATCTGGTTTGTAAGATTAATAATCTATTTTGTTTGTGATAAAAGACAATGTGAGCTCGAACCCTTTTCTTTCGTGGATGATCTATATTTTTGTGCTGATTTATTTCATTTTTTGAGGAGAAAAAAATCCTTCTTGTTCTTCCCTCGAGTGTTTTGCAGGTTCCATTCCTCCCAGGTGATGCTTATGCCGTCAACAATGCCTTGTCGCCTGAGGGTTCAGGTGATGATTATGAAACCTGTCTCAAAATTTTTGTTCATACTGGCGTGGTATATAAATCTTCAGGGAGTGGATTCCCAATTTTGATCTGATGCTTACGGGGCCGGATGGGCATGCAGCTTCTCTTTTCCATGGGCATCCACTCGAGGAAAATCAGAAATGGGCAAAACCACCTCCAGAGAGAATCACCAGTGCTTTCCCTGTGATCAATTCTCCCGTGGCGCTGGTAAAGCTGGGTGGTGGAATCTGTTACAAAATTATATAAATTACAACATAGAGATCTAATGTAATAGTTAAGTTTTTGAATGATATAATTTTTTGATGTACCATTAGGATCTTGTCGGTCGTTACGAGTTTAAATTTTATCACTCAATTTCAACAAGTTTATAAAATTTCTATTTTAAAAAATATATTAAAAAAATATATAAATAATATCTAAAGCCTTAATAGCATAAAACTTTTTCAAGGATTGCATGTCTTTGATTTCATCCTTATAAGCTATAGAGAAATGCTGCATGTTTTTTTTCTTCTATCAAGATGTCTCTTTTTCAAAAATTGTTTTACCATATTTAGATATTGAATTATAGATTAAGTTGGATTTAATAATTATGGACTCATAAAATTAGTGCATTAGACGATTTTAATGCAATTTTTTAATCAATAAATGCCTGAAATAAACCATCATACGCCCTTTTGTTTTTTGTATTTTTGTATTTTTGTATTTTTGAGCACCCATGATACGCATTCACTTGCCCTTTCAAAGCCTCAAGATGTACATAGAGCCGGTTAATTTGGTAAAAAATAATATTTTTTAATTTTAAATTAGATTTTTAATGTTTTTAAATGGTAGTAAATTTTTAAAAAATAAATAAATATGTTTATAAATAAAAATCATTTAAAAAAACAATCATCGCGTTGACAGCTTCTAGACTTACCCATTGGTAACTTTTCTGTGACCAGTAACATAGCCAAACTCCCCACTAAATTTCATATCTGAGATCATGCCTGCCTCATTTATGTCGTCAAAAATATTTGCATGGCGTTCTTCTCCATTGAAGCCATACCATCCGTTTTGATCGATCGATCGAGGAAGGAAATAAACCTGCTCCCTCTGATGGAAATAAAGGTTTAAATACAAATATAATTTAAAGTTTATAAAATTCTAATCTCTATATTAATTAAAAAAAAAATAAGACAACAGAATTAATAATCTTAGCCTAAACAGTTCTTCTGTCAAAAATCCAAGATATTCAGAAAAGACTGACAAAATCTATAAGCTTAGTACATTAATGTTTCATCAAAGAGTGTGCTTCACATAAATAATTAATTATTAGTTTGTCATATTTAAATATAGGATACTATCCATTTCAGTGTTACTGTATTGATACATGTAAATAAATAAATAAAATAATAGATATTACTTTGCATTAAAATTATAAACCCTAATTGTATTATACATAAGAGTTATACGATTAGTGTACTAAGGAATTAATGTTGATGATTGTAATAATTGCATGTGGGCCGAGGGAGAAAGCATCATCTTTCATGTATGATCAGACAGGTGAGTTAGTAGTGATGATGATAGAAATAGGAAAAGCAGAGGACGGCAGCAGCAGATTATACGTCTGTCTGAATATATATATATATATATATTGCAATGCCATGGGGTCACCAACCCTAGCTAGCGGTCGCTAAGCCGTATAAGAAGTCTTAGCTTGAGCACGCAAACTAAAATTTTAGATTTTGGTCTGCTAGCTAGTGACCATCTCATCAGTGTCAGCTGTCAAAGTGGAACCATTAGTAACTAAGCTTACCGTGCCATCTTTCTTCTACCTCCTCTCCTAATTCTCTAATAAATTACAACCCTAATTCTCTAATAATACTGGTTACCCCCATGACTGAACTCAATATATATACTCCATCACTTCGTTCTAAAAGGAGTTAACACTACATTCTCTTGGGATGAGGAAATGGCATCCGGATGGGATTATAAATTATGTTAGGCTCAAGGTGGTGAGAGATTTTGTTAAAACTACATTCTCTTGGGAGGATTTCTTGGTGGGATCGAGATAGAACTTTAAAATTACAATTTCGGGGGAGAAAAGCTAAGCGACATGATGAGGTTGTGATTTAAATAAAATATGTACATGGAAGTTTCATGGGTGTCGAGCATTTTCGAGAAGGAATACACAGAAAATTTTCATGTTACTTTAGAAAGAGTACATTTTGTTTTTGACAATACTTGTTCTTGGAGGGGCTTGGCATTTCAAATCTAATTATGCACGGTGATTGTTAAGGAATTATTTCACCTAAAAATTTAAGTTGTTAAGTGAGGCCCTAGAATATGATTTATATTATTCTCTAACACCTCTCTCAAGTGAAAACTCTTTAGGCTTGAAACTTGCACACAGATCCATTGTACTTTGTGCTTGATTTTTATCAAATACAATGAGGGTGTTGAGATTCGAACTCGTGACCGCTGAGTTAATAAGGCTCTGATATCATGTTTAGAAACCATCTCACCTAAAAGTTTAAGCTGTTAGGCGAGACCCCAAAATATAATTTATATTATTCTCTAACAATACTAGTGATTTAAAATTGACTTTCTACAGTTAATTTTTTTTTAAAAAAAACACGTATTAATTATTACTAGGAGAGCAATCCAAATGTTTATTTTGTGCAGTAGAGCCTTGGATCACATGTTATTTTATTGCTCTAGTGCTTGATAATTATGGGCAAAACATGCATCCTCAAACTAAGAATTTATTGAATCATGTATTAGGGTTCTTCATTCACGTGAAATTCATTCTTGGGCTTGAATCTTATTTCTTTCATGATAACAAGGAGTGTTTGACTTGTAAAAATGATCTGTTTATGTATCATTTTTTTATTTTTATTAAGAGTATAATGAATTTAATTTAATTTAATTTAATTGCTCTTTTCTTTTCTTTTATTTCATCTTATCTCATTTACAATACAATCATTTTATTTTTTTATAAACAACTTTTAACTTTTCAAGTTATCTTCTAAATAACTACTTTTTTACTATTTCACTCCATCATTATACATGTATAAATATATTTAAATATAAAGTAGTTACCCTTCCATAAATAAATAACTACGTACGTTACGACACGCGAGAGAGATCCCTAGCTAGCTTAATTAGCTAGCAGCACGAGGGTTTTCTAGGGTTGCATGCATGGTATTAGGAGGCAAGAAAAAGGTTTATTTTGGTAACTTCGATGATTTCGTTGATGAGGGGGACAAGGGGCAGATATTAGGGTTCTGATTAGTGGTGAGAGTACGAGAGACAGCGATAGGAATATACGGGTTACTTGGTGCTAAAAACAAGAAGAGAAACCCTAGCTGCTCAAGCTCATTTTCTCGCATCCCCTCGATCTTGAAAGTTGCTGAAACCACAGCCCTAGCTAGATAGCTAGCTATATGCAACAAGATAAAGGAATTTTGGGAAACAATGGCCGGTGGGTGGGCTTCTCTCCTCATCATTTGCTTGCAAATCAGTAAAACTCATCAAGCATGATCGCCATGGATAGAGCTTATGTATATTCCAATTAAGTAAGGGCTAGCATTAAAGATTGAAACATGACAGCCCCAATATTATCGAACTAATATTTTAATTAACATAAAAAACTTTTGAGAAAATGCTGCTATATGCTTTGAGACTGCTTAATTTGTCAGTGGAAACTGACTGTCACCTTCCTCAATATATATAATATCGATGTTTTGAACATTCCAAGTACAAAACATTGATTGTTCTAGCTGAATTAATTAAAAACTTCACTCCTGGTCTAAATATAAGACAGATAGTTATTACTATATATGAATATAAGAGAGCTAGAACTGATGTACAAGAGGAGACATGCATTAATGATCATTAATTAGAAGGCTGTTAATTAATATTCTAGCAAGCTAGCTAGTGCCAGGAAGAGATAGAGAAGAGGGAATGATTCTGCCAACCTAAGAAGAATGAATTTCTTAGAATCTGAAGCTGATAACCCTCAGAAGGATAATGTAGCCTTAACAAGAGCTTGGCCTGCGCAAGTGCAAATGGACTCAACGGAACTTTGTTAAACCCTACACTCTTCAGCATCATTTCCCAAGTCTCAAACTTCTGGTGCCTTTCTCTTCTTCCTTCTCCCTCTGCTGCCACTATGTCCATTATCTCTCTCCCAAACCATATCTGCTCAACTGCTAGCCTCTCCCTGCTGTTTGGCGGGAGGGTTGCCTCTAGGGAGTCGAAGAGAGCTTTGTAGTGATCCAAGGCCTCCAGGAATCTCTGCAAGAAGAGAGGTTGGTTGTGGTTGGCTTCCCTTTCAGCAATTGTCACCACCATAGGGTTCAAGGCCTTGATTTTATGGAGAAAAAGGAGGAGTTCGCGAGAATCATCCTTGAGGAACCTGTGAAGATACAACACGCAGTTCACGGCTAGGGCTTCATCTGGGAGAAGAGTAATGGCTGAAGGGAGATGGAGGGCAAGAGAGGTAAGGTCATTGTCGAGAAGAAGAGGGTGGAACTGAAACCTGAGGCCCAAAGACTGGGCAAATTTCAAAAGGCGGTCTCCAGTCCTGTGTAGAATGTTCAAATCATGTCCAGTTCCAGTGATTCGAAGCATAGGAGGAGGATGAAGAGTGTTGCTGGACCGATCAGCTAAAGCTTGCATCAACGGAGGCCATTGCACCCCATGCATGATATCAAAGTCTATGATGTGGATGGCTTGCTGCCCTCCTCGTATGGCTTCCAAGATAGCCTGATTGGCCGTTAGATGGCTGAATCTTATGAATGGGGTGATCTGATTCAAGGACAAATAGCAAGACCGAAGAGTCTCCTGATCCGAATCATAGCAGCTCAACATCTTATTATTAGTACCGCAAGGAGGACAAGTACTAACTATTGATCTGTTGACGCTGAAAACACCAGGAACAGGAGCAGTGCTGGTGGGGATGCCATGGCGATTGAGGCGGAGAGAAAGGGCTCGAACAAATTGATAAACCAACCTCTCAACAGAGTCACCGTAAGGAGAAGAGTCGGAGAACAAAATGGAGAGGAGGCGTTTCGCGGCGGAGTAGTCAGACTGAGAGATCAGGTCTGCACAAGTGACCAGCAATTGAAAAGCTGTTTGTGGCCGTGGAACCTCTTGATCTTGAACATGCGAACTAGATGAACTCATGAGCTGTGAGAGTGAGCCAAGCATGGTGGGGCTATGCTAGAATTCAGCTGATGATCGGCCTTGGTTGAAGCTTAAAATGCATCGGGTCAAGGGTTCATTCATAACCTGTAAAAAAAACAGAAAAGATTTATGAAACAGTGAACCTGAAAATGATGCTTTTGCAGAGCTCGGTGTGAAGAAGGGAAATGGATCAGATCACAGAAACCAGCAGGGCGTCGTGGGTTGGCATGGCTTCTAACTTGTAATTAATGAAGCAGTAGGTGAGATGAAAACCAATGGAACACATTCGTCTGCCTCTACCTGCTGCCGCTGCACGTCCCACAGCTCATCTTGCTCCTAGCTAGCTACTACAACAGTGAAGCACAAATCAGACACTCCAGTAATTATACATAATAATTCTTATTGTCGATTATTTGTCCTAGCTAGCTCTTTCTTCATTAGTTGATTAAGTTGATCAATTCCAAGTGTAGACATTGTAACTAAAAATATTATCTACGGATAGTAAAATAAAAAATAGTCTTCAAGGGAGACGTAGATTTCAAATTTAAGTTTTCAAATTTTTATAATAAATCTAGAATAACTAGGGTTTTAATAATTCATCTGAACTACTAAATTGTGATTTCCCGTAGGATTTTCTCGTATAAATAAAATAAAAAATACTAAATAGGTGGACCTCTCTCAGTATATATCATGTAGCAAGCAGGTATACGTGGTACGACGTACGATTCTGAAAGAACAGTGGAATCCATCAATCTCTGTGTTGTGTTGCAGACTTTGGAATTTGCTCAGGGCCCGGGGAATTTTATAATTATTATCCATCCAACCAACCTTTCATTCATGTGTGGAATGTGTTTGATGGGTTTTCCTTTGGCTGGTAGTTTTCGTTTTTCTTTTAGAAAAGAAGATTTCTGTTTATTACAATATGATCAAGGTGCTATTAAGTAAAATAAATATAGATTTACATGGTCATGCATGAGGAGAGAGCTTTCAGAATTGCAAAATCAGTGCAAATTAACATTTGAGCCTCGCCATAGCATGGATTACTGGCTAGCTACTATATTAGCTTTGGCGGGATCATGAGAGTCGCATTAGGGCCACTGCTAGATCCCTTCAACCTCATGATCAGCTACTTGTAACCAAGATGGTAAATTACATTTTCGTAGGTGTTTTTAATTGGAATGAAATGTTTTGGTTTTGGAGGTGTATATATATATAATTAAAGATATTATTTTAAAAAATAGTTCAAATTCAAAAATAAAATTATTTAGAATTGTGCAATTTGATCTAAAAAATACAATAAAATGATTTTTTTGAACAAAATTATAAACATGTATAATATTATAAGAATGTCATCATCAATCTCGTAAGGTCATTATATTCTCTGATTGCTTTGAAATTTTAACATAATATATAAATATGTCAAGAAACTTCTCGTAAAGTTTCATTTCAATCTAATAGTCAGATTAAAATATATAATTGATATTGTAAAATTATCCATTATTTAAAAAGAACATTATTTGGCCGAAACGGAACCGAACGAAATCAAAACATTTCGGCCAATATTTAGCCGAAAAATCCAAAACAAGCCAAAATTTAAACTATGATAAAAACAACATTATTTTATCTCATTTTTTTAACTGATACAAAATATTTCGAACAAATAAACATGTTTTTAACAGCTACTCTGTTAGTTTTTGATCTCTATTCAACGAGGAGGATCGATAAGTTATTATGAAAGATACAACAAATACAAATACAAATACAATTATATATAAATTCCCAGTAAACGATGTATATATTGACAGAAGTGCTTAATTACGAGGGTGGAAAAGGGATTAATGTTCGATGATACAGACTAAACACATCCATGATTGCAATAATTGCATGTGGGCCGAGGTAGAGAGCATCGATAGTGTAATTGTATGATTACAGATAAGAGAGTATTGACAGAAATAGAAAAAGCAGAGACCAGCAGCAGCAGCAGGAGGAGCAGGAGGGTAACGTCTGAATCAGATTGAAAGCTATATATATTATATAAATAGGGAATGATTTGATTCTATCTATCAGTATTCATGGCTTGCAAATGCGATGGCAAGCCATGCGTGCACTAACCCTAGCTACCTGCTAGTTACAGTCATAACTTGGACACGCGAACTAAAGGGTTATAGTGATGACTATCTCATCAGTGTCGGCTATCAAAGAGGAAGCAGCAGTAGCTAGCTGCTAAAAGCTTCTGGTGACAAAACAAAACCATGGATACAACAGATCCATCCCTAGCTAACAGGAGATCGAGCAGGGTGATCATTTATGATATTTTCTAATATATTTTTTTAATTAAAAGTTTTTTGGGTTTAAATTTTATATAAATCTATATTATTTTGCTCTTAATTTTTATTAAATAGAATAAAATTATTGAGATTTTTAACTTTTAACCGCTAAATTAATAAGTTTCTGATATTATATTAAAAATTATTTTATTTTAGATAAAATAATTCATTAATATCTAGTGTTTATTATGGTGTTCGAGGAGGCAAGAAAAAGGTCTATGAGGGAAGCTCGATGATTTTGTAGTTGAGGGGACAAGGGATAGATATTAGCGCTAATATCTATTAATTTATTAACTAACGGTGCTAATATTTTAGACAACAATAGGTATAGAGTGAGGAAAACTAGAAGATATGCTACGAAAAAAACTTTTTTTTTCTTTTAAAAAATTAAAATACATTCTTAAACCCATGATACTTAATCAGAAATTTTAAAATAATTCATGAAAATTGCTTAGATAAGACGTGTACATTGAACTCAAGTTTTAGGTTTAAAAATGAAAACAAAAAAAAATACATCTACGTCGCATTGGTTGGTGAGATCGTGGAGATCTTTATAATTAGACAGGATTTGGTGCTGTTCTATACTATATTTATTTATTTTCAAAATATGTATAGACTGTAAGAGCAATAATTTAATATTTGTGGGTGTTTTTTAATATATTATCACTGTAAACATAAAAAAAAACACATATTTACATGAGTTTCTGCATCCCATTACCAAAACTCACACTTAAATATTTTAATAGAACATAGGTAAAATCTTTATATATATATATAAAGAATTAGGTAAAAAATAGAGTACGTACGTGTAGGTGAAAGAGTAAATGTTGTTAATGAACCATCTCACCTAAAAGCTTAAGCTTGTAAGTGAGGCCTCATAATATGATTTATATTATTCTCTAACACACCCCCTCAAGTGAAAGCTCTTTGGGCTTGAAACTTGCACAAGCCCACATCACCTTGTGCTTGGTTTTTATCAAATAGAATGAGGGTGTTGAGATTCGAACTCGTGACCGCTGGGTCAACAAGGTTCTGATACCATGTTAATGAATCATCTCACCTAAAAACTTAAGCTTGTAAGTGAGGTCTCATAATATAATTTATATTATTCTCTAACAAATGTTTGGTATTTGGAATTGGGATAGTGTGGATACCATTAATAGGTAAATTCTACAAATGTGTTTGATAGGGAATATCCTAAACTAGCTAGGCATATTTTTTTATGCCAAAGAGGAATAAATTTTTTCAGTTCAATTGAATGTTACGGCATATGATGGGAACAATAATGAAACTTGAGCGCCAGCAGGGTCTTGGCCTGGTAGTCAAGAAGAGCTTCTCCCTTCCTCTCACCCCAGGTTCAAGCCTTGTCAGGCACGTCTGTCACCCCCGCGGTGCTTTACATGCTCATTGGGTTTGCAGGATGTTCAGTGGGCCCGAAGATTTAGTTGTGGTGCACGCAAGCTGGCCCGGACACCCCGGTTATAAAAAAAAAAAAAAACTTAAGCAGGATTCGGGTCAAGATGTGCAAAATGGTGTCTTTTCATTTATTTTTATTTCTTCATTTAGCACTAAATTAAAGTATTTTCAGGCTAGCGGGTACATCAATCAAGACTAGAAATATATGTTTTTTTTATATCAGTATTAATTTTTAATATTTTTTTCATGAATTGTAGAAATACTACGTAGCATAAAATGCAAAAAACAAAAACTAGGAAAACTACAACAAGAAAGGAAAAATAATAATGAAGAGAAGATTGAAATTGAAGGATAGGTGTGGAGCAAGATTGACATCGATCCTCGCACGCAAAGCCATAAATGCGTATAAGAGAGAGCTGCTGCTTCTCTTCTAAATGCAATGAAGTCTCGAGCCTCAACGATGCTGCTGTGGCTTTGCTTGACCCATTAATTTACTCCATGGATTGATGATTCCTTTCCCTTTTCTTTTTGTTTCACAGTGAAAGATACTCTCCAATTACATGCCAGAAATTAATAAATGGCCACTTGCTATTTTACTGTTCATTTTCACACTGTTCACATAGACATAGTTCATTGTGGATTGCTATAGTAAAATTATATTTTACCTCAGGATTGAAAAATTTCAACCCCTGGTACCGGGGGTATTTTTGAATTTATTAGGGGATATGGATGGTATTTCCAAATTTATTGTACTGTAAAATTACTAAATTAGCCCCCCGAAATGACAATAAATAGCCCCAGTTCCAGGGGTGTTTCCGGTTTTTGCAACATCTCTGCACAATAAAACCACTAAAATAACCCCCGAAAAAGACAAAATAAAACATTGTAGAGGGGGTAGCATAGTATTTTCCAAAAAATAGCCCTGATTCGGACACTCCTTAAAGGCGGCGTGTGCGGGGTTTTAAGGCGGTCGAAACTGCACTTCCGTCGTCGTGTCACCTGGTGCACCTCCATGTCTTTTGTCTACAGGAACAACGTGTGTTGGTCTCCGGTGTTCAGGAAATCACCGGTGAACGGTTTTGGTTTTTTTCTCTGTTTTCTCTCTCCTACTGCCACAACTTACGTTTAAGTCCTTCATATGTGTAGGTTGTTTATTTTAGTCCTTGAGGTTTTGATTTCGTTTTTATTCCTGATTTCTTTAATTGAAAGTTTGATTGTTTTCAATTGTGCCCTTTAATTAAAACTGATTATATATGTTGGTTTTCATTTCGGTCCTTATTCTTTTGAATTTTTATTTCTTTTTGGTTCCTTTAATTTTTTCGTTACACAGGTTTTAATTTTATCCTCCAATTGAAATTGGTCATATATGTTACTTTTCATTTCAGTCCTTATTTTTTTAATTTTTTAACAAAATTAAACAACAATTACATTTTAAAATGTCACTATTTATTTCGGTCCTAAAGTGTTTATTTGTTTCAATTTTATCCTTAAATTGGTAATATATATATATATTGTTTTAATTGTGTCCTCCAATTAAAATTGGTCATATATGTTACTCTTCATTTCGGTCCTTATTCTTTTAGTTTTTTTTTTAAAAATTACACTGTATTTTTTATAAAAAAAAATACATTTATTTGTTTCTGTCTAAAGGTTTTTATTTGTTTCAATTTTATCTTTTGATTAGAATTAATTATATATTTTATTTTTCATTTCGGTCTTTATTTTTTGAATTTTTTATTTGATATTAATTCCTTTATTTTTTTATCATTCTTAGACAATATTTATTTATTTTTATCCATATTTATGGATCTATACTTTTAATTTTTGTTTTTAATTTTTTTTATTGAGGTTTTTATTTTTAATCGGTTCAATCACGATAAGACTTGGGGCATTGGCTAATATATATATATATATATTTCCTGTAACGTGCATGGATATCTAAGCTATCTAGCTAGCTACAAGCCGTGTATTCGCATTTAGATTTGTAAACTCTCCTTTACTTTTGGGTGAATGTGATGCAATCACTCCCTCACTTATGATCAGTAATGCTGCTGCATGTTCTTTCTTTTTTTTCTTTATTTGCAGGGGAGGAGACCATCTCCCATATCCCTCGCCGTAACAAGTCATGATCATGATTTGCACCACACAAGCAACTCCCCTATATATATATAGAGAGAGAGAGAGAGAGCTGTACCGTAGCTAGTTGGCTTACAAGTTTAGGTTAGCTTCAAATATTCATCAACTCCTGCTTTCTTTTGTTTTGTTTCTAAAGGGATCGAGGAGTAGTAGGCTCCACGACATCGGGAAACTTTGGAGTTGCAGTGGATCTTGCTGTATCAAAAACTGTATATATGCTCATGTTTTTGCTCAGAAACAATAAAAGTTTAGAACTCCTCTCACGTCTTTAGATTTTCTTCTGTAGCTAGCTAGGGACCTGCCAAAGGTTCAAATAAAATGATTCAATGATAAAGGTCTGGAGTGAACAATCAAAAAGACAGCAGCAGGATGGCTTGAACGAAAGGGATATACAATATTTAAGTTAGAAATTTGGAGTTTCTTAAAAAAAAAGGGGTTTTCAGATTGGGCCATATTTATATACAGCAAGAACAAAATTCTCACGATCCTCAGCTATTGCTGAAATTTCAAGATTCAATAGCACATCTTCTGACATGTACAGCAACAAATAAATGAGATAATGGCACAACATTATTATAAAAAATTTAGCAGATCATTTGGCAAAGAAGGAATTAAGTCCATAGAGAAATAAATTTAGTTGCATGGTTTTAATTTTTTTAATTTCAAAGTTTGGTTTATGTTCTTGTTAATTTTATGGGTTAATTAATAGATGGAGCTCTCAGACTTTTAACAAAGATCTTCAGAAGCTCGGGAAGGGCATCAACATGTATATCCAATCAAGTACTCCATCTTCAGAAATCATCTAGACAGACTTGCATGGTGTAGGCTGTGAGATAGAAACAAAAAAGGTTCTTTCATTTGACAGCCAGTACCAGAAGAGGCAGAAACAACATTACAGAGATTCAATATGAGAGGGTCACAACACTACTACTCCACATGCCACCTATGCTGCTGCTGCTAATTATTTTTCAAATCTTTTCAAACAACCAGATTATGAAAGATCAATAATGGGTTCAGAGAGGTTCAATAAAACTAACTTTAATTTACTCAAGCTAAGCGGCTGATGAAACAAGAGGTTACAATGGAAGAAGTCAGGAAAACGGTGTAGGACTGTGATGGCTCCAAGGCACCAGGCCCTGATGGGTTCACATTTACTCTTTACAAGAAAGCACGATCGTTGATTGGGAATGATATTTCTGAAACGGTGTCTGATGAACTCTTCAAGCATGGAAAATTGCCTGAAGTTATTAGCACTTCTCATGTGACACTAGTTCCTAAAAAAGCACAACCCACAAAATTCTCAGATCGAGCACAGACTGGTTAGTTTGATTCATGGTTTGTACAAAATTGGTGGTAAATTTCTGTCAGCCAGTTTAAGAACTATCATCCCGAGTCTTCGTGTGATAATTTCTTCAGGCCAAAAGTACGTAGTTGTTCCCCATATTGAATATAAGATGATCGATCTTCCCCAGAAAACTGATAAGAGAGGGACAAAATAGAAGAGGGGAACATACATAAAAATAGGGTATCTTTAATGGGAGGTTGTTGCTAGGGTTAGGGTTTGAGCCAACAAGAAGAAGAAACAATATATATTTTGTTTAGAACGCCGAAAAAGCGAAATAATAGAGAGAGAGATAGAGAGAACCTTAACCAAAAAGCTTTATAACATCAAAATGTGCAAATAAAAAAGTGAAAAGCTAACCTAACCCAGAAATCAAAACCATATCGCTGTAGAGAAATTGCAGGGATAGTAGGTAGAATTAATAAAATGCGCAAGAAAAACGTCCTCCATAAAAAAATAAGAAAGCAAAGGAAACACAAGCTCAAATCCAGGCAACAAATTCACTTACTCTGCGCATTCCTTGTTAATTAGCATGATATATTATAGTCCAACTCATAAGGGATCATTTTTCTTTTCTTGCTACATTTATAATATAAACAATTAGCTAAAGTAACCTCAAATTAAGATCCTAATACGTTTCTATATATCTAGGGTTGGATCCTAAACCTTCATCCCTTTTAAAACCACCGGCTCGGAAACAAAAGAGTAAGTAATGCATAGGAATTCCGTCCTCAACTTTTCAATCCGAACTTAAATCTCAGTTGATGTTCTGTTTGAAAAAAATCCAGGAATCCATGTTGATTTTTGGTTTCATAAAAAACACGAATTGTGTAGATATATAAAAAGAATAAATATTCTATTGGGTATTTTTATCCAGGAGAATGGTGTGCCAACCTGCGTAATCTGGCTTGAAAAACAAATGAGGGCATGCATGGGAATTTGTACTTTCTTGATCAACCCAAAACCCTAAAGACAGCAGTCATGCACGGGAATTTCGACTGCATGTCAATACCTTTTTCCAAGATTCGTTATCAATCCTGAAAGATAAAATACATACATACATACATACATACATATATATATGTTGTGTGTGTGTGTGTGACGTGTGCAAAGGTTTGAGTAATTAACGATCACCATTAGTGGGAATAGTATCATTGCTTTCATCTTTTGTTTTCTGATACAACGAGGTTACATTTATTATTAGATTTGGCAAGCAAGATTACAAATTTGATCACAAGCAAAGAGAACAAAAGTTGGTAAGCAAAACAAGAAACCGTGATCAAACTTAAGGATCCATGGAAATCACTAAGCCTGCATAGGAAAAGGTTTTCACAGACAGCAACAGATATATACGGGCTTCATTGGACAGGATATGGTTTTGGGATTTTCATCATTGGAGCTGGGCTCCTTAATACTGTGGCTGCAGTAGACTTTCTGATGCAATTTCCATTACATTTGGTTGCATAAAAAATCCCAAGCTCCTTAGTGTCCTGTAAAGTTCCCGTGAAGAAATCATTAATTGTATTCATCATTGCCATTCTTTCATATACACCAGGCCCTTCTCTTTTCCTCGAACTTCGCTGATAAATGAGAACGGCAGAAGCGTGGTTAGTACTTGAATATCCCATTATAGATTCACAGATTATTTGAAGATCACAGCTTAATTTACGTATATACATGTGTGTGTGTGTGTGATCCTCACGAGTAATTAGAAGATTTGTTAACAAATAAGATTTGCAGGAAAATGCAGGAGCAGTTGCATCGTACTTTGCATAAACAGATTAGAATCAGCAGAATCAATCAAATGCAAACATTCCCACTCAATGATTTGTTAAAAAAAAAAAAAGATTTCTGGTGATCAACAAACAGATACAAGGCAGAAGATCAGACATTTACATGAACTTACTTATCAGTACTTCGATTCTGTATTGATGCATTGTTTAATCAGCATCCCATAGACGATATACTTCCAGGACTGAATTCAAATAAAGCACCTTTTTCCTTCTATCTTTCTCCTTGGACTTGCTATGTTCATACTAATAGAGTCACAGGAACGATTAAAGCAAAACAAAAGGAAGACCAAAGCTGCAACTAGCATATAAAATAAAATGTCAAACAGAATGCCATGGCTCGGAGCTCTAATCAATCAAGTGGCGAAGGGGAGCTTTCCCTGTTAGAATCCGAGGACAACATACTGAAACTTCCAAATAGTCGATAAACAATAACAAAAATGTTATAAGACTCTTTTAAGCAAAGTCAAACATCTGCATTCACATTTTTTGAAAATGAAGCGCGGCAAAGAACATCCTGGCCCATAACTTAACAGCCACATAGAGCAGATAAAAGCTCCTGGAACAGATCCTTTACTGCATATCATATTAAATTGCTACTTTCACATTCCTTCGCTTAACATAGAAGTGTTCCAGATATTCTCAAATCATTAGTCATTCAAGTTAAATATTAATGAATGTTATATCAAAGTGTGCTTATGATATGATATCAGAACACATGTAAAAGAGTGATTAGCGAGACCAGAAAAACAGGGCAAGACATGTAACTACAACCTGAAAACAGAAAAGCGCAAACGTTAAATTTAAGAAGGTACCAAGAAAGATCACAGGTACACAGAATTTTATACATAAAGGAAAATGAGAACTTGTTTAACTCTTTGAAACCTCAAAAGTTGAGAACCTAACAGAAATCAACAGGTGAATCTGCAACATCCATGGCCATCATTAACATATCCGCAATGGTTATTTAGAACACCTTAGCAGTTGTTCTGTTGTGGAAGCCCAACTCTTGAGAGCAAACCTTCATAAAGGAACTTGGGCCTACCATTTGGAATTAACCTCTCATCTATCTTTCTCCTACAATACTTGAGCATTACCTTACTCCTACTATACTTGAACAAAACCCTTTTCCTACTATACTTCAGCAGATAGCGATCATGCTTTCTCTTGCATCCTTTATAGTCAGGTACCATAGACTCATTTCCTTCCCTGTAAGATTGAGAATCAGAGCTCACACTGCCATCATCCCCCCTTGAGTTTATCAACTTGTTGAAAAAGCTCTGTCTTCGCTGCTTCAATTGCATGCCCACACTCCCATCTTTCTTAGCATCTGGTCTGATTATACCATCATCATTTGCATTTGATTTCAGACGCCCCACTTCCACAATTTTATTCATAAAACCATCAAGCTTTTCAAAAGCACCGAGATTCCTAAATTCTGAATTTCTAGTCCGCATTTCACCATTATCCTCCTCTATCATAGGAACACCCAAACGAATTGAATTAACCAAGCACAAATTACTTGAAATCCGAGGCGAATTATTCATTGGTCTATGCAATCGAAATGCCAATTCAAAATCATCAGCATTATCATTACTCTCCTTGCCACTCCCATTATTATCCACCAAATCTAATGTTTTCCTGGCCACATCCGCCGCCTTCCTCGCCTCCAAAGCCTTCCTCACAGCCAGCTCTCTAGCCCTAACCGCAGCCTCAACTTTCTCCTGTACCGTACAAGCAGCATCCTCAACCACATCCTCTAAACTTCTACCCAAAACCCCAGTATTGTTCCTCTTGCTAACCCCACAAACCTTCCCCCTTTTAATAGCAACCGATTTCGGCACCCAACAATCAACACAAGCAGAAAAACCACCACCACTATCATCATAACAAGAATACGACCAGGGGGCAACATTTTTTCGTTTAGCAAAACAAGATTTATGGACAACCCTCTTACATTGGCAACAACGAAAACACTTAGCCTTGGCAGAAAATTTTCTGAAACAATATGAGCAGATTTTGGAAGACTCAACAAGGTTAAAACATTTTGTGCAAAGAAGGATGATTCGCCACTCACTGTATAAAATCTCGAGTCTTTTATGAGAGGGGGTGCGTAGACCACAAGACTGACATTCTGTCAAATTTGGCTGATCCCTTGTCTTCTTGGCCTCGTTGCTGATCATAGGCTGTTCTTGTTTTGCACTCATTCTCCCTTTTTCGTGAAAAAATCGATGGAGAATTTCTCGTTAAGACCAGTTTCTTATTGTTTCCATTCTCTGCTTTATTAGAGACCCTGGAAGAGCAAGAAAATATGAGAAAGAGAGGTTTATGACATTGGAGGTCCTTGTAGTTGTTACTCTTTGTATACATAGTCCCTCAACAAGTCAATGTCTTAATCTGAATCCTACACTTCAGCTCCGCTATCAAAACCCGTCTGGGTTACTAGTTTGCTAGGTCATTTCAAAAAAGCTATTTTGGGTAAAAAAATTAAAAAATTACTAGTTAATCTAATCAGATCTTATCAAGATTTTGCTAATCAATTGGATTCAATCTTATAATTGATAAATCATTATTGAATCGATGCCCTCTACCGAGTTTAATAATTATTTATATAATTACATAGCACTTATTTATTTACTCTTACACTTGTATTTTCTTAAGTATTTAAGTATTGTATCCATTTGTTTTTTTTAAATCTTTTTAGTCCCTTTTCTAATTATATTTGTTTGGTTTCACTGTAGTTTATATCTACCATTTTAGGTTTATTTCTTGGTGTTCTTTTATATTTTTATATTCATCTCTTTTGGTATAATTTTTCTTATCTATTTCTTGATTTATCTCAATATTCATAGTATATTTCATGGAAAAAATCCAAAGTTAAGAGTTAATGAAACAAACGAGCAAATCATATAAACAAACTTAAAGTATAAAGATTGGATTAAGAAAAATCTTCTGTTTTTCTTATGAAAGACCCTCAACTTTGTATAAAAAAACCTTGCTCATTGCACTGCTAATCTTGATGACCACTCAAAAGTAGATTGTCAGTTTTGTTTTGTTTCGGCCAAATTGGTTAAAATGTTTCGTACCAGTTAAAAAACAAGACAAAACAACATTGTTTTTATCTCAATTTAAATTTCAGTCTATTCTGGATTTTTCGGCCAAATACCAGCCGAAACGTTCCGGAATCGTTCCACCCATTCCGTCTCGATAGTGTTTGGTCTTGCAAGACATATTTCCTGCTAACAATTCTCAACCGGGCATTTTCATATAAATTTGAATAGAATGTCAGCCTTCTAGCTAGTACAAACAGACTGCGATTACAACTGCAATTGGTTTTTATAGTACACTGTTCTCACAGATTAACACAAGTTTGCAACTCCATCTTTTGCTCTGGTATTGCCACTTTACAGAAATTTAGTTTGAAAACATTAGAGAAATGGTTGGAATGCGAGATGCTTTGATTTCTACGAGAATAAATACAGAAACGAACTGATAATATTCAACATCATACATACTGAGAAATTCTACACTTGAGATTTTTCGGCGATGTCTGGAAGACTTGCGTCTCATCGAACCCGGCCGCGTTTAGCGTCTGTCGAAGCGACTTCCAGGTCTCCGATGAAGAAAAGCATTTGATCCAAAATACCTTGGCTAGGTTTCTCTTCTTTCAGAGATTCATCTCCCACAAGCTTTCCTTTTGAATTTAGAGGACAGCTGTCTGTGCCTTTCCTTTGTCTCCTAGAGCCCAGATACTGATGGATTTCACCTTGGTGAACAAGATAGTAGTCGCCGCCTTCTCGGATTATCTTCAGCCCCCTGCACAAGTAAAAGAGCAGCGCTTTCATTCAGACGCGCAACATCAATGCCATATAACCAGAATTGCTATCCCAGGTCGAAAAGTTTTAAGATTGTGTGGGGGAAAAAAAGAGATTTCACTTCCAACTTACAATCCAACTCGATCACCACGGTCCTGCACCTCGTAAACATCTTTCCACGATTTTGAACCATCAGGCTCGTAGAATGCTGCGCGATCTTCCCCCCATCGCTCTTTAAAGAGGTTAGACCATAGCTTGTTGTCTGAGGCCAAGAAATTCCACTTCTTGCAAACTTTCCAATGACAAATTACCATGTGAATAACACAATTAAGACTCGAAGAAAATCCAACAAAAAAAAGAGTAACAACAGAGAAAACCAGTAGACTAATAATATTGTATCAGCTGGTTTGAAGTACCTAATAAATCCGAACCACCTATCTACAACTACTGGAATCCGTATAATCAAGCTAAATATAGAAACCCGATAAATATTATAGCCGGCATTGATTCATTTCCAAATCTGTTCAACAGCATGCTCAGCTGCATATTACATCTCCAAATGCAAAACATTTCAGAACCAGACCATTACTAACATGCCTCCAAATGTGATTTTGAGAGAGAATATCTCTAAAATTAACATCACTCTCCTTTGTTTAGGGATAAGAACCCATTTTTTCCTCGGCTTCAAAGAAATTCATAAATATGAACCACTCTCCTTTGTCTAGGATCTTCAATTGGTCCTTCATAGTAACCATTCAACTGCTTCACATCAGAGATTTACAAAAAAAAAGAAAAAAAAAAAAACAGCTTGCAATCTACAATCTACAATACAAAATATTATAACCCTACTATAAGATAAAAAAAAATTGAAGAAAAAAAAACTAGCATAATCCAACGAAAATTCAAGAAAAACTACATGCACTTTTATTCATTCAAAGAAAGAAACACGACATGTCACTCACCAACCAAAAAAACAGAAAAAGCAATCAGATTCAATGCAGGAATCATAAAAAAAAGACCCTTAGAATCTAGAACCGAGAATCCATCAAGCCCAGAAGAGAATTTTATTGTTCAATATCAAGAAATCAGATAGAAAATGAAAAGGGAAAGTTTCTCCAGACCTTGTTGAGCAGTTGCAAGGTTCTGATGATCTAACCAGCAGAATATCTTAAGACAAAGATCTGCTGGTAATCTTTCCATCTTAACTACAATTCAAACCTGTTCTGTGTTCAATTTTCAGATGTAAATCTTATGGATGCTTTCAGAGTTCAGACAGCTCGTTACATGATCGCATGACGTAACAACTAGTTCCGTACATATATTTGTTTAAGTAAATTCACTTTAGTCCCTGTATGTTTCATAATATTGCATATTAGTCATTAATTCATTAACAAATATACATTTGTCCCTTCAGTATTTTTGACCTTGCTCATTGTCCTAGTAAATATATATTATTATTTTTTAGCAAATCCCAAAAGTTTTATTTTACAATATGAGGTATTACATGAACAAAAACATATTACGGATTTAGATAAAATGCCAACAATTGTCGAAGGAGGTTGTCAAACATAAAAGGACTGAGCTATAATTATATTAAAAAAAGGGACCAAATTGATTCAGTATATTTGTTTTGCTTTTGTGGTTTAGATTATTCTGTGCTTATTGAGCTTGTACACTTGTTTTTGTTTTGGTAACTGCGTGTGTATTTTTAAAAAATATTTTTTTTATTTACTAATATATTAAAATAGTTTTCTTATATTGTATTTTATTTTTAATATTAGTATTTTAAAATTATATAAAAAAATATTTTTGGATATATATGAACCACAACTAAGTCTTTTAAGGATATACCTTTGCATCAATTTGGTACATTTAAAGAGTTTTAATAAAATAAAAATAAAAACCAGACATTGGCTCGGGATTTAAACTAAAAAAAAAATAAGGAATGTAACAAATCTCTTAATTACCAAGGAGCTGTTTAGGTTGTGGCCGGGGGTGGCAATGGCACCAGTTGGTACTATCTTTTATTTATTATTTATTGGATAAAAAAAATTATAAATTATTAATTATCTATTATAAGATAAGATAAGCTTAATTGATTTTTAGTAATCAAATTTAATATCAGCATTTGGAAGATTTGAAAAAAAAATTAATCATTTCTAATGATGATTTTTCTTTTTTATATATAGATGTTCTTTCCTCTCAAGTATTGGTCAAAATCAATTGTGATGGAATAGGGAAAGCAAGATATGCTTGCCAAGGTAGTGTCTGAGATAGTAATTAATTTTAATTTTTAAGGTAGTGTTTGAGATTATTATAATTTTTAAGATATTATTTGAGATTATGGTAATAATTTTTTAAAAAGCATTAAATATATTAAAATAATATATTTTTAAAAATTTATTTTTAACATCAAAACAATTAAAAAACATTAAAACAAGAAATAATTCAAACAATTTCAAAATTATTTTTTAACGGCAAAAACACTCTTCGATTGCTCAGCTAAGATTTTCTTTTTCTCCTTATATTTGTTAAGTAATCATCTCACCTAAAAACTTAATCTGTCATATGAGACTAGAATATGATTTATATTATTCTTTAACACACCCATTTAAATAAAAGTTCTTTGAGTTTAAAATTTGCCCAAACCCACATCACCTTGATTTTTATCAAATAGAATGGAGATAGTAAAATTCAAACTCGTGACCGCTGGGTCAACAAAGCTCTAATAACATGTTAAGAAATCATCTAACTTAAAAGCTCAAGTTGTTAAATAAAGTCGTAGAATATGATTTATATTATTCTCTGATAATATTTATCAATGTCACTTTCAGGACCTATCAGTAAATTTCAGTAACTTAAACCTTCCTTGTAAAGCATCAAGAGATCATACGTAAACCTTACACGTAAAGCATCAGGAAAGCTGGAAAACACGTCAAAATCATCTAAAAAAATCATATCAGCTCGAAAGCTGGAAAACACAGCATCAAACAGGTAAGCAAGCACATTGAGAAGCCATATATACTTTAAATTGAGGGAGACTTGTAGACCAAGCTTTGAAAAGAATAACATGAATTACTTTCCAGACATGGAATTCGTTACTGACTTACAGTAATAAGCAAAGGTGGGGGAACAAAAAAAGACTACTACTAATACACTACTATGTCAGACAAGTGACAGCCAAAATTGAATAATTGTAGAAATCAAAGAGGCATGTTCGTATTCTCCTTGTTAATTTCAAGGTTAAATCATATGTAAACTTCAAACTAGCTGAAAGCACAGCAGATATATGGAATGAATTGGTGGTCTGTTCGATCAAATGTTCAGTGGCTCTGCCTCATTATCCCTCTCCTTCATTGCCCAGATTTCTGTCTCTGTAATATCGGAAAAGGCGAGTATTGGTAAATATATGTACCATGTTTCTTCCACTGTGAAGTATGCACAATATAATCTAAATATGAACTGAGCTCTGCAATTATATCAAAGTTCAACAGAGATTGCAAAGTAGAGGGAGAAGATTTACTTGGCTTTTCTGCGATCACCAAGAGCCTCCTCTGCAAGATAGATGCCACCACGAGGAAAATAGAGCACATACCAAACATGACGGTGATGGGGAATGCATTGACCTTCAAATAAAAAACCAAAGAACTAGTGGGCAAACAGAAAACGAGAGACTTTATGTTTGCAGTCATATATGGCGGGTGAGATGGAGGGGGGAACAGAAAACTACTTCCAAGTTACAGGTTGGTCATGCTGGAGATGGATACCAATGAGGTTAGTCTTAACTAACTGAAGGTTAAGCCAGTGCACCGAGTCTATTGAGGGTGATCAAAACTTATGCAATGCTAGTACAAATGCATGAACACCTGGTAAGTAATCTAGGTTTTTTCAGCTTTATGAGCAATTCAACAATTACTACCCCTAATGGTTCAGGATATACAAATAAAACTAGCAACTTACATTGTACAAAACAATGCACACAAAGATATTGAGTGGAATGCGGAAGAAGTTCATAATGGTGCTTCTGGCCTCCTCAGGAATGTATTGGGACCTCATCTTCATAATGGAAGGCCAGAATATCCCTACACAAGCCTCAAAGGTGCAGAAGCCAAGCATCTGGAGACAGCCTGAGAATGAGATGCCACCGCCACCCTTTACTTTAGAAGGTGCTACTAAGAACTGTTCCATGTCAGAGAAACTGAAGATTAATAGCAGAGCATGAAAGGAGGAAACAAAGGATCAAAATGAAAGATTGGAAACCAGACATACACTGGTTACAATAGGAAGCAGAAGAGACACCGATGAGACAAGGAAAACAATTTGCATGTAGCTTTCTACCCTGGGCGATGAGCGGGCCATCAACCGAGATGCAATAGAGCTTCCCAACATTGATGCCAGCATGAATGTCGCAAATATAAATCCATGAGGAATTTCCTCATCATTTGGGCTCAAAGCAGGTGTCCAGAGGAACACGAAGGTATACATAGAACCTTCAAACAGAGACTGAATTGCACCCAGCAAAGCAATTTTCTCATCTGTAAAACATTAAATATAATTCAGAGGAAAGAGGAAAAGTATAAGAAGGAAAGAATATGGGGAAGGAAGGTCAGAAGGTAGCAAGGAAGAAACAAACTGGAAATAAAAACTAGATTGCCAAACACCACACTGAACAATGAATGCACCATGCAAAGCAACTAAAGACTCTACCAGAAGCAATGGCCACAGCAGCACCCTTGAATTGGGCAAGCAAGTCCTTGTTTTCTGAAGGATCTCCATAGTTCTCTGTCCATGATGACAAAATAACGGCCATTCCAATTGCAAGAAAGCATGCAGCAGCATCAAAAGGAGCCACAGGGCCAAGTTGAAATGTGTCTACAAGAAAGTTTCCAAACAATCCTGCCAAGATAGCCACAAGACCATTTCCCAGAAAAATTGCCTTTGAAAATGTCAGTGACAGCCATTGTTGTTCAAAGCCCCTCTGCACCAATTAAGTGAGACTAAGAAGAATTAAGATGAGGTTAAATTTAAAGGTGATTACCCATCTGTTAAAGATAAGACTGAATTGGTTTTAGAAAAGACCAGCGAGGAGAAATTGTTATGGCAGAAACTTGGATCAGAAATCTTGAACCACTAATGCTAAGAAGGTTCACTGATCTACCAACTGTTATTTAACAATTTCTTCCTCTAAACCTGAAACCAGAAAGTAGTAACTGATAACACTACAGAAGAAGTACAATTCATTACCTTATTGTGTTCTGCGACCAGCCATGACTCAAATGATGAAAATAAGAGAGAAGTGGCGATACCTCCCAAGACACGGCCTATCATTAAAACTCTGTACTGAGGAGAATGCTTAGTAATGCAGCTCAGTATATAGGTAATGCAATAAGTCACACATGCCCTCCTTCGACCCCTGAGATGAAGCCAAGCAGATCACACTTAGTAAAGGAAAAACATTATCATAAAACAACAATTCTCGAGGAAACACTCACTGTTTATCAGCCAAAGATCCAACAATCGTCCCAAACAGCATGGAGGACCCAAAACCAGCAATAAAAAGCTGCCCAATCTCCCCTTTCCCAAAGCCATATGTAGTATAAAGGAAGTAAACATATGGACCTTGCAACCAATCACCAGCTGACACAGAAACAGTAATTTATCAGGAACAGAATTGCTGAAACAACTTAATCAACAAATTCTAGTCTGATATTGAAGGCAAGATAGAATATCCAAATCTAGCTAGCCTTAAGAAGCTGCTCAACAGAATAAACCAGATCCAATCTCCATTATCAGTTTACAAGTGCAAAACACAATGGAAGCTCAAACTTTTACAGCACCGAATACTAACCCTCCACTGAGTAGTTGAAAAAACTAACAAAATGAAATTCAAGAGCCCATATCAGACCCACTTATCGATGACCAACCTAAATCCAGATCCCACGTCTCCACCCTTTAAAAAACACAACCCGAATCCCGCATTCCTCACACTTCTCATTTTTCTCATAAAGTTTCCAGCTTGGAAGACAAAAAAAAAAATCCCACAAGAATGCTAATAAGCCCACCTCCAAAAAACAATCAAACACGCGTAAATCACATCAGATCCAAGCAAATACATTATAGATCTTTAAAAAATTGGATTTTAATGGGGGGAAAAGGTGCACACTTACCCATCATAAGAGAGTACACAACAAGGTAATTATTCTTGAAAGAATTGAAAGCAGGAGATGTATTGATTCGATCTTTTGTTGACTTGCTTAGCTCAACTCCAAACACTACAGCACTTAATGCCCCAAAAACCAAATAGTAAAAAGCTTCCATTTTTTCTTATTTCACTTAATATCACTCTGTTTTTGAGAGAAAGAACCCCAAAACAAAAACCCCTGCAATGTATAATGTGGTGTTGTCCGGAGTCACAGTCTCACCACAAAGTGTGTGAGATTCGCTCTTCTTTGAAGTTCGTGCCAGAGAGAGAGGTATATATCGTGAAGTTGAAGACGAGAGGGCTGTTATCTTCTGCATGCTACTCCATTATCATTTCTTAGTATTTTTAGCTGTTACTCGTGATTTTTGGACTTTTGCTTTTTCGTTTTGTTGTACGTTTGACTTTTACTTCTGTTGGGTCTCAAAATTATTAAGGCTTAATTATCTATCTAATAGTGCAATTAGATGCTACCATGAAACTAATAGTGTTAACTTGTATTTTGTAATAATAGTATTTTTTTTAAATCAATTTATATATTTATTGATGCTAAATTTCTTTCTAAATAATCTTAATGATTCACCCCTTATATCAATATAATATATTCAAAGTATTTAATATATTTAAATAGGTATTTCACCTTTGATTTTTATAGGATATCAAGATTAAGTTAATATTAATTATATATATAATAGGGAAATTAGATGCTACCATAAAACTAATAGTACTCAGTTGTGTATTGTAATAATAGTATTCTTAAATTAACTTATATATTTATCAACACTAAATCCCTCTATGAACAATTTTGATGATTTACCTCGCATGTCAATTTAATATATTTAGTAGAATTTAATAGATCTTCATGGACATTGATCTATGGATTTAGATCTGAAAATTAAAGAAATGATGCAAACTTTCTAGATTAATTACTTAAATTTAGTTTAATCTTTCTTGTAACTTGTAAGAGAAAGAAATAATCCATAACAACATAAGAATTATAGAAGTCGACGCTAAAATAGGCGAGTATTATTATCTCATATTTTTCATGATTGTAGCTATTTATTTACACACATACATATAAAAACTTTATTTTATCTGATTTTGTAGTATGGTGAAAGAAAATAAATATAGAAAAGAAAAGAAAAGGTGGATCTATAAAATATGTATATTAATTTCCTGAAGAGATTCATAATTATTCTCAAAACAAATTAAATTATTTAATTTAAGATATAGATTAAAAAATATATTGCTATACATGGCATTATGAATTTGCTAGGAAAAAAAACCAAGGATAATAAGAATAAATAAAATTTCAAATTAACCCATGATAACAATAATAATAATAATAATATAATTAATTTTTATATGTGGTTTAGCCTGGTTAATAGATAGGTATTTTACTATAATATTATATAAATCCCGAATAAGAAAATAAAACCTTAAAAATAATAAATGCAACTATCGATTGAAAATTCTGACAAGGTACAATCACGAGAAGCGAGAGACTGAGTGGTTGATTAATTTAGGAAGACCAGAATATATAATTTATAGGACCCTGAAAACGCGGATTTCACATCGGTGATCGTTATGACACGTGTCGGGATCAGACGGTTTGATATAATAAATTCCGGCCTCAGTGTCGGTGGTTCTGTGGACGAGAGCTCGGAGACCCGTATGGTTCGTCTTGGATCATGTGCTACACTTAACATCTTGTGGACCCTACTTTCCTTTTTCTCTCCACCGTCAATTACATCATCATGTGGGACATGGATCAGGAATTCTTTTTGATCATGCTCTTGCTGGGGGCATAAATAGAAGGTTATTATTATTATTATTATGGGAATTTAGTATTTGAGTGCAGGAGTTTTTTTAAAAGAAAAACTATTTAAAATACTATATATATATATATATATTATTTTTATATCAATATATTAAAATTATAAAAAATACTGAAAATATTTTATTTAAAACTTTTTTAAAAATAAAAAACAGAAATTATCATTCTCTTAAATACTTAATAAATTGATATTTAAGATTTGTAGAAAGAGCTAGACCATATTTAAAATGAATTCTTTTAGGATAAATCATTCTCTTTTTTTTAATTCACCAAGGGTATTTTCCAAGGGATTTTATAATACTTTTATTTTCTAAAAATAATACCTTTTTTTTATCAATATTTTTTAATTGGTAAAAAAACTTTCAATCACAATCAAGTTTAGATTAAAATTCATTTTTCTTAATTAAATCCAACTAATACATTTGCTACGATCCCATTGCTCCCACCTTCGCATTGGTGTGTTGACTTTTGTGTATTTAACGAATGTGATGTAATTGTAGAGGGTTTGTGATCTGCATAGTAAGTTTTGAGTTTGAGTAGCGTGCATTTCTTATAAGAGCTTATAATAATCAGGACTTTACTCGCTCATCTAGACCTATAAAGTATATTTTCTAGAATGAGGTTTATTCACATAAAAAAAATGTTGTATTAGTGAAATTTATCTAAATCTCTTGGAATGGAAAGAAGGCTTGGTTTTGACTGTATATAATGAGAAAATTCACCTCGTTATTTTAAACAAGAGAGAGAGAGAGAAAACAATTTCTGGTTTTGAAACTATCAATAAATATTCTCAAAACTTTCATGCATAATTGATAATTAGTTTGATGTTGTAGTATGAATGTTTGCTTTCACTTCACAACTTGTTTTTTTAAAAGTATTCTTTTTACTTTAAAAATCATCAAATTAATACTTTTATGTGATTTTGAATGATTTTAATAAAAAAAACATAAAAAATACTCCACATTATAATACCGACTATACGCGTGAGCTCTCGATGGGAAATTCTTAAGCTTGCATGAAGGGCAATAAAGTCTCCAAAATATATGGTACAATAATAAAGAATTTGTGATCTGCACAACAGATATTGAATTTAAATTAAGATATTCAACTGTTATAAGAGTCTAAAAGAATTAGAATTTTATCCGTTTAATTGATTTCGATTTCAAGAGGGGGAAAGGGCAATCAATACCATAGTTGTCAATAACGTTCCGGTCGCCGTTCCGGTTTTTCGATTGGAACGGAACGTTTCGGTTTCAAAGCATTCCGGCATGCCGTTTCGATGTCGTACTGTTCATATATAATTAATTGAAACTGAAAGTTGCCCCCATGTAGTTTCACGAGGTAACAAAGCTTTGCTGCTAGATCTGGACAGAGCAGACAACAAATATTGTAATGAACCAGTTAACTTCCGAGTTGTGCCGGCTGTTCTTGGTTGCCATAAACTATGAATCCTTTCTAGGTCATGCTCGGACATGGCAATAGATAACACCAGAGCTAGCTTACAGCACTAATCCATTTTCACCCCACATATGGGGTGTTTAGTAATATGTTTGGAAAGTATTTTTAAAAAAAATAATTTTTTTTATTTTAAATTAAAAATTTTTGGTATTTTTAGATTATTTTGAAGTTACATGTCAAAAATGATTTTGAAAAATAAAAAAAATATCATTTTGATATAATTTTTTAATGAAAAATACCTTTAAAAATAATTTTAACCAGACTACCGAGCAGACAAAAGAGAGATGAGGGAGTCATAATTTTTCACCCTGAACAGCATTATTTTTTAAAATTTATTAGGGTTTTATTGAGAAATTGATGGAAAAATCTCCCTCGTTCCCCTCTTTTTCAGGGGTCAACTCGGTGCTTCATTTTATGAAAAAACAAAATGCAAATGCATTTCTAACCTAACATCTAATCAAATACCTTTATTTCTCTAAAGCTTAGACTGCTATTTTTTTAGTGTGCTTGATAATGTAGAGTATATGTTTTCTAAGATTATTTTTTAATTGAAAATACAGGAAATTAATATTTTTTATATATATTTTTAATATCAATACATAGAAAAACATTTATTTTTTTAGTTGAAACTCGAAGTCAACACACATTGCTCCGCTTGGTAGCCCGGCCAACCGGGGCTCCTTAATGGTTTCAATCATTGTTAATTTTATTTCATTTCGGCCGAAATATTTTGTATTAATTAAAAAAATAAAATAAAATAGTACAGTTTTTACTTTGTTTAAAATTTCAGCCCGTTTTAGAAATTCCAGCTGCATCATTTCAGTTTCGTTCCGCCAGTTCTGTTTTGACCACATAATATTTTTTTTTAAATAATGAATAATTTTACAATATCAATCATATCTTTTAATCCAACAATTAGATTGAGATGAAATTTTACAAGGAGTCTTGACATATTTATATATATTATATTAAAAATTCAGAGCAAATAAAAAATATAATAACCTTGCAAAATTAATGATGACATTCTTATAATATTATACATGTTCATAATTTTATTCAGAAGAATCATTTTATTGTCTTTTTTTTTAGATTAAATTGCATAATTCTAAATAATTTTATTTTTGGATTTAAACTAATTTTTTTTGAATTAATATATGCATATATACACTCACACACACACACATACTATCTCTCCAAAACAATGTGCTGAAACATTTTGAAATTAAAATATTTTATTTCAATTAAAAAAATAAAATATCAACAAAATAGTTTGAATAAACACTCAAGAATCCTGAAGGGTGGATCCGAGTGTCGAACCTTGACATGATTGATACAAGTCCTACCGTCCCAAAAAAGAAAAAGAAAAACCCTAGGCATGACTTTCATGCAAGGTAGTCAAACTCGCGAGTCAACTCGCAAACTCGTACGAGTTTGCGAGTTGGCTCAGCAAACCTGGTTGGACCGGTAGAAAAACCAGTCAAACTCGGTCAAAATCAGGTTGACTCGTAAAATCGGACCGAATTGGTCCGATTTTACGAGTTCAAGACATTCGGCCTTCGCTCTTCACTTCAGGCTTGAAAAACAAAAAATCATGTTCATTCTTTCATTTCGCAGACCCGTTCTCTTCCCCAAACGAAAAATAAATAACCCCTCTTTGTCTTACTGTGCCCGAGGAAGGGAAGAAAGAAGATGACAGACAAAGCACAACGGAGGAATGAACTTCAAGCATGGAGGGGGAAGGTAACGGCACTCAAAGGCTCAAAGCTGTCTTCCTCTTCCATCAACCAAGCATGAAAGTTGAAACTTGAAACAGAAGGGTGGGCGGCGGCGTGAGAGAAGAGAATGAGGGATTTAGGCATTTAGGGATTTAGGCATTTAGGGTTAGTTTACAACATGAGCAGTCTATTTGTCTTGGAAAGATATAAGGCAGCCTTTTGAATCCTAGCGTAGTGACCAGATATCAGTTTTGGCTTACCAAGTGTTGGTATTTTATCTAAATTTATACGGACATCCATTTCTTTTAATTTTTTTAAAATATATATTTTTTAAATAATATATAATTTTTTATATTTTAAGAATATTTTGATGTTAAATATATATATACTAGAGTTAGTTAATAATAATAAGTTATAATAATAATAAAAGAAGAAGAAGGAGGAGGTTTCTAACTTTCTACTTTCTACCGGGGGGTTGTTATAAATTAATAATAATAATAATAACAATAATAATAATAACAATCTGGAGGTTTATAATAATAATAATAATAATAATAATAATAATAATAATTAGCATAAAAAATAGTTAGCATAAAAAATAATTTTAAAAAAATTCTATTAATTTAAGATAATAAATAACATTAATTAATTTCAAATACAACAATCATAAAAAAATATACAATTACTTGTACGCCAGCTGAAGATTTGTTTTAAATTTGTTACTTTTTAACTTATGAACTTTTAGGGACATAATTATTTTGTAATGTGTTTTGAAGTTATTTTATATCATGTATGAACCTAAACTAATTAAGTTTTATGTCCATAATTATGTTATTTTGTATTCAGAAATATTTTACATATGATTTTATGATTTTTCTTCTCACACGATTTTAACTGTGATTTTACGATTTTTGTACGGACAAATTCGGGTACAATCTTACAATTTTACGATCCGATCTTATGATCCGATTTTTCGGAGCCCTTTCCGATTCGTATCAAAATCTCGATTTTGACTACCTTGCTTTCATGGCTTGAATCAAGGGCTGCTGTGGCTGCAAGAATTGGTGCAAATGGGCGGGGGGGGATGTGTATCGCTGCAGCAGCAAAAAAACACAAGGGACAAAATAGAAGGATCCCATGTAATCCCAAATGTAACAAACCCTAAAACATGAACCACATATCCAGATTTTTTAGACAGATAACACCATAAATATCCACAATGCCTCTTCATCCATCAAGCTAGCATTCAATGAACTCTTAATCTAACAAAAGCAACCAGTTCAGCCAGCTACCAATTGTTGAACAAGGAACCAATATCTCTCACTTGAAAGTATCTTCTCAAATGACTGCACTTCCTTCAATCAGTTCACACTCATCTTCTTTGTATCCTAATTACCAATCATCACCACTCATTTTCTCTTCAAAGACTACCCAAGACCTTAGCTTACCTTTCTTCACAGTCAAATCAAATGGATCTTTGAGGGGTAGGTCATCCTCATGCACAGTTCCAAGAGGCCTGAAAGTCTTCAATGCTGCAACAAAACCTGCAAAATCACCAGGTACTTTGCTCTAACCTAGATTTCATTCACAAGATTCCCATAGCTTTTGAACAGAAACAAGATCACTGAGCTCCTCCTGATTCTCCCTAACTAGTCATGGGGTCTTTTGCGATGTTTATCTCTGATCTTGACTCTGAGTGGATTCTTGTTCTTGTCTTTCTTTGGAGGGATTAGCTGAAGAAGATTGGAAGATTAAGAGACAAGTCCTTCTACAGAAAAAGGTCCCTTGCCTCCCATTGTCTCTTACACGCACACACACGCACGAACAGAGAGAGAGAGAGAGAGAGCTAAGAACTAAACTTGGTTATTTTCAGGTCAGGAGTGTGGATGTGAAGGAAGCTCTGCGCCTTCAAAAAGAGAACAACTTCGTGATTCTTGATGTGAGACCAGAAGCAGAATTCAAAGAGGTTAGGGATCTTGTCATTATGTCTGAATAAGAAATGTCAGTCAAAAGTTAAGCTTATGAACATAGCTCGAAATAGTAAACTGCGTCATTTGAGGCTGAATTACACAACTTATTTTTCCTGTTTTGATCCGCAGGCTCATCCACCAGGTGCTATCAATGTACAAATATATAGGCTTATAAAGGAATGGACAGCATGGGACATTGCCAGGCGCGCTGCATTTGCATTTTTTGGCATCTTTGCTGGCACAGAAGAGAATCCTGAGTTTATCCAGTGTATGAAATATGTAACAATGCTTCCAAATCGTTGTAATTCTCAAGTTATGTGCCCAAGGGAGAACTAATAAGTTAAGAGTATGTTTGCAGCTGTGGAATCAAAGATTGATAAAAGTGCAAAGATAATAGTGGGTTGCTCAGCTGGGGGTACAATGAGGCCATCCCAAAATCTTCCTGAAGGTCAACAGTCAAGGTCAGTGAACTCTGATTCTACTGTTACTATTCTCTATTTTCAACTCTCCCTGTTATGAAATTTATTCATTTACTTGTTCCCTGCCTCAGAAAGATATGAAAGCTTATTCTTGCTACTTCCTGTAGATCACTGATAGCAGCCTACCTATTAGTCCTAAATGGTTACACGAATGTCTTCCACTTAGAAGGGGGGCTCTACCAATGGTTCAAAGAGGGTTTGCCAGCAGAGTCTGAAGAGTGAAGCAACACATGTACTAAAAATGGTGCTTCTAGAGAATCTCAAGTTTTGTCTTCATTAGAGATGGTAATGTAATCATGACTGACTCTACTTTGTCCATAGATTGAAGATCAATGTATTGAAACCGACTTTAATCACACTGAGGGGCATATGCCTTACGCTTCACAAGAAAATTTGGCACTGTGCTATTTATAAAAGAAACTTCAATGTATATGAAATGACCGTAGTAAAAACTATCTAGTAGTTCATTGATTGTAAGAGTGATGAACTTTGATCTAGAGAATGATTTTCCCCACAACTACTCCATAAACATAAGTCAATCAAAGAGTTCATATACAAGGTTTTTAACAGGATCATAGTTGTTGTGCATGATGGGAGTTGTGAAAAAGTATATATGTGATTACAGTGTGTTCAAATATAGTAAATTAACAAGTCCTCCAGTGCATACCTCTTCAAAATAAAGGAGAGGTGTGACATTCTCTATATGTGCTGATTTAAAAAACCAGATGCACGCATGACAAACTGCACCATGTATGGTCCCAACAATTGTCCAAGCAACCATGTTTGGCATGTGCCAGTTCAATAACCAACTCAATTCTTCGTAACACTAATCAGAGGTGCAGAGGACTGCAGCACTTAATGATTCGAGAATGTGAACATAGTATCTCCCCTGATAAAACTCCTATTTGGCTAAGCCTTTAAAGAAGTTCTAGCCATATCAAGAGCTCCTTCATAACTTTGATTTCCACCTATGAATCCACTCATGTGGACAAACACACAGCCAGGAATCCCTGTTGCCTCAGAGAGCTCATCATCTACCAACCCTCTCCAAGGTAATGGTAGAGGTTTCCGGCTCTCAAACTTATCAGGTGACACTGCCACTGCCTGTATTCGCCAGTTTTCACTCCTATCATCCTACAAATAGCCACAAAATAAAAATAAAATGAAAGGATAGGAAAAATAAATAAGCACTTCATACTCTGATCTTCCATGACACATAGCACACAGAATAAACATCAGCCCCTCATGTTAAATGTAAAATGAATATATATCAGAATATCGATCCAAGATGCATGGGAATAGATGGACTTTCATGATACCGCATTTGGTACTTGACTAATTAGCGTCCTCATTCACATGCGATATCAGGTAAATGACAAAAGACTATTATTAGTACCTGGTAAATAACATATTTGATGGAAGGATTGATCTTCATTTTTTCCTCGATTTCAAATATGTGGAGCTTCCACTGTCAGAAAGATCAAATGCAATTTCAGTTCTAACAATGAACAAATGTCTCAAATAATCTCTATTCAACTTGTGATTCGTGTAATGCTTGCTAGCTATATATTAATATAAACAATGGTCAAAGTCACACATTCTTCACTTTCAAGGAAAATAATCCCTGGCATATAGGGAAGGAGATTTAAAAATCTGCTTATGAAAGATTTTTGGCATACCATGCCAAATACTTTATAAATATGATGTTTTTGCATACAACACAAAGTAATCAATTTAAATGGATACGAGTCATGTACAAATCTCATAAATAAGGAATTAGGCTGTTATGTAACTACCCACTTACAGGGCATGATTTTGTCAGCACCATGATTTCTCCACTGGAATCAATATCTTCTCTTGATGCAAGGCACTCCCTGACAATTGATCGAGCTGGTAGCCACGATTTTGCATGAAAATGAATGCTCTGTGATATCAACATTGTTATAAAATTTTCATAAATGACTGCTCAATTCATTCATTCAGTTATTAATTAATTCAGCATCATCAGGCGCAGTCTAAGAAAAGCCTTCCAGTCAACTTGCATATTGTTGACAAATAATCTTGACACAATGAAGCTGACATAAACATGGAGAACGTTAGAATACACACCTCCATAAATTCAGTTCCAGCAACTTTCATTGCGAGTTGAAAGGCTTCATCCTCCCTCTCAGAGGACTGACTAGGATCAACCCAGTCCAGGTTTAACCTTCCCACTCTCTGTGGTAAGCTTGTATTATTAACGTATCTAGGTGGTTGATCTGTGTCATATTGATTAATTCCATTATCAGCAGCATCAACTGCCTGTTATGATGCATAACGTTTCAGTTGATATTGGACATGCAAGCACAAAGATAATACAATAGATTGAAAGGACTGTTTGAATACATTCAGGTTTGGAAAATGATGAATGATGTTTTCACAAGAAATACATAAAGAATAAAAATTTAAAACATGAAGAACAACAATTCAGATCATTCAGTTAATTTGTACAATATTATCGACAAAATATTTAATGCATTACCTCCACAAAGTTTTTATACACAGCTAGAAATAACTCGTGCACATCTTGATGCCCTTCATTTAGCTGAAACTCCTTTGCTATTAACTCTGCCCCGTATTGCTGGAGAAGGATGAAGAGAAACAGTCCAACCCCTTTTATCATTTAAGCCACATTTTACAGAACGTGTCCTTGACGTTCAACAAGTCTGGAAACATATGATGCAAGAAGCTTGAAATTTTATAACAGTATACCTTGTAAACTAGGCCCGCACTGCTTAGTTTAGTAGTGAAGCCATGGCCAAAAACTTCATGAAATCCTTTCTGGTGATGATCGTAACGATCTCTACTTGGATCATATACCCCTCCAACATCAAGCACAGCATCAAGTGTCTCCAATACCTATAATAAACCACCAAAATCCTCACCAAAAGTTGAATCTAACCATTCAAGAAACAACTCCATCAGACCCGTGAAATAAAACTTCAAGGCTTTAAGCTCATTAAACGAAAACAATAATCCTCTAAACTCAAAAAAGTTCAACAAACAACCCCATTAAACTAGTGAACGAAAAGTTCAAAACTTTAACCTCAACAAACACAAAGAAACAAACGACCCCATTAAAGCTAATAAAAGAGAGGAGTGAAAACAAGAACCTGGGGGTCTCTTGATCGGATTATATGGGCATTGGAGAACTTGTCTGTTGAGCGAATGAGGAAGCAAGCTAAAGCTTCATCACAGTGAAACTTTCCATTGTGAGTGCCCACCACTCGCTTTGCAAGATTTGTTGATGTTGAGAATGAGAAAACAGAACTTGATACACACCTCTTATTGCATACCAGGTGTTTGTATAAATTTTGTGAGAGGTTTTTGCTAAACCCCAACATGTCTTGGTAGTTTGACGTTACCCCCTCTCTCTTGCTCAGTGAAAGGGAGGTATCCTCCCTGGCCCAAAGCAAATTTCTATTCTCAACAAGCCCAATTGTTCTGCATCGGTTTAAGATTTGTCAATTCCGGTTTCGATTGATGTTTTGTTTTTCAATTCGTATACAATAATTTTGGTTAAGAAGTGTTTTGGTGTGCTGATGTATTATTTTGAGATTGTATTGTTTTTATATATATATATATATATATATATATATATATATATATATTTTAAAAAAAAATAGTAAGAATTCAAAAATAAAATTATCTGAATAAAATTATGAACATGTATAATATTATAAGAATGTCATCATCAATCTCATAAGGTCATGTTATTCTTTGATTACTCTGAAATTTTAACATAATATATAAATATATCAATAGACTCATAATAAAATTTCATCTCAATCTAACAGTCGGATTAAGAGATATGATTGATATTGTAAATTTATTTATTATTTAAAAAAAATATTATTTGGCCGAAACGAAACCGCAACGTCCCGACCAAAATTTGGGTGAAAATTATGGAGCGAACCGAAATTTTAAACAAGGTAAAAACTACGTCATTTTATATTATTTTTTAACTAGTAAAAAATATTTCGGCCATTTCGACCGAAACAAAACGTAGTTAACAGCATTAGTTTAAGAGGTTCATTAGATTTTAAAAGTTTTTTTTATTTGTTTAAAAAATATTAAATTAATATTATAGAAAAATGGAGAGTGATTTGTGTACAGCAGGTGGCTTAGAAAGAAATCATTATCACTTTGAGAGGAGGAGGTAACCGTGTGTGTTTGTATTTGTTGGCAGACTTTGATTTAAAGCAATGAATCGGATCGGTGCTGATCTTAGAAGATACTCCTAATCTTGTCTTATTCTCTAAATTTATTCAACAAATACAATAATGAATATATTTTGGTGTTTTTAGATCATTTTGATGTGCTGGTGTCAAAAATAATTTTTAAAAAATAAAAAAACATCATTTTAATGTATTTCGGCACGAAAAGCACCTTTGAAAAGCTACCGCAACCGCTCTCCCAAACAGAATCTAAGTGTTGATATAAAAAATACATAAAAATGTATTATTTTAATATATAAAAAATACATTTAAAAGCTACTATTATCCATGACACCAAACACACAATGAGGGAAAGGCAGTATCTTTACCACCAAAACCCTATGCAGCTAAAGATGATTAGAAATGGACAAGAAATTTACAAAAAAAAAGAGCATAGAATTTCTTTAATTAAACAGAGTTGACCACTAAGAATGTTAGCAGAGGTTGTAGGCAATCTAGTGGCCATCAAATTCAAAGGATGAGCTTAGAGTGCTCGAAACTTTGACTTTTCGTTCAACGACTGCTCAAAAGGTCTGCTAATTTGTCAGCAACTTATTCGGAATGTTCATCATCTCTGAGCTTTAGGGCAGAGTCGATTATTCACTGCTGCCATTAAAGGGAAACAAAATTTGAACTTTATGATCTATAAATCTCTGGATTGAACATAGATTATTAGGTTTCTTGATTTGATCGACCCTTCTCTTCTGAAGAACTTAAATCAATGGATTCCTTTCTTCTGCTTCCCATCCTCAATAATCCATACAATTTCTTGAATTCCTTCACTGAATGAGCACCACTTTCTTGGCAAAACACACCTCCAGTTTCACCAGTCTCATCTCTGCTGGACCGAGCTGATCTGTTCTCACTCACTCTTTGTTTACTGAGTCGTCTTACATCACTACTGCTGGTTTGGAGCTGCAAAGCTGAGATGACCATTTTCAAGGCCCGGGTTGGCGAATTCCGGTTGGAGATCATAATCTCGCCGATCTCCGCCGGAGTTAAACTTGATCCGCCACCCAGTAAACTTTCTTCAACCTGAGAGAAAAGCTTGTGTTCCTTGACGCCTAAGTAATTGTTGGCTAAACTCTTAAATGCTGAGAAATCACATAATGGGAACTGGATGTGGACATCTACCCTGCCAGGCCTTAGCACCGCTTGATCGATTTGATCCTTGGAGTTCATCGTGAACACCATCACACGCTCCTCGCCGCAGCAGGAAACAATTCCATCCATGAAATTCAAGACCCCAGACAAGCTCACATCCTCTGGTTTCTCCATCAATAACCTGTCAAGATCCTCAATTACAATCACGGACCGGCTCGTGGTTTGCAGAAGAAGCATTTTCAGATCAGAATCATCAGAAACGTTGGAGATGTCAATGTCGTAGACATCGAAGCTGAGGAATCTAGCCATGGCTGCAATGAAACTGGATTTGCCTGTCCCGGACGCGCCATAAAGGAGATAACTCCTTCTCCAAACATGGCCTAATCTGTGATAAAACCGCTTAGACTTCAAGAACAATTCGAGATCAGCTTTCACCTTGATCTTCAGGTCTCCATCCATAACCATTGTATCCATGGTAGCTGGATGTGTGAAAGGAACCGATGCCCACCGTCCATTTTCATTAGGTTTCTTCTCGAGATTCATAAACAGTTTGATCTCTTCGTTCTTCTGCTTAATCTGATCAGCGACCGAAAGAATATGCTGCAAGTAAGGACGAAGAATCGTTCTCTTATCCTTCTTCGTCAACCTCAGCACCAATGTTCTCTTACCATTTCCTTCACCATATTTCTCATTGCTCCACTGCACTCTAGCCCCAAGAAAACTATCACGGATCACTTGATTCCTGTCCAGATGGAGGATGATATCATTCGCTTTCGAACCCGAAAAAATGTTGGTGAAGTCAGAATCTTCAATGGCAGGCAGTGACGTTAAATAAGTGGAAACCTTGTGATACAACTGGTTTTCTTGAAAAAGATCATTGAATTGTGGAACCTTGAAGATTTGGTAAGCACAAAACTTGTCTTCAAATGATCTCCAACATCTAACAAGAATATGCAGAAAAGATGTCCTAGACAAAAATCTAAGCACTGAAAGGACAATGATCGTAATGAAAAAAACAAGAATCGGGCTACTAAGATTCATGATAAACATCAGAAAATGTTAGGGAGGTAATAAGAACAAAGGAGGTCGAAGGAAAGTAGATAGATAGAAATAATGGCCGCAGTATGGAAAGTATGGGGTGGGGATGGGATACCTATGGCTCATGTAGTTATGAGTTAGTAGACTCGAGCCAGCAAATTTTAGGATGTTGGTTTTTAAATTGTTTTTTTTTATAAAAAAAATATCATAATTATTTTTAATATTAGTACATTAAAATATATAAAATATCAAATAAATAAATAAATTTTTAAATAATTTTAAATAATTTTAAAATACAATACAAAACATTAAATAAATAAAGAAGGGAGGGGGGTGGGGGGTATCGCCCGTGGCTGGCAATAATATTGTATGACTAAAGGAGTCAAGGTCCACTATGATCTATTAATGGCTTTGTAAGAATTAATGTTAAATAATTATTACCATGTGATTGAATCTTATTCAATTGTCTTGACCAAAGATAAAGCCTCTTGATTTGGATTACAAGAAATTAAATCATAGTAGCTCCATACTTTATTCACATTTCTTGATTGATCCTTTGAATATTTAATTATTTGATGGAGCTCTATACTTCATTTTTATGTAAATAGTAAAACAATTTTTCTTTTTCGATTCAACCCTTCTGACTTTTTTTAATAATCAATAAAGTTAATATAAATTTGTTAAATCAACCAGATTATATCAAACTAAATCTCATATCATTTAATTTAAGTTTTAAGATAATTTTTACAAGACTTATAATTTTAAATCTAGGCTGGTAGGAAGTCAAATCAAAAGATTTCAAGGTCAACATTGAGGTTGGATTTGATAACCATATTAAATATTTTATTAAATTTTGGGTATTTTTTTTATATTAAAAAGAAAATTGTGATCCAAAACTTATGTAATAATCATACCAAATTAAATATCTCATATAGTTTAATTTTTAATCTCATTAGGATGGGACGACGAACTTGACAGTGATTTTGAAGCAGGAATTTGTTATAATATATGTCCATTAAAGCTACAATTTCCCAGGAATTCACATGTGACTAGTGAGTCCACTAATATCACCTAATGCTTTGTTGATCCTCGTCCACCGTGTCGACTCTGTCGGAAAGTGATAGCCGGAAGCATCTTAACCGGCAAGCCATCAGACAAGAGTTCAAGTCTTTCGATGTTCAATACCTGTAGAGATATTTGCTTCATTGCTTTGTTTTCTTCTGCCATTTTTGGTCTCTTGCGAGCTCGCAGAACAAGCATGGAAAAGCATCTTCAGCACAAGCACTTTAATCATTTGACATCGTGTGGACAGAGCTTGCACTCATGATAGAGTTCTGTCCTAGAATCGAATAAAAGCTTGCAACCTTCGAGGAATCAGATGAGCCTTTGCTTTAAACGCTGTGCCTGTCTGCTTTCCACAAGCCACTGCCAGCTTTTGCCCTAACGAACTTGATCATTGATGGATGCTGTCATTTCGCATATCATGTGAAGTAAAGAAACCCTAAAAAGAAACAGGAGGGTGATGATTACTGGCAATGGCAGCAAATTATTGCCACAATCGTGCCATATTCCACATGTTGAAATGTTATAAAAAGTACCGTGCACTGCTAAAATGATTGCATCCTCACACGAAACAAATATTTTTTTTTTTTTATAAACAGGGTGTCCGGGTCAACTTACATGCATCACAATTAATCTTTGGATTCATTGAACATCTTGCAAGCCTAGTGGACAGGTAAGATACTGCGAAGGTGACAGACGTACATGGTAGAGCTTGAACCCTGGTGCAGAGGAAAGAAAGTCAAGACTCCACTTGAGCATTAGGTGGCATGATTTGAGTCTAAAACATAGTTTAATCTTGATCAAGGAAAGCTAATTTGAAAATACCTCAACCTTAGCGGATCCAAATGACATTTTTAGTGTATCAAAATGATGTTTTTTTTACTAGATACTGGTCTTAAGCCATTCAAGAATTTTCTAATAACCAAGAAATTAAGGAAAAACAACTGGAAATCAGTTCGATTCCAGAAGCCAATCTGCAAGACCAACTTTTGCAGCAGTAACTGCTGTTCTAGTGCAGCCTTAGCAGCGCAAGGAACCCCATGAACAGCCTGAACTTTCTTTGAGAGCATCTAGACGCTTTTAAGAGATTCATCGGAAATTCTAAGGCTACAAGAAAACCATTAGCTAACTAAATGAAGCATGGATGGTCATACCACAAGAACACCACCCCAACTGACAGATTCTGTTCTTACAACCTCGGCAATATTTGCAAGAATGATATCTGTTTAATTATGATAATTTGAATGACGTCAATGTCTATTAACCCAATACCAAAAGGGATGAACAATGTTCCAGAACTGCTAGTTCAAAATTGAAATTCTAAAAGACACCCAACACTCCAACAAAACAAGGCATCATTGACTGACAAGTTTATCTCTATACAAGAGGGAGATTCCTAAAGCAGAGAGAGAGAGAGATGCAAATTGCAACAATGTTAAGAGCTCTATGCCACAACACAATCTGCAATTCTGAATAAAACATATTTCGAGTGCCTTGAAATCAATAGCTTTGGCGTTCAGTTGCATAGAAACAACATATTATATGTAGTGTATTTCATTGGAAAAACATTAAAATAAGTTAAGATACAATTTCTCTTTGCCTGATGATTTTAAAAAACAAGATTGCTCCAAGCAAGAGAGATGAATATTTCAAGAGTCCTGGTTATCTGGGGGCTGGAGATTCAAGATTTGAGAAACTACAAGCTTCGAGAGCTCATTAATGGTGGCCTGAACCTGATAGTCATCCGACTGCCTTGGCCACCCGGGTGATTGTGAGCTTGACCTACTGTACTCATTTGCAGCAACCCCAGTCTTAGTTGTTGTGGCAAGAACTCTCTGCAAGTCCGCCTGGGACAATGGCCTTGGTGCCTGAGAAAGAGTCGCAATGAAGAAACTCAGTAAAGGTTCAAGAACCCAACAGCAAGATAATACAATAGAAAGATACAATTCTCAAAAAGAAAGTTTTTGACACCAATAACTATCCCTTGTAGGTTTGAAAAAACACTTTGTTTAATTCCTTCTGGCTCTCCCGAGGAACCATATTATGGTCTATCCATTGCAATGGAAGCCATTGATTATGGATAGTGCAAATCAGGAAACAAACCAAAACTTTGTCATGATAGGCTCAGGCATGTATAGGATTTCTGAGCAAACATTACAAATCAGTAAAAGTACCTCGAGAAATTAGCTGAGTATAATAAATCGCAGATTAGAACTATATTATTCAATATATGGTAAAATAACTGAGGTTAAATTGTGGAACAATACAGTGATAAATATATTCTTACACTAGACTTTTTCCCCTTCTTCTCCTCATCCAATAGGTCTCTAATAGGAAAGAAAGCTGCTTTCTTGCAAAGTTCAAGAAGATCTGAACCAGTGTAGCCCTCACACAAACTTGCTATGTAGTTGAAGTCAATGTTGTTTTCGATCTTCTCCCCTTTCAAAACAACCTTCAGGATCTCAGCCCTCTCTCTTCGATCAGGCATCCCAATCTCAAAGGCCTGAGGAAGACGCCGGAGGATTGCTTCATCGAGTTCTGAAGGACGGTTGGTTGCCGCAAGTACCATCACTTGTGCATTCTCTGTAAGAATATGGTCACCATATCAGCCCAGGCCAAACCCACAAGTAAATTATAGCAATTACACAAATATTAGATTAAGCTCATACTAGCAAGTCACTGAACAAAAAGAATACACAAATGTAGCACTTGTTTCAAATGAAAGACTCACGATCTGTAGTAAACCCATCCCATAATGCCATGAACTCGGTCTTCATATTGGTTAGTGCCTCATGATCTGTAGTACGACGCTGCCCCAGAAAACTGTCGACCTCGTCAATAAATATAATAGCAGGCTGGAGTTTATAAGCCAGGCTAAAAACAGCAGCAACTGAAACAACAATCAGACCATGAAAACTTTGAGAGAAGGAAAAATAAAGTAACTTTGCAAACTTGATACTTCCAAATATGTTTCCAGTCAGCAGAAATCATCAAGACTTGCAAAATACTGAGACGAAGAGATGGTTCAACACAAATAAGTAGTTGCAAAATATAGTAATGACCACTTTCACGATTGAAAGAATTTAGGCAATTCAGTACCTTTTTGAAATGGTCTTGATTTAGGATATATATAAATATAAATACTACATAACACCAAAAATCAATATTGTAATCATTTGACAATCTTGATCATCAGACTAAAAGATCCAGCATATAACCACACTACAGTGCTAATTTTCTTTAAGTTAATCTAACAAAATCACGCTGCCAACAAAAATCTTATCAACGGGCTTTTTACTAGAAGAAAGTATATGAACACAATGTTTAGTTATTTTCTGACTTTTAGAACAATTAATCTCATAAGGATACCAGAGGCATATTCCATCTTAGTTTTAAACAGCAAGGTCACAAAGCACTGCCTTGATTCCATTATCAGAGTGAAACTAAATTTCATTCAGTATAATTAGTTGGCCAAAGGAAATCTTTGAATAAAAAGGAAATAATTTTAAATCATCATTAATTTTGCCAAGTGCAAGACAAAAACCATCAAAATGCAAGACAGGCAATTCAAAAACGATCTATACTCACCGAGCTTTTGTGCATCACCAAACCATTTGCTCATTAAATTAGAAATCCTCACATTTATGAAAACAGCTCCTGACTCTTTTGCAATAGCTTTGGCAAGCATGGTCTTCCCTGTGCCTGGTGGTCCATATAACAATACCCCCTTTTGTGGACCAAGAAGTTTCCCATATGAAAAGAGTTCGGGTCTCCGCAGAGGTAGTATCACCAGTTCATACAAAGCTTGCTTGATAGCTTCCAGCCCTCCAATTGACTCAAATTCCACATCTATGTGATCAGGGTTTATAACATCACATGCTATCACATCCTGCTCAAAATGAAAATACCCAATTGCCGCAAATTACTAAACCACTACAAATTACCACAGAGGTAGTATCACATGTTTATACTCACTGCAATGACCATGAGCCTAAAGTCTCCATCCCAACCAAATATATTTTCAACATGAGAACATAGCTAAATTGAATAGTGTTTATAGTATGAGCTCAATTGTTACAGAGCAGTTTAATCTTCCACAAAGCAATCACAAACAGAAGGTTTCAAATTGAAAAGTTAGTTTTTTTGTGTTGACACCTCCAAATTTCATCAGGTATAAAAAGTAATATCTATATTGGCCAATTACAACCATCATATTGGTTCAGACCAAGTCTTCTAATTTCATTTCTTCCAACCAAGAACCTGCCTGCAGTCAGTTTATGCCAGAGGCTATTACTGAACATGGCAGGAACCAAAGTTAACATAGTATCCCTTTCAAATAGAATGGACTCACATGACTCTAAATTGATTTGGTGCCCTTAGTTCACGAGATAGTAGTGACTAATCTAATCTACTCAATATGATGGAAATTTTCATGCGTTCCAATGACATTAGAAACTCTTGGTATTTGTTGCAAGAGAGCAGCCAACAAAGACTGGACTGCCTAGAAAAACAAATGATAGGTTTGAAGACACCAAGAAATATTATAACTGTTTATGATTGTCTAAATGATGATAGTGGTACCGTAACACCAACCCAAAGACCTAAACCCCACTGCACCCTTACAGAAGTTCAATACACAACTCAATCAGAAATGAAGTTAGTTTCTACTAACACAAACAAAAAAAGGCCATTCCCCCAGAAGAACTGGAAATTTAATCACGTCCCATTCAGCACATGCATTCACTCCCTTACATCCCGAAAACTGACTTAAGCGCCTATATTCACTAAACACCCAAGCCCCCAATCCCTATTCCTAAAATAAGCCACCAAACCACATCCCTCATTGCAATATTAACCTCAAACCCGCTATCACGGACAACATTCAAGTTTTTTGCAAATACATGACAATTCAAGCATCCTAAATTCAATAGTGCATAATAAAAACAAAAGTTATATACTATTAACTAACCATATAATCCAAATTCACAAAATTCTTCAAAACCCCACTAAAAAAAACCTTCATTCCATTATCTGACCATATAATCCAAACACACAAAATCTACCAAAAACCCAATAAACCAAAACAAACCCTATATTCCATTCCTCCAAAAACCAAATTAAAAACTTGCAAAAAAAAATTCCAAACTTAACAGCAAAAATAGAAACTTTGACACTCACCTCATAAGGGGTTGTTTGGATAAGAGGACGACCCAAACGCTTAGCGATTTCCTTCTTATGTTCAAGGGCTTTCTTTGATGATTCACGATTAGGGTCAAGATGTCGGAGTCCAGCAAACAATACCAAAGAACTCAAAGCAGCACTTGCTGCATATAGCAGTAGCTCTTGCAAAAACTTGGTTTCTGATGAACCCCTCATTGATGGTGTTAGGGTTTTCTGTGCAATAACTAATAAAGCAGGAAACTTTCTGTTTCTTTTAATTGAAGAGAACGAAGGGAAAGAAAGTGTCAGATTATTGAAATTATGTTCTGTTTAATTATTTTTTTCTTTTGGGGGGGTTCTGGAAAGTATTTGGGGGGAGTAAGGAAGGTAGAGAATTATTTTATAAAAGTACGATGATGTCCTTAATTTTGGTGTTTTGTGATGAGGCGGTGTTGGGGTTCTGCTGGTGGTGGTTAGGGTTTGGGCTGTTTTCGGTGGTGGTTAGGTTTGGGCTGTTTTCGGTGGTTAAGTTGGGCTATGAAAGGCCGGGTGAAGCCTTCTTACATCAGAAAGGTACGCCCTCTTTCTAATTCTAGGCCTAATGAAAGCCTTGTGAGTTGTGAAGTGAGGAAAAAAATAATTTTTTTATATGTCAAAAATAATTTCAGACCACCTAGAGAAATAGAGAATAGTCTAAAGAGAATGATTTTAAGACACGATGTCATAAAGGGATCAGAGTAATAAAAGATTAAGAGTTGAGGGACCAAAATGAACCTTAAGCTTGCTAAGCACTGATTAATTATTACAACTGCAAAGTGAAGACACTTTCAAGTGAAGTATCGAGTTCAAGCCGGTTTTCAGTTCCATTTCTTGCTTTCTTCACTTTATGCACTAACTTTCATGCCTACCATTGCCGACTTTTCTTCTCTCTATATCTGTACTACAAGATAAATACATAGTGAAAAGCAGTGATGATAAGTCAACGAGAGAAGGATCAATTGGACCAAACATGTGCTCAAATGTACAGCACCCATTGGCCATGGTTGGCGTTGTGATTAGTGCTGTACTACAAAAATTACTTCATAGTCTTGCTCTGTACGTCTTTGCAGTACATAATACAAATGTTGGTGGGTGAGCTGTTTGTCCCTAAACTGGTATAAACATGAATAATTGCAGTGTTTTTAGCCATGGAAGATTGATTTTAAAAAAATAATCAAACTTTCCATTTTTTTTACTCTTGGCCAGGCATTTTATATGCTCTTGATTGTTGCATTGGAAGGCACAATCATTCTGTTCTGGGGCTTTTCTTTCATACATAGAAAGTCCCAACTCAAGTTTGTCTGATGTCGTCTGTTTTTCTTGGAGGGTTTGTTTCTTTTGGTCAACTCAGAGGTTGGTTCTTGCCCATGTGTTGATTTGAAGGTTTTGTTGTCTTTCTGTGGAAACTTTTATGCTTTTTTATGTATCTGTATAGATTGATGGAGACTTGTCAGTTAGAGACCGCAAAGTTAGATTCTTTGGGATCTTTTTAAAGCTGTGGTCTAAAGAAGAAGAGAAGCAAGAGAAAGGAGGACTTTTATAAGGTAAGAACATTCATGATGTTTTCCTTTTTTTTCTAATTTAATCTCTCTAGTTTGATCAGATTTTCTTGATGAGTTTTGAGCTTGTTTGGATAATTCAATTGGATTCAAGTTGATGAATTTTAGATTGTTGATTGTATTAGGTAGAAGATTGTGACCATTGGGGAATATGAACATGGAAGAAATGAAAGAGGTTGGGAGGGAGGATTTGGAAGAAGTTAGAGATGAGTACGAGGATATAAAAAGAATTGCTCCATGGACTAAACAGATTACAGCTAGAGGAATTGTTGCTAGCATAGCAATTGGAATCATTTACAGTATTATAGTCATGAAGTTGAATCTCACTACTGGGCTAGTTCCCAATCTCAATGTCTCTGCTGCTCTTCTTGCATTTGTGTTCCTTAGAACATGGACTAAGCTCCTTTCGAAGGCTGGAATTGTAACTAATCCCTTCACTCGACAAGAGAATACCATAGTTCAAACTTGTGCTGTTGCTTGTTATAGTATTGCTGTTGGAGGTTTGAGACTTTGATCTTATGTGTTCTTTGAATTTAAAACAAATTTTGCTACATTTGAAGTGCTTGCTAAATTGTGATTTGATTATGGAGTTGCAGGTGGTTTTGGGTCTTATCTACTGGGTTTGAACAGGAAGACATACGAGCAAGCTGGGGTCGATACAGTGGGGAATACTCCTGGGAGTACCAAGGAACCCGGGATTGGTTGGATGACTGGTTTCCTCTTTGTTAGCAGTTTTGTTGGGCTACTTGCTCTAGTTCCTCTGCGAAAGGTAATGTGTTTTCTTCAATTTTGTTTCTTGATTGATTGATTATGTATGAGTGTTATTTGTGTTGGTGTTCTATAGTTAATTCTTCATGAATTGATGATTGCAAGTTTTCAACTTCATCTGAGTCCTAATCTGCAATGATCTCGGCTTCCTTTATATGTTACTTGTGAAGCTTGAATTGCTCTCTGATCATGCATTTTTTGTTGCCCCAGATCATGATTATAGACTATAAACTGAGTTATCCAAGTGGAACTGCAACTGCAGTTCTCATCAATGGGTTCCACACTCCTAAAGGAGACGGGATGGCTAGGTAAGCATGTGTCGTGATCCCGATTCTTGCTATTTACACTAGATAGAATTGGATTGTGAAACAGCTCAAACAAGGAAGCTTTTATCTTGCAGGAAACAGGTACAAGGGTTCATGAAGTTCTTTTCATTTTCTTTCCTCTGGGCTTTCTTTCAGTGGTTCTATTCTGGTGGAGCACAATGTGGATTTGCTCAGTTTCCTACATTTGGGTTGAAAGCTTGGAAAAATTCGTGAGTGCTTGGCAAATTTTATTCACATCTTGTAGGCATGCTTGCGATTGATTCTTCTTCCATCATAATTGACTAGAGAAACTGAATTTGGCAGATTTTACTTCAGTTTCAGCATGACTTATATTGGTGCGGGAATGATCTGTTCTCATATAGTGAATTTGTCTTTGCTTCTCGGGGCAGTGCTTTCTTGGGGAGTAATGTGGCCATTGATTGGTGGGCTTAAAGGGGAGTGGTTCCCTTCAACTTTACCAGAAAGCAGTATGAAGAGTCTAAATGGTTACAAGGTCTGCAATTAAGATGTTTAATTTCAATTTCTTTAGCAGATCTCCCCTCGTGTTCTTCAGCACTCATGATGTTTTCTGAAATAAGTCTTAAAGAATCTTACTTGTGTTGCAGGTTTTCATTTCTATTGCTCTGATCCTCGGAGATGGCCTCTACAATTTTCTCAAGATACTCTATTTCACTGCCACTAGTATGCATGCCAGAGCGAAAGCTAACAGTCTCAAAACATGTAAGCAGATATTCTTTTGTTCTGTATGTTGCTCATGTCCTGCTCATTGCATAATCAGATTTTGCCTTTCTAGCAGCGGCTCCCCTTCCCCTACCTATAGTTAAAGGACCTCCATTTACCTGACCCGAAACTTTAGGAAATTTTGTTTTCTAATTTCTTGGTGGTTTCTGGGCTGCCCTTGTGTTTTGTAATTCGATTTGCTGCAACGAGTGAGATGCTAATGTTGACAAGCCCATTTTTTATAATGCTAAATTTATCGTAGAAACATCATTAACATCATGTTGCACATGCAGTTCCAGAAGATAAAAGCCAAGCTCGAGATGATCTTCAAAGAAATGAAGCCTTCCTAAGAGATGGCATCCCCCTTTGGATAGCTTGTTTAGGGTACATCACCTTCTCTGTCATTTCCATCGTTGTCATCCCTCTCATGTTTCCGGAGCTAAAGTGGTACTATGTAGTTGTTGCATACATTCTAGCACCTGCTCTTAGCTTCTGCAATGCTTATGGGGCTGGTCTAACTGATATGAACATGGCCTACAATTACGGAAAGGTGGCTCTCTTTTTACTTGCAGCCTTGGCTGCGAAAAACAACGGTGTGGTTGCCGGACTCATGGGCTGTGGTTTGATCAAATCCATTGTTTCTATCTCTTCTGATTTGATGCATGATTTCAAGACTGGTCATCTCACTCTCACTTCTCCTAGATCAATGCTTCTTAGCCAGGCCATTGGAACTGTCATTGGTTGTGTTGTAGCTCCTGTCACGTTCTTTCTCTTCTACAAGGCTTTTGATGTCGGGAACCCTGATGGTGAATACAAAGCTCCCTACGCCATCATCTATAGAAACATGGCAATTCTTGGCGTCGAAGGCTTCTCCGCCCTTCCCCAGCACTGCCTGCAGCTTTGTTACGGGTTTTTCGCCTTTGCCATACTGGCCAACTTGTTGAGAGATCTTTCTCCCAAGAATATTGGAAAATATGTTCCTCTCCCAATGGCTATGGCCGTGCCTTTCATCGTCGGAGCTTACTTTGCAATCGATATGTGTGTAGGTAGTTTGGTTGTGTTTGCTTGGCACAAGCTAAACAGCAGAAAGGCGAGCTTGATGGTCCCTGCCGTGGCTTCCGGCTTGATCTGTGGAGATGGGTTGTGGATTCTTCCTTCATCGATCCTGGCTTTAGCCAAAATTCATCCGCCGATCTGCTTGAGCTTCCTACCAGGCAAGTGAAACGGATCAAACATGCAGCATCCTGAGTTGCAGAATCAGACAACTATAACTAGTTTACAGAAGCTTCCACTTTTAACAATAGATAATTATCAAAATCCTATAGCTAAGCTGCTCTTTAGATTATTAATGATCCTGTATGAGTGTCATTTTGTAGGAAAAGTTCAAATAGTACAATGTGCGTTGTTCCTGCGGGTGGAAGCAATTTTTTCTTACACAACGCTATAATACTCTGTTAGTGCTTGCTACAACGTTCACAAAAGTTGAGATTGTCCAACGAAAACAACTGTGTTTACTAACATGAGCCGAGGAATATACTTGTTAGAAAAAAAATAAAAAAAATAAAGCCATGTTCTTTATCTAATCAAGATCTAAGTTCACCTAATTTTAGGGTGATATTTTATTATTATTATTATTATTATTATTATTATTATTTAGCCAAGATATGTTTATGGCTCGAAAAACCCTCACATGGTCAAGCTCGAAATTCCCAAAAAAATAAAAAAATAAAAAAATGTTGTCGAGAGTCTCGAGACTGCTGCTTTCCTTCAAATTCCAGCATTCCTAAATTCATCATCCCAACAAATACTAAAAATATATTTTGTTTTAAAATCATCTATTTTTTAGTTAGTTTTCGTATATTATCACCAAAAAAATATAAAATGATTGAGTAAGCTATCTACGTGTGTAAGGAATCATTCACACTTGTGTTGATGTCTTTATAATAAATTATCATTTTATATCTTCAATAAAAAATCAAAGTTTTAATAATATTATAAAGAATAAAAGCATTCAAGGCTAAAAATAGTCTTTCAAAGCTTTTAATTTGTGGTGATTAAAAAAATAATAACAGAAGAGATTTTAATCGGGCATGAAAGAATGATGACCCCTGCAAAAATGGTATCATCATAAAATTATAAGGTATCGTCGTCGTCGTCTTTGTCGTCGTCTTCGTCGTCGTGTGTAATTCAATGCCTACGGCACTGACGCGAAGTTTGACACCATGGCTGGTTTTGTTTTGTTTCCATGGGCACAAGTTTTGCTACTGCGAGCAGCCAATGGTTTCGTTAGGTTACTCCATGATGAGCTGATGGTGTTTCTTTCATGGCTGCCACAAGTTCCATGCATTGACCAGCTGATATGTTTTTCTCTCTATCCACTTTGAAGGCCCCAGCTTTCTTTTAGGGTTCGGTGGACAAACTTCTTGTTTGTTGATGTTTCTTTTTTCTAGCTAATTTTCCTATCAGTTTCTGTAATTATTGTTTATATCAAATTGATGTGTGTGTGTATCCACATTGTAATCTTGCGCCAGTGGTTAGTAAATTCTATCTCCTGGAAAACATATTTTTTAGGCTTGGATGATCGAGAAAAACTCTTGTTGTCCCAGATTCTTACAGCAGATGCACATCCTAACTCGAGTTCAAGACATGTTGTGCAAATCACAAGTCATCTGTCATCACGTCACGCCCTTAAAGATCAGTTTATGTGAATAGAAAAATTATTGTTTATATCAAATTGATGTATTTGGGATGATCTCCTTTTATGGGCCTGTTTGGGAGTGCGGTTGCGGTAGCTTTTCAAAGTGCTTTTCGTGCCGAAATACATCAAAATAATGTTTTTTTATTTTTTAAAAATCATTTTTGACATCAGCACATCAAAATGATCTAAAAACACCAAAACATATCCATTTAAAATGAAAAAAAAATTCAAATTTCAGCAAAACACCGGTTGAAACGCAGAGCCAAACGGGCTCTATATATATATACACCAGCTTAGTTTAATCGAGATCAACTTATAACAAAATCATTTGAAGATTTTGACTGTGTAAAATCATGAATCAATGTTTAAATCATTGACAAACAGAGCATGAATTGTTCAACAACGTGCAGATTGGATCGATTGTGGCATTGAAATTTGTTGCAGTTTGGTTGAGATAAAACATAGAAAAATGCAGCCAATCTTGAAAGCCGCCAGAGTTCAAAGAAAATATTCCCAGAGCACAATTCCTAAATTATAATATAATCCAACTCCAAGGATTCAGCTAGTTTGTCTTGACAAAGACATGCGCCAAACCAAACCGTCTTAACGGTAAATTTATTGTTGATGACAAATTAAAGAATTAAGGACAATAAAAAGTTATTTGACTTTATGATGTGGTTGCCACAACACTATCATGTGATCATAATTAGATTATTATATTTATTTATTATCTCCACAAAAAAAAAAAATATAGTTGCCATGTTTTACTCGTTCTTCAAACCTTTTAGGTCTCCATTTTTGAATAGTTGAAGGATAGAAATTGAATCTAACAATTTGTCAAACTCGTGTTAACTTAAGTTCAAAATATAGGGCCTGTTTAGGAGTGCGATTGCGGTAGTTTTTCAAACATGTGTTTACAATTTGTCAAAGTGTTTTTCGTGCCGAAATACATCAAAATGATATTTTTTTTATTTTTTAAAAATCATTTTTGACATCAGCACATCAAAATGATCTAAAAACACCAAACCGCCGGTTTTTAAAATGAAAAAAAAAATTCAAATTTTTCCCAAACACCGGTTGCAACGCACTCCCAAACGGGGTCATAGTTTAACTCAAGTATACAAAATCTTCAAGTTAACTTGAGTTCAAAATACTCAAGTATATTAAATCTTGCACTGGATTAGATATATATATTTATTTGGTTTATAATTTAGATAGAGTTTTTTTTTTAAATAATTACTTTATAACATGTAATACACATTTCAATCAAGTAGTCAAAATGCCCGTAGCACGCAAAAATCAACCGAGTTTTATTTGTGTTTTCTAAACTTGTTGCCAATCAAGATAGATAATTTCAGTCAATTAATACAGAACTAATCGTATTTTAAATGATTTATTTTTCTTTCTCTAATTAAAGCATCTTAAATAGCAAAGTAGATTATTTTATTAAAAAAATTATTTATTTATTTAATTTATATATATATTAAACTGTTTTGATGTATTTATATTAAAAATAAATGTTTTTAAAAATATATTATTTTAATATATATTTAAGCAAAACAACTATTACCATGATATTCCACCAAACCATACCTCGTCGTCTTGTCACAGCTCTGGAGTTTTTTAATACTATAAATACGAATCTAAGGGAGATTTGTCAAACACCAAGGCAGAGAAAGAGAAAGAGGCAATCACTTGCATCTTACCAGACATCTTTCATGTGAGCAACATGGATTCTTGATGTTCTCCTTCTTTAGTCCTTAATCTCACTTACCTTTTTTATTTTCTTTTGTTGTTTTGATTATGGTTTTTTTTGTTGTTAATAATAGTGGGTCTTTTTTACTTTTTATATTGATCGTTATTTTGAGTGTAAATCTGAAGGGTTTTGAATGTTTTTTGTTGTTGTTTTGTGATCAGTGTTTGTGAAAGATATGGCTTCTTCAAAGGTTTACTTATTTGATGAGATTGCAAAGCACAACAAAACCAAGGACTGTTGGCTTATTATCTCTGGCAAGGTCAGATCTCGCTCTAAAAATTTAAATTTTTGGCATTTTTGAGATTAAAAGTGAGGAATTCTGTTTGGTTTCCGAGAAAATTTAGTTTGAGATTACAAGATGAGAACTTTGACATTTTGTGATTTGTTTTATTTGCCCCTTTGGGATTTTTTGTTTAGTGAAAATTAAATCTGTATCGGTGCTATCAGTTTTATTGCATGAATAAGGTGTTGAAATTTTATTTGTAATGCTTAAAATTGAAAAGTTTGTCCCTTTATGAACCGCTGGAAAGAAAAGTTACTGAACACACCAAAGAAATGCTCACCTGGTAGTATGTAAGAACCTTTGGTCCCATTCAAAATTGTGAAGCGTGTAATTGAACAATTCCTTATGGAAGAGGTGAAAAGAAAGGCCCATGAGAAAGCTAACATGCATTATATTTGTCAAAATCTTGCTCTAGTGAGAATTGTGTTGTTAAAAGTTAGTTGAACTATCATGCTTTGGATATCATGGTGAAATGATAAGTGAGGTAGAAAGGACAGCCTTGTCTAATGTCCTCCCTCAGAATTTAACTCATGAAGTTCCGCCGTTTAAGTATATGCATACACATTGACAGATAAATAAAGGAGTTGTAATTCATTCTTTAGATTTGTTTTTCCTGCTCATCATTTCTTCAGGTAACTCTAACCTTCTGGGTACTAATTAGACAAAACTATTTCCCCTCAATTTGAATGTGGTTCCTCATGCATAAACAAAATGAAGGGCTATTTCATCGGTTGAAGAAACTATGTGGCCTACCCAAACCTCCCAAGTAAGGAAAACATATTGGTAGGCCTTCCACAAAATAAATGAAAATGGGAAATTGATGCTGAATCTCAATGCGATATCTGATTGCCATGTGATAATTTTCTCTTGCATGGAAATCGTGAGTTATGGTAATTACTCTTTGAACTGCCTGTTCTGCATTTTGTTTCTTCTTCGATATGAAAATAATGCCACTGTGTGTCTAATGAAGATTTACTTATACTTCAGTCCTGTATTCTCTATTTTAGCATTTATTGACATTTTGAATTTCATATTCAGGTGTATGATGTCACCTCATTTATGGATGATCATCCTGGAGGCGATGAAGTTTTGCTGTCATCAACAGGTTGGTTCTGATATCAGTTCTGTTAAACCTCTTAAATTTTAGCTCGAAGAGTTTGGAGGGGAATCCTACCCTCTCTAAACCTATTTGCCATGTCCTTTTACTTGAGCATTACAAAAACACAAATTCAACCACCTTATATTTATTTTATTTGCATGGACTCTCTTCCATTTTTCAGGGAAAGATGCAACGAATGATTTTGAAGATGTTGGTCACAGCGACGATGCTAGAGAGACGATGGAAAAGTATGTCATTGGTGAGGTAGATGCAACAACTGTTCCAACGAAACGCCTCTACGTAGGACCAGGTTTGGGAGGAGCAAACCCCAAAGATGACAAGCAAGGGGCTCTGATTAAGATCCTGCAGCTACTCGTGCCACTCTTGATCCTGGGCTTAGCTCTTGCTGTCCGAACCTACACCAAGAAAGAGTAGAGGCTATTGCTTGTCAGGATAAACCCTTATGAGGGGCTAGGTCTGGACTTGATCAGAATAATTTTAAAAGCACTTTTTTGTTTAGCTCCTCTCTTGCAGTGTGTTTGTGCCAAAGTTAGCGGTCCATAATTGGCCCGCTGGGGTGTATTTGGAACTGTTGGTCACTGGCAACTGGACAATGTCTGATTTTGTTGGTTGATAAGCAGGAACATTTATTTTTTGGAACTCTCTCACCTTTGTTCCATTCTTCTATCAGTAGCAGATTAATTATTTCTCCTGGAAAAACCAGTAAAGGTATAAATGTTGATTTAAATGATATTCTGAGGACCAAAATGCAATTTTGGTTGGTGAGTCAAAGCATTATCCTTGAATGCTTTTGATCCATCACAATCACATGCTGAGCCGGTGAAATTGCAGCGTGGTCTCTCACCAGGCACTAGAAAAGGCTATGAAAATTTATACAATCTTAAAATTGCCTATAATTTATAATTCTACTTGATAAATGACAGTATCATCTCCAAGTGTAGGATTAGGGAGCATTTGCAGAAGTCTGATACCAATTTCCCCAACTTTTTTCCACTGGTTGAATTAGCACAGCTTATTTCTTCTGATCATATTATAAATTCAGAGAAAGTTGTGATGATGTTTCTTACAGTACTCTGCGTCTGGCATTCTCTTTTCCTTGTTTCAGATGTAATGGTTGCCGGTTGGCATATAAATCCTCCAAGGAGTAGCGACATCTATGGTTCAATGCTGGATATAAACATTTCCACACAAGATTGTCCAAGATGATTTAGCATCAACCTGCTTAATGAAAAACTAGAAAGATAACTTCATTTAAGTTTATTATTATCAGTTAAACAGGATAAGCTGCTAGCACCCAAACCTGCTATAATCGACTAGCTATTACAATCAGGAATGGTACACCTTCGTTACAAAACAGGCTTAAGAGGCAATGTAGTGAGTGAAAATTGCATATGGATTCTGTTGACATCCAGCTGAAAATACCCTAGGTTAAGGTATAAGTTGCCATTGATCTATCTATTAAGATCAATGTTGTTAATTTCATTTCGTTTCAGTCGAAACATCCGAAACATTTCGCACCCGTTAAGAAAACAAGTTAAATAGTGTAATTTTCACTTCGCTTAAAATTTCAGTCCGTTCTGAAAATTCCGCTCAAATATCGACCGAAACATTCTGGTTTCGTTTCACCCGTTCCGTTTCGGCCAAATAGTATTTTTTTAAATAATAAATAATTTTACAATATCAATTATATCTCTTAATTTGCACGTTAGATTGAGATAAAATTTTACGAAAAATCACTTAACATATTGATATATATTATATTAAAATTTCAGAACAATCAAAAAATATAATAAATTTGCGAGATTAATAATGACATTCTCATAATATTATACATGTTTATAATTTTGTTTAGAAAAATTATTTTATTATCTTTTTTAGATTAAATTGTACAATTCTAAATAATTTATTTTTGTATTTGAACTAAAAATTTTTAATTAATATATTTAATTATACACACACAAACATAACAATACAACCTCAAAACAGCATGATAAAACACTTCGAAACCAAAACATTTCATTCTAATTGAAAAATTAAAATATCAACCAAAATAAAATTGATAACCTTGATTAAAATAAGCCCTTTCAAGACAAGGAAAAAATTTGGGATTCAATGATCAAAATCATGATGTTTCTCATTCAATATGGTACATTGAAACAGATCCCACCTGCTTGATATGAACTGATGACTATGAAGATCGTGTTCTGTATTCAAAATAAATGGTTTGAGTAAATGCATATAAAAATCTTTTAATGTATGCCACTTGCCACTTCAACTAATGACTTGAAAGCCAGCGGCAAGCAGCATTGCTGAGGATGGATAAATCCTTGGGGCATGTTTCTTGCAGAGCACAAGGAGGCTGAAAACAACCCTTCAGAACAAAGACCTTTAAAAGAATTGGACATAAATCAGTGGTAAAATGTTTGAAAAGCAGTTTATCAGAAGGGTGTCTCTATCTTGTCATGAAGGTTCACCACCAGATTATGTGCGTCGTCAAGGAGTTTCCAGACATCAAGCTGCCCAGACATGCTATTGCATTCCCTTAAGATCTCGTCCATGCTGCTATATTTCTCTATGATTAATTTCCTTTTCTGTAATACAGAAGCTGCAATAGCATAAAGCAATAAATCCTCTGTTGGTGGCGCTCTCTGCCTCATCCTGCTCCAAGCAGTCTTTCCGATTCCAGCCCTTATTGCTGCCTGATCTGCCCACATCACCTCCCAGAGGCAAATTGTCTGTTCAAATGTCAATTCTCTCCTGAACAGCACCACTACCATCCTATAAACAAAAAAGCAATCCTCAGCCTGGAGCTTCTCCAAGTGCCTGTAGAGGTGGGAATCTTTGCATTTGATAATCTTGGAAACAATACTGAGTTGCCTTCGGATCCCCATTTCATCAAGCCTAAAATTATGCCTAGCCTTCCTCATGAAACCCACAAAACACCAGAAAGCCTCGTGATCCTCCGTGATCGCTGCAATTATTGGAGAAAGTAGATCACTCATGCCCTGGCAATACCCAATTTCAGGGTCATAGACTGCATAGGCTTCAAGAATAGCAACTAGTCTTGCAGCATGGAAAATTCCACAGGGTTCCAGGAAATCATAGTCCTTCAACCCAACTGCATCTGCAGCACGGCGTGCTCTACACTCTGAAACTGTTGCCTGAGTCGGAGAATATGGAATCCATTCAGCATTGGCTCGCACTGCATCAACACGAATGATCCGCTGCCATGTGGCAAAATTTTCACCGGTGCACTGGTTTGGATGGAGATCAGTCCTTGAGGGAGAAATATAATCTTTCAAAGGCACATCAGGATCATTCTCTTCCCTGCCCTCTGAAGAGGAGGAAGCCTGGATGACCTCAGGGTCTTCAGAAGAGTCTGAGTCAGAAGACTCCGTGTTTAGTGCAGAGGCATCAGTGTTTGTGGTCTGTCCTGAACCATCATCACCTTCCAATAGTGCACTGGAGGGGTCATCAGAGTCTTCAACATCAGGACTCCTTTCCTCACTGGAAAGAGATTCCCTGGCACTAACTACATCTTCATAACTTGAAGAGTCAGAGTCTTGAGCAACACTTCCACTGTCCTCGATACAGCTTGTCTCACTGGTTCCTTTGGAGCAATCATTGCTTCGTTTGAGAAGCTGTCGGCACTGTCTGCGAAGTTTCTCATATTCCTTTCTGCAGCCAAAGATTGTTAAGAAACAAACCATGAGAATAGAAGTCCAAGGAAGACAGATAAGGCTTTAAGTTTAGGACTCAATACCACCAATCAAATCATTTGTGATCAAAATAGCTCACTAGTCTGAATCTATAAGTTGAGAGTGTTGACAGTACCTTTTTTGGGTTCTTATAATCGCTCTTTCTTCTGAGGTGCTATTCAAGTCATATCTGTTTACAGAAAACAAGACCACTCATGTAGGTGATGTGGGAACAATGTAACAATATAAACCAGCATTGGCTAGTACAGGACTCTTGAAAGAGATTCAAGGTTAAGGTTCTAGAACGAGAGAACAAACTGCATCGAGAAAGAGGATATGGAGATGTAAACTAACAAATAGCATTCCCAGCTCAATGATTTAACAGATACAAAATAAATGCCAAAAATAAATAGGAAAAAGAGATTCTACAAAAGCATAGATTTCACAATTTCACTCTTTAAATGTAGCAATGTTCTCCCAGCTACCCAATTCAGGGAAAAGGTCTCAAAACTCTCAAATCCTCTACTCTGGTCATTCAACTTCTCCTTGATTCTGATGTGGTATTTCAGTGGAACTCTCAACAAACAATGTGGCTACATTGATGAAAAGGTTGCAAGGACCACACTGGAAGATGTATTAGGTATGGGATTTTTTTTAATTGAGAGAACAGGGGACTGTGGTACAGCTAGACATTATGGAAAGAATTTGTTGACATTTGGAAATTTCCTGAAAAGCTTTCATAGGTTCTTCCCTCGCCATCGAAACAATACAGCCACTATAATCATCATGGAACTTTTGAACAGATCAAATATAATCAAGGTATATACATCAGAGGTTTTGTCAATCACCAGAAGATAATTATGGGGGGGGGGGGGGGGGGGACTTCCATCAAAGAGAAGCAAATGAGAGGCTTTCATAAAAATTCTCGTAGAATCGAGAATGGAGTTTTCATTCTGTACATGCCAAATCATGAATTAGTACTTGCATACAATCTGCATGGATATCTTTGACCAAAACTTGGCAGATGAGCAGGAAGTAGTACACAATGATTCTAATGTAAAATGCAAAAACACAAATTTCGACAAAATTGAACACCAATTCATAGTGTGAATTAAAGATGATTAAAAATCCTTTCCCAAGTATGCCAAATTCAGAATGACCACATTCAGGATCTATCCTAGGAGATGAGACAGCAGCAGCAGATAAAAACATATATGACAGTAAAATAAGGTTCAATATGCTTACACTCCAAGGAGGAATGGCCAGACTTCATCTCTAATACTTGGATCAATACCCTACAAGAGAAACATAAGAGATAAATATTCCCATGAAACTGCCATAGAAAAACAAAAATTGTGATTGGAATGAATGATAACTCACTCCGCTTCGAACTTTCTTCAAAAACTTGACTCCGCCATCACGGAGTTTACCATCTGGTGTAAACAAACTTTTCCATTGCCTAGGAGTAAGGGCATGTTTTCTCTTCCTTCGAGACCATGGAGACTTAAGCCGGCCCCTGCAATAAAAGAACAAATCTTGACAGGTTCCAATAGAAAAAAAAAAGTGAAAGGGCACCAGCAAACAGCTCAATTTGTTTTGGTAGTTTCCTATTTTTGAAAAAAAATAAAAAAATTGTAAGAGCACCCATCTAGAATTCAAATAAAATAGAATTTTTGCAAGAAACACCATAAATAATCTAATGAGAGAAGTCTGCTGTAAGATAAAGTTAAATCCAAACCCTAATTCCCAGAAATGCAATGCCAAAAACAAACAAACATTCAATTTTCAACTCAATAATCAACACCATTGTTACTAAAAAACAAGCAAAGCATTAAATTAACAATAACCCATGTCAAAAAAATCCGTGAAAATAATAATTAAAGTTTAAAATTTGACTAAATTAACCAAGCCAAAGCCACACCCATTCCATCTAAGAAGCAGTAGCTAAAAAAACAAAGAGAAATGGAACAAGTCGAGCGAGTAGTAGTAGTAGAAGAAGAGACTGTAAACACGATCTACACTTAATATTTCTTCAAGATCGGATCTGAACAAAGCAAAAGAGAACAAGATCACTAGAATCATCAAGAAAGAGTAAAATAGAGTGCTTCAGAGAGAGAAAAGGAGGGCTCACCGATCAGAAGTGGAAGATGAGGAACAATAAGCCGGTGAGGAGGAATTAATTACAAAGAGAACCGAACGCAAATGAATCCACGACGATGACGACGATGAAGAAGACGGAGGAGAAGATGAGTTTGACGAAGACGACGATGTTTGACTCCGTTTTAGAGCTTTCATCTACTTAATAATTTCACTCCTTGCTTCTAGATATTTTTTTAAAAAATAGGGCTTCTTTTGCTGTTCTTCTAATATTATTACCTACTGGTAGTGTAGAACAGGGCGGCGAACACGGCGATTCCGGCTACGGCAGTGAAAACAAGAGCTGTTCTCGACGGCGGCGCCACTGGCACAACTTCCCACCAGAATCTACCGCCGCCGCCACCGGAGAGCTGGATTCCGCCGTTTGGACTACTGTGGCTGCTGATTAACATCGAGAGGGAGACCGCGGAGGGATCTGTGAAGTTACCGAAATTACCTTTCTTCTTTCAAGTTTGCTGTTTGCTTTTTTCTTCTGAGAACGTGATTTTTTGAAGAGTGAGGGGCAAAAGGGAAGCTAACTGTTTTTTATGGGTTTTTAGCTTTTTACTAAATTACTACTACTAACCACTTCAGTTGTTGGAGAGAGAGAGAGAGAGAGGCTTTGTTTTGTCTCTCTAGACACTACTGGTGGAGACGAAGTGAGGAGATGGGTCTTCAAATATAGAGTTAACCATGATAGCTTGGTCCCTATAGTTTAACATGACTAATTAATTAGTCCTTTTTTACTTCAGGGTTATATATTTAGTCCCTATGATGATTAAATTTAAAAGAGTTGGTTTGAGATGAATATGAATATGGATTAATATAAATCACTCAATGGAGCACAGAAACTTGGCACTTTAGTAGTTGTATTGATAGGAATATATATTATTTATTATAGCATAAGGATAGATAAATCGTTTTTAATAAATTACAGGGACTAGGTTATAATTAACTTTAAAATAAAAGGAGAGTAAATTGATCTTTATCAGCCTTTATTGATGCAGCAGTAGTAGAGTAGAGTGTTTTGAGCGTGTTTAGACACGCGGCACGGCGTGTTTTTGAAAAATAAAATAATATATCTATTAATAAAATATATTTTTTAAAACAACTACTATTATATTTACACGTTAATTATTTTACTTGAAAAACATACAAAATAGTTTTTTTTTTTAAATATAATGATATATTAAACTATTTTTAAAAAAATGATTTAAAAAAAAATGCCCTGCCAACCGGCGCCAAACACCCTCTGTATCTTTAAGTCAGCCAACCACCAGTCCTGGTCTTCTCTGAAAAAAGGTAGAGGGTGGGCCCTTTTCCCTTTCTTAAACTACATGATAATTATATTTGATTTTCTATTATTATTTTTATTATTATCTTCTTGTAGCGGGGCCTAGATCAAATCTTATATTGTTGTGTTGTTAATTAATAATCTTATCTTCTTATATTTACCACCGAATACATTCAATACTACAGCGTATTGATCCTCGCCGAAATCAACCTCTAACTAGCAGTGTATCAGAATTTTCTATTAATAGTGTGTTTGGCATTGCTTTTGCTTTTGTGGTTGAGGTTGAAAAAAAGCAGTTTCAAAAAAAGTGTTTGGTTAAAACTGTGGTTGAATTAGAGGTTGAAAAAAAAACAGTTTTGGGTGTTTGGTTACCAAGCTTTTCATATTGCTTTTAACTTGTGAAATTACTTTAAAGAACATAGACATACACACACATTTATTTATATATATATATATATATTTATTTATTTATTTATTGTGATGTCTTTTAATATATTTATTTATATTTTAATTAAGTTTTTAGATTTTTATATTATTTTAATATTAAAATAATTAAAAATCTAAAAACTTATATCAAGCAGTAACCAAGAAGGATATTTGTGTGGTTTGAGAGTTAATAAATAAATAAAATCAAGTAATAACCCAAAACCCCATCTACACCATCTTTCAAGCCTGTCAATGGCGATTTCAAAATGGTCCCAGTAGGCACTGGTTCTTCAAGGCCACAAAAGAAGCACATCACAAGAAAACAAGGCCAAGAAAGAGTCAACCATGGGACATAAAGCGTAACCCATTGTTTATGCTCCTTTACCTCCATTATCTCTTATTGGACTCTTGTTTCTTCCTTTGGTGCGGCGATGGAGATGGTTTGCCTTCTATTACAGCAATAGAGGCACCAGTTGCAAGTGGGTAGTTCCTTCTTTGTGGTTTTTATCTCGAGTTCTTATGTCATTTTGTTGTATTTTGAAAAACGCTGATTGCACTGCACCAGTAGCCATTGAATCGCAGCAAGAAAAGCAGCAAATCTCTGCTTTTCTTGCACCGGCGTTTGGAGGAAAATTGGACGTGGGACCCATGTCACAAACCTCCGGTTGGAGGATAACCAAACACTGAATCCAATCTGCTTATATGTAAACGTGGATGGCATCGCAATGCCAAACGGGCACTAAGAGATTAGAAGGATCATCGGTGATTAGAAGTGTGATTAACCACCTAATCTAAATGTGCAACCTCAAGGGTTTGATAATTGGAATTTGCATGAACCTGTACATCAAAACAATATAAAATATATTATTTCAATGTATTTATGAATGAAAAATATTTTAAAAAAATTCAATTACATTTTTAAATAGACGGTAAATTGAACAAACTCTTGTATACATAAAGAGTATTTTTTTAGAGTGGTAGTGGGTTTTTTTTTAAAAAAAATTATTGGAAATATATTAAAATAATATATATATATATATATATATATAATTTTTTTTTAAATATTGATGTAATAGTAAGATAGAGGAATATGGTATATTAATATATTTATTGACATGAAAACAATATATTAATTTATTAACCATCATTGCGTTGATACAATGAATGCAATGTCTCATTACTAGTAAACAGAAAATAAAATAAAATAAAATATATTTTCTTCCCCACCCCACTTGAGCACCTTCTTTAATACTGTTGTTGTTCCAGCTTGAAATTTACAATTCTTTGCTTGAAATTCAAGTTACAGCTTTATTTATTTTTTATTTTTTTCATCGAACAAGTCAATGACGAGATGGGTCAAGTTCAGATGTGATTCACACCAATTTATTAAACATTATCATCAAACCCACAACAGAAATTAGATTTTTTTTTTACATATCAGCATATTAAGTTTTTTTAAAAATAAATAATTATTTTAAAACTAAAAGGACGATGCAACTCCAGTAACAATCCCTAACACGGTTAGAGTATGTTTGACACTGTATTTTAGAAGTATTATTAAAAATAATATATTATTTTATTTTAAATTAAATATTTTGGTAATTTTAAATCATTTTTATCTGTTAATGTCAAAATAAAAAAATATTATTTTGATGTATTTTTAAATGAAAATTATTTTAAAAAATAATCATAATCACACTCCCAAACAAACACGTATTATCTGGTTTTGAATATGGTTGAGGTTGTTTTTGAAAATATTTTTATTTAAAAATATATTAAAATAATATTTTTTATATATAATATGTAAAAATATCTAAAAAAATTAATTTAAAATAAAAAAATCAATTTGTTTCCAAAAAAAAACTTTTAAATTACAGTGAAAAACTGTAATTGTTTGCAGCATGCCCCATGTAGCATTCTGATTTCCTGGGATCATGAATGCGTGGACGCCCCTGTCAATTGAGAATCAAAGGGTGAAATTGGATTGATTAGACAGTGATCATGATTATGTCTCGACAGTGGATTTCCCTTCCACGATGATCATGATCATGTTTGCTTTCCAGTCTCTCCCAGGAAAGAGAGAGAGAGAGAGAGAGAGAGGCGTTTGCCTTTCGTTTCAGCTAGCATATTGTGCTCAAACTAGCCTGGTCAAAAGTTCTGTGGAGGGAGGAATCACTTTTTTGTGCTATAATTTATTATAAGAGCCTATTTTGTCTGCAGGGCACCCTGTTTTATGCAAAGTTATTAAATCTGTTCCGTTCCGGCCGGAATGGACAGAAAATTCCGTTCCGTTCATAAAACCAGAATAAAACAGCATCGTTTTTGCTCCGGTTTTAATTCTGATCCGATCCGGAAATTCCGGCCGAATTTCAGCCGGAATGCCTCGGTTTTGATTCGGGAATTCCGTTCCGGGCCCCACAGCACACATCCAACTTAAGTGGACATCACCGATCTTGACCATTCACCCAATCCAAATATTTTATTTATACACAAAATCTTTAGACTTCTCTGTTGTTTACCCGATGTGGGATAAATCAACTTAGATAAAATTTGAGCCTTTAAAGTGAACAAAGGTGGGTGTAAAGGCTATTTGTCCGATGTGGGACAAATTGCATTGTCCCACATCGGACAAATCACTTTGTAGTTTGTCCAGTGGGAGTGGTATATATATGTATATATATATATATATATATATATTTAAAAAAATAATAAAATAAAATAAAGTAATAAAATATAAATTATTTTGAATTATATATAAACCTTAACTAATGAAGTTTTATAGCCATAATTTTGTTGTATTGTATTCATAAATATTTTACTTACAATTTTATGATTTTTTATTTATATCATATTGTGTTCCGAATTTTACTTATTTTTTTTTTTCAAAATCTGTTTTTTTCTTTTCTTTTTGAACATATGATTTTCAGTACTATTCTCTTTGTAATTATCTTACTATGGTATTTACTATTTTTTTGGGATGCATAATAAGAAATTCTAATATTTTTATATTAATGATGCAGAAGATGTTTGATGTATATTTCTTTTATTTTAGAACATTTTACTTTCATAATATTTTGGAATTTTAGAGATGTTTTTAATTTTGAGATTATGTTTGTATTGTATAATTTAAAGTTCATTTATCTTGAATTTAAATTATACTTGTTAAATTAATATTTTATTTTTTTCATATATATAATTAATTAAATATGAACAGTACAAAACCGGAACGGCACACCGGAATGCACCGAAACCGGAACGTTCCGTTCCAATCACAAAACCGGAACGGCGCCCGTAACGGATTTTACAACTTTGGTTTTATGGTTCTATCAATATATATATATATATATATATATATATATATATATATATATATATATATATATTTAGAAATCAAAAGTATATAAAAAAGAGAAGAACAAAACAAAAATAAAGTCGATAAGAGATTGGACAGCAATTGAAGCGAGGTAGATGACAATGTTTTTTTTAACGTAAGCGTTGGTTAATGAAGTTTGATTTTGAATATCATCAATCACACGAGCATGTGGTGGCAAGCAATTGCAGACAAAACATGAAAAAAAATATCTTGCATGCATGGAGAAAAATATTATTGGTGTGTTTGAAAATTCGTTTGGAAAATATTTTTGAAAAAAATTAAAAAAAAATTATTTTAAATTAAAAAAATTTAGTGTTTTTAGATCATTTTGATGTCCGATATCAAAATCATTTTTTAAAAAATAAAAATAAAAATCATTTTTTTAATACATATATAAATAAAAAATATTTTTAAAACAATCTTAACCATACTTTCAATCCAATAATTTATCTCATATTTAACATAAATTTTAACCTATCTAGCATTGTGACCTACACTTTCAAGCTTTTGTCAATCATCTATGACAATCATGAAAGGGATTCAAGAGAATAAATGAGCTCCAGTTTCCATGAGACAATGACAGCACTCCATGACAGCCTCCTCCTTATGATCCATTTTTCATGACTGCTCTGCCATTTACACACCCAGAAACCAATGCTTTTTTTTTGTCAATAATGTGTATTGTCAGGTTAAGTTGTCCGCAGATGAAACAAACGAAACCACAATATGGGGTGCGATCGTGGCTCTGCCATGCCAGTCCGAAGCTGTGCATCGGCATTAGCTAGCTGTATTGTAACCATTTTTCAATGGCGTTGGTTCGGTCTTTAATGCTAAACAGGCAAAAATGCTGAAGAACTTTCCATTCAAAAAATAGCATGACTGATCTGTTCCAAAAAGAAGCAATTCATGCTACAGAATCGTCTCCAGCGCGAGATTGGATTCGTTGCAGAGATCTGAAAATAGGAATGAACTACCCCAGTAAAGGAGCTAAATGGTAAACCTTGAATTCGATGGGGAGGAAAAGGAAGCAGATGAATGCCAACTAATGGAGAAAAGGCAAGAAAAATGGAGAACTAGAGAAGATATTTTTAGCTAAAAAAGCATCAAGCTAGCTTCATACGATATTTCATCAATATTTTTTCTGTTCCTCAACAGTCACTGAGATTATATCACCCATTAGTAAACGCGCAGATCACGGTCAACGAAACATACACGAGATGCTAGTCTTATTGTAGTTAAGGCTAGGGAAACATTTCACTCCTGCAGCTTTGAAGCCGCAACTTCGTCCAGAAACCACTTCAATTCTTCTTCTGGTGTAACCCTTTGGACAGGCAGCAACACGGGATTTTCGGTCTTTCCCAATGCTTTGTAGACTGCATCAACTTCACCAGGGCCGCACACCACCATGGCAATATATGCAGATGAATTGATGACAGGAAAGGTAAAGGTAATTCTCTGTGGAGGTGGTTTTGGCGAGTCCATAATGTGAGTAACCCATTTCACTTTTTCCTCGAGAAGTGGATGCCCAGGGAACAGAGAAGCTACATGTCCATCTGGACCCATCCCCAGAAGCATGAGATCAAACTTCGGGAATCCAGTCACTGATGATTTGGCTAACACTCCAGTATCAACCAAATGCTTGAGACCGGTTTGGTAATCCTCAGCTGCGCCTTCAGCTGACAGGGCATCATTGATGGCAGAAACCTGGCCGGGGGGAATCGGTACCTACGAAAGACCAGGAAGAAGTCAGGGTTTATCTGCTTAAAGAATGACAGGAACCAGCAACATTAGAAGTGGAATAAGCATGAACAAAAGACTCTGAGCCTTTAAGGTTTCAAATACCACCTTTTCAAAATCAACTGCGTAAAAATTGAAGGACTCTGCGCCTTCAAGATATCATTAGTATTGTTGTACTAATAGAAATTAGAAAGTTCTATCATTAGTATTGTTGTACTAATAAAAATTAGAAAGTTCTCTCACACGCACCAGAAGAAATCCACAATGATAACATCACAACTAAAGAACATTCAAGAAAATGAGCGATAACAATCATTCCAATTCAGCTTCAATCATTTCAATAACAAGATTAATCCACTTTAACAAGGCCCTTTTTCAAAATTATTTGACTGATTACATCCTTTTGTTCACTTATCAATCATCATTGTTTCTCTTCTTTCCGCAAAATAGCTAAAACAATATCAATCTCCATTTTAGATTGTTTCCTTGGCACTTTTTTAGTAAGAAATTCTTTGCCTTTGCTTTTGCAAAACCAAGAGTTATAACATGGAAGCCGAAGCCCTCTCATAACAGCATTCAAGTTGATTCCTCAGTTGATATTTAGGCAACACCATCAAATGTATGATCACTAATTCCACAGCAAAATGTTATTAAATTTGAGAGAAAACCAGCAAAATGTTATTACCTTTGAGAGAAAACCGTCAAAAGCAAGTTTATAGTTACTGTCAACATGATTCTTCGGAACAACTCTCTCATCCACCAAGAAAACATGCCATTTTGACCACTCTACCGAATCAACATAAGGCGGCAATGTCAATTTCCTGAAAACAAAAACCCAAAACGCCATCATCAATTGCCAGAATTTTTAAAGACTTCAAACCCACTAGTCACCAGCTAGCTAATAGCTATAGATCAAATTCCACTCACACATGAAATCACATAAGTTAAAATTCTCATAAATCCCCTAATCCTGACATAAAAATCCTAGTCTTTTGACTACACATGAAAGTTGTACTTAGCGTTGGTGCACCGCAACTAGCTCTCACGAAAAAACTAGATCACATATATTCAAAGAGGCGCAAAGGGTGCTCTGCTGTTAAATCTAAACATTTTCAGCAATATTCCAGATAAGAATATGATCAAATCAAGCGAATGATCAGTAACAAACCTGATGGTGTCAATGAGATAACCACCAGACAAAACAACAGTGAAAGACCCTCTTTCTTTAGCAAATTTAGCCGACAAATCGGCAACATATTTGGCCAAAGAAACAGCCACATCCTCTTCCGTGGCATACACCTTCACCACCTTCTTGTCATTCTGATCAGCCATGAATGATGATGATGAGAACTTTGCTTGGCAGCAGCAGACAAATCTCTTGAACAGTTGAACTCTGTGCCAGAAACCACAGAAGCGGTCCTGTACTTGATGGTTTCTTGGAAAGAAATACCACGCTGGATTTTGTGATTATTATGGGAATACTTTAACGAGGTTTTTGTCTATGAAAAATGTGGAGATGAGGTTGCCGCCATGGAACCACGTGGTGCCTGTTTTTATATCTAGCCGTCGGACTTGGATCAATCTTCGTATTACGAAGATTTGACCAGAAAATATATAGGGTTTGGCCTTAAATTCTTGGACGTTGAAACATTGTAGCCAAAAAACATATCAATGGTAGATATTTGATTTCTTTTACTAAAAACAATTAAATACATAACATAAATCACTATCTAGTGATGGAAAGTAATTTTTATTTAAAATATACTAAAATATTTATTTTTTATATCAAAAAATCAAAATATTTTTAAAAAGCTTATAAAAGCAACAATCACTAAACTTTCAAAAGATAAATTATTATGCCTTCCACATTCGTCTCATGAATGAATGACACATTGAAGTATAAACTAGTGCATCTTTCACATCCACGAAAGGAACTTCCACCGCATCTATGGCCTGTTTGTTTGCTGAAAAGTGGTTTTGTTTTGGAAAATGAATTCCGGGGAAAGTGAATTTCGATGTTTGGCAGTGTTATAGAAAATGAACTGAAAAACATTTTCCAGTGTTTGTTTGTGTTATGAAAAATGAACTGGAAAATGATTTATTAATAAATTAATTTTTTTTTCAAGTTTATTAAAATAATGAGGAACAAATCTTACAAATTAAAAAGTTGAATGAGAATGAAATTGAAAAAAAGATATTTTCAATAAAAAGTTTATCAAGTAAGAGACTAGCTATGTAAAAAAAGATATTTTTTATTTTTTTAATATACTGATATAAAAAACTATATTTTTAATAAAAAAAAATAAGTTGAATGAAGATTTTTCAGAGCAGAGAAAACAAACTTGAAAAGATGAGAATGTTTCTTTCTTTTTTCCATGGCTGCGTACGAGTTTTAATTCAAAGTACATCAAGTTTGAATGAAATTTCTCTATTTTATCCACCGTCAACCTGTAGAGAAACTGTGCGTCTACTTCTCTTCCTCGGCAGCCAACAACCTTGAATCTTCTCTTCTTTCGTTAACTAAATACAAGAAACTATGGAATCAACAAGTTCTATAATAAAAATCTGTGAAATACAACCGTGAGTTCAACCAAAAACAAACCTCTCTAAAAGCTATGTAATGCCATTCCATATAATGCAAGTCTTTCAATTGACCATATAAAAGAAGAAAATCCCCACTAATCCTCAACTATCACTGAGATTACAACATCAAGTAGCACATCCACCATCATCAACACAGCAGCAAACAACCATGCTACTCATAACTTTTATTTGGTTGAACTTCGCGAGGCTACATTTGCTCTCCTACAGCTTTGAAGCCGCATCTTTGTCCAAAAACCACTTCAACTCCCCTTCAGGTGAAACCATTTGGACAGGAAAAACCTCGGAGTTTTGATTCGTTCCCAATGCTGCCTGCACTACGCTAGCTTTACCAGCACCGCACACGACAAGAGCAATGTATGCAGATGAGTTGATGACAGGGAGGGTGAAGGTGATTCTCTCTGGAGGTGGTTTTGGAGAATCTGTAATGTGAGCAACCCATTTCTGGTTTTCCTTGAGGAGTGGATGGCCTGGGAACAGAGAGGCTACATGTCCATCTGGACCCATTCCCACAAGCATGAGATCAAACTTTGGGAACCCGCTCAGTGAAGATATATTTATCACACCAGTATGAACCAAATGTTTGAGGCAAGTTTCATAATCATCCGCAGCACCCTCAGCTGACAGGGCATCGTTGATGGCATAAACATTACCCGGGGGAATTGATACCTACAAGAAATGAAGGAGAAGAAAAGGTTCACTCGTTAAAGTAGGAACAAACCAGCATTAAAATCCTAATATCCACGACAGAAAGAATTTAAGGTACTGTAATGAACTGTAACATCACCTCTTGTAAGCTCCAGTATTAAATCAGTTACGTCTTGTAAATCAGTTCCTAAAGTTTTATCTGGTTCAATAGGAATTAGATTTGCAAGAGCAATCGTACTTTCATGGTCAGATTTTTTCAGCATTTCTTCATTTGGTGGAATAACGATCTCCAATGTCTACTATTATAATGACAAACAGATAACAGAAAACATGACTTTAATAGAATTCTCAGCAAAATCAACGGCCACCTAAATGACGCATTCATATTTCTAAACATAAGATAAAAAAATAAAAAGTGGCACCATTCGAATAGACAATAGAAACTCAAACCATCACAGTAATTTCCAGTGTGGAGATCATAATTCTAAGTGCAGCATAACTTGAAGAATGGCCACGTAACATGGACTGATGATAGCAATGTAATCTTTTCAGACAAAAACCACAATGTTACTGGAAAAAAAGTGAAATGTACATTTGATAGGAAACCATCAAGAGCAAGTTTGTAGTTACTGTCCGGATGATCCTTAGGAACAACTCTCTCATCCACCCAAAACACATGCCATTTTGACCAATCTATTGAATCCACATAAGGTGCCTCCACCAATTTCCTGAACCCCGCAACAAGATCACAAACCATCAAGAACCCATCATCACCAATCCATTAATGAACATAAAATTTATGAACTTGACTGGTTTAATCAAGTAAGACTACAGTGACAAATACCTGAGAGACTTGATGAGAGAACCACCAGATACAACAACAGTGAAAGCCCCTCTTTCCTTAGCAAACTTATCAGATAAGTCAGCGGTGTATTTTGCAAGAGACACAGCCAAATCCTCCTCTGTATAAAGCACTTCCACTACCTTCTTGTTATTCTGATCAATGGTGGTGATCCCAGAAGAAGCCATGGATGATGCCCTTGTTGTTCTTCTTCTGGATATCTTTAAAGCAGAGCTGATAGAGCTATTGAGTTTCTTAAAATAGACTGATACCTGTGGTGGTGAGGTTATAGAGATGGAGTAGGGTCTGCAAAATTTTGGCAGGGAAGTGGAGAAGGTGAGAGATGAAGTAGCCATAGAAAGTGTGAGTGATTTATTTCTAGCCGTTTGATTGTTTGAAGCACCGGTGATTCTCTGATGATCAGGGCTGATGGTAGTTGAAGGATACAGAGTTTGGGGTTTTGGGTTTTTTCTTTGATGAGGTGGCGTTACAAACTGTGCGGAGAGAGATACACGTGTATCATTACAATGTCTGGGTCTCGCTGAGAGAGTTTAGAAAGCTGTGATTGGTTGTTTCTCTTTCAAGTCCACGTAGACAGGAAACTTAAGAGTTAGTTTTCGTGATTTTTTTGAATATTTTGTATAGTTCATAAGAAAATTTATTTCTTTTAAATTTTAGCTCGGACGAGTTTTTTTTTTTTTATATTCTTTATTTTTAAATTGTTTTTTTTTGTTTTTTTTAATAATTTTGAAATATTAAATAAAAAATATATTATTTTAATATATTTCTAAATAAAAAAATAATACAAGCACACGTAGTTTACAAATTGAGATATAAATGAATTAATTAAACTTTGATGACATCATCATGACATTAAAAAACGAGGCTTGTTCTCGTTTAGTATATGACAATCCTCAAAAACAAACACCACCTCAAAACAGGAGAAACCCTAGTTGCCACTGACCGCCACTATATAAAGAAAGCGGCCCTTAAGGTGGCCTCAAATTTGGCAGAATGCAGATCTTTGTGAAAACCCTAACTGGCAAGACCATCACTCTTGAGGTCGAATCTAGTGATACTATTGACAATGTCAAAGCCAAAATCCAGGATAAGGAAGGAATCCCCCCTGATCAGCAGAGACTGATCTTTGCTGGGAAGCAGCTGGAAGATGGACGTACTCTTGCTGATTACAATATCCAGAAGGGTTAGTTTCTTGAATAACAAGCTTACTTTTTTTTGTTGGGTTTAGTTGAAAAGTTTGTGCTTTAGTCTAGTTGAAAAGTTTGTGCTTTAGTCTAGTTGAAAAGTTTGTGCTTTAGTCTAGTTGAGCTCTTCCTTATGCTCAATCATGGTAAAACTGAAGTTTTGTGATTCAAGGGCTGATTTAGCTGTAGATTTGTGGTTGTCATGGCCATATTTTGGAGAGTTTTAATGGTAAAAGATAAAGGTTTGCAATAATGTTTCATTAAAATCTTCGTTGAAAATATAATTGAAATGAAACAACAGTCAATTTGATTTTGTTTCATTTACCTTTCATTTGCAATTCAAAGAGTGGACTCTTGTTGAATAATTATGGTTATGATGATTGTATTGTATGGAATCTTAATGATAAAAAGAACAGTTTATAGCTTTGCCAAAAAAGTATTAAAACTCTTAGATGGGCTTGGTGTTTTTTATTAATTTGGATTTTGGATTTCTCTGAATTATGTTTAAAGCAACCTTTTGTGATTCAATAGATATAACTCCGCTGATTTATTATAATTGTAACTGTCATATCGTAGAAATCTTAAGGATTGGTTGAAAAAAGTTACCTTGTCATATAACATTGCATTATATAGATACATGTGAAATATTGTGATGAAAGGCTCTTATCTTGCTGGGTTTTTTTCCTCCTAGACCAATCAATTGAATGTGAATATGGTCCATAATTGGACACGGGTTTTGTGTGATGGTGCTGTAATGGCTGTTTGATTCAAATCTTTTATTCTTGCAGAGTCAACACTGCATCTGGTTCTGAGGCTTCGAGGTGGCATTATTGAGCCATCTTTGATGGCTTTGGCCAGGAAATATAACCAGGAAAAGATGATTTGCCGCAAGTAAGTTCAATTGTCCTAAAACTCTTCATTTGTTTCTACACAAACAATGTTGATCATTCACTAGAAGTCATTATACATCTAAACAATTCCCCATTCAAGAAACCAAACAACTTGAATGCGTGGCATTTTAAGTAGTGAACAAACATGAAAAAATTTCCTAAGAAGCTCAGTGCATCTTAACCATAATTAGGCATGCAGCATGTTAAGAAGCTGTGGTATTGGATGTCTTGGCCTCAGAATTTATCTTTATGTGCGGATCTGTATAATGCATATTGTATTTTGTCGTGATAGCAGGCATAATTCTGACCGTGGAATAATTTGCTGTACAGGTGTTATGCTCGCCTCCATCCTCGTGCTGTCAACTGTAGGAAGAAGAAGTGTGGCCACAGCAACCAGGTAAATCATCTCAGCACAATTGTCAAATGCCTCGTATGCTTATATTTTAGTACTACACAGCTCCTCTACTTTTATACTAAAAACACCCATTATCTCGTTTTGCCTTGCAGTTGAGGCCAAAGAAGAAGATTAAGTAGACTGTTGATCAGGAGGTGTGGATCCTGTATTTCCTATTAGGTTATTGGATGTTCACCTTTGATTATGTTGGTATCAAACATTTTTCTGGTTGGAGTTCATGAATTTCATGTTTGTAGCTAGATTGATGCTACAATACATTTATGAATATTTGGTTTAAGAATATTTTTGTACTGATCTTTATTTTGAATGCGTGCTCCTAGCTCGACACAAATAATTTTAGATAATGTCGCCGATATCACTTAATCTGATAAAAGGGAATGTTCTGAATGATTAAAGAAAATGAAATTTAGGCGGCTTGATTTTGTAGCTACTTGGTCATTGAGATCTGAGTTCCATCAGAAAAATGATAGCTCTGTATGTATCATAGCCGGCACCAGCAGCTTTTATCCATTTCAGCTTCCATAGTTTTGTGTTTGTTAATGTTCAACACCAATTTGATACACACTTTCTTATTGTTAACTAAGTGATGAGGCTTTCGATAAGAAATAGATCGGTTCATTGCTTGGCCACGAATACAATTTATTCAGCATTGCTGAGCCCACCAAGCAGGATTTTTTTTATGACAAGCTAAATATAAAGTTCCATGAAAGAGTTCTTCCACGGGATTTTCATGAGACTAATCTTGAGCCGCCATCCCTGTTGCTTTCAGTCAAAAGAATGTTTTTAATGTATGAAGTCTCAAAATCAGAATTCTCTCCACTGTACAGATTTTTTTAAAAACAAATATGGGCATGGAGGTTCAAACTAGACCATCTACTCCAAGATCACTCATCTTCTCTAGCTTTATGGGAACTGTTCTATTCCGGGTGCTGGTCGAAGTACAAAACAAGATCTTCTTAGCCTAATTTAAGAAAATTCGTGCAGTGAATGCACTCCAAAGCATCCAATTAATGATCGAATCAAAAAGTTATAATTTTTATTTTTAATGATCTTCTCCTTGATATAATAACATATTACAATAAACCATAAAAGTTTGTGCTTTTCCATCCCCATCCATGTAATCTATCAATAGCAGATCCGCATAATCCTTCAATTTCTGCAAGTCCAGCGGCATGAAATCCTTGTTAGCACTGATTGAGTTTTAATAGGAAAAATACTGATTTGTAGCATCAGGATTTTTAATGATCTTGATAGCACAAATTGGACTCGATTCAACCTCCAATCTCTCTCTCTCTCTCTCTCTCTCTCTCCACACACACACTACCCTACCATGCACAAATCATTATCTCCATTGAACTACCCTATCATGCACAAATCATTGTCTCCATTGAACTACCCTACCATGCACAAATCATTATCTCCATTTACTAGTATTTCATTCTTTCTTATTAGAATTGCAGTTGTTCCCTACAGCTTGTCTAATTATCACTATGGCAAGTGGTGCGCAAGCTTCGAATTTGCTTGCTGGCTACAGATTTTGCCCTAATGATGATGATCTAATAGTTCATTATTTGAAGAAAAAAATTCTGGGTCAACAACTTCCTGATGATATTATTCCCACCACTGATGTATATGCATCAAGCCCTGATAAACTCCCCTTAGGTTTGTCTCTTCCCTTTTTTTTTCAATTTGTTTTTTTTGACACATGAACATCTTTTTTCTGTCCAACGTTTCCTCCATTATACCACATGCTTCCACTCTTACTTAGTTGCAACATCAGCATTGATGCAGCCGAATCTAAGGAATAGAAATTTTCAAAAGGGATCATAGAATTTTCTTTTAATAGTCTGTTTTCAAAACAGGATTAGAATCTCGAGAGAGAAAAAATGGTCTAAAGTTATGAATCTTTATCGTAAACAAGTTATTTGACATGACCATAACTCTACTCGGGTCACCTAGGTGAAATATATATATTAGGTCATCCGGATGATGCGAACACAGTTCACCTCCATGTATAAACTCTACACTATCTGCATTACATGATTAAGTTATATACTTCAAAATCTAATTTTGTAATTACCCTGTAGATGATTTTAAATGCGGGGTGGCCAACGAGTGGTTTTTCTTTTCGACTAGGAGCAAAGACGATGACGTTATCTTAACAGAGAATGGCTATTATGCAACTGACCCTGAAGGCACAGATCCGGTCATGTGGATGAATAAAATTGTTGGTTATGTAAAGACTCTGAATTTCTATCAAGGAAGCCCACCCCAAGGAACTGAAACTGATTGGATGGTTGAAGAATTCAGCGTTAATCCTGAGTTTGTTCCAGTCAACAAAGATGACCATAGCACTCAAGAAAAGGTGATGTAACTCACAGCAATGCTTCTGTTTTAGGAAGCACACTTTGTCTAATGATAATTTATGTTGTTGATGTTTAGATAGCCAACGTTGTTGTATGCAAAGTTTCTCGAGGACAAACTGAACCGGAATGGGATTAGCGGTTCAAGTAAGAAGAAGAAACAAAGAAGCACAAGAGAGGAAAATTTGGAATCCCAGCAAGCTTGTTAAAGGAAGGCTCTCTAATTAGTTTAGCAACAACCTTATTTTCGATTACATTGGTCTAAAGCCAGCAATTCTGCAGAATTTTGGCAGTAGTTTCTTCCCATGTCTGATTTAAAGAAACTGTTGTCCGTTATCAACCTTTTTATTTTTGGAAAACTATTTGGTTAATCTGTGGATGGACTGACCATTAGCCTGTCTGGAAGCATTGATTGTTTGCAAACAGATGGCATTTCATACACAAGTTACAACTAGAACTTTTGCTCTTGGTGCTCTTCTCCTTTGTTTCAGCCCCCACCTGGAGATTTCCTGTTACAACATTTCAACATAATTTTCTGATATTCATAACGATACACCCTTTCCTATTTATCAACATTACGATTCGAGTTTATATTATATATCTCAAAATATGTGCTCCGGAATGAATTGGACAATCTTCTATCAATCATTATAATATACATGTTCATTGAAAATAAAGAAAAACACAGAGAAAAATAAATCTTGTTCAGTTGTAATTATCAGCATCAGCATCCTCAAATGAGGAGATGCAGCTTCTTGTTTTGCACCATTTAGTCTCTTTGCAACCCATGCCAGCTTTCCCTCATGTTATAAGTTCTCATAACAGAGGATTTCTACCTGGTTTTCGACTTCTGCTTTGTCCACACCTTTAATTTTTGTCACAAGGATTTCCAGTACATTGGTTTTTTTATCCCCGAGTCATCTGTGGTTACTCATGATTTGGTCATAGAATTCCTTTTAAGGAAAATTTTAAAAAACAACCGTGAGGTTCAATACAATGCTTACCTTGTCTGAAAAATGTTTTGGATCATTTTCTGAGGAGACTCGCTTGCTGCATATTCCAATTGAAGCAACTCGTCTGAACTCAAGCGCCAACCAAGGGCACCCAAGTTTTCCTCTGCTTGTTTTACTGTCTTAATTCCAGGAATTGGAATAGCACCTTTGCAGATGCACCAGTTTATAGCAACCTACTAACATAATATCCTAAATTAGTAACACATTGTTGCTTTGGAATGTCTGCCGCTAAAAGCCAGATGAACTCAACTGACAGAAAAACATCTGAAACTACAATATATGCCTGATTTAAGAGACTTAAGAGGCATTGGTTACTTAAAAAGAAGAAGCTTGTGGATCACGTTCTTATCTCATCATTTTCTTTTTCATTTGTGCTCTCAACAACATGTGTACTGCTGAATCTTGAAAACAAAGCAAGATTATCTTGATTTAATAATGCATTGGATTCTGGCCTTCTCTGAACTAAAGAAGTTCATGCTTCGTAAATTTGCACAGATATTATCCTCTACCCATAGCTTACTCACTAATGGTCTTTCAGAAAAGAAACACTGGCCCAGGACTGTAAATTTCTCAATAGGCACAAACAAGAAGCAACAATAGAAAAATGAACTTCACCTGTGGCAGAGTTTTACCCCTTCTCTGTGCAATTTCTCCTAGGGAATTCAACAAAGGTTCCAGTCCTGGAAGAATTTGCCTGAATAAGAAGGCCCTACAGAAGAAAAGATCACTATTATGAGCCAAGCAGTCAATAAGCAATGACGAAGCAACCTCCTCTCATCACACATTTAAAGTAGCAAGTTCACAAATCTCAGTACCGAGGCCCAAGTGGAAGTCTGGACGATGTATATTTCCCGGTAAGCATTCCGAGTCCTAAAGGACTATAAGCAATCAACCGGATTCCCAGAGAGTCACAAACCTTCTTGATCTCCATCTGATCTTCTCCCATGCTTAGCAAGGAAAATTGTACCTAGTGGTTGGTTTCGTGACAATATGAGCTTGATGGTGCTATATATAGATGAAAAACTTGCTGTTTAGTGCAGCTAACCTGCACTTCTAAAGTCATGACATTTTGTGCGTGTAAGTACCTGTGCTGAGCAAAGGGGCACTCCACGGGCTTTAAGGTAATCATGGATCTTAATGAGCTGCTTTGGACCATAATTGCTCACTCCAACAGCACGAACAAAACCCTAAATAACACCTTTGATGAGTTTAAACATTTGGATTTACAAAGGAAATCTCGCAGATCAAGAAATTATAGGGAAACTTGTGTGTATGAAAAAACCAAAGAAAGGAAAAACTGATACTTAATGTTGATGAAAATGGGTAAAAAGGAAAGAAAGATAACATTTTTATCATCTCTTCTTTATAATTTGAGCAGTTAAAAAGCAAGTTCTTTCGCAAATATTAGTTCTTGAATGAAGGTAAACTAATGAAGGTTAATGCATATCGTGTGATGATTATTAGTAATGTCTATGTCTTGCATATGGACTAAAACATATTTGCTTCGATATTATTCAGATTTCAACTGCAATCCTGGACAGGTTCGTGCAAGTCAACACGCATATCTAGTAGCTGAAATCCCTTTGATAATAAGTAATGGTAACCTGTTCATACATTGCAACTAAACCATCCCAGAGAGCTAGCTCTTGTGGAGGAGCATAGTTTGCAGTAGACCAGTGTAATTGACCTATGCCTATCTGCTCAACCTGCAGCCTCTCCAATGACGCCCTGAAAAACCATTCAAAGCCATTTCAGTTCATATTGAACATGATAAAGCTAGATGTCTTCAGGACAGCATGCAGTAAAGTTTTTGAAAAAAAAAACAGAGATGTTTACTTGCAAGCTTTCACAAACTGCCCCGGTGTCAGGCGCCAAGGGTATGCTGCAAACTTTGTAGCAATCACAATGTCATTTCGCATCTGTTTTCCTGAGAATTTAGGCATGAATGCAATTAGTGAAGAATTTGTGACACCCAAAACACAATCTTTCCCTATCTTTTTGCAGGGATGACACTCACAGAGGGGGGCAATAGTTAAGATTTAGCAGTATTTGTTCATTAAGTCCAGAGAATCAAGTGGATACCGACCTGTAATGAAGTAGATGAAACCACGAAAGATACCAACCTGGGAATTCTTGTATGAACTTGCCAAGAAGCTTTTCACTCTTGCCATTTAACCTGCCAGTCCCATAAGAATCAGCAGTGTCAAAAAGATTGATACCATTGTCAACAGCCAGGTTAAAAGTTTGCTGGAGATCAGTGTCCATTGATTCTTGGTACCCCCATAAAAGCTGGTTGCCCCAAGCCCATGTCCCAAAACCCATCGGAGAGACAGTCAGTGGGCCCATCTTCACCTTCTGCCAAGGCCAGAATGGAGGGAATTTGAGTGGCTTGAAAGGCAAAGATGGAAGGGAAGATTGGTTTGAAGAGTTGAAGCAGCTGAAATAGGCTGTTGGAGTGGAGATCGAGAATGCCATGTTGCTCCCTGTAGGTTGCTTTCTTGCAGAGATCAGTAGCGAGAAGGAAGAAGGAACAGTTGAAAGAGTTGTGTAATAGGTGGTTGCTAGCTATGTACTTTCTTTTTTTTGTGGTCATGATTCAATGTTGAGCTTGGACATTTTGATAATCTGTGTGGATATATATAGTTATTATTTGATGATAATTTGAAAAATAATTTAAAAAATATTTAAGTTATCAAATTAGTTTATTAAATTAACTTGTGAGTTGTTGAGTCAATTAATTAATTAAAATGACATTGCTTTCTATATATATATATATATATATATATATATATATACTAGCTATATTGCTCGCGCGTTGCCGCGGGCATTTTTATGTATATAATTTAACATAATTAAATCAATAATGATAAATTTATATGATATAATTAAATAAAAGTTATAGATTAGGAGATAAAATATAAAAAAATTTAAATACAGTTTATTGCGCAAGCATAGATTACATCTTTTAGAATGTAAATATTATGTAATGAAAGATCACAAAAGAGCGCGAATTAACATTTTAAAAACCAGAGCAAAATATTTTAATAAGGAAAAAAAAATTAATAACAAAATCATTATTGTGCAAATAATTAAATTATTATTATTATTATTATTATTATTATTATTATTATTATTATTATTATTATTATTATTATGTTAGTAATGAAAGGAAAAAAAATAAATAAAAGACTAAAAATATCCTAGAAACTTTAACAAAAGATAAGAGAAAAAATAAAAAAAAATAAAAATTATCATTGCTATTACTGTAAAAACAATAAAAATTATCAAATTATCCGGAGGGAAAAAAAACATTAACAAAAGAGTAAGTAAGAAAAAAAATTAAATTATTATTATTATTATTATTATTATTATTATTATAATTAATATTATAATAATTATTATTATTGTTGTTATTATTATTATTATTATGCTAATTATGAAAGAAATAAAAATAAATGAAAGACTAAAAATATCTCAGAAACTTTAACAAAAGATAAAAACAAAAAAAACATCATTGTTATTACTGGCAAAAAAAAATATTATCAAATTATCGGGAGGAAAAAAAAATAACAAAAGAGTAAGAGAGAAAAATTATTATTATTATTATTATTATTATTATTATTATTATTATTATTATTATTATTACTACTATTATTATTATTATGAATTAATATCAAATAGAAAATTAAAAGAATAAGGACCAAAATGAAAAATGACATATATAAAATTAATTCCAATTGAAGGATAAAATTGAAAAAATTAATATATATACTGACATGATCGGGTTAAGTCTTGAATCACTAAGAGTTAGTGGCCTTGAATGGTAATAAGAAAAATAATAAATTACTAATGGAATTTTTCATTATTCTATTTTTTTTATTTTACATAAATGTTAAAAACAAATGTGATCTCTTCAATTACTGCAATTTTCGTGTTAATTTAGAGCATGTGTACAATTAAAAAGTTATTAAATATATTAGAAATTATATTTCGTGTTGTCTCATAAAAATATAGGATCTATTAAAATAATTTATGAATTTTATTAAAAATAAATCATGGTTTCCTTACCTTGAATAGTTCCTCGTATATGCAATTATGAAGATATCTTTTCCTTTTCCCTTTTATGAAAAAAAGATAAAATTAATTGGAAATGGAAAGTGGGGTCGAATCTTAAGAAATCGTGAATGCAAGGGCGGATTCAGAATATTAATAAAATAAAGGATAAAGGACCACATTAAACAAAAGATAAAAACAAAATAAAATGTGAAAAGTGACAGCTGTGGGATTTGAACCCACGCCCTTTCGGACCAGAGCCTAAATCTGGCGCCTTAGACCACTCGGCCAAACTGTCATTTGTGAAAGAATAACTGTACTTATACTATATGACTACTTACTTTGGATTTGCTGTATTTCACGAATTTTTTAATTTCTTTGATCAGATTTTAGAATAAAAAATATATATATATATATCCGGAATATTATTCGTGCATTCAAGCCTCACAAGGCAACAAAACCCACCAGCCGTAAAGGAAAATAAATGAAATATATCAATTTCTTGTACGGGGTTCCTGTTGTAAGAACTGTTACTGCTTGGAATCTGATTCATGGTACATAACATGACTTAACAGGCAGTCATGAACAGTCTTATCTATGCTTTGATTTTCATTTTACCGTTTTTATTTCCTTAAAGAAGCACTTATATATATATATATATATATATATATATATATTCATACACAGAGGAGAGAGAGAGAGAGAGAGAGAGAGAGAGGATGACATCTGCGAGTCATGATGGGGAAAATCTAAGGGTAGAGGTCGAAGGGATTGTGTTGCCAAATATTTTCTTATTGTTTTGTTGTATTATTTAGGAGACAGCAGACTAAAGGGAGAACCAAATTTTTATACAGCTGGGTTCAAGAAAAATGACCATAACTCATGGACGACCAGACCCCATACTCTCTCCATCCTCTCTCTTTTGGGGCCTTTTTTTCTTCTTTCCAATAAAACTAAATGATTATCTTCATCATCATGTTTGCTGTTTTGTCCATGGTATTTAGCACAAAACCCCTATTCATCCACTTCTGTTTCATCCCTTTATAGCTACATTTCTTGATAACTTGTTCATGATCGATCAAGAAAAGAGAGAAAGCTTGCCAAGAATTAGAAGATGGCAGCTAGCTACCTAGCTCGGAAGCTTAATTTTTGTGGGGAATGTTGTCTGGTTCAAGGCCTGGCCATCATCTCTTGGTGAATATGTCCTCGGACCAGGCTTCATTCCCCTCACTTACTGCTTCCATATATGCACGGGTTCTTCAGCTATTGCTTGATTGATCATCATCAAATTTCAAGATATGGAGGTGATATGAAGTTTTTTTTTTCCTATTTGATTTTGGTATTTTTTCAGATTTTCTCTAATTTAATTCTATGTTTTAGTAAATTTCGACATAGATCTAGGTTGTTGACTAATTAGTAACTGATTGGTGTAATGATGAGCCATTTTGACTGTCTTGAGATCAGATGGGTAGACACATAAATGTCCATCATTACGTTCTTGTTCTAAAGCATGTATGATCCAAATTACTATTCAATTATTACTTATGTTTTTCAACTTAGGTTATCATGAGGCTATGAGATTTTGTCAGTTCTCCTCTCTCTCCCTTTTCCAATTAACCTTTTGGTGTTTTATAATCATTGGATAGAAGGATTTTCACATGTTCAAATGTTGTTTCAAAGGAAACTGGGTGTGGGTGTGGGTGTGTTCTGCAATTCTCTTCTTGAGCAGTAGCTAGCTAGGGTTCGTCTCTCTCTCTCTCTCTCTCTCTCTCTCTCTCTTCATATGTACCTATATATTATTCTTTCAATCTTATCTTTTCAGCCATCTCCCTTTTTTTAATTAGTTTAGTGAAGTAATGGCATGCATGTGATGATCAACTTTCTTCACTCTTGCAGAGAGGTGCAAATAAAAGAAATTCTGACAAAAATTGAGCCTGCAGAACTTGAAATACCAAAACCCTTTTGAAGACCAAGGCCTGCACTCTTTTTTTTTTTATATATGTTATTGCTTGATGGGGGTAATTGGATCTGCAGTCATGTAAATAGATTATAAATGTATCGAGTTGTGTAGATAGATAGATAGATCTCTGCTGCCTTGCCCTTACCGATGTTTAATTTCCAGTTCATTATATAAATATATATATATATATATATATATATATATATATATCATAGAATATATCCATTGACATTTTAGTGGAAGACAAGCAGCTGCACTAAAGATTTGAAGCTAAGAATAGCATGCAGTGGATATATTCTCTAGTATTTGATTCCCATGGCCAGTTTCTTTACTAAAAGAGAGGTATCTTTCTACTTCTGCTATCTTTTCACATCCTTTCTTCTACTTGACGCAATCAAAATACTTGATTATCTTCTATGCATTTTATTCCCTTTCCAGATCATAGATTTATATAATTAATGGCTAATTAAATCTTGATTCAGGTGCTCAAGCTGGTTTTATCCTCTGGAAAAACACAGGACTTGAACTGCAGATGACATATATTCTTGTTCAATTGTGTTTTGTTTTTTGTGAAATAGACAAATGAGAAAGCACTGGGATCGAACTCCAGAATATAATGATGTCTACACATTATTGTGGAAGATTTTGATATCTTGGATCATCAGTTACAACTAGAGTAAATTGATTTGTTCTGTGCAACTTTAGGGTAAAAATATAGTGAAAACAGTTGCATGGAAAAGGAAAGGTAGTCATAGAAATCCATGCCATGCCATGCAACATTTTTACTTTCTTCTTCCATCACTGTGCATGATTTCAATTCTTGCGATGATCGATGCTTTCAAAAGGCCTTTGTATACGCGTCAAAATCTCTTTCTCTGTTGGGTTTTTAACTTTTGTCAGAAAAATCTATAAACATACGTCATGAACACCAGCTAAATTCAGAAGCTATATGAAGTACATGAAAGCCATCTATCATGTTCCTGTTCTTGGCAAAAAACCCATGACAAAATGTCCAGTTCCAAACTCCAAGGCCATGTCTTTTCCTTGCTAGAGCTCCTTGGTTACCAGTGATTCCTACGTTTGAAGAATCACCGTCTACTTTGTGGACTGGTGGTGGGATGTTTGAATCTGATTTTTCATTTTCTTTGTCCATTTTTATCATGTAATTGACATATTTCTTATTTTATGTTTACTTTATCTCTCTCTCAGCACAAATTGCTCATGTTCTTTTGGATTTATAATTTATTTTCTTAAGCTAAGTAATCTTGAGTTTGAATTCAAGAAGAGATCATAATCAATAATAATTACTTTTATATAGATAGATAGATGAATGCCACAACGTTTTTCCAACATCATCCCGATGAAAAAAAGATAGATCATGAGGGGTAAAAGATGACTCAGATGTTTTCTTTTTCAATTAAAAACAATAGTATTTATTATTACAGGAAATTAAGCTCATTATCGGGTTATATATATATATATATATATATATATACAGAGAGAGAGAGAGAGAGAGAGAGAGAGAGAGAGAGAGAGAGAGAGAGAGAGAGAGGGAGAGGGAGTAGATACAAGTGCTGTGCAATTTTTCTGAGATATTCAGTATACCAACCCCCAGTGGTCCAAACAATACAATAATACTAATTCATAAGAGAGTGTTTCAAGCTGAAATTCTTAGATTTATAAGCACCCCTAATCTCCTCTCTCTCTCTCTCTCTCTCTCTCTCTCTCTCTCTCTCTCTCTATATATATATATATATATATATATATATATATATATATATATATATATATATATATAATGATCTGTAGTGGGTGGCAGGTGTGAAATGCAGGAAGACGAAGGAGAAGAGAGAAAGACTTTCACTTTTATAGGTGCAACAGAAAGGGATCACTAGAAGTGTAGGGTTTACATGTGATGAAATATATATATTGTCATGCCTGCCTTGAACCACTTTTCTGCTTTTTTAATTTGTAAAATGTAAGAGATCAGTAGAAACAAAATTGAAGAAATGTCTGCTTGCTTGCTTTACTAGAACTAATTAGTTTTAATCTCATTCGATCAATGTATTTTTAATTAACATGATGCTACCTAGGCGGCTTTGTTTGACACTCCGTATCAAAAAAATGATTTTTTTATTTTATTTTAAATTAATTTTTTTTTTGTTTTTAGATCATTTTAATGTGTTAATATCAAAGATAATTTTTAAAAAGTAAAAACAATATCACTTTAATATATTTTTGAACGAATTTTTTTTAAAAAAAATAACATCAACCATGCTTCTAAATAAACATTAAGGTTATGCAAGTCCCCTGTCTCACCTCATTTGCAATTCAACTGGCGGTTCTTCATGTTGGCAATCATATTATATTATAAGAGTTTGAGATTTTTTTTGTTTATGAATTCGAGTAAATCTCATCCCCTGAAAATGCATTTTGTGGACCATGATAAACGAGTAAAATCTTGATTGTCCCATGTTTTTACAGGAAGCGCACGTCTTGACTCAAAACTTTAGACCTACTGTGCGGATCGCGGATCCTCTACTATCACGTCATGACCCTTGGAGACAAAAGTTTTGAGAATATTATTCTTTAATCCCTAGCTAGGTTCTCAACGTGTTTGGAAATATATTAATTTATTAGTTCTAAGAGAAGTGTATTGTGTTTGATTAGTAATCTATAATAATAAAATAAAAATGTATTTTCTTGGAGAGAAAAGTAAATATGTTTCGTAAATAATTCCAAGGGATTTTTTTTTTTTTAATTTTCTCTCGAAAACATGAAATACATGAAAACACATTCCCATTGTATGTCTTCATAGTTTTATGTTTTCAGATGGTTAATCAAACACCTAGATGATTTCAGAACACGAAGTAAGGCTTTTACCAGGTTGTCGCCGGACGAACATCCTCGTAGAAAGGAATTCCTTGATTTCTTTTTACTAGCTAATTGCCCCCGCGCGTTGCCGCGGGTATTTTTGTGTATATAATTTAACATAATTAAATCAAAAACAATAAATTTATATGATATAATTAAGAAAAATTATAGATTATGAAATAAAATGTAGCAATTTTTAAGTAGAGTTTGTTGCGCAAGCATAAATAACATTTTTTAGAATAAAGAAACTGCATTATAAGAGATCACAAAAGAAAATGGGCTTGGTGATCAGGCGTGTTTTTTTTTTTTTTTCTGGGGGTGTTTTCGGTTCTTGTTTTGTTTTTTTTTAATTAGCCGCAATGTCCACAGTGTAATCACGAATCAACCCCTCGCAAACGACAAAATAATTATTAAATTATCCTGGGAAAAAAAACTCGAAAACATTAACAAAAAAATAAGTAAGAGAAACAATTAAATTATTATTATTATTATTATTATTATTATAATAATTATTATTATTATATCAATAATGAAAGAAAAATAAATAAATGAAAGACTAAAAATATCCTAGAAACTTTAACAAAAGAATAAAAAAACAAACTATTATTGCTATTACTGTCAAAAAATTTTTTTATCAAATTATTCGGAGGGAAAAAAAACATTAAAGAAAGAGCAAGCACGAAAAACAATTTATTTATTATTATTATTATTATTATTATTATTATTATTATTATTATTATTATTATTATTATTATTATGTTAATAATGAAAGAAACAAAAATAAATGAAAAACTAAAAATATGCATGAAACTTTAACAAAAGATAAAGAAAAAAACAATTATTATTGCTATTACGGGCAAAACAAAAAATATGATCAAATTATCGGGAGAAAGAAAAAAAAACACAGAAGAGCAAGAACAAAAAATAATTAAATCATTATTATTATTATTATTATTATTATTATTATTATTATCATTATTATTATTATTGTGTTAAATACACTTATATATACATGGACAAAAGTAGGGATTATTCTAGAAATATAAAAAAATAAAATTATAAGGACTGAAATGAAAATCAAATATAAAGGGCTTAAATTAATAAATTAAAAGTCAAAGGGCTGAAATGCAAAGTAAATTTTTTCTCAATTGAAATCAGAGGACAAAATTGCAAAAAACAGAACTTGTGTACCGAATTAATTAAGTTATATACAGCCAATCCGGAAATTGAAAGTAGCAGGACCGAAGTGAAACTTTGACATTCAATTAATTAAAATCGGAGGACCCAATCGAACTAAATCAAAACTTATATAACAGAAATCAGGACCAAAAACAAAATCCAAAGTCGAGGGACCGAAGTGAAAAGAAACAAAAAATGGGGGACGCTTCTGCACATTGACGTGCAGGAGAGAGAGAAACGTGGCCGGCGGCTTTAATCGGCCTCCTCCGCGTCCACAGACTTTTTTAGGTTACACGCGCCACCGCGGGAGGAAGACCACGAGGCGGCGCATCGTGTTGGACGCCATCAGCCAATTTCCGGCCACCGTATCACGCCGCACGCGCCACCTAAACAGGGCGTGAGGCGCAAAACCGTCTGGCGCGTGCTCCTCACACACTGACAGACACCGAATTTTAAATTGAAAAAATAGGGTCAATTACGGTCCTGTCCCTGGACCCAAGGCAGTGTTTTTTTCTTATTAGGGGCTAAAACCTTCTTTAGCCATTTCAGAAAATAAAAAAAAACCAAAAGTTGCGGCGGACCGGACCGAACCAGACCGGTCCGTACGTGCGCAATTACGCCGGTGTCCCTGCGCCGGAGGCGTCATTTTGTCCTATTATAAGGGACGAAATAGTCAATACACTGTTCACAACTGATTATTTTTTTTTTAAAAGGAAAAACCGAAAATGGCCCCATGAAATCAGCTGATTTTGTCGCGCGGGTGAAGGAGGAATTCAGGCGCACACTGCCGCAATCCACAGTGAATTGTGAGGCAGTGCACAGTGTTCCGAACAGTGTTTTCTCCACGCTTTTTAGATGTTTGGTAATTATTTCCTTACTGTTATTATATATTTTCATCTATGAACTCTCTAATGGTGGCAATCCTTTGTCTTGCTTTCTTCCATGTCTTATCACTGCACAGCAACACGCCTAGTAACAAGATGATGACGAGTCTATATGTTTTTGTGCTTAAAAATATTATTATTTTAAATGATTTTGATGTTTTAATATCAAAATTAAAATTTTAAAAATATTATTTTCATATATTCTCAAATAAAATATGTTTTTAAAAACAATGAGTTCTTATTCCAATTAGAAAGAAAACTATTGTCAGCACAAAAACAAATAGGATGAAACAAAAAAGAAGAAAAGGGTGAAATAAATAATAATGGGTGGAGGGACACGATCATTAATTATAGGCTTCCCATTCGAAGGAGCTTCTTCAAGGCCTGTAAGGGTCCTAAGCTAGCCCATGTTTATTAATTATTATTTATTAGTGATCAATCGATAATGCTACAGATCCCAGGGTTTTAAATGCCCGGCCCAAATAGTTAGAGCTAAATTCGAAAGATTAGCCCAGTTGGCCCAGATTTGCAAGTTACATCAACCATATAAGCAATAAGAAAAGGGCAAGTGGGGTCTTGGCCTAGCGGTTGAAAGGACTTGTTTTTTTTCTCTGCACCAGGATTCAAGTCCCACCATGCACGTCTTTCACCCCCGCGGTGCCTTACATGCTCACTGGGTTTGCAGGATGTTCAGTGAGTCCAGGGATTAGTTGTGATGCGCGTAAGCTGGCCCGGACATCCCGGTTATAAAAAAATAAATAAATAAGAAAAGGCGATAAATCAAGCCGCAAAACACAACTTCTGTCACGAAGAAAAAAATCACTTTTTCATCTACACCTCTTGGACTGCCTTGACTCTTATTTATTTATTTATTATTACCTTTATTATTCTATCCTTCACGCTATCGTTGTTGATGATGCAATATATTACAAAACACATAAACCGCGTTGATAGTTGCACTGTGGACTGTCTCTAATTTCACTGTGGATTGCAACAGTGCACGGGCGAAAATGGCCCTCGGGCGCGCGGAAAAGAGGGACTGTGAGGCGGGGCCATTTTGGGTTTTTTCCTTTTTTTTAAAAAAAAAAATATTCAGTTGTGAACAGTGCATTGACGGTTTCGTCCCTGGTAATAGGACAAAATAAGGCATCCGGGTGAGGGACACACGCGTAATTGCGCGCGGCCGGACCGGCCCGGTCCGCCGCAACTTTTTCTTTATTTATTAGTTTCGGAAATGGCTAAAGATGGTTTTAGCCCCTAATAAGACAAAAACACTGAATTGGGTCCAGGGTAAAATCGGTAATTGACCCTATTTTTCCAATTTTTTAATCGGTCTCTGGGGGCGTGTGCCGCACGCGCCAGACGGTTTTTCGCCTCACGCCCTGTTCAGGTGGCGCGTGCGGCCTCCTCCGATGTCCTGAAATTATCTACCGGAGGCCAGAACGATACGCCGCCGCGTGATCTTCCTCCCGCGGTGGCGCGTGTAACCACCAAATGTCCGTGGACGCGGCGGAGGCCGGTTAAAGCCGGCGACCACGTTTCTCTCTCTCCTGCACGTCAATGTGCAGGAGAGTCCCCCATATATTTTGACTTTGCACTTCAGTCCCTCGACTGTTAATTTCGTTTTTAGTCCTCATTTCTGTTATATAAGTTTTAATTTTGTTCGATTGGGTCCTCTGATTTGAATTAATTGAATGTCAAAGTGTCACTTCGGTCCTGCTACTTTCAATTTCCGGATTGGCTGTATATAACTCAATCAATTCGGTACAACTCTGATTTCAATTGAGAATAAATGTAATTTGCATTTCAGCCCTTTGACTTTTAATTTTTTAATTTAATCCCTTTATATTTGATTTTCATTTCACCCCTTACACTTTTATTTTTTATTCCCTACTTTTGTCCATTTATATATAAGTGTATTTAACACAATAATGATAATAATAATAATAATAATAATAATAATAATAATAATAATAATAATAATAATAATAATAATAATAATAATAATAATAATCATGATTTAATTATTTTCCATTCTTACTCTTTTGTTGTTATTTTTCCCTCCCGATAATTTGATAAAAAAAATTTTTGCCAGTAATAGCAATGATAATTTTTTTTAATTGTTTTTTTATCTTTTGTTAAAGTTTCTGATATATTTTTAGTTTTTCATTTATTTTTGTTTCTTTCAGTATTAACATAATAATAATAATTATAATAAGAATAATAATAATAGTGATTATTATTAATATTATAATAATAGTGACTATGTATTCTATTATTATAATAATAGTGATTATTTATTCTTTCATAATAATAATAATAATAATAATAATAATAATAATAATTTTTAATTGGTTTTTCTTGCTTGCTGTTTTGTTCATGCTTTTTATTTTTTTCCCTCGGTATAATTTAATAATTTTTGGTATTTTTATTCTAGCGGCAATAATAATTCTAGATGTTAAGACTCCAATGTTGCTATTGTTATAATATTTTAAATTAATATTGCTTCCTTTTCCCTTTTTGGTTTTTAATTTGCTCTTTCTATTAATTGATTTTTATAATTTTATTATCTGCACAATAATGATTTCAATAATTTTTTTTTCTTATTCAAATATGTTGCTCTTTTTTCTAATGTTAGTGTGCGCTATTTTGTGATCGTTTATGACGCAATACCTATATTCTAAAAGATGTAATATATGCTTACGTGACAAACTGAACTCAAAATTTTCAACATTTAATCTTTTAATCTATAATTTTTTTTACTTATATCATATAAATTTATCATTGTAGATTTAATTATGTGAAATTATATACAAAAAAATACCCGCGGCAACGCGCGGGCAAGTATCTAGTATATATATATATATATAATGTTAATTCCCTCTCCTAGTTTTATTAAAATAAGAACACTCCTGGATCTTCTTCTTTCCCCCCTACATTTCCACTAATATGTTTTTAATTAGTGATGTTAAGCACGTAGCTCAGATCTAACCCATAAAGAAACGGCACCGTTGGCATCGGCACTTGCTTGAATTTCTTATATCATTTTATTAAATTTCTTGAGTTTTTAAACGGTCCGAGTAATTTTATTATAATATCCCAAAAGGTTTTAGTGATTTATCTTTTTATAAAATCGTGTGTTAGGTAGGCCTAACCTGAGGAAGGTTTTGATAACTAGAAACTTATACGATACGAATATATATATATATAATTGTATTCTTAACAATTGATATACTAAAATACATTCTAAAATTGTTTTCTTTTAATATACTAGATTGCGAACTTACACGTAAAATGTATTTTTAATATTGGAATAAAAATACAATTTCTATATTTATATTTTTGATGTTAAGATTATTAAAATTGAACTTGATAAGATAGAAACTTTGTCACTAAGGAGGTTTTTATAAACATTAGATAGACCAACAATTATAAACATGTAGTCTATATAATAGCATCATTATTGTTGGTACTTTGCTTTCATTGATTAGCATCACAAATTGAGATGTTTTATCTTAAAATTGATGGTGAGATTAACGTTTATTGTTGCTGATTTCTTTTTGACAATGACTTGTAACCTAATTATTCTAAAATAGTGGGATAGGCTTTATCTTTTAACACATTTAAAGGGTTTTTTACACCGCGCTTTAAAATTTTATTTATTTATTTTGATGTGTTTATATCAAAAATAATATTTAAAAAATTAAAAAAATATTATTTTAATATATTTAAAAAATTAATAAAAATATTTAAAATGATTATAGTGTTTTTAACAAAAAAAAAAATAGAAATAGTTTTTTAAAAGGATAAAAAAACCCGACTTGAATCGGCATACTAAATTCATGGTTTAATCTTGAGATTAGAATAACCCTTTACAGAGAAAGTTGAATAAAACAATAGAAATCAATTATCTAACAAACTAAATAGTGAAAGTCAAAATTAAAATTAAAATTAAAAATCGAGTCAACCCAGATTAAGTTGATTAACTCAAGATCAAAGACATGATATTAAATATAACCTAATAGAAAAAAAAAATCATGAAACTCAAGACTTAATAACCTGATGTTTGAAGGATAAATTTTAAAAAAAATCTTAAATAGTGACAAGATCTAGTACCAAAAAAAAAACATTCCATCATCTAGAAAATATAATCTTCGGTAAAAAGAAGAAACATTCCATCATCTAGAAAAAGAAAATTCGCAATATTGAAATTAAAAAAAAAATAATTTAAATGTTCTTCACGAAAAAGAATATATATATATATATATATATTTTAAAATATAGATTGATATCATCTCCAATTAATAATAAAAACTAACTTATATATTAAAAAATCGCAATATCCTTTTCTAATAAAAAAGAAATTTGCTGTATTTATTTTTATATTGTGTTTTGTCAGTGTTCTGAGATAGAAAATACATGTACAAGAACGATACACCTTGTGTTTGTTTGTTTTTTAATAATTTTAAAATAAATTTATGTGATTTCAAAATATGAAATACAAGGAGATCGATATATTCTATCTCTATTTATTGTTTTCATTTTATTTATATCAAAACAGTAATATATATCAGCAAAATCACACCATCATATGTATTTATTTATTTATTTATTTATTTTCTCACCTTTCATCGCCCGACAAATAATTTGATTTCTAAGACTTTACGGACCTTTTCCCTGTTCAAAAAGTCAAATATTTTACCTGTGAATAACGTGTTCTGCAAAATCAATTTTGTGCATCACGTTCTCTTTTCCAAGACAGCAAATCATTGAGGGGAGGTGCTGGCCAGGACGTGAAGTCTTCGCAACCCTAGCTGTTTCTGTCAATGGAGTGACCTTTTTGAGTATGGGCTAAGAAACTCCTAGCCAGAACCATCGGCTCCTCCTATATATACAAACCAATCTTCACAGCAAAGTAACCTCTCGATCGATCTTTCTTTCGTGTTCTTATGTTGTTTTTGTTCGAATCTCATATATCATGAGCAACATACCAAGATCTCTCACAGACTCTTCTTTCACCCTTTTCAAGCTCGCCATCTCCGCCTCCGATCCTTGGCCCTTCTCTCTTGTTTTCTCGTAGCCAGTGTATATATATCCAAGATTTTAGCGTAAGAACAAGAAAAGAAAGAAAACAAGCTCCGGCTCTGGAGGTTCTTGATCTGTTGTTTCTTTGATTTTCTTATCTGTTTTGTTTTCTGGGCTGTGGAGAAATGGGGAGTGGGGATAAACTCCATTTGAATTTCCATATTCACCTGCCAAACCTCCACTTCCTCCACCACCACCACCATGATGGGAGGAGAGAGATGAAAGATATCCCGAAAGGGTGTCTTGCCGTCATGGTAGGGCAAGGCGAGGAGCAGCAAAGGTTTGTGATTCCTGTGATTTATATAAATCATCCACTCTTCATGGACTTATTGAAAGAAGCTGAGGAAGAGTATGGATTTGACCAGCAAGGACCGATCACCATTCCTTGTCATGTTGAGGAGTTTCGCAATGTTCAAGGCATGATCGAGGAGGAGAACTCCCAAGATCACCACCACCACCACTATCATGTTTGGTGCTTTAGGGTTTGATCATTTGTTTATGGAGCTGTGTAAACATTATCTGTTTCCTTTCTTTATTTTCCCTCTGCTGGATTCATTCTAACTAGCCAGTTCAATATTGTAAATTCTGATGATCAAGGAAGAAATGAATGAAGAGAGATTGTTTTTTTTTTGCTAATCATGTTTAATTTCTTGGTTTTTAATCATGTTTTGGAAATATATAATTGTTTTTTTTAGCTTTCTATTTTCTGGTTAATGGGAACACAAGAAAGAGTTGACTATTGAACCGTACAAGACACGGCTGGAACTTGGAAGGGGGCAGAGGGTTTGCTAAGAGCCATTGAATTTGATTCCTTCTCTGTGATTTCACAGACCCTTGATTTCACGCCTTCAAATATCTTTAACAAACAGTAGGGAAATAAAAAGTTATTTTTCTTATTTTGATGTATTTTCAGATTAAAGATAAATTGAATATAATTAGGAAGGTTGGAATGTGCCCTCCAAGTTAAGGGAAGAAATCACAATCCCAACACAGTGTAGGAAAGGTGGCTCACATTCTTGAAAAGCTGAAGGTGACTTTTCCTAGCAATTTGGCCAATAGGTTCCCCTTAAAGTCATCAAGTGCATGTGATAGAACAGCTTAATGGAAACTATTTGGTCCCATAGTATTGGAGAGGCCCAGAATATTTTCTTTTTTTTCTCTCAATTTCTCCCCTCTTTCTCTTTTTTTTAGCACCATTGCCCGGGAATATAGTTGAAATTGTTTTTAAAATTATTTTTCATTAAATAATAATAATAATAATAATAATAATAATAATTTCATCCCACCACTAAAGATGTCTAGGAGACTTTCAAATATCTCAATAAAATAAAAAAGGTATTTTAGAGACATAAACAAAGATGTAAGAGAAATTCATCTGAGTAATATTTTTAAAGTGATAGAGAGAATCTTTTTTGTTAAATATACAAATACTTTGGCCACAACTGAAGCCAGAGAAGGGCCTGAATTTATTCTGTACTGAGGATCTACACATGTAAGGTATTGTGTATACACATTTATCTTTACAGAGAAGGTTATGGTATTGTATTGGTAGAAATCTCCACATGTGCTGAAAGACCCTATACACATTTTTGACATTTATAAGGAGACAATATGGGGTTAAAACTTAAAATCACAACAAATTGGATCTGCCTAAATATTTATTTCTACACCTCTAATCAGAAGAAGAACAGGCAATGAGCTTGGTAAAAAATAAAAAAAAATACTGTAACAGTTCTGCAATTGTATACTGTGTAAGTTATCGGTATCTTGCGTTCGAAATACGTATCGTCACACCATGTAAGAGTTTGGTATATCCAAGAAAGCTCAGCTTCCCATCAGAACTTCGAATACAATCCTTGACTACAGAATGAGCTGTAGGGCCTAAATTCATTTCCTGCAGAATTGAATTTATTGTCAGGAGGTGTGTGATTTAGCATGAAATGGTAGCTAGCTAGCTAGTAAAATGGCAGCAGATCCAAATACCAGTGCCAATTCCTCCACTGAGATGACCTGGTTTCCTTCTTGTTCGAAAAATCCAAAGGCTGCTGTTGCAATGCTGTCCCACCCTTCAAGGGCTTCGAGCTGATATGTGCTGATCGCAGCAGCGCAGAATTCCTCCAACCCCATTGCTTTGTAAGCCAGCGGTTGCATCTGAAAGTGGAAGCTAAAATCTTAATCTTGGTCATTAGGGTTCTTAGCATGACAATCTCTTCATGCAGAAGTTACATGAAATCATATAATTTACGGAGTTCAGAATGATTTAGAAGCAGAGACGAAAAAATGTTGAGAGTGATCGAAGCCATCCATATAGATCAAGGCTATGATTTCTCAGCAGAAAAAAAAACAAGACCGGAAGAGCATGGTAATGACGTACAAGAGATTTATGATGTTTTGATCAAAGCTCTTTTTCCATATTTTATTACATCCTAGTTTGAAGCACAAGCACAAAGTTATCAGACAGTCATTTGAATATAAGTGGAAAATGTCAGGGAAATTGCAGGTGTTCCTTCTCTGGAACACAAGATGAACTGACTTTTCAACAGATCCCTGTCAAGGCAGTGAGCTGGTCAAATGTTTCGCCCAAGTTACGAGGTATTCAACAAAAAAATATATCACACTAGCTAGCCGAGATAAGATAAAGGTCAGAAAGATAAATATAATGCAAGCTTGTATAAACAATGTTGTGGAAGAAGTCAGCAGGATAGGTAAATAAGCCTTACCAAATTTAAAATGTCAGGAACCCTCGATTCCTTCATAGCATCAGTAACATGTTTGGCCAGAGCCTGCATGGAAAACAAATATCAAATACAATATAAAATTGAAGCCATCAACCAGTCATGCCACATGGTCTGCTTAATAAAAATAATAATCAAAGAGTAAGAGCCTTAGTTTGAAATTGTCAAAATTTCTACATAGAAAGAGAGAGGTTTAAGAAAAGAAAGCTTTGACTAACCACTCTGAAATTGTCGAGGGATACGGATCCATTTTTCGGTTCCAAAAGACTAAACTGAGTCCTGAGATAGACAAGCTCATCTTCTGGAATGGCTTTTGCAAGAGCCTGCAAAAGTCAACAAATAAGAAAACCGGCCCCAGTTGTCCTAAATGCCAATTAATGGAAAGCTACAATGCTGTAAATGGTGGACACCGAATGTTACATCACTCAAGAAAGCAAACCAACTACACATATCTCAATTACAGTCATGAAATCCCATTAATTTCCTTTTCTTTCTTTCTTTTCAGTGGACAGGGTACCTATCGATATAAAAGTGTGTTTATGCATAATTACCTTCAGTGCTGCACGTTTGAAAGAAGTGGCACAGATATATGACTTGACCATCTTAAAGATGAAAATATCCAAAGGCATAGCTTCATTTAAATCTCGTAACCATGGGTGGGCTGCAAATGTAGGTCCATTGATCAGTTTCCACAACTAACAGATGTGCACGCGAAATTATTGACAAAAAGGATGCCAAAAAAACAACCATACTGCGTGCTGGGGGGGAGAGGGAAAGAGAGGGTATCTATATTTCCTGTGCTTGCTGATTGGAGTAATGGAGATTCTGAAAATATATGCAAATAACTTACATAGAGCCTGAGCGGCAGTCATTCTTTTTCTGTGGTCCTTGTTGAGAAGCCTTTGCACAAAATCTTTAGCTTCTGGTGACACATTAGGCCATGGTGAATCATCAAAGTTAGGATCAGATCTTAGCACAGAACGGAAGATTCCTGATTCAGTTCTTGCCCAGAAAGGTCTGCTTCCGCATAATAATATGTAACTTATGACACCAATACTCCACATGTCAGCTTCAAGATTGTACGATCTGCGGAGCACTTCAGGTGCGACATAATATGCACTGCCAACAATATCGTTGAGATGTTCATCTGCATGTGTACAAGAACTCAATGTTTTGCTCTAAAACTTACAGTTGGATATTACAGTTGGATATATCAGACCATGATGATTTTGTATGATTCAAATCAGTGAAATGGTCCTTGCATGAGAAGTATTTGTATTCTACTTCAAGCAGTTAAAAGCAATTGAAAGAACACAAGAGTATTAACAGACCTCATTGATTTCCTAACAAAATCCAATATTTAAGTTGGATATAGTAATCACATCACAGAATATCATTCAATCTATACCATATTATTACCGGTTCATATATTGTCTGTGCATTGAAAAGATAAAGGTAGAAGATATTTCAAACACACCTACTTTCTGAAGCAACAAGCTAAACTTCAAGCAATCATGGTCATAAACTTCAAAGAGAATTGTCAATGATACAAGTTGTTGGCAATCAGCCAACCCAAGCTTGTATGAAGACAGAGGATCCAATGCAGGCTGGCTAGAAACATTTAAGGATCCCATATAGTTTAATTTCAGTTTTGGTTCTTTTGTTAGCATAAACATATAAGAAAACGCAAATCCTTATTCCTGACCAAAAACTAAAAACAAAACAAGTCTGCATCTCAGAGTTTTCTAAGAGAACTTCCATTTTGTGAGTTTGAATCCAGCAATCAAACTGCTTTATATGGGAGGTTATTATGTCATGCAAAATGAACCACGCAACGAATATGAAAGTGTAACTAGGACAATTTCACAGAGATACTCTTATCAATAAGCAAATGTTACCTGGCCTAACAAAATCAGATAGACCAAAATCAATAATCCTCAATGGAGCATCCTCATCTCTTGAAGTGAAAAGGAAATTCTGCCAAAAAGTCACAGAATACATGGTTAAGATCTGGAAAAGAGGTTGGTGGTGGCATAGCAAACAGTAGTACACATCCATGTGCATTCATATCGACGTACCTCTGGCTTTAGATCACGATGAACAACCCCTTGAAGATGACAATAGGCAACTACATTTAAAATTTGCACAACGATAGTTTTAGCATCTTCCTCAGTGTATCTCCCCCCTCTGCAACATGGAAGTCACAAGGAATAGAGTCAAACAAAAAATATGAAGTCAAAACTAAAAATCAACTAAAAATCTGGAGTATCAGAGGAAGTAGAAGTGTTCCCTTCTCCTTCACTACCTTGATAAAATTCTGTCCAGTAGTTCTCCACCTTCACATAATCTGACAACATCAAAGATTTTTAAAAACTTCAGAATTTTGCAGTGGTATATATAGAAAGCGAGCCTTGTAATGCCATTCATTGTCAGAACTGCCTCAATTTTGAAAACACAGAAATAAAGGTCAACTCTGTGCAAGATACATGGCTCTTTTGAAGAAAATTTATAGACAAGAATATACGTACTCCATGACAACGTAGACATTATTTTCATCCTCAAAAGCATCATAGAATTTGATCGTATTCGAATGCCCCGATAATGCTTTCAGTATTTTTACCTCCCGACGAACATCTTCAATTGATAATGCCGTTGTCATCTGCCAATCAACACCCATTTAGTTCACAGAACTCCCAGCATTAATTCAGTCATACAATATCTCAACTAGATATAACAATCAATTAAGCTAAAATGGCAATTTCAGCTTTCATAATGCCTGCTCAAGTCAGCAATATAGGAAACTGATGAACAATATCAGGACTTTTCTTTCAATGGTAATTAGAGGTATTACCGACCAACGTGCATGTAAATCAAGACTATATCCCCTTCTTGTGTGATCTTAAAGATGCTACCCCCTCATCATATGGCATGTTTCAAAGACAAAGATTATGGTTATCTTCAGTCAAAACTACGGAGTTTGGACAAAGGAGTAAAACTAGAAGTTACTGTCTGAAAGAGGAATACAATGGCAAAAGAGGAAGACAAATGCTGACAACAAAGGACAGAAGAACACAAACATGTAACACAACACCCACTTTCAGAACGGATTCATCACGAGTAACACTGAAAAACAATGCACCTTAGCTTTGGAAATGATTTTGACAGCAACAGGTTGTCCTTTAAGCTCCCCTTTCTTTCCTTTAGCCCAACAAGTATGCCCAAAATGCCCTCTCCCCAGCTCCTTCCCCAACTCATACTTCGCTGCCAAGTTATTCGGATACCCAAAACTCTTATCCAACCCCAAATCCCCCGCCCCCGCCACATCCGCCACCCTCTCCCTGGCCTCTCCTCCCTCCCCGCCACCTTCCTCCGGTATCGGCCCCTCCTTCGGCTGCTGCTTCCCCAGCCCCCGCCTCCTCATGATAGCCATGATCGGCTTAGCCGGGGAAGGTGGCGGGAAAGGCCACCTGAATTTCCTCCCGGGAGTACTAGCCGGTGACGGAGACGGCCGGGCTCCTGCGGGAAGTGGGCTCTGGAATGGGCTGGCCGGGAATGAGCTGGAGAATCCCGAAGTCATCGGCGGTGGCGGTGTAGCCACCGCCTCCGAAGCCGCACGCGGAGGAGTAGGATGCTTGACGCTGGTGATAACTTCAATATTGTCAACTGCTGGCTCGTCTTTGCTGCAGCAGTGTCCCATGGTTGGAAGATATGGAGGTGAACTCGGCGATGAGAGAATACTATAAAGTCAGGCAATCAGAAGGCTGAGGAATGGGCTGTGATTTAACTTAGATGCTAAGGGAATAGCTGGAGCAAGGAAATTGAGAGAGGAATAGAAGAGAAGGAGAATCCGGAGAAGAGAGAGCTGGGAGAGGGGGTCGCTGGTTAGCTATATTTTTTTAAGAAAGTTGACGAAGGGAAGATAGTGTTGTATTCAACTGTATGCATTAAAAATGGTCAATGCCACTTTTTATTATTATTTTGAAAATAAAAAACAAATATTAAATAATACCATAGTTATTAAACCTGATTTTTACGTAGACCCGAGATCTGTGTATCAGTATTACCGATTTGAAGAAGAAAACAATTATTTTTTTCCAAATAAAATGTTTTTGTAATAATTTAATATTTTTATGCTGTTATGATATGTTTTGTATCTAAAAATAAATCATAATATATATATATATTATTTTAATATATTTTAATATGTCCAGAGTATATTTGGTTCGGATTTAATAGTTTTGGATGATATTAATTATTAAGTAAATTTATAGATTTTTAATTGAAGTATGAATTTATTATTATTATAAGATATTAAAAAAGTGAATATGTGTGAAAAATAGCATTAATTGTTTGGCCTGCATTAAGAAAATGCTTTGTCTTATTTTAGTTGGTGAATGGTTACGTTGATATTAATATTATAATTGTTATTATTTCATGGGGAAGGGCTCGTGAGAAAACGCGGTTTCTTGTGGACAATGATGGCATTTTAGGAAATTGACAAATATTCTTATGTTTTATTTTCTAAAATAAATAAAAATTAAACAGTGAGGCTGCTGCGGCTGGATACTTCTAAACGGTTAGAGCACGGGTTTTGATTAGTTTGTTGGACTTGTAAACGGCCACGCAGCCATATTTCTTCCTCGGATGAATAGTAGTACTTAATGGGCTTCAACCTGGTCCTCTCCATCAATGCATTAATGGGCTAACTTGGGAGCTGGTGAAGCCATGGGTTTAGTGCCCATAAACATCTGGGCTTTCTCCCGGTCTCCATTCAGGGCCGACAGTGACCACGTGCCTTCTAGGTATAGTGATTTTTTTTAAAATAATATATTAAAATAACTTTTTTTATATTTTTAAAAAATTATTCCTGATATTAAAATATAAAAATAATATAGTAATACAAAAATTATTTAATTTAAAATAAAAATAAAAATATTTAATTTAAAATAATTTTTTTTTTTTTTTAAAACAACATTACAAACAACAGAAGGATTGTATGCATGCCAACACCTTTTGAGCAGTGGTCATGGATCGCACTTTACATTACCCCACTCGCATGGTTTATATTTTATCTTAATTATATTTTTAAAAGTATATTGGCTGAAAGATATGTTTTCATTTGATTATATATCTATTTAGTTTTGTGTTTTCTCTCTCATACTTATACATATTTATCGAGAGATTTGATGTTTATTTAGCGTTGTGGTAGTTTTTACCTTAAAAATATTTTTTATTTTTATTTAAAATCAAAATAACAAGGTTTTAATTATTTTTTGATGGTCTTAATTTGTTTGTATTAAAAATAAAAAATATATATTAATATATTTTCATTTAAAAAATATTTTTAAAAATTAGTATACGCTATAGCTCATTATTATGATAAATCCCATCTTACACGCCAAACTACAAGAATACAGAAAAATTAATTCAACAATTAACTAATTAATCCACCCACTCCTTTCCATTTTCTCACCTCAAATTTAATTTAATCCCATTTTCTCACCTCAACACCCCCATTTTCTCACCAAACAAACACATGAAAAAAACCCTCAAAGAGGACTCAACCTTTGACCAAAAAGACCATGCGGTAATAAAACCCAAAAAACGTTTCGTTGTTTTTTTGTCCTATAAATGGCGGGAGAGCCCGCGTTTCCCATCAACTCCCGTTCTCTCATTTTCTCACGTCAACTTTTTTTCACCACTGACACTCCAAGCCATCTCAAAACCCTAAAACAAAACTCCCAAATTCCTATTTTTTTCACCACATCGACTCCTCGTTATTTTTTTTCACTCAAGGCAATCTCTTGCACTTCTCTCATTGCAATTCCTCTTTTGCAAATTTTTGTAATTCTAGGGTTTTGGAAAAAAAGTTGGTTTAAATTATTTTTGAAATTAGGGTTTTTTCGTTGTTGGGTTCGAGCACGAATTGGATAGGTATCGGTGATTTGTTGAGTAAATGGAGGCGATGGCCGGAGTAGCGGCAGCCTCACGAGGTGGTTCGTTGTCGAGAAAGGAGTGGCGAGCAGTGACGGAGCAGCAGCAGCAGCATCGTAATGGTGGTGGTGGTGGAGATGAGGTATCGAGTGATTGGTTGGTTTGTTGGGTTTTTTTTGGTTGATGGGAAAATGCGAGGGGAAAAAGAGAAACAAATGGTGTCATGTTTTGGGTTTTTGTTATTATTTGGTTGGGTTATATGGAAACAATGTTTTTTTTCCTTACCATGTTTTTGAGGTGCCAAACAGGGAATTGGGGCTCATTTATTGCTTGCGTGCGTTAAAATTTAATTATTTAGGGATATATAAAATATATAGGTCACACCCGTGCTGTGGAATTCTCGGTTTATATGGTTCTGCGAAGTGATAAAACGTAGATTAAGGTTTACTGGGTTTTCCTCTGTTTTGAAATGACGCGATTAAATTGAGTAATTTTGGATATATTGGGAAGTGATCTTTTATTTTGTATGAAGACTGGGAGATTGAATAAAGCTGATTATCGGTTTCTTTTTTCGTTTAAATGTTTTTGTGCTGTGTTTGTATGTGGATATTTAAATGCAAGTCAAAGCAACTTTTTTCTCGATTTTTTCAGTATTTACTAGGTAACCAATGTGGGAATTAGATTTTTCAGTATTTCTTAAAAAATATTGGATGTTTTTGGTCATTAAGTCTGGAAATTGTTGATCACAGAACTTGGATCAGCCAAAGCTGGGGCAATCAGACGAGAGAACAATATATGAGGTAAATATTGTGATTTCTGGGCTGGACATTTGGTTTAAGTACCATGTAAAGTTTACTTGGCTTGATGTTTCTCAAGGTGCAGCATGGAAGAGGGCCAGCTGATGTGGACTTCTGTTCGATCACAGTTGATGGAGGTTTAGATGATGAAATTTTGCAGCAGCGAATTCACAGCATTGCTAGGCAAAGAGAAGAGTTGCAACACATCGAGACTGAGCTCAGAGCTCAAGTGATTGCAAGGTCTGAGATTATGGAAATGCAGAACAGCTTCCATGTTCAAATCAAAGAACATGAAGATGCTGCTGCAAAGCTTCAGGTTTGGATTTTTTTTTATCTGCATGGTCTCCGCTTTCTTTTCCCTATATGTAAATAGTCATAATCCATAATTGCATTAAACATTTTTATGTTACTGTGTTGGGTTTAACTATGATAGAAGTCGGCAAATTTCTACTGTGTAAATTTGATCAGGTATGATTTCATGTCATGAAAGAAAGCTATTTGTGTGTTGCAATTTCAGTGATATCACCTGAAAGTCTTAAGATCATATCCATGAATTTTGTTGTGTGTCTTTACTTTAACCCATAAGTCTGTTCTTAGACACAATGAATAGCAACAACTTCTCATTTCTGTTGCATCCATCTTAAATGCAAGCTTACTTTGCCGTGCAGGAACAAATGCATGAAAGGGGACAGACCATACATGACTTGGACAGGAGAATGGAAGAAAAAGAAAGGGAACTGCATGCTATAAAATTAGATAATGAAGCGGTTAGTTCATCTCTTTGCTGTACTTTTGAACAAAGTATTTATTGTAAGCAATACATTACGTGCTGTCTCCTGTCTCTTTGTTTGCAGGCATGGGCCAAGGAGGACCTTCTCAGAGAACAAAATAAAGAACTGGCAACATTCAGGTGCGTGTTCATTGTTTTGGCACTGGTTCATGCCTTTAAGCCTTAGTTTGATGATAGCAACAACATTCTAATTTCATGCAAGGTTTATATGAGATGTGAACATGAAAAATTCATAGAACTATCATACATTTAGGTCCCAATGATTGTTTTCAAATATGCTGAGGTTTATTTTTGTATTGGTTTTTTCCCTTTGTCTTTGAGGTTATGCTGGGTTATTTAAATCTGGATGGACAAATTTAGACGGTCTATTCCTTTATGCAGAAGAGAGCGTGATCATTCTGAAGCTGAAAGAGCTCAGCATATACAGCAACTGCGCGACCTTCAAGAACATATTCAAGACAAGGAAAGGCAGATTCTGGAGTTGCAGGAACAGGTCTGTTCATCTATTCAGTGCTGATTTGTTCTTCTGGTTCTGACCTGGTGTTGTTTATTGAATATGAAAGTTTTCATTATAAGATTGTCAAACAAGAATTTTTAAAACAAAAGGTATCATCGTCATGTTACCACTTAAAAGCAGGAACAAAAAAGAATTTGTAAAACATGTGTTCTGTAGGAAGTCTAATATTGCTCTTTATCTTTCAGCATAGGGCTGATCAGGAGACCATTTATTTGAAAGATGAACAATTGAAAGTTTGGATTGCACGTGTTCAGGAGATGGATGCCTTGCAATCTAATGCCAACCATTCCTTACAAGCTGAATTGAGAGAACGCACAGAACAGTACAATCAGCTTTGGCTTGGCTGTCAAAGACAGGTCAGTTGCTTTTTTCATCCTTTGCCCTTCTTTTTGGTCCCTGGTTTATATTACTCGGGCTTGAGGTGTGTGCATGTGAGTGCTTGTGTTATCTTGCATGCATTTGTACACTTGAACAGCCATGAATCAGCTTTTGTAATTTATACATTACAATATTGAGATTTTATTATAGCTTTCTTTCATTGGCTTGTTTTTGTTTGCTTACTACTCATCACAGAACATTTTACCATCCACCAAGGTTAAGATTTTGGATTGACTATTTTGTCGCTCTCCTGGTTACGGATATCAGTTTGCAGAGATGGAGAGAATTCATTTGCATACCATACAACAACTTCAGTTGGAGCTAGCAGATGCCAGAGAAAGGAGTGGATCTTACACAGATGAGACACACCTATCTCAATCAAACCCAAAGGATGTTTCAAGCTTTAGTCAGAACAATGGAAACCAACTAGATGTGAATGGAACTACTGCCTCCAATGCTAATAATGGAGCATTGCAAAATGGGAATGCAGATAATGCTCCTTCATTTGCGTCAACTGTAAATGTACCAAATCAGGTAGGATTCCTTGTCACTGTGGTTGTTTTTTCCCATTAATCTTAATATATATAATCATTCTCTTTTCCAAGTTATCAACTCAAACTGTAGATACAACATCTCTTCTATTCTATAGCATTGCTGTTCAGTTGCAATTTAGTATATGCCACACTGTGTGACCTCGTTTTTCCTGTTTCCCTCACATTCTGGCCTCCATTACTCTAGCTTAGTTTTGAATTTTCATCCCTTTCAGGTAGCTGGTTCCATAGTATACCCCTGGAGTTGATATCCGAGGTCATACCTATTGTGATAAGAGCAATCAAAGGATTCATACCATAGAAAAGACCTAGTATGATAAGATATTAATTACAAATTGACAGGACAGGATAAAACCATGGGCCATACAGATAGAATATTTTATAGGGGCTTCCAAGTGTTTGTCCGAAAAAAACTAATTTGTTTCTGTAATGCAGTAACCAGTAGGTGATTGAAAAATGCTTTTTATTAGGAAGGAAAATTGACTGTTCAAATCCTGTATCCATGACTTCCAATATTCTGTTCTGTTGATCAATAGACCAGCCATGTTGCTGGTGTTCCAATGGCTCCAACATCCTTACTCGGGATGCCGACCTACCTTCCACCTGGGCAGGTGGCTGCACTGCACCCGTTCATTCTGCATCAACAGGGGATTCACCATTCTATGACATCACATGCTCAATCTCATGCCGGACATTTTCACTCAATACCAGCAATACCATCCCTCCCACAGTGGCAGAATCAACAGGTAGCTATTACAATGTAAACTTCTAACCTAGCTGTCCATGATAACAATTTGTATTTTTTTTTTTATCTTCAGGCTGTAACAGAGAGTGCACAATTATCTACTCAGAATCAACTTGCATCATCTCAAACTGATCATGATCTAATGAGGTCAGATGTAAAGTACGACTATGAAAGGTCTGTTAACAGCCACAACTTCCATCCAGACTATCTAGATGTTCATATCAGTCAAGGAGCAGAGCCTGATCCTGTAATCTTATCATCCTCTGGGGAATCACAGGTTATGCATGCTAAGCTGTTGCCTTTGTAATCAATAGTGTAATATATATATATATAGGGGGGGGGGGGGGGTCAGCGTTGGCCCTACCCCCTCAACACTAGCACCACCGCTGGTAATGAACATGTTTCGTGATGGTTATTGACTAGATCCACAAACATTTAACCTCTTGCAGGCTCTGGAGTCGATTGATAGAAGTTACTTGGTCACTCCTCAACCTGAGCAGAGCCTGCAAGAGATTTCTTTGCAATTTAGTGATGCCTTGAGACTGAATCCTCTTGAACAGAATGTTGAAATGAAGGTCTGTGCTTATTTTTGTTCGAAGTTCCTTTGCTTTGCTGGTGCCATTGGTTAGCTTGTTTTAAACTCCATTAGAAGCAGCTGGCAATTAGGGCAGGGACTAAAATCAGTTAAATTTGAACTGGTGTAGGATCAAAATATTTTGAACTTCAATAACCAGGGGCAAGATGGCCAAGCTTTGAGAGAAGAGCAGGCGAGTTCTGCAGCCAGTGCATCACTATCTGAAACATCTGTGCATTCAATTAATGTTAGTGAAATCACAGTCAACAATGGCACTGGTGCTGTATCATCTGAGCAGACAAATATGGTCACTGGAGGAAAAGCTTCAGACACTCCTCTCCTTGATGATCAATCTCTCTTGGCTTGCATAGTTCGCACTATTCCAGCTGGAGGTAGAATTGGGATCAATTCAACGGTCAGTAGTGTAAAAAATTCCTTCTTCTCATCTTATCACATTTTAAAACCATTCAGAAGCAATGATAATTATCATTCTGTCAATTACAGCTACCAAATAGACTTGGCAAGATGCTTTCACCTTTGCATTGGCACGATTACAAGAGAAAATATGGAAAGCTAGATGATTTTGTGGGCGGTCACCCAGAAGTGAGTTTTTGGGATTCTAATTTACATTGCATGCATAGACTGTACCACTATATCTGAGCCTTCAAGTTATAATTTCAGCTGTTTTTGGTCGAGGGTGACTATATCCAGCTTAGGGAAGGAGCTCAAGAAATGATAGCTGCTACAGCAGCTGTTGCTAAAGTTGCTGCTGCAGCTGCAGCTGCAGCTGCAGCATCTCCCTGCTCGTCTTTTTTGCCTTCTGTGGCAGTTACTCCCATGGCACAATCTCATCGACTTAAGAAGGCTCCGTCAATTGAATCCAAATCTTCTAATGGTGTTAATTATGGGGTTGCTAAAGGCATCTCCAATGTTAAAATTCTGAGCAAATCGAAAGATTCTCACGAGTTAAATAGGCAAGATTTCGATAGATCAAGTGTAAGCATTTCTCAAAGCAAGGGCTCAATTCATGGGACAACTAACTCAATTTATTCTGGGAAACAGCCGAGCAGGTATGGTTTAAATCCAACTAAATATTGCAGTCTTTGTTATATATGTTGGATAATGTGTTAATCTGTACCAGTGGTATAAGGGCTCATTGAGTTTTATTTGACTGCATGTATTCAGGACAACCAGGGCTGCATTAACCTCTAGAAGATAGTTATGGTAATGATGATTATTTTAGAGGTGCATTTGCTTTTTATGCCAGTTCTTGGTTTAGTTGACCATGGTTTCTTTGTCTTTGATTTATGTGATTTGCCATTGACAAGTAATCAATTTTAATTTGTTTTTGCAGGAGGCAGTGATCAATGTATAAATGAACTTATGGAGTTAATTGGTGTGCAGATTGGGCATATATGGGAGCCATCTGCAGTAGAATGCCGCTCTTGCTGTAACTGCCAGCCTCTTTTGCTTCTTATAGAATCCACCATGAACTTGGCTGATTTTTTTAAAACCTGCTGTTTTCTCTTTTGTGTGTTTATGATACCAAAGACAACACATTCAACCTTTTGCATTGATATTCATGCACACATTTGCATCTGTGCATTTGATAGCCCATGCTTCCATTGTCTTTGTGATTTTTTTCCAAGTTGGCCATCCTTGCTACTTTTTGTTCCCATTTTAAGTTCTTTGCTTGGTAAGATTTTTAATCATGGTATTGTTTCAGCAGCAAAGGAATGCTTTAAAAAAAAATTTGATGCTGAATGTTATGGTCACCGTTGCTCATACATTGTTTAAGTGGGTTGTAAATGAGATAAATCGTTGGCTTGAAATTTATGACTTTATGTTAAAAGAGAACAAGAGATTGGCTGCAATAATATGAGAGCTGCTTTGACCTCTTGATTGTAATGGATGGTGTATAGATTGCACAGATGAGATCATCAGGATGTGAATTATCCACTCGTTGTTGGGGACCAAGCTTTTGGCTGGAATCTACAGTTAGTGGCTTCCTGGTACCACTCTTCAATCCAAAAATAAATGGCCATCACTAGCGCGCGCACAGGGTATAGTTCAATTTCATATTCAAATTATAATAAATATGTTTTCATTTCACTGAAAACTTTCCATTCATTGCATAAAAAAACGAAGCATTTTGGGTTTCACCCTGCAGATTTATCTGAAAATCTAAGCATCCATGAAAGTTAGGGATAAAGGAACTTAATCATATGCTCACAAGGGATATTAACTAGACAGCCTGCATAAAATGAAATGAAGTTACATGGTTATAGCTGTACTAGTTCTTCATTATGTCCAAAGACTATATACATTCAAGGCAATGAGCACCAGCTGGTTTCATGCATCAGAATCGCCTTCAGTGGCACTCGGTCCCATTCTCATTTGTCCTTGGAGGAGCTGTTGGAGATGTGGAGGCAGCTGTTGCTCCTGCTGATCATTCATTTGGAAAGGGAGCTTCTGATTGAAGAACATTGGTTGTTGATGCATAGCAACTTGAGATGGCTTCATGTATTGCTCTTGCTTCACTGTAGGCAGTTGCTGCTGGGGCATCTGCAGATTTTTTTCTCAAAAAAGGAAGAATCAGTTCCAAATCAACAGCAGGTTCTCTGAAATCAAATGTTTTTTGATCCAATTAAAACGAAGTAAGAAAGAAAAGGTGTTCGGATCTTATTCAGCAAATTACTTGAGAAGGCATTGTGGTTCCTCGTGGTTGTGTATCAGCAATTCTTGCTAGGTACATCAGGTTCTACTGTAACTGGGCTTGATACCTGAATCATTGGCAAATTTACATGAACAATCGAAGTCATTCGAATAATCCTTCATGCTTGTGTAAATAATCTAAATCAAATCAAATCAATTCATTTTTTTTATTAAATCAAATCAAGTTAAAGATATCACGGTTAAAATTTTCTAACTCTTGTGAATAATCTTTATTAAATCAATTCATGTCATTTATCAAATCAAATCAAGTTAAAATCCCATGCAATTAAACTTTCATGCTCTTATTAATATATTCTCATCCAAATTAAGATCTAAATCTTTCTGTTAATTAAAATTTTTTAACATACGAAAGACCACTCCAATTTGTTTCTCACTTTTATTGTAATAAAATATTTATTATTGTAATTTATAATATATTTATTCAATACGTCAAGTTTCTGTGTGTAATCATGTATTTGAATTTAGGGTTCTTATGATTTGATTGGGTTATTGAAATGAGTGAGGGACATAGATTTTTTTTAACATTCAATCCTTTCTGAAATTTGTGGTTCAATTTTCTACATGTTTACAGGCCTTGCTGGATTTTGGTAAAAAAAAAAATCCAACTAAAACCGATCGGTTCAAATTAGTTTTTGATTTGATTTGTTTTTTAACCTAAACAAAATATAATCACATTGAGATTTCTTAAAAAAAACAATATATACAAATACAAATGTTTTAAAAAATAAAATAAAACCCAAAATGAAAACACGTCGTCGTATAGGACAAAGAAAAGGGCTTCACAGCTGACCATTTTAGAATCGAAGAGAGAAAAACAAGGGGAAAAGAAAAAAAAAAAAAGAGGGAGAAAAAATGGGTTACGTCCTGAGAGTGAGATTGGCTTCATTCTTTGCAGGAGCAGCAACATCATCATTTGCAGGACTCTATATCCTTTACAAAGATTTCAAGGTTGCCCATGATGCCATCTTTCAACAGGTAATCGTCAAAATCTCAAAAAAGAAGAAAACGAAAAAAGAAAAATCTGTGCTTTTTAAGCTTAACTTTGTAGTCTAAATGCAACCCATTTGGCATTGTAATGAAAGGAAGTAACTTGTGGTTTTCGTATTACTTATTGCAACATATTAATCATGGGTTTTCATTTTTATTGCCCCCTTTTCAATTTTTTTTCTTGATTAATGCATGAAGTGAAATCGTATTAGCTTATTTGGATTATAGAGAAAAGGGAGTAACTTGAGGCTCAATGATTCATTATTGGAATATGATAATTGTGGGTTTTGATTATTTTTTTCTCTTTTCTATTTCTTTTGTGCTCTTTCTCTTGATTTTTTGTATGGTGGGGAATAATATATGTTGATTGGGAACCTAGTAGAGTGATATTAGAATGTGGATCATTTGCATTGTTTATTCTTTTATCAGGGTTTTTATAGTATAAAAGTAGTAGTAAATCTAGTTGGGGTGACGTTACGGAGTAAATTTATACAAGTATATCCTTGTATTGAAGAGGATTTGTTAATGGTAACTGTTTGATGTTGCGTGCTCTTGTTGTTGGCCTCTTTTGCGTTGTAGCCTCCTTAATGTTTCATCAAAGTGTTTTAGTTCTCATCACAAAATGGGAAGGGCGTAACTGACTGAAGAATGTTGCGTGCTAATTCTGTCTGCATCTGCCCTTCAGAATATATTATAAAAGAACCAACAGAGGAATATGGTTTTTGCTTACTAATGAAAAACAATTATGAGTGGAGCTACTAGCTCAACATCAAGTGTAAATTTATGCTATGCTGTTCATATGAGGTTAATTTATCATACAGGTGGAAAGTGTTCACGAGTCACTGGATAGACGGATCTCTGCACTGGAAAAATTGAAACAAAATGAAGCTACACAGCCTCTGCAAGCAGCAGAGTAGGAGCATTGAGGCATTCTGCTGTACTTTGATGTTGTGACATCAGACATGTTTTTTCTGATAATGCTGGTGGTTTCCTTACGGATTTTGTCCCCATTGTTAAAGAATAATCATGACTCCTAATTATCTGTATGGTAATGAATGAGCATTCAATTTTTTTTTGTGTCGGATGTTAGTATGTTAGATGTTTGGAAAAGTCATGTAAGGTGCCTTCCTTGTCCAGGAGATGATATGCAGGCCGCCTTCAAAGGTGGTGGCAATTTTCTGAAACCTCGCTCTAACAGAAAGACTCCATTACCGTATACATCAACTTTCTCTGTCAACCGGATAGAGTATGCATTTTCTGAAATTTTGGACAGGGAAATAGGATAAATGAAAGAATGGAATTTAGTGTTCGAGCTTCTGCATATACTTGTCATGATTAATGAACCAAAAAAACAGTTTAGCTTGGTAGAATGTGACTTACCTGGTGCCATGTAGCCAAGAGTTCCTACAGTTCCCGACCTTGTCGAGCTTGAATCAAACCAAGAAGCATTCTTTACATCCTGAAATCTCCAGTCTTGGGTTCCAATTCAGAATCCATAAAAATATTATCTGATTTGAAATCCCTCTGAATGATTTGCGGCACGCAATTATGATGAAGGTAAGAAAGGCCTTGTGTAATACCTAAAGTAATGCGATATCGGGTGTCCCAGTCAAAAACCATGCACGGTTCGTATCTGTGTAGGACGTCAAATAATGTTCCTCCTAGCATGAAGTCAGTTACAATGGACCCATATCCATCTTTAATGCAGTAACCTCCATTCTTGCAATATTTCGATGCCTGACCAAGCTCAAAGTTATCATTTCGAGGCTAAAGTTAGCCTCAGACAAACTCACCTTCTTGACAGGCCAACGCTTTCTGGAGTTCGCAGATTCTGTCCTGTAAACTATCCCATGCTTCCTCTCCCAATTACATATTTCTCAATCCAGCCTGGCATTTTATCTTCGAAGGTAAATTTTCAGTCTTCGATTGACATTCACGAAGAAGTGATTGATCATGGTGATACTCACATTGAAGGACTCAAACCACAAGTATGTAAACCACAGAACAAAGAAATGCGGCAAAGATAAGAACACCTATAACGACACCAACCAGCAGAAGCCATTCAAGCCCTCTTGTATGGCCTTCTCCTAACATCCTTGCAAATCTTGCATCATTATCCAGCAAACAAAGTTCTGGATTTCCAAGAAAAGATCCTAGTTATGAAGCCACTATTCTCATCCAAGAAGTTGGGAGCTTGCCAGAGAGTTGATCGAATGATATGTTGACCAAGTAAAGGGAGATCATGTTTAGTTCTGTTGGCATCTCACCAGAGAAGCTGTTGCTTGAGAGATCAAGAATCTGTAACCTGTCTAGGTTGTAAGAGAACAAAAGAAATCTTACAATCTTATTTAATAACTTAAGCTTTAAGGTTAAACTCATTCCTATTTTTCTGTTCTTTCAGGATTTCCTTCTTGTTGCTTTTCATTCTCAAACATGCGACTTGTGGAGTTGCTTCGTTATATTGATGTTTATATTCATTGGAAAGACTCATAATTTCTAAGATGCTGCGACCCGAAGCAATGTAAGGGTTGCTTCCGCTTCTTTCATTGATGCCATGCTCTTTGAGATTCTGTTTCCTATCATTAATGGATGCTGGTCAACTTGTTTGTGCATTACACTGATATCTGTTAAATATTTCCAAATTCTGTATGGCCTATCCTTTGTCAATCAGAAGCCAGCAGCAAAAGAAGTGCATCTAGTTAAAGTGAAACAACTAAGCTAAAATCTAAGTAAAATGTGCATCTGAATCCGTGTTTTTATTGGCCAAAGTCATTATTAATTTCATTCATCATCATGAAGTTTCATTTTCAGATGGTACATCTAAGCTAGAAGATTATGTTTCTGCTCACAATTCTGAATCATTTGCCTGGTCTAGTCTGTAGGAACTGCCTCTTCTGTCTAGGTTCATTGGATAGTGGATCTGTATAGTTTTGGCTTATAGCATCTTCTGAAATTGCAGTTATTGATGTTAATTTGAGGAATCTAATAGTTTGGCACTGCCATTTTTTCAAGTTGCTTAAGGTTTGAACTGAACATCTAAGGTACTGAATTTTACTTTCAGGTGGCCAACTATTCTATCGTGGCCAATCATATCTGTTTTCAAATTGCCTTTGTACAGGCGTGGCACGCCCTTGTCATATTGCGAAACTGCTTCCCCCCCCCCCCTTCTCTGCTTGTTTTGCAGAGATTTCTCCTTCACCCATCCTGGTATTTTTAACCAGGAACATGTTTAATTTGGAATGACAGATCCTTCTACCTGTGGTTTCTGGAAACACTCCATCTGCCTTTCAGAGCTAAAAACACCAGTATCTGCATTCGTGCATCCTCTGTATCATTTGTATAGGCTGTTCTGCATTCCACAGGTTTCAAGAAAATCAGCTGTAGAGAGTAGAGATAGTTGTAGCATAAGATAAGAAAAGATAAAATCTCTAATGTATCTGTAGATCTGGAATTGTTTAAGCTGTTAAAATGGGCAATGGATTATATCATCTTCTTTATGTGCGGCTAGAACTAGTTCTTCCACACAGGGCTAAGAGAAATATAGAGCTTTCAGAAAACTTGTAGTGCAACCATTTCGTTTGCCCAGAATTCGATAGAATTCCTCAGTTCTTCGTGATTCCTTAATGTTGCATCACACTCTAAGATTAAAAAGCCGGAAATGTATTTTGCAAGTGCACTGTCCGAAGAACGTGATGAGAAAGGGGTTTGATTTGCACAGCAGGTCTCGAGTTCAAGTCAGTATGTGTATTTCTTGTAAGAATCTTGAACAAACAAGATTTTACTGGCTCACCTGGACCGATAAAATACATTTTCCAAGCTTCTTGTCATCCAAAAAAGTGTACTCATTTTTCTATAAACCTTTCACATTCTAAATAAATTATTTATAATTGTTTTCTCATATGGATCATGAGGCTGCTTTCTTCTTCTTCTTCTTCTTGTACACGTATATAAAAGATCCATCACCTATATGTGTTTTTTCTTCCATCAATTTCATGGTCCAGGCCATGTAGGGAAGAAGGTGGTCCTCTGGAATGAAAGTTACAGAGGCAAAAAAAGAAAAAGGAAGAGAGAAAAAGAAAAAGTCGTGAAGATATAGGGCCTGTTTGGGAGGGCGGTTGTGGTTGCTTTTGAAAGTACTTTTCATTTAAAAATACATCAAAATAATATTTTTTTTTATTTTTTAAAAATCATTTTTGACATCAGCACATCTAAATGATTTAAAAACACCAAAAAAATTCATTTAAAATGAAGAAGAAAACGGCGTTTCAAACGCACTCCCAAACAGCTTCATACAAATTTAATTGAGTTTTGGGGGTGTTTCCTTTGAAGTGGTAATTTGAAAAAACAAGTAGAATTTTGAATGTTTGTGCTACATATTATTGTTTTTAGTAAAATAGCTTGGTGTTGTAATGTTTTTTTTTTTTTTTAAGAAATTCAATAACTCGAGATATAATCTCAACTAACTAAATAAGCTAATTTTATTTGAATCATATGAAAAAAAAAGAGAAAGTAAGAAAAAGAGACAACGATAGTAAATTAGAAACACACACACAAAATTAAATTTAATAATACATAATCAAGGTGAAATTAAAAATAATAAAGTTTTTATAAAATAATTTGAATCAACTTGAATTTTTTTATTTTAAATTAAATGTTTTTGGTATTTCTAAATTATTTTTAGTGCTGATATTAAAAATAATTTTTAAAAATTGAAAAACATCATTCAAATACATTTACTTATAAATGAAAATCAATTTAAAAAAAACCCCAAAATAACCTAATCTTGAATGTAGATCAATGGCTGGTTTGGCTTCATCACAGAGACCCCACCAACCAAGAAGAAATGTCAATTTCCATGGCATCAAATTACAGTCATTTGATTGTTGAAACCTTTTCAATTTTACTAACCCTGTTAAGAACTCAATCCGATCAAAAATAAAAATAAATTTTTTTATAATTTATTTTAAAAATAAAACACAATCAATCTAACGGATTAACTTAATCACCTATAACGGATCCAATTAATTGATAATTCAAATAAATTACGCAGATATGATATAAAGACAAGTGGTGTTGGAGGCATCCCTGGAGAATACAATCTGTTGATGCCTCAAATCCATTTGATCTTCAAGTGGCCCCCATCCCTAGGTGGGGCATCCCTGTTCCCCAGTGCTTCTCCCGAGGCTAAAAGCCTGTTTGACGAGGTGTTGAACTTCTTTTTAAAAATGTTTTTTATTTTGATATTTTTTTTTTGATATAGAAAATATCAAAAATATTATTTTTATAATTTGCAATAAAAAATAAAAATAAATTTTTTTCAAACTAGTCCAGCCCTAACGGTGTTCGTGAGGACAAAAATACTGATGATGAGGTTCGTTTTATGGCTCTTGGGTGGTAGTCGGCGCCACCCCTTAGGAGCACTGCAAGCGAAGAACAGATGAACTCCGAGCAGCCACCTTTCGCTGCTCCAAGTCTTTCTGATAGAATTTGAGTTTAGAATTATTTAAAAAACGAAGAGGGATAAAAAAGGAGTGAAAAGTCAGTGCCCAAATCCCAAAAAAATAAAAAAATATAGAGGAAAAGGGAGGGAGGGCGCCTGTGCGAGCTTGCTTCTGCATGCAGAAAACGATACCGTGCAATAATGATGAAAGAGAATTGCTTTTACTGATTTGTGTCCTACTGGCACCCCAACGGTGCGAATGTTGGAAGCATGGAAGCATAGCAAACGCCAAAAATGGCGGCAACCCATCAACCCCACATGACTCCACCCCCACCACCTAGACACAGAGAGAGAGAGAGAGAGAGAGATCAACCCCACATGACTCCACCCCCACCACCTAGACACAGAGAGAGAGAGAGAGATCAACCCCACAAGACTCCACCCCCACCACCTAGACACAGAGAGAGAGAGCTCTCTCTCTCCCATACATGGCCACATTAGAAATTAGAGATATGGGGCACAATAAATTTTTATCTATATTACGTGATTGTCATGAAATTTTAATATAATCTATATAAATATTTTAAGAGATTATTTGTAAAATATCATCTTAATTTAACGGTTAAATTAAAAAATATGATTGATATTATAAAACTATTTATTATTTAAAAAAATATTATTTGACCGAAACAGAACGGACATAACAAAACTGAAATATTCCAACTAGAGTTTAGATGAAATTTCTAGAATAGATCGAAATTTTAAAAAAAATAAAAACTTTATTTCTTTACCTGTTACGAAATATTTTCACAACTTTAAACTAAAACAAAAACAAAAAGAAAATGAGATTAACAACACTGTTTAGCTAGCTTGTTTTGGTATCTTTAAGAAACCCTATAAGCAAGAAAACTAGAGACTGTGCAGGTGAGGTTCTTTTCTTTTCTTCATAGCTGTTTGATGGGAAAGGAAAAAAAAGGAATTTGCTAAATCCACGAAATAAAGTTTTTTCTTCTTCTTTTCAATATGAGAATAAATCACGGGTTTGACGTTCCCAACAAAGCAGCTAAAGAAAGAAAAATGACCCGTGATGTTGATTTTGGTGTGAAGCTACACCAACCTATCGATCATCATCAATCATTCCCTTTTAGTAGGTCTCCTATGATCGTTCTTCATGCAAATCAACACCGTCCATTTGATAATGGCCCCACATCATCATGTGATGGAAACAAGTCCTTAATCAACTATAGCAGTGATCATATATACAGTGGTGGTGCTTGTGGTGCTACTAGTGGTGGTGCAGCAGTTGGGGTTAGGACTTTGCAGCCTTTTGACACTTCTGAAACAACTACTACTACAGCTTCCGCCTTCAAATCTCCAGGTAGTATAAGAAATTATCTCTCCTTTTGACACTTCTAGGCGTTTGTCTCTCTGATTTTCCCTGTTCATCAGCTTTCAAAGATTAGACCTTTATGAGTAAGAGTCAAGGTTTGTGTGCACTGACAAATACAGATTTTTGTTTTGTTTTTTGGCCGAGTTCAGGAGGCAATATGGCAGCATCTTTGGGGTTTCCTTTTACAAATGCACAGTGGAAAGAGCTTGAAAGACAAGCCATGATATACAAGTACATGGTGTCTTCAATTCACGTGCCTCCTCATCTTCTAATTCCACCCCCTATAAGTACTGCTAAACCCATTAATTTATTGATGAGTATTCTTGGCTTGATGAGTTTCTCATAAGCCCAGCAAAGTTGCAATCTTTGTGGTTAAATTTTGCTATTTCTGGGCACATGCAGTGGGGAATGGACTGGATGTGGGGTTCACAAATAGGGCAGATCTAGAGCCAGGGAGGTGCAGGAGAACAGATGGGAAGAAATGGAGGTGCTCGAGAGACGTGGCACCGGATCAGAAATACTGTGAGCGTCATATGCATAGAGGCAGACCCCGTTCAAGAAAGCATGTGGAACTCAACTCCAGCAACAAGAAGAGCCGCAACAATCCTGCTATCTGTACAGAGTTTCCTGTTACTGCTGCCATCTCTAACTCCACTATCAACGACAACCACAGTGGCTCTGCTTCTGATGAACAGTTTGTTCGGACGACTATGCCCCAGCCATATATTCAGGCCCCAGTTTCTGTAAACAAATCCAGTGAAAAGATTTCAACTTTTGATGTTGACAGAACCTTTGGTTCTACATACAGGGAGCCCAGGTTGGTTTGATCTTTAAATTTTGCTAACAAGTCATTTGTTTGTAGGGAAATCTTTGAAACTTTCCGATTCATTAGTCCCTGATTTCTGGTGGTTTTGTACCCAAGGAGCTCTGACTGGATGTTGGAAGGAGGAACTGTTCCTATTGTTACAAATGACCAACAATGGCCACAACTAGTGCGCACGAAAATTGGAATTGCTATTGAAGGTTCCCTTAACGATGCTTCTGTTCTCAAGCAGCACTACCGAGAAGAGTCTCTGAATCTAAACTCATTTGGAAATTTTAATGCTAGAGAAAATCAACACAGCAACCAAAATAGTCTATTTCTTGACGAGTATCCAAGGGGTTTTATTGATGCATGGTCTACTGATGCAAATTCTGGAAACACAAGCTCTGTGTCCTCAGATGGGAAGCTCCCCCTGTCCCACCTCAGTCTATCAATGGGAGGCAATAGGTCTATTGATGACGAAATGGGTCAGATCCAGATGGGCTTAGGCCTAATCAGACAATATCAAAACCAAGAATGTGGCGGAGACACCAGCAGCACGCCAGGCGGGCCCTTGGCGGAGGTGTTGCAATTGAGGACAGTCAACATCAATACAGGAACTAATCATCAATCTCCTTCTATAATTAAAAATGGAGATTCTATTTGTCCTCCAGCCACCACAGTCTCTTCACCATCTGGGGTTTTTCAGAAAACACTTGCGTGATAGCAGTGATAATAGCAGTCCAACACTTGCTACTTCGAGGGCCAAACCTGAAATTGCCATGCATGTGTTAAATCTCAAGCCTCAATTTGAAACCCTTGTGCTTGGTTAAGCTAAGGGCTTTTAGATTTGACATATTTTATTATCTTGGTTGCTCTGTTGTCTTTTGGTGAACCCGAGAGAGAGTCCTACTGTGTTGTTGTAGAGTTGATGTCGGTGTTGCTCTTTAGTTCTTGGAAATGAAGTGAAGGTGGGCTCTTGTTCTGTTATTAGTGAGGGAGACTTATCAAGCCCTCTTTTTGTCGGAAAATATCTTTTATTTGATGGAAAAATCTCATCTTGATGAGGACAGCTCCCTTCCTGTTCTGTCATCCTGTCTGGTTTAGCAACAAGATAGTTTCCAAACTTCTGATCTTGGATTGTTTCTCTTAATTATTATTTTTTTTATAATTTTATAATTTGATATTAAATTGATTGAAAATCAAATTTCATGATTTGTTTTATTAATTTTTCTATTAAGTTATTCTAACTTCATGATTTATAATAATGCTTAATGAACTAACTCGAATTAACTTATATGGTTTCTTCATTTTTTCTTTCTAAAAGCTATTCAAAATACTTTGAATATCTCTATAGTTATAATATCATTTGCTTTTGAATGTTTTTTATTTTAAACAAACCTCATCATTCCTCATTTCTGATTGCTTCACTGCCAATACATGACGAGCCTTTTATATAAATAATTTTTTTATTCATTTTTTTTTTCTTTTTCATTGCAATCTGTTGGTATATATTAGCTTTTTTAGAAGCTAGTCTTTGTGGGGTTTTTTTTCCCATTATTAACCAAAAAATAAGAAATTGCATGGGATAGCTAATTGATATTAATGATACAACAACAGTTGTGTCAAAGACAAGATCGTCCTCCGATTAAAGAAAAAAGAGCACACAAAATACAAAATCTACCTTCTCTGAAAGTTCAGTCTTCCTATAAAATAAGCAAAAAGAGAAGCAGTGACAATGGGGAAGATTATCAGAACAACACCAACAACACTCAGAAAGCTGTGATGGTACCCAAAGTAATCCTCGACAAAAGCAGAGAGAGCTCTGGTGTCGCCAAACACTGATATTTCTTCGTCTACATCTCCATATTGTGAGGTCAACATACCATTTAATGCCCAGGATGTGGGGCAAATGTAATACAACCACAGCCACCATTTTGGAATATGCTGCGTGGCCAAGCACAGAGAACAAAATCCGTGTCAGTTTTGTATTTCAATCTCCTCTTATTTCACACCACCTTGGTCAAGATTTTATACATATAGGTTTTTCTTTTTAAATGGATAATAGCATTTTGTTTCGTTGAGATTATAGAGCCTGAAAAATTAGATTTTGAAGCCTAGCCTTCTTTTATGAGGATATGCTTATTGCAATCTATGTAAAAATACCCTTAGTGAGATGGATTGATGGTCAGAAAGCTTACCGGTTTTGGAACAACGAAGCCGGAGAAAAAGTTCAGCATTGTGTACGAAAATGAAGCTAAAATGGCAGCCACTTGAATGCTTGGTGTCAATGAAACGAGCAGCATCCCCTGGTAGTTGAAGAACAGCAGTGTGCAGAACATGCTGTAGAAAGACCAGAATATCTTACCGGCAGACAACGAGTAGCCGATCATAGGATATGCGATGATCACATAAATGACTGATTGAACGAACAAGTATGGAACCTCAACGAGCACCTACAGAACAAAATAATAATACAAATGTGAGAGTAATATAAGATCATTAGCTGAGTCTTGTATAGTGACTTGAGCTTTTTTTAGCTGTTTTTTCTGGATTTTATGTTATTTTCATATTTTCTATTAGTTTTTCTTTTTGTTTTGGATTGTATGCAAACCTTCTAGAGAGGCAAAACTTACTAGACTTGTAAACCCTACTGCTATTTTTATAATTAGATGCCAGATATAGCCTTCTTATTTCAGATTAACATCCGAAACGATCAAGCTTCTGGTGCAGGCATGGCTGATATCATATCTTCCGTTTGTAAACTAGTTGAGATTCTAACAAGAACACCTAGGATCTGCCAAATATTTTACTTCAGTGATAAAATGCAGCTGTTAGGGACTTCAACTTACAGGTATCCATGAGTTCTTACCACATCATCAGCAGAAAACTTACAAGCTAATGTAAAAGAGAAGGATTTTCATAAGTAGAGACATGAAAGCTAGTTTAGATTTCTCCGTGCACTTGACAGGAAAGTAAACAATCTAGTTTTCGAAAGAGATCTGAAACCTGAGCAAATGAATAGGCCCAAGAAGAATACATTCCAGCAAATCTTTCCCTGTACAAAACAGTCCTCTCTGTCGCCACAAAAGGTAGGACTGAGGAGCAATTGTTTATGCCAAAGAATACGATGAATGCGTACATTGAACCGGCTATATTGAACAAATCCTGCTCGTTTTTTCTACAAAATGAGAAATAAATTATCATGAAAATGCCTCTCCATAAAAGCACTGCCCAAAACTAAATGTCAAAACAGTTGGGAGACATTTTATGAGCAACACGAGTTTTTTTTCTGAAAAAGATCGGATAAAGGGAAGTAAAACTTTTTACACAGGTTGTAAATTTTGTGGTTCGCAGGAACATCCATGCTTATTGACTTACATTTTCTTTCCTTTCTGCCAGTACAGCAGGCTAAACAGGAGAGCTCCAAAGGCCATGAATATAATTCGGACAAGATTATAAGAAGGACTTCTCCAATAAGACAAGTTTTGTTTCCACAGGCATGCTTTGAGTTGCTCCCAGCCATTCTGTGGAAAACGAGTAGGAAAATGCAGTTCTTTGGAACCAGGAGTTGGTGAACTCAGCTGCTTGACCAATTCTTCATTCTCGCTGCAGTCAGAAGCGTAAGATTATTATTCCTTCGTAATATCAGTATAGATCATCCTGGTTTTTGGACTTACTGATATAAGGTAGACCCTTCATAAATTTGACCAAAATCCACACCAAGTGCAGCCTCTGCAGATTGAGAAGTAACTTCTAACATCCATGTTGCAGGATTGTAATTGTCCTTGATCTTAGGCACACCAGGAATACTCTATCCAATAAAGTCAGGAAAATAGAATCAAGGTTGATGAAGAAGTCTGTCAACCAGAAGTACGTGAAAGACAATGACATCAAAAACAGAGTATTTCCCGACAACTAACCTCAAAGTACTCAATCACCCTGCTTGACCGCTGACCTAGTGGTCCAGAATAGATTACGCGTCCTCCGATTTTCATTAAAATCAACTGCAGTAGAGAGTAGGATGTGTCAGAAATTCAATTATATGCACTATTAAAACTTTGATAGCTTTAGCTTTTCCATTTCAGCCATTGATGTCTTGGTGCAATGGCAGATGACTTGGCATCAGGTGGTAGAAGAAACCAGAGTATCAATGTTAACATTACTTTATTTTTACCTCATCAAATGCCTCGAAGATATCAATACTTGGCTGATGGATGGTGCAAACAACTGTTCTTCCCGTTTCAACTATATTCTTTGCTGCTCTCATAACTATTGCAGCTGCTCTCGCATCTAAACCCGAAGTTGGTTCATCCATAAATATGATAGATGGATTGGAAACAAGTTCCACTGCTATTGTCAACCGCTTACGCTGCTCAGTTGATAAACCACTATCTCCTGGCATGCCTACTAAAGAATCTTTGATCCCATCAAGCTCGATAGTTTCAATGACTTCATTTACAAAATCCTGTAAAGAAAGAAAAAAAAGTTGACTATAAAAACTTGCAGTACAATCCAGTCTTGATGATTAAGGTTCAGGAGCAAAACTATCAGTTCAGCTTTTAAAGGGTTTCATACAATTTTAGTTTTCGCATCTATCTCTGGTGGGAGCCTCAACCAAGCAGAGTATACCAGAGATTCTTCTACAGTAATTTGTGGGGAATGAATGTCGGTTTGCTCACAGTAACCTGATATTCTAGCAAATGAATCCTGAACCCTTAGATACCCGCCAATTCTAATCTCTCCCTCAATGGTACCACCAGTTTTCCTTCCAGAAAGAACATCCATAAGAGTTGTTTTCCCTGCTCCACTAACACCCATCAACGCCGTGAGGATGCCAGGTTTGAATGCACCAGTAATGTCAGAGAGAAGCCGAAGCTTCTTCTGTTGATTACCATGTTTTCGCATTTCCTGAGACAAGTACAACTACATTTTTTAGACAAAGAAACTTCATTTTATGATTGTCGAGAATTATCTTTTTTACCGGTGGCGTATCAACGTAGTACTGAACATCCGTAAATGTCATAGCAAGGGGCTCAAAAGGCAAAACCATCCTTCCTGCCAAAATGATTACCATGAGACAGTCTACAAAGACAAATGCTTTATGTCAAAATTGAAGAGAAAATGAAGAAAACAAGCACACCCTTTATGGGTTCTGTACTAGATTTAGCAGGATCAGCAGTGAGGGTCTTGTCCTTGTCAAAAAAACCGCTGTCATTTGTTTTTCCTTGCAGCTGATTGTACTTTTCACGAGAAATAATTGCACGAGAGTTTCCTGGGGCTGAAAGCGGATCAATGAATTTGGTTAGATATTATAAAGAAAACCCACGAAGCAGTGGAAGATGAACTCACGTTTTAAGAAGGTTAAAGCCATTGTAAAACCGATATTGAGAAGCACTGTCATCCCAATCAGTGCACCAACTGATATCCAGTAAAAGTAGCCATGAAAATTCAATCCACGGCTTTCTAGTGTTTGTTGTCCGATGGATGTGTTACCAGAGATAACCTGTGTTTAAATTCGAAGAGTAAATCAACTTTACTACATGGATGACTAAGAACAAAAAGCAACAAAATACGCTTCACGCAGCTGGCTGCACAGCACAGACACACTAAGAACAGCTTATTTTTGCAACTGCAGAATATTAGGAATCTCACACTCCATCTGGATCACCTAATCAATGAAAATTTCTCAACAGAGTTGATTTATATCCAGTAGGGATATTAGATTCTCTTTACAGAAAAAAATTCTTCCAAATGACAGAATTTGAGCCTCGGTGTCCATAGAGTAACTACATGTGGCTGAATACTTGAATGGAGTACTTTTACCTTTTCCCACCGAGGAGCAAGAAACTCATTGACAGTCAAACCTATCTCACCATATGTTAATGGAGAAATCCAAAATCCCCATGCCAGCCAAACAGGCATAGCGGCTGAAACAGAACAAACTATTAAGGAAAATCATTTGAACAAAATCACAGGATTATGAGAAGAGCAATATGAAATCTCACGCTTTGCAATTACGAAGCCACCGAATACTGAAGCAATTACTATAGTGAGAGAACCAACTGCTGTTGAAGCAACCGCAGTTTGGAAGACGGATGCAACAAACCGAAACATGGATGTTGATGTCAAGTGTACCAGAAAGAGTAGAAGGAACTGGCGGAGAAACCTAAGAAACACAACTACTCAGCAGATGAATAAAGAAATTCATGGCATCCAAAGTTCCTGAATAAAGAGTAGCCATAGTAACTGAAGTAGTTGAGACAATAGCTGGTTAACCTCAGCCACAACTAATCTATAGCTTTCTCAACCTCCAGAAAACAGTAATAGCTCTTCTATGCATCATATGAATGATATGTCCTATAAAAACATCTTAGTGGGCTCACATATACTCTCCCCAAGTTACTGGTTTTGCCTCATCTTGGAAAAAAAGTGTTAGAACTGACAATAATATCACTTTTTCGCACCAGGGAGCAGGTTCATTGGTTGTTTTTTCATGCAGAATCAGGTAGCCACATACCCACTCTTTTGCATCATATTTACCAGTAAGTTTAGCTTTTAAGTGCTCAATTTTTTAACTCCCCCATTAGAGCTCACCTTCCGAACTCAGGGCTGTAGCCGATGACGTAGTAAGTAAGAGTTGTCCAAACAAAAGCTTCCAAGAGTGAAACTGGAACTTTGAGGATAGCAGAAGGGATCGCATAAGCCCAAGCAGGATAAAAACACAGCTCCCTGTGCTTATAAAAAACTGCAAGTCGAGAGACAGTCATCTGAGTCTCTGGAAATCCATCTACAAGCAAGATAACCAGTCCATAGAACAAAGCACCCATGTAATAACTTGCATGGATCGCATCAACAGCCATTCTTGTGCGCAGTAAGACAGTCATTGTTATCGAAGCAATGATCAATAGCTGTGAAGAGAAGCAGGGATTTTTTCCAGTAAGCTGGCTGGTTCTTACATGTAAAAGCTAGAAGATTTGCAGATGATGGGTATAATGAAAGATACCTGTGTAGTTTTGAATACATATATAAAAGAATTCCTTTTCATCAGAAGAATTTCTCTTACACTGCAAGCTTTAAAAAGTTCCCATTTTGTCAACGAGTATTTTGTCAAGGATAAAGCACTCTTGTGGTTTTTAGACTCGTCAAATGGCTTCGAGATCTCTTCCTCTAGATTCTTGCCAACCTGACTTTCTTTGAATTTCTTACCAAACTGGTCAACTGAAACATAACTGTATGGTTGTTCAGTAAGGAACCAATATTGTCCTTGATCTTTTCTGGAAATAACCTGGAGTAAAGCAAAGGAGTAGCACGAGTCAACTTTAAAATGATAAATAGATGGAGAGACAGACAGAAGCTGCAAGACCCACCTCCTGGAGGAAGTCTGCAACACCTTTTCTTTCAGGGCATCTAAATCCACAGTCCTCAAAGAAGTTGCAAATACGAGAACGCGGGCCGTGATACACAATCTTCCCTTCTGTCATTAGAATGATGTCATCAAATAGATCAAAGGTCTCTGGTGCAGGTTGAAGTAATGAAATCATCACAGTAGCATCCATAATATGAGACAAATGTTTCAGACAAGACACAATCTGGAAAGTGGTTGAGCTGTCTAAGCCATTTGATATTTCATCCATGAAGAGTGCTCTTGTTGGCCCGACAATCATCTCCCCTGCAACACAAATTTATAATCATATTGAATCCACCCCCTTGGTACTTTGAAGTTCAGCATCTTGAAGATCTTGAGGAACACATATCCACTGAAGTACCAGTTCTTATCTCAAGCATGAAATACCTGTAGTCAGCCGTTTCTTCTGACCTCCTGAGATACCTCTTCTCATGGCATCGCCGGCCATTGTGTCGGCACAAATATCAAGTCCTAGAATCTGAAAGAAAGGGTAGGATGAAAAAAAATTGCCTAACAATAGGATGTTTGGACAAGAAGCAAATAGAATGTAAGACTTCATCCCTGTGGAGAAAACCTAGTAAATTACCTTCAATATGTAATCTGTCTGAAGGTTACTTTTCAATCCCTCGACTGATATTGCCTGACCACAAAAATAAAGTAAATAAATTCTTCCAGAACATGTAAGCGAACCTTATGAATATCCAAAACATGGGATCCACCGTGTCTACCTTCATGTAAGCATCCACATCAGAATCTGGAAGTATTCCTGCCTGCTTCTCCCTTCTACTGACTTCCATCATGATCTCTTTCATGAAAGGACAACAAATAACATTGGGTTTTCCAGGAAAATGAGAAGGTACTCTACAAAATCACTTTGGGAGTTTGATTTCAATTAATAGCACCACCTGTGTCTATAAAGAGTTCTTACCAGCTCGGCTTCCTGTTCCCTGACAACGTGCTGAAAAATCAATGGTTTCTCTCACTGTCATCTCTGGAATATGCAGATCATATTGGCTTACATATGCTGAGGATTTCTGAGGAACAAACTCTTCCAATTTGTGACCATTGTAAGACATTTCCCCAGCAACCTTTATAAGAAGGTATGGATCAGTGAGTAGCTTAAAGCTTACGGTATCCCATTTCCACAACAATTTTAACTGTGGAGAGATTTGAGAGCTCAAGGCAGCAGTAGCAATCTCATAAATATAGTCAAGTACGATGCATTTCAGAGTTTAGTGAATATATTAATGTGTTCATGGATTTCAGTAAAATAAACTTCAAGTGAATCAAATCTCTACAAACACCAGAATTGATAAGACAATAAGGTACACGACTAACTTCCAAAAATTTCTAAACATTTCCTGAGTCAAGATTCTCGATGGAATTCCCAATTACTGCTATTTAACTCAGTTGAAAATTGTTTTTCTCTTATTTGTGTCATAAAAGCAATCAAACCTTCAGAGAATGACTTAGTTTCCCAGAGAGAGCCAACAACATAGTAGTTTTTCCACATCCTGGAGGGCCGAGCAATAAAGTCATCCTGCAAAAAAAAACTTCAATTTAGTTAGCCATTACTTCTTGTGTCTATTTCAAGAGAACAGAACGAATAAATGGTGAATCAGAACAGCAATTTGTCAGTGGCCATCGCTATGCTGCTATTTTAGCATGTGGGAAAGAATGAGACCGAGGGCTCAAGCGCTCCTGTTTTACTATTAATTGAACATAGTAAATCTCAGCTATTTGAAGGCTACCTTCCTGGCTTGATAACGCCACTGACATCTTTTATGATGCTTATCTTGGTTCGTTGTTTCAAATATGACAGATGGGCAATCCCCTGTCACACAACAGAAATGGTTTAGCTTTTAGCAGTTTATAAATGGATAAGTAATGCAAAAGCATCAATCAGAAATTAACATGGAAAAATGAAGACGAGATAAATGGTGCTAAATGAGTATCAAGAGAGTTGAAAAGGTTCATAACAATCTAAGATTTCAGGATTATCTTTAAAGGAAAAACTGCACTAATTATGAGCAAAAAACCAGGCATCCATGTATCCCTAAAAACTCTATATGTGTCTTGTTTTCAACACATCAAACGGTGAATAATTTGGAGCTTCCTACCAAGAGTTTTGGTCATTGTTCTGACAAGTGCGCAGGCCGATAAACAATTCTGCAGATCGAAAAATCCTGCTGCCATATTTTGCAACATGCAAGAGTGCGCTCTTTTTGTCAACTAAAATTCAATGGAGCTATGAAATCTTACCTCCAAATCTCTTTACATGTCAATAGCCTTATTGTCAATAAAAACAGCAACATAGGCTAACTAGAGAGGCTGCAAATAGTGACAGAATTTGTGTTGAAGAATCTGTCCCTTGGATTTTATTTCTGTCTGCTACTTCAGCTAGATGGAAAACTTATCTAGGTTTAGGACTTATCTTGGAGGGGACGTTTCAAGTATAAATATGTTTGTCTCGTCAATTTAGAACATTAAAACTAAGCTAGCTGAGCTAGTTAAGTGTGTTTCAACAATCGCAGACTTGCTCCATCATGCATTGAAGGAAAAAGACAGTCGTTTCAAGTTAAAATTTTGCAATTTTCATGTTGTAAAAGATGATGCAATGGTTAGAAACAAATAGAAAGACACTTGAATGACTTATTCCTCTTACATGCAGACACTTACAGAGAATATGCTCTTAGTAGTGTTCCATAGAGTGGGGAGAGGCTTTCCCTGAACGATCTCACATTCTGCTTCAACACACAGATTTTTGTATCTCACTTCTACCGTGGGCAACTGCACTCCAACTCTGAAAAACATAGTTACAATAAAATGATTAAATTTAATATCTGAGAGACATCTATTGATCATACTATATGTGAAAAAATTACATTCAACAATCGAAGTTAATATATGCACATAGAATCTGATACTTCAAGGAATTCTATCAGTTTGGTACTCAAAATAGCAGCATTTCCAACTGTTCTTTAATATGTATGACTAGACTATCAGCATGCGTTTCAAAAAGGGCAAGTAGAAAGGTAATTACTTGTCAATTCTTTTCCTAAGTTTATGCAACAATCGGAGGTTATCATTTTCAATGTGTTTGATGAGCTTCTCAATGAACATATGGCGTTCTTGAGCTCCAAGTTTGGCAACATTAATAATTCTCTTCCCCTTAACATCTCCATTTCCAGCGGTGCAATCTTGCTTCTCAAATAAAGCAGTGGCAATCCGTTCAAAGGTTGGTAATCTCTCAATATCAAGCCATTGTTGCACATCTTCATCGTCAGCATCTCTACCATGCTCAGATTTCACAGTTGAAACGCTACGAAAACTTGACACATGGCTCCTGAATGAGGTCCTTATGCTTCTTCCAATCTCTGCTAACTCAATCCGAAATGACTCTATCTCATCCGGGCCAGCCAGCTGAGCCATTGTCAGATAAACAGAAACACTTGGAGAGTTATATCTATCTATCTATCTATATAAGAAAAAAAATGCAAAGATTCATGTCGATGAAGTAATGGAATGCGTCATATACTGAACCAATATATATTAGTTAATGAGGGAATGAAGGCGTCATAGATTCATGTTTTGCTGCTTCAGAAAGTCGTAGCCATTATGCACGCTGTTTGTAGACAAAAACAAGAGTTGATGCCTAAAACATGCTTGCTGGGCTGCCAGATACTTGCACATTGGTTTTACAGAGCTGTATAGGACAAGGTGAAACCAGCCGATATTATTAATACAAGACATCAATTTCCACTCCGCTAATAGTATAATCATAAGCATGATCTAGCATCCAAACTCTCATATCTACAGAGATTGATGCCGTTGACTTTCTTTATTAACACACACGCATGTCAAGTGCTTGTGGATTAGGTACAAGATTCACGCCAAATATATGATTAGTTCTAGAGACGATGCTAACCGGCGAGGTTCTTGAGAACCAGAGAAAGTAATAAAATAGTACAGACTCCTGGTGACCTTAATTAGAACGTGATGCATGTGGTTTTTGATATGGGATGTGGATAGCAGGGATGTTTATGAACGGGAGGGAGTCTAATTAGAAGCTATTTGGTTTATGTGGAGTGTTCTACATGATAAATTAGAAATAAAAAAACCTATAACTTTCAATTTCATCATTTCTCTAAAGGGTTGACTCATTGGAACCACCTAATATTAAAAAAAATGATAATGTGTTATTGATCATGCTTACTTTCGCTATTTTTCCTTTATATTTTTAAATTCTTTTAGTTTATTTAAGCAATTGAAAACCATTTAAAATATAGAATACTTGAGAATTTAATAATAGAATCTTAAATTATAATTTTCGTGCAGCGATTGTTTTGGATAAAATTATATGCTACGTGTGCTTGCTTTTTATTTTTTATTTTTATTGTGTCTATCTTTATCATAAAGTCAATTAACTAGAATGAAGTAACAGCATGTTAGAGAATAATATAAATCATATTATGGGGCCTCACTTATAAGCTTAAGCTTTTAGGCGAGATGGTTCCTTAACATGGTATCAGAGCCTTGTTGACCCAGCGGTCACGAGTTCGAATCTCACCACCCCCATTCTATTTGATAAAAACTAAGCACAAGGTGATGTGGGCCTGTGCAAGTTTCAAGCCCAAAGAGCTTTCACTTGAGGGGGGGTGTTAAAGAATAATATAAATCATATTATGGGGCCTCACTTATAAGTTTAAGCTTTTAGATGAGATGATTCCTTAACAGAACATTTAAAATTTAAAACCTATATATAGTATTTTCTTCTCCTTAGTACTTTTTTTCTTCTTCCAGAAATTGGGTTTTGCTGCCATGAAGGGCCAGCTCGATGACATCATTAATTAGATATATACTCAAGGGTCCTAGCTATATAAAAACCATGGCATGGCATTGGTCATGCATGAGAGTATAAAACAGAAACTAAAGTAGACCACCTTCAAATCAATCGTGGTCCGTTTTAAGGATATTATAAGATTTTGACAAGAGTTCTACGTTCTAATGCAAAAGTCTGGATCGTAAGGTGTATGAATAGGTTGGTTTATGAATCAGTGGGTTAATCTTAGTGTTAGACTTCAGAAAATGAAATAAAAAACTGTTTTTTTTTCATCGACTTAACCCGAGTAGATAGGCATGCACCTAGTTGACTTATCAGATTAGTGCGAGTTTTATCAGAAAGCTTTTTAATCCCTCGACTGATAAGAAGTTCCAGTTCTAGCTAGTACCTAATTAGGGCAACATAGATAGAGCATCACAGGCAGCGAGGGCAGGAGCTTCTGCGTGGAAAAATAGAAGTAAATGCGTATTGTAATATTATAGAAGGAGATGGTGGCCATTTCCATGCTTTTAATTTTAGGATGATTTTCTTGGATCTTTGTCACAAACCCTGTCACATGTATGAACAAGGGGATATAATGACACCTCTTTATTTGATTGTACATTGTTAATATTCTAGTAAAGTAATCTCTAATGCTTTAGCGTTTGTGATTTTCAAACCAGGCTTGTTAATTCCGTTCCGTTCCGGCCGGAATGGCCGGAATGTTCCGTGCCATTAAAAAAACCGAGACTAAACGGCGTCGTTTTCATCTCGGTTTTAATTCCGGTCTGTTCTGGAAATTCTGGCTAAATTCCAGCCGGAACGCCTCGGTACCGTTCTGGCTCAAAATCATAATATTTCTTTTATTTTAGAACATTTTACTATCATAATATTTTGGAATTTTAGAGATGTTTCTAATTTTGAGATTATGTTTGTTTGACTTTGTGTTTGTATTGTATAATTTAAAGTTAATTTATCTTGAATTTAAATTATACTAGTTAAATTAATATTTTAATTTTTTTCATATATATATATAATTAATTATATATGAACAGTACAACCCCGAAACGGCACGCCGAAATGTTCCGTTCCAATAGAAAAACCGGAATGACGACCGGAACGGTATTGACAACCTTGTTTCAAACACATCTTGTAACTTTTATAGGTTCTTATAGCATTAGCTTTTTGGTTTGATTGTTGCAAAACTTTATATTCTTGCTTTATGATGGATACGTTAGCCACAATCACAAAAGTAACACAATCCATATATTGGTGGATGATTGCGAGTGTTTGTTGATCATTTATTCGTGCCTTTTGCATGACCCTTCATCTGGTTGAAATCAACATTGCTCTTCCCATAGGCTTTTCGAAGCCTTTTTTAATCATTTCTCATACATCTTGGGGACTTAATGTCATGACCCGATTCCTGAATCTATAATCGACACATAATCAAAGTTTTTTTTCAAGGTTTCATACCTATGCAAACCCAAACTTGTATATAAACTTATCTTTTAAATAAGTTAATCAGATTTCAACGCAGCACTAATAACAAATTAACTTCATAATATAATTGATTTTTTAATACAAGAGTTCAATACAATCTTCTATAATTGCAGAGCTTTAACTAGATATAAGAAAAATATATCAATTACAATAAAAAAAGCAAGTTCTGAAGGTATAACAAAATCCATCCATATAGATGAATCATGGAAGAAGTAGAGGTCATGGAAGAGGTCGAGGATGTGGGAGAGGATGTTGGCATGAACACCAGCAGTCATCTGAACATTCAAAAACATGGGGCAAGTCAAATGTTGAATGCTACCGCTGCCAAAAATATGGATATTATTAGTATGAATGCCCATAATCTCCTCGAAAAGAAGAACAATAAAATTATACTAAATTAGAACTACTCTTGATGGCTTACATTGAGGAGAAGACCCTAAAACCTAATGTCTGATATATGGATTCTAGGTGCAGTAATCATATGAGTGGTAACAAATCTCTATTCTTTGATTTAAATGAATATTTTAGACAACATGTGAAGCTAGGAGATAATCCAAGCATATATATGATGGGTAAATGAAATATTCAAGTACACATTAATGATAACAATGTGTATACGATTGCAAATGTATTCTATGTTCCAACTCTGAAAAACAATCTTATTAGCATTGGACAATTGCAAGAAAATGGACACACAATCATTATTCAAGCAGACTACTGTTAGATTCGACATCCAAAAAAAGGCTTAATTACTGAGGTCAAAATGACAAAATCATATGTTTCTGTTGTATACACACAAGAGCATTCCAAGTTGTTTCTTAACAAGAGCGCAAGACCCTACCTGGTTGTGACATTTTTGCTTTGGGCATTTGAGTCTCAATGGTTTAAGGACCCTTCAATAGAAGAACATGGTAAATGGCATACCTCAAATTCATTGTCCATCTCAAATATGTGAAGAGTGCACAATGGGTAAACAACATCGTGATTATTTTCCAAGCACTCAAGCATAGAGAGCTGAATAAGTCCTGCAACTAGTGCATTCAAATTTATGTGGACCCATCAATCCATGTTCAAATGGTGGTAAAAGGTACTTCATTACCTTTACGAATTATTATAGTCGTAAAACTTGGGTTTATTTTTTACGTGAAAAATATGAAGCCCTTGTTACGTTTCAAAGTTTTAAAACCAGAGTAGAGAAGATGTGTAACAACCCCAAACTTTTTTCTCCTATTTGTTTATTTGCTAATCTTTACCCCTATAAAAGGGTAGATGAAACATGAAAATTTTTTTTTTTTTTTTTTTCTCTCGCCGAAATTTCTAACGAAATTTCGGCAGAGTCTCCCCTATATCGGGAGATCCCAAGTTATCAATAACACAACCTGCACACAATTTGGATCACAGCTCACCCATAATCACATTCATGTATACAATTAATTGCATAATTCATTTCAGAATATGCTCAGGACCATATTCCTTCTCAACTTCATCTTACATCTCACGAATAAGATAAAAATTAAAAAGTCAGTTCGTACATAAAGATTTCACATATACACATATACATAAAACATAACATAGTATAATATTCTAAGATAATCTAGTACTTTCTAATATCCGGAGCATAGGTGGATACATTTAATATTCCATAAACAAAATTTACAAAAATACTATTCTATACAATTTACATGTTCTTCTACATATCAAAATTTCACCATAACTCCCTAAGTTCCTAACTTATACAAAAAGGAATTAAGGTTTAAAATTCTATTCCTGACGAGAATGGGAAGAACCTGCAAAATATAGATTTTCCACATAAGTAAAACAATTTAGTAAATACTAGCAATTTACAGAGAAATTATACAACATATCCATCAATCTACACCATATACAACCATATACACCATTTTTTTTTTTTGATTATATACAAGAAAATTTATTTCTTTTAACTGCTTCGCTTTCATCTCAGAAAGCTTATCAAGTCTATTAATTTTGCCGATATCGACTTCACCCGCCGATATCATTAACTATTCTGAAACCGAATAGCTAATCAAGTTTATAAATCATGCCGATATCGACGTCACCCGCCGATATCATTAACTATTCTGAAACCGAATAGCTAATCAAGTTTATAAATCATGCCGATATCGACGTCACCCGTCGATATCATTAACTATTCTGAAACCGAATAGCTAATCAAGTTTATAAATCATGCCGATATCGACGTCACCCGTCGATATCATTAACTATTCTGAAACCGAATAGCTAATCAAGTTTATAAATCATGCCGATATCGACCAGCTTGTTTCTTTCTACACATACATATATACCTATTTTTCCATCTCCTAACCTTTCCTTTACCCGTTTTCTTTTCCTCATCAATAAGCACCAAAATATAACTTATAGTTCAATAACTAGTAAAGAAAATAATTATTAGATAAAGCAAATATAGGTACCAAGTACCTACCTGCTGTGAAGGTTCGACTTGCGTTACCCTGTTGTTGTTGTTGTTGCCCTTCACCCGCGGTTCTTCCTGAAACCACAAATACCCACCATTTTTTTTTATATTAATCCACATATCCCACACAACAACAATAAAAATGGTAATAATATTCATTCCCCTTTTACCAATTCTTTTCTTTCTTATTTATATTCCTTATTATCACCCTTTAATTTTTCAGCTCATCTATAGTCCAAATGGACATCATGAATTCAATTTCTTATCACCATTTATTCTCTTCTTTTATTTTCTGAAGATCAAGACACATTTTATGAAGGGAAATGGACAATTTATACCCTTAACATGGTTAAATTTTTGCTATTTTTTTCAACTTGTCCGAAACTGTCAAGACAGCTTGACCTCTCCTCAGTGTTTTACCCATATCTGGAGTTCCAGAACTCCAAATTAGACGAGGTTGGACTCGTTGGAAAGCTAACACTCCCAGCTACAACTTCATGAAGGGACCCTCCCTTAATTATGTATTTTTCAGGTCCAAAAGTCCCTCACAAAAAGGGCAACGAAACTGTCCAGTTTTGAAATAAGAAGAAAGTGTCTCCAATTCATCTTCAATCCTTGATTTCTCATCAATAACAGCCATGTCTTCCATTTATTCATGAATCCTACTCATTTATGCATTTTTCCTAACATTTTTTGTTAAAAACCCTAATTCTCAATTCAAGAACAATCTCAACTTCTACTCAAATTGAAGTTAATTTCATAGAAATTGGAATTAGAACTCCTTACTTGGATGAAATCTAACAATTTTGGAAGAATCCTAGCCTTCTTCTCCTTGAAAATACCCAGCCACTTTTCTTCCTTTCTTCCCCAATTTCTTCACTTTCTTCTTGTTACTTCTCCACCCAATTTTGCTCTTCTACTTTAGAAATCCTAGGCTTGTATGGGTTTACAATTGTTTGGGTGTTTACTCTTGTTTTTCTTTGGATGAATTTCGAAATTCTTCTCCCCTCTTTCTTTTGTGCTCTCCTGGACATGGCTGAGAAGAGATGGGTATTTATAGTCCCATCTCTTCTTAATTCCCGTTTTTTTTTTTTTTTTTTTTTTTTCCTAAATTTTGTATAATAACAACATTTTAATTTTTTTAAATCTTCTACCTCTTTGTATACTTTATTCTCGGGTTTCACAAGATGACTAGATATTTTATCAAAAGTCTTCGTATAGACAATGGAGGTAAATTCAATTCCCATAACTTTGCAAAGTTTTGTGAAGACAATGAAATTCAATGACAACTTACTGCACCACACACGTCTCAACAAAATGGTGTATTAGAGAGGAAGAATTGCACTATTATAAATATGGTGTGAAGTATGATGACAAGGATTAGTCTTTGAAAGATTTTTTGACCCGAAGCTATCAATTGGAGCGTCCATTTCCTGAATCGAAGTCCCATATTTGCAGTCAAGAATATGACCCCAAAAGAAGCATGGTCTACTCATAAATCATCATTTGGTTATTTTAAAGTATTTGGGTGTATAAGTTATTTTTTTACTATAAAAAATATTAGAAAAATAAGAAGTTGTTATGTGATCTTAAAATTCCTATTCCATTCACTCTCTGCATAATAGCATAATGCAACACAGTTTTCCTTCAGAATTGAAAGTTTTTTTCTGCTATTTGAGTTTAATAATTTCAATGCGATTGTATCAACATACAAGTTGAGTTGAGATGGGCTTGAGATGCTATTATTCTTGTAAACATTGTCTATATCTCATTTTTCAATGATGTTGTTCTAATAGAATTCAAATGTAGTTTTTTTTTTTACAGAAATAAAGTGAAAACATTATTGCTCCCATTCGGACAACCCATACCTGATAATTTACTACATCAAACACTGGAGGTGCTATTGTATTTGATGAAGCTTTCGAACTCATTTTGTATTTGTTGTACGCTTTTGTGTTTTGGATTGGAGAGATGGTGAGTGTTTAAGGTAAGTTGTTAGACTCACAGGTCTCTCAAGAACTTACTACTGTGATACAAATCTGTAGTTTTTTGACAGAAATAAAGAGCATGAACTGGAAAACACTTAGTTTTTAAGCTACTATTTCACACATCATATCATTGATCATCAAAGCACTTATTTATACAAATTATTACAGTGGAGTGGAAGGTTGGACCTTATAATATTTAATATTTCATATACTATGAGTTGGCAAAGATAAAAGGGCAATAAAACAAGAAGGGTTTCCTCGATATCTGCATGCCCTGGCCTCCTTGTAGTTTGCAGCGTGGAAAACATTGGATCCTTGTTAGAGTTAATGCACGCTTGGATGGCTCTAACTTTGATACATAGAGCTAGCTGAAAGCCACCACCAGATCAGAATCTTTACCTAACCCCTAAACTTTAATATCTTAAGACTATGCTGTTCCCTCTATCGTCAAATCAATGACAAGAAAACAAAACCAATCTTATTCATCTGATTTAATACATGATACTTGGAGCTGGGGCTGGTTTAATAATACTTAACAAAACATGATTTTTCTTATTTGGCTTCTACAACTAATACATCTTTGGCTAAATTTAATGCTCGAGACATCTCTCCATCAAACCAATAATATTGCTTTGGATTTTTCAAGGAGGAGCAGCAGAGCTCATGGATGAAGTATTTAAAAAAGGGAGTGCATTATACCATCAAAAGCTGCTGAAAGAGTACTGCTGATGTAGATTTGTTTAATTCTCTTAACATCTAAGAGGGATGATAGGGTTATTCTGATGAAACTGGTTATGAATAATCTCAGAAGTAATATCCTTATCAACTAACTCCATTTCAATATGGCCAAGCTTGTTGTTTTCTTAGAGTAAATTATTGCCTAGTCTTTCAAGTTTCAAGGTAATTATAACTTAGTCCTTCAAGTTAGAAAGTCTTGTGTCATAATTCTCTAACTCTTGTTGATCATTCTATTATTAGAAAATTTTCTCAATAATTTAAGTTCTTAGAGAAAAATCAGTGTTATTTATAAAGGCCACGTTCGGTTGGTCAACAACAGGACTAGAAGAAAAATTTATCAGGTTTTCAAACATAAAGGATTAAGTTATAGCTAAACTAAACAGTCAGGGACCAAAAGATATATGATTCGCCTCTTTTCTTACCCTGCAAATATTGGATTCACCTTAACCACCTGATACGATCGTAGTTGAAGGAGGAGACCTCATTATCAATGCTGTCTGAGTAACAAGAAGACATGTTAGACCTTTGTTCCATTACCATATTAGCTCCGTGAATGCCCTTCAAACTTGGATTCCTCAGGCTATAATCGTCAACCATGTTACCCCCATTGCTAGTTGCCGGGCCAGGTACTGGGAAAGACAGGAGTTTTTTGGCTGAGCCTGAGTTTTCTCTTTCTGGGGTTGAAGTTCTCTGCCTTGGTGCACTTTGTGATCGAATTCTAGCCTTGGCAGATGCAGTGGCAGCCATGTAGCTAGGCATTGAAGCAGCAGGAGTGGTTGAATCCATCACATTGTTTCTTCCTTCTCTTAGGCAGCGAGGGCTAGCTGAATGGACTTGAAGTAGTGTTCTTGTTTTGGAAAGGGATGGTGCGACTGGTTGTGAAAGAGTACTGCTGTAGTTTTTATGAAGAGGAGAGGCGACTGAATATGAACTAGGCCTGTGTTGTTGGTACTGATATTGATGATTCAATTTATGAGCATTTGGGGTAGAGTAAGAGTAAGGTCTAGAGATGTCCCTTTCAACAGTTTTGACAGGGTCTCTACTGTGATATAATTGATCATCACATGATGCACCACCCCCTCTTCTCTCCCATTCCTTCCTGGTTCTCCACCTGTCTAGCCATCTGGGATTCTCCTCTACCTCTCCTTCACTTGCATATGAGTTTCTCCCAGGTTTCCAGATCTAAAATGCAGGATTTGCGTCAGGTGTTTGCTAACTTGGTATTTCCAGCCAAAATAGAAGGTGATAAATCAAATGGCAATTAGGAAAGTGATCAAAAACCTGTTGAGAGAAAGCATTAGCCAGGGCCTTTTCACGTCTCAAGGCGAGTACTGCAACCTTTGTTTCCTGCAATATTTCCTCTAATGTTTCAGGCTGGTAATTATTGCAATGAACCCAATCATCAGCAGTGCTGCTTTCATCCCTACACTGCAGCATACATTGTTAAGGATTAACCAGATCAAAACAAGCCGAAGCCGAAGGACAACACATTATCTGTAACAAAATTTATTACAGTAGATTTCCTCTCAGCAAGATTTGAACCCCACAAGCTATTTTGATCACTGGAGATGGAATTTGTGCTCCCTTCATAGGAATCAAGCACCGGCCGAGATTGCACCCTCACCATAGCTTGCATGCATTGAAGAATCATATTTGCTCTCTTTCTAACATAATGGCCTCTCACCAAGGCTTGCATCTTTACCAGCCCCTTTAGTGCTCTAAGAGCTCTCCTTGCCTTCAAAATAACACAAACATGAGTAGGTAGTCAAAAAGTCCTTGAGATAGCGCAATTTCTCATTACTCTATTGTGATCACTTACCAGATATCCTCTAAAAGCTTTTTGTATAGCAATGGCAGCAAAATGTTGTTTAACAAGAAGTGTAGGCCTAGCGAGTCTAACAATTTCAACAGCTGCTTGAGCTGTAGCGACTACTGCTTCTTGTGCAGCTGCTGTTGTGGCCATCGCCGCTTCAAGGGGATGCCTTTGCTTAGCAGCAGAAGCAGAATTGGTGGTTGCTGTAATGTCAGTGGTGGAAGTCACTCCACAATGGTGTATTACTGTTTCTTGATTTGATGACTTCCTGAAAATCCATCTTCTTTTCCTTCTCTTCTGCGCAAATTAACCCACAAAATTTTTAATAGGAAATATTAATTATGATACAAAAAAAATTACTAAATTTTCACCTTTTCCTCCTCCTCTTGCTCATGAACTTCCCTCTTTCTACTACTTTTCTTATCATTCTCTTTGCTAGGCGACCTGAAAGCCCTTTTAACTGCGTTCAGCCAAGAGCTTCCTCCAATCTTCCCCATGATGCAATCAAAAGCACTGCTAAGTAAAGCAAAAACCTTGGCTATATATAAAGGCAAAAAACAAAAACAATTAATCTAGCTAGGGCCAGTAGCTTCATAGATTTGAGTGGTTGGCATGTTTCAATGCGAAAGACAGTGAAATAAATGAACAAATAATTTAGCCTGCAAGAGGGGTAGAGGTAGTCCTTCCATCTGGGAACAGGCTTTGATGAGTCTATGCGTTGTCCATAATACAAAAATCTAAAATGTTAATAATGATGTGGACACAGAGCTTAATGCTAAAAAGAAATGGTGTTTTCTTGTGGCATGGAGAACACTAAAGGAGTTGTGTCAGACGGTTGGAGACAACATCGAAAGAGTGAGTGCCCTCGAGAGGTGTTAATTTTAATTTAGTCCTTGTAGTTGATTGAAAATAACATTTAATCCTTGAAAGATAAAAAAAAACAATCTTTGACTAGTATTGATTATATTTAATTTTATCAATTGTTTATTTTTCCTCTAAAAACAGTCGTCTTAGATCTTATTAAGCTCTGTTTGCTTTTGTGGTGCGATCTGTGGGGTCTTGGTCTAGCGGGGGAAGGGACTTGTTTTCTTCCTCTGCACCCGGGTTCAAGCTCCACTGTGCACGCCCGTCACCCCATAGTGCCTTACCTGTCCACTAAGCTTGCAGGATGTTCAGTGGATCGGGAGATTAGTTGTGGTGCATGTAAGCTGATCCAGACACCCCGGTTATAAAAATAAATAAGAAAGTGTATTAAGTTAATAATATACATGACAGTTTTGCATGTATTTCATTAAGAACTCTTAAAATTTAGTTAAGAAAAAACTATAATCTTTAGTATTTTTAAAATTTATTTTTAATTTGCAACCATAGAAAACTACTATAATGGGAAAGACATTCTAAATCTTACCATGTTATCCAGTTCCTTTTCCCTTAGAGAAAAGAAGAAGGAAAATCAAATAAAGGGAAAGAAATAGATTTAAGAACATAGGGGTTAAGCATAAAACCTTTGAAACAATGAGGACTGATTGAAGTATATTTTACTAAACTACATAGTCTAATTTATAATAAGCTCCCTCGAGAATGCTGAAAGCTGGAAAGTATTTCCTACAGTGAAAGAAACAGAGAGGAGAGGGCAGGTGTGCTTTGTCATGCTTTTGTTTTGCTTTTGTGTTAAAAATAAGTAAGAAATTCCCATAGTTTCTTTGTAAATGTTTGTTTGCGTTTATGATTGTATTGTAAATTTTAAGTAAAACGTAAGGTGAGTGATGTGCACATCTAGTAAAAGATTTTAAGAAATTTGTACCATGTATAGTGCTTTGGTTTTGTTTTTGAAAATGCAATTTTCAGAATCTTTCCATCTCTCTATTCCTGTTCATCTTGCTTCGACTGTTCCCTTCTCCTTAGATATCCATTTTCGACATTGGACATGGATATGGAATCGTGTTGGACATGCACCAGTGCAAGGTATAAGTCCCCAAACTCCGGGCCACGGATTCTTGTTGTGCAGAAGAAAATAGAAGTTAGTGTCCAAGAACAAATATGTAACATGTTATCATCTATTCTGTCCAATTGTAACTATGAATACAGGACTTTGTTCCTCCCGCATAACATTTGAATTGGTATATAGTGCCTTGTTGACCTTAGGACTGCTCGCGAGTACCGGGACTATTGGTGTCCATCGGGCTCGGTGCGTACGTGGTCCTACTCACAGGCGCATCATTGACACCAGTTTTACAGACGTGCATGGCCGCTGCTAGTATTTCCCTATCTTGCCATTCTAGGCAAGAGTACTAACCAAGAAAGAAATTAGTTTCAGATGAGGCTGTGGACTAAGGACTAGTTGAGCCTGTATTGTCTCAGGTAGTAAACTAGCGGTCTAAAATTAACAGAAATATATCAGAGAATCATCTTCTGCTTTATTTTCCAAGAAATTAATCCAGTAAGAACACATTGAGAACAGAATAGATGAAAATCCTTCAATATTCTGTAGCAGCAGAGTTCTTTTTATATTCCTTTAACTTTCTTCTTCTTTTTACATGCATCTTCCCCATTTTTGGCTAATCACTACATCTACATGATAACTTCATTGTTGGCTAAACAAGAGAAAAATCGGTGCCTAAATTGTACATTTCCAAATTAAGAAATACTACTCAAACCCTTCAGGGATCGATTCCAGCTTTGGCTTCCAATTTCTTGGAGAATCAAGAGAAGAACTTTTCCGCTCTAGCCCTAACAGAACCTCCTCAAAAGATATTTCCTTTGTCAAAAGCTGCTGAAGTTGCTGCTTTGTTATTACAACTTTAATCCTCTTGACACCACCACCACCACTTGCTTCTTCTTCCCTGTCAGCAGCTGGTGAAGTCCCTGGAATTAATGGAGGAAGAATATAGTAAACATTTCCAGGCTTTAACTCATAACTTGGTGGCAGATGCTCTATAGCTTTCTTTGTTAGGCCATACCTGATCCAGAAAATTTGACCGAGATATCTTTCACAAGAATTGGAGTGCTGGATTCCAAAACCTTTCCATCTGTTTTGACAACCTGCAAAACTTTCACGTGCTTAGCTTGTGGAAATCCGATGCAAGAACCTATAAAAGGAGGTCTAACACAAATATGAGCTACGCAATTGCCCATTTTTCTCCAAGAAAACATCACCATGAAAGTCTTAAGAAGTATTACAAGAGGAGAAGATGGATTTCTCTTAACTTTGTTGTTGTATAGAATGAAGAGGGAGAAAAGGGGTTGCAGGATATATTTATACTTAAGAAATGTAAGCACCTTTGTTGTGCTAGAGTCACTAAACTATACTAGTGGGAGGGTAGAAAGCTATCTTTCTTTCTGTTTAAAAAATTGAATGGAAAAATTGAATTTAGAAAGCTAAAGGAGGAGCAGTGAGATATTAAATTTTGCTTAGAAAGTAAAGGACTCATAAAATTTGTCAACACGCATGCAAGATAGGTCGGTTTGTGGAAGGTGACATTTTAGTATTGCTCTCGTTATTCCATGCCATTGTAGAGGACTAAAGTAAGAGGACAAATAATAATTAATATTCATGAGTGTGCTTGATATTTATGAACCTATATACGTACGTAGTGGGTTGTCTAGGTTATGCTGAACCAGCAATTTGCGGTTTAGGGTTCCTCATTTGTCCCTTGTGGTTTTCTCTGGTTGCATCATTCTTACGGTTTTGATGATGTAAGGGGCTGGAAGATAAGTTATAAATGGCACAGGGAAGACTATTGTAACATTAAAGAGCTTTAGTGGGTTTAGGTGCCTTATCTTTTCAGATTCTGCACTTATATAATACATTCTACGCATGATATGTCTAATTAGTGGTCCATATTGTAGTGTTACATTTTTATCATAAAGACAGTAGTTAGAGGAAGATTGTTTGTATTTTTCTCCAGCTGATCAGTTTGTACAACGATTGAGCATGTATTAATGATCAAAGACAGAACATGTTGCTGATAAAAATATGCAGTTGGCAAGCACATGATGGGTTAGGTTAAGATGGGGCCTTTAGGATCTGGTAAACTATATACACTCCTGCGTATGATTTCTATTAGGATCTGGTAAACTATATACACTCCTGTGTATGATTTATATTAGGATCTGGTGAACAAAATCTCTATTTAAATGGCTGGCTGATAATCTTAACACATTAGGGCTTTCAAAAAGTTGTTCAATACGACTCTTGACTGCTAGAATTAACTGATATTCTGGCAGGATTTGATGAGCAATGCAGCTAGCGCTCACTTGGTTCTTCAGAAAGAACTTCCAACAAGTGATCATGTGTTCCTTTCCAATATATATATATTTCTCAATGTAACATACTCGTTCAGAAATATGAATCTCAGATATATTTTTCATGTGATATATATGGCATCTGTTTAGAAATGCGGCGCAACCGTTCAAGCACGGTTGTGCCTGCGGTGTTTCTGAAAGAAATAATAAATTTATTTTATTGATAGTTTACGCGCAGTATTCAAGAAAATTGAAATGAAAAGTTTCTACTATTAATGATCATGTAATTTCAAGTGTGCTTGTGTTCTTGTAAGGTATTTTTGGAGTCTCTACCAAGAAATTGTCGTTGTCTCATCGTGGAAAATGAAGGGTGAAATGATAAGAACATTTTCCCAGAATCTACTAATTACAAATTATTAATTAATTATAATAAGTTAACTGAGGTGGTTGACTCGCCAATTAGTCTGTTGACCACTCAACAGAACAAACACTTTCAACCTAACCCACATGGTGGCACTGGCTAGCCAGGTGGTCTAATGAAATACTGACAGGTGGGGTGAGAGCCTGATCAAATTAGTCTTCCCACATCTTTTGGGTTCTTACACTTTTTGATTAAATTAATCCCTTTTTCCCGTACCAATCTCATGTATTTAGGTCATCAAGCAATTCTTTATTGGCATGTAGTTTATTGATATCCACTACAGAACTTGCCCTCTCTTTATTGGCCTGTGATGTTTTCATGGAGGAAGATGGCTGCTTGGTCGGCTAACAGAGCATCGAGTCTTTTCACATTCTTAATTATCAAAATATAATTTACTAAGAGATTTGTATTGAGCAGGTAGAACACATATGCAGTAGCCATAGAATAAAGAATTCCCACTCATCCGAGGTTTATTCCACAGATTAGTCAATAACCATGACAAGAAGCTTGAGTTGTTAGCTTGTAAAAATAATAAAACAAAGCTCCACAAACCCTAATCAAGTCAGATTTGAATAAGTTAAAACCTGATTAGGTTAAATTCATTTGCATTCTTAACTATATAATCTATTTCTATTGCCTTCATTTAGAGCCATCTCTCTTCTTCAATTGTCACTCAAGGCTTACCATACCCTGTTGCAAATTTAGTGAATCATGGCTCCAACAATGGGTCCATGATTAGGGTTGCTTCTACATTCGAACCTCTCTTTTACAACTTAACAAAATGGACTCCCACAAGAAACAATGCATAATGTTGTCGTGGGACGTGCATCATATCAAGAGCGAGGAGTATATTTTTTGAGACATGAAAGAAGGATTTTGAGTATAATCATAAAATAAATTATTATTATGATTCAGGAGTCGTTACCTATCATTATAATCACTAGAAATTTTAATTGTATGTGAAAGTCTAAGTAAGGGAATTAGTTGTGCAAAGAAACGACGCATCATCACCAGTGCATAAATTTAAGATAAAATATATTATTTTTTAATATTTTGGTAAAACCGTAATAGATAATCATAAATTAGTTATGATAACCATTTTATATTTTAAAACACTAGAAAGATGCATTTATTGTTTTCTTACAAAAATACATTTAGAAAACTTTTAGTATTTGACTGTATGCACGATAGCCTAATAATAAAACCAAAGAGGAGAAGAGAGAAAATTAAGGAGAAGATTATTAATTTTTTTCAGATTTTTCTAAGATTTGTCCAATTTATATTTTGATCTTGAATTTGCATTAATTGGGCACCACGAGTACGATAGGACTCTGGATTTTGTCCAAAATTTTAAGGTTGATTTCTCTATTATGTATATTCTTTTCTTTTCTTTTTTCAAAAGGTAAAGGTAAATTTAAAAGGAATAAACCAGAAATTAGCTATGACAAATGTTGAGCTAGGCCATCTTTGAATTGTCAGACCAGTTCAAATAGCATTTTCTGCACTGTTGGATCATGCTTTAAGCATATAGTATAGTTGGTAAAATCACTACCGTTAATTACAAAACTTTAGATCAAAGCATAAGACTCGTGCCTGTGATGAGAGGTTAGAGGAGGTATATCATTTCAAATATTTTCTCAAGTTGAATGGAAAAATAAATGAATGATTGTATCAGAGAGAACAATCATGAACAGATCTGTTACTGCCAAGCATGAACAATGCAATACAGAGAGCTTTCATCTACAAAAAGAGAAAAGGGAAAGGAAAAACCAAGTTACCCCCTTGTAGAATGGGATTCTTTTCCACCAAGTGTCTGAATTATCGCTTCCAAAAGTTTAATGTCACTGTCCCGCTTAGAAATTTCTTCTTGCTTTGCACGCAACTCCTCCATGTGCAGTTCAAATACCTCTGAAGCAAAGAGAGCAATATTATAAAATTTGTGGAAATATAAAGTAGTAGTTGCCAACAAGTTTTGAAAAGGAATGAGGCAATCATCATGACCAGAAATTGGTGAGACTGAAAGATGCGTGGGGTTTGCCATTGATTTCACTTGTAAGCTAATAAAAAGACATCCAGATGCTACAACTAAAAGTAAAGCACAGGATTATATTACATGAGCTTTGCTTAGGCTCTATAAAGTAGGACTTTGATGGAGATATTGCTCGGATTTGTTTTGCACATATTAACCTTCAATGTAAATTCATGTAGAGATTACTAGTTTCATTTCAAATACCATTGTTTCTAACATGACATTATTTTAATCACAGGTGATGAAGAGGATTAGATGCGATATTAGTGGAAGAATTCGCCAATTAGTCTTGTAGATTGATGGGAAATCTTAGATAGGTTTGGCTTAGTGGACTCGAATCTTTTCCTAGACCAATTCTACTTATCACCATGTTATTTGCCAACCCCTACACTTCCCTTAGTAGTAAAACCACCTTTTTTCACTATATATAGTATATACCCCCTTAATCCTCGACGAAGACCCTCTCTGTCATCTGCACCTCTCACACAGAAAACTCTCAAGACAACAAATAAACTATCCGCTAAACCACTTTACATCTTAATCAATTATCAATTACCAGGATGTCATTGCATCCACTCCCTCATCAATCCATTTCTCATACACTAAGCAATTCACTGACCTTCTACATCGAATTTGGAATGCCATGATGCATTGCAATATTTTGACAGCTTAAATTCTAGACGGAAAAAAAAATCTCCATGCTCTGGGTATCCACATTGAAGTACATAAGAAGACTGTAAATACCGTGATTAGAAAACATGAAAGATTTGAATATGTTTTTTTCCCACAACTCCAGAAGTGCATTATGGAGGGCTAGGTTCTGGGAAATTGGCATCTTAGGGTTAGCCGGAGAAGAAAAGGTATCTGGCGTTTGTAAATTGAATCGCAGATGAATGTAAATGACTAAGCTTCACACTAGTACAGCTTCTAGAAATTACACATATAGGGGGGAAACTATGTATCACAACTATGGTTCTTAAGATTCACACCTAACATTGACTGCATCACACATTCAGAATAGCATAATTGTTGGTAATTCTCTGAAAATATGGCCTTTGTCCTTATCCAAAGATGTCATAGGTATGCAAAGTTTTTAGTACTCGTAACCAAATACAGATTTAAATTACTGTGTAAGAAAACACCACCATTTCTATGTAAATAGGCAAAAACTAACCAAACAAAAAGATTTGAAGACTGCTGAACTTTATATTAAAAATCTGGACCTACAAAATTTCCAGAAATCTAAGAATTGCAGAGCTGCGAACTCAGATATTCACATTGAAATGGGAATGGACCTAACTTTACGTAATTTTTCTTTCACAAATATATAGTTGAAAAGAAGAGTTGGTCGGCATACTTGTGGTGTTCTCGAGTTCTCTTGTTATCTCTTGTGCACGTAATTCAGCAGCCTTTTGTGCTGCCTCTGCCTGACGCTTTTCTGCACGAGCATGAGCAGCAGCTGAGATGGCAGCATCAAGTTCTCTTTCCAAAGTCTCTACCCGTTGTTCAAGAACCTACACACAGAAGACATCCTGCTTATGATTTTTTATGCTGCCTTAATGATACATTCAGAAATTAAGGCAAATAATAGAAAACATAAGAAACCTACCAAAGACAGTATCAGACAGCATTCTGCAAACATAGTAGTAATCAACTCAAGCTGTAAAATTACCCAGTCACTTGTCCAAACTAGCAAACCAGCATCACTTTTCTTGAAATCTCAATAACAAGACTAATAGCTTTATGAAGGCATAATCTAAAAGGATGCAAGAGCTCCATTGTATTAGCAAAAAATTCCCCTTAGCATATAACTTCATTTGTTAAATATCTAAAACAGTTACCTACTTTTGGTGTCCAAGGAAATTTGGAATAAAAAATTAATATTTTTGTTTTGTTTTCACCGTATGGTCAAAGTGCCTCAGTGAACGAACTAGCAAGAGCATTTCAAAAATTGAACTTGAATTGCCAACATTAGGCAAGTTTTCTCTAATCATTACTCTAGCATAGCACATCCAATCCATGGCTAAAACTCATTACTCTACCATTTAAGAATCAACCAATCCATTCACTCTACTCATACATTCATAGTCAAATAAACCAAGCATTCATTACCCAAGAATTCCATTAAAATGCTAAAAAAAACAAACAGATGAAGAAACCAACGTCAAGAACCATAGTTTAAAAACAATCCCATCAAGATTGCATGAAAAAGGAAAACCCCAGATGAAGAATTTAATACCTTGATAGAGCGGGCTTGTTCAGAAGTGAGGGAGGCTTTTGAGAAGGTTTCTTCATCAACAAAGACAGCTTTTTTAAGGAGTAACTTTTGAAGAGAATCAAGATTCCATGTCATCTCTGTTAGATTTGCTATAGCTCCTTTCCATCTCTCCTCGCTGCCTCCTCTGCTGCCTTTTTCTTTCTCTTCCATTTTTGTCTTCACTAAAACTTCAGTAACCGCTATCACCACAGAGAGAGAACTTCGATGTTTTTTTTTCCTTAAAAAGACTAACTTTAACGCTAGTTCTCATGTCTACTTGGGCTATGCTCAAGATTGAATTTGAATCCATGGCAATTTGATTCCATCAGATCGAAAACTTACCCGTCCTGCTTAAAAACCGATTATTATCCGGCCTGATAAAAGTGGGGTGGGATTTGGCGCTGTGATTGGTAAGTGTTTTTTAAAACATTTTATTTTAAAACAAATTATTTTTTATATATTTTAAAATTATCTGAAGATTAAGAAATAAGAATACATATTTTTAAACATCACGCATTATAATGAATGTCCTGTCAGTAATTGCCGCTCACCTCACCCTTATCTTGAGTGCTGCCTTTTCGGATTGTCGTATATACTTCGATGGATCAAATATCTAAAGATTTCTCTTTTCATAATTTACTTTGATTTTTCTTCTTTTTTTGCCTATCTTAAGCAGAATCTATGATTACTTACTTTTGGTAAAGTGGTTTTCAAATTGTTTTAAAAAAATAATAATAATCGTTTGGATGTAGATAGTGAGGAGCTTAACAACATAATAGCAGTTTGAAAAGAAGAAAAAACACATTGAAATTTCCAATTGCAGAAGCTAACATTGAGAGGGCTTGTCTCATACATCGAATACAAATCAGAGCCACGTTCCATGCCACATCTGGAACTTTCCCGTTGGAATAATTATCTTTAATAGTTTCATATAATTGAAATACTTTCTTTCTTTGTGGATAATATTAATATATTATCTCAAACTAAGTATTCTTTCTTCATGCTCCCACTCTTGAAGACTTAATAAAGAAGAAAAGGAGTTGAGGAGGGAGGAGGGCACGTAGCCCTTTGGACCCATTACAGGATGTTCCAAAGAAAGAAAGACAACAAAAGATTTATGTTTTTTATTTCTTTGGAAATTTCCTAAACATCTGCCCTTTGTTCTTTTTATTGTTTCTTAATTCTTCTTCGTCTTCTGTATCTCCCCCCGCCTTCCATGTTAGTTTGCTTAAGCAGAAAAGAAAAACATACATGTGAATAGGTTTTTCTCATGCTTTTCTTTTTCTACTTTTAACTGTCTAGCGGTTAACAATTTTCTTGTTGAGAGTATCTTTGTTGGGGAATCCAAGAGCACTTGAGAGACTAATTCCGGTACTCTTCTTTTCTGGAAAGAAACAGGAGACAGAAAAGGCTGTGTACTGATTAAAGTAGTCTTTTGTTGTTGATTTCGATTGATCAAACGGCTCTTTCTCACCTTCTGAATCTTTCTCCCTATATTTTGGCATCTGGGCTAGGATCATCTAGCTAGTTCTCTGGGTTTGTTCTTGTGGAAGCTCGAGGCAGTTTGGATTTAGTGTATCTATATCTGTATCGGGATGTCTCAGGAGATCATGGGAAGTAGGATGGTTATCAGTGAAACTAGTGGTGCCTCAGAATTCACTCATGACACAACTTACACCAAGATTTTTGTTGGAGGATTGCCCTGGGAGACCAGAAAAGATTCTTTGCAGAGTTATTTTGATCAGTTCGGAGAGATTATAGAAGCAGTTGTCATCATTGATCGTAGCACAGGAAGATCTAAAGGATATGGCTTTGTAAGCTAGCCCTGCCGTTTTGAGCTATAAGACTTTCATAGATTTGGCACGATCATGTATGTAATCCTTTGTAGTTCTGACATGTATGTGTTTCTTAGGTTAATTTTAAGGATCCTGATTCAGCAACAAGAGCCTGTCAAAATCCATATCCTGTTATTGATGGAAGGAGAGCCAACTGTAATCTGGCAGCCCTTGGTGCTCGAAAGAAAGGTCCAACTGAGCCTGGTTCTTGATTGATGCTTGCCACCATTAGCAAGTTCATAATTTTGGTTTACATTCTTATTCTATGTTTGATAATTCTAACTATTTCCCCCTTTTTGTTCCTTTTTTTTCCTTAAAGCTGCTGGAATTGATAGACTTGGACCAGCAGCAACAAGATTCATGGCACCGTTAAACATTCATGGGCCTTCTGCATGCTTCAATCAACAATCAACTCAATATGCATCTCCTTATTCAGTTTTTGGGTAAAGAAACCATCTACTTGGAAAAGAATTGTCTAACTATTACTACTTCATTGTCTTCTAATTTTCTTGCCCTTCCGAATTCCAGGTATCCTATCCACCCACAGGACACTTCTGCAACGGTTGGTTTTTTTTCTGAAATAGCTCACTGATAAATGCTTGCAGAAGTTTTGATAGCTCAAATAGTTTCTTAATTGTCTTGCAGAATAATCTTTACAACGCATATGGAGGGAAACAGTTTCCATTCTATTACCCCGCCGCGGCATCTGGGTCCCCTGGAGTCTACCTGAATTACTACCCATTCTATGCTCAACATGGACAGAACAGCCCAGTTTACTACCCCAGAGTGATACAGAACTCTCATCAATCCAACGCTTTTGGGACCTTATCGAATCCCACTTCAGCTTCCTCACTATCAAATACCAGTTTAGTGTCTTGAGCAATCTTGTTTGTGTTGATGTTTCATGAATATGACACTAACATATGACACCATGCTATGTATGCAGAAGCAGCAGAAGCAAAACCTGCCGCGATAGCAGAACAACAGCAATGAGAGTACCGATAGCTTTATCTGAACAGAAGTCATGGGGTTATTTCTTATAGTAAAATTAGCTCACACCATTTCAGAGTCAACAGGATGTAACAGAAATAGATTCCATAGAAGAAACTTCTGCAGGTTCTGTATAGTTTCCTTCTTGAAGACACACACACCAATCATACATTTTGTCTGTCATTGATGGTTTATCATGGTTTATCTTCCCCTTCTGCTTTAAATTTGTTCTTTCTGAGATGCAATATGCCATGAAAGTTTATATTCCATCGTATTTGCGACCATGAAGCTCATGGCAAATTAATGTTTCATCATTTGGTTGAGATCAAAAGAAAAGTTCGGATAGCTTGGCCATCAACTCTTTATGGATTTCTGATTCGACCATGGTTTCCAGCTTTCATAATCAGTGTCTTCGTTTTTGTTTCAAACTTGATCTTACACAACATTGCTTTCAGCTCCTTGCTTGAGATAATTACAGTCAGCCCTAAGTTTAAGCTTAGGAAACATGAGTACTCCAGCCCCCAGATTCAACATTTGTAACCCTTAAAAGAAAAACCCACCACACCATGCAGAACTCCCCCTGATATTGAAATCATGACAGATTCAAGGCTGTCTGTTTTGTGTTTTAAAAAAAAAAAAAAAATCCTTGTTTCAAATTATTTTTTCTGTGTTTTTATATCAAAAATTTTATGTTCATATTTTAAAATAAAAAAACATTTTAAAAATCAACTAGAGCACACCACCGCTCCCTTGAAGCGGAAATGAGAACACATGAATGTATATTGACACGATGAATCAGGTTCTTACTTGTAATGGTAATCAGATGGATTCAAAAGTGAAACCAGAAGACAAACTCAAATTGGGGGTTAATCCAAGGGTCAACTTTTATTTTCAGCTGATATTATCAAACTTACATTAAACTAAGTTCTCTTCCCAAAATAATCGTGTGCGTTTGTTTCTATCTAAGGTTGAGCTTGTATTTTAAACTGTTTTTTAATAGAGAATCCATTAAATTGATGTTTTTTATGCTTTTCAATGATTTTGATGAATTAACATTGAATTTTAAAAAAAATTATTTTTGATATTAGAATATCAAAACAATCCATAAATACTAAAAAATAATTAATTTAACAAAAAAAAAACGTAAAAACATCTAGAAAGAAGATTTGAGTTTTGATGTTTGTGGAAACAGGCTTTGGTTAGACAAATTCAGAACTTAAGTGGTTGCAAAGTTCTTTAAAAGGAATAAACAAGTATTAAGACAGACATCACGTGAGCTAGAAAGAATTTTATAACCACGTGACTAACTGGACCCTTCAGTGCCTGCATAGAGGTCAATCTCTAGCTACCTGTCTTTGGTAATGAGTGAAATACTATTTTTGTTCAACTTGACACTATCATCAAGAAAAATTTTGAAGGGCCACAAAACACAATTTAGAACTTCCATGAAAGTCCATGAACAAAGGAAAGCTTCAACAAGGTTAAGGTCTTTTCTTTTTCTTGAATTCAAAAATCAATGGCAAACACTTCCAACACTTGATCCCTAGCCAAGAAAAGAAAATCATATAAGAGGTGAAAACTTGTAAAGGAGCCAGTCTCAATTATCATGAAATATCCCAACAGTATGGAGTTCTCAAGAAATTCATCATGACATGCAACATATATAAAGCCATTCATATCCTTGAAATCCCATCCAACTCTATAGTCTGGCAGACAAAATAAACGACCCCCCTGTAGGTAACAAAGATACCGGGCTAACATGCTAGGATATAGATATATACGCCACAAGTACCTTCAAAAGATTCCAGTATCTATATATGTATTTATATAAATATATCTCTCAGCAGTTGATCAGTCCAGGAAGCATTAGTCATGATTCAGTTGAATGGCGGGCGAGGGATGCGAGGGCGAACAGGTGTCTTTGATGGGCTCACCCTGCATATATAAAACAAAAGATCGTTAAAAAAATGTGAGGGAAAAAAAGAAAAACTGAACAGCCAGCAAAAACAATGATAAATCTGCCAAACTACCTTATTGGCAGTGATCCCAGAACCGCACCACTGCAGTTCAATGCTGCAATTGCACCCTCTGCCTGCAAAAGTTGAAGGAACAGCATTATACACATTCTCAACACATAGTTTCCAAATATGGAATACTCCAGCATGTTGCAGCTTAACTAGCCAGTAGAAATTGCAAATACAGCACAAAAACTAACAATAAGAATAAGAAAATTAAAGATCATTTCAGCTTCAAAAGAAGGTCGAGATCCTGAATGGTGAAGCCTATATAGTTTCCAAATAGTCATGCATGCCTAAACTATTTCCAAAATGTTAAGCCTAAAATGTTTGGACCTAACTTCTATAATGTTACAGTGAAGATGCGGTCAGAAATATTAAGCTGAGGCTATGACTTCACATAATGTTCCACTATGGCAGCAAGCAATGTCACTGATAAGATACAAATGAAATGTCCACCAATATTTGCATATCCCCCTGAGTTTTTAAACCCCGTGGCTGTAACTGACTCGTCAGAAAATGTAGATGGGCTTTGCACCAATACAAAACCCAGCATGTTGCAAAGGGGTTTAACAAAGGAGTTTGACAACTTCAACACCTTTGCACCAGTGTCAAAAGGAATGAACTAGGCCAATAGTGACAACGAAGAGGCCACTCCTGTTTTCAACTCTCCATATCCAAGAAAAGGCTTAGGCTTTGTGGGGTGGTGGAATTACACTGCCAGGAGAGTAGCGTTATCGCACCTGCATATCCTAGCTTCAAGCGAGCACGATAAAGGCAAAGCAATCCACCAGCTTGAGTATCCTAGGGGATTGGCAGTCTTGGCACACCACACAGGGCCTGACATGATATATGCTCTGAGTACTTCGAAGTACCTTAGTCATCCCAGAAATGGAGCATTGGAATACTTACAAAAAAAAGTTCTAAGATATCTAAAAGGCATGATTCTATAGAGCAGTTCTTGATGGACTACGTAGGATCACTATTTTTAGATCCATCTAATACTCTTTACAATTGGCAGTGTGAGATCAAAAAAATATAGTGTGCACATAACCAGGTTTTAGCTCGGGAAGTGCAAGATCACTCCTAATGGACTTGCTGATCAAAGGGTGGAAACAGGAATGCTTCCCCCAGGTAGACATGAGCTTGATCCTTGGAGCAACCAAAGGTCAGAATCATGCATATGGCTCAGGCATGCCAAGCTTCACTATCATTTTTTAATATAAATGTTGAGACACTAAAATGTTATCGATAACTATTTAATTTTTGAAGCTTACAAACTATTGAATGAGAATAGGCTGTCTGAAATGAGGCAGTGGGCTAATTCTAAAGGTGTACAGACAAATGAAGAATTCTAGGACAGCACGAGAGGCAAAATAAAACAAAATATAGATTAAAGGAGCTTAGAAAAGAAAGTAGTACTTTAGGAATAAGTGCAAACCAAACTAAGCATCCCAAAGTAGCAGATTAGCAATGCCTGGTAATTTTTCCTAAAATTAAGAGCTTTAATTTTACTATCCAGGTCAATCACAAGCATGTGCACTCACAAAGGGAGGATTCTCCTAAAGTCAAAATGGGGCATTTCCCAGTGTTGTAGAATTCACGCCTCTATTCCAAAATGCTGATATGATGCAAAGACAGGTTGGACAACCAAAGAAAGCAGCATGAAGGGTCAGTCTAAGACCAGCTTTCACAACCATAGTTAAAAGTATCCCAAAAAGATAAATTGACATCAGTTAACTCCAAGACTGACACTGGAGAAACAGATCTACAGATGGTGATATGATGCAAAGACCATGCTTCACACCCAGAGAAAGCAGTGTGAAGGGCCTGCGACCTCCATAACCCTTAAAATTTCCAACCCTAGTGCCCATCCCACATGTAGAATGACATAAAAGAAAAGGAAGAGGGACAACCAAAAAGGGAGGAGAATAAGACTGAATGGACTCATAAATCATGATTGAATTTACATGTGACTCATGATTCGACAAAAGGGAAGCAACCAGAACACCAACTAGTACAATAGAAATCTAATCAAAACTTCAAATCCATTCAATTAAATTGCATTTTCCACAATCGATTTATGAATGGACTCATTTAATGCCAGAGCCAATGTCTAACTGCTATTATATGATTTTGTGCAATTAAAGAATCCTCAGTGAGCCACAAAATTTAGTTACTGATCTTCTGTAGCTGAGGTTAAACTAAAGTTCTCCAAAAAGCCATATAATATATAATTCTAACATCAAAGGTGGTGCTTCTTGTAACCCTACAAGTGCCAGTTCCAACACAGCATCATCATATCGCAGTAAAAAGACTTCATACGTGGTTCATATGCAACATCTAAATATATGTTGCATCAGCATTTCTTGGCATTCTCACAGAATATACCAGATTGCAACTTCTGAACATTTCTGAAATGAGCGCCCTTATTCAACATTAGAAAGTTTGATCCAGTTTTACATGCTATAAAAATGCACAATTACTAGCAAGCAGAAAGGAGATTGTTTCGACAAGAAAAAAGAATGAAACAAGATGCTTTTTCAAACAAAGGTTCCAGAAAAATCAGGCACATGGACCCGACAGTTGAAGGAAACCAAATGGCTAAGAATACAGGGAAATTGAGGCCACATGAGATTCCATGAATAACTGCACATTATTAATTGTTCTAAAGTAGTGAAAGTTCACAAGTAACGTGAGACATGGCATATATATTAAATTAGTAACATATGGCTGCTAAAAAGTCAGCACACAAAGATCAAGAGTACATGGGTAAATACCACTGCAAACTCAACGAAAGCAATGCGGGTTGAATGATGATAATCTCCAAGGAGCCTCAAGCGATGAACCTGTACAAAACAAGATGTCCAATAAGGTATGGCTTGCAATCCAAGACAAGCAATGTTTGCAAGTTTGTTATATCAGCCACTACAGACCTCTCCGCAAAAGGATTCAAAGAAGAGCTTGACATCCGCCTGGGTGATCTACATTAATTGAAATCAAAGAAATCAGGAAAAATGTTCCAGATATCACTCTTAAGAACATTAGCAGATATCATGTAACTTCTGAATATTACCTTTTTGTCAATATTTGTACAATAAATAGTCCTTGCACATGTCTCGCGCTCGTCTTCGGACTGAGGATCATGATTATGTCAGAAAGTTAGGTAACAAAACAGAAATTCAAGACAAGCACCATTCTGTTGATATGGTTTATAAAGTGGATGATTAGATATCATTTATTGCACAAAGTCCTCACCCTTGGCAAAAATGTTGGGTTAACAGGTGCAATAGCTGTTTTCGAAGGCAGCACTCTTAGTGGGTAATATCCAAGAACTGTCCCAGACAAACTTAATGCATTCCTTGCATCCTCTGCAAGCACATTTGATAGTTAAATCAACATAGCCAAACTCATCCGTTGAGAAAAAAAAGATGTGTGAGCTTTTTTTGAAATTACCTTCATCAGTAAACTCAACGAAGGCAAAACGAAGAACAGAGTTGGGGTCGCCACATATACGACAGTCAACAACCTTTGTCCAAAAAAAACAAGAGGAGGTCAATCAGAAACATAATCCACCATCGGCAACTAGAAGAATTAAAGTCTCGCGTATGAGAGAAAACAAGGCCAGTTACCTGTCCACAGTGAATAAAGAGCCCCGCAAGTTGCTCTTCAGTAACCTGTATTGAATCACATGGAAACAATGATCCAAAAAAAAAATCAGCGTACGAACAACAATGAAGACATGAAGAAACCTAACAAAGGAGATAATGCAAGAGCCAAATGCAAGCTGCTTACCTGTTGATCAATGTCAGAAACATATACAGTCTTCCTGATTATCTCCTCTTGCTGAGCCATACTTGTCCTGCTGTTCATCCTTCGCCTCCCTTGATTATAGTTCTTCTTCTGTAACAAAAAAATACCAGAAATAAGTAAACTAAAACACCACTCCATGCCCACACAACAGTAACAAACAGTATTAGTAATCAGTTTATTCCATTTCAGCAGCAACCATAGGACAGCAACAATCCAAAAAAAATACCATTTTATCAGCAACCACATGGACAACAACAACCAAAAAAACAAGTAAAAAGAGGAAAATAACACATACCCTTCTATTAATAGGTCCATTGGCACTCCCGTTAATAGTCTGCACTATAAAGTTGTTAGCATTAATGCCAAATCCGTTACCAAAGAATCCATGATGGTTAGCGAGTGACGGAGGCACAAACTCTTCAGCCATAGGATTAAGCTTTGACAACATCTCCACCAAAGCACTCATATCATTCACCTCGTTGGATTTAGACTTTTGATGACGAATCTGATCATCCCCATAGCCACCAGACTGATTCATATCAAATCCATTTTGCATCTGGGTTCCATTCGTCCTTCCATTGCTTAAACCCCCAGTCTCGCCAGACTTGCCGTTAACACTCTGATGATCCTTGTTTTGGCTTTGAAAGTTTGAGTCTTTAGTATTACTGAAACCCACTGATTCGTTTCTGGGTTTTGATGACGTTCTCTCAAGATCATTGGTCTCTGACGACACTATATTGTTGTTAAGGTTTTGACCGGCGGTTCCATTCCTAACCCCGGCATTCTCAGCAACAGCCATGATCAATCGATCAATCAAACAATCAAACAAACAAACACTAGACCCCTCTTTCTCTCTGTATCCAAAACACACAAAAAAAGATCCCTCCTTTTCTTCAGATTTCTCTGTAAAGTTCACAACTTTTTATCAGAAACCAATCAAGTCCCAACTTTTATCATATAAATGAAAATTTTAAGATAAACCCAGATTAAAAAAAAATAAAAATAAAGAAAACATACCAGTGTGGTTTCCCTTACCTAAACCATTTCCATTTGATGCTAAAGAGAGAACCCAGTCGAGAATTATATATACAGCAATGAGAAAACAAGACGAAACCCAGTAAAGAGGTGTAAAACAGAGAGCACCTTTTACTTTATTAGATTACTATTTTGATGTATTGATTTTAGCGTTGATGATTCTCTTTGTAGATGTAGCTGGAGAGAGAGAAAGGGAGAGAGAGAGGAGGGGCGTTTCTTTGGATCGTCCGTTTATGCCTTCTCTATTTACCAATTCTTTCGCTAAGATAATGACATACTAAACATTTTCCAATTTTACTACAACATAAGAAGATGACAATGGCGTCCCAATATCATGATGACCACACCCATGCTTTGTTCCTTTTTAGGTTCCAATAACACCCATGTCTGGATGGTTTGGATGTGTCATGGATGATGTCCAAAAAGGTATTTCTGATTTTCATATTTTTTTTAAATTTTTTATTAACCTGAATATCCAAAATTAATTTTAATTTTTAGATTCATGATTTTAGACTTAATTGGTTTGGTGGGCTCACAAGAAATCTGGATTGTTCATCCTTGTTGGTGTGGTGCTACAACTGGTCGAGACTGGAAAAAAAAAATAGTTCATCGGGTAAAAAATTCAGATTAATTTTAGTACACCCCGGCATCTCTCGGTCAAAACTTAATAATAAACCTGTTAATTTAAAACAATAAATTGATAAAAACAATATTAGTTTAACTTTATAAAAATATATATATATATTTTATGTCAGGTTGTGTGAACCCTCCTCTGTTCTTAAGATTATGATACAAGTATAAAACCTCGTGTGTGTTTTTTTCTATTTGGGAGTTCGATTGCGGTAGCTTTTCAAAGTGCTTTTCGTACCGAAATACATCAAAATGATGTTTTTTTATTTTTTAAAAATCATTTTTGACATCAGCACATCAAAATGATCTAAAAACACCAAACCACTGGTTTTTAAAATGAAAAAAAAAATTCAAATTTTTCTCAAACGCCGGTTGCAACGCACTCCCAAATGGAGTTCGATTGCGGTAGCTTTTCAAAGTGCTTTTCGTACCGAAATACATCAAAATGATGTTTTTTTATTTTTTAAAAATCATTTTTGACATCAGCACATCAAAATGATCTAAAAACACCAAACCACCGGTTTTTAAAATGAAAAAAAAAATTCAATTTTTTATCAAACGCCGGTTGCAACGCACTCCCAAATGGAGGAGTAGGTGAAGTTATGTGCGTGCCATCTATGTATCAGTTTGGTATATTTCTATTTGTAGCTACCCGTTAAATAGGACGTGAATCCTAAAATTGATTATTTGCTTCTCCTTTTTCGAGTTTGTGGGCTTAGATATTAAAATAAAGGAATATTAAAAGTAATCCTTAATGATTTTCCAATTGCTTTTCACATCTATTTTGTAATTTTTGATTTTTTTTTATCTTTAATTAATTTTTTAATCTCTCAAAAATATATGCATGTGTTCATAATTTTTTCGCGGGCCAGCTTGCACGCACCACAACTAATCTCCGGGCTCACTGAACATCCTGCAAGCTCAATGAACATGTAAGGCACCGCGAGGGTGACAGGCGTGTCTGACAAGGTTTGAACTTGGAATGAGAGAAAGGGATAAGCCCTTCTTGACCACCAGGCCAAGACCCTGCCACATTTTCTAACTCCAGTCATGGATGGATGGATTGATTTTAAACTAGTTGTGTATGGATAAAGTTCACCACTCGATTATCCGCCTATGATGTTCCAATTAATTTCACAATTAGTCCATCATTTCATAGTCTTCTAAGTAAATTATTTTCTATATTAGGGGATCACTTGCGATATTAATTGCAATCTCATCTATAAATTTATTAGAGAAACTTTTTTATTTTGAATTATGATTGCATGAGTGCCTGTTTGAGATTGTGGTTGATGTTTTTTAAAATACTTTTCGTTCAGAAATGCTTCAAAATGATTTTTTTGTTTTTTAAAAATTATTTTTGACATCAGCACATGAAAACGATCTTAAAACATGAAAAAAATTTATTTTTTTTAAAAAAAAGAATATATGATGATCCATGATTTTATGGTTTTCTAAACCTAACGTGTTAATGGATTGAACAGTTCCGTACGTGTCATGTCATGTACCATCCACTCATGCATGCATGCATGCATGGCACATAAGCTAGAGGTAGAAAGGATAGCATGTGGACGAGCCTAATCTCCAAAATCATAGCGGGCGTCATCTATCAAGTGCCACGTTGCCGTGAGACTTTGGCTGTTAGTTGATAGAGTCACAGAAGGCTGTCATCACCCCCTTCCGTGACTGACAAGCAGATAGCGTCTGCCCGTTTTTATTTCCTCCTCGAGAAGGGCAACAACCTAGTAGGCCCCACACTTTGTGCTTGTGTAAGAAAATCAATTAGCGCTGCCTCGCCTCATCTCTTTCATTTTTCGGGGTCTGCCTCGTCTATTAAAATAATTATTGCATTAAAATATAAAGATAAATTGTAAATATTAAATTAATAAATTCTTTTTTAAGCAGGGTTTTAGAATAACAAAATAATTAATGTTTGGAAATGTTTTTTGTTTTTAATTTTAAATAAAAACGGATGTAAACATGACTTAAAAGAATCGTATCGACGTAGATTTAAAATCAAATGTAGATGGATAAAACCATGCTTAAATCTCTGAGTCAATTTGCATCCCCTTTACTTGTTCAAAGCCATCACATACAGAGAAGGCGGGGGAGATTTCTGGGATTTGACTGTTCAAAATTGAAGAATCTGGTGGCAGTTCTATCCTCTAGTAAGGAGACGGGATAAATACAAAGATTCTCCTTACGTAAAGAATTTGTACAAGGTTTTAAACATGTTTTCGATTTGGAATTGTATTTAGTAGTTTGATTGAGGTTGTTTTTTAAAATGTTTTTTGTTTAAAAATACATCAAAATAATATTGTTTATTTTTTAAAAATTATTTTTGATATCAATACATGAAAATAATTTAAATTTTATTTTATTTTAAAAAAAAACACATTGACAAACACCACTAATATCCTACCATGTTGGTTTGGCTCGATGACAAGGAAATCAATTTCATTATATTGGGCTAGCATGAAAAAAGGTCGATGCAGGTGGGTTTGCTAAAATCTAGGGTTTGTAGCCTATGTGCGGAAGGGACAAGTTTAAATTCAAGAGGAGACTACGGGGGCTGATTTACAAAATGTCAAAACATTATGGGACTACTTTGCACGTAAATATCTGACGTGGCTGGAAACAAAACAGGAGGGGGGGCCACTGAAACGAATGCCTTTGAATTGGCAAATGTGAAAAGTGAGCAATTTGTGCAATGGACCCCCGTCTGATCTTTGATTGTGACAGATGCGATTGCAAAGTCTCAGCCATTGATTTGTGATGACCAACATCTGTGATGGAGTGCTTTCATGATCTAATTTATTTGTCCTGAATTCTGGCTCATGGTTTCTTTCTTGCCACGTAAATAAAATAACATTTGCCAACAATTAGTTTTCAATTCAGGGAGGGAGGGAGGGAGGGAGGCTCAATGCCTTGCCTGAAATGGCTTACCCTTTTTTTTTTTAATTAGAACAAAATATTTTAGTTTTGGAGTGTTTTCATATTGTTTATATATATATTAACTCAAAAAAATTTAGTTCAAATCCAAAAATAAAATTATTTAGAATTGTGCAATTTAATCTAAAAAAAAACACAATAAAATCATTTTTCTAAACAAAATTATGAATATGTATAATATTACAAGAATATCATCATCAATGTTGGAAAGTCATTATATTCCATGATTGCTATGTAATTTTAACATAATATATATAAATATATCAAAAGACTCCTCGTAAATTCCATCTCAATCTAATGGTCGGATTAAGAGATATGATTGATATTGTAAAATTATTCATTATTTAAAAAAATACTATTTGGCCGAAAACAACACAGACAAAATGATTATGACGCGTTTCGACCGGAATTTGGCGGAAAATCCAGAATTTAACCTGAGGTAAAAACGACACCGTTTTATCTCGTTTTTTACGAAACGTTTCGGACGAAACGGAATAAGATTGACATCCCTGTTTGTCATGGAGTTAGGAATTTATTATTTTTTATATTAATATGGTTGTGTCCAGGTTAACTTGCACGTACCTCGATTAATTCAAAGATTCTAAAATTAACAACTATGTAAGCCTCTAATGATTGTCATATTAATAATAAAAGGGTTTAAACTTGACATTTTATTAATTACTATTGCTATAGAAGGAGCTCTAGTCATATTTAACATAACCAAACACACCCCGTGCAACCAGTACACATCAATTGAATTAAAAAAATAGAATAAAATAGATGGATATTTAATTAATGCTCAAAGGTTCTTAAAACTATGATTCGCATATACTTGGCACATTGCTAACATGCTTTCCACGTTTTAGGACTATTCTAGCTTGTTTGCCGGTGTTTCATGAATTTTAAAAAAAGATTCATTTTAAATAAAAAAAATTTAGTGTTTTTAGATCATTTTGATATTCTGATATCAAAAATGATTTTTAAAAAATAAAAAATAAAAAATATTATTTTGATATATTTCTAAATAAAAAACACTTTAAAAAACAGCCGCAACCACACTCTCAAACATGATTTAGTTTTAAAAAATTATTTTTGTTTTTTGCTCTTTCCCGTTTTTAAATTTGTTTCGCTTGTAAAAGCATTGATTTTTAGATATTTTTAATTAATGATTTTAACATGCTCGCATTAAAAATCTGGAAAAAAAAAACTTTTAATTAAAATATGAACCGTCATTGCCCAGCACCGTACAATCAGAAGAGACAAATCTCCAAATTCACAAGCATCGTACAGTAGATGGTTTGAACAACTCTGTTTTCAACATGGAATTTCAAGTTACAGACAAAAAAGGTCTGAAGATTGCTGGGCCGTTGGATGAAAGTTTGTTGACCATTATCAAATAAGACTCGGGCAACATTCGGATAATTTGTGAAGAGATGGCATTTCAATTTTCAAAACACGATCTTCAACAGCCTGCGTTTATGGTTTTTCTTCTTCTTTTTTTGGTGATTTATTAAATTGCTGGAAATTGATGTTGACTGAAAACTTGAAGGCCACAAGATGATGTTCCAAGGGCTGCATGACAATTGGGACTCAAGAATTCAAAAAAAAGACATATATATATATATATATATATATATATTCCATATTATGTTTGGATTCACTTCCTTGGAACTTCTCTTTCTTGACCTTCGGACTTAACTTTTTTTTCTTTTACGAATGGATGAATTTGATTTATGAAGGACAAAAACAAGGGCCAAGCACAGCTACAAAGCAAAATAATAGAATGATAGCTAAGAGTTTTCAATTGCATATGTCCAGATCAATATGTTGCTTTCTACATCTGAAATTTTCTTCCACTGAGAGCTTCCATCCATGCTCTATTTAGTGAGTTTGCAGTTATGCTGGACTTTATGGCCTATCCAGATCATTTGATTCTGCTCTTCCAAGCAGATGATTCTGCCATCTCAGTTCCCAATTTATGTTGGAATTCTTAATGTGTGCCCATCTGTGCCAGTCAGTCTCCCCAGCTGTGTTTATTTGTGAGCAGAGGAAAACATGAGCATCTACTATAATCTGCTATAACCTTGTCAGAAACGAGGCCAACTTTGCTACATAATTTGAGGCCATGATGCCTTTCTGCATAATGAACTGGATCTACTGACTTCTTTGAATCCCTTGATGCATGTTAGTCTGCACGAATCAGAAGTCAATACTGCAGGCATAAAGATTGTAGCTTTCAAATGAGAGACCTATGAAGGCATCCCAATAGAGCATAGAGGAAAGGCAGGCAAGGTCAATAGGACTAATTTAGCAGTTTGCAATATAGTTCAGTATTTCTGAATACAGAAATTCAAGGCATTCTATTTGATCACGTTTTGGGTTCAATGGGAGTCCTAGCAAAAGAACATCAACATGAGTACATTTTCATGAAGGTTAGAACTGCTACAATGATCGCAACAATGGCTCACCAGAAAAAAAATACAAAATTGAAATCCATTTGAACAATATTTATAGATTTGAACAAAGCTTGTTGTTGAGCAAATTTCCTACACTTTGCTCCTTTCTTTTCCGACCAGAGCGCATCCTCTCTGTTTCCTGGGATAAACAAGAACTCTTTACTTCAAAACTGGTTGGAGAGAACTTAAGGAAAGCCTTTTTCCTTCCCAATAAAAGGGTAGAGCGATTGAGTGTCCCGACATGATGAAAAATAAAAATAAAAAAGTGCCAAATCTGAAGGCACTCACACGCTCATCCAATCTTCATCATTCGTTCAGGTTTTCCTTCAGGAATAGGTTTTTTCTTTCGCTTCTGATTTAGAAATCTATCATCTGACACACTCAGGAGCTTATTGATGGACATCCCTTCCCCTGTAGTCAACTTCCTTACTTCATACCTATGCTTAATCCTCTCATCAAGGTTGTAACCAAGAAATGCAGGAAAAGACAAAAGCTCTCTGACTTCACGACCCATATCCTCAATCAAGAATTCCAACTTCTCCTCCAAAGCACCACATTTGTACTGTAGAACCTGAGGGTGCTTCTTGCTCATGGAAAGAATATCCGCATAGGTAAGACCATAGCTCAAGAATAGCCCAATCACATTTTGCAAATTCTCACAGCTTGTCCTTGATGCAGCTCCCATTGCCGCAGCCAATTCCTTGGTTCCATTTTCATACCCTATCTTCACCAAAACAACAAGTTTATGCACGAGGTTGTCTTCAAAGGACAGGCCAAGAAATACAGGGGCTTTAGTCAAGAACTTGAATATCTCGTCAGAACTCAACCCGCATTGCTTGAGAAACTCTATTCTTGGACGCAACTTCCTCTCCTTGCTGGCACTAACCACATTTGGAAACACAGAAAAAATCTTGAATATTTGTGGATCAGTTAGGCCAGCAAAAGATCTCAACAACTCAACATGGCCCCCCGTATGCTTCACACTATAGCTTAAAATGGCAGGGAGTTTATGCAACACAATCCCCGTCGCATCCTCATCTCCACCGCTAATCTCCTTGAGCAACTCTACTCTAGGAATCAACTGAGTATCCAAATCAAAATTCAGAATCATTGGCCGCCTAACGATTAAGTCAACCCCACCAAACCGGCTCAAGTAAGTAACAGTCTTCTCAATTTCTTCAATAGACTTAAAGCTCAAAGCCTTGGTCAAATTCACATTGTTGAGAACATGAACAATCTTTTCTCGAGGAATTCCACGTTTAATCAACAGCTTAACCTTTTCATCAAAACCAGCCAAGAACCTTGGCACAGTGGCAATCAAAAGGCGCCTAAGTTGTACTGGGTCGACCTTTCCTTCTAAATCATTAAGCACAAAATGTATCAATGGACCAATTTCCTTCGCTGTTAAAACATCCGGAGACTTGTCAATCAAGCGATATAGTTCAGCGCCTTTGATTCCAACAGAATCTAAGAGTAAAACATGGGCTCGTATGGAGTCAAAAGATGCAGACTTTAAAGCTGGGTTCTGCTCTAACAGTAACCCAGTTTCTTTCTCATTGAAACCAATTTCTCCAAAGAACGAATAAATCAGTCCTGAAACAACAAGAAACAACAAGCTAGATGGAAATGGGTAACTGAACATAATACGCACAACATGTTTGACAAAACGTCTGAGAGTGAAAACCGCTCACCAACTTGATTCTGCAAAATCGAAGGCAATTCCAGACAGCTGCACTGGACCAGGAGGTGTTTAGTGGGTGGAAAACCCACAGGGGATAAGAATCTTGATGCTTTAGCAGAGTTTGCTTGAGTGAACTTTCCATGGGGAGATAAAGTTGTAAATGGAGTAGCTAAAGATTGAAGCTTTATTGGTGATGGGTTTGTTGCTTGCAAGAGAAAGGAAGAGTTTGAAGAAGAAAATAAAGGGTTTGCTGTAGCAAGCATGGCTGTTTTTGTTCAAGTATTCTCCCTCTCTGGATGAGTTTGTACCTATAGAAGTTGAAGGCTTTGTCGCTTTGACAGTGGCTTCACTGTCCCGCGGGTGTTTCAACTTTCAACTTTCAAATAGAGGACATGTGCGTGACTTGTAACCAACAACCTGGTGTGGCCTCAAATTTTTTCTAATGATCTACGCCGGTTTATCTACGCGAGCAACACAACGTAAATTATGATTTAGATATGAAATGTTACATCTATAAGATATTATTTTCTCATTTGGATGAGACTACGAAAAGCAAATCCGCTTGCTATCCGAGCAAAGGCTCAAGAGTTGAATGCTGAACTGTTGAGTTGAAAATCACGTTCACCTGTTTATGAGTAGGATTCAAGTTCTCTGACTTCTAATCACAATTACAGGACGTTGGATTATGGCAAGAATAAATAATCATGGACAGTTGAACACCCCTTGTCAGAAGCGACTTGTTCTTGGCATTTAAATAAGATGGTTATCGGTGGAACAACTATTACTATGGTGATTCGGATATAATATTATAATCACAGTTGCATGCAGCTAGGCTTTCAAGTGTCGGCAGTGATGAGAATGAGAAACCTGATCATTGGTAAGAGTTGAAATGGGGAATTTGAAAGTTCATATTGATGAAAAGATGGAAGTTATTCATTACAGTTCTCTCTAAATAAAATATATAATGTTAACAGAAGGATGTTACAAATGCTACAGATACAATAACAATGATTACCCCATCATATTTTAATCAATCAGGGGTTAGAATCATGTCAATGGGTTCGAGGTAGGCGGGAGATTGAGCTCCGACCACCAAATTCTGTTACCTATCCCAAGGGGAGCACGGTGCCAAACTAAACCATTTACAGATTCAAAAGCTGCTGCAGCCTGGAGGAAAGGATTGGTCTTGCTGACAACCTGCTTCTTTCCATTCAGGAGTATGGAACAAATCCATCAAGTATTGTTCTTACTTATGAGCGTCCTTGAGACGATTCTTGGTAATATTTCTCCCTCTTTTGTTGCTTGTAGGGATAGCTGTTATAAGAATAACAGATGAACCACTCTTTTTAGATTTGTCAGGAGATCTGGATAAATGAATCCTGAAACACATTCAATAAGAGAAAATGCATTTCTCATGTAAATTCAAGCATCAAACAGTACATATATTTATGAGACATGGCACAAGGCTTGTCAGCATGCTTGCCTCTTTGTGGCAACTTGACTATGATCCTCTGCCATTTCTACCTCTTCCCTTCTCTCATCCTCTGCTTTCCTAACCTACACAAGGAAGGATAAGCAAGCATAAGCTAAATAGCACCTCTCCGGTCAAAACTTGAAGAATGCTCAATGCTTCCCCATTCATACCATCATATGGCATGCTGTTATAGTCAGCAGTACCATCAGAAGCACCAAACATCACCCAATGAAATGCACACAAGTAATGCAGAAACAGGGAGGAACACTCATGACACAATTGGTCAACTCCTGCTTCCCACGCTTTGATTCTGGTGAATCATATGTGAAATGCTGATAATTTCACACTGCTAGACTCAACTCAGTCCAGGCCAAATGCCAAAAGCATAGCCATAACATGGCTTCGCCAAGTGGTCAGCAAATAAACAGAGAAAATGGATACATCAATGGGTGTTTGCTACTGTGATCTCTGGCTTCCAAACAGCCTTTCATAGAGGCATGCTATAGGATGCAGTTCTTTGAACACAAATTCAAACAAGCAGAAAGAAAAAGGATACTTTAATCTGTTTGGACAAGTATACGCAGATTACAATGCGAATTTAGCAGTAACAATGTCAAACTAAAAAAACTGGAACTTGATCAGCTGAGATACCGAGTGAGGAATAATAAAGATGCAAGGCAATTTAAGCCTATTAAACTGCTGCGACCACTTCTTCCAGTAAAAAGAACCAATAGTTTGGCAAATATTTAAGTTCATAAAATATTATAATTTATAAGATCCTATGCATATTTACTTCAAATATGAGAAAGTCTTAACTGCAAAGTTAAAAATTGTGCCTCTGCATCTTTTGGAAAAGAATTATCAATAAATCCATGCATTTAACTAACATGATTGCCACTATAAGCAAAAATAATCACTATTCCAAATTAACAAGGTAGCTAGTAAACAGACTATATGGTAAGTAAATTATTTCAAGCAAATGAGTCCGCACCCCTAATTAGTTTAGGATTCGCATTCCCAAATATACATGAGTGATCTTGGTGCATTGTAACCTTTATGTGGTTCAAACACCAATTAGCTAAGGAAAGCCATATAAATCTTTGGATCTGTTTACCATGTTCTGCCAAGCAAAGGCCCAAAAACGTGCACCTTATCAAGGTTTTCCAAAACGTAAACCCTTTAAGTTCAGAAAATAAGAAAACTAAACATCGAATTTCTTCCATGCGATATACTTTCAGAAACATAGAACAAGTTTCCAAACCATAGAGGTTACCAAGGCAAAGCTAAACCTAAACCCAAGAAGGAAGTCCACAATAAGCATAAAGTCAGCACACTTATTCTGGGTGATGGAAATAAAGCCAACAAGTTTATCGTATGAACATCAGGTGTTTTAGCAGAAGCGGGTGCAGCATTAGAATCAAGCATGAGCCAAGAGCATAAAGCCATAGGAAGCCAAAAGTTATGATTTCACAGAGATCAAAGTCACACTCAATCATTTCAACTTCGCCAGCACAGCATTATTTTGAAAAGAAGAGGAACTTTCATTCTACGAGGAATGATTATCCTGCTAGATCTGATGAATTAAGAGATGCTGGTTTGTGCATTAGTAGTAATCAGACTGTTCAAGTTCGATGGGTGAATATTTTATGTAACATGAGAGGCTAAACTGTAGCAGAACTCGTCTTTTGTGATGTCTGATTGTGAATGTTATTCAATGATCCATTGCAATGATAGAATAAATTTTAATGGTATGTCTGCTATAATTTCAATGTAATCACCTACAGCAACTTACGTAGATGCTAAAATCAGCAATTTAAACATATCTTACACATGCAATACCAAAAAACATTTCAAGAAAACAGAATGGAGCTCAAAATGTTGCACAAGTTAGAGATCTAGCATTGTTAACCCACCATATTATAACTCTATCTGAAACAAGTTATGCTGCAATGACAACATGAAACCCATATGTAAAATCTGCCGACTCCACAAAACAAAACTAAAACAAAGACATAAACTCACATCATTGGCATCCTCAGACGATCCAACCTCCAAGTTTGAAACTTTAGCTTTCTTCTTCGCACCATTTCCATTTGCAGATTCCAAGTCAATTACTTTCCTCTTCTTGCTCCCAAACACCCAAGACTTTCCCTTCTTATCCCTAACTTTCCACACGTTCTTCTTTCTAAACACCAACTTATCAAACTTCCACACTTGACAACTTGTATCAATTACGGTCACTTCACTTCTTGAATACCCTTTTAGCTCTTTATCACCACTAACACCAAAACCCTTCTCCTTCTCCTCCTCAACATCCTCCTCCTCATCATCATCATCAACCCCACAATCCACATTATTAGAATTCTTATCAGAATTCAATGACCCTGTTGCAACAAGGGCATTCTGGTCTTTTCTCACGCAATCTAAAGAATCATTACTGCTGTTATTCCCAGAAACGAAACGAAACTTGGGCTTCGTTTGTTTTCTAGGAATCTTCTCCTTTTTCCTGGAATGTCTTGAACTTCCCTCAATCGGGTCACTGCCACCACCCATGTTAAAGAGGTCTGAAAGAACATTGTTCATTAAAAAAAACAAATCTTTACTGTCACTCGAAGAAATCTCAGTGGTTGTTGTTGTTGTGACTTTGTTTTGATCTGATTCAGAGTGAGTTGACTCGGAGTTTGAGTTGATGACAGAATTGGAAGCATCGGTAATCGGAGAACTAGATGGGTTAGGAACTGAAAGGTCATCATCATTGCTGTTGTTGAAGCCTTTGTTAGACCAGAGCCGGTCTAACCAGTTTGAACCGGACTTGCTGGTTTGAACTGAACACAGCATTGATTGATTGGCCTGGTTTAATGCGATTTGCAGAGATTCTTGATCTGTAATGATTTTGAAGGACAGAGAGAGAAAGATGGGAGCTTTTTGAGCTACAATGAGTTTGGTTTGCAGTGGTGGCTGCCACTGATGTGAAGAAGAGTTGTTCTGGATTGATTGACCATGGGGTAACCCATAAGCATAGTCTTGCTAGTTGCCACTTGGTGCATTTTTAGAAGCCTTTGAGAAAATAAGGTGTAACCAAGAACTGTTGGTATTGGTAGTGACAAAAGCAAAAGGGCATCACTTTCAAGATTTGTAAATGATTTTATTTTCTTTTTACTGTTTGATTTTAAAGTATGTTTGCTACTTTGCTTATGTTGTTTAATTTGTATTTTGCTCAAACCATATTTCAATCTCCTTTAGTTAGTAAAAACTTAAATCTAGCTTGATTTTTAAGATTTTTAAGATTTTTAAAACAGTATTATTAAATCATTATCAAACAATCTCCTTTAAAAATTAAAAAAATATTGAGAGTATAAATATTTTTTTAGCATTACTATTAAATCCAGTCAAATGGTTCGATTTTAAAACTTATTAATTTGACTTCATGTCTAGGTTGGGTTTTAATTAAACCATGTGAGAGCTAATACATAATGAATCAATTAATTTAATAGATCTAATAGCAATTTAGATGATCGATAAAAACATGACATATTTTGTTTAATAAAAAAATAACACTTTAGATTTCATGAGTAAACTCGTTAAATCTGTGAATTAAAAACCCCGGGTCAAAACTTTAAATCTACAAATTAGGTAATGGACTTTAATGGGCTTAATAATTGTTTCTTTAATTATTGTTTATTCAACTAAACGATAACAAAAATATACTATCAACTATTAAAAAAACTCATATAAAAGACAAATCAAAATTAATGAAAATTGAAGAATAAAATCATACAACTTATTTCTTAACTAATATAAAAGGCAAATTAAAATAAATTATCAACTTAAAATACCAATAAATACATAATATAAGGAACAAATTAAAAACATATATGGATTACTATTGTAACTCACAATGCAAATAGGTATGGAGAAATAATATTTGTCCCACATCTTTGAACTTTAAGTATAAAATATATTTTTCAAATAAATTCTAAAAAATCACCTATGCTACCCGAGTTTTCCACTCAATCCTCTATCTTTTAATTAAACCCTCCATTCGAAGAAAAAAATGAAATTAAATGTTTTAAAAGACTTGATTGCGTAAGTAAAAGGTTTGAAAACTACAATAAATTTTTTACAAAAAACAGTATTATAACTCATAGTTTAATTGTTAAACGGTGAACAGACAAACACTATTATAAAAATTTATCACGTTGATATATTATAAACAATATGTTTTGCTTTATTTATTATTATTTTTACTTAATCAACAATTAAAAAAACACATTCAAGTAATTGAATAAAAAAATATGATGTATGGCTACACATATTAGAAATATTATATGAAAGTAAAAATTCTTTATTGTCATAAAATAGTTTATCTACTTAAAACATTTTAAAAAAGAGAATATTAATCTATTTTTAATTCCCTTGTACTTCTCATGTTACATTGCTGACAATTGTCATGACCATGAGCAGGTGTTTTTCCATGATGGCAAAACATTGGCATGACCCCATGCTGTAGTTTTTTAACAAAGAATTTCATGAGCATGCAGCAAACTATATACATACATGGATGTAAAATATTTATGGGATAATGTCGATGTGCTTGCGTGGATCCACCCTTAGGATTAGGAAGTGGAAGACGACACACAACTCTTCAAACTTTGAATGAATCTGTCTCTTCAACCTATTTTATTTGGTCCCTCTACTTGTATTTTATTTTTATTTTTCGCTCTTTTTTTAATTCATCAAATTAAAAGGGTTAACCCATTTATTTCTTTTTTAAAATCAAAACATTGTCATTTTGATGATAAATTTCAAGAACAATAATTGGCTGAACCCTAAATTTTGAACGGGGCAATTGAGTTTCTCCATATAATATATACCTTTCTAACTCAAACTGGTTTAGGTCGACCTGCTAGGCTACTTCAGGTCTTACAACCATGATTGATTATGAAATGAAAGAATGAACTTAAATTTAAAAAATGCAAATAAAATAAAATGGAAGGACTAAAATTGTAACCTAACAACAAAACCAACAAGGAAACAGTATTACCTAAAAGAAACAGAGTGTTTTAAGTTTTCAACATCCAAAGAACACCAGACAGAACAGACAAGGACGGAGTTGGAAGGTGTGTCTTATCTATTTTATGTCTTCCCATCTCCTGCATCTATAGGAAGTGGTGTGATGTGGCCAGATAAAGTACATAACTGAATTCATTCTCCACCAATGGTTTCTCTCTTTTCCTTTCAAAGAGGGGCCTTCTGAGAGCCTTCAATGCTTCCTTTCCTTTTGGAAACTTCAATAATAATAGGTGCTTTCTCCTCCACCAAACAAAGTTATGGTTTTCCAAAGTTTTTCACAAAAACCATGATGACATGAACCTAACACACCTCTACTCTTATCCACTAGCATAATCTTTTCTTATCACCCCCACCACTCATGTCTCAATCATCTTCACCCACGAACACAAACAGTCGCTTGGTCATCTTCTTGCCAAATTAATGAGATATTTCTTTCTGGGGCCTTATATTTTCTCCGTCTCTCTAGAAACCCTTTGTTGTCTATCTCTTGAATTATCAGTTTCCTTGATTATTTTATTCAAAGGCTGAAACTCTTGGCACCTAAAATATAAAAAGCTTGCAAATTTAGAGGTTTTATTGATAGCCCATCTAGGCTTTGTAAGTTTATGTGATGTTATGGCCTTGATTGAGGCTTTATATGAGGTTTTAGGGAATCCCTCCTCAATGTTAGGGGTATGTACAGAAATGGTGGGACTTTTAGTTCCATTGTGGATAGCTTTTCTGATTGGTTTAGTGCTTGGATGGTCATGGAAACCAAAGTGGGTGACCAGGAAAAGTGACAAATTGTCTTGCTGTGTATCAAAGATACTGGATTCATCGTTGCCATCTTCACCTTGTCGGTCTTTGATGTCTCCATTGAAGACTTTTGGTTCTTTCTCACAGTGGAATTCATTCATGTTGAGGTCCTCGACTTGTGAAGCTTCTTGGGCTGTGGACAACAACAACAACAACAACAATTTAGCGCATCAGAACCTATCCCCTGTTCCTCCTACAGAATATGAAGATTGCAGGTACCTTCCCTTATCAAAGCGTCTAGTTTTCATTATCAATAAAAGATTAAAAAATCTATGAATGAATTTAGAATTCTGTCAGTGGTATTTATTTTTTCTATTGCTAAATAAGGGATAAAGCTTTCAATCATTATGTGGAATTGAAATTCGTAATCAATTTGATTAATGATTCTAAAGAATTAGACACTCACAACTTACTGTCACATCTGCTCTAAACGTAGGGTTGTTAATACCATCACGACAACTTAAATACTTGTATGGAAGTATGATATTTAGTGAGAACCTTGAATCTCTGCAAATACTAAAATTGGATGAGGCAGGACACATAAAAAATAATATAATATTCAATTTGATAATAGGTTGCAGTTTCGTAATGATCTCATGCTTTATGATTCATTTATAATATCTGTTGTTGGGGTTGACACAAAATGGAACCTTGTCTATAAAGGATGGACAGAAATGATTTTGGATAATTGGTAAAGAAAAATTCACCTGAGCCTAATTTGAGGCGAGTAAATAATTTCTTCTTAATACTTGTCTAGTAGATCGCTGCTGAATGAAGAGCAGTCTAATGTTGCTAGCCAAGTCACGGAGGAGGATTTAGAACACTTGTATCAGCTTGTTGAGGTGAAAGATGGAGGTCCTACTTGGATGCATATGATGGATCGTTCCACCTCAACTATGAGCTATAAGGCATGGAGGAGAGATCCCAAGGTAGACATTTTTTTTTATCTTATTCAATTCAGTCCAACAGCTGTATCAGGTCTTGAGGTTCAGTTTGGTTGGAATTTCAGCAACTTTCTTTCATATAATAGGATATATTTCGAATACATGCCATCTTGTTAGTCAGTTCTTGTTTTGATGATGTGCTAGACTGGTCCTCCCCAATATCGTAGCAGCACTGTCTTTGAGGATGCCTCGCCTGAGATAGTGAGAGACTTCTTTTGGGATGATGATTTCCGTCCAAAGTGGGATGACATGCTTCTTTATTCTGCAATATTAGACGAATGCCGCACTACTGGGACGATGTTAGTGCATTGGGTGCGAAAAGTGAGTCTTCCTTTCACATGTTCTAATTCATAGCTTCTCTTGGTTTTTTGTGCTCATCTCCCCCCGATGGTTTGTGTTGGCAGTTCCCCTTTTTCTGTAGTGACAGAGAATACATAATTGGTCGGCGAATATGGGAATCAGGCAGATCTTATTACTGTGTGACCAAGGTATGAAACAGGAGCTTGTTGTTCTATGTACAACAATAAAGCATCAAGTAGGATCTACTTAGTGCCTATCTCAATTTTAGTGGGACCAAACATGGAAGATGAGTTCAGCTACATGTATGGTAACAATGGTCTAATCAAGCCATTCAGCTAGGACTGCCAATGCTAACTAAGTACGCCTGATCTTCTTAATCCACCATTTTAAATCTCACCAGCTGTAAATAATCGATCGCCACTGGCTTAAAATTGGGATGGAGTAAAATAAAAGAGAAATAAAAGAAGGGTAGATGAGATATGTTTGTGAAGGAAGCATTTGAAGCATTAAATAACCCTGTTTATAAAACACTTGTGTCCTAGGTTATGTTATTGGATTTGACCATATAAAATACTTGATGATTCTAGATCCTTGTGACATGATTGGGGGAAGTTGACAAATTATTTACTTGTGTATGTTTTGGGGATTAACTTTAACGAAGATTGCACCAGCAAGGAGTGAGCATCTAAGAGAATGTTTGGTTTGTAATTATACATTAAAATGATAGGGATGGAAAAGACTCGTTCCTTTTGGTTATGATGGAGTTCCCCTCAGTCTAAGTTTAGTACTCAGCATCTTCAAGAGCTACATTTTCCCATTGCTCCCGGTCCTGGTCATAACCTCTTCCTACCAGAGGGAGAGACATAACATTGGGGACTGTAAGATCTTGTGGAAAAGGACCTTTGGTAACAAGACGGAGCATCCAGCAATCTCATCTATTGGCTCTTATATCTTGCTTGTCTTCTTTTGTGATCATCAGTTAGATTTTGGATGTCCAGTATTATAGACTACTTTTCCTAACAAATTTCAGGGAGTACCCAGTTCTTCTATCCCAAGGCGAGATAAACCAAGACGCGTTGACCTATACTATTCAAGCTGGTGCATTCGAGCAGGCATGCTGTAGTTTCTTTCCTTCTGTCATTTAATTGAATAGTACCTTTATATTTCAGCTTGAAACAGCTCTTCATGTTCAAGTTACCAGAGCATTGGGCAATTGTTTTGTCCCCTGAAGAGCTAGTCTGTAACTTAGAGTGTGAACCTACAATAGCTCAAGTTTTTGTGCTATTATTTGCTATGAGACTCGGAATAGAGAGTGATAGCTAAATTCTTTTCAATTGCACTTGGCAGTGGAATCAAGGAAAGGTGATGGCCAGCTGACAGCTTGTGAGGTATTACTCTTCCATTATGAAGACATGGGTATCCCATGGGAAATCGCTAAGCTTGGAGTGCGACAGGGAATGTGGGGAACTGTCAAGAAGATTGAGCCTGGTTTACGTGCCTACCAAAGAACAAGAGCATCGGGGAGAACACTTTCTCGGCCTGCTTTCATGGCTCGGATTAACTCCAAAATAAATCCAGAGTTGCTGAGATCCTTGGGAGATGACGAGGATTTGTCAGAGACTGAAGCAGCGACTACTCCTGAAAAATCTTTGGGCAGGAACATACCAAAGCTTCTAATTGTTGGTGGAGCTATTGCACTCGCATGCGGTTTTGATCGAGGACTCTTGACCAAGGCATTTATATTCAGTGTGGGAAGAAGGTTTGGAAACATGGGAAAGAATGCTAAATTGAGTGCTGGAAGTACTTGAGAGTCGAAAACCATTATTTTTCACAATCCAATTTGAGAGATGCTATAATTTTTAACCTTGTTTCACTCCTCCCTTTTCAATGGTTGCGGGAGGTTAAATAACTATGTATAATACTTCAGAAACATAATGATGTTATGAGTATGTATATACACTCGAGGAAGATATTTTCTCTGCAATCAATGAAACCACAGAGTATCTGTTCTACAAGATGTTGTAATTGTTTGCGTTTATCAGTCTCATCCTATCCCTCTCATATTAGCAGTTAAAAACAACACAACAAAGCAGCAAATGAAATCTTACGAAATGAGAAGTTACATAGGAGATATCCCTCTTCTGATCTCCTCCAATTCAACCTCTTTCATTACATAATCAGAAAACGTTTAGACTAAAAAGGTAGCACTGCTCTTTAGCAAGTGCCATGAATGTCTAATCCATGCATGACTAGCTATAACAGTAGTAGAAAGAAGGTGATTTCCATCGTTTACTAACAGCCACCCCTGCAGGCAGCATTGGAGCTAATTAACTACAAAAACCAAGCAGAATCAATGACATATTAATGTTTCAAAACAGTATAGACCATCCAGTTGAGGTGCTAATTTTGGCATTTCACTGGCCTTCTTCACTTTTTCCACCATGTTTTCACTAGATGCTCTCATTCTGCCTCCCATCTCCTGAACATAAAAAGAATTTAAAATAATTTAGCTTGGATACTAAAACTACATGATGAAGGAAAACGAGAGAGATTTATGAATGGACTTGTGAATAACCTGAGCTTTGGAGTGGCTTTGGTCAACGAAATAAATCACTGCTGCAGCAACAACAGCTGGTAATGTCACAGAAACTGCACCCATTGCCATTTTTCTATGTTATTCTTGAATACTATGGCCTGAAATGATACAACTTTTTATATGGAGAAACAGTAAGGAGGGGTGACAGCAATAGCAAAGCAATTCGAGACGCCTTGCTTGTGAAGTGAAGTAAATAATGCTAAAGTAAGTTATTTATAGTAAAAACTGGAAATTTCTTTTTGTCAACTCTGGCTCTCCTTAAGGATTTGATTTCATGAGCATTTATTTGGTGGGTAGATGTGAAAAGGATAATCCTATCCAAATCCGAAGTTATCCATTCCACTGGACAGAGTTTCCTCATGAGAATAAAAGGAAGCCACGTCAAGAAGGAGTGAGCCGACCACACATTCACACTGCACTCTCCTAGAAATCTCTCAACCTTCAAGCAACTTGCAGTTTGTACCTTATGAAAAAGGTGCATGTCATCTATTGTCATCATGTGAAAGATATTAATAGTTGGGGGCACACCATGTTCATTTGTTTCACTAAATAGTTGTGAGAATCTCCTGCACATAAATTTATTAGGCTATGATTTCTCATTAGAAATATACTAAATAAAACAAAAAAAAAAACAGAAAAAACATTCATCCCTCTCACATATGAGTTAGGTTTAAATAGCTCCGTTAAAATTTTATCTTTTAACTTAATTGGTAAATATATTATAAGCTTTGGTTTTCATGGAAATTGATGTATTAGAACTGGTAGAAATTAAGGGTTCAATTGCGGATCAACCGCTAACAGATCTTGCTAACAATCTAGCAGGTATGTTCATGGATTAGTGGGGCAAAACTAGGTTGAAGAGAAAGTATAGTCATGCTTAGACCAATAAAATAATATTAAAAGATCATAGCTTTTGATCCAGCTGTTTGACCGGCTCAAATTTTATTCAAAACATGATTCTGTAAGAAGATTGACTTACTATAACTAGCTGAGCTCTCAAATTATGTCTAAAAAATGTTCATTGAGTGAGTTTTGTTATTTTTCTTTCATTTGTTTTTGGTTTTTTTTGTTGGTTTTTCTTAATTTTAAAGATTATATTTATTTAAGAAATTGTAAATCTTCTAGTAAAACATTAGATTTTATTTTCAGAAATAAAATTACGAGTTAATGCTTCTGTAGGATAACTCTATGTCAGCCAAATACTATCATCTCATGCTGTGCTCCGTTTGAATGAGACACAAAATTTAAATATTCGTGCAAGAAAATAAATAGAAACACGAAAAACATGATTTCTAGAGGGTCGATCTCTTGAATGGTCTGGAAAGGTTTTTAATTGGAAATATGAGATAATAACATGAGATATTCGATTTGAAAAAACAAAGAAAGATACATCAAGAAAGCATAGTACTTGTGCAAAAGGTGATGGCTTTGCAAGCACTGGAAACTTCATTCTTTCCAAATGTCTGATAAACATAAACAAATGTGAAATTCTTATAGTTAACAATCAAATGTGAAATCCGTGACAAAAACGTTCTATGATCATGATGCGAACATAAAGAATCCTCGTCTTCTCATCTAACGCCGGGACAAGATCAGACGTCAGGGTAATGATTTTTTCCTGCCTGTCGGATGACGTGAAGCTTGACATGCCTTGGACTCAAACTTCACTACGATGTCCTGACGAGAAAATCTATGAAGGTAGCCATATAAAAGTTGCGGCTTCTTCTGAATGGTTTGATTTTGTCTTCTGATGAAGAATTATTCTACAAATGATCCAAGGAACCCTGTGACTCATGAAACCAGGGCCGAGCCCCCGCTTTGGATTTGGATTTGATTATAAAACCAATGATCACAAGACAATTCTTTCTAATCTTAGAAGATGATAGAGTTTGAAATATATAGCCTGAGGAAGGATTCTTGGAAAGAAGTTGATGAAAAGTTAGAGGTGCCATCACTGCTTCCCTTTTACCAACTTCTCCAGCAAAAATATTGGAGCATCATGTCATTGGTATAAAGAATTGTGATTGGAGCAGAGAAACATTCAAAACAACATCCCTGCCGCAGGATGATTGCATTATCGATCTTCCCTACTACAGCAACCCATTTGGTATTTGGACTGGCTTTTTTGTGTTCAAGGTGTCAATTGCCATGGTAAATTGCAGGGATGCGGAAAACAACATGCGCGATGAATGATTATTTGTTTTCCCTGAAGATTTGTATCTCAACGAGGCTGCATGTCAAGTCTGCACAAGGCAGCATAGTCCTTTCTAACCCAAATTTTATTTACAGAAATCATCTTTTTAACTATGATGATTAAGTGAACATAAAACCCCATCGTCTCCTTTTCAGACGCCGAGACAAAATCAGTAAGGATCATGTTTTCTCCTTCATCTCGTATGATCATCATAAACTTATGTCTTTTGACTCAACCGAACCATTGTATTTACATATATATATGAAAGTAGAAATTGCGGGTTCTTACTATGGTTTGATTTATCTTCGTATTCGACATGGTTCGTGCAGCTGCTTCTTCCTGGTGTCTCTGCTAATAATGAACTGTTAGCCGGTATTGGATTTGGTTTTGCTTCAAAAAACAATGATTCCAAGATAATTAGAATTCTTCAAATCTGGGACTTTACTGATTTATACAGGTGGACTGTAAATACGAAGTAGAAATTTAGAGTTAAGAGATGGCTGTCCAGCTGTCTCGTCACTTGATTTTAGCAGTGAAACAATCAGAGCACCATCTCTGCCAGATGAATGCGTTCAGACGATGTGGGTGTTTGGCTCTGCGGTGCGGCCTGCGATTGAGGCTCACCGCAGAGCCAAATCGTTTGGTAATTTTTTGGACCACAGTTTTGTACTGTGGTTCACGCGGGGCAAACGCAGTTTATGAGAAGCATCTTTTCGATGCTTCTCGCCCGAACGCAGACGTAAGAAACGCTGCAAACATATACATACCTGGTATTAGCCTCCCTTGTGAAGTCAAATTCATATCCAATCTTGAATAAAACAGATGTAACAAATTATTTAAGTGCTTCATATTTTCAGGTGTAAATTCCATCAGCACAAAGTTTATATTTTTTATAACAAGAGTAGCATTCACAAATCTTGATATACAAAGTCAAACAAACAAATTAAGAAACAGCTTCTAACTTAAAAATATCAAGCAGAATAAAACAATTGTCCGTTGCTTAAATGCAAACATATACCAGACTTCCTGGAAAAAAAGCCTTGACAGTTCCCAAAGCTCAACTTGTGCACCTTCATCATCTAGAAACTGAAACTGGGGAGCTCGACCTGGAAAGAGGAGTGTTAATTTTGCAGTCTTGCCTTGGACTTCCAGCTCTCTTCTGGCAATACATGAGCTGCCACCGCCCCTCTCTCTCTCCTCCGCCACGACCACTGCCCCTCTCTCTCCTCCACAGTCACGACAGTTGCAACCTTCCGACCCTCCTCCCGGAAACCACAGGGATCCATTTTCGACGCCACCACGACAGGGACAACCACCTCGGCCTCCTCTACCCTTCGGTACCGGCCGTTGACCCTCTCGTCACAGTCGGTGAACAGTAAAAATGCACAGTAAATGCAAAATGAAAACGAAAGGCAAAACTGTGCGTTTTGTGTTTTTTTTCTTTAAAACCAAACGCACCGTTTTGCATTTTAAAATCATATAAACACTTAGGTGGGCTGCTCTCGGCCCAGCCCAAGTCCGGCAGGGTTGGGCCTTTTGGTCCATGTTGGCTGGGCCGACCCATTTATTTGGGTTAGGCCCAGTCCAATTTTTTTTAAAATATATAAAAATTATATTTTAAAAAAATTAAAAATGGTGTAATTTACTTGAATTATTAATTATATTTTATTATTATGATAATTAAATCTACAATATTTAAAAAAATATATGTGTGTGTCCTTTAAAGTAATTTCACAAGTTGACATCAATATGAAAAACATGATAACCAAACACTTGAAACTGCTTTTCATTAACCTCAAACTTAACCACAGTTTTAACCAAACACTTCAATTTCAGTTTGAAACGCAGGTAAAAACGCTTTTCATGAAATTATTCTTTTCAACCTCAACCACAACAGCTCTGACAAACAGCCCATAAGAGAAAAAGAAAAAAATTCAGCGAAAAACTGAAGGCTCAGTAAGGAAGTATTGTCTCAAAACAGTGAACTCCATCCAGCTCCGGAGCAAACCTTGGTCTCCTCCTCTGCTGCTGTAATGACTTGTTAATGCTTGCCGGAGGTGATTTTGACGATGCTGATGACGTGTCCTTATTCCCTTCATGCATCACACTCTTCTTCATAGACTCAATCTCTGGTCTACTCCCTTCTTCGGGAGCAGTGAACGAGAAGTTGAGCTTCTGCCCAAATGATTCTGCACACAGGGCATCAAATGAACTGAACATGGACGTCATCATGATCGAGACTCAAATCGAAGAAGCGGGCTCTGCTTGTGTTTTTTCTGAGATTTCAAGAAAAAAAGGTTCTTCTTCTTCTTCTTCTTCTTCTTCTTCTTTAAGTGTAGTTTCTTGCTTGGATTGGATTGAGATTGGAGAGGTTTATATAGGGCGAAGGGGGTCCTAAATTCTCAGAAACATCTGGAAAGATGGATGGAAGGTGGTGGAGGATGACTCGGTCCAGTAATGGTTTGCAAACTGGGTATAGATATATCTCCACGGTCCATTAGTAGTTGGACACCTGTACGATGACTTACGTGGAGGGCTGAGATTAGGGTGACATTATTATATTAATTGATTTATAGGAGGCCTTGAGCTTCCAAGCTCCAACATGATGAGCTGATGGGAACTCACCTCGTGCATGAAGGTTCGGTCGTGTTGAGGTGGTGACGCGCAAGTAGTGACCTCTCAACTAGTGGAGGTTGGGTTTGGACAAGCCATGTGGATGTCCACTTGTCTTGGTGGTTAATTTTTTAATTAACGGGGTATTCGGACCAATTTAATGTACTTCGACAAATCTCACGGATCTTAAAATTAATGACCATATAAATCTTCATTAACTATCATATTACAATCACAGAGCTCAAACCTGAGAGGATAGGAGGAACATATTCTTTAGTTTCAAGCTCGAACCATTAATTATCTATTTATATTTAAATTTAGATAGACTCGCTGAGTAGAATGGATGAGGATATCACTTGTCAATTATTTTATTTTATATTTTGATGACATGATTTTTTTTAATTGACAATACAAGAACACTATGTCGAGGAGTTGATGGTGGCCATTGTGTTTCCTTGATCAAGAAGGTTATGTATGTAATGGAAGTTTTTAATGGACTCGTGAAGTAGAATAGATAGACTCGCTGAGTAGAATGGATGAGGATATCACTTGTCAATTATTTTATTTTATATTTTGATGACATGATTTTTTTTAATTGACAATACAAGAACACTATGTCGAGGAGTTGATGGTGGCCATTGTGTTTCCTTGATCAAGAAGGTTATGTATGTAATGGAAGTTTTTGGCAAGATGCAGATGGGAAGATAATATTTTTTTTAGTGTGTGTATATAATGTTATGATGTTTTTTAATTAATAATATATTAAAATATTTTTTTATATATTTTCTATTTTTTCTATTAGTATATTAAAATTATTTAGTTAATTAATATACATTACATTAATTTTACTGAAAACTTTCTTTTATAATCTTGGTTATAATAGTTATCCTCTATATATTACATTATTGAAGAAACCTCTATTATAAATTCGGCCGAAACATATTCTTTTCTTGGCCCTGCCATAACTTGCTGGTCGCAGAAGAGAATCACCTCCCATATGCTGTAAGTAGCTCAGCTGTCTAGCTTTCAAGTAACCGGGAATGTGTCAAGTGGAGAGACAGGCAGGATCATCCCCACCTGTTCGTCAAAAAACAGTGTGATGAACTTGAAAGGGGACCGACCAGCAGATGCGATCAGTAGCTGAAATCGATAGCCACCGTGCAAGGAGGGCGGAGACGGAAACAGAAGAGGGGCTGGGTCTGAGTAGGGGGGGATAACACAGCACAGAAGAGAATGGAATCAGCAGATGCACGATGCAAGCTTTTACTAATTTAGGAGGCTTTAGTCAACCATTACCTCCTACACATGACAATCATCTCATTGCAAGTGTGTGGGTGACTCAAGTTTGAACCAAAACGAAACTTGATCGATCACATGATTCTTGTAAATCCTCGGTTGATAAGAAAGAAAAGAAAAAACCTAACTTTAAGAGATAAGTAGTATAATTGATTGATAAACCTAACTATACTAGATGGGTATAGTTAATTTATCTGTTGAAAGATATTTCACTATTTGCAAAGTTTATGAGACAATTTTGACATCTAGACTCCAATTAGCATTAGAAAATAAAGACAACAAAACATGTAGTATAAACTTACATAGAAATTATAGGTAAAGGTGTCACCTTTCACCATATGCACATTGGATAACATCTTAAACAGCGATTAAGTAGATGGCAATCGCATAGGAAATATGTAAGGGTTTGGACACATCAAATCCCATTGAATTTTGATCAAACAAGTAAGCACTGTTAAGAACTGAATCAAAATCAATATAAACAAGCAAATTATAGAGCTACAACATCAAACATTCCTTGTATGAAAATTCATGGTCAATCAGTCAGAAGATCTCATATCATCCAGCAAAATTTTACCACATTACAATGGACAAGCCGATCCTAAATTCTTAAAGCAACAGAGAGTAGAGTATTGAAATTGAAGAAACTGGAACGAAGCACTTAATCAAACAAGCCGAATCCCATGTCATCATCACTCTCTGGGGCTTCCTCCTGCACATAAACAACACCAAATCTCAAAACTAAACACAAACACTCCAAGACTCAAAATGTACGCAAAACAAAATCTCAATTAATTCCGCTTAAAATTCAATCCTTTAAGCTTAAAATTCAATCCTTTAAACTACAAGAAAAAACAAATTTCAAAAATACATAAATATAAACTTCTAAGCTCAGAAAAAAAAAACAAATAAACACAAGTAAAACCAAATTCCAAAACAGAAAACATAAAGGAAAACAAAACCCCACAAAATCAAAACCGTCATTTTCGCCAAAAAATTAAACCTTTACAATAAAACTACACAAATCACAGACAAGACAAAAACTCATTTTGTTCCTAGAGATCAAACCCTTATGAAAAACTCCAAAAAAAGAGAACAAAGCACCATTGTTTTTACCTTCTTCTCCTCGACAGCAGGAGCAGCGGCAGCGGCAGCCCCACCGGCGGCAGGACCAGAAGAAGCAACAGAAACAGGAGCAGCAGCACCACTAGCGCCAACATTCATGATAAGATCACCAACATTTCTTTTATCGGCAAGCTTAGCAAAAAGACTTGGCCAGTAAGATTCCACATTCACGCTAGCTGCTTTCACGAGTGTAGCAATCTTATCCGACTGAATCAATATTTCAGGAGAAGATAAACACCTCAGACTTCTTTTAACAGAAAGAAAAGGGGAAAAAGCTGATGTTTCTGGTTTCTTACAGTGATGGAGATGTCTTCGTCGTAGAGGATGAGGGTGGCGTAAGTGCAGGCGAGCTCACTTAGAGACATGACTGCTTCCTTGCTTTGCTTGTCTTTTCCAGATGAGAGCTGCGTTAGGCTGGGAAATTGAGAGAGCTGACCAAGGACAAGAGGGTTTATTTTACATTTATACGTCTAGCTAGGGTTTTAGGACTGCTGGCAGAGTTTGTTACATACAACATCATCTTATAAATTATTATTTATTTTAAAAAAGTTCATTTAATTTATTTATTTTTAGTATTTGATTTGCTAGAAATTAAATTTTATTATTTATTTTAAAACCGACCAATTTTCAATCTCTTTTTTTTTTTCAAAAAAAAATCTCATCTATATTTCAAAACTTTACCACCCTTATTTTTTATTTCCTGGTTTGAAGTAAGAGAGAGTTAAACAATGATTTTGACTACTAAAAAGGTTGATCCTTTACCACCACGTTGCTGGAAAGAGCAAATCTAATCTCAAAAGGTTCTGGCTTCAAACATATTTTTCTGGTTTTTTGAAGACATAAATAAATTATTTTAGGTTTTAAGGTTTTTCTTCTTCAAAACATTGTTGACAAACCAACATGTTCAGTCATTGGAAAGCTCAACATGAAAGTGTACTGGCATAAATCCAAGATCAACAAAATGACAAGAAAGAATCCATCAGGCCAAAGACTACTTCTAGTTCATGTTTTCATCAAAATATTCCCAACTAACTGGATAACTAGCCCTTCAAATTCCTCTGAGTAGGCCTCGGGCGTTTTATTCATCAACAACATTTAAAGGAACAGTCCATCTCAGAAGGCCTCCGCAGTTTTCACCGGAGTTTGTAGCAGTCAGGCACTTCCAGACCGTGCCTGCATAAAGATTTAAGCTTAATCTGAGTTCTTTACTAGATATCGTACTGAAAATTCTTTGCCCTTTAATCTCATTAACAAACCCGGGGGGCACTTGCCTTGTTGGGAGATTCTGACCTGGACCTGGACCTTGATTTTGGTCTGTGTATTTCAGCACAGCAGAATGACAAAAAAAAAAAATCAAATCATTTTACTTTTGAGAAAAACAGCAAATAAAATGCAAAGCAAAGAAGCTGAAACGGTAAGCAATCTCCAATTACCTGGATGATTTAAGAGGTGAAGCAGATCTAGATTTTGACCTTGACCTTGATCTTGAAACAGATCTTTCCAATGATTTGCTGCATAAAACAGAAAGCGAATGCGAAAGCTGTCAATTTATAGAGAACAGCTACCTAACAGTAAAATGCCAAAGGATAAAAGCACACAAACCTCCGGTTCCTCCTTGGACTTCGGCTCCTGCTCCGGCTCCGGCTCCTTGATGGAGAGCTCTCGTATTGCTTCACCTTGACAAATCAGAACAAACAGCAAAACCAAGACCAGTTGTTAAGTGAACCTTCATTTGCAGCTGTTAAACAATTTTTTCCCTGTCACGTGCAAAGCATCTTCACAAGATTGGTAATAAGCTATTCTTATTCTACAGAAAAGATGATAAGTTAAAAGCCTCATGCATTGATGTTTTCACAAATTTCTAGTACTCCAAAATAGAAGATGGAGCAGGTAAGGCAAGGGATCCACTAGGTATAATTAAAGTGACAACATGGAAAATTTGCAAGCTTCTGCCAGTTCTGCATTATAAAACCATTTTCAAATATATGAATTAACTCACCACCTACTCAACGAATAAATGCTAGATTTAATGGTTACCCGAATATAAGCTCTGGCCCAAGGATTTCTGAACTCGGTATCATCAAGTTTCCGAACCTGAATAACATTAGCAAGAGCCAGCTGTTAGATAAGAGTCCAGAGCAACAATCCCCCAGCATGTTTTTGTTATCATTATTTTATTCATTTATTTATTTGGAGGGGAGAGATTGAACCACAAAACTTACAGCATATTTCATGTCTTCATGATTAGTATAATCAACAACGCCAAAAGTCCCTGAATGTTAAGTCCAAAATGTCAATTCAGTATCCGCATGAATACATGCAGCTCATGAGATATTTATCACTGTATGTTCCAATATCAGTGATTCAGTATCCATGCATGTTTTACACCTCACTCAAAATTAGGATGTGAAATTGAACACCAGCAAGATGAATTGGGGGGAGGGGGCGAATCCTAAAACAGGAACAAGAATGGGAAATTGCAGAGCATTCTAACAGGCATACCATCACTATCACGAGAAACTTCAGCAAAACACACATCTCCAGCTTTACGCATATGATCCTGAAATCAATTTATCACTCATTAGAGAGAACAGAAACAAATAACACTGTCATTAGCCAAGTGTTGGAAGTTCATAAACCTTCAAATCTTGCCAGGAAGCAGAAGAAGGGAGACCACGAACAATAACTGTGAAACAAATAAGTGCCTTAGAACTCTATCCAGGTAACTTGAAGAAAACTAGGAGTAAATTATATGCAAGGAAATAAGAGTAGGTGTTGGAAAAACTTTGTCCAATTACTGCTTAGATTTTTTTACTAAGAAATAAATATCCCCCAAACAAACCTCGAAATTCAGAATGGCATGAGATGCCAAACCGACCCCCACTCCCACCACCACCACCACCACCACCATACCCACCACGGTGATCATTTGATGATGGTCCTCTACCACCATGGGCAAGCTCAACCTGCATGCATAGCAATGAGAAATAAAAAAGGCAAGCAGTAAATGATATTCAGACACAATTAGAACTGATTATTACCCTTAACCTACAACCATCAAAGTTATAGCCATCACGACCCCTTATTGCATCTTCAGCATCCCGAGCGTTCTCAAACTGAAAACAAAAAATACAAGTCCAACAAAGAAGACCCCAGTTATGAGCGAGTGTTCTAGGAGAAACAATTAGGAGAGTTTCAGTATTTTATCATCAAGTTGTTGATTCCCAAACAAAAACACTCATTGCAATACAAGACAGTGACCATTTCACCATGCAATGGCCCCAAAACAAAATTTGAAGCGCTCTCCTTCTTTCCAAGTAGAAAAATACAAGAATGCTGCCTAGCTCCACATGTTGCAGGGATCAAGTATATCGAGGGCTTTACCTCAACAAAACAATAACAAGGGGGGCGAGGTGGAATCTTCAATTCAACATCCAAGATACGGCCATACTACAAAAATCAATAACAAATATCTGTAAGCTTAGCCATACTGGTAAACGGTTGGGCAGCTGCACAGCATATACAAAGCATGTCATATACAATCTACAAATGGTCCAGTAATACTCTTTCACTATGTTATAATGCAAATGGCACAAGCATTGTGTAAGTGATGCACATACACACTCTATTCAGCCTCAGGACAGCACATGAACAAGCAAAGCAATGCTTGATTTTTTTTCAAAATTTGATTCCTCTGATTGGAAGCCCAAATGTGCCTGTGCAAACTTTTAATAAGTTTTGAAGCTAGGATGGAATGCCAGAAACAAATAAGATTGCTTACAGAAATAATATTAAATAGCAAGCAGGCATGTACATAATTAATAACACAAAAAGTAACCATTGTTTCTGAGGTAAAAAGCAAAGATAAGAGTGAATACACAACCCGTTGAAGATGAACAAATCTCATTATTCTGCAAACAAGAGTTAACTTCACAAGATAACATTTAAAACAAACCTTGTAAAATAAATCTTCAATTTCTGATTCTCTTATATCTGCAGGCAAATTACCAACATAGATTGTACGAGAGAAGCGACCACTCATTTTTTGTACCAGAAGAGTACAGCAAGGCTTTCACTGCACAATGAAAATGAATTGCATAAATAAAGAAACATTTTCAGAAACGAAAAGGCTCCATGTATGTATGTTCCATTTATCATGAGCATGTACTCTGGCGATAACAAAAGTATGTCAAAACCAAAAACTATGAAGCAAACCAAGTGAGCAATACTCCATGTGGGTGGTGCTCCACAAGCTCCCATTGCTCATTTGCTCCAAGATGCTCCAAAGCTATAACAAAATTGGAATATATATATTTGGTCTCCTCATCATTCCACATTTTTTTTGTAGATGTATAGCTCTTCTGAAGGTGAGAAACAATCTCCAGTTATAAAAAATAATACCCATAAGTCCACTTCACCCTGATATTCCCACTCCCTCTCTATATCCCTATGCATGATTGCAAAGCTCAAATTTGTCCAAGCGCTTGTCATCTATCATAAAGAAAGCATTTGTGTCATAAGATCAACATATATTTATTTACTTACCTTACTCAGCTCACTTTTTCTAACAGAATTGATAAAAACAACCCTCTAAATACAAATACGCCCCCAAGTTCCCCTTCATTTGTCAAAAAATACAAACTTTGCAAGTCACCCTCGGGTCGAGGCTAGGGGCATCTGTCTTTCGCATCACTTTTTAAAACCTTTTCTGTTCCTGATTGAATTCACCAACTGAAGAATTCATCAAGTCAGTTACTAACTCAACCCAAAAAAAAAATGTCAAACGGAAGTAATCTAAATCGCCATTAGAGACCATTGATTAACACACCATTTGTCAACTTCCTTATTCTTGTTAGTTAGCACGTCCTAGGCTCTTCTTCGTTACATCAAGCAAAAAAGATTGTATATCGGCCCACATCACTATACACATTTCGCAACCCCAACAATAAAAGTAACATAAGCGAGAATTAGCGGTGTGTTTGAATATGTTAATGTTAGCCTCTCGTCATCAATTTCAAACAATTCGTTTCCTTTAATAATATAGTAGTAGTAGTAGTTGTAGTAGTAATAGTAGTAATAATAATTAAAGTAGATTAATTTTCTCAATATTTAAAATGATATAAATAAATAATGTTGGAGAACACAAGATCAATAAAAACGAGTAATTACAGTTGCTCAATCGCAATTATTAAGCAAGGACTCAATTAATTTAAGTAATCTTCAAGTCCTGGAAACATGAACTTGAAGAAATTAGAGAAAGAGAGGAGCTATGCTGTTGTTCACTATACCGAGAGAGAAACGGATGCTAGAGCCAGCCAATGAGGTTTGGAGAGAGACGAGGACGGACGGAGTTGGGAGCTAGCTAGGGTTTCTTGCTGTTCCTTCTCTCAAAGCTTGAAACTTTGGGCCGATGCTGCGTTTTGGCTATACTCACACGCTTCCGTTTTGTAGTGTAGTCTCGCACCTTCAAAATCGGTCGACCCGTATTTTTCCGGTTCAGTAAGAGGCCCAGTCAGCTTTTGAGTTGAGCTATATATTTGAGCCTAGTGTTTATGGTGTATATATATAACTGTTTTTTGCCTCGGTTTTTAATTTAAATAATAATAAAAGTTTAAATAGAAACGAATAAAAAATTAGAGCATTAAATTAAAATCCAAAAATAATCAAATTATATTAAAATTCATCAAACTATTACAAACACAATAAAGGGCGTGGAGAAACAACTGTAGCTCTCCTCACATGTTACTGTGGACTGGAGCAGTGTAAGTGCCGTTTTGCCCTTAATGAGCCGGCGCCTGGTGTGCGTGAATGGGGGCGTGTTTCGTCTCTTCCATTCCTTTCAGAACACAGATAACAAAAGGCTGGGTTTTTTATCTTCGTTCGGTCTGCGTCCATTCCCATCGTTCATTTTCGGTCAGAGACGACGTCGGTCTCTTTGTTGAGGCCTGGTCGGGCGCAACGAGAGGGGTGTTCATGGGCTGTTTTGAGGTCGTTTTGTTGCCTCGATTCGACGGTTTGGATCGATTAGGTCAGTTTCCCCCCTCTGTTTTGTGTTGATTTGTGGGTTTGCTCGGTTTGTTTTCATTGGGTTTATGGGTTCGATTTCCTTGCTTTTCTTTTGCTTCTTCTCTCTCGATTTATGGTTTTTCTGGGCTGGGTTTTGGTTGGTTTGTTTTGTTGGGTTGGTTTTGATTTTCATTTTTTTCTTCCTGTATAGTGGGGGCAGGAAATTTCCTTTCGTTTAATTGAGTTCGAATTGCTTTTATTTTGATGTTTGTGTGTGTTGGATAGTGGGTAATTGCTTTAATTGGGTTGGGGTTCGATTTTCCCTTCAATTTAATGTTGATTGCAGTCTCGGGTTAACTTTGGGTTGGATTTGATTTGGGTTATTTGCATGCGGGCTGGTTGGTTCTTCATTTTTTGCTGTCGATTTGGTTTGATTCGCTCTGGTTTTTCTGTATTAGGGTGAATCAATTCTGCCTTGCTTTCTCTCGGGTGAACTTTGGGTTGGTTTTGATTTGGGTTAATAAATGCTGCTTTTGTTGCTCTCGGTTTAGAGGTAATAAATTAATTGATTATTGTTATGTTTTGCATCCCTTTCCATTGCTTTGTTACTGTTTCTGTTTCGTTCATTCCAGGATTGTTTGTCTGTGTTTTGAATCTAAATGATTTTGGTTTTTTGGGGTGGAAAAGGGATCTACGTGCATCTTCACGGAATCTATCCTACGTAATTGTGGCTTCCACACTGGACTTTTCACATCCCCTCATCTCATCGATGTCCGAGAAAGGTTTCGTTTGGATGGGTAAGTTATGGAAATTCGTAGTATCATATTTTCAATTACATGTGAAGTTAGCTGCTCAAGATTATTTGTTTCCTTGGAATAAATTGACTGTATAAAAACTATATTGCTTTTCTCTGTTTTAGTGTTTGACTCAAGCTTCATATTTATCAACAATTGCATGTATTCTGATTCTTTCATAGACTGCCTGCTCTAATTCTATGTCATTTCCACTTATTGAAGTTTGCTAAATTAACTTCACTGCCTCTATTGTTGATGAAATCAATATCTTGCCCACCCGCGACCACACTTCTTTGAAGCAATCTTTTTAATCTTTTAAATTTTATGTGCAGTGCATCTTTTACATTTGAAACCCACCCTTTCGATCATGAGTTTAGATATTCTTCTTTTCTATTGCAGTGTGGGCATTTGTGAAGAGAAATTCTTGGCATATTTCTGGTGGTGCTATGACAGATTAAAGATAAATTTGGATTCCACTTCGTTCTTACTTATTATCGTCAAGATGACCATAGGAAAACGGATTAAACGGACTTTTTTGGATTCTATGAAGCGAATCAAAATCTTTGTTGTCTCTGAACTCTTCAGAGATATTATTTAATCAAACTGGCTTCTCCTAATAGAGATATTATTAATCTAATTACTTCAGTTTTTCCTTCAAATGGGTTTAAGACTTTGTTTGCGAGCTGTCTGATTGCACGAATTAAAAATTCTGACATTTTTGCCTTCTCACCAACATTTCTTAGTCTGTGATTAGTCCTTAGTTTGTATTCTTTGTTGTTCTACTTTAATAGTATTATGACGTTAGATAACTAGAAAGAAAACAAAAAAAAAGCTACAAGCACCCATGAACCAATTCAATAAGAAAAATGAGTTACTACACTGGTGCAACGACACAATGAGATGGTTATATAAGGTTCTATACCTCCCTAACTGCATGATTGCAATTGGTTCACCATGTCCAAACATGTCAAAATAAGGCTGCATTGCAGAAAACAACATCATAAAAAACAGAGCAAAAAATAGCAAATGAAAACAAGTTTATTAGCTTGAGAACAATCTTTGGTTACTTGATAGTGACAATTTTAAACCTTTTGCAATATAAAAACAATAATAGTGTCTCGATGTAGGAAGTCAAGCAGAAAGTTTGAAATAAAACATACTATCAAATACAGAGGTTTGATCCCTATTGCATTTGAATCTAGAGAAAAAAGACACATATGATTCTTTATCATAGCAACTTATTCACCAAAGCTTTCCATCATTGCAAAATGAGAAAAGGGCAAGGCTATAGAGCTTTACCATACCAAAGACTGACATATTTCAATGCTTGCAGCAATAATTACATGATAAATTTTAAAAATAAAGGGGAAAAAGATAAATTTCTTGGACATGGAAGAGGCAGCGACTTTGATAATGGTGCTAAGAAAAATTAAAAAATTAGATGATATTGTTGCTAAAAAAATACCTATAAATAAATTTAGGAAAGAATCAAATGCACAAACAATCACAATTTAAAAAAGAAGAAGGCATTAACAAAAAAAGGGGGTTCGGTCTAATCCCTTTCCTTTTTCTCCCACAATTGCCTACATCCACACAAAAATATAAAAAACTTAAAAAAAGATCAAAGGGGGTATAATATAAAAAGAGGGAATAATTAGAAATGTTGAATTTTATTATTATACTTTACTTTACCTCTCCCTCAAAGCTTTATAGTTTTAAATTGTTTCTAGCTTTAGTTACTTTAGGCAGAGTGTGATTGGTCAGCACCGTCATTTACAATAAAAACCTCTCTAATTCAATTCCAATTAGGTTTTGTATCTTACTCCTTCGACTCTTAAGAGCTCGAGCGTATGGTTTTACATTCGGTTAGAAATTGGGGATCAATGATTCTGTAAGATTAGCATTTCACTTTCAATTTTGACTCTATTCAGTGTATCGATTCTCTATTAAGGATTTCTATTTGTATTCAATATCGCACTTAATGTTTTTACTCTTCTGAACTATTTATTCCTTCACCTTCATTGATATGTATGTCCGGTTGCTTTTTTTTGTTGTTCTTCTATAAATCATTCATTGTTATCCTCTTATACTTATATTATTCTGAAGAAATATGTAACAAATTAGCATCTTTATTAAGTTCACGCAAAACAAATCCAAAGACATATAAATAAAAGATGCAAAAAATTTCCATGTCAACAAATTAAAACTGATTCCGTTATGGTTATTTAGATTAAGCATTTGTAGTGTACTTAATTTCTTCAATTAAAAAAAAAAAAATTACTTCATTTCTACAAAGAAACTTTGTTGCTCATGATTCTTCATTTGCTTTTTCTCACGTTAATCCTTCCGGTCACATTCTAGCCAAGATAGTGCTTCCGACTTGCTGTTTTAGTTCTATTTGTTTGTGTTTACCCCTCCTATGTTTGCTGCTGTATGGGCCTATTTATTTCAGACTTTTTTCCATGTTTTTTATACTTCTCTTCCTATCTTTGCCTTGCATTTTGCTTCTTTCAATAACCAGCTATTCTTTTTGATTGTGCTCATGTGTTTTTTGAATGGGGACCATTGAGTTTTCCTTCTCGGATTTATTTTTTGCTCCTTTTATTTTCGTTTCATTTCTATGCTTCTTTAGCCTCACTTTAGTTGCTTAGTTTTTGGGTTTGTACTGATTTTTGGATTCTAACTTCTCAGATTGTTAGCTACTGGTTGTCCACTGCTGCTGCAAGTGTTTAGGTCGGTTTTGCGTCTCTTGCTGCTTTTAAGGTAAGTTTTTGTTTTTTCCTTTGCATGGTTTCCTGGTGGTTTGTAAGCGTTTTTTTTTTATATGCTGTTGTTAGTAAGTTTTTAGTAATGCTGGTGCTTTTTTTGAAATTGATGTTTCTTTTTCTTATAGTTGCATACTGATGGTTTTTTGGCTTCCACTATTGACATTGTTGCCTAGATTCTTTTTATTATTGTTAAAATTGCGTATTAGTTGTTTCGCTAGATCTTATGATGGAGTTTGGGAATGAATATAGTCCTAAACATGTTCTGGATTGAATTATACAATTGATTGTATAAAAAATGGATGTGATTATGGATGAAATGTGACTCAAATTGTCTGCAGGTTGTGTTATGGATAACTTGGGATCTCCCGATATAGGGGAGACTCTGCCGAAATTTCGTTAGAAATTTCGGTGATAGGAAAAAAAATTTCTCATGCTTCATCTACCCTTTTTATAGGGCGAAAGATTAAACAAATTAAACAAATAGGAGAACAAAATTTAGGGTTGTTACTGATGATGCTTCATTTTCTGCTATTCATTGTTTTCATCTAAATATTTATGTTAGATCTACTTAAGTTTTTTATCGTTTGTCCCATTCGCTTTCTCCAATTACATATATGTATGTATGTTTTATATTGCTATTTATTTGTTGTGTTGGTATGGAACAAATAAACATTGTTGCATTCAATTAATCTTGAATATTGTTGCTACTGTTTTTACTGTTGATGTTTGTTTTCTTTTTAGTTACTCTCTCATGATTTTTTTTCTTCTGCTACTACTGTGATTGCCTTGATTTTTTCTATTATTGTTGAAGTTAATATTGTTAAAGCTGTTGAAATTTTCATTTGAAACTATACATTCAAGTGTCCCTTTGCTATAATTTGGCATAATAGTTTTCCATTAATACAATTTATCCTCCAATAATTGCATTCTCTTCCTTTTTTCCTTTTTTTTTAATGTCTACAATGATTTTTACAGCATATAGTGTTAGTTTTTAATGGTTTCTTTACTGATTTGCTGCATTTGTTCTTCCATAATATTTCCTAGAATTTTCTATTACATGACTTAATTTGTTCATCAATTCATTTATCACCTTGCGATTTTTATTTTTCTCAGGAAGATTAACAACAATATGAGATGTCTCATTTCGAAGAAGGGATTCCACTTCGTTTTGCACCTCAACATCCCTCTATTTTGCATTGATGTACAAATTGTATAGTTAGCACTCTTTTGTCATCTTTTGTGACACTACGTATATTCCAAAAGATGTAACCTATGTTTACGAAACAAACTCTTTTATGTTGTAGTTCTGAACTTTTTATACAGGCTATATTATAAGTTTATCGTTATTAATTTAATTATATGATATTATATACACAGCAATGCCCGCGGCAGCGCGCGGGCATATAGCTAGTTAAATTGAAACCTCATCATAGGTTATATTTTTTTATTGTCATGCATTATTGTTGTTTTGCTAATAAATAGAATCCCTAAATTGTTTATTTAAAAAAGGCTTTTTTATTATTATAATCTTGTACTATGTTTACGGAAAATATTTATAATATTAAAAAATAAAAAACTTAATTAAAAATGATTTATAAAATTAATATTCATGTATATATTGTTAATTTATATTTATGTCATATATATTCGAAAAGATTTCAAATTAATTGACTAGCATGTCACTACCAAATTTCAAGAAGATGGCAGGAGACTTCACTGATAACCCCTCATCTCTACCGATTTAGTGCGTGTTTGGAAGTTCTGGTTGCAGTTGTTTTTTAAAATATTTTTTGGTTTGAAATACATTAGAATAATATATTTTTAAAAAATTATTTTTAACATGAGCATATGAAAATGATCTTAAATCATCATTTTTTTAATTTAAAGTAAAAAATAAAATAAAAAAGTTTCAATTTTTTCAAAAACAATTTTAAAATGCAATACCAAACCCTCCTAGACATCTCAATCTTACCCGACATGCTTTTCTATTTTCTTAGGTTTCCGCAAGCCACTCATACAATTTTTTCATAAAAATTATGTATGCGTGGTTTTTTTCCATGCAGAGTGGTTGCCTTTTTCTACGTTAATGGCAGATCATCATCGACATTTAATTGACACGACACCAGCCAAACCAAGACCTACAGTGGCCAGCCAAAATCAAAATTTTCCATCACCAATACAACCTTTTCTTCATGAAAATACTCCAAGGTTTGGGTGTATAAATACAGAAATTTGAACTTATCATAACACTGCATCAAATACAAACAGGGAGCAATTTATAGAGAAAAAAAGCTATGAATTTCTAATTTTTGTATGAATTTTTTACAGTACTTCATCAACTTATAATTTATCCTTCAAAGAAGAGTACATCTACCTTCTGCCTACCGATTAACTGAATGCAATTATCTAGATTGATGGAACTTCTCATTCATTTGGGCTGCAGAATATAGGGTGGCCATCTTCGATTGTACAACTGGGAAGCTAAAATGGAAGATAAGGAGGGACCCAAGAATATGACTCAGGAATCATCATTCACCTCAGAAAACCATAGCTATACCCCATGAAGGAATGAAGCTAAAATACACGATGTTACAAGTCATTCGCAGCCATTATACCATGATGAGGATGTCACCTTTTAAGATCTACAAACGAGGACAGGTGGATGATTTTGTTCACTTGTGGACAAATAACACACTATCAAGTTCATTAAACAGGATAGGTGGTGGGATGGAGTCGTCTATTTTGCAAACTCTTCCAGTATTTAACTTAGCAGAAGGAACTTTTCTTCTGCAGTTCATCTCTTGTTCTTCCTTGTCCTCTGTGATGGGTTCTTACTGCTGCTTCTCTCTGTTATTCTCAGCAACTATTGTAGTGTTTGTAGCATATCCAATTTTAGCTGACGGGAAGGAGCAGATAACTGGACCTGCAGTTACTGTGACCAAACATCTTTTCTTCTCAGATTTTAGGCTAGATGATCCCAAAATTGTAAATGAGGTTAAGCTTTTAGGTAGTGCCAGGTTTTCAGATGAAAAGGGTGCTATCCAAATTCCTGACGAATCCCAGTTAAGTGATCTGAGGCATCAAGCAGGACGAGCAATCTTTGCTTATCCTATCCGTATGCGTGATCAGCTCACTGGTACTCCGGCTTCCTTCGAGACCACCTTCTCTTTCCAATTTAGCAACTCTAGTGCTGAATCTCATGTCAACTCCGCTGGTAGTTTCAGTAATAGTGGAGGCAGTGGACTTACCTTTATTATGGTGCCTGACGAGTTCACTGTGGGCAGGCCGGGGCCATGGCTGGGCATGCTCAACGATGCCTGTGAGGACAATATTAAAGCTTTTGCTGTTGAGTTTGATACCCGTCATAATCCTGAATTTGGTGATCCAAATGACAATCATGTGGGGATCAATCTTGGCAGCATCATTTCCACCACGACTGTAAATGCTTCAGATGCCGGTGTCTACCTCAAGGATGGTTTGATTCACGAAGCTACGATAGTATATGATGGTTCACGGCGCTGGATGGGAATTAGCCTCGGATCGAAGACCATATTCTCTGGTTCTCTTGACCTCTCCCCTTTTCTCAATGAATACATGTTTGTTGGATTCTCAGCTTCAACTGGCAATATGACCCAAATTCACAATATATACCGTTGGAACTTCACTTCTACAAGCCAAGCCTCTCTCCGTGCCCCATCTGCAGAGACATGTGAGAGTAAGATTATGGAGCAAATTGATCAAGGTGTTCAAAGTTCAGCGTCGCGTAGCTCAAAGAAAGAACCCCCAAGAAGTTTGTTGATTTTCATTAGTGTGATGGCACTGGCTATAGCTGTGTTTGCCGGTCTTTTCTACAATGGCAGGCGCAGAAATAATCAAACTAAGGCTGCTGTGATATTGCCTGATAAAAGGCAACGACCAAGGCCTCCCAACAAACCCCGCCGCTTCACCATCTCTGAAGTTTCCTCTGCCACTCGGGGTTTTCACGAGTATGAAATGCTAGGCAACGATTCCAAAGGTATTTACTACAGAGGGAAGCTTCCAAACGGTTGTCAAGTGGCCATTAAACGCTTCTCCGCTCAATTTTTGAGTCCACAACTTGGACTGGATAGACGAAGATTGCTCAAAGAAATCAGTACCATCAGCCGAGTTCGACACCCCAATTTGGTTCCTCTCAGAGGATGGTGTCAGGATAATCGTGAAACCATGGTTGTTTATGACTTTTATCCAAATGGAAGCCTCGACAAATGGCTATTTGGGGCCGGCGTGCTTCCATGGACTCGGCGGTTGAAAGTAGTAAGAGATGTCGCGGACGCACTCAGTTTCCTCCACTCAAAGCAGCTGGCTCACAAGAACATGAAAACTACCAGTGTCTTTCTTGATGTTAGCTTCAGAGCAGTTCTGGGCGACTTTGGGTTCGTGCTCTCTTCCACAGAGTCGCAGCGTTTCGAAGCAGCCGTGAGTCAGAAGGCTGATGTGTTTGAATTCGGCATTTTTGTGCTGGAAGTTGTTTCCGGGAGAGGAAGGTCGGAGTCTGAGGCGAGTCAAGAAGAGAGGGAACTGTTGGATTTCTCATGGAGAATGCATGAGATTGATGAGAAGGCAAGATTGGTGGACAGGAGGATGGGCTCCATGGTGAGCTTGGAACAAGCCATTAGAGTGTCGGAGATTGGACTTCTTTGTACACTAAATGAGAACAGAGGTAGGCCATGCATGGAGGAGGTGGTGGAGTTTCTGAACCTTGAGAGGCCGATTCCTGAGTTGCCTCCAAATAGACCTGTTGCTCTTTTTCCCTACAGCAGCACCCATACTGGTCTTTGCACCGGCTATTCCTGCACCCCTTTCAAGTGAAAGTGCTGAATTTTCAGTCTGCAAAATCAACACCATCGAATTTGCAGACAGGCAAATCAGAGCAGAGATGGCTGGTTCTTTAATTTTTTAGTGTTAGTCTTGTGAAATTGAATTGAGTTCTTACATCCTTACGGCCATTACTGTCACCATGAAGCTCAATCCAACTTTCTATGCCTTTGCTTCTTAATGCAAGGCACAAAATTCACAGAATCTAAAATCAATTTAAATTGGTGCAGGCAAATATCATGTTTGCAGAACACAAATAGGAAGGACAAAATCTCCTACACTTGGATCCATGACCAGAGAAAGATATTGGTGCATCATCCACATTAAATATTCTGCAACTACTACTATTGGCTCCAAACATCTTCCACAAGAGGATTAGTTATATAAAATCTCAAGAACATGTTGAGTTCAGAGTCCAATTCCAATAGTTTTATTGATTTGATTTTTTTATTTTTAAAAAAGTTGAAAAATAGTACAACTGCAAGTTAAATGGCAAGCCGCTGATGTTGATTCATATCGTTGAAAAATCAAAAGAGAATGGGAAAGTTATAAAGATTGCAGCCATGAAATTTAGCGTAAACAAACAAATAGTATCATGAAAATATACAAATTGCAGCTTTTTTTTCCAACCACAGAGATTTTTTAGGGTGCATTTATTGCTAATTAGTCAAATATTTTTAAAACATACAGTTTGTGCCCACCGTAGGCATGTTGATGGGTGGGCGCGGTGCGGTGCCTGCCATCCATTGACGCGAGGGACAGAAACAAAACCCTCAAGCATGCATTTTCTTGAACTGGACAAAAGACATCACGAGCATGTGTGGATGTCTGGTGATGCCTGAGGGCTTGTCTCCTCACCTCAACTTCAGTTTCATGATGATGTTGTTGTCCTGCTAAATCTGTCTCTGTCTGCTGCTCCTACTCTCCTCTTGCTTCCTCTACTGCCTCTCTCCGCCTCTGTTTCTTGATTTTTCATTTCCTGGACTGGGACTCTAAGTTCAAATACGCTAGTAAAGTAAGCCTTTTTAGATTTTCAAGGCATAGGTCGTTTAGAGTTTAGAGAATGTTTATCGTTGTGATGATAATTGTGTTTATATTTGAAAATATATTGATTATGTTATAAAAAATAAAAAATTACTATATAAGAGTATAAATTAAAAGAGATAAGAAAAAAAAACATTTTTTATTATGATTTTTTTTATTTTTTTAAAATTTTAAAAATACAAGATAAGCGAGTCTATTAATAAGAGAATGAAATGAACTCAATTGTTATGGAAATTCAAGAGATTAAACTCAATAATCATAAATATTCAATACATATAATTATGAATTGTCATGGATATTAATACATATAAATATAAATTTATAACATATTATTATTTGTTTTTAAAAATATTTTTATTATCACAATTAAATTATTTTAATTTTATTTTGTAAATCTAGAATATTTTAATTTTTTGATATCCAAAACAATTTTTTGTTTTTAAATAATATTATTCTATTATATTTTTAAATAAAAAACATTCTGAAAAGTTTGTTTTTTGAAAACTAGGCAAAACCTCAATTTAGCCTCCCTATATGGGTTTTGGTCCCTAATCTATTTATCGATTCTCAATTGAGTTACCAAATCAATATATTTTGTTAATTAGGTCCACAATGTTTCAGTCATTTCTCAATTGGGTTCTTTTTCCATAGTAATATTATATTATTTAGTACTTTTTTACACAATAATCATTTTATATAAAATTAGTTACAAAAATTAGAAAAAATGGATAAAAAAGATCCGAATTTGAAATCTCTAAGACATTTAGGACCTGAGTGAGATACTATTCTGTCTTGTAAAATTAGCCTCGAGTCCAAACAGAGCTTTTGGGCTTTCATATTGTTTTCTTCTCGTCTGCTGAATCACTGCTGCTGTTGTTGTACTGTGGTTTCGAAACGTCTCCTTACAGGTTTACCATAGCTGGACCTGAATTTCTCTGAGTCACTGAGTCGTCGTTTCCAAGCTGAGTTTTTTTCTTGTACTCGGGTATTTCTCTCACTTGTTCTCTTCATTTCATTTCTTGAGTTAGAGATGTTCGTAGCTCTTTTTTTTTTTTAATAATTTTATTTTGGTTTGGTCTAAAATTCACTCTTTCTTCATCTTCCAAATTCGGTGTGTTATTTTCCCCCCCACTTAAATTAAGCTTTAAAACCCATTAATCTTAACTCTAAAAGTTCACTTTCTTACACTTCATTGCTCTCCAACTCATTTTTTTATATCAGGGGTCGGTTTATTTTCTTGTTTTGTTAATCTCTCGATTGATTGGTGCGGTGATATGATTAATTATGTCATACAAAGCTTGGTGATTTCTGAAGTTGGAGTTTTGATTAATTTTGTTATTGAATCATTTGTTGTAATAAAGTTTGATGTAATTCTGCTGTCATGAGGCTTAGCTGCTAGTTCACGTGGGTGAAAGTTGGATTTTCTTATTGAGAGAAAAGAGACTTTTGATTGAATTTAGATTGTCTTTGAGATGTGATTATGGTGTTGGCTATGGCTGTTATGGGCTTCTTTGATCATCATCTCCTACCTGCTTTGTTCTTTCTCACTGTCCAAACACTGTTAGGCTTGATGTTTGTCAGGAGGTGGTTTTCGAAGAACCTTAAGTTTCTTCTGCCTGAACTTTTCAAGGATGAGTGAGTCTTTATTACTGGGTTTTGTTGGAATTTGGATATTTTCATTCTGTGTCTTTGTGGTGGTGGACAGAGGTCTTAATATCAGAATGTTTTTAATAAGCTTTATTGTTCTGATTTGATAGATTAGGTTTTGTGGTTACGGGTTTATTATTAATGTTCTTGAGGAAGAAAATAGGAGGAAGAAAGGATGCTTATCTGTGTATGAGTACATTGGGACTTTTGAATGAGGCTTATGGCCTTGTATACATGCTGCTAGTTAGACATGTGAAATATAAAACTTATATCCTTACAAGTTGTTTGTGTAATTTGATTCATACACCTTACTTCTAATTTCTTTTCAGTTTGATCCTTGCTTTCCTTACTTCAAAATCATTTGAAAAAAATCACCTTTTTTTTTAATCTAAACGTTGACATCTTGTTTCGTAAAAAAGTCGTTGTCATTCAAAACAGCTTAGCAAGTTGACCTGCAGCAGTGTGTGGGTCATAGATCCAGTAAATACTAAATGCTATTATCTAATATTGCTTGCAGTCAAGTGAAGAGACCAGAGAATGCTTTCTGTTCGACAGATAGCAGCAGCAAGTTGTAGTAGAATTAAAGAAAGATGCAGAATAAATGGAGTGGGCCAATTTTTTCAATCATTTTCCACCAAAAAAGGGGAGGATGAATGGAATGATGCGTGGGAAACAGCGTGGCTACCAGAGGATCTAACAGCTAAGAACCGAGCTCCATGGGAAACGGACGTGAATTTCTCTTCACCCACGGAGATAGAGGACGCTGAGACCAAGGCTTTTGTTGAGGAAATGAATGATAACTGGGATGAGCGGCGGAAAAACCAGCCACAACCACAGCCAAAGAATGATAATGATAAAAATGGAGGCGATTCACTTTATAATTTGGACACTATGAAAAAAGATTACAGATTGAAGAAGCAAAGAATTCATGCTGGATTATGGACCAAGGAAATTGAGAAGCAGCAGGAGGCAGCTATGAATGCTACATTGGGAGATTCTTCTCCTGATGATATTGACAGATTGCTTGATAGCTGCTCCGAGTAAGTCCCTTTCTTCCATCCATCCAATGCTATTTACTATTAGTTGTATAATTTAATTATTTCTGATCTAAAACTGAATTGGTTTGTGAGGCTAAACTACCAAATGACCATCACGATCACCAGACCATCACACCTGTGTAATTGTCTCTTAGAAATGATAGATAAATCTCACTCCAAGAGAAATTGCTGAGGCTGGTGGTTTTGTTAATAATCATATCGATCTGTATAGAGGAACCTTCTTAATAATACCAAGCACCATTATATTACACGTACAACAGTAAGCTTGTTAAATATTTTAAGAAATTTCACTTCTGATGATTTTTAAAGTTTGATTTTATGAACTCTTTGATTCTTGCTTTATAGAAACTAAAGCCTGTTGTTGACCAAATTACTGCACATTTTCTGCTAATGATGTTCAACATATTTGTTTTGTTTAAAAAAACATTGGAAGCTTGCTGGTTTCTTCACCAGACATTCAAATTTTCGAGCTTCTTGAGCGAGCAAGTTACTTTTAGCTCATTCCAACCTGTATCCCAAATCCTAGTCATTAAAGCTTCTTTATTAGTAACAAAGAGAAAAATCATGCGTGAGAACATGTTTTCTCTTCATTGTGATACTATTTATTCTTGGTTGCAAAAACAAATGTCAAAGCCCACGAACACAATTAACCTGAAAACAAGTAATTAAATGGTACAGCTATTGGCATGCCATTTTCTTGATAAATAATTAGTCTGCCTACTTGCATGAACTTGATGCTTGAAGTTTCTAAAATGGATGCATTTCTTAATGTACTTTTTCTCTGATCTTCTCACTGTGCTATGCTCCATGATAAAATAGCTGTATCAATGCTGTTGTGAACTCAAATGAAATTGAGCATTAAAATACTTATACGACCATGAAGCAATATGGCTACATTTCCTTCACATTGAAGAAGCCAACACAGTTCTCTTTCCCTGAAAGCTCCCACTCCCTGAAAGCCCTTTTGGATTTCTATGGATTAAAAATTTGGGTACATTTGGTTCATTGTTTGTGTGATGCATTGTTTTCTTCTAGCTTATTCTGATAGTCTCATGCTGTAGGCGCTCTACAAAATGTAGAAAATCTGAGAATAAATTCGTTGTCATTTTTAGCCTTATTGAATTCCTGGATCCTTTAAGCTTTGCTTTTTGCGTGGGATTACTGGCAGGTCGAATATATAAATCAGATTATTTTTGTTAGAGTCTAGGTTAACTTGTCAATTCTAATAGATATCTTATTGCAGAATTTTTGACACTGCCAATAATGACTTGGACAACTCAAAAATCCCAAGCTCTTCTGAGTTTAAAAATAAACCTGATGGCTGGGAAACAACAGCGAAGGCACAAGATGGAAATATATGGGAAATGTCACAGAGGGAGGAAGATATTCTCCTCCAAGAATTTGATCGTCGAATAGCATACAGCAAATTCCAGGTGAGTTGATGTCATTGAAATCACTTTAAATTATGTTGCTAGTCTTAGGTATAAATCTCCTTTCCAGCCTAGCCATCATCTCTTTCCAGCTAAAGTAACATTTTTTTTTGCAACTACTTGCAGATAGCTAGTTTTATCAAGACTCACATATTTAGCCGGAGGAGGCCTATTGATGGTTGGAAATACATGATAGAGGAACTAGGACCAAATGCCAAGAAAGGGAAGGGTAGTGTTACAAGAGTGCCGAGCCTATCTGATCCATCAACACAACCATTCAAAGAGGACAGGAAACTAATTACCCACAAAGGTAGGTAGCTCAGTTCCTGACTCTGATGGACTTGTTTGTTCCCAGCCATTGATGTTTCCCAGGGGAACTTTTTTTTTTAAAGAGTTTTCTCTTGAACTCCAGAGTCGTGCTTTATTAGTTTAGGGAGGATGCCTGCTTCTGAGATTCACATGTTCATCCATGAGTGATTTTGTCTTTCCTGATTTCGTGTTCCATGGAATCTACTGCAACTTTTGACCATTGTCTGTTTTTTTTCCCTTAAAGTTTTCTTCACTTCAACCACATAATCTCTACATTTACCTAGATTAGCTGTCCAGACTTTGAAGTTGAGTTACAAGTAACTCCAAGAGAATGGAAGTCATTCCAAATCGCTTTTCGCAATGCCTTCACCTCCAATTATAAACGTCGTTTATCGCAATGTTTTTGGTGTGTCATATCTGCATTTGCCTGAATACCCCGCCTGGAACGCCCATGAATTACTATTTTTCAAACTATAAAATGTTTTTGTTTCTTTTAATAAATATATAAAAGCACAGTCCCTTGCTACAACAACAACACTTTATCAATATATACAAAGGAAGATCCAACAAGATCATAAACTGTATCCATTAGCGCATGGACTTGCTGCAAATCGAGGCGGTGTTATCCGATCTTTAACAAAAATCTTGAAGTTGTATCTTCTGCGGACACCATACAATATGAAACTGTTTGTCGCAAAAGCAACAAAGAAGAGTTTATTGGCACACGTAAAGAAAATTAAATAAATAAATAAATAAATAAAGAAGACTTCCTCCATGGCTGTATCTGAAAAATTGATTCTGTAACTTCGCTGTCCACATCTATAACATATTTTTCATCTAGGAAAAAACACTAATTGATAGATAACCTCTATTGAAATTTTCCAGAACGAGAACACAAGACGCAAGGGTGCTGGACTGCGATATGTCTCCAATGAATTCAGGAAAAACTGAGCCATCTGGTCAGTGTAATATGATCCAAGGTACCAATAGCATCGGCATTCCTGGAAGAGTTGAAAGTTGTACGAGCAGGAACACGGATTTGGACATTCAAGTACCTCTACATAAGCCACCTTTATAGTTTCTGGAAGTTTCTGGATGAGGAGTGCCACCAAGTAAGTAACTCATCAGGGGAGTAGGTACCGTGTCCAAACATTCGCGTTGCAGTTTCAACGACTTCAGTTGTCGGAAGAGAGAAGGTTGGGCGTTCTGACAAACTGATGAGGACCAAGTTAGGCTGATAAAAAATACCTAAATGCCTACAATAGAGCAACAAGGATGAGAATGAAGCAAGGGAACGGAAGAGGAAACAGCAGCAGCAAAGAAATTCCGGTCAGTAGGTCGGGCAGAGTTCTAATGTGCGGCAGAAACAGCACTGAAGACAGCAACTCAAACCGGGCAGATTTGTTCCTGACTCGGGTTCTGAGTTCTGATTTGTTACATTTATCTTATATTATAGATTATGATTAATTATCTTTACTAGTTTTTTTATAAATTAAAAATACTGTTAAATTCTACTAAAGGCTATAGATAGCCAAGATAAATTGAAGTTCTAACAAGGGAAAAAAAATCAAAAGCCTTACAAAACGAGAGAAATTTGAAGATATTTTTTTATTTCTTATTTGTTGAAACTTCAATACATCTTGGTTATTTAAAGTATTTCATTAGAGCTTAACAATATAAATTAGCGAATGGTATTAATTGTAAAGATGTATACTTTGATGGTGTCAGGATCTAGCCTGACAAATTGTGCATTGTGCAGCCCTTGCAACATATTGATCAATTGCAGATTATCCCTTTCGTCGTCCCATGTTGATGGATTAACTGGGATAGCTAGCAAAATTGTCACCGAAATCACTTAGGCAAAGAAACAGTCGCAGAGAGTCAATTAAGGGAGCGAAGTTGGAGCCTTGAGAAATCCATTACTTGAGAGAGTTATAGCTGAAAGATGTGAGCTTTGGTGCAAAAATCTCAATCCCATTCACTATTTCGATCGATGCATATATCCAAGCCCCAGAATTTCGAAGTTGAGCAACTGAAATGCAGGTGTTTTCGTAACTTATGGAGACAGGAAATTGCAAAATCGTAGGCTTAGATTCTTCAAATTATGACAACTAGCAAGGGATCACCGATATTCCTTTGATAACGGAAGGAACAATTTTCGAGTCTCAACCTGATGAGATTTGTGAAAGCAAAATGTAAAGCTTGAAAGTTGAATCCATAAAATTTGGATACAGTTTTCAAGTTAAAAATGCTTCCGGTGAAGAGAAAGATCGGACAGAAGGTGGTGCATCACCATAATTTATGACCATGAGCTTGCTGAACATAATGGGAAACAGCATAGTTTATGATCATATATCCCCAAAAGAATGATGGGAGCTCCAAGAGGAAATTATTGCTGAACCTTGTAAACATTGCTGTTGTCATAACGCTCTGCTCACAAATCTAGTAAAAGGCTGAAAAGTTTGAGAAATTCAGACAGGAAGCATTGAAATTGAGGTCAGGAAGTGATGTTCTCACCAATCGCCATCTTTTAGACAATACACATGTCTGTCTGGACTGCACAATTCAGAGACAGAATTTTATGGATTATGCAGTCAAGAAGATCACTCAATCTGTCTAATTTTTCATTACAACTACTTCGACTATCCTTCCCTACCTCATTCGCCATCTCTTTCTTTTCCGAATGAAATTCAATCCTGGGTATATCTTGGCTGGTGGGGTAGCACGCAGCGTGGATCATCTACCATCCGGCCTTACCAACTCGCAGTCAAGCTTGTTAAAAGTATATTTTGGTTAGTGTAATTGTCAGCCACTGCTGTCCTCAATGCCCCCCCACTAAGCAATTATATTAGCCAAAGCACCTTTTTTCGAGTAAAATTAAAAACCAGGAAATTTTTCTACATAATGCTGATAACCATGTTGGGATCTGCAGATTGCAATGCTAGTTATCTTCTATGTCTGCTAGTTTTCTTTATCTGTTTTGAAGTGGGAGAGTATGAGCCGAATAGAGTTTCAGATCTGTGAAAATACCATGTTCGGAACCATTTTGAGTGTCAAAAATTGAATTTTAAAAGTAATCCAATCTAAAAATGGTATAAATCAGAGCAGAAACCTTCTGATTTACTATACTAAAGATAAAAACTGATGTTAAAACTAGCTTCTCTAAATAAATAGATACGTAATATAAGAAAGAAAATGAATTGGATTCTATCTTGGATTCAACTTATTGTTCAAATGAATTCAAATTAGACTAGACGTAGCATTTCAAGCAGCATGTCGTTGCAGACAACGGAAAAAGAGAGTATGCTAGAAAAAAGGACAAGATAAACTAAGAAATGCATCGGCAATGACGCGATGAAGGTCAGGAGAGTTGAGGGAAATGTAACAGTAGACTAACTCTTCCATTTCATCCCAGTCATGGACACCCACATTCTGAAGCATCTCTGATATGGATGCCCTCATGTCTGAGAAGGGATCCTCAGAGAGCTTAACTGGACAGATAGTATCACCTGAGAAAGCACCGCAAACATCTTCAGGTAAACTAGCCGACAGGCTAATTCTGTAAGAACTCTTCTTCCTCGTTGCCTTCCTCTCGTAGTCTTCTCCAGCATCCATGGCTCCTACACTCAGGAATAACGACTCAAATTGCGGTTCAGGACCAAAACCATGGCCTGATACTCTACATACACACACACACACACATATATATATAGGAGTCATGTGACTTTGAGTAATGGGTTTCCAATTGAGTTGCCATGTTCATTTGCTGGCCGGAGGAGCTCCGCTCCTAACCAATATTAGTACCCGAAGAACATTAATGCAGCCTATATGATGAATGCAGCCTTGCAGATTCTGTGATATGCGAGGCGGCTGCCTGCCGTATGGGAATCCATGTGAATGGCAGTTACAGCACTCTCTCTCAAGTTGATTCATTGCCTTGCTCCATACTGCATTTATTTGGAGATAACATTGTTTTTTCCATTTTTAATAATAGTAAAATTAATGTATTAACCTTAAAAAAATTAAAAAATTATAACCTTTGGTCCAGAGGTTTTGTCGGAATGTCATTGCCCTCGGGCCCCTCACCATCTAAATTCTTTAGCCTTGCCTTAAAAGGGCTTGATAATAATTTCATAATAACTTGCTGTTCTTTATTTATCTCTACCACTTTTTTTTTTTTTTTTGTGACCGGGGTGTCCGGCTAGCTTACGCGCATCTTGATTATTTCCCGGGCTCACTTGAACACCCTGCAAGCCCAAATGAGCATGTAAGACACCGCGGGGGTGACAGACATACCAAACAGGGAGCGAATCAGGATACCACATGAGGGAGGCACCCTCCAAAGGACCTGCTAGGACTCGAGCCTTGGTCCGAAGAAGGGGGGCGCCCTCCTCAACCACTGGCACCGAACCCTGTTCGGTCGCTCTACCACTTTCTTGTAGTGTGTGCGACTAACTCTTTATTATTTGATTCTTCTTGGCCCCTCTTTTTTCTTGGATGACATGCGCATTCTCTCTCTCTCTTTTATCCACCTTAGTTTGAATTTTAGATTGATTTTTTTTTAAAAATTAAATATTTTTAATTGCTAATGATGTTTCCATGTCGAAATGAAAATGAGCTCTATGGTGTTTCTATTTTTAGTCAACCTCATACGTAGTTAGCTAGCTTCAAATTAAGGAAGACGACGAGCATGCATGCTCTTCCAAAATCCCCGACAAGCTAGCCCTACCGAGCATCGACCTAGTGGACGACTCGTATTCTTTGCTCCTCTTCACAACTTTCGACTGGATAGATGATAAAGCCTCGGTGGGGCTCGTACAGATTGATAAAAACTTGCTTACACACCCCCACCACCACACACATATAATATTATATATTATATTCTTCATCAATTCACTCCATCCATACTTTAAATCTCTGCATAAAAACGATTCTTCACTTAATCTTTCTTTTAGATAAGATGGATCAATACTACGACATAGTAAAACACACGTACGTAAATGATTCTTCGATATATATAAACATATATATATATATGTGTGTGTGTGTGTGTATAAACTACAATAATGGAACATACCACAGCATATAAAAATGAAAGAATAAGGAGAAACAAGCTAGCGTTCGTCGTAAGCAGACGAGGAAGAACAGGACAAGAAGTACTGGAAGAAACATCATCAAGGTACTGTTTCTTCTCTTTTGAAAAGAAAAGCATCTTAGATTTGGTGATTGTGTTGACTCGGAGTCAATGCTGCTTCAATTTTTTAAGGAGTTAAAATGATATTTTTCTGTTTTTTAAGAAAATCAAATCTTGAATTCTTATTTCTAGATTAATCTTTCAAACCAAACCGGGTTTTATAGCATTGATTTCTCATCAGAATTAAAACAATAGTATAAAAACATACTTACCACCCAAACAATAGCTCCAAAGATATAATAGGCTTTTTTCTGAAGAAAAAAATGAAAGAAAAAACTTTGGCTGCACGTAATAAGAGTGGCAACGGTTGATTGATTAAATTAAGGGATTACTTTAGTGCATAGAGTATATAAAGAGAAGGGCTCGCCATAAATGAAGACAAGAGAATGAGGTTGCCTTTCTTAAATCACAGCGAACCACCATTTTCACAATCTCTTGCTATTCTTTTTCTTCTTCTTCTTGTTGTTGCTGGTGGTGGTTGTGGCTGTTTTGTTGCCGCCTTTCCCCTTTAATTGACTGCTTCGAAACAGCCTCCACTACTGCCACCACCACCCCCACTTCCCTTGCATCGATCTTCTGTTATGTTTGTTTGTTTGGTCGGTGCCTCAAAACTTGATCATTTGTGTCTTTCCGAAATTTGAATACAATAAGGGGGGTTATTGAGAAAGAGAAAGAAATGAGAAAGGAAATTAGATCAAGAAGGATTAATAGAATAGGAAGTTATGCAATATCATCATCAATGTCGATGAGAGATCATCGGCAACAACCTTGTATTACCTGTACAACGTTTAACATTCTTGCACCTATCTACAAACGTTTGACCATTACCAATGATAAGAGCCAGAATTCTCGTGAAAGTGATTACAGAGCCTATTGGCTTGTTAGAAACCAGAAGATTTTGGATTCCTTGTTGCGTGAAAGATCTTCCATTATTTGTCTTCAGGTCCCTCCCTCTCTATCTCTTCATGGTTCTGAATGATTATTTTGTTGTTGTTTTGATTTGGTTGCTGATCGTTTCAAATGGGGTTTGATTGGTGTAGGAATTCTGGGTAGGAAATGAAGAGTTGGTCAACATGTATGAGAAGAGATTAGGTGATGCTGGCTATATAAATTTCAAGCTTGCACGTACCAACAACCGGGGTGATGGTACGCACCTCTCTTCTTCATCTCTCAGATTCTAATTTTCTCTAGAATCCCTTTTGTCTATACATTTAAACTTTGATTCTGGTTTTTTTTAGTGAATTCTGATATTTCATATCTTACCATATTCTTCGAAGATCAAAACTGTTAAATAAAGTTTTGGATGCCATTGGAGTTTTTGTAATCAAACATTAGAATACATGTTCTAGAGATGGAGTTTGCAGATTTGATGTGCATTTGATGTTCTGGTTTCATCATCCATACAATCACCATTGTCTGATATCTCAGGGTTACTGATCGCTGTGCGTAAGGAGTGTTTCAGAGTTATTTGCCATAGGGAATTGCTTTTCAATGATTGTGGAGATCGAGTTGCTCAGTTGCTACATGTTGAATTAGCTGGCCCTTATTCACCATCCCGGAACAACGACACTCGACAAGAAATTCTCATCGTCAACACCCACTTGTTATTTCCTCATGATTCAAGCTTGTCTCTTGTGAGATTGAATCAGGTAAACACATTTTCCTCCCCTGCTGTTTTAAACTCATCTTCCTCACAGGTAATTAACTTCTAGCAATCCTTGGTTTTGGCCTGGGCTGTATGATTGCAATAACAGGTCTACAAAATCCTGCAATATGTGGAATCTTATCAGAAAGAAAACAAGCTTAGCCCGATGCCTATTATGCTTTGCGGGTGAGCAAAAGCTTATACTTTTAATCCTTTCTAGAAAAACTATCCCACCTTGTTAGATTCTTTTCCCTTCACAGAATTACACTCTTTTTATTCTACCCTTTACTCTATACTTTGTGTAGTGACTGGAATGGGAGCAAACGCGGGCATGTTTACAAGTTCCTCAGATCAATAGGCTTTGTATCATCATATGATACTGCTCATCAGTACACTGACGCAGATGCTCACAAGGTCCTTATTTTCATGTTTAAACTAGTAATAATCTATTTTGTTCTGTTAGAAATCATGTTGGTGGTTCATTTATTGTATAAATTTCTCATTAATCCCCTTCATCTTTTGAATGCAGTGGGTTAGCCACCAAAACCATCGCGGAAATATTTGTGGTGTGGATTTTATATGGCTTCTTAATCCCAATAGATACCGAAAGCTACTAAAATCAAGCTGGAGTGAAGCAGTATTTGGCATGTTCAAGGTCAGGTTTTTAATTTCTTGTGGAGCGAACTCGTAAACTTCTTGTGTCTGCATTGGTTTCCTAATGTCAGAGGCATGGAACTAAAAAAAAAAAACGGAACTTTTTCAGTTATGGCACTTGGAAGATTAAAAGGAGAATACATTCCTTGAGAGTTTCTATCTCTGACAGTGAAATTTGTTTTCCATTTCAGTATCTAGTACGGAGAGCTTCCCTGACAGAAGAAAAGGCCTTTGCCTTACTAAAGGCCGATAATGATAGTGATTGCATTACCTACTCAGGCTTCTGTGAAGCTCTTCGGCAGGTATGATAAGTGGAATCTATATAATCGCCTACAGTTCTAGCAGCTTAGTAAAATGATTACATTCATTTCTCTGACAACTCAAACACAACACTGTTTCTTGATTCTGCAGCTTAACTTAACCGGGCATTGTTATGGACTCAGCGACGAGGAGACTAAGGATTTGTGGGTGCAGGCAGACATGGATGGCAATGGTGTTCTTGATTATAAAGAGTTCCAGGTACAGAACCAGAAATTAAGTGAATGTTTCTCATCTTTACTCAAACCATCAGGATATATACTCTGATTTTCTGACTTTTTCTGGGAATGCAACTGCCTTTTTAGCAAGCTGTCCTAGTGCCAGGATCGGCAATCCAGGTTGCTTGAGCTTGGATTATAAGATTGTTTGCGATCCAAAAGTTATTTGTATTGTCTGTTTGTTATCCTGAAACAGGAGCGAAGCTGCGACATGGCTTTGCCATATCATTTACCACAAATTGGTTTCAGAAAAGAAAACAATTCAGCATCAATACTTGCAGAATAACTTCATGAATTCACTTTGTTGAATGTTGGAACTGCAGCAGCGAATTTGGAATCCTACAAGGTCAGAGCAGAAAGATGATGGAGTCCTAGATGATGATCACAAGGGCGGAGAAGAGCAGACCATTGGTTTCAGCGTGGAGAATGCTGTGCTATTCCCTCCTGAAGTAGAGAAAGGAAAGTGGCCTGAAAACTACTCTCTTTCCGATCATGCCCGACTCACGGTGGTGTTCTCGCCGATAAGGATGCCGTGCTCACAATTGATATCATGACAATTTTAGAACAGAACGAATGATGGGAATGTTCAGTGTATGGTTTGGTTGAGGTGGAGGCGCAGCCATGAACAAAGAACAGAAAATTCAAAGGGATTAGGTAGCATAAAGTTTGTAAAGTTTCCATTTTTAAAAAAGGAGAGTAGGTTTTCTTCATGTGTTTGCTTTACCAAAAGCCAGAAAAAAGTAGGCGCGCAAAGCAACTTCTTTTCGAGGAGGATATGCAAAACCCTAATCCAAAAGGTGAAGAATTTACTCTAAATATGATTCAATTTTCTTTAAAAAAATCAAAACAATACACATTCTTATTTTTTTTACAAATAAGATAAAAAAGGTCATTATGTGTATAAAAAAATACAATGAACTCATGGGTTAAATGGATTTTCTTTCAAGCAATATAATTAATTACTAAGTAATTCATTTTCTCTTAAAAATAAATAAATAGATAAAAGGCGAAGATGATATTTCATGTATTTTAGATTTTTTAAAATATTTTTTTAATATACTATAATTAAAAATAAATGTTGTTAATTCCGTTTCGGTTGGTGTTTTGTTTTTTTCAAAAAGAATATAATGTTTTGGTTTCGAATAGTTTTGACGTTCCGTTTCTGGGTTGTATTGTTTTTATATATATATATATATATAATTAAATACATTAATTCAATAGAAAATTTTAATTCAAATCCAATTTTTTTTTTTAAATTGTATAATTTAAATTTCAAACATAAGCAAAAAAAAAGTTGAATTGATATAACTCGATCGACTTGATGAGTTCAAAGATACCATGAAAAATTAATAAGTTTAACTAAAAAAAATCAAGCTGACTAGTGACATCTTAAAAAATTATTGAAACAATGATTTATTGAATCAACTTGGGTCAAACTAGATTAGCTTTTCAAATGTATGACTTGCATTATAAAACCATGATAATTTTAAATGAAACAAATTATAAAGTTCAATTCGTAATAAACTTATTGTTGACAAATGATATTGAGAAAAAATTAATCTAAAAAAACACAATAAAATAATTTTTCTGAACAAAATTACGGATCTGGATAATATTACGAGAATATCATCATTAATCTTGCAAGGTCGTCACATTCCTAGATTACTCTGAAATTTTAACATAATATATATAAATATGTTAAGAGATTTCTCGTAAAATTTCATCTCAATCTAAAGATCATATTAAAAGATATTTATCTTTTAAAAAAATTATTTGACCGGAATAGAATGTGTAGATCAAAACCAGAATATTCCAAGCATAATTTAGGAGAAATTTCCAGAATAGATTGAGATTCAGAATAAAATAAAACTTATTTTGATTTGTTCAGTTTTTTTAAAATGAAACAAAATATACCAATTATTTCAATCGAAACGGAAGAAAAATAGAAAATTGATAATCCTTTTAAAAATAATTTCACTGTTCCAAATACCTCTAATGAATAGAAATAAAAAGGGTAAAGCACTTTGAAAAGGCTTAAAAATGTATATACGAAATGTCGAATTGTTTATTACCTCTTTGATAACAACATAGGCTTCAACCTTCTCTGTAGTTTTTTCTCCTTGAAATCTAAAAAGCTTAGAATCTCTCTCTCGCTAGCTCTCCCTTTCACTTAATTCTCCTCGTAAATTGGGTCCTTGGTTTCTCTGAAAACCATGGCTGTTTTGTCTTTGAACTTTAATTCATTCCCTTTAGGCTTTAGATTCAGACCAACCGATGAAGAACTAGTTGATTACTACTTAAGACTCAAGATTAATGGTGATGATGATGGAGTTAAAGTTATTCCTGAAATTGATGTCTGCAAATGGGAACCTTGGGACTTGCCAGGTACTTACATACTCTAAAATTACAGAACAATCTTTCTTTTTTTTCATTTTTTTATTTCAATATTGAATTTTGACTTGTGGGTTTTGTTTCTATTTGTGCTACTGGTGTAGATTTTTCGATCATAAAGAGCAAGGATTCAGAGTGGTTTTTTTTCTGTCCAGTAGACAGGAAGCATCCGAATGGTTCGAGGCTGAATAGAGCAACAAATGCTGGGTATTGGAAGGCGACTGGTACGGATAGGAAGATAAAATCTGGAAATAATTTGATTGGAATGAAGAAGACTCTTGTTTTTTATATTGGACGCGCTCCTAAGGGTAAGAGGACACATTGGGTCATGCATGAGTATCGTGCTACTGAAGAGGAGCTTGATGGAACTAAACCTGGCCAGGTAAAATCAGTTTTTGGTCCCTGGTTTATGCTTTTGCTATGAAGTTTAGAGCTTTGATGCATTGATTGATTTGTCTCATTTGTTGCTCAAATATTAGTAGGTGTGTCAGTCTGTTCTTGACCAATTTGGAAATAATGGTGGTTTTTTTCTTCTCCTTGTGATTACTCAATATTTCAAATAGGTATTGCTAGGTTATGCTGGTAAAGTTGTTTAGTTCTCTTAGTTTTAGGTTATTTCATGCAATGTAGGTTGCGTGTGGGTGCTTTGTTGTTTGTTTGATTGATTGGTCGCCTTCGCCACCTCAAGAGATGCTGCCATGATTGACTGGCTTGGCTGTGGCGCTTTATGTTTGCTCAGTTTACAAATGATGTTCATGATAAAAGATGTTTTAAAATCTCTTGTGCTTGCTTGATTTCTATATAGCTATCAATGGTTCAATCTTGATAAAATTGGACAATCTTATGCACTGCAGAGTTCCTTTGTCCTTTCTCGTTTGTTTAAGAAACAAGATGAGAGCATTGAAAGTCTGAGCCGTGATGAAGCTGAAGCTACTGTTTCATCTCCGACTATGGTTCAATCGTCTCTGGAAGTTACACAATCTAATCAACCACTGCTTGAAGCATCTCCAGCAAATACAACTTCTGAGGTTGTAGCGCCAGTGGAACCTCAAAGCAACAACTTTGGTGTCTGTGAAGGAGGAGATCAATTTGTTGATCCAGGAGCTTCGGAGGTGAGTTGGAAGTCAATTTTGATACATATGACCTTTTCTGTGTAAGAAAATGCAATCGACTAATTAATTAGTTTTGTTTGTTTATGCATTTTGTAGGGGGATATACCACTGGAAGAAGCCCTAAATAGGTTTATTGACTCCCCGCCAGAGTCTCGATATTACAAAATCTTTTCACCACTGCATGTGCAGGTCCAATCAGCAATGGGATCTTCCTCCATGTTTTATCCTGGCAACAATGAATTGAGCACCAGTATTGAAGGGCTGCAATTTCATTATGGTGCAAATGAAACATATGCCAATCCATCTGATTTTATTGATTCCATGACAACTGAATTCTCATATGGGGAGTCTAGCGTTCAGAACATTTCAATAATTCCACATGAGAGCCTTGAGAGTGTGGTCTTTGTTAAGGACTCTGGATCGTACAGCGGCTCGGATGTTGATCTGGCATCAATTAGAGTGAGTGGGAACTACCACACTGCTTCTGCATGTTGCATGGTCTTTCTTGTTTTTTGATCCATTTAAATTTCACTATGGTGTGTTATAATAAATTTATTCCCTTGAGAAATTTAACCATACACATTCCATCTTATTACAGATTCAGCAAGAGTTTCATGGTACTGTCCTTCCCGAGGGGAATGTTGACCAGAAGCCTTCTTCAAGTCTGTTTTCTGCTAGTAATGCGTATCAGCAGCAGATCAATCTGGGTCTGTTACAAAATGAACTTTATGAACAGAAAAGCTTATTGGCAATTTCTGCCTCAGACCAGTTCAATAACCTTAACAAAGGAAGCAACAATACAAATCAAGTTGGTGGTAGTGACATTGGTTGGGGTGGAATCAGGATCAGGCCTCGCAATCCGCAAAATCAACGATTTGACAGGAACACTAATATACAAGGTGATGCATCGAGAAGATTGCTTCTGCAGAATAAGCTCCAAGTTCACTTCAACACAAAGTCTGGAGATTTGAGCTCTGAAGAAGTTGAATCTGAGTGTATTGTGACAAAGGTGAGAAGTCTGTAAAATGGTGCTGCCTTATGTTTGCCTAAATGTGTATTTTGAGTATTATTGAATTACCATGTGCAGGAGGCCAAAGTTACAGAAATGGAAAATAATGTTTGTGGTGGTGATACTAGTGCCATTGATGAACAGCACAAACGTTCCCTTATTGAAGCTAGTGAGAGCCTTAAATTTTCTGAAGTGATGCATAACAACGGAATAGACATGAAGAATAATTGTTCTATACTGAGCAAGGTTTCACCTTTGTTCTCGAAGGCTTCTTGCGCTCGCAATCCCATCTGGGCAACTACTATGTTTTGGGCAGCTGTCTTAGCGGTTTTGTTCGCAGTCTTAGTGAGCAGATGGGGACAGTTAATTCTCAATACTGCTTAGGGACCTTATCTCTGTACAGTTTTCCCACTTTAGTTTTTGTTTTTTCGGGGTGGGATCGCTAATTAAGGTTGTAGGATAGATTTTTTAGGCCATACTGTTCATGTATATTTTCTCAATTAGTTAGTTGACATAATATATATTCAGACTGAATCCTACCTGTGTATCTATGACATTTTACTGGTTCGGACTTGCCACCAGTTCGACCACTTGCCAAACTCAGAACTTGATGTTTTGCATAATCATTAGACATTGGTTGCGGAAATCACCTCCACTTCACATTCTGGATGTCTTTTCCGCCACAAACTTGGTGCCTTGGCTTTCCCAAAGCCAAACTCCATTTAAAGTTGGTAGCAGAAGACTTTTTCTCTCTATGTCAGCTGGTGTGTGAGGACATAGCCGGTACTTGGGTAACCCTAAAGGAAGACACAGGAAGCATCGGCAGTGTTGTTAGTTTACTGTCGGACTAGACATTTCATGTCAGTTAAAAAATCAAGATAAAATGGTATAGTTTTTATTTCATTTAAAATTTTGATTCATTTCGTAATTCTTGTCCAAATTTTGGCTGGAACGTTCTGATTTCATTTCGCCTGTTTTGTTTCGGTTAAATAGTATTTTTTTAAATAATAAATAATTTTATAATATCAATCATATCTCTTAATCCGACCATTAGATTGAGATGAAATTTTATGTGGAGTCTCTTGACATATTTATAGATATTATGTTAAAATTTTAGAGCAATTATATCTCTTAATGACTTTGCGAGATTGATGATGGTATTCTCGTAATATTATACATGCTCATAATTTTATTCAAAATAATTATTTTATTGTCTTTTTTAGATTAAATTGCATAATTCTAAATAATTTTATTTTTGAATTTGAAATATATATATATATATAACTCCGAAACAACTGGCCAAAACGCTCTAAAATTGAAATATTTTGTTTAAAAAACAAATCACCCGAAACGAAATTAAGAAACATGAAAGAAAATATGATGGTAAGCATAACTTTTGTGGTAAGAAAAGGGACAACATTGCTAAGTGAGAGGGCCAGAATGTTGCAACAAAATGATATATGGGGTGAGAGAGGCTCGAACTCTCGACCTCAGGATCACTCTTTTAGCTATGAGACCTACGCGCTAGCCAACTGCGCCACCACCCCATATTTTGACTTTCGTGATCACAAAACCTACAAGTAGTAAAACATGTACTAAAGACTAATTGTGGATAGGCTGTCGTCGTTTGCGACCAACTCCCAAAGATTTTTGGCTAGACTTGAATCCTCTCGATGCTGTTCGTTAATCTTGTAGTATGTGAAACTTGTTTCTTACTTTGAGAAATTGAAATACAGTAGTGCTAGTTATAAAGATGGCACCTTTTATGAATTTGATACTATGCCAAATCCTTCTTTCATTACTTATCTGTCTAGGGTCAACTCAGGCCACTTTTGATCCACAAAACTATAGAGAACAGGTTCTAAGCTTATCCCATCAAGACAAAGATTGGTTAACAACCATTAGAAGACAAATCCATGAGAACCCAGAACTAAGATTTGAAGAATACAACACCAGTGCTCTTATCAGAAGTGAACTTGATAAACTTGGCATTTCTTACAAATACCCAGTTGCCAAGACTGGGATTGTTGCTCAAATTGGCTCTGGTTCTCCTCCGGTTGTTGCTCTTCGTGCTGACATGGATGCACTTCCCTTGCAAGTAATGTGTTTTCTTAGTCTTATTTTATTTTATTTTTGGGTTTAAGGATTGGAACTCTTTGCTTTATTGATTGTGCTTGTGCTTTGTTTTTGGTGTGTAGGAGCTTGTGGAGTGGGAGCACAAGAGTAAGGTAGATGGAAAAATGCATGGATGTGGTCATGATGCACATACCGCTATGCTTCTTGGTGCTGCTAAGCTGCTTAATGAAAGGAAACATATGCTTAAGGTAAGTTAGTTTGTTGTTTCTTTGTGAAGGTGTGTTTTTTAGAGGAGTTCATGCGTTTTTAATCCTTCTACTGGTGATGATGATGTTTTCCTGATAATGTCTGGTTTGGTGTGCTTTTTAATATAGTTGAAAGAACAATCAAGGTTGTAATTTGTGTGCAGTAAGGGACATTTTCTCATGTCAACGATATCAAAAGTGGAATGGTTCTTGCTTATTAATAATAATTATGCCTTTGCCTACTTTGAGTGGTGTTACAACACGAAGTTAATGTGGAAAGCTAAAATGGCTCATAATTCACCCATTTAGTGCTTGCAAGGGATGTCTTTTGATGAAGCTGAAAATGCCCCAAGAAGCCAGGGGGCTATTCCCAGCATCTTGACTCTGGCTTATCTCAACACATTGATGGTTTTCTCAATGCCGTACTCTTTATGTATGAACTGAGATCAACTGGTCTCATTTTGATGAACAATATTCATCACATTATATAGAGAATTTCTTGTTTGTGTTTTGCAATTTCTTAATATGCATCAGTTTCACTGCTTTTACCGCTGGAGTCCAGATTGAATAAATGACAACTTAGATTCAGTTCTTGTCCTTAACAATGATATAGTATCTGATCTAGAAAGCTGATTGATTTCCCATGTCAACTTTGTTTCATCCCGTCAATCTCCATTTTCTTTTGGTTGTTGCATCTATAATTATTTTCTCCAACAATTTAGCTACATGTCCATGGATGTGGCTTTGTGTTTTCTGGCCATTGCTGCAATTGAGTAACTCCCTTTTATTCCATTCTAAAGGGAACTGTGAGACTTCTTTTCCAGCCTGCGGAGGAGGGAGGTGCTGGTGCATCACATATGATAAAAGAAGGTGCCCTTGGTGATGCCCAAGCCATATTTGGAATGCACATTGATTACAGAGAACCCACTGGAACCATAGCATCCTTGCCAGGGCCAGTCTTAGCTGCTGTATCCTTCTTTCAAGTAAAAATAGAAGGCAAAGGTGGGCATGCTGCAGATCCTCATGATGCCGTGGATCCACTTCTTGCAGCATCATTTTCAATTTTAGCATTGCAGCAGCTCATCTCGAGAGAACTTGATCCCCTCCATAGCCAGGCATGCCCCTGTGACCCATCTCTTCTAGTTGAGTTCATTTTAACTAGCATGATGATTTCCAATGCAGGAATCTAGATGAACCATTTAAAAGAACAGAGAGTTCCTCTGTTAGCTCACCTTCAAATATTCATGCATTTTATTCTCTGCCCTCCTCTTTCTCCTTTTTGGTCTATCTACCTCTATTAAAACAGTACTGACTTCAACAGTTCAGTCTGCTATTACTTTATTTTTCAATTTTGACATCCTACATTTTTTAGGAGAAAATGGTGAACTGATGTTTCGTTTTTGGCTGAAGGTTTTATCCATCACTTATGTCAGAGGGGGCACTGCCTTGAATGTGATTCCATCGTATATTGAATTTGGTGGCACTTTGAGGAGCCTTACGACCGAGGGCTTACTTCAACTCCAGCAGAGGTTGCAAGAGGTAAAGAGCGGTAGTTAACCTTTTCACTTGCACTTTGGTGGAAGAAATCATGCCAAGTGATCATGATATTGTTTGTTTTCCATGCTATCAATCCCCTTAATGTTCCACGTTGCTGTATTTTCCTCTTTCAGTGAAATATGTATAAAACATAATTAAATATTTTCCCAAGCCTGCAAGTTAAATGTCAATAAATGCTGCTCCTAGTTTCATGCTTAGCTGTCATATATGAGTCTCAAGAGGGACTGCCAATTTTAGTTACCATTCTATGCTATGGGCCCTGTTATCTTGGATTTAATCATTCATATGCCATCCTACTAACTGCCAATTGAATGATAAAGTCTGCAAAGTAGCTATTGGTATGTGAATCATGATCATACAATTGGAACTCCTTGTAGGTTGTTGAAGGCCAGGCAGCTGTACACAGATGTCATGCTTACATAGACATAAAGGTCGAAGGTTTTCCCATGTATCCTGCCACTGTGAACGACGAGAAATTGAATTTGCACGTTGAGAGGGTCAGTGGACTTCTTTTTGGTCCTGAGAATGTCAAGAAGGGCGCGAAGGTGATGGCAGGCGAGGACTTTGCCTTCTATCAAGAAGTGATTCCTGGAGTCATGCTCAGCATTGGAATCAGAAATGAAAACGTGGGTTCTATTCACTCCCCACACTCACCTTATTTCTTTCTTGATGAGGATGTTCTTCCCATTGGAGCAGCATTGCACACTGCCCTAGCAGAGATTTATCTGGATGAGCATCAACAATCCGCAGCACAGTAGAGAATGAGACACAATTTAATAGCATGGAAAATAATGAACATGTGTAGTGCTCCATGTTTTATAGTCCCTATATGCAGTGACAGGAATATGTAAGCACCAGGGGAAACACACACACAGCTATAGAACTCTTGATTTTTAGATCACCACCTAGTTTTTCTGTTTTGTTCTGCATGTTCAAAATGCCTATCCTGGTAATTGATAGTATCCTTATTCTATGCTAACTACAGAAGCCCTGTTTGACTAGGGAATGTCCCAACCACTGCAGTTAAGCCCCGACCTGCATTCTCTTCCTTTTCAGCACAGGAGTTGAGGTCCTGCAAGATGAACACTGGTGAGTTTAAGAATCTATTGGCTAGTGGAAATGTTCCACTTCTATGACCTGTTGTTACCATTCCAAAGAATTAATAATCACAAATGATGTCCTTACTGCTCCACCAAAGCTTGTGCAGCATGAACCCAGCAACATTAATTATTCTCAACAGGCAGACAGAGAAACCTGCTGTAACATCTTCAAAACATACAAGGGGACCGTGGTATGGAAATGGTCACATGTAAGATTTCATGGCATAATATAACAAAAGATTGCTGCAGACCTTCATCCACTTCACAATCGCGCTCAACATTTTGCTTGCATTCTTTTCATCTAGATTCCTGTTATTTCTGATCGCATATGGGCTCCATTTTAGGGTTCCTAGAATCCAGACTCAATTTCTTCCCTTTCCCCACCAAAACCAGTCAAAGATCCCATCATGATCTATCATCACACTCCATGTATTTTAAAAGATTTTTGAAACACAAAGGCTTTGTGTTTGTAAAGCTGGTCTCATGTTGTCTACAAATCCATGAATACAGACAAGGCTAAATATGACAGTTCCCGCTGCCTTGGCTTTGAAAGTTTCTAACAGCAATGCATCAACTTCAAAGATCTTCATCTCATTAAGTCTTACATCATAGAATTAAGTCATTCTCACTGCAACTGAACCCTAGCTAGCTATCTAGACAGGCAATCTGCATGCACACTGTGTCTATATATATATATTTGTCAGCTTCCTTTAAATTTAAAACCGAAAGAGTCCATACACGTATGTTAAGGAACTTTTGTGCACACTGAATATGATGATAGCGAGGAAAGAATCTGATCGTAGAATGAGAATAGCTGTTTGAAATATAAATAAATTGAGACAGAACAAAAAGAATAATTATTCATTAATATAAAGTGAGATTATTTTTTTCTATTACTTTAATAATAGTCGAAGGAATGAAATCAAATCCAGAATCTTTCCTAGTCACATACTCTAATCACTGACTAATAATACTGTTGGACCAACTTTAATGTCATGATTCCTCAAGCTAAGCAATGATCAAGATTCTTCCAACCACCCATCCTAACATTAGGTGGGACCAACCCCTTAATTAGAATCTTTGAATTAATCACCCATCCTATTATATTATAAAGTTCTAAATGATTATGAACCTCTCTTTCTTTATTCTGGAAATTAAAAAGTAATCAAATCATAGCCTCATAAACAAGTAACAATTGTGAGTCACATAGAATCTCTTGCTACTTACTTTTGTAGGACAATGAACTTTAGTCATACTAAATTCTCCATGCATGGAAATGGTTCTTTTTGGCTCGACCTTCATGCTCTGCATCAGACTGGTAAATTAGTTGGCTGTTCATGGAAATTATAGTCCAAATATTTAGACATTTCAAGGTAGGGACGAAGAAAGTTAGCTAGTTGTTTCAATTTGGTCTTGATGGAAAGGTGAAAGATTCCAACTAACATTCATGTTTGTGGAAACCATATGCCAAGTCTTTTAGGGTTTATATATTATATATATATATATATATATATATATATATATATATATAAGCCGACAATGTGTATGTGGCATATCAATTTTACGTGAGCTTCCTTTTGTGTGTGTGAACATCTTTACAGGCAAGAACTGGTCACATTTCAGAATCCAACTCGATCCACTTTGATGTGGGAATAGGAAGAAAAGACTTGCTTTGCTTAAACCCTAATCCGTGTAGAGTGTTCATACTAATTGTTCGTATATATAGGGAACTTTGCTAAGAAGTTACATTACCTAGTGATTTTGAGATACATATGTTCTCTTTTTTTCTTTTAAGAAAAAAAAGTAAAATCATTCTTATTTTAAAGATATTTATTTTTAATCAAATATACTTGTTATATCAAAACAATAACAAAAATAGCATGTGAATATATTGAAGTGAAAAAAAAATTAATAGTATGCTTGCATTTTTTTAGAAAAAATAAGTTTTTAAAAAAACCTTTTGTTACTGTTTTAAAAAATAAATTTCAAAAATTATATGTTTGGTAAAACTGATATAAAATAAATCCTTGCATGAAAAATAAATGAAAACAGTATCTATAAATAAAAACATGTTATTTTAACTTCAATTAAATCAAACATTCAAAACACAATTATATAAAAGATTTACTATATTCTTTTATTTATGGTTGACCAAAATACAAAAGATAGGTCCCACAAAATAATCCATTAATTATCGCTAATCAAATGATTAATGTAATAATTAACTAGAAATTAAGTGTATGTTTGGGAGTGTATGCTTGGAGTGTGATAGTTACTGTATTTTATTTAAAAATATATCAAAATGTTTTATTTTTATTTTTAAATAAGTTTTTTTAATTCTTTTAAAAACAAAACACATTCCTATCGCCGACCGCCTAAAGCAATGTGACCAGTTTCTCACCCAAAATGGAACACAGAAGAAACTAGGGATCCAGGCTGTCCTCAGTATAGTTGTCAATACCGTTCCGGTCGCCGTTCCGGTTTTTCTATTGGAACGGAACGTTCCGGTTTCGGAGCGTTTCGGCGTGCCGTTTCGGGGTTGTACTGTCCATATATAATTAATTATATATATATATATAAATTAAAATATTAATTTAACAAGCATAATTAAAATTCAAGATAAATTAACTTTAAATTATACAATATAAACACAAATTCAAACAAACATAATCTCAAAATTAGAAGAAAAAAAATCACAAGTTAAAAAAAAAAAAAGAGGATTTTAAGGCCGGAACGGTACCGAGACGTTCCGGCCGGAATTTCCGGAACGGGCCGTAATTAAAACTGAGATGAAAACAACGCCGTTTCATCTCGGTTTTTGTAACGGAACGGAACGGAATTGACAAATATCACAGCAATTGACACGTCATCACCTTGTCATGAAAGTCACAGCAGTCGGTGGTGGTGGAATTGTGTATCATCCTTTTCAGTGTCTAGCCACGTATAACTTCTCTTTTCCATCCCTCCCATGGCCTCATGACCACGTCATCGATCTCCCCTTACCTTCTTATCATCTATAAATTTGCCAACCCTACTTCACTGCTTTCCTCCCCTTCTTCTACCTCTTGATTATTAGTCGATCTCTTTGTCTATTTAGTGGCATTCCATGTGCCTTGGAATCGCATGGCCATACTTTGTGCTGTTATTAACTAATTAAATCCCCACCGTCCATTGCTACATCATTACTCACTGTCTCTCACTCACTCCTATACGTATATAAACTGCAAGTGATCCCTTGCTAGTCCTGCCCCTGCATCTCCCTCCCATTTTCTTGTTTTGGTTCTAACTTTAATCGGTTCATCACTTCATTTCCAGCAAGAAGTTAGCTTTAGTTGTTGACCATCAGTGCAAATGGGGGAAGAAGCTAAGCCGGTAATTAATCATCAAGTATATATATATTTTGCATGCGCGCATGGTTTTCTGTGTTGTTTTTGGTTTTTGAAAAGTTCTGGGGGCTCGAGTTTTGTTCATTAAAGTGATCGATCGTGTTCGGTTATGAATTGATAGGAGCAAGCCAGTTCAGAGCCCAAGCCAGAAGAGAAGAAGGAAGAAAAGGTAGAGGAGAAGAAAGAAGAGAAACCAGCAGAGGAAGCAAAGAAGGAGGAACCGAAGCCGCCATCTCCATTTGTCTTGTTTGTGGACTTGCATTGTGTGGGGTGTGCCAAGAAGATAGAGAGGTCCATCATGAAGATTAGAGGTCTCCATGTCTCTCAATTTAGTCAGTAAATAAGGATCCAAAAGAAGAAGAAGAAGATTGATTAAATAGAAACCAATGAATTCTAAGAAATTTTCACTAATTGCAGGTGTGGAGGGGGTTGTGATGGACATGGCACAAAACCAAGTGACTATAAAGGGAATAGTGGAACCTCAAGCTGTGTGTAGTAAAATCATGAAGAAAACCAAAAGGAGAGCCAAAGTTTTGTCCCCATTGCCTGAAAATGAGGGTGAACCAATGCCCCAAGTTGTTGCTTCGCAGGTCTAGCTAGCTAGTATTTGGCACCATCTACTAATCAATGCATATAATTTGTCAGACATTGTTGGAAAGTTGATTAAAACTATGTTGTTCTTGCTGATAATTCCAGGTTAGTGGATTATCAACGGTGGAGCTTGATATAAACATGCACTGTGATGCCTGCGCTGAGCAACTCAAGAAAATAATTCTCAAAATGAGAGGTCGGTAATTAAGGAACTTGAGTGTGACTGACCAACTTTCCCTAGTGAAGTCCAACGCACTGCTTTCAGTACTTTAGAAAAATGAGAAAACAAACAAATGAAAAGGTGATCAAAATTGTACAGAATATTCTGAGTCATTAGAAGTCCACAGTAAACCTGCATGGTTCACGTTCATAGGATTGATTTTGGTGTGAACAGATTACGGTCCACTCATTGAGGATTAATTTGTTCATGTTTGATAAAAAAAATGTGATTTTTTTCTTAATCAGAAGTGTTTTAATGAATTACAGGAGTGCAAACAGCAGTGATCACAGACTTGAGCACAAGCAAAGTCATAGTGACCGGGACAATGGAAGCAAACAAACTAGTGGATTATGTTTACAGACGCACCAAAAAGATAGCCAGGATAGTCCCACAGCCCGAGCCAGAACCAGCAAAGGTAGAAGAGAAACCAGCAGAAGAAGCGAAACCAGCTGAAGAGAAGGCAGAGGAAAAGCCAGCAGAAGAAGCTAAAAAGGAAGGAGAAGGTGGTGAGAACCCTGAAAAAAATGAGAAGAAAGAAGATGAAGGGCAGAAGGAAGTGGTAGAGAATAATAATGACATCGTCAACACTGATGAGGAAAACATGAAGAGGATGATGCATTATTATGATCAGCCACTTTATGTGATTGAGAGAATCCCTCCTCCTCAGCTCTTCAGTGATGAGAATCCCAATGCATGCTGCATTTCATGATCTTGCAATCATATTATAATAAGCAAAATAGTTGTTCTATGGTTAAGGTGCTATTCGTAGCTGCCTAAAAGATAAAAGCTAAAATATATTTTACCGTTTAAATACTGTTCAAAGTAATTAAATCACCCCGAATATGTTGCTTCACCAAATTAAGCCGAACAAGGACCGGTTTATTCTTCAAGGATTTGTGGATCCGAGAGTCAAGAAGAAGAAGAACTTGAACTTGAGAGTCAAGAACCCACTGTTTCCATACAAAAAAGGTGGATATGTTTGTGTTTGGATGAGTGTGGGAGAGCTCGAGGGCGATCTTGGCTCAAGTGACAAGATCAAAGGCATCGCTGGGTAAGGAAAGGTTAATGTCAGCATCATGCTCGGTGGAGTTGAAAGGGGTGGAGGAGAGGATACGAGGATGAAGGTATCACAGCCGCCATTGACTAAGCCACTACTAAAAAACGGGTGTGTTTGCAACGGATTTTTGCAACGGCAAACATCCGTTGCAAAATTGTCCGTTGCAAATGCAAATCCGTTGCTACACCAATCCCAGAAAAAAAAAAAAAAAAATGGTTTGCAACGGAGAATTCGTTGCAAATTTAATTTGCAACGGACAATTTTGCAACGGACTTTGCAACGACGTATCCGTTGCGAAATTGTCCGTTGCAAATTCAATTTGCAACGGCTAATCCGTTGCTAAACCAATTCCCGAAAAAAAAAAAAAAAACATGGTTTGCAACGGATTCCGCCGTTGCAAATTTAATTTGCAACGGACAATTTTGCAACGGAATTTGCAACGGATTATCCGTTGCAAAATTGTCCGTTGCAAATTCGGCGGAATCCGTTGCAAATGGAAAGTAAGTTAAAACTAAAACTATTATTATTATTATTATTATTATTATTGCATCAATAATGAAAAAAAAAACAAAATTAAATCAAAGAATAAAAAAGCCTAAAAACTATAACAAAAGAGTAAACAAAATCAATGAAAAAAAAATATTAGCTGGAAAAAAATTATTTGACTTGAAAATAAAAAAAAAACTAAAAGAAAGAACAAAGAGAAAAATATAAGAAATATCAATATTCAAATGATCATAAACACAAACTAAAATCTAAGAAGAAAATTTTTCAAAAAGTTACCACCTTAACAAATAAGAAAATAATAAAAATTAAAAATCAAAACTAAGAGCACGCATATATAAATATAGACAAAAATCGTGAGTGTGTGCGTCAGGTCGAATATTGTCGGCGGGCGTGTCAGATGCGTACATAGTATTCACAGAAAAGAATAATAAAAAAAGATAAATTAACATAGCTCCCCTACATTCAACTCTTCAATTTTGTCTTATCATGGGTAAAAGAGTTATTTTACCGTGCAATAGTATGTGAAATCACTGTGACACCTCCTCTGTTAACTCTTAGTTTTTATCTTATATCAGGATAGAATAGTTATTTTACTATAAAAATATAAAAAAATCTCAAAAAAATTATATATTTTAATATAAAACATCAAAAAATTACTAAAAAAATGCAAGAAACAATTTTGAAGCATAAAATCAAATAATTCATCATCAGCGCATGCACATGTTTTCATAATCTCACGAGGACCAGCCACAAAAACATGTTTTTCATTTTCATTTCAAAAACTTTAATTATGGATAATCCGACCCAATCCGAACTCTCTAACCCAACTACTCCGAATCTGGCTCAACCTCTTTGTAAGAGCAAGTTCAATGGCAAGATCCATTTTGAAGATTCAAATCTTGAAAATGGCTATTTGAATAATGTATATTTGATTTTTTTATTGATATGTACTCCAATGGTAAAAAATATTTTGAAGAGCTATTTTTTATATTATTTCAAATATAATGCAATTATTTTGAATTTAGTTTAATTATGCAATTAATAGGAGTAAATTATCCAATTAAATAATTGCTTTTGAAAAACCTTCGAACAATACAATTATTTTTTTAATCATGTTTAAATTAAAAAAATAAATTTAAATATAATTAAAAGATCCGCAATATTTGAAATTTGAAATTTAAGCTACTTATTGTATGTTTTTAAAGTAATTTGTATGTTTTTTTTTTATAGTTGTTTTATTTAAAGTTAATTAATGTTACTTATTGTCTTTGAGTGCTAGAAAATCTCAAGAAAATAAAATGAACACATTAATATATAACCGATAAGTTCAAACATAATTAATTAAAATACATTTCATTACATTCCTACATTGCTGATAATATAAATTAATAAATAAAATTATTATTTTTTAATTATATTTAAATTAAAAAAATCTTAAAACTTTAACAAAAGAACAAACAAAAAAATGATAAAATAAAAATTATTAGCTAGCAAAATTATGTAACTTGAAATAAAACAACCATGAAAATTCTCCATCTATAAATTAAAGAAAAGAGAGCTCCCGCTCTCATGGGATGGGCGGGCTAAATGAAAATTTCATGTTTAACAGTAGTTGAATGATTATTGAGAATGTTTTGCAAATGATTGGCACGAGATACTAGTTTTTTGTTAAATGATGCGGTTGTTTGAGATATGTGTGTTTATGTTAACATTTATTAATTGTCATATGTATTTGATAGAAAAAATATGCCTTCCCCAAAGAAGATGAAGCAATTGTTCGTAAAATATGGGAAGATAAAGCTCGAACTTCCTTGAACCTACAATTGACAAGAGCTCGAAATAAAGCTATGTCAATAATAGGTACCACAAATATCATCGATTGCCTGGATAAAGGACCTGTTTGGATCCAAAATGAAGATTGGAATACGATGATCAACGATGTTTGGTCTACCGATAGATTTTGCAAACGATCCAAAACATCAAAACAAAATCGATTGAAGCAAACAGATGGGAAAATAAGTACCCATTCTGGTGGCTCTGTGTCATTTGCATCATATCGAGCTAGTATGGTACGAAATGTTGTTGTTCAATACTTGTAATTTAATTTGTTTAGTATTTTTGTTGCTCACTTTTTTTTTCATGTACGTAGCAAGAACAGGCCGGGGGGAAAGAACTTCCCTGGGATGAGGTATTTTCTGCTTTGCATCAAAAATCAAATGAGACCGGCACATTTGTAGATAACCGGTCTAAAATAGTGGTGGTAAGTACTTATATTTTATTTTATATATATATATGAAATATCATTCATATTCAAATTAATATATTTTGACATGAACTTGTTTGTTTGCAGGAAAAATATAGAAATGAGATGGTTGCAAGATATGGACCTGATCAGAACAATCATCCCTCATTTGATGGAGCAGCTTGGTGTGAGGCTTCAGGGGGAGTAAGCAAGGGTCGAGTATATGGTGCACCCCGTATGCCTAAATCTAAAGTTGATGTGAGTTCTTCTTCACATACCTACTCAGTAAATTCATCATATCCAAGCACAACAACTACTAGACGGTATGAAGAGCAATTGCAAGAAAATCGTGAAGTTATTAATGATATGAGAAATGAAATGAGAAATGAAATGTCTTCCATTAAAGATTGTCTTAAGCTCTTGGTAGGACATATGGGTCTAAGTATGTTAACACCTGTGGCTCCGTCGATGCCATCACCTGTGGCTCCGTCGATGCCATCACCTACAATGGCACCAGGATATCGACCTCGACCTCAACCTCAAATGCCATATGGTCCATCTTCCTCTCATCAACAACATCGTAGATCATTTCCGCCTTAAACACTTTCAAATATGTATTTTTAAGTTTCATGTTTATTTACTTAGTCATGTTTATATTATCGAATCTGTAGTGTATTAAGAATTCACGTTTATTTACTTAGTCATGTAAATATAATCGAATCAGTAGTGTATTAAGAATTTTAATTTATAATACTTTTTATTTCCACTATATTTATGTTATTTTCAATATTAATAATATTTCAATATTTGCTAGTGCTTTTAAAAGATTTAGTTGTAATTAATTAAAATTAAATTATATTAAAAATAGAATTTAAAAATATTAATATTTAAATAATATTAATACCGTTGCAATTGCAACGGACCTGCCGTTGCAATTGCAACGGACATGCCGTTGCAATGGCAACGGCCGGTCCGTTACAGTTGCAACGGTATTGCCGTTGCAACAGCAACGGAGAAGCCGTTGCACTTGCAACGGCCTCCCGTTGCACTGGCAACGGATAAGCCGTTGCACTTGCAACGGACCAGCCGTTGCAACGGCAACAGAAAATCCGTTGCAACGGCAACGGACCATCCGTTGCAACTGCAACGGACCAGCCGTTGCAAAATGTGTATTTGCAACGGGAGGTTTTGCAACGGATTAGCCGTTGCAAATTATGTTGCAACGGGTAATCCGTTGCAAGAGAAATTTGCAGCGACGTTTTGGCAACGGATTGGTTCCGTTGCAAATGCCGTTGCAAATTAATATTTGCAACGGTTTTCTTTGTTATTTGCAACGGATCAATCCGTTGCAAATCGACCTGTTTTTTTGTAGTGAGCAGTCATGGAAGAAGAGGCGGACAACGCCAGTTGCGGTGTTGGGACTGGTGATTTGCTTGTTGGCTATTGTTTCTTGAATGATTTAGTTTGGACAGGATTTGGAGTAGTAGTTGTAGGAGAGTCTTGATCGGGAGGGGTATACGAGAGACGGTTTTCTAAAAACAATTAGTTAATTATATAAATTATTTATATTAATTGTATAATTAATATTATATACAAAATAATTGCATTACAATTAAAATGATATACAAAAAATAATTATAATAAATGACTTTTATCATTGAAATACATATAAACAAAAAAATTATATATATACTATTTAAAAAATCATTTAATCAATTTAGCTCTTTAAAATAACTTTTACGATTGGAATTGCTATTATCCAAGATATATCCAAAACAATGACCATCTTTAATAAGGTTTTGATGTTCTTCTTCATCAAGAAAGCTAACAGCTTATTCACAAAAGGAAAAGGTCAGAGTAAAAGTTCCTCTTTTTGTCTTTTTAATTTCAAACCTAAAGACGTAATAAAAGGTGGCAGTAGACGAATGTACACATGAAGTCTGTGGATGCCACATGTTAAGAGATCATCATATATAATAAAAATAATTTAAGTTTGAGATTCCTTGCTGAAAATATAGAATTCAGAGGTGGCGGGGCTAGGGTTTTCACATGCATGGTCGGAACCTCATGATCAGGCACTGTATATGACATCGATCCGGCTCATCTTGTACGTACGTATAAGATATTAAACATCAATGGGATGGCGGTGGTGATATGCCATCACACCATGTCTTTTTTTTGTTTTTAAACACAAAAGTCGTCAGCATGCCGGCCCAAATCCTCAGTTTCTTTTTGAAAAGTAAGCTAGATGCTTGCCGATGTTATAAATTAGAGTTAAACTTCCACTTAACATTTGAAGTTACCAGCAGGGTCTGTACCAGGGATTATTGGAGGGCGCCCCCCTTCAAGGGATCACAGTTCAAGTGTTTCAGTGGTTTCTAGAGGGCGTCTCCCTTCATGTTATCCTGGTTCGATCTCTGCCTGGTATGTCTGTAATTCCTGCGATGCCTTACATGATCACTAGGCTTGCAGGATGTTTAGTGGGTCCAGGGAATAGTCGAGGTGCGCGCAAGCTGGTCCGGAGGGTTGCAGGATGTTTAGTGGGTCCAGGGAATAGTCGAGGTACGCGCAAGCTGGTCCGGACATCCCGGTTATATAAAAAAAAAATTACTAGCAGGTGATTGCAATTTTTTTATATAAAAAAGCAATAACCTAGATAGATTTTGGTGAAATTTATGATTAAAGCAACACGCAACCTTAATCACATAAACAATTAACCAAACCTATGTCACCATGAGAGGTTGAAACTGCTAGAATGCTGCGTGTGTGGATAATAATAATAATAATAATAAAGATATATATGAAGGCTGTGGATAAGATCTGTACTGGAGCAACTTTTTTGATTAATTATTAGCAAGGCATGGAGGACTTCACATCAAGAACAAGCATGCCATGTGGCATGATTAGCACAGTCGCACGATTGGAGGTTTGTGAATCCTAGGATTAAAGTACTTACGTATTGCTAGAATTGAACTTAATTATCGATCCAGCACACCCAATGAGTTTCACTGGTTAAAAATATTAAACCTAGAATCTATCTATCTATATATATATATGATTTAAAACAGAAATGAAATATATATGATGCGGTAAATTCGATGCTGTTCTTGATAAAATTGGAAATCACAGCCTCAGCTAGCTTCTTCCTCCTCATTTCTAGATCTTTCAGGTTTTATACTCTCAGTGCATGAACCGGTAATCAAGCAGTAACAATTAAAGATGAGAATGGATATTTGCATCCCATTTATTATACAGAATCAAACCCTAGTAACTCTTCTGTTAATATCCATAACGTAATATATAAGATATCCAAAGTAATTATCAAGGCTTAATAAATCCAAGCCCAATAGGGTATGTGTACACCTAATTAAGCCATTGATTTTCCTCCTCAGTCAAATCTATCCACAATCCATGTTAGCCTACGTCAATAAATAAAAATTCTTACTCTCACGAATTTTGAAGACAGGATATATAAAGATCCCGTCAAATTCAAAGCTTTCAATTGCAAGGGAATATATATATATATATATATATATATATATATATATATATAAAGGGGAAAAAAACAATTGATCTGCGTGCATGTTACTTTGCTGATTACATTTGTTCTAGAGAGAAAGGCAATCCATGTTCTGATAATGCCAATGGAGATTGAACAGGAAGAAGACAGTGAAATAAAGTTAGCAGCTAGAAGCAAAGAATGCATGCATGTGCATGGTGGTATCACCGAAAACAACTTTAGTGTATTATAAAATGAGGATGCTCTGCGCACTTGCTTCCTTTTAGCGTAGTTACAAACTCCATGATCAAATTAAGAAACAAAAAACATGGTGATCTCAATCAGGTTTCTGCAATTAATATCTTCCAGGAAAACAGCTCACATGGGAGCCAAAACTTGGGGACAGGTTCAAGTTTCATGCATCATCTTCCATGAAAAAAGAGATACAGAAAGCACCTTTTGATTTAACAACAAGACTGCTGACACATCTTCACCCTTATCCAAGTCACAGCCTTCCAAGTCAAGAATTCCCCGGCCCCTCTGTTCTCCTAATCAAAGCATTCCATCTCCTTAACCTAATTAATAATTAACTTTCTGATCTAATGAAACCAATCAAGCCGCCATGAATAGAACAATAAACAACTGATCTCACGAAAACGTCAACAGAACAAGGAAGAAAAAAGTAAAAGATAAGAGGCCACTTTAATTGCTCCTCTATTTTTTCCTCCCAAGGGAATCCTATATATATATATATATATATATATATATATATATATATAGGGGGAGAGGGAGAGGGAGCATGAAAACATCTTCCGCAGGTAGCTAACAAGTTTAGTTCTTGGAAGTTAATTAAATTGTAGTGCATGAGGTGATTCTCCGAATGGCAGACATGCAAATTGTTCTAGCTTCCAGCTGCAAGAATGTTGAGGCACAGCACGTGGAGATGATGGTCCCTCTTTACTCCCATGGATGCGAGAAGAAGGTGAAGAAGACCTTATCCCATCTCAAAGGTATTACTCAAAACTTATCATAGCAAAGATAACTTCTTTTTTTCTCTGAGAAATTAAGATGTTAAGTCCTTATAAATTACATTTTAATTGATTGTAATTATCAAGGATAACATAATAATCGCATGAACGATAATTAATTCACCAAAAGAAACAATTAATAAATTCAACTAAGCAAAAATGATGCATTTACATACGGGACGTGCTGGATTATGGACCCGCAAATTATCTATGGGCCGATGGAAGAAGCAACTCTGGATCCAATTATGTGCTCAAGCTGGTCTAATATCCACTCAATCGAGAAACTAAAAGTATTATTGTTTGTGGGCTTCGACTTCCTCTCTCTCTTTTTCTTTGATTATTCAAATATAATGAATGTATTTACAATAAATTCTTAAGCATATGTTCATATATAAATTCAAAACTACAATTAAGGGTCAGATTCATTGTAGTGGAATAAGAGTGCCCTTCTCATATATATATATATATATATGGAGGAAATTATAGGGTTATGTTTAGTTCGTAGCAGAATAATTAGAATAGACAGAAAAAGAAGAAGATAAAAATATAAAATAAATATTTCTATGAAGTGATTTCTTAAATAAATACAAGCTACAGTAATTATATAAACTCTATCTAGAACAAATTAAAAAAGAATCCCTCGTACTCTTTTGCCATTAAGATAGTCTTATGGAGGGAAATATATATTTTAAGATGATTATGAGATAACTTTGTGTGGATTTTCTATGGAAATGGCAGGAATTTACTCCGTGAATGTAGACTATTATCAGCAAAAGGTGACGGTATGGGGAATATGCAACAAGCAGGATGTATTAGCAACCATAAAGACCAAGAGAAAGGAAGCTCGCTTTTGGAATCCCCAAGACAGCACTCAAATGGAAGAACCACCACCACCACCACCACCACCAAAAGACTCCAATAGGACTGTTCCTTCTTTGACTCTAATGAAGGCTCGTTCTCTAACTCGTTCCTTAAGTTTGAAAGTATGGAAAAAGGTCTTCACGAGAACCAACTCCTTCTGAAGAAATCAAACATGCATTTTGGCAGTAGCTAAAAGAATTCATAACGAGTGTAAAATACCTAGCTAGCCATTGTCTTATCTTCTGTAAATAAATTTGCCAGCCTCGTTAAAGCATCCCGGCTCTTTGGGCTTTGTAATTCTCGCAAGAAACTGATATATGGTGGTGTCTTGCTCCTCCCCATCTCTTTGTTTGGTAGAAACTTGGGAGTTTTCATGGCTGTCCATGTGTTCTTTGAATTTGGACTTGCAATAAATAATTTATTGACCATTTTGAGGGAAACACATGTTAGGTCATGCTTCAATGATTCAAGTCGTCGCGTGTTGCTGCGTTCACCATCTACTTCGTCCTTTTATTTTATTTTTTATTTCTTAAAAAAATCAATTTCATATATATTAATATTTTGATGTACCTACACCCTAATAAAAACAAATTGAGAGAAGTAAAGGAAGAGGAGAAATATTTAAAACTTTATATTATGACCTACACAGTTCAAATAAAATACATTTGATATTGTAGCAGCTTTTGATGTTATGGTATACAATAACAAATTTAAACAATGTTATCATGACAGCTTTAACTATTACCTTTAAAAAAACAGATTAAAATTATAAATTTTAATAAATTCATCATAAATTTTGAAGAATAAAGATTTGCTCTTCTGTTGTCCCAGGTTTAAGCTCTATAATTTCTAATATGATGATTACTGAAGATTTACATGGTCATTAACTTAAAAACTCGTAACATTAATCAAGATAAACATAAACTAACCGGACATTTACATTAAAAAAAATTCAGTCCCGGAAGCATTGCTGGTCCACCCACGTTGTTATCAGTCATGCATGTCGTTTGAAAAGGGCACTAAAAAACGTGATTTCCCATGGATTCTGACGGCTTTTAGGGTAAGAGTTACGAGAGGGATTGAGCCCCTAGCTGTTCCATCGAGTTAATTAATTTCAACAAATACCTTCTCCTATGATGATGATGATATATATATACATACAAATATGGTATTTATTGAACATGGAGTTTATGCCTGAATGATAAACTCATATATTAATTAAAGTGAAAAAGGTAGATAGGTTATCCCATATTTGTTTTGGTAAATAACATTATGATCACATTATATTATTGTATTTATGATTAATATTAAATTAATATTTTTTTTATGATTATTATATAATGATATAAAAAAGTTATTTTAAAGTGAAAATCATTTTTAAAAATTACAATGAACTACGATCGATATTAAACACTTTTTTTATATTAGAGTTTGTTTTTGATTTAGAATAGCTACTATCATATATAGAAATATAAATATGTTAATAATTACGAGTTGAAATTAGCAAGATTCGAATTCTTAACTTGATGAATACGTGATCACTTACTCATTGTTAATGCAATCTACTCGATTGGAATAAAACTTTTCTTAAAATAAGTGCAAATTAATATAAATATATTCCATGTGAGAGAGAGGGAGGGTTGTAGGTAAAGATATCCCGCTGCCTTTGGTTTATAAATCTGGCTTCAGACACAACTTGAAGTCTTCAACAGCTCAACTATCTAAACCTTGGAAGTTTTATATGTCTACATATTTACTTGCAAGAACAGCAACATTTCACAGCCTATAGCAACTCACCTTCTCTGGCAGGAATTGATTAGCACATACATTCAAGAATTGTCAAGAGAGACAGGCAAGAAAGATCGTCAAGAATTGAAGATGATAACGGTGGCAATCATGGCGGAGCTATTGGAAGAGTATGCGGTGGCTCTGGCTAGAATTACAGAGAGATTGATGCCATCAAGACGCGACTACATGAATGGTTTTCAAGGTCTCAGGAATCTCCGTTTGCCTTCTTCTTCATCTTCGGCTGCTACTCGTGACCAAGACTCCTCTTCTTTCATTGTTTATTTCTGATTCATGCCTGCCTTCCTCTCCTTTTCCTCTCGTTAATTTGTTCGTGTTTTGAATTTAATTCATTGATATATGAGATTCATTTCCCCCCGTCTTTCTTGTAGTTTTAATTATGAGGCTCCAGTTTTTTATTTATGAATTTCTGTAGTTTATTTTTACGAGAAATGCATTAATCTGTGGCCCGGAAAATGTTATTAAATACTTTTTGAAAACATTATTGCGTCCCTACACTAATATAATTTAATACAATTAAATCTACAACGATCAATTTATATGATATAAGCAAATAAAAATTATAGATTAAAAGATAAAATGTTTAAAATTGAGTTTGTCACGTAAGTATAGATTACATCTTCTAAAATATAGAAATTGCGTCATAAACGATCACAAAAGAGCGTGCACTAACATTAGAAAAAACAGCAAAATATTCGAATAAGAAAAAAAAAAAAAACAGGGAAAAGGAAGCAATATTAATTTAAAATATTATAACAATAGCAACATCGGAGTCTTAATATCTAAAATTATTATTGCCGCTAGAATAAAACAACAAAAATTATTCAATTATACCGAGAGAAAAAAATAAAAAGCATGAACAAAATTATTATTATTATTTTTATTATAAAAGAATAGATAATCACTATTATTATAATAATATAATACATAAGCACTATTCTTATAATAATAATAATAATCACTATTATTATTATTCTTATGATAATTATTATTATTATGTTAATAATGAAAGAAACAAAAGTAAATGAAAGATTAAAAATATCCTAGAAACTTTAACAAAAGATAAAAAAAAAAAATTAAGTTATAAAGCAAATTACATTTATTGTCAATTGAAATCAGAGGACAAAATTGCAAAAATCGGAACTTTTGTACCGAATTGATTGAGTTATACACAGCCAACCCGGAAATGAAACAAGTCCCTTTAACCGTTAGTCCAAGACCCCATTGCATTATGCAAGTGTTTTTGTTGTCCTTGTGAGGGCCCTCGATCCTATTGCAAGATTCAAGCTTGTAAAAATGGATAGCTGCAGATGATAGATGCAATTCATCAACAGATAAAAGAGCTAGCTGTGGTTCCATTTGTAAATAAAAGAACAATTTCAAAAAATAAATTCATTATCCAAATTCATAATATAGGGTTCAAATTTCTAGCAATCGAAATATAATAAAAGTATCATCTAGTTTTGTTATAAATAATTTGTTTTCGATTCAATTAGAAATATGAGTGTGGTTCTGATATAAAAATAATTTACATAGATTTTGATCAATATTTCAGAACAAAAAATACAAATATAACTAAAATGAAGGTTCATGTCTCTCTATACCCTTTTTTTATTATTATTTTGAAAGGAGAAAAATAATTCAAAATTCATTAAGAATAAAGTTTAATTTTATGTTTATGTAATTAAACACATTTCAATCCTCTCTCTCTCTCTATCTATCTATCTATCTATCTATCTATCTATCTATCTATCTATCCTTAATATCTTAGGATATTAAACAAACACAACCAAATAAATAATTTTAATCATTTAATTAAAACCTAAAGAAATAATATATATATATATATATATATATATATATATATATAAGAAGATTAACTTGATTATTTCACTAATCTTAACCTCATAAATTAGAGTTTGTATATATATATATATATATATTGATTGTTATTTTTTAATTTTCAATTAGGTTTTAGAGGAAAATCTTCGTTCTATATACTTGCTGTTGTGACATTTCAGTGTTGAAAACCTATTTAAATAAAATTCAAGATTAGATATTCAATTAAGAAAATCAGATAATTTCGGACACTCAAAATCACATTATTTCATATAATGTTTTCAGTGGGGACTTGATTGTTTGTTAGGCTAATTTGGCGGTAAAATCGCAAGAAGCAATACTTTAGGTACTGACATCTTATGCTAATCATAGTTTGCGGACTGCTTCTTATTTTATCAATCCAATACAAAGCACTAGAAAAATAACACTTGGTTGCTTTGAAGACCTTCAACTTGAAGACTCAGAGAGAGAGCTCTGCCATATCTCTCCTTCACCAGTCTTCTTCTCTGGTAACAACCTCTTTTTTTTCTTTTGACTTTCCTTTTCATTGATTTTTATTATGTATTGATTGTTTTTTGCATGATTCTTGTACTTGATCATTATGGTTATTTCTTTTGTTTCTTAGTCCAGATTATCACTTCAAAGATTCCTAATTTGACATGGACTTTTGTGGGTTTTGATCATTTTGTGCAGTTTTTTTTGTTACCACAACATAAAGATATAAGCTTAATGAGATGATGAATTATGGGTTTTCTTATGATTATAATAATGGAGGTGGATCATCATTTTCCTCTTCAAATTTATCAGCTTCAGCCCCACCTTTCACTGTTGATAGGTCTGTAGCAAAACCCCTTTTGGATTTAACTGAACCCACTTATCCTGTTAGCTTGAATTCCTCTTTACACAGTTGGGCTACCTCCAACTCTCACATTTCCAATTCAAGACCTGATCTTTTTCCCATTCCAAGCCTGGAGTTTGATTCCGTGCCTTCCCCACTTGCATTTGGAAGCCCCTCGCCTACTTCCCAAATGCCATCTATGAGCCACCCTCTTGTTTCGGCTTCAACTGATGCTGTTTTGTATGGTCAAGGTAATCCTAGCATTGTTGAAGCTGAACCATATTATCCATCATCGTATGTTTCACCTGCAATTGCTATTGATGATTCCTTGAAGATCCTGAACCAATCCGGTTATGAATTGTTGTCTGCCTCTCATGTTGGAACATCCAATGGATCGACTCGTGATGATTATAGTCAAAGCTCGGTGGGTTTGGAGCATACAACACAGTGGAGTGGCTTGTGGGAGGGGGTTTCTGATTGGCATCAGAGCAAAAAATTGCAACTTGACGGAAGTTTTTGTGCAAAGGAGAATTTTATTAATCAAGGTATCCTTTTCTTATTATTATTGTTGTTGTTATTGAGAATTCAAAAAATTACATTTTTTCCCCATAGTTTTGGTAAGTGTAAACTGAAGTAAAAACGCTTTTTATGCTACTTTGGACCTTGCATTTTGTTCTTGTCTATTCATACTAATTAGTGAATTTGTCGTCTTTATAAATTACTGTGCTTACCATATACCTTGGATAATGATTTTCCTGTAGTTGCATCTCCACATATGAATGATTGCTATTCTTAAGTCTTTATCCATGCTCTAGCACAGCATACGCTCTATATTGAGCTGTAATAATTCTGTTTCATGCCATTTGCTTATTGTTTCCACACCCATTGAGAAAGTATAAGAAAGATGAAAATAATACAAAAATGTGATTTCCCCTCAAACTCAATGGAAGAGAGATGCATTTTGACATGTTTTCTTTTTCACTGCAGAATAATTTTATTCACATCTCTCTTCTTTGTATCTATTCTTCTAAACTGTTTTCTAAAGGCATCCTTGCTCTACTGGGAAAGTGGTAGGCGTCTACACATAAGCCTCTTTGTAACTTATCCATTCCTCATTGAAGAGTCATTTTGATACTGAGGGATGTAAATAACACTGTCATAATTTTAATATATCAGATATAAGGCTTGGAATATATTCCCTTACTCTGCCATAATCTGTATCCTTGGGGTTACTTTTTCCTTTATGTCATTGGAAGTCTTTAAGGAGATTCTTCTTTACCATCCACCAGAACCATCCTTAATTATGAGTAATTATAACTTAATCGAATGAATTTGGCTCTAATTGAACAGCAAGTTCAGTTTTTGAAGTATGCACCCAATGGAAAACAAATGGTAAGATAAACAATTTTAGCTAGGGGAGTTACCTGTTATCTAGCATTTCCTTAATTGCTTCTACTTGCAGGGTTTTCTGCATTCAAGGATATCAGCAAATGTGAAGAAACTTCCCTTGGAATTGGCGTGGTTGGTAGGCAAATGCACACTGAGTCTGCAAACACAGGACAGATGGATGATAAAGCTTTCCTAGGTGAAAAACCCAAGTTCATGCCTGCGGGTTATTCAACACCATCACCATTGGTGTTTCCTTCAGTAGAACCACAAGCCTATCTTCAAGTACAATCCTCAAATGTAGTCAATTCTCTAATTAATCATATGGCTTCATATGAAAAATCCTCAAGGAAGCATGATGCTAGTCCAAATGACAGTATGCCAGTGATGAAGCCTTCACCCGCTGTTGTCATTAGATCCCCAGGGAAAGATACATATTCATTTAAGATCATGAAGACTGGTTGTGATGGTGATGAGAAGGGCAATAGTTCCTCTTCTGTTCAAGAGCCTAATCCATTTATTAGCTCTGAAGGAAAGGTTTTCTATGATTCTAGCCAAATTAGTTTTCATCTGAAACAAAATGATAATTACATGACAGAAATTTCCTCTAAAAACAATGAAGAGTTGCCAAGCAACAAAAATATTTCTGTGGATTTCTTGGATCAAATTTTCAAAGCAAAAATGGACGATAAAGTTCCTTGTGGAAATCTAGATTTCTTCAATTTGGCTATGGATGGTCATGAAGCCATTGGTTCTGCAGAGAATACTTCTGAAAGTTTAGATCATTATAACCATGCTGTTGACTCACCATGCTGGAAAGGGGCTCCAGTTTCTCTTCTATCTGCATTTGAAGTTTCTGAGGTTGTGAACCCGCTGATTCCAAAAAAGGTAGAAGCTTGCAATGGCTTGAGTCCTCATGGCCCTCAAATCTCCCCTCCAGCTACTAATGATGCTGTAAAAGCCTGCCCTGAAAAACAAAGTAGTATTTCCGTGCCTCTCAATCATGAGAGTCTGGGATGTCAACAAGCCTCTTTGTTTAAGAGGCCTTTAGTTGCTAAAGTTTTATTTAGAGAAGAAATTGATGATACTGGGAAATATGGACCCTACCAAAGGATACCAAGCTATTGTCATGAAGCTCAAATTTCTGATGTCATTGATGATGAAACTTGGATAGAAAGTATCCTTTCTGATTTTAACTCCCTGCACACAGAGCAGCGAAATCTTGACGACGGAGAATGGCCATCAAAGAAAGATTCTTGTGTTGCAGATGTTAGGAGGAAAATCAATGATGACCCTGATTATTGTTCATCTCACATACCATTCCATGCTATAGAACAGATCTTAAGTTCGCCATCTTCATCAGAGCATGCTCCTGCTCAGCACACCCAATCACTGGGTGGAAAATTGGTGTCAAAGATGCATGCACGGACACTTGTTGATACAATGCACAACCTCACAGAATTGCTCCTATCTTACTCTTTGAATGACACTTGTGAGCTGAAGGATGAGGACTTTGATGTTCTTAAAGATGTGATCAACAATCTTGATATCTGTATATCAAAGAATTCAGAAATGAAGAATTCAACACAAGAATCATTGCGTCCTCAGCAAGCCACTTCTCAACTTCCTGGAAAGTTATCTGATCGTGACAAGGTATTTCATTATTTTGTTTAATTCATGTAACAACTTAGGTTCTTATAGAACTGGGAAGAAGCTATGGGCCAGAAAAGGTATGAATCAAAGGCACTGTTTGGTGCAATGGTGAAACTTTAAAATCCAGTTTCCATCACACACGAACAGTGACCTCTCCTTGGTGGGTGATGTATGGATATCAGCGAATTTTCGTAGTGGCAAGATCATTCCATGGTCCAACCCTCACCTTTTGCTTCTGGTGTTGAATCTGTGATGTCCATTTAAAGAAACTAATCCATTAGGCATTAACTATGTGATAATCTTATGCCCTCATAAATCTTGCTTGTCAATGTTTTGATGTTTTATCACTACACTGAATAATGTAATTTTAGGTCGTAAATGTGAATTGGCCTCGAGTATGTTGATATTGTTATATTTCAGGGGCAACTTGAGTTTCAGCAGTTTGAGGAGGAGGAGGAGCATAAAATTGCATCTGTTAAGAGAAAGGAGAAACTGTCAAGTTGGGTTTCTACAAGGTTTGCTGCAGATACAGTCAAAGATGATAACATGACCCGGGTATTCTTTTTTTTGTTATCATATCTATTTTACAGAAATTCTAATCTTAAAATGATTCTTGCTGTAAAGGATGAAAAAGAGTTTAAAGAAAACTAAATTTCTTCGGTACAAAAACATGATTTGCAGGCTATAAAGAAGGTTCTTGCTGAGAATTTTCTGATCAAAGAGGAATCAGAGTCTCAAATTCTTCTGTTTAAAAATCTATGGCTTGAAGCTGAAGCTTCATTGTGCTCTGTTAATTATATGGCTCGCTTTAATCGAATGAAGATTGAGATGGAAAAAGGCAACTCACAAAAAGCAAATGGTAAACCTATCACCTGTTTCTGATTGTCACTTCAATTTATTCAATAAAAAGACTTGCTTACTAAAATCTTGTGCATTTTCTACTTAGATTTTTCTTCTGTTGCCCCTGTTGTACCAGAAAAATCTACGGTCATGGAGAATCTTTCAAGCCCCAAGGTTTCATCTGACATATTGTTTGCTGATCATAAGGGTAGCCCTGTCCAAGATGTTTCTTTCCTTGATTCATCTATCTTAAGCAGGAACAGCCATTCAGATGATGTCATGGCCAAATTTCATATCTTAAAAAGCCGGGTTTCTGACTCAAATTCTGTGAATACTTCAGCTGTGGAGAGATTGTCAAGTTCTAAGGTTTCTCCTGATCTAAACAAGGTTGACAAATTGGCACATGAGACGAAAGATAGCACTAAGCCCAATGTATCCATCCAGGATTCTCAAATGTCAGGAACAAGCAGTCATGCTGATGATGTTAGCATCCATGAAGATGATGTTATAGCTAGATTTCATATCTTAAAAGGCCGGGTTGACAACTCTAGTTCAGGGAATACCTCAGCTTTGGAGAAATTGTCAAGTTCTAAGGTTTATCCTGATCTGAACAAGGTTGACAAAATGGTGCATGACACAAAACATAGCACTAAGCCCCATATAACCATCCAGGATTCCCCCATGGCAAGAAGGAGCAGCCATGCAGATGATGTCATGGCCAGATTTCGTACCTTAAAAGGCCGGGTTGACAACTCTAATTCTGTGAATATATCAGCCATGGAGAAATTGCCAATTTCCAAGGTTTCGTCTGATCTGAGCAATGCTGGTGGATTGACTGTCGAAGGAAAAGATAGCACAAAGCCGGATATAACCAAGCAGGATTCTCCTTTGCCAAGCTCATCAAACCATGCAGAAGATTTTGAAGCTGCTATTATGGCCAGATTACTTATCTTGGAACACAGAGATGGCTGTTCAAGTTCGTTGGAAATGGAAGAGCGTCAGCCAGAGAGCATTGATATTGGGTACACCAGTCTGAGAAGGGAAGTTCCAATGGGTAAAGGTGGATTGAAAGACAGAATTTTGGATGTTAATATGGAACCTGTCATCCAAAATTATCCTGCCGACTCCGCTGAAGACAAATCAACTGTTAAGGGATTCCGGTTATTTGTCAATGATGATGCTGAGGCCCAATCTAACCTCACCCAACCTCATGCTGGTTGGTATGATAGTTGTTCATCAGATTGGGAACATGTATTGAAGGAGGAGATTGTAGGGCAGGGTCATTGATCAAAAAGTTGGATGCTCAATGTTTCCTCATCAGCAAATGATATCCTCTGTTTTCCAATAAAATGTATATGGTGTGACCAGACATTATTACTCTGGCTTTGCTTTAATGAGAATTTGATGGCTCTCTGATCGTATAAAAAGTTTGTAGACTTTGAATTCTGTAAATATATGTTTCTTTTTTCATTCCAATTTCATCTTCTAATTTACCTTGAAGGTCTTAGTTTAGTTCTTGCCTGGTTGCAGACTGAGATATCTCAGCTGGTAACTGGTATGACGTTTGATCCAGTAGAGAGTGCAGATGGAAGGGCATTCAGTTTCATCTTGAGTTCATCGAAATCCCTCAATACCTTGGACATCAGAGGGACTTATTCAGGGGACCCCCCCCTACAATTTACCATCAATTTCGTTTTCCACTTTTAAAATCCAAATCAACTGCTCAAGTTTGAAATTTAGAACATCATCAAAACCGTTATGGATTGCTCATGGAGTCTGCTACTGTTTACAGAATGCCAATTGCAACCAAGTTCTGTCAATTATCATTGTTTTTGCACCGACTTCGAAGCGGTCAGGACTCACGGCCCATCCTTGCACGCAAAGAAGATTATAGAGGTACGTAGTCTTTATCTCCTCGAAGTTAGTCCCTTAACCACTCTTGCTGAATTCGCTCTTCTTCCTCTCAAGTCAAACCGGATTGATTTCTTTACGATTTATTGCCGCGTAATGGCTTATACCTGTCACGTGGCCAATCGTGAGGTGTCAAGCTAGCAGGCCACCAGCAAGCCAAGCCAGTAGCGTGAGGTCTATTCAATGGTCACTTCAGAAGGGTTGATATGAATAAAGCAATGTTCTGTAATAAAAGTCATTGGCCAGTCTAGTCTGATTAGTTCAGTTAGTGGGTTTCGTCCAAGTTCGTCTGGTTAGTTTAGTTTGGTTTGGGTCCAATACATTTAAGTCCAGTCAGATTATTTAATTAAGTTAGTGGGTTGAATAATGGGCCCAATTAATGAATGTGATTACTGAGTCAAGGTTGTTGCTGAGTATCAGCTAATTATCTGGGATAAGCTCAGTGGGCAGGGAACTTGTAATCCGCAAAAAAGTTGTTTATTTTCAGTATTTAAGCTAGGAAATAAGGAAGGCAGGTACAAAACAATTTCTAAATTTCTAAATTAAACTATTGGAGGTTTTGGATTCCTCGAAAATCTATTTTTATCTTCTTGAATTACTGGAGTCGTAACATTGGTATCAGAGCCGGCTTCCATGGCTGATGGTACTGGAACCAGATATTCACAACTCGCTGAATCATTGGCAGCTGTAAAACAAAATCAAGAGCAAACTCAGCAGAATCATCAGGCATTACAACAGCTCGTGCAAGGGCTAGCACAAAAACTGGACTTAGTGGCCTCACATGTGGAGGCGTTGGTACAAAGTAAGGCGGCCCAAAATATTGGCGAACCAGGAGGATCTGGACAACAGATCACAAACCCTCTTTACGAGGAGCAGGCTGGAATCCAGACTAAAGCTGTAAGACTGGATTTTCCAAGGTTCAATGGAGACAACCCCCGTGGGTGGATTTACCGTGCCAATCAGTTTTTTACCTACCACCAAACCAATCCGTTCCACAGAGTTCTAATGGCGTCCTTCTACATGGAAGGAAAGGCTTTAGTATGGTTTCAAGACATTGAGGCTGCTGGGGGTCTTAACAGTTGGGAGGGGTTTATTCGGGCTCTACAGACTCGATTCGGGTCATCACCTTATGAGGACTCCATGAAGGCCAACACTTCAACTCATACAACAACTAAGCTAACCCCATTTGAATCAGTCTCCAGTTACCCTTTTCCCCTAAAATTAATGCAATTCATTCCGTGCACCACAAAGTTACAGGAAGTGAAAAATACCTTGAAAACACAGGATGAAATCCTCAGCGTCCTCCAAGCTAACCTGCAGCAAACACAAGAAGGAATGAGAAAGGATGCAGACCGAAGACGTACAGATAGAAATTTTGACGAAGAGGAATGGGTTTACCTCCGTTTGCAACACTACAAGCAGCAAACGGTGGCCCAAAGGCAGAACATGAAGTTGTCCCCACGATTATATGGATCAATTCAGGTGTTGGAGAAGGTGGGGAAAGTGGAGTATCGACTAGATCTGCCCCTGAGTTCAAAAATCCCTCCCGTCTTCCATGTGTCCTGCCTGAAGGAGAAATTAGGGCAACGCCACCGACTGGTGGTCACCCTCCCTCCCAAAGATAAAAAAAGGGTCAATCGGCCTGAACCGAAGGAAATTTTTTGGAAAAAAAAAAAAAAAAAAACGAAAGCGGTTACAGAGGTGTGGGTAAAATGAAGAGGATTTGGGAGCAGAAGAAGCTTTTCGGGTGGAGTATGTTGAGCTGGAGAGGGAGAGTACCGGACCATGTGGGCAAGGTCTTCTAAAGAAAGGGGCAATGTCACGTGGCCAATCGTGAGGTGTCAAGCTAGCAGGCCACCAGCAAGCCAAGCCAGTAGCGTGAGGTCTATTCAATGGTCACTTCAGAAGGGTTGATATGAATAAAGCAATGTTCTGTAATAAAAGTCATTGGCCAGTCTAGTCTGATTAGTTCAGTTAGTGGTTTCGTCCAAGTTCGTCTGGTTAGTTTAGTTTGGTTTGGGTCCAATACATTTAAGTCCAGTCAGATTATTTAATTAAGTTAGTGGGTTGAATAATGGGCCCAATTAATGAATGTGATTACTGAGTCAAGGTTGTTGCTGAGTATCAGCTAATTATCTGGGATAAGCTCAGTGGGCAGGGAACTTGTAATCCGCAAAAAAGTTGTTTATTTTCAGTATTTAAGCTAGGAAATAAGGAAGGCAGGTACAAAACAATTTCTAAATTTCTAAATTAAACTATTGGAGGTTTTGGATTCCTCGAAAATCTATTTTTATCTTCTTGAATTACTGGAGTCGTAACATTGGTATCAGAGCCGGCTTCCATGGCTGATGGTACTGGAACCAGATATTCACAACTCGCTGAATCATTGGCAGCTGTAAAACAAAATCAAGAGCAAACTCAGCAGAATCATCAGGCATTACAACAGCTCGTGCAAGGGCTAGCACAAAAACTGGACTTAGTGGCCTCACATGTGGAGGCGTTGGTACAAAGTAAGGCGGCCCAAAATATGGGCGAACCAGGAGGATCTGGACAACAGATCACAAACCCTCTTTACGAGGAGCAGGCTGGAATCCAGACTAAAGCTGTAAGACTGGATTTTCCAAGGTTCAATGGAGACAACCCCCGTGGGTGGATTTACCGTGCCAATCAGTTTTTACCTACCACCAAACCAATCCGTTCCACAGAGTTCTAATGGCGTCCTTCCACATGGAAGGAAAGGCTTTAGTATGGTTTCAAGACATTGAGGCTGCTGGGGGTCTTAACAGTTGGGAGGGGTTTATTCGGGCTCTACAGACTCGATTCGGGTCATCACCTTATGAGGACTCCATGAAGGCCAACACTTCAACTCATACAGCAACTAAGCTAACCCCATTTGAATCAGTCTCCAATTACCCTTTTCCCCTAAAATTAATGCAATTCATTCCGTGCACCACAAAGTTACAGGAAGTGAAAAATACCTTGAAAACACAGGATGAAATCCTCAGCGTCCTCCAAGCTAACCTGCAGCAAACACAAGAAGGAATGAGAAAGGATGCAGACCGAAGACGTACAGATAGAAATTTTGACGAAGAGGAATGGGTTTACCTCCGTTTGCAACCCTACAAGCAGCAAACGGTGGCCCAAAGGCAGAACATGAAGCTGTCCCCACGATTCTATGGATCAATTCAGGTGTTGGAGAAGGTGGGGAAAGTGGCGTATCGACTAGATCTGCCCCTGAGTTCAAAAATCCCTCCCGTCTTCCACGTGTCCTGCCTGAAGGAGAAATTAGGGCAACGCCACCGACTGGTGGTCACCCTCCCTCCCAAAGATAAAAAAAGGGTCAATCGGCCTGAACCGAAGGAAATTTTTTGGAAAAAAAAAAAAAAAAACGAAAGCGGTTACAGAGGTGTGGGTAAAATGAAGAGGATTTGGGAGCAGAAGAAGCTTTTCGGGTGGAGTATGTTGAGCTGGAGAGGGAGAGTACCGGACCTTGTGGGCAAGGTCTTCTAAAGAAAGGGGCAATGTCACGTGGCCAATCGTGAGGTGTCAAGCTAGCAGGCCACCAGCAAGCCAAGCCAGCAGCGTGAGGTCTATTCAATGGTCACTTCATAAGGGTTGATATGAATAAAGCAATGTTCTGTAATAAAAGTCATTGGCCAGTCTAGTCTGATTAGTTCAGTTAGTAGGTTTCGTCCAAGTTCGTCTGGTTAGTTTAGTTTGGTTTGGGTCCAATACATTTAAGTCCAGTCAGATTATTTAATTAAGTTAGTGGGTTGAATAATGGGCCCAATTAATGAATGTGATTACTGAGTCAAGGTTGTTGCTGAGTATCAGCTAATTATCTGGGATAAGCTCAGTGGGCAGGGAACTTGTAATCCGCAAAAAGTTGTTTATTTTCAGTATTTAAGCTAGGAAATAAGGAAGGCAGGTACAAAACAATTTCTAAATTTCTAAATTAAACTATTGGAGATTTTGGATTCCTCGAAAATCCATTTTTATCTTCTTGAATTACTGGAGTCGTAACAATATTATAGTGGGAATCATATCCTATTCCAGATTTCATGAAACTGACTCCGCTTGTCTTTTCTTCTACTTTCGGAAGAGAATCATAAATAGTTTGTATACCTAACTGATAAGACAAACATTAATTTATAGCTATTGATCCTCCCACAATTGTCAAGACCTCGAACCTTGTTAGTTATCAGAACCTTTTTAAATTCTTAGCTTTTGTAAACATGCTGACTTCGTTGAGAGTTGAGATGTCTTGCTTGTTTTTATAAGGGTTTTTTTTCTTAGTCTTGATTTGATGTCTTAGAATTAAATTTTTTATATTGCAATATGTATAATGAACTATTATTGGTTTTGAAAAATATTTTAAGAGTTTATAAAATATTAATGAGAAGTATGGATGGGGTTAAGTATAGGTGGCACCCGCTACGTATTCTTGTTTCTTCAACTATATATAGACGTAGTTTTATTCATCATAGATCATAGATGTATAGAAACAGTCGGAGCTATATATATAACTATATAGGGTGATATAAACATCAAATCATGAGTTCCAAGAAGCTATGTTTAGTTTGCTGGGTTGTTGTTTTCTTGGTCTGTTTTCAAAGTGTTCATTCCCAGCTTGCAGTAGGGTTTTATACAAGTTCATGCAAGATGGCTGAGTTCATTGTCAAAACTGAAGTTAGAAATGGTTTCATTAAGGATAAAGGAGTGGCTGCTGGTCTTGTTCGAATGCACTTTCATGACTGTTTCGTTAGGGTAAGTGTGCGTGTGTGTGTTTAGATCAAATTGATCATGGCAGTGGTTGATCAGAGACTAACCTGTTTTTATTCAGGGCTGTGATGCATCGGTGCTTCTGGACTCCACTGCCTCAAACACAGCGGAAAAAGACTCTCCTGCCAACAACCCTAGTCTACGAGGCTTCCAAGTCATTGACAATGCAAAGGCTAGGCTAGAGACCGAATGCAAAGGAATTGTCTCCTGTGCTGATATTCTCGCATTTGCAGCAAGAGACAGCGTTGAGATAGTACGTAACCCCACATGAATATATATATATATATATATATATATATATATATATATATATTGTTTATATAATTATATAAACGTGATTTCGTTTTGGCAGACTGGAGGTTTTGGCTACGATGTTCCTGCAGGAAGAAGAGATGGCAGAGTTTCACTAGCTTCAGAGGTCTTGACAAACTTACCTCCCCCAACATTCAATGTCGACCAGCTCACTACAAATTTTGCGAACAAGGGTTTCTCGCAAGAAGAAATGGTTACCCTATCTGGTACTTCATCTATATTATCCATCAGTCAAAACAAGATTATTTCTTGCCAAAATCTTGAAACTACTGAATAAAATCTGTGGTGATATATATATATACACATCCAGGAGGACACACCATTGGTCGATCACACTGCACTTCCTTCAGCAGCAGATTATACAACTTCAATGGAACAACGAGCCAGGACCCAACCTTAGACGCTACATACGCAGCAAGGTTGAAGCAGATGTGTCCGCAAGGTAGCACGGATCCTAGCCTGGTGGTGCCAATGAACCCTGCTAGTCCAGCCACTACTGATGCAGGCTACTATCTTGATGTCTTAGCAAACCGAGGCTTGTTCACATCAGACCACACTCTCTTGACAAACGCTGCAACAGCGACTCAGGTGAATATTAATGCGAGAGATTCCATGCTTTGGAAGAGAAAATTTGCAGCCGCCATGCTGAAGATGAGCAAACTTGGTGTCTTGACTGGGAATGCGGGAGAGATTCGGGCGAATTGTAGGGTCATCAACAGTTAGCTAGCTAGAGTTATGAGCTGAATTATTGATTATCTGCTTTCAAGCTTATAAGTCAATGGATACTTATATAATAAGAATAAGAATAAAATAATTATTTCTGGAGTATCATAATAATTATAAAATAAGCTAGAATTTTCAATTACCGACAAAAATAATTATTAATAGTTTTATTGGTGAAAATATATGTCGGTATTTGCATCATATATGCTACAAACCAATTTATTTTATTCATTTTCTTCTAACAATTTTGTATAATCCAATTTCATACAATATTTTTATTTCTACGTTATAGTTTTTTTAAAATTAATTCTATACTTTGAAAAATCTATTCTAAATTTATAAAATTTTATTAAAAAAATTAAAAAATAATAACAATAATAATTTGACTAGAAAAAAAACAATAATTTAATAATACATTAACAACATAAAAACTAATTACTAACATAAATATTATCAATTAATATTCATTAATACAAGAAAAATTATTTAAAAATAATACAATAATCCCACACCAGAAACATTAATAAAAAACAATTAATTAAAAATAATATAATAACCTTATACCAATACCATTAAAAGCAAAAAATAATAAATCGGTGTTTTCGTATGTATTTCGTGATTTTCTGGTAGTGAGATGTGTATAATTTATAGGTTTCTATATAATTTTTATACAAAATCATAATATTTATTTGAGTATTTGATACATGCTATTGCTGATCAATAAAGAAAATGCACAAAAAATCAAAATATAATATTAAAATAACTATCTAGCTAACCAAATTAAGCACAAAGAATGCTGGACAAATAATCATTCACTAAAGAAAATGAGTTGTTCTAAGTAAATGAACTTGTATGTTACAAAAAAAGTCAAATATTCTGTGGAATAATTAATTAAATATCCTTAAAGAATGAATACCTTCAATAATATAACTTGTTATCTTTAAACTAAATGATCTCATTAATAAAATTATGATCCCAGTCATTAAATTAAGAAAGGGTTAAGCTTGCTTGTAGTGAAATGTTCTTGACTTCGATTTTGATTTGATTTATTTGCTAATTAACTATAAAAAGATTTTCTAATTCGTTGTAGACCTGTTCTACCAAACCTAAATTTTGTTGGAAATCTTAAATCTATAAAATCTGAAATTGATAGAAATTAAAGAACAAAAATAAAATCATAAATATTGGAATGAATCACTTTCATTCATTCCATAAAATCATAAATATTGGAATGAAGTACATCCATTCATTCCATAAAATCATAAATATTGGAATGAGTCACATCCATTCATTCCATAAAATCATAAATATTGGAATGAGTCACATCCATTCATTCCATAAAATCATAAATATTGGAATGAAGTCACACCCATTCATTCCATAAAATCATAAATATTGGAATGAAGTACATCCATCCATTCATTCAATTTATTCAATTGAAAACTTTGCCTATTTATAGGCTTACAAAAACTAGAAATTGAAATAAACTAGAACTCTCAATAGATAGGAGAGATTATTGGATAAGGATAGGATTTATGATAAATCCTATCAAAGATAATCATAAAAACTATTTAGAATTCTATGGCTAAAAACTTCTTATCTTCTTATCTTCATATCTTCAAAGCTAATCTCATTAAAATCTAACACTCCTCCTTGAGATTTGCTTTGGACATCCCCAACTTCATCTTTAGGAACTCCAATCTTGCTAGAGGAAGTGTCATGGTCATCACATTAAGCTGAGCTGGATTTTCATCATCTCTGTTTTGTCCCAAATCAAAATCAGCATAAACTTCAAATTTTGCTCCTCCTGTTTTCGTGTACCATTTCACACGGTCAACAGAACAAATATGAGTTTGAGCTTCAAATTTTTTGTGGCAAAGAAACCATCATTTTCTCTACCACGTTTTGATCTTCAATCACCTTTCCAAACAGCCTCATTTGATTCATAACATCCATTAATCTGCGAGAATAATCCTTGAATCCCACACTCCCGTAAGAAAACTGCTCTGATACCAATTGTTGGAAATCTTAAATCTATAAAATCTGAAATTGATAGAAATTAAAGAACAAAAATAAAATCATAAATATTGGAATGAATCACTTTCATTCATTCCATAAAATCATAAATATTGGAATGAAGTACATCCATTCATTCCATAAAATCATAAATATTGGAATGAGTCACATCCATTCATTCCATAAAATCATAAATATTGGAATGAGTCACATCCATTCATTCCATAAAATCATAAATATTGGAATGAAGTCACACCCATTCATTCCATAAAATCATAAATATTGGAATGAAGTCACACCCATTCATTCCATAAAATCATAAATATTGGAATGAAGTCACACCCATTCATTCCATAAAATCATAAATATTGGAATGAAGTACATCCATCCATTCATTCAATTTATTCAATTGAAAACTTTGCCTATTTATAGGCTTACAAAAACTAGAAATTGAAATAAACTAGAACTCTAAATAGATAGGAGAGATTATTGGATAAGGATAGGATTTATGATAAATTCTATCAAAGATAATCATAAAAACTATTTAGAATTCAATGGCTAAAAACTTCTTATCTTCTTAGCTTCAAAGCTAATCTCATTAAAATCTAACAAATTTATTGTCTACTGCTAATTTGGATGGAAACACTTCTTTTATTGCTGCTAATATATATATATATATATATATATATATATATATATATATATATGCATGGTGCAGGGGGCTGTAATAAAGCAACAAGATTATATCAATCGCAGGACAAGAATCTCAAACAGGATTCTATGTCTTTAATAATCTTCGATCAAATCACTCGTTGTCTTGACAGACGGGGGACTGTTTCCTTTTTCTTTCTGTTTTACTTTACTTTAATCAAACCAGCCTAAATTATTGCAGGAAAATTCAAAATGTGGAAACTTCGCCTGCAGCATGCTTGCTTGGAAGTTTGGTATTTAAGTTTCTTTTATAAGACTTTTTGCAACGATCTGGTTTGGACTGTCGGCTTCCAAGCAACGATCGCAAGTGGCATTAGGTTCTCGATCGTATTGCTTTTCCTGCCTCATCCATCTCCAGAAAGCGATCGAGATGGAAAGTTGGATTTTCAGACAAACCAAACACCTTATTATTATTATGGAATGCTCGTATACAATTAATTAGTTCATAATTAATATTGAAGGGGGGAGAATCACCTCGCACAAGTGGGTTCAAAAGTAAAAGAATATACCCATCCACTTACCACTACCTTTAGCCACTCTTGCTGAATTTTTCTCCCTCACTGTTTGCTGAATTGATCTCTTTCGATTAGTCAAAAAACATTAGGTTTCTTTGTCCGATTACTTTATAATTATTCAGCATGTTGCTGAGCTGCAATCCAATCATATATGCCATGAAAATGACTCAGCTTGTTTTTATATTTACGTACAGCAAACATTACTAGTGGTATGATGACCTGCAATCTACCAATTCAACTCAAATATCTCTATCTGCATGTTGGCTTCACTACTTACACCAAACATTTTCCACGTTCAAGCATGTAAAAGTGGAATGACGTTTCCTTTCTTCAGCTATAAATAGGTATGATTATGCAAGCTGTCAAGCAAGCAACTAAGGTTTGAGGATATAGCTATAGCTAGTAATATTGTGGGGATAATTATGATGAGTTCCAGGAAGCTAACTCAACTATCTGTGATTTGTTGGGTGGCTGTTTTGTTTTGTCAAAGTGTCCAATCTCAGCTCCAGGTGGGGTTTTATACAAATTCATGCAGGAGGGCCGAGTTGATTGTGAGGAGTGCTGTTAGAGATGGTATCAATAAGGATAGAGGGGTAGCTGCTGGTCTTGTGAGAATGCACTTCCATGATTGCTTTGTTAGGGTAAGCACAAGCTCGAGCAAAGTTATTTTCTAGCCAAAAAAACATATGACAGAGACACATTTAAATCATAACATGATCCGGAAAGCTTAAACTAAACATCATATAACATGTTTTTTCAACCCTATCTAGCTAGGTTGCCTTAATCAATATAAGCATGCGTGAGACATTTTTGCTTGTTCGAAGGTTATTGATCGACCTGGTTGTGCGTGTTTCTTAATTTCTTTTTTACGAATGTACGCAGGGCTGTGAAGGATCTGTGCTTCTCGACTCCACCTCATCAAACACAGCAGAGAAGGACTCTCCAGCAAACAAACCTAGTCTGCGTGGCTATGAAGTCGTCGACGATGCGAAGACTAAACTAGAAGCCGAATGTCGAGGAGTCGTTTCATGTGCTGATATTCTGGCATTTGCAGCGAGGGATAGCTTTGATTTAGTAAGTTAAAACGTTTGGCTTACCATTTGAGGATTTTTCAGGGTACTAATTAAAGTAGTACGGACGTATGTGACATGCCAATTCAACCTTGAAATTAACCTTTCATTATTCTTGCAGACTGGAGGGATTAGCTATGATGTTCAGGCTGGAAGAAGAGATGGCAAAGTTTCGCTAATCGCAGAGACTTCAGACTTGCCTGCTCCCACCTTAAATGTTGATGAACTCACTCAAAGCTTTGCAAAGAAGGGTTTATCACAAGAAGAAATGGTCACGCTATCCGGTAGAGTAATTAACCTCGAATCAATCCCATTCTTCTAATTAAGACAGGATCATTAACAGCTTACTAATTACTACATGTTATCAGGAGCACATACCATTGGTCGTTCACACTGCACTTCCTTCAGTGATAGATTATACAACTTCAGTGGAGCAAATAGCCAAGACCCAAGCTTGGATGCCACATATGCAGCCAGTTTGAAGCAGAAGTGCCCACAAGGTAGTACAGATTCTAGCCTGGTGGTGCCAATGGACACTAGTACTCCAACCATTAGTGATGTAAGTTACTACAGAGATATCCTAGCAAACCGAGGCTTGTTCACATCAGATCAAACCCTCTTGTCAAACACAGCAACAGCAAGTCAAGTGAATTCGAATTCGAGGAGTCCCTTAGGTTGGAAGAGAAAGTTTGCTGCAGCAATGGTAAAAATGGGCGGAATTGGAGTTTTGACTGGTAACACAGGAGAGATTAGGGCGAACTGTAGGGTGATCAACAGCTAAAGTTAGGAGCTGAGTTGTTGGACTACTTTTGAAGCTTGAAGACTTTAAGTCAATAGAAAATTATAGCATATGCTATATACTTCGTCACATGATGCCCTTACATCATATTTACTAATATTATGTAATAACTTAGTCAACAAATGATCAGTGTACTGTAAGAGGTTTCCAAAATATAATGTGATGAAGTTATTGGATATTAATCTTTTATCTATTTAATTATAGCAAAAAATTATGTACTGGATGCGGGTGGGCTCTTGTCTTTCTTTGTCAAGATGTTCGTTCGAAGCTCAATATTCGTATGCTGACATACTCGCATTCACAGCAAGGGATCAGTTTTGCAAACTTACTTCAGCATGTTTAAATTCTTTGTGCAGACTGGAGGGCCTTGCTGTGATGTTCCTGCAGAAAGAAGAGATGGCAGAGTTTCTCTAGCCCCTGAAATATTCACATACATATCTGGCCCAACTTTTAATGTCAACTGACTCACTCATAGCTTTGCAGACTAGGGTCTCTCACAAGAAGAAATGGCTGCACTCTCTGGAATAGATATGAACCTCACTCAATACTAATAATTAAATCTTACTTGAACCTACTGAATCGTGCGAGCTAATTATATACAGGAGCACGCAAAATGGGCGACGCACACTACATTTCTTTCAAAGATAGATTATACAACTCCAGTGGGACCGTGAGCTAAAACCCAAGTCGGATAGTTGACTAGCAGTGCGGGGAGATTCGATTAAATTGGAGGGTGATCAATGGCTTGAGTTCAGGATGAATTTTATCCCCTGCTAAGTCAGGATGAGGCATTCTTTTAATTTATTTAACCCGGATTCTGTTGTCCTGTGCAGTGATTGTGTCAAATAATAACATAAACAATGATCAGATTTCAACCACTTTCTGTTGCAATTGGAACTAGAGGCCTTCTGTAGCTTGAAGCCAACTACTACTACTGCTCTGAATGGGTGGGAGCTGAAGCTTTTATCTTGGTATGACTATCTCATTGGTTTGCCAGTGCCTTGTGCAATGTTAATAATTAGACATTCTATATAGAGGATGGCACGATTGGAAGAAGTAAAATGGAAAATAAGGTTACAAGAAAATTCTCATGTGGATTGTATAAGTCTTGCAGATGGAATGAAATGAATGAGTTACCATGTCTGGAAGAATGATGTTTTGGACAAGTGCCAAGACACTTTTATAAGAGCAAGTGACAGGATTTTCTAAACTATTTATTGTTGATTATATCAATCTGCACGTCTAACAAATAAGAGATCTTACTGCAAAAACAAAACAAAAAACTGCATAATGATCAAAATAATCTCAAATTTGACACACCGGATAATTCTCATGTGAGACCGCGAATCAATCTGACTACCATTAATTAAATGTTCTGATAACTCAAACTGAAAATAAGAGTGGCCAGGGAGCCAACCTAAGTAGTAAGCTCCATGATAGCACTGACAATGTCCCCATTGTTTGTCTGGAGAGCCTTGACAGCCTTGGCCCTAGAAACTCCAGCCTGTGTCATAACCAGATCAATGTCCCTAGGCTCCACCCCAGTATCATCGACTTCTTCCTCTTCTTCCTCTGGCGGTGCTGTAGCGGCTGCATTAGAAGCATCTGATTTTGGTAACATGGATGACATGTCTGGCATCCTAAACTGCTGAGCAGCCTGTGTCTGCAGCTGAGAGCTCAAATCCTCTATCTTAGCCTCTCCAAATATGACATAAGTCTCAGAATTTGGGCTCTTGAAGACATCTGGTTTTGAGATAAAAAAGAGTACCTGAAAGGCCAGCAAAAAAAATGTGGTTACTTGCACAGAATCACAAAGGCAGCCAGAGTCCAAGAACAAAAGTAGTGGTGGTGGTGGTGGTAGCAGAATTAATAATAAAGCAAAATAATACATTTTTGGTCCTCTTGATGGTGACCCTGCTAACACCAGTAACAGGTTTCATGCCAAGCTTCAACATTGCCTTGCGACTTTTCTTTTCACTTCTGCTCTGCTTTGAACTTCCATTAGCATCTGCATCTCACAGCACCCCTACCATTAACTTTAACAGAACAATGTCATCTATTTAAAACAAAAAAACAACATTCTCAGAACCAAACTTATATTTAAAATGAACCTTACGAGAGAAAAAAAAGGTTAAGATTATCTGATACCAAACTCATAAGCTATCATTTAAATCCAGACAAAATGGAGCTGTAATGCAACTAGATAAACAGAAAACTTTAATTAAGAAAAGACACTAATAACATGAAAAGATGGAAACTTTAAGGATTGCTATCCCAGGAAAAGCATTACAACTTGACAAGCAAATACTCTCACGTATTGGGCCACAAAGATATCTTCCATCGTATTTCAAAAGTGATTTTTTTACATACGAAATAAGTAATTGAGTAAAACTCAATACACTTCCAATTCTCATAAACCAAAAGCATGTGAGCATTAGACACTTTACCATTCATTGGCTGCAATCACCTCACAAACCAAATAGACAGAAAAAATCTTCTTTTTTTTCTCAAACAATGAATCACAAAACAAAGAGTTGAATCAAAGACAACATTTTCTGTGGAAAAAAAGAAGTAAACTCGGTAAAGCAACTTGAAGACTGAAAACAAAAATTCAAGAAAGAAAACCCATATTCACAAATCAATAATAATTACTTGCGAAAAAAAAAAACGTATCAGAAGAAATATAAAACAAGGACCCAATGAGAGAAATGAGAAAAGGAAGTACCAGGGGTGTCATCATCCTCGTCCTCGTCCTCCTCATCCTCGTCCTCATCGTCCTTCTCATCCTCCTTCACGTCCTCCACAACAGGCTCATCCTCGTTCTGCTTTTGAATACACAAACACAATAAACCACCAAATAATAGACAAGTAACTACCAAGATTAAATACATAAAACAAAAGAAAACCTGAGGAGGCTTCTCTGGAAGAGTCTCTTCCACAGTTGACTTGACCTCCTCGGTGGTGGAGACTGCGGCGGGCTCAGCCTCAACGACGGGACCGGGTGCCATAGTTTTGGCTGCTGTTGCTAATGGAAGTTTTGGGATAACGAGAGAGAGAGAGAGAGAGAGAAGAGTAAGCAAGTTAGGGATATAGAGGTCTCATCCTATGGGCCCAAGAGAAATGGACCTTTTCTTTCGGCCCATTTTAAATAATTTTTTCCCAACTTGAAAAGAAAAATTGTGAGAAAAAGAATAATATATATAAAAAAAATCTTCAAGAAATTAGATAATGATGCTTTTTTATATACATTTTAAAAGAAATCAAGCTATGGCTGAGGACTTGAAATCACCTTGATGAGTTTGTGAGTCCGAGACATATCAATGCCAAGCGGGTTCATGTTAGACAAGATCTGCAGTTTCTTACCGCTTCAAGTCTTCAGCAACTTTCCACCATTGTAGCGACTCAAGAACATCCACCTTTCACATACTTAACTGCTTTATCTCAACTATGTATTTAATTTAAACGGTTTTAAATCTTATATTCTTAATATCCATCTACTGCTCAATTTTCAGGATAGCTTCAGCATTCAGATGCATTTCCATGCAAACATCGTCAAGGCCAAGCTCCACAAAATGTATTCTGAACAACGAATTATAGCAAGTACCCCCTATATAAAACAAAGAAAGCCTTCTTTCCCACCAGCTCACACAGAAACATGATACAGCAAAGGCTTCAAGAATTAAAATGAAGATTTCCCGTGAGAATGGAGCTGCCATATCATACAAATGTGGCAATCACCATTCTAGAATCAAGAAGAGCAAGAAGACAAACACGAATAATCCATAAAAAAAATTCTGCAAAAGGAGCTCAAAACAATATGTTTGAAGCTGTACAATTTCCATTACAAAAAATACCATCACACTTGAGTGTCCAATGTCATGAGAAATTGAAAAGGTTCCAATTAAGTACCGCATGATGCACTCTCTCAAAATTGAAGCATATATGGCCTATGCACTTTGTTATCACCAACTGGCAAAATATTACAGAATAGTATCACAAGTGCATCTTCAAATCACGGCATTCAACATACTGGCAAATTCAAATTCTAAGCATGAATTTGACCAATTGACATCAAAAGGATCAGATTTTGCAATGCAAGTGTCAGATACCATTTGCAAAACTAGAAAGTCTATGACTTTGGAAGTTTGATCTCTTGCTTTCTCTTCAGCCTCCTTTGTTCCTTCCAATCACCATCTTTCTCTGAAGCGTTGCAATGAGCTGATTTAGAATCCTTCCAGTCCTTACATGGAGCAGCACAATCACAAACATAGCAATAACACTGCAATCAAACCGTATCAACATAATTTGAAACCAACATCATCAAAAAATCCAAACACGAAACACAATCTTCATTAATAATTACCAGTTTACAATAGTTCTCATGTGGGGTTTTATCAAATGGGTATTTGATACAAAGATGCCTCGAGTGTGGATAATCCCTACACGCCACCTGCACAGCCAAAAATTCAAAAAAGATCGAAACTTTATAATCCACTAAAAAGAAAAAAGAAGAATAAGAAGCAAACCCCTTTATCCTACCCAGCCAAAATTTAAATAAAGAAGAAAGAAGAAAAAAAGACCTGGCCTTTTTCAGCAACAACAGAGAGGTCACCACCACCACCATCATCATCAGTGAAGGAGGAGACAGGGAGAGTGTAAATACGATGTAAGGAAGTTTCAATATCAGAAGGGTCAAAATCAAGAATAAAGCAATCCTCAATCTCATCAAACTTTCTAATGTTTTCCATGTTTGTTTTCTTCAAACAAAATATGGGTCTGATGGGAGTCCCATCTGGAGACGGTGAAGATATTATCTCAATTGCTGCTGATTTGATAGTCTCTTTTTCTTCTTTAACCTCCATGACTGTCTATATGCCTTCCAGGACAACAAACAACAAGACACTGGTACAGTACCGAGCAAGTGGAATCCTTGTACCAAAAGAGACCGTTGCTTTTCAAAGAATGGCGCACATTGCCATAGAAGTTTTTGTTGGGCTGAGGAAGTAGTTGTTGTTGAGATTTAAGGCCTACTCTATTACAAAGTTAGTCCAAAACAAAACAAAATCCTGGCTCGCTTGGAACATAATTCTCAATAGAAAATGTTTTCGTGACATTGCAATGTAGCCCATCATTTTATGGGGCAAAATAGCTAAGTTCTTTCCTAATTCTATAGATGGTGAGCCCCTGCGCTCTGATGGCCGAGACGCTTGGGATGAATCAATGCACTCATGGAGAGGACACTGTAGCAGAAATTATTTCCTCCAACATATTAATTTCATCTGTTCAACATGCACTTTACAATTATTTAAATCTCACTTTCACGTAAGAAAAAAAGTACAACTTTTAATGTACTGAATAACTCCATGAGACTACATATACCACTCTTCCCTCTCTTTTCAACGATGAGAAATTGGGCACATCAAGGGTGATCCAAACTCTCGTTGGGGCTATTTTAGAAATGTCATGGGAATTTAGGAATGACTATTTGAGAAATCTTCAAGGATAGTATTTAACTCTCATTTTTTTTTCTTATATGTAAAATTTAAAGTGCATAATTCTAAATAATTTTATTTTTAGATTTGAATTTTTTTTTCTTGAATTAATATATTTAAGAAACATATATATATATAAACATAAACAATATAACTCCAAAAACAATATTTTAAAACCAAAACATTTCATTTCAATTAAAAAAACAAAACAATCGAAATGTAATTGAAAAATCGGTTTAAATGTTTTCTAATTTACTTCATTTAAAAAAGAGAGGAGGAAAACGCGTTTTTTGATGCCAACTGTCTCCATCACGCCACCTTATTGGCCTATTTTTATATATATAATATCCAAAAAAAGCAAGAGGGAATTATCAAAGCATACTATAATTTATTGAACCTCGCAAAGCCTACCTTCCAGGAGGTTGCTCAATAATATATTATTATTTTATTTTTTTTATTTTTTTTTGATAACCGGGGTGTCCGGGTCAGCTTGCGCGCACCACAACTAAATCCCCGGGCCCACTGAACATCCTGCAAACCCAATGAGCATGTAAGGCACCGCGGGGGTGACAGACGTGCCTGGCAAGACTTAATCCTGAGGTGAGAGGAAGGGAGAAGCTCTTCTTGACCACCAGGCCAAGACCCTGCTGACATAATATATTATTATTTAATCTCATAGGCCCTCGCGCTCCTCCAGAAAGTCAAATCCGTTTTAAAAATTATTTTGTAATTAAGTAGAATGGGTTAAGAATTAATAACCCTTTTTTTTAAATAATAATAATTATATTTTTTGTAATTAAGTAAGCAAGCAGATCGAGCCTCGATTTGATTAAGGAATTAGAAGGCCGCCATGAACTGTCAACCACCTCCATGTCTGAAGGAGAAAGCCCACTCTTGTCCACGACTTCATTTTAAAACTTCCCCTCGTCGAGCAGAGCAGCCCCTCTGTCTCGATTGCTCGTATCAATAACTTTATATATATTTTTTAAATAATAAATAATACCTAAACAATTTTTGATGCCAAACAGTACCTTAAATAGTTAGTCTGGAAATTAAAAAAACCAGACATTGAAGGGGGAGTAGGTGGAGTGAAGTACGTCCGTCATGAGATGAAATAAAATTTATTCTTATAACCCACCAATATTTATGATTTTCAGGGATTATATAATTTTGCTTATGAAATTATTATTTTTTCTATTTTTCTTCAATAATTTTAAGTTTGTATTTCACTTTTCTAGGAATTTTTTTCTTATTTATCCTTTTTTAAATAGTAACTATTTTAAAATTATATTGGATTTTTTTTAAAGAGATTAGTATGATTTATATATAAAAAATATTTTTTTCGTATAATATTAAATATTTTTAATAAATGCAACTTGCATGGTATATTTTTTATTTTATTCAATAAATCTTGTGTGGGTGCCGATTTCTATTTCAAATGATTTTAAGAAACCAAATCATTATATACAACCAAGTAAATAATCAATATTACGATATTAAATATCTTGATCTATATTTATCTCTTCGTTTTTCTAAAATTATTTGTTATGAAAAAAATAAAAAGCCAAAATGAGTTGTTGGAGTTTTCTCATATTGTCAAAAAAATAGTTTTAGAGAAAATACATGTTATTAAAATTTATTAAATCCATGGACATGTTCACAAGTTTGACTGGTTGATCTAGTTCGTAGATTTGACGAGTTTAACTTCTTATCTTTTAATTATTTTTATATCTTAGTATTAGATCAACACTTGATTTTGTTATTGTCTATATTGATTATCATATATCTAAAAAAAAAATTAAAAATATAAATTATAATCCTGTTGTAATCTATAGCCCAATTCACAAATTTAGTGTGTTAACCAGAGTTACTTGATTTATAGGTTTGACGAGTTCGCAACTGGTAAGATATGTTTTTTTTGTCCTTTTTTATTTTTTATATCTAGAAAGTATTTTTTAATAGCAACACATCACAATAATATAAAAATATAAGAAAATAATTTAAAGTAAAAATTATTATTTTTATTTTAAAGAATAATAGACAGCTCATAAAAGCAGTTATAAAATTTCAATACCACCAATAGGAGGTGGTTGAGCGCTTCCCTGTTCAGCATGGATATATCTATATATACATCACTACTGCACACCCCTTCCGTAGTGTTCCCATACCCTCCCAAAGCATTCTCTCTCTCTCTCTTCTCTTACACCTTCTTCAACCTTTGTACCCTGAAAAGAATCGAGCAATCTTGATCACGATGGGTTCAACAGGTGAAGCTCAGATGTCTCCAGCTCAGGCATTAAATGAAGACGCTAATTCTGCCCTCCTACTGGTCAGCTCTTCAGTTCTACCTATGGTCCTCAAAACAGCCATTGAGCTTGACCTTCTTGAAATCATGGCGAAAGCTGGCCCTGGTGCTTTCATGTCCCCATCTGATATAGCTTCTCATCTCCCTACCAAAAACCCTGATGCACCTGCCATGCTAGATCGTATCTTGCGCCTCCTGGCTAGCTACTCCATCCTTACTTGCTCTCTAAGAGATCTTCCTGATGGGAAAGTTGAGAGACTCTATGGTCTCGCTTCTGTTTGTAAGTTCTTGACCAAGAATGAAGATGGCGGCTCCCTCGGCCCTCTCTGTCTCATGAACCAGGACAAGGTCCTCATGGAAAGTTGGTAAGTTTTTTGTCTTTGGGTGCTGAACCGTGCGTGGTTTTAAAAAGTATATTTCTTCCCCTGAAAATGTATATATCAAACTGATGATGATTTTTATTTTATAGAATAGTTAAATAGTCGAACGAATGAATTCATCATTGCTTAGCTAGGTAGATGCCGGCGCTTCTTAAAAACATATCGTGACTGCAGGTATCATTTGAAAGATGCAATTCTTGAAGGAGGAGTTCCATTTAACAAGGCCTACGGAATGACTGCATTTGAATATCACGGCAAGGATCCAAGAATCAACAAGGTTTTCAACAAGGGAATGTCTGACCATTCTACCATTACCATGAAGAATATTCTTGAGACCTACAGAGGCTTTGAAGGCCTCGCATCCTTGGTGGATGTGGGTGGCGGGACTGGCTCTGTGATTAGCGCAATCGTCTCCAAGTACCCTTCAATTAAGGGCATTAACTTTGATTTGCCTCATGTCATCGCGGACGCCCCATCTTTCCCTGGTACGTACACTCTCATCGTCTAATTAATGCCATCATTTAGATTATCTCAGTGGATAATTGCTTGTGGATTTGATAGAGATGGATGATGGGTGCAGGTGTGGAGAATGTTGGTGGTGACATGTTTGTCAGTGTGCCCAAAGCAGATGCTGTTTTCATGAAGGTGAGCTTTTATTTTTATTCTTCGAAGGCACAGTGAAGTCACCAGCTCCCCCATTCCATGCCACGGCCTTTTAGGTGGCCGCACAAACAAACGGACCCTTCAAGATCCACTAATTAATACATGCTTAGTTGTATATATGCTCTTGCAGTGGATATGCCATGATTGGAGCGATGAGCACTGCTTCAAACTGCTGAAGAACTGCTACGATGCGCTGCCGGAAAACGGGAAAGTGATCCTTGTGGACTGCATTCTTCCGGTGGTTCCCGACACAAGTCTGGCCACCAAGGGAGTCATTCACGCTGATGTGATCATGCTGGCACATAACCCCGGAGGAAAAGAGAGGACCGAAAAGGAATTCGAGAGCTTAGCGAAGGGATCCGGGTTTAAAGGATTTGAAGTGATGTGCTGTGTATTCAATACGTATGTGATTGAGTTCCGCAAGCAGGTCTAACGAAGGCTCCCCTCCCTGTTTTAATTATTCATTAATGTTGTGATTTCCTCTTCTTCTACTTCTACAAGCATGCAGCAGCCATCTCTTATGAAATAAAAAAATAAGATCGTGTTCTGTTTCAAATAACTCGAAATTCTTGATTCGCGTCAAAAGATTTCTTGTAGAGATTGTAATGTATGGAAATGAAAGCCATTCGTCTTTTATCTTGCAAGCAATTCCTTTCTTCTTCTTCTTCGTGTCTTCTTCTTCTTCTAACAAGAAGCGTTCCTGCTCACTTGATCGGATCCAAGAGACCTGATCAACCTCACTTAATGATTCTTTAAAGGAAGTATCAACGGAATCATATCGATACCTTTTTGTTTGGCACACTTATTCTAAATTCACCGGTGGTTACATTACCAATAGAATGATTGATAGAATATATAGTAACTGTTCGTGATCCCGGTGGTGAAAGTGGGGCACACAGAATCATAAAAACATAATTGAACTGCAACATGGAACACAATCGTAGTCTTCCACCACGGGGATGTAGTTGACAAAGTCCTTAGTGTTCCAATAATTGTTTTTGGACAGCAAAAGGATTCTGCCAGAGCCAATCTGAGAGAAGTTTTGTTCTGGGTTTGGTAACCACCACCCAAGATAAAAGCGACGTGGAGGAGCATATTCATGCTGGAATTATTTAATCCAAGATCCTACAAACTAGGTAGTTTAATCACTGAGCCATGTCTAGAAAGTCAAAAGACTGTATTGTCCTTGTCAATTTGAAAACAGCTACTACGATATTTGAGGCAAACAAGAGACGGAAGCCTGTTCCAAAGCTGGGGATTGGATAAGTTGGCTGGCTCTGGATTGGAGTTCAAGATCACAAGCAGCTTGCATATTTTTCTCTTGCATTAAAAACTAGTTTATGGGTACTTAACCAGTAACTTCTGCAGCAGTTGTACAATAATGATGAGATGATTGCACCGATGATTGTTAACTTCATTCAGCATGCACGAAAGGTAAGAAAATTAACATTAAAATGGTCACAGCTCTGCCTGAGAAATGACATTTCCCCGTCAGGTATCATCCTCTCCAAAGCCATTGACATTTGAGCATGGCAGTTAGGACTAAACAACCTAATTTCCTTTATTGAATTTCCTAAGAAGTAAACTGTATTTATCTTTTGTTCCCAAGTGTCCTGTGTATGTCTCTCTAACTTCTTAAGAAAAGAAAGCATAAATATTCAACTCGCAATTTTTATAATCTGGAATCCATTCCTTCGGAATCTACATATTCCAGGCAGATCCCAAGATTCACGAGTAGACTAATGGACTGCTACACCTCCAAATACCCATTTCATTTATAGTATTCATTATCACACACTAATGTTCCGGCAAACCCATTGTCTAATAGTAGTTCAGACATCTCTTTTAAGGAGGCAGTGGGGATTTGATTTTCCATGGGGTAGGGTATTAGAAAAGGAAGTTGATGTGCCTACACCGGTTCAAACCCACCCAGTAATTCATTCCCTCATAAATGTTTGATAAAGAAACAAAAACAGATACTTCTGCTCTGCTTGTTATATACACCCGTCATATTTTGAGCTATTCTTTCAACTAGAGAAATTGCAGCAGGTGCCAGAAATTCGGAATACCTGACAATCCTTACAGATGAAAAGGTCATTTGCGTCATCCAGGGACTTGTGAAGAATGCGTCCCACTTTAAACAAACAACACAATACAATGGAACAGCTCCACCATCAGATGAAGCAAGGATGACGTATGAGAACATGTTTGGCATCAGACCCTTTGCTTTGACAGACCTCTTGTCTATCTACTTGGAAACAAATGTTGGACCATGAAATTCATGAGCTTGACCCATCTCTTTAATTTCACATACGAGGTAACTGTAAGATTAGCCATCAGATCATGCTTCAGCCAGTTTTAGGCGAGGAACAATATTCATTGATTGAAGTTCCTGAAATGGACCGTTCATTGGTAAGGGTTCATCAATAACACAAGCAGAAAGCTTTGAATGTATAAAGATGGATCAAAAGCACACTCACCTGAATCAAGAGCTTGCAAGCATATGGTAGTTTCATAGTAGAGACTTTATCCCCATTTTTACACGTGGTACACATTGCAGCTTTCAGTTTCTGATTGTAATAGCCTAATAAACCACAAGCTCTGCAAACCTGCATTGCAAGGAGATGCTATCAGCTGTTATAGAAATATAATAGACCACCTTTCTGCTTTATCATACAGAAGATACAAATATCTAGTAGACTCAGTGGCTATAACAAGCATAAGTTAGTAACTCAACACATTTGGGATCAATCACTGGGCTAAGCTAAAAATTTCAGCTGTCAAATAAATTAGTAGTCTAATAAAGAAGAATGGTGGCTAATTATACCAAAAGCGTTTTCATGAAGCCACTACCCAGAAAATCTCATTTTTTAATAGGAAGAGCCCACAGAGAGATCCACACATCTAATTAATCAGATCATTTGGGGCGTGATTCTGGGAACACACTTTCAGTAAAATTAGCATCACTTGTACAGAAAACGATCCTCAAATATTGGTCCCATGCTTAAATGAGCCACATCACATTTGGTTGTCATAAATCTCAAGTGTAACCGAACCACGGTTGTTCAATCAAATCTGAAAGCTAAGGTCCAGAAGGCAATAGCTAGTGAAAGTGTCCAATGAGACAGCTATACAAATGGAGAGTTTCAAAAACAAATGAATGCAGTTGGATCAATGAGCAATTGAGCAAGTAACTTCAACATGCAATGATGTGCCAAGTGATTGTTTTTGAACAACTAAAGCAGCAACTCCTCTTCCCTCGTGTAAAATGGATAGTTTCTCAACATGGATGCCATAAAACACTTGTATGCACTTTGTTTCATTAAGAACTCCACGCTAAAATTCATTATGTGCATGTAGAGTACAAAAACAAATAAAAGTTACCTGGGCTTCAAATTGATCACTGGAAACCATTAGGCGCTCATAAAGCAACATGCTAGTGCCATATGCAACCAAACAATCCTTTTCCATTTCTCCCACTCGAAGACCTGGGAAACAAACATTATCAGAAGACGGAATCTTCTTAAACATGAAACATAAATTGATAAAAGTATGGTGGCGTAGGAAAACAAAACCTCCATTTCGAGCTCTCCCATCAGTAGGCTGTCTGGTTAGCATGACACGTGGTCCACTACCTCGAGCATGCATTTTATCCAAGACCTAGTCACCACAAGATATACATTATAAAATACACAAAGATGCGAGAATACTGTGCTTATTTAATAAATAAGAGACGTGGAAAATGAAATCTGACAGGACTACATGATATGTGAAGGAAAAAAGAGTAAATGCCCGATTCTGTGTTATAAGTACAGAACCAGTATTGAGAACTTGAATTCAAATGTTTTGTTTGGAAGAATACCCCAGACCCCAAATGCGTAAAGGAGAGAACACTTGTTTAACGGAGTAAAAGCATGAACTTGAATACACAGCAAGCCTTAAATAAATAATTATAAACATTCCATATCTGTTCTGGCACCTTTATGTTAATTTGAAAGCTATAGATTTGAAGCACCCAAGTACCAACCAGTAAATAAGTATAATAACAACCACGAACAGCTATCTAAGTATAAATGAACAATGCCACACCAGAAAGAAAGCTTCAGATCTCACCATATGTTTTAACTTCTGGTAGTAAATTGGCCCCATGAAAATATATGCCTGCAGAGGACAACCTGTGATACCTGGGGAAATTTTGAGGGGTCAGGATGACCATGATGGAGAATCCAAACCAAGAGCTTAAGTTGGTATATGGAGAGGGAAGTGAAGGATATACCAAATTGGTTTTGTTTGTTAGATAAGCACTATACCCAACTTTATAATCTTCTTTTAGGATCTCGATAAAATATCTTAACCTACATGACTTGAGTGGGAAGGTGTTGGAAATAAAACCAGGAGCATGCTTGGTAATTCAACTCCCCAAAATGGCACCCAGAGGAACCTCAAAAAATAAAATTCACTACAAAATCAAGGCCATTTTTGTTTGAAATGAACGAATTCCTTTTGGAAAATGAGATACAAAAAAATGTATGTTTTGTTTTAATGTTTAGCTGAGTTGGAAACATCTTCCAGTGTTTTGGTGTACATTGAAAATATTTTTTCCTATGGTATCCTATGTTATGATTGAATTTATATGGTTTGCAATAAAATATCTTAACCTACATTATATGTTGATATATATATATATATAAATATATATTAGTAATTTATTATTTATAATATATTATATATTTACAGTATTATTAATTATATATGTGTTATATATATGAGAATATGGAGCAGTGCCAAGTTCTTGGGTCCTTCATAGAAAGTGTTTACAGATCTTTAGAAAATAAATAAACAAATAAAAGAAAGAAAGGAAATATTGATTGACATCTCCAGTTTTTCAGGCATTAAGAATCAAAGGGGAAATGATGTATTCTCCTCAAGTCTTAATGGCACTACTGAAAGCAATGGCAGAGTAATTTATTGGTTTAATTGTGAAAGATTCTCCATTAACACAGCCAAGACAGAGAAGTGAGATGGATCACTCCTTAAGTGCAAAGTTCAGTCTGATGACCCTCAAAACAGTCTATAAGTTTAAAATTCAATTAAAAAAATGAAAAATACAAGAACTATGTCTTTAGGACATGTTGAAATCTTGGCATGCAGAAAGCCATGTCCATATCTAAAAATCATAGCACGTGAACTATATACAGTCACTTTTCCACTCAATCATGACTGGCATATCAAATTATCTATTGGAACAAGGTATTGTCTCATTAATGCCAGTATTGATTTATTGCAAGAAATTACACTTTGCAAAGTAAAAATATCACATTCCGAATGCTTCAAGAGAATCAAAATGAATTATTTATACAAGTGCATGTAAGTTCTATTTCATAAGTAAATAATCTTAAGGCTAAAAACACAAAAACCTGAATAAATGAAGTCCTTGCCATTGTAGCTAAAGCCATGCTTAACAAGTGTTTCACTGTCATGAAGCAGAACAAGTTTCTAAGAAAAATGAAGTTTGAGAAACATAGACCAAAAGCAAAGAGCATAAGATAGAAAAATTGCCTTATAGCTTCAACCCGGTCGGCGTGACCACTTGGTTCTCCAAATGCGCTACCATAATGAAATCTACCACATGAAACTCCAGCTTTACCCCCAAGAAGCTCTATCATCTTGCCAACTGTCATTCGACTATATAAAAAACAAGAACACAATTACATTATTTAACTTGCGCAGATCTTGCACTCCTATCAATTGAAAAGATACAAGATTACAACTTATAACTTGTGTGCATGTGAAATGAATAGTTGTCAAAAATCATAAAGCAGAATCCAGCGACTGTGATGAGGGAAGCACCACATTGAAGAAGCTAGTAAAGTTCCCATGTGACATATTGCATGAATAATATCATACAGTAGTTCCATCTAGTGCTGTGTGATTGCAATTGCAATCTGCCTGTTATATATTGGCTTTTTCTTTACTTGTCAGCATGTTTAAGAGGTGTTGCAAGCACAGATTTGGTTTCATAGAATTAGCGCAAGTTAAACAAACAATCAATGCAGTAACAGGTGTCGATCATTGAGAACATGGCCAATGGTCTCTAATGTGCAGATTTCAAAACTTCACTAAAAACTGATCATACTTGTAACTTTAATAAATAAGGTAAAATATTTTCATTTAAAAGAGAAGTACTCATCACATGGTCAAAAGCCTTGAAAAGGGCATCATGGTGGAAAGCATTACTAAAATCTCCATAAATATGAATAGGAAATTGTCCCCACTCCCTCCCACTTGGCTTTGAGAAAATCTTTTGAAATGCTTATAACTGGTCAAATTCAATTTGGCAAGGTAATGGTGTTGGTATCGTCAAAAAACAAATCATTGAAGAGAAACTCCTTTCACTATTGCTTCCAACTTCCTTTAAAAAAAAACTCTATTGGTTATTTTATTTGAAACAAATTATAATTATTATTAATGTTATTTATTATTATTATTATTATTATTATTATTATTATTAAGTTTGACAGTAAGATCATTTTTACAAAAAATATTTTAAAAAAGTTTGAATTATTTTATACATGCTTAATTACACTCCTGAGTATGAACTTATAAATGCATCCTTCAATCATTTTACTTAAATAATAACTTTTTTAAATTTGTTCCTTTTTTTTTTTTACCTGTTTTCTCTGTATGATCTTCAACTCTCATTACAACTATAATTTTTTAGAAAATGTCAAGAAAAAATACTACACTCCACACAGGTGATTTGTGTTGCAACTATAATTTTTAAGAATGCTGAGAAAAAATAAGAGACAATCCGCACAAAAGATGTGAGTTATTATTTGCTGAGTTTGTCATCCTCACATTTTTTATTTTCATTATCTGTGATGGTCCACATGATGAAAGGAGATAGCATGTTTAATAATCAAAGCTTTTATTATAATTGAAAAAAAAGAGCAATTAAAATGCTTCGCAAACAGTGTCTGTTGACACTTTTCAAGCAACAACTATGAAGCACAAAAAAGAAGAAAAATGTTATTGCTTGTTAATTAGATCATCAACAACAAGGTTACAGCCTACAAGCATAAAGATAGACAATAAAGAAACACAAAAACTCACAGTTCAACATATGTAACATTACTAGAAAAATAATCAAGGGAAAAAACATGGCACATTATTGATGCCTAAAGTACTTGAAAATTCTTAGCTATGGTTATGGACCAGCAATGGATAAATTGACAAACCTTGTATTGGAGAGTGCTCTGAAAGTACAATATACTAGAAATATGAAAATTATGCAGTCATCTGTCATCTAAAACTAAGACACAACTTATAGGTACTTATCCTTTTGCTTTTGCTCATCAACTATTGTTCCATGAGATGGATAGATGATCATGCAAAATATCAAAAAGTGCAGGAGAGGAACACAAATTTGATACATCGTTTCGTATTGCCTAAGACAATAAGATCTTCAATGATATAAGAAAAAGGGCAGGAGAGGAAAATTTTTTTGATGAATTATTGATGCATGAATGCAATAGCATCTTAGAGTTAATATCCTATGGATACCGAAAAATTATATGTAGTCACTTCAGAGCCCAAAAGTTACTTTCTTCTTCCCTTTAGTTAGCACAAAGTGATAAGAAAAGCACACTAACTATTAGAGGAGGATACCTGGGAAAGCCATGCGGGTTCATGATCAAATCAGGGCAAATACCACGTTCAGAAAATGGGAAATCTTCTTGTTGAATGATTGTTCCACAAACACCTTTTTGCCCATGTCTGCTACTAAATTTGTCACCAACCTTAGTGGATAAGTGAAAACAAAATGATGCTGCATCAATTCACCAGAAACTCCAGTTGAAGAAACAAATTTCCCACATTAGGCAGAAAACAATCCATACCTCTGGTCTACGAGTATGGCGGATTTTATATTTGATACATAGATTGTTGTTTTTATCAGAGCAAAGAGCAACTCTATCTACTACACATGACTCCCCTTCAGTACCTTTGAATATTTGGGCACAAGGCCGGTATTTGCTGGATATTAAAATGCAGGTGAGGAATAATGATGCCAAAAAAGAAAAGAAAAATTATATATTAAAATTGAGGGAGTAAACTACAGACACATCTGCTAAAGCTGCTGCAGACTTTAACGGGCCCCTTGTTTCAATTGGGGACTCCTTATTTATATAGATATCACCATGTCTAATAATTTCCCCAGGAGCAGCAAGTCCATCATCATCCAACACCTACACAAGTAACAACATGAGGAACAGCATAAAACACAAAACAAATCATCCCATACTGTTATAGGGTTCATTGTGATCTATATTACCAATTTTATAATGCTTAAGATCCCTGATTAAAACACAAAGCTTTCTTTAGTCTTCTCCCTGGTAGCAGGTCACTGGTATATTATGGATCAACAAACAAATGAAAGTCTTAACTTAATAACCCTAAAGTGTCTTGGCATTCCACATGTGACTGGACCAAGGAAATGAAGGTTCATGAGAACAAACGAATGTGCCAAAGAAAGACTTGCAAGTGTTGGGTCCCTCTAAAGTCCAAATATACTTTCATCAACACTTGAAGAGAAAGAATTGAGAAGACAAACTCTAGTTGTTGTTGTTCCTGCAATCTCATTAAATTTTAAAGACAACAAATGGGAAAATGCTTCAAACAATGGAATATCTCCTCCCCAAAAGTCCTAAAAAATGAAATTGGGAATCATTACCAACTTTCTTTTAACCAGCTAAGAAAATTAACAGCAGCAGCAACAAAAATATGTGAAATGAATTTCCTTGGATTGAGCAAATAATATTGCAACCTTAACATCCCAGCCATTTTTGTCAAAAATCATACTTGCTCCAAGTCAACTTGTACCAAATAGAACAAGGCTCTAAAGGAAACTGCCATGACTCGGTTAATTTTTTCAAACATGTCAAAAATCCTCAGCCTTCCTCTACCTAGATGATGAGAACCTCTTGATCACGTGGTCAAGCAACCCCAAACGAAAATGATATTTCCCCAAGAAAGCCAAAAATCAGGTTTGAGAAGTGACACAATGAAAACCTATCTCAAGACACCAATACTATTGGAATTGAATCGAATGATGCCACAAGATCAGTTATACCTTGATAAGTCAAATTTGATCTGTCTCAACAAAGAAAACATGTTGCATCACGCAAAACAAAAGTTTATTTTATTAATCCATGGTTGCTAGGTTTGTGGCATACAATTGACTTGTATAATGTTTCAAATAACCCTAACGGATCCCCATATATGGGCTGATTTGAGTCCACTTACAAAATTGACCCAAATATGTAATAATAATCCAAAAACTAATAAGAAAATAATAAAGAGAATAAAATTCCGAAATTAATATCCTAGATATGCTAGTACCAGATTTGTTGTCCATAAAAAGTTCCAAATAGACTAGCAAATATTATTTGATCCCAACATTTTACTTAACCCAAGCCAACTTTAGACTCCATGTGGCTCAAACTCATATTCATTAATATTTTAACCAAATAAGACACAACATACACTTCAAATAAGCTTTCTTTGTTGCCCAAAAGAAATTGAATAACAAAACTCATAGAGGCTATTATGACCTATATCGTAAGGCTTTCCCGAACTCTGATTAATATGAAATTTCACCCCCACATAGAAACACAACTCTAGAATCGTTTGATAAAGTTTCAGTTCCATCAAATGGTTAGATATGGAGATATGCTCAATAGCATAGCACTGGACAATGTGAAACTTTACCTCAAATTCTAAATTTGACCATGTCAGATCGTATCACTAGGTTTACAAGCCTCCTTATAAACTAAACAACCCAACCTTTGTTCCCCTAATATTTATCACATTCAGCGGCACTAAAAGAGATACAAAATAAATACATATACCATAAAGCAATACTGGAGAAGCAATAAAAAGAAAAAAAACAACCTTTCACCCATCAAGCCTCTCTAAAAAACTATAAACAAAAAAAATACTTCAAAAGGGATCTCTAAGAAAAGCAAGGTAAATGATGCAGGGCAATTTTTAGTAGTTAATGTAGCGTGCACTTACATTAACAATTAGGTTTTTTCCTATGCTTGTTTATTTATGCATTATTTATTAAGGACATTTGGACAATGAAGATTTAGTTATTTTCAAGGGCCGGTGATGTAGAAGCTGAAACATTTTAAATCCATATATCTTTATATAATTTTTGAAGATGGGGGAAATCATAATGCTAAGGCAAACACACCTATTTGACTTGACCTCCTTGCTTTGTGTGCATGGTGTTTATAAGCCCCAATTGAGATGAATCAATGGATGGGAATTTAACTATACGCTTTGAGATTGTATGATCCAATCTATCAAAGAACCATATGCATGAAGCTTAGGTTTCTAGTTTCTAGGTGTAATACATAGACACACTATTAGTGTGACTAGTAGGTTTTTTTATTTAGTTTAATTCAAAATATAACGTTTATATCCTTCATCCTTTAATCTAGTTTGATCACCTTGCCCTTAAAGGTATCCCGACCCTCACTCATAACCCATTCCCCAATTCCCTAACCTACCATATCTACAATGACCTAAAAACTATAGTGTCCAGGTATCATAATTCAAAGATCCTGCATCAGCTATTTCTTGTAATTTAGGGTTTGGTTTAGTATTTGAGGGTTGCTACTGCTGTAAAAAGAAAAGGACAAATTTGATATTTTGTGAGTTTTAAAAAGATCCTTGTTTTCCTTTCTGGCAGTACAGTCCAGATATCCAGCCTTGGTGAGTTTGCTAATTTTTCTTTTTTTTCCTACATCAATAAACCCTAAGGACACACAACAACCATCTACCTCTGAAATCATCAACACCGAAAGAGCTTGATGCTAGACACATTTATCTTTTCTATTAATATTTCTTGTTCATCCAAGAGTATAAAAAAATGAAATTCAAAAACCAACAAATGTTCAGCAAACTAACTAGCAGAATAATAGAGATGGAAATGCTAAACTGAGAAAGAAACGGGTTAGGGAGAGTAGTTTCATACCCTCTCTCTTTCTTCATTTTTCCGTGGCCTTAAGATTCTGTCTGATGCACCATTCTCATACTTTTGATTGGTGCAAGTGTATCTATCATAGAGCAAAGACCAGAATAAGCAACCACTAACACTCTATCAGGGCAAGCAAAATCACACAGGGAATTACATTAAGAAAGGATGCCATCATAATAAAATATGGAAAAACTAAGGATGTCAAAATTATACTTCTTCAAAACAATACATCGACCAAAACCACGATCCAGAGAAGCCTTGTTCATGACTATTGCATCCTCTATGTCATAGCCACTATAACTCATAACTGCAACTGTTGCATTCTGACCAGCCCCAAGCTTATCATATCCAACCTGGAAGCAAACTGATTAGTTCACAACCAATGATCCTCACCGCAGCATTTATATTGGGAAGATAATTACCAGTTCAATTGTTCTTGTTGTCAATAAAGGTCGTTGAGGATACACCAACAGGTAAAGTAGCGAGTCCATACGGCCTAACTGCTATGACAGGAAGATCGCTAGTCAAGAATAGAACATTTCTTATTATAGAAACCTACATAAATATCAACACAGCCATTCATCAAAAAGTGAAAATAACAAAAGGGATGCAAGGAACCAACGAACCTTCTTATACATTTGCTCATTGTTTAAACTTGGATGAAACAAAACAATAACAATATGTTTAATGGAAATATAAGTCATATAAACAGCAGAACAAAAGCACCATTTTTTGGAGATTTATTAAGAAAAATACACTATGGGATTCTTTGAGAAGGGAAAAAGGTAACTCAGCCCATCCTTTTGAATCCAACATGATTTGGGAAAGAGAATTAATGTCATCCACAAACTTTCTAATATCCTTTGTTCCACGAGTTGATCATGGTCTCTTACTTCAAATGGGAAAAGAGATATCACAAGACTATTGAGCTGGTTGAACAATAATTCAGACACATTATGCGAATGACTTGAAGAGTATACCATATTTTTCTTTTCTTTTTTATTTTTTTTGTGGGGTTGAAATTCATTCATGTAAACTGTATGAGCAATTTTTCTGGGACTACTTTATGGAAACAGAAACACCAAATTTGCATGCATCAAAGTTGAAAATGTAGTTAGGCAGTGCAATAATGATCTAATGAGCATATTTTCATATAAAAAATGTCTTCATCGCAACGAAACATCTAGTATTTGATAATTCATTCATCTATGGATCCCTATTGAAATTCTGTAAATTCTTCAATCAGTTGTAGTCCCCATGGGAACATCATTCCAATGAGTTCCAATACATATGCATTTTTAACTATATAGTGCTCAAAGGTAGAGATAATTAATAACTCAGATTATTAGCTTAGGGGAAATTAAAAGGATCTTCTTTGTTGACCATTTGGTAGCAGTACCACACCCCCAGCAACATGCTAAGGCACATGCAAGAACAGTTGCAGCCTACATAAAATGTAATATTTCAACCAAACCAATGACATAAAACTTGCCTGGTTGTATGCAATGTTTCCCATAGCTTGCTTCCCCATAGCACACTGCCACATGATAGACGATGAGAGGAGTGATTTTTAGAAATTGAAATGCAAATGTATCACCTTTAATATTGAGAAAATGACAACAAACCTGATATGTATTTCTTGGTGACTGATTATGATGAGGATAAGGAATTAACCCAGCAACAACACCTAATATTGTGAAGGGCTCTATCTCAATATGGGTTGTCTCAGGAGTGGCCTCCCATTCATACAAAGCAATCTGTAAAATGGATAACAATATTGAAAAGGTCCTTGTAAATCAAAAAAGAGAAAGATAATAAAAATATAGTAAAGTTTCTCAATAGTGATCTCAAAACCAACCAATGCGTTGTTCTCTTCATTGACATCAAGATACTCGATTAGCCCCTCATGTAAGAAGTCATCAAAAGTCCGGGCTCCATCCTTGAAGAAAAGGGAAATTAAATCAGGTTTAGAGTACCATCCTTTCCTTTTGGTCCTCATAGAATAAATGAACTCACCATTAACTCTCTCATATGATGTTCTTTAATCCTTGATACACCTTTGTCTGCAATTACTAGTGGACGACAAACTCGGCCTCCATCAGAAGCAATGTACACAGCACGCTAGGAAACATTTTCTACTAAATATTAGTTATTTGCAGTCCAAGACATGATAGTCTACTTCATTATACAATGCAATATAGGAAAATAAATAGCTAAATAAATAAAGAGGATGGTCGAGTCAATCATTTTTAGGATTACTAATGAGTTTTCTACTTTCACGGAAAAAAACATGAAGCTTTATTCTGTCTTTCATATAGGTGGACAAGATTTCCTTAGAGGACCACAGATAATGAGATATTATACCATCCTAAAGAATCAACAGAGAACACTTTTTGTACCAACCATTCTTACAAGTATTACAAGCTTTGTACTTTCATGCATTATGACACGTACACAGGTATGACAAATTGTGTGCTATCATCCATGTGGGCAACTACAATGTGTATATTTTCAAAGGTACAAAGCAAGGGTCTTAGCCCATTGGTGAGCACATCCTCTTTAAGGGTTGATCATGTGTTTGAGCCTCAATGCCTCCTTGTTAGTGTGGTATCTTCCATGTATTACAAGCCCTCAAGACCTCCTCAGGACCCAAAACACAGAAAGGGAATTCACATTCTCATCTTTTTTTTCTTTTTCTTTTGGTGCTTCAATCTCATCCATTATAAATGCCAAAGTGTATGCAAGTAAATGGAGGATGTGCTCACCATTAACACAAGGCTTAGACAATTGGACTTAGAAAAAGGAGTAAACAGATAAGCATACAAACCCATGTGCCATATCTTCCAGAAAAAGTCAGGACTCTACCACTAAATTAGGGAATATGGGACATGGTCCACCCATTATGGTAAACCAGTTTTGAACTAAGTCTTTAAAAATGCTTGTTACTTAAGCATTGGGGTTCAAAACCTACATTTTAGGAGGGAAACAACAGAAAACAGGGGTCTAATATTTACTATCCCAATAGTTAAGTTCATTCAATCACATTGAATATTTAGAGAATAAATTATATCTTGGGATCTCACTTGAAAGCATAGCTTTTAGGTGGGATGTTATTTGACATGGTATCAGAGTCTTGTTGACTAAGCGGTCTCGAGTTCAAATTTCATCTCTCATTCTATTTAATAAAAATTAAGCACGGGGTAGTGTGGGTCTATGCAAGTTTCAAGCTCAAAAGATTTTCACTTGAGAGAGTGTGTTAAAGAATAATATAAATCATATATTGGGATCTCACCTAATAGCTTAAGTTATTAGGTGAGATGGTTCCTTAACAAAGATTAAGTAGGAACCTGCCGTAAAAGCTCTAAAAGCATGACACCACAAGGAAAAGAGGAAAAATATCCCATCCATAACAATTATCTCAAAGTTTGTTGGTTCATAAATACTCTAGCATTTCTCTCCAATCAAATACCACAAGGAAAAGAGGAAAAATATCCCATTCCACAACAATTATATCACAATTTGTTGGTTCATTAATACTCTAGCATCTCTCCAACCAAATGCACATCATAGGACTTCACTAATGGCACATAACCATGGAGTTACTAGTTCTATCCTTTTTTGGAAACCCATAGAAGCAATCAACAAGAAATCCGCTACTCTTCGCAGAATTATCAAGAGTCTGAAATTATCTGTTATTTTTGCTTATCATAATAGAAACATGATTGTTGATGCAATTTGTTATAACAGTTTTACCTTCTGCTTCAGATATATGACTTAGCCTATTTTATAGTTAGATTAAACCTAATCATGTTTCATTTCAGAATTACTATCCAAGAAGCATGTTTCATCTTTAACACACAACAACACTGTCAGAAAGATTTTTCCAATCAATATCAGAAGAACTTACCTGCTTCTCATTCACAAAGACACTTACAAACTCGCCAATTTTGCCAGCTCTTCGCAACTTTCTCATGGCATTTGCAAATTGCTAAACAAGTGTTTTGAGAAATAGGAAGATAAAGTCAATGAATTGAATGAGAATGTTTTTACATCTACATCTGCTCAACGCAACAGAAATCTTACTTGTGGCCTTCTATGTTTGCCAAGAATAAGCCCATTAAATATAACCAAAAAAGAGTTTGGTGTGTGAAGCTCTTCTCCAGAGAGAAGTTCCAAGTCTTCTACACCCAAACACTTGCACTGCAGCAAAATTACAAATATCATAATACTTTTATGAAAAGCTCACAGGACCAAAAAGCACATGCATATATGCTAGATAATTATACTACATGTCAGTAATAGTAAATGACAGCCTAAACTTTATGCAGAATGTATAAACCAATTGGAAATAGCTAAATAAGGCATTTGCAATGTTAAATATTTTTACACGGCTTTGTCTAAATATTGGGGCAGCTAAGGTAGGCCTAATTTCCTTGACAAGCAATTAAACATCGTAGCCTAAAGTTCCAACCAAAGCTTCTCTTTTGCTTGAGAGCAGTTCGAGTAGGAATTTCCCAATTGACAATCTCTTATGAGAGAGAAAGAGAGAGGAAAAGAAACATTCACAAAAGATGTTGAATTTGCCAACCATGAACCACCTACTAGCTCATGCACAGTGCAATAGAGCTGTCAAATACTTGTTTCATTAGAGACTGATTGACATGAGTTGGATGCTAAGAATCAGAGGGTGATTTTTATTTAGAGGGATATGGGTGTTCACTTACCATTATTTGGCTTTTATAGAGGGGTGTTCAAAAATAGAGTTTCATAGAAGAATCTTTGCAGACATTATTTACGGATAATAGGGTTGAAATTATATTATTCAAGTACATGACAATCATTCATTGAAAAGGTTTGTTTTCAAGATTTTTTGGCCACTGGGAGGCAAGTTTTCCATTGAGAGCCACAAATGGTGGTACTTCACTACATATAAACTTTCCAAGTAAAATTCATGGTAAGACTTCATATGATTTTAAACATGCAAAACATTGTGTCTGTACTGCTCATGAATAAAAAGAAATTTAACCGAGGACAAACCAGAGAAATTAATGGACTCTCTTCTTCATCAGTTGTAACATGAGTCATTAAGGCCAAGTTCTTCACAAGTCCACAAGCTTCTCCTTCTGGAGTATCACAAGGGCAAAGCATACCCCACTAGGAAAATAAATTGGAAAGAAAAATGAAAAAAAAAACATCAGTAATAGATTGAATATTACCCTAAGTAGCACATGACAATTTTGCGAGATTTCTCAAGGCAATGTGGAGACACCAATATTACCTGACTAGGTTGCAATGCCCTGGGTCCACTTACTTTCCTGGACTTCTCGAATTGTGGTGAAATTCTGGTCATGTGGCCCAACGATGCCATATAGGATAACCTAGCTAATACCTTTTAACATAGGATTGCATGTCAGCTTATGTGATACTCACAAGAATCAGAGAAATATGTACAAAAGGAACGATAAACCAAGATGAGGGGATACTCAGTACAGAACCTGTGTCACGCCTTTCCTGTTCATCCTAAACCGTTTGACATCCCAATTTCCAGTAGAGAGTGCTCTTTCAAGCCCATTGGTAATACTATCTCTAACTATATACTATAACAAGAAATTAAAAAAAAATAGTGAAACCTACTCCAAAAAAAACTTAACATAATCAGTGTTAAATGAAACAACAAAAACCAGATTCCAAAAAAAAAAAAAAGGGTAAATTATTTTTTTTATTTGATTTTTATAATCAAGATAAGAAAATCAATTATATCAAGTCACAAATAGAGTTGATTTTGCTATAAGATCCAATACTTACTTGAGAAAAGTCAAACCGGCTAGATCGGTTTTGTTTTACTAACAAAGTGTCTGCTGTTTTCTGGACCTCGGTAATCATCGTCTTAAACAAATCCTACAAAGAAAATTGAGAGAAGGGGGGCGGCTTGAGAGCCAATTATAGTAACCATAGCAATTCACTAAGTACAACCTGGATCCACATCACCTCAAAAAGCAGAGAAATTAATTGGCCTGATAGTTCCAATCGCTTGTTACCCACATAATCCTACACACAGAAAAAAAAATCATTTTTCATCTACCATCACCCATCCATCCATAGACTCAGAAAGATATCCTTTAATAAAGTCAATCTAGAACAATTACATTGATCAATATGGCAGACCAATCAGCCTGTTTTAGTAGACAAAGCTACAAAGTAGTTTGTAAAGCAAAGCATAGAGGAAAAGGGCAATCATGACATCAAAAGCATCGAAGCAATCAATCTAAAGTAGTTGATTTTTAAAAGAAAAAATCCTCATGCAAAATTCATGATGGGCATATGGTTAGTCCATGGGCAGGTGACCTATCCAATGCCTTAATTATGTTCTAAATGGATGTTTGGATATGGTTGGTTGATTAACCAAAGAAACTAATCTTTGAGGCTTATCATGGAATATTTTTTAACAAAATTGAAAGCTACATTTTCAAATGTGTATAAAATTCACATCTCAAGATAAGCATGGTTTCTTATTGCTGTTTGAATGGCTTCTGAACAACCACCATAATTCATCTCCAAAACTTACATCCAAAACTCAATTACCTTGTCATCCATTGCATCCTTGTTTAATATAGCCTCCATCATCCTTCTCAACATTACCGCTACATATATACATTTTGGACGGAAATTATTCTTGCGCACCTATAATGCACAACAAAAGGTTAACTATCAAATTGAAAATATTCTGCAAATTTTAAAAATGAGACAAATCCTACCGGAACATTAGCAATAAATACATCTCGAAGAATGGCCAAAGCTCTATTTTCCTGCTGAAAACACCAAACCATTCCAATATCAAATAGAAGTGCCAACAACAGGAAAAAAACATTAGTTCATGTCCATTAAGGTTTAGATAGACAAAGATGCAGCACCTATGTTATTACAGACAGAAGTAGCATATATAATATTTACTCCACACACATGCATTATATAGAGAGAAGGGAGAAAGGCTACCTTTTCAGCCGATGAACTAGAGTATGTAGACCTCTTCACCTGCAAGACCAAGCAACTGCTATGAAAAAATTGGCCAAAAAGACAAGTATGATGTTGACAATAACAATCACATGAAGTTAGCCTATATGGGTTTATGATGTCAAGAAAGATACACAAACCGTCCAACAAAAAACCTATAACATTAAAAGATAGTTTCCTTGTAAAACAGAAAAGATTGTTGAAATGACTCACAATAAAGAAGCAAAATGCAGCTTGGAAGAGGTTACGACTACCTAAAGGAATTCAACCCAACTATGCCTGAACAGTTGCTTATGCTTGATAACACTTGATGGTTGTTTCATGGGTAAGGAATCCAATGTCGATGTGGATCCATGATTTTCTATGGAGAATCTTTATTGTTAGCGACTTGTTTTCTTTAACAGGTAGGTACTGAGTTTTATAGGCAACTATATCTATTAAGGGTACCAATCATATGGTAAAAATTTGAACACTAGGAATCAGGATTATGCTCCATAGAAGAGCATTATGAAGAGACAAATACGGCTTCGTATGGGTCAAGTGCTACCATTAGTGTTCGAGAAAGAAGAATCAAACCAGGTCATGATGAGAATAATTAATAGTACTAGTATAGAAACAAGAACAACCATTGATAAGTACAAGGCAAAAGAAAGCTCAGAGATGGTAAAGGGGTGATGAGTCAATGTCTTGAAAGGGAGGTTGGAACCAAGCATGCAACATTTTTCTAATTCATGCCAATGGTTAAACAAATATAAAAAATTGCAAATTCTTAAGTTCTAATCACTTTGAAAGTGAGGAAAAAGGAACAAGTTCAAACGTTCTTCAATATTAGATGAGAAGCAAATATTGTAGAGTTCATGCTACTTTGACATTCTAAACCTCAGGATTGAGGGTTTTTTCCCCCCTGAACCACATGACTTCTAGAGATATTTTGATTATCCAGAGTTTTATTATTCCTTTGAAGTAGGAGTAGATCTATCAAGAATTTGATAACATCTTATTTAATTAGATATTTATTTAGGGATGTCTATTTATATTTTGGTTGTTTTATGGTTTTTTGGTGCGTATACAATAGTACCTATTGAATGTTTTGATGTAGCCTGTTTACATGATTTATAGTTGAGTTTTATCACTTTCTTTTTCTTCTCTTTCAAAAATTAGTAAGGATTTTAACATAATTTCAACATATCGAACTTCAACCTGTGGATTTTCCAAAATCCAAAGCAATCAAATTGTATTAGGATAGAGAAAGCTTTTAAAGAATAATATAAATCATAATTTGGGACATCACTCTAATAGCTTAAGCTTTTAGGCGAGATGAATCTTTGATATAGTATCAAATTCTTGTTGGTCAACAAACGGTCATGAGTTCAAATCTCACCATCCTTATTCTATTTGATAAAAATTAAACACAAGGTAGTGTGGGCCTGTGTACAAGTTTCAAGCCTAAAGAGCTTTCACTTGAGAAGAGGTGGGGGACCTCACCTAATAGCTTAAGCTTTTAGGCGAGATGAAATCCTTGATATATCAATATATTCTTCTTTCCTTATTTAGTTTTTTATATCCCTTGATTATCTCTCTAAGATATTCATTAATGTTGTATATATTTTTGTTGTAATTACATTGTGTTCCTTCCTATAATAGGCCTAGGATTAAGAGATTTGATTATGTTTACTATATTAGACCCTGAGATTAAGGGATTTGATCTTCCTTGATGTGTGTGTGTGTGTGTTGTAATTCCCTTTGTGAAAAGGCAGTAAAATATTTTTAGAAATTCTTTTTATTATTTTGTCATGGTATCAAAGCCAAAACTCTGAAATTATTTCATCTTGTCTATAGTCCTTGTCTAGCTCCAAGATCTTAGTATTTTGTTCTTTGTTTCATGTTCTTCTATTCTGTTTTTCTTGGACTTGATATCTTAGTTCTTGTTTCTGGATTGAATCATGCCATTAGAACGATCTGAACATTTTCTTGTTCGGTTTAATGTCAAAAGTTATTCTACCTAGGCATTCCAATTTCAGATCATTACCAAGGGAAAGGAATTGTGGGGTCATATTGATGGGACATATCCTGCACCTAACAACGAGAAAGAGAAGGAGAAATATGTGAAATGGGAGGTGAAGGATGCTCAGATTATGTCTTGGATCCTTGGAAGTATGTAACCCTCCATACTTCTCAATCTGAGGTCTTATAAGACCTCTAGAGAAATGTGGGATTACTTGAAGAACATTTACAACCAAAGCAATACAACAAGAATATATACAGTAATAATGAATATCTTAGAGAGGTAATCAAGGGATATAAAAAACTAAATAAGGAAAGAAATATATTGACAAAAGCATGGTGAAGACTAAATGCAGGTTGATGCTCCAGTACACAATAATCTTGTATACTATAACTAAAGTGATGTAGCAGATCATTATACTCATTCCAACCAATTTAGGCTTGAGGCTTATTGGTTATATACACACTTCAAGCATTACCACATTCAATTATGGAAAGCATCAATAGGTGTACAACATACACGTTAGAGACACCCAAATCACTTCAAGGATCAATACACTTAATGATGGAATATATGATAGCATTATGAATGTTCTTGCAACATGCAAGTAAGAGACATACCATTGCTTCAAGATATTCCAAGGCTTGTTGTTGTGTGTATACACCATGATTTGCACATTCCTAAAAATAAAATGAATAATATAAATGAGCATAAAACCAAAAGGAATGCGAAAAAATGAAAAAATAAAATAAAGATACAATTTTTTCAACAATTTATGGTATATGTACAAATAGAACCTACCACTACCAAAACAATTAAGGCCATATGTTTGACATTCTTTCTCATACAATACATTTGTATCATTACAAGAACATATGCCACTATAATAATCATGCAGGACAAACTACATTCTCAATAGCTTAATCAAAACCCATTTGATTTTGTTTCAGTCTCCCCTCAAGCAAGTTAGTAGGATATGAAACCCAAACTCTTGACAATTTTCTCTTCCAGTAGCAAATTTAATAAATGGGAAAATGGAATTGAGAGAAGATAAGGAGAAGTTTAGAATAAAAGAAATGTCAACAGAAGCAAAGTTGGTAAGGATATGAACCAACAGGGAGAGTGTTTTCTACACCTTTCCCGCCATCCCGTTAACTTAGAGATCTAGGACAGGCAAGGATATAAAAACTTTACATTGACCTGACAAGAGGGAAAAATCTATTTTTACGAGAGCACTACCTATGCCTGCATCTCAGATCATTAGAAAAGTCAAACACAAATCAAATACCTAGCACCCATTTACAAAAGCAAACAACTATTGAAAGAGAGAGGAGGGCAGGAAAATAAGAGATGCTCAATCCCAAGATATTGCGATTCATGTTAAATTCACCCCTACTTTGTTTGCAAGGGCTTTGCATTTCTTTATTAAGGGTAATCAAGTCAAACGGCAAGGACAACAAGAAAAATGAGGCTCTGATACATGTGGAATGCTGATTTCCTAGGTGACGTTAGAGTTTTTACATTAGCATCTGACATAGCATTGCTCAACAATGGTATTCAGTTGTTCACATGATTGGGAAAACAAGAAAGCGCTAGCAATCTTACTGCAATTATAATTGAATCATGTTTAACTTCAAGCTTTTAGTGTGAAAGCAAGAAATAAGTTAATGCCACAAATTATATAGCTTGAGAACCTGCTGCATACTAGTACAAAGTCATAAAAATCTCCAACAAATCAGGGGGGAATCAGATCACATAAAACATCTATGAGAAACTGATTTTAAATCTTAAACCATCTTAAGAAAACCAAAAATGTTGTGTCAATGTTAATCTCAATAAAAAATTCCGACAAGGATAGAATTGCAAAATTCAAAGCAAATTTTCCAATTCCTGTATTTTAAAGGTCGTTACCAACTCAGCAAATGAACTTAAAATATATTCAATAGAAGTTCAAATCTTGATTATGAAACAGCAATCCCAAATACCTGGGATATGATAAATGTTCAATGGCAAAATGGGATATGATAAGCGGCAAATGGAAAAAGGCCAATTCATTATGAACTAATCAAAAACTAAATTATTTTGAAAGTTAGTTGACATTTTCTACTAAGAATTTCATGATGTAGATTACCTCAATAGAGGACAAAAGCAACGCACTATATCGAGGATCTCTTCCTACCATCTGTACCACCTCTTGATCGCTCTCCATCCCCATAGCCTTCATTACCACCATTATAGGAATCTAAGAAACATTTTGAAAAACATTATAGTCCAAACATAAAACAACTTGAGAACAAAAAAATGAAAGGTTGGATCTGAATACGAATCATTATGATAAAGACCTTTTTCGCAAACTGGTTAAGACATAAATACATCTTCTCCTTTTCCATCAGAATGACTGTTTTGCTTTTTGTTGCCTCGGTGCTACTTGTAACAGATGCATTTATGCTGAAAACAGAGGGTAGCCATAAGAAACTGTAAACCAACACTAAGAAGTGAAAACATCAAAAGCAACATATATCAACTAAGCAACGATTCATCATCAAAACAGTTGACGATATCACCAAGGTGCCCTCACAGGATATGCACATCTAGGTTACAAAAAAATAAAATAAGGATGCTAGAATGACATAGAATTAGTAGGGCATTAGCAACATCAAAGAATTTGATTGGAAAGACCAACTAACAGTAGCTCTATCCAGCATAAATGTTGGAAAAATTGTGGAATTCATAAAAAATATTGAATGCATGCTATAAGGAACTCTAAGGTGTCATTGAAGACCAATCTCAACATAGCAAAAGAGTCCTACTCCACGATCAAAATATTGCATCAAGATTATATTTTTCTTTCCTCCTAATATAACTATATTTTTAATTTGTCACTGATTAACTTTATAATTCAAGATGGACCTTTTGAATTGCTTTAGACTTTCTAATAGTCACCTATAAATGTATTGTGAAGAATGTTCACACTTTTACAGTGAGATATTATTTGACACAACCCTTGAAGGGCTAAAGTCACCTATAAATGTATTGTGAAGAATGTTCACACTTTTACAGTGAGATATTATTTGACACAACCCTTGAAGGGTGCAATATGAAGATTAGAATCCAATGCTCGTAATCAAGATTCTTCTGATTTCAGAAAACTGGACTAAGATTGACAAACTATATGGGCTTTCCCAATGCTTTGGATTCCTTATTAGTTGTGGTTGGTAGACATTGTTTGTAAATTAGAGATATACGATTGAAATAGCAATATATGCATAAAGATTCTATAGTTACTTGTAAGAGTAATAGAGGGAGGGAGATTCTTCGATAGTGGTGTATGCTTGTGTACCATATTTCCTTATCACACTACAATTTATCCAAGAAAGACTCTGTAGATTTCCTTATGATGACCTGGTCAAGGTAGTACGAGTTTCTATAGTTTAAAAAGGAATAGCATTTCCCAAGTTCTTCATTTTGGAACTTAACATGAGAAAAAATATATCTTTAGTTATGTTATATCCTTACTCTTTATGTCCACTTCTCTTGAGACCTTGAAAAAAATAAACATATAAAATGAAAATGACCAAAATGGCAGTAAACTTTTGAATTTTACTCAATACTTTGCAGCTACAAACAATTTTGTTTGTCTTTTAAATGCATCATGCCCACTCAATTGGTTTTTCCTAATTTATCTAATTTTAGCACATTTGGAAGGAAGGGTATCTATCAATCACCATCTAAACTGAAGATTTTTCTTGGTCAATAAACCCCAAGAAGATAAACTTGATAAAGAATTCTTAATGATAATAATAATAAAGGCATTTCACCTGATCAATGCTCAAAGACAGAAGGTTGAAGAGAGCAAGATTCATATGGTACACATAAGAGAATAAACTGTAACTGTATAAGTTAAGGAATTTCACACCATTTAGGGATGGTCCATTTTGTAAAGTTTTTCATTAACAAGAACATTATATTTTCATTGTTTGACTTCCCTATTCTATTTTACCATGGTATCAAGACTTCTTGGTGCCTTTACAAAGAACCTGCATACATGTGTTTGTCATATTTGATAAATGAGCATCATCCCATTCTACAACAAAGACCATTGAATCTACAAATATTGAAAATCATCCATTACATTTAAGCATCACTTAAAGTAATCTCCAGTTGCCTCTATCTAATTTAGAGAGGAACATGAAAGGGAGAAGAGAAAGAAAAGGAGGGCCAAAATAGTCAATCAAAAGGAAGAGGAAAATGTCATTCCATTCTTCAACAAAGACATGGATGATCTAACAAATTGAAAACCATATAATGCAGTTCAGTATCACTTCTAATGTAATCTTTGGTTAGCTCCCTATGTGTTAGAGAAAAAGAATGCAAGGGGATGAGAAAAAGAAAAGGAGGTAAAGATAAGAACAGAGATACAAGAACTCACTTCCCTTTCTTGTCATTATCAATAATGATTCTGTTCTTTGAAAGTTGCTCTTGTATTAAAATCACCTGAAAGACATTAATTGTATTGGAGCTATAAAAAAATAAAAAATAAAAGACAAAGGAAGGAAGTTCATGTGAGCTCTTGAAATAAATAGTATAAACTAGACAACCTCCCACAAAATAAATTACATTCAAGAATCCCAATAGTTGATATGAAATGAAAAGCTGAAGAAAAAGGAAATTCTGAATTCATTTGAATAGTTTATTTTGCAATTTGAGAGTTATATAATTTTCTGACACTGATTAAATAGTATTGTGTTCATTACCAGACCTCCACAAAGATAAACTTTTAGAATATTTGCAAAGTGCTTGATTCGCCAAAAACCATCAATGCAATTGCTTTGAGAGTCATTCTAATGACTACTACACTATGACTCCGTTCAACTAAATCTCGCTCCCAAATAATCATTCTCCTCCATTCAATTCTACTATGAGATAAACTTTCTCAAACTGCATTGAAAGGTGAATGTTCTCTGAGAGTTCAACCAACAATTTTTGTCTACTTATCCACTTTTCTCCCTTAAACTTTTAGAACATGCAATAGCACTTGGAGTAATAAATAGCTAAACATGCATAAACATGACTGTTTTCCTTTTATTCTTTGACATAATAAAATCATTATATAAAAGAAAGCAATCAAGTTCATCTTTCTTTTCAAAAATACAGATAGTAGACTTACAAAGATAAAATCCCCTTTGTAATTTCTTATTTTATTTGGGAGAACTTATAGATTTGTATTGGCAATTATACTTCAAGAATAAAAATCAGGGATGTGTTTAACTGTAAATTTACAATTTTCAAAAAAAATTATAATCTAAGAGTAAAGAAAACATCTTTAATTAAAATAAAAATTGTTTCATGGGTGAATCATGATTTAGTCCCTATAAAATCAGCAATCGTCTTCTTCTGAATTTTTTTTTTTTTTTTTCCAACGTTAACCATGTTGTTTTAAAATTTCCAATCTAACCACTAGCTATCAAATACCGAGCAATGTCCATTTTTTCAATTTCTTTTTTTCACTTTCTCATGTCTCTCTCATCATTTCCTACCAAATCCCTATATATGTGATCATGCCTGCCAGTGCTTAACACTTGAAATAATTCAAAAAGTTGGTGCAATGGTTACATTATCTATTTAATAGGTAGGGTCCCCAATGAACTTTCTGGCAACCTGAGAGTTAGATAAGGGAACTTTTAAAGCCACAGTGGAATATTAATAGATCAGAAATAGTGAAAATATAGATTACCCTTTCTTTATTAGAAACCAGACTTTCTATTTTCTTCTTTTAACTAAAAAAAATGTAACTTTGCATATTTCTCACTTTGAAAATGACAACCAAGTTTGCTTCACTTACTTTTTTCAATGTTCTTTTGCTAAAATATGATGAATGCGACCTTGTTTCCTCGGGAAAAAAAATTGTATAATAGAAATGGAAAAAAAATCTCAAAGTAAATGATCCATCAATGATTTAGGAGTTATCCACAATTCATAATGATATGGAAATGCCATCTAAATAAATTTCCCTTTAGAAAAAACTACCTAAAGATATAGCTACTTCAAGATCAAGCATCATAACATTTATAAAAATTCAGTCTTTGACACTAAAGATCACGTTAACCCCTAAATTTATGCAATATGTAATTATAAGACCTGTCATCATTAAGGCTCATAGTTCAAATCAATGCAAAATATGTCACACAAGCATACACTCTATTTTGACAAATTAAATAGATTATTTCTTCATGCTGTCAAACGGCATTAGTAAACAACAAGCAGAGTATCACCTTCTCAGTTCCTTTGACAACAAAATATCCTCCAGGGTCAAGGGGGCACTCACCTAAAGTCAAAGGGAAAATGAAGGAACATGAGAGGAAGAAAGGAAGAAGCATGAGGAAATAAATGGCAGCAAAAGAAATGTTTGAGTTTATGCATACATACCAATTCTCGCAAGTTCAGCTTCATTTTTTCCATACAACACACAGCAACAACTGCGTAGCATTATGGGCATTCTTCCAATGACAACATCATTCTGCGAGAACTAATTGGTTTAAAATCCAAATCACACGTCCTCAATCATTAGATATCAAAGTACAGTTTGACTACCTTTATCATCTTCTCCTTCCGACCATGGCTTCCTGAAATATACTCTATATTAACCAATATCGGTGCAGCATACCTGAAACTCACAGATTCAAAAACTTGTACAGTGTAGAAGACAAATAATTCAAGTGCACAATGGTGTTGCAAGTTTAGAGTTTCATAAAGGAGAGTCAAACAGTATAATGCACCAAATATCAAGAGGTTTTAATCAAGGAAAACAGAAGAAACAAATTTGGATTTTTTTCCTTGCAACACCAAATGCCGAAAACGGAGTTTCCTGCTTCTGAGAATGAAATATATCCCCATTCATCACACTGGAGCTAGAGCATCATCATTGTTACCAAATGTGTTGGAAGGAAGGCCTTCTGTTCTGATTTTCATACTTTAAGTTCTTTCGTACAGATTGTCTAGCTTTATTCACTTTTACAAAGTTTTTCTTTTACCTAAAAAATGGAGCAAAAATATCAATTAACAAACTAAAAAGAACATGAATGGGTACATACGTCGTGTCAGATAAGCGACACATATGAGGAGTAATTTGTTCACTAATAGCATCGACCACCATAGAAGGCTTTCCAATCCTAACATCTGTAAACCTACAAGATTCAAGAAAAAAAAATTAAAAAAGGTACCACAATTGATAGCATCCAATCTCGCAAAAAAAAATTGTTAGAAAAATAAAACAGACGATCTTTTTTTCCTATTTCTAAATGCTGCTGCATTTCTCAAATTAAACAGACTTTACCATCTTGTGCGCCTGTGCACCCGGAGAAAGCAACCAAAACATTACCTCAGATAAAGACTAGGATCAACTGTGGACACAATCCGATCATTGGCACGCACAATCTTCTTGATTCCAGTATTTATAAAATAATTAAACGAGTCTAAGTGCTGCTTCACTAACCCTCTCACCTATCAAAAACCATTAAAATTTCTTTAAGAGAAAAACCCTCTCACAGTAATACACTGTACATTCACATGATATATATATATATATATATATATATATATATATATATATATATATATATAAAGTACGTTCATATTCAAATAACAGAAAGCTGGGTTACCTTTAAAAATTCAGGGAGAAGCTGGAATTTGTCGACGGCGGATTTTACTGGTGCAGCGGCAGGCTTTTGCTTGTCAATTAAATGGTCAACAACGTTCTCCCTTTTAAATAGGATTAAAAAAAATGCAAATAAAAAAAATTCAGAAACCAAAATCAATTGTTTTTTTTTTTTAAGAAAAAAAAAAGCGCCATAACGAAACACAGAATGACTTACTCAGACATAGAATCGCCTTGCACGACAACCATTAGAGTTTTTTTTATGAGAGAGGTTTTGGTCTGAGCAGAACGGCTTGATGATGATCTCTGATAGAATCTGCGGGTGGTGAAGAAGGGTTTATGCTTTAACTAGTCTTAAACCCTGATTTTTGTACTCCAGTGGATTGCGTCTGGGTTGGAAGTCAGTTTGGGTTTAGGGCTGTTTTGTATTGATTTTTATTTTATTTTATTTTAGAATTATTTTAATGTAAAAATATTAAAGATTATTTTCTCTCTTTTCCGGTTTTCCCCTCAAAAACATGACAGTCCAACCAGAATTGAAGGTCATCCTTCATTTTTCTATTTATTTTAATCACGACCCTCGTTTTTTTTATTGTTCTTAAAAAAAATTATTCCTTTTTTTCATAAACTTTTTTTTTCACTTTAATCTCTTACCATTTTGTATTGTTTGGATTTTATATCAAATTTAATTCTTATTTTTTACTGTTATTTTTGTAAGAATTATTTTTAATTTCATCCCTTATCATTTTATTAATTTATTATGCCAAATTTGACTTATGTTTTTTAATTATTTTTTCTTGCCTTAGTTCTATTTTTTAAAGTAGCCTTTTTCTAATATTTAATTTGTTTAGAATTCAGGTTTCATTAATTTTTTTGGTGCGTTGATCTCGACTTCATGACTCGGGTCACAAATATAAAATTTTATCATATTAGTTTTTTACGTCTTTTATTCATTGATTTTATTTTTTTAATTTTATAATTTAATGAAGATTAAACCAACCAAAAAAGTTGCAGAAGTTATACAAGCTTGTAGCGAACACACAAACTGGGCAGGGAACTCTCCATAGCTTTGAAGACAGTAAATGAAAACTTGCAATGGATGGAGTCAAAAGCCTTCAACAAATCAATCTTCAGAGTGGATCCAGGAGAGTTTATTAAGCCAACAATACATTTTCTCCGATCCTCCTTGTGTCTTTCACAAAATCAGATTGATTTTGGCTGATAATGAAAGGAAGGCAAACTTTCAATCTGGTTGCGCAACAGGAGATAGATCTGCAATCTACCCCTTTGCAACCTTTGGAGCAAGTTGAGTTGATAGCTCCTTTTAACACCTCCATTTGAGGTTTGCGAGCAAAACTATCCTGCGAGCAAAATCCATGGCTTGATTTAGCTGGTTGTGGTCATCTTCACATTGCATGGAAAACAAGGACGAGTAAACTGTGTCAACAATTGCACCCCTTTTGAGTTTGACCTCTTCTGGGTGATCTTTTGCTTTGACTATGATGGCATTACTGATTACCTCCTCAGCAAATCATGATGAAAGATGCATTGTTCATGTATAACACAGCTTGCATTTTGCACATTTCGAAAATCATCATTATTAGGAACTATGGTGTAAATTATGCTTTTCTGCCCTTTTGGTAGATAGGAAAACTTTTGTAAACTATGGTGTAATCAATGCTAGCTAGTTTCTGTCGCTGCATGACTTTGGTGTTCTTGCCAACTATCTCCTCAATATTTTCCTTCTGCCAAGAGGAACTCCGCCTCTCCCTTCAAAAATCCATGGCTTCTCTTTGCAATGCCTTTTCTGCCTTCCGTTTATTAGTCTACAATTCTCTCGGTCTATCAATAATGATGATGATGATGATGAACTGAATATTTATTCCCAAATCTGAATCCTGATAGGGAGGGAGGCCATTGTCTCAGAAATAAGAGTTGTAGGTGGATAACTTTTTATCAGCCTCTGAATTGTTCAGTGGTTGCCTTGTAATGGTCTCCGTCTAGGCTTGAACCAACTACGAGCCCTAAAACTTTAGCAGACCATCATGTCCCAGGAACTGAAGTTGGAGGCTGGATGACTTTTTGATAAGACCTTGAGTTGAATATTGTCCTAATAAAGCCCCGAGGATTGAACCTTAGTTAGCGAGGCTGGTAATGAACTGTCGGAGATTCAACATTCAAAGCAATGGCAGAAAAAGATAAATTGCATAAGGTACTGCTGTATGAGAACAACGATTAACAATGGAACTCTTTTAATAGTACATGAATCAAAGTTCAAAATCAACAAGAGGTAGCTCCGACTGGAACAGATTCGAATGTCTAAACATCATCCGAGACAGTGACAAAAAAATCTTCCCTGTAATTCGCAGCGGTGCCATCATTTCACAAAACGAAACAAGAATTTAAGGCTGATTCGGGCGATGTGTCAGTCCAGGAATCTACAGCTAATTGCGACAATAGTGAGGTGATAAATGGACGTCACTTATTAGTAATTTTGCTGCCTCTAATTAGTTCTTGAAAAGTTCCAAGCAATGTTCTTGATCCAAGTTCCTGCTCCAAAACTTCTTGTAATATTCAGCATACGTGAAATCCCTGTATATGGCTCCGGTCCCATCATCGGTGAGAGCTTTAGGCGGGGTGATCAACGCGTTATCACACGGACAGAGGAAGGAGGCGACCGACATTCTCGCCTTATCAGTGTTGGTGATGGCCCGGTGCCACACACTCCTGTATCTTCCATTGCTCAGTGCCTGCAACCATTGACAGTCGTGAGAACACAACGGCATCGTTTTCCATTCTCCTTGGCAAGTGAAGAACAAAGGAAATATGCAGGTTTACCTGTAACTGATCGCCAATGTTGATGACAAATGCATCCGGATGGGGATCAACGGCCACCCACTTCCCATCTTTGAGTACTTGAAGGCCTGGCACCATTAGATCTTGAAGTAAAATTGTTAGGGCATTGGGGTCTGTGTGTGCTGGCAATCCATAGGTCAGCTCTGGCTCTGGGCATGGCGGGTAGAAGTTTACAGCCATGTGCTGTCCTTGCTCACCCAAAACATTTTTCATGTGATCCTTTGCGAGGCCTAAGCTCTCTGATATCAGTTCTTGTATTCTAAACCCAAGTTCTCGAACTTGTATACAGTAGATCCTTACAATTTCCCTGTGGATACAACATATCCCACATCATTATATACATCATAATTGTACAGCACGCCACTTCTCAGTTATATCTGCAGATATATACACACCATAATTTTTAAAAATTTCGATGATGAGGAGTTTTGAAATTTGTTTTCATAGCTAAGCTCGAGTAACCTGTATGGGAGAGCTGTTGCGGTAGTTTTTTAAAGTGATTTTTCATGCTGAAATATATCAAAATGATGTTTTTTTATTTTTTTTAAATCATTTTTAACATCAGCACATCAAAATAATCTAAAAACACCAAAATATATTCATTTAAAATAATAAAAAAATTAATTTTTTTGAAAACGCGTTTGAAACGCCGTACAGACAGGCACAGGCACTGCATGAAATGTGTTGACACAGCTTAGTGGATTTGGCATAAAAGTCGAGCCATCTCTGTCATTGCCTCCGGTGAGAATAAAAGAAAATTTCATTTAAAAAATGGAAGAAAGTCAAAACTTTCAGGCCCAGCCATGTCAGGTGCCTGCATCTCCCACAAAACAGATTTGAAACCGAGCTCTCGTTCAAAATCATCCACCGCCCAGTTCTTATTAACTATATATTTGTTCGTAGAATCAAAGAAAAGTCTATCAGAAAAAGACATGACTCGTCGCTTACCTTCAGCCACGTCACTGGCCCTCTACAAATGACATCAATTCTATTAGATTGTGAAACGATCACGTTATCCTGGGCAATCTTCAAGCTGAGCCACAAACTTTAAAATATGTGTCTACTCTGATGATCATATGTAATTTCTAAAGAATCTGGCTCGTAGATTCTTTTTTATGCTGCATTAGAAATTATATTTTAGGATTTTACTCCTAAAATAGACTGCTCATGGAACACCGACCATGTCATGTGCATGCATCATCTTTCTGGAAGAGGGCTGACTGGTGACTGCGACTTCTGCAAGCTACCCTACCTTATTAAATTGTGCCGTAGACTATGGAGTAATGGATTCGAATAAATCATTCTTTAATCCTGGCATCTTAACTCAACTATGACTCAGTCCCTTTTTTCTTCAAATTCATAGCTCACTCTGATCCTTCGTTGTCTAGTTAAATACTCGCTATTTTTTAAAATGTGTTAAAATAATATTTTTTTAAAATAATTTTTTATATCAGCACATTAAAATATTTAAAAACATCTAAAAAAAGTAATTTGAAATAAGAATATTAAAAAAAATAAGGAGAGTTAATAAGACAACGATGGTCACAAACAAAGAGTAAGAGTACTATAAACACGTAAGTTTCCAAATATGGAATAATAATTCAGTGATTAGAGATTTTTAAACCGCATCACCAAGGCCCATCAATCATAGAGATTGATCTGTTCTGTTACGTCACGACAGCGTGAGACCATGACATCATACTCCACGTACCATGATATTTTAAAGACTCTTTTTTTTTTTTTTTGTATTTTAATAACCCAAGGAACCATATCAAATTATCAATAACTTTGGATCCACCGTTCCAAGTTTCTGCCACCGAGTTGCGTAAGCGACAGGCAAGGGGTTGATGGTTTACGGAGTCTAGAACATGCTGGCATCAGCACCCACGTTTTAAATAAAATTTAATCATCTAGAGAGCTTCCGGTGATTAGTGGACCTACGAGTAAATTATTGTGTTGTGCAGACCTGAGTGGTAGGTATACGTAGCTAGCTGTAGGTGATGGAAGCATTGTCCTCCCTCCATTTGACTATTCTCCACATTTTTTTTTATAATGACGAATCAAATGATGTAGGAGAAGATTCGATCGGTGGACTTTGTCTGTGGTTTTAAATAATTTTTTATTTAATAATTTGATTAATGGTGGTCCTATCTAATCATTATTATTTTTTATTCACGCTGAAAAACGGTCTAAACACTCCATCTGCTGCTGGGATCCTATGTAGTAGATTTGCACATGGCATGTCAATACGTGTCGGAAGCTAGTGGATGATTTTACGACACCTATTATGAATTTATATAGTTTTGCTAAAGAATAAATAAAAATCAATTGTATTTATTAAGAAGTATTATTTCATACAATAATAGTATTTAAAGTAAATTCTAATAAAATATATTACAATCGATTAGAACCACCGGATATGTTTAGAAGGAGTCGTGCAACATCAGACTACACGTAGACATGCATGTCTTAAGACATGAGTAATTAACTCCATTCATAGGAGACAAATCTACAATGAATTTGTCATTACCACCAGAACATGGGGGGGGAAGGTAGTGTTTTCCAGCATTTATTTTGCAAGAAATGAGAAGAAGGATGCTGAAAAGTACTCGTACAGATCCAAATGAACCCTCCCTTTTCGAGCTGCATGTGCCCGTCGACCTGCTCGTCGGGGCCCCATAATTATCATTCTTATTTTATTTTCTTTTATGGACGATGTGAAGATTATATGTGGTCATGAGTTAACGAGCAGGAGAGTTGACTTTTCTTGGATCTATCCATATATAGTATGATGTTAGACACTATACCTTTTTTGTTTTGGATTTCAATGTTAATGTTCATATCTTTAGCCTGAATTCGGAAAGATTTCTACAGTTAAATAATTCGGGAAGATTTCTACAGCTAAGTATTGATAGTTGATACCTACCTGGAAAGATGTTTTTCAAAGGAATGACGTACGTATTCATTAAGAACATGTTTGAGAGTGCTGTTACGGTTGTTTTTAAAAGTATTTTTTATTTAGAAATACATCAAAATGATATTATTCCAAAGTTCAGTGCTTTTAATTGAGTCGCACATTAATCCAAAGCTCATGTGTAGTGATTAGGATATAAATAGATTTATTTAATGAATAATAACTATTCATTCGATATTTAAAATCTAATAGATAGGTATAGATTAGATCCCAGGATGAGTTCATTAATTAGAAGTCGTTTGCTTTTTATAATTATAATTATAAGTGGGATTTTGATTATCAAGAAAAGTCTATCCTAATCTCAAACCCTAAGCATAAGTTTCTAATACATAGGCATAAAATTAATATTATACCTTAGCTATAAGTAAAAAGAAATAGATCTTCAGAATGTTCTCGGAAAATAATATAAACTAGCTAGCTATATAGATGGAGCTCTGCTATTTTAATACTACGTGTTCAGGGAAGATTTTTCTAGGTGCATTTTCGCTAATAAATTCTAACAACGAAAAAGAAATAACAAATAGTATTCCAGAAAGGGACGTGGCAGATTTATCCGGTGCATGCACCGAAGGTGTCCGAAGCACAGCTCTCCATGTAAGTGGATCTAGCTACTCTACCGTGTGTGAGCATGTTGATCGGAAAGAGGAGGAGGAGGGAGGAGGAGGACTCACCTGAATGGAGGAGGATTAGAAGGCCACTCAGGCACGTACGTGTCAAGAGGGTAGCAATGGAGTCTAAGATAGTCCCTCCAGTTGTGGACCGTTTCCTTGTTCACATTAAAACTTGTAGAAAGTCTCATTGTCTTCGTTGGGTCATCTGAATACAGCTTCAGCTTCTCCTCAACCGGCAAGCTGAAGAAATCATGGGCCACTCCTAGCATTTTCTCCACTGCTTCCAAAGACACTCCATGATTGATCACCTGACATTCATATATGATCCAAAAGAACATTATTCGCTGTATATATATATATATATAGACACAATAATTAAGAAACTATATATAGAGATTAATTAATCTGGCTGACCTGGAAGAAGCCATAGTGCTCGCAGGCATCACCAATTTGCCGGACAATTTGGCTCCTATCCTCACAGCCTAAATCTATAACCGGGACATTCTCGCACGTTGAGACTTCCGACAGCCTGGGACGTTCAGATTCCGGCCTAACATAGCTCGCCGGCAAGCTCGTGTACAGGACGCCAGAGGAAATTACTTTTGTATCCATGTTACTAATTAAAAACAGTAACAGAGGATGAAAATGACAGCAGGTTGTTCTGAGTTAAAAGGCGGGCACTAACACGATGATTTTGCTGCTAGCTTGGAGTTGCTATGGCTATGTGAGCTTCCAGGAAGATGAGAAGCGCTCTGTAAAACACACCCTGTATTTATATCTGAACATGGAAGCTTGGCCGGCCCTTTTTTCTTTTTTATCATGACTTTTCGGCCGTCATCGAGGTATGATTTAACTTTATTATAATTGGATGACGGGTTGCCCCACATGAATAAAATAGTTATAAATTATTTTGATTTGATTTACTGGAATCATGCCTGATTTCTTTTCCTTATTTCTTGTCACTTCTTCTCCAGACGTTAATACTTGTGCCAACAGCGAACGTTGTTGCTCTTTGAAGTTTTGAAAGGTTGCCCGAGATTGAAGAATCGAGAATTCTGGGTAAGTTCATGTTAAATGATATCTGTACATGTGTAATGATCTGTGCAGCCTGCGCTTCTAGTGGACAGGAAAATTCGCAGGGCAGTGGCGAGTTTCTATTTTTTCACATATTATATGCAAATCTTAATAATTAAATTGTTTTGAGACTGAGTCCGTGTGAGTTCACATAATTAATGTTTTTACCTAACATCATTTTGTTTTTGCACCCTCTTGCCGTACCAAATGGTATGATACCACACGAAAATATAATTTAAATTAATATCTTACACAATTCTATTTTGATACGGCACAAAAATATAATTTAAATTAATATAATAATTTTTTTATTTTTTTGAAACGACGAAATTTTTTTCTAAAAGAACAATGTTTATTTTTAAAAAATTAAACATTGTTCTTTTAATATATTTTTAAATAAAAAATATTTTTAAAAATAACTTCGTAATATTTCCGACCAGGCAGTAAATTGAGCTTGATTTATAATATAGTGTCATAAAGCTATTATACTTGACAATTTTATTTTTTAAATGCTTTACAAAAAAAAAAACCACTTCAAATATTTTTAGGCAATCGAGCAATCTATAGCCTACCATTTCTTTTTTGAAATTTGATATGTTCCTATGATAAGCTGGAGACTAGAGAGGCAATTCTAAGTTCTAACCATTATTTAAACAACTAAAACATGCTAGTTTTTCACTATGCGCACGATTTTTTTATTTTTTTAAATTTGGTCATTGATTTTTTATTTTCAACAATTTCATTCTAAACCACTTCAAAGATTTTTAGGCAATTGTATCTCCATCTACATTTTTTTTTTCTTTGTTATCAATAGTTAAATAAACAATAATCTAGAAAAAAAAGGTTATTAATCTCACTAGAGTCTATTGTCCAGTTTGTAAATTTGAAGTTTTAACATAGGTTACCCGATTCATGGATTTGACGAGTTTACTCATCAAACTTAATTTTTTATATATATAAAAAAGAAGAAGTTATGTCACGTTTTTATAGGTCATCCAAGTTATCTCTGAACCCATTAAATCGATTAATTCATTTCTGGTAAGCTCTTACATGGTTTAATTAAAAACTCAAGCTAGGCATGGAGATAGATTAATAGATTTCAAGATTAAACTACTTAATTGAATTTAGTGATACTGCTAGATAAATATTTCTACTCGGGGTATATTTTGCAAGTTTTATATAAGAAATTAGTTTGGCTGGAATTAGCTAGTTATATATCAAATGGTGTAGTTTGTGGCAGAAGGCTATTTGCAATCAATTCTATCCCATCTTGATCTTACACCATCGGTTTCTATAATTTTGTGAAATCTCAAAAAAGAAGATTATAAAAGGGGGATTAGAATTTCCATGTCCATGCATTCATTATATGAGTTGAACCTGGTGAAAGAAAAGTAAAGAAATCAAAACCAGGAATAAGATAGGCAAATGCTCCTAAAAACATCTCTCTCTGTCAAAACATTTCCTTAAAAAATCGTAGCGCAAGTTGCATTGATCCCCTCCACCGAGGATGCCCCCATTTCCACAGAGCCAAAGTTTTCACCACTCGCGTCGCTATCGATGCCTGGCGAATTCGGTTCTCTTGTGTGGAAAATGAAAAGGGAGGACGGCAACATTACGATCGATATCCATTATCACATGTGATGAAGAGGAGAGAAGAGAGAAGAAGGGCCGGCTGCATGCCAAAAACACATGCACCTCAAACTGATAGAGCGATGACCAAGACTACACCAGTGCTGTCTTTCGATTGGTGCGAAGACTTGATGTAAGTGTTATTTTTAAAAATATTGTATAATACACTTAAGAAATAATGTACCCTTCATATATCATACCCTAAAATCTCATAATGAACTAGCAATTTGCGCCATTCAAAGGAACTAGCAATTTGCGCCTTCAAGAGCTTGATTGAATTGAGCTCAACTCCAGAACAAATAATATATATATATATATATATATATATATATATATCAGTCTAGATACGAGTAGTCAACGATGGGATTTTAGGGTCTATATTTTATTTTGATAATAAGAACGCATCGAGTCTTTCTTTATGATTAATTGGAGCATTAAGTTAAGCACGGAATCATCTGTACAGCCTGGTGATGTTTTCTGGAAGCAACATCTTGTTATTAAGAGATTCAATCTCCCATTGACCCGATTCATTACATCATCATGTAGGCAAGCACATGATCTCATCCCATGACACAAGCTGTACTGGCAAGGCTGTAAGGCCACCAGCTAGTGTTTGAAAAATATACTGGTAGTACGTAGTAGAGTAGTAGGGTTCTTCGTTCTTTTTTCCACACTCCAACTGGCTGGGCTGTCAGTAGGTTTTTAATTCGAATAGTAGGGTTCTTCTTTCTTCGGCTTCTTGCAACATCTCGCACAAGACCTGTTTGTTTTCGGAGAGAAAGAATTCCTTATTATTTAATCCCTCTCCATAGTCATTTGAAGGAATCCATAAGGTAATCAAAGAGTGATTCATATTCTTGTATTGTATTGTATTCAACTTATGGAAGAAATACTTGTACTGTATTCAAAGAGTGATTCACATTATGTTTACATCCATAAATTGAAATTGTTGGTTAATGAAATATATTTCTTGCATATGGAATTGAAACTATTACAAAGAAAAATGCAAGCCTGCTTGATTATCACCAACAAGTATCGGGTTTGAAAGGTCTTCAAGTGGGCCGTTTGGCAATGTGGTGGCATCCACGTTTGCCAAACGGCTTCTCAGTTGAGTGTTTGGAAAACACCAAAACACAGTTTCAAAGTGTGGGACCCACAGCATAATTTCTCCAAAACACCGTTTCATGCAAAGCTAGAAAATGGTGCTTTTGTATCTGCGATCTTATATTTCTGAAACGCCGATTGTTATTTGAAGTAGAAAATATTACCGTTGAAACATAAATAACCCTACCTTATCCTCGTCTGCGCCTCTCATCCCTGTCCTCTCGTCTGCGCCTCATCCCTTTCCTCTCCTTTGCACAAAACGACCCACAGCTCCCCGGAACGAAACACCTCCTCCCTGCGCCTCCCGTCTCTTCTCTCCTCTGCAACTACCCACATTTAACAGAAGGAAAGGAGACCGTAATGGGTTTTGATTGATTTAGGTTATTGTTTGCTGGTAATCTAGTTTTTGGTTGTTATTCTCATCATCCTAATGAACTGAAATGGATCTTCGAAGCACTTAGAGAGAGAGAGAGAGAGAGAGAGTGATAGACATAGGGTCTGTTTGGTATTGCGGTTGCTGTTGTGGTTGAGGTTGAAAAAAAGCAGTTTAAAAATAAGCACTTTTTCTGCGGTTCAAAATAAGCAGTGAGTGTTTGGTTAAAACAGTGGTTGAGTCTGAGGTTGAAAAAAACCAGTTTTGTATGTTTGGTTACCAAGTTTTGCATGTAGCTTTTTACATATACACACATATTTTTAGAACTCTCTCTGTATATATATTTTGTATTAATAATCATATTTTTGTAATGGAAGGAATAGATCAAGTCAAATTGACACTTATTTATTATTTGTTCATCAAACTATTTACAATGCTATCACGAACATTATCCATACGTGAAGGCCTTTGCAATCCCTGACTATTATCTCGCGCTACAATATCTGGTAAAAAATCATCTGGTATATAATTGGGATTACAATCATATTGAACAAAATCAACATCATGTTGCGATCTCCTTCTAATAAAGTTATGAAGTGTCATCGACGCAATAACAATTTGAACTTGCGTTTTGTATTGATAAGGTGGCATGCTCTGTAAAATTTTCCACCTTTGCTTCCATACTCCAAATGTTCGTTCTATCACATTACGTAGTGATGAATGTGCACGATTAAAGACCTCTTCACAATATAATCTATGTATATTTTAATATTGGTATAGTTCATCTTGATTCAAGTTTGAGTCGAATTTGACAATATATCTAAAAAACAAATATAGATTGGTTTAGATTTATATTTATTACTACAAATGAGATTATAATCTCTATTTTTCTCATTTATTTACATCAAACAAATCCATCTCCCTTTTTTATTTATAGTTTCTTGTAGATTACAAATAATAATAAAATTGATAATTTCTTATCTACAAATATTGGGGTTAATATTAACTTATTCCCTGAATTTTATTAGGAATAATTAATCAATTATTATAGAATGTAAGATAATTATTTATAGTTTCTAGATTAACTTGCATGACTGGAGACTCCATCATTTCCACCAAAACAAGTCCATTGCATCAGGGATAATCAATTATATGTAAAATCATCAAGTTTTTTTTGTTTTGATTTTTTCACCAGCTTCCTGTGTATCTAGCAATTACTTTCAACTACGATCTTGCAGGTCCACCTCCTATTTGCTATCAATACACAGATGCAATATCATCCAAAATTCATTGATGAACGGACAACCCCATGCAACACGAGATCATGTTCAAAATTGCACATTAATTCCTCTAATTCATCACAAACCCATAACATCACAGTGTTCACAAAGATGTCAGAACAGACATCAAAGCTCCTTACATGACTTCGGTTGGGTGGTGCTCCGATCTTGTTGACCTGAAAGAGTTACCGAAGCAGTCACGATCTGTTGCAGACTCGGGGAGGACGACGATGATGGAAGGCCGTCGCAGCTGTGAGGGAGACAGATGAGCAGAGGGTGAGGCTGAGCAGCTGTGAAGGAGAAGGGGGGACATCTCAATCGGGTCTGCAATTTTAGGAGCAGAAGGGTCTTGAAGATAGTGAGAAGTGAGCAGATGTGGAGATGGGTTTGCAGGGGAGAAGAGGGGACACTGAGGGATTTGGGTACTGTCGAGTTTGCAAGGGAGATAGGTTTGCAATGGGTTCGCTGGTCTGAAAAAAAAAGAAAACACAGAAGTCAAATTGTCGAGTTTGCAAGGTTTTGGGAAGATGGGTCTTACTGGTCTGAAAAAAAGAGAAGTGAAATTGTCGAGTTTGCAAGGGAGATGGGTTGCAATTTGCTGGTCTGAAAAAAGATGACAAAAGTCGATGTGGTTGGTGTTGGTGAAATGAAACAAAAGTCACAAAAAAAGCTACTTCGACCTGCTGCACACAAAACCCTGGGTTGAAACGCGAAAATGGTGGGCCACAGTTCCTGTTCACGTGGTTTACTCCTGCTTTTCTATATTACCAAACATGCATCACATAGCTTTTTTTAAAACGTGGTTTGTACCACAAAACCAAACAGGCACATAAACAAAAACAGAAATGAAGGGAAGAAGAGGTGGGTTGAGAGCATTTAACAGAAGGAAAGTGACGAAGAAAGCGAGGTGCTGGTGTTTCAATTCAATGGTCATCCTTCAATTCTGCATTTAAAGTGAATTCAAGATTAGTTAATGAAGGCAGGTGGACTTATTTGAACCCCTTTTATCTCTATCAATGTCTTTAATACTTTGCTCCCTTTTATTATTTATTTATTTATTTATATCACCTTTCTTTTATGGTTTTTATTTTTTTTCAGTTTTTCTTTTTATAAATTATCTTCCCACTATAAATACGCCGGGTATCTATTTAAAACACGCTGAGTTTGAACGATATATATACACTCGTCCTGCTGTTCTGTTTTTTGACTACTAGCAATAGGATATGGCAGGCATGCATTTAGTGCAAAGAGAAAAAAAAATACAAAAGGAATAGAGACAAGAAAGAAAAAAATACAAAGATTACGAATATTCTTTGAACAACTTGGACAGATGATTACCTTCAATAAACTGATAACATGTAATGAATCAACTAGAAGCAGAATTATCTGGCTTCTAAATTCTTAGTTCATGTGAATTGATTGATTTTATTTTATTTGATTGATTTTATTTTATTGTTGGAACGTGAAGTCATCACTTTTCAGTTTTTATTTTATTTGATTGATTTGGGTATGCGACCGAATACGCATTTTTGCAAATAGTTTGATGGGAGAATAAAATGAAGTGTCCATTTTACTTGAATTATTCCTTGCAATAAATTGTGATTATTTTTAAATTGATTTTCACAAGTTAAAAATATATATATAAATGTGTGTGTATATGTCTATGCCCTTTAAAGTAATTTCACAAGTTAAAAGCAATATAAAAAGTTTGGTAACCAAACACTTAAAACTGCTTTTTTTTCAACCTCCAACTCAACCATAGTTTTAACCAAACACTTCACAGCTTATTTTGAACCGCAGTAAAAGCGCTTTTTTTTAAACTGTTTTTTTTCAACCTCAATCGCAAAAGCAAAAGCAATGCCAAACACACTCGAAAACTTGATAAAATTGCAATTCAATGGTTTGAGTTTTTGTTGAGTTGCATGTTGTGTTTTCCATCTTTGTTGTCATTTGTCTTATATAGTCGAGTGCTATCAACTGACAATAACTTTTCATCTTTCAGAGCTCTTTTTCAATTACATGACTTATTATAACTTCTTTTATATATATATATATATATTATGTTAATGTACATGCTCCTTCTTTTGTGTGTGTGGTAATCCTTGTTTCCTAAGTTTCTTTCAATTATTCAATTATTCATTTATCACAGTTATCTTATAATTTTATCTACATTCCATAAATTTTATGTTATAACATTTATCCCCCCTTAAAAGTTACTCATTAGTGAATGCAAATTAATGGGTAACTTTAATTAATAAGTATATTGAAATTCAAAATTTAAATCTTTACATCACACTCATTGCAATACTTTTTTTTACTATGCATGAATTATTGGACACTATTTCTCTTTTATCTTTATATTTGTACACTAATTTTTATTATTATATCTTTTATCTTCCTCAAACTAGAGGTAAACCCCAAACTAAGCAAATTAAACAATCGCTCTCACCATGAAAGTTGTCCCTACTTTTTTGTCCCTAAGAATTAATTCTACCCCTATAGATTTTAAAGGATTCTTACTTGATCTTACAAAACATACTTCTACCTTGAACTCCTGAATTCTTCCACCATAAAAACTTTATCTTTTTAAACCATGAAAGACTTAAATGGTCAGCCTCATCATATATTAGGTCCAGTTGTTTAAATGGATTTAAACACAACAAGAATTCCTTTAGTTGTTAAGGAGGCAATTTTTTATGCTACTATACTAAAGCAAAGTATTATTAAAGCCAAATGGAAGAGATAACAAATAAATGTCTTTTTTATCTCATTCTAAATCATTTCCCTCTTATAAACCTTATTTTTCTGTATGTGACATTAACCTTGTGGGATTCCAATTTCAATTACCTTTATATAATAGATTTAGTCCTCTAACCATCATTTTAGAAGACATTTTATCTTTGACCGGAAGCTTCCTCGTTAAGTTTGATTTGATATCAACTATTTTTACTATTAATTATAAGTGAATGGATTCAAAATTAGAAGATTTTGGCAAACTACTAGTGTCTATAAAATCTTTAGTCTTTTTGAGAAGTTTGCTTTAAAGCTCTTTCAAAGTATTCTATGTTTTTTATTTGTCTTACCCTAAACTTTTTCCTTCATCAACTATTACTTTCTAGTTCTAGTAGGCTAGTGTTTGGAAGCAAGACTTTATTAAGAAAGACATTAAGAAGGTTATTTCTAATTTTAAGGTTTTCTTTAACCTTTCCAAACAAAATCCCTCTATAGGTGATGACAAAAAAAAAACATAAAGCCTCTGTTATTTTATCTTCTGGCTGTAATCATCAATATTAAAAAAAAGTTTAAATGAAGCATGTTGCTAAATGCATTCAAAGCCAACCCTCTTCGAAGGTTGTGCCCCATGTGAAAACTACCCTAAAAGAGGAAAAACAATTGAAAGCTATCATTTATAATTTAGCTCCTCTTATTTAAAATTCAAACTTTGATTTAGAAAAATGTTTTCATTTGCCATATAATCTGGCTATAGACCATACCTGCACCAGTTAAAAAGCTTGTTATTATAAAATTGGCGACTCCATTGCCTCTTCAAAATCTATGGAATCTCAGTCTTTTTTAGAAACCCTTATGGTCCATGAAGATACATAGCCCCTGTTTGGGACTGCGGCCAAACCGCAGGTTAGCTGCGGTTGGCAATTTTTTTTTTTTTTTTTCATTTTAAATAACGGCGATTAGGTGCGTTTATATCATTTTGATGTGCTGATATCAAAAATAATTTTTAAAAAATGAAAAAACATCATTTTGATATATTTCGGCATGAAAAACTTTTTGAAAAGCTACCGCAACCGCAATACCAAACAAGCCTATAGTCAATGTTAGCTAAACAAGATAATTACCAAACATATATTATATTTTATTAATCCATAAATTATTTATATTATATTTTATAATTTTGGACTCTTGGTATTTGTAGAAGAAGAATTCTTAATAACTCCTTTTTTTCCTTGAAATTAATAAATACTCTTAATCTTAATCTTTATGACAAAAACCTAATATCTTTATTATTGCGATCAATAATCCCAAAACTTTTGGAGCACCCAAACCTGTCGATTTTTATAATGCCTACAAAGTCATCTTATTTTTATAGTTTCAGTTGATTTGATAACAACTGCCGACGATCTCTTATTTCTTTCCACAATCTCACATTTACAAGTTTTACTATTGCCTTTTAATCTAAAACTCTTAAGATTTACACATTTTGACTTCAAATTCTGTTATAAATTCACCCCTGCTTTCTATGATAACAATTAGCTAAATGCGTTGCCGAGTTTTCCATGTGATGTAACAGTTTTGAGTGAATGGAGAAATACAAAAAAAAAGTGCTAAACACCAGGTGCCTATGTAAATGTTATAAACCACAAAACCCAGAACACAACAAGAAGCTCTGCATCAGCATAATAAGGAATATAGGTCCATGAACCCGACCAGATTAAAGAAGGGAATCATTGATGTTCAAAACTCTCCATAATAAACCACAAAGAAATTGAAATATGCTTGAATTGATACGTTACAAAATAAACGGTAATCTGATTTGAAACAAATATGGAAGGCCATTTAGGAGCCACCCCTGGTCATCCTTCATCTCTAGCAATCAATCTGTCTCAAAACTAAAAGAAGAACCAGACTCATAAGGGTTAGCTTTGTTGAAAGTGTATTTTAAAAGGAGCATGCATTATGGCCATAAATATTACCCAACCAGAGACTGGATCATGACTAAGCCATTCAACAACAATGTCAGGGGAAAATTGCAGGTGAGACTGTAGAGAAAAGGGAACATAGACAACGGAGCAAACATTTGTGATTAAAAGTCCTGGAGTTGAGCAAAATGCCTAAACCCAATATGAGCTGAAAACTAAGAGCCTGAAAGTAGCCTTGAATCTGAGAGCCAAGAACTGAAAGATGCAAAATTTGCACATCCAACTTTGAACCGCGTGGGGTCCAGTAATTATATTGCACAAGATAAAATACAATTCTACAAAACTGTGAAACAGCATACATGAACTAAAATGGTAGAAAGACATAAAAGAGGGTACTTCATAGTTTTGTATGGAGCAGTTCAATTGTTAGCTAGAAACACACTCAAGTTTCCATAACACTACAATTTAACATTGAAGATAATACAAAACACCTAGCATCAAAGATAAAATAAAAACGAATATTGATAATGATCACCTCAAACTTTTAAAAGCTGCATTTTATTTGAAAACGCGATAGCAATCCAATCAGGCAGTGCAGCAGACCATTGAAGCTGGTTAATTTCAGAAGCAGCAGAGCACATGGACATTGGATCAATCCCATTAGGTCCAGCCACAGTAGGCAACTCCCAAATAAGTGCCTGTGAATCATCACCAGCAGAGCAAATATGCCTACAACTCTGCGGAGCCCAAGCAATAGCATTCACACTCGAACGATGCCTCTCCAACTCCGCAACAGGTACTGTTGGGGACCTAATATCCAAGATCACAACTTTATTGCTATCCATCAAAGTGGTGGCCATATACCTCAAATCCTGCTTGTTCCAAGCCAATCTCAACAAGGGTGTATCAGGTCTAGGACTCTCATATATAATAGTAGAATGTTCCTTATCTCTTAAATCAAAAATCCTAACTGACCCATCAGCTGAAACTGAAGCAAAAACCCTTGCTTCGCCCCAAGCAATATCATAAACTTCCTTGTCATGAGCTATAAGTTGTGTTTCAACTACACCCTTTTCAATATCCCAAATCGTACAAGTTGTATCAATACTACAAGTACCAATTCTTTTAGGTTCAATATCATTCCAATCAAAAGAAGTTAAAGGAGCACAAAACTCACCTGTCTTACTATTGTTAAGCACAAAAACAGGCTCAATAGAAGCAGAGTCTCTAACTTCCCATAAGCGAAGATAGTCACCAGAAGAGGCTAAAAGGTCATTGGACTTGTGAAGAGAGGAAGGGCTAAACATGAGCTTTGTGGGTGGAAAAGGGTGTTCAAGAGAGAGATTTTGATGGGTTTTGACAGAGAGGGTTTCAGGGTCAAAAGAAACAATGTCTATGCGGTTGTTGTATTCTTCAATGAAGCTGCCCAAGGCAATGCGTTGGTACTGGTTTGTGCGAGATGGGGTCGAAGAGATTGCCATGGCATAGAGAGGGTATGGAGATTCATAGGTTATGGTGTTTTCTGATCTTAGGTGGGATTCTTGGGTTGAGTTTTCCATCTGTGTGTTTTCTGGGGTGTTGTGGCGTCGGGGTCAATAGGATACTGGGTTTCTTCTGGTTTTGAAGATGGGGTTTGTGAATTTTCGAGGAACGTGGGAGAGAAGGGGAAAATTCAACAGTTTACTTCTTCAACTGAACCGAATTTCGGAGCAAATTACGTAGGAGAGGGATCACGTGACTTTCTACCTAACTCGTTTGTTAGATAGATAATCTGGTCGCTGGCTTCTGCCAATCTATACGACTTGCCGCCGGCGTTTTACCGTGCAAGTATATTTTTAGAAAATATATAGATTTGGAGGTTTTTTAATGTATTTTTTTTATATTAAAAAGATTTGTACCAATATCTAATTAAATAAATTAAATATTATTGTGTGAATAAATTTAAAATTCTATTATTAATAATAACTAAAACAATAAAAAAACCAGAAAATAAATATAGATCAAAATATTTGATCTCACAACATGGAGGATTTAGCCAATTGTATTTATTGAATTTGTTTATTAATATTAATTTTGTACTCAATTAATAATAATAATAATAAAATGTAGCCATAAACATAGAAATATAATTGATTTAATAAAATAAATATTTATGCAAGGTTGTATATATTAGAAATATTATATAAGAACAAATATATATATATATATATATATATATATTTTAAAAAGTTTATCTATATAAAACGTAAACAAATATAGATAAATTAACATAATATCTTCAAAAAAATAAATACATATTTTTAAAAAAAAATGATAAATAAGCAAAATAAAAACTCATAGAAGATAAATATTAATTGAAGCATACATTAAAATCTATGGCCCAAGTCATTTGATTGAAATAACCTGATAAAACAATTGAAAAACAAAATCACAAAGCCAATCCTTTTTAAATAATAATAGTGATGGATGATGAAATAAAAAAAAGCATAAAAAAAGAAAAAAGAATTAGGCTAACGTTAACTTGTTAAACTTGTGATCTGAGTCATTAGACTAAAAACATGACACATGCAAAAAATGTTAAGCCCTAATAAATCAAATATTGAATTATAAAATTTTAAAAAATCAATTACAAAAAATAATTTAAAAAAAAAAATATATATATATATATATATATATATATATATAATTAGAAGAATAAGGATGAAAATTGAAATAAAAAATAAGTTAGAGCGCAACCAAATATATTCGTTTGAAGAGTTAAATTGAAAAGTAAAATAACTTTAAGAAAAGAAAAGAAATAAAAGAATAGAAATCAAATAATAAAAGATAATACATCATAAACTTTAATTATCTTTGTATTTATTAAAATCAAAAGTCAGAACATTCTCTTTCAACAATTTTTGTTTTTTTTTTTTACTTTGGGGATATTTTCATTATCTTACAATTTTGGAAAAATGGAAAAGATATATAGTGCCTGTTTGAGAATGTAGTTGCGGTAGCTTTTCAAAGTGCTTATCGTGCCGAAATACATCAAAATGATGTTTTTTTATTTTTTAAAAATCATTTTTGAAATCAGCACATCAAAATGATCTAAAACACATAAAAATATATTCATTTAAAATGCAAAAAAAATATATATTCAAATTTCGGCCAAAAGCCGGTGGGATCGCAATGCCAAACGGGGCCATATATTCTTGGACAATCCTTTAATGACCATTGATCCATCAAAACAAATAAAAATCATCCCCACCACCAAGGCATTATTTTTTCCATGAAAGTGAAGAAAAATAATTTATTGTAGCCATAAATACTTACCCGAGTCTAGGTGTGCACTATTTTTCATAATGTTTTAGAGTTTTTGCTAATGGTTTGTTGGAGTATAAGCCACCAAAAATTGAAGAAGTTTGGTAGGATATACGTCCTCATTTATATTAATAACTCCCAAAATCACCACCTAGCTAGCTAACTATTCTCAATCGAACAAATTAGCTAGAGACTTAAAATTAAATATTTGAAGATATTTATATTAAATAAATCTATATAAACATATATTTTATCTTTCTAGACAAGACAACGTGAGATTTATATAAGGTTTAAGAAGCATTTAATTCTAAAAAAATCAGCATTTATTCTTTTCATCACCTACCTATACAAACACTAATACGAGAATCATGATGTTTTTCTTACAAGTATTACCAAGACTACCAAGTTCTCCGGAATTTAATTTTACCAGCCCATGAAAAACACCCCGTGGGAGATATAATAGAAACAACATTTAGATACCCATTGTGATCCTTATTTCTAATCTCAATTACCTAATTAATTAATGGATAGTGTTAAGGAACCATCTCATCTAAAAACTTAAGCTTGTAAGTGAGGTTCCATAATATAATTTATATTATTCTCTAACACCCCCGTCAAGTGAAAGCCTTTTAAGCTTGAAACTCACACAGATCCACACCACCTTGTGCTTGGTTTTTATCAAATAGAATGGGGATGATGAGATTCGAACTCGTGACCACTGGGTCAACAAGGCTTTGATACCATATTACAGAACCATCTCACCTAAGAGCTTAAGCTTGTAAGTGAGGTTCCGAATATGATTTATATTATTCTATAACAGATAGCATGGAACTTGACAGAGAGAGGAAAGAAAATGAAGGAAGAATGAGTGGTCTAATGCACAAGAAAATTTATTCATTAATCAAAACTATAGCAGAACCAACCATTTATAACAGGCAAGCTGGAAGATTTTAGCCAACCGAATTGGTAGGGCAAACCACTCATGGATTTCCTTCACATGAAAGCTGGAGTGATGAGGACTACAAGGCTATTGCAGTGTGATTGTTTTGTAACTCCTGAAGATGCCATTGCTGTAGAATTGGTATCGAGGGATGGCGCGTGGATGGTAGCCAAAAGTTCCTAATAAAAACTTTTTAAAAGATAATGTGCCCTTCAATCCTTCAATTGTAAGGAAGTGTGAACCTGTGGAGTAGAGTGTCTTGAATTATTGATTAGTAACAGAAGAACCGATTAGGAAAGACGAGATGGGGGCGGTGGCGATTCACATGCACTGAAATTGGATTTGTCACTTGTGAAAAAAAGATTGAAATCTCCAGACTTGCAGAAGAGTTGCAGTTTTGTCTGTGGTCCTCTATTCACCATAGACAAATGAAGCTGGACATGTTTTTTCTCTTATGATTGTCCTGTATGAATATAAACCAGGAGCGAAGGGTTCTGAAAGTTCGCAAAGCTCATTCTCATCCAAAAAAATTCATGTCCAGTACATCATGCCTGGACTCTGGAGGGAATTCAATGGAAAGATGGATACCAATACCTGGAAACAGAATACCTGATTAGCACATATTGTTAAGTAGGAAAACATTTGGTAACCGTGATCTTCTACTCCCGCCGTACCATTTGGAAAGAGCCACGGGAAAAATAGAAATGTAAACTTCACAATGTCCAAGTTCTGAAGGCAGAGTTATGTTAGCATCACAATGTCTAAATCCCAAGCTAGTTGGGATCCGCTAAATGGATCCTTTTGGGGCAAGGATCGCGAACAAAATCAATATCTGAAGGCACTGTTGATGATTTATTGCAGCTAAATGAACATCTAAGCAAGAATAGGTGTCTTGAAATGGTTGTGTTGAGTAAATTCTAACCTGAGTCCTATTCCTGTTAGTATTGTCTGCAATACATCCAGGTCTTTGACAACACTATCAGATCATATCAAACTCTTTATGATTCATAATTCAATGATTTTTGTGAACTGTTCCATACAATGTCAGGAAAACAGTAGATATTCTGCAGAGAATATATAGTGGTAAAGTTATGTTCAGACGAACTCTTAAGGAATCAAAGGGCATTTCCAAAGGAGCTTCTTGATGCTAGGTTTTTTTTTTTATATATATATATATAATTTTCCTTATTCTTCTGTTGCTTCTTTCATCCTAATTCTAACACCGCTAGGCCTTGCGTACCTTTTTACAGGCATTAGATTTTGAGGCTAATTTATGATCACGATATATATTTATCCTTCAATTAACCAGCCGTTACTTGTCTATCCCTGACATATACGAACCATAAAATAAGGAATGTGTCATCTACTCATAGTTATTAATCAAAGATCTCTTGTCCGGCAAATCATTAATCCAAAACTCTCTTCCTTTGAACTATAAATTTTCTGGTGCACAAAAAAGATACAAACCAAACTGAAACAACGCAGCCAGTCAGATTTTGCTCCATCAGCCATGGGCATGGGCAGTGATTATGAAGTTACAGTAAATTGATGAGAAGCTTTCTTGGGAGGAGACATGTTACTAATGAGGGAAATTACAGTGCTGATCGTGAACATCTGCACCAACAATCCTGTTGACAAGAACAAGTAGATTTATGACACACACACACATACTAAACCAATAATCCACAGTATATACATTCCAAGTAAAGCTGCTCAATGGCTACTGCCTGGTACTGTCTACGTTATGAATTATGACAAGCCCTGCCCATTTCACAAATTCTCATTCTTCAAACTCAGACATGCCCATTTCACAATTTTTTTATCTGCTACTTTCCCATAGTTACCAAGTCACACGCATCAACTTTTATAAAACAGAGAAGAAAAACTAGAACAAGAGAACTTTAAGAATTAAGAAGAGTAAGAAAACTAATTAACCTTGTCAAAAAAGAGACCAGGGAGCACAACTGCACAGCAATGACAACCTGCTGCATAACTGCACAGCAATGGCAGATGACGAGTAAGATTTTTAAGTGGTTGTGCTGCTTGTGGCTGCCAGGGTTTAGAATTATGATTTGAGAAAGGGAAAGGGGGATGAGTCGGATGACAAATACAATTAATCACCCCCTCTTCTTACTTTGTATGCTGACGATAAGCCTAAACAAAGTACCTGTAAGAGAGAACCAGCAACTTTGCAAATGGATCGATATTGGTGGAAAGGAGCGACGTTGTACTGGTGTTGTTGGGCTAGTTCGTGTAGATGGAAAGGTCAAGATCAATCTGTTTCAGTTTTCTCACTTGTCATGGTGATACTAATCTCTCATCACCAGTAGTTGTTTTAAAAGTTTTTTTATTTTAAATAAAAATAATGTTTTTAGATTTTTTAAGGTAAAAATAATTTTTAAAAAATAAAAAATATTATTTTGATATTTTAAAAAAAAAACTTTCAAATTATTGGCTTAAAACACTAATCGGATATTTATTTCTATAAAAAGTTAATACGAGTTACTCAAATTATTATAATTTAAATATTTTTTATAATTCAAATTATTTATTTGTTTGACTGAGTAGCACGGAAAAACATCTAGTTGACACGAAAGGGCATCAAGAAGCGAACAGTGAAAAAAAAGAGAGGATATGATCAGATCCAATACCAGCCTCTAATTCTCTCCATTCCTTAACACACAAACTCCGCTTCCTCCTACTCTCTTCCTCCTCGCGGTGGACCTCATCTCGTAAACCCAATCCCTTACATAAACTAAACTCTGCTAATTACCTTTGCGCACCGCAACACAAGCATCGTAATAGTTCATAATTGTCATGCCACCTCCTCCACCACCGCACCAAATACACATAACCCCCCAAACCACCACCACCACTCTCCCTGACCTCTTCCTCACAGCACTCTCCGTTCTCTTCTTCTTCTCCTCCACCACCACCTTAACCTCCTTCCCCAAACCCCACTTCCCAAAACTCCCTTTTCTCTCCTTCCCATCAAGCCCTCGTAGATTCCTGAAAATTCCCTCCATGTCTGTCTCTAGAAAGACGAATAACAGCCACTATTTCTCTACCCCACAATCTCTCTCTGATTGGCTCAAGCCTCGCCTACCATCGGACTCCTTTGCCTCATGGGGTATCAAGCCAGGCACCAAAAATATCCACAATCTCTGGCTTGAAATCTCTCAAGGTGAGACCTTTTTAGCTGACTCTACTCCTCCAATTCGGACAGTCAATGTAGTTACTGTTAAAGTCATCAACAAAAATCAAACTTTGATTGAATCCCATCAAGAATTATCAGATGGTAGTGTTAGAAATAGGTGTAGACCTTTATCAGAGAAAATGAAGCCTAACGAGTCTCTTAAAGACGCAATCTTTCGTGCTATAAATGAAGAACTCGGTTCAATTTTGAAGGATGGTAATGAAGTTAGTATTAATATTGTGAATGGTTCTTACAAAGAGAAAGTTGAGGAGAGAAATTCAATGTCTTATCCGGGCTTGCCAGCACGGTATGTGTTGTATTCAGCGGATGTAGAAGTAAATGGATTGCCTGATGGAGAGTTTTGTACTGAAGAGACTGAAGAGTATCCGGATTCGGAGGAGAAGAGGGTTGCTGAGAAAGCCGTGTCTGTTAAGAAACATTTTTGGAAATGGGTTAGTTCTGATTCAGTTCATTCTTGATGGATTTTTGAATGACAATGTCTACTTGTTATTTTTTGAACATGATCCGATAACGGTTCTTATTGTCGATCATGTTGTCTTGAGTCAAACGAGATGATGAATAACAATATTATACTAGTCTTAGTTTTTTATGATGTATTGTTATTATTTAGTTTACGGGGTTAATATGAATATCAGATATTACGAGATTCATTTTGAATTTATTTGAATTTTTTTTTTATTGGTTCATGTCGTTGAGATTGATATTATTAGAATCATTCTTCTTATCAATTTATAATTTCAGTACCTTATAGTAGTAATTGCTTTACAAGCTCCATGCTTTTGTTTCAATTCAGGTTTTAGCAGTCCTTTGATTTTGCACCCATTGGTGGTTATAGCTTTGCAATTATAGAATGAGTTGAGGCTCTTTGTATATGAGTGATGATGACAAGATTTAGGCTTGTAATTGAGCGATGGTGACAGGGTTCTGGATGGAAATTTTGAGTGTCAAACTTTGGCTGTAAATGATCTGGAGCAGAATCCCTGTAGTGTAAGTTTAGGATTGTAGTTGCAGGGCTAACCAATTAACACAGCAAGCTTTTAATAGCCAGGAATTCCTCCTTCCTGCGGCGAGAGCTTTCAGACCATAAGCGTACTTTGGAGTTAGATGTGCATGCCCCAATGCAAGAATTGCTGTATCATAATGGCTTCATGTGTCGTTGTCAAAACCAGACCAGCTTCCTACATGGCATTTCTCTCCTCACCACCTAAAACTGTGAGAATTTTCTTCTTCAAAGGGATTTCCGTATACCTTTTACAGCTGATTCTCTCTGTAAACAAACACATGGAAAGGAATGATTCACGATTCACGTGTGAGTGTGACTCCACATGCTTGCTCTCTCTCTCTCTATATATAGCTGAACCTTTATAAAAGCTAAATTTTAGTCATTTCCAAGCACAACATTATGTAAAGAAAACACTTTCAGTTTTTTGCAGGTCATCTGAATAAATGGAGTATTAGTAGAAAACCTCATTTTTGCAGTTTAGGTCCCCCATGGGGCACAAGCAGACATACCTGCATGTTCTGTTAACTCATTGAAGGGAATGTATGCTGTACACTATGGAGCCTGCTGGTGGTTATGACCTACCATTTTAGACAAATGTACAGATACTCTCTAGTTTTCTAGTCTGTTTGGAAGGAAAGCTTGCGCTATAAAATTCAGTTTAATCGAATTACAAGTGAGTTCAACTAGCAAAGTAGTTGTGTTTCGAAAAAATGCCACTTGCATATATCTTTGGAAATTTGCCCCAAGATACTGTATCTGTTTCTCATGTCCTGTCTCTCCAGCTCAATCTTTTTCATCTCGTCTATTTATCCCTGCATGGATATCTCCTCCATATTCCTTCCTCCTCCCTCACTTGCACATTTTGATTGTAAGTTTATGCCGTGGAGAACCCCAAAATGGTAGGACAGGAACCTTGGAATTTCTTTGCCAACTATGATGAAGTGTAATTATTGTTTTATTCAAATGGTTTTGGTTGAGAGATAATTTACCTGTTTGGTGGTGGTGGGGCTGTAAATATGTTGATGGGTTGGAAGGATTTTCAAAGAATAAGGAATATGATGTTTGGTGTCGTCCTAGAGTGATCTGGACTTCTTGTTGTGGGAAGGTGACAAAGATGGCGACCACTTATAGTAGGCAGTGAGCCATGCTGAGTGACCTTAATAATTTGACTCACTAAAGTGTATGATTAACCAAAATTTGGATACTCCTATCATGTGTTTGGATAAGTGCAGTATGGGGAAATGGTTATTTTCAATTCGGTTAGGCTAAGTCACTCTAAAATTCATTCCTTACACATGGATTAGTTAAAGAGTAATTAAATTGAATTTTACCATTCGAATTAATTGAATTAAAATGATCGAACTTTACTGAAGATTTGTTTAGATGAGGTGAAGATAAAATCGAGTCCCATAATCCCCTTCTGTAATATGCTGATTCTTCTGATATTCTATTAGCAAATTCCTATGACAATTTTGTGCTTTAATTTGGAATAGATGCCATATTTTGAGCTGAAAGACTATCAACCGCATTTAACAGCAATGCTTGCTTCATGTTTGCCTCTCTTCCCCGTGGCTGAGCTTGTGCAGCATTTAGCCTGGTTAAATCAAGTCCTAAAGGTTTATTAATTACTAGGAACGTATATGAGGTTGAAAGCAGCTAGCTTTTGAGATCTTGAAAAGGTTGATCGCTTTTGAAAATTGTGGCAATAGATGTTTCTTCTTTCTTTAAATTTTTCTATTTTCTAAGAGAAATAACGGTGGAGCTATCTTTGTCCGTGTCACATTTTTCATTCACCACAACATCAATTATTAGTTACAAAATGGCATCGATTGCTTGATAGCTGGCTTTCATTTGGCTGTGACGTTTAGACCTTGCCGATAAAAGGTACCGAGTGGAGAGAAAAAGATTTGCAATTTGAAGTTGGTGGCACATGTATGTGCTTCCTTTAAACCCTTATCCTTCCATAAGGGAAGAATTTATGATAGTATATTCCTGTCTTTATATGCAAAAGTTTGGCTTCTGTGTATCCATATTTTAGCTTTGGTTTACAATTTTACCTTGGATGGTTTGAATGATTTTTGTTTTACATGGACAAGGGGAGTGGAGAGAGGATAGCTGGAATAAGAAGGGAAAGAAAAATCTGTATCTTGAATTCAATCTTCACTCGTAGCTTCAGATGTGTGTGATTAACATAGTGTGTTCAGCTCCTTTAGGGACAGCAAATTCCATTAGCGGAATCAGTATCTTGTTTAGTACATTCATTAGCATAAAGACCAATTCCCCAACATGAGTATGGCTGAAATCCAGAGCAAAGAAAGTGAATTTCAGAAAAGATTCCAGAAATCTAATGGTCACAGGGACCCAGGAATTGTGGCTAGAATAATGTTGTCTTGTGAGTATTAAAGCTGAGGGATTGACGTGGATATTTCATTCTTAGCGAAGGTAGACTGTAAATTTCCCGCCTTTATCTCCTTTTCTCCTCCTATTCACATCTCTATCATTCTCTCTCCGTTTCTTTCTGCTCAGAGGGCACGCAAAGAAGCTAAGTTGAAACAAGAACCCCTCAACACTCATCAATCCATGAAAACCCACCTTAAAAGAATCTCTGGAATCCTGCTTTTTCACTCTCAACCATGACATGCTAAGCAACATCAAAGTTGCGATGATAAAAGATTAAAGTGCATAATCCACAAACTTTCATGACACTGTCATCTTAACTTAAGTCTTATCGAGTACTATAATTAATTTACAACACTTAGGAGAAGCAAACACATTTAGAACTCAAAACAATTAACTTAGCAAGTAGTACTAAGTAACTCACAAGCAGCTTAGTTTGTTGCCTGACGGATCTTATTCAGACAGTGGTAGAACATACAGTCCCTTGCCTCGAACTCAAAGGTCCTGTTGGGAGAGTAGGTCCAAGAGCCATAACAGCAAGGCAATTAACATTAATTCTGTATCGCCCTGAAACCCAGGTCCCGACCTTCCACCTGATTCTTCCATTCACCTTTAGATTTAGAACTAGTTTTCCAGCAGTCTTATCACGCCCCACTTCGTAATTGAACGATGAAGCCACGGGTAATCCAGCTCCAACCAAAGATGCTGTTAATAGATTTCTATCCTGATGTCCTTGGTAGAATGAAGGGAAAAAGGTGTCAACAGTTATCTGTTGACCCTTGTAGGCAGCATAAACTTGTAACTCGTCATAGTAAATGCTGACCTTTTGATTTGGGTTCTTGGAAAGTAGGGTGAGTTGGATAGAGGAGTTGAGAAGGTTAGGGCCAGAGAGGCTGAGTTGGTAGATAGCAGCCTCTTTGAGAGTGAACTCAGGCTTGGCAGGTCGCAGGATAATCCAGATCATCAATATTAGTAAGAGAAGAGTGGTTAAGATTCCTGAGAAGGCAAAGAAAAGTTTTTTGTAGAGCTTGTCGACGTTAAGTCCTTGCTTAGCACAGTGTTTTGGAGATTTTATGGAGACTTGAGACATTTGCAGTAGGGAGGCAAAGCAGAGGGAGAGGGAAGGAGAGGGAAGGAGAGAGGAGGAGAGCAGCAAGTTTACAGGGCTAAGGAAGGGAGGAGTGACGGGGTTAATAAGAAGGAGCACTGGGAAACACAAAGCAGCGATTATTTTTCTCTGTCATGCTTTTGACTGGTGCTTGTCCCAATTACGGGAGTTGCTAACAGATACTTACTTCTAAGCTTCTTGAATTTACCTTTAAGTCAATGGTTATAAATTCCATTAATATGTCAAGCATGCATCTCGACCGTTGAATCATTTAACTGATGCTCCTTGCTTTCTCTGAATGTAATGGATCATATATATAATGTATAATGCACAGCCAAAGACCAAGTTGAGGTGGGACACGGCTACCCTTTTTCAGAAAAAAAAACGTTCTGACTTATTTGGTTTTCATTACCTTGGAAGTCAATAGTATTTTCCTATATGAACTTAGAAATTCAAAAGGTGCATGCTATTATATATTTGTTAGGGTAGGAAATAGTTGCTTCTACGGTATCTGTGCGTCCCCATAACATAATAATGCTCATTTTGTCATTGTTTGATCATTTTCCACTAACGTTTGATTCATTTTACCATGTCATTTGCACTTTCTTGCTCAACGCAAAGTTATATAGCCTTACCAGAGCAATATGAAAGCGGTCCTTTTTCAGGTACATAGGATAGCAGGATTATTACAGCTACTCCTATTATTCTTATCAGGAGCTATTATTTTCAGTTTCTGCTTTATTTAGGTTAAATACTCACAGAAAGAGGGACATTGAACATCTGATAGGGGTCCCATCGTCTGATATTGGGAACCTCTATCAACATTATGTTCATGAATTTTCTCAACAGCCTTTACCTCTCAGGTTTTTATTATATGCATGCTTTTACAAGGCAAGAATAGTATATCTAACATGATGATTGACAAGATAGGATACGCTGGCAATACTTTAATGATAATTGTAAGGAAAGTAAGGCTTTTAAAAGAGAAGACCAGAGAGTGTAGTAGCCAGTAGCCTTTCTTGTGGAGTAGTGGTGATAAGTATGTAATGCAAGTAATAATGCAATGGCCTAGTGGCTTCTCCATAACTCTCTTTACTTGCTCAACTCGTGTTCTTCTACTAAAGGCTAAAAGCCAAGTAATTATGTTGAAAATGAAGTTTTGATTAAGATATTATAAGTTGATGGTGATAATATTCTTGTTTAACTAACCACAGAATGATTAGTGTAGAGTTTTCAAGTAGTGGGTGTCTTTTGTTTTATTGAGCTGTGCACTGTGGAGAGCTCAAAGAAGAGAAAACATGGAGAATCTCTAAACTAGCTTTTAGGAAGCGGCTGCCATTGTTTTTCTACATGAGAAAAAAGGTTGATATAGTAGAAAGTTTGTTGAGAAACTATATATAGTCAGTGTCGTGATTGTTGCAATCTCAGCCGCTTGACAGGTCGCTGCCGTTGATGTATGCCACGAATACCAATCATTTGATCAGTGCATTGTGTTAAGGAACCATCTCACCTAAAAGCTTAAACTTGTAGGTGAGGCCCCATAATATGATTTATATTATTCTCTAACACCCCCCCTCAAGTGAAAGCCCTTTGGGCTTGAAACTTGCACAGGCCCACATCACCTTGTGCTTAATTTTTTATCAAATAGAATGGGGGTGGTGAGATTCGAACTCGTGACCGTTGGGTCAACAAGGCTCTGATACCATGTTAAGGAATCATCTCACCTAAAAGCTTAAGCTTGTAGGTGAGACCCCATAATATGATTTATATTATTCTCTAACACATTGAAGCCATGGGACCCCCTAGTCAGGATCTCCAAAAGAATATTTAGTGCTAGAAACCATACCCTACTTGCAGTGCCCACAAGGCATTAGAGGTTTGAAATGAAGGGAAAGAGTAGTTTTATTTTCTTGGTTTCACTTTTGAAAGGCTATTATGTTTTGCAGTTTTCTAGTCTTACAATCAAACAAGAAAGCTAGATGGCTCCAGGATCCTACTGATTTCTCATCTGCTCTTCCTTTTCTGGCTAAAATTTACTTATTTTCTTTGTTATAAATATAGTGTTGAATTATATGCTTATTATTTGTTAAATAACCTGTATCGCTTAAGAACTCATCAACCAATCTAACTTTCGGTTATATATATATATATATATATATATATATATATTATATGATGGCAAGGGACATTAAAAAAAGTAATTTGATATATTCTTAATTAATAATCATTTTCTTATTATCATACATTTACAATTGTAGATGAAACTTCAACTATAAAGTAAAGTTAAAATTTGTATAGATTATTTTCATAGGAATTAGCAACACAGCCGAGACAATGTTATGTTTCTATCAATCCTGCCTTGCATTCTTTTCTAGGGTGGTGGTGAGCTGACAATATTTAGGTAACAATCAACCAGAAAAGAAAAAGAAGAAGAAGCTAAATCAGATCCTGGTATTACAGCAGGCACATCCCATCCATGGCAGTGCCCCCCCTTGAGTTGAATTCTTTTCAAGCCCACGTATTTTTCAACATTTGGAATATACCAATGCATCATCATCATCCTTCACAGGGTATTGGATGGTACATTAAATAAAGGTCGAAAAAGCAAGCAGCCTGAATGGCCTCTGCTTTAACTCCTCTTTTTTGAAACTTCACCTTTCACCATATCAAACTCACTAGGAGAAAGAAGGAACCATCGCAATATGTTTAGCATACTTGTGCCCGCAGGAACAGGAATCACTTGTCATCGTTGCATCGGTGACTGCCAAGCTTGCCAACTGTCCTGGTCACAGGAGACAGCAATAGAGTCCATTCAACCTAGAATTTTGACCTGCTCGGGGAAACGAGTGAAGGAAATTCTTCGACAACAACGTGAAAGCACGTTAACCCAGCCTTCTTAAAAGATTCAAAAGCTTTCGGACAGATACCACCTTAATGTAGAGGCATAGACAGCACCTAAACAAAAAGACTGCACCATAAACCATCGCATGATTTAATCGGAGCTGTAGAAAATAGAAACCTCGTTGGATTTTTGCTCAATTACCATCTCAGCCTCAAGGCATTGTGAGCGAGTTGCAAAAGCGAGTTGCAAATTATAGCCGCTATCTTAATGAACTCATTTCATATTATGTACAAACAAAAATAGACACTGTTCACTGCCATTGAGCATTAACATAAACCTGTTTATAGTATCTGTGTAGCTGAGACAGCACTTTTACAAAACTATTACCAGCTTAATCAACAAATTACAGCACCTGTAATACAATGGTTTGAAAGATACAATGTAGTCAGGAAAATGGCCAAAGAAATAAAAAAGAAGTCTGGTGCAGATGAGCTGGTTTGGTCCTACTATATCATGAGACATGAAGATGACAGTTTTTCCCAGTTCATGTATTAGATACCTACACGTTTTTTATGTAACAGAACCTGCCAGTCAGAAATTAGGGGAAGATGTTCGCAAAATGTGCGTAAGAAAAACCTGCATAATAGAAAACTAAGCTGTCATATCCAGAAATCAGCTCAACATGAATGTGGTGTCGGGAACATCTTCACTCTTTTAACATTCTGTTCCCTCTAGACTTCACGGAGCAAATGGAAGATACAATCGGTGCTGGGTAAATTAAGTCTAAGTTATCACAAAATCCACTCTAATTGACTGTGTAATTACAGTATCATACTATCACTTGAATTGTCAATCTACTGGTCAGTTTTGGCAGGTGAAGGATCAATGTGCACTTGACGTACAAATTGTCCTTTTACCCTTGGACGCTGCTCAGCAAGTTTTTTCCTGCTCTCATACCGAACCTGCACATAAAATTCTTGTGAGCACAATGAATCACATATTTTCTGTTCTAATTTAGTGCAACTAAAAGTGTTTCCCACTTTGTCACTGAAACCAGACAAGAATCGATGCTAACAGGATTATTAGTTGCTGTGGCAGTGGAGAAGATGACATACCTTCTTTCCATAGCATCTCTCCTTACGCTTCAAGCGAAACTTGGTTAGAGCGGCTTCTCTTTGAATAGATCGATGAGAGTTTGGTTTATGTGTGAAAACAACTTCCTCATTCTTGCTCTCAGAAGCAGCCGTCACAGTTGCAACTTGATCAGCATTACTGTAGCTTCCAGAAGTGCTTCCAGAGCCTATGCTGTTAAAGTGAGTTGCGGCTCCATTACAGAAACTACTACTTGCACTCTGATCAGTGGCGGAAGAAATATGTTCTCTACCTTCCAAAGAATCCAATTTGTTATCTTGCTTTTGTAGAGAACCATTGATGGAATCATTTGCATTTTGACCAAATCGATCACAGAGCTGTTCAGAGGTGCTCCCATAATTGGAACATTGAAATGGGTTCACTTTATGGATGGGTTCTTTCTGTCTAGCCGAACTTTGACTCATCATTGGTGATAAATCTGATTGTTTACAAAATATTGGGGGAAGCACAGCACCATAACTGTTGCATAGATTATTAAACCTTGTATCTTTCACAGGAATTTGGGTCGGAAATACTTTTTCACCAGAAGATGAAGTTACAATCTCATATTCCCTGGTTTGACCAGCAGCAAGAGAGATAGCACTTCTTCGAGCACTTGGGGCTAGGCTCAAAGCATCAGAGTTGTAGTCATTATTAACATTACTGGATATTTTTGCATCATAATTGGCCCTTAATTCTTTCTGATTCCCAGTATTTGCCGGTGCTGAAAGTGGAAGCTGCAAAGCCCTGTTCGTGTTCGTGTACCTGCAAGAACATCAATGAAAGTATTAGAAAGGAGATGCTGCAAACTATATCAGTTTATTTCATGATAATTTAGTAACTACTTAAACATAAAATGAATAAAGGATATAGTAAATAGATATAGGAACTCACCATGTAAAGGCCGATGCATTAGAATGCCGGAGAATGTGTCTTTCTTCTGTAACTGGAATCTCAAACCCTCTAGGATGAGATCTTCTCAAGCAAAGATCCAAATGTGGAGAAGAACCAAAGTGGATTTCAACGTTATTGAAAGAATAACTGTGATTCATAGATGCTCCCATGAAGTCAATGGCTTCTCTAGGAGAGTTAGCAAGGGCGCCAATTTTGTCACAGCCCTCAATGACAATATTAGCTGTCATTATTCCACTTACTGGAGTAATTTCCTTGTCCACCGTAATTTTATTAGAATCCTCACAGGCAGCTGTAGCTGAACCTAATTTAAGTGAAACATACACAATGTTAGTTCTCCTTACATACTTTAACAAATATGATATTGCTAGATGAAATTGTTCAGTATTTTCACCTTCAGCTTCACTATCACGCACAAGCAATTTCTGACCCAAATTCACATGCTCTTGCATATTCGTGTCAGTGAATGAAAATTTGCTCCATACTGGCTGCAAAAATTCCTGCATGTTTTCCATATGGGCACCTTCAACTTCCAAGCCTGGCTTTGTACAAGAGCTCTGCAAGAGAAAGCAAACATGCACTCTCTACATGAAACCTCATGTAGCCAACCTAAACTGGAAGGAAATTTCTTTTAACCATAAATGTACTCTTAGATGCAGATATGTATGTCCCTGATGATACATGCGTTTGAGCTTTTTGAGCTATTCAATTATCCCATGAGTAACATTCATCTAAGGGATTCAGTATTCTAGATGGACAGTGAATCCATTCGAAAGATGATACTCAAATGGAATCTGAATAAGTCTAGAAATAGCAATTGAAATAAATTAAAGGCCCAGCTAAGAGGATGAATTCATACAATGACTAAAGATTTAAAGATGGAGTTCTCAATCAAATTAAACCTGACAAAGGGGTTTCAGCTGAGGCTATAGCTGAAGAATGGACTCATGTTTCCCAAATAACATTTCAAGCACTCATAACCCAATCTGAATAAGTTGGGTTTGGCTTGAAATTTTCCCAGCCTTTTCAACTATAGCCATGTTTGGGAGTATGGTTGAGGTTGCTTTTCAAAATGCTTTTCGTTTAGAAAAATATCGGAATAGTTTTTTTAAAAAAAAAATCATTTTTGACATAAACACATCAAAATGATCTAAAAACATCAAAAAAAAATTAATTTAAAGTAATTTTTTTTTTTCAAAACCGCTTTTGAAACGCAGTGCAGAATAGGGCCTATACAGAAAACAACTCTACCACAAAAAGAACTGAAATGCATTTATTTCCATTTAATACTAAATCCTCTCTTGATGCTATTTATAAAAGAAATATGTATTTATGCTTTCATTACAGAAGCATATGAAAGAATACAGCAACATCTTTTTAGAGAGGTTTCATGCTAAGCCATGCATCAAGTACATCATGTGCTGTCTGAGAGTGCTAACCTGAGAATCACTTCCTTTTTCCGCTTGCTCTTTACTTCTCTGGATAGAAGCCATTCCACCACTTGAATGATTGTCGGCAGCATTATTTTCAGAAGTTGCTTCAATCTTGTCATGTCCACCACTTTCATCACGGGGGCCATTTCCGCCACCAAGGGACTGAGAAACAGAAACTGATTAGGGCTTAAGATAGGATGGACCTTCAATAAAATGAAAAGATGAGACTAATTTAAAAATGATCAAGTGCAAAGAAGGCATACAGATTGTTTTCTCCATACATGCTGCCACAAGTTTCTCAGTTCATTCTTCCTAATAGGCTTAACAAGATAGTCTGCAGCACCTCTCAACATGCATTTATAAACTGTTTTAATTGAGTCCTGAGAGGACATCACTGCAAAATCACCCAAAAACATCGGTGTAAGTTCCTTATAATTGGTGATAATCAAATCATTTCTATTCATCTAGAAATTAATTCTTCCTCACATACTTATGACTGGAATGTTTTTGCAAATCTCGTGCTCCATAATAAGAGTAAGAAGAGCATATCCAGATACAGAAGGCAAATCCACTTCGGTCAATATGAGGTCTATGTTGTGTGGTCTTTCTTTCAGTATCTCCCATGCCTTTAAGCCATCAGCAACAGTAGCAACTGCTCAACAGAAAAGAAAAAAGAGAGAAGAAAATGACCTCGGTACTTACAAAATATAGCATGCTATTAAATATTAAGAATATCATCTCAGTGTGTGGCCCAAATTTGTGCTGAATATACTGTGGCATTAGGAAGTAGAAATAAAATAAAAAAATTCAAAGGAAGCATTCAGCTAATAATACTCCTTGGAAGCCCGACCCAGCAAGACAAGGATCTCAAAGCAATAATTAATGAATCCATGTTAAACATTTACTTAGTGAGTATCAGACAAGCTTCATTATATATAAAAGCATTGAAGAGAACATGAATGGTTTAGGCAGCTAACATAGAATGGAGTTTATTGAGCAGACAAATTGACAGAAACTCAAGAAGGTCTAAATGATAATTATCTTTCTTTTCTGGTACAATGTCTAATTGAAATGACCATAACCTTCGATTTACTCAAAGTAACAGTCTTGCAAGACATACATGAAAAGCTCCAGTCATTATTTTTTGGCAATTTAGGCTCATTCATGTTCAAATTTTGATTAGCCATATTTCCTTCCTCTCAAATTAAGCTTAGACTTCCTTTATGAGCATGTATGTTGACTTTTCAGAGCTTTCCTTCGCTACCTGATGCATCAGAACTGATTAAAAGCACTTTTACTTTACCAGTTTTTACTTGTACTGATTCCAACCTATCCATCAAAACCAGAATAGCTAATAGATGGCAGAAATAAAAGAAAACATATTTCTCATTGTAATACAAAGAAGATCTTTTCCTAATCTCAAAACAGAGAACATGCCAATACCTAGCTTAACAATAACTTAACCTCATATCATCAGCTTCACATAAAACTAGCAGGCCTTATCTTCAATGATCAAGTTTAGACCAACATATACACATAAAAAGCCTGCAACTTGAGTCCCAAAACCATAATGTTACAAAAAAAACTATCCATTTCTCCACCAAACAAACACAAACGCTCATCACAATTATCATGCTTTTAAAAGCAACAAAACATCAAAACGAACAAGAACCCAGTTCACCAATTAAAAAGTAAACACAAAATTCAAAAGAAGAAGAAGAAGAAGAAGCGATTGAACCAAATTCAGAAACAAGACCAGGCAACTGACCTATATAGCTACATTTTCTAAGAAGAGCAGCAATTATCTGTCTAGTTGAGTCATCAGCTTCAACTAACAAAACCCTTAATACAATTCTTGGTAAAAATCTCTCCCGTCTCACTAACCCATTATTTGAATCTTCACTTTCTTTCCTCCTCCTCCTCCTCTTCCTTTTCACCTCCCCTGTGTCACTCTCTGTTTCTTCTTTACATTGTTTCCTCTGTTTCTGCTCCTCTGTTTCTGCTCCTGTTTTCACTTCCAATTCTTCAGCACTACTAACCACTACCTCTCCCATGATGCTACAATCCCCCCCTGCCTCTAAAGTTTCAACGTTTTTTAGCCTCAATATTTATTCTTGGTGACTCGGGGCAGCATAAGAACACAGAAAAATCTAATCCTTCGCTAAATATTCTAAAAAATATCTGAAATAACCCTCCACCTCTTTTTCATAAAAAAAAACAACAACAACCCTCCACCTCTAATATTAGGCCAAGATCCAATGGTTGTAATACAAAGTCCATTGCCTATTCCATCTAATCTTAGGGTCCACAATGTGCCATCCCTTCAAATATAAAAAATATCAAGATGGCTGTAGTGTACGGTCGATGTTTCATCTACTCTCTCTCTGTATATATGAGATACAATTTCAAAACAGAACCAAATAAGAATAAGACTTCGATAAAAAATAAAAATCACAATTAAAAATATAAATACATAAATATGGAAAAAAAAATAAACAATATCTAAAAGGGATCGAAAAAACTAAAAGAATCAATATTAAATAAAAAATTATAAAAAACAAGGAACAAAATGAAAAATAAAATATATAATTAATTTTAATTGAAAAAAAAAACTATAATATTTTAATGTTAAAAATATTTTTTTGAGAGAACATATTTTAGAATATTTTTCGATAACTTGTTAAGGTGGGATACTTTGGTTGACGTGGGATCTACTGAATAGAAATAGGTGGGGTGTGAAGATATTTTTTTTTGCTGAGTGATTTGAGGAGACCGATGTGATCTGATGGTTATAATTTGTCCACGTGGAAGAGCATTAAGAGCGGTTTTGATTTGTGGTGGTGGCTTTTTGGTTCGATATTGTCAGCTAGAAAGGACATGTTTCTGTTTTTTTAATAGTTAATTGGACCGCTCTCCTCTCTTCGATCACTGAAAAGCTCATGGCGGCCGGCAGGGTTTTGGTCTAGTGGTTAAGAAGGGTTTCTTTTTTTTTTTCACTCTAGGTTCAAGTCTTGCCAAATATATCTGTCATCCCCGCGATGCCTTACATACTCATTAGATTTGCAGGATATTCAGTGTACCCGAGGATTTAGTTGTGGGCCTACTATTTATCCATCCAAGGAAATGGCATCAAAACCTACCTCAGGGCCTACTTTTTATCGCACAACTTGTGGGTTTCTTCTCTTAACATGTTTATTTTTCTAGCCCTTGGGTGGTTGTTCTCGTGTTTTCTATTTTTTTCAGCCCTAACTTGTGCGTGTGGCCATGGTTTGTTTTACGAAAAACTTTAGGTTTAGCCGGAGGGATGAGATGGGCTAGCAGAAGTGCAAAAGCATTTTCTTCTTCTTGATTTCTTGATTTTCTATAATTATCAGTAATAATAAAAACGATTCTTTTTGATGGAGGAGGAAGCACTCAAAAAAAGGTTTGCTTCCTGATTTACCAATTCAATTTATTAAGCACTTAATCAATAAAATTTAGAATTTGATTGGCATGAAACCCACCAAGCTGCCCTTAATCAGACCCTTCTAATTATACATATTTCCATATCTTTTCCTCTTCCTTTTTGTTTTTTTTCCCACAAATTCTGGACAGACGAAATTGGAGACCAGAGCAAGGTCACCCTTCTAAACATGACGAGATACCACCACATTGGGCCCATAAGTCCATTTCATAATGAACATAAGTGTGTCCTCTTCCAGAATTATCCACTAAACACAAAGACTGAAACTTTGGGTTCATGAACCGGGGGATTCAGTCCACATCTAGCGGGGACCAACCAAACCCGATATGGAATGTCAATCAGCCGACGTCCTTATCCATTTCTCTTGTAAAAGAGTGAGAAACCCTCTCCCAAAGTTCAAAAACTCGTTATTTTCCTTCATTCAATCCAAGCAAACCTGAAAGAAAATTTGCCAATGGCTTCTCTTGTAGGCACTTTGCATGCAAGCTTTAACAACCCACTTTCCTCCTTAGCATCAACAACTCCTGCTCCTTCATTGGCTTCTTCTTTTGTAAACTCCCCAAAAACCCAAGTCCCAAAAGTGTTTCTAAAGTCCAGTTTCTTAGGCAAAAATGTCAACTTTGTTGAGATTAGAAGGAAATCTAAGACCCCTTTGAGCCGTGGTGGCTCTTCAATTTGGATGTCATGGGATGGCCCACTTTCATCCGTCAAGTTAATCATTCAAGGAAAACACTTGGAGGTTTTACTTTTAAGCTCTCTAAAAAGTCTAACTTCTGCGTTTGCATTTCTGATTTTTTCTGTCTTTGAATTCCCTAAAGATTAAAGTTTAGATCTTTTCTGTTATTAATTGTCCGAATTGTGAAGGTAACAAAATGTTTGGTCTGGTATAGCTATCTGATACGGTTAAGAAACACGTGGAAGACAAAGTTGGAAAGGCAGTTCAAAAAAGTAGTCATCTTGTAAAGGAAGTTGATGTAAGGCTGTCTGTTAGAGGTGGAGAGTTGGGGAAAGGTCCGAGGATGAGCAGATGCGAGGTACCATTCACGTATTAAATTGAAGTTAGCTTTCTTGCTCATTGGGTTGCTTTAAAATGGTGAAATTGTTTTCATGGGGTGTTTTTATTTGTAGGTGACTTTGTATGCAAAGAGGCATGGAGTGGTGAGGGCGGAGGAGGGCGCAGAGACAATCTATGCAAGTATTGATTTGGCGTCGTCTATAATTCAAAGAAAGTTGAGGAAGATTAAGGACAAGGAGTCTGATCATGGTAGACACATGAAAGGGTTTAATAGGCTGAAGGTTAGGGAGCCAATGCAGCAAGTTGTGGAGGACGATGCAGATGAAGTTTCACCGCAAGAAGATGAGGAGTATATTGAAGAGGTTTCTCTTTTAATTTTTGTTTAATCAAATTAATCTCGTGGTTTAGGTTGCCGTTGATTGTTTTTGCATGTGTTTGGTTATTATGCATTGTTTCATATCACCAAATTTAGGTCTCATCAGTACATATGAGTTCATTGAATGTGGTCACAGAATAGTTCTATTCGCCATAAATATCCCTTTCCATTCCACTATGTGATGACCAGTATGTCATGTCTAATTTGCAGAGAGTTAGCATCATACCTTGTGCCATCGCCAATGCTGTATTAATTTTGCTAGCTTCTCATTTATAGACTCTACAAAAGGAAATTGTTTCACAATAATTTAATTTTGTCCGCATAAAGATTGCAGTCCCAATCCTTTCAAATAATGGCTTGGCACTGAAAATTCTTCCTTACGCCTTGGTTCTGATGCACCATATCAACAGTTGAAATTATATACATAACATTCCTTACTGTTTGGAATACACTCACTCTCTAAACCAATTCAGGTTGTTCGCACGAAGTATTTTGACATGCCACCCTTGACTGTTTGGGAAGCTATTGAGCAGCTGGAACATGTGCATCATGATTTCTATGGTTTCAGGAATGAAGAAACTGGTAGGAACTTATGCTGCTTATTTCATTTTGTTTTTCACTAATCTTCTGCAATTTGTTGTATAGAGTTTGAATTGCTGTGTACTTTGAGTCCAGGTGAGGTAAATATCATTTACAAAAGAAAAGCTGGAGGATATGGTCTCATCATACCTAAAGGAAATGGTGAAGCTGAGAGATTAGAGCCCTTGGTGGTGGAACCAGCCAGAGAAATATCCTTGGCTGAATAACCAGACCTTGAAAAGAAGATCTTCCTGTGAAACAGATTAGAAAACCCACGTTTTTGGTAATGTTGTGTATATACTGCCAGGGCTTCTGAGAGAGAATGACAGTGTTCGAGATCTTGTAAATGCACTAATGACATGTAGTGACATGGTTGTACTGATTATTAGTTTTTGAAGGATGAGATTCAGTGTGTTGTATCCCAGCTTTCACCGGGATGAGAAGCCAAACCATTTAGTCACCTTGCAATTTATAAGATGGAAGTTAATTAAATACAAACATAAAGTCTTCTTTTCATGTGGTCTTGAGTCCTTAACCACTTTCTCTTTCCAGTGGATTTCACTTCTTTGTTTTGTTAGAAGTTCTATTTTCTTCTCATGTCATGCCTCTTTCCATGCTGCCATGTTTGGTTTTCCTAATTTCTTGCGAATTCTCTCTGGCGAAGCTTTGCACGAGCCAGCTTCTGCCTTTGTTCAAACAACTTGAAATGGGACTTCTGACATCATCTGTCCCATTTGACCCAGGTTTGGGTCCTGACTAATTACCTCTGAGAGCAGGGGAAAACTTCTTGCGTAAGAGATGTCCATGATATGAGCTGAGCACCAGTTTTGGCCATGTCAAGTGGAGGATCAGGAATGAGCACCAGTTTTGGCCATGTCAAGTGGAGCTCATATTTGGATAAAACAGCTCGCTACTACAGAATTCGCAACATGCAAACAGAGGAATTATTACGAGCCATATATGATCCTTTCATTCCCTCAATCCAGCATTCCAACATTTCCAAAGTACCACATCTTTACTGCAGAATCTCGGGTTCTTCATCATGAAAAGAATGTCTGCATAAAAAAGACCATCATAACTCAAGAACAACCCAATAAGATTCTGCAAGCTCTCGGAGCTTTTCCAGGAACAAAGGTTCTTTGCTCACGAACTTGAATATCTCATCAAATTCAACGTGCTTTTGCTTCTCAGACACAACTTCCTCTCCTTGCTGGCGCTTAAGACTTCCGTAGCACCAAAATAATTATACTAATAGTAACAATAAGAATAATTATGCACTGTCAATTATTTTGGAGCAGGAAGCATAATTCCATGATGTGAATTTTCATCATCTCAGCATTTTCGTTACTTTTTTCTATTTTTTTCAACAAATAAAATAAATAAAAAGGAAAGGCATTCGTCTAAAATGACTTATAGCCCAAGACGTGGGTTGCTGCTGGAGCTTTGAGGTTATAAATAGGAAAGGGTAAAAAAGAGTTTTTAATAAATAGTAAATCACCTCTATAACTACGACGACAGAGACAGATGCAGAGCCGCCGGAGAGTGAATACAGAATAAAAGAAAGAAAATAAAACGAAGAAAAAAGGAAGAACTCAATTCACTCTACAGCTTGACTATCAATTTCAATCTCGATTTATGGTAAGGAATGCCTTTTCATATTCTTTTTCTATACCTGCATTGATTTGGGACTTTTTCTCCATTTTTTGACGTATTTATTTGCTTAATTTGGCGAGGGATTGTTAGAGATAAACTATTCTTGAAAAATTGAGGAGCCTGGAAACGTTGAGAAAATTGATTTCAATGTTCGTGAAATCCATACATTGCTGACTCGCTGCAGCCCATTGAGAAAATTGAGGAGCCTGGAAACGTTGTTGTTGTAGTCAGGAAACAGAGCAGAAGAATGGCAAACAAGGAAGATAAAGCTAGAAGTAGCTGCAGAAGTGAAAATATAGACAGATTGAGTGATCTGCCTGATAGCATAATTCATAAAATCCTATCCTTGGTTGATCTCAGATGTTCTGTCCAGACAAGTGTACTGTCCAAAAGGTGGAGATTCTTGTGGACTTCACTTACTGATCTCAATTTCAATGGCACCTGTATGGATTTCACGAACTTTTTAACTTTCAATAGATTCGTGAGTAGGGTATTATCTACCCGTGAGGACAGCAATCTTTACAAGATTCAACTCTATTCCACTTGGAGCCCCCATCATTCTCTCTTACACATGGTCATAAAATATGCAGTTTCCCATCACATTCAGAATATGGTCATAAACTATGGTCATTCCACTATCCGATCGTTCTCTTTACCACCTGCATTTTTAACATGTCAATCGTTGAAAACCCTACAATTATCCGGATTCAGTTTTAAAGCTTTGGGTTTTGCTCTCCCAAATCTCATCTCCTTGAGTCTCTCCCACTGTTCATTTACCAATCCAAGTGATTTCGATGATCCTTTTGCCAGTTGCCTGAATTTGAAAAATCTAAGCCTACGCACTTGCAGTTTTCTGTCGTCAAAAGTCTTGAAAATATCTGGGCTCCAATTAGTTAACCTAGAAATTGTAGGCCTTGGATATATGAATCTAGCAGGATTACTGTATAGGATTGATATTTTTGCACCAAAGCTCATCTCTTTCATCTACAAGCTCTCTCATGTGGTGGATTTCTCTGGACTCCACCTTCCCTCCCTTAATTTTGCCCATGTTCATGTTTGCACTAAGCAAGACACGAAGAAAGAGGTGTATCTGGGCTTGATCAATATGTTCAAAGGGCTTGGCAATGCTCAATCTGTCAAGCTACATTCTCAAACCATTGAGGTATTAATATCTACATATCTTAAGCATCAACTTAGCTATTACTAGTTCCACTCCTTCGTTGCTTCAACACTATATTAGAGCTGTAATTGTATTCAGAACTTTGCTAAAGGCTTACTCATATTGAAGCAATTAAAAGAAGTTTTCATTGTTTAATCTGCAACATTTCTATCAATATTAGAGCTGTAAATGATTATTTTCACGTACTTTGTTGGCAGCGAGAGGTGCAAATATGTAGTGCATGATTCCCTTTTTTTCAGTTTCTTGAAAAAGCTGTTGATAGTTATCTCTTACATGGAATATTGGTGTCTCTTGTAATTAGGTCCTTGGTTCATTTCCGGGTTTACTAGAACAAGAACCTTCTCCTTTTAAAAGATTGAAGTCTGTGCAAGTTGCCCCTGACAATAAACCCTTGGCACCTCCTCATGTGATGACTTACTTACTTGGTGGCACTCCACTCGCAGAAACTACATATGCAGATTACCTATAGGTGCTTATCTGTCCACTTTTTTATTTCTACATATAATATAACTTTTGATTATATTCTTCAGCTGTCTGATTCAATGTTATTGATTTTTCTGGCATGTCATCAGTCACCCTCTTTGAGAGCCTGGAGAAGGAGATTGTGCTCGATGTTTATTTCCTTGATCTCAATCAACTAGTGAATTGATCCAAACCTTTTCAGCTTTCACGAACACTGGCACAACATCCTCAAATTTGGAATACCATGTATACATGTATGGGGAGCTGGAATCTATCCCTTGCTTGCATCATTGACATCTGAAATCAATGGACTTAATAGGTAGCAACCTGAAAGTTGCACAACTTAGAAAATTTCTAGATATGTATCTTGAAACACACTGTTTTCTACTTCTAATTATTGTTAACTATGCATATTCGAAATAGGGTTCTTGAATCCTCTTACTTTCATGCATGTGGAGCTTTATGTTTGATACAGCTGCATCAACGCCAGGAGTAAGTTGAAATCACAAACGGACTTCATCTCTATAGTTTCCTCTGCTTACCTTGCTTGTTTGAGCATAGAGGCTCCTTAGGTTAAGAAGCAAAGGCATAGAAAGCAGTCTTCAGCAGCCAAAAGGATGATACGAGAAACTGCACACTGTTGTCGAAGAAAGTCATCTGACGCAATGTGCTTGTTTATTTTTTTCATCTAATGAAGCTGTGTACTGGTGGTAATAACTAAAACTGAACCATATTTGTTGGTACACTCAAGATCTCTAGTTTAATCCATGTGTTTCCATGAAATAGGAAGGATTGTTTTGGTACAATTTGGCCATTTATTTGTTTGGGATAGTTCTGGTTGAAATCTTTGACCATCAGAGAAACGTTAGGTGAACTTGTTTTCGGAAAGAGTTCGATAAAGAAGCAGCAGCTTTCCTGAACACTGAACAGGCTCGTCTGTTCATGAATTCAAATCATAAATATTACATGAAAACAATCGATCAATCGGAGCCAAATTGAGGAGGAGCTCAATGATCTCAGAAGACAGCCTTGCAAATTGTGCAGCCCTCGGAACATATCAACAAGTATTAGAATGGAACTACTTAATGTGGTCAGGTAGATAACCCAATCCGTCCATGTTCATCTTTGTTGTCTGGTCCCTTTCTCTTGTATTATAATCAAATTCTGATGAAGTTTAAATATTAAAATAAAAATAAGAAATTATCTCGCTCTCTCGGTGGAAATGCCCTGCCCTAATGGATCAAAGCTGAAAGATTTACAGTGGTCTTCTTAGTTTGGGAAACAGTAGTATTAATTTAACTCCGAAAACTAGTTTCTACTAATGGATTTGATGGATGAATCATAATAATTAAGCTGATAAATTAAGAAATTACAGACTTGGGGAGGGGGTTCGCAGCCGCCGCCGCAGCAGATGAGTAACTTTTCTTTTCTTGGGGAATAAAGGAGGTGAGAAATAAAAAAAGGGGGTTTTACTAGGGCTTTTCTTTTCTTTATTATTTTCAACGCCAAGCCCAGCTACCAGAGAGAACCAACCCCCCCCCAAAAAAAATGTGGAGAAGAAGCACTAGTATTTCTTCAATCAACCACGGCGTCAGAGCCTTCCACCACCACCTCTCCTCTTTATCGGCTACCTCCACTCCCAGAACCCTCCTCTCCTCCTCTAATTCTCCCTTCATTCACCCTCCGTCTTTTCTCTTAGCCCATAACAACCGCCTCTCCGTCCGCTTCCTCCGCACCGGCCGGGACCCCTTCACCAGGTGCTTACATTACGACCTCTTTCCTTTTCTTTTTCTTATTGATTTGGATTCAGTTTGTTTGTTTGTTTAGCAATTAATTAAATAAGAAATAGTTATGATATAACGGCGCCTGTGAATTGGGGGATACGGATTGTGCCGGAGAAGAAGGCGTTTGTGATAGAGAGATTTGGAAAATACTTGAAGACCCTGCCATCCGGGATTCATTTCTTGATTCCTTTTGTGGATCGAATTGCTTATGTTCATTCTTTGAAGGAAGAGGCTATTCAGATTCCTGATCAGTCTGCTATTACTAAAGACAATGTCAGCATTCTCATCGATGGCGTCCTCTACGTCAAGGTCCCCTCTTTTCTTTTTATTATTAATGAATCAGCTATTGTTACGTATTATTCATACTAATACAAAAAACCAAAAACCAATCTTGTCGAACAGATTGTGGACCCTAAACTTGCCTCTTATGGTGTTGAGAATCCCATCTATGCTGTCGTTCAACTTGCCCAGACCACTATGCGTAGTGAGCTTGGTAAGATTACTCTCGACAAGACCTTTGAAGAAAGAGACACTCTCAATGTTAAGATTGTGGTATGCTATCACTGCCCTTCTTTCACCCTTCTCGTTTGTTTTTTTACTGCTTTTCAAAGTATGTTGCATTTCATTTTTTTTTATTGTCCAAGAAAAGGCGTTGATTGTTTTGATAATGTTTCTTATTCAATAATTCCAATCTTGTTGATTATGTAAAACTATCATCATTTCTGCAGGAGGCCATTAATTTGGCTGCAACCGACTGGGGTCTCCGGTGCCTTCGATACGAAATAAGTGAGCCTGCTGCAGTTATCTAGTTTGATATTCTATGTTAGGTTTCTGTTGCATCTGTTTTTAAATGCTTCACTGTCTCCTCTCCTTCAGGGGATATATCTCCTCCACGTGGAGTTAAGCAAGCTATGGAGATGCAAGCAGAAGCAGAACGTAGAAAGAGAGCTCAAATTCTCGATTCTGAAGGTAGTAAATGGAGTTTATTTCTCCCATTTTTTCTCAGCTTAATTAAACTCCACTTTAATCAAACTTTGTTGCAATTGCTTGCATGCATCATTTTTATCCATATTTACAGAATTGTTATGCCATCTTCTCACAGTCAGGTCCTTTTCCAACATCACATTTTCTTTCTGCCTCTGTCACATCTTCGCTCTTGCATGACCCTATCACTTTTTTCACAGTTTTATCTATAATTCTTTGTCGTTCATGACTAAACCATCTTAGGCAACCTGTTTTAAAATATTTATTCATTGTCTTGAGGCATTGCAATATTTCTTCATTTGCCAATTTAATGCTTAACTTTTGTATTGATGATTTTTAACAGGAAAGAGACAGGCCGACATTAATATTGCTGATGGTCACAAGAGTGCTGAGATCTTGGCATCACAAGGTTAATTTTCTGATGTGCTGTAAGAATTTCATTGATTACAAGTTTCATTAGGGACAATTGTAACTTCTCTAGTATTGTTTTGAAAGAGAGCACACTTCACTTTCTTATGCTCATCATCTAATTACCATTATTTCCTTACGGAAACTCCATCCTTCTACAGGAGAGAAACAAGCCATCATTAACAAAGCACAAGGTTAGTTTTCTTATGTCTGTGTTTGTGCAATAATCAATCGATGCTCCATTATATTTCATTTCTAGACCCACAAGCCATTGCAAAATATTAGGTAACCAAGCAGATTTCATTAGGCAATATTATGGCTTATTTGGTACAGCTATCCTGTAGGTAGTGAATCTCAATCTCTTTCAATCATTGTCTTTCTTAAGTCCTTCTGTATTTGTGAATTACTCCATTGATTATGATTGGATTTCATTAGGGATAGCTGTAACATCACTAGTGTTAATTTTTAAACAAACCACTTGATGTGAGAACATTTTTGTAATAATCGGACCTTCCAATCTATTGAAGCCTTGTACTTGGCAGTGCTAATACCAAGCTGTACATAAAATAGACTGGGCATTTGGGCTCTTAATTTTCTCTTCTGGCTGCCTTGGATTGTTAAGTTAGATAAACTCTAGCATTTCATTTTCTAGACCCATTAACTGCTCTGAAGTATTTAATAACGAACCAGACTTGATCAAGCAATATTATGCCTTATCTTTATATTGTTCTAGTTTACCTTTCAATCATTTCATTAATAATTCAGGTGAAGCTGAAGCCATCCTTGCTAAAGCACAAGCAACAGCCAAAGGAATTGCCACTGTTTCAGAGTATATTAAAAAGAGTGGGGGAGTTGAGGTGAGTCTCTTTACTTGGATTGTGATGTGGTTGCATTGGGATTTAACATCTCATCGAAAAGAGAGAGATTCCTTAGATTAGTTATTTTTACACGTTTTATACCCATATATATGATTTATGATTCAATCATTTTAGCATATGCTAGAGAATCAGTGTGCCATGTCTAATGTGCAACAAGGCTCAAGTTTGTGACATGATTTGCAGGCAGCTAGTTTGAAAATTGCTGAGCAATATGTAGCAGCTTTTGGTAACATTGCCAAAGAGGTCAGGAGATTCACTCAGATGCACACCTGATTGACTAGTTTGATACGCAGTTAGTTTCCAACTCTCTGATTATTTTTTTCTTTACATTTTTTCTCAGGGGACAACAATACTGCTTCCCAGCGCTACTGACAATCCTGCCAATATTATGGCTCAAGCTTTCACTATGTACAGGAGCCTGCTCGGTAATGTTTCCAGTGGTGGTCATAATCGTTCTTCATTAGCAGAAAGCACATCTGCCGAACCTGTGGATCCTGCCACGATTTTAGAGGACAATGCTTCCTCCTTTGCAATCAAGTCCATGGATGAGAGTGCGAGAGATAATGGTGAACCAGGGTTTTCACTTCAGAGCGGCAAAAAGGGGAAAGCTGAATAGAGTTTTAAGGAATATGAAGGGAGGATAGAGTTTATTCTGCCAAACAAATCCACCAAAGGAACCACTATCAGCCATGGTTGTTTTTTCCTTCCAGTTTATAACTAATTAAAGTCCAATTCCGAGTTTCGTCTTTCAAAGAGAGAAGTTGAACATAGGCCACTGTTAGTAATTTGGGGGTAATTACTGAAAACATTCAGTTTGTTCTTTTATCTGCTCTATTTTCATGGTTTTCTCACATTACCAACTTCAAATGGACGGAGAGTTTTGCCAACAATTTTATATTGCAAGAACAAACACCTTTGAGGTCATTTTGCAGATGTTGTGATGACCGTTTTATGGTTCTCATTGTGCGAATTTCCTAGCTGCCTATAGAGCTGGTTTAGGTTTCTTCTGAACTTGTGGAAGTGTTTTATTAAAGGCGCTGGCTTAGACAATCATTGAACGGATGATCATTACGGGGTAGAGGGTGAGAGCATGCATTTAGCTTCTATGCATTTTCAAATTATATGCATGATTAAGCAACAGAATAGTTAGTGAAAGCAGGGCTGTATCAAGAAAAGAACAATGCCGTTACTGTGGAAGAATCATGGCAGCATTAGCACACCAGCAAACATGAAAAATAAAATGATTGAGTTGAGCTAGCATGCCATTAATAATGTGTTTTGAGTCCCTAATTATATGTTTACACAGAAAAAGAAAAGGTGAGAAAAATCGATACCAAATCCACCTCAAAGCTCTCTCTCTCTCATATTCAAACATGGAGCAAGAGCAGATATACAAAAAGAAGCAGAAGGGGAGAAGACGACAATTGGAATCAAAATAATCCAAACAAGATCGAGAAACCAAGAACAATGAGCCAAACAATATGAACAAGAAGCAGAGCCTGAGCGGCAGCTCCATTATTTCCAACCTCGCAGAATCCCTTCTTGGCCACCTTGGTCCCTGCGCACCGTGCATCACCACATCCACACCAGTAAGTCACACCGTTCACGCCACAAACTGGATCTGGCCGGAAGCACTTAACAGGGCAGGAGGAGACAGGGGATCTTCTGCTCCATTCTCCGCACGCGTCGTCGCCGTCGTCGTCGCGGTCCAGGGCTGGCAATCGGATTGGATTGGCATCTGATCGGGCGGTGGTGACAGAGGAGAGGGCAATGGTGGTAATGAGGAGGAAATGTATTAACAATGCGGATAGCATCACCATCTTCTTTGGGAATGGAAGGTGATAAATCACGGGAAATTCCAGTTCCCGTGCAGAAGAAGAAATCATGGAAATTAAGACAAAAAAGGAAAGATAATTAGAGAAGGCATATACTTAGCTTAGCTGTTTGAGGTTGGCCGCCTGGCCCATCTCATCTCATGCGTCCTTCTTCTTTTTCTTTTTCTTTAGGTTAGTTCGCCAACTTTCATCTGTCTCTGCTGCTCTGATGTGCTTTTCTTGCTTCGTAATGCAAAAGCTTAAACTACACGCACGTCTTTCAAAATACTCCTCCTCTGTAGTATTCTCATGAAAATAAATAAATATATTTAAATCAACAACAAAAGAAAAATGTCAATTACTGCTAAACTACAAAGAATGTTGATTCCTCAATGATGATCCAAGGTAATAATTATAATATATGATTTAAAACTATATATAATGGTTTGCTCCATGATTAGCTTCATGTGGCTTCCATTAATTAGTAATTAATCAAAGTGATGCTAATATTTTTTTAATAGAGAAAATAATTCAAATCATTAAAAATATAGTTTAATTAAAAAGCTCAAGATATTTAAAAAAAAATATTAAGTCTAAAACATATCGGATCAACTCAAGTCAATATGAGTTAACCTGCTAAATTCACGACTAAAATAATTGAACCGAAATAGCTTTATAGAAAATAAATCAATATAAATCATATAACTTAATCGTCAATTGATCCAATGCTAAAAGATAAAATTAATAAATAAATCAATAAAAAAAACATTCCAAAAAAATTATCAAAACAAATTAAGTTAACTTACCAAACCTATAACTCGGGATATATAACAAATATAACCTTATATAAAAATAAAAAAATAAAAACTATGAAACTTTGTTCTCAATTAATGAAATGTCAAGGGAAAAGATTGAAAAAAATCAATTAAACAAAAGATATTAATAAATAATTAAATCAGGATCTGTTAATATAAATGCTAAGATTTGTTTCCATGATAACTGATCTTTTGCTATGTATGAATGTAATTTTACATGCATTTCAACGATAATTTAGCCATTTAATTCAAAAAAATATTACTTTTGCTAGGTGGGGCAAATCCAGTTTTTTTTTTCCAAGTTAGTTTGACTTGACTTGATTTTTTTTTAATTAAATTTTATTTTTTAATATTAAATTGATTGAAATTTGAGTTTAATATTATTTTTTATATGCATGGTTTGTTTCCCGAACTGTTTTTGTATCCTAGCCAGACCTTCTTCCATTGTTTGATAGCTAGAATCCTGAAGGAACAGCCATACAATCCGCAGGCCATAGATGCAAGTTTTTCCGGTCAATCCTGGCCGTTGCCGTAGCTCAATGTAATGGCCAAACCCTAAGCTAGTCCAACTCTGCTTGACTGGAGTGGTTACAGATCAGAGGCAGCTAAAGTGAGAAAACAGTGTCTAAATATAATCAAGAAAAAACATAATAAAACAGAGGTACGAGGAGAAGAGAGGAAGCCAGGGAAAGACACTTGGAACCAACGAATCCAGCAGTTTTTAACTGCAATAACTGTCTGTCCCTGTCTGGCTCCAACATGAAAATCGCCAAACAGAGGCATGCTGTCCATAGGAAAAGGTCATGCACAGGTTTGCCAAACAAATTTGTCCCAAATATGGAAAGCTGAATCACCTATATTATGTACCCCCCATCATAATCAAATCCCTCGACCTCAAATCACCTTCTTGGGAATTGATAGCCATTTGTGATTCGAATCACTCTGCCTCCTCAGAATCCCGCATCCATTCCTCAAGTGAAAAACACCATGGGAGGCTGTGCGGGTAAATTCAAGGGCTCTGATGATTTGCCGCCAGAGCCCCTCCCAAGTGACGCTCCTGTCAACCCTGATCAGGCTGAGGGGGAGACCGTCGCTAAGGTATGTTAACTACCTTAACTTTATCTTCTCCATTTTTTTTTTGGTGTTGATGATCTTTTACCGTGAATGAATGAACGGGTCTTATAATCCACGTTATGTGAATCAATGCAGGAGGAGGAGGTAGGTGACATCAAGACTGAAGCACCTCTGGTAGATGTCTCAGAGCAAAAACAGGAGGGTGAGAAACCCGCTGAGCCAGAGACTCCTGCTGCCGAGCCTGAGAAGAAGGATGAAACCCCTGCTGCCAAATCAGAGGACAAGGTTGAGGCCCCTGCTGCACCCGAGAAGAACGAGGAGACCCCTGCTGCCAAAGAGACTGAGAAGAAGGAATCAGATGTTGCTCCTACCAGTGAGACTCCTCTGGTTACCGTCTGATCTGATCTGAAATGAAATAAATTGTGGTGGCAGACAAGTATAAAACAGATAATCAGATGTGCCAGAAAGTCCATTTGTAAATGTAAGATTATTGGTTTTTACATCTTTTGTTGTCCAAACTTGCTTGTCAGGATCATCAACCCTTCGATTTATCTCTCCTTTTAAGTAAATTACTTATTTAAGCGCGTGCAAGAAACATTTTCCACAGTGATGAACCGAATTCATCAATCTAATGAAATAGGGAGAATAAATTTACATCATCAACCCTTCCAATAGAAGAACAGTTTCTTTCCTTCTCTTCTTTCTTCTGGGTTTGTAGATGCATTCTGCTTTTGATTTGCCGCTATATTCATTTGACAGCTTATGACGGAAGTATTAGTTCAAAATCAAGAACCATCAATTGCTTGAATTAATTTCCAGGATGACTTTAAACCTGACGTTACAAACTGACACAATAACCATTCTTGCTCTGCTAAGCCCGAGTTTGCTGCTGTGTTTGGTTCTGAATTATCAGCTCTTGCCAACCTGAAATGGAAAGGAATACAGTTTGCGTAACTAGTGTCGTATTTCATATCTATGTTATCCTTCTCCATCGTGGCTAGAGTCTTCTCCTGTTGGAAATCAGAACCCACGTCAATCAAAGCTTGATTTGTGGATCAAATCTCAGCAAATCTATGAGATTGTAATTACTGTAATTAGGTACTGAACTTTAAATATTTGTTCGACAGTTTAACGTTTCAGACCAGATGTTATTCCTTATAAATATAAGAGAGAGTGAGATGTACAAAGACAGGAAAGAAAATAGAAGTTTTGCTATTCTTTTCTCCAATATCATTTTTATTATGGTATCAGAGCACCATTCTTGTGCCTGGCATTGCTCACTTACACTGTTAACCACCATGACAGTAGCTTCATTACAAAACAAGTTGACTCAACGATCCGTATTATATTCACCCCTCAGATCACACTGGGCATGCCATTGCCATCCAAGAATAAGTTTGGCTTTGTTGATGGGACAGTCATAGCACCATTGGAGAAGGATCCTGAAGTTCTGGATCCTTTTGATGCAACCACTTCCCAGAATAAGATTAATCGACCCCCTACTACTCCAAGAAGAAAAACAATGACAGCTTGCTGATACTCATGATAGCACTATTTACGCCATGCAAGTGAAGAGAAGATCAAAGAACACAACCTACAAATAGCAAAGGGAAATCCCTATATTGCACACACTGTGAGGGAGGTGCACACACAGTTGACCTCAACTATTACATCGTTGGCTTTCCACCAGTTAAGCCACCAAACATTTCACAGCTAATAATGCACGCGGTATGATCAAACCCACTATGGCATAGAATGCATATCATAACTTTCCTCAATTCACACAAGAGAAAAACATTCAGATATGAGTTTTGCTTGGTAAAAACTAGTTTTGTGGAAACGTGACAAGTAATCTCAATCCCAAATGTTGACCATATATCCTCCTCCTCCTCCTCCTCCTCCTCCTCCTCCTCCTCTAATCTTTTGCATCAAACACCTTCCCAAAACACTGTTAGTTTGCTTAATGGTCCACACATAGACACTTTATCTGTTGGCTCAGCACAAGTTAATCAAAACTTATTCCGAAAAAATGTCCTTCATGTACCTATCTCTCAAGTCAATTTACTCTCTTTTCATAAACTTACTCGTGATTTGCATTATATCATCACATTTTACCCTAACTTTTATATCTTGCATGACCTGAAAACGATGAAGTTTGACTGGCATGGGGAAGGAGCATAATGATCTCCACTACCTGTCCAAATACAAAATCATCAAGTCCCCACTAGAAATTCAAGCCAACACTATCTCTACCATTCCAGATATATGGGACTCTCTCCTAAGACATCCCTTTACTACACCATTAAAAAAATTTATCCAAGAAAGATCCTATTACCTTTTTTTTTATGTTAATAAGCGTTGTGAGATTTGCCCCACGGAAAAACAAACTGGATTGATTTAAATTTAATTTCTCACATGTACATCTTAATTTCATTTATTTTATACTAGATGTTATTCCTTTATAAACAGAGAAAGTGAGCTGTACAAAGACAAGAAAGAAAACAGAAGCTTTTCATATTCTTTTCTCCAATATCAATTAAAGCAGAAGCTTTCCCAATTCTTTTCTCCATTATCAAATTTATTATCTCCAGAAGGATATATAGTCTGCTGCCCCTTCAGCAGAATGCATTAGATTAGATTTTTCCCTAGATCTTGTTACAAATGTCAGAGAGAAAATACTGTGTTTTATAAACTTCCAGGATTTCCTTCCGACTTAATATAATTTCCAGAATCAAAAAAGTTTTTTACTGAGATATAATAATTGCAGCATTCAACCAGAAGCTGCATGCCACCTCCCTTGTATTCAATCCAGAAGGTTATTTGTAGCTAGTTCCTTTTGTTAGAGTTTCTCGGAATCCGGGAAGTTAGTGCAAATCTGATGAGCACCACGAGTCTTGGCAAAAAGCAGTGTCCTTCTGGTAGCTAATGATACAATATGCATCTTAGAGTTGCTTATTTCAAAGGACTGATACTTTTCGTGCTTGCGAATCCTCATAGATAACTTTGGAAATAGCTATACATGCTAACTGTTCTATAGTGAATCCAAGAACTAAAATCATCCAGGGAAATTGATCTTTGATTAGAATGTTTCAGCATAACGTTGTGAAAGACAACTATACTTTTCCTTATTCATGTTCAGTGAAAGCCAAAGTCATCAGAATTCTAATTTGTTAGAAATGAACCAGTTTTCAGGCAGAGAGGAGTTTCATGTCTGGAAAGGAAAGCAAGTTCTTTTCCCTTCTTGATCCGACAATTCCAGCTACAACGAATCTGTTCCAGATATTAAGAGCAATGGAAAACCGGTAAACTAACTTTAATAATCGGGGAAAAAGGTAACGAAGACATGCTGCACAAGACATGGAAATTTGGATTACCCGCAATGGACAGCGACTAAACTGGCTTGCTATCTTTATCCACAGATGCAGGATTAGCAGATGCCTCGTCACCCTTCTGCTCGTCCTTGACGGCGAGCATGACTAGGATTATAAGCAATGGATAACTCACTGTAGTGAGCGACCAATTCACGATCAACTGGGTAAGTAATGGAACTTGGTGTGTATCAACTTGCCAAGCAATTGCAGCCCCTGCACTCTGCACCCCTTTGTAGAATCCAGCGTACCTGCAACTCCATGCAGATAACATAGTTTAGTGTTAAAACAAAAGAACGTGATCGAAAAAGACAACCAAAACCCTTCGAATATGAATTACCTGCTAAGAATCTCAGAGTCATCGGCCAAGGCCCCAATCACCCAGTAGACCATGCTTTGGAACATGGCATCTAGCAGCCCATAACTGAAATACAAAACGAAAGGCCCCGCGAAATCGGAACCAGAATCCTTGAAATCCAACTTGGATGGTAAATCTTCGTGGCTATATCCTAACTGCTTTGCAAGTCCACCTGCCCAGATAACAGTCCCAAGCACAGAAACAACTCCAATACCAACAAAGCCCCTCTTCCTCCTACTCTGGAAGCTGAAGTCCAATATATATCCAATCCCAACAGAACCCACCATCTGTGCCCCCCAATAGAACACATTGTTCAATCCCCTTGTCCGCAAATTAAAGAGTGCACCATTCACATTATTGAACTGGTAACTGTAAAAAAAGTTGCTAGCCCAAGCAGCGGGGGCAATGAGGAGCATCTTCCAATTCAAGAATAACTTACAAATCTCCACAACCTCCGTAGAAACTTTAGAATACCTAATGTTTGTGCAACGAGTGCCATCATCGCGAACTACTTTGCTCGGTGGCAAAATGGCCAGAGAAAGCAGAGTCCCCGCCGCCATGAAACACATGAATCCAATATAAGTCCCATCATTAACAGAAGCAGCTTCACTCCGGTTGTAATTAAGAACGAAAGGGATCAGCCCACCAATGACACCTCCCATGTTGAATATGCTCCAAAATAGAGAAATATAAGTCCCCTTTCTATGCGGAGGCGGATAAGAGGTCATGATTGCGCCTTCTCCAGCCCATAAGAAGCCAGCACCTATGCCAAGAATGGCACCAGCAACAATAGCAAAAGCCTGATGCTGTTCATGATTGTAATAAAGAAAAGATCCTGCGTACAGGACATAGGTGCTGCAACCAGCAGCTAAGGTAAAGCGAGGACCAAGAATGTTGTAAATCCCACCACCGAGAACGCCAAAGACGGCAAAGGTGGTGTAAAGGGCGGTGTTGGCATTGTTGGCAGCAGTGGGATCCACCTGACCGCCACCTCCCATACCAGTGAGGGCATTGAACATACCAGGACAACAGAAACAGACAAGTCCTATGAGGCCAACCTGGACCGATGGGGAGTTGTACCTGAATCTTGATCGGGTTGACACCTGGTTAGCATCTGATTCCTCATCTCCTTCGAAACCCATGTCAGGTCAGGATAATGTTGATTGCTTGTTTCGGAGAGAGAGACGTTGGCATTCGGGGATCTGAAATGGAGATGGAGAGATTTTGAGATAAGGATGAAGAGAGAGGAATTGAATTTACGGAAATTTGGCCTTTTTAGCAACGCAGTTGTTGTGGCAGGACACGGACATTTTTTTAAGAAAATAAAATATATTTTTGAATAATTACATTAAAACGATTTAAAAGTACTTAAATAAAAATAATTTTAATAAAAATCGAAATTCAATGTAAGAAATTACGTGCACTACAGTACCTGGTACTTAATGAGTTTCAACGAAGGTGGATACCAGAATCTGCTGTCTAAGGAATCAAACAGTCAAAGGAGTAGACGGCCCCGCCGGGTGACTTTTGTGATGAGATGACCTCACTGCTTGCCTTTTCTCTTGCTTGCTACTCGGCCAAGCTTTTTACAAAGAACACATTTATTTATCAAAAACTGAAAATGATTTAAAGGGATTTTGCTAATCTTATTTAAAAGAAAAAGAAAGCAGCATTTCGAAATCAATAAATGTGAATTTTCAAATGCTATTGAGAAAGCAATCTTTCCTGAGATGATGAGCATGTGTTAGGTGCCCACCAACCTTCCTCGTTCATTCATACACGCACAAACATAGTCCATCAAGGTTTTCTAATATATATATATATATATAGACACACACACACACACACACAGACACACACACACACAAACACACACATGCATGCATGCTTGTCCCTCTGTTTCGAATGATATGTTTTAGTCCGAGGTCGGAGATAGGGTACGTATAGCTAGAAGAGTTTCGGAAGTGCTACAGAAACGGATATTCTGTATGGATTGTATAAAACGAGGATTAAAAGCAAGGATTCTGACCATGCAGCCTGTAATCTGCAATTAGGATGCCAGTAATTCAAGTTATACTGGGCTAACGAGCGCTGTTTTCTTTTCTTTTTCTTTTTGTCCCAGTAGAAGAAAGTTCTGCTAGTTGAGAATCCTCTCTTTCCTTTCTCCCTCCTGGAATGCACATCTGCTACATAAGTAATTGAAAATGTGGGGTTCATATTGAAATCATTCTAATGGCTTGCATTTTTCCTGGTTCAATATAAAACTGGAAGGACATGATGGGCATGGAAAGTAAATCCAGAGTTAGATCTTTGATTCTTACAACTGCAGCAAGAACAATGCATACCTTCCAATTTAGAAAGGCTCGGAGACCATTTTTCCACGAGCCTATTGTTCTTTTCAAGTTTCTTTTGATCTTGCTTTATTCCTCTTCAGTTTTCCAGTAAAGAATACCATTAAATTAGTGGAGTCAGATTTATTTCTTTAATAGAAATATGGATCATCGATCTTTACCTCTTCTTTGTGTTTAAACACACGGTTATTTTGGTTCTCAGTGACAACATGTTGGAAGGGAGGGATACGGTGTGGTAGATACTTAACATAAAGCTAAAGAACTAGTGATTGGTCAGTGCTATAAACTTGGGATTTAAGGATTTGTTTTCTCTGTGATCTCAGGTTCAAGTCTTATGATTGTTAATATGATAACCACTAGAGACTTACATGATCATTAATTTTAGGATTCATGGGATTAGTCGAGGTGCGCTAAGCTGACTCGAACGGTCACGTCAATAAAACAAACTAAAGAATAAGAACAAGAATAAAATGAATTATGTTTTTTATTCTCAAAAGATACACCTTTAAGCTCTTCTCTATACCTCTCTATGTTTTTGTATTATGCTTCTAATTACAATTATATTTATAGGTCTCAAGTCCTAGACAATCAACAAATTAAACTATTTAAAAAGAATTTATCTAGAAATATAAGTATCTAATTAAACAATGATTCTAATAAAGTAGTCTATAACAAATCTTTCTTCATCAAGAATTGCTACATTAACTAGAATTTTATCTTAATATTGTGAAGTTATAGTAATATTAAAACTTGCAAACTTTAAATCCTATTAGTTTAAATCCTAGTTGATATTGAACTTCAGCACTCCCTTTGAATATTAGCTATCATCATTCTTTCTTCTTTTTTTCTCTTCACAACGTCCTCCATCAATAGCGTTGATGTCATTCGTATTCTACCATTACTAAAATGAAGGTAGTTCCACCATATTACTCAACATCAATTGTATCTTTCTAAGTCATGTTTGTGTTTCTAAACCTTCAACCGAATTCATAACATTTTGGAATGAAATTAACTTTTAGGTTATCTCATCTTTATAGATCCACTTAACACCCGATGACTTCTTTATTATTGATAAGAACCAATTTTTATCTGTCATTCTTCTCAATTGATTCAATTTTCTTATTCATAACAATTATCCGCTTTTTATCTTTTTTTGCTTATTCAAACACTATACAAACACATGTAGCAAGGTGATAATATAATGTCACATCATCATCAATAAGATTAGTTATGTCATAAAAGTGATCATCAAGTCTTATTATCTTCTTGGTGACATGGTAAAGTGCCACTATTGAGCTTCCGCTAGAAAAAAGAGAGAAGAAATTGATGTCATTGGTGTTTATAGAGGTGTGGCTATAGGTTCTTGAAGGGTTTTGTCATAATTTAATTCTAGATTATTCACAAATTCACATAAAAAAAAAAAAAAAAAAGAACAAGCATGGTGAAAAAATCAAGCCAAAATTTAGGACAAATCCAGGATCTCGATCATACCCCTATTATACCTAAGAGAGAGAGAGAGAGAGAATACAAATTTAAGGTCAAAATACATTATTATTGGACAAATTTGAATAAGAATTAAGTCCAATGGCATAATTAGATTTTTAATAAGCCAATTTAATTTAATCATCGGCTAAATAAAAGTTTAATTATGCTTAAAAATTAATTTGGATTCAACTAAAGGATTTAATTAGATACAAGAAATTAATTATACTTTAAATGGGTCAAATTAATTTTATTTAATCGGTGAAAATTGAGTTTGAAAGCCTATTTTGGACTTCAGTAAGAAGAGTGGAATTTCTAGAGACAAAATTTAATTTTTACAAAGTTAATTGGTTGAAATCACAAGCAAAATTGCAAGAAAAACAAGTTTTTAATGATCAATCAAGGGTTAAATTGAAGAAATTGGTAGTCAGAGACCAGAATACCAAAGGCATCAAACTATAAGACCCTAATTGATCAAAATCAGAGGTGAGATTAAAGAAAATCAAAAGTTTAATGGTCAATTGAGAGTCAAATTGCATAAACCTAAATCCAATGACTAAAATAAAATATAAATTGTAAATTAGGAGTTGTTTTTGAAGTTTGGTAAGGGTAAGATTATATATAATTAAAAGTTTAAAGTCAATCAAGCATGTAACTTGAGTGATTATAAGTTGAAAAACCAAATTAAGCTTTGGCAAAAATCCTTAAAAATGGTGTTATTATTCAAATATTAAAATTAACTAGTAAAATACATTCATCTCGCCATGTGATTGATTATGTATCTTGATTTGATACAATGCAAGCATGTCATCATCTTTATCATTGCACAAAGGTCATCATTAACACCTTCACATCATCAAAATGGAAGAGCCAACCTTTTTTTAGACTGAAAAAAACATTGTTATTGCATGTTGAAGTTGGTAGCAGAAGCTCACCCTCCCCTATAAATACCCTTCTTACTTAATGTTAAAGGAACAATAAAATGAGAATAGAGGGACGAACAACAATGAACATAAAAAAATATAAATTTAATCACTCTCTACTCTTGGCCTACGAACATATAACCTCCTACAACATACAATGTCAGCTTACCAGTAAACCTTCAGTCGTGACCATTCATCTCCATCTCTCTCTCTAGGATGAATGTAGTTTGTCTTCACTTAGAAAAAAAAATTAATTAGAAATTTAAATTAGAAAAATAATCAACCAATAATATAACTTATTTTAGCTAGGATGTAATGGGATAATGTATCTTCACCTTGCACAAAAAGTCATTTTACCTAGACTTTCATAAACCATGAGGTTTCCTAATAATATTAAATTAGTGCCAATTCCTAAAAAGTATAATAGTAGTTTTATGATTATATCAATAACCTCATTTCAACACATCACATATCAAGGAAGTTGAAACATGATCGCAATGATCTTCATATCTTTCCTCCTTTTCATTAAGAATTGGCATGAAGTTATATTTATCACTATTGCTTATCTTCTAATTCCATGCTCTTACTTTTTCTTTGATGACAATTCTTGAATTATTCGTAAAGGTGACATTACCTCTAATTGATTCATCAAGCTCCATGAACTTATATTTATGTCAACACATGTGGTTGTTATCTCCATTGTTTAGATACCACATGTTCTATTTGTTTTATATTCTCTCATTATGTGCTAATAGAATGGCTGCTCCAGTAATCCCTAGTATAATGACTTGTTTTTTATAATTATAGCATTTAACTTTTGATTTGTCAAACTTGTTGTCAAATTTGGATTACTATATTAGTTGAATGGTCGACTAGTTCTTTTTATTTGGTCAACATGTTAACCTATTGAGACTACATCAATCTCTTTGGAAATATGCATAACCGTTTTTCTTTGGAAAAAATGCATGTGCACCTATATCTTCTTGAATCTTATTAACTCTTTCTTTATAGGATTGTGATTTTTCAATGAGACCTTTTATTGAAATTTTATGACTCCTCTATCGCGACCACTATATTATATATTTTTTTCAACAAATTTAAGATATTTTCTACCACTCGTATATCTTTCATCTTTTCTCCATATCTCTTTATTTAGTTGCAGATGGCCAATACTCTTGCAAAATATTATGAAATATTATTTGATTCAAGTATATATAACTTTTCAAAGTCATCGCGTAGTTTTTGTAGACGTATCTTTCTCACATTGTAGAATTTTTATTTTGACTCTTGTAAAAATTTACATGTTAGTTTGGCGATGATTGTATTAACTACCATCTCAAAAGTGGTATCATCCATATATTAATGAATGATTATAAGTGTTTGTTGACTCTTTCTTCGTGTCTTTTACATGACTTATTTTTGGGTTGAAGTTAATATTGCTCCATCTATAAGCTCATCAAAGCTTTTTTGAAATGTCTTTCATATATCTTAGGAACCTAGTCAAGCTTTTATTTGAATCACTGAGTTTCATTGTTGACATTTGTTAACTTAGGACATTGAAGTGAAAAGTTTGGATTGACCATGCTAAATAATCAAATGTAAGTTTTGGTGCCACTTATTGGAAGAGAAGGATAGGGTTTGATAGCTAGTTTATAAGAACAAACACAAAAACAAAGTTAAGAAAGAAGAATGAGAGGAATAATGTTTTTATTAAGTGTTCTCTCAAAAGATACATCTTTTAGCTCTCTCTATTATATCTCTTTATGTTTTTGTATTATGCTTCTAATTATAAGTCTATTTATAGGCTTCAAGACCTAGACAAAATAATAATTTATCTAGAAATATAACATTCTAATTAAATAAGAGTCTAATATTGTAGTTTTTTAGAAATCTTTCTTTATTAAAGATTCCTACATTAACTAGAATTATATCTTAACATTTCATAGTTCTAACAATATTAAAAAAATTACAAACTCTGAATACTAGTTGATATTGAACTTCAACATAAACCTCATAAAAGTATAAGCTTGTAAACCTGTGAAAGACAAGTGCTCTTGAGAAAAAGTTCTTAGTGATATCATGTTCTTTCTTAGACGTTTATGTTAAGCAAAATGGTATGAGCTTTAGTGTGTTCACAATAGCAATGACCATGCTTCGTAAGGCTGGTGATGTGGTCTAAATCTCTTCACTAGGAAGGGAAGAAACAGTTCTAAGAGTGGATCCATCTAAAGAAGAAATAGTGGTCCAAGATGGAAACATACAGTTCAAATTGAAATTTACTGAGATTGGCATTGAATGGTGACAAAGATTGTTGCTAAAATCATGAGTTGACTCTTCAAATTTTACTATTTTACGAGTCAACATGTATTTACGTGTTAAATCGGATTAAGAATCCAAAACTAGTAAAATCGGACTTGACTCGTGCAAAATTGTAAAATCGATATGATTTTACGAGTTTACTAAATTTTTTACATGAATCAAGTTAGTTTTGAATTTTGCCTTAAAATATTTGCTCAGAAGTTTTGGAGATCAAACATATCTTTCAAACTATATATTAGATTTAGTTGAATTTTTATAGAGAAATATTAGACACATGAAAATATTTTTTGGTTAATTGTTAGATTAAATAGAGTTCATAAACATATTATTTCAGAATGTCAAAGTTACTAGATGAATCTTGTCAAACTAGACGCTTGTGTATTGTTTTGGACACATGTTAAGCTACAAATGTAATTTTGTTGTGATTCTAGATAGGAGAGAAACTAGACATCTAAATATAGACAAACATATATGATAAGCTCAATAATTTATTTATATGAGAGAAAACTATGTGTTTGAAATCATGACTGGAATCTACTAGGAATTTGTGAAAATTAGAGATTCAGACCAAATGAGAAAAATTTAGAATGAAGACTTTGTTTTTATTATCAAATTTTATTTATTTATTTATCTATCTAATGTTGAATAATTGTTTTTAATTATTAGAGTTATGTTAGTTAATACATTGTTTAGTAGTTTGTTTTAATTATTAGACTTATGTTAGTTAATAACTTATGATGATAATTATCAAATTATCACCGGGTTCTTGTGTACTTCCTACTATTTAGTGATTTGCTTGTATTGAAAAATCTTATTTTGAGGTGTTTTATTTTTTCATATCATTGATTTCTTGATTTATTCTATCTATCTTTCTTTCTTATCTATTTAGATCACTGATATATTATGATATTGGTGATTATCTCTATAATATTTGAATATAATTTAATTGGTTAACTGAAATTGTTAATATATAATTAATTAAAAAATTCTACATGCGATCCAATTTGATGTTATATTTTTCGCGTGTCGTGTATAAGAAGACTGGATGTGCTCATCGGTGACAGCATTCCTTCATAGTTGACAATCACCATTTTCCTGCCGGCGGTGAAAAGTATCATAATTTTTCAGAAACAGCGGAGTATCAGTGGTTACACGCGAACACACACGTATTCATATTTACATGTATATATGAACAGCTGTTCGTTGATGATACAATGGAAAACCTGCGTGACAGACCCTTTGGAAAGCGGAACGAGATCCAATCACAATCAGGGCGGAATGCACGCTTGACGAAGGATAATTGCTAGTACTGGGAACAGTTGGAGACGGGGATTCAAATGAAGAACGTCAAAGTCAGTGAGAGCAATCAATGTTCTTGGAATTGTTAGCAGTTAATGCGCGCTGTGTTCTTTCTTTTCCGCCTTGGGTAGCACTCAAATACAGAACGTCAAAGTCAAATGACCAAGCCATGTGGATATTACTGTCTGCAATAAAACAAATTTTAAAAATAGAAATATGTTTTATTATACATGACAAGCAGAGACTTGAAATGCAAACTGCAAATGCTAATGAGACGTGCAGCTTGCCAGAAGAAGAGACCGTACGTGCTGGTTTAAAATAGAAATAAACAAACTAATGTGGTTATAAGTAGCGTCCCAGCTTTTCTTTTCCTTTCTTTTTTGCCTGTGGGGCTCATCAAATTTATATTTGGGAGGGCATGATCCTAAGAATGGAAGCTTAATTAAACATCAGTGATATTAATAAGGGTCTCTCGATCACTTGCAAGTTGGAGCGGCGCGCTGTGTTAAGGAACCATCTCATCTAAAAGCTCAAGCTTCTAAGTGAGACTCTATAATATGATTTATATTATTCTCTAACACACACCCTCAAGTGAAAGCCCATTGAACTTGAAACTTGCACAGACCCACATCACTTTGTGCTTGATTTTTATCTAATAGAATGGGGGTGGTGAGATTCGAACTCGTGACCGCTGCGTCAACAAGACCTGATACCATATTAAAGATCCATCTCACTTAAAAGCTCAAGTTTTTAAGTGAAACTCCATAATAAAATTTATATTATTCCCTAACACGCTGTTCAAAGTGCGGGACACAATGGAAATTAAGTGGGCTAGGGTAGGATGTCGAGATTTTGGCATCTACCACTGCACTTTAGAAGATACCTTCTTCTAAAAAAATATCCACCAACTGCAGAATCAGGCTGGAAAGTGGAGGTCAGTTTGCTCGGCCAAAAGTGACAAGTGGGCGTGCCATTGTCGTACGTAGTGCTCGGGGTAAGTAGAGCAGCACGGGGGGGGATGAATGGTGGGATTGCTTTTACATGGGATATTGCTCGTCTACATTTGCAGCGGAAGGAGAGCAAGTACTGTAGATTTCCCAGTGTCTCATCAAGATTCATTTTAAAAACATATTAAGCCATTTCATCTGTGATCATGTAATATCGAAATGCGAAACGAGAAAAAAGTTGTGACGATCGATGCCCGAAATTAACCATCACCGGTGTAAAAAAATGGATGATTCGATTATATAGAGAGTGAGAGACCGAGAAGGCGAAGGGCTTTGTTTGCGTAAGCTGATTCGATTATGACTTTGTGAGGTCGTAAAAAAATGGGAACGCTTGTTGCGCACGGCAATATAAAAAACAGCCACAGCTTTTATTAAAGAGTTGAAACGCAATTCAAGTCAACTTTGGCATTGAAAATGAATTGTCTCCTTCTGCCTACAACTTCATTACTTACTTATTGTTTTATTCTGGTACACATCAAGTACACCTCCGGTGAAGAAATCAAACTTGATTTTGGGACCCCAATTTATCTTCGTCCTCGCGGCCAGCATCATCGCCGCCCTCCTCCCCACCAGCCCACCCATTTTCGAAGGTGACATCCAGGAAATAGAGCATGAAAACCAGGAAAAAGCATGACAAAAACATTGGAATGGGCCCAAAGATCCACAAAAAGAGTGGGAACGAGAAATAAAAGGCACGCAGCCCTAATGACCAGAAATAGCTACCCCTGTTCACAGACCTCGCCACATACTCGGTACTGAGATGCTGATGGCGATGATTAAGGCACATTTTCTTGAAGGGCACGTTGATGAGGATGCTTGCATGGCTGTAGTACCTGATGGACTGCACATTCAGCAAGAATGCCACCAGGAAGCACACCAAAATTGAAAAGAACTTGATAGACAACCCTAACTCACTCCTGTCCCCAAACACAAAACTCCTCGCTGATTTATTCCCGCTGCCGCTTGACATCAGAACGGCAATAAGGGAGCTGAGCATGATGGCTGTTGATGCCAAAACGGTGGATGCCATTATATTGTTTCTCAGTGTCTGCACTGCGAGAACTCCATTCTTGGACACGTCCTGCACCAATAGAATGGTCATCAGTCTGCTTAATCTCGAAAAAAGATGGTCAAGAAACACAAGCATGCAATATAATAAGAAATGAATAGGGATATGTGAGACCTCCATCATGGCTCGAACCCAGAAGCGGCGATTGATAGAATTGATGCCAATGACAGTCTTGGTGGGGTGCTTCATGACTCGATAAAGAAGCCATATGTGGTATGCCACCATAATAACAAGTCCCAAGGGAATCAATGAGTAATCGAGAATTGTTTTCCCCATTCAATCTTTAATTTCCTCTGGTTTTTGTTGATGCGGGCTGCAGAATATAGAGAGGGAGATAAAAAGAATCCAAGCGTAACACGGGATCGAGTTTGTATGTGGACTCAGTTAAGAGAGATAAGCTACTAGGCTGGGGCGGATGGAGAGGGGAGATATTTCAAGGGATATTTATAGATGGATGGATGAGCGACACCCGAGGGATTTTTTAAAACCAACTTACTTCCCTAATTTACACCTATATGATTTATAGATAGTTTTTTTAATATATATATATATATAAAATAATAATAAAAATGTATTTTTTAATTTTTATATTAACTCATCAAAATCATTAAAAAATACTAATTTTTTTTTTTAAAACAAATATACTTCTAAAAACATAAAAAAAAAAAAAAAAAAGTTATCACACTATAGACGAGAACTAAGTGGTTGTTTGGTAATGAGATAATGGGGTGAGGTTTGAGTGAAATGAGTTTGAGTGTCATTTGGTCACACATGAACCACAAATTTTTTGCTCTATGACTAGTATAAAATCGAGTTTAGACCATAACTTGCACCAAAAAAAATTGTGAGTTACTTGCCTACTTCTCAACACTCCTCATCACACGTCTCCACCGATAGATAGCATGAGAATTACCATTGAATAATTTTTGCCAAAATAACCTTTATATGTGCCCTCACCATTATCAAAAAATGGTTCAGCAAAAAGTGGAGTTGAATTATTTGCTCTGATAGCACAACTCAACTTGTTATCTACGTTACTCTAGTTTTATTTGCTTGAATATTTACTGTTTCCGTGCAAAAACAACCACAAAGAGTCGATTGGTGATCCATGAGAGAACAAGAATCAAGATGGTGTAAGATTTCAACCTCAATCGAACAAACTAGTCATGTGTTCACCAAAACACATTTAAAAAACAAATGGGATGAATGTAGAAAGGATTGGAGGATATGGATGAAATTAATTTTTGAAACTGATATGGGTTGGAGTAATGAATTAGGTATAATATCGGCTAGCGACGAGTGGTGGAATCAAAAAAATTCAAGTTAATCTTTGTCAAACTAAATATTCCATTAATTGTTTTAATATTTTACGAAAAAAATTACAAGATGTTTAATTTTTATATGTATTTATTTTATGCAAGAATTAGAGGAGCTAGAAAATTCAGACATACTGGCATTGAGTCATCTTTGAAGTTCAAATTTGATAGAATATATTCCAATATTACCGCTACTAGACAATTTGTATGGGTACCATCGTCAAAAGTACTTGGTGACAATGAAGTTGATTTGGACACAATCAATGTCAACATTGATAGGGTTGATTTGGAAGAAGGAAGCAATGATTTAGTGGAGGATAGGATTTCAAATTTCTCAAATGGTATTTCTGAATGGTTGGGAGGGTGAATATGTCGGACAACAACAGCACAAGGAATAGTGACAAAAGAAAAGAAAGAGATTGTTCTGAGTCGAGATCTAGAAAGAAGAAAACATTTGGAATTGGAGTTCAAATATTTTCAGAGTGGGATCAACTACTTGAAAGCATATCGACTAAGAGTGATTGCACTTCTTTGCATATGGATCAAAAAGGTTATAGTATTCTTGAGGTTATGGTTGAGCTCCATTCAATACCTGAAATGTCAATTGATGATGATTTTCATGACTTCATTACTGAGCATCTAAGTTTGCGAAGAAAGAAAAAATATGGTATGGTATGGGATGTCTTGAAGAGAAGTTCAAATGGCTTAAACGAATGTATACGCGAAATAAAAATGTTTAATTAACACGGTATGGCTCTATTTTCTCAAGCATTAATTTATTAAAAACATATTTGTGCTACCTATATTTCATATGTTATTTTATTTTACATGTTTACTAAAATATTTATATATCCCTACATTTGCAAAATAATGAGCTAACAAATTTATGTTTAGTAGTTTCAATTCGATGCATGCTTGAAGTTGGTTTTCACTCGTTTTTTATTTAAATGTTATAGCAGTGAGATGTGGGAATATCCAATTTGGTTGTTTTAAGAATACTTTAATTTAATAAATATTGTTGTAGTTCTTGAATTCTTAAATGAGTTGTTTGAATGTTATTTGTCTTTATTCGGATTATAATTTAAAATTTTAGTTGCTGAAATGTTTTTTTAAGTGTGATGAAAATTGGATCGATGCATTGCGAGATGGTTATGAATGTCATTTATTGTACATATATACTTTTACATTTGAATGTTATTATTAGACATAAATATATAATACATTTATTTTTATGAATATTTGTTTCGACAGATAAATAAGTAGACAGTTAAGAAGTTAATGACTCGGTCACTCACAATAAAACAATCCAAAAACACACAAAAAATAAAATTGAAGCAATAAATAAATAAATTAAAAGCATGGTCACACCCCCAAATACAAACATGACCAAACTGTAAATAGATATGGCAGAAGTGATCAAGTTCAAAAAGAAGAAAAGAAAAAAAAGGCACGAAGCAGTTGCTTTGATAAAGGATGCACAAGATCACGGCACAGAGCATCTCAAAGGTTCTTCACAGGTTCTCTCACTTGGACAAGTTCCTGAAATGATGCCGCAAAACAAAATGGTGTCAGCAAGTATGATTTCATACATCTCCTCAATTTCAACAACCCCAAAGATCAGAAATAGCCAGTTTGAAACTGTTCATAAGTTGTGCAAAACAAAGCAGTGCTCCAAAATTTGGCAGGCCGATAGGTTACGACCAACACAAGACTCAATGCTCCAGAATTTTGATCTTTTCAAGACAGTTTTGCATGTGCTGATTAACATCTGCAGAGAGAGGTGCTCCAGATGCAAGTTTGTAGTGCTCAAATTTCATTTCGTCACACTTCAAGGCAGCAACTTTACAGGCCTTGATACTTCCTAGAACAAGGACAAGCAAAATTGAAGAGAGAAGTTGAGTAGGAGATCTAATTCCCGCAAAGGAAGTAAAATCAGAATAAAACTTATGGGAACGTTGTGATGAAATAGTAATAGTTTATTTTAGGGATCAATTGATAGGTTATGTCATCGCAAAAATACTTGAACCCACATGGACATCAAATTATCAATCTATTCTTGATCTAATTGTTTGTTTGAACTTTCTACCTTGATAACAGATGGCAGAAGATCAATTGGCAATAGTTTATTTTTGGGATCGATTGATAATTTATATTGTTGCAAAAACACTTGAACCCACAAGGACATCAAATTTTCAGTCTATGCTTGATCTTATTATTTGTTTGAACTTTCTACCTTGATAACAGATGGCAGGAAGTTTGCAGGTTTAAGTAACCTTTTTTCTATGTTCTTTGTTCTATTTCTCTCCATTATCAATTTGCTAAAGAACAGTTTCCAGCTTATCACTGAGTTCAGTTAGAGAGAGACAGAGAGAGAGAGGTAAAGGAAAGAAGAAACTCACCACTTAATTCTAGTAAGTTGAATAGCACTGGGCAGTTACCAATGCGCCTAACCATGGTAATTGCAGACCAGACCTTTTGGTACTCCTCTCGTGAGGTTCTGATGATACATAGCTTGGTAATCGGATTCAAATACTTGACTGCAAATAACCCAGATTTAGAAGGGTGATAGAAGGTTTTGTAGCAAGGTAAAGGGAGGTTTGCAAGCAACAGAAAACTTGAACTGGCAACAAATTACATACCTTGGAACGATCCAAGAGATGAAGCCAAACCACACTCCCCAAAATTTACAAGAATACTATCTTTAATCGCTTTTGAAACATTATATTGTGTTATTATAATAGGATCATCCACTCCAAGATCTCGATTTGGATCCAGGAAAACTTCTGTTACCATGTACCTATTCTTAAATCCCACCATGATCCTTCACCTAGCTCGTAAAGACAATTTTTCCAGGATAAGCAAATCAGCATAAAGAATATGGTACTTGGCATATGTTATATGAAACATGCAAGAAATCCAACAAACAATTTCATCACTATGAAGGACTTTGTGCATGGGAAAAGATTAGTTTACATTGTACTTGGAACATTCTAAGCCCCGAAGAGGGGAAATTACTAACTTAGGAGAGATGTGAATGAACTAAACCAAGAATGGCTGGACAACCAGAGTAAATGAGTACTCACAACCCTGAACCAATAAAATTAAAATAAAACAACAGCACCAGATTTCTATTAATAAGAAACATGTATTATCAACAAATTAGGTGGATGGAGAAGCTCCCAACTCCAAAATGAAATAACAATATATAATGTGAAGTAAACAATCAACTCTAAATTTAAACATAAATGCTAGCAACATAGTCCCATTCTGAGCCTTTAGGTTCTGTCTCTAATGAAATCAAAATTTCCGACAAGTAAAGCTCAGATAGAAGGAAAAAAAGGGGTGTCTAAAAAGATTAGCCCTTAATGACACAGCTCACGTGCACTGTGTGTTAAGAAAATGATGATAAGCTTGTGCTCACCAGAGGAGAGAATCAACATAAGGATGTTTCCATGTTTTCAGCTAAGTAGTTAATGACCTGGTTATATCCAGTTATTTTTTATCATCACAAATATGCAATCCAGGGCAATGTATAGTCAACAACGAATTCACAAGCTCTATAATGGATATCAACTATACAAACATAAATGCCACATATAATCACATTCCATGCACAAGCAAAAAGAAAATTCAAAAGTCAATTAAAGCAGGAGGCAGTGAACTTCACTGATGTAAGCCAAACTCGTCATCTCTAACTTTAATATAACCACTCCAGCAATCATCTTTTTCATTTATAAATGCAAAGTTAACTTCACCAAGACCAAAAGAAGAGTTAAAAAAATCAATTTAATAAATACTCGTAGACCACCTTAGAGAAGGGGAAGCACCAATAATTAATTAAGCTTGAACACTAGTTCACAAGTAAAAGAAAGGTAAGCCTAGCATTATTCAATCTTAACTCCATAAAAGCTTTGCGATTAGGTTTTTTATAACAAATAATTGTATCCTCTCCTTCAAAAACTACAGTATCCCTACTTCAAATTAACAAGAAAAGAACAAGAGGAAGCAAACCACAAAGCTTCTTAGCATATTTAGAAAAAGCCTTGCACAAACTTTCTACGAGCGAATCTGAAGAGCTCACAGAACCTGGTGGCAACAAATACTCATGGCCATGAGCTCCACGGGCAAATGACAATGAATGAGCAGATTATTAAATATTTCCTCTCCTCTTTCTTTGAACAAAGTCAAGGTCTTCCACGCTCCTTTAAATGGAATCATTTCCTCCTTTTTTTGTCAATAAGCTCCACAGAAACAACAATCATAGAGAAGTACTTATTAATAGCACCCTTGTCCTCCTGCTAACCCATGTTAATTCCAGTTTGACATACTATGTTTCTTTTTCTCTAAATAAATTCAATTACAAACCTTTTCAATTTATTAGACGAACATGTTGTACAATAAACAACGAATTGTCACTAAACCACGCACACACCACAGAATACTGATCAAGGTGCGAAAACAGAGGCAGCGGCAACAACAAAGGAAAGGAAGGGAAAAAAATTATAGAAAACTAATCACCATGCAGCTCATCTAGTAGCTTACCAAGTGGAAAAAGAGTAAAGCTAACCCTAGAATTAGAATAAATATATTTATCCATCACGAGTTTAAGAAGAGAGAGAGAATTTCACTGATATGCCATAATAGAGCGTTTACCTACGTCAATGGTTTGCAATTTTACGACTTTGACTTAGCAATTGATGAATCCAATCCACTCTGCTCAACTGTTTTTGAGGTTAGCTGGTGCTCTCTAAAGATCAACAACTCCGATCCGGTGAGGAAGATGGATAGGCTGGCCTGAGCTTGGATTGGGCTTTTAAATAATGGCTCAGAGAGTGGAGTGACAACAACATTAAGTGGCAAAGGTTGTCAAATATAATATATTTATTTATGTTCAATTTATAAAAATAGAATGGAATCAACAACATTGTTCTGTTTTATCATATACAAGCTTAAGCCCTTCATCACCCATTCCAAAATCATAAACACCAAAGCAGAAGGGATTTTTTATTTATAAACATCATCCATTCCAAAATCAAAAACACCAGCAAAGTAGGGAAACTAATGACTTAGCATGATAAGCCAGCCTACACCCACAGAGAGAAGCAAAATCATGCATCGAGACTGATACATCATGGGTTTTCATGGAAGCGGGCATGGGTGCACCTCACCGAGGAGTTTGTTTTGATTTTCAAGGGTTCTAATTTGTTTTGTTTAAACAGAGGCCTTCTGGAATCTGAATCTTGAATTTATGTTTTTCAAATTCACAATTATAATTTCTAACCCTACAAAAAATTGTCTGCGAACCACACTCGATTATTCTCCAATATAAATTATATAATGGCCAACACATCAGCAAATGTTGCACTTTTATGCAGGTTTCAAATAAAAGAGGAAGAAGAGAGTGTACCATGCACTTGCAGAGGACGTTGAAGAGAAGAGACAGGAGCCGAGGATGAACTGATGAAGAGGACGTTGCGCGGTTGCACTTCGCAGTAACGCAGCTTGCAAGAGCGAAGACTGAAGAAAAAAAGATCGGAGGGGTTGTGTCGATTGTTTTGGTTGCAATTTGGGAATTTGAGAATGGAGGCCGTGAGGAAGACAAGTTAGGGATTTGCTGTGAACTTCAGACAAAACGATTTGGGAATTGGGGGTTTAGTTTTCAGTTTTCAATTACATTACATGAATTAATTCATTTTTTTTATGGCCGGAACAGAACAGTGTAATTCAGAGTGTTTTGGTATTTTACATATCCGGCATATACCGGAATTTAAATAGAGACAAAGAGGATAATATTTTGTCATGTTTTTTAACTGATATGAAATGTTTCAGCCATTTAGATTGATAACTTTGTTATAAAACCGATACCGAACTGGACAATTTTTCAGAATATTATAATCATTTTTTTTTTCGAATTAAAAAAATTATAGAAGTCAATTTTTCACAAAAATAACTTCGATTAATAAATTATCTTGATTATTATTATTACTATTATCATGATTGTTAAATTGTCACAATTATTATAGTTGTTAACGTAACAATTATTATAAATAATTAATATTTTAATCATTACGGACAATATTATCGTTGCCACTATTATTATCGTTATAAAAAGAAATTCATTTTTTTTATTTTCCAAGATTTGTTCTTCGTATTATTATATTTGAAGTAGTTTAGAACAAGGTTATGAATACCGTTTCAGCCACCGTTTCGTTTTTTCTATTGGTACGGAACGTTTCGGTTTCGGAGCGTTTCGGCGTGCCGTTTCGGGATTGTACTGTTCATATATAATTAATTAATTATATATATGAAAAACAATATATATATATATATATAAACTTAACAAACATAATTAAAATTCAAGATAAATTAGCTTTAAATTATACAATACAAACATAAAGTCAAACAAACATAATCTCAAACCAAATTTATAACATCTCTAAAATTCCATAATGGGTATGGGAATTAATTACTCTTTTCATACATCTCTATCCTAATCCAATAAGCTCTTCCAAAGAGTATGGATGCTCTGGATCTTTTATGTCTCTAATATGATTTTAGATTGTTAAGAAAATAAACAGATGTTTGTTGCTTCACATGGCAAGGTAATAAGCATTCCACTCTCTTCACACCAGCAGAAAACAATGCCATAAATTATTAAGCATAGAGACATACAACATATTTCATGCAACACAATTTGTGCTTAATTCTTTTATCCTCCAGGCACAACCTAATACATCTCGCAACAAAAACTTATCACCAAAATTCTGTTTTTAGAGCCAATTGATTTGATTTTTTCCCTCTCAATAAATAACTAAAATCTACAGCATACAGGAAAAAGAAAAAAAACATGAATTGAATTGACTTCGAGTTGATCAATAGCCTCAGCAGCAGTATACTCATTGTCTTCGACACTTCAAACCCGTCTCTCATTCTTCTCATAAACTACAGGATTGGCGTTGATTAGCCTAGAAACCATTAATTATTATTATTATTATTATTATTCCCTATTCGATTCAAACCCAGAAACTAGAAACACAATAATGCTTACAACAGCTACTACTACGTATATATTAACGGACACCACCAACAAATTGAGAGAGAGAGCAGATGTTGATTCAAAACAGAGAAGCTTTCAACAGAATCAACAGAGAAGCTTTCAACAGAATCAACACCCAAAATGCTTGCAAATCAATCAATTTTTCAACACCCAACATGTTTGCAATTCAATCGATTTACTGGAGAGCTTATAAATTAGTTGAATCAACAGAAAGTAAAGAGAAAATCAGAAGAAATTGTACTGACCTGAGGAGTGTGGTCTGAGGAGTCTGAGAATGTGTTGTTGAGGTTGAGAATTGAAGAAGAAGAGTCTGACGAGCTGAGCACTGATCCACTGATGAAGATGATTATGATTTCTGAGGAAGAGTTATGAAGGATTGAAGGTTGAGTTGAGATCTTGAGAGAGAGCTCGATTGAGTTATAAAAAAATTTAAAAACTAAAGCTAAAAGCACACATATATAAACATGAACAAAAATAGGAACTATTTCAGAAATAAAAAAATTAAAAGTATAAGGGTCAAAATAAAAACCAAATATATTATCAATTTCAATCAAAGGACAAAATTGAAAAAAATCAAAACCTTTGTACCAATTATATTAAGAGATTTAAAACCAATCCGCAAATTAAAAAAATTAGGAGCAAATTGAATCCTACATATATAATCAATTTCAATCGAAAGACTCCATTGAAACAAATCAAAAATTATATAATAGAAATCAGGACCATGCAAAACAATTAAAAGTTCAGGGACTGAAATGAAAACACCATAAACCCTGGGGCCTGCCTTGTACTTTTGCATGCAGGAGAGAGAAAAAGGAAAAAACAACTTTTCAACCTATCACCCTCGCTAAACCGCCCACTGTGTGTGACGACGCGCCGCACCATGAGGAAGAGGACATGACGACACATCGGGTGATACTCCAAATGAGCATTTTTCATCACTGGAATACATTGTACGCGCCGCCTGAAAACAAACGTGAGGTTGAACACCGTCGGCCGTGTGTGGCACACACGCTCACAGTTTGAGGCAGATAATAATAAAAAATATGGTCAATTACTAGAATACCGCTATAACTAATTCTTCAATTTTTTCTTATTGGAGGACACATTAGTATTTAGCTATTTTCAAAAAATAGGAAATCTCCATTGTACCCATCTCGGTCAATTTTTTTTTTAATCTTATATGGGGGCAGATTAATATTTAGTCATTTTCAAAAATTGTGAAATTCCCGTGAAGCCCCTCCCGGCAACAACGATTTTTTTTTTCTTTTTTGAGGGCTAAAATAATTATTTTATTGTTCAAATAACTATAAAAAATTAATAAACCAGTAAACTAACCGACATGAAAGACCCAAAAACACATCATTACAATACATCGTGTTTAAAGTCACATGCTACAACGTTTTTCTGTAATAAAAATAATAATAATAATAATGTTAACTAAAATATAAATGGTATGGGTGCTTTACTGTAAAGTACACTGTAACATGTGAGGTGATTTATTTTCTATCATAATAATAATAATAATAATAATAATAATGTTAACTAAAATATAAATGGTATGGGTGCTTTATTGTAAAGTATACTGTAACATGTGAGGTGATTTATTGTGGATTTCAACAGTGCACAGACGCTTTTAGCCTTAATGTCCCCGGTGCTCTGTGTTGTTAGGTGAGGCTGTTTTTGGTTTTCATTATCTTTTATTTTTGTGTATATATAAAAAAACAGATAAATCTCTCTAAGTTTAATCTGATGATTTAAGGTGGTCAAAACTCAGAAACCTTCCAATCTCGAAAACAAATCTGCATCTTACAAATGAAACAACAAAAAGACTAAAGAAACTAACTTTCTAGGAAAGAAAGAAGAGAGATTTTTGCTTGACTTTTCACAGCTTTTTTATTTTGACCCAGCTTCTTTTTTTCGGTGTTTTGTATTTTGCAGAAGTTCCTAAGAACAGAAGCCAGGCTTCAGATGTATAAATGGATGAGGGGGAGGGGGAGGGGGAGGGCGAGATGATGGGGGTTTCATGAAAACTGAATGACGCCGAGTAATGTCACAAAGTTTAAGAAATGGAGATGGGGTCATTGATGGACGAAGTGGAGAGATTGTTAACGATTGAGCTCTTCGTCCATTTGTGACACCTACTGAGAACATTCTTTGTTTGGTCTTGACCGCGCTGGTTGAAAACGTCTACCATCGTTGTGTTGACAAACACCTTCCAGGCAAAATCTCAAGCGTGTGTGCCATTTGCTTTTGACTCTATTGGAGCTGTAAATCCAAGGGGGAGAGAGAGAGAGAGAGAGAGAGAGTAGGGGTTGCCAAGTTGAATCTCAGAATGCCAAGTCATACTCATCATTGGTGGTGAACAATTTTTAATTTTTTTATTTATCTCTCTTTCCTTTTATTCTTTTTTTAAAACTCACACAATTTATACCCTTAACTTTAAAACACCCTCACAGATAAAAATTCTGTTGTTTTTTCTGTTATTCTCAGACAATATTTATTTTTATATGATGTATTTATATATTTATATTTTTTGTTGTTTTATTTTTTGTTGAGGTTTTCTTTTTATTCAATTCAGTCCTAAAATTTTAATATATTTTAGTGATTATTTTAAAATTAATATTGATCTCTTTTTCCTTTTATTCTTTTTTTGGTATTTCTGTTATTTTTATCTATTTTTTGGATCATATGATTTTATGGTTTCATTGTTTGTGCAATAATAATGATAATTTTAATGATTATTTTTTTATTTTTTGTAAAAATATTTTGCTGTTTTTTTATTCTTCCGGGCAATTTAATGATTTTAATTGTTTGGACAATAATTTTGATAATAATTTTATTTGTTATAATCATGATAATGATGGTAACGTGAAGATGAATTTTCAATGACGTTTTTTTCTTTTTCTTTTTGTAGATAGAAAATGAACTACTTATTTTTATTATTTGGTTACTATAGGTGTTTTTACAATTTATATTTTGTTTGTTTTGTTTAATTTAAATTGAATTATAAAATGAACTATTCCTAATACAGAGAATTCGATAATTCAGGTATCTGAATTTTCCTGCTTTCTAATGACGCTGATAAATTTATTTGATGATTTTGTTGAAATCTACTAAACAAATAAATTTATATCAATTTAAAATTCATATATTTTATTAAAAACTTGCACTCTACAGAAATTCTGCACGTATTTATTATTTTAACCAAATTTATATTATAATATAAATTTTTCTACACAATTAGATGAAACGCGGGTAAGTGGCTAGTAATAATAATAATATGTATTGTCTGTATGTTCCAGGAAGGGTCAAGTCAAAGAGAGAGGGGGCCACATCAAGTTTTATGATTAAAATTCTATAAATACCTCCTCCTTCTCCAAATCCACTCCTGCCATTCACCTTCATTTTCTTGTTGTTCTTTTAATTTTTTTTTTTTGAGAGAGAGAGAGTGCGCGCGCGTGTGTTAGGTATAAGTTAGGTTGTTTTGCAGGTGAGGAGTGGTAGCGTCGTCGATCGATCATTTCTTTTGGCCTTAGCTCCTTCTTCTTCGCTCTCTACTGCTTGCTTCAGATCAAATCAGGTCAGTTTTTTTTACTTATTATTGTTTTTCGATCATTTCCTTTTTATCTTTTTTAATAAACTCCTTATTTTTACCCTATAAATCTTCCCCTTTTTTTTAATAATTGTAATCTTACTTTTGTAGCTCAGATCTGTTTTGCTTTGTTTAAGCATGTTTGAAACGTGAAACGCTCAGACACAATTTTCAGTGTCTGCTTGGTGTTTGTAAATATATATGATGATTGTAATTCGAATTCTTGTCGGAATCCTCTTTCCTTTTCTTTTATTCTTACACACACACACACACACACAGAGAGAGAGAGAGAGAGAGAGAGAGAGAGAGAGAGAGAGAGAGAGCAGAGCAGAGCATATAATTCTTTTCCTTTCATTTTCATTACTGAATTAAAGGGTGAAAATTTGGTATATATAAAAAAAGCCAGAGAGGACAACCTGGACCCTCATCTTTCGAGCACTACTATAGTTCCATCTCGGTTGGCTTGACCTTATCCTGTTGGCTTTGCAGAACCCTTTTTCAATCTGCCAATGGAGGTTTTTGGTAAATCCATGATGTCTGCTCCTGCCAATGTTGTTTATCTCTCCACTATCCTTGGCCTTGATGGCCCAATTCCTGTACACAAATGTGACTGCAAGTGTCAGAATGAACATGTCTTTGGCAACATGTACCGCTGCAGGCTCACTGGTCTCACTCACATCTGTGACAAGAATTGTAACCAGAGAATTTTGTATGACAACCATTCTTCCCTTTGCCGGGCTAGTCGCCAGATTTTCCCCCTTTCCCCAGCTGAGGAGCAGGCTGTCAGAGGAGTTCGCAGGAAGCTCGATGCTGAGAATAGCAATGCTCCCACTGATAGCTGTTCTTTCAAGCGCAGGCGGGATGCACAGTTCCATCCTTCTCCTTTCGAGAGATCTTTCTCTGCTGTCAGTCCAATCTGCAGCCAAGTTGGAGATGGCATGGATATGAGCTAGATATAATATATCGTATACTTAAATAACCCCTTCTCTTTTTATTCGTGATGTTCCTTTGAAGTTTTTCCTTTATATGTTTCATGGAACGGATATGGATGACTTTGAACTTAATGTTTGGTAATTATTACGGTGGACCATGAGAGTCCTCCTCCTCTAGCGTAGGAACGTTATATTTACTTCTCATGTGTAATGCAATTTAGCGGTTCCAATAGCGTAGCTTGACTTTTGATAGGGGATCTTGAACTCGCTCCATCCATTCTCTTATGAACCTTGAGTTTAATTTAGTTTCATTCAAGCCCTCCTGCTCTTTTTCGAACTCTTAACAAACTACAGGTGCTTTCAGGTGTTTTGGAAGAGTTGTATAGTATAGTATTCATATTTAGCTATATGATTTACTTCATTTTGCAATTATTTTGTGTCTACTGTATTTTGATCTGTTGTTGTGGATGTGTTTATTTTGTGCATGTTTGTTTTGTTACCTTTGTATTGATTTTACCGAGCTTCATCAGTCTCTGTTTTTGCTGTTTAAGTTTGTGTTACTTTTTCTGTGCTATTTCTGCACTTTATGATATTGGATGGTGGTTGTGTTTGGGTGCTGTTGGTTATGCAGCATAGTCTTGTCAGGTTATTCATATCAAGGGTCTCTTTTGCGTTGTTCTGTGGTCAAACTTACTTGCTTCTTTGCTCTATTGTGTCTCGTTTATTGCAGGTTGAAGATTAATATTGCGGTGATTTCTTGCTTTTCTTTGTTGTTGTTTACTTAGTTTTGCTTTTCGAATGATGGATGCTTTCCTGAATATACTTTTAATTTTGCAGGGGTTGGAGTTTATACAATTCTGGAGACTTTAAATTTACTTCTCTGTTGTGATTTATGAATTATTTTGTTTGAGAAAGTTTCTGAAAATTTAAAGTCTAAGGGGAGTTTGTTTAATCCCTTACAGGAATTTCTGTCATTTCTTGCTGTGGTGAATGATGTGGCACGGAACTGCTGATGGATTGGGAAGATGGTGCACTTATTTGAAGTTCACCTCTCCATTGTTGAAGAATTGAATTTGAGATGCATGATGTCTTATTTTGACTGCTGGTTTGTTTTTTAACAGATCAGTGCCTCTACTTTATGATACAGGTATTTCAAGGTCTAATTTCTTGCTTATGAAATGATGCTGAGCTGTGTAGTAGTATTGATGTTTCTCAGAGCCTACCTTATTGTCTGTTTCAGTCGAGTACCTACTGCCTTCCTTAACGACCCTGCTTTAGTCTATTAATGTGGCAGATGGAACTTAATTGGTAGGACTATCGGACTGTGAATGCAGAGGCAAAAAGAAGTTTATTATATTTTTGATGAGCTTTGAAGCCTTGAAGACAAGCTAGCTAAGTTGCATGAGAAGCGCTGCTGGCTTTCAACCTCATGAATGTATGGATGCAAAGCGAAGCACCAGCTTCAGCATCGGGGATCAAGATGAGAACAATCTGCAAGTCCACATGAACAAGCACATGTCGAATGTACATTTTGGATGGTAGCGTCCCCTTCTGGTCTGAAACTGCCCTCATCTCCACCTTTTTTCCCCCCAATGTGAGGAGTCGGCTTCAGATTGGTGCATTTTGGTTTTTTTTTTTGTATTTGCACCTTGAATTCTGATAATGGCCAAGAAAGAACACGCTTCTCCTGGTCTGTTCACGGTTTTATTTGTTTCTCGTGATTTGTTGGTAAACATTCGTCTAATTTGACCCTTTTATGAACAAGTTTAACGATCGGTCATTCATATCAGTGATGAATACAAGGTGGTTGTAATACGAGACTTAAAAAAAGGATTAATATATAATCACAGTTCATAAAAGGGAAAAAGAAAAGGAAAGCAGAGAGAAGAAGGGGTGGTGAGGGTTGTCATCTGAATCACATGATGTTATGGGCTTGTGAATCAAGGCAAATCCCTCCTCCTCATTCAATGTTTTCATTTTTCTTTCAGTTTAAGAGAAGGGGACAGGAGCGTGGCTTTGGTATCAAGGAAGGAATTGCTTCGGCATGAGGCCATCCGGGTAAAAGAAATACTCAACCCAGAAAAGTGACACTGCGGCTCAGGGCTCAGCCAAGGCAACGAGATTCCTCACCCTGCTAGATTCTCATCCCCCATATCTATGTAAGCAAGATGTAAAAACCCTCTGCTATCCGTCTCTCCTGAGCCTCCATTGACATCCCACCAGAATTCTCATAATGCCAGTTAAGATACACCGGGCGGTACAACTTTTCCCTCTAGTTTTGTGTTCTTTTCTATTCCCTGATTCATGCTCCTGCGCGTTTACAATAACAAACAACTGCCCCTATACCATATGGCCCGGAACCCTAGCAGGAGCAGGCACCCCACAACTTGCAAGAACTGGATTTCGCCTGGATTCTGGTTTTAGCATGCGCATTCCAAGTGTCCCAGGGTGGTCAGGTCGGGTTTGGGCAAGGACAGGATGCACATTTGACGAGTCTGGAAACGGCACCTGTCAAACTGGGGACTGCGGCGGAAGGCTGGAATGTAATGGCACGGGTGCAACTCCACCTGCATCGCTCTTTGAGGTAACCCTTGGCACAGGGGATGTCAAAGATTACTATGATGTCAGCCTTGTGGACGGCTACAATTTGCCTCTTGTTGCCGCACCTGTTGGGGTTCATGGTGCGTGCAATGCCACTGGCTGCGTTTCAGATATCAACATGGGTAAGATTTCCCGACTTCAACTAGATTTCATTGGGAACATCCTTCGGCTCCTCGGTAACACAATGACCTAATCCCTTGAAACTTCTCATCCCTGAAACTTCAATAGGTTGCCCAAAGGAGCTTCAGCTGGTCGGTGATGATGGTGGAGAGGGAGGGGTGGTTGCATGTAAGAGTGCATGCGAGGCCTTTGGTCTGGACCAGTACTGCTGCGGCGGGGAGTTTGCCAACCCAACCACATGCCAGCCCTCCTTTTATTCAACCATTTTCAAGCGAGCTTGTCCAAGGGCTTATAGCTATGCTTTCGACGATGGTACCAGCATTTTCACTTGCAAGGCTGATGATTATGCCATCATTTTCTGCCCCACAGCCAATGGGTAATGCTTCTTTTCCTCTTTATTTAGTTCTTCTGCCGGGATCACAAAAAGATCCTGTTTTTTCTGCTTCTCTTGAAGAAATGTAATATTAATAATGAATCTCTGACACAGGATCAAGACACCTGACGGGGCACAGGCAGCTTCTATGATTCCCAATCCCAGTAACGGGGAGACAATGAAGCTGGTTTCCTCCTCAAACATTCTCCAACCTCTTCCACTGCTGTTCCTTCTTCTCATCCTCTATCTAACCTTGTGCGCATAGATGGAATCTTATATGCCTTGCCAGGATGGAGCAATTCCACAAAACACATTCTTGCCTGTATCTGAACGGTGAACTTCACAAATCTTGCGCAAGGATTGGCATAATGCATCCTTTCCCATAATGAAGTTGTCATTGAATTGGTTCACAATTCTATAGCTCTCAAATTGAATTAGCTTACAGTGTTTCCATTGTAGAAGCAGCGAAGTGGTAGGTTGTGACCAGACACCAATTTACTGGTGTGAAAAACAAAAGTAAAATAACCATCAGTTTCTTTCAAAATAAATTAAATAAGCTATGATAATTAAATCCAACAAGTAAAGAAAACTAATCAAATTGTGATTTCTATATCAACCTTAATCAGCTAGGTTATATCCGGTCATTAATGGCTCATGATTGTGTAAATATATATGATAAATATGAGCAACGCGAGTGTTGTCGGCTTTCTTCGGTAATTGTGTCTTCTTTCTTACTTTCTTTACTCGCCGTGGCTTTCCTACTGCGGTTTTACCTTTCTTTCGAGCCACTCCCTGCATCCAAACTTTCATAAGGAAGCCCAGATGAATATATTGTAAGGCTAAGCAAAAGAACGGTTCTGGCAGTTCACTAAAGACATTGAATTATTAGAAAAGGTTTAGGAACATACAAATGATTTCTCAGCTTTTCTCTTAATCTTTCCATTGGATGGTTCTTCGACGTCCTCATTCTGATCAGTTAGATGAGCAGCAGCTTTTGTTATCTTGTCACTCATCTTCAGCTTTCTAATGAAGTTTAGTTGTAGCAACATCAACATTATTGCTGTCAGCAAAATCTGGGAAATCATGCATAATGATTCTGAAGGGAGAAAGACCTTTCATTTCTGAAAATCTAACGAATCTGCCACCAAGAAATGGTTGAGCTCTCTTCTGGTTCTATTAGAGGGGAAATATTGGAAAAATCCTACCAAATCACCATAACAATACAAAAGAAACCTTTCAAGTCAGGGTGCGTTTCAGAATTTCCAGATGAGGTATCCAGAATCACCAGTCGCCCATATCACCACTTGGATCAATGGAAGATGATAATGGGCCTACACACCCTTACTAAACTTAAATATGATCCGCCGGCCCAAAAGGCCCTTATATAGATGGGAAGGGCTCTATCATCAAGTAATATATTGTGTTTTATCAATATTTACCAAGAATTATTACGTTAATTACCAAATTTGGTAATCATATCATACCAAATTTGTGTTAAAATGAAAAAAATAAATCACTAGCAATTAATTATTTAATTTATTAACAAAAAGGGAAAATCGATAACACCTAAGCGGTAGATAAAAGGAAATGAAGGGAATAAAAACAAAAGCAAGAGAGAGGGAAGTCTTTCTCCTCTCCTGTATCTTTTTCTATCCACAAAGCTCGAAGCAGCGGCGGCAGCAACAAACTGTGGCAGGAGAAAGAAAGAAATGGAGCAGCAAGGTAAACAAGGAGTAATTGTGTCCAAAGTGCTACCCAATCAAGACCCAGTTAAGTTCGTACAGTTCAAGTATAAGGAATTGGAGGATGGCTTTAAGTCTTGGTTGTCCAAACAGTCTTTGCTTGTCGAGGCTTTCGTTGTCACTGCCACCAGCGGTGTTCAAGGGGCTGCCATCGGAGCTATCATGGGTACCATCACCCCTGACATTTCTTCCTCTATGCCAACTCCTCCCCAGGCTGCTCTCAACCCTCAAGCCATGGCCTCTCTCAAGCAAGCTCAAGTACCCTGCCTGCCTTACATACTCACCCCACGCTTCTTGCTCTTCTTATTTATTTTTCTGTTTATTTCATGTATACTTTTTACAAAAGGGTTTATCTTTTTACCGCACTTGAATTACTGTGCTTTGAAATTGGAGAAGATTAATTACCCTAAATGAACATCTTAAAGAGAAACTTTTTTTCCTCCGATAACATTGAATTAGTTTCATCATCAAGTGACAAGGAGATTGTTATGAAAGTTTTTGAGTTAGATAAAATAGTGTTTTACTCTTTACTGCATCGTAGTTAATTTTTCTGAACTTTCTCTGCTTAACATGATTGTGTGGTGCCATATTTTATTTGCTTCTGAATTCATATATTTTGGTAGTGTTTCTTCCTTTGTTTGTTTTAATTCTGTGTGATCTTGGAAATTGGAATAGTAGCTCACAAGTTTGATGAGGATCCCTGTGGAAAAATCTACCAAACAGTATTTGCTTACAGTAATGTAAATGGTAGCTTTCTGTTTGGTACATATGAGTTCTATGTCTCACATACTTACCCTTGAAACTCGGTTAAGGATTCCAAGGAAGAATGTGGTGGAGAGGGCAAAAATCCTTCAGAATTGGTTTATTCTTGGAGTTATACTTCTAGTCAATATATTGAAGTAGATTGATTACGTGGTGACTGGAACTATTGAGACTGCTTCCGTGAAGAGTCTGCTAATGTTTAACAAACAATATGCTTCACCTACAGGCTTTAGCTGGTGGTCCCTTAATACAAGCTCGCAACTTTGCTGTAATGACCGGAACTAATGCTGGTATAGCCTGTGTCATGAAGAGATTGCGTGGCAAGGAGGATGTCCAATCTAGGTTAACTTTTTCTGCATCCCTTTTCCTTCGCTTAAGTTCTTTTTAAGACAAGAATCTTTTTTCATGTCTTCATGTTCTCCTTAAGAAAATGATCGGCCTCATTAACTATTATTTTAGTTGAATTTCATTTAGCATATTATGGTGACTCTCACATAATTGAATACTAAGAACTACAAATGTATAAACCAAGCTGTCACAGATATTAGTTACCAATGATTTTTTATCTATTTATCATATGCTTCTAATGGAATCTATTTGAAAGGGGAAGAGTTTGGGGCTTGAATTCTATAGTTGTGTCAAAAGAAAAAGATGAATTAGAATGCCAGAGAATCTAGCAATGAATGGACCAATGCCTGACTTAACTTGTCTTTCAATGCTATATCGTTATTTTCATATTTTAACTCATCCTCTCATTCTACAACCAGTATAGATCTTACTCAGGAAAATTAGGTCTTGAAAGGTAAAAACTATTCATGGAAATTCAAAATCATTGGTAGGAAATGGAATACTTTTGTGGAAGGATACTGTATATGACTGGAGATGGGGTCAAAAAATCTCCAATTTTCTTTTGCTCAAGGTTCTTTAAGTTCCAAGATTTCTTATCCCGGAGTGTTTTAAGGTGGTGTTTGGCATTGCGGTCCAACTGCACTTTTGATTTTTTAACTTAAAATTAATTTTTTGTGTTTTTGGATCGTTTTATTTGTTAATGTTAAAAATGAATTTTTAGAATTGAAAAAAAATAATTTATTTTGATGCATTTTAAGCGAAAAACAATCTCTACCACAATCTCAAACTGACACTAATTCCAATCCCATCTTTCACTATTCAAATAGTAACGAAGCCTACAAAAATGTATCCATGCCTCCACAACCTTAGAGTATTCAAGCATATTCATGACCTCTCCAGAATATTTTTCTGTTTCTTTTTTCATTTTAACACTTGGAAATATAAACAACATGTCATCTGACCCAAATTTCTATTGGAGTATTTCAAGCATGGTTGATGATTACCTATTCTTGCCAACTAAATATTATTAATTTATTGTTGCAGCATGGTTGCAGCTTTTGGTTCAGGTGCCATGTTCTCATTGGTGAGTGGCATGGGTGGCTCAAACAATGCTACAAATGCAATCACTTCTGGACTTTTCTTTGCATTAGTTCAAGGTGGTCTTTTCAAGGTAAGGATTTAAGGGAAGATTCATCTTTCTTTTCAAAAGAATCACATGCGACATTCAGTTTTCCCATGCAAGTTGTGAGTATGGATTGAAAAGGCATTGTATTTGATATGAGTCCTATCGAAAATATTCCTTGCATTCATATAAAGAAGCAATCTGTTCTGCAGTCTTGTTTCTATCTTGAGATTATTGTAAACCTTGTGCTCTGACAACTTTCTTTTGGTTTTACCCTTGCCAATGCTGAGATAAACTTTTTTGTGATTATTTAGCTGGGGGAGAAGTTCTCTCAACCACCGACTGAAGATTTGCACTATGCCAGAACAAGATCCATGCTAAGTAATCTTGGCCTCCAAAATTATGAGAAGAATTTTAAGAAAGGGTTGTTAACAGATCACACCTTGCCTTTACTGACTGATAGGCAAGTTGTTAGATGATCTAGTTTTCATTCACCTTCTCTACGATTAATTTGCTTGTGTTCTATCAATATTTATCAAGTAATATATCATTATTTATTTAAAAATCTGTGGTGGTCATTGATTGCTATGCTGTGTGTTCGGTTTTACAGTGCTCTTAGAGATGTGAGAATCCCACCTGGACCAAGGCTTCTCATTCTTGATCATATTCAAAGGTCTGCCTCGTAGGACACTATGACCTTTGGTTATTGTGTTTTATCTGATTTTGAATTATATTTCTTGTTTAGGGACCCGGAGCTGAGAGAGAAGACAGGCAAGCTGTGATTGATGATGCGTTAACAAATGGTTTAGCTGTTGTCTTTAATAAGATAGCCTTTTTCTCGTGAACTATCTTCGAATTCAATTGTTGTTCTATCATCTAAGGATTTTTTCTTCGATAACACATGCTAAAGCTTTGAATTTTGGTAAAGGTTTTGATTGCTTTGGAGCCATGAATTGAATGATAACACGCCTAGCTTGTATAGTGTCTAAACTCTAATCTGGCGTTATATTTGGCTGAAGCATGTGTGTTGGGAAGCAAGGTTTTGCCTGGAACTGCGTGTCAGCATTTCTTGGGGCATTCAAATCCTTCAATAACTCTTATTTTATCACGAGCCCCTTCAACAAAGCGGTTAAACCCTCGAAAATGGAAACCAAAAAAAGTCTTAGGAAAGACAGTCACCACTCCCAGCTCCAGTGATCTCGCTTCCAAGAGAAGAGCCTAGTCTCCAGGGATCTTTTTTTAATCATTTATAGGTTTTTGATGGGCTTGGAAAGGACAGTTCTTATCAAAGGTGAATTCACCAATAGTAAAAAAAGCCTGTCCGAAAGCCTGTGCCCGAAAGAAGTTAAAGACCAAGAGAGTTATGGCCTGTACTGTTTAATATTTGATGTGGCGATTGTTGTTTTTGGTTGCAATTGACCACCGTTTACAATAAGCAAAAGTTATATGCTTTGCCTGCGTTTCATTTCTCCACCAAACGTCCCACCAACAAAACAAAAATCTGCAATTACCGTTGAAATATTCATGCCAAAATAACCCTGCTCCCGTTGCTCTTTCTTAGTCATTGAGTGTTCGTCTTTGTTGATGTTTGTTTTGGAGGGGGTTTCTTCGACTGTTCTGCATAAACAATTTGAAAATTGCAGGTAGAGAGGCTTGTGCTAGTTTTGTTGTCATCGTTTGGTTCGATAGTGGAGATGGGAAGAAAAGGGTACGGAGAAGAGGACGAGCAAGGGTAAGGAGAATTCCCAGCCTTAAGAATTGATGCTGGAAAGGTGATAAGGGAGGAAGAGAGGGGATAAGCTTTAAGAAAACAATTTTTATACTGGAAAAGAAAGCTTGTCCAGTAAAAAGCAATTTTTTTATGTTAAGCAACAAACGTGATCTACTTCACAGATCAGTCCAATCTTCAAAACTGGTAAGAATATAGCTCATCATTTCAAATTCAAGATATGGGTTTTATTTTATTTTTTGCACATTGAAACTGTGTATGTTCTGATCATACTCTGGTAATGTTTCTTGTTTTTATGCTATGCTGTGACAATCTTTATGCGATCGTTTTCTATCTGTTGGAGAAAGCAAGTATGGTGGATCCTGATGTATGCAATAATTGAACTAAATATTACTCCACAACAACGGAAATTTCATGGCTGAATATTACTCGATAACGAAAATTAACAACAGAATATTCGCTGCTAACTTATTCAATCTGCAATAAAAAATTTGTATCGGATAGTTTTCTTTGTTATCTGCAAGAACAGATTAATCCGTTGACAATGACCTAATCAACACACAAAGGTACAAGCAAGAAACATATCTACCTGGTAGAGGAGCAAAAATGAGAGGAAAAAGAAAAGAAATGAAGAGGGGACGGTGATGATATTAATTGGTTACAGGATGAAGATGGAGAAGATTGTGGGCTTGGGAGAGGTCGTTCATGAGAGAGAGAATGCGGGAATGGTAGGCACGGGCTTGATTGACAGCCTCGGCCTCCAGCTCACCCAGCTGGGAGCAGAGCCTCTCCTCCGCCTCCTCAGCCACTCTGAGCCTCTCCCATGTCCTCTGTAGCTCTGAAATCATCTTTTCCTCCCTCCATTTGCTTTCTCTGAGGGCTTTCTCCAGCTCCTCATTTCTCTTCTTCAGCATCATCTCCTGATCGTCTCTATCCTTGGCCAGCTCCATTACGACTACTACTACTATTCTCTCTTCTTCCCCTGTCCGGGCCACAAGAATTTTCTTTAGCCACAAGAATTTTCTCCCTCTTGGTTTATGGATGGCAACCAGTATCCCTGACGGCTACTTTTTATAGCCACGATCAGTCGTGTCCAGGTTCAATGTATCTCCTCTCCCCTTCTCCAAAAGGCTGGCACTCTCCATTTCGTCGCCGCGTGTCTGCTTTGCTTACCTATGTGCTTTGCTTGCCTATATTTACACTTATATATTTATTTTAACATGTTTTTGTTTATAGATAGTGACAGGCAGAAAAAAAGAAGAGTAAAGTAAAATGGTCAGTGGGTGTCCTTTTTCGTGCGTGTTTGGGAACGCTCTTAAAATTATATTTCTTAACAAGCTGATTTTTTTTTATTTTTTTAATTGTTTTAATATCATGCTATTAAAAATAATCTAGCATCTAGAAGCAAAAAAATGCTGTCCAGGTCAAGGTTGTCAATACCGTTCCAGTCGTTGTTTCGTTTTTTCTATTGGAACGGAACGTTCCGGTTTCGGCGTGCCGTTTCGAGGTTGTACTATTTATATATAATTAATTATATATATAAAAAATTAAAATATTAATTTAACAAGCATAATTAAAATTCAAGATAAATTAATTTTAAATTATACAATATAAACATAAAGTCAAACAAACATAATCTCAAAATTAGAAAAAAAAATCAAAAGTTAATCAAAATAAAGAGGATTTATAGGCCGGAACGGCACACACAGAACGGTACCGAGACATTCCGGCCGGAATTTCCGGAACGGGCCGGAATTAAAACCGAGACAAAAACGACGTCGTTTCGTCTCGGTTTTTTTAACGACATGGAACGTTCCGGCCGTTCCGGAAGGAACAGAACGGAATTGACAACTTTGACCCAGGTTGGTTGCTTGGGCATCTGGCTGATGCTCATGTCAAATAAAATTTGAAATTATAATTATTTTAATAAATTATACTCTCAGTCATTATATCAGTGATAATGAAAGGACAGGCCTTTTCTTTGTTTTTTCCTCTGGAAAGAAAAGGTAAATAATTGAAACTATTTTTGATAAAGAGTTAAATATAACTTCGTCTCTTTGTATTTTAAGTTTTATAGTATCAAAGATTATTAAATAGGAATTTAATTTTTACTGACTACTCTAGTTTCGTAATATTTTGTTTTAATTGTTTTTTCATTAATCTACTCATTTTGATAATGTTCTGTTTTAAAAAAGTAATGTTTTCATCCTATTGTTTTTTATATTTCTTAAGATAAAAATTAAAATAAATTGTAAAATATAGGAGGTAGAAAAATAGAGTTATAAATAGATTTAAGAACATGAGGATTAATACTAAAAAAATTAAGATTAAGAAACAACCCAGTGAGACTTGTCCTGTGAACTAGAGTTCTTAGCCTCGTGGGCCTGGGCAATTTTATTTCATTTTAATTTAAAAATCATAAACTAAAGGGATAATGACACAGCACCACGACAACATGATTTTAATCGAGAGTTTATACACTAATGGGATAATTAAAGAACCCTAATAATTGATAATTGGGACCCAGGACATGAAATGAGAGGGGGTGATGATGGTGTAGGAGGGGGGTGGTGCGGGGGAGTGTTTTTAAAATCAAAGGAGATATAGGGGGGGGGGGGGGGGGGGGGGGGTTGAGTGAACAAGTGTTCCATCATTTGATCATCATGACAAGTACTAGGTAGTTCTATTTCTTGCTGCTGCGAGGAGTTCTATTTCTCCATTCTCTTCTCTCCCACGCCTTTTGTTTCATTATTGTTATCATTCTTTTTTGCTGGTGAGTTTTCCATTCCTTCCTTGCCTTGCGTTATTAGATCGATTTTTTTTTTTTAATATCATAAAATTCTGAATGAGATTGAATTTGTTCTTGATAATTATTATTGCACTTTAGATCGACATTTATCTGTCTATTGATCTATCACTTTCGGCTTCATCTGGTCTGATCCGATCCGTTGCTTTTCGATTGCTTTATTATGTTCTTATCATTCACGAATCCATCGTCATTGTTATCCCCCCTCCCCATCCTTCTACAATCTGCTGTATGCTTGCATAATATAACACAGAAGCTTCATTAATTTGATCAACTGGCTTCTAAAGACCAGAGCTGCCCAGTCCATTCTTCGCTTCAATATTTCCTTTCTTTCCCCTTTTATCAGAATTAATCTTCGTGTTTATCCCTAACCTCAGAGCAGAGGAGAGAAGTGAATTGTGGTATTATCTTATTGATTGCTTGTCATCGGAATTTTCCTCAATTACCGTGGATATGCATGGTCATTCTCAGCATGATTCTAAAAAACTAGAACAAATTATTTCCCAGTTTCTATTGAAGAGCTTGCACATCATTTTGGATTCCAGGATTCCCTCTCTCCATCCCCATAATCACCCTGGGGACTTTTGTTCCATTTCTCATGTCAAAAAGAGTGACAAATGGTTCAATTTGGTTCTTGGAGCCCGCCCTGCTGCTCAAGATAACTTGAATTTTTGGCACAAAAATCTAATGGTTCCCATGGTTATTGATGTAATCCTTGTTCACCAACCGTCTCTTCCATCTTCGTCCGTGCACAATTTGTATGTTGACCCCGGGACAGCTGTCGAGACAGTTTTGGAGAGGTGGGTTGTTCACTATGAGTCCCTGCGGGTTATGCCTCCTCCTCAAACCGCTGAAAGTTCTGCCTCTTACAAGAAGACATATAAGAAGTCAATCATTCTCTTACGCTCTCTTTACTCCCATATGAGGCTTCTCCCAGCATACCGGATCTTTCGTCAGCTCAGCTCATCTAATCAAACTTACAATTTCGATATCATCTACAAAGTTTCTTCAGTATGCGAACCCTTTTCCAGGGCAGATGAGGAAGTAATGAAAGAGCTTAGTTTTGTCCCTGTTGAGGCCCTGCCCGGCAGCCTTTGTGTATCTGTGACATATCGTTCAACACTATCTGATTTGAAGCTCGAGCCTGTCACAACTATGCCACCAAAGATTATAATGGACTATGTTGGTAGCCCTAACACTGATCCTCTCAGGTCTTTCCCCTCGTCAGAGAAGGCAGGTGGTGCTACATCCTTCCCCCTGAGAGGACTGCAACCACCTGTTTCTTCTCCTTTTCAACGCCCGCATAGCTGGACAAGCGGTTACCATAGAGCAGCTCATGCGATGAACCAACCACTTGGTGGATCTCCACCACCTTGTCGCCCATCTCGCATGACGTGTGGTTTTCCATCTCCTCCCACTGATATTTATGGTCATAGAGCCCAAAACTACCGACCACCAACTCCTCAAAAGGCTACTTGTTATGACGAGTACCAGCTTTCCCCTCCATTCTCACCATCAATGTCCCCTTCTACCCCAACACGCTTCTACAGTGGTAGTCCTGTGCTAGCTCGCGTTACTTCAGAAACTGCACCCGTAACTATTCCACTTCCTATACCAGGCAGAAGTTCTAGATGCCTTTCCCCTAACTTTTCTGATTCAAGTAGGCATTCTCTTCCACCTTTATCTCCCAGAAGCGCAAAGCACGACTCATCATCACAGGAGTCTCCTGGAATTCGATCATTCAAGAAATCAGAAGCTATGAGGTTTGCCGAGTTAAACTCTGGCAATGTAAATCATTATTCTGGTCAGAAGGTAGTCTTTGCTCTCATCGACCTGTTTATAACGGTTTTCATTCCTGCATGCAAACTCCATCTATCTAATCGTGTTCTGACTGATGAGGCTAATTTTGATTTGTTTTGTAGCTGCTCAAAGATAGCAAAGATGATTCAGGGCGCTTCTCAGGATTGTTATCTTCTAGTGGCTCTCCACGCATTGGTTTTTCTAGAAGTTCAAGTAGATTATCTTTCCAAGATGATTTAGAGGATGGCGATTTCTCATGTCCTTTCGACGTTGATGATGTTGACACATCAGATTCCCATGCCAGGTACTTATATTCACTTCAAGTTTTCAGCAGCGATAATAAATGGCAGGCATAATTAGTGTTTACCTAACCATATATGAAGTGGTTATGAATCTGTATTGTCAGTTTTTATTCCAATATTTTATTCTTATGTGGATATTTTCAGTATGAACATCTCTTCTATGTTGGTTGCTTCTTTAGTTCGGATCTATTGGGTAAAGCCTTGTGATTGGTCTCTAGATTGCATGAAATACTTCTCCCGAAAGACAGATAGTTCAGCTTGTTCCTGTTTTCTCTAGTAGTTCTGTTATCAATTCCATCTCTTTTGCTGTTTCTTTGTTTTAAGTCGAGGGGGGTGATGTGGAATGTTTTGTTTGATATTACGTCTTAACTTCGTCAAGGCTTGCAGTGCTTACACTGATCGTTTCAAATATTTGGACAGTTATCTAAGCTACAGTAGTATGAAAAATTAATAAACTTGTCAAGGGAGACCTAAGGAGAAAGCAGGTAGTAGGAAAAGTGAAGTTTACAATGCAAGGATACTCTCAATTGAACAAGACAGATTTTCTATCTGAAGAAAGATAGCTTAACTTGCTTTCAGTTTGGTATTTTGACGTTCCATGATGATCTCCATGATACCTCCCACTGATGAAGTTGAGAGAAAACACAATCATGCTTTTCTTATCAATCCTTGACGCTCTATGATTCATCATTTTGTTTGTGCATTTGCTCCTTGTGCTCAAGTTCACCTGTTTATGATGCTTTTCTTTTCAATCCTGAGATTTTGACGTTCAATGCTTTTGCTGCTGGGTTATTTCTCTTACTTTTTTCATCACCATGACCTTCGTTTTGCATTTTCTTTCGAGTCCAGTTCCCACACTGCACCAGCAGGGAAAACATCTCAAGATGCTGCTGTTGGTATCCTTGTTCACATGCTGAGGACAGCACCTCCCCTGCGACAAGATCCAAGTTGTTACTCATCCCAATCCTTGAGGACTGATGTAGAGGAAGGGATAGGCACAGCTTCCGGGTTTTTTATGCCAAGAAAGACAGCAGATGCGCTAGAAGAGCTCAGGAGTTACAGGGAAATGAAAGACCTGCTACTCTCAAAGAGTGGAACTCGGGTGGTCAGCAAAGAAGAAGCGTAACTGCAGCTGGTCATGGTGGGTTCATCATCTTAGAGAGACCGAGTTAGCAAGGGAAGGTGCACGAAGGAATTGCTGTAACAAAATAATTAACAACGGAAGCTCCACCACAATACATTTTGTAACATAACAGAGACCATTCTGTGAAGAGAGAGATTAGCATGCCACTCAGATTCTGAGGGAACGTTGGCTCAATTACGGAGCTTGTTTTTGGTTCGGTAGTGTTGAGTCAATTAAAGCAAGTTCCCGAAGGAAAGGAGTGGAAAGTAGTGATTAGTCTTAACAATTTGTGAGTTGGAGGGCAGGACTAGGATGAACAGCCTACTGCAGTAATCTTTTTAAGATAGAATTTTATTTGGATATCAAACATGTCAATTGAAATATAAAGCATTTTAAAGTTGTATTTCTTACATTGATAGAGGAATAAATATCCTACTTATTTAGACCTGACCTTATTGAGTCCTAAAGCATCTTTTATGTGAGAATCTTACGTTTGAAGGAGCATTTTCTTAAGAAACCTGCAACAGTCATGGACAACAATTTATAAGCGAGAGAGACAGACCACTATTATTTCATGAAGAAATCCTAAATTAACCTCGTTGCTTCACCACTGAAAAATCAATTTCATCATTTTTTCTCGAGAATAAATCTTCGTTACTTCACCACTTGCAAGTGACTTGGAATTGGCCCAACAACTCTCTTGCCCCTCCATCTTCTACACCCATATATAGTTCTAGAGAACAACACCATGGATAAAAGGATGTCTTGTTTCATTGATCTTGTCACCAAAGTTAAAGAAAGAAAACTAATTTAGCTATATATACACTGTTATATTATTTATTCATCATGAGTTCAATATATTCTTTTAAATAAATCAAGTCAAGTTAACGACGTAGAGATGTGTGTATTGAATAAATCAATATATTTTAATGAGAAACATATTTCAAAACACAATTTTGGTTTCTAATGAGACAAACCATTTTCAAAAGAAACACACTGACACTTAAAATTCAACCGCATCAATAAGCTTCCGACTTGTTTCGGGATAATAACAATAATTTTTATATAAACTTAAAATTAAACGTACAAAGAGGAGCTGTACTCTTAAAAATAATAATTAAATTTATCGTTTCCGCAGGAGTGCAACGTCAAGTTCATTTGACACGAGGGTAGTGGGGCCTACTCTTCAACTGTCACGTAATTAATTAATCATAGCTATTAATAAATGACTATGGACTGGGCTGGACGTACAAAGGCCTAAAGCTGCGAGTGGCTATCAAGCACTCGTTTGACACCACATGAAAAATTAGCGCAGCCTCGCCTGGGAGACATCTCCCTCTCTCAAAGTATCGAGTGGAAGATACAGAATGGAACACAAATTGGAGGAGGAGGAAGCGCTGTCTCTGCAAACCAAGCAGTTTCGGCACAGCAACACTGCTGCAGATACTACTACTCTGCCTGTCAATGTTTCCTCTACCAATGGTGATGGTTATGAAAATGGAATTAGTAGCCTTATTAGCAGCAGCAATAGCAGCATGAATGACCACTCAGAGACTCCGGAAGTAGGAGTATCATCTCCCTGTGGATCCCCACATAAACACAGCGGGGATGAGGATGAGGATGAGGATGAGGAGAGAGTCCACCATCTCGATAGCGTTTACTTTGACCAACACCAAGGTATGCTGCTCCTAAATCTTGTCACCATTTCTCTTCTTTTCCAATGTGTTCATCTGATCTCCCCTCCTGCTTAACTTTACTTAAATCAATAATACTTAAACCCTCCTCCTCCTCTTCTTCAAGGAAATGCAAATAAGTTATAGAAATTAAGATTTCTTTCTGTTGATTTCAATTGTTGGGTTGATTGTCATTTCTTTTTAATTCAATAATTGGGATGCTACTGCAATTGGACCTCCTACGTTACAACTCCGTGGAATGGTCATGTTCAAAATCATAAACAGTGCTCCCAGACGCTCATTTCAATCAACAGAAACCACGTTCTGTTTTTGAAACTAAAGATTAGTAGCTGCCAACTATTTCTCAGCAAGGGAATGCTACTTACTGATAGTGAAACTGCAAAATATTCGCAGTGCCCTTCAGTCCTCTGATTTATAAGTTCTATTCTACTATATTCCATCAAGCTGTCTTTTCTAGTCCACGCCAACAAATTGTAGGATAAAATTAAGCTTCCTCCTTTTGCAGCACGATCCCGATTCCGTCACAGAATGCTACTTTTGTGAGATATTAAATAGTTGATTTGGCATGAATGGAGCAACTACTCGTTTTACTTTATCATTTCTCGTTACCAAAATTTTCCTATCTCTAGATATCAGACTCGTGAATTTGCTACTTTTGCATGATCCTCTGCTATTCTTCAGATATCTTTGTGTATCAAAATTGTAATTGTGCATATAGTTTATTGATCGATGTTCTGCTAATGAATGCTTGCCTTCTGCATGAATGCAGGTGCTGATTCCATTGATGGAGTTTCTGACATGAAATGTGGTGGCGTTACATGTTCTGTTTTTGAGAAAATTCCTGGAGATGTGGAAGTCCTTGTAAAGAATTCTGAGATTCAGAAAAGTCTAATCAAAGACGTCAACCTTCAATCAAGAGAAAATTCGGAAAATGAAGGACTTTCTAGTTCAAGTCTTACACCTTTAGAAGGTACATTTGAAGAACACAATATTAAATCAAAACCTTCTGACAGTGAAACTAAAGTAGTTGGAGATTTGGACTTGATAGAAGAAACAGACCAGGAAGTGACAGAATTAGATGTTGAGAAGGTGTTAGAGAAGCAGAATACACATGATTTGTTTTGCCCTAATTGTAATTCCTGTATAACCAGAAGGGTTATCCTTCGTAGAAGAACAAAGAAGATTCTAAAAGCACGCCGTAAACCAAAACACTCAAAATCTGACACAACTCTTCCCTCTCAGTCCAATGCCAATTCTACCTTTTCAGATGCCAATTCTGCAGATCCAGCCAATGTTCCAGGTCATGATATAGCTAACACGGGTTCAAATGATAGCCCAACACCTGCAGTCGATGAATACAATGCTGATGGACAACCAGATGTATTCAGATGCTTATCATGTTTCAGCTTCTTTATTCCTGCAGGTATAGTTGTGATCTCTGCTCACTGAAGAATATACATTATGTTAATCTCTTATTATCTTAAGTATGGTAGCTTGTAAGAACGGTGATTGATGTGCTTCCTGCTTATGATTTTTAGGAAGTTACTGCTTCAAATGTCTTAATAAACCTTTATATGGAATATTGCTTAGAATGAGCATTAATTAGCAACCTATCAAACACTAGTTGGTCATGATGAGAGATAGAAGATTCCTTATTATATGAGTGGATGTGTGCACATATCACCAAAGCTTAGTCTGATAGTTTATTCTTCAGGGTGTGATTTCTTATCTTGTCAAATTTGTTTTTGTTATTTTTAACTACATATCACATGTACACTTTTTTTTTCTTTACTGTTTAATGCTTCCAACTTCTGTTTCACTTTGTTTCCAAATGAAACGTGGCTGATAAAATCTTGATTCAGATCCTAATATATTTCGATTCTTAGTCAAGTCATTCTTGTAGCTTCTAATTTGTATAATTTTTGTAATGCTTTCTAGGCAGTCTTTGTGTTCTCAGTGATTCAATTTGATTTTGATTTTATCAGGACGGTATTAAGTGTCCTTTAGTGAACATGTCTTTTCTGATCGAAGGGCATTTTTTTGATGATGAGTGTATGAAATGCTCTGCCATTTGGCTGATGATGACGAGTTTGTGTTTGAGGGTAGCTATCTTTATTCTTTTTTTTCCTTTTCTTGGTGCATGGGATTCCACCAATTTGGGTGCATGCTGCATGGGATTCCACCAATTTGGGTATTCTTCATTTTCAGATGGATTTTCAAACCAAGGCTATCATACTAAGAAGCTCTCGTCAATGACTTAGGATCCAAACCCAATGTTCTTGACTTATTCATATTATCCAGGAAATGGTTTTAAATTGTTTTGGGTATCATCCACTGACAATGAAAACGAACAAGTTCCTCAGAAGATATCAACAACCAATACAAATTGGTTCTTCTCTATTTTTGCAACTCATAAGAGGAAAACAACCTCCGAGCAAGGTATAGTTATTTTATATGCAAATGACTCATTGGCACAATGATGTTTGCTTGAGACATTTTATATTGTTCAGGATTTTTCCATGTACCTTTAAATGCTTGCTCTGAAATTCTAAACATGTCGCTGCTTGTATGGAAAAGGTTTCATACTATCGTTTGCCTACAGTTCTTGCTTCTTTGTTTTTTGATGGGCAACATTTTTTTTGCATCTTGTTTCATATTAACTTTAAGCCTGGCCTATTGTTGTTACTTTAACATGTTGATGTTTGTGAGTTGTGACTGGGAAAAGAGAGATTGTTAGGTACACTTGGAAATGCTGTCTTGCTACCAAGATGTAAGATGGCATTTCCAGGAGTACTTAATACTATTTAATTGACTTTAACATTGGAAAAAGCCAGATTACATTATCTCATGGTTGCAATATGCTGATCCTTAACATTTGAGGTTTCAATTTGCATTTCTATGTAAAGAGGTTGTTTCTAGGAATGTTATTTTAGAACCTTTGGCATTATTAATCTACTTTGCTTGTTTCTTTCACAAGTAATGTTACTAGAAGTATACAATTTATTGACAAATTGATTCCAGCCAAAGTTAATTACATATCATGCCTAATGACACCACCTGAGACCATGCCAATGTACACCAGGTAGTTTTGTTCGGTTGTTGAAACTTATATGAATGCAAGGATTTTCACACCACAAGAATGCATAGTTGATATGCTGTTGCAGGTAATGCTGCAGTGGACCATACTCAAGTATGCGGAATGAATCAGGACACCTCATCAGGCTTTCCTAACAATGTTTCATCCTCGAATGGAAGCAATCATTCAGTAACTCCACACGCTGAAAGAGCTAAAGTCAAAACTGGAGAACATCCAGAAGGTTCGTATTCTAAGCCTCACCAAAGTGGAACAGAATCTCTGAATCCTTCAATAATGGTGCCATTATTGCATGATAAATCACCACAAGGAATAAACCTCAAGTCCAATTTCACAACTAGTAATGGGATACTTGCAGATCAAAATTCTCCTCTCCTTTCTATTGATTTTCCATAAGTTGAATCCACATCTATTGCAGGGTTAGATAATATGGGGGGAACATCTCTTAAAGCTGGAACAGGGATTGTAATTTCTTCAAGGGAAACAAAATTTGCTGAAACTGCATTGAACAGTGCAAGAAGGAAATCAGGCGATGCAACTGAAAACTCAGGTATGACAGAATTTTAAGTTCCCTTGTTAAGAGAATGAGTAGGGGTTAGATGATGATTTGGAAAGATGCCTTTTGGTTATATGATTCATGTTTTGTACCTCCTAATGCATAGTAATATTTCATTGAGTGAATTTCTTACTGGTGGGACTGGGAAGGCTTTATGGTCCCGTCTTTTCTTGAGTTATGAATATGCCTGTATTCATTGTTGGCCAGTCTAATGCCAAGGAAACATATCATATCATAGACTTTTGCTTTACCATATTATTTGGGTGAGCCAATATAATGTGAGCAATTTGTGGTCTTGACACCCACATGCTATGTGTTTCTATGTGCAAGTGCAATTTTCTTTGTTTGATGTGCTTGCGCATGCATGATTGTGCTCTCATCACATTTGTGCTCTAAATGTCCGCACACCCTTTCTAGTTTGTTGTTGTTTCAGCAGTAAATTTACCAGTGACACTAATACACCATACTAAATTTTTGCTGTGTGATCTTGTGCAGGTGGGTCTTCAATCAACCATGCTATCGTGGATACTGTTCAACAGGTAACATACTTTTCAGGTAGCATAGAAGGCCTAAAGGAAAATGCATCATTCAAACCTTGTCAAGTTGGAGTGAATCCTCAAGAGTATTCAACCTCCAAATCTTTAATCACTGAGCAGTCAAAGATACGAATAGAAGAGAATTTCAATATGGAAAAAGGAAATGAAAAAGCTTTACAAAATGGTCGAGTCTCTTCAACACAAGGAACTTCATTGCCCTCTCAATTGTATTCTGAAGAAGGATTTATAAATGATGCTGCTTTGAAACACCATGAAGTTGGAAAAGGTGCTCTAAATTCTTTGAGCCAAGGAACCTCAAGGCCTGAAAAGGAGAGAGTCAATATTGGAGAAAATGCAGTTAATGCTGTGAAAAACAAAAATATAGGTATTCTCCCACATTTGAACTGTACAGGTTTTCTTAATTGTAACTTGATTCTGTTGTCAAATTCTATTCTAGAGTGTTTTTCACCAGAGATCAACAGTTGCAATGCCAGCTGGTCGAGCTAGAAATGTCTTCATTATTATTGTTACCTGTGAGACTGTTTTGACAGGATGATATGGTGCAGGAAATGATGTCATAGTCACCATTGAAAAGGAGCCACTAAAACATAGAGATTCTGAGATTGTCAGTGTTGATTCAGTAGAACCCACTAGTTTGTTGACCAATATAAACGAGACAAATATGGGAGAACAACGAGGGGCAGGAGGAGGTGAATCCCTGCAATGGGAAATTATAAAAAGCATTGTATATGGCGGTTTAATAGAATCAATTACAAGTTTAAGTGTGGTGTCTTCTGCTGCTGGTGCTGGTGCTTCAAATTGTAAGTATCATTTTTTTTATCCCTAAATCCTACTCTATTGTACAGATTAGTTTTCTGAACAAACTCAATCTAGTTTTATCTCCTTTTGAATTAATTGGCAACATTTTTAATGTGCTTCTGTTTTTATATGGTATGAGGAACATGCGTAACCAACCTGTTTCTGAAGTTTGTGAACATAAGCTTCCTTTCAACAAATTATATTTTATGTCTCATATTTCGCCTGTCGTTTCTCGTTTTGAGTGCAGCAAAAATAAATATTTGATCAGTAACAGCAACTTGTGACTTTATTGATCTGCTATTTCTACAGTGAACATTATAGCTCTTGGCTTGGCAAATTTGATTGGAGGACTTTTCATAATTGGTCATAATGTGAGTAAACTTGTCGGCCCTTGTTGACAATAAGCTTATGTAAGAAATTTAGTATGTAGTAAAGGGCTATCATTTGGCTTATATTTTTTTTTTATTTCCACATAGTTTACAAGAAATATCAAATGTGGCTGAGCTTGAAAATTAAGTTCGAGTCGTCTTCTGTTTGTTTCATCTAGTTTTTGTATTGCTTTTGCAGCTTATGGATCTAAAAAATGATCGTTCCAATCAAGTGAATGAGCAGGAGGATCGATACCAAGAAACACTAGGACGACGGGACAACTTTTCATTCCATGCAACAGTTTCTATTTTATCATTCCTTGTGTTTGGGCTACTGCCTCCTGTCATGTATGGATTCTTGTTCCTGAAGAGTGATGATAGAGATCTCAAGCTGGCAGCAGTTGGCGGGGCCTCTCTTTTCTGCATCATATTGCTTGCTTTTGGGAAGGCCTCCATCCAGAGAAAGCAACCCAAGCCATACATCAGCACTGCATTATACTTTTTTAGCATTGGGCTTATGGCTACGGGTGCTTCTTACGTAGCCGGGGACCTCATCAGTAAACTATTACAGAAAATAAGTGGGTTCGAGTCAAACTTGCTTCAGGAATTGAAACCATCGGAGCCAGCCACATGGGCATCTTATTGAAGTATTGATATCTCAATTCTAAAGCAGGAGAAGCAGATTCACTTTTTTTCTTTCTTTTCAAAGAAGTAATTTTAAATTGTTTGTTAACTCAAATGTTTTTTTCATTCGCGATAATTTAAATTCTTAGTAATTTAATAATTAATATTTTAAATTTTAGGGATTGGGGTTTCGGATTTGGCGGTTTGGGGTTTTAGGTTTCGGGTGTCGGTGTCAGGGTTCAAGTTGTTTCGGGTTTGAGGTTTAAGTTTTAAGATTTAAAGTTTAGGGGTTACGGGTTTACAGTGAGAGGTTAGGGGATTGGGCTAGGGGTGCGGGGTCTGGGGTATAGTCATTTGGGTTTAGGTTGGCGGTTTCGTTTGGGTTTTGGGGTTGAGTTGGATAGGGTAAGTTTAGGGGTTAAGGTTCTAGGTTGCAGGTTTTAGGGTTTGGAGGTTGGGGTTTGGGGGTCCGGGTCGGGGTTCGGGGTTTCGGGTTAGGGGTTTCGGGTTTCGGGGGTCGGGTTCAGGGGTCGGGTTCAGGTTGGGGGTTTCGGGTTGGGGTTTGGGTTTGGGTTGGGGTTTGGGGTCACCACATTCCAACAATCTTTTTAAAATAGAATTTTATTTGGATATCAAACATGTCAATTGAAATATAAAGCATTTTAAAGTCGTATTTCTTACATTGATAGAGTAATAAATATCCTACTTATTTAGACCTGACCTTATTGAGTCCTAAAACATCTTTTATGTGAGAATCTTAAGTTTGAAGGAACATTTTCTTAAGAAACCTGCAACAGTCATGGACAACAATTTATAAGCGAGAGAGACAGACCACTATTATTTCATGAAGAAATTCTAAATTAACCTCGTTGCTTCACCACTGAAAAATCAATTTCATCATTTTTTCTCGAGAATAAAACTTCGTTACTTCACCACTTGCAAGTGACTTGGAATTGGCCCAACAACTCTCTTGCCCCTCCATCTTCTACACCCATATATAGTTCTAGAGAACAACACCATGGATAAAAAGATGTCTTGTTTGATTGCTTTGCAGAATAGGAGCTGATCCTCTTACCATGCGAACCCCTGGGTGGTTTGATCTCCTTGTTGTCCACCTGTTTCGAATTACATGCGGATACCAACACCACTGTCTTACTGTCTGGCTATGTTGACCAGTTTTAATAGAATAGCGATTCAGAATAGCAGTTCTTATCCTCGTTCTCAATATCAATTACATTCATATCTTTACTGCTCTTGTTTTCCTCCACCTCCATCATGACAAGATCTTGGGGTTTGGGAGACATATTCAGAACGAGGACTCAGGCTACCGTGCCCAATACATCTTGGTATGCTTAAGTTGATAAAAACAGATTTGGAGTTTTTCTTACCTAGTAAATTTGAATCATCAAGTGTATCCTTTAATTATTAGTTGTTGTTCTAATATAAATAAAGGATATACTAGTCGTTGTTCTAATCAATAATTTAATTAGTTGTTCTGGTATGATTGCCAATCCCAGCGCCAAATACACTGTATAGAAGGATTCTTTGACTGCATGCAGGGAATTAATTAATGATCAACAAACGTTGTTATGTTTTCATGAGGAGCACAATACATGCAATGGCCCTTTCTTGATTAGCAGTAACCATGTGCCAGGTTCAAAGGTCTTTGCCTTTTGGGTTGAAATAACTCAGCCTCTTGGATAAATTTGGGTCATCTCTCCGTAGCCGTGAGCTCTTAATATTTGCCCAGTGTATTTGTATATATAAGCTGATTTTAGTTGGTATTAGGCTTAAATTTTATGGGTAATAAACTTCTCCTCCGAGCATGATTGAATTGGCTTGTTTGAGGGGGTATTGGACTTGGATTTTGGATATATTGATCCTCACTCGACTAGCCCCATTTCAATGGCTATTAGCCTTAGATTTCTGACCTGGTTGATCTTGTCATATCCAAGCCCATTTTAGGTGGTATTAGGCTTAAATTTTATGGGTAATAGACTTCTCCTCCTAGCATGATTGAACTGGCTTGTTTGAGGGGGTATTGGACTTAGATTTTGGACATATTGATCCTCACTCGACTAGCCCCATTTCAATGACTATTAGCCTTAGATTTCTGACCTAGTTGGTCTTGTCATATCCAAGCCCATTTTAGTTGGTATTAGGCTTAACTTTTATGGGTAATAGACTTCTCCTCAGAGCATTATTGAACTAGCTTGTTTGAAGGGGTTTTAGCCTTAGATTTTGGGACATATTGATCCTGACTCGACTAGCCCCATTTGAATGTGTATTAACATTAAATTTCTGACCTGGTTGGTCTTGTCATATCCATGCCCATTTTAGTTGGTGTTAGCCTTTAATTTTATAGGTAATAGCCTTTTTTCCGCGAGCATGATTGAACTGGATTGTACGAAGGGGTATTAGCCTTGGATTTTGGGACATATTGATCCTGACTTGACTAGCCCAATTTCAATTTGTATTAGTCTTAGATTTTTAACTTGGTTGGTCTTGTCATATCCAAGCCCATTTAAGTTGGTATTAGGCTTAAATTTAATGGGTAATAGCGTTTTTCCTCGGGCATGATTGAACTGGCTTGTTTGAGGGGGTATTAGCCTTGAATTTTGGGACATAGTGATCCTGACTGGACTAGCCCCATTTCAATGGGTATTAGCCTTAGATTTCTGACCTGGTTGGTCTTGTCATATCCAAGCCCATTTTAGTTGGTATTAGGCTTAACTTTTATGGGTAATAGCCTTTTTTCCGCGAGCATGAATGAACTGGATTGTGCGAGGGGGGTATTAGCCTTGTATTAGCCTTTCAATGGGTATTAGCCTTAGATTTTTGACCTGGTTGGTCTTGTCATATCCAAGCCCATTTTAGTTGGTGTTAGCCTTAAATTATATGGGTAAGAGCCTTTTTGCCTCTGGCATGATTGAACTGGCTTGTGCGATGGGGTATTAATCTTGGATTTTAGAACATATTGATCCTCACTCGACTAGCCCCATTTCAATGGATATTAGCCTTAGATTTCTGACCTGGTTGGTCTTGTCATATCCAACCCCATTTTAGTTGGTGTAAGCCTTAAATTTTATAGATAATAGCCTTTTTTCCGCGAGCATGAATGAACTAGATTGTGCGAGGGGGTATTACCTTGGATTGGGACATATTGATCCTGACTCGACTAGCCCCATTTCAATGTGTATTAGCCTTAGATTTCTGACTTGGTTGGTCTTGTCATATCCAAGCCCATTTTAGTTGGTGTTAGCCTTAAATTTTATAGATAATAGCCTTTTTTCCGCGAGCCTGAATGAACTGGATTGTGAGAGGGGGTATTAGCCTTGTATTTTGGGATGTATTGATGTTGACTGGACTACCCCATTTCAATGGGTATTAGCCTTAGATTTCTGACCTCGTTGGTGTTGTCATATCCAAGCCCATTTTAGTTGGTATGAGGCTTAAATTTTATGGGTAATAGCGTTTTCCCTCGGGCATGATTGAACTTGCTTGTTGGAATGGGGGATTAGCCTTGGATTTTGGGACATATTGATCCTAACTGGACTAGCCCCATTTCAATGGGTATTAGCCTTAGATTTCTGACATGGTTGGTCTTGTCATATCCAAGCCCATTTAAGTTGGTGTTAGCCTTAAATTTTATGGGTAAGAGCCTTTTTGCCTCGGGCATGATTGAACTGGCTTGTTTGAGGGGGTATTAATCTTGGATTTTGGGACATATTGATCCTGACTCGACTAGCCCCATTTCAATGGGTATTAGCATTAGATTTCTGACCTGGTTGGTCTTGTCATATCCAAGCCCATTTTAGTTGGTATTAGGCTTAAATTTTATAGGTTATAGACTTCTCCTCCGAGCATGATTGAACTGGCTTTTTGGAGGGGGTATTGGCCTTGGATTTTCAGACATATTGATTTTGACTCGTCTAGCCCCATTTCAATGGGTATGAACCTTAGATTTCTGACCTTGTTGGTCTTGTCATATCCAAGCCCATTTTAGTTGGTATGAGGCTTAAATTTCATAGGTTATAGACTTCTCCTCCGAGCATGATGGAACTGGCTTGTTTGAGGGGGTATTGGACTTGGATTTTGACACATATTGATCCTCACTCGACTAGCCCCATTTCAATGGCTATTAGCCTTAGATTTCTGACCTCGTTGGTCTTGTCATATCCAACCCCATTTTAGTTGGTGTAAGCCTTAAATTTTATAGATAATAGCCTTTTTTCCGCGAGCATGATTGAACTAGATTGTGCGAGGGGGTATTACCTTGGATTGGGACATATTGATCCTGACTCGACTAGCCCCATTTCAATATGTATTAGCCTTAGATTTCTGACCTGGTTGGTCTTGTCATATCCAAGCCCATTTTAGTTGGTATGAGGCTTAAATTTCATAGGTTATAGACTTCTCCTCCGAGCATGATGGAACTGGCTTGTTTGAGGGGGTATTGGACTTTGATTTTGGAACATATTGATCCTCACTCGACTAGCCCCATTTCAATGGCTATTAGCCTTAGATTTCTGACCTGGTTGGTCTTGTCATATCCAACCCCTATTTAGTTGGTGTAAGCCTTAAATTTTATAGATAATAGCCTTTTTTCCTCTAGCATGATTGAACTAGATTGTGCGAGGGGGTATTACCTTGGATTGGGACATATTGATCCTGACTCGACTAGCCCCATTTCAATGTGTATTAGCCTTAGCTTCTGACCTCGTTGGTCTTGTCATATCCAAGCCCATTTTAGTTGGTGTTAGCGTTAAATTTATAGATAATAGCCTTTTTTCCGCTAGCATGAATGAACTGGATTGTGCGAGGTGGTATTAGCCTTTTATTTTGGGACATATTGATGCTGACTGAACTACCCCCATTTCAATGGGTATTAGCCTTAGATTTCTGACCTGGTTGATCTTCTCATATCCAAGCCCATTTTAGTAGGTGTTAGCCTTAAATTTTATGGGTAAGAGCCTTTTTGCCTCGGGCATGATTGAACCGGCTTGTTTGAGGGGGTATTAATCTTGGATTTTGGGACATATTGATCCTGACTCGACTAGCCCCATTTCAATGGGTATTAGCCTTAGATTTTTGACTTCGTTGGTCTTGTCATATCCAAGCCCTTTTGAGTTGGTATTAGCCTTATATTTTATGGGTAATAGACTTTTCCCTCGAGCATGATTGAACTGGCTTGTTTGAGGGGGTATTATTCTTAGATTTTGGGACATATTGATCCCGACTTGAGTAACCCCATTTCAATGGGTATTAGCCATAGATTTCTGACCTCATTGGTCTTGTCATATCTAAGCTCATTTTTGTTGGTATTAGCCTTAAATTTTATAGGTAATAGACTTTTCCCTCGAGCATGATTGAACTGGCTTGTTTGAGCGGGTATTAGCCTTGGATATTCAGACATATTGGTCCTGACTCGACTAGCCCCATTTCAATGGATATTAGCCTTAGATTTCTGACTTGGTTGGTCTTGTCATATCCAAGGCCTTTTTATTTGTTTTTAGCCTTAAATTTTATGGGTAATAACATTTTCCCTCGAGCATGATTGAACTGGCTTGTTGGAGGGGGTATTAGCCTTGTATTTTTAGACATATTGATCCTGACTCGTCTAGCCCCATTTCAATGGGTATTAGCCTTATATTTCTGACCTGGTTCATTTTGTCATATCCAAGCCCTTTTTAATTGGTATTAGGCTTAAAATTTTATGGGTAATATACTTTTCCTTCAAGCATGATAGAACTTGCTTTTTGGAGGGGGTATTAGCCTTGGATTTTCAGAAATATTGTTCCTGACTCGACTAGCCCCATTTCAATGGGTATTAGCCTTAGATTTCTGACCTGGTTCGTCATGTCATATCCAAGCCCTTTTTAGTAGGTATTAGGCTTAAAATTTTATGGTAATATACTTTTCCCCCGAGCATGATTGAACTGGCTTGTTGAAGGGGGCATTAGCCTTGGATTTTCGGACATATTGATTCTGACTCGACTAGCCTCATTTCAATGGGTATTAGCCTTAGATTTCTGACCTGGTTCATATTGTCATATCCAAGGCCTTTTTATTTGGTATTAGGCTTAAATTTTATGGGTAATAGCATTATCCCCCGAGCATGATTGAACTGCCTTGTTGGAGGGGATATTAGCCTTGGATTTTTGGACATATTGATCCGGACTCGACTAGCCGCATTTCAATGGGTATGAGCCTCTGATTTCTAACCTTGTTGGTCTTGTCATCTCCAAGCCCTTTTTAGTTGGTATTAGGCTTAAATTTTATGGGTAATAGACTTTTCCCCCGAGCATGATTGAACTGGCTTGTTGGAGGGGGTATTAGTCTTGGATTTTCGGACATATTGATCCTGACTCGACTAGCCCCATTTCAATGGGTATGAGCCTAAGATTTCTGACCTTGTTGGACTTGTCATATCCAAACACTTTTTAGTTGGTATTAGGCTTAAATTTTATGGGTAATAGACTTTTCCCTCGAGCATGATTGAACAGGCTTGTTGGAGGGGGTATTAGCCTTGGATTTTCAGACATATTGATCCTGACTCGACTAGCCCCATTTCACTAGGTATTAGCCTTAGATTTCAGACGTGGTTCATCTTCTCAAATCCAAGGCCATTTTAGTTGGTAAAGACTTAAATTTTCTAGGTAATAGTCTTTCCCGCGAGCATCACAGAACTGGCTTGTTGGAGGGGGCATTAGCCTTGGAATTTGTGACATATTGATCCTGACTCGACTAGCCCCATTTCAATGGGTATTAGCCTTAGATTTCTGTCCTTGTTTGTCTTGTCATATCCAAGCCCTTTTTAGTTGGGATTAGACTTAAATTTTATGGGTAATAGACTTTTCCCCCGAGCGTGATTGAGCTGACATTTTGGAGTGGGTATTAGCCTTTGATTTTCGGACAAATTGATCCTGACTCGACTAGCCCCATTTCAATGGGTATTAGCCTTAGATTTCTAACCTTGTTCATATCCAAGCCCTTTTTAGTTGGTATTAGACTTCAATTTTATGGGTAATAGACTTTTCCCCCAAACATGATTGAACTTGGTTTTTGGAGGGGGTGTTAGCCTTGGATTTTCGGACAAATTGATCCTGACTCGACGAGCCCCATTTAAATGAGTATTAGCCTTAGATTTCTAACCTTGTTCATATCCAAGCCCTTTTTAGTTGGTATTAGACTTAAATTTTATGGGTAATAGACTTTTCCCCCGAGCATGATTGAACTTGGTTTTTGGAGGGGGTGTTAGCCTTGGATTTTCAGACAAATTGATCCTGACTCTACGAGCCCCATTTAAATGGGTATAAGCCTTAGATTTCTAACCTTGTTCATATCCAAGCCCTTTTTAGTTGGTATTAGACTTAAATTTTATGGGTAATAGACTTTTCCCCCGAGCGTGATTGAACTTGGTTTTTGGAGGCGGTGTTAGCCTTGGATTTTCAGACAAATTAAACCTGACTCGACTAGCCCCATTTAAATGAGTATTAGCCTTAGATTTTTAACCTTGTTCGTCTTTTTATATCCAATCCCATTTTAGTTTGTATTAGACTTCAATTTTATGGGTAATAGACTTTTCCCCCAAGCATGATTGAACTTGGTGTTTGGAGGGGGTGTTAGCCTTGGATTTTCAGACAAATTGATCCTGACTCGACGAGCCCCATTTAAATGAGTATTAGCGTTAGATTTCTAACCTTGTTCATATCCAAGCCCTTTTTAGTTTGTATTAGACTTCAATTTTATGGGTAATAGACTTTTCCCCCAAGCATGATTGAACTTGGTTTTTGGAGCGGGTGTTACCTTTGAATTTTCGGACAAATTGATCCTGACTCGACGAGCCCCTTTTAAATGAGTATTAGCCTTAGATTTCTAACCTTTTTCATATCCAATCCCTTTTAGTTGGTATTAGACTTCAAATTTATGGGTAATAGACTTTTCCCCCAAACATGATTGAACTTGGTTTTTGGAGGGGGTGTTAGCCTTGGATTTTCGGACAAATTGATCCTGACTCGACGAGCCCCTTTTAAATGAGTATTAGCCTTAGATTTCTAACCTTGTTCATATCCAAGCCCTTTTAGTTGGTATTAGACTTCAAATTTATGGGTAATAGACTTTTCCCCCAAACATGATTGAACTTGGTTTTTCGAGGGGGTGTTAGCCTTGGATTTTCGGACAAATTGATCCTGACTCGACGAGCCCCTTTTAAATGAGTATTAGCCTTAGATTTCTAACCTTGTTCATATCCAAGCCCTTTTAGTTGGTATTAGACTTCAAATTTATGGGTAATAGACTTTTCCCCCAAACATGATTGAACTTGGTTTTTCGAGGGGGTGTTAGCCTTGGATTTTCGGACAAATTGATCATGACTCGACGAGCCCCATTTAAATGAGTATTAGCCTTAGATTTCTAACCTTGTTCATATCCAAGCCCTTTTAGTTGGTATTAGACTTCAAATTTATGGGTAATAGACTTTTCCCCCAAACATGATTGAACTTGGTTTTTCGAGGGGGTGTTAGCCTTGGATTTTCGGACAAATTGATCCTGACTCGACGAGCCCCATTTAAATGAGTATTAGCCTTAGATTTCTAACCTTGTTCATATCCAAGCCCTTTTAGTTGGTATTAGACTTCAAATTTATGGGTAATAGACTTTTCCCCCAAACATGATTGAACTTGGTTTTTCGAGGGGGTGTTAGCCTTGGATTTTCGGACAAATTGATCCTGACTCGACGAGCCCCATTTAAATGAGTATTAGCCTTAGATTTCTAACCTTGTTCATATCCAAGCCCTTTTAGTTGGTATTAGACTTCAAATTTATGGGTAATAGACTTTTCCCCCAAGCATGATTGAACTTGGTTTTTGGAGGCGGTGTTAGCCTTGGATTTTCGGACAAATTGATCCTGACTCGACGAGCCCCATTTAAATGAGTATTAGCCTTAGATTTCTAACCTTGTTCATATCCAAGCCCTTTTAGTTGGTATTAGACTTCAAATTTATGGGTAATAGACTTTTCCCCCAAACATGATTGAACTTGGTTTTTGGAGGGGGTGTTAGCCTTGGATTTTCAGACAAATTGATCCTGACTCGACGAGCCCCATTTAAATGAGTATTAGCCTTAGATTTCTAACCTTGTTCATATCCAAGCCCTTTTAGTTGGTATTAGACTTCAATTTATGGGTAATAGACTTTTCCCCCAAGCATGATTGAACTTGGTTTTTTGAGCGGGTGTTACCTTGGATTTTCGGACAAATTGATCCTGACTCGACGAGCCCCTTTTAAATGAGTATTAGCCTTAGATTTCTAACCTTGTTCATATCCAAGCCCTTTTTAGTTGGTATTAGACTTCAATTTTATGGGTAATAGACTTTTTCCCCAAGCATGATTGAACTGGCTTTGTTGGGGGGGTATTAGCCTTGGATTTTCAGATATATTGATCTTGACTCGACTAGTTCCATTTCAATGGGTATTAGCCTTAGATTTCTGACCTTGTTGGTCTTGTCATATCGAAGCCCTTTTTAGTTGGTATAAGACTTAAATTTTATGGGTAATAGACTTTTTCCACGAGCATGATTGAACTGGCTTTGTTGGAGGGGGTATTAACCTTGGATTTTCGGACATATTGATCCTGACTTGACTAGCCCCATTTCAATGGGTATGAGCCTTAGATTTCTTACCTTGTTGGTCTTGTTATATCCAAACACTATTTAGTTGGTATTAGGCTTAAATTTTATGGGTAATAGACTTTTCCCTCGAGCATTATTGAACAGGCTTGTTGGAGGGGGTATAAACCTTGGATTTTCAGACATATTGATCCTGACTCGACTAGTCCCATTTCACTAGGTATTAGCCTTAGATTTCAGACGTGGTTCATCTTCTCAAATCCAAGGCCATTTTAGTTGGTAAAGACTTAAATTTTCTAGGTAAAAGACTTTCCCGCGAGCATCACAGAACTCGCTTGTTGGAGGGGGCATTAGCCTTGGACTTTGTGACATATTGATCCTGACTCGACTAGCCCCATTTCAATGGAGATTAGCCTTAGATTTTTGTCCTTGTTTGTCTTGTCATATCCAAGCCCTTTTTAGTTGGGATTAGACTTAAATTTTATGGGTAATAGACTTTTCCCCCGAGCGTGATTGAGCTGGCTTTTTGGAGTGGGTATTAGCCTTTGATTTTCGGACAAATTGATCCTGACTCAACTAGCCCCATTTCAATGGGTATTAGCCTTAGATTTCTGACCTTGTCGGTCTTGTCATATCCTAGCTCTTTTTACTTGGTATTAAACTTAAATTTTATGGGTAATAGACTTTTCCCCCGAGCATGATTGAATTGGCTTTGTTGGAGGGGGTATTAGCCTTGGATTTTTGGACAAATTAATCCTGACACGAATAGCGCCATTTCAATGGGTATTAGCCTTAGATTTCTGACCTTGTTCGTCTTTTCATATCCAAGCCCTTTTTAGTTTGTATTAGACTTAAATTTTATGGGTAATAGACTTTTCCTGCAAGCATGATTGAACTTGGTTTTTGGAGGGGGTGTTAGCCTTGGACTTTCGGACAAATTGATCCTGACTCGACTAACCCCATTTAAATGAGTATAAGCCTTAGATTTCTAACCTTGTTCATATCCAAGCCCTTTTTAGTTGGTATTAGACTTCAATTTTATGGGTAATAGACTTTTCACCCAAGCATGATTAAACTTGGTTTTTGGAGGGGGTGTTAGCTTTGGATTTTCGGACAAATTGATCCTGACTCGACAAGCACCATTTAAATGGGTATAAGCCTTAGATTTCTAACCTTGTTCATATCCAAGCCCATTTTAGTTGGTATTAGACTTATATTTTATGGGTAATAGACTTTTCCCCCAAGCATGATTGAACTTGGTTTTTGGAGCGGGTGTTAGCCTTGGATTTTCGGACTAATTGATCCTGACTCGACGAGCCACATTTAAATGAGTATTAGCCTTAGATTTCTAAGTTTTTTCATATCCAAGCCCTTTTTAGTTGGTATTAGCCTTTAATTTTAAGGGTAATAGACTTTTCTCCCAAGCATGATTGAACTTGGTTTTTGGAGGGGAATTAGCCTTGGATTTTCGGACAAATTGATCCTGACTCGACAATCCCCATTTAAATGGGTATAAGCCTATGATTTCTAACCTTGTTCATATCCATGCCCTTTTTAGATGGTATTAGATTTCAATTTTATGGGTAATAGACTTTTCTCCCAAGCATGATTGAACTTGGTTTTAGGAGGGGGTGTTAGCCTTGGATTTTCGGACAAATTGATCCTGACTCGACTAGCCACATTTAAATGAGTAGTAGCCTTAGATTTCTAACCCTGTTCGTCTTTTAATATCCAAGCCCTTTTTAGTTTGTATTAGACTTCAATTTTATGGGTAATAGACTTTTCCCCCAAGCATGATTGAACTTGGTTTTTGGAGGGGGTGTTAGCCTTGGATTTTCAGACAAATTGATCCTGACTCGACGAGCCCCATTTAAATGAGTATTAGCCTTAGATTTCTAACCTTGTTCATATCCAAGCCCTTTTAGTTGGTATTAGACTTCAAATTTATGGGTAATAGACTTTTCCCCCAAACATGATTGAACTTGGTTTTTGGAGGGGGTGTTAGCCTTGGATTTTCGGACAAATTAATCATGATTCCACGAGCCCCATTTAAATAAGTATTAGCCTTAGATTTCTAACCTTGTTCATATCCAAGCCCTTTTAGTTGGTATTAGACTTCAAATTTATGGGTAATAGACTTTTCCCCCAAACATGATTGAACTTGGTTTTTCGAGGGGGTGTTAGCCTTGGATTTTCGGACAAATTGATCCTGACTCGACGAGCCCCATTTAAATGAGTATTAGCCTTAGATTTCTAACCTTGTTCATATCCAAGCCCTTTTAGTTGGTATTAGACTTCAAATTTATGGGTAATAGACTTTTCCCCCAAACATGATTGAACTTGGTTTTTGGAGGGGGTGTTAGCCTTGGATTTTCGGACAAATTGATCCTGACTCGACGAGCCCCATTTAAATGAGTATTAGCCTTAGATTTCTAACCTTGTTCATATCCAAGCCCTTTTAGTTGGTATTAGACTTCAAATTTATGGGTAATAGACTTTTCCCCCCAACATGATTGAACTTGGTTTTTGGAGGGGGTGTTAGCCTTGGATTTTCGGACAAATTGATCCTGACTCGACGAGCCCCATTTAAATGAGTATTAGCCTTAGATTACTAACCTTGTTCATATCCAAGCCCTTTTAGTTGGTATTAGACTTCAAATTTATGGGTAATAGACTTTTCCCCCAAACATGATTGAACTTGGTTTTTGGAGGGGGTGTTAGCCTTGGATTTTCGGACAAATTGATCCTGACTCGACGAGCCCCATTTAAATGAGTATTAGCCTTAGATTTCTAACCTTGTTCATATCCAAGCCCTTTTTAGTTGGTATTAGACTTCAAATTTATGGGTAATAGACTTTTCCCCCAAACATGATTGAACTTGGTTTTTGGAGGGGGTGTTAGCCTTGGATTTTCGGACAAATTGATCCTGACTCGACGAGCCCCTTTTAAATGAGTATTAGCCTTAGATTTCTAACCTTGTTCATATCCAAGCCCTTTTAGTTGGTATTAGACTTCAAATTTATGGGTAATAGACTTTTCCCCCAAACATGATTGAACTTGGTTTTTCGAGGGGGTGTTAGCCTTGGATTTTCGGACAAATTGATCCTGACTCGACGAGCCCCATTTAAATGAGTATTAGCCTTAGATTTCTAACCTTGTTCATATCCAAGCCCTTTTAGTTGGTATTAGACTTCAAATTTATGGGTAATAGACTTTTCCCCCAAACATGATTGAACTTGGTTTTTGGAGGGGGTGTTAGCCTTGGATTTTCGGACAAATTGATCCTGACTCGACGAGCCCCATTTAAATGAGTATTAGCCTTAGATTTCTAACCTTGTTCATATCCAAGCCCTTTTAGTTGGTATTAGACTTCAAATTTATGGGTAATAGACTTTTCCCCCAAACATGATTGAACTTGGTTTTTGGAGGGGGTGTTAGCCTTGGATTTTCGGACAAATTGATCCTGACTCGACGAGCCCCATTTAAATGAGTATTAGCCTTAGATTTCTAACCTTGTTCATATCCAAGCCCTTTTAGTTGGTATTAGACTTCAAATTTATGGGTAATAGACTTTTCCCCCAAACATGATTGAACTTGGTTTTTGGAGGGGGTGTTAGCCTTGGATTTTCGGACAAATTGATCCTGACTCGACGAGCCCCATTTAAATGAGTATTAGCCTTAGATTTCTAACCTTGTTCATATCCAAGCCCTTTTAGTTGGTATTAGACTTCAAATTTATGGGTAATAGATTTTCCCCCAAACATGATTGAACTTGGTTTTTGGAGGGGGTGTTAGCCTTGGATTTTCGGACAAATTGATCCTGACTCGACGAGCCCCATTTAAATGAGTATTAGCCTTAGATTTCTAACCTTGTTCATATCCAAGCCCTTTTAGTTGGTATTAGACTTCAAATTTATGGGTAATAGACTTTTCCCCCAAACATGATTGAACTTGGTTTTTGGAGGGGGTGTTAGCCTTGGATTTTCGGACAAATTGATCCTGACTCAACGAGCCCCATTTAAATGAGTATTAGCCTTAGATTTCTAACCTTGTTCATATCCAAGCCCTTTTAGTTGGTATTAGACTTCAAATTTATGGGTAATAGACTTTTCCCCCAAACATGATTGAACTTGGTTTTTGGAGGGGGTGTTAGCCTTGGATTTTCGGACAAATTGATCCTGACTCGACGAGCCCCATTTAAATGAGTATTAGCCTTAGATTTCTAACCTTGTTCATATCCAATCCCTTTTAGTTGGTATTAGACTTCAAATTTATGGGTAATAGACTTTTCCCCCAAAATGATTGAACTTGGTTTTTGGAGGGGGTGTTAGCCTTGGATTTTCGGACAAATTGGTCCTGACTCGACGAGCCCCATTTTAAATGAGTATTAGCCTTAGATTTCTAACCTTGTTCATATCCAATCCCTTTTAGTTGGTATTAGACTTCAAATTTATGGGTAATAGACTTTTCCCCCAAAATGATTGAACTTGGTTTTTGGAGGGGGTGTTAGCCTTGGATTTTCGGACAAATTGGTCCTGACTCGACGAGCCCCATTTAAATGAGTATTAGACTTAGATTTCTAACCTTGTTCATATCCAATCCCTCTTAGTTGGTATTAGACTTCAAATTTATGGGTAATAGACTTTTCCCCCCAAAATGATAGAACTTGGTTTTTGGAGGGGTGTTAGCCTTGGATTTTCGGACAAATTAATCATGACTCGACGAGCCCCTTTTAAATGAGTATTAGCCTTAGATTTCTAACCTTGTTCATATCCAAGCCCTTTTAGTTGGTATTAGACTTCAAATTTATGGGTAATAGACTTTTCCCCCAAACATGATTGAACTTGGTTTTTGGAGGGGGTGTTAGCCTTGGATTTTCGGACAAATTGATCCTGACTCGACGAGCCCCATTTAAATGAGTATTAGCCTTAGATTTCTAACCTTGTTCATATCCAAGCCCTTTTAGTTGGTATTAGACTTCAAATTTATGGGTAATAGACTTTTCCCCCCAAACATGATTGAACTTGGTTTTTGGAGGGGGTGTTAGCCTTGGATTTTCGGACAAATTGATCCTGACTCGACGAGCCCCATTTTAAATGAGTATTAGCCTTAGATTTCTAACCTTGTTCATATCCAAGCCCTTTTAGTTGGTATTAGACTTCAAATTTATGGGTAATAGACTTTTCCCCCAAACATGATTGAACTTGGTTTTTGGAGGGGGTGTTAGCCTTGGATTTTCGGACAAATTGATCCTGACTCGACGAGCCCCATTTAAATGAGTAGTAGCCTTAGATATCTAACCCTGTTCGTCTTTTAATATCCAAGCCCTTTTTAGTTTGTATTAGACTTCAATTTTATGGGTAATAGACTTTTCCCCCGAGCATGATTGAACTTGGTTTTTGGAGGGGGTGTTAGCCTTGGATTTTCGGACAAATTGATCCTGACTCGACGAGCCCCATTTAAATGAGTATTAGCCTTAGATTTCTAACCTTGTTCATATCCAAGCCCTTTTTACTTGGTATTAGACTTCAAATTTATGGGTAATAGACTTTTCCCCCAAACATGATTGAACTTTGTTTTTGGAGGGGGTGTTAGCCTTGGATTTTCGGACAAATTGATCCTGACTCGACGAGCCCCATTTAAATGAGTATTAGCCTCATATTTCTAACCTTGTTCATATCCAAGTCCTTTTTAGTTGGTATTAGACTTCAAATTTTTGGGTAATAGACTTTTCCCCCAAACATGATTGAACTTTGTTTTTGGAGGGGGTGTTAGCCTTGGATTTTCGGACAAATTGATCCTGACTCGACGAGCCCCATTTAAATGAGTATTAGCCTTAGATTTCTAACCTTGTTCATATCCAAGCCCTTTTAGTTGGTATTAGACTTCAAATTTATGGGTAATAGACTTTTCCCCCAAACATGATTGAACTTGGTTTTTGGAGGGGGTGTTAGCCTTGGATTTTCGGACAAATTGATCCTGACTCGACGAGCCCCATTTAAATGAGTATTAGCCTTAGATTTCTAACCTTGTTCATATCCAAGCCCTTTTAGTTGGTATTAGACTTCAAATTTATGGGTAATAGACTTTTCCCCCAAACATGATTGAACTTGGTTTTTGGAGGGGGTGTTAGCCTTGGATTTTCGGACAAATTGATCCTGACTCGACGAGCCCCATTTAAATGAGTATTAGCCTTAGATTTCTAACCTTGTTAATATCCAAGCCCTTTTTAGTTTGTATTAGACTTCAATTTTATGGGTAATAGACTTTTCCCCCGAGCATGATTGAACTTGGTTTTTGGAGGGGGTGTTAGCCTTGGATTTTCAGACAAATTGATCCTGACTCGACAAGCCCCATTTAAATGGGTAAAAGCCTTATATTACTAACCTTGTTCATATCCAAGCCCTTTTTACTTGGTATTAGACTTCAATTTTATGGGTAATAGACTTTTCCCCCAAACATGATTAAACTTGGTTTTTGGAGGGGGTGTTAGCCTTGGATTTTTGGACAAATTGATCCTGACTCGACGAGCCCCATTTAAATGAGTATTAGCCTTAGATTTCTAACCATGTTAATATCCAAGCCCTTTTAGTTGGTATTAGACTTCAAATTTATGGGTAATAGACTTTTCCCCCAAACATGATTGAACTTGGTTTTTGGAGGGGGTGTTAGCCTTGGTTTTTCGGACAAATTAATCATGAGTCCACGAGCCCCATTTAAATGAGTATTAGCCTTAGATTTCTAACCTTGTTCATATCCAATCCCTTTTAGCTGGTAT